>OY728128.1:619158414-624158414 GCA_963277665.1 Viscum album
GATTTGGTGTATAATAGTTGGTAATTTCCATATTTATTCTTTACATAAATTATCTAAGAAAAAACTAGTTTCAGATTTACCTAGCCTCATTTTTTACGGTGATGTATTCTGTGATGCATGCCAAATTGGAAAGAAACACAAATCTTAATTCCAATATGCTAACATAATTGTTGCATCAATTCCCCTATAACTTATCCACATGGATCTTTTTGGACCTTCTAGAGTAGAATTTTTGGCTGTAAAAGTATATGTATATGTTTTAGTTGATTATTATTCAAAATTTACCTAGGTTTATTTTCTAAAACCTAAAATTTATGCTTTTAGTGTTTTTGAAAATTATTGAAAAAGTGTACAAAAGGAAACATTCTTAAAATAATTTCATTAAGAAAGTATCATGGTGTAGATTTGGAGAAACAGGAATTCAATTCCTGTTTTTCAAACATTGGTATTAAACACACATTCTCTATACTAAGAACACCTCAAAAAACCGATATTGTTGAAAGAAGAAACAAAACTAATCAAGAAATGACATGAAATATTCTAAATGAATAATGTCTTCCAACCTATCTATGGTAAGAAGTTGTAGGCATAGCCTGTTATATAATAATTATATTTTTAATTCGGCCTATTTTAAAAAATAGATGTTATGAACATTTATATAAAAGAAAGCCTAAGGTACAGTACCATAATGTTTTGTTATTATTGGTGTATATCATGAACACCAAGGATAATCATGGTATGTTTGATCCAAAAGATGATTAACGAATATTATTAGTATATTCTTCCACTTCTAAAACATATTGAGTATTTAATAAAAAGAAAAGGATTATAGAAAAATATATTCTTGTGATATTTGATGAAATTAACACTTTTAATAAAGAGAAAATTCAAACTGATTAATCTGCTGACTCATCATCAAACATGATACATAGAAAGCTGAAATATGATTCTGAAAATAAAATTCAGTCCAGTTCAGATAAACATGATACTAATGAAGCTAAAATTGTTCTACCTTGATAGATTGGAACCTGATAAAATCACCCTTCAGAATCTATTATTTGAGACATAGACATAGGTATAAGGACTAGAAGAAATACAGGAAACATAATTGAATTCTAGTCGTTTCTATCACAACATAAACCTAAATCATTTGAAGAAGCCTTAGAATATAATTTTTTGATTCTAGCAATGCAAGAAGAATTATACCTATTTAAAATAAATAATGTATGGGAATTAGTTAAAATACCATCAAATTATCAAGTTATAGGAACAAAATGGGTCTTTAGAAATAAACAAGATGATCAGGGAACTGTAACAAGAAATAAATTTAGATTAACAGCTAATGGTTATAATAAAAAATACAGTATAGATTATGATGAAACCATTTCCCCCATTGTGAGATTATAAGCTATTAGAATCACTTTTACTTATGCATGTAATATTACATTTAAAATATATGATATGGATGTGAAATATTCTTTTTTAAATAGATATTCAAGGTAGGATATTTATGTTGAGGTACCTCATGGTTTTGAAAATTCTCAAAAACTAGATTTGGTTTTTAAACTAACTTAATCTAAATATGGCCTTAAGCAAGCACCCAAATCATGGAATGAATGATTAAGTTCTGTTTTCTTAAAAAAAAATTACTATTGGTTTAGTAGATACAACCCTTTCCAACAAAAAAATTTGTTCTAATTTATTTTTAGTTCAAATCTATGTACATGATGTTATTTTTGTATCAACAAATAAAAAATAGTGTACTGATTTTTCAGAACTCAGAAAAAATGAATTTTCGATGACCATGATGGGAGAATTAAATTTTTTTAGGACTCCAAATTTACAAAAATGATTATGGAAATGTATTAAACCAATGAAAATATATTACTAATTTATTGAAAAATTTTGGTCTTGAGAACATCAATACATATTCAACCCCCTTGTGTACTAATATAAAAATAGATTTTGATGAAGTTGGAAAAATAATGGACAAAAATTTATATAGATGTATGATTATTTTATTATTATATCTTACTACTAGCATATCTGATATTATGTTTTTAGTATGTTTATGTCATAGATTTCAAACAAATTCAAATGAATCACATCTTATTGCTGTCAAAAGGAATATTATATATTTCAAAAAAACTATTTTTCAATCTCTTCTTTATCCAAAATATTTATGATTTTAATTTATTATGACATTCAGATACATATTTTGGAGTTTTTAGTTTAGATATAAAAGTCACTTCAGGAACCTGTCACTTCATATCAAAATTGATAGTGACTTGGTCTAGTAAAAAGCAAAATCTTATTGCCTTATCAACAGCAGAAGCAAAATATGTATCTGTAGAAAGTTTTGGTACGCAAGTGTTGTGGATGAAAAACACACTAATGGATTTTAGATGTAATTTTAATTGTACACCTATCTTATTGGATAATTCAACTGCTATAAATATTTCAAAAAATCCGATATGTCATTCTAGAACAAATCATATTGATATTAGGCATCATTTTCAATGAGATCAGTTTTCTAAAAAAAGATATATCATTAGAATTTATTAACACTAAATATCAATTAGATGATATTTTAACTAAACCAATTCCCCCTTTAGTTTTTTATTTTATTATTAGGGAGGTAGGTTTATTTATTTTTAAATAAGTTCTTTTATTTTACTATATTTTAATTTATTTTATCATATGTTTAGTACTGTAAATCTAATTTATTTTTAATATGTTTAACTTACTATATTTTAGTTATTTTATTTAATCCTAAATTTATTTACACCACATAATCATTAAAATTGTTTTCATATTTACTCTATTAAACGAGTAATGATGATATTCCTTACCTTTTAGAAAATATTTGTCTAATGAAACCCTTCATTTTACAAAAACCATTTTGTCTAACCTAAAACCATCATTTTTTCCTTCCAAAACCTAGAATCCAAAAACCCTAGACTATTTGATTTTTGAAATGATGAAAATGAAGATAGTTGAAGAATGATACACAATTGATCTAAAGCAATAGCGTGTTGTATACATAAAAATATTTGAAGGAAAATTGGTTGATTGTGATTGGTTATATCAGACAAATCTTCTCCTAAAATAAGCATTGACATTTCATGGGCTGCAGACAACTTTTAATGAAATCTATTCAGAATTTAATTATTATATAGAACTGAACTATTTTTATAAGAGTGTACAGTTACATTTTGAAGATTTTGAGGATATGATGCTTGTAATAATTAAAGATATAGTTTATTTATTTTTTCAATTGATGTTTAAAAAATCATAGAATTACCTAATGAATGAGTTATTCACTTCTATCTTCGATCGATTGGAGACAATTACCACTCGAATAAAAACATTATGTCTTTTCTTTTTAACTCAATGCACATTAGAGAAATGTTTTTTGAGGATGTCGTGGAAAATAATATGATCTTGGTTAATTTTATTATAATCGGTCTTCTAGGATAAATTTCTATCCTTCTCGATGGATTATCTTTAAATTCTATTTAAAATGTTTCTGATTCAATATTTATATTCAAGGAGGAAGTGTCATCATTGAAATTTTTTAAATGTAGGAACTCTATAAAAATTGGGGTTTTATGGAGTAAAATGAAAAGAATGATTTTACTCGTTAGTGATAAAGACAAACATAGCTGAGGGTATTTTTCTCAGGGGGGGGGCATTGAGCTATTTGAATGGATGGTGTTGTATAATATCCAAACGGTGCAGTCTATCAACCATCTAAGAGAATTCTTTGGTTTAATATAGAAGTGGAGAATTTTGACTATGAATAATATAAATAGGAACTTATTGTAAAATATAGAAATAGATATGTTCTATAGGATGAAGATAAAGTGTTGGATTCTAGAGAAGAAACCTTTTTAATTAATTTCTATAAACCAATTATTGATGAAGAAATATCAATACATATTCAAGCTACAGAGATTCTTGTTTTACCTCTAATCAATGATATAGTAAAAGAGAATATTCAATAGTAGGTGAATATTAAAGAAGAAGCTGTTACGAATGAATCTTATAATTAAGAAAGTTTGAACAGAAATCATTAATTGAAGTTACATATGTTGTTGTGAATAAAATTGTGGAACAGTCAGGTCATATTTCTTGACATCAAACTGAAATACTTGACAATATGTCAATTTCAATTGATAAATTTGTGGACATATTAGTGTTTAATCCTTTTCCTAATGTTTTTTATTATAAATTGAATGCGGATGAAGGTAAATCAGATTCATTCTCTCCTGAAGTTGATGAAATTTTTATTAAATTTCACATGTCTCAAGAATAGAATTCCACAACACTGTAGGAGTTAGAAATTTTGAAGAAACGTATCTAAGAACTAAATGGGAATACTATTTCTAGAAGGGATTTTGACTCCTTCTTGAGATTTATGTTAAATAAGATTGGTAATATTAGATCTGAAGCTATTTCGAAGTCATATTTTTCATATTTGATGTGGTAACTGGGAATTCAATTTGAATCGGTGAAAAGTTTAGTAAATTAGACAAGTATATCTAGTTCTACTCCCGATACCAGTCCAGATTTTATTAGAATATTTTAGGACATTAAATCTATTACAGAAGACAAGAATTCTCAACTTCAGGACCTTCGATGCAATAATGATCCTCCTTTAGTTTTATTGGACAATCATAAATTTCATTTTGATCGACCGAATCACAGTGAACCCAACATCATATTTCATCCTAATATGTTTTTAGAAATGTTAGAAAATTTTGTAAAGAAATAGGAGACCATACATGACATTCTAAATTTCAATATTGTAGGGGATTTTCATTTTATTCATGATTACAGACTTCTGATAATGATGTTGTTTTATTTTTTGATACAGAATATGGGACTGTAGATAAATTAGTTGAAGAATATGGTTTAATCCATTCACAACTCCATCCTTGCAAATCCCAAACATTTTTGTACCTTTTAAAAAACCAATCCCTATCCAACCTTTTATCCGCATTCTGAATGACACTATTCTATTTCTTATTCAAGTCTATACTATATTTCTTCTATTAATAATCTATGATATTTTATTCATTTGTATTTTCTACACTTTTTTTTATATTCTTTTATATTTTTTGACAAATATCCAAATATAAATTCTTAGTTATCTTTATCAATTAATTATAAAATTCACTTTGTAATATGTCCAACAATAAAGATGTGTGTTAATATATTTATTTAAATTCTTTTTTTTCTTCCAAAAAGAGGTACAAAAATGGATGTACACAACATTTAAACATTTTTTTTTTGAATTTTGAAATATTTATGGAGAAATTTTGATAAACAGAAACATTTATTTTTGTCAAATTAATTCTATAAATAGAAATAATTTTATGTAATAATTACATAATTTAAATTATTTTACTACTTTTATATTTTTAATTTAGTGGTTTTTTTATCATCAAAAAGGGGGAGATTGTTGGGAATGTATTGTCTCAATAATAATCTATAAATATTATTGATTTTGATGCTCACAAATACCATTTTTTGTTTTACAAATGATATTTTTTTGTATCTAGAAATTTATATTCATTATAATTTATATTTTGGAATATTATTCTTTTATTTATTTCTGATAAATATTCATTAATGGTTTTGGAACACTCCTAAGCATATTCTGGAATAACTGTTCATTCCCTACGCTAAAGAACATAAGATAAGGATTACACACAATGTTTTTGTTAATGATTTTCGGTAAATGATCAACATATAAGGTTTATGAACATGACTTGGAAGAAATGTATGGTTATATAACATTATGTTTGAATCAAACCTAATGTTTTTCAAAGGGAAATAGTATCGTTAAAGAAACCATCTTTAGTATAGATCCCTATGTTTGGGAAGAAAACATATGGATCACAAACACTAATTTTGTGATCTAACATACATTTCTATCCTTATGTTTGAAGAATTAATGCAACATAATTTAATCATACATTTGGTGTTCCATTGTTTTATGAAGGTACCATACGTTTCACTTTTCAACACTAAAGATTTAAATTTGCATCTTTATCAGGGATTTCTCTAACAATATTATCGGAATATAAGGGAATATTAATGCCTTCTTTGATTCATTCAAATCTATTCATAAATGATTTAAACAGCCTTTTTCAACGCATATTTTATCTCATAATCTTAAGGGATTTTATGACTACAATGTGATGTATTTTTTTGAATTTGAATTCTCTCAATTTATAATGCGTCATTTGTGCATATTAAATCATGTTTCAATATGTATAGTTATTTATATATTTTTATGAAATATGTTTTTGGATCTATCTTTCTCTCTCAACAGTTTATAATTTTTATTCTTCGAGTTTCATTGTGAAAATTAATTTACATTCCAATAGTGATCCGGCATCTTAAAAGAGAGGACTATATTTTCGAGATACACATGTTCAATAATGGAAGTGTGATGATCTATTATGGTTTCTATTCTTAAAATCAATGATATATTGTGCTACTATATTTCATGATACATATTTCAATGATTACCATTCTGGTTAAGTTGAATATCCTTCTTCTATCAGTTTCATGCTGCTGAAACTGTGATGTTTAAACTAATTTTTGAAATAATTCTCTTTTTATTCTTTTGAGAATCTGGTGAAAAGTTTCATTTATGGTGGATTTTCAGCTTCTCCTGCTAAGAATAATATTTTTTCCTTTAAATGATCCACAATGCTCTATTTTATCCCTTGTTTATAAGGGTGGAAACTGCCTACACCTAGTTGTGGATTGGTCTTATGGGAAGAGGACCTAACTAGTGAAATTAACTGATCCCGTAGAGAGGGGGATTGGTGGAGAGGACTAGGCGATAATTCAACCCCGAACCACTATAAATTTGTGTGCTCTATTTTCTGGTTTTCTATTGCACATACTCTCATATATAAATTCCACCAAATATCTCTATTGTTGACGTGAAATGATTTAATTATGAAAATTTTGAAAGGATATAATTCACCCCCCTCGTCTCTTTGTCATTGATATTATGAACTAATAGGTTGGGGTTACAAGATGATAGGATAGAATAGTTTACAATTTGTCAAGTGTAGGTAGGACCCTTTACATCTTATTTATCTTAGGGTGGTGGATCTTATTAATATGACAAGGGATCATAAATGTGATTTATTATGGAGGATTAGGTCATAAAAATCATGAGTTCCAGACCATTATTGAGCTGTAGGTGTGTGATAGGTGTTTTTTTCAGGCTGTTTAAGCCAACACATCAATTGTAGGGTTCTCTAGTTTGGGACTAGTATAGAAGATGTGTGGCTAGTAGAATATAGCGGGGAGACACTTCTCATCCTCAGAGAGCACAGTGAGGATGTGATGGTGGTCCTTGGAAGTTCAATATATGTAATGGAGGAAGTCATGGTTAGCTTCATACATTATCATTTCTAGGAAGGGTTGAGATATAAAGAAAATCAAGGTACCCTTTTCTAAATTTTTACATGGGTCTTGGATTTTTTGGATTCTAGAGTCATTCACTTATTTATGTCACCTAACATTATTCATTTTTTAAGAGTTGAGGGGAGATGAATTTATTTCCATTGGCATTGAAAACAATAGAAAAAGACCTATTTGACATGAATGGTGTATGTTGATACTATGAGTTATTGCTGGGAAAACATCACACTTTAGGAGACTACATATTTTTACTAATATTTCTAAATGAAATATTCCTTAACATAGATTTCATTTATTTGGTATAATACGTAATGGATTTCATTATGAGGTGGGTTTCTTTCTATGGTTTAGATGGAGATCTAGCATTGTACGTTTAAAAGAGAGAGCCATGGATGGGTTAGATGTGTGTTCCATCATTATCTTCAATAATGGTTGAGATTGTGCTACGTTAATAATATGTTTATTAGTCATATATTTCCATTTTTTTGATGAGTTACTTGATTTCATTATAGGGGAACTTATCGTGTTACTCAGTTAATGAGTGGTCAGGATAGAGATCGAGCTATATCCAGCAGAGTGTCATGTCTCATTGTCTCCATATATGATGGAACCTTTTGAGTTGCGAGAGCTATGAGTGAAAATAAATGATATTTTGTAGTAAGGTTTTCTTTAGTAGAGTGTGTCACCTTGGGAGTACACGTTTTTACATGAAGGCCAATGGTTGTTTGTGGATTTGTATCAATTATAAAAACCTGAACCAAGTTATAGTGAATAACCTCTATCATCATCCATGGATTGATGCTTTATTTGATCATCAGAAGAGGATACTTTTTTTCATTTATATCTTCATATGTGAGTCATAGATGAGGATATTAACATTACTTCTTTCCATTGTCATCATGGGAATTATGATTTATGTGTGATGTCATTTGTTATAACAAATTATCCATACATTTTTATGGAGTTGATGAATGCATTATTCAGAGAGTTCTGTGATAAGTTTTTCATGGGTTCAATTGACTAAAACCTTGTATACCCCATGTCTATGCTAGGGAATTTAGGGAATCATCATTATATTTATGGATCTATTCATCATGATAATATATCTCATTAGTTTTCAATATTTTATTTCTATTCTCCTGAATAATGTTTATTGGGAAATTTTCTGTCTTAGTGGGGAGTATTTTTTCAATACTTGAAGACAGAGACTATTGTTTCTTGGAAATCCCCCAATATTGTAGTAGAGGTTTAAAATTTACATAATCATGGATGTTATTATATGAGTTTTTAACTGATTCCTCTTAGGATGAACTACACAAAAAACCATGAACAAAAAGGATTATGTATTATTTTCGACAATCGAGTGTCAACTAGCTTTTGAGTACCTGAGGGAGAAGTTTGTCAGTGCTCCTGTCCTATTTTATGAAAGAATATATTCAATTTTATGTTTTTTAAGGTTCATGTCCTATGTTGGGATATGTTCTGATCCCGGAAAAGAGAAATTATTTCTCGAAGATTATGTATGTATCCTTCAAATGAATATTACTATTCCACACTTGATTTTGTGTTTATAGTAGTTGTGTTTTCATTGATATTATAGTGAAATTAACTCATTGATGATCCTTTTGTTTTATCTAACCATAATATCTAGTGGTATATCTTCTACCCATAAGAATTAAACATATATTAGTATTGGTGGATAAAATTCTTATAGTGTTATAAATTTTATATTTCATATATTCATTGAAAATTATTTTTGGCCAATTAACTGAGGAGTATATCATCTAGTGATGTCGTTCCTGAATATGGTTATTCCTAGGGAGTGATAGAAGAACTCCCTAAGATACACAATGATAAAATATTTTGTAGGAACAAGATGTATTTTTCAAATGATCATGTAGTATTTATTTTTTCAATATGGGGGGTCCTAGATTTGGTATTATAAAGTATTGTTAAAGAAGACGAAGTAGTTTCTGGTAATTCTCTTTATGGTTGTTATAATGGTGCACAACATCATGTGTTTTTCTAAAACATAAATTCATCCATTCAATTATGCATGATATTTTTATATATGAGTTACATTGTTATAATTTATAAGAACATCCCTATGTTAAATTGATGTACTATGACTTGATTTTTTAGTTTTTGTGGTCTTGGTTTATTTATATAGTTGTATATATTGGTTCTTGCTGATTGTTTTGTTAGAAGTTGAATGCCAAGAAATGTATTTCAAGTGGTTTTATCCATCTAGAATATATTCCTTGGTGGAAGTGGGAAGACATATCAATATACATAATTTCTAGTTTAGCATGATATTTTGGTTGATATGATTCCTTATGGTTGATAGTGGATCATTTGAGGAAATCACCCCCTTTATAGAAATCCGGGATTCAAGAGCCATTGATGTTCTTTCAGGTAGTACCAAAATAATGTGGTGAAAATATAAGAAAACACAAATATGTTTATCTCTCCCAATGCTCCTAATTTTACATCTATAGAATATAGAGGTTTCCATCATGAGTTTCAATCAATTTTATGTCTTACCACTACTTTTCATCTGTAGGTGAATAAACTGAAAGAGTAGCCCATCTAGACTCATTGTGACTTTTCTTTCTCTTTTTTACTAGATTTTAGTGGTTCAAGTATGAGGAACTTACACTTTTATGAGTATTATTACTATAATAGTATCCACTCCACCACTGATAAGTAAATATTTGAAGCATTTTTTGGATGACCTTTGCATTATCCATTGTGATTGACAAGGTACAATGAGGTAAAAATTATAAAGTTGAAACTAAAATAAAATAAAAAATATATGGTAAAGGTAATTAATGAGAAAATTATGTAAACATAGGATCATAAAAAAACCTATAATGATCATAATATGTGGCACATAATATTTAATTATAGAGATCACATGCTCATGACAGTGACACATTGTTGTGGGATACGATGGTTAGATCATGAGAGAAAGCTTCATACCTAGTTTTCTCTAACTTTTGTGGTGTTGGATTCTATTTGATTCATGGAATATCAGATATAACTTCCCCCAATGATGAGAAAAATACATTATATTTTTTATGTGTTATATATCGATTTTTATCTTTGTGAAAAATCATATTTCATCAATTGGGTAAAGAGTGATTTTAATGATGATGCCATCTTCAAGGAGAAGGTTGTGGAGATCAAGGAACACCATTAAAATGTATTGTGTGGTCATGTTATTCCATTCATTTTATCCTTTTAGTAGCATGTTTCCATTGAGGAATGAACCTGATAATATGAGCCATTAATTTCCACTCAATAGAATGAGCTATTTTTTGTTTATAATTTCTTTTATATCAAAATTATCTTGTGGATGTTGACTTTTCTTCTTCAGGAGATGGTTACCTCTTGTATCTTGTTAGTAACTTTATTCATGATTTAGTATAATATTCCCCAAGATAGTGTTTTTGTTCTAGTTATTAATGCTTCATTTTATTACACTTGATACCGTGGATGATGTTGTTGGTCTCTATTGATTCTAATAACGTTTAGAGGTACCTCATTAGGTTGCTTTTTGGATGAATGATTTTTGTTTTCTCCCTCTGTTTTTTTGGATTCATGAGGATTTAAATTCATTAATAGGTATTTGATGTGTATATTGAAATTCATCTTCTCTAACCCTTTTCAGGTTTTGGAAGCCTTTGGTTCTCATAGGATGTGTAGAGTGGTTTTGGAGGTGAATTGATACAAAAATGAAGAATTTTTGGGGATTCATGACATGTAAGGGTATTACAATGTGAATATATATTTCACAACATGGGATAGATCCTAATTAACGATAATTTCAAATAGAATCATGGTGTAATTAGCTACGTGAATGGATTTTCTATATCAAGAGATCGACTAGGTGAATAATATTCATGGATTAATCATCAATGTGGACAGATTAGTCATATGGAGAGATCGACTACACGGATCGGGTATGTTGATAAATTGACTACATTGATAGATCAGTTATATAGAGATATAACATCAATGTGGATCAATGATGGTGATGGATCAACTATATGAAATGGATGTGTGGTTGAGCTATCTATGTGGGAAAATGGATATGTGGGTCAACTACATTAAAAATTGGCTATGTAAATATCCAATACATGAAATGGTTGCATAAGCCTTTGGCCACGTGGGATATTTAGCTACGTGGAATCGACAACCTTTATATTTCAATCATTTTCATTAAATAATCCATACAAGTATTTTTTCCATAAGAACCAAGTTCATTCAAAGGATGATTTGTAACATCATGTAAAATTTTATAGGTACACATTTTTTATGTTTTTCTTCTTATCTTGGGAGTGTTCATAGGATTCTCCCTGATTTTAGAGAATGAACAGGGTGATATAGTATTTCACTGTTAACAACTAGGGGTTCCTCTATATTGTGGGATATTACAGACCATGTATTTAGTTTACATGACACATATTTTTTTCTAATAAAATATCATGAACATTTACCAAGTGTTAAATGTTACACATAGTGTACATGAAATTTATGATGTGTAAGGGAAAATCAGTTTTAATTAAAAATGTGACATATTTATCATCATTTTCATCCTTCATGGATTATATGATTTTTATGGTATTTCACGCCATGTAATTATCATAATATATGGATTTTATGGGGTCGTACGAATGATTTCCCTTTCATTCAACCATGAATCATTTTTATATTGTTCCAAAGCCTTCCATAGGTGATTTTTGGGATCATGGATCCTTTCAGATCATTTTTTAGTGATTGATCATTGTTTTTATTGTGGTTTATTTTTTAGATAACTGGATATTCTATCGTGTGGTTTCTACTGGCCTTTATTTCTATACTCGTTAACTATTTAAAAATCAACATTTAATTTATGAATTTAATGTCAATTTAATTAAATTTAGATTCTAGATTTTATTCAATGTTATTTTCCCCCTTCAATCAACATTATTGGTGTTGATCATTTCATTGCTTTATTTAAATGTAAGTGAAAATAATTGAAATTATCCCTGACATTCAAACATGGATTTTTGATGATTTATATTATGTAGAATTAAATTTATTTATAATATCTAAATTTGGAATTATTTGATTATAAAATATTAAAAGGAAAGGATTTTATGAAAATATGTAAAATTATAATGGAATCAGAATTGTGTTATGAATTTTGAAAATTTGGAAATGAAGAAATGATTTATTTTTTTCAGGAAATGGATTAAATTGAAATGATAAAAACCTATGATTGGTTTTAGAATTAAAATGAATGAAATAATATAAATCCCATACTGTGGTTTTGAAATTTAATTTGCATATTGAAACTGAAAATGAGGCTATCGAGTTGTAAATGATGACTAAATTTAAATGATATGAATTTCCTATTATTGATTTATTGAGTGAGGACATGACCTATGATGTAGTTAGTGGGTATTTTGGGAAAGCATTCTAGGTTATTTGTCCTTTGGAAATGGATTGATGATAAAAACTAGAAATAAAACCCTTTTCAACCAGATTATACCTCAATGTATATTGATGAGTCATAATTGACATGAGGATGAAGTATGTTTGCACATATATTTATCTATGATTACTAATATATGAATTGTGGGGATCCTATAGTGATAAAATTGTGTACATAAAGTTATATTACAATATTTATAATTTTTTATGATTTGATTATATATTTCATTGATTATGGAATTTTATAACTCCTGCCAAAATATTTATATATATTATTTTATTTAAAATAATTAATACATGTATGAAATAATTTCAATCTATTGAAATGAATACTTGTTTTTTTAAATAGAAAACAAAAATATTTTATTTCAAGAATTATTTTATTTAAATTGAAATTATTATTGTTCTGTTATTATGGATTGTACTATAGAACACTTGGTGAGAGACTACAGTACATTATATATGACACACCACCATTTATATCATGTTTTTTTAGAAATTATATCACCAGGTCCAAGATAAAGGAAAGCGTGATTTTGACGTGGGGGATGTTCTTGGTCCTATAGACCATAGAGTGATAGAGGTGATTGGTAGAGATTTTATCCACCTATTTAAATGGATATTATAGTTTACATCTTGTTAGATACTAGGAACATTGTTTATAGAAATCATTGGGTTTTTACATATCTATTTCTAGTACATTCTCTAATGGGAGTGTTGATTATACAGACTTTCATAATTATCTTCCTCTAATTTTGTGTATAATTTGTCCCCTCTACATCATGTATGATGTTAGTTGTTAATTTCCAAAATGTGGGGAGAATAATTCCCTTAACGCTATGATTGTTTTGTCTTGAGTATCAATATGTGAGGGGTTCTGGGCTCGTTTGTGACAATATGTTTTCAATGGTGTAGAAAAATGATAATTACATGATTTCAATAGGATTTTTTAGAGGTCTTGATGAATCTTAAGTATTAATTATTAGAGAGTTCCTTTATAGCTCTCACAGTAGCAATCCTTATGAACCCATTGTTCTTTGGGAATCATTTTTTGGGTAATATTTTAATATTATTCATGTATGTTTTTCTTATATTTCTTTTTGTATGATAGAATCCCAATATTAAATAAATTCTTGTAATAATTGGTATTCATGTACATTTTAATATTGTTTCTCACTGATTTATCTTTTTTAGGGTCTTCAAGGTTGTCTTATGATGTATTATAGAATCATACTTATGATAATAAATTGGAGTCAGTTCTATGAGGAAGTAGTTGGTGAGCCATAATGAGATAATCGTACCACGGACTAGAATCTTGTTGTGGATGTTATGCATGATGTCCCAATTCCGGGATAAGAACCAATAACTATTACCATTAAAGTTCATATAGTAGATAATTAGAGGGACAATTCATAGAATAATGATTAAGAGTTTCATCACTAGAATACATCAGATTTATAAGGATCTATTAATCATCCTTAGAATGAGGATTAGGTGAGAAATTTAGATATTCTTTTTTATTTCATAAAAATCCTAACATGATTAAAGTAAAGTGTTCTACTATCAAGCTAGAAAGACCAAGAATGGAATGGTGGGATTAAATGGTAATGAAAAATAAGAATTTGGGTGTGGAGTGGAAGGAAATTTGATTTCTTTTCAATGATCAATTATAACTATAATCTAGGGTACTATCTAAGGATATAGAGTTTTATGGCCACTAGCAGGCCGATTTGACCCTATTTAAGTATTAAAAATAAAATTCCATGATTATGAATTTTCCAACTAATATTTTATCATATGATAATATGAATAATCAATGTTTCAAGATGGGTCTTCAAACTGATGTTCATTTTCATGATTTCTTAGTAAACCTAACTTCTTGTGTTGAAATGTTTTATAATTCATTGATTCTTGATCATGATTTGACTGGTAAGACCCTGATAATGAGAGTTCCTTTTTCTCCTAGTGGATGTTCCATGAGTTCCATTATATTATAGAATATTATTGATGAACCACATGGTAGATTATGATATAATATGTCTTCTTGACCTCCTTTAATTATAGGAGGAGGCCATGTAACATCCTTCTTGTGTGGAATGGTTTGTCATTAAAAATAGTTTTTCATATAGGCACACAAGATATTAATTTCATATGGATTCTATGGACGATTTTATACATTCTATATTATATTTTATTCCACATACAATTTCATGGTATCATTAT
The DNA here is from genome assembly GCA_963277665.1 of Viscum album. NCBI lineage: Eukaryota > Viridiplantae > Streptophyta > Magnoliopsida > Santalales > Viscaceae > Viscum > Viscum album. Next base: position 619,173,574 of record OY728128.1, read on the forward strand.
CAATTAAAAGAACTATTATTCAATCATTAACATCTAGAAAAAATTGAAATATATTAATAGGCATCCATAATGAAGATTGTTCATGTAGAGGAAGAAACATAAGAATGATTTTATATGTGTCCAGAAACTACCACCACTATAGATTACTATTTAGTGAAAGCCCTTTTCAACACTTGGGAGTCTCAATTTTATATGAAATATTTTTTTTTCAGAATGATAAATCTTCAAAATAATTTTTTTGAAACATTTTATGGATAATAATATGCCTTTCTGAACAAAGAGAGATCATGGTCTTCATTTCAATGCTAGGGTATTATCTTTATTTGAATTCTTGGTTTCATGGAATTATATGGTTATTTAAATGAATCCTATTGAAATCATAATAATAATAAATTTATTCATTTCTAATAATGCGTGAATGTTTTTTTATCTTTTGGTGGTCTCCATTACTATACCTTATGGGGTGAGCCATGTTTTTCAGGGAGCATTGGAATAAAGTTTGATCTGATCCAGACCCTCATATCTAATGTTTATAAGGGAAATATGTTTGTATAATTTTTATGGATAGTGGTATTATTTTATTGACGATATCACTCTATCAGTATTAACAATTTTTCAAATGTTCCCTTCTGACTACAATAGCCTTCCACTGGATATAGAGGTAGAGTTTTCTATTGATTTTGTTCCTTATAATAAAATAAGACCTATCACTTCTTACTATAATGTTCCAGTTGAATAGAATGTGTATGAAACTCTATTGTTTTATCATCTAGAGAAATGATTCATTCACATATGTTTTTCAAAATGGGAGGAACTTGTTCCCTTTTAGAGGAAATCTGGTAGAACACGTCCCCTATATCTTGATTACCAAAAACATAATCGAGTTAAAATAAATAACAAATATAAATTTTCATAGATTTGTGATTTTTTTCAAACTATTGTGAAAATATAAGTGTTTTTTGAATATTGATCTTTGATCTAGTTATCACAAGGATAGAATAAAAGAATCTGAAATTTAAATGTATACATTCATTAGAAGGTACTATCACTTTTATTATATCATTTCTATTGGGTCTAAGAAAATTTGTTGTGATATTTATTTTTATGAAAAATATAATCTTGCACAAGTTACATTATACATTCATTTTTTTCATTATAGAAGACATATTTGTTTAATGTATATAAAATTATGATCATGTGAATCATTTGAGTATGGTTCTATAAATTTTACAAAATAACAAACACTATTTCAAACAATCAAAATGAGATTTTTTTGGATTAGTGAAATGCTTCTATTGGGAAATATGGTCTCTAAACATTTTAATTTTTGTTTATCATAAGAAGGTGAATTCATTTAGGACATGGTAACAACCATGTAACATTTTTTATATATATAGATTATTGGGATTAGTGGGTTATTAAAACTGGTCTGTAAAGGATTTCTGGAAGACATCTTCTTCAAAGACCACATTGACCAAGAAGGTATTGATGTTCACTTGGGATGATAAATATAAATGTTATATTATTGAGATAAAGATTTTTTGACTCTTATGTGAATCTTGACTCTTCAAGTGGTTGGTGAGGACTATATAGTATTTTGTGATTTTTTTGGTTTAGGTTTGGGATGTGATTGTTTTGAAATGTGATCAAGTGGTGTGCTATGGATTATGATATCTTAGGCCACACAATAAGATTTTTCCACCTCATTACATAGATATAGTAGCCATGATGCATACACATATGTTTTAACAAAATTTCCATTTCATATAATGTTTTATCATGTTTTCTGACCACAAAATCTCATGTTATATCATCTACCAAAAATATTTTTACCCTCATCATATGTATTTGGTGGTGTACCAAAAGCCTTTTGACATTGACATGTACTATACTATATATAAGGGGAATATCATTACGTTTTATTGGAATTTTAAACTGATGATCCATGCCTTTAGAGAAGCCTTATAATAGTGGAACATGATTTCCCATTTTTATTAGTTAAATTTGGTAGTATGGGATAAAGAGTTTGAGTTTATTTTGATAAGTTTTCCATTTACCTCCTCTCATGTTGACAAAATTCATTAGGGGTAGAAGCATCATGTATAATTCTATGGAAATAGGGAGAATAATTATGGTAGAGTGACCATTTGGGAATGGTCATTGTATCATGTGTGTATCCTATTATTTTATAATAGTTATGTTGTAAATTTCCAAGCAATAAAAGATATGATAAGAGATTTCCATAATTCTAATTGGGTTGTAGACCTAGTTACTAAGAATATGTTCTGTTATATGCATCTATGATTCTTGTGTACAGGTGTCATGTGGTACATTGAGGATTTTATATCATGTTTTTATAATTTATAATAGGTTAATGGAGATAAATAGAGAAAATTTAGTATTCTTTAGCCACATCAACTTACAACATGGATGTTGGATGATATCTCTATGGAATATTTATTGGATTTCCACACACCCATAAAATAAATTTTTTTATAAGGGTTATGATTGATATACTGAAAAAATTAACTCGCTTTATCACCATTCATGGTACAAAAAAATATTCGGAGTTAGTAAATCTCTATGAGAATGTGACTTCATGATATAATGGAGTTCAATATGCAATAGAATCTAAGAGAGGTCTATGTTTCACATTTGATTTATAGAAAGGCCTTCAAGAGGTAAAGGGATCTCATGAATGATTGAGTATGTAATACTATATATAGATCGATGGCCACATATATATATATCTTATCAAATTATTAAAAATACTCTATATACTTTCGCCCTTGAATTTGGTGGATCGTGAAATGTGAACTTCAGAATGGTTGATTTTTATTATAACAATAGCTAAAAGTGTATAATCAGGCTGGCTAATTTTTAGGAATAATGTGGAAGGCTCTATAAATATAGGTTTTTTATAGAATGGTGAAACATTCTTGGTTGGGCTTGGGTTTCTCCAAGATATTTTTTAAATGATTCATTTTGGTTTTTGGATAATGTTTAAATTACACATCTCAAATAATTTTATGTTTAAAATCATATGACAACATTGAAGATCTCAATTGGTGAGTTGTTTTTGTTTAAAGGTTATCCTCGGTTGTGTCACTGACATTTTCGAAGGCAAGGGAAGATTTATCCTTATTTTGTGGGGAATTTTGTGGTTTTGATGAAGTGGGGAAATTTAATATCATTTATAACTTCAATAACAACTATTTTTAATGAATTTTTAGTCCCATGTATCATTGCATCATAAGTATCTTTTTGACCCATATCATTTCTTTATATGGGAGGATCTTGTTCTTGAGCCTAATTTATCTATGACTGATTATCCAATCATAAATTTTTTAATTCTTTAATAATGTTAATTCATGTGAGTATGATGCATTTGGTCTATGTTCTATGGAAACATGGTTTGGATTCTCATGAGATGTGGGTGTGGGAGGCACATATGATATATCTGAGGCCTCATTTCCTTGTTATGGAAATTTCTTAATAGTAAATCTTGGGAGGGAAAGATTTTTTGGTTGGGAGGTTGTAAAATCATATTATGATTTAATGGTAATCCTTTTATCATGTATTTTTCATACTCATTTTGGTTTTTTGGTAGTATTTTCTCCATGTATGGAGAATGTGTGAGGTTCTTTTGTGTTTTTTTGTTAAAAATATTGTTTTATTCTGTATTTTTTATTATTAGGCACGACAAATTTTATTTAAAAGGCGCATATTTTTTCTAGGAACCTATCAAAAATTTTTATACGGAAAATTATTTACATGTTCAGTCCCTGCAATTCATGACCTTTAGTGTGGAAATATGTTTTTAATAAAACTATGTTGTATTTCTCAGTGTTTTTGGACATCATGGATTACACAGCACATGATGTGATTACATTCTATGTAATTCTCCCAGGATATATTTTTTAGGGTGTATTATGATTTATTTTCATTTTATTCATCCATGAATCATTTCTCTCTCAAACCAGATCCTTCTCTAAGATATTTTTAAATCTCTAATTCTCCCGGATCATTCACTCTATGATTTATTATTATTTTTGTTTCAATTCATCTTTTTAGGTAAGTGGATCTTCTTTAGTGTGGTTTAATCTACTCTTTATTTAAATCCACTTTAGAGTTGGACATATCATCTTGAAATTTATGGATATAAACTATCATATATTATATTTTTATTCTTTATTTGATTCATAGATCTTATTCTCCTTCAATCATCATTGACATTCCCTATTTAGGTGTTGATCAGTTGATTCGATTATTTTATGGTATATGGATGAATTTGTGGTTATCTAGGAAATGTAATCCATTATTGTCTTGATTTTGTTTATATTTAATTAAAATTAATTATAAAAATGGTATTTTTAATTATTTAAATATGAAACATGTAATGGGATGGATTCTGAGAAACCCCCCCCCCCAACTATAATGGGATTGGAATTGTGGGTTGAAATTTTAAAATAATGAAATTCATGAAATGATTTAAGTTTTATTTTTAGAAAATGGTATAAAATGAAATAATGAATAAAGTTTATTGGTTTTTGATTGAAATTGTATGAAATGATGGAACCATGTGTTTTGGATTTGAAAATGCAGTGGCATATTGAGACTAAAATTTTGGAAATCGAATTGAAATTTTTTATTTATTTGAAATGAGATGATATTTCAATTATTAGTTGATTTATTAATATCTCTAAATCATGCACAATGAGTAGGTATTTTAGGATAGGAACACATGGATATTGATCCCCTAGAAATGGAATTATGATAACAACTCTTATAAAAACATAGTTCGGTATGATTGTCAATAATGGGATATTGATGAATCCTAATCGACCTGAGTTAGAGGGATGTGTGATCACATGATTATCTTTGATAACATATTACAATAAGGAATATGACCATGTTTTTTATTATGTACTATTTTCGTATATATGATATTTATTATAGAACTATTTTAGTCATGGAAGACTGTTTATATAAATGATATGGTATAAAATTCTTATTTAATCCATGTTTTGATTTTTTTTATTTAATGTAATGTATGTTATATTTTAAATATAAAAATAAATTTTTTATTCACTGACATGTTTTATTTAAATAGAAATAACGATTGTTTTATTATTATAGAATCAATTATGGTGCACTTGGTGAGACCTTATTGGGATTTATATCTCAGCCCACAACTTTTACATTGGGAATTTTTAGACCTTCTAGATCATGGTTTGAGTAAAAGGAAAGTGCCACTTAGAGGTGGGGGATGTTCACGATCCTATTGATCATGGAGTGGTCGAGGTTACTAGTATAGATGTAATCCAAATGTTTCATGGGTGGTTTGAGACTTCATATTCTGATATACTGAGTATGTTGATGATTCATTTATTGGGGATTTTTTAATCTATATATTTATAGTACAACCAAATTTTTTGAGATTTGAAAATAGTAACATGATTCATTATGTTACACAATTTTTTTTGGAAAATTAATTCCCATGTGATCATGTATGTGTAACGCCCTGGCCCCAGTTACGCAGAGTCGATGCATTATTAAATAACATTGGCATGATAACAAAAGATCAAATCTCGAAAGACCGATTATTTTAGTAGCCTTGGAATCAGTAGATATATTCATAAAGTTTACATTACATCATAAAATGAAAAACTATGACAACATATTGTCTCCACAGTCATATCCTGTTATACTATCCCTGTAGGTCATTCATAAAATGCTTCTTCACATCCTTGGAAAAATAAAACATTTAAAGGGGTGAGCTCAAATGCCCAGTAAGGATATCATTATAAAAGAAACATTCATAAATAAGCATAAACATTTATGGAAATGTATAACTAAAACAATAGCCTTTTAAAATTTATCTTTATAATAATATAGAAATGATAAAATGAAATAATTCCATTTAAATATTCAAATGGATATTTTACTAGTCTAATAATCACATGAAATATCAATAACCACTTTCATAATGATGAAATGCATAATGCCAGACTATCATAACCACATTGTCACGGCCTTGTGCGAAGACTACAAATAAGATTTTGTCAATTCCTTATGCCAAGACACTATTTGGTCTTATTAGGCCTACCGATGCATCGAGGAGGTATAGAGGGCTCCACCCATCACTTATTAAGTCCAATAAATTCCTCATATGAACAGGTTTAAATGTAACATAAACATTTATATTAAAACTAGCATACAAAATGCCGATACTTTATCCATAAAACATGAATGGTATAAAAGTAACACATCCATAGTCAGACATATCACAAAACCTTCAATTCAATATGGATGTTTTGTATCATAATAAATCACATTCAAATAAGCTTAAAATCCATCAAAGGATGTTGACATAGATGAAATCAAAACTATTTGAGAGAAATATCTCTTTTCTGAAATCATTTAAAAGCCGTATAATTATAAAAGAAAACATTTAATTTGAAAATATTCTTATAAGCATGTAAGTTAATCTTCAATGATTTTATAATGGTGGAAAATATCCACACACGCCATATAAGTTAAAAAAACATTCATACCTTCATTCTGTCAAAAAGGTTAAAAAGTACCTTATTTGGAAAACAATAAAAATATTCCTTTATAAACATATTTTAAAAATTCAAAAAGGGTATAAGTGACATTAACCCATAGTCTGTAAAATAGTAAGAATTATTTGAAATACATTTTTAAGAAACATGGATGTGGATGAAAAATAGGTCTCAGTATATAATTATATATAAACAACCTCAGATAATGAACAGATTGTGAAATAAACCCTTACCTTGAAATTTTCATTGGTCGAGGTTAGGTTAACTTCTAGTATAATGGTGAAATAATTGTTATTAAATTATAAAACAATCATATAAATTAATATGATTTCATATATGATCTTTTAACATTGTTATTTTAATAATATCTTAGTATTATCGATATTTTGGGTGTTAACGAATTTGTTTTCCTTTATATGCTTTGTTACGTATGTCGTGTTTGTTATGGATAGGTTTTGTCTTATTAATATCGCGAATTATATCATGTCCGTAAACATTATTTTTAATCATCAAATGAGAATTAGGAGTGAATGGATACGATGGGGATTGAATCTCATCGCGTTCGTGGAGACGGTAGTCCGTACGTACGCACGAGCAACAATATCATTCTTTTGATATTAAAATAATATATAATTTTATGTTATATCATATATAAAGAATCATTATCATGATATATTTATTATTTACATTAATCACCCATCATTATTATACCCATCAACATTATAGTGTATTGAATAACAATTACACCACAACGTGCAGACGGTAGGCCGTACGTACGCATATATAGTGACATGTCATTAAAAGGATGGATAGAATACTGAATTTGGTTGTACCATATTTATAATAACATCATAGTGTATAGAAGATACTGGAGTTATTATTTTAGAATGGAAATAACAAAGAATGACGAAGTTGAAGAAGAATGGAACTTGAAAGAGGGTGGTGAAAGCATTACATCTTCTTTGAGTTCTTCCTATTGATTTGATCAAAATGGATCCTTAGGTTGACTTTATGATCAAAATAAGGCCTATAGGTTGAATTTTGGGAAGTTTATAGAATATTTGGGTAGGGTTTGGCCGAGCCAAAAGTCTTTGAAGGTATGAATTTGAGAGAAGGGGGAGTTCCCTTTTATAAGAGGGGTGAGGGGCATCTTAGGAAAAGCTAAAAAAATTATTTTATAATAAATTCATATTCAGTTTCTAATGTCTCAAAAGAGGATTATTTAAATTTTAAGGTGACTATGGGTCTAAATCCACCCAAACAATAGGTTTTTAGGCATGTTTGGGTAAATATATTAACCTTATATTTTAGTTTTAGCTCTTAGTTAATTAGTTCCACATTTACCATGTCTCTTTGTATTTTTATATTATATATTTAACAAACTTACTATAAACTTCCAAGAGACACCCAAGTGGTCCATTAATGATACAACTATCATTATATAAGTCTCTTGGCCGATCCATCGATTTTTAAGAATTGAATATCAATTAATAATATAATAGTTGTTTTAAAAACTCTTTTATGTCAGTTTTGACACTATTTGGTATTTGGTTTTTGTGGAACTCATAATAGAATGATTACTTATAAAAACAAAACTAAATCAATAATAAAATATCATATTAACCTATAAATTAGTTTAATTCATAAAAATTCTCAAATTACATTTATTTGGTTATTTATATTATCAATTATTTTAATATTTCATTAATTAGGAACTTACTACATAACCATTGTATCATAAATAAATTAAATTATATAATGTCTAAAAATTATAAATAAAATATAATTATGTAGGAATTATTATTATCTTTCTAATGAAAATTTATAATCGAATTTATCTTATGTATAACCCTATATTAAAAATGGTTTAGTTAATAAAAATTGATTTTAACTCTTTTAACTCTTCTTCAAATTAAATAATAATAAATGTCCTAATCTAATCCAAGAGTACCTAAATGATAATATTTTATTCCTAAGGTTGGTTTTGGTCAAGATACACTAGTCCAATAGAATTAGGACATGTGTTATGCTAATATTAATATCATTTTTACCCTTAATTACCCTATTTACTTTTAACCGTGGTAAATAAATGTAAAAAGTTACTATTCACCAAAAATTATTCTTATCTTATTGAACCACATTTTACTCCTTGATATTGACCTTGTCTCTCAAATTTTAGAAATTCCACTCACAGAAGTTGTAAAATAATGTTTTATGTGAATTTCCAAATTTTCCTAGGAGGTGGGTAAAAGACAGTGAAAAGTTCAATAAAATTTTTATATATCTAAAACTATTATAAACTAACTCCAATGAATTTAATTGAATGTATATAGTTATTATTTATATATTTTGACCATAATTAAATTTAAATAAACTAAATAATTATTTAAATAAAATTTCGTTTTTAAACTATAACTCAGTGTTTTTCACTATTCATCAAAAATTGAAAGTTTTGAGAAAAATAACAAAAATTCAACCTAGGATAATTAATATATTATGAATCCAAATATGAAATCTATTTTTAAAGATAAAATTTTAAAAATTTAAAAAAGTGGGTATTACTATTCATAACGGCTAGTTTGATTGGTTGTGGTGTGTGTTAGAACTCGAAGATGCGTACAACACACGCTACTGTATTATTCAAAGAGAAGCGCATCGTGGATACTTGGGGTGTTACATTCTCCCCTCCCTCAAATAATTTCGTCCTCGAAATTTCTAGAATACTACAACATGAAAAGACTCATGTGATTCTTCATCATAAGTTCCTCAGGTTCCCACGTTGCCTCTTCCATCTTATGGATTCTCCATAGAACTTTTACCAGACGAGTCATCCGATTTCTCAGCACTAGTTCTCTTTTATAATGAATCTTTATGGGCTCTTCGCAATAAGACGGATCAGGTTCCAGTTCTAATTACTCGTAAGTGAGTACATGTGTTGGTTCAGGCATGTATTTTCTCAACAGTGATACGTGGAACACATCGTCAACTTTGGAGAGACTTGGCGGCATTGCCAAATGGTAAGCTACAACCCAAATTCATTCTAGAATTTCGAAAGGTCCTATGTACCTGGGACTCAATTTACATTTCTTAACGAAACTTATAACTCCCTTCCATGGAGATACCTTCAAGAAAACATGATCTCCTACCTGAAATTCCAAATACTTCCTTTAGTTATTGGCATAGATCTTTTTCCTACTTTGAGCTGCTTTGATGTGGTTTTGGATTCCCTTTACCTATTCCATCGTTTCCTCCACCGATTTTAGACCAAAAAATTTTCTTTCACCAACTTCATCCCAACAGGTTGGTGTGAGACATCTCTTTCCGTATAACGCATCATATTGTGCAATCCGAATACTTTAATGGAAGCTATTGTTATTGGAAAATTCAACCAGAGGTAAATATTGATCCCACATACCCTGAAAGTCATGTGAGCATGATCTCAACATATCATCTAAGTTTTTAATAGTCCGTTCTGATTGTCCATCTGTTTGAGGGTGTTAGGCAGTTCTCAAACGAAGTTCAGTATCCATGGCCTTATGAATACTCTTCCTTATTCATGAAGTAAAACGAGGATCATGATCAGAAACAATCGATAGGGGTACTCCATAAATTCCTGCAACTTCATTTATATATAGTCTTGCTTGATGTTCCAGTGGTAGATCTTCACATATAGCAAGAAAATGTGCTGACTTGGTAGGATGATCAACAATAACCCATATTTAATTGTTTCTTCTTGGATTCTTTGGTAGCCCCATGAAAAATTCCATCGTAATATTGTCCCATTTCCACTCTGGTATGGGAAGAGGTTGCATGACTCCTCCTGGTTGTTTCCTTCCAGCTTTCACTTGTTGACAAACCACACATCTTGACAAAAAATAAGAAATCTCCCTCTTCATGTCATCCCACCAAAAATGTTCCTTCAAATCTCTATACATTTTGGTTCTCCCATGGTGTATAGAGAAATTGGAGCTATGAGCATCATCTAACAATTACCTTTTCAGATCAGGTATATCGGAAACACAACGCCTCTTCCCAAATTTCAAAATTCCGTCTTTATACACAAAGTCTCTCAATCTCCAATCATTCACAGCTTTAATCTTCTTTTTAAATTCTTCATCATTGGTCTGAGAACTCTTAATCTATTCTTTTAAAGATGGTTTGGTAACCATTTGAAAAACCATTGATGTTTCACCTTCCATAGTGATTCCCATATCCAACATTATGGGATCCATGAAAATAGGTTCCCTCTCAACTCTCATCTTGTTCAAAATTCCATGATCTTTTCTACTCAATGAATATGCCTCTGTATTTTCCTTCCCTGATTGGTAGTGTATTGTGAAATCATAATCCTTGAGTAGTTCAAGGAATCTCATTTGCCTCATGTTGAGTTCTTTCTGTGAGAAAATATACTTCAACTCTTGGGATCAGTATAAATCTCACATTTTTAACCATTAGAGATAATGTCTCAAAATATTTAAAGCAAAGATTACAGCATCTAACTCAATATCATGAGTAGGATTGTTTTTCTCAATAATTTTAAGCTATCGTGATTCATAGTCAATAACCCTATCATTCTGTAAAAGGACACAACCAAGTCCTTTCTTCGATGCATCACTATAAATAATGAACCCATCATTCCCTGATGGTTGAGTCAATATGGGAGCATTAATTAATCTTCTCTTCACTTATTCAAAACATTATTCAAACTCTTTTGTCTAGACAAATTTAATCCCTTTACGTATGAGCTTCTTTAATGTGTTAGCCAATCGGGCAAAATTCTAGATGAAACGTCGATAATAAACTGATAAACCAATAAAACTGCGTACCTTAGTTATACTCATCAGTGTTGGCCATTCCTAGATTCCCTGGGTCCTAGAAGGATCAACATAGATTCCATCTTTGGAGACAATATGGCCAAGATAACAATTCTCCTGATGCCATAATTCACATTTGCTAAACATCCCATATAATTCATGTCTTCTCAAAGTCATCAATATAATGAGCATGTGATTTTCCTGATCTTCAAATATTTTGGAGTATATCAAGATATCATCAATAAATACCACTAAAAATCATCAAGATATTCCTTGAAAAATCTATTCATTAGATCCATGAAAACATAGGGTGCATTAGTCAGCCCAGAAGGCATTACTGTAAACTTGTAATGCCCATACCTGGTTCGAAATGTTGTTTTCGGAATGTCTTCCTTCTTCACACACAACTGATAGTATCAAAATCAAAATTCAATCTTTGAAAATTATTGAGCTCCATGCAGCTGGTCAAATAAATCATCATTGAGAGGTAGGGGATACTTGTTCTTTATTGTTATAGCATTGATTTCCTAATAGTCGATACATAACGTCATAGATCCATATTTATTCTTAACAAAAAGGATAGGGGATCCCCATTGAAGGACACTAGGGAGAATAAATCCCTTATTAATCAATTCCTCTAGTTTTTTCTTTAGTTCAACTAATTCCATAGTGGACATTCTATAAGGGGTCTTCAATATGGGCCTTGATCTAGGAATTAAATCAATGGAAAACTCAATTTCTCGTACTGGAGGATGTCCAGGTAAATCTTCTAGAAACACATCAACATATTATCTCATAATAGGTACATACTCTATTAGAACATTCTTTTCCTTAAGAACGGTTATTTCATTCTCTTCCTCCCCAATAATTCAATTTAGTTGATCTACTGGGGGTGGATCTAGGTAAGAATCAGGTGGTGACAATTCTGCTCTAAAGATAAGGTGTTCTTTATCATCATCATCAAAAATTGTAACCTCGTTCTTCTTAAAATAAATCTTCACATCCCGGTCCGAAATCCAATCCATACCGAGGATTATATCAAACTCAATCATAGGTATGATGATGAGATCAGCAGATAAAGAACATTTATATGCCCTAATGGGAACAGATCCACAGAACTTTGTAGCAATGATACTTCCCTTAAGAGTTTCAACTGACAAATACCTTATTAAATCAAATTGAAAATATCTAATTTTCTTAGAAAACTGGGAAGATATGAAACAATGTGATTATCCAGAATCAAATAATGCATTTGTTAAACTTGAGGAAACCATTAAATTACCTTCCACCACCTCTTTCGGAGGTTCTACATTAGCAGTAGTGATAGCCTAAGCTTGGACTTGATCCCTTGGCCTTTTCTGAGGTAAGTTCCCCTAACTCTTAGGAAATTCATTTTCATAATGTCCCATTTCCCTACAGTTGTAGCATTGAACATCGGTAGCTTCTTTTTCCCCGTTCAATCATGAGATTGGTGGCCTTTTTCACCACACTTGTAACAGACTCCCATTCCATTCAAGCAAGTACCAGTGTGTTTATTTCCAAATTTACAACAGGATGTATATTAAACTTTTCCCTTCTTCTACTTATTTTCATTCCCATATTGATCAGCATATATCTTCTTCTCTTTCTTTGCTTTAAAGTCATAAGACATAGAGAATTCTTTTTCTATCTTGATAGCACATGAGATAATATCTTTCTAAGAAGAGAAGGATTGTGAGACTAATTCTTGATGAAGAAATGGTTTTTACCCATCAAAGAAACGATCAATCATACTTCTTGGGTTTCGTATATAATCTCTAGCATACCTTTCTAACCTTTTAATGATAGCCTCATGCTTTGGGACATTTTCATCCTCCTTTTTTTTCAGACTCAGAAATTGCCTTTCCATATCTGCTTGATGGTCAGGAGGAAAGTATTTTTCAAAGAAAATCTCTATGAACTCCCTCCATTCCATATTTGATACTTCATCATCTTCTTTGTATTTTGAATCATTGACCACCATTGATCAGCATCTCCAGTGAGGTGGTAAACTACCATGATAACTTTTCCCTTTCACTACTCCCCAAGGCATGGATTGTTTTCTCTAAGGAATTTATCCATTTCTGAGTTACTAAGGTATTTTTACTCCCATTGAATGTTGGTGGTTGTTGCCTCCTGAAGTGGTCTAACATTGATCCTCCATGCTGCGGATTAGGGTGTTCCATACGGGTAAGGTTATTATTCATAACTGGAGTGAGTTATCCCAGTATGGTGATTAGCTGATCAGCACCAGTTGCATCACCAACTCCACTATAATTATCTCGAGCAGGAGGTTAATCCCTACATTGAGTAGATGCATTGATACGGTTTCCATTTCTTCCACTAGGCACAATTTCTAAACAATGGCATAAACTAGATCAGTTTATGAATCAAAATACATAATTCCAAACATGTAAAACACTTAACATAAATTGAACTATTTACAGATATTATCCATAATCATAAAAAAAATTCTTTGAGGAATTTTATACTCATAAACCCTTCATAATAGTTTTTAAAGAAAATGAGAATTATCCTAATCATTCCCATGGGAGTGTCGTAACTGAGAGTGCATCAAGGCTAGTTTTCGTTCACCAGTTCTTGTTCGAGTCTAGCTCAAAGCGGTGTTTTCGGGTTTTACTCCTTGATACATCTGTTCCAGAGCCGCCTCTACCTACTCGTATCCAGACATGGATGTATTGCTCATAAAACTCACAAAATCTCTACAATACCAAAATTCTAGGAAGTTATTCTATACTAATCCTCAAAGTCGATCTTTGGTCTATGTACTCTAATTTGAGTTTATATACATCTAGCTTCCATGGTTTGTACCAATATTCCTATAATACCAACTATAACACCCCGACCCTAGTTACCCAGAGTCATTGCATTATTACATAACATTGGCATGATCACAAAATATCAAATCTTGAAAGACCGATTAGTTTAGTATCCTTGGAATCACTATATACATTCATAAAGTTGACATATCATCATAAAATGAGAAACTACAACAACATCTTGTCTCCATAGTCATATCCCCTTATACCATCCTTGCAGTTATTTCATAAAATACTTATTCACATCCTGGAAAAAATAAAACATTGAAAGGGGTGGGCTCAAATGCCCAGTAAGGATAACAATATAGTGGAAACTTCCATAAATAAGAATAAACATTTAAGGCAATGTATAACTAAAACAAATGAATTTTAAACATGAAATTCATCCTAATATGGAAAAGATAAAATGAAATAATGCCATTTACTTGTTCACATGGATATTATACTAGTTGAATAATCACATGCAATATCAATAACCACTTTTATAATGATAGACTGCATAATGGGAGACTATTATAACCACATAGTCAAGACCTTGTGTCAAGACAACAAATAAGATTTTTTCAAGGCCTTGTGCCAAGACACTAGTTTGTCTCATTTGACCTGCCGATGCATTGGGGAGCTATAGCGGGCCCCACCTGTCACCTATTAAGTCCAATTCATTCCTAATATAAATAGGTTTAAACATAACATAAACATTCGTACTAAAAATAGCATATGAAATGTCAATACTTTATCCATAAACCATGAATTGAATAAAAATAAAACATCCACAGTCAAACAAATCACAAAACCTTCAATAAAATATGGATGTTTTGTATCATAATAAATCACATTCAAATAAGGTTAAAATCCATCAATGGATGTTGACAAAGATGAAATCAAAACTATTTGAGAGAAATATCTATTTTTTTTAAATCATTTAAAATTCACATAATTATAAAAGAAAACATTTACTTTGAAAATATTATTATAAGCTTGTAAGGTAATCTCCAACGATTTTATAATGGAGGAAAATAGCTGCACACGTTGTATAAGTTAAAAAAACATTCTTACCTTAATTATTTCGAAAAGGTTAAGAAGGACCTTGTTTGGAAAATGGCGGAATTATTACTTGATAAACATCTTATAAAAAGTCAACAAGGGTATAAGTGACTTTAACCCATAGTTTGTAAAATAGTAATAATTATTGAAATACATTTTTAAGAAACATGGATGCAGATGATAAAGACGTCCCTGTAGATAATTAGGTATTAACAACCTCAGATAATGAAAAAATTGTGAAATAAACCCATAACTTGTACTTTTCCTTAGTCGAGGGAAGGTTAACTTCCTGTATAATGGTGAAATAATTGTTATTAAATTATAAAATAATCATATACATTAATATGATATAATATATGATCTTTTAACAATGTTATGTTAAAAATATCTTAGTATTATTGTCATTTCAGGTGTTAACAAATTCGTTTTCCCTTATAAGCTTTGTTATGTAAGTCATGTTTGTTATGGATAGGTTGTATCATATTCATATCCTGAATTATATCAGGTCCTTAAGCATTATTTTTAGTCATCAAATGATAATTACACTTGAATTGACACGATGGGGAATGAGTCTCATCGCGTTCATGGAGACGGTAGTCCGTACGTACGCACGAGCGACAATGTCATTCTTTTGATATTAAAATAATATATAATTGGATGGTATATCATATATACAGAATAATTATCATGTTATATTTTTTATTTAAATGAATTACACATCATTACTATACTCATCCGAATAATAGTGTATAGAATAACAATTACACCACGACGTGGAGACGGTAGGCCGTACATATGCACGTATGGTGACATATCATTAAAAGGATGGACAGAATACTGAATATGGTTGTACCATATTTATAATTACATCAAAGTATATAGAATATACTGGAGTTATTATTTTATAATTGAAATAACAATGAATGAATATGTTGATGAAGAAAGGAACTTGAAAGAGGGTGGTGAAAACATTGCCTCTTCTTCGGGTACTTCCATTTGATTTGATCAAAAGGTCTCCATATGTTGGATTTATGATCAAAATAGGGCCTCTAGGTTGAATTGAGGGATGTTTAAAGAATATTTGGGTAGGGTTTGGCCGATCCAAAAGGCATTGAAGGTATGAATTTGAGAGAAGGGTGAGTGCCCTTTTATAAGAGGGGTGAGGGGCACCTTAGGAAAAGCTAGAAATATTATTTTATAATAAATTCATATTCGGTTTCTAATGGATCAAAAGTGGATTATTTAACGGTTAAGGTGGGTATGGGTCTAAAACAACCCAAACAATAGGTTTTAGACTAGTTTGGGTCACTATAATAGCCTTAAATTTTAGTTTTAACTCTTTGTTAATTAGTTTCACATTTACCATGTCTCTTTGTATTTTTATATTATATAGTTAATAAATATAATATAAATGTCCAATAGACCCCCAACTGGTCCATTAATGATACACCTATCATTATATAAGTCTCTTGTCCGAAACATAGTTTTTTAGAAATTGAATATCAATTAATAATATAATATTTGTTTTAAAAACTCTTTTATGGTAGTTTTGACACTATTTGGTATTTTAATTTTGTGAAAATCATAAAATCATTATTGCTTCTAAAAAACATAACTAAATCAATAATAACATGTCATATTAACCTTTAAAATTAGTGTAATTCATAAAAAGTCTCAAATTACATTTATTTAAGAATTTATATTAACAATTATTTTAATATTTCATTAATTAGGTATTTACTGCATCACCATTGTGTCATAAATAAATTAAAGTATTTACTGTCTAAAAATTATAAATAAATTACCATTAGGTAGGAAAAATTTTTAGATTTGTAATTAATATTTATAATCGAATTTATCTTATTTATAACCCTATATTAAAAATGGTTTTGTTAATAAATATTGATTTTAACTCTTTTAACTCTTCTTTGAATTAAATAATAATAAACGTCCTAATCTAATACAAGTGGAACTAAATGATAATATTTTATTCCTATGGTTTTTTGGGTCGAGGTACACTTGTGAAATAGAATTAGGACACGTGTTAGGGTAATATTAACATCATTTTTACCCTTAATTGCCCTATTTACTTTTTACCGTGGTAAATAAAAGGAAAAGGTTACTATTCACAAAAAAAATATTTTTCTCTTATTGAACATCATTTTTACTTCTTCATATTATCTGGGTCTCTCAGATTTTTGAAATTACAGTCATATAAGTGGTAAAAATATGTTTTATGTGAATTTCCAAATTCTTCTAAGAGGTGGGTAAAAGGCGGTAAAAAGTTCAATAAAATTTTTATATATCTAATATTATTCTAAACTTACTCCAATGAACTACATTGAACTTATATAGGTATTATGTATCTGTTTCGACCTTAATTAAGTTTAAATATAATAAATAATTATTTAAATAAAAATTATTTTTTAAACTATAACTCAGTGTTTTTCACTATTCATAAAAAATTGAATGTTTTCAGAAAAATGCCAAAAATTCACCCTAGGATAATTTCGATATTCCGAATCCAAATATAAATTCCATTTTGAAAGATAAAATTTATAAATTTTCAAAAATTCGGTATTACTATTCATAACAGCTAGTTTGATTGGTTGTGGTGTGTGTTAGAACTCAGAGTCGCGTACAACTCACACTACTATATTATTCAAAGAGAAGAGTAATGTGGAAGCTTGGGGTGTTACAGTATGATTTTATATACTAGTCTCCAACCCACCGGGGAAGGGAATTCCATTGAGATATGTCAGGTAGGGCTCAGGTATCAGGGTACTAAGGGATATGGGCTAGTTTTTTGACATGATTCATTAACAATACTTATAACATAGAATTTATAATATGGCTGAGTATATAATGGAGTCCTTGCATATTTAATTTAATGAGATCTATAATGTTTGGAATAATATATATTGTTATGTTAATTTATTAAGTCTCCAAATTTTTCAATATAGAAATGAATAAATATTCTTTTATTCGTCCATAAATTTCTACCTCAAGACTCGATTTTCATGAACCCTTACCTTAGAGTCATGTAGCATATTTTTTGGTGGCTTGTTTTCCGTATTGGTGATTCCATATAGTATGATATCCATGTTTTAGGAGAAGCGAGGAACAAATAGCTTATTTCTTCTAGGTATGGGATTTGATTTCTATCCTAATCCTTTACCTAAAATCATAATGTTATCTTTCTTAATCTATTTAGATGGAAATATAATTAACAAAATAAATATTGAATTACAATAATAAGTAGTTGGGCTATGATTTTATGCCATTTCTTTCTATCATGATATTGGTTGGAATCATGTCTTCATAAATAGTGAGAGATCATTTCTATGACAATATAGAATGATGATATTCTCATTCTAGTAAGTTTTTATTAAAGTAACATTGTAAAGAACATAAATATGTAATTTAGTGATAAATAATTGGATAAAAAAAATTAGTTTTTTTGAGGAATCATGTGTTTGTTTTAATTTGATACTGATAAAATTGATTCGATTATGAATGTTTAGTTAAATTTATACTTCCATGGGTTTATGTAATTTTATAACTAATATAAAGCACATTAATTATTTTTGATGAATTGAAATAAAGTCATGTTAATAAATTAGAGTTCTTTAATTATGGTAGAAACTATAATCTATGCTAATAATGTTTAAATTAATTGATTAATTAATTTAAACGATTTTTATAGGTTGATTCCTTGGGTTTTTCATATCATGAACATATGAATAATGAATTTTCAAATTCCAGAAGGAATAAAAACTAGTTGTTTAATAATTATCTTTTATAGGGAATGAGTTTCCCATCTATAGGAGAAGGATGAGTACCTTGAGTTCGTAGTCTTGATATCCTTTTTATATGTGGAGGCTAGATTCCTTATTTTAGGGCCGATATTTCCTTGGTGGTGATTATTTTTTGTTCAATGCAAATGTTTTTATTTTCTCTATGTGTGAGATTCACTTAATTATGTAATGTGATATATTTATGGTAGTGTCTCTGATAAAGGATGTGATGTGGGTAGGGAGGCCTAGATGATGTGTTATTAGTTGACACTTCTGATGGATAGAAGAATTGTAATATGTATATGGGTGTCAAGGATGGAACCCGATATGAAGAATCGGGTTGTTTTTATTCTTTCAAATTGATGTGATAAAACTAGATTCTTTCTTGAAAAAATTCTATTTAATGGGTGATTTCATTGTTTTTTATTTAATATGGACTCATTTCCTGACTACTCAAGTCTGCTAAGTGTTTTTGGTTGAATAATTCCTCTTATTGGAGGAATAAGATGGTTTTACTAGAGTGACTAGTTTAACTAATTATGATAATAATTAATAAATAATTACTAACCTATATGGTTGTTGTTGATGGAATGAAATACTGAATGCATGTTAGCCTTGAGAAACTATGGACATTGTTAGGTTTATTCCTAGAGATATTTCACTTTACACTTGTGTTTAATGAAATATTTCATGAAATATAATTAATGGTTAATTTAATCGATTAAAATAAATTATGGAATATAAATGATAAAAATGAAATATGTAATTAATAATTATCTTTTAAATTTGTATGTTCTTGTAGTGTATATGGGCTTAGTAGGGGAAACTCGGAGTCTGGGTGACGTTGGATACAGCTGACACTAGAACATGGTTATGTCCATACTATGTTTGTGAGCTATATTATACCCTACATAATCTATAATTTGATATCCTTATCCACACATGTCCATTAGGTTGAAAAAACCTAGTATACTATGGGAGGGTGTTTTCCCCCAAAATCCCCATGGCAGATTGATGGCTGACTACCCCCATTGGCCCTTCTATATTTACATTATAGTTACTTCTGATAATATTCAAGGAGGTTAGTGTAACATCCCAGGTAAATGAAGAATAAGACATATTTCATATTTTTTAATATTTTTGAATTAAATATTAATTTTTCAAAAAAAAGTGTTGCTATGTTCGATAGCGTACCCGATACGCAACAATGGGTTTCTTTGGAATCTTATGTTGCACACTAATAATATAATATTATTATATTAAATGGTAGTTAACTCCTAGCCGTTGTATTGGAAAGAATTAATGAAACTAACTACAATATTATTATACATGATTGTGAAATTTATTTACATTATCCAATAAAAAGTTAGAGGCTTAAAATGTTAATGAATCTAATTTTAAGCATAATTTGCATTAAAAGGCCGATTTATTGCCTTTTAATGGAGAACCCTCTTTAAATATAGTTTTGTTCACATTAATAAATTCTAATTGACCAAATATAATCCTTATTTATAATGGGGATATCAAATTTCACTTTGGGTAATTTTTTGGTATTTTTCTGATAAAGTACATTTTTAATGAATAGTGAAAAATATAGTATTTTAATTCAAAATTATCTTTTAATCTAATTTATTTATATGGTTATATTATATTTTTATTAGGTTTTAAAATGTAATTAGAATATATTTTTACCATTTAATCCAATTTTGGTCATTGAATTAATTTCACTTTGAAATTGGACATAAACAAGTATCAATTTTTTTATAGTTATTGGTTCTTAAAAACACGCTATTTTTTTGATTACGGGAATTAATTTTAAAATTATTTAATTCCACTTTATGTTTGGAATTTTTAAAAATATACATCCTTTTTTAATTTGGATTATCAAATATAGCTTAGGCTGAATTTTGGGAATTTTTCTGAAAAACTTCAATTTTTGATGTATAGTGACACCACTTAGTGGTAGTTAAAAAAACTGACGTTTTCATTTAAATGAAAATTTTCCAATTCTGTGAATTGAATTTCAAAAATCCGACATACATGGTTGTAATTAATAAGTAAAATTTGGTTCAATAAGTTGAAATTTTTTTTTGGAGAATAGTAACTTTTGACTTTTGTTAACCGCGGTTAAAGGTAAATAAGGAAATTCAAGGTTAAAATAATATTAAAATAATTCAAAATTACCATAAAACTTGTTCTAACCTTATTGGATGTGATATTAAAGACCATGGGAACATTTGGGTCTATTTTGGGACCCCTTTGATCCACATATAACTGATAATGACAATTTAGATTAATTAATTTCAAGTAAATGCCAAAATGACATAAACAAAAATCTTTTAGTAATTAATTTTTATATGATGTTATATAAGTCCTATTTTCGACTATAAAAATTATTTGGGAATCTAAAAATATTTCCTATATCATGGTATTTTTTTATAATTTTTAGACATCTAATAAATTAAATTATTTATCACAGAATAATGATGAAGTATTTACCTCATTAATAAATGATTTAAATAAATAAGATTATAATGATTAAAATATTATTCAAAACATGTCCAATTCTGATTGGATGATTCGATTTAGACCATGACTCATCTTATCTTCGACTATAATTATTTTTGGACCATTAGAAACTGAACATCATTATATAATAAAATAATAGTTTCACACTTTCCTAAAGAGCCCCTCCTCCCCCTTATAAAAGGATACCACTTCTAACCAATTCCACACATCTCTCAAGCCATTTGGATCGTCCATCCTCTGCCCAATTAATCTTTCAACATCCCTCTCCTCATCTTAGAAGCCTTACATTAGTCATAAGGCCCTTCAAGAAGTCCTTTGGTTCAAACCAAAGGGAGTTACCCAAATTAAAGGTAACAGTTTCTCTTAAATTGTTTTCATTTATTTTACTTCTCCAACCCCTAAACTCTTTTTATTTATTTATTCTGTAACAAAACTAGTATCCCCAATATACTAGGATTTTGTTATAAGATTTATTCGAACTACAATTACACACACCTCCATATATTGGATGAAGAACATAATGTTTCTGTGGATGGAAAACTAACGCCTCGCGAAACTATGATTATTCAATTACATCTTACCACCTCTCATGGTGGCCATTATGATGGAACTATATTTATATATGATATATACTAGGTTTGTGATTTAATTATGCTTCTGTACTTACCAATTATATCAAAACATTATGGTTTCCATAGTGGGTAAATACGATAATCTCATTTGAGGAAGTGCGGACTACCGCCCCCTTAAAGTGATGTGACTCGTTAATGACTTGTGTGGGATGTATAAAGGATAGTGTTAATGATATTATATATGATATTATACTGTAATTATAATATATCTTTGTATCATTATGTTTTATTTCCGTTAAAATAAGAAATAGAAATGAAAGTAGCGTTCATGCATACGTACGGCTTACCGTCTCAATGAACAGTGCATTTCATTTCTTACCTCTAAATGTTATGTACTATTATAAAAACATGAATATACTGGATATTTATGATATATATGATATCCAAATCATGAATATAATTCTTTCTATAATGAACCTTTGACCACATGGACAACTTGTAAATATAAGTTGTTCATTTTTACTCAAGTACCAAATATTGACCAAATGAACGTTATTAACATAAATGATTTCATAATGTTTATAACATGGTAATAAGTGATATAAAAGGAATAATAAACATGAAAAATGTTCTTAAGAAAGTAGAAATTAACTTCAGTTTATTATTCAGGATATTAATGAATGAACGGGTCAAGTCAGACACGAGGTAAGGGATTTCATCACAATCTCCATTCATTGGGGCATATTTTCATTTATACACAACTTTCTTTTATACAGTGTATAAAACCATTTTAATTTTACTTTTATTCAAAAGGAATATTTTTCTACAAAGAATTTTACTAAACGACAAAAAATAATGTTCCTTTTAACGTAAGAAGTGACAACGACATTTTCCACCGTCGCGAGTATTATTTGATCTTTGGATTCCTATACAAGCCGTAATGTTTTTAAAAGAAAATAAATACCATATAATCTTTTACGTATTTTAGGTATTGAAAATGGTTTTCAAATTGGATTTGTTATGTCAATATATTTAAGTGATATATTGTGATCAAAATGTGGAAATGTTTTCTTTCATTTATATTTGTTGTATGTGTTATGGTTTTATATTGGTAGTTGGACATTTGACGGGTGGTTACGTGATAAACCAAATGACGGGTGGTGTCATGAGTACCAGGATAGGTGGTTACGTTATAACATCCAATTTATTGGTTATGGAAGTGGGTCGTATGGCAATTCCATTTAGTGATATGTGTGGAAGTCGACTGTATGGTTAATCCATTTAACTATGATTATGTACCAAGTTACCTTTATTATGCTATGTGTTCTTTAAATGGGTTTTATGGTAATATTTTGGTTACAAAAAGGGTATGTAATGATCTTTTATTCAGTGAAGATTATTTAATACTTCATAAAGGTGAAAATTATTACTTATGTTAAAGTATTCATGGTTCACTTGTTGTTTTGAAAAACTAACTATTTTTTCTTCTTTGTGTATCCCTTACTGAGCTTTTTATGCTCATCCCATGTTTTGAAATGTTTTTCACAGGACATTAAGTGGAATATGGTCAAGGATGTGATCAATTAAAATTCATGCTGTCTAAAACATGGAAGTAGACATGACTTTTTTTAAGAGTTTAGGTTTTGTAAAAAAAATATAAACTGTGTAGAAGCGTCTACCTTGAAAATCTTTTGAGATGTAAAAGTTATGGCCTAACTCTCTAAAACACTAAACCTGAAAATATCCTCAATGTGAATTATTCTTTTATTTCAAGATTATGTAATGTTTTAAGGTTGGGTCCTTATAGTTAGTATCATAGGTCGGTTTAGACAACTTTAAGAGTTATGGTATTGTTAAATTAATATTCATAAAGTAATTTATGATAATATTGAAATCATATAGCATTTACAGATTGCCATTTTTCATCACCTAGGATTTTTCTATTTAAATAAGGGTTTTTCGTAGATCAAACAAAGAAGCTTTTCGTGGAAGGCTTACAAAGGGAAATGACCTTCTGAATCAGCAACCTGAGATAGTCAGAATCAGAATTGACCAGTTTACTACAGTGATGGATCAGTTGAATCAGGTGATAAATAGTGGTTGTGTTCATTGATAATATTTTGGTTTATTCAAAAAGTGAGGAGGAAAATGAAAGACATTTAAGGGTTCTCTTGCAAACCTTCAATGAAAAGAAACTTTATGGGATGTTTAGAATGTGTGAGATTTCGTTATAACAAATTTCTTTCCTTGTTCACATATATTCAAAATAAGGCATAACTATTGATCCAGCTAAAACAAAAGTTGTTGAATAATAGCCAAGACCCACAAATATAACCGAGATCCATAGTTTTCTTGGTTTGGCGGGTTATTACCAGAGTTTTGTCGAACATTTTTCATGGTTATCTCGTCTAATGACTAAGTTTACTCAAAAAGGTGTTATGTTCATCTTGAAAAAAGAATGTGATGATTGTTTTCTGGAATTGAAGAGAAGATTGGTGAATGCTCCATTTTTGGCACTACTTTCCAGAAATGGTGAGTTTGTTATCTACAGTGATGCTTCATTGAAAGGACATGGATGTGTTCTAATGCAGAATAGTCAGGTAATTTCTTATGTTTCACGTCAGTTGAAACCCGATGAGTTAAATTACCATACACATGATTTAGAATTAGCTGCTGTTTTTTTATTTAAAAATATGTAGGCATCATTTGTATGGAGTGAAGTGTGAAATATATACTGACCACAAAAGTTTGAAGGATATATTCACTCATAAATAATTGAACATGAGATAGAGGAGATGGTTGGAATTAATCAAGGATTATGATTGCACGGTCCTTTACCATCCAGGAAAAGAAAATAAAGTGGCAGATGCTTTGAGTTGAAAATGTATTAGTGAAATCATCTTTATCAGAAAAAATTAAGTAAGCGTAGAAAGAAGATAGTGATTTTAAGAAAAATGTAGAGTTGGTTCAGAAGGGTATGTTGCCTAAATTTAACATTGATAATGATTGTGTTTTGATATTTAGGAAGAGATTATGTATACCTTGTGATTCATAGTTGAAGAATGAAGTGTTATGTGAAGCTCATAGTTCTCCGTTTTCAGTTCATCCTGGTGGTACTAAGATGTATAGAGATCTTCGGGAGTATTATTGGTGGGATGGAATGAAAAGATATATTTCTGATTTTACTACGAAGTGTTTGACTTCTCAGCAGGTTAAAGAAAAGCAGTAGTTACAGAAAGGGATACTTCAGCCTTTACTGGTGCCAGAATGGAAATGGTAAAATATATCCATAGACTTTGTTGTGGGATTACCAATGACATCTCGAGGTAATGATGTAATCTGGGTTATAGTTGACCGATTGACTAAATCTTCTCATTTCCTTCCTATTAGAGAAACTTTGTCTCTAGATCAACTTTCTCGGTTGTATGTTAAATAGATAGTTAGGTTTCATGGAGTTCCCCTCACTATTGTATCTAATCGTGATCCTAGGTTCACTTCTAACTTTTTGAAAGGCCTTAAAAAGTCATTGGGTACTAGATTAAATTTTAGAAAATCTTTTCCTCCTCAATCAGATAGGCAGTCAGAACGAACAATTTAGACCTTGGAGGATATGTTATGTGCTTGCTCGATGGATTACGAGGTAAGTTGGGACCAACATCTTTCTTTGGTTGAATTTTCTTATAATAACAGCTTTCATTCCAGTATACAGATGGATCCATTTGAGTCATTATATTGAATGCATTGTAGAACTCCAGCTTTTTGGGATGAAGTAGGTGAGAAGAAGATGATGGGAACAAAATTGGTAGAAGAGATGGCAGAGAAAGTTCAGTTGATTCTGAAGCACATAAGAACAGCTCAGAGCAGATAGAAAAGTTATTCAGATAACCGAAGGAAGGATCTTTCATTTAAGGTAAGTGATCATGTCTTTCTCAAAGTTTCTCCATGGAAATGTGTGATGCATTTTGGTAAGAATGGAATGTTGAGTCCGAGGTTTATTGGACCTTATGAAATTCAAGAGAAAGTTGGATCAGTTGCATATAAAGTGGCTTTACCTCCGTGTTTATCCCAGGTAAACAATGTCTTTCATGTTTCGATGTTGATAAAGTATATGCCAGATCCATCTCATGTTCTGAGCCTAGAGGTAGTTCAGTTGGAAGTGAAACTCTCTTATGAAGAACAACCAGTCTAGATTTTTGACCATAGAGAACAAGTATTTCAGAATAAGGTAATTCACCAGGTAAAGGTTTTGTGGAAAAACCACATGGTTGAGGAGGCAATGTGGGAATCTGAAAATGCTATGAGGGATAAATACCCCCACTTATTTTGATAAGTGAATAGAAATTGTGAGGATGCAATTCCCAAAACGGGGGAAGGATGTAACATCCCAGGTAAATGATGAATAAGACATATTTCATATTTTTTAATATTTGTGAATTAATTATTAATTTTACTTTAAAAGGGATGATATGTTCGATAGCGTACCTGATACGCAACAACGGGTTTCTTTGAAATCTTACATTGCACACTAATAATATAATATTATTATTTTAAATGGTAGTTAACTCGTAACCATTGTATTGGATGTAATTAATGAAACTAACTACAATATGATTATACATGATTGTTAAATGTATTTACATTATCCAATAAAAAGTTAGAGGCTTAAAATGTGAATGAATCTAATTTTAAGCATAATTTACATTAAACAGCCGATTTATCGCCTTTTAATGGAGAACCCTCTTTAAATATAGTTTTGGTGACTTTAATACATTATAATTTACCAAATATAATCCTTCTTTAGAATGGGGACATCAAATTTTTCTTTGGGTAATTTTTTGGTATTTTTCTAATAAAGTTTATTTTTTAATGAGTAGTGAAAAATATTGAATTTTAATTCAGAATTATGTTTTAATATAATTTATTTATATGCTTAGATTATCTTTTTAGTTGGTTTTAATGTGTAATTAGAATATATTTTTACTATTTAATCCAATGTAGGTCATTGGAATTAATTTCACTATGAAATTGGACATAAACAAGTATCAATCTTTTGACAGTTATTGTTTCCTAAAAACACGCTATTTGTTTTGATAATGGGAATTAATTATAAAATTAATTAATTACCCTTTATTGTATTGAATTTGGAAAAATAGAAATCATTTCTGAATTCGGAATATCAAATATATCTTAGGCTGAATTTTGGGTATTTTTCTGAAAAACTTCAATTTTTGAGGAATAGTGACACCACTTATTGGTAGTTAAAAAAACTGATATTTTAATTTAAATGAAATGTTACCACTTCTGTGAATTGAATTTTAAAAATCCAGCATACATGTTTGTTATTAAGAAGTAAAATTTGGTTCAATAAGACGAAAATAATTTTTGGTGAATAGTAACTTTTGACTTTTATTTACCACGGTTAAAGGTATATAAGGTAATTCAAGATTAAAAGAATATTATATTAATTAAAAATTACCTTAACACTTTTCCTAACCTTATTTTTTGTGTCATTAACGACCATGGGAATATTTGGGTCTATTTTGGAACCCCTTTATCAACTTATAAGTGAAAATAAAAATTTATATTAATTAATTTAAAGTAAGGGCCAAAATGACATAAACAAAAATATTTTATTAATTAATTTTTATATGGTGTTATATAAGTTCTATTATAGACTATATTTATTATTTGGTAAGATAAAAATATTTCCTATATCATGGTTTTTTTATAATTTTTAGACATCAAATAAATTAAATTATTTATGACACAATAATGATGCAGTATTTACATCACTAATAAATGATTTAAATAAATAAGATTATAAGGATTAAAATATTATCCAAAACATGTCCAATTCTGATTGGATGATTTTATTTCGACCATTACTAATCTTATCTTCGAATATAATGATTTTTTGACCATTAGAAACCGAATATCATTATATAATAAGATAATAGTTTCACACATTCCTAAAGAGCCCCTCCTCCCCCTTATAAAAGGAGACCACTTCTAACCAATTCCTCACACCTCTCAAGCCATTTGGCTCATCCAACCTCGGACCAATTAATCTCTCAACATCCCTATCCTCTTCTTATAATCCTTACCTTAGGTAGAAGGCCCTTCAAATTGTCCTTTGGTTCAATCCAAAGGGAGTTACCCAAATTAAAGGTAACAGTTTCTCATAAATTGTTTTCATTTATTTTAATTCTCCAACCCATAAACTCTTTTTGTTTATTTCTTTTGTAACAACACCAGAATCCTAAATATACTAGGATGTGGTTATAATAATTATTCTAACTACACTTACACATATCTCCATCTAATGGATGAAGAACATAATGTTTCTGTGGATGGCAAACTATCACCTCACGAAACGATGATTTTTCAATTACATCTTACCACTTCTCATTGTGGCCATTATGATGGTACTATATTTATATATGATATATATTATGTTTATTATTTTATTATTCTTATGTACTTCCAATTTATATCAATATTTTATGGTTTCCATAGTGGGGAAACACGATAATCTCATTTAAGGAAGTATGGAGTACCGCCCCCTTAAAGTGATGTGACTCGTTAATGACTTATGTGGGATGTATAATGGAGAGTGTTAACGATATTATATATGATATTATACTGGAATTATAATATACCTTTGTATCATTATTAATTATTTCCAGTAAAATATGAAATAAAAATGAAATTAGCGTTCATGCGTACGTACGGCTTACCGTCTCCATGAACGGTGCATTTTATTTCTTACCTCTAAATGTTATTTAATTTTATAAAAACATTTATATACTTCATATATATGATATATATGATATCGAAATAATGAATATCATTCTGGATATAATGAACCTTTTACCACATGGACAACTTGTAAATATAAGTTGTTCATTTTTACTCAAGTACCAAATATCGACCAAATGAACGTTATTAACTTAAATGATTTAATAATGTCTATAACATGGTAATAAGTGAAATAAAAGGAATAATAAACTTGAAAAAGGTTCTTAAGCAAGTATAAATTAACTTTAGTTTATTATTTAGTATATTAAAGAATGAACGGGTCAAGTCCGACACGAGGTAAGGGACTTCATCATAATCCCCTTTCATTGAGGCATATTTTCATTTATATAGAAATTTATTTTATACGGTGTATAAACCCCTTTGACTTTTAATTTTATTCAAAACAAATATTTTTCTACAAATATTTTTACTAAACAAAAAAAAATTAATGTTCCTTTAAACATAAGCGGTGACAACAACCTTTTCCGCCGCCGCGAGTATTATTTGATATTTGGCTTCCCCAACAAGCCGTAATGTTTTTAAAAGAAAATAAATACCATATACTATTATATGTATTTTTGCTATTGAAAATTGTTTTGAAAATGGATTTGTTATGCTAATATATTTAACTTATATATTGTGATCAAAACGTGGAAAGTTTATCTTTCCTTTATATTTGTTGCATGTGTTATGGTTATATATTTGTAGTTGGACATTTGACGGGTTGTTATGTGATAAACCAAATGACGGGTGGTGTCGTGAATACTAAGACGGGTGGTTACGTTATAACCTCCAATGCATTGGGTATGGAAGTCGACCGTATGGCTATTCCATTTAGTGATATGTGTGGAAGTCATCGATATGGTTATTCCATTTAAGTATGATTATGTCCCAAGTTACCTTTATTATGCTATGTGTTCTTTATATGGGTATTATGGTAATCTTTTGGTTAAAAAAAGGGTATGTAATGATATTTTATTCAGTGAAGAGTATTTTATTCTTCATAAAGTTGAAAAGTATTACTTATGTTAAAGTATTCATGGTTTACTTGTGGTTTTGAAAAACTAACTATTTTTCAATCTTTGTGTATCCCTTACTGAGTTTTTTATGCTCATCCCATGTTTTGAAATGTTTTTCACAGGACATAAAGTGGAATGGGGTGAAGGATGGGATCATGGAAAAGTCATGTCGTCTAAAACATGGAACTAGACGTGACTTTTTTTTAAGAGTTCATGTTTTGTAAAAAAAATAGAAACTTTGTTGGAGTGTCTACCTTGTAAATCTTTTGAGATGTAATAGTTATGGACTAACTCTATAGTACTCTAAACCTGAAAAGATCCTCAATGTGAATTATTCTTTTAATTCAAGATTATGTAATGTTTTAAGGTCGGGTCCTTATAGTTAGATTTCCAATATATGTGTTCTGGTGGTTGTGATGGATTTTGGTTATTTCACACACATGTCTCCCAGATATTTTATGAAAGTGATTATTATTGGTATGATTTGTGTAGGTTGTCATTTCATTCGGAACGTACTCAGTGTATGGCTAAAAACATATTGACGTTTAATACCCTATGTATGATACACATCATCTGGGTTGTGGTAGATCCAGAAACAACTTGGTTACTATATATGATTATGTTAGGATGAGATGCATAGGTTTCATTTTTTATGCCTTTTCATGGTGTATTCAGTGTTGAATATTTTAGAGAGAGATAGATCAAGAAGTGAAATGTTTTGAAATAGTGAAACCCTAGTGGGGAAGTTATAATGAGGTTCCCTTAATGATTCATTATTATATTATATATCCTCCTGAATGTGATACAAGGTGAGAGTTAGTCATGGTGAAGCTGGGAACTTAGTATACCTATTTCGGCGAAAAATTAGTTACACTATTGTCCAATGATCTTTAGCATAATTTATTTATCATTTTCAGAAGAGGATATGAGAAGGATCCCACTAAGAATACTATTATGCTTGTAATATGTATATATAATTTTTTTTCAGGTTACCCAAAGTAGGTTGGATATGTGGCTAGGTATTAATAGGTTGTGGTTTTGTAAGATTTTTTTTGTCACCATAGTCACTCTCATCATTTCTTCTTAGTTGTTATGTTAATTTTTATGTTGTATCAATACTATATGAAATTTCATGTATTCAATTAGAAGTTAATTTTATATATATATTTGAGTATGTGTTGATTTTTATGTCCATCAAATCTCAATCATTCACATGTTCTATTATTGGGTAGTTTTTACCATATGTGTGGTTATTATACCCTCTATGCTAGTCATCGGCCTAGGGCCTTTGAGAGGACGGAGATGGGATGTCACCATCTACCGTCTCTCATTTCCCATGCTAGAGGGATAAACATGGGGGGTCATGAAAAGAATATTTTCCACGTCATTTTTCCTACAATGTGGCCAAACCATGCGTCTCATTAAAATGGGTGGAATTATACTTCCACCTCTAATTTATTTTAACCTTCCTCCCCCATTCTCCTCCTCACTCATGCACATCAGATCCCTCCCTCGCATAGAAATATTCCTCTCCTAATAAACATGAATAGATCTCCATTAATTGAATTCAAAATTGTCCACCAATTTTCATGTTTGATCACTAAATTTTTATCTTTGATTCCACCTTCCAACATTTTTTTATCTTGTTGTGTTGAATATTATTTTACTGAGGGATCATATACAAATTTCAGGGTTTTTTATTATTTCTTCGATTTCAATCTTATTGGATCAAATCAATGAAATTATTCATATGAGTGTAGAGACCTATTTATATGATATGTGGTCTATATATTTTCATTTTAAATTATTTCTTTTTATAAAAAAGGTTGACTTGTTGTGCACTAGATTTTCCATTCATCACCTCTTACATATATTTTTAATTATATAAATAATACTTCGTTAAATACAATAGTGAATGTTTATATAATTTTACCACTATAGATTGTTCACCTAAACTCAAACCTCCCATTACAAAGTTTGGGTTATATTCCCATCACCTATGCTTTGTATTGGTAATTAAATAACCATTTTTGAGATTTTCTTTTAAATACATTAGTTATAATTTCTCGCCTACATTTTATTAACCATTGAGGTGTTTAAAATTATTTCACATATATGAAAATATTAAATCAAAATTGTAAAAATGGGATATTAAATCCTTATAGATGTAGACAAGTTATTATTCTTTCCTGAACTATATGATTTCATTATTATTAACACAAAAGATTTATTACATGTATTTAAAAGGGAAAATGAATTGGATTTATCTCATACCCTATCATATACATTTTTACATTTGTGGTCATATCTAGCTTTGAACTATTCACCTGGCCACCTATTACTCTATACTTTCAAAAAGATTTTGAATTTTAAAAAAATATTCTATATCACACATCTCAATATTAATGTAATATAGTAATACACATAGTTATTACACCATAATTAAACCATGGGTTCTCATGTAAGAATCAATTGGATGGGTTCATTAGTCAAATCAAATTACACTTGTTCTTATGAAATACTAGGTTCCTCTTTATGAAATTAATTCACTGATGGATCATATGGTAAGTGGAAATTTATTATACCTGGTTTTTATTTAGAGGAATCCTTTAGGGTTGATGGAAATAGCATTTCACACCCCTTATGATTGCGATATTGGACATGGTGTTCTATATCTATTTGTCTGGTTGGAAAAATCAATTTCAGTGAGGGTATTAGGATGTAAGACATCAATTTTCACATAATTGATTAGGTTGGATGAGCATTAATCTCCATATCCCCTAAAAAATTCTATGTTTGATGACCCTTATTCATTTCATGATAATATTATAACTATACAAGGACTACTGAGTTACACCTTACGCCCATGCTAGTGCTACAAATATATATATAGACATATTATTCTATGTATATAGTGAACTTATATAAATTCATAAATACACACACATATATATATATATACTTATATATATACTTATATATATACTGAAACATGTTCATAGTATTCCCCATTAGGTCGAAGCCGATACGTGGATCAGGCGTCTTTTGGGGATCATGAGCCCAACTCATTTGTACTTATTTCTTCACTGATTTATTATATTCCAACACACTACTAGATTTTATAGTTATGGAAAAGAATAAATTAAACAAGACTATTGTTGGCCTACTGAGTTTTCCCACACCCTATTCAGTGCTCCATTTGGTACCCAAATAGAACTCGTGATTACCGATTCAGAATTATAGATTATGTTATGTGTTGATTCCCTTTTACATGGGTTCATAGAATTATATGGATGATTCATTACATATAATAATATTTGAATTAAAATTTAAGGAGTTTTATTTTCATTTATTTTTTATTTTTATTTTTTGACTACTATAATGTATTCATATTTTCCATTTTTCAATCAATAAGGCATCGTCTTCTATATATTGTTTCAAATGGATTTGGATGTTTATTCTTATTGGGATGATTTATTTATTATCCATAAAATTTATAATGCTTCTAAGTTTTATGTTTTTTACCAATGTGATACTCTAATAGTTATGGTATATTATTCCAATCATAATTCCATTAGGCCCCCAATTCTAGTTAGAATCCTCTACTATAAGCGTTGGAACACTTGAGGCTATGTGGCCAATTGATTCAAAGAACCAGTTCAGTGAATTAGGGATTGGGATGCTACAATGTCATATCGTATAATATTTTCCTATATTATACTATTTTGGTCTGGTAGATAAGAGACTATAAATGTGTCTCAAGATGGAAAATATCTTGTTTTAGTGATTTATCAACCCACACAAGGGGGAATGACTATTTTTTTAAAGATGAGACTATTTCTCATACTGTTCATTATTAATGTTCACTATTATTTCACCTTTATTGACCAGTTTAGGTTTTTATACTTCCTGATTTTTGTGACTTTCATTATTTCCCCCTTGGATCGATATGATAATGATTTTGTACAACATTTTTAATTAATGGAACATAGATATTCACATTCCACACACATTCCATGTTATGTAAATTTCATTTCTCAGAAGCTTAACACATGTTGGATATGCCATGAGTAATTTTTCATAATTATAACCTATACACCATAATTAGCTTAGAATTTATCTTAATAACTATTAAACCATGCTACAGTATAATTATCTATGTTCACCTTTATTTAAATTTATGTGATAGAATCCCTATAATTTTTATGGTATATGGTCTGTTAAATAAACTATCAATATCAACCAAAACTGTATTTTCCCACATAGATTGATTGTAGAATTTTATTTGACTAAATGGTTGCTACATGTTTATTCCATGCAAATTTGGTTTCATGGAATTAATAATTAGTAGCGGTGAATAAATTGGTTCCTATTTAAAATTTATAAGGAGTATGGGCCTTTATAAATTGGAGAATGGTGACCCACATAATCAAACCATTATATATGGAGTTGTTATATTGTGAGGAAAAATGTAAAAATAATTTTGTAGTTAAATGAATGAAAATTTTAACATATAAAGGATAGTTATTTTATAACAAGTAAATTATAATTCATCTAAATAAATCATGATATATATATATATATAAAATGAATGAATAAAAATTTCAATGAAATGGTCTAATTAATAAATTGAAACAATATCTTCTAGATGTCATTTAATTAAATAATCTTTGAAAAGGATTTGGATAAAACATTCCAATGTTTCCTAGTGGTGTTAGAAAAATAGATTACAATGAGTCATTATATTTTATAACTGGTGCAAGATTCATTAAAGTGATCCCATGAAATGTTTAAAATAAATATGAGACAATGGAAATTCCTCAAATAAAACCATAATGTGGTGTTCATAGATTCAGACCTCAGGTAGGGGTATTTGAAATTAGATTCCTAAGAGATAAAATGAATGGGAATGTGGAAATCGCCTGTGAATATCCTATCCCTCTTCATTATATTGATTTATTTATTGGGTCGTTAATCTAAGTAAATTTTTAAATATAGGTCCTTCTTTTAGAGTTGATACCTCATAGAGAGGATTATCCAGTTCTAGTAGCACCATGGAATTAAGAAGCACAGTTGGATGATTTATAGAGTAACTAGAACATTAAGTGTTATATTTGTATTGTTTCTATAGATATTGAAATCTTAGTTTCAAAATGAAAAATATTTTATATAGATGTTCATGTGATTAATTTTACCTTTTTATGGATATGGGTATTGGGTAATTCTCATGTTCAGTCAGTTAGGCATTCCTAGGGCACAATCATCAACTTCATTGGTCATGTGACCCTTCTTTCTCAAGTATGGAAGATTTGATATGTTATAGTCCTGGTTAATAGTCATCGAGGGTAACATTAATATGGTTTTATATCATTCATGTTAATAATTGATAACTAGATTGCATAGGGATTATTGTCATGTAGATAATAAAAATGGTTGAACCATTACCCTAGTGAAATATCAATTTATTGTGAATTGATAGAGAAATTACACATATAGTAATATAGTGGTGCATTGAACTATATGAGTATGAGAGAACTGTTTTTGTTTTGAGTTGTTAATCAATGTTCTTGGGACATTTCTGGAGTAAAACCGACAAGATGTATGAAGAATATTTTACAATCCATGTGTTGTGGGATGATGTTTCCAAAATATTTGGTGTAGTAGAACTAATAATCAATTTATTTTTATCATATATTCATGATATTAATGAAGTTCATGAGAGAATATTAGGAGATCCTCATGCATATTTCTATATTTAATTTGATCTAGTGAACTGTTAAGTATATGGTTTTACGCTGTTCTCAAATTAGAACTTGGAAATATCGTGTTGGTTACATCTATAAAATATTTTCTATGGTGGATGGAGATAGTGATGTGGGATCAGATCCCACTTTTTAGTAATCATTAACTAGGACACTCTTAAGGTGGGAGAATCATATCGAATGTTTTTTGGTGTACTCATTTGATTAGAGGAAACCCAATTGAAAATTACAAATTGGAGATAGTCAAAATGTATTTTAAAAACCATGAGGGTAGAAAGTTCATATTTCAATTCATTTAAATGTTAATCATGATAAATACTAATTATGGTACAGGATCATGTCTGGATAAGATATTCATAATTAGGATATATCTGTGACCCAGGAAATAATACATCAAATTCATCTCAACACTTTCAAAGTAGTGTGATTATAAAATGGTTGGTTGTGTACACAACCTTTGAGGAAACTTTTTATTGATATTAGAATATGTTGTGGATTCATTTGAAATAATAATGGAATTCATTTCTAGTTAGAAAATCAGGGTATGATTGTGATTTACCAATGATTATTGTATCGAAACTCCTTAAATGAAGTTGTCAATAGGTGGTTCAACCATTATTTCGAACGAGTAGTTAAAATATGTTAGATAGAAACCATGTTGGGTTCATAATCTTCAATATAACATGAGGGTTTAAGACGTTATTGGGAATAATTGATATCCTATTTTTTACTCTCACCTTAGTGATGATCATTACCCCTATCATGACTTCATCCATGGTATAATAATAGATAGTAGTCTTTACACTGATCTAAATAAGTAAATTAAATTCATTGTTTACATGATAAATAGACTATTTTTTATATGGACTCTTGGATAATGGATATGCATTGATGTGATGACTATCCTAAGTGATACTGGGATTCCAATTTAGGAAGGCCATGGACATAGTAATGGAGACTAGACATATCATTTACTCTCTCTCTAGGTGAGATGTTATTGTCCAGCTCAATTATTTTCTTCATTTGTGGACATCTCATCTATATAACGTTAAGTCATTTGTGAAATCTGAATAATGGACAACCTTATATGATTTCCAAGGACTCAAGTAGTTTATTCTGACATTACCCAGAATATATGGATGGACTCATCCAATTTAATTAGTTTTTGACAATTCAATGGTCTAGGATCAGGTAAAAACCTATGTTCATGTTTTTGAATAATGAAAAAAATACTGTTTTTGGTTAGAGATTCACCTTGAAAATGGATGTTTAATTCTATGAGAAGGATTTATAAAATATAGATGTTTTTTAAGGATTAAGGTTTCCATGATTGAGTTCATTGATTTGGGAATCTGTGCATTTTTAGAAAATTTGGAGGAGATTAGTTCCGATGAAATGTTAGATAATTATTTTCATGGAATTGCTTCCATGATAAGGATAAATGGGTTTAATTGGACATTGTCCATGTCTTCAAATTGAGATATGTTCTAAGGGAATTGTTAAAATTATGCGTGAATGCATAAGTATAAAATAAAAATAGTGATATAACTAGGAATCATACTTTTCCATTATAACTAGAAACAATGGTGTAAGAATCATTGGTTGTTTTTTGGAAAATTGGATTTGATGTGATCATATCATGGGATTGATGTGTTTTGGAAACCATATTCTAGATGTTTCTGATATGAATATGTGCATTGGATTGAATTTTTTGGATACAAAACCATGCATTAAAAGGGATTCCTATAGGAAAAATTGGAATTTAAAACACAACATCTCCATTTTAGCATAGGTTTATGGCCTCGAAAAGATAAGTGTTTTTTTCATTATTCCTAAAAGATTCTTGGGTACGATATGTTCTACGATGGGGATGTTTTAAAATCCAATGACTCTGATCAATTAAAATATTAATGGAATAATAAACTTATCATTTTGTGGATGGTATAAATGTTAAAATGAACATCAGAATGGATGCTAATTAACTGAATCACAAATAAGTATTTTTCAGATAATTTTTATTTCATTATAGGGAATTGTATCTTTTGCTATGTTTTGGGAGAATGATGCTTCTAAACCCCATTTTTTAATGATAAATTGGTGATAAATTATTTAACATGGTTAATTCAAACCATGCGTGCATACATGAAGCACATTTGTGAGGGATAATGGTTTGGACTAATAATGATGGAGGAGGTGCATGGATGTGTGAATGGTTCTTAAGGAATTTTAAAAAGATAATACATGGGCTCCTCATAGTTTATCAAAATGTGTGCCTCGCTATGTGGGAGCAGGTGTACGCCACCTTACACAATAATGGTGCATGGATGGAATATGATTTGTACATATATACAATAAAACCATTACACTCATTAAGGGTTGAAACTAAATGTTTTACCTAATTTCATTTAACCTTCCTCCTTTATTATTATTCTCACTCTTGAACACAAGCCATATCCCTATGTCAAATAATTTCCATTCCTCTTATGCATTAAAGGATCTTATTCATTCAGACATAGAGATGAGGATTAACACACATTTTTGATCACCCATAGTTAGTATCTGTTTACTCATTCCTCATTTCTTAGTTTAATTGACCATATTGAATTCCTTTTAAATGAGAGTTAAATTTCACTATTTTCGAGGAGTTTCTCAATTTCATCAATTTAACTCATTTCATATCTAATCAAAGATATTTAATTGATGAGTTAATTTTCCTATGTTTTTTTTGTAAGTGTTCTATGGATTTTCCCTTAATATCATTCTTTTATATAAAATATGCAACTCTACTAGACATTTATTTTTCTTGATACCACAAATTAAATGAAAATATTATTATTAATATTATAATTCCTTAATAAGATACTCATTGTAGATCTAATTCCACAATTAATGGTTGTTAAAAACAACATTAACAGGACATTGTGGTTCATAAATTACATTCTCGTCACCTATTATTTGTACATGTAATTAAATAACCATATATTTGAATTGTTTTTAATTTTTTTCATTACAATTCTTTACCAACATTTTATTCATGATTGAGTCATGTTAGATCTTATATGAAGTAATATATGAAGAAATTGAATTAATGTTATTGAGATTTGGAATTCTTAGGGACATGAAAAATTTATTATTCATCCATGAAATGTATCATGGATTTAATATTAACATGGTCATCTTTATTTTTTATATTTGTAAAAAATTTCATGGATTTCACTCATGGCTTATCACATAACTTTCTACATTTAGGTTTATAATTTTTTTTGAATGATCAACTGGCTCCCTATTACTAACAACATGTGAATGGATTGTTAATTAAAATACTCATTACTATTTACCATGTCCAAATATCAATTTAAATTTCATGTAAAATAAGTTATAAGGCCTAAATAAATCAATCTGTTCCTATGTATGAATTCCTTGGAAAGGATCATGGGTGGAATGAAATTACTCTACCGTGAACGGTAATTGGTTCCCCTTTATAAAACTCCATTTTAATGGGATCGAAGGGAAATTTTGATTTTCTTATTCACATTTAATATTAAGTGTTTTTATTTCGAATTTAGGTGCATCACGTTTCATACCCCCTTGGCTCAGGATGTTGGACATGGTGTTTCATATCCATTTGGTTTGACGGACATGATTTTGTAAGCCCTATGATTAGGTTATTGGAAATTATGTTTTGTATCATTTACTTGAATGGTTAGTATTGTGATTTTCATCCCTTATTCACATGCTTGGTCTAATGACCCTTATCTATAGAATTAGACTCTTATGACTATCCATGGATACCTGAGCTACACCACATGTCATGGAGAGTATTAGGTATCTATATATACATAGTCTATATATGATACTATATATATAATTCATATATATATATACATATATATATATATATATCTATATATATAATTATAGATATATATTTTGTGACACGTGTTAAGATACATTCCATCTTCTGCTAATGAAGCCATAGTCAGTTGGGTATTTATTAAGGCACTCGAGTGTCCCTCATTTAAATTTATTTATCCACATCATTATTGTTTGCCTAAACACATCTTGATTTTATACTCACATACAAAATTATAATAGAAACTATTTTTGATTCCTTATTTATTTTATCACAAACCCATTGTATGCTACCATACCAAAATAGATATCATGACTTCATGTTTAGGTGTACAGATTTTGTTATGTTTTTTACACTAGTACACTAATGTTTGGGAACATAATATTAAGACAGTGATCAGGATTCTAATGGATTAAACCTTTTGGAAAATTTTCATTTTATAAGGCATGTTTATGTATCATGATCCTAATTCCATGTATCCTGGTTTTCCATTTATTATTCAATAGTACATCATTCATCATATGATGTTTTTATGGAATTATTAGTTTATTTTTGTTGGGATGATTTATTTTCAATTCCTTTAATTTATACTACAATAACTATTAATTTATTTATTATGAACGGTTGTGATACTTCTATAATTAGGGTAATGTATTCCCTTCATTCCACCATTGGACCATCACTTTTAGTTTGAAGCATTTGAAATATGGATAGGCACACATAAGGTCATGTGAAAAACTATATCGAGGAACCATTTGAGATGATATCAGGTTCGGATGGTTCACCAACATTTTTTCATGTATCCAAAAAAATATTTCTATAGAAAATTGATGGAATAAATCTAGAATTTTATATCTTTCAACCCTCAATTCATCCATATATAGCAATGAATCATAATAATCTTTTATACACCATACAAAAAACAATTTTTTGGAAATTATATTTCATTTAAAAATGTTTTAAAATATACACATTCCATACTCATTCCAAATAATCATATTTGTTATTTTTTATTATCAACATGTTTTGTAATCATTTAATTTACCAATTAGTTTAAATTTTAATTTATATTTCTCATTCTACATTTTAATCCACAATAATCAACCATTCATTGAATTTTTGTTACATAAAAATCACCCCATGGGAATAGGTTCCCAAGGAAAGATAAACATAATGATGTGAAATATAAAATCACATAACTATATCAACGATAAACCACTATTTGTGTTCCCAAATGACCAATATATATTTATAT
This sequence comes from Viscum album, assembly GCA_963277665.1. Taxonomy (NCBI): domain Eukaryota; kingdom Viridiplantae; phylum Streptophyta; class Magnoliopsida; order Santalales; family Viscaceae; genus Viscum; species Viscum album. The sequence goes on from OY728128.1 coordinate 619,214,441, forward strand.
AAATACTATATAATTCATCTATATAATAAATAATATATCATGTAATAATCCGTCTAAACTATTATAGAATAGGCACTCGATTAATGGAACCACTAAAAAACTTTTGTCTTATAATTAAACACTCTAAAATCTACTGTGATATAAACATTACATTATTCATGTCCAAGGATAAAACGATCCTCTATCATTATTGATTGTTATAAATTTATGAAATTTTCATTTTTCAATAATAAAATAATCCTCCCTGTATGTAATTATTTAAATAAATAATTATTATTTATTAGTAGATCAAACAAAACCCATTTGTGTGTTTTATTTAAAATTTATTTTCTTTCACAAACCATTACATAAAGGCATTTTATAATTTTATTAATAAGTAATAATGAGGTCCTCCATTATAGAAATTGTATATATTTTTGGTATCCATTCAGATTATTTATAAAAATAGAATCTCCATGAACCAAAATCAAAGTGAAAATACATACAACCTTTTTTCATCAAATTCCCCTTCATTAATAGCAACTCAAAACCCATAGGTGCCGATTGGTAGATGAGTCTCTCAATATAATTCCATTATATAATAGATGATCTATTCCACTACACATTAAGAATAAAATAAAATAATTAAATCCAAAACAAAAAAAATTAAAATTAAAATTAAAATTATATTTAAAACAATAACATTCTATAAAATTTCATTCAGATACAATCAAATGAAATAAAAAACATGCATAAGGAACTTTTAATACAAGAAAAATTCCACACTACCAAAACGGAATAACCTGAAATCATTCAATCCCAACTACATTACATGATCTTAAGGAAAAATTATTAAAAATACCATAGATCTATAATATGATGTTATAATTGTAGGACACAATAATAAAAATATAGTGAACCACTAGGGATGGATATATATTGTATGAACAGCAATTTATACTTATATACTTATAGTAATAACACTAAAAATATTAACTACATGATTTAAAACCCTAGATCTATTGAATTATAATCACTATATTAATAATTTGGTTACGGAGTTACAATTCATTTCCATGTTATTTATCTATATAAATTATAGATCGTCAAATTAAATGTTCTTTAATGAAATAAACATACACTTCATTTAATCTATTACCTAATTTTTCAAAATTTATTAATAAATTTCACATCCTATTTAAAATATATTTTTAATTAGGAATATTCGAATAATCTTATAAATTCATTAGTTAATCATAATTTTTTACTAAAATAACACACTTTGGACTTATAAAACCCATAAAATCCCTTTTTAAAATGTAATTTTGTGTTTATTTTTTTAACATAACTTTTAAGAATTTGAGTCAAAATTATGACATTTTGTGAATAAAATAAAATGCATGGAAAGGGTGAATTGTTTACCTAACCATGTTAGAATACAGTGTTTGTCCATTTTTTTGGAATCAAATGTTTTTATGATCTGTAAATGGTATACATGGAAATCTGCCCATATCATATGTCCCTATAATTTTTTAAAATTTATAATTTTTAAATTTGGTTTATATTGGAATGCCTACTTTATCATAACATTTCATATGGAATATTCATAGTTATCCAAGGTCACATTTCTCAGTCCTAATTTGATCCTCTTGATTTATACATGTTAATTATTGAATGAAGTTGTATAATCACACCATTTATGTAGTTCCTTCCATCATCACTCATCCAATACTCCATTAATCATATAATTTCATAATTACCAATGTCCATAGTGGCATAAGTAATCAATTCTGTAAAATTATACATATATATTTTAAATATTATATATTATGTTTTTTATCGAGGGGTCTTTTATCAATTCATTTAGATGATATATTTAATTTTTAAAAAGATTATATGCATTCTAATTGGAAACATGATTTTCTTTCGTAATGAACAACAATTTTCTACTATTTAAATCATTAAACTACATAGTTGTTTGGTGTGGTCATGATATAGGTACCATAATCTGATATTTAAAAATTTGGTGGCCTTCACCTGCAGGGTGATATTGATGAATCCTATATTATAAGAGGAATGATGGGATGTCAACTCATCTCACAAAGTGAGTTTGTAACATATTCTATGATTCCACTTTTAATTTGAGAAAATATCATGTATCCCATCCCAATATCATCATTATCGACGAAAATTAATTACATCACCTGACTCCTTAATAAAGAATACCTTTTGGTTGGAGGGGATGAGTGTATTTTATATCATTTAGGATGTTTGTATTATTTGTCATTATATAACATGAAGGAATCATACGATTATCTTATATATGGTGTAAGGGTCTGTGGGTATTAATGTATGTCTGAAATTTGGTTTATCTTCCTCAAGTTAGATTTTAATGGAATCGTATGCACAAAATATTTGGGCGGATAATTGATCATATGATCATAAAAAAATTATTTGTGGGTAATTTTATGCTAATAACATAAATAATGTGTTTCCATCACATTCTTGTCATAATAGGATATTTTCTTTATGATGAACCCATAAAATGAAGTCGGTTCATTCATGGGCTATGGTATTAGGGAATCTTCTACCCATCACAAAAAGAAATGAGGTTCATCCTAAATCATGTGAAATGGCTCAAAATATTCTCATTAAATATTGATACATATATTATGTTATCCACGTTATATAATATTTGGTTTTCTATATGTTATGGATTTAATAAATATTATATTATCACATAAGGGGAACTGAGTTTATTTTTTGATGCATAGTAGAGAGGCTACTATGGTTATGAATCTAGTGGATATGATAATGTGTTAAATTATAGTGAGGATTCTCATGTTTAAAATTATAGTTGTTATTGTCAAATTTTTAAGTGTATTGGTGAAACACATAATTTAAATTATAGTGTAGATGATCTATTTTTTTGTCTATATAGGATGGACATGGTTTAAAATTCCCTAAAGATACTCAATGGAATGAAACCCCTTAGGTACGAATTCTATGAAATACATTATATATATGATTTTGATTATATTTACATGATATTACATCTCCTGGTAGAGACATGATCCATATTTTTTTAGGATTAAACTCTATGAGGGAAACTTATATAAGTACCCATCCTTAAACAATACTTAATCATGAGTTATTTCAAGAATACACATTGATGATCTTTTCAGGTTTAGAGTTTTAGATAATTAGATCATAAATCATGCATTACATTCCATATTTAAACAAGGTGGTTACATCAAAGACAATTTTCAATTTTCCCATCAAAGAAAAAATATATACAATAAAACATGGATTCATTATTGACACTTCCTCGACACTATCATCAAATCATGTACCTTTACCTTGACCTGAGAACAACATTTCAAAAACATTGGATGAGCATAAAAATCTTAGTAAGGAATATAAAAATATGAAAAGAAAACCTTAGTCCATGTATATAAAAGAATCAATGAAATAATACATTACTCATAAAAACAAATGCACTTTAACATACCTCATGAAATCATAATATTTATGAATAACCCATAGAAATCATAAAACAAAAAGGTAACTTGAGGCATTCATAACATTCTTACGTAGTGAGTAACCCTCAGGGTTACGTTTGGAATACCCATCACAGTATATTCCCTAAATCTCTTCAGAGAAACCATAGCGTTTACCTCCTTCACATTACCCAATTTATTGGAGAGCTGTCACGGGCTCACCCGCCCTTAGTTTATTATGGAACCACCCATCTTCATAAACAATACCCAAGAACCATAACATAATTTTATCACATAAAACATGCATAAAGGAAACACAAAATTTCCACATTTCAATCACAAGATATCAAAAACACATTGATATAATCAAAAAATTATCAAAACCATTTTCAATACCAAAATAAATGAAAATTAAAACATGGTATTTATTTTCCATTAAAAAAAGTTATGGCTTGTAGAGGATGTGAAAACTCAAATAATGGTCGCAGCGGCGGAGAAGTTGTTGTCACCGCATATGTAAGACAAAAACATTCTGTTTTTTCCTTTAGTAAAGCGCTTCGTATAAAAATATTCCTTTTCAATAAAAAAATTTACAGGGGTTTATACATCGTATAAAAGAAAGTTGTGTATAGAACAAAATATGCATCAATGAATGGAGATTGAGACGAAGTCCCTTACCTCATGTCTGACTTGACACGATCGTTCTTTATTATCCTGAATAATATACTAGTGTTAATTTATACTTTCTTAAGAAACATTTCCAAGTTCATTATTCCATTTATATCACTTATTTCCATGTTGTGAACATTATGTAATCATTTAAGTTAATAACAGATGTTTTTTTGATCTGTGGTACCTGAGCCAAAAATAAACTTCTTTTAATTACAAGTTGTTCATGTGGTAAAATATCCATTATATCCAGAATTATTTTCATGAGGTTGATATCATATATGTCATATATATCCAGTATATACATGAATTTATAATATTTCATAACATTTAGAGGTAAGAAATGATATTCACCGTTCATGGAGAAGGTAAGTCGTACGTATGCATGAATGCCACTTTCATTTCTATTTCGAATTTAATGGAATGAAATCATAATGATATAAAGTTATATTATAATTCCAGTATAATATAATATATAACATCATTAAATCCATCCTTTATAAATTCCACATATGGAATTATCAAATCAAATCACTTTTAGGGGGCGGTAGTCCGCACTTCCTAAAATGTAATTATCGCGTTTACCCATAATGGAAACCATAATGGTATGCCATAATGAAAAATAAAGAATCAAAAGGAAAACATAAACATAATATATATCATATATAAATATAGTGACATCTTAATTTCCCCCATGAATAGTGTTAAAAGAATATTGAACAATCACCGTTTCGTGAGGCAGTAATTCGCCACACACAGAAACAGTATGTTCTTTAACCATTAGACAGAGGTGTGTATAACTGTAAATAAAATCCATGTCATAAAAAAATCCTAGTATTTTTAAGATACTCTTTTTGTTACAAAATAAATGAATAAAAATGTTTTAGGGGGTTGGAAAAGAAAAATAAAACAAAAGGACATAAGAGAAGACACTACCTTTAAATCAGGTAACTCCCTTTGGATTGAACTAAAAGGGTTTCTTGAAGATATTTCTGCCTAAGGAAATGATTCTAGGATGAAGATATGAATTTGGAGAGATAAAATGAACAGTGTTTGGCCTAGCCAATGGCTTTAGAGGTGTGGGTAAGAGGGTATAGGTGGGGGCCTTTTATAAGAGGGTGGAGGGGCACTCTTGGATTGTCTTGAAATGTTACTTTATTATAAAATGAATTTCGGATTTTAAAGGTCCCACAATAATATATATCGAGGATAAGGTGATAAGGGTTATAAATACACCCATAAAATAATTTTTTGGAAAGTGTAAGTCTTATATTTTACATTATCTTTTCATTTTATTTCAATCATTCATTAATGAGGTAATCACTGCATCATCAAGGTGTCGTAAATAAATTTATTTATTTAATGTCTAAAAATTATAAAAGAAATACCATGATATAGGAAATATTTTTTGATTTACAATGAATATTTATAGTCCAAGAGATCATTTAATTAGGCAAAATTAAAAAAAATTTACTTAGGTGTTACATACTTTTGTTATATTTTCCTTTCTTTAAAAAATAAAATGATAATATGTCACTATCACACAAAAGTGATTACATGTGGTCCCAAAGTTGGCACAAGGAATCCCATGGTCGGCCATGACACAACTAGTAGCATTAAGACACATGTTGGGGTAATTTTATATTATTATGATATTATTTTATTACCCTTAACTACCCGATTACAAATTAATCACGATAATTATAGATAATTAACGTTGTTACTATTCATAATGTCCAAAAACAAAAGAGTCTTAATTACATAATTTGGTCATTCTAAATCCAAATATGGAATAAAATTTACCAAATTCAAAACACAGAAATTGCAGTAAATAATTTAAAAATAATTCTCATTGTCAAAACAAATAGCATGTTTTTAGAAACAATATCTATCAAATGTTTCACACTTGTTTATGCCCAATTCCAAAGTGAATTTAATTAAAATGACCAAATTGGATTAAATGGTAAAAATATATTCTAATTAAACTTTAAAACAAATTAAAAGTACTATCTATCTATATAATTAAATGAGATGAAAAAGCAGTTTTGAAGTAAAATGCAGAATTATTCTCTATTCATTAAAAAATGAACATTATCAGAAAAATACCAAAATTTTATCCAAATTAAATTTCAATGCCCCAATACTAAATAATAAGTTTATTTTGAAAAATAGAGCTTAAAAAATCATCAAAATTTTGATTTAAAAAAGGTTTTCCATTAAATGCGGTAAAACAATCTTTTAAAAAATATTAGAGTATTCTATGCTTAAGATTTGATTTATTCACATTTTAAGCCTCTAAAACACTATCTAATTCGTCAATATAAATAGATGTGAAAATACATAATTATTTACTTACTTGGGATGTTACAGCCTTCCCCCCTTTAGAAAATTGTGTCCCCATAATTTATTTACTTGTCGAATAAGTGGGGGTATTAATCCCTAATTGGATTTTCAGATTCTCATGTTGCCTCTTCAATCATGTGGTTTTTTTCACAAAACCTTTAATTAATGAATCAACTTATTCCAAAACACCTGATCCATGTGGTCAAGAATCTGGACCTGCTGTTCCTCATAATATAGATTCTCTTCCAACTGAACTACCTCTGGACTCGAAACATGAGATGGATCTGGCATGTACTTCCTTAACATTGAAACATGAAAAACATTGTGTACCTGAGATAAAAACGGAGGTAAAGCCAATCGCTATGCAACTGATCCAACTCTCTCTAGAATTTCATACGGTCCAATGAACCTTGGACTCTACTTTACTTTATTACCAAATCACATCACACTTTTCCGTGGTGAAACATTGAGGAAAATATGATCAACTACCTCAAAAGAGTGATCCTTACTCCTGTTGTCCGCATAACTTTTTTGCCTACTCTGCACTATTATCATTTGTTTCTGTATCAGCTGAAATTTTTATGCCAACTCTACTACCAATTCTGGTCCCATCAACTTCCTTTCACCTACTTCATCCCAAAAAGCTAGAGTTCAACACTGCTTCCCATATAATACCTCAAATGGTTCCATCTGTACACTAGAATGAAAACTGTTATTATAAGAAAACCCTGCCATAGAAAGATGTAGGTCCCAAATTCCCTGATAATACATAGAACAAGAACATATCATTTCCTCTAATGTCTGAATTGTTGTTCTAACTGTCTATCTGATTGAGGATGAAAATCTGTACTAAAATTTAATTCAGTGCCCAGCGACCTCTGAAGGCCTTTCCAAAAGTAATAAGTAAACCTGAGATCACGATAAGATACAATGGTTAGGGGAACTCCATGTAACCTGACTATCTCTTTAAGATACAAATGAGAATGTTGATCTTGGGAAAAAGTATCTCGTATAGAAAGGAAATGAGAAGATTTAGTCAAGAGATCAACAATAACCCAGATTGCATTATTGCCTTGAGGTGTCTTCGGCAATCCCACAAAGAAGTCCATGGATATATTCTCCCATTTCCACTCTGGGACTGGTAAAGGCTTAAGCATCCCTTTCGATAACTGCCGCTATGCTTTAACCTATTGACAAGTCAAAAACTTCACCGTAAAATCATAAATATCTCTTTTTATTTCATCCCATCAGTAATACTCTCAAAGATCTATATACATCTTAGTACTGCCTGGATGAACTGAAAATGGAGAACTATGAGCTTCACATAACCACTGTCTCATCAACTGTTAATCACAAGGCACACACAATATCTTCCCAAATCTCAAAACACAATCATTATCAATGTGTAATTATGGTAACATACCCTTCTGAACCATCTCTACCTTTCTCTTCAACTCAATGTCTTGCTTCTGGGCTTGTTAAAAGATTTCACTGATACCTGAAACAAAACAGAAGAAAACCCTTCACCAATAACTTCTATTCCAAATTTAATCAAATCCTTAAGCAAAGGATCATGTTCCAAATGTAACATGGTTAATGAAGCATTACTTTTTTGACTCAAAGCATCTGCCACATCATTTTCTTTTCCTGGGTGGTAGTGAATTGTATAATCATAATCCTTGATTAATTCTATCCAAATCCTCTGTCTCGTGTTCATTTCTTTCTGAGTGAATATATTCTTTAAACTTTTCTGATGAGTATATATTTCACACTTTAAACCATATAAATGATGCCTACAAAATTTTAAGGCGAAAACCACATCAGCTAATTACAAATCATGTGTAGGCTAATTTACCTCATGAGTTTTCAACTAACGTGAGGCATAAGAAATTACCTTATCATTCTTCATTAATATGCAACCTAGTCCTTTTAATGAAGAAACACCGTAGATATAAAACTCACCATTCCTAGAATGTAGTGCTAAAACTAGAGCATTCACCAATCTTCTTTTCAATTATTGAAAACAATCATCACATTCTTTTGTCCAGACAAACTTAACACCCTTCCGAGTTAGCTTATTTTATGGGCTGGAAAACCATGAAAAAAATTTAACAATCCTTTGGTAATAGCCAAAAAACCAATAAAACTATTAATCTCGGTCACATTTGTGGGTCTTGTCCATTCTTCAACAACCATTGTTTTTGCAGGATCAACAGTTTTTTCATCTTTAGAAATAATGTGACCAAGGAAAGAAATTTGTTACAACCAAAACTCACTCTTTCTGAATTTCCCATATAATTTAATTTCTTTTAAGGTTTGCAAAATTACCCTTAAATGACTTCCATGCTCCCCTTTACTTTTAGAAAATACCAAAATGTCATCAATGAAAACAAACACAAAAATATCCAATAACTCATGGAAAATTCTATTTATAAGGTCCATGAATACATCATGTGCATTGGTTAACCCAAAAGGAATTACTACAAATTCATAATGCCCATATCTTGTATGAAACACAGTCTTGAGAATATCTGCTTCCTTTACCTTAAACTGATGGTAACCTGATCTCAAGTCAATCTTTGAAAAATACTGAGCTCCCTGGAGTTGATCAAAAAAATCATCGATATGAGGCAAAGGATATTTGTTCTTAATAGTGATGTCATTCAAGGCTCTATAATCAATGATAAGTCTCATTGAACCATATTTATTTTGATCAAATAAGATAGGATCACCCCATGGTGATGTGTTATGTCAAATGAATCCTTTCTCTAAAAAATCTTGCAATTTCTCCTTAAACTCTAAAAGTTCAATTTGAGCCATTAGATAAGGGGGTTTTTAAATTGGATTAGAATAAGGAACTAAGTCAACAGTAAATGTAACACCCCAAGCTTCTACGGTACGTTTCCCTTCGAATAATGCGATAGCGTGTGTTGTACGCAACCTCGAGTTCTAACACACACCACAACTAATTAAACTAGCCGTTGTAAATAGTGATACCTACTTTTTGAAATCATATATATTTTATATTTCAAAATGGACTTCATTTTTGGATTCGGAATATCGAAATTATCCTAGGGTGAAATTTTGGTACTTTTCGGATAACTTTTATATTTTGATGAATAGTGAAAATTACTAAATTTTAATTAAAAACAACTTTTTTAATCAAAATAATTAATAGTGATAAATTATGAATTTTAGTGGTTTTAAAGTATATTTAGAATATATTTTTACCATTTAATATAATGTTGGTCATTGGACATAATTTTACAATTAAACCGAACATAAACAAGTGTCAATCTTTTGATAGTTATTATCTCTTAAAAACACGCTTTTTGTTTTGACAGCGGGAATTAATTTTAAATTAATTTCTGCCACTTCTGTGTTTTGAATTTAGGAAAATGGATTCCATATTTGGAATCAGGATGTTCAAATTTTTTAAATAGGTAACTTTTATTTTTAGACATTTTGAATAATTACTGCGGTAAATATTTTATTTACCATGGTTAAGGGTAAATCTGGTAAATAAGGGTTAAAAAAATAATATTATAATAATACTAAATTACCCTTAAAACGTGTCTTAACCCTATTGGTTGATAGATGGTCGACCATGGGCATCTTTGTGTCAATTTTGGGACCCCATGGATCCACTTGTAAGTGATAATGACACTTTATTTTAATTTAGTTAAAATGAATACAAAAATGACACAAGCATATATCTTTTAGAACAACAATTTTTACATAGGGTTATATATGTTGGATTTTAGATTATAAATATTCATTAGAAAGCTAAAAAGATTTCCTACATAATTATATTTTATTTATAATTTTTAGACATTAAATAATTTATTTTATTTATGACACAATGATGATGCAGTAATTACTAAAATAGTAAAAAATTAACATAATTGATATTATAAATACCCAAATAAATATAATATGAAACTTTTAATGAATTAAACTAATTTTCTAGGCTAATATGATATATTAGGATTGATTTAATGGACTTTGTTCGAAGTAATCAATCTGTTATGAGTTTCACAAAAATCAACTATTGAATAGTGTCAAAATTGACATAAAAGAGTTCTTAAAACAAATATTATATTATTAATTGATATTAAATTCCTAAAAATCTAAGGTTCGGCCAAGAGACTTATATTATGATAGGTTAATCATTAATGGACCACTTGGGGGTCGCTTGGATGTATATAGTAAGTTTATTAACCATAATATATAAAAATACAAAGAGACATTGTAAAAGTGAAACTAATTAACTTAGAGTTAATACTTAAAGATAAGGTTAATATAAGTACCCAAACCTGTCTAAATTCTATTGGATGAGTTGTTTTCGACCTATCCCCACCTCATCCTTTGAATAGTCAACTTTGGAGCCTTTAGAAACCGAATATGAATTTATTATAAATTAATATTTCTAGCTTTTCCAAAGGTGCCCCTCACCCCTCTTATAAAAGGGAACTCCTCCTTCTCATTTCTTCACACCTTCAAAGACTTTTGGTTCGGCCAAACTCTGCCCAAATAATCTCCCAACATCCCTCACTACAACCTAGAGGCCTTAGTTTGATCAGAAAGCCAACCTAATGAGCCCTTTTGATCAAATCAAAAGGAAGAACCCGAAGAAGAGGTAATGATTTCACCACCCTTTTCTAAGTTCATTTCTTCTTCCACTTCTTCTTCCTTTGTTCTTACCATTCTGAAATAATAACTCCAGTATCTCACATATACTGTGATGTTATTATAAATATGGTACAATCATATTCAGTATTCTATCCACCCTTTGAATAACATGTCACCATACGTGCGTACGTACGGCTTACCGTCTCCACGTCGTGGTGTAATTGTTATTCAATATAATATTATTTGGATGGGTATAATAATGATGTGTAACTAATGTAAATAATAAATATAACATGTTAATGATTCTGTATATATGATATACCATCCATCTATATATTATTTTATTATCAAAAGAATGATATTGTCGCTCGTGCGTACGTACGGACTACCGTCTCCACGAACGCGATGAGATTCATTCTCCATCGTATCCATTCAAGTATAATTATCATTTGATGATTTAAAAATGATGTTTAAGGACTGTATATCATTCTGGATATGAATAAGATACAACAACCATGGCTTATGTAACAAAACATATAAAAGAAAATGAGTAAGTTAACTCCCGAAACGACGATAATTCTAAGATATTATTTACAAATCAATGTTAAAAGATCATATATGATATCATATTAATATATATGATTCTTGTATAATTTAATAACAACTATTTCACCATTATACAGGAGGTTAACCTACCCCAACCAAGGAAAAGTACAAGGTAAGGGTTATTTCACAATCTCTTCATTATCCGAGGTTGTTTATATGTAATAATCTACTGGGATCTCTTTATCATCCACATCCATGTTTCTTAAAAATGTATTTCAAAACATTTTTACTATTTACAAGAATATGGGTTAAAGTCATTTATACCCTTTTTTGACTTTTTATAAGAGGTTTATAAAGGAATCTTTCCGTCGTTTTCAAAACAAGGTCCTTTTTAACCTTTTCGACAGAATTGAGGTAAGAATGTTTTTTTTTAACTTATACGGCGGGTGCGGTTATTTTACACCGTTATAAAATCTTCAAAGTATTCCTTACAAGCTTATAAGAATATTTTCAAAGAAAATTTTTTATTTTATATGGATCTTAAATGATTTCAAAATAAAAGGAGATACTTCTTTAAAAAGAATTTTGATTTCATCTATGTCAACATCCTTTGATGGATTTTAAGATTATTTGAAGTTGATTTATTATGATACAAAACTTCTATATTGTATTGAAGGTTTTGTGATATGTTTGACTGTGGATGTGCTATTTTTATACCATTCATAGTTTATGGTGAAATTATTGACATTTCGTATGCTAGTTTTAATACGAATGTTTATGTTATGTTTAAACCTTTTCATATGGGAATGCATTGGACTTAATAAGTGACGGGTGGAGCCCGCTATAGCTCCTCGATGCATCGGTAGGTCTCATGAGACAAACTAGTGTCTTGGCACAAGGCCTTGACAAAATCTTATTTGTAGTCTTGGCACGAGGCCTTGGCTATGTGGTTATGATAGTCTGGCATTATGCATTCCAACATTATGAAAGTGGTTATTGATATTGCATGTGATTATTCGATTAGTAGAATATCCATATGAATAAGTAAATGGCATTATTTCATTTTTTTTTGCCATACTATGTTGAAGTTCAATTTTAAAAGGCTTTTGTTTTAGTAATTCATTGCCTTAAATGTTTATGCTTATTATGAATGTTCCGCTATATTGTTATCCTTACTGGGCATTTGAGCTCACCCCTTTTCTATGTTTTATTTTTCCCAGGTAGTGAAGAAGTAAATTATGAATGACTTGCAGGGATATTATGAGGGGTTAATAGTGTGGATATGAAGACTTTGTTGTTGTTGTAGTTTTTCACTTTGAAATGTAATGTAAAACTTTATGATTATATCTAGTGTTTCCAAGGCTACTAAACCAATCGGTCTTTCGGGATTTGATCTTTCTTGTGATCATGCCAATGTTATGTAATTAATGCACCGACTCTGGGCAACTGGGGTCGGGGCGTTACAGTTGGTATCAGAGTAAGTTTAGTACAAACCTTGGAAACTAGATTTAGATAAACTCTGATTAGAGCACGTAGACTTAAGATGAACTTTGAGGATTAGTATAGAAGAACTTCCTAGAATTTTGGTATTGTAGAGAATTTGTGAGTTTTCCGAGCAATACATCCATGTTTGGATACGAGCAGGTAGAGGCGGCTCTGGCACAGATGTACCTAGGGGTAAAACCCGAAAACACCGCTTTGAGGTAGACTCGAACGGGAACTGGTGCACGACAACGGACCTTGCTGCACTCTTGGTTACGACACTCCCGGGGGATATGCTTAGGATAACTCTCATTTTCTTTACAAATCATTATGAAGGGTTTATGAGTATATACTTCCTAAAAGAAAACATTTTTATGATTATGGATTATATCCATAAATAGTTCAATTTATGTTAAGTGTTTTATAAGTATGGGATTATGTATTTTGATTCATAAACTGATCTAGTTTATGCCATTGTTTAGAAATGGAGCCTAGTGGAAGAAATGGAAACCGTATCAATGCACGCACTCCATGTAGGGATTTCCCTCCTGCTCAAGATAATTATAGTGGGGCTGGTGATGCAACTGGTGCTGATCAGCTAATCACCGTACTGGGACAACTTACTCAGGTTATGAATAATAACCTTACCCGTATGGAGCACCCTGATCCGCAGCGTGGAGGATCAATGTTAGATCGATTCATGAGGCAACAACCACCAAAGTTCAATGGGAGTACAAATCCCTTAGTAGCTGAGCAATGGATATTTTCCCTAGAGAAAATATTTCAAGCTTTGGGGAGTAGTGAAAGGGAAAAAGTTACCATGGCAGTTTACCGCCTCACTGGAGATGCTGATCAATGGTGGTCATTGATTCAAAACATGAAGGAAGATGATGAAGTATCAAACATGGAATGGAGGGAGTTCAATGATCTGTTTTTAGAAAAATACTTTCCTCGCGACCATCGAGCAGATATGGAAAGACAATTTCTAAGTCTGAGACAAAAGGAGGATGAGAATGTCACAAAGTATGAGACTAACATTACAAGGTTAGCGAGGTACGCTGGTGATTATATTCGCAACCCAAGAAGTAAGATTGATCTTTTCTTTGATGGGTTAAAACCATTTCTCCGTCGAGCATTAGTCTCACAATCCTTTTCAACGTACGAAGACATTGTCTCATGTGCTATCAAGACCGAAAAGGAATTCTCTAAGTCTTATGACTTTAAAGCAAAGCAAGAGAAGAAGAGACCTTCTGATCAATCTGGGAATGGAAATAAGGGGAAGAAGGGAAAGGTTGAATATCCATCTTGTGGTAAGTGCGGGAAGAAACACCCCGGTGCTTGCCTGAAGGGAATGGGAGTCTGTTACAAGTGTGGTGAAAAAGGCCACCAAGCTCATGATTGCAAGGGGAAGAAGGAAGCTACCAACGTTCAGTGCTACAATTGCAGGGAGATGGGGCATTATGCAAATTCATGTCCTAAGCGTCAGGAGAAATTACCTCAGAAAAGGCCAAGGGATCAAGGCCAGGCTTATGCTATCACTACTGCTGAGGTAGAAGCTCCGAAAGACGTGGTGGCAGGTAATTTAATGGTTTCCTCAAGTTTAGCAAATGCATTATTTGATTCTGGATCATCGCATTGTTTCATATCTTCCCAGTTTGCTAAGAAAATTAGATATTTCCAATTTGATTTAATAAGGGAGTTGTCAGTTAAAACTCCTAAGGGAAGTATCGTTGCAACAAAGTTTTGTGAATCAGTCCCCATTAGAGCACATAAATTTTCTTTATCTGCTGATTTCATCGTCATACCTATGATTGAGTTTGATATAATCCTCGGTATTGACTGGCTTTCAGACTATGATGCGAAGATTTATTGTAAGAAGAAAGAGGTTACGATTCTTGATGATAATGATAAGGAGCACCTTATTTTTAGAGCAGAATCGTCACCACCTAATTCTTATTTAGATCCACCCCCAGTAGCTCAACTTAATTCAATTATTGGGGAGGAAGAGAATGAAATAACTGTCGGTGAGGAAAGGAATGTTCAAATAGAGGATGTACCTATTGTGATAGAATTTGTAGATGTATTTCCGGAAGATTTACCTGGAAATCCTCCATAACGAGAAGTTGAATTTTCTATTGATTTGATTCCTGGATCAAGGCCTATATCGAAGAACCCTTATAGAATGGCCACTGTAGAGTTAGTCGAACTAAAGAAACAACTAGAGGAATTGAGTAATAAGGGATTTATTCGCCCTAGTGTTTCTCCATGGGGAGCCCCTGTTCTTTTTGTTAAAAAGAAAGATGGATCTATGAGGTTATGTATCGATTACAGGGAGATCAATGCTATAACGATAAAGAACAAGTATCCCCTACCTCGTATTGATGATTTATTTGACCAACTGCATGGAGCTCAATACTTTTCAAAGATTGACCTTCGATCTGGATACCATCAGTTGTGTGTGAAGAAGGAAGACATTCCGAAAACAGCATTTCGAACCAGGTACGGGCATTACGAGTTTACTGTAATGCCGTTTGGATTGACTAATGCACCCTCTGTATTCATGGATCTGATGAATAGAGTTTTCAAGGAGTATCTGGATGAATTTGTGGTGGTATTTATTGATGATATCTTGGTATACTCCAAAACCTATGAAGATCATGAAAATCACTTGCGCATTATCTTGAAGACTCTGAGGAGGCATGAATTATATGGGAAGTTTAGCAAGTGTGAATTCTGGCTTCAGGAGATTTCTTTTCTTGGCCATATTGTCTCAAAAGATGGAATCTCTGTTGATCCTTCTAAGACCAAGGCAATCCAAGAATGGCCAGCACCTACGAGTATAACTGAGGTACGTAGTTTTATTGGTTTGGCAGGTTATTATCGACGTTTCGTCCAGAATTTTGCCCGATTGGCTAACCCATTAACGAAGCTCACACGTAAAGGGGTTAAATTTGTTTGGACAAAAGAGTGTGAAGAATGTTTCGAAGAACTAAAGAGAAGATTAGTCAATGCTCCTATATTGACTCTACCATCGGGGAATGATGGGTTCGTTATTTATAGTGATGCATCAAAGAAAGGACTTGGTTGTGTCCTTATGCAGAATGATAGAGTTATTGCCTATGCATCACGACAGTTGAAAATTCATGAACAAAACTATCCTACTCATGATCTTGAGTTAGCAGCTGTGATCTTTGCTTTGAAGATATGGAGGCACTACCTCTATGGTGAAAAATGTGAGATTTATACTGATCACAAGAGTTTGAAGTATATTTTCTCACAAAAAGAACTCAACATGAGGCAAAGGAGATGGCTTGAATTACTCAAGGATTATGATTGTACGATACACTACCACCCAGGGAAGGCAAACAAGGTGGCAGATGCTTTGAGTAGAAAAGACCATGGAGTTTTGAACAATATGAGAATTGAAAGGGATCCAATTTTCATGGAGCTAGTGAAGATGGACATGGGAATAACCAGGGAAGGTGAAACATCAATGCTTTTTCAAATGGTTGCCAAACCATCTTTACTAGAAAAGATTAAGAGTTCTCAGACCGATGATGAAGAATTTCAGAAGAAGATTAAAGCTGTGAATGATGGGAGATTGAGAGAATTTGTGTATGAAGATGGAATTTTGAAATTCGGGAAGAGACTTTGTGTTCCCAATATACGTGATCTAAAAAGGGAATTACTGGATGACGCTCATAGTTCCAATTTCTCTATACACCCTGGGAGCACCAAAATGTATAGAGATTTGAAGGAACATTTTTGGTGGGACAACATGAAGAGGGAGATTGCTGATTTTGTGTCAAGATGTATGGTTTGTCAACAAGTGAAAGCTGGAAGGTAACAGCCTGGAGGAGTCATGCAACCTCTTCCCATACCGGAGTGGAAATGGAAGAGGCAACGTGGGAACCTGAGGCACATTTTCTTGCTATAAGAGAAGATCTACCCCTGGAACGTCTAGCAAGACTATATATTAATGAAGTTGTGAGACTTCATGGAGTACCCTTATCAATTGTTTCTGATCGTGATCCCCGTTTTACTTCAAGATTTTGGAAAAGTCTTCAGAAATCCCTGGATACTGAACTTCATTTGAGCACTGCTTACCACCCTCAGACAGACGGACAATCAGAACGGACTATTCAGACCTTAGAAGACATGTTGAGATCTTGCTCACTTGATTTTCAGGGTATGTGGGATCAATATTTACCTCTGGTAGAATTTTCCTATAACAATAGCTTCCATTCGAGTATTCAGATGGCACCATATGAAGCGTTATACGGAAAGAGATGTCGTACACCAACCTGTTGGGATGACGTTGGTGAAAGAAAACTTGTAGGCCCAGAACTGGTGGAGGAAACGGTGGAAAAGGTGAAAGTAATCCAAAATCACATCAAAGCAGCTCAAAGTAGGCAGAAGAGCTATGCCGATAATCGAAGGAAGGATTTGGAATTTCAAGTCGGTGATCATGTTTTCCTGAAGGTATCTCCGTGGAAGGGAGTCATACGTTTTGGTAAGAAAGGTAAATTGAGTCCCAGGTACATCGGACCTTTCGAAATTATAGAACGAATTGGGGTTGTAGCTTACCGATTGGCAATGCCGCCAAGTCTCTCCAAAGTTCACGATGTGTTCCACGTATCTCTATTGAGGAAATACATGCCTGATCCGACGCATGTACTCACCTATGAGGAATTAGAACTGGAACCCGATCTGTCTTATTGCGAAGAGCCCGTCAAGATTCTTGATACGAGAGAACAAGTGCTGAGAAACCGGACGACGCGTCTGGTAAAAGTTTTGTGGAGAAACCATAAGATGGAAGAGGCAACGTGGGAACCCGAGGAACTTATGATGAAGAACCACCCGAGTCTTTTTATGCAGTAATACCCTAGAAATTGCGAGGACGCAATTATTTGAAGGAGGGGAGAATGTAACACCCCAAGCTTCTACGGTACGTTTCCCTTCGAATAATGCGATAGCATGTGTTGTACGCAACCTCGAGTTCTAACACACACCACAACTAATTAAACTAGCCGTTGTAAATAGTGATACCTACTTTTTGAAATCATATATATTTTATATTTCAAAATGGACTTCATTTTTGGATTCGGAATATCGAAATTATCCTAGGGTGAAATTTTGGTACTTTTCGGATAACTTTTATATTTTGATGAATAGTGAAAATTACTAAATTTTAATTAAAAACAACTTTTTTAATCAAAATAATTAATAGTGATAAATTATGAATTTTAGTGGTTTTAAAGTATATTTAGAATATATTTTTACCATTTAATATAATGTTGGTCATTGGACATAATTTTACAATTAAACCGAACATAAACAAGTGTCAATCTTTTGATAGTTATTATCTCTTAAAAACACGCTTTTTGTTTTGACAGCGGGAATTAATTTTAAATTAATTTCTGCCACTTCTGTGTTTTGAATTTAGGAAAATGGATTCCATATTTTGAATCAGGATGTTCAAATTTTGAAAATAGGTAACTTTTATTTTTAGACATTTTGAATAATTACTGCGGTAAATATTTTATTTACCATGGTTAAGGGTAAATCCGGTAAATAAGGGTTAAAAAAAATAATATTATAATAATACTAAATTACCCTAAAAACGTGTCTTAACCCTATTGGTTGATAGATGGTCGACCATGGGCATCTTTGTGTCAATTTTGGGACCCCATGGATCCACTTGTAAGTGATAATGACACTTTATTTTAATTTAGTTAAAATGAATACAAAAATGACACAAGCATATATCTTTTAGAACAACAATTTTTACATAGGGTTATATATGTTGGATTTTAGATTATAAATATTCATTAGAAAGCTAAAAAGATTTCCTACATAATTATAGTTTATTTATAATTTTTAGACATTAAATAATTTATTTTATTTATGACACAATGATGATGCAGTAATTACTAAAATAGTAAAAAATTAACATAATTGATATTATAAATACCCAAATAAATATAATATGAAACTTTTAATTAATTAAACTAATTTTCTAGGCTAATATGATATATTAGGATTGATTTAATGGACTTTGTTCGAAGTAATCAATCTGTTATGAGTTTCACAAAAATCAACTATTGAATAGTGTCAAAATTGACATAAAAGAGTTCTTAAAACAAATATTATATTATTAATTGATATTAAATTCCTAAAAATCTAAGGTTCGGCCAAGAGACTTATATTATGATAGGTTAATCATTAATGGACCACTTGGGGGTCGCTTGGATGTATATAGTAAGTTTATTAACCATAATATATAAAAATACAAAGAGACATTGTAAAAGTGAAACTAATTAACTTAGAGTTAATACTTAAAGATAAGGTTAATATAAGTACCCAAACCTGTCTAAATTCTATTGTATGAGTTGTTTACGACCTATCCCCACCTCATCCTTTGAATAGTCAACTTTGGAGCCTTTAGAAACCGAATATGAATTTATTATAAATTAATATTTCTAGCTTTTCCAAAGGTGCCCCTCACCCCTCTTATAAAAGGGAACTCCTCCTTCTCATTTCTTCACACCTTCAAAGCCTTTTGGTTCGGCCAAACTCTGCCCAAATAATCTCCCAACATACCTCACTACAACCTAGAGGCCTTAGTTTGATCAGAAAGCCAACCTAAGGAGCCCTTTTGATCAAATCAAAAGGAAGAACCCGAAGAAGAGGTAATGATTTCACCACCCTTTTCTAAGTTCATTTCTTCTTCCACTTCTTCTTCCTTTGTTCTTACCATTCTGAAATAATAACTCCAGTATCTCACATATACTGTGATGTTATTATAAATATGGTACAATCATATTCAGTATTCTATCCACCCTTTGAATAACATGTCACCATACGTGCGTACGTACGGCTTACCGTCTCCACGTCGTGGTGTAATTGTTATTCAATATAATATTATTTGGATGGGTATAATAATGATGTGTAACTCATGTAAATAATAAATATAACATGTTAATGATTCTGTATATATGATATACCATCCATCTATATATTATTTTAATATCAAAAGAATGATATTGTCGCTCGTGCGTACGTACGGACTACCGTCTCCACGAACGCGATGAGATTCATTCTCCATCGTATCCATTCAAGTATAATTATCATTTGATGATTTAAAAATGATGTTTAAGGACTGTATATCATTCTGGATATGAATAAGATACAACAACCATGTCTTATGTAACAAAACATATAAAAGAAAATGAGTAAGTTAACTCCCGAAATGACGATAATTCTAAGATATTATTAACAAATCAATGTTAAAAGATCATATATGATATCATATTAATATATATGATTCTTGTATAATTTAATAACAACTATTTCACCATTATACAGGAGGTTAACCTACCCCAACCAAGGAAAAGTACAAGGTAAGGGTTATTTCACAATCTCTTCATTATCCGAGGTTGTTTATATGTAATAATCTACTGGGATCTCTTTATCATCCACATCCATGTTTCTTAAAAATGTATTTCAAAACATTTTTACTATTTACAAGAATATGGGTTAAAGTCATTTATACCCTTTTTTGACTTTTTATAAGAGGTTTATAAAGGAATCTTTCCGTCGTTTTCAAAACAAGGTCCTTTTTAACCTTTTCGACAGAATTGAGGTAAGAATGTTTTTTTTAACTTATACGGCGGGTGCGGTTATTTTACGCCGTTATAAAATCTTCAAAGCATTCCTTACAAGCTTATAAGAATATTTTCAAAGAAAATGTTTTATTTTATATGGATCTTAAATGATTTCAAAATAAAAGGCGATACTTCTTTAAAAAGAATTTTGATTTCATCTATGTCAACATCCTTTGATGGATTTTAAGATTATTTGAAGTTGATTTATTATGATACAAAACTTCTATATTGTATTGAAGGTTTTGTGATATGTTTGACTGTGGATGTGCTATTTTTATACCATTCATAGTTTATGGTGAAATTATTGACATTTCGTATGCTAGTTTTAATACGAATGTTTATGTTATGTTTAAACCTTTTCATATGGGAATGCATTGGACTTAATAAGTGACGGGTGGAGCCCGCTATAGCTCCTCGATGCATCGGTAGGTCTCATGAGACAAACTAGTGTCTTGGAACAAGGCCTTGACAAAATCTTATTTGTAGTCTTGGCACGAGGCCTTGGCTATGTGGTTATGATAGTCTGGCATTATGCATTCCAACATTATGAAAGTGGTTATTGATATTGCATGTGATTATTCGATTAGTAGAATATCCATGTGAATAAGTAAATGGCATTATTTCATTTTTTTGCCATACTATGTTGAAGTTCAATTTTAAAAGGCTTTTGTTTTAGTAATTCATTGCCTTAAATGTTTATGCTTATTATGAATGTTCCGCTATATTGTTATCCTTACTGGGCATTTGAGCTCACCCCTTTTCTATGTTTTATTTTTCCCAGGTAGTGAAGAAGTAAATTATGAATGACTTGCAGGGATATTATGAGGGGTTAATAGTGTGGATATGAAGACTTTGTTGTTGTAGTAGTTTTTCACTTTGAAATGTAATGTAAAACTTTATGATTATATCTAGTGTTTCCAAGGCTACTAAACCAATCGGTCTTTCGGGATTTGATCTTTCTTGTGATCATGCCAATGTTATGTAATTAATGCACCGACTCTGGGCAACTGGTGTCGGGGCGTTACAGTAAATTCATCCTCTCGATCTCGTATTATTCTAGGAAACTCATCAGGAAAAACATTAGGATACTCATTTATCACTGGCACATCATTAATCTAAACAGTTCCATTGTTTTCAACAATATGTTCAAGGTGACATTAATTTCCATCTTTTACAAGTTTCTCAGTCTTTTGATATGTTATCAACAGTAATGGTTCATTCTTGTACACAAATTAAAATTCATTCTAAAAAGAAACTTCTTTAGCTCTATATTCAATCTTATCCTGGTAAACAGAGAACCAATTCATACCCAGGATAACATCAAACTCTACTAGAGGTAAAACAATATGGTTTGCAAGTAGGTTCATTCCACGAATAAGGATAAGAAGATTCTTATAAATTTTTTTGCCTCAACATTTCCCCTATGTGTTTTTTCCACAAATTTAGGAGTCATTTCTTGAGGTGGAATTCCCAATTTACTAGAAACTTTTTCAGAGATGAAAGAATTGGTAGACCCTGAATCAAACTACACATTGGCATAATCTTAAAAAACAAACAAAGTACATGATACCACTTCATTGTACGGCCCAACATTTGCTGAAGTAGTTGAAAATTATTTCACCACACCTTTCTACTTGTAGTATGACTGCTTCCCATCATTTGAGCTCTTTGTCGGACACTCGTTTGCATAATGACCCATCTCATTGCACTTGAAACATTTCACTAACTATAAATAAAATTTGGTCTTACCATCACACTGATATTTTCTAGTGCAATCAAGAGCCTTATGTCCCATCTTACCACATCAGTAGCACTTTCTAGAATTCAAAAGACATTCCCCAACATTATTTTTACCACATTATGTCAAACTTAAAACATATTTTTCTTACCATTAGACCTTTTTGAATGATTCTTCCCTTTCTCCTGCCACATCGGTCTCTTCTTCTTTTGGTTGTCATAGAACACTTGATCATCTGCAAACTCCATTTCCACCTTCTCAGCACATCGAACAAGATTTTCATAACTTTCGAACTTAAGATAAGCTAATGCCCTTCGATACTTTGGATTTAATCTTGAGTAAAAACAATAGATTTTACTATCAAGATCTCGGATAAAATTTGGAGCATAACTTGCCAATCGAGTGAACTTTTCTTCATAAGAATCCACTGAGTCGTCCTCTTTCATCAATTACAAGAATTATTTTTACATAATATGTAGAACAGCCTTAGGAAAATAATTCTCAGGAATCATACCTTTGAATTCATCCCAGTCAAGAGCCTTAATCTCATCAGCATCCCTGATATTTTTAACTATTGACCACCACTGATCTGCTTCACCCTCTAAACAGTAAACATCAAGACTATCCTTTTTATTTTCTGAACAGCCCATGACATCGAAAATCTTCTCTCGTTCCTTAATCAACCCTTCAGCTAGCACAGGTTCAGATGATCCTTTGAATGATGGGGGATGTTACCTCATGAAATGATCCACCACTGACATGTTCCTCTATGGTTGATCTGGCTGATCTCGTGCATGGATACCACTACCATTTATTTCTTTAGTCAATTGTGCCATTACTGCAACAAACAATTCAGTTCCAATTCCGACCATCTCAGGATGCTGATTTGGAAGGTAATTTCCTTCTGTATGCCTTCCTAGAAAAGCTTCCTTGTTTCCTCAACAGAAAACCATTCGGAAGAAACATGTCTCAGATGAAGTAACATGGTAATTTTTAAATACTTTATCATTTCATTTTTACCATAAAAAAATTTTGGATAATAATTTAATAGAATTCTAACTCCAAAAGTTATCTAAACCAAACTCTGATACCAACTATAAGGCCCCAGCCTTAAACATTACTAAATATTGAGTTATTTCAAGAATACACATTATGGATATTTCTGGGTTTAGATTTTTAGAGAATTAGATCATAAATCATGCATTAAAATCCACATTTAAAAAAGTTGGTTACATCAAAGACAATATTCACTTTTCCCATAAAAGGAAAAATATTGAAAAAAAGACATGGATTCTTTCTTGACACTGCCTCGACACTATCATCCCATTATGTACCTTTCCCTTTACATGTGAACAACATTTCAAAAACATGGGATGGGCATAAAAATCTCAGTAGGGGATATAAAAGTACTAAAAGAAAACCATAATCCATGTATACATAAGAATCAATGAAATCATACTTTACTCATAAAGCATAAGCACTTTAACATACCTCATGAAATCATAAGATTTATGAATAACCCATAGAAATCATAAGATATAAATTTAACATGAGGCTTTCATTACATTCTTACGTAGGGAGTAACCCTCATTGTTACATTTGGAATACCCATCATAGTATATTCCCTAAATCTCTTCAGAGAAACCCTAGCGTTTAACTACTTCACTTTACCCAATGAATTAGAGAGCTATCACAGGATCACCCACCCTTAGTTTATCATGGAACCACCCATCTTCATATTCAATTCCCAAGAACCATAACATAATAGTATCACATAAAACATGTGTAAAGGAAACACAACATTTCCACAATTCAATCACAAGATATCAAAAACACATTGATATAATAAAAACATTATAAAAACCATTTTCAATACCAAAATAAATGAAAAGTAAAACATGGTATTTACTTTTCATTAAAAAAATGTTATGGCTTGTAGAGGAAGCCGAAACTCAAATAATGGTCGCGGCGGTGGAGAAGTCATTGTTGCCGCATACGTAGGAAAAAAAATTACCTTTTTTCGTTTTGAAAAATGATTCGTATAAAAAGATTAATTTTGAATAAAATTAAAAGTAAGAGGGTTTTATACACTGTATAAA
The DNA here is from genome assembly GCA_963277665.1 of Viscum album. Lineage (NCBI taxonomy): Eukaryota > Viridiplantae > Streptophyta > Magnoliopsida > Santalales > Viscaceae > Viscum > Viscum album. Next base: position 619,239,096 of record OY728128.1, read on the forward strand.
TGAAAGTTGTGTATAAAACAAAATATGTCTCAATGAAAAGAGATTGAGACGAAGTCCCTTAACTCATGTCTGACTTGACAAGATCGTTCTTTAATCTCCTAAATAATAAACTATTGTTAATTTATACTATCTAAAGAACCTTTTCAAGTTAGTTATCCCTTTTATATCACTTATTACCATGTTGTGAACATTATGTAATCATTTATGTTAATAATGGTCATTTTTTTGATCTTTGGTACTTGAGCCAAAAATAAAATTCTTATAATTAAAATTTGTTCATGTGGTAAAATATCTATTAAATCCAGAATTATATTCATGATGTAGATATCATATATATCATATATATCTATTATATACATGAATTTATAATATTTCGTAACATTGAGAGGTTAGAAATGAAATGCACCATTCAGGGAGACGGTAAGTCGTACATGCGCATGAACGCCACATTCATTTCTATTCCTTATTTAAAGGATTGAAATCAGAATGATATAAAGTTATATTATAATTCCAATATAATATCATATATATCATCATTAACTCCATCCTTTATGTGTTCTACATATGGAATTAACGAATCAAATCACTTTCATCGGGTGGTAGTCCTCACTTCCTAAAATGAAATTATCGCATTTACCCATAATGGAAACCATAAAGGTATGCCATAAATGAAAAATAAAGAATCATAAGTAAAAAATTAAACATAATATATATCATATATAAATATAGTGACATCTTAATGTCCACCATGAAAGGTTTTAAAAGAAGACTGAACATTCATCATTTCGTGAGCCAGTAATTCGCCACTCACAGAAAAAATATGTTCTTTAACCATTAGACGGAGGTGTGTGTAAGTGTAAATAAAATACTTCTCATAAAAATATCCTAGTATATTAAAGATATTTTTTTTTGATACAAAATAAATGAATAAAAAGGGTTTAGGGGGTTGGAGAAGAAAAATAAAACAAAAGGACATAAGAGAAGACATTACCTTAAAATCGGGGAACACCCCTTGGTTTGAAACAAAAGTGTTTCTCGAAGAGATTTCTGACTATGGTAAGGCTTCTAGGATGAAGAGAGGGATGTGGAGAGATTAAATGAGTAGATTTTGGCCGAACCAGTGGCTTTAGAGGTGTGGGTAAGGGGGTAGAGATGGGGGATTTTTATAAGATGGTGGAGGGGCACTCTTGGAATGTCTTGAAATGTTACTTTATTATAAAATGATTTTCGAATTTTAAAGGTCCCACAATGATATATTTCTAGGGTAAGGTGATAATGGTTAGACATACACACATCCAATAGGTTTTTGGAAAGTGAAAGTCTTAGATTTTACATTATCGTTTCATTTTATTTAAATTGTTCATTGATGAGGTAATCACTACATCATCATGGTGTCATACATAACTTTATTTATTTAATGTCTAAAAATAAAAAAAAATACCATGATGTAGGAAATTGTTTAGTTGCCAATAACTATTTATAGTCCAAGAGATCATTTTTTAGAAAAAATTAAAAGTGTTTTACTTAGGTGTTACATAATTTGGTTATATTTTCCTTTCTTTAAAAAATAAAATTATAAAATGTCACCATCACACATAAGTGATTCCATGGGGTCCCAATGTTAGAAAAAGGCATCCCATGGTCAACCATGACACAACCAGTAGAATTAGGACACATGTTGGGGCATTTTATTTTATTATGTTATTATTTTATTATCCTTAACTTCCCGATTACTAATTAATCATGATAATTAAATATAATTATCATCGTTACTATTAATAATGTCCAAAAACAAGAGTCTTAATTACATAATTTGGACCTTCTGATTCCAAATATGGAATCCATTTTACCAAATTCCAGACACAGAAATTGCAGTAATTAATTTGAAAATAATTCATGTTGTCAAAACAAATCGACGGTTTTTTAGAAACTATATCTATCATAAGTTTGACACTTGTTTATGACCAATTCCAAAGTGAAATTAATTACATTGACCAAAATTTGATTAAATGGTAAAAATATATTCTAATTAAAAATTAAAACTAATTAAAATGACAATCTATCTTTATAATTAAATTCAATGAAAAATCAGTTTTGATGTAAAATGCAGTATTTTTCTCTATTCATTAAAAAATGAACATTGTCAGAAGAATACCAAAAAATTTCAAAAAGTAAATTTTAATGTCCCAATCCTAAATAATAAGTTTATTTAGAAAAATAGAGCTTATAAAATTTTCAAATGTTTGATTTAAAAAAGGGTTTCCATCAAAAGGCAGTAAAACGATCTTTTAAAAAATATTAGAGTATTTTAGGATTAAGATTGGATTTATTCTCATCTTAAGCCTCTAAAACACTATCTAATTCATAAATATACATAGATATTAAAATACATAATTTTTTACCGACATTGGATGTTGCAACTAATGTGTACTATTAGAATGATAAAAAACCCATGCTGATTGAGTTTCAAAATTTTAGGTAATATTGGAATTAATAACCCCATATCCACAAAATAGAGCCTTCTTTCACAAATAATGAATGATGGGGGATGAATTTCCCCAAAATATTCTCTAATAGGCCAGAGGATAGCGACAAGTACTAAGTGTATGCCATAAAAAATTTGGAAGCATTAATCTCTGTAAATTATATATGGGACATGGTATTAAATAAGACCACCAAAAAATTGTTTCCCATAAATATTAAGAGATCCCAATCAGATAATATATAGACATGCATCTATAGAAACATCAAAAAATAAACTATATGTACCAATGAAATCATTATAAATTACATTGATGGCCATATAGCTCATAAATAACACCACAGGATTGAATGTCAAATACAATCATTACACAACTCATGTGGAACTAGAAAATAATTTCAAAAACTATTGGAGTCCATATAAGGGTATAATATGTAGGATCCTTCCTTGATTCTGTCATTTATATATGAAGAAAGAATAGCGAATCAAGATGGATACACAATCCAACTAAAAAATTTCATACTCTAGTATGTTTGGATCACAACCCGTCCATGGATATATGATAATGTATAAAATAATATTAATTATATATCGAAAAAATAATTAAAATATTGAAGTTGTATTCTACCACATCCCAATTTGTTTGTTGATCTGACTCAAATTAACACATTCGGAAATAACTATCATTAATATGCCACATTAATAAAAAAAAATAATGAATCTCAAAACATGTGTGTCAAATTGTATCTCTATAAATATCATCACCTTTATATAATATCCAAGTAGTTTCTGGGAGTCAATACAACTAATACACCATGTATTAAAATTCATTCCACTATAGAATGTAAGGAGTGAGACTATAATAACCCATAGTATATTATCTGTGGGTTTTCATCTATGTAATCTAACCACATGTCATTAAAACTATATACAAATATGTACAAATAGGTGAACTCTATGTATAACATCATTTAATAATAATACAAGTAGAAGTGGGTGAGGATGAAGGGGTAGTCATCCATATTCCGTTACCAACCTTGATGTTGGTGAAAACACCCTCCCATAGTCAACTATGTGTCACTCATCTTACTACATTTTGGAGGGGTAGCATATGAAAATATATTGACTACATAGTATAATAGATATGTAACGAACTAATGGAAAATACATATCCATAAACCCAATCTCAACTATAATTTCTTCCACATCTAGATTCCACTAATATGGGATAGATATCCAATGGGGAAACAATAATTTCAATATATATAAAAAATAATTATTTTCATTTTTCATTTTATATTTAAATAATTATAAACCAGTTATTTTAGTCAATCATTAAAATATTAACCCCACGGTTTAAAAAAATAATTATTTACTACAATTAAATAATATCATTTACACTAGGTCTCAACCTATGACACATTAAATAAGAATACAGAACGTAGAACAATCTATGTTAATAACAGGGATGGTAATGATGAAAATTTAGAAGATCAAAAATATAGAATAAAATGAAAACATTCATCTTATAAAATAAAAGAAGTCCAAAATTCCATAATAGTGGAGAATCAAAGCTTCAACAAACTCAATCAGGATAGGTTTCATCTCTCAAATCACAATGCATGTCATCATCCATCCCACCTTCATAAGAACCAACTAGTTCCACAAAAATTGCCACCATAATAATTTCTCATCAATCCATCCCACATCCTAGGATCAAATTAGGTCATATTGATTGGATCTATATCAATATAAAGTACACATGGAATTAAGTAAATGAGAAATAAATAACAAGGTATCTATTTTATAAAACCATGAAATCCATCCTTCATAAGTAAATAATCTCTCTCATCAAGTAAACAATTTTCATTTTCAATCATTTAATTAATTTTAGTCTTAAATTAGTTGATAGATTTACTAAAGGAAATATCCATAGGAATCCTAAGGATTTATATGTAAATAATAATTTATTTTATCAAGAATGATGTATTACATTTATTTCAAACAATTAATATGAAAAATGAATTCAATTAAACTTGCAAATTGAATGTTTTATTTTCATAAATTACCATCATTACATTAATTAGTCAATATAAAATCAAAAAAATCATGTTAAACCATATAAGAAAGAAATTATTAAACAAATTCTAGAAAATAAAGAGTCAAAATTGTAATATTGTGAAAATAAATTGTGTCATTTCCATGAATTCAAAATTACTTTTCCAATTTGATATGGTTCATAATTATGTATAATTCAACAATAAAACAAGGAAATAAATTATAGTAACCCTGTAATTTTACATTAAAACTAGTTAATTAATGAGTCACAAAACATAATTCTTTAAACATTCTTCGAATTAAAAAATCACAAGAATCATAGTTCGTAGATCACCACTCATAAAAGGAATCAATAGTTCCAATGGGCTCCACATAATGATCAAACCACCAAACATATATATAACTCTATTATAATGATGGATATGGACTAACATAATTTTTAATGATATAAGATTAGGGAAAAAACCATATTTGGATGAATCCACAAGTTGAAGTGGAAAAAAATGTCATTGATCAACGCAGTTTGATAATTGGAAGCTATAAATCAATCTCAATTGAAACTAGTTTGAATCTCCCTAATTGATAACCTATGAATGCATATAATTTTTTATAATTTAGAGTTTTCTGAGATAATTTGTGAAGAAACCATATATATAATAATACTACTAGAAACACATTCATGGTGGAAGGTATTATTTATTTCAAGAATGCTCTATGTTCATAAACTATTGAAAAAGATGTATTACATATTTAATGGACCACTGGTAAATCAACATCATGAACTAATGTCCATGTCTACTTTTTTGGAGATAGTTTAACTATATCAAACCCATCATAGGTTTCAATCCTAAATCGATGATTTATGTTGTGAATTTAATACAATGATCCACCATTTCCAAAACAATAAATCCCTATATTTGCATGTTTTTTCAAATTACTATCATGAACAATACATCATTCATATAATTTCTCATTAGTCAATATTTTAGAAAATAAAATTGAACAAACTCACTCCAGTGTTACTCTAAGAACATTAGACATCAAAAACCCAAAAAGTAACACGCTATAAGTTTTTAGGGCCCTCTATAAAAAAATGATCATACAATTCTTACTGCCATGAATTAAAAATCACTCTGAGGGAATGTAAGAAAATATAGTTTCCCAAAAAAATACCTAGTGGGTTACCTCTCATGAATCAAGAAATCATATGGAGATATCCGTATCACATAAGGAAATATTTTACTAAAAAATACATCACTCTCCTAGGGGATATACCAATCAAATAGTATGAAGTCAATATATATGTAATAAGGGAACAAAAAACTAATTTATATGAAAGATATGGGTGATCATAAAAAATAATTACAAAAAATAACTATTCATTAACTATCTTGAGATAGTTTGATTGTATCTCCAGCTCACATTACTATGTTCTCTCCTTAAGGACACCGTGTCTCTATAGAACATGAAATGTTGGTATAAAATTCCTAAAAATATCTTAAAATTGTGGTCTTAGATCTCCATTGATCGCTCCTAGAAGGTCACAACATCATTAAACTCAATATCCATACATTATATATTGGGTTGATTTCTAGGAAATTAGTTTCAATTCATTGATACATGAATAGATCCATAAATAAGGAAATTTTATAGCAGTTCTAACAAGTACATGAGTTCTCCAACACATTCCACTCCTTGAAAGGCCTAGCAATATTGGGAGGTATCATACTTAACAGTATAAATATTCACTACATATGATGGGGAGTCACCATAAAAAATGCATTATATCCAATTATGAACTTCATAGGTATCCTCTTATAGTTAGAATATTATTTTTATGATGTTGAGATGCCTTAAAACCTTCCCAAATTACCTCCATCTATTCCAATTGGGGTCTGTACTAGTTTTAACCAAATATTTCCTAACACTTCAACTCAATTCTGTCATACTAGAAAATTAAATGTTTATCCATATAAACCACTATTTGTGTTCCCAAATGACCAATATATATTTATATAAATACTATATAATTCATCTATATAATAAATAATATATCATGTAATAATCCGTCTAAACTATTATAGAATAGGCACTCGATTAATGGAACCACTACAAAACTTTTGTCTTATAATTAAACACTCTAAAATCTACTGTGATATAAACATTAAATTATTCATGTCCAAGGATAAAACGATCCTCTATCATTATTGATTGTTATAAATTTATGAAATTTTCATTTTTCAATAATAAAATAATCCTCCCTGTATGTAATTATTTAAATAAATAATTATTATTTATTAGTAGATCAATCAAAACCCATTTGTGTGTTTTATTTAAAATTTATTTTCTTTCACAAACCATTACATAAAGGCATTTTATAATTTTATTAATAAGTAATAATGAGGTCCTCCATTATAGAAATTGTATATATTTTTGGTATCCATTCAGATTATTTATAAAAATAGAATCTCCATGAACCAAAATCAATGTGAAAATACATACAACCTTGTTTCATCAAATTCCCCTTCATTAATAGCAACTCAAAACCCATAGGTGCCGATTGGTAGATGAGTCTCTCAATATAATTCCATTATATAATAGATGATCTATTCCACTACACATTAAGAATAAAATAAAATAATTAAATCCAAAACAAAAAAAAATTAAAATTAAAATTAAAATTATATTTAAAACAATAACATTCTATAAAATTTCATTCAGATACAATCAAATGAAATAAAAAACATGCATAAGGAACTTTTAATACAAGAAAAATTCCACACTACCAAAACGGAATAACCTGAAATCATTCAATCCCAACTACATTACATGATCTTAAGGAAAAATTATTAAAAATCCCATAGATCTATAATATGATGTTATAATTGTAGGACACAATAATAAAAATATAGTGAACCACTAGGGATGGATATATATTGTATGAACAGCAATTTATACTTATATACTTATAGTAATAACACTAAAAATATTAACTACATGATTTAAAACCCTAGATCTATTGAATTATAATCACTATATTAATAATTTGGTTACGGAGTTACAATTCATTTCCATGTTATTTATCTATATAAATTATAGATCGTCAAATTAAATGTTCTTTAATGAAATAAACATACACTTCATTTAATCTATTACCTAATTTTTCAAAATTTATTAATAAATTTCACATCCTATTTAAAATATATTTTTAATTAGGAATATTCGAATAATCTTATAAATTCATTAGTTAATCATAATTTTTTACTAAAATAACACACTTTGGACTTATAAAACCCATAAAATCCCTTTTTAAAATGTAATTTTGTGTTTATTTTTTTAACATAACTTTTAAGAATTTGAGTCAAAATTATGACATTTTGTGAATAAAATAAAATGCATGGAAAGGGTGAATTGTTTACCTAACCATGTTAGAATACAGTGTTTGTCCATTTTTTTGGAATCAAATGTTTTTATGATCTGTAAATGGTATACATGGAAATCTGCCCATATCATATGTCCCTATAATTTTTTAAAATTTATAATTATTTAAATTTGGTTTATGTTGGAATGCCTACTTTATCATAACATTTCATATGGAATATTCATAGTTATCCAAGGTCACATTTCTCAGTCCTAATTTGATCCTCTTGATTTATACATGTTAATTATTGAATGAAGTTGTATAATCACACCATTTATATAGTTCCTTCCATCATCACTCATCCTATTCTCCATTAATCATATAATTTCATAATTACCAATGTCCATAGTGGCATAAGTAATCAATTCTGTAAAATTATACATATATATTTTAAATATTATATATTATGTTTTTTATCGAGGGGTCTTTTATCAATTCATTTAGATGATATATTTAATTTTTAAAAAGATTATAGGCATTCTAATTGGAAACATGATTTTCTTTCGTATTGAACCACAATTTTCTACTATTTCAATCATTAAACTACATAGTTGTTTGGTGTGGTCATGATATAGGTACCATAATCTGATATTTAAAAATTTGGTGGCCTTCACCTGCAGGCTGATATTGATGAATCCTATATTATAAGAGGAATGATGGGATGTCAACTCATCTCACAAAGTGAGTTTGTAACATATTCTATGATTCCACTTTTAATTTGAGAAAATATCATGTATCCCATCCCAATATCATCATTATCGACGAAAATTAATTACATCACCTGACTCCTTAATAAAGAATACCTTTTGGTTGGAGGGGATGAGTGTATTTTATATCATTTAGGATGTTTGTATTATTTGTCATTATAGAACATGAAGGAATCATACGATTATCGTATATATGGTGTAAGGGTCTGTGGGTATTAATGTATGTCTGAAATTTGGTTTATCTTCCTCAAGTTAGATTTTAATGGAATCATATGCACAAAATATTTGGGCGGATAATTGATCATATGATCATAAAAAAATTATTTGTGGGTAATTTTATGCTAATAACATAAATAATGTGTTGCCATCACATTCTTGTCATAATAGGATATTTTCTTTATGATGAACCCATAAAATGAAGTCGGGTCATTCATGGGCTATGGTATTAGGGAATCTTCTACCCATCACAAAAAGAAATGAGGTTCATCCTAAATCATGTGAAATGGCTCAAAATATTCTCATTAAATATTGATACATATATTATGTTGTCCACGTTATATAATATTTGGTTTTCTATATGTTATGGATTTAATAAATATTATATTATCACATATGGGGAACTGAGTTTATTTTTTGATGCATAGTAGAGAGGATACTATGGTTATGAATCTAGTGGATATGATAATGTGTTAAATTATAGTGAGGATTCTCATGTTTAAAATTATAGTTGTTATTGTCAAATTTTTAAGTGTATTGGTGAAACACATAATATAAATTATAGTGTAGATGATCTATTTTTTTGTCTATATAGGATGGACATGGTTTAAAATTCCCTAAAGATACTCAATGGAATGAAACCCCTTAGGTACGAATTCTATGAAATACATTATATATATGATTTTGATTATATTTACATGATATTACATATCCTGGTAGAGACATGATCCATATTTTTTTAGGATTAAACTCTATGAGGGAAACTTATATAAGTACCCATCCTTAAACAATACTTAATCATGAGTTATTTCAAGAATACACATTGATGATCATTTCAGGTTTAGAGTTTTAGATAATTAGATCATAAATCATGCATTACATTCCATATTTAAACAAGGTGGTTACATCAAAGACAATTTTCAATTTTCCCATCAAAGAAAAAATATATACAATAAAACATGGATTCATTATTGACACTTCCTCGACACTATCATCAAATCATGTACCTTTACCTTGACCTGAGAACAACATTTCAAAAACATTGGATGAGCATAAAAATCTTAGTAAGGCATATAAAAATATGAAAAGAAAACCTTAGTCCATGTATATAAAAGAATCAATGAAATAATACATTACTCATAAAACAAATGCACTTTAACATACCTCATGAAATCATAATATTTATGAATAACCCATAGAAATCATAAAACAAAAAGGTAACTTGAGGCATTCATAACATTCTTACGTAGTGAGTAACCCTCATGGTTACGTTTGGAATACCCATCACAGTATATTCCCTAAATCTCTTCAGAGAAACCATAGCGTTTACCTCCTTCACATTACCCAATTTATTGGAGAGCTGTCACGGGCTCACCCGCCCTTAGTTTATTATGGAACCACCCATCTTCATAAACAATACCCAAGAACCATAACATAATTTTATCACATAAAACATGCATAAAGGAAACACAAAATTTCCACATTTCAATCACAAGATATCAAAAACACATTGATATAATCAAAAAATTATCAAAACCATTTTCAATACCAAAATAAATGAAAATTAAAACATGGTATTTATTTTCCATTAAAAAAAGTTATGGCTTGTAGAGGATGTGAAAACTCAAATAATGGTTGCAGCGGCGGAGAAGTTGTTGTCACCGCATATGTAAGACAAAAACATTCTGTTTTTTCCTTTAGTAAAGCGCTTCGTATAAAAATATTCCTTTTCAATAAAAAAAAGTTAAAGGGGTTTATACATCGTATAAAAGAAAGTTGTGTATAGAACAAAATATGCATCAATGAATGGAGATTGAGACGAAGTCCCTTACCTCATGTCTGACTTGACACGATCGTTCTTTATTATCCTGAATAATATACTAGTGTTAATTTATAATTTCTTAAGAAACATTTCCAAGTTCATTATTCCATTTATATCACTTATTTCCATGTTGTGAACATTATGTAATCATTTAAGTTAATAACAGATGTTTTTTTGATCTGTGGTACCTGAGCCAAAAATAAACTTCTTTTAATTACAAGTTGTTCATGTGGTAAAATATCCATTATATCCAGAATTATTTTCATGAGGTTGATATCATATATGTCATATATATCCAGTATATACATGAATTTATAATATTTCATAACATTTAGAGGTAAGAAATGATATTCACCGTTCATGGAGAAGGTAAGTCGTACGTATGCATGAATGCCACTTTCATTTCTATTTCGAATTTAATGGAATGAAATCATAATGATATAAAGGTATATTATAATTCCAGTATAATATAATATATAACATCATTAAATCCATCCTTTATAAATTCCACATATGGAATTAACAAATCAAATCACTTTTAGGGGGCGGTAGTCCGCACTTCCTAAAATGTAATTATCGCGTTTACCCATAATGGAAACCATAATGGTATGCCATAATGAAAAATAAAGAATAAAAAGGAAAACATAAACATAATATATATCATATATAAATATAGTGACATCTTAATGTCCCCCATGAATAGTGTTAAAAGAATATTGAACAATCACCGTTTCGTGAGGCAGTAATTCGCCACACACAGAAACAGTATGTTCTTTAACCATTAGACAGAGGTGTGTATAACTGTAAATAAAATACATGTCATAAAAACATCCTAGTATTTTTAAGATACTCTTTTTGTTACAAAATAAATGAATAAAAATGTTTTAGGGGGTTGGAAAAGAAAAATAAAACAAAAGGACATAAGAGAAGACACTACCTTTAAATCAGGTAACTCCCTTTGGTTTGAACTAAAAGGGTTTCTTGAAGATATTTCTGCCTAAGGAAATGATTCTAGGATGAAGATATGAATTTGGAGAGATAAAATGAACAGTGTTTGGCCTAGCCAATGGCTTTAGAGGTGTGGGTAAGAGGGTATAGGTGGGGGCCTTTTATAAGAGGGTGGAGGGGCACTCTTGGAAAGTCTTGAAATGTTACTTTATTATAAAATGAATTTCGGATTTTAAAGGTCCCACAATAATATATTTCGAGGATAAGGTGATAAGGGTTATAAATACACCCATAAAATAATTTTTTGGAAAGTGTAAGTCTTATATTTTACATTATCTTTTCATTTTATTTCAATCATTCATTAATGAGGTAATCACTGCATCATCAAGCTGTCGTAAATAAATTTATTTATTTAATGTCTAAAAATTATAAAAAAAATACCATGATATAGGAAATATTTTTTGATTTACAATGAATATTTATAGTCCAAGAGATCATTTAATTAGGCAAAATTAAAAAAAAAATTCTTAGGTGTTACATACTTTTGTTATATTTTCCTTTCTTTAAAAAATAAAATGATAATATGTCACTATCACACAAAAGTGATTACATGTGGTCCCAAAGTTGGCACAAGGAATCCCATGGTCGGCCATGACACAACTAGTAGCATTAAGACACATGTTGGGGTAATTTTATATTATTATGATATTATTTTATTACTCTTAACTACCCGATTACAAATTAATCACGATAATTATAGATAATTAACGTTGTTACTATTCATAATGTCCAAAAACAAAAGAGTCTTAATTACATAATTTGGTCATTCTAAATCCAAATATGGAATAAAATTTACCAAATTCAAAACACAGAAATTGCAGTAAATAATTTAAAAATAATTCTCATTGTCAAAACAAATAGCATGTTTTTAGAAACAATATCTATCAAATGTTTCACACTTGTTTATGCCCAATTCCAAAGTGAATTTAATTAAAATGACCAAATTGGATTAAATGGTAAAAATATATTCTAATTAAACTTTAAAACAAATTAAAAGTACTATCTATCTATATAATTAAATGAGATGAAAAAGCAGTTTTGAAGTAAAATGCAGAATTTTTCTCTATTCATTAAAAAATGAACATTATCAGAAAAATACCAAAATTTTATCCAAATTAAATTTCAATTCCCCAATACTAAATAATAAGTTTATTTTGAAAAATAGAGCTTAAAAAATCATCAAAATTTTGATTTAAAAAATGTTTTCCATTAAATGCGGTAAAACAATCTTTTAAAAAATATTAGAGTATTCTATGCTTAAGATTTGATTTATTCACATTTTAAGCCTCTAAAACACTATCTAATTCGTCAATATAAATAGATGTGAAAATACATAATTATTTACTTACTTGGGATGTTACAGCCTTCCCCCCTTTAGAAAATTGTGTCCCCATAATTTATTTACCTGTCGAATAAGTGGGTGTATTAATCCCTAATTGGATTTTCAGATTCTCATGTTGCCTCTTCAATCATGTGGTTTTTTTCACAAAACCTTTAATTGATGAATCAACTTATTCCAAAACACCTGATCTATGTGGTCAAGAATCTGGACCTGCTGTTCCTCATAATATAGATTCTCTTCCAACTGAACTACCTCTGGACTCGAAACATGAGATGGATCTGGCATGTACTTCCTTAACATTGAAACATGAAAAACATTGTGTACCTGAGATAAAAATGGAGGTAAAGCCAATAGCTATGCAACTGATCCAACTCTCTCTAGAATTTCATACGGTCCAATGAACCTTGGACTCTACTTTACTTTATTACCAAATCACATCACACTTTTCTGTGGTGAAACATTGAGGAAAATATGATCAACTACCTCAAAAGAGTGATCCTTACTCCTGTTGTCCGCATAACTTTTTTGCCTACTCTGCACTATTATCATTTGTTTCTGTATCAGCTGAAATTTTTATGCCAACTCTACTACCAATTCTGGTCCCATCAACTTCCTTTCACCTACTTCATCCCAAAAAGCTAGAGTTCAACACTGCTTCCCATATAATACCTCAAATGGTTCCATCTGTACACTAGAATGAAAACTGTTATTATAAGAAAACCCAGCCATAGATAGATGTAGGTCCCAAATTCCCTGATAATACATAGAACAAGAACATATCATTTCCTCTAATGTCTGAATTGTTGTTCTAACTGTCTATCTGATTGAGGATGAAAATCTGTACTAAAATTTAATTCAGTGCCCAGCGACCTCTGAAGGCCTTTCCAAAAGTAATAAGTAAACCTAAGATCACGATAAGATACAATGGTTAGGGGAACTCCATGTAACCTGACTATCTCTTTAAGATACAAATGAGAATGTTGATCTTGGGAAAAAGTATCTCGTATAGAAAGGAAATGAGAAGATTTAGTCAAGAGATCAACAATAACCCAGATTGCATTATTGCCTTGAGGTGTCTTCGGCAATCCCACAAAGAAGTCCATGGATATATTCTCCCATTTCCACTCTGGGACTGGTAAAGGCTTAAGCATCCCTTTCGATAACTGCCGCTATGCTTTAACCTATTGACCAGTCAAAAACTTCACCGTAAAATCATAAATATCTCTTTTTATTTCATCCCATCAGTAATACTCTCAAAGATCTCTATACATCTTAGTACTGCCTGGATGAACTGAAAATGGAGAACTATGAGCTTCACATAACCACTGTTTCATCAACTGTTAATCACAAGGCACACACAATATCTTCCCAAATCTCAAAACACAATCATTATCAATGTGTAATTATGGTAACATACCCTTCTGAAGCATCTCTACCTTTCTCTGCAACTCAATGTCTTGCTTCTGGGCTTGTTAAAAGATTTCACTGATACCTGAAACAAAACAGAAGAAAACCCTTCACCAATAACTTCTATTCCAAATTTAATCAAATCCTTAAGCAAAGGATCATGTTCCAAATGTAACATGGTTAATGAAGCATTACTTTTTTGACTCAAAGCATCTACCACATCATTTTCTTTTCCTGGGTGGTAGTGAATTGTATAATCATAATCCTTGATTAATTCTATCCAAATCCTCTGTCTCGTGTTCATTTCTTTCTGAGTGAATATATTCTTTATACTTTTCTGATGAGTATATATTTCACACTTTAAACCATATAAATGATGCCTACAAAATTTTAAGGCGAAAACCACATCAGCTAATTACAAATCATGTGTAGGCTAATTTACCTCATGAGTTTTCAACTAACGTGAGGCATAAGAAATTACCTTATCATTCTTCATTAAGATGCAACCTAGTCCTTTTAATGAAGAAACACCGTAGATATCAAACTCACCATTCCTAGAATGTAGTGCTAAAACTAGAGCATTCACCAATCTTCTTTTCAATTCTTGAAAACAATCATCACATTCTTTTGTCCAGGCAAACTTAACACCCTTCCGAGTTAGCTTATTTTATGGGCTGGAAAACCATGAAAAAATTTTAACAATCCTTTGGTAATAGCCAAAAACCCAATAAAACTATTAATCTCGGTCACATTTGTGGGTCTTGTCCATTCTTCAACAACCATTGTTTTTGCAGGATCAACAGTTTTTTCATCTTTAGAAACAATGTGACCAAGGAAAGAAATTTGTTACAACCAAAACTCACTCTTTCTGAATTTCCCATATAATTTATTTTCTTTTAAGGTTTGAAAAATTACCCTTAAATGACTTCCATGCTCCCCTTTACTTTTAGAAAACACCAAAATGTCATCAATGAAAACAAACACAAAAATATCCAATAACTCATGGAAAATTCTATTTATAAGGTCCATGAATACATCATGTGCATTGGTTAACCCAAAAGGCATTACTACAAATTCATAATGCCCATATCTTGTATGAAACACAGTCTTGAGAATATCTGCTTCCTTTACCTTAAACTGATGGTAACCTGATCTCAAGTCAATCTTTGAAAAATACTGAGCTCCCTGGAGTTGATCAAAAAAATCATCGATATGAGGCAAAGGATATTTGTTCTTAATAGTGATGTCATTCAAGGCTCTATAATCAATGATAAGTCTCATTGAACCATATTTATTTTGATCAAATAAGATAGGATCACCCCATGGTGATGTGTTATGTCAAATGAATCCTTTCTCTAAAAAATCTTGCAATTTCTCCTTAAACACTAAAAGTTCAATTTGAGCCATTAGATAAGGGGGTTTTTAAATTGGCTTAGAATAAGGAACTAAGTCAACAGTAAATTCATCCTCTCGATCTCGTATTATTCTAGGAAACTCATCAGGAAAAACATTAGGATACTCATTTATCACTGGCACATCATTAATCTAAACAGTTCCATTGTTTTCAACAATATGTTCAAGGTGACATTAATTTCCATATTTTACAAGTTTCTCAGTCTTTTGATATGTTATCAACAGTAATGGTTCATTCTTGTACACAAATTAAAATTCATTCTAAAAAGAAACTTCTTTAGCTCTATATTCAATCTTATCCTGGTAAACAGAGAACCAATTCATACCCAGGATAACATCAAACTCTACTAGAGGTAAAACAATATGGTTTGCAAGTAGGTTCATTCCACGAATAAGGATAAGAAGATTCTTATAAATTTTTTTGCCTCAACATTTCCCCTATGTGTTTTTTCCACAAATTTAGGAGTCATTTCTTGAGGTGGAATTCCCAATTTACTAGAAACTTTTTCAGAGATGAAAGAATTGGTAGACCCTGAATCAAACTACACATTGGCATAATCTTAAAAAACAAACAAAGTACATGATACCACTTCATTGTACGGCCCAACATTTGCTGAAGTAGTTGAAAATTATTTCACCACACCTTTCTACTTGTAGTATGACTGCTTCCCATCATTTGAGCTCTTTGTCGGACACTCGTTTGCATAATGACCCATCTCATTGCACTTGAAACATTTCACTAACTATAAATAAAATTTGGTCTTACCATCACCCTGATATTTTCTAGTGCAATCAAGAGCCTTATGTCCCATCTTACCACATCAGTAGCACTTTCTAGAATTCAAAAGACATTCCCCAACATTATTTTTACCACATTATGACAAACTTAAAACATATTTTTCTTACCATTAGACCTTTTTGAATGATTCTTCCCTTTCTCCTGCCACATCGGTCTCTTCTTCTTTTGGTTGTCATAGAACACTTTATCATCTGCAAACTCCATTTCCACCTTCTCAGCACATCGAACAAGATTTTCATAACTTTTGAACTTAAGATAAGCTAATGCCCTTTGATACTTTGGATTTAATCTTGAGTAAAAACAATAGATTTTACTATCAAGATCTCGGATAAAATTTGGAGCATAACTTGCCAATCGAGTGAACTTTTCTTCATAAGAATCCACTGAGTCGTCCTCTTTCATCAATTACAAGAATTATTTTTACATCATATGTAGAACAGCCTTAGGAAAATAATTCTCAAGAATCATACCTTTGAATTCATCCCAGTCAAGAGCCTTAATCTCATCAGCATCCCTGATATTTTTAACTATTGACCACCACTGATCTGCTTCACCCTCTAAACAGTAAACATCAAGACTATCCTTTTTATTTTCTGAACAGCCCATGATATCGAAAATCTTCTCTCGTTCCTTAATCAACCCTTCAGCTAGCACAGGTTCAGATGATCCTTTGAATGATGGGGGATGTTACCTCATTAAATGATCCACCACTGACATTTTCCTCTATGGTTGATTTGGCTGATCTCGTGCATGGATACCACTACCATTTATTTCTTTAGTCAATTGTGCCATTACTGCAACAAACAATTCAGTTCCAATTCCGACCATCTTAGGATGCTGATTTGGAAGGTCATTTCCTTCTGTATGCCTTCCTAGAAAAGCTTCCTTGTTTCCTCAACAGAAACCCATTCGGAAGAAACATGTCTCAGATGAAGTAACATGGTAATTTTTAAATACTTTATCATTTCATTTTTACCATAAAAAAATTTTGGATAATAATTTAATAGAATTCTAACTCCTAAAGTTATCTAAACCAAACTCTGATACCAACTATAAGGCCCCAGCCTTAAACATTACTAAATATTGAGTTATTTCATGAATACACATTATGGATATTTCTGGGTTTAGAGTTTTAGAGAATTAGATCATAAATCATGCATTAAAATCCACATTTAAAAATGTTGGTTACATCAAAGACAATATTCACTTTTCCCATAAAAGGAAAAATATTGAAAAAAAAACATGGATTCTTTCTTGACACTGCCTCGACACTATCATCCCATTATGTACCTTTCCCTTTACATGTTAACAACATTTCAAAAACATGGGATGGGCATAAAAATCTCAGTAGGGGATATAAAAGTACTAAAAGAAAACCTTAATCCATGTATACATAAGAATCAATGAAATCATACTTTACTCATAAAGCATAAGCACTTTAACATACCTCATGAAATCATAAGATTTATGAATAACCCATAGAAATCATAAGATATAAATTTAACATGAGGCTTTCATTACATTCTTACGTAGGGAGTAACCCTCATGGTTACATTTGGAATACCCATCATAGTATATTCCCTAAATCTCTTCAGAGAAACCCTAGCGTTTAACTACTTCACTTTACCCAATGAATTAGAGAGCTATAACAGGATCACCCACCCTTACTTTATCATGGAACCACCCATCTTCATATTCAATTCCCAAGAACCATAACATAATAGTATCACATAAAACATGTGTAAAGGAAACACAACATTTCCACAATTCAATCAAAAGATATCAAAAACACATTGATATAATAAAAACATTATAAAAACCATTTTCAATACCAAAATAAATGAAAATTAAAACATGGTATTTACTTTTCATTAAAAAAATGTTATGGCTTGTAGAGGAAGCCGAAACTCAAATAATGGTCGCGGCGGTGGAGAAGTCATTGTTGCTGCATACGTAGGAAAAAAAATTACCTTTTTTCGTTTTGAAAAATGATTCGTATAAAAAGATTAATTTTGAATAAAATTAAAAGTAAGAGGGTTTTATACACTGTATAAATGAAAGTTGTGTATAAAACAAAATATGTCCCAATGAAAAGAGATTGAGACGAAGTCCCTTAACTCATGTCTGACTTGACAAGATCGTTCTTTAATCTCCTAAATAATAAACTATTGTTAATTTATACTATCTAAAGAACCTTTTCAAGTTAGTTATCCCTTTTATATCACTTATTACCATGTTGTGAACATTATGTAATCATTTATGTTAATAACGGTCATTTTTTTTATCTTTGGTACTTGAGCCAAAAATAAAATTCTTATAATTAAAATTTGTTCATGTGGTAAAATATCTATTAAATCCAGAATTATATTCATGATGTAGATATCATATATATCATATATATCTATTATATACATGAATTTATAATATTTCGTAACATTGAGAGGTTAGAAATGAAATGCACCATTCAGGGAGACGGTAAGTCGTACATGCGCATGAACGCCACATTCATTTCTATTCCTTATTTAAAGGATTGAAATCAGAATGATATAAAGTTATATTATAATTCCAATATAATATCATATATATCATCATTAACTCCATCCTTTATGTGTTCTACATATGGAATTAACGAATCAAATCACTTTCATCGGGTGGTAGTCCCCACTTCCTAAAATGAAATTATCGCATTTACCCATAATGGAAACCATAAAGGTATGACATAAATGAAAAATAAAGAATCATAAGTAAAAAATTAAACATAATATATATCATATATAAATATAGTGACATCTTAATGTCCACCATGAAAGGTGTTAAAAGAAGACTGAACAATCATCATTTCGTGAGCCAGTAATTCGCCACTCACAGAAAAAATATGTTCTTTAACCATTAGACGGAGGTGTGTGTAAGTGTAAATAAAATACTTCTCATAAAAATATCCTAGTATATTAAAGATATTTTTTTTTGATACAAAATAAATGAATAAAAAGGGTTTAGGGTTTGGAGAAGAAAAATAAAACAAAAGGACATAAGAGAATACATTACCTTAAAATCGGGGAACACCCCTTGGTTTGAAACAAAAGTGTTTCTCGAAGAGATTTCTGACTATGGTAAGGCTTCTAGGATGAAGAGAGGGATGTGGAGAGATTAAATGAGTAGATTTTGGCCGAACCAGTGGCTTTAGAGGTGTGGGTAAGGGGGTAGAGATGGGGGATTTTTATAAGAGGGTGGAGGGGCACTCTTGGAATGTCTTGAAATGTTACTTTATTATAAAATGATTTTCGAATTTTAAAGGTCCCACAATGATATATTTCTAGGGTAAGGTGATAATGGTTAGACATACACACATCCAATAGGTTTTTGGAAAGTGAAAGTCTTAGATTTTACATTATCGTTTCATTTTATTTAAATTGTTCATTGATGAGGTAATCACTACATCATCACGGTGTCATACATAACTTTATTTATTTAATGTCTAAAAATAAAAAAAATACCATGATGTAGGAAATTGTTTAGTTTCCAATAACTATTTATAGTCCAAGAGATCATTTTTTAGAAAAAAATTAAAAGTGTTTTACTTAGGTGTTACATAATTTGTTTATATTTTCCTTTCTTTAAAAAATAAAATTATAAAATGTCACCATCACACATAAGTGATTCCATGGGGTCCCAATGTTAGAAAAAGGCATCCCATGGTCAACCATGACACAACCAGTAGAATTAGGACACATGTTGGGGTCATTTTATTTTATTATGTTATTATTTTATTATCCTTAACTTCCCGATTACTAATTAATCATGATAATTAAATATAATTATCATCGTTACTATTAATAATGTCCAAAAACAAGAGTCTTAATTACATAATTTGGACCTTCTGATTCCAAATATGGAATCCATTTTACCAAATTCCAGACACAAAAATTGCAGTAATTAATTTGAAAATAATTCCTGTTGTCAAAACAAATCGACGGTTTTTTAGAAACTATATCTATCATAAGTTTGACACTTGTTTATGACCAATTCCAAAGTGAAATTAATTACATTGACCAAAATTTGATTAAATGGTAAAAATATATTCTAATTAAAATTTAAAACTAATTAAAAGGACAATCTATCTTTATAATTAAATTCAATGAAAAATCAGTTTTGATGTAAAATGCAGTATTTTTCTCTATTCATTAAAAAATGAACATTGTCAGAAGAATACCAAAAAAATTCAAAAAGTAAATTTTAATGTCCCAATCCTAAATAATAAGTTTATTTAGAAAAATAGAGCTTATAAAATTGTCAAATGTTTGATTTAAAAAAGGGTTTCCATCAAAAGGCAGTAAAACGATCTTTTAAAAAATATTAGAGTATTTTAGGATTAAGATTGGATTTATTCTCATCTTAAGCCTCTAAAACACTATCTAATTCATAAATATACATAGATATTAAAATACATAATTTTTTACCGACATTGTATGTTGCAACTAATGTGTACTATTAGAATGATAAAAAACCCATGCTGATTGAGTTTCAAAATTTTAGGTAATATTGGAATTAATAACCCCATATCCACAAAATAGAGCCTTCTTTCACAAATAATGAATGATGGGGGATGAATTTCCCCAAAATAGTCTCTAATAGGCCAGAGGACAGCGACTAGTACTAAGTGTATGCCATAAAAAATTTGGAAGCATTAATCTCTGTAAATTATATATGGGACATGGTATTAAATAAGACCACCAAAAAATTGTTTCCCATAAATATTAAGAGATCCCAATCGGATAATATATAGTCATGCATCTATAGAAACATCAAAAAATAAACTATATGTACCAATGAAATCATTATAAATTACATTGATGGCCATATAGCTCATAAATAACACCACAGGATTGAATGTCAAATACAATCATTACACAACTCATGTGGAACTAGAAAATAATTTCAAAAACTATTGGAGTCCATATAAGGGTATAATATGTAGGATCCTTCCTTGATTCTGTCATTTATATATGAAGAAAGAATAACGAATCAAGATGGATACACAATCCAACTAAAAAATCTCATACTCTAGTATGTTTGGATCACAACCCGTCTATGGATATATGATAATGTATAAAATAATATTAATTATATATCGAAAAAATAATTAAAATATTGAAGGTGTATTCTACCACATCCCAATTTGTTTGTTGATCTGACTCAAATTAACACATTCGGAAATAACTATCATTAATATGACACATTAATAAAAAAATTAATGAATCTCAAAACATGTGTGTCAAATTGTATCTCTATAAATATCATCACCTTTATATTATATCCAAGTAGTTTCTGGGAGTCAATACAACTAATACACCATGTATTAAAATTCATTCCACTATAGAATGTAAGGAGTGAGACTATAATAACCCATAGTATTTTATCTGTGGGTTTTCATCTATGTAATCTAACCACATGTCATTAAAACTATATACAAATATGTACAAATAGGTGACCTCTATGTATAACATCATTTAATAATAATACAAGTAGAAGTGGGTGAGGATGAAGGGGTAGTCATCCATATTCCCTTACCAACCTTGATGTTGGTGAAAACACCCTCCCATAGTCAACTATGTGTCACTCATCTTACTACATTTTGGAGGGGTAGCATATGAAAATATATTGACTACATAGTATAATAGATATGTAACGAACTAATGGAAAATACATATCCATAAACCCAATCTCAACTATAATTTCTTCCACATCTAGATTCCACTAATATGGGATAGATATCCAATGGGGAAACAATAATTTCAATATATATAAAAAATAATTATTTACATTTATCATTTTATATTTAAATAATTATAAACCAGTTATTTTAGTCAATCATTAAAATATTAACCCCACGGTTTAAAAAAATAATTATTTACTACAATTAAATAATATCATTTACACTAGGTCTCAACCTATGACACATTAAATAAGAATACAGAACGTAGAACCATCTATGTTAATAACAGGGATGGTAATGATGAAAATTTAGAAGATCAAAAATATAGAATAAAATGAAAACATTCATCTTATAAAATAAAAGAAGTCCAAAATTCCATAATAGTGGAGAATCAAAGCTTCAACATACTCAATCAGGATAGGTTTCATCTCTCAAATCACAATGCATGTCATCATCCATCCCACCTTCATAAGAACCAACTAGTTCCACAAAAATTGCCACCATAATAATTTCTCACCAATCCATCCCACATCCTAGGATCAAATTAGGTCATATTGATTGGATCTATATCAATATAAAGTACACATGGAATTAAGTAAATGAGAAATAAATAACAAGGTATCTATTTTATAAAACCATGAAATCCATCCTTCATAAGTAAATAATCTCTCTCATCAAGTAAACAATTTTCATTTTCAATCATTTAATTAATTTTAGTCTTAAATTAGTTGATAGATTTACTAAAGGAAACATCCATAGGAATCCTAAGGATTTATATGTAAATAATAATTTATTTTATCAAGAATGATGTATTACATTTATTTCAAACAATTAATATGAAAAATGAATTCAATTAAACTTGCAAATTGAATATTTTATTTTCATAAATTACCATCATTACATTAATTAGTCAATATAAAATCAAAAAAAATCATTTTAAACCATATAAGAAAGAAATTATTAAACAAATTCTAGAAAATAAAGAGTCAAAATTGTAATATTGTGAAAATAAATTGTGTCATTTCCATGAATTCAAAATTACTTTTCCAATTTGATATGGTTCATAATTATGTATAATTCAACAATAAAACAAGGAAATAAATTATAGTAACCCTGTAATTTTACATTAAAACTAGTTAATTAATGAGTCACAAAACATAATTCTTTAAACATTCTTCGAATTAAAAAATCACAAGAATCATAGTTCGTAGATCACCACTCATAAAAGGAATCAATAGTTCCAATGGGCTCCACATAATGATCAAACCACCAAACATATATATAACTCTATTATAATGATGGATATGGACTAACATAATTTTTAATGATATAAGATTAGGGAAAAACCAAATTTGGATGAATCCACAAGTTGAAGTGGAAAAAAATGTCATTGATCAACGCAGTTTGATAATTGGAAGCTATAAATCAATCTCAATTGAAACTAGTTTGAATCTCCCTAATTTATAACCTATGAATGCATATAATTTTTTATAATTTAGAGTTTTCTAAGATAATTTGTGAAGAAATCATATATATAATAATACTACTAGAAACACATTCATGGTGGAAGGTATTATTTATTTCAATAATGCTCTATGTTCATAAACTGTTGAAAAAGATGTATTACATATTTAATGGACCACTGGTAAATCAACATCATGAACTAATTTCCATGTCTACTTTTTTGGAGATAGTTTAACTATATCAAACCCATCATAGGTTTCAATCCTAAATCGATGATTTATTTTGTGAATTTAATACAATGAGCCACCATTTCCAAAACTATAAATCCCTATATTTGCATGTTTTTTCAAATTACTATCATGAACAATACATCATTCATATAATTTCTCATTAGTCAATATTTTAGAAAATAAAATTGAACAAACTCACTCCAGTGTTACTCTAAGAACATTAGACATCAAAAACCCAAAAAGTAACACGCTATAAGTTTTTATGGCCCTCTATAAAAAAATGATCATACAATTCTTACTGCCATGAATTAAAAATCACTCTGAGGGAATGTAAGAAAATATAGTTTCCCAAAAAAATACCTAGTGGGTTACCTCTCATGAATCAAGAAATCATATGGAGATATCTGTATCACATAAGGAAATATTTTACTAAAAAATACATCACTCTCCTAGGGGATATACCAATCAAATAGTATGAAGTCAATATATATGTAATAAGGGAACAAAAAACTAATTTATATGAAAGATATGGGTGATCATAAAAAATAATTACAAAAAATAACTATTCATTAACTATCTTGAGATAGTTTGATTGTATCTCCAGCTCACATTACTATGTTCTCTCCTTAAGGACACCGTGTCTCTATAGAACATGAACTGTTGGTATAAAAGTCCTAAAAACATCTTAAAATTGTGGTCTTAGATCTCCATTGATCGCTCCTAGAAGGTCACAACATCATTAAACTCAATATCCATACATTATATATTGGGTTGATTTCTAGGAAATTAGTTTCAATTCATTGATACATGAATAGAGCCATAAATAAGGAAATTTTATAGCAGTTCTAACAAGTACATGAGTTCTCCAACACATTCCACTCCTTGAAAGGCCTAGCAATATTGGGAGGTATCATACTAACAGTATAAATATTCACTACATATGATGGGGAGTCGCCATAAAAAATGCATTATATCCAATTATGAACTTCATAGGTATCCTCTTATAGTTAGAATATTATTTTTATGATGTTGAGATGCCTTAAAACCTTCCCAAATTACCTCCATCTATTCCAATTGGGGTCTGTACTAGTTTTAACCAAATATTTCCTAACACTTCAACTCAATTCTGTCATACTAGAAAATTAAATGTTTATCCATATAATGGTTCATATGATTCCATAAAAATGGTGGACTAAAAAAATAATTATAATATTACACAACCAAAGATAAGGACACCATCTAACACCCACCAACACATTTGACGCACACAAAAACATGTTATTAAGTGTCTGGAAAACCCTAGAGTTGAAATGGTGATCATGATCATATATGATCATTCATAAGAGTCCTTGAATCATCTTCACCTCTTCCAGAACCACGTTGAAAAAACCACCATTTAGATCGACTCTTTAATTTATTGAAAGAGAATTTATTTTGTAAAAATATACAATATAACCTAGATACCATCCTAACATCCCAAATCATTACCTAACCCAGTTATGAAGTCCATAAAATATTCTTGAATGTTATACTATAGCACATCTAACAGTAGGATAGAACCACTTGGAACATGATGTTTAGCCTTCACCTTCTAGATCAGTAAATATCTAGACATGAAAATAGAAACTGAATTCTTAAATGAAGGCCACCACAAATATCCACTCATAACATGGTACATCTATGTCCTGGATAGATGTAACACTACGGGTGGTATGTGAAACTCAATAAAAACTACCTAAAAAAATATAAAAGGTATAAATAAACCCCATAAAATAACACCCATAGTTGATTATCCTTTGGAAATCCCTTAGGAGAATCAGTACTGAAAACATGACATCAAATAAATTACCTCTAATTCCTACAACTATATATCCTTTACAAAACAAGCTTAATATGATAATAGAATCAATTTAAAATTAATCATCTACCACTAACCTATCCAATATCCAGATACATAGATGAGAGACTTTCCAAAAGTATCAATGAATATCAATACTAATGTATAACATTAAAATACAGATTTTATCTTAGGAATATAGTTATAAGATTATCATTTATCAATGTAAAAAATTCCTAATTAAACAGTCCTCTAATACTCTGTCCACTATATATTTTTGTTGTTCATTTCACACTTATAGAAGACTTTACTAGAGCTATTAGTATTTTTAAAGACCAAATATTGTGTATCAGTTATATAGTGTTTCTATAACATCAGATAAAAAATTCATATAAAATTATATCAGGGTTTATATAGTTACATGAATGGGGTCATAACTAATTAGACCCATAAAAATAACCACAATCAAAACCATTAAGAGACTTCCAAATATAATACCTGAATTATCATATAGGACCTATAATTGGATACACATTTGTCAGAATGGAATATTTTGGTCAATGAAATACTCATCCCTTAGCAACATGGAATAATTATTTCACATGTCAAAAAGAAGAATGATTTACATATTTATGTCATTTATAATATAGGTGTCCAAATATAAAAAAATTAAGGTGCTTTCCTCCAATAATATCCTGTATTACTGAAGATACATCACACATATTCGAAATTATTATGGGATTATTAAGAAACAACCACATTGATATTTAATAGATCCGTAGAAACGTTATTATATGACATGGTATATTGTATTAATCTAACCTCAAAAACTCATAATACATAAATAAAAAAAATTAAAATTAGTTTATGGTGATGTTGGACTACATAAATATTCATCAAATTCATTGTGTGGTATTTTTAATATATGAAGAATGGAAGTTTTAAATTAATGAAATACACTAATTTATGATCAAAAACAATCATAACATTGCATTCATCAACCCCTATATATATTTTTAGTTTTCACTACCCCTAGTGAAAGCACAATAAACACATAATACTCATAATTAAATCAAAATATGTCTTTAGTATACCTCAATCCTTCACATGTATGTAGTGATATCCCAACCATAGACGAATATTTGGGAACAAACTCTCTCCTTGTAGCTGATCATGTCAATCATTAATAATTGGAAGTGGCAAGAGATTCATCAATATAATATGATTCAAGAGGTGATAGTAAATTTATATACATACAGTACTATCATCCTTATTTGCTAACAAAATATGAGCACACAAATGTTACATGATTGGATAGGTAAAACCTTCCTATAATATAACAATGATAGGAATCCATAGTAGCCATATATCGAAATGTTCCATCCTATATATAGGTGTACAAATCATAGAAGGATCCAATTATATCTATATCCTATCATAGTTATCTAACTGTTGATGTAGTCACATATTCTCATTATTAAAGAGAATATGGTACTATTTAAAAATATTGGGAATCACTAATTTAAGAACCACCAATGAACTCAGCATTAAATTAGACATTATTGAGGAAATGGATTATAAATTCTTCTGACCCATTTTAGTGCCTCTATTTCCAAGGAACATGGAAGAATATACATCAGCATAATCATAAAGATACATTATAAAATACACTAAATAAATCCATTCCATTCTATATATGATTTCATATGGTTCTATTTGTAACCATAAGATTTAACTATAATAGTTATGCTTCCCTATAACAAGCTCGCAGTCTCTGCACAATTCATACAAATTACCTTAACCAATAACATTCACAGTCATTTCCATGTTTATTGTATCCTCTCCATGTCGATTCCAAAATAGAATTCTAGGGTAGGTGATATGAAGTACTGTGTATAAACTAAGTGAACCATGGTATGTACTCAATTAGATAAAATGTTAACTAATAGTTCATCGTTATATTATATTTCATGAAACTCCAGAGGATGCGTCAAACCATCAACCACCCCATGGTCTCTCAAAACCTAATGATGACTTATTCTATTTACACACTCTAAACTATGAGGATGCAAAAAAATCAAGTGATTTTCATCTTCTTACAATGTGTTCACGCTGATGATCATAGGCTACATCCCCAAGATGATATTACCTCAACAAATACAATTATAGGGATAAAACATGAAACTGAACAATATCAGCACATTTATGGATTAAAATGATCTGCACTCCAAATTACAATAAATATGTACTCCATGTGTAAAAACACATATAATTTATAATCATGGAGCTCAGAGACTCCATCCCTGGTGAAATTAGATAAATATGGTTGGGCCTACCCTTAGTTATCCAAAAAACCTTATATTAAGGAATCGTGTAACCCCTGAACATAAATATACTACATATGGAAAACTAATGACTCCACTCTCATTATAGTCCAATTCATGAAAGCATACTTTCAAGAACCTCTTATATTTATTACACCGAGAGATATGTTATCTATATAAATGTTCCAACCTAATATATTATATTTATATGTAAAGAAAAACCCATATATTTTGTGAAATATATTTTTCCTGGAAAAGTAATATTTTTTATATTTTACATTAATTAAATTCTATGTTATTATTGAATTACATGAATCACTGAGTCTATCATTAGTTATAAGAAACCCTTATTTTATCTTACGTTACACGGAATACTATGTTTAAATAAAAGATTAACTATTATTTAAAAACATTATTTAATAAGAAAATTATCCACTAGACATTGGAAATATGGTTAAGAATTGGATTATGTAAAATTTTAAAATATATAGTATATATGTTTATATTTATGTAATTATTTGATGACCAATTAATTATAAATGGAAATAAAAACTATTCGAATATAAAGGAAATATTTTTTAAAAAATATTTATATGTACACAAACATGTTCTACCTAAAAAAATTAACAAATAAATTTTATTAAATGATTTTAATGATATTTATATATTATATGCTAAATAAAATATGTAACCTTCATCTTAGGTGTTTCTAGTGTTGTGATATGAATAATTATAAATTTTTTCGTAAAATTATATTTTTTTTATAAATAACAGTTGTGTTCCCACTAGAAACATATTTTTAAACAAATTATTGACACCTTTAGAAAAAAATAATTTTAAAAAAAATAATTTATGAAATAATATTTTTAAAATTTTCACAGGGTTAATTTTTATTTTTTTATGAGATGATATTATCTACGATAAATAATGAAGAAATAAAGAATATATAAAAACCATTTCATTAATTTAATATTATATTTCTATATAAAAACATTTTAATCATTTGGATATTTTATCTTCGAAAACCCATTTATTTTTCGCTTCTATGTTATTAAATTTTAAAAAAAAAATAACCAATTATATGAATTTAATTTTGATAAACGGATTCCATATTTGAAATAATAATAATTTATTTTATGAAATATGGTAAAAAAATTTATTTTACTATAACGAATAATAAAAATATAAAAATATGATATCATTTATGTAATAATTTAGTTTTCTGGGCTTTAAACTAAAAAAAGTGATAAAAATGACCCAAAATTTTCCATAACTTGTTTTATTTTTATATTTTTCCATATATCTTATATGATATATTAAATTAAATTTTAGAGTAATATATAATTATAAAAATGTTGGTATAGGTTTATCATTTCTAAATTTCATGTGTACAACACACCTCAATTATCAAAAGGCATCACCTCTCTTTTCCGATTTACCCTTCAAAGCATCACTTTATATAACATGACCTGAAAAATAACTTCTTTAATTACCTCCTATAATACTAAAAGCAATATTGTTTTTTTGATATCCATCATAAGAAGATTTTTGTTAAAAACCAAAAGAAGTTTCCTAATGAAGAGGTAATGTCCCTGAGCGATCATTTTATTTTATTTATACCTTTACCGCTTTGAATTATTATTATAACATTATGATAAAATATCTTAAATATATTAAATATAGTAATACGTTATTTTTATATTTTAATAACCTAAATAATTCTCCTATTTAATGATATGGGATTTGAAATTAGTAGTTATATATATGGCAGACTACCACCTCAAATATGGGGGTTATTCATTTTCCATCACCACCTATCACATATAGATATAATTGTGGATTTATGGTGTATATATTATATTTATGATATTAATATTATTATTTAATCTTTACTTCATGTATTCCTTCCTAATTCCTAGTATCTGATAGTATGATAACATCATTAGTGTTTATGGATGAATATTCCCTTATGAAGCAATGTGATTTTTTCTTCACATATGCATTACATCGAATATAAATAATAATGTTTAAAAAATATATTTGATATATATGAAATAATTTTTAATCTTTAGTGGTAAGGTGTAATTAATTTTCTTTCATTCAATCCTTTGACAAAACAGAAGAAACAGTCATTTGTACGTATAACCTATTGTCTCCATGAACGATGTCTTTCATTTTCATTATCTATAATTTATGAATTACCCTAAATAAATATATATAGAATATATATTATATGTATATATGGTTTAAAATTCAACAAAATATTTAACCTTGATCAATTAAAGAGAAATAAAAATTAAAAATCAATATATACAAAGAAAAAACCATTTTTTACCAAAATAGAGATTTTACCTTGGAATTATTGATATAAAGGTAATAAAATTTCGTAATTATTACATATATTTTATGATATATATGGATATGTTTCTTTAAAATATTTATCATATAATTATTTTTAATATATAATAGGTTTGAACATATACGATGAAATTTGGAACATAAACAAAAGGATTTTCATCTCACTTTTTCATATTTTTGAGATACATGAGATATGGACCATTGGTTCCATTTTTATGGTTTATATAATTTCCATGAATTTATTTTATGATTATTATCAGTAAGATAATTTTTAACACCCCAATCTTCTACGGTACACTTCTCTTTGAATAATGTAATAGCGTGTGTTATAAGCAACATCGAGTTCTAACACACTGCAACTAATCAAAATAGTCGTTATGAATATTAATACCTACTTTTTGAAATTATATATATTTTATATTTCAAAATGGAATTCATTTTTGGATTTGGAATATCGAATTTATCCTATGGTGAAATTTTGGTACTTTTCGGATAACTTTAATATTTTGATGAATAGTGAAAATTACTAAATTTAAATTAAAAACAACTTTTTTAATCAAAATAATTTATAGTGTTAAATTATGAATTTGAGTGGTTTTAAAGTATATTTAGAATATATTTTTACCATTTAATATAATGTTGGTCATTGGACATAATTTTACAATCAAACCGAACATAAACAAGTGTCAATCTTTTGATAGTTATTATCTCTTAAAAACACGCTTTTTGTTTTGACAGCGGGAATTAATTTTTAATTAATTTCTTCCACTTATGTGTTTTGAATTTAGAAAAATGGATTCCATATTTGGAATCATAATTTTCAAATTGTGTAAATAGGTAACTTTTATTTTTATACATTTTGAATAATTACTGCGGTAAATATTTTATTTACCATGGTTAAGGGTAAATCCGGTAAATGAGGGTTAAAAAATAATATTATAATAATACTAAATTACCCCAAAAGGTATCCTAGCCTTATTGGTTGATACATGTTCTACCATAGTCATATTTGGGTCGATTTTGGGACCCCATGGTGCCACTTGTAGGTGATAGGGACACTTTATTTTAATTAAGTTAAAATGAATACAAAAATGACACAAGCATATATCTTTTAGGAAAACAATTTTTACATAGGGTTATATATGTTGGATTTTAGATTGTAAATATTCATTAGAAATATAAAAAGATTTCCTAAATAATGATATTTTATTTATAATTTATATACATTAAATAAGTTAATTTATTTATGACACAATGATGATGAAGTAATTACTAAAATAGTGAAACATTAAAATAATTGATATTATAAATACCCAAATAAATATAATATGAAACTTTTAATGAATTATACTAATTTTATAGGATAATATAATATATTAGTATTTATTTAATTGTATTTTTTCTATGTAATCAATCTGTTATGAGTTTCACAAAAATCAACTATTGAATAGTGTCAAAATTGACATAAAAGAGTTCTTAAAACAAATATTATATTATTAATTGATATTAAGTTCCTAAAAATCTAAGGTTCCGCCAAGAGACTTATATAATGATATTTTAATCATTAATGGACCACTTGGGGGTCTCTTGGATGTATATGGTAAGTTTATTAACCATATAATATAAAAATACAAAGAGACATTGTAAAAGTGAAACTAATTAACTTAGAGTTAATACTTAAAGATAAGGTTAATATAATGACCCAAACCTGTCTAAATTATATTGGATTAGTGTTTTTCGACCTATACCCACCTTAAAATTTTAATAATCAACTTTGGAGCCATTATAAACCGAATATAAATTTATTATAAATTAATATTTCTAGCTTTTCCAAATGTGCCCATCACCCCTCTTATAAAAGGGCACTCCTCATTCTCATTTCATCACACCTTCAAATACTTTTGGATCAGCCAAACTCTGCCCAAATACTCTCCCAACTTCCATCACTACAACCTAGAGGCCTTAGTGTGATCAGAAAGTCAACCTAAGGAGCCCTTTTGATCAAATCAAAAGGAAGAAATCGAAGAAGAGGTAATGTTTTCACCACCCCTTTTCAAGTTCCTTTCTTCTTCCACTTCTTCTTTATTTGTTATTACCATTATAAAATAATAACTCCAGTATATTATATATACTGTGATGTTATTATAAATATTTTACAACCATATTCAGTATTCTATCCACCCTTTGAATAACATGTCACCATACGTGCGTACGTACGGCTTACCGTCTCCACGTCGTGGTGTAATTGTTATTCAATATATTATTATTTGGATGGGTATAATAATGACCTGTAACTCATGTAAATAATAAATATAACATGTTAATGATTCTGTATATATGATATACCATCCATTTATATATTGTTTTAATATCAAAAGAATGATATTGTCGCGCATGCGTACGTATGGACTACCGTCTCCACGAACGCGATGAGATTCATTCTCCATCATATCCATTCAAGTATAATTATCATTTGATGATTTAAAAATGGTGTTTAAGGAATTGATATCATTTTAGATATAAATAAGATACAACCTATCCATAACAAAAATGTCTTATGTAACAAAACATATAAATGAAAACATGTAATTTAACACCTGAAACAACGATAATACTAAGATATTATTAACAAATAAATGTTAAAAGATCATATATGATATCATATTAATGTATATGATTATTGTATAATTTAATAAAAATTATTTCACCATTATATAGGAGATTAACCTACCCCAACCAAGGAAAATTACAAGGTAAGGGTTATTTCACAATCTCTTCATTATCCGAGGTTGTTTATACGTAATAATCTACTGGGATCTCTTTATCATCCACATCCATGTTTCTTAAAAATGTATTTCAAAACATTTTTACTATTTACTAGAATATGAGTTAAAGTCATTTATACCCTTTTTGACTTTTATAAGTGGTTTATAAAATAATCTTTCCATCATTTTCAAAACAAGGTCCTTTTTAACCTTTCGACAGAATTAAGGTAAGAATGTTTTTTTAACTTATACGGCGGGTGCGGCTATTTTTCGCCGTTATAAAATCTTCAAAGATACCCTTGCAAGCTTATAAGAATATTTTCAAAGAAAATGTTTTATTTTATAAATATATTACTCTTAAAATATTTAAAAATAGAAAGAGATATTTCTTTAGAAATAATTTTGATTTCATCTATGTCAACATCCTTTGATGGTTTTTACGCTTATTTAAAGTTGATTTATTATGATACAAAACTTATATATTGTATTGAAGGTTTTTTGATATGTTTGATTGTGGATGTTCTATTTTTATACCATTCATGGTTTATGGTGAATGTATTGAAATTTCGTATGCTAGTTTTAAGACAAATGTTTATGTTATGTTTAAACCTTTTCAAATGGGAATGCATTGAACTTAATATGTGACGGGTGGAGCCCGCTATAGCTCCTTGATGCATTGGTAGGTCTCATGAGACAAACTAGTGTCTTGGCACAAGGCCTTGGCAAAATCTTATTTATAGTCTTGGAGCGAGGCCTTGGCTATGTTGTTATGATAGTCTGGAATTATGCATTCCATCGTTATGAAAGTGGTTATTGATTTTGCATGTAATTATTCGATTAGTAGAATATCCATGTGAATAAGTAAATGGAATTATTTCATTTTATTTTTTCCATATTATGTTTAAGTTCAAGTTTAAAAGGATTTTTTTTTAGTTATGAATTTCCTTAAATGTTTATTCTTATTTATGAAAGTTTCCGCTATATTGTTATCCTTACTGGGCATTTGAGCTCACCCCTTTTCTATGTTTTATTTTTTCCAGTAAATGAAGAAGTAAATTATGAATGACCTGAAGGGATATTATGAGGGGTTAATAGTGTGGACTACGGAGACAATATATTGTTGTTGTAGTTTTTCACTTTATGATGTAATGTAAAAATTTATGAATATATCTAGTGTTTCCAAGGCTACTAAACCAATCGGTCTTTCGAGATTGGATATTTCTTTTGATCATGCCAATGTTATGTAATAATGCACCGACTCTAGGTAACTAGGGTTGGGGCGTTACAGTTGGTATCAGAGGAAGTTTAGTACAAACCTTGGAAGCTAGATTTAGATAAACTCTGATTAGAACACGTAGACCTACGATGAACTTTGAGGATTAGTATAGAAGAACTTCCAAGAATTTTGGTATTGTAAAGATTTTGTGAGTTTTACGAGAAATACATCCCTGTCTAGATACGAGAAGGTAGAGGCGGCTCTGGCACAGATGTACCTAGCGGTAAAACCTGAAAACGCCGCTTTGAGCTAGACTCGAACGGGAACTGCTGCACGACAATGGGCCTTGCTTCACTCTTGGTTATGACACTCCCAGGGGATATACTTAGGATAAATCTCATTTTCTTTAAAAATCATTATGAAGGGTTTATGAGTATATACTTCCTCAAAGAAAACATTCTTATGATTATGGATTATATCCATAAATAGTTCTATTTATGTTAAGTGTTTTATAAGTATGGGATTATGTATTTTGATTCATAAATTGATCTAGTTTATTCCATTATTTAGAAATGGTTCCTATTGGAAGAAATGGAAACCGAATCAATGCACGCACTCCATGTAGGGATTTCCGTCCTGCTCAAGATAATTATAGTGGAGCTAGTGATGCAACTGGTACCGATCAGCTAATCACCATACTGGGACAACTCACTCAGGGTATGAATAATAACCTTACCCGTATGGAGCACCCTGATCCGTAGCGTGGAGGATCAATGTTAGATCGATTAATGAGGCAATAAACACCAATGTTCTATGGGAGTACAAATCCCTTAGTATCTGAGCAATGGATAAATTCCCTAGAGAATATATTTCAGGATTTGGGGAGTAGTGAAAGGGAAAACGTTTTCATGGAAGTTTACCGCCTCACTGGAGATGCTGATCAATGGTGGTCATTGATTTAAAACACGAAGGAAGATGATGAAGTATCAAATATGGAATGGAGGGAGTTCAAAGATCTGTTTTTATAAACATACTTTCCTCGCGACCATCGAGCAGATATGGAAAGACAATTTCTGAGTCTGAGACAGAAGGAGGATAATAATGTCACAAAGTATGAGGCTAACATTACAAGGTTAGCAAGGAATGCTGGAGATTATATATGTAACCCAAGAAGTAAGATTGATCGTTTCTTTGATGGGTTAAAACCATTTCTCCGTTGACCATTAGTCTCACAATCCTTTTCGTCATACGAAGACATTGTCTCATGTGCTATCAAGACTGAAAAGGAATTCTCTAAGTCATATGACTTTAAAGCAATGCAAGAGAAGAAGAGACCTGCTGATCAATCTGGGAATGGAAATATGGGGAAGAAGGGAATGTTTGAATATCCATCCTATGGTAAATGCGGGAAGAAACACCCTGGTACTTGCTTGAAGGGAATGGGATTCTGTTACAAGTGTGGTGAAAAAGGCCACCAAGCTTGTGATTTCAAGGGGAAGAAGGAAGCTACCAACGTTCAGTGCTACAATTGCAGGGAGATGGGGCATTATGCAAATGAATGTCCTAAGCTTCAGGAGAACTTACCTCAGAAAAGGACAAGGGATCAAGGCCAAGCTTATTCTATCACTATTGCTGAGGTAGAAGCTCCGAAAGACGTGGTGGCTGGTAATTTAATGGTTTCATCAAGTTTAGCAAATGCATTATTTGATTCGGGATCATCGCATTGTTTCATATCTTCACAGTTTTCTATGAAAATTAGATATTTCCAATTTGATTTAACAAGGGAGTTGTCAGTTAGAACTCCTAAGGGAAGTATCATTGCAACAAATTTTTGTGAATCAGTCCCCATTAGAGCACATAAATGTTCTTTATCTGCTGATCTCATCGTCATACCAATGATTGAGTTTGATATAATCCTCGGTATAGACTGGCATTCGGACTATGATGTGAAGATTTGTTGTAAGAAGAAAGAGGTTACGATTCTTGATGATAATGATATGGAATACCTTATCTTTAGAGAAGAATCGTCACCACCTAATTCTTATTTAGATCCACCCCCAGTATCTCAACTAAATTAAATTATTGGGGAGAAAGAAAATGAAATGACTGTGGGTGAGGAAAGGAATGTTCAAATAGAGGATGTGCCTGTTGTGAAAGAATTTGTAGATGTATTTCCGGAAGATTTATCTGGACATCCTTCAGAACGAGAAGTTGATTTTTTTCATTTATTTAATTCCTGGATCAAGACCTATATCGAAGACCCCTTATAGAATGTCCACTGTAGAATTAGTTGAAAAAAAGAAACAACTATAGGAATTGAGTAATAAAGGATTTAATCGCCCAAGTGTTTCTCCATGGGGAGCCCCTGTTCTTTTTGTTAAAAAGAAAGATGGATCTATGAGGTTTTGTATCGACTATAGGGAGATCAATGCTATAATGATAAAGAACAAGTATCCCCTACCCCGCATTGATGATTTATTTGACCAACTGCATGGAGCTCAATACTTTTCAAAGATTGAACTTCGATCGGGATACCATCAGTTGTGTGTAAAGAAGGAAGACATTCCGAAGACAGCATTTCGAACCAGGTACGGGCATTACGAGTTAACTATAATGCCTTTTTGATTGACTAATTCACCCTCTGTATTCATGGATATGATGAATAGATTTTTCAAGGAGTATCTCGATGAATTTGTGGTGGTATTTATTGATGATGTCTTGGTATACTCCAAAACCTACGAAGATCATGAAAATCACTTGCGCATTATCCTGAAGACTCTGAGAAGACATGAATTATATGAGAAGTTTAGAAAGTGTAAATTCTGGCTTCATGAGATTTCTTTTCTTGGCCATATTGTCTCTAAATATGGAATCTCTGTTGATCCTTCTAAGACCAAGGTGATCCAAGAATGGCCAGCGCCTACGAGTATAACCGAGGTACTTAGTTTTATTGTTTTGGAAGGTTATTATCGACGATTCGTCCAGAATTTTTCCCGATTGGCTAACCCATTAACGAAGCTCACACATAAAGGGGTTAAATTTGTTTGGACAAAAGAGTGTGAAGAATGTTTCGAATAACTGAAGAGAAGATTAGTCAATTCTCCTATATTGACTCTACCATCGGGGAATGATGGGTTCGTTATTTATAGTGATGCATCGAAGAAAGGACTTGGTTGTGTCCTTATGCAGAATGATTGGGTTATTGCCTATGAATCACGACAGTTGAAAATTCATGAACAAAACTATCCTACTCATGATCTTGAGTTAGTAGCTGTGATATTTGCATTGAAGATTTGGAGGCACTACCTCTATGGTGAAAAATGTGAGATTTATATTGATCACAAGAGTTTGAAGTATATTTTCTTACAAAAAGAACTCAACATGAGGCAATGTAGATGGCTCGAATTACTCAAGGATTATGATTTCACGATACACTACCACCCGGGGAAAGCAAACAAGGTGGCAGATGCTTTGAGTAGAAAAGACCATGGAGTCTTGAACAATATGAGAATTGAAAGGGATCCAATTTTCATGGATCTAGTAAATATGGACATGGGAATAACCAGGGAAGGTGAAACATCAATGCTTTTTCAAATGGTTTCCAAACCATATTTACTTGAAAGGATTAAGAGTTCTCAGACCGATGATGAAGAATTTCAAAAGAAGATTAAAGCTGTGAATGATGGGAGATTGAAAGACTTTGTGTATGAAGATGGAATTTTGAAATTTGGAAAGAGACTTTGTGTTCCCGATATACCTGATCTAAAAAGGGAATTTCTGGATGATTCTCATAGTTCCAATTTCTCTATACACCCTGGGAACACCAAAATGTATAGATATTTGAAGGAACATTTTTGGTGGGACAACATGAAGAGGTATATTGCTGATTTTGTGTTAAGATGTATGGTTTGTCAGCAAGTGAAAGCTATAAGGCAACAGCCTGGAGGACTCATGCAACCTCTTCTTATACCGGAGTAGAAATGGGACAATATTACGATGGACTTTGTCATAGGGCTACCAAAGACTCCTAGAAGGAACGATGCAATATGGGTTATTGTTGATCTTCTTACCCAGTCAACACATTTTCTTACTATAAGAGAATATCTACCCCTGGAACGTCTAGCAAGACTATATATTAATGAAGTTGTGAGACTTCATGGAGTACCCCTATCGATTGTTTCTGATCATGATCCCCGTTTTAATTCATGATTTTGGAAAAGTCTCCAGAAATCCCTGGATACTGAACTTCATTTGAGCACTGCTTACCACCCTCAGACAGATGGACAATCAGAACGGACTATTCAAACCTTAGAATACATGTTGAGATCTTGCTCACTTGGCTTTCAGGGTATGTGGGATGAATATTTACATCTCGTATAATTTTACTATAACAATAGCTGCCATTCGATTATTCAGATGGCACCATATGAAGCGTTATTCGGAAAGAGATGTTGTAAACCAACCTGTTGGGATGACGTTGGTGAAAGAAAACTTGTAGGCCCAGAACTGGTGGAAGAAACAATAGAAAAGGTGATGGTAATCCAAAATCACATCAAAGCAGCTCAAAGTAGGCAGAAGAGCTATGCCGATAATCGAAGGAAGGATATTGAATTTCAAGTCGGTGATCATATTTTCCTAAAGGTATCTCCATGGAAGGGAGTCATACGTTTTGGTAAGAAAGGTAAATTGATTCCCAGGTACATCAGACCATTCGAAATTCTAGAACGAATTTGGGTTGTAGCTTACCGATTGGCAGTGCCGCCAAGTCTCTCCAAAGTTCACGATGTGTTCCACATATCTCTGTTGAGGAAATACATGCCTGACCCAACGCATGTACTCACCTATGAAGAATTAGAACTGGAACCCAATATGTCCTATTGTGAAGAGCCCGTCAGGATTCTTGATATGAGAGAACAAGTACTGAGAAACCGGGAAACGCGTCTGGTAAAAGTTTTGTGGAAAAACCATAAGATGGAAGAGGCAACTTGGGAACCCAAGGAACTTATTATGAAGAACCACTCGAGTCTTTTCATGTGATAAGTATTATAGAAATTTCAAGGATGAAATTATTTTAAGGAGGGGAGAATATAACACCCCAAGCTTCTACAGTATGCTTCTCTTTGAATAATGTGATAGCGTGTGTTATACGCAACATCGAGTTCTAACACACCGCAACCAATCAAACTAGCCGTTATGAATAGTAATACCTACTTTTTGAAATTATATATATTTTATATTTCAAAATGGACTTAATTTTTGGATTTGGAATATCTAATTTAGCCTAAGGTGAAATTTTGGTACTTTTCGGATAACTTTAATATTTTGATGAATAGTGAAAATTACTAAATTTTAATTAAAAACAACTTTTTTAATCAAAATAATTAATTGTGATAAATTATGAATTTTAGTGGTTTTAAAGTATATTTAGAATATATTTTTACCATTTAATATAATTTTGGTCATTGAACATAATTTTACAATCAAACCGAACGTAAACAAGTGTCAATCTTTTGATAGTTATTATCTCTTAAAAACACGCTTTTTGTTTTGACAGCGGGAATTAATTTTAAATTAATTTCTGCCACTTCTGTGTTTTGAATTTAGAAAAATGGATTCTATATTTTGAATCAGAATGTTCAAATTGTGCAAATAGGTAACTTTTATTTTTAGACATTTTGAATAATTACTGCGGTAAATATTTTATTTACCATGGTTAAGGGTAAATCCGGTAAATGAGGGTTAAAAAATAATATTATAATAATACTAAATTACCCTAAAACGTGTCCTAGTCTTATTGGTTGATACATGGTCGACCATAGGCATATATGGGTCGATATTGGGAACCCATGGTGCCTCTTTTAGGTGATAGGGACACTTTATTTTAATTAAGTTAAAATGAATACAAAAATGACACAAGCATATATCTTTTAGGAAAAAAAATGTTACATAGGGTTATATATGTTGGATTTTAGATTATAAATATTCATTATAATGATAAAAAGATTTCCTACATAATTATATTTTATTTATAATTTTTAGACATTATATAAGTTAATTTATTTATGACACAATGATGATTAAGTAATTACTATAATAGTGAAACATTAAAATAATTGATATTATAAATAACCAAATAAATAAAATATGAAGCTTTTAATGAATTATACTAATTTTCTAGGATAATATGATATATTAGAATTGATTTAATTGACTTTTTTCGAAGTAATAAATCTGTTATGAGTTTCACAAAAATCAACTATTGAATAGTGTCAAAATTGACAAAAAAGAGTTCTTAAAAAAATATTATATTATAAATTGATATTAAATTCCTAAAAATCTAAGGTTCGGCCAAAAGACTTATATCATTATAGTTCCATCATTAATGGACCACTTGGGGGTCTCTTGGATATATATGGTATGTTTATTAACCATATAATATAAAAATACAAAGAGACATTGTAAAAGTGAAAGTAATTAACTTAGAGTTAGTACTTAATGATAAGGTTAATATAAGGACCCAAACCTGTCTAAATTATATTGGTTTAGTGGTTTTAGACCTATCCCCACCTTATAATTTAAATAATAAACTTTGGAGCCATTATAAACCGAATATGAATTTATTATAAATTAATATTTCTAGATTTTCCAAAGGTGGCCCTCACCCCTCTAATAAAAGGGCACTCCCCCTTCTCATTTCTTCACACCATCAAAGCCTTTTGGTTCGTCCGAAATCTTCCCAAATACTCTCCCAACTTCTCTAAATACAACCTAGAGGCCTTAGTTTGATCAGAAATCCAACCTATAGATCCCTTTTGATCAAATCAAATGGAAGAAACCGAAGAAGAGGTAATGTTTTCACCACCCCTATTCAAGTTCCTTTCTTCTTCCACTTATTCTTTCTTTGTTATTACCATTCTAAAATAATAACTCTAGTATCCTATATATACTATGATGTTATAATAAAAATGTTAAAACCATATTCAGTATTCTATCCACCCTTTGAATAACATGTCACCATACGTGCGTACGTACGGCTTACCGTCTCCACGTCGTGGTGTAATTGTTATTCAATATATTATTATTTGTATGGGTATAATAATGATGTGTAACTCATGTAAATAATAAATATAACATGTTAATGATTCTGTATATATGATATACCATCCATTTATATATTATTTTAATATCAAAAGAATGATATTGTCGCTCGTGCGTACGTACGGACTACCGTCTCCTCGAACGTGATGAGATTCATTCTCCATCGTATCCATTCAAGTATAATTATCATTTGATAATTTAAAAATGATGTTTAAGGACTTGATATAATTATGGATACAAATAAGATACAACATATCCATAACAAACATGTCTTATGTAACAAATCATATAAAAGAAAACGAGTAAGTTAACACCCGAAACAATGATAATACTAAGATATTATTAACAAATCAATGTTAAAAGATAATATAAGATATCATATTAATGTATATGATTCTTGTATAATTTAATAAAAATTATTTCACCATTATACAGGAGGTTAACCTACCCCAACCATGGAAAAGTACAAGGTAAGGGTTATTTCACAATCTCTTCATTATCCGAGGTTGTTTATACGTAATAATCTACTAGGATCTCTTTATCATCCACATCCATGTTTCTTAAAAATGTATTTCAAAACATTTTTACTATTTACTAGAATATGAGTTAAAGTCATTTATACCCTTTTTGACTTTTATAAGTGGTTTATAAAGGAACCTTTCCATCATTTTCAAAACAAGGTCCTTTTTAACCTTTCAATAGAATTAAGGTAAGAATGTTTTTTTAACTTATACGGCGGGTGAGGCTATTTTCCGCCGTTATAAAATCTTAAAAGCTTCCCTTACAAGCTTATAAGAATATTTTCAAAGAAAATGTTTTATTTTATAAATATATTACTCTTAAATGATTTAAAAATAGAAAGAGATATTTCATTAAAAAGAATTTTGATTTCATCTATGTCTACATCCTTTGATGGATTTTACACTTATTTAAAGTTGATTTATTATGATACAAAACTTCTATATTATATTGAAGGTTTTGTGATATGTTTGACTGTGGATGTGCTATTTTTATACCATTCATGGTTTATGGTGAAAGTATTGACATTTCATATGCTAGTTTTAATACGAATGTTTATGTTATGTTTAAACCTTTTCATATGGGAATGCATTGGACTTAATATGTGACTGGTGGAGGCCACTATAGCTCCTCGATGCATCGGTAGGTCTCATGAGATAAACTAGTGTCTTGGCACAAGGCCTTGGAAAAATCTTATTTGTATTCTTGGCACGAGGCCTTGGCTATGTGGTTATGATAGTCTGGCATTATGCATTCCATCATTATGAAAGTGGTTATTGATATTGCATGTGATTATTCGATTAGTAGAATATCCATGTGAATAAGTAAATGGAATTATTTCATTTAATTTTTTCCATATTACAATTATGTTTAAGTTCAAAAGGCTTTTGTTTTAGTTATGCATTGCCTTAAATGTTTATTCTTATTTATGAAAGTTTCCGCTATATTGTTATCCTTACTGGGCATTTGAGCTCACCCCTTTTCTATGTTTTATTTTTCCCAGGAAGTGAAGAAGTAAATTATGAATGACCTGAAGGGATATTATGAGGGTTTAATAGTGTGGACTATGGATACAATATGTTGTTGTTGTAGTTTTTTACTTTATGATGTAATGTAAAACATTATGAATATATCTAGTGTTTCCAAGGCTACTAAACCAATCGGTCTTTCGAGATTGGATCTTTCTTGTGATCATGCCAATGTTATGTAATAATGCACCGACTCTAGGTAACTAGTGTCGAGGCGTTACATAATTAGAATTCACATATCAATTTTTTTATGTCTCTTTTGTCTTTTTTATGTTTCAAAAGATACTAAACAATTAAGGAATTTTTTCCTCAATAAACTAAAAATTCATGCAGTGTAATCAATAATGTTATAATTATATGAATTCATATACATTGTCATAGTGAAAATATCCTTGATAATAAATACAGAATCAAAATGTGGGGAATGATTAATTTTTGGAAATCATGTTTTGGGAACACAAAATTCTATACAATGATGATCCGTCATGAGATAGTTAAAAAATAAATGCCAAAACATATTTAATTTTTAAAACAAATTTTTCTCATGAGAACAACTTGATGATTCAATGTCTATACATATTTCATTCCCAACCCATAACTTACTATATAAGTTATTACTTATATCAAATAATATATTCAATTAATAACGAATATTTCTTATCAAATACCTATATTGAATAAAGTGTATAGATTTACAGATATTTCCAAAGAAAAGAAAATAAATATCATAGTAAACACATTATGTAAACATTATATATGACCTAGTAAACAAACTTATCCATGATAAATTATATGGGTAATTAGGGTAAATTCAATCTATAATGGTTATAAAAAAACTGAATATTTCAAGAAGATTAACAAATCAATCAAGGAAGTTAATGTCAATACTATCCTTAGAAAAATAAATCATAAACCATCTAGATAATGAATAAGGAAGGTATCAGTATAGTATATCTCAAGTGGATTAAATATAAAGTGTTTTCAGCATTGATGAATAAAAATACTGTAAATATATTTTTTAATTACATTTATGTGGAAAATATTATTTTTTTTTAAAAAAATCCTTTTCTTTGAAAATCTGGTATGAAAACAATTTCATTAATAGTTAAAATTTTAAACTAGAAAATAAAGCTCCGAAAATGGCAAGTAAATTTTTTACATACCCTTTTAGGTAAAAATAATATTCTTTTTCCTTAGTAAAATTGTTTACAAAATTCATTATTCAGAAATAAGTAAGAATATTAATATGGAAAAAAATTAAAATGACAAAAATGTATGAATTTTTTTAATATATCATTTCAGAAAAAAATTATATTTTTTTAGAATAAAAAATTTAGAATAAAATAGGTTCACTGATTAAACAATGAAAATAATTTATGTTTTATTAAAATACCTTTTTAAAACATTTTGAGTACCAATTATTATAAATTTTTTCCTTTTACAGGTAAAAATCACATCATTAACCCGAGGAAAATAAAATTAAAAATTTCAAAAGAAAATTATAAAATAATTTCCTCTAATGTTGATTCATGGGTAAAAAATAATG
This sequence comes from Viscum album, assembly GCA_963277665.1. Lineage (NCBI taxonomy): Eukaryota > Viridiplantae > Streptophyta > Magnoliopsida > Santalales > Viscaceae > Viscum > Viscum album. The sequence continues at coordinate 619,283,869 of OY728128.1, forward strand.
GAAAAAATGAGATTCTGATGAAAACACTTGAAAAGACAAAAACATTGATGTGAGAATAAATTAATGAATAGTATATGTCTGTCAATTTTAAATATATATATATATATAAGTGAAAATAAAATAATATATAGTAATTTTTTTTACAAATATAAATATAGAATATTAAATACAATGAGGATGTAATAAAACCCAATGAACCAGAAATGGGCTATGAAGTTATTTACTACATGGTACATTCTATCTCAATTTCCATAATCAAAAATATTAAAATTTAAGTCAAAATAACACAAATATAAAATAATTCTGGAAAAAATATATCTTATTGTGAATTATATATATCACACACAAAATTATTATGTGGTGAACTTGACATTTATATCATAGGTGTAATATGTGATATGAAAATCCATTACATTGCATTTCTATTTAGGTGAAAAACATTTAAAATCTTCTCAACTGGTTTTACTAATGTTAATAACTTATTAAATAATAATAAATATATTTATAATACCATAATTTATCCTAGTATAATATCTTATTACTCATTTGTTAGAAATCATTCATTATTTTGACTATTTTTGATGTTTATTTTACAGTTTTTCATGTATGTTTTGACTTGTGACTTTTTGTTATTATTATTTAGAAAATGATTTAATCATATCAGTAATATAAAAAATTAAAAAAATATCAAATAAATTTATTATATATTTATTTATAATAATTCATATAATATAATGATAAGGAATGAAATGCACCATTCAAGGAGACGGTAGATCATATATACCCATGAACACTACATTTATTACATTGTCATATTAAAATAAATAAAATTAAATGATATATATGTATATGAATATTATAATTAAAATATCATATTTATTTCATATATTTCACATTTACTTATTAATACCATCACATATACATTCTATGTATATCGTAAATGAATCACATCACTTAGAGAAGGAAGTAGTCCACACGTCCTCAAATAATATTATTGAATTTATAAAAAATGGAAAAAATGAAATAATATTATATATATAAATTAAATAAGTATAAATAAAACATATATATCATATATATCATTTAAAAACATTTCAATCATAATTTCCAGTCAATATTTGCAGTAATGGAAAAAACGAATGACATCATTTCACAAGGAGTAATTTTTCGTACACGAATGGTAAGTTAGTTATCTATTTTAGCGATGTTTGTTTAGTTTTAGGTGTAAAACATAACATAAAAACATATTAGTATATTTAGGATATTGATTTTATTATATAATCATAAAATAATTATAATTAAATGAGTGTAAAATGAAACAAAACTAAATATATTGTTGAAGAATACTACCACTTATTTGGGTAACTCATTTTTGTTTATAATGAATTCCTTACTTGGTTTTATTTCTGACCAAATTAAGGGTCATAGGATTAGGGGGGATGTTGGGAGCATATTTTGGTAGAGTTTGGATAATCCAATTGGTCTGTGAGGTGTGAATATGTGGGAGGTTCTAGTGTTTTTTTAATGTGGATTACCACTAACATTCATGTGAAATTTTTAAAATGGAATAATACCCTTGTTTTCCCCACATAATGTGCCTCCAATAAAGATAAAGATTCAATAAAATAGAGTATACAATCAAAATAGGAATACTAAATTGATTTTGGACACATTTATTAGTCATTTGGGACATAAATGTCATGGTTTAGTCCCTTATTAAGAAAATTCTTTTCTTAATCATTATAATAATTTATAATTTCCTTCACTAATATTTTTAAAAAAAAATTAAAATGAAATTATTAGTCAATAAATAATTTTATTATTCCAAATATTAAATCCATTTTTAAAAATTTCAATTAGAAATGTGGTATAAATGAATTTGGATTTAATCTCATAGATGGGGTGACAGAGATGGTTTTTTATGTATCAATGTTCAAAAGTTTGATGTGTTTTATATCAAATTTCAATGTGAAATTGACTAAAATTACATAAAATAGATAAATTGATATAAAAATTATCTAATATTAATTTAAAAAAAAATTAAAATATATTTTACCTATAGAAAAAAAAAATTATGAAAGAGCAGTTTGAAATTAAAAATCAGTATTTTTCAATATTCATCAAAAATGAAACTTCATTTAAAATTACCAACAATTCACCCAAAGATTATTTTTTTGTTATAATTTAAAAAATGAGTTTTATTTTTGACATATTATATTTACCAATGTTCTATATGTTTTATTTAATAAAGGATCTCTATTAAATTGTGTTAAAATTGAATTTATAAAGATATGGGTATTTATGTGTAAAATTGGGGTTTTCTCATCATATGCCTATAAAATAATTCCGATAAATATAAAAAATATTTTTTGAGTATATAAAATATATATTTCATTAGTAACATTAATTAATAGAAATTAATTTAATTTATGAAGATAAAATTCCTTTGTGGGCATAAAAATAAAAATTGTTCCATTATATAAAATAATTTTATATTATCATTTCAAATTTATTGATCAACAATGAATTCATATTTTGTGACTATCATAAATAGATAGGTGTGGTAGGATACCAACTAACCTACAATGGGAGAGTCATCTTGGGAATGTAAAAAAGTATCATGTAGTTTGGATTCATACATCAGTAATGGTTCAATATAGTATAGCATCATAGTGCAAGGAAAAAAATTATATATTGTTTAATATCATGTAGTAAAGAGGTAGACCGTGTAATTTATCATTGTGTAATGAGAATTAAATGTTATCAAATATAATATCATTTTTATTAGATTATATGATACATTGATTAAAATTACATTGCAAGGGCTAAATTACATATTTTTTAATGTCATGCATCTAGGGTTATGTGTAGTCCATTATGGCCCATGCATGGTTCTTCATGAGAAACATCACATTGTATGGACATGTAATAAACATATATTTCACATATATTTCAAGGAATATGCACCAATATAGTATAAATGGTGAATATATATGTGTAATTCTCATATGGTCTCTTTATTTAATAGTTTTCTTCAATTTATCACTTTTATTCTTTATAGATGTATAAAGACACCCATGTAGAACAAGATTATGTGATAGTTCTTAATGATTTATATTAGTAATAGATTTTTATTTAATATGTGATTATGATATTCATGGATATTGTTTACATCATATCATTCAATGCCATATAGATTTACCTATAACCATGTATTGAGTTCCAATACACCCTGAGAAGCAATCCATAATGATTTCAATTAATCCTTTATTGGGAAATTTGTTTTTCCATAAATACTAGAATAAAGGGTGACATAGGTGTTGGTCCGGAAAAAGACGAGGAAAAGATGGCAAGAGGGGGGAGAATTGCCTTTTAAAAAATGATTAACAATTTAAAATCAAAGTAAAGAATGCAGCGGAAATAAAAAGAGGCAATCACACAAGAAATTGTTAACGGAGTTCGGCCAAAACCCGGCCTACGTCTCCGCTCCCAACTCAACCGTTGAGAGATTCCTACCGCTTGCTTTTCAATGGTTTTAGCAAGAAACCCACTAGGCTTTGAGGTAGCACTAGGACCTATTACAGCTTGCTTTTGTGGTTTAGCAAGAACCCACTTGCTTTTAATGGTTTAGCAAGAACCCACTAGCCTTTTTAACGGGTGAAGGCTAGCTCACCGAACACAAGCCTTTTAAAAGGAAAGGCTTGAAGAAACCTCTTCACACCTTAGTGGTGGTGTGAGAACCCAAAGAAAGGGAGATGAGAAAAGAGTTTGGGGTTTGTAGGCACAAACCCAAAATGAAAGCTCAAAAAGATAAAAACAATAAAACCCGTAATTGGGAGAAGCCTTGGGCGCCTTGTTTGATTGGAGATGTTGAAGGCCGCTTCCAAGCTTCTTTGATGGTGCTCTTGGATGTGGAATTGGATTGGAGCACGTTGGGTTCCTTGATGAAATCCGCCGGAGGTTCGCCAAAATGATCAACAATGTGTCCGGTGGCTTGGTTGAGGTTCCGGGGCTTCAAGGTCCTTTATTTATAGAGGGGGAACCGTCATATGGCCGTTGGAGGCCTTTGGAGCCGTTGGAAAGGCTTTCGGAGCCGTTGGGAGGCAAGTGGAGCAGCCTGGTCAAAGCTGCAACGGCTAGTTTGACTAGGCCACCGGCTGGCTGGTGCCTTGGAAGAGGAGAGGGGATTTGGTCCAGGCTCTACCGGTTGACCGGTGGAGGATCCACCGGCTGGCCGGTGGCAAGACAGTAGCAAACACTGTTTGATCCAGGATGCCACCGGCTGGCCGGTGACAGAGCCACCGGCTGACCGGTGGAACCTGGCAGTGGGCAATGCCTCTGCCAGGTCCACCGGCTGGCCGGTGCCATCACACCGGTTGGCCGGTGGACTGAGTTTCAGTCCACTCTTTGTCCTTTCTTGGGCCATTCCTTTGGAAATCTTTTGCCTATCATCCACAACACTTAAAAACAAAGTTAAACACATATGAAAGTGATTGTGATCATGAAAATCAAAGAGTGTGGGGTACAACAATCTCCCCCTATTTTGATGATCACAATCACTTATCAAAGAAATGTAAAAACTTAAATGAAAGGCATGCCTAAATGATAAATTGAAAATAAATACTAAGCATGAGAGAAAAGATTCTCCCCCAGTCAATCAAGAAATTTCTCCCCCTTTGTGATTATCAAAATAGAATGGGGCATAAAACTTGATTGAGGGAAATTTTGAAAAAACAAGAGATGGGATTTGAAAATCAATTGAAATTTTGAAAAATTGAATTGAAAAATTTGAATAACAGTTTGAATTGAAAGTTTTGAATCAAAAACCATTTGAAATTTGAAATTTGAATTGAATATTTTGAAATGAAAATTTTGATACCAAGTGTTGAAATTGAAAGTTGGAATCGAAAATTTTGGAATTGAAATCAAAAGGGCTTATTTTGAAAGTTTGAATTGAAACAAAAAGCTTAAACAAACCTAACTCCCCCTAAATAAAAACAAAAAGTCACCGGGGAGAGGGATTTTGAAAAGAGATGATTTTAGGCCCGGAGAGACTCGCTAGAAGGGATTTTTCAATCCATACTTGTCTCATGGCGGGTCTTCTCCTATAAAACTCATCGGAAAAGAAAAAAGACTTTGGTTGGCCGTACCGGGCATTTTTACAATTACATTCATAAATAAGGTGCCCGGTTTTCTTACAATAATTGCAAAATTTATAACAAGAGCTCCCCCTTACAAAAACAGTTGGAGCATGGGAGGAGGAAGCTATATTGGAATAGCCAAGCCCTTGGGTGGTTCGGGAAACGCGTTGGGAACCAAGTAAATTGTTCAAATTTTGTTCCCCTTGGGTGAACTTGGCTAGGGTATCCCTTAGGTCTTTGATGGTTGATTCCATGGAATCAACATTTGGGAAATTTTGGATTTTGAGGGTGAGTTCCTCCTTCTCTTTGAGAAGTTGGTCTTTTTCGGAGGAGAGTTTTTTGAAAGATTTTTTTAAAGCAACAAATTTAGAAGAGAGTTCATGAAAACCATTTTCAAGTTGGTCTCTAGCATGTGAGAGTTCTTCATAAGATAAATGATTCAATGAATTTGAAGAACATGAGGAAGAGGAATCGAAAGAAGTTACCTCATGGAATGCCATTAGGCATTTGTTACCGTTGTCGCTTGAGGAGGAGGAGGAGGAGGATGAGGAGGTGTCACTCCATGTCGCCTTGAGGACCTTTTTCTTTCCTTTCTCCTTTTGCGTGGCCCGTTTCTTGTTGAGTGGGCAATCGGGCTTGTAATGGCCCTTCTCGCCGCACCCGTAGCATTTCACCTTGGGCTCGGATCTTGCGGTGGGTTCTTGCTTTCGATGCTTGCGGGATTTCTTCTTCTTCTTGTGCATCTTCATAAATTTGTGCATTTGGCGGGCGAGATTCTCCATTTCCGAGTCGCCGATTGAAGAGGAAGATGATGAAGAGGAAGAGGATGAGGAGGAGCTTACTTCTTTTTGTACCTTGAGGGCGATGTTCTTTGGTGTCTTGATTGGTGTGCCCTCCTTTTGAGCTTGCCTCCTCATCGTGATCTCATAAGTCATGAGAGATCCGATGAGCTCCTCTACCGGCATATTTTTGACGTCCTTAGCCTCTTGGATCGCCGTCACCTTTGATACCAATTGTTGGTCCGGAAAAAGACGAGGAAAAGATGTCAAGAGGGGGGGAGAATTTCCTTTTAAAAAATGATTAACAATTTAAAATCAAAGTAAAGAATGCAGCGGAAATAAAAAGAGGCAATCACACAAGAAATTGTTAACGGAGTTCGGCCAAAACCCGGCCTACGTCTCCGCTCCCAACTCAACCGTTGAGAGATTCCTACCGCTTGCTTTTCAATGGTTTTAGCAAGAAACCCACTAGGCTTTGAGGTAGCACTAGGACCTATTACAGCTTGCTTTTGTGGTTTAGCAAGAACCCACTTGCTTTTAATGGTTTAGCAAGAACCCACTAGCCTTTTTAACGGGTGAAGGCTAGCTCACCGAACACAAGCCTTTTAAAAGGAAAGGCTTGAAGAAACCTCTTCACACCTTAGTGGTGGTGTGAGAACCCAAAGAAAGGGAGATGAGAAAAGAGTTTGGGGTTTGTAGGCACAAACCCAAAATGAAAGCTCAAAAAGATAAAAACAATAAAACCCGTAATTGGGAGAAGCCTTGGGCGCCTTGTTTGATTGGAGATGTTGAAGGCCGCTTCCAAGCTTCTTTGATGGTGCTCTTGGATGTGGAATTGGATTGGAGCACGTTGGGTTCCTTGATGAAATCCGCCGGAGGTTCGCCAAAATGATCAACAATGTGTCTGGTGGCTTGGTTGAGGTTCCGGGGCTTCAAGGTCCTTTATTTATAGAGGGGGAACCCTCATATGGCCGTTGGAGGCCTTTGGAGCCGTTGGAAAGGCTTTCGGAGCCGTTGGGAGGCAAGTGGAGCAGCCTGGTCAAAGCTGCAACGGCTAGTTTGACTGGGCCACCGGCTGGCCGGTGCAGGGCCACCGGCTGGCCGGTGCCTTGGCAGAGGAGAGGGGATTTGGTCCAGGCTCTACCGGTTGACCGGTGGAGGATCCACCGGCTGGCCGGTGGCAAGACAGTAGCAAACACTGTTTGATCCATGATGCCACCGGCTGGACGGTGACAGAGCCACCGGCTGACCGGTGGAACCTGGCAGTGGGCAATGCCTCTGCCAGGTCCACCGGCTGGCCGGTGCCATCACACCGGTTGGCCGGTGGACTGAGTTTCAGTCCACTCTTTGTCCTTTCTTGGGCCATTCCTTTGGCAATCTTTTGCCTATCATCCACAACACTTAAAAACAAAGTTAAACACATATGAAAGTGATTGTGATCATGAAAATCAAAGAGTGTGGGGTACAACAATAGGTAGACATCAGGGGTCTTTATTTGAAATTATGACAATGTGAGGGAGAACATTCAAAGTATACTCTTTTTTTAAAATCCATAACATTCTATATAGTTTTTTGGGTGATTTAATTTTAAATATTCAACATATATGTAAATTAATTAATTATAGAGGAATTTATTATAAGAATAGATATTATAAATTGTACATACAACCTTCATCTTGGAGTCTTGAAAAATATTCATGGTGCTTGTGAGAGTGGTGCGCCAGATCTTACACTGATCAAATGATATAGGATTTAATAATATTATTCACCAAACACATCATGAACTCCTATTAGGAAAAAAATTCAATAAGATTAGAAAACAAATCATTTATAGCAATAATTCACCATAAATTTAGTATTTATTCAATAATATTTTGATCGATGAGTTTTATTTTCCATAGAAAAATAATCTATGACTACATGATGTACTGTCTAATCTAAAAAGAATTTTGAGTGAAGTTTGTAAAAAACTGTAATTTTTCAATCATATTGGTGAACTCCATGTAGTTATATGTCATGGAGGGATAATAGTTGTATAATTATTAAATCCTATAGGATAGTTTTAACCCTCCTAATATAGTAAAAATTACAAGAAACAACATTACCCTTTTATATGGAATAAGTAACTTATTCTCCATTAATTAAAAAATGAGGAATCGCATTGATATTATATTTTTAGGACTTCATATTAGTCGTGATAATCATTGTCGAAGAAATTTAGTACCTTGTTATTTATTTTTTTCATTTCACATTTATACACAATTTTTTTCTCACATGATGCAGGTATTGAAATAAGAGATTATTAAAATCCAATTCTCTTAAAATTAAAAAATAATTTGAGGGTCCCCCATGGGAGTTACTAGTGCCCAACTATTCGTCCATCTCGTTGAGGTTCATGGGTGAAATAACTATTCTGTCCACCACATAGATGGTAAATTCATCTAGATTCGGGATTTAAAGGGCCTCTTCAATATTAGAAAGAATCATACATATCATTCTGTGATTATAATGATAAATACATTATAGATTCAAATTAAAATATTTTTCTCAATAGATGGTTATTCTCGAGTATGAGGATGAGAACATGTTTCCAAATAGTTTGATCACTATTGATTTTCTAGATAACATTACTAGATTCAACCTCCATGTTGAATTGGGTGTACATGGATATCAAAGGATAATTTAGCATAATAAATGAGGGATTGGTACTAATTATCAAATTTAGTGCACCCCTATGAAAGGAAGAGTGATCATAATATGAGGGACTTTGAGGGACTAGAAATGACATTCTCACAGCTGACTAAATTATGATTTATTTCATATTTTTTATTATGCGATGGGATTTAAGTGTCCCTATCAATGTGCATTATGAAATATTTTTTGACTAAATAAAAAATTGAAATAGATTTATTAGAGGAATTTCTATCTAGAATCTAATTATATATTTTTTGCGTGTTTACGAAAGATATATAAAAATGAAATTCCATTTATTTTCAACTCATGAATGAATTAAATATCAAATTTCAAAATTACCATAGCATCACAAGTAAATAAACCACTCCATATGAAATAATTGAGTATGTACAGTAATGAATTAATTTATGAAATCAACAAGACCCCATGATTATTTAGATAATGAAAACCCATAAGGACCAATAATACGATGATTTAGTTGTAATCACAAATTATAGAATAATAATCCATAGAATATATCATCATCAAACTGAGGTTGTAATGACTAATCTCTTTACCCTCTCTTTTTCTATGAGATAAGTGGGAACTGAGATATCTCTATTGTTCTAAAAGATTTATGATCACAAAATTTCTCTGGATATGTGTAATCATATGCAAAGGACATATTGATAACTTTTTAATGTCATATTATGTTTGTAGGTATTATTCATAAAAGGGTAATAATTTGGTTCCACCATTAATATTTAGTATCACTGAAATAATCCCACAAAATTTAAATTCAAAATTTAAGATGTAATCTTTATTACCTTTGAATCCATATAATAATACAAATTAATTGGGATGGGAATCATAGTGGTTCACTTAATATTTTATTGGTTAATTCTGATTCCTATGTAATTGAAAATAAACAACAGGGTTTTCCATTATGTGAACTTGAACGGAAAAAATTTTGGGTTCTTAATCAAATTATTTGGCTCAATTATACCCAATAATTTCATAAGATCACAAATATGGTCTTGGTTTCAGCAATATTTGACCACCAAATAATCCTCACATATCAATATCATCTACACCAAAATGGCATGATGATTTAATATGTGGAAAGGCAGTTAGTTTTTCTGGAATTATTTAAGCTAAAGACCAAAAACTAGTAATCGTATGTTTCATAGGGTTCCCAGAATGCGATGGAATCGTCTTCTTTATATTATATAAGGATATGATTGTTTCAAGAATATCTTCATAAGAAATAGAGTTTGTAATGTTTTATTATAACATTTATCATTAAAACTCAGACCTCAGAAATAAAGTAATCCATTGGGCTATGGTAGTTGATATCCTATAAATATATACACTCAAATTTAATAATTCAACGTCTTAACTATGACAATAACATTCATCAAATTAGATGACTGATCATCACAAGTTATTTTATCATAGAAAAGGTTATTAAATTTTATCATCAATATAATATTATTGTTTTGAATTGCTAGAAAAGTTATTATTTGCACTGGGTCTTTTGTGAAGGGACCCCATTAAAAATGCATAATTATAAAAAATGGCATCGTAGATTGTTTCTCTATGACTTTTAAAAAACATATTGTGACCAGCCAATTCCAAATATCTATTTTCAAAAATCTGATTGTAAATATCTATTTTTGACGAGCCCCCTGTAAACAACTATTCAAAATAAACTAAAATAAACTATTTGTGACGGGGCCATTACAAAAAGCTTAAAAATAAAAATACAAAAGTTAATAATATTATTAAAAAAATATTAATAAAATAATAATAAGAAATAATATTATAAATAAAAATAATATGAATAATACGAATATCAAAATATAAATAACATTAATATTATTAATATAATAACAACAATAATAATAAAATAATAATAATATTTGTATTAATATTAATAAAATAATGTTAATAAAATTGATAATAATATTAATAAATTATAAAATAATAAAAACCACAATATTTGGTAAAATATAAAAAAATAATGTCAAAATATTAATTATACTAAAATAATAATAAAAAGTAATTTTAATAAAATAATGAAATTTATAAAAAAATTCCAAAAAATAAATAAATAATTAATTAATAAAATAATAAAAAATTAAACAAAAAATAAATAAAATAAAAATGAAATATTCACAATAATATTAAAAGGAACTATGTAGAAATGTAAATATATAATATTAAAAAAAGAACGTTCAAATGTTTTATCGTAAAGAGTAAATATATCACTAAGGGGGAGGGTCTTTTGGAGGAGTAGGAGGAAATGGTGGACATAACTTCACCAATAAACTATGAGTGAGACGTCGCATGTACCCCATCAGATGCATGTGTTTATACTATTGTAATAGACGCATGTCCTACTACTGCACTGCTATTATCGGTGGAGCTTTTTCATCTCCTCATGCATATTCTCTATAAGATCACCCAAATCTCAGAGCTGCTCCTAATACTATGAAAAAGATGACGATTAAACACCATGTGATCATCTCAAGCTACACACTTACTTTGCAACGGTACCATAATAACTATCAAACTTCAATCAAGACTCGATACTAATAACATAGTCTTTCTCAAAGGCATAATGTGTCTCTTGCATCTATGTTGCCACATCAAATCTTACTACACTTGTCCAATCATCGGTCTCAGCCTGACCCTGAATCTGTGTCTGAGATGTCTCAACCACATATGACTCCTTCAATTGAAATTTGAAATTTAAATATTTTAAATATTATTTGAAATTAATGTTAAAACTCAAAAATAAATTATTCAAACCAAAAACCGATACTGGTGATCACATCTATTCACACAAGTGATTGGATCATTGTACATCCTCTTATAAGCATTAAAATCCTTAGTATCGGGTTGTTCAACTCCCTATTTGAATATAAAATAAAAATATGTGTTTAAAGTAATATAAATTAATTAAATATAGTTACATACTATATATTCCCTTTGTGTACTGAATGTACAACTTCCATCATGATCTGTCACCTCTGATATCCCCCGATTTTGTTGACATACTACTAACCTCCTCTAAAAACTACCACCCATCCAATGTTAACATAATCCATCCTAAACCTGAGATGAAATCTAATCAGGTCGGTGGGTGCTACAAGACCAATAAAACTCTGGGTCTTGTGTTTTCTTCATTGTTTTCCTCCTCAAATTATTTAAAAATGGGTGGCAATGCTCATGCATACAACCCTCACATGCCTTCCATATAAATTCATTCATTCTCCCATCGATGTGATACCATAAACCCGAAATCATTTTATAATATCAAGTGATTAATTTAATAAATTAAAAAATAAATACTATATATTTAGGTATCAGCCAATTATCGAACATGTTTTGTTGAACATCTATGGGAATTTGATCCCATGTAATCCATGCTCCTAAAAATTATTTTGCAATATAGAACTGCCTTGTATAATAGTTATATTTGAAAAGATGTGAAAAAAGAACAATGAATCAAAAAATTAGTGTATAAATAAATTTACGATAAGAAATCCAAGCTAACTAAATTATATAAGTAAACATACCTCTACATTCAAGGTTCAATGTCAAGGCATGGACGTCACTCAGGGATAGGGTCAGGAATCATCAATTTCACAAGGCCATGACCCCTATGAGGACTCGCTGCATTTCCATCAGTCTAATGGTATGATAATCCAATATTCTACTCATCATCAGGTATATAAACACCCTTCATCTCATGATACAGATCTGAGCCCATCTAAAACATGAAATGAATTTTTTTTATAAAATAGTTGAAATCTACTATTATATATAGATATATATTATATGTGATTATAACCATCATTCAAATGTGTTAATAGTCATATCCATCCTCATTTTCATATATGATGGTATCAATATCTTTGTATTCCTCCCCAGTATCGTCAATATCTATAGATGTTTAATTTTCCTTATATATTTTAATTTCAAATTCATTTCTTACATCAATAACATCATCATCACCATCAACCCTTAACTATGGGGTTACATCATCAATATTAATGTTTCTTTGTGGAAATGATGGATTTGGAGTAATCTGTTGAAAAACTTCAAATCCTTTATCTCCAAGGGAACCACATTCATTATGAATAAACTGATTTCCCCCTGAATTCATTTTTATTATCCTCCACCAATAACCTAACTCTCTTAAGGTAGCCCAGTAATTTCCATAATAAATTTTAATTACTTGATGGGACAATAAAAATGGTTCTTTTATGAAAATAAGATTTTTATATTTAAAAACTAAAATTAAATGTCTTAGATGAACATGTAATCCTTTTTTGTATCCAACCACTGACATTTAAACATCGTTATATTATCCTATCCTAGATAACATAGTTCAATAATTTCTACCAGTATGCTGTAAAAGTCATGTTCAATCACCACATTATGATATCCTCTAAAAAAACCAATATTCATTTTTTTATGCCCTATATGGCTTTGTATTAAATAAACCACCATTCAACACCTATGTATTACAATATTTATCTATTTCGGATGGTGGGTTATTGTTTTGCATTTGAGGTTTCTTGTTTCGGGTGATGGTGAAATGGTCTAACGAGGATCATCACCCATCCTTTTTTTCAGGAGACAATTTCTTATCAAATTCACCATTTATTATGTTTTGAACCATTTTACATCGTTATCCATTAAATAAAGGCTGGATTTACCTCGTAGGGACTGGTTAATTCACCCCATTTGCATTGTGATGAAGTTTCCATAGTCAGTTGATCCCAGCAGGTGATTTCTTTGGGTTATGTACGTATACAATCGGTCCTCCTCAGATATCACATCCTTGGGTGGTCTTCAATGGGTTTATTTGTGGAACCAAAAATACCCATCATCCCTAGTATCCATGATTCATGGACCTTCATTCCAATGGTAGGCGCTTTATGATTGATGATTCAACCAACAACAGTTGAGGACCCATTGGTCAAGAGGATGAGAATTCATGCTCACCACACATTTCTAGGGGAGGATTATTGGATGTTATTGGACTCTTTAATAGATTTTAGTTATTTACATATGGTCATGAATCCTTGGTCATTATCTAATACAATTTCCATGGGCCCCATGGTAGCAGGATCGTCATAAGTACGCATATATCTAATGATATGGAGGTGATTTTGACTTCAGCCATACAATAAGACACTTTGGAGTTTATCATTATCTTTGGGGTGTAATGTGACTTGATTTTGGTATTGGAACCATAATATGGGTTTCCTATATATCCTCGAGAGAGTAATTAGAACCCATGTAGTTCATAATGACTGGGACTTACACATATATGTTTCTCATTTGAGGGGGAATGATTGGGTGGATCCTTTATGGGGGGGAACCCTTTTGATCATGGGCCATTGGGTACGTTTCCTATATATCCTAGATTGATTGATAATCAAATTTCACTTAATTTAGATGGGATGGGGAATACACATGGACGCTGACCCCTGAAGTGTACAATATTGGTTGAACCCTTTTGGATGGGCACCCTTTTGAGCTCGGGCCTTTCGGTTAGCATCCTACATATCCTGGTTTCATCTGGAATAAAATTTCTCATAGTTCTTATTTTCTTTGAAGTTGTAATCATCAAAAACCATGTAGTCTATTTGAGTCACTTTTGGTGTGAGAAACAATAGTATGTGAATGATTCAACATAGTGCATGCTTCCTCTCCTACTAGTGGAAGAGGGAGATCCTACAGTGAAAGTGGTCGAGGTGACCGTGGTCGAGGGAGAAGAACGAAGAACCATTCAATGTGAAATTAAATTAAAGGACATGCGGGTCGACCATAGAATATTGGGGACTTACCTTAGTAGAAGGTCCCCAGAATACGTTCTCGGCTGGGGAGGAGTTTCATCCTCATCGAAGGAGTAGCAAAAATAACTCCTTCAACTAATAATTATTCCTCATTAAATGGATAATCAAGTGATCACCCTTAATCCCTTGAATGGTGAAGTTCATGTCGGCATCCCAAGGTTGTACTCTAGGTTACCATGGGAATGTAGACCCACATGCATTCCCGATGCCTGATCCATTATGGGGAGAGCCTTCGTGACTCAGCTTACCATGGGTATGTAGACTCAAAGGGGTGCTCTGATGCATGTGATCTTCTGATCATACGAGTCTGATGGATTTAGCAGAAGCATTTGACAAATTTTGGTGGACTGGTTCACAGAGGGATTATGGAGGACTGGACAGGAATAGAAGGGTGAGGTTAGGTCTTTAGGAAATAATACTTCAAATTACCACAGTCCACATAATGGTTTATTATTCAAAATAGTGGAGCCTCCGCATATCATAGTGGTATGTTGGAAGAGGGTATGTCCACATACTAATGTGGTATGCTAAAATGGGTATAGACCACCTCATATGATATCTATATGTATCCCATCACGCATCTTTTTTTTCATCTGTGTACTGATGTAGTATGTGGAACTAGGATTAGTTCATGTTGTGGTACACTATACGGAGCCCCATATTGAAGTAGGGTATGTGGTATTATCAGTTGTGGGGAGTTCATCTGCTAGAATTATATGGTTTTTGGTTTAGAAATTTGGTTTTCTATTCTGTTTTAATTATTATGTTTTTTTTATTTTACAGTTCGCTGATGGTTGTACCTATAGAGATTGTGGTTACAAATTCGGGCCTCATCGATGAATTGTCGTTGAAGCTGGAAACTTTTCTAGTTTTTACTTACAACCTTTGAGTCACCTTCAAGCATTCGTCTTACATATCATCATACCCTCTCAATTCATTTTGTTCAACTTTTATATAAAATTGGGGCAATCATATCTATTGGGAATGCATCACCATTTGGAGAGGCCCATGAAATGATAATCTAACCCGCTGAAGACTGGGTAAATATGAGATTTTGCGGTGGCTATGGTTTATGATAATGGTTTGTGGAACCCATCCCATTCGCTTCATCCGCGAAATGATGAGTTAAAGAAATGGTGCAAGGATGGATTTAATGGACAAGAGTCTCTACGAAAAGCAGTTCACGATCCTTTGGGATCACAGGCCATTGCTCTGTGGGCCAGCCCCTCGCGGATCATGCTGTGTAGCTGGTGGTTATTGATCTGGACAATATGTGGACCCTTCTAGGTGATGCTATGAAAGAGACATGAAGTTCATTGAATACTTGAATTCCTTAAAATTTCATCTAAAATTTGAAACACATTATGAGTCTATTTACCTTTCTAGACTTGAAGGAGTACATTCTTCCATTCATAAAAGTGATTGTGGGGGTATTTTCTTCCCTTGTGTAATTTTTAGGACTCTAAAAAGTACCCACATCGGAATGGGGTCTGTTTAGAACAAAATGAGGACTATTATGATGTAGAATCAATCCTAAATGGAAATTTTTATCCATATAATAGATAGTTCAAGTTGGAGGGTACCATAGCAATATATAGGGTCCCATGTCATTTGTCTTTTATCATTTATTGTGAAGAAAAGTTCTCCTGATTCCCTTGGCTTCCTCTGCATTTGGGTATCATGTTTCTTGGAAAAATCATGTTTGCAAACCACTTAGTACCTACTAAATAATGATTTTCTCACCATTTCATTATCCACCTACTGAATTTTGTGTTTCCAAAATGGCATGGTGGAACATTAAAATTAAAATCTCGGTTTCACATAGGAGAACACTATGGTTCTTATGTGTCTCCATACCTATCTTACATAGGAAAATCAAAATCTTCAAACTAATAATATAAACATAAACTTTAATCATCAACTTCTAATCATGAAAATAGTGGGGCTTAGGTCCATGGTATCCACATACCACAAACCATTTCATTCCCTATACAATGATCCATGGGCCAATACCTCATGGATTATTCATGTACCACGGTCGTACGTGATGAAATACATATGTGTACCATAGCCGTATTTGGTGTTGCTTCCGCGTATCATGCAGTACTCAAATCAATCCTACCGCGTACCAGTTTTTGAAATAGTACGCAGAGCCAAATGTAGACATATTTTAATTCTTTTAGCACCTCCACTGTAACCTTTATTCAACATTTTTTATAGGGATGACGTTTTATTGGCTTCTTGATATTCCTGTGTAGGTTCCAATAGCTTCTTCACAGGATGTGATAAAAATGATGAAGATAAGGGTGACCATGGCGGGTAATATTGAATATCATCTTCAAGACTACATCATTCCTTGTGATAGATTGATAATGGTTTTCTTTGCACCAGAGCTCCTAGCCTCTCCACTATCCGTACAGTTGCTACTTTGTCGATTTGGTATCCCTGACGACGTTCCTATACTATTCGCCGACCCAACACCCCTTTCATCCTCTTAGAGGCACCACACAAACATGATCGCACCAACATTTCCCCAGTTGGAGAAGTCATCGCCACTCTTATTATGAATAATTTATTCATACTAGGAGGTTTGGTGTGGACTCAGGGCTACCACAGGAGTCCTGATTGTGTCCCGAGACTATGCGCTCGAGAGTACCCATCCATTATCAACATCTCCCATGAAAATCATAACGGCGGTTGGATCACCATGTGAGATGTGTGGGATGGAGGATGTTTCTATGATTAATGGGGCTTTGAATTTTAGGTACATCATACCTGTTTGGAGTCCCCTAACAATTTGGAGGTTGTGGGATTTTATCGGGCAGCCTGGGTTTCTCATTTTTCAGTCTTCTCCACAAGATAAATCCTCCTTTAATTGGTGAGCCGCTAGTTTTGAAGCACTAAAACCTTATATATAATTCATGGGGAGGTGGGAATCATCATATGGGATATCCACAAGCTTGAAGGAATCCCTATTCTTGGATAGATGTAGGATGATTTCTTCCCAGCATCCACTACATGGAATTACACTGAACTTGTGTCCCCTTGAGAAGTATTTTGTTGTTTACGGAATATAGATTACTTGATCACCCCCTTTAGGCTTGCTTACATATCCCATTAATGGTGTGGATAGGGTTATTATTGCAGGATAATGGACCTAGGCTGAGGGCTCACCAAAGGTAATCTCATCTATCCTGTCAGTCCCACAAGACTCCAAGGTCGTATTGGGCTACCCTTGAAGTGGGACAATATACCACATGAGGATATGAGATTCAACTCGATGTATCACCTATTCTTATATTAGAAGACTTATTTGCCATGTTTTTGAGTTGATGTATTTTCCCATCCCATTATATCTATATCGGGGTTTAGGCATGTACTTTGATGATGGAATCGACACAAGCAGAGGGTCGACCTATTAATTTCGACCATCCCACTCTCCCTTATCATTATTATTTAGTGGGACAAATTCAACAAGGTAGTCCCCAAAACATCCTAATAGACCATTTCAATTTCTATAGGGGTGGATGGAAGAACACATCCCATTTTATGATTACCAGAATACTTCAAAGGTTCCTTATTCTAATTTTCAAATCACCCTTCATAATATTTCTGCAATTCATCCTAAGAATCTATGTGTTACTGACGAATTTGGGTTGCTGAACGATGCTTCCCATTTTTCATTTTCACTGCATCCTAACACTCATGGGGTCATTGAGAGGTGAAAGAGATAGTTCTTTGGAAGAATGTTCATATCTCATTTCTCATCAGGATGAGATGGCCACTGCTCATATAGATCTAGAAGTCATTTATGAGACATACCTCCCTTACTGGTTTTTCATCCAATTCAGATGCCACCAACAAGTTGAACTTCATTTGACTTCTAGTTAAGGGGGAGTCTCATCCTATAGTTTTAAAAAATTATGGATTATTATTAGCATGAAGGTTCCACTATGGACATTATCATTCATAACACAACAAGATCCATATTTCTATCGCTTGCGTATGCCCAACTGTGGGCAGATTGTTACCCCGACAGGGTGCTGAGAGAACCATTTTGGCAGTTATAGAAACTGTTAACAACTTCCTACCATGTCCTTTCCAGAAATACAATGCCACACATTACATATACAATGATGAGTTTGAAAACTTCTAATTTTTTTCCTGCAACGGCAATGATTGATACACAACATGTTCCTTCCCTTCTGGTCAGAAGATGCTCAGTTCACCATCAGAAGCATATTGGGGGGATTCATCGATAAAACATATCTTAGTGTAGAGTGATTCAGAATAGTCCCCTCCTTTGAATACTACCCAATACCCTGACAAGGCTGGTGCCAGCAGCGTATCACAGATCACCTCGGAATTCGCAACTACTCCTCTGTATCCGGCTACAACAGTTGATCCATATAAGGGAAAATGGAGTCCCTCTTCTTGGGTGACCTGTCATAGGTCCTTACCCATTTTGTGATGATTCTTATTCTATATAGAAATGTTTTGTAAGAGGATGATCAAGGTACTGGTTCCACCGGGATGAACCAGACTGTGCAAAATAAGGTGTGGCTTCAATTATGTGCTCTTTCCACAGAGACACGTGTGGCCAATTTTTCTAACCTAACTAACAATTTTCAGCTATTATTCACTGAGATTATTTCCATTAGCTTTGATTATCATCACATACACATCCTTATCTACCAAATATTTATATCCCGAGAAGACCTTTCCTCCTGTGAGGACAAGCTGGCTGAGTTCAGTTCCTCCCATCACTAGATGGTGACCTTCCGAGACATTTTAGATGAATTTGAATATTTAACAGTCGAGGAGAAAAAGTCTCGCAACATGGTAGACACCCAAAAGGAGGAATTGTGGATGTGTGAGGCCCACATAGCATGGTTTATGGATCAACTGTCCTCATTGCATGAAATCTATGAATCCTTTCTAATGAAAGTGTCATACATTAAATTCATTCTGGAGCGGGTGCGTTTGATGGTCAAGGTGGGAATGTAGGAAAGAGCTTCATTGTTGAAAACTATTGACGGCCCTCGGAAATCACTTTCCATCCTACTATAAAGGTTGAACATAACCTTATTTATGTTCTTTCCCAAATCATGATAAGTACTCTTCCCCCTTTTTTGATAGTTTGGAGAGACTCTGAACTAGGGATGCTCCTCTCTTTTTTTAACCTCAATGAAAACGATTTTCTTTTAAATCCTTTTTCATTTAATTTTCCAGTCATGTCAATTGATCATAATCCCAATCATATAAACATTTAATTAGTAAATATTAATTTTAAACCATAATTAGTAAACCGAAATATTCGTCTAAGGATCTAATTTTTTACCTGAGTCGTGGGGCTTAGTGAGCGTAGTTCAACTATTGCTGAGGTTTTATGGAACAACCACACCAAAATTTATTTCCGTTTCATTATTACCCTAATTTTTACCTAAGACTTCGTGTCATGAGCTTAGAGGGCATAAAATGTCTTTTTCTTAGGCCGACCTTTTTGGGTTTTCGACCTAAAAATAATTATGTCTCTTTTGCTGGATTAATGTTTTTAATAAACTGATAGTCAAATTTTACCCAGAGTTGCCTTATGCGGATTTTCGCTCTAGAAATTATAGTATCCTTTTCTTTGGCAGTTTACAGTCCTTCTAATATAATTATTACTTATGTTTTTGGTTGAACATAATTTAAAAAACTTAACGTTCTTGGTCCCCAATTTGGGATTGTTCAGCTGGGAATGTTATAATATCCTTCAGATAAGGATTTTGGATTTTTTTAACACTATATTTGTGATATTGGACATACATGAGGCTCAAGAGCCATTTCAGGAGTACAGATTTTGTAAAGGACTCTCCTGGTGATGAATCTTCCTTTGATTAACGGCCATTGTTGTGGGAAACATATGAAGAGCCACAAAGGAATTATGTTCATAGTAAATTACATGTTTTTCCCTGAAACTGGCCTTCCATCTCCGCTGGCCTAGTAGGGTTATGCAAAATTTTAAATTTATTTTGATATTGGGGAGCCATAGTGGGAGGCTGGCCCGAGTAGTGGTGTCCGAATATTCTAGGTACATTCATATTGGAATTGATTAGGAAACTATTCCCGCACTGTTATTACTTGCATGAGGTGGAGCAGGTGAATGGTGCGTTCAGTTAGAAATCTTTTATTATGCTGGTCGAATTTATAAAGATGAATGTATGTAAGTCATTATCCAGATGTTTTCCAAATCTTGGTGAATAATAAGACACGAAATTCGACTAAGCATATAGAAAAAGGAAATGACTCTCTTGAGAAATAATTTTCCTTTGATTGATGGATATTTTTGTGGGTAACATATACAGAGCCTCCATGGAATGATGTTCATAGACATAAAAAGGTGTACGCGGGACACTGGCCTTCTGTCTCCGATGGCAATGGCAGATTATGGAGATTGAGAACATTCGGAATATGGTATGTGACCTTTGACAAAGGGTGAACCTAAACATGAAAAGGGGAATTTTAAATAATATTTTTCATGGGAAACCTAGAAACGAGTGGGGGGAATCTTTTTTTTTTCAGATCAACTTCATGTATATGGATGCAGTATCCTTAGAAACCTCAAAATGGTCTAAAGATGAATCTAGCCCATATATTCTGATTAAACAATATGTGATTAGGGAGGAAATGATAACAAGTAATTTAAGGGACCTTAAATAATGGTGGATAGAATGAGGCTTGGATGCCATTGGGAATACTAGGATAGGGAAGGACTCCTCTGGGGTTGAATTTTCCTTTGATTGATGGATGTATTTGTGGGAAACATATGTAGATCCTTTGAGGAAAGATGTTCATGGTCAAAAAAAGCTATGTGCATGTAACTGTACATCCATCTGAGATGGCCTTAGACGGTTATGGGGATTCATGATCACATAGAGCACATTTTTTAGGGTACGGAAGGAGTGTATGTGGGAATATTGGTGAAATTTGGGTTGCAAATTTACTGATGGAATCTGGTGTCCCTTACATATATCAGCCATGTATGAAGGTCTAGTCATTCATCCCATCATGGGGGTACCAGGTCATTTAACATCAATTGTCCAAGATTTGGGGGTCATCTCTAGGATGGAAACCATGACATTGCTTTTAGGGTCGTGCTTCAATGGGCAAATTCCTGGGATGTTTTTCCATAATGTCATGGTGGATATATCGTTGTGATCCATGAGCTCTTGTTGGCTATGATCAGTGTGAGAAACAATGGATTATGAGGATTCCATTTCATTGGATAAGAACAAAAAAAACTTCTTTTGAGGTAACATTAGTTATAATCCAATTTAATGATGTTTAATGTGATACATCAAGGATGATTTGGGATAAGAAGTTTAATGTCATGCAGTGTAGACGTGATTCTATGTAGTTTAGTGTCATGTAGAGAGGGAAGTTATCTTTTCATAAATTTCCCTAATAGTTTTGAGTTAATCTCAATCAGGTAGTTTGGATTTTCCTTATACGTCAGTGATGAAAGAATGTGTAAACCATAGTCTCAAGGGAAACTTGAATTAGGAGGAATGACAAGGGACTTCTAAACCATCGGGCATTCTGATATGGGAGTGGAATCTCCTAGGGAATAATTTTCCATTTATTTACATATGTTTTTGTGGGAATAATTTGCAGAGTCACTAGGCATGCTTTTCATATCCAAAAAAAAGGTGCCCACGGGACACTGACCTTCCGTCTCATATGGCATTGAATGATTATGGGGATCCAAATTTTCTCAGGGTATAGAGTTTCCAAAATGGATAATATGTCCCTGGGGATGTAAAGAAAACCCAATCCATGATTTACTGTTATCTACTTGAGATACCACATAGGTTTGACTCATATGTATAAGGGGAAGCCGGACCTTTATACATCCCATGAGTGAGGGGCCTGAGTAGGATCCCGCAAAAACAAAAACGAGGCCCCACAAATCTTTGGATGAATTTCATAGTTTATCATCATGAGATTAGGATCATTCATGAATTCCTCGTACATGTCTGACCTATGCATTGGTAAATGGGTAGTTTTTTTATGGTTGGGATGGGGTGCCAAATTTGGGTGTCACTATATATTCTGCAAGGGCATGAATCTATCTATACATAGTTATGAAGGTTACCTATACTGATTTGGTTCATTCCATGTGTAATGACATGTGAGGGAATTTTTTTATGATGGTTGTTGTGCCGGGATTCCAAATATGGGAATCTCTACGTATCCTGGATGGGCATTATTCAAGACATACATAGTTCTGAACATTCCATGAACTGATCTGGCTTGGTCCATGTGGGTGGGAATGTTTATTTTTCTCTATGGGTGTCGAGTCTACCATACATCTCTATGACATGTTTTCATAAGATAATACTTACCACTAATCATATGCTGACATGATTTATACTTGATGTGAGAAACAGGGAGTGGACATAGGGTTTCCTTTTCATGTGTTGGGAGATAGAGGATATGATGGAGGAATTTTTTGGGGGGTTGGGCCAATATCAAGGATCAAGGTGTCGCTAAATATCCTGCGAGGGAAGGAATAAATTCATACGTAGTTATTTGGGGGATCATGTAGTTTATTGTCATAAGATTAGGATGTTGTGTTTCATCTAGTTTAAAGTCTTACTACAAGGACATGAGTTACAGTTTAATTTCCTGTTTCAGGGATGAGTTCCTTATATTTTAACGTCATGTGGAAAGAAAAATGAATCAATGTTTAGGGTTATAGAGTTTGGATTATGACATCATTGTAGGATGGTACTACGCGATGTACATCATTATGAACTCACAGTCTAGGATCAGAGAGTTCGGACCATGAAATGGGGGTATAATAACTAATAGTTTAGGGTCATAGAGTTTGAAACAATATATGGGGGCGACTACAATGTGAAGTACTTCTTCAAGAACTCATAGTTTATGATGATATATTTTGGACCATGAAATGGTTGGTTTCTACTATAGGAAGTACTTCCTGAAGAACTCATAGTTTAGGTTCATAGTGTTTGGACCATGGCATGGGGGGATGCTACTCCATGAAGTACTCCATCAAGAACTCATACTTTAGGGTCTTAGAGTTTGTAAAATGACATGGGGAACTTCTAATACATGATATACTTCATCATTAACTCATATTTTAGGTTCATAGTGTTTGGACCATGACATGGGGGGAATCCACTACACGATGTAGTTCTTCAATAACATCACATTTGTGGGAGCGGTGACGAGAAGTATGTCAATCGATATCTGGGAATACCCTCCATTGGAATAGACCCTATATATGACTTATGGTCCTTCCCACTTTGGTTCAGGCTTTGGGGGATTCTTCCTGAGTATCATCGGGGTTATAGGGACTAACACCATTTCTCTTTCAAGGAAATTTCAAAGGTGGTCCTTTTTGTTGAAGGATAATGCAATCCAGTTTTGGTAGATTTCCAAACAGTGGAAAGTCCACATATTTTTTTCATCAAGATTTTCCAACTCATCAAACCATCAGTTGTATTTCTCTTCCATGGATAGTTTATCTCAACTTTCTACACAAAGTGAGGGAACATGGATTTGGAAAGTCAAAATCACCTCTGCCCTAACGGGGATTCCTGGGTGGCAGTGCATGACGTGGTCCAGTAATCCCACATTGCATGAAATATCATGTCTATCCATGATTTCTTATCCTTATCAACCATAATTTTCAGTATTATGGATAGGGTCATGATAAAATACTCTATCATCCCATTGGCCACCTCATGGTAGTGGGATGAATAGTTGGATTTGATACCATACTCCTGGTATAGCTTGTCCAACTCATCAAAGCAAATGATGGTGTCGTTGACCATTATTATATTATGGGGGACACTAAATCTGGTAATGATTTTGGTCTTCACAATGCAAACGATGTTTTCTCCCTCAACTTCCATAAATTTTATGGATTCATCCCATTTTGAAAAGTAGTCAATAATTGTGAGTATAAACTTGAACTATCTAGCTTTAGCTCGAGGATATGGTCCCACAAATCCATACCCCCAGTGGAGAATTTCCAGGAGTACATAGATGTGTGATGTAACTCCAGGCATCATAGTATGAAATTGGAATGAACATGGATGGAATGGATCTTCTTGGTCAATATGGAACAATAATGTATGAATGTTGGCTTGTAATACCCAAGCCATCAGTTTTGGTGAGATATTTTGGTAGCTGATTGACGTTATCCAGAGGCTCCGACTTGCAATTCATTGTTGAAGGCATAAATGCACCAGCGAATGACATTGTTAAGGCCTTATTTATAGTGAACCTTTTATTGGGTTATCTCATTATACACTAAAATGTGGACTGCCTATATTCAGAAATTATCCCATCTAGTCCTATCTAGCAGGAGTTCTCCATTGGCAATGTAATTTGTAATGGGTGTCATAAAGCCGGTGGTGTGACCATAAGGCTCAGAAATGAGACTAATTTCACCGATTTTCATTGTATTTATCTATATAAATGGCAAGACTGTATAGTGGTGAGAAATGCCAATGACTGATTCATCCCAGTCTGGATCATCCAATTCTATAGCGACATATTCCAATGTGTTTTCTTAGGTAGTTTGGGACCATGGGACATAAGTCAATGTTGGTTCTAATGTGAATTATGACTTACATTCTAAAACATGGTTCATCAAGGGAACCAATACTTTTTTCATAATGGTGTAGTCTCTAGTGACCTGTTTGATGACTGGATTTGAATCACCCTTTATTTTTTTGGGTTTGGATTTTACCTAAATTTCTAGTTCCAAGCTTGCAATGATGTCCTAATATTCTACTTCATTATTTGTACACCCATGTGAGAGTAGGAAAGAAAAAGGTAGGATGGAATTTTAAGGGGTAGGAATATAATTCCTAGCCCCACAGTGTTGAGCGTAGGATCTTCTATTATTTTCCCTTTTAGGATTTTGGAAGCACCATCGAAGTAAATTTCCCACATTTGGGGTTCCTCCTGTAAGAAAAACACGTATTCCTTGGGGAGTTCGGCATAAAACGTTGTTGTTTCTTCTGAGGGGTGATCGACTGGAAATTTACTAATGAATGTCCTTTGATGGCCTTCTAGGGTACATTCCATAAGTCAAACTAATGTATGAAGACCACCCATCATGATAGGAATCTATTTAACATGGGACGGTTGAGGATATATTTGAGTGGGTTGCAACGGGAGACCATTTGGACATCACAGGGCTGTAGGTAATGTCTGAGTTTCTGAACTGAGAAGATTATATCTATGTTATTTTTCAATTTTTGAATACTGAGTTTAAACATCAATAATTTTTCGATTGAGGCAATAGAGGATGTTCTCACTACCGGCATCATTCTTCTACAAGAGGAATGCACCTAATGACCATTTATGGGTTGTTACACAACAAATTAGTGGTCTCCCTCAACTGGTGGCATCAACACTAGTGGTCTTAGGTGATATATTTTGAAATTTTCAAACAATTCTAGGAAGTCATTTTCCCACTCATATGTAACTCCATTTTTCTTGAGCCCGGTGAAAGGTAAAATTTTACCCTCCAAGATGGATATGATGCGCTAAATGTAGTTGAGGTGCGCCTACAGACCTCTTAACATGGTGAGGATGTGAGGTGGGGACATTCCAAGGATTGAGTTTTTTCTTCTCAGGGTCGACTTTGATGTCTCGATATAATACGAAGAAGCTGAGGAATTTCCCAAAGGTTACACCAAATGCGCATTTTAGTGGATTCATCATTAAACTATGCAGCCATAATTTGATGAAGATTGTTTCAATATCTGATATGTGTATTGAGTGTTGTCACGATTTCACTACCAGATCGTCGACATTACACTTGATACATATTCCCAAGAAGGGCTTGAAGATGCAGCGAATGGTGCTCTGGTATGTGGCACCGACAATCATTAGACAAAAAGTCATCAATTTATAAGAGAGCACTCTCTGAGGGGCCCAAAAGTTTTTTTCTTCATCCTCCCCTAGGGCCATCCAGATCATGTATTATCTAGTATATCCATCCATGAAAAAGAGGACTTCATATTCCATTGTTTCACCGATCACTAATTTTTTGATCATGACATGGAAATCATCTTTTGGGAATTAACGATTGAGGTCCATGAAGTCAATTCTTATTCTAATCTATTTATTCTCATTTTCTACAGGGAATATGTTCTCCAAAAATATTAGATACTGGACCACCTATATGAATTTTTATTTGATCAAATTTTCAACATTAGCCTATATTTTGGCAGCATGCGTCGGGTGGGTCCTTCAGGCTGCCTACTTATAGCCCTGGTGGTCTTTTGGTAATCTTAGATGATGAGTGGAGACCACAAGATTGAGGCCTAGAATTTCAGTGTAGTTCTAAGAATAAAATCTTGATTCTTGTTTAGGAATGAGGTATTTTACTCCTTCTCTTCGACAGTCATAGCCTCACCAATCTGAGTGGGTCGCGGGTCATCTTTAGGGCCCATGTTTATCTCATTATGTTTGTCAATTGGGCTGGAGACACCTTCATTTAATGTAGGAGGGAAATATATAAGTTCGTCCTCATCCTCTTCTTCATCTTTATCATCTTATTCTTCATCTTATTCCTCATATGCCTCTTCTGATGGAGAGATGATTTTTGAAAATAAATCTCCATAGTTGGGAGAGAAATAATCTTTTTTCATAATGTGTGAGGTAGGGGTAGTTCGAGTTCCCATGGACAAGATGAGAGAATCACTGATAGGGATTTTCTAGACATCATGCGAGTCATCTTACTTTTCCATGTCTTTAGAATTGGTGTCTCATGTGGAGATAATGCTGATAATTGGGACTACATCCTAACTTGCACTTGTACATTAAACATGGTTGAGGGGAAATACGTACTCTTCCCCAAGCTCCGAGACGGGGTCAGTGGGAGCTATTTCCAATCCATTAGGGGTAGTAATCCAATCAATGTCATTGTCTGAATGATGTTTTTCATACAATTCATAGAACTGTGAATCAATATATTGTGATTGATAAGACTCAAATGGGGATTTATCATTGTATAATTTCCCATTTTTACAATTATTGCAATATTTGACGCATTGATGGTATGATGACAGAATTGATGCATGCTGATATAGAGAAGGCCTCCATAATATGACGATGAAGGTTGTACTTTTCCATACTATAATGAAATCGTAATCCAACATGAGGTCCCCGATCCGAGTTTAATGTTTGATTCATCCTATTTCTTTTGGCTTGTTTTTGTCATATCCCAGTGGAGTTGTAATGCAGGGGGTCAAGACGTCTTCATCATAGCCTAGCCTATGAAGCGTTTACAGTTAGAGGAGGTTAACTCTAGAGATATTATTGAATAGATACTATAGACATCAATTCCATTTATCTTGTTAGAAACATATATGGGTTTATGTTCTCTTGCATGATGACATCTTCATCCTTACCTGTATAGTAGATGACTGTGTGAAATTTTTTGGGATTGATCTCTATCTGATAGACTTCGACTACTGTTATATCTACCTCAAACTCTTAAAGACCTAGTAAGGCTTTTATGAGTGCCTCCCTATGTTCTGAGGATAGGCTTAATGCATCCACGATTGATATCTTTTCTAGTATTGAAGATAGATACTTTTGAATATCAAACTTCTTCTCTAATATTTGGTGCTTCCCAACTTAGAGATACCCTTTCACAGAAACATTAAGGGTTTGTTCTTTGGAAACAGATGGTTCGACGTATGTAACTAGTTCTGGTGGTGTTGCGGTTCATTTTGGGTTTGGCAGAATAGTTCTTCCTGCATGCCTTGGGTGATTTTATATTTGTTCTTCCCTTGATGAATATTCCCAGAATACTGGGCTTGGATTTCATTCAATGGGGGAAGAGGAAAATTTTGGTTCTTTCCGTGTCTCCCAAAGGGTCATTCTATGAGTTTTCTCTATGTTAAATTTTTGACTTGTGTTGTGGCTGAGAATTTAACTCCTGTCGTGATCTTGCCTTCTCGAAATCCTCCGGCCTCTTCATCCTCTTCCTCTAGCTCTCTAGTTAGGTGCGGGAAATTCGGGTTCATTGCCATAGTCTCCATCCAAGAATGGGTCCATCGTGTGAATGACATTAATGGAGTAGTAGATCAGATCTTGATATGACACTACTTCTGTCTGAATATCTCATTTTGAAGGTTTTTCATGGTGGGGCGGTGCCCATTGTACCATTTGGTGGGGTGATTCCCTTCTACCATTTTGTAGTGTGATTTCCATTGTTCCATTTGGATGGGTGAGGCTCATTGTTCCAAGTCTACTTGTATGAAATAAGAATGATTCAATACTAACTTATTATTTGGATTCATCATATATTCTTCCTCCTACTATAATTCATTCAGTCCTTTAGAGGGATGTGAGGCCGAGGAAGAAGGTTATTTAGTATTTGGAGCTTTTGGGGGCATAGTTTGTTGTTTCAACTACGTTTGGAAGATGCCCGGGATTCGGTTGATGGTATTTTAAGTCATTAAACAACCATAAATGTTCTCCCTCTTGCTGATAATCATTTTCCATTCCAATTCCTCTATTGATTCTGAGTTGGAAACATATGCTACTTGTGCTAGTGGGGGACCCTACTTGACTTTCCCTAAATCCGCCATATTTTTTATGAAATCCTTGAAAACAAATAATTCTTTGATGTTATGTCCCAGTAAATGGTGGTATGGACAATAATTTCTATGGTTGTCAAGATGCAATTCATTAGCTCATGTTGGATTCGGTAGGTGGAGAAAATTGCAATTCATAGCGGCTATGAAACAGTTGCAGACATGGTCATCTTGGAATGAGTAATCATTATTTCTTCATTCTTGAACTGATTTCATTTTCCACCCATTCACCCATCATTCCAAAGTGGGGTGGATATTGGAATTCAAGGTGTCCAACATGGTTTAGTTGGGGACTCGCAACTAGAGTCGGTGCCAAGGGTGGCTTAAGTGTGACAGAATGTCACGACCCCCTCCGATCAAATATGCCCCTCCACAGCTGGCAATGGTGAAAGGGAGATAATGACCCCTGAGTCCCACCTCCAGTAGGCTCGGGAGTGGCGACTAGCACCAAGGGTATGAGTTTTTACAAATATGGGAGGAATTACCCTTTTTTTATTTTAATATCGAGAAATAGGACAAGTCAACTACCAAAATGGAAAAGAACAAGTGTATGAAAATAAACCCAAACCAATCCCACATGCATGTTTTAAATAGTTCTGAAACAAGGTACAAGTACAAGAAAGCTCAAAAAGTACAATACCAAAATAAAAAAGAGTACAACAACTGCAACAAATCCAACTATGTATCGGTCTAGAATTACTTCCAGTGGACTATAATTGATACCTATCAGGGGACTCCATGGGCGGCTACACCCCCTGGGTGGGACACACCATCATCCCCAGTGACAGCCATTTCCTCATGAAGCCCTTGGGCGGAGAGCCATGCTTCTTCCAACGCTCACATGTGAGAGTTCCCAAGGATCAGATTCATTCCTACCTTCATTGCCTCTGATACCAATTGTAGAGACCTAAAGCTTGACGTACATAGATATTACATTACTTATGATAAATAATTAATACATAACAAAAACAGACACACAAGGACCGTAATAGTTTAGTGTCTTTGGAAACTTGGAATGTAATCTTCTAATCATGGTGAAAGATCTTAAACATCTCCCATAAAGATCATCCACTTTTTGTTTCCTAACCTATAACCTTTCTTTTAATCCTGGGGGAAAATAAAACATAAAAAGGGTGAGCTCAAATTCTTAGTAAGGGTACGCATGGATAAAATAAAACATACCATATACATTTGAACTTAAAAACATGAACATAATGTTTAAACATCAAAATCTTGAGCATCGACATAAAACATAGAAGTACATAAGGCATAAATCATAATTAAACATAAATCATGATAAAATAGCATAGGAATAAAACATGTAATTGTGGAATCCATTAAGCACATGTAATTATTTCCATAGTAGCAAAGGCATTGCTTCCAAGACCGTCTTAGTGGAAAAAGTCCCTTTTTGAATCGAGTTCACTCCTCGTTCCAGTCCTATAATATTGAACCGGATTAACTTACTATTCCAGCCATGTCTATCTAATGAGATATAAATATTTACCCAATACATTGGAGGGAGATATAGGTCCCACGCATCTCATAATGAAATCATTCTTACTTGTGCCACAAAATAAACATACATCATTCATAGAAACCCAATAAAATTAAATGGGTTTCATAAACATCATCCCATCATCACATAATCCATATAAAATAACTGGATATCATTTCATAATAAGAAAAGTGAAACCATGTAAATCATAGATACATTATACTTGAAACATACACATATGAAATAATTTCATCTTAAATGAAAAATGGTTTTGATAAAACACTTGAAATTAATTCTTGAGGAAAATATCCTTTTTTCTTCAATATAATTTTATTTTCACAAAATGTCATGCAATTTTAAAAGAAAATGATTTTTTTGAAAATAGTAATGAAATATTATGGAGGAATATTCATGAAAATAAGGATTTATAAAACCATAAAAATCCTTTCATGTCGTATACCTTAAAAAAACACTCTTCTCGTACTTTTGTCGGAAAAGTCAAAAAGTACCTTGTAGGGTAAATAAAAGAAAGCTTCCTTTCATACCATTGGGTAAAAGTCAAAACGGGTAAAAAGGACTTTAAAAATACAAGAAACCATTTTTAGGAAATATGGATATGTATGATAACAATAACCCCAGTAAATACTTATGAATAAATAATCTCGGATAAGAATGAGATTTGAATAGTTATCCCTTACCTTTGGTCTGATATGCTTCGTATGGATCCGAACCTCCTCAATAATGATTTAAATAATTTCATTGACTTATTACATAGTCATATTCATTTTTATGATATCATATATGTTTCAAATATTACATTATATTACCCGTTCTTTTGTAAATTCCATGTTAAAGTAGCGTTTTCGGTAAAATCATTTCATTTATTGTATGTGTTTCGACATGTCATTCTTGATATTATTTCTTATATCTTGATTTACACAATTCTAGAGTGTAAAGCATGATTTATATATAATATATATTCATAATATACATATATATTATAGATCTATAAAGAGAAAGGAAATACACCGTTCATGAAGACTGTAGGTCATACGTACGCATGAACGCTGTTTTCGTTTCCTTATTGAATTGGATGAAATTAAATATATGAAAAGAATATATATATATATATATATAAATCCAGTAGAATTATTATGTCATATATTTCATTATTATTCATTATATATACTTTATAATCATTCTTGAATGGTTAATCATGGAAAATGAATCTCATCGCGTTTGTGGAGACGGTAGTCCGTACGTACGCACAAGCAATAATATCATTCTCATGATCGTGGAATTGTATTAAAGTGCATGAATAATATTACAAAGTCAATAAAAATTTACAATAATAATATATATTCATTACTTTCACCATTATATCCATCCAAGTAAGGTGGTGGTGGGAAATAGATTACACCACGGCATGGAGACGGTATTCCGTACGTACGCACGCGCGGTGATTTCGTTTTCCGTAGGATGGATAGATAGAGAAATATGGCTGTTTCATACTTATAATAACATATCAGTATATGATTTATACTTATTTTATTACATCATAATGAAACAACTAAAGAATAAGAAGTGGAAGAAGAAATAAAGTTGAAAGAATCGGTAACAGACATTACATCTTTTTTGAAGCGCCTCTTTGAGACCTCCTCTTAGGGCACTAAAATTGGTCTTTGAAGAATACCAGGACCACTAGGATGTTTCTAGGGAAGTGGAGAAGATAATTTTTCAGGGTTTGGCCGAGCATGAACCTTAAAGTGGTGTGAGGAATAGAGGGAGGAGGTGCCCTTTTATAAGGGAGGAGAGGGGAACCTTTGGAATTACGAAAAATATTATTTTATTATAAAGTCATATTCGATTTTTAATAGATCAAAATTGAGTTATTTAGAATATAATGTGGGTATGGTTCGATACCCTATAATCCAATAGAATTTATACAAGTTTAGGTTTCTAATTTAACCTTATCATTCAGATTTGACTTTAAGTTAGATAATTTAACTTTTACCGTGTCTTTTTGTTTTCTTACACTATAATGTTAATAAACTTACTATAACAAGCCAAACTAACCCCAAGTTGTTTATTATTAATATATATAACCTTATTTAAGTGATTTGGCCGAGCCTTTGATTTTTAGGAATAAAATGACAATTAATAATATAATATTTGTTTTAAAAACAATTTTATGTCAATTTTGACACTATTTGGTAATTGATTTTTGTTAAAATCATAATAGAATGAATAGTTCTAAAAGAGCTAACAAAATCAATACTGTCAAGTCCTGGTAACATATAAAATTATTTTAATTCATTAAAATTCTGAAATTACATTTATTTGGGTATTTATAACATCAATTATGTCAATATTTCATTAATAAGATAATTACTGCATCCTATTTGTGTCATAAATAAATTAAATTATTTAATGTCTAAAAATTATAAATAAAATAAAATTATGTAGGAAATATTTTTATCTTTATAATGAATATTTATAGTCTAATTTATCTTATTTATAACCCTATATTAAAAAGGATTTACTTATTAAACATTGATTTTAACTATGTTAACCCTTCTTTAAATAAATTAATATTAAATGTCCGAATATAATCCAAGTTGGCCTAAATGGTCATATTTTATTCCTAAGGTTGTTTTTGGTCGAATTAAACTTATCCAATAGAATTAGGACATGTGTTAGGGTAATAATAATATCATTTTTAACCTTAATTATCCTATTTACTTTTAACCGTGGTAAATAAAAGTAAAAAAGTTAATATTTACAAAAAATTATTTTCATCTTATTGAACCACATTTTAGTCCTTGATATTAACCGTGTCTCTCGGATTTTCGAAATTCCACTCACAGAAGCGGTAAAATGATGTTTTATGAAAAATTCTGTTTTTTAACTACCACTTAGTGGTTTCACTATTCATCATAAAATGAAGGTTTCCAGAAAAATACCAAAAATTAGGCCTAAGATATATTTGATATTTTGAATCCAAAAATGATGTCTATTTTACCAAATTCAAAACATATCATTTGTATTAATTAATTTAAAAATTAATTCCCGTCATCAAAACAAATAGCGTGTTTTTAAGAGATAATAACTATCAAAAGATTGACACTTGTTTATGTCTGGTTTAAATATGAAATTACATCCAATGACAAAAATTTTATTAAATGGTAAAAATATATTCTAAGTATACTTTAATACCACTCAAATTAATAATTTATCACTACTAATTATTTCGATTAAAAAAGTTTTTTTAATTAAAATTTAGTAATTTTCACTATTCTTCAGAATATGAAAGTTATCCGAAAAGTACCAAAATTTCACCCTAAGCTAATTTCGATATTCGAAATCCAAAAATTAAGTCCATTTTGAAAGATAAAATTTATAAAATTTCAAAAATTGGGTATTACTATTCATAATGGCTAGTTCATAATAATATTATAATAATATCTCATTTAGTGAAACTCGGTATTGCGTACTACACACGCTATCAAGGAAGGTCTTTATTGCATGTAATGCAAGCCATGTCAGGGATGTGTGTATTGAAATCTCTATTTGGTGTTACGTATAACATAATCAAAACTTATTTAATTTTTACATTAAACGAAATCTATACATAATGTTGCGTAGAATAGTTTCTACAAAACGAACATGAAATTATGTGAAACGCGAGCCAAGAATAGTGTTGCGTATACTACATGAAAATATGGTGATGCGTATATCACAAGCTAATTTTGGTGTAGCGTACAACACAAGACATTAAAAAGAATATTTTTCATAAAATTTCGGGGTGTTACATTCTACCCCCCTTAAAATGAATTTCATCCACGAAATTCGTCGGGGTAATAAATGGTTTATTACACGATAGTTTCTTTCATAGAAACCAACATCGTAAAAAGGAATACTAAAACTTCATTTATAAAAGGAACGTTAGAAACATAACGGATACCCAAATAACTCATCACTGGGTTTCCACATAGGAGAACATAGGTGAAAATATGGATATGGAGGAGAAAGCTAACCATCATGTTCTGATGGAGAGTGGTAGAAAACATGGCTATGAAAAAGCCATCAATCACAAAGCCATAAATTTGTGATTATCTAAGGTACCACCTGATTCATCGGATATAAGAGCACTAGGACAACATTTTTGGTTTTCAATATAATTTCCCTAATATTGAAAATTTTGAATTAGAAGAAATACTTGCTTAATTTTGGTACAATCTCACTATTGTTCATGCTTTGAACAATTTCCACTTCATCTCTTAATGAAATGAAGTGGAATTTGTTATGCGTGAAGTGTTAGCAGATCATGTGATAGAATGATGGGTCATTCCATCTGTTTCAAACAAAAGTTTAGAAAAAGTTATCAAATATACATTATTCCATCTATGGTGAGGTTAATCATATATGATTCCCAAAATGAACTTATACTTCATATATCATATAGCTTAATAAAATAAAACTAGTTTCTACTTACCAGTGAATTACTGTAGGCCAGTGGTAGGCGATAAAGGC
This sequence comes from Viscum album, assembly GCA_963277665.1. Taxonomy (NCBI): domain Eukaryota; kingdom Viridiplantae; phylum Streptophyta; class Magnoliopsida; order Santalales; family Viscaceae; genus Viscum; species Viscum album. The sequence continues at coordinate 619,319,008 of OY728128.1, forward strand.
CCGTCACACTTCGGTTGTGGGTTCGATTCCCACATCCTTGTCCGATGTGATGGGTTTTCACCCATCCTGCAGGTTGTCCTTTTTCATCAATAATATCGAAAAAAGTTCTTATCTAAAATACTTCGGTCCAAGATCATAGTATAAAGAAAATTATTACTTGAAATGTCACATAACAATCACATGAATGCCATCATTTATCCCCCATATATCATTAGATATATCATGTTGGTAAAATTACAAACATTCGAAGGCCTTAATCATGTATTCTCTTGAAAAATGAATACCCATTGAACCTCAGTGAAAACATGAGTGCTGTAAAAAGTTAACGCCTTCCACATACCAAAACAACAAAATACTATATACTCAAACCATGATATAACTATTTCCTTATATTAGTCATGAGCTCATGAATACTGTCAAACATTTCATTTTCTCCTTATCCCTTCATTATGCGCATATCATATTATTTCCAAAAATATCTCAATAACTTTACATGGTTACCGATACCATAAAATTATTGAAAACCACAATAGACTAATACACAAATATTCTAATACGCCATAAAAGTACCTCAAAAACATTATTATTGAATACCAATACATAAACACTTTAATCCATCCTCTTCAATGATTGTCCTGGAATAAGTCATTCCTTGATTTAGAAGTAACTTTTTAGGTCAGGGTACTGAGTTGGGTAATTCCCATGTTATCTACAAATAAGACATTGAACTCCATAATAGTCTTTCACTCTATGACCCTTTTCTCCACATAGATAACATCTTTCCCTCTATTTCAGGTATTCTTCAAGGTTCTTCTTCCCTTCTTTAGAAATCTCAATATTCCTTTCTTTATACTCCTCAACATGAGAACTTGCATAAAAGTCTACCTTCCTCTTATTTGATTAATTAGGCATACCACTAAATTTCACCTTGTTAATCATATATCGTGATGACTGATTCAGCATAATCACATTATCTTTCTCTCTAGGCATTATGCAATTTTGTTGCTCATAGTCACCAATTTTTCCATTGGATTCAATGTTAACCTAATTCCTTTTGGTTCCCTCCATTGACTAGAACACAAAAATAATTCTCTGAGATGTAAAAATCATGCAAGGGAAAACAACATAGTAAAGGGGGAGTGCCCTCAATATATAACATCTTAGGTTAAATTCTAAGATCGTTACTATAGTTCTAGGACTATATCCTATACGTATACTTATCCTTAGGGACATCCCAAGACATACCTTAGAAATATCTCTAGGGATCTCACTAAAGTTCTTGCATCCTAGTTTCCAAATGTTGACTAATGCTTTCCTCTGATACCAATTGTAGTGGTCTGGAATTCCTTCCAGTGGACTATAATTGATACCTATCAGGGCACTCCATGGGTGGCTACACCCCCTGGGCGGGACACACCACCATCCCCAGTAGCAGCCATTTCCCCATGAAGCCCTTGGGTGGAGAGCCATGCTTCGTCCAACATTCACATGTGAGAGTTCCCAAGGATCAGATTCATTCCTACCTCCTTTGCCACTGATACCAATTGTAGAGAACTGAAACTTGACGTACATAGATATTACATTATGTTTTCAGAATACTTAACACATAACAAAAACAGACACACAAGGACCGTAATAGTTTAGTGTCTTTGGAAACTTGGAACGTAATCTTCTAATCGTGGTGAAAGATCTTCAACATCTCCCATAAATATCTTCCACTTTTTGTTTCCTTACCTAAAACCTTTCTTTTAATCCAAGGGGAAAATAAAACATAAAAAGGGTGAGCTCAAATTCTTAGTAAGGGTAATCATGAATAAAATAAAACATACCATATACATTTGAACTTAAAAACGTGAACATAATGTTTAAACAAAAAAATCGTGAGCAACGACATAAAACATGGAAATACATAAGGAATAGATCATAATAGAACATAAGTCATGATAAAATAGCATGGTAATAAAACATTTAATTATTTCATCCATTAATCACATGTAATTATTTCCATAGTAGCCAAGGCATTGCTGCGAAGACCATCTTAGTGGACAAAGTCCCTTTCTGAATTGAGTTCACTCCTCGTTCCAGTCCTGTAATACTGAACAAGATTAACTTACCATTCCAGCCATGTCTATCTCATGAGATATAAATATTTTCCCAATGAATTTTAGGGAGATATAGGTCCCACCCATCCCATAATGAAATCATTCTTACATGTGCCACAAAGTAAACATACATCATTCATAAAAACCTAATAAATAAAATGGTTTTCATAAACATCATCCCATCATCACTTAATCCATATAAAATAAATGGATATCATTTCATAATAAGAAAAGTGAAAACATGTAAATCATAGAGACATTATACTTGAAACATACACATATGAAATAATGTCATCTTAGATGAAAAATGGTTTTGATAAAACACTTGAAAAGAATTCTTGAGGAAAAAATACTTTTTTCTTCAAAATCATTTTCTTTTCAAAAAATGTCATGCAATTTTAAAAGAAAAGGATTTTGTTGAAAATAGTCATGAAATATTTTGGAGGAAGCTTCATGAAAATAAGTCTTTATAAAACCGTAAAAATCCTTTCATTCCATATACGTTAAAAAACATTCTTCTCAAACTTTTGTCGGAAAAGTCAAAAAGTACCTTGTAGGGTAAATAAAAGAAATTTTCCTTCCATACCATTGGGTAAAATTCAAAATGGGTAAAAAGGAATTTAAACATACATGAAACCATTTTTAGGAAACATGGGAATGGATGATAACAATAACGCCAGTAAATACTTACGAATAAACAGTCTCGGATAAGAACGAGATTGGAATTGTTATCCCTTACCTTAGGTCCGATATGCTTCGTATGGATCCAATCCTCCTGTATAATGATTTAAAAAATTACATTTACTTATTAAATAATCATATTCATTGTTATGATATCATATATGTTTCACTTATGACTTTATATTACCCGTTATTTTGAAAATCCCATGTTAAAGTAGCGTTTTGGGTAAAATCATTTCATTTATCGTATGTGTTTCGACTTGTCGTTCTTGATATTATTACATATATCCTGATTTAAATAATTATAGAGTGTAAAACAAGATTTATATATAATATATATTCATCATATACATATATATTATAGATCTATAAAAATAAAGGAAATACATAGTTCATGAAGACGGTATGTCGTACGTATGCATGAACGTTGTTTTCGTTTCCTTATTGAATTGAATGAAGTTAAATAGATGACATACATATATATATATACATAAATAAAATAGAATTATTATGTCATATATTTAATTATTATTCATTATATATACTTTATAATCATTTTTCAATGGTTGATCATGGAAAATGAATCGCATCGCGTTCGTGGAGACAGTAGTCCGTACGTACGCATGAGCGATGACATCATTCCCATGACCGTGGAATTGTATTAAAGTGTATGAATAATATTAAAGAATCAATATCACCTTACAATAATCATATATATTCATTACATTCACCATCATACCCATCCAAGTAAGGTGGTGGTGGAAAATAGATTACACCACACCGTGGAGACGGTATTCCGTACGTACGCACGCGTGGTGATTTCCTTTTCTGTAGGATGGATAGATGGTGAAATATGGTTGTTTCATACTTATAATAACATATAAGTATATGAGTGATACTGATTTTATTACTTCATAATGAAACAACTAAAGAAGAAGAAGTGGAAGAAGAAATAAAGTTGAATGAATCGGTAACAGACATTACCTCTTCTACGAAGCGCCTCTTTGAGACCTCCTCTTAAGGAACTAAAATTGGTCTTTGAAGAAGACAAGGACCTCTAGTATGTTTCTAGGGAAGTGGAGAAGATAATTTGTCCGGGTTTGTCCGAGAATGAAGTCTCAATGTGGTGTGAGAAAGAGAGGGAGGAGGTGCCCTTTTATAAGGGAGGAGAGGGGGACCTTTGGAATAAGTAAAAGTATGTTTTTATTATAAAGTCATATTCGGTTTTTAATAGCTCAAAATTGAGTTATTTCTAAGATAAGGTGGGTATGGGAAGAAATACTCTAATAAAATATAATTTATACATGTTTAGGTTTCTATTTTAAACTTATCATTTAGATTTAACTTTAAGTTAGATAATTTAACTTTTACTGTGTCTTCTTGTTTTCTTACAATATATTGTTAATAAACATACTATAACAAGCCAAACGAACCTCAAGTTGTTTATTATTAATATATATATCCTTATCTAAGTCATTTGGGCGAACATTATATTTTTAGGTATAAAATAACAATTAATAATATAATATTTTTAAAAAAACTATTTTATGTCAAATTTGACACTATTTGGTAATTGATTTTTGTGAAAATCATAACAGAATGCTTAGTTCAGAAAAAGTTAACTAAATCAATACTAACATGTCATGTTAACCTAGAAAATTATTATAATTCATAAAAAGTATCAAATTACATTTATTTGGGTATTTACAAAATCAATTATGTCAATATTTCATTAATAAGACAATTACTGCATCATCATTGTGTCATAAATAAATTAAATTATTTAATGTCTAAAAATTATATATAAAATACCATTATGTAGGAAATATTTTTATCTTACTAATTAATACTTATAGTCGAATTTATCTTATGTATAACCCTATATTAAAAATTATTTACTTATTAAAATTTGATTTTAACTATTTTAACCCTTCTTTAAATATATTAATATTAAATGTCCTAATCTAATCCAAGTGGGCCTAAATGGTTTTATTTTATTCCTAAGGTTGTTTTTGGTCTAATTACACTTATCCAATAGAATTAGGACATGTGTTAGGATAATAATATCATTTTTACCCTTAATTATCCTATTTACTTTTAACCGTGGTAAATAAAAGTAAAAAAGTTACTGTTCACCAAAAAATATTTTCATCTCATTGAACCACATTTTAGTCCTTGATATTAACTGTGTCTCTCAGATTTTCTAAATTCCACTCACAGAAGTGGTAAAATTATGTTTTATGAAAAATTCAGTTTTTTAACTACCACTTAGTGGTTTCACTATTCATAAAAAAATGAATGTTTCCAGAAAAATACCAATAATTAGGCCTAAGCTATATTTGATATTATGAATTCAAAAATTATGTCTATTTTAACAAATTCAAAACATATCATTTGCATTAATTAATTTAAAAATTAATTCCCTTCGTCAAAACAAATAGCGTGTTTTTAAGAGATAATAACTATCAAAAGATTGACACTTGTTTATGTCTTGTTTAAATGTGAAATTAAATCCAAAGACCAACATTGTATTAAATGGTAAAAATTTATTCTACATATACATTAAAACAAATCAAATTAATAATTTATCACTATTAATTATTTCGATTTGAAAAATTGTTTTTAATTAAAATTTAGTAATTTTCACTATTCATCAAAATATGAAAGTTATCCGAAAAGTACCAAAATTTCACCCTAAGATAATTTAGATATTCCGAATCCAAAAATGAAGTCCATTATGAATGATAAAATTTATAAAATTTCAAAAAGTGAGTATTACTATTCATAACGGCTAGTTTATAATAATATTATAATAATATCTCATTTAGTGAAACTCGGTATTGCGTACTACACATGCTATTGAGGAAGGCCTTTATTGCTTATAATGAAAGCCAAGTCAGGGCTGCATGTAGTGAAAGCTCCGTTTGGTGTTGCGTATAACATAATCAATACTTATTTCATTTATACATTAAACAAAATCTATACATAATGTTCCGTAGAATAGTTTCTACAAAACGAACATGAAATTTGTGTAACGCGAGCCAAGAATAGTGTTGCGTATACTGCAAGAAAATACGGTGTTGCATATATCACAAGCTAATTTTGTTGTAGCATACAACAAAAGATTTTAAAAATAATATTTTTCATAAAATCTCGGGGTGTTACAAACTGTCCAGACTAGTAGGGTCCCGCACGGCCCTGGTAATTCTCCTAGAAACCTGAATGTAAACGTAGGGTGAGAATACAAGTATACTCAGTAGGGAAACCTAAAGCTCTCGTGCAGAAGTGGGGAGATATCCTAATGTCCCGTGAGAACAACAGAAGAAACCTAGCAATGAATTCTATCCACACAACCTCATCATTCACACTCACCAAAAACACAATCATAACAGGTAGTAGTATATAAAAACAAGAGTATTGGGTACCCCGCAATATTTCCCACTAGTTAGTTTCTCTTCCTAATGGAGAACGTCCTGACACTACCACACTCTTCCTGCCTGCACACACCTGGGCCTCAAGAACAACACATCCCGCCCTTACACACATAGGCCTCACAACTACGTATCCCGCACGCACACACCTGGGCCTCATCCTGAAGGTTCTTGGGAAATAGTAAAACCTGCCTAAAGAGTCTTAGGCTAAAACCACCCCAATCAAAACCTACCCAAAGAGTCTTGGATGTAAGGTCGCCTCAAGCAATCACAGCCTATGGAAGGAACAGGAAGGAGCTAGTAACTATGGGAAAACACCCTCTCCCATGAAATGGGAGTGTTCGGCACTAAGTGCTCAACATGGGTGGGGTGCGTCAAAACACAAGATACAGATATATATATATATACCAAACACTAAGCCCAACATATGGCTTCTAAATAGAGAAAATGAGCTCGTGCCTCAGCATTGCTACCATGAAGCATGAATATAACAACAACCCCAACCCCATTTTGGTTTTCACATTTCAGCAGAATTAGTTTATTAGTTCCTTAATTACTGGGAAACTATCCACAACCAACCACATCGATCATTCGTAAAACATATCCCTGCCACGCACAAATCAAGTTAGGAAAACACAAGAAACACAACCAAGTCCTTCTTATTATCCAACCAACCCCATTTATTATTATTCTCGTTCCATTACTATGCCCCACCATTCATTAACTCTCCCACATTTTATTAATTAGTCACAACCCACGGTCCGTTCACATTCCAACCCATCCCTGCAGACCCTCTTCCAACCATCATAACCACAACCACACCATACATCATCATCCCTTGATACAACTTATCGCATCCCCGCTGCTCACCCGATCCACGACAACCCACAAAACAAGGTTTGTGCCACATCATCGCCCCTTTAACATCATTTACAGTAGCCTTGATGCCCGTTCTATTCATAAAAACCCAGGATTCACCACTCCCTTTCACACACTAGTATCCAAGACAAATCCCACATGTTCATTATTCCATTTTATTTAACCGGTGTGATCACACAAGGGTTCCAGATTTTAATCATCCAACTTTACGTGATTTACCAAAATCCATATCCCACAAGGTTCCATTCACAAAACAGTCTAGATTATAGAGAATCATTTAATTGCACAAGCAAAGGCCCCCAATGACCGTGATTTTCAGTAGGCATAAGCCTATTCAATTCAGAAGATAAAATCACAGGATATAGGATAAACATAATAACTTACCCATCCCCATTCTTTAACCTGTTATTATCTTTATTTAACCAGTTCAAAATTGTTTCACATAAACAAGAGGACACCCACCCCGCATGATGAAAAATTTAGAGAGACGAAGGTAAGATCCCTACCTACACAGGTTCTGATCACAATGTTTCCCTGGATCAACATCAGAAGACGTCCATCCGTGTCCGTCACTTCTGTCAAATCCCGGAAAAACCTCCTTGGGTGGAAGTTGGAGAGGAAGGACTAATGGAAAGAAAATGGATCCAAGATCAGGAGTTCCTCCTCCTCGTTAAGATCCTGTGTCCACTGACGGATTGTAAATCAGAGCTCGGACGAAGATGTTATGGAAGAAAGAGCCTTTGAGTCTCTTGAGAGAGCTCTGCTTAGAGGAAAGGGGAGGAGAGGAGTGAGTTGAAAAGGAGGAGAGGACCCCTCCTTTTATAGGAGAGTAAAACAAAATTACACGGCGTGTACTCGGCCATTTCACACGGTCACCATGCGGCTTCAAACACGGCCTTTAATGCAAAACGCGGTCGTTGACTGGTCAACACAAGGCTTGACGGTAACGCGTACGCGGGGAGGGACTACCCGACGTATAGTATTGGATACAAAGCGTGTACTCATTTATTTTGGATGTCAAGGACACGGCTTCAACACGACACACGGTCATTGACTGGTCAACAAACGGTTTGAAGGTAGCGCGTACTCGGGGAAGGACTACACGGCGTGTAGTATGAGGAACATGGCGTGTACCCATTTATTTCAGACGGCAAGGACATGGCTCCAACACAGCACATGGTCGTTGACTGGTCAACACACAGTAACGCGTACGTGGGGAGGGACTACACGACATGTAGTGTTGGATACACGGCGTGTACTAATTTATTTCACATGGCAAGGACACAGCCTTCAACACGGGGTATACCCGGAAAAGTGGTACATGACGTGTACTCACACTACATGGCGTGTACTTACAAAATTCTGGAAATTGTGGGAAATGTCCATTTTACCCTCTAGAACAATCTGTGACCTTCTTTTTTTGAAAAAGGAATGGGTCGGAGAGGTCTGGGCCATTGCATTATATACCTCTTAAAACATTCTCATCCCCAAGAATTCAAAACCAACCTAGGGGAAGCCAAAAATATACCTCTCAGGGTTTTCATTATAACAGGAACCCAACCAACAACCCTAATCATAGGTGTTAGGAATTATCTCTCCCATGTCGAGATATTATCCGCTTTAGGTAGCACTGACTCGCCTGCATGGGTTTGATCACATCCGCATTAATGCATCTCGATTAAGGATTGGGCTTTACCACTTCTATATATTAGGATTTTCAGACTTACACTGCCCCCATCACCGTATAAACCACACACTGCCTGAACACATGGCTTGGGGAATTCCTTCTCCCATGTTGAGATATTATCCACTTTAGGCGGCACTGACCCACCCGCATAGGTTCAATCACATCCGCATTAATTCATCTCGATTAAGGATTGGGTTTCCCCTTTTCCCACATATCCGGACACATTACACACTTCCAGAGAACAAGGAATCAAAAGGTCTCAAAACCGACAAGCCAAGAATTCCATATATCATGGGTACAAAGTATAACATCAAAACAAATCTCAGAAGAACAGTTGAAAACACAAGTCAAAACAACACCGGGTACTGAGCATGCATCTGGGCCTCCCACTCCCACGTTCTCTCCTTGAGGCCCCCATGCCTCCACAACACACGAACCAAGGCGATGGTTCGTCCATGGAGCACATTCTCTTTACGATCCTTGATTCTGACTCGACATTCCTGAAAGGTTGCATCGTCTCCCATATCTAACTCTCCCCAGTTGATAACGTGAGAGTCGTCGTGTAAGTACTGACGAATATGGGAGACGTGGAAGACATCATGAATCTTCTCCAACGGAGGTGGCAGGGCCAGCTGATATGCTACCTCGCCGACTCGCCTCCGCACCTCGAAAAGTCCGATGAACCTTGGGGAGAGTTTACTCCCCTTCCTGAACCTCTGCTGCCCCCGTCGAGGGTAAACCTTCAAGAACACATGGTCTCCCACCACGAACTCCAAGGGCCTCCTCCAACGATCAGCATAAGACTTTTGTCGGTCCTAAGCCGCATTCATCCTCTCACGCACAAGATGAACTTTCTCAGTGGTGCTCTGTACTACCTCTAGCCCAAGAGCACCTGTCTCACCAACCTATGCCCCGAAAATGGGTGAACAAAATGGTCTTCCATACAGAGCCTCAAACAATTCCATGCCAATAGTAGAGTGGAAGCTGTTATTGTAGGAAAACTCTACTAAAGGCAATTGTTGTACCCATGATCCTCTGAAATCCAGAACGCATGCTCGCAACATGTCCTCCAACATCTAGATAGTCCGCTCTGTCTGCCCATCGGTCTGGGGGTGGAAAGCAGTGCTAAGGTGTAGCTGGGTGCCAAAAGCATGTGGTAACCCCCTCCAGACTCATGAGGTAAACCGATTATCCCGATCTAAGACGATAGTCTTTGTAACTCCATGCAACCGCACAACCTCGTCTACGTACCTCTTTGCTAAGGTACTCACCATGCATGACTCCTTAATTTCTAAGAAGTGAGCTGATTTCGTCAGTCGATCCACCACTACCCATATAGCATCATAACCACCCTGAGCTCTGGGTAGTCCTGTAATGAATTCCATTGAGATGTCGTCCCACTTGCACTCTGGGACATCTAAATGATGAAACAATCCACTGGGAACACGGTGTTCGGCCTTCACTTGCTGACACACTAGGAATTTAGCCACAAACTCTGCCACTTCTCGTTTCTCCCCAGGCCACCAAAACTGTTCCCTCAAGCCTCGGTACATTTTTGAAACTCCTGGATGTACTTCCAAGCCTGAGCTATGGAACTCACAGAGAACTCCCTCATCCATTTTTTCTAGGACAAAATCCTTCCCTGAAAAAGCATCTGATGTCGGCTGTCCTCTGACCATCCTTCTGGAGTGTTCCCCTAATCGATACTATCCCACATCACTTCCTCCTCGGAGTCCCCCCACTGACACTCTTCCACCTTCTGCAACAAGGAGGACTGCACCTTCATCTGAAACAAACAGCCTCTCACACCTTCTACCCTTGCATCCAAGTGCAAGGAAGCCAACTCTCCCATTGCTTTCCAAGAATTAATGGATTCCCAAACCACTTACTTATGCGAATTCCTGCTCATGGCATCAGACAAAACGTTTCCCTTACCATCAGTGTAAGAGATCTTGATGTCATAGTCTTGGAGAAACTCAACCCATCTCTGCTGCCGTAAGATCAGGTCACGCTGGGAGAAGATATAACTCAATCTCTTGTGATCTGAGAAGTGCACAAAGTGCTCCCCAAAGAGGTAATGTCACCAAAACATCAGTGCGAACACTACATATACAAGCTCTAGGTCATGGGTGGCATAGTTTCACTCATGAGGGCGCAACTGCCTAGACCCATAACAGATCACTCCCTTCTTCTGCATCAGCACGCACCCCAGACCATGGCCAGAAGAATCAAAAAACACCTCATACAATAACCCTTCCTCTGGAAACCTGAGTATGGGAGCACTGGACAACTTCTTCTTCATGTAGTGGAAAGCTTTCTGGCACTGATAGCTCCATAGGAAAACTTCGTTCTTCCTAGTCAAAGCGGTCAATGGAGCAGCAACTTGAGAGAAGTCTGAAATGAACCTCTGATAGTAACCTTCCAACCCCAGGAAACAATGAACTTCCTCCATGCTCTTGGGTTCCACCCAAGAAACAACAGCCTCCACCTTCGAATGGTCCACTAACACTACATGCTGAGACACCACATGCCCAAGGATGTGTACTTCTTGCATCAAGAACTTACACTTCAACAATTTACCATAAATCTGGTGGTGTCGATGGACTTCCAAGACTTCCCGGAGATGCTCAATGTGATCTTCCTATGATCTTGAGTAGATTAGGATGTAATTGATAAACACAAAGATGAACCGGTCCAGAAACTCTTGGAAGAAAAAGTTCATAAGTCCCAGGAGCATAGTCGGTTCATTCGTTACACCAAATAGTATCACAACAAACTCAAAGTTCCCATACCTGAACCTGAAAGTTGTCTTCAAGATGTCACTTTCCTTTACCCTCAACTGATGATATCCAGATCGTAGATCAATATTAGAAAACCATCATGCTCCCCTCAGTTGTTCGAAGAGATCATCTATCCTTGGAATGGGGTAATGGTTCTTGATTGTTACCTGGTTCAACCTTCAGTAGTCTATGCATAGCCTGAGACTACCATCTTCCTTCTTCATGAACAAAACAGGAGCAATCCATGGTGATACGCTGGGTCAAATAAAACCCTTCTCCATCAGATCGTTAATCTGAATCCGCAACTCTGAAGGTTCCATCTGATAAGGGGCCATCGAAATCCGATGGGCACCAGGCTGTAATTCTATCCCGAACTCAACATCACGTCGGGGGTGTAGAGTCACATCCTCCTCAGGAAAAAAATCGAGGAACTCCTCAAAAACCTCCGTGAAATCCATTGTTTATGTATCAGCTGGAACCACTGATAACCCGCCTAACAAGGAAAGCAAAGGCTTCACATGACGGCTTCCTACCTAATAGATCCTCTCGCCAACAAAAGATATGCACTGTCCATCCACATCATAGAACACGACCCTCCTTCGGAAACAGTCAATAACAGAAAATAACCAATCGATACCTAGGATGTCATCGTATGGCTGCATCTGTAACAGAAGAAGGTCCCCACTAGATCGATTCGGTCCCAACGTTATCTCACATACCCGGCAAATGCAAGTTATGCTGGTCTGGCCTCCAACTGGTGTACTCAGCACCAGTGGTATGGAAAATCTCTCTACGTCTAGACCTAAGGCATGGGTTAGAACAGGTGAAAAAAAGGAGTGTGAAGCTCCCAAATCAAACAAAGCAGAAACGAGAGTGATGAACAAACAAATCATACCTCGCACCACCTCTGGTCCTATCGAAGCTACCAACTATGCTGCGTGCAACTGTCCACACCCAGCTCCTCTTCCTCTATGATGTCGACCACCTCCCCAACCACGCCCTGGTCGAGGTCCCTAAGGAGCACCCTGTGATCGGCCTCCTCCGGCAAAGTCTGCCCTCGGAGGAGCAGGGTCCTGCTCCGGCTGGAAGGGCCTCACCGACAACTGGTGCTGTTGAGGTGGGCGCTGAACCTTCCCACCTCCACCGTACTGATCTCAGGTCAAGCACCAACTCTGAATGTTCCCAAAACTTCAACAAGAAAAACACTTCGGTTATGGGATCGTAAAAAAGGGACGAGGACCCGAAGATCTAAACTGGAACTGCTGGGGCCTGCTCCCCATGGGCCTGAACTTGGAAGGTCCTGTCGCAGGAGACCTGCTGCTGACTGCCTTCCCCCTTCGACGAGCCCGGCAGGATCCCCTCTCGTGGTGCACCTCCAAGTGAGTGAATCCTCTCTACAACCTCTGCCTTCTTCTGTACTGCCATGTATGTCGGAAGGTTGAAGGAGGTAACAACATACTAAAGCAAAGGAAGAAGCGCCTCCTCCAAAAGTCTCGCCTGAGGCTCCTCATCCGGAAAGATATCTGGAGCAAAGCATAGGAGATCCTTGAACTTGATCCCCAACTCTCATACTGAAATAGTACCTGCTGAAGGGAGAGTAACTCATGCCTCTTCTCTTCCTTGATCATGGAAGAAAGGAATTCCTCTCGGAATTCCTTCTCAAAGTCATCCCATGGAACCTCTACCTCTATCCTCTCTCCGAGGTAGAGCGTCCACCAATATCACATGGCCCCTCTTAGCTGACTGACTGATAGGGGAACCCAGTACTCCCTTGGATCACAGATCAATGTAAAAGAGATCCCTAGCTCCTCAAGTCACCCCTCCGTCTCCGTATCCGAAGTACTACCCTCGTACTTCTTGAGGGTTTGCTGCTGGAAAGAACGGAGAGTCTTATGCCACTAGCTATCTTCCTCCTCTCAGTCAATCCTCAACTAATCGACCACCTGAATCTTCTGGGCCTCGGCCTTCTAAGCCACCCGGGGACGACTTCCAGGTGACGTAGCTTTACGGTAAACAAAGATCGCCTAAGTCCAAGTAGTAAGGAAATTTCTCAAGGTTTTATTTTATAATTTATTTATTTCAAAGTATCTTTCCTAGAACACACAAATCAAGTAAAACACAATCATGATGACACATGTACCTTCCCTAGGGTCTCTACCCTAAAATTAATGTTGTCTCACTTGGTCGTTCGGTAGGCTCAGAGTCCTTGCATCGGATCATGAGGGGCCCTAAAATCTGGTGTCCTAGCCGGTCTTCCCTGGCCTATGTCACAAACCAAGATTAACCAACACTGTTTCCCTACCATCCCATGCAATCCTCACTATGCCTAACTCTAGACTCCATCCTATCTCTCAACAATCACCTTTGATACCATTCTGTCACGACCCCTTCCACCAATGATGCCCCTCCTGAGCTGGCAATGATGAAAGGGAGATAATGACCCCCTAGTCCCGCCTCCAATAGGCCCCAGAGTGGCGAATAGCACCAAGGGTATGAGTTTTCACAAATATGGGAGTTATTACCCTTTTTTATTTTAAGATCGGGAAATAGGACAAGTCAACAACCAAAAGGGAACAGAACAATTGTATGGAAATAAACCCAAACCAATCCCACATGCATGTTTTAAACATTTATGAAACAAGGTACATGTACAAGAAAGCTCAAAAAGTACAACACCAAAAGAATCATGAGTCTAGAAACTACAACACCTCCAACTGTCCCAACTAGTAGGGTCCCGCCCGGCCCTGGTAGTTCTCCTGGAAACCTGAATGTAAACATAGGGTGAGCATACAAGTATACTCAGTAGGGAAACCTAAAGCTCTCATGCACAAGTGGGGAGACATCCTAATGTCCCGTGAGAACAACAGAAGAAACCTATCAAGGAATTCTATCCACCCAACCTCACCAGCCACACTCACCAAAAACAAAATCGCAATAGGTAGTAGTATATAAGAACAAGAGTATTGGGTAACCCGCACCATTTCCCACTAGTTAGCTGCTCTTCCTAATGGCGAATTTCCTGACGCTACCACACTCTTCCCGCCCACACACACCTAGGCCTCAAGAACCACACATCCCTCCCGCACACACCTGGGCCTCACAACCACGTATCCCGCCCGCACACACCTGGGCCTCACAACCACACATCCCGCCCGCACACACCTGGACCTCACAGCCATGTATCCCACAAGCACACACCTCGGCCTCATCCCGAAGGTTCATGGGGAAAAGTAAAACCTGGCCGAAGAGTCTTGGGCTAAAACCACCCCAATCGAAACCTACCCGAAGATTATTGTGTGTAAGGTTGCCTCAAGCCATCACAGCCTATGGAAGAAGGAGCAGGAAAGATCTAGTAACTATGGAAAAACACCCTCTCCCATGAAATGGGAGGGTTTGGCACTAAGTTCTCAACATGGGTGGGGTGCGTCAAAAAACAAGATACAGATATATAAATATATACCAAACACTCAGCCCAACCTATGGCTTCTAAACAGTGAAACTGAGCAAGTGCCCCATCACTGCTACAACGAAGCATGAATACAACAACATCCCCAACCCCATTTAGGTTTTCAAATTTCAGAAAAATTAGTTTATTAGTTCCTTAATTACTAGGAAATTATCCACAACCAACCACATCGATTGTTCGTAAAACATATCCCTACCATCCACAAATCAAGTTAGAAAAACACAATAAACACAACCACGTTTTTTTATTAGCCAACCAACCCCATTGATTATTATTCCCGTTCCATTACAATGCCCCACCATTCATTAAATCTTCCACATATTATTTATTATTCATAACCCAGAGTCCGTTCACATTCCAACCCATCCCTACAGCCCTGCTACCATCCAATATAACCACTAACACACCGTACATCATCATCCCTTGATACAACTTATCACCGCCCCGCTGCTCACCTGATCCACAACAATCCACAAAACAAGGTTTTTGACACCCCATCGCCTCTTTAGCATCATTTACTGCAGCCCTGCTGCCCGTTCTATTCGTAACAACCTAGGATTCACCCTTCCCTTTCACATACCAGTAACCAATCCAAAACCCACATGTTCATTACTCCATTTTATTTAACCGGGGTGATCACACAAGGGTTCTAGATTTTAATCATCCAATATTATGTGATTAACCAAATTCCACATTCCACAAGGTTCCATGCACAAAAACGGTGTAGAAGACAGGGCAGCATTTAATTGCGCAAGAAAAGGGCCCCCAATGGCTGTGATTTTCAGTAGGCATAAGACTATTCAATTCACAAGATAAAATCATAGGATATAAGATAGACATAACAACTTCCCCATCCCCATTATTTAACCAGTTATTATCTTTACTTAACCGGTTCAAAAGTGTTTCACATAAACAAGAGTACAACCACCCCACATTATGCAAAATTTAGAGAGAAGAAGGTAAGATCCCTACCTCCACAGGTTCTGATCACAAAGTCCCCCCGGATCAACTTTAGAAGACGTCTGTCAGTGTCTGTCACTTCTGTCAAATCTAGAAAAAACCTCCTCAGGTGGAAGTTGGAATGGAATGACCGAAGTAAAGACAACAGATCCAATATCCGGAGTTCCACCTTTTCGTTATGATCCTGTGGTCGCTGACAGATCGTAAATCGGAGCTCAGACGAAGATGTTATGGAAGAAAGAGCCTTCGAGTCTCTTGGGAGAGCTCTACTCAGAGGAAAGGGGGGAGAGAAGTGAGTTGAAAAGGAGGAGAGGACCCTCCTTTTATAGGTGAGAAAAACAAAAGTACATGGCATGTAATTTATGGTACACAAATTGTACTCGGCCATTTCATACAGTCACCACGTGGCTTCAAACACAGCCTTCAATGCGGAACGCGGTCGTTGACTAGTCAACACACGGCTTGAAGGTAACGTGTACGCGGGGAGGGACTACATGGCTTATAGTATTGGATACACGGCATGTACTCATTTATTTCACAAGGCAAGGACATGACATCAACATGGCACATGGCCATTGACTGGTCAACACACGGTTTGAAGTTAACCTGTACACGGGGAAGAACTACACGGCGTGTAGTATGAGGTACACGGTGTGTACCCATTTATTTCACATGGCAAGAACATGGTTCCAACACAGCACATGGTCATTGTCTGGTCAACACACGGTGAAGCGTATGCGGGGAGGGACTACACGGCGCGTAGTATTGGATACACAGCGTGTACTCATTTATTTCACATGGTAAGGACATGGCCTTCAACACGGGGTATACCTGGAAAAGTGGTACACGGCGTGTACTCACACTACACGGCGCGTACATACAAAATTCTGGAAAGTGTTGGAAAAGTCCATTTTACCCTCCAGAACACTTCGTGACTTTCTTTTTCTGACAAAGGAATAGGCCGGAGAGGTCCGGGCCATTACACAGAAGATGCTTCATCTTTTCCTATTATTTTCCCAGTGGTTGATGGGGGCCACACAAGACTTGAGATTGGTCATTTTCAAGGATTTTTATATTCATTTGGAAATAGAAGTGATATATAAATCCACTTTTTAACTTCACCAGGATGTGCAGGGTTCACAATTCACCACGAAGTTTGTCGATGCACAAGGCGAGAATTTCAACTTGGGGGAGCGGCCAGTTCATGAAATAACTCTAGAATTTCTATATGTAAATTAATTATGAGAGTATTTCGTTCTCTCATTGTTAGTACTTTGTGAGATCACTGACCGTTGTTTTATGCATCATCTAACTGAACTGGATGATAAACTATCTTTGAAGGTCCTCGTAGATTGTGATTGAATTGTATGGTACGATATTATACCATACGTAGGTCGATCCCTACAGGGTTTGTACGAATCACATGAGTTTTACTACATCTTGAATCTCTGGAGTTCCCATCATGGGGTCGCAGTAAGAGGAGTAGTGCATTAAATGTTGCTCAGGGTCCCACAAGCCATTGAATACAAGGAATACATGGTTTTCGACATTTGGTAGTGGCAGAACATTTCATACACAATCCGGGAAGGGTTTTCACTCTAGTTGTATCGAGGTTCATCACACTACCATGTATTCTTATCAAACTATTAATTGCTCGACAATGTTCATAATCCCTTAATGCATATCCATTTGGGGTGGATCTGGGGCCAGTGTGGAAGTGGCCAAGACTCGGCATGTGGGAACTATTGGAATTTGGGTGGATACACATTAGGAGGTATCATTTGTGGGTTTACCTGAATATATTATGGAATCCTTCCTAGTGGAGGGATGTATTGATGTCCTTCGAGGGGCAAGTTTAAATAGGTTTATAGTCCTGATACCAGATATGATGGGCCTCCGTGCGTGGATTTATTCACCGGGATGAGTGCATGTGTCAGGGCCCCCCCTTCTGGGAGCACATACTAACATTTTGTAAGGTAAACACATCATGTGAGGTAGATACCTCAACATATCTCAAAATTAATTCACATGAGACCATTCATTTCTTCATCCTTCTTGGAGACCCTTTCCACGAGAATGCAAGATTCATTTCCAGGGGGAGGAGAATGCGGGTCATAAAAAATCTTGGATTTATTATTCCCCTTATTGGGGGTTGGTGCGGGTTGTAATATCAGATTGTCTGAGGGGGTACCCATATTTAGTACCGCTCTATTGTTCCAGGTATGCAGACCATCAGGATTGGTGCGGGATATCAGGGGGAGGGAACAATCTTTCTTCACGTCCTATCCCTCTGGGAAATTGTTTCTGTGATCTGGGGAGTTTACGTTTAACAAGTTCACTAAATAATACTACATAAGGGGTGGTGTACCCGATTCGGAATGGTAGGAAGGATATATGTATCATTTTTGGACTTTCTCCTTCCATTATGTGGTATTCTTCAGGTTTCTTGATGAAGATTAACATTAATGGAGCACTGCTCTGACCTCGTAACACACCCCTATCTCGGAGGGTGCGAACCATGATAAGGGGTAGAATGAGTGACTCCTCAGTCCATCATTAATCAAAGATGTTATAAGATATATTTCCACTGTGTGGGGATTTGAGGTAGATGATCCCCCATCCGTGTAGGCTGGGTTTATTCCCAATCATCTGTTGATGCCTTATGGCCTTGATTTTTTAGTATTTTGGGGGCACATTGATTTAGAAGAGCCCCCTTCACTGTGGGATGGGGTTGTTCCCATATTTTGGTGGCATCCTCTTCTATTTCCACCTTTTCTATTTCACATAGTCATGTGCAGGTGTGATCCGATTATGGAATGGGGCCTACATAGTTTCTATGGTATTTTTGAGACACGAGCATTTCTTTCTTGTTGGCCTCCATTAGGTTGGAGCATATTGGATGTTTATGGTTTCCTGACACAGAAGCTTCTCAATGGCTTTATCTCTTCAATCTTGACGCTTTAAACTAACTTTGGTATGGTTTTTATTGAGTATCCCATCATTCATAAGAAGGGGGTTCACATTAATGCATCTTTTGGGTGATTAAATTGCACGATGTCATTTCCAATGGGTTCATCTAGACAAGATGAGGGGTGAAGGGTAGAGATCCATTTCTCCCCATCCTTAAATGTGAACTCTAGTTAGGGTGTCACCAGAGAGGTGGCGCAACTTATGCAGCACATGGATACATTCTAGTTCAAGGTTTTTCTTTCTCCTTTTTGATTGTGGATGTCATCCAGAAGGGAGGGTTTCTAGGTTTATTAGAGATTGAATCTCCCCAAATGTGTTGACATGGTCATCATACATTTCATAGGGAAAGAATGTTTCTTTCAACTGGTGGAGGGGCATCCATATATTACGGTGAATTTCATGCGTTTATTCTCTAAAAAACTCACCTCGTATGTTGAAGTGATAAGTGTCCATAGGTCAAAACATCGCTGGAATATTATCCTTATCCAGTTGTCCTCTCAATATTAATAGATCTTACTATTTTTCTTTCAAAGGATCCTCTAATATATAATCCTAGCTCGACTGCTTCATAATAATTTAATTCTAAGAAACCGGGCAGCTGGGACCTTCATCAATATGTGAACAGCACGGGGGAGGTTTAGAAGATGATCATGGCCTTGGGCCATCCTCTGGTTGAGAAGGAATATCATTCATTATAGATGGAGTTCCTGATGTGTATGACTCCATTTTTTTTTTGAGTTTCTTAGAATAGGATGGCTTTCTGGCATTTTTTTGTCAAGGGGATGACCTTCCTTCCAGTATGAATTTTGGTCAAAGGGAGGACCATCAAAATTGGTGCTCTAATGGTGAGGGATACTACTATTACAACTTCATTCCCGACTCTGAGAGATGTCCTTACAGCATAAACCATGGAGAGGACCTTCAAGACGGGCTACAAAGAGGGGAGTACCTTATTGCTGCTTGATGTTAATGATGGGAGCACATTCACAGCAAACACAATTACAGGGATTCCCTTCAAAATGATTGTCATCATGTCGAGGACAACCAATATGACTTGATACCAAGTTGTAGGGAGAATTTATATAGTTCACATCGTGGGGAGGTCTGTAAAAATGTAATGCAATGAGGGGACAACCTTATCATTTCTTGATGTTACTATGGGGAGGGACTTCAAAGAAACTACCATTACAAGGCGCTCCTTCACAACGACTATCATCATGGAGAGCACTACCATCACTACTCTACATCCAACTACAAGGAGAAGCATATCTGTAGAATATACCTCAGGGAGGACCATCAGGTGGATGATAGTAAGGGGAGTACCTTTTGGATGTATGATCTTCAGGTTGAGGGGAGGGATACCTCGAAATGCATCCGGAGATAGGCACTCGTGATCGTTCATTCCTGGACCATGGAGTGATCCACCATGGGTTCTCTAGAAAGGACCTACAGAGCTACTGGTAGAGACATTTCATGGAGGACCTTCCCCACTGCTACTTCCACTTCCATGATTTGGTAATGGAATGACAATGTCATGAGATTTCATTGATATATGCTTGAGAGTATCAAGAACCCTAGCATCTATAATAGTAGGATAATATATGAGCTAATAATTTTTCAGTTGCCTTTGGCACAATTCATATTTATGTGCTCTCTTGTAGGAAACTGGGGCCATCTACTATTGGAAATGTCCTTAATATACGGATCCCTTTGATTTTGGGTCCTGTGATGTTGTCGGGATACACTAATGAACATCTTGAGTTTTGGAAGGGATATATGCCTTCCTTAGAGCAGCCACCACGTTGGACCAGAGTCCCCTAGTTGGAAAAAGTATTTGTTTCCTATCCTATTGTTCGTATATCACAGGATATTGATGTCAACCCTCCTGGATGAGATCAGGGATGCATAACTGGTTCAGAGTGACAAACTCATTTTGTGAGCAAGTCATTCCATTCGAGGAAACCAGGACGTGGGGATGATTTATAGTCTTTTACATCGATGCAATAATGCAATGGAATGTTTGGATGATATGGTCTATGATCTACATTTTATGTTCCATCATTTCTAGGATCTAATGAGATACTTATTTGGCTGAAATGGGTATGATGGCCTATTCTGATGTCAGAGTCGTATTTCATGCCAGTTATGGTCCTCCATGAGTTTCTAATATATACTGGAAGTTCTACTATGTCAGGAGAGAGGAACGATTATGACACCCATTTAATTCTATGGTTTCCACCGTAGCTAACTGGTGGTTTTATATTCCAGAGTGGGGTTTTTCATCTTGTCTCTTTCATATGTATTTTTTTCACGAAATTTGAATGCATCCACAAGAATTTTACTATGCTCATATTTTCTTTCCAACCTATTTGGATGATAGGCTTGATAAAGATCGATAGGAATTCATGCTTGTGGGTAGCCAGTTGTTGCCCTATTTTGATGAAATGATTGAAATGTGTCAGTAGTTGTATGTGCCTGCATGTAGCCATTTTCCTCCCTATTTGGATGGAGGGATTATTGTGGCTCGATAGATATCTACATTTTCCTGTAGATTTATGCTCTGTCTACACATTGGGACTAGAGATCACAAGTAGGAACATGAATGTTCTCGTATTGTGCCCCCTATTTCTGTGGTGTTCATGAGTTAAGGGGAAAGAGTCATATGTAATCCCATTGAATGCCTACATATTAGTACGGAAGAGTTACTCCTCAAGAACCAAGGTGATAGCGTGTTCCTAATAATATATTCTCTGCCCTTGGGGGGAAGCTTGAGGGGCTTAGGACTCCTAGACCTTAGGAGGTGCCCTCAGAATGAGTTCCTCCTCAGTGAGAGGTGGTCTAATTGACTGGTTTTAGCGACGCCAATCCCTAGAAGGGCCCGTGAGTAGGAATCATGTGTTTTTGAGAAGAAATAGTCAAAATAAACTTCAGTGGCCTCCCTTGTATAAGGGAGGAATAGTTTATCACGTTCTTTGGACAAACTCTCAATATGGTTTGAGATGACCACTAGGGCCTCCTTGTACTGGGTGGCCAACCATGGTTGAGGAGGAAGATGGTGAGTCTTCACAGACTGGAGGGCTAGTCATATGGCCTCAAGTGTGGGGAGAGTACCATTTAAGTGTTACTCTTTTATCAATGTGTTCGATACCAAGCATTGAAGATGTTGGGTAGGATATGGGGTCCTAATCTTCATTGGGGCCACAAAAACCTGGGGGGATCACTAATGCTTGTGTCTCCATTGGTCATTTGGATGTCATTTGGATTGAAGGTTGTTCTGTGGGAATCTCCAATATACATATATGACATGTAGACCACAAAAAAATTTCAATGTTTCATTCTTTTAAATATGTTCACATCTAACATTACAGCTTTGTCCCTTTCCCCTCTCATTGTTTTTTGATGGGAGAAAGGTCTTGAGTGGGGTAGAACGACAACCTTGGTTAATGATTCATGTCGTGTTATCTATTTTTGTTCCACCTCCGAGGTTGCGTGTTTCACATGTACTGGGGTGAACAAAATGAGCTGATGTGCAATGTCCTTTCATCTATAATCATTGGGGCAGAACATCCACCTTGTATAAAGATTCAAGTCTGGTTCACCTTTTTTTTCCTCCTCTGAGGTGGTGCATTTCAGGTGATAGTGAAATGGTCTGACAAAAATCATCACCCATCCAATTATTCCGAGATATTATCATGTCATATTCAAAATTTCTTTTGTTTTGAATTGTTATGTGTCATTATCCATTAAAATAAGTCTGTATTAACCATGTGGGGACTGGTAAATTCACCCCTTTCGTATTGCGAAGGAGAGGCCACAATCAATCGGTCCCAATGGGTGATTTTGTGGGGTCAAGTACTCGTTCAATCGGTCCTCCTCATATATAACATCCTCTGATGGTCTCCAATGGGATTATTTGTGGGGACAAAAACAGACAATGGTCCTTCTATCCATGATTCATGGGCCTTCTTTTCAAAGGAATGCACATGTTGATTGATGATTATCCAACAACACTTAAGGACTCCATTGGTCAAGAGGATGGGATGTCAGGATCACATCACCATTCTTAGAGATGATTATTGTCTGTTCTAGGACTATCTTATAGATTTAAATCATGTTCTTATGTTTGTTAATCCTTGTTTAATTCCTGAATAATGTTTATAAGGGATACCAATGGTTTGTAGGATCATCCTACGAAAACAATTATCTCCTCCTACAGAGGTGATGCTGAATTGAGCCAAACAATATGGTGATCTGAAGTTTATCATCATTCATGGTGGATTGAAGGTGACTTGATTTTTGTATCGGACCCATATGATGGGTTTCCTACATATCCTCATGACAGGAATCAGAACCCACAAGTTTGGAACAACTAGGACTTACACATGGACGATTTCCATTCAAGGGGACATTATTGGGTGGACCCTTTATGGGAGGGAACACATTTGATCTCAGGCCTTCAGTTAGGCATCCTACATATCCTAGTTTTATCAAGAATCAATGTTCTCATAGTTCATATGGGATGGGGCTTACACATGGACACTTCCCATTGAAGAGGATATGATTGGGTGAACCCTTTTTTATGGGTACACTTTTGGGCTCGATCCTTCAGGTAGGCATCCTACATATCCTGAATGGATCAGGAATCAGAATTATCATAGTTCAAATTTTCATTGATGTTGTTATCATCACAATCCTCTAATCCCACATGATTCATGTTTAGTGTAGCAAACAAGAGGAGGTAAAGCACATGATTCCACTCTTACTTGTGGGAGAGGGTGAGCCTATGTAGAAGTGGATGGTTGACTATGGGAGATGGAATGAAGTGACTACACTATCAATGTGAAATCACATTAAAGGTTATGTAGCTCAGCCTTGGAGGAATGGGGACATACCTCGGAGGGAGGGCCTAGAATACGTTATAGAAAGGGGAGTAGTTTTGTCCTTGTCGAAGGAGAAGAAAACATAACTCATTCGACTAATCATTATTCCTCATTTATAGGAAAAGCAAGTGATCACCATTAATCACTAGAATGGGGAGGTTCATGTCAGCATCCCAAGGTAGGTCTCTGGGTTACCATGGGAATGTATACACACAGACATTCATTAATCCTGAACCATTGTGGGGAGATCCTTCATTACTCTGCTTACCATGGTTATGTAGCCTCAAAGGGGTACACTGATGCACCCAATGGTCTGATCCTATTGGTCCAATGGATTTGGAGGTGGCTTTGGCCTGAATCTAGAGGACTGGTTCATGGATGGATTATGGTGGAATAAATGGTAATTGAAGGGTAATGATGTAACTAGAGGAAATAATACCTAAAAATAACCCATTCCCCATATTGGATCCTTATGTGGGACGGGGTAGGATCTACATACCATATTGGTATATGGGAAGAGGGTACATTTTCATACCAATGTGGTACACGGTCTTGGGTATAGACCAATGTGTACCATAGCGGTATGTGGCCCATCATGCTGCTTTAGGTTCCATCCACGTACTGATGTAGTATGGGGCTCCAGGTTCTGTCTGCATAGTGGTAAACTATGTTGAACACCAAATTGATCGAGGGTCTGGTATATTATCGTTCACGGGGATTTCATACATTAGAATTATGTGGTTCGTAGTTCACCAATTAGTTTTTCGATTCTATTTTTATTATTAATTTTCCTAGTATTATAGTTCATGACTGGTTGTATCTACAGGGACCGTGGTTCCCAATTCAGGATTTTTCAGTGATTCAAAATTGAATCCAGAATATTCTCTGAGTTCTCACTTCCAACCTCTGAGTCCCCTACAATATTTAGTTCTTCGTCTTATCATACCCTACGAATTCATTATATGGTCCCTTTATAGAGCATCTGGGAAATCCTATCTATTGGACATGAGGCACTATTTGTGGAGGCCCATAAAAAGATATTCTAACATGTGGAAAACTTAGTCAATCAAGGGTTCGAAGATGCTATGGTTCATGATAAATATTCATTGAACCCTACCCATTCACTTTCCTTGGGTACTGTTGAGTTAGAAGAATAGTAAGAAGATTGGATTCATGTGGATGTGTCCTTCAGTGATGCAGTTTGCGGTTCACTATGATTGTTTTCCCTTTATTTGTGGGCTAGCACATCACATATCATTCTGCGTACCTTGTGGTTCATGATCCAGGCGATCCGCGGACCCTTCCAAGTAATGGAACCTGATCCACTTGAAGTTGTTCATAAAAAAAATTCATTCATGTTTTATCTTAAATTTGTCACTCAATTTGAATCGTTTAACTATTCTAGACTTGTTGGTGCACATTTATCCTTCTACAAAGTGATTGTAGATGTATTTTATTCCATTTCTAAATTTTTCGAACCCTACTATTACTCAATAAACACAATTGATTTTCATTTTTATCAGCATGATGAGATTTGTGAAAATTTTAATAATAATTATAAATATAACAATTAATAAATTGATTTCAAATATTAAACCATAAATAATTTATGTTTCCAAATTTTTAAACCATTAGGAAAAATTATTTTTCTGATTTTCTTCAATAGAAGTTGTTGTTGTTAATGGAACCTATTTCTTTATATGATTATCAGTTAACGTATAAAAAATATAATATTAATTTACTATAGTAAATATTATTGAATAAGTGATATGATCACTCACAATAAAAATGTTTCTGTTTCTTCATAGATGAGGAGAGCAGATGTATGGTCTCTGTAATGCTCATCATCTAAAATCCATTATTCAAGAAATCTACCAAAGATATGTTATGGATATTTAAAATTATAATAATTTATTTCTTATTTTTTCTTCAACATTTCCCTCATTATAGATCATGAATTTTTTTGACTGATATTAAGATTGAATATAATGAGAGTAGAAAGAAGAAACTTCCACCTATAAATATGCTTCTTCAACTTATCCGTCAACTGATGCTTTGTTCTGTATTTTTTTATTCAAATTCTTCATGCATATATCAAATGTTTATGTCCATATGAGTTGGATAGGACCACCAAATATTTATTCATGTGGAAAATGTAATATCATATGTTCCATTGATTCCAAGAAATTTTGTGTAATATGTTTTCCAATTTACATAAAATTAAAACAATATCATCTTTAGTATTCTTAGTGCATCATAGTATGTCATCAATGCATAGATGTATTGGAAAAAATATGATATATTTGTTAGAAAATCCCAAATCACTAAAATCAGAAACCCTATAAATCCAAATGGAAAAATTATTCCCATTATAACTGGATATTCATGGATCTTTAATATGTTAATATGACCATTTCTTAAACATCATCTAAAATTCGAAACATGACCACCTAGAAGTCTCAAATTTGTAATCCAATGAAAAAATAATAATTAGTTTTCTTCAAAAATAGTATTATATTCTTTATTCATAATATTCATTTGTTATCTGACATTTTTAAATAGATCACGTTCTAGTCACCCATAAATTTTTGAAATATCTAATCATGTATTTACATTATCTTGGGTCATGCCTGGTATATCTAAAACAATATAAATTATGTTCTCCAAACAACTCT
Source organism: Viscum album (assembly GCA_963277665.1). Taxonomy (NCBI): domain Eukaryota; kingdom Viridiplantae; phylum Streptophyta; class Magnoliopsida; order Santalales; family Viscaceae; genus Viscum; species Viscum album. The sequence continues at coordinate 619,345,519 of OY728128.1, forward strand.
TCTAAATATGCATGACATATAACATATGATGGACCAACAAATCAGACCAATATAGAAGATCCCAAAAAAAAGATTCATTTAATCCAATTGTGTTTTTTTCCAAAGACATCAATTTTAATTTAGATTATATTTATTGTAAATGTAATTGGAGGTAATGGAGAGAAAAATCATTTGATCTTATTTACTAAAGGTCATTTTTGGATGTCCATATCTTTCAATTTTTATTTTCTTGAATTGATATCTATTCCTCTAAAAAGGAAGGATGGTAGGAAGGAATATGATATGGATATAAAAAAATGGTTTTCTTTAATTAAAGATGGTAAATTTTTTGATGTATCGCATACATTATATATATATATATATATATGATTTTGGACCATGTGTACAAGGTCCATATAACATGATATATGTTGTGGCGTTAGTAATTGTCCGCATCAATGCAGCTTTTTGTAGAATTTTTTAATGTAGGAACATCATATTTACTAACACCATTAATCCACTATAAATTTAACTCACCAATAAATGGCTTCAAATAAACACAAATAATAATTTTTTGGATTTCTAGGATTAAATAAGGTCAAACCAACATATGGATCCTTCATAAACATCCAAGGAGGTAAATTGTATAGGGTTATAAAGACATTCCAACATGAATATTGACTATTGTAAGAACCCATGGATAGAAAATATCCTAAAAAGACCCAATAACTTGTTTCAGGATTCTAATGAAATATACATATATTCTTGGTAAAAATAATTCCATGAATAAAAATCATAGATATGATTTAATTTTCAACAAGTTGAAATATTGGTTTTGTTCCATGACATCAATGATGTTGTGTTCTGAGATATAAATAATCGATAAAATATCAGTGTATGTGGGAGATACCTCAACTGTTTAATAGGAATAATTCCATACATCCTTATTTGAGCAACTTTATACCACAATTGTCTATATTTGGGAAAAACATTTACAATCTCATTTTCATCATAGTATAAAATGATATCATTTGAACAAGTATGAATCATCTGATAACCATGACCCATATTTTGAACCAGCCTCATTCTCTCGTATTATTTTTTAGGGAAAACATTTAATTTAGGTAAATGTGTTTTTACCCAAGAGAATATCTGATCAAAACTACTATTTGACATTCCATTGTCTGATTTAACAGCTATAAATTTTACAATCACTTAAATTTTTTTGGTTTTGCAACTAGGATTTAAGGTATCCTTAGCATTCCTCTATAACTTATAAAAATGATATGGTTTTATCATAATAGTAAAATAAATATTATACTGAGTTTTAGTCCTTTGAAAAGATGGGTCTTCCACATATTGTACAATATTTTGAAACTTTGACAGATCTCGAACCAAATTATTACTATCTTCTCTAGAGCTTGGATAACAATTTTGATATAAAATAACATAATCTATTTGAAAAACATAATGCAATTGAAGACCCAATGTGTCAAATTTCCATAAACCATCTTTTTTACATGGACACTTAATTTTCCCATCTAAATCAAATCATGGTTTTAATGATGTAAATGAAATGAATGAGTCAATACCCTCACTATATACATAATTTTTACTACAACCATTTGGATTCATGTAGGAATTTATCTATGTGAGATCATCAAATAATGACTCTTATCCACTTATGTGTTCCATATTTCACTAAAAAAATATCCAATATTTAGTTTTTATGAATAATTTCGAATAAAAACATCATCCAAAGAAGTGTTTTTTTAATTATTCCTTTTCCCCTAACTAGTAGTAATTATTCTATAATATTTATAATTATTTATAATTATTTATTATTATTTCCAATAACTGATAATTATTTAAAATTATTTTTGATCATTCTTAATTATTTCAAATTATTTTAATCAGTCATAGTATTTTTCTAATTTCTTATAATTATTTATAATTATTGTTAATCACCAGTAATTATTTTTAATTATTACAATTTATTACTATTTAGTATTAATTATTACAATTTATTACTAATTATTACAATTTATTACTAATTATTACAATTTATTAAAATTTATTACCAATTATTACCAATTATTAGATATTATTTCCAATTATTAATTTTTATTACTAATTATTATGATTTATTACTAATTGGAACTAATTACAGCTATTTATTTCTAATTTATTTTTTTTATTACTAATTATCACTATTTAATACAAATTACTGGTATATATTGCTAATTACAGCTCTTTATAGCTATTTTTAACAATTTGTTACTCTTTTCAGCCATTTTTATAAATTATGACTATTTAGTTCTATTTATAGCAATTTAATAATAATTACTGTTATTTATTACTAATTACTTCTAAATACCACTAATTATTACTTATTACATCTAATTATTACTAATTAAGACTAATTATTACTAATTATTAGTAATTATTAATATTACTTCTAATTATTAACATTTACTACTATTTATTGATATTCATCATTATTTATCCCATTTTACCTATATTTATTACTTTTTTCTACATTTTTTTTACTATTTATGGATAATTATTAATATTTACTGCTAATTATTCCTCGTTACAGCTAATGACTGCTAATTATAACTAATTACCTCTAATTATTAATATTTATTGGTATTTATTACTAATTATTAATATTTATTACAAATTATTACTATTCATTACTATATATCACTAATTATTAAAAATTATGGCTCGTTATTACTAATTATTGCTAATTATTAGAATTTATTACTATATAATTCCATTTAATACAATTTGTAACTATTTATTACTATTTATTTCTATTTATTATTATTTTATACTAATTATACTATTTTTTACTATCTTTTACTATTTATTTCAAATTAATCATATTAATTACAAATTATTACTCTTTATTCAATGTTTTAAATATTTACTGATATTTATTTATATTTCAAAAATTATATTACTATTTATTGATAATTATTACAGTTTAGCGCTATTTGTTAATATTTTTTGGTAAAAACTACTATTTACCAAAAATTATTACTATATACTACTAATTATTGTTATTTACTTCTAATTTTTAATATTTATGTCTAATTATTACAATTTGCAACTAATTAGTAATTATTAATGTTAAATATAAATAATTATTAATATTTATTACAAATTATTTCTAATTATTTCAAATTATTAATATTTATTAACAATTTTATATATTTCATACTAATTATTACTAATTACCGATATACATTACTAATTGCTACTAATAACTACTATTTATTCCAAATTACCATTAACCATTACTAATTAAAATGAATTTTTAATAATTACTTCAAATTGCTTCTAATTATAGCTAATTATTACTATTAATTATTATTTATTACTATTGACTAATACTTTGGAATAATTATTTCAATTTATAATAGTTTTTAATATTTATTACAATTTACAACTATTTATTAATATTTACCAGTATTTATTACTATTTACAGCTAATTTTTATTACTAATTACTACTAATTAAAACAAATTATGAAAAATTATTACTAATTGTTACTAATTATTGCTAATTATTAATATATACTAGTAATTATTACTAATAATAACTAACTATAAATAATTGTGATTAGTTATGACTAATTATTATTACGAATTAATATTTATTACTAATTATAAATAATAATAACTATTAATTAATATAAATTGCTAGTTATTACTATGTACAACTATTTATTACTATTGACCGCTAATTATTACTAATTACCCCTAATTAACATCAAATTATGACTAATTATTATTAATGATTACGATTTATCACTAATTGTTACTAATCCTGACAATTTATCCCTAATTATTACAGTTTACCACTAATTATTTCTAATCATTTCTAATTATCACAAATTATTAATATTTATTAATATTTATTACAATTAGTTAATATTTATTACTATTTATTAAAATTTATTAATAATTATTAGTAATTATTACTAATAATTACTAATTATTACAAATTATTAATTTTTATTACTAATTACAGATAACTAATATAAATTATTACTCATTACCACCAATTAAAACAAATTATGACAAATAATTACCATTTATAGCTATTTTTTATTAATTTCCGGTAATTTTTAATATTTATTAATAATTATTACTATTTATTACTACTCTTTATTTATTACTAATTTTTACTATTTATTACTAATTTGTTCAATTTATTTCTTTTTATTACTAATTAATGATAATTATTACTAATTTACGCTAATTATTCCTAATTACTGCTAATTATTATTACTTAATACTAATTACAACTATATATTTCTATTTATTACTATTTTTTCCTATTTTTAATTATTTATTATTAATTTATACTATATATTACTAATTATACTAATTATTACTATTTATTACTAATTATTACTATTTACAGCTAATTGTTTTTATATACAAATATTTATTACTATTTACCCCTAGTTATTAATATTCATCAATAATTAAAATTATTTATTACTAATTATTAATATTTATTAGTAATTATAAATACATAATACTATTTATTGTTTTATATTACAAATCAGAGGTAATTATTACTAGTTAGCACTAGTTATTACAATTTAATGATATTTATTACAATTTACTAATATTTATGAAAATTTAGTCATTTTTTTACAATTTACTGCTATTTATTACAAATTATTTCTAATTATTACCAATTATTATTAATTGTTGGTAATTATTACTAATTGTTATTAATTATTAGTAATTAATACTAATAATTACTATTTAATAAAAATTACTAAAAATTACTACTAATTAATAATAATAAATATTAATTACTACTGATTAATAATGATTAATACTAATTATAGATAATTATGATTAATTAGTGATTGTCGAACCAAATTATTAATTACTAATACTATTTCCTTTTAAATAATAAAATTAAATCAAAATGAAACAACATATTTGTAGAAATAAAGAATGAAAAATAAAACTATCTAATTCTAATTTAGTTTTTCGGTAATTAACAATAATTAAACTATTATAAAATAAACTGAATTCACTTAAATAAAAAAACAATAGATAAATACCTTGAAATAGATGCTTTCGTACGATGGAAGGCTTTAAAATCGATCCGATATAAAATTTGAAATATTGACAAATTTTATGAGAAAAATAAGAGAGTAGAGAGGGAGATATGAGTTGAGGATGTTTTGAAATGGAATAAATTCGAATGGGGTATATGTAGGTCTAATTATTTGTGACTTGGCCAATAACAAATACTATCCTACTATTAATTAGGGGAACCAGTTATAATGGTATTTGTGATGCATTTCATCACAAATACAAACATGCCGACATAGCATTTGCGATGGGTCCCATAGAAAATGTTAACTGGAGACAAAGGTATTTGTGATGAGAGATCAATCTAGTCACCAATGCTAAAAACCCCCCAAAGGGTATTTTTTCAGGTGTAGCCACCATTCGAAAATAACATTCCCCCATTTTGGCGTGCATTGGATGCCAAATCGTTTGCAATAGGACACCCATTCCTATCACAAATAATTAGTTATTTGCGATGGGAAATGTGTCCCAATAAAAATAGTGCATCCCAATTGGATTTTTTCGACATAACCCTTCCCCATCACGAAAAAAATCCCTTCGTAAATAATGATTTTTCTGTAGAGGTTTTTTATCATTGGAACTTGCGTATTTCCACTCTATTTGATAAGATGTTCAGGATAATAGAGGTTGGCCTAATAATCATAACCGAGAACTAACATATTTTTCCATTAAAATGTATTGTGGAAATTTTTCAAGAACATAACCTACCCCTTCTTATCTATAGAAAAATAATGAAGTTCACAGATTTTATCCGTAGGTTTTACTCTACATTATGTTTTAGTGGTAACACGCATCAATGATGACTATAACTACCTCTTAAATACTTTCATGAAATCCTTCTAACTCCTCCAAATAAGAATAATGAAAGTTGTTGTAGAATTCTCAATCCTCATGAAAAAGTAGTTTGGGAGGTGGAATCGCCATTATATTTATGGGAAGAATATTCATAATTTTTTATTTGTCATTATGTACAATATGGACCGTCTTTCCGGATACTTATACGGCTATCCTAAGTGAACTTTTCATGTATCATACACCCTTTATGTTGTAACACCACAAATTTATCCATCTCCAATTGGTCAACCCTTTTCTTGAATTCACAAGGTCAGGAAATTGATTTCATGAAATTTATTCAAATATTTAAAATGATATTAATGGTGGTCTCCTCATATTTTGGGACACATTTCTCCCATACATGTAATAACTAATTTTAGAGTATCCCTATGTAAGACAATTATTTTAGTAAAATTATATATCTATACTTTTTTATCAATATGGTTGATATTTTATTAAAAAATTATCTTCATATCATCGCATTAATATGACATGATGGTTTTCAAATCAGTAGGGCCACTAATAATCCTAGATCATTTGAATAGATGCATCAATAGACATCACTAGTAATACATAGATTCTACGTAAGAGATATCAGGTGAGTTAGAGGGGGAAATCTTATTACAAAACACATACTCACCCATTAAAGTCATAATTTTGATCTAAAGATATGTTGAAGGAGTTATTTCCAACATATGTTTCCAATGCCTATCAAATAAGGTATCTAAATTATTTTCGTGCAATACTACCATGAATTTCTTATTGGATATAAAATCATTAAAATGGTTATTTGATTGGATCTTTTAATTTTTCTCCTACTCACTCTTATAAAATCCATGAATTTTTATGATTGATGGGGATATATTGATCCCAAATATCTAACTTTATGGATAGTTTAGGTTAAAGGAATGACAATTGCGATATTTTCAACTAATTATAAATTTAAAACAACACCATTAAATGGTGATGATTTTTATTCGAAGAATATATAGGCCACTATGAAGCTTCCAACAAATTCCAAATAGAATGATATGATAGCTTCAAATGCCATGTTCGTGCCCTCTTCAATATGGCTATCTTTAGAGACATCCCCATCAACCCAAAAATCTAGATGTCTCATCGGGGTCGTGATGTATACCATATAGTGTGACTTTGTTAAATGAAGATCATTGATGATTGAGAACCAATTTGAAAAACCATCGAGGAGATTCTAGAAGTATTATATATCTTCTAGTTTCATATTTATACTCCAAAAGGTCAATTTAGTTACTATATTTTCATAGACTCAACAATCTAGGTTGGAGTCTATTTCTTATCTCCTATTCAATTTTACATAAAATTCAATGGTTATGACTCATCAAATCAACCAACAATTAAAACATGATGAAAATAAATACTAGAGTATATTCTTGTGTGTGATTTTTTTTATTTTACATAGAGGAATTCCCTCCTTATTGTATAATCATCACAAAGTTATTTGTTAAGGAAAAATTCCATTTTCTTGTGCATACACGGTGGGGTCAAACTTCTAACACTGGGTAATTAGAATCCGAGTTTAAAAAGAATCATTAGGTGTGCTTAATCAAAAGACACAAGTAGGAGATATTGAAATATAATTGAATTGATAGATACAGATTAATTTTCCCCAATAGAGGATTCCTCTAATTTTCTGTAGACCATAGAACCTCCTCTTAAAATTAGGGGGCTGAATTCTATGATTGATTAGATAGTATTTTACACTAATATTAGTTATTTATAACCCTTATGACACTATCCTTATATAATTTTTACTCTAAAGAGTCATCAAGATGAGGATGTCATATGATATGATGAACTTACTAGGTATGGTGCTAATGGGATCATCCATATCAAAATTAAAGATTCATATTGAGTAGACTTATTTTAATCTATCACATCATTTATATTATATAAATCATGAATCAAAATATAATACTAATTCCACATTTCTCCATTATTACTGTATAAGGTGGAAATTAATTTGACATGTATGTGTGTATATCCAAACCGAACTATTCCATGACTTATGATATTTTTTATCCAATCATTGAAGAATTAATTATATGTGATGGTGCCTCCATGGAACCTATAGGAGTTTAAATAGAATTAATGTATCTTCAACTCAGAATGTTGAGTATTCTTGGGATCTAGAACCTCAAAAAAATATTACTGCATGAAAAATATGAAGTATTCAGGTTCATGATCATCCTCAATTTAATAGACACAATTTATCTGATCATCGAGGTGTCTAGTTGTATAATCATAATTACATATATGAGTACCAACACCAATAATATCCATAACAATACATAATTTTTGTTGGGGCCCCCAAAAAATGGATAAACTGAGGACCTATAGATTAGAACAAAAATGATATCTCATCACATCTTGGCATTCTTGTAAGTGAGGGAGGTGTCAAATTAAAATTCTATTTGTATATAGTAAGTCCAATAGAATATGATAGACCCCCTGAATAAGCTATTGGAATATTCCATAATACTATAAAGAAAACAAAATTAGTACTAGATAATCTGAGATAATTACGACACACAAACCCTAAAATTACTCTAGAATTACTCTAGTTGGAGTTGAATTTTGAAGTACTATTTCATGACCTTCTACCAATAATTGAATTCAATAACCTGATCATTCACCAACAACTAAAAATCGGTTATATTTATGAAACTCATCCTATAAATGGAAGAGGTAAATAATTATTGGAATTGTTCATAAAAGATCCACAGAATTGGATATGTATCTTAGTTATATATTATTTTATAGAAAATTAAATCCCCCTCCAATGTATAATCAATAAAACGTTTTTTAACCACCCACTATTTTCATGGATTTTGAACATTGAGATTCACCAAGAGGCAATGTGTTTAGTGGTCCACAATTATTTTCATATTTCATTAACTAACATGATGACCAGGTTACAAAAATTTAGTGTTTGAGTGTCATAGTCAAGCCATTTAGGATATATAATCCTTTTATGAATTATTGAGACTCACTATATCTCTATAACCATCGTAAATAATGAAATGGAACTAATCAACAAATTTTGAAAGTCATCATCACATATTTATCCAATTTTTTGTTTTCAAACTAAATAATTTGCATGTTGATGAACCATAATATGTACGTCACTCAAATTACCTTGATGTTGGACACAAGGACTATCAATACACTTTATATATTGATAAATAACCCTATCTCTATACCTGTTGACCAACCAATGGTAATTGGTGAAGGGAACTACATTATAAGTGTTATAGTTCATTGTTATTATCTTCACAACAAGGAAATTATATCTAGGGTATCTCGTCATAACGGTGTTTATAAACATCCAAATCCTATAGAAAACAAGATATCTAGAAATCAATTGTGGTGGACTTTTCTTCTTCAACCACATAAAAAGGATTAGATAAATTGCATCAATTTTCATGGTTTTATAGATTTTAAAAATTTAATGATGATGTGATTCATGTTATTCCCAAAATTACATTACCCATGGTTGTAGACACCTCTAGGATGGTTTTTTGATCATAGAGGGTCCTCCATGGAAAATTATTCATATCCAAATTCATCGCTCATTTTGATCTCAGGATTTCCATGGAGAACTACTAAGAGGATATAAAAATTAGTAGTGGTTAGTGGTAAAGATTCAATGATGTGGTCAAAGGGATAATATTAAGGGAACTATTTTAATTATTTTGTAGGATAGAACTATTGGGTATATTTCATCCCCTATCTTCTGACATCAATATGAATAAGTTCTTTATCAATGTATCGATATTGTATGGTTCTACTCTTAGTTAATTGAATCTAACTATTCTAATAAAACCCACTAGTGTTAAGGTGTTGATCCACTAAATCTAATTCATGTTCCACCCTAAAAATATAACTTAATGGAATGATGATTCTTGTAATACCATCAATGCACCATCTATTAGCCATGATGTTTAGTGAACATCTCTCATGGATTTCTCTATACGTATGAATCAATTATTTTTTAAAGTAACTTAATGGTATACAAGCATGGGGTCACATATGTATATAACATGAAAGAAATCTAATGGGTGACTAAGGCCCCATGTGTTTTTTCATCCATCACATTAGGTTTAAATATATTTTTCATGTATTTTAATCTAAAATAATATACGAGGTTGGTGGAAAACTAGAGGAAGGACCGATGATGTTCTACATTAATGAAGAGCTCTACGTTAGAGAATTTTAATCTATGACATCTAAATCCATTCTGAAGAGATATGATGGAAGAATGTATCCTGGTTTAGAATTATTTAATTATTTATTTGGGTATCCTATTTACTCGTCAGGTGGGAACTTGTTTGGTACCTATTTCTTTATATAATTTTAATAATGATCATGATTCTTTATCGTTTTTAGTGTATTGTCTATTGGATTGAAAAATAATGTAACTGGGAATTGAACTGTTGATAATCTTTGAATGTGTTGCCCGAATGGCTCAGCCAAATACAACGTCTCTGATCATTTATTATAATAAAAGAAAAGTATAGAAAATGAGTACCACAAGCTAGGAATCACAATTACAAATCATAAAAGCCATACCTGTCACCAAACCTATGATCGATTGCCTCGTCCTCAGTAGTCGACTCCCATTCCAAAAATTCATAATGCTTGAGATCCTCCACATACTTCCTTATAAGATATAGATTTTCCAAGTATAGAAACTCCTCAGGAGGTAAAATAACATTTCCCTTGCTAACAGAAGACCTGGTAGGAATCGGCTTCAGCAGATAAGAATAGTCCTTCCTCTGCCTTCTTTTTGGTGGAGCGATCATCACTTTATCAGTCACAGAGACAATCTTCTTTCCAGCTTGAACAGTGTTACTATAAGTGATTCTATCCCTTTCCGCAGCATTCTCCTTTTCACTCACAAATATGTTTCCCCAATTTACAGCGATATGTACCTCATGATAACCATCTTTCACTCTCAATTCCCATACAGAGTGGCTATTAGTATCAATCATTGCTAAAAAATTTGGATGTTCTACACACCCATGGTCCTAATCCATCCCCTGTTGTATTGTGACTTCTCCATTTAAAACATCATGTGAAAAAATTTCAACCCGCATGTTTTCACATTAATTCCTTGGACTTTCCTCCTCAACATGAGTGCTCATCCCATGCGTTAAATCCTAGAAACCGTTTTTAGATGTATTCTCTTGAAAATTCCCATCGTCACTTCTACTTTTACTACTCTTCGCCTTCAGACTTGGTATCCTAATTTCATTAAGAACCTCACCCGACATCTGACCAAGAGACAGAGTAGGGACAGTATGAGCAGGGGCCTGAACCTGGTCTGAATCCAAATCAGCATTTAGAAGGCCCATAAATCAATTACATTTTTCAATATCAACCAATTTATTTTCAGATTGTGGTTGTAGCCCAGCAATAACCCTCACCCACTCACCATTTCCCCCAAAGAGCCAACTATCTGAATATTCAGAATGGGACTTTCCCTCGCGGCCTCAAAACTCCCTGCAGACCCAGCTTCTTGGTTTGTAGAGGTCACCATTCCTCCATCTGCATCATTTCTCACATTGAGATGGACTTCATGCTTCACATTGACCTCCATACCTACTATGTTTTGCAACCCAATATCATGCCTCAATCTTCCAAACACATCGCCCACCCTCAGATTCATTTGATACTCCATTTCACTCACTTTCGAACCATTAACTATAGTGCCACTATCAAGACAAGGAATTTACAACCTTCCAAAACCCGAAGCCTGCTTGCCATGCTGATCCTTCGAGGCCACCTTGACTTGTCCAACCAATTCCCGCTGCAGTGACACACTTCAACCTCTGTTTCCTAACTACAGATACCCAACCCGTTGCCTAATATTCTCAGCCTCAAAGTGTGTTTCCTACTCCTTGCCTCTATCCTTGCTCCCTTTCCAAATAGACCGAGACCCTTTGAGAAATAAATCCAGCGAATGAACCAATATTTTGCATCCCGGATAGATGTTCATCCTATTTTCATAGACAAACGATTGTTTTCATATATTTTCCTCACCCACAGTAATACACACATATTCAAATGGGTATCTTGTAAAATCCAATTCGACACAAACTCAAGGGTTAATCGGATAGAAAATAGATTCAGTTCTGCTATATGAGCACATGTATCTACCTACCAGATTCCCTAGCAAGCGAATAAAAATGGGATTCTAAAAGGGAAGGGGGAGGTTTGGAAAACTAACCCATGTCTCCATAACTAGAGGAACCCGATTCATGTGAAGATCGAAGGAGTACCGAAGAAGGATGAATCTGAACCCGTTGAAACTATGAGGAGATCTTGCCCAAGACATGATGAGATCATCCTCCAAAGAGAAAAAGTTCATAATTTTATGATTATCCAGGAGACCCACAGTCATTATGTTCTTCAATTCCCAAGCTTCAAAGATCTAACTATCGAACGCATCGACTGAGGGGCGTCGCTGATATAATCGCACAACTAGGGTATGCTTCAAGATATTAGACGATTCCGAGAACTCCGCAGATTAAATCTAGAGGATAGGGCACCCATAAAGAAAATCCAAGACTCTCTAACCGAGCCTGACGTGAGGGAAGGATGGGAGGAGGTTAGTGTTTGAAAATGGAACAAAAGGAGGGACCACTCCTTTGATGGATCCCGATGGTCCCGCCCCCATTGGTGGGGGAGGGACCGACACTAAGGCATGTGTCATCACTTCGATGAACTAAGGTTCATCAACAAGTGACTTCTTCCTATTTTCAATGTACTAGAACCACAATAATAAATTCAAAATCCTCTATGGTATCAAATTATTAAATATCCATTTCAATTCATGATTGATTTTTCATGTTATCCTTTAGTTATTGGTGCTGAATTTAAATACAAATTTCTTTCCCTCTACCTTATGGGGACATTTCAATGATGTTATTATTATTGGGGGTGGGTCATGTTTTTGGTTAATCACATAACCCATGGGATGAAATTAATTAATTTACACTTCATTAACATTGGAAGATCCTATTTGAGTGATTTACATTCCATAAATAAAAGGAAGAGACAAAATAGCATTCTAGGTGGTAGACAGGGTATCGATCCAAGTCTTGAATAAAAGTTCCCACTAAAGGGCCGAGATGATGGGGTGTATGACTATAAAAGTGGGAGTTACAATTTCATTGGGAATATAATAAAGTATAATAGAGTCCATTCAAGGATAATTAATATTAGATTAACACCAGAATTGGTTCTGTATAACTTGAAAAAGGGAAACCATATTTGTAGAAAATTGAACATATTCATCTTCGGACCTAAGTGGAGATACATAATAATTAGGTAAATTTTTTAGATTCCATTCATGGAAACTATAGGGATGTTGTGGGTTTATAACAAAATAAATATATATTATCTAAAAATTATAGGGGAATAAAATGTCACTATGATCTAGAGAAATACTACAGAAGTGACTGGATGTGGTGAATATATGATATTACATCTACAAGATCACTAATGTTGGAAGTTTTAAACCTGATTCAATGGTTCCAAGATCCTGTCAACCCTTCTATTATTTAGGGATGATTCTTACATGGTAATACTGAAATATGATGTAATTTAGATACCTTCTCAATATGATAACAATTTTTAAATAGTGGAAACATTTTTTTGGAATCTTTTGATGATATAGTAGTCACTAGATTGTAATAATAGTATGGAATTTCTTCATCCCTGTGTTTTTTCATTTATGTATTTTTAGATAATCTCTCAGGAGTAATCAATTTTTATTAGTGTTAAGATATTATTTCCTTGAAATTATAGTGTTCAATATTCAATATGTTTTTATATTAATAGTAAATAATTTTTTCAAACATGTCATTTTGAACGCTTAAAATCAACTCATTATTCAAGTAAAATGCACTGATTTTGTGATTTCCTCTTCTATTAATAGTTGATTTTATAGGAATCTATTGAATGTTTATGGTCCTCGTTTCATGTTCCCTTTTTCAATGGAATATAATATTCTATAAATATAATGATGATAATGGATCCTTTTATAAGATCATAGGGTTGGGATGCCTTCTCATATAACTAATGAGTTCTTTTCCTATTATGTTTCTCCCATGAAGGATTACGAGATACCCATGTAACTTTTCCTGATTCCATACATGTTGATATGATTTATTTATATCACTTTTTATTTTCTCTTCCTGATGGAAAAATAGTGGGATAAGATGAGTACATTGGGTTCCTTTGGGGATACAGGTGTGTCTTCCTCATGATACATCAGGAGGGAATCTTCTTCCCCAAACATATGTTTATAATGGTTTATGGAGTTTATAACCAATTATTAATGTTATTTTATCTTCATCGATTAAATATATTATTTAATCTCATAATATTTATATATTTATAAATTGTTCATATTTTCTCATTACATAAGGATGAGTCATATAATACTTATCTCCAATATATGTTGTTTTTTCCCTTACTCAATACATATGAGTAAATGTCATATTCTCATATCATAAGAATATTTTGGGTCCACCTTAATATATTGAATATGGGAATAAAATGATCATCACATATGGAGTCAAGGTATTTTTTAATTATATCATAAAATTTCATCATAACATTATCATATGTAGAGATGTATCTTATGCACATTAAAAAAGAAAACACTTGGCCTTTTTCAAACTAGAAAAATCTAGAATCTTATAATTACCACAAAAAAAATTAGTGGTCCTATATTTATAAATCCATGTAGTATGGTTCTCATAGTTTAGAGTATAGAATGTATTCTAAATGGTTAATGTATTGTTTGGATGCACATTCCCTAAATACTAGTTGTACCACTCACTATTAAAAGTATAGAGGGGATTATCCTCATTTTATGTCCAATGAGATCACTCACTGTTTAATTTATCTTGGGTATTGTTACAATTTTAAAATAATGGGGATATATTATTTAGTCGATCATTAATGCTAGGATTTTTTTGTATATTTTCTCTCTTAAGGAATGTGATTACTATTATAATATACTACATAATAAGGGTGAGACAATACAATAATAGTATTTTGATTGATCATTACCAAGGTATACAATATAATATCATTTAAAGGGAATAATATATATATATATTGAGATAAAAATTTTATATTTATATATTATATTATCTCATTATAGATAAACATTATCTAATATGTAAAATATATTTATAGATTAGATAACACCACACAGTTGAGTATGTATTACACAATGAGTTTCTTAGATTATTCATAAAAGAAACATGAATTTGTGTAGGGATTACAAAAACTCTTACGGTATCATAGTTGATTTATTAGAATTAAAAATGAATGTCATCAATTATAGTTGTTCCTATAGAGTTTTCTAGAGTGAATTTAGTTTTGGAGAATGTTCATATTATATTCCATAATATCTTGTGTAAAATTTTATTGTATAGGATGAATAAAAATAGTAATCCTAAAGAACACTCATGTAATAAGGGTGATACGTGAGAATTTTTCTTCACTATGGAATTATCATCTTTTTTTATATGTGTTCTTCATGGAGTGGGATTTTGGATAAATTCTTTCAACAATTTTCTAATATAGTAAAGATCTAACGCATAGTAACTCACATGAGATTTCACAATATTAGGAATCCATGGATGTATCATATATATACATGTATGATTAATAAAAATTTATGGATATATGATCTAAGAATCATTAATTACTCAATGATATACAAAAACAATTTATACAGATTAATAAATTGTTTTTATAGGGATATTGGATCATGGATGTGTTTCTCACAATTTAATTTCATTCCCACAAAACTATTTATTTTATGATGAATCAAAATATGAATTTCTTTTACTCATTGTTTGCTCAAAAATCTAGTGACATTATCTTATTTTACATTATTTATTCATTCCTCCTATATTATTCTTCTCAGATGTCATTTTGACACAAAAAACTAATTGTGGTATTTCTAGACCAAATCTTATTTTATCTTTTACATGATATAATGTTTTTAAAAAGGATTGGAATTATTCCTTTAAAAAAGATTTCAAACAATTAATTTTTTTTAAAAATGATAGTTTTATAGTTAAATTAAGTGTATTACATCTAGTAAATGTTTAGATATTTCTAATAAGAGATTGATTAAGATAGTTAGAAATTTTTTTGAATAAAAATGAATTAAATTTGTCACATCCCTTGTTTTTATGAAATTATCTTTAAATTAAATTAAAATTTGTTTATGGATTGAGTTTTAGGATACACTATGTTCTGCATGATTCTCATGAAACACTCGAATATCTTACATTACATTCAACACTGACTTTTAACAAAATAAGGGTATTTAATTAATTTACATAATCATGATCATTATAACATAGATCAAAAAACCAGTAATATGAAAAGTAATAAAAAAATTATAAATATATTGTATATTGGATATATATAAAGAAATCATATTGATAATAAAGTATATAATTTCCATTAATGTCTTTTTATGTTTCAAAATTCAATTTTCTCAAAAATGTGTTTTTTTGGTAAAGAATAATAAAATAAAATTTTAATAACATTAAAAACTAATTTCATAAAATAATATTCATTTTTGAAATAATAATTTCTTAATTACCATAGTGTGAATTTTTGTGTTTTTTCTAAAAATTATCATTTTTTGAAGAAGAGTGACAAATACTTAATTTTAAAGGAAAACAACATTTTTTCTTAGTTTATTAATATTGATAAATATATAATAATTCATTTTTAAAGTATAATTAGGTCAATATTACATTTATTAATAAAATTACTTAATTTTTTAACATTTTAACATGTAAATAAGATATAAAAAATTTTTAAACATTTGATCCTTTTTTCTTTAAAAACAAACATTCTCATCATGTCTGCATGAATAATTTTAAATTACAATTTTGATCTTTTGTGAATTGAATTTAAAATATTGGATTCCATATTTTCAATCATCATACTTTTTAATTTATAATATTCTCAACAAATTTTTTTTCATAAAATTAATTGTGAATGTAATACAACTTAATTACTACGATCAAATTTGAAATAGATTTATCATTAGTTAAACTAGAATTATAAGAGTAAAAATGGCCCAAAATATTTTATTAATTTTATTAAATTAATATAATTTCATCTTGGCCATAAAAATACCATTATATGTGGACATTGTTTCCCCTTTATACTGAATGTGACCAACATAATATTCTATGTAAAAAATTTCCATTTTTTCATATTTTTAATATCTATAAATATTTAGGATAAGGGAAAAGACAACACATGTTCATATATATATATATATATAATTTTGAAATATAAATGATTTTTTTTATCATGATAATTTTTTTAAATTTTTAGATAACATAATTACATTAAATGCTTAAGAAATGATGGCATTGTAATTATTAATTTAAAAATGATTTGAAATAATTAAAATAAAAAATATTAAATATTACGTAAACATAATGAATTATTGTGATATTTTTTTGGTTAATATATCATGATACATATGTTTGAAAATAATAGATGACAATTCCATCCTGGAATAGATATTTTTAAAATTTCTATTAAATAAATAAATTCCAAATTAACATTAATATTATTTAATAGTAAATTTTAATTTATTTATTGATTTAGAATTTATATGAATTTTATATTATTAAAATTTATATTTCAAAATTTTTTAATATCAAATATGTTAATTTTATGGACCAGGTTTTCTATTGTAATGACTATATTGATAGGTAAATAGTAAAATGATTGTTAGTGTGGTTAATGTTAGAGCATTGAATTTGAACATTACACGTGCATATGTTAAAATTAATCTCCAAAAAAACATATGATTTATATATTATAAATTAAGAATAATATATACTATTTCTAGGTACCAATTATCTAATATGTATTACAATAATTTAGTCTTAACATATAAATAACAGAGGTTAGAAAACTAGTTGCCGTAGTGAAAATACCACAAGGGTAAAAATTGGGATACTTCGATGTTATGGAATGAAATGATTAAAAAATGTGTTTAATTGTGTTTTAGAGGTTTTTATCAAACATAAAATCAATCTAAACATTAAATTATCATAATTTTATCCACTTGATGTAAGATTAACCTCCCATTACTGAATAATGATGAGTGTTTACAAGAATTCCACTCATCCACAACAATAAAAAGTGTACCCAATCTCTCAAATTAGTCACAAACCTCAATCTAGATGGATTTAACATGATCAACCCATATCACATAAAAAATTCATTCACCTGTACCTAGAATCCTTAGTTTTTTTTTGAAATCCAACCAGTAAGGATTAAGTGAAATCTTATGGACGACACCCAAATAAGATGAAACGTTCATCAACATGAATTTCATTTTATTTCATCCTCAAACCATTAAATTATTATTATGAATTTATTATATTATAACCTTAGTATCTTACAGATACAAATATATCTTTATTTTGTGGTTGTGACCTACAAATTTATTGAAATCCATCAAATATTTTACAAAATCATTATTTGTACAATGGACTACCACCTCATGAAACGAAATCATTCATTTTTCCATTACCGCTATTCTAGATTGGGAATAATGATATATTTATTGGTTATAAATGGTATATATGATATTTATTATTTTATTATGCTTCTATAATTGTTAAAGAACTCATAACATCATTTTTTCCATTTTGTGGGAATACGATAACATCATTCATATGTACAAAAAAATTGCATCCTCCTGAAGCAATATGATTAATTCATGTTTTATATGGATGTTATTAAAGATGAATTTAATGAAAATTGGTGATATATATGATAGAAATACTATTTTTAATGATAATTAATATATATATATATATCATTTACATAATTTCATTTAACATGATAATAAAAAGTAAACAACGATCATGCATGCATACAACCTGCCAACTCCATTAACAATGTATTTAATTTACTATCACTAGATTTTATTGACTAATATAAAAATATATATACAAAATATATATTATATTTTTTTTATTAAATTATATAGATGATTAAACCATGATCGATATAATATTTAAAAAAATAACATGTAAAAATATATATGAAAAAAAGTGCAATTACCCGAAACTTAACATTAACATGAAATACATATAAAATGGTAATAAAATAATAATATATGATATATATATATATGACTTTATAATATATGTATAATATACACATATTTATTATAAAATATGTTTGAACAAGTACGATAGAATTCAAGACTTATGATAAGGGGTATATGTATCTCATTTTTTGTTCTCTGAGACCCAAGCCATATTCAACACATATTCCATTAATGTGATGTGTATATTTCCTAGGAATGTATTTTATGATTATTTTATAGAGAATTGTTTGTATTTAAATTTCCATTTCATGATATCTCCTTTCAAATTGTCTATGGTTCAATGTTACCAAATCGATAAGGTATTTTTCTCATAATTTTACTTCATTGAGTCATATTAACATATATTCATTCACGAGGTGTATATAATGAACCTTTGAAATGTAATATCATGAATACATTAATCTCAATGATATTTTAAATTTTCTTTTATTTTATTCTTTTATGGATCTGATGAATCAATTATACGAAATTTATAATGCTATCATGATAAAACCCCACCACTTATTAGGATTGTTTAAGATTATGTTTCTGATGATACATTCTAATGTTCCATCTCTCAATAATTTTCATGAATTTTCTTATACAATAGTTAATCATGATATCTTCATGTAATTGTACCATAATTACTCTCATTGGTATTTAATTTAATTTTGAAAATGTTTTTATGAAAATATATCTTTATTAATTTATTTGGTTAGAAATATATTCTCATCAAAGACCATGTTTTCTAAAAAAAAATTCGAAATTGTTTTTAAATGATATATTAAGTTCATTTTACATGTAAATAATTCCAATTTTTCAAAGTTCAAAATTTTTTAAAATTATTTTCTTAACTTCCTTTTAATATTTTCATGTAAAAAATTATCTCATAATGTTTTATGTTTAATAAATATTTTTTCTAATGTGGAAAAGATATTTTCCACTAGTAATGTTTTTGTGATCATTTAAAATTATTTTCTATTTTACATGAAATCTGTTGGTGTAACCTATGCCTTAATAAGGATATGACCTGAGGATACCAACCTTATCATTTCCCTAAACGGTTTATGTTTTGACTGAATATTGTTTATAAACCCATTTATATTACATAGGTCACACATGATAATGTGATTATGATACCCAATTTATTTAGTGGGCTATTCAATGATGAAATTGTTATGAAACTAGTATCATTTCAATATGTTATGGTATGATGATATTTTTATGATACCTAAATAATATCAGGTGTTATGATATAAATAATACTTGTGATCTTTTGGAACACAAAAATATTAGTTTCATTGTGTAATGGATAACAATGATATCCCATTATAATGAAATGGGTAATGATTTATATCTCATAAGATATAAAGCACTAGAATGAAGACTGTATAAGGCCCCGGCCTTAAACCTTACTTAATATTGAATTAAATGAATAATTCACATTGAGGATATTTTCACGGTTTATAGTTTTAAAGAATTAGGACATAACTATTACATCTCAAAAGATTACAAAGTAGAAACTTCAACTATGTTTCCATAAAATAAAAACTCTTAAAAGGAAACTTGTCTAGTTCCATGTTTTAGATAGCATGACTTTCCTTGTATCCCATCATTGACCCTATTCCACATTAAGTCCTGTGAAAAACATTTCAAAACTTGGGGTGAGTATAAAAAGCTCAGTAAGGAATACACAATGAATGCAAACTGTTTGTTTTTTAAAACAACAAGTAAACCATGTATACTTTATCAAAGTAATACTTTTCACCTTTATGAAGTATTAAAAACTCTTCACTGAATAAAAGATCAATACTAACCCTTTTGTAACCAAAATATTACCATAAAACCCATATAAATAACACATAACATATGAACGTGACTTGGGACATAAACATACTTAAATGGAATAACTATACGGTCGACTTCCACACATACTTAATGGAATAGCCATACGGCCGACTTCCATACCCAATACATTGGAGGTTATAAAATAACCACCCGTCCTGGTATTCGCAGCACCCCCCGTCATATGGTTTATCACATAACCACCCGTCAAATGTCCAAGTACCATTGTAAAATCATAAGACATAAAACAAATACAATGGAAAGAAAACATTTCCACACATTGATCAAAATACATCACTTAAATATATTGACATAACAAATACATTATAAAAACAATTTTCAATACCAAAATACATAAAAGAGTATATGGAATTTATTTCATTTTAAAAAAAACATTACGGCTTGTTGAGGAAGCCAAAGACCAAATAATACTCTCGGCGGCGGAAAAGGTCGTTGTCACCGCGTACGTTAAAAGAAACATTCCTTTTTTCATTTAGTAAAATGCTTCGTAGAAAAAGATTACTTTTGTATAAAAGTAAAATTTAAAGTGGTTTATACACTGTATAAAAGAAAGTTGTTTATAAAACGAAATATGCCTCAATTAAAGGAGATTGAGACCAAGTCCATTACCTCGGTTCCGACTTGACTCGATCGTTCTTTAACGTTCTGAATAATAAACTTGAGTTAATTTATACTTGATTAAGAATCTTTTTCAAGTTCTTTATTCCTTTTATATCACTTATTACCATGTTATAAACATTATGTAATCATTTAAGTTAATAATGGTTGTTTTGTCGATATTTGGTTCTTAAGTCGAAAATGGACTTCTTATAATTAAATGTTGTTCGTGTGGTCAAACGTTCATTATATCCGGAATGGTATTAATGATTTGGATATCATATATATCATATATATCCATCATATACATGTAATTATAACATTACATATTCATTTATAGGTAAGAAATGAAATGCAACGTTCATAGAGACGGTATGCCGTACGTACGCATGAACGCTACTTTCATTTCTATGTCATATTAATATAATTAAAACCAAATGAGAGGTATGTATATTTTAATTTAATAATTATATTCATAATGTAGATGTAACACAAATCATATATAATAACATTAAATCCATCCTTTATACATCCCACTTATGGCATTAACGAATCAAATCACTTTGAGGGGGCGGTAGTCCGTACTTCCTAAAATGAAATTTTCGTGTATACTCATAATGGAAACAATAAAGGTATTCCATAAATGAAAAATACAGAAGCTTAAGGAAAACATGAAAATATTATATATCATATATAAATATAGTGACATATTAATGGCCACCTTTGAAGGTGTTAGAAAAATACTGAACAATCATTGTTTCGTGAGGGAGAAATTTGTCATCCACAGAAACAGTATGTTATTTAACCATTATATGTAGGTGTGTGTAAGTGTAGCTCGAATTATTCTTATAACAACATCCTAGTATAAGGAACATACTGGATTTGTTACAAAAGAAAATAATAAAAAGAGTTTAGGGGGGTTGGAGAAGCAAAATAAAACAAAAGAACACAAGTGAACACATTACCTTAAAATCGGGTAACTCTCTTAGATTTGAGCTCAAAGGCTTCCTTGGGACGACTTCTGCCCAAATTGAGGCTTCTAGGAGTAATAGAGAAATGGGGAGAGACAAAATGGGCAGGGTTTGGCCGAGCCAAAGGCTTTGGAAGTGTGGGTAAGGTGGTAGAGGTGGGGGACTTTTATAAGAGGTGAGGAGGGGCACTCTTGGAAAGTAAAGAAATGTTACATTATTTTAAAATGTGTTTCAGATTTAAAAGGTCCCACATTGATATAATTCGAGGATAAGGTGAAAAGGGTTCAAAATCCACTCATCCAATAGGTTTTTGACAACTGTAGGTCTTATATTTTACATTTTATTTTCACTTTCTTTAAATCGTTAAATAATGAGGTGATCGCTACATCATCATGGTGTCATAAATAATTTAATTTGTTTAATGTCTAAAAATTATAAAAAAATATCATGATGTAGGAAATCGTTTTATATTTCTAATGAATATTTATAGTCAAAAATATGACTTGTATAACCACATTTAAAATTTGTTTTAGTAAAACAACTCATGTTTGTGACATTTTAATTTTAACATTAAATAAAAAGTTTTTAATGTCATTTTCCTACCAAAGTGGCTCCATGAGGTCCCCAAGTTGGCCCATGCATTGTCTTGGTCGAAAATGACACATCCAATAAGGTTATGACATTGTCAAGTTCATTTCATATTATTAAAACATTATTTTTACCTTAAACTACACTAATTACCTCTAATCATGATTAAAAACATAAAAGTTACTATTCAACAAAAAAATTATTTTAATCCCATTGAACCACATTTTACTTCTTAATGACACCCATGTATGTCGGATTTTTGAAATTCAAAACACAGAGGTGGTAAAATTTCATTTAAATGAAAAATCAGTTTTTATAAGTACCACTTAGTGGTTTCACTATTCATCAAAAATTGAAGTTTTTCAGAAAAATACCAAAAATTCACCCTAAGCTATATTTGATATTCCGAATTCAAAAATAAAGTCTATTTTAAAAAATTAAAAACATATAAGTTGTATTAATTAATTTAATAATTAATTCCCGCTGTCAGAGCAAATAGCGTGTTTTTATGAAACAATAAGTATCAAAAGATTGACACTAGTTTAAGTCCGATTTCAAAGTGAAATTAATTACAACAACCAATATTGGATTTAATGGAAAAAATATATTATAATTTCAATTTAAAACCAATTCAAAAGATAATATAATCATATAAATAATTTAGATTAAAAAGTGGTTTTGAATTAAAATACAACATTTTACACTATTCATTAAAAAAATGAACTTTATCGGAAAAATACCAAAAATTTACAAAAATTAAATTTTGATGTCCCGATTATAAAGAAGAGTTTTATTTGGTCCAATATAAAGTATAATAGTGACCAAAACTATATTTAATGATGGTTCTCCATCAAAAGGTGATAAGTGGACCTTTAGTGAAAATCAGGGTATAAATGCCTAAAATTGAATTCTTTTCATATTTTAAGCCTTTAACTTTTATTGGATAAATATAAAAACACTTAAAAACATATATAATCATATTTTAGTTATTTCTATCTGTTCTCGTCAATACAACGACTATTTGTTAACTACCATTTAAAATAATATTATTTTATTACTAGTGTGCAACGTAAGATTTCAATGAAACTCTTTGTTGCGTATCGGGTACACTATCGAGCATAGAAACCCCATTAAAGTAAAATTAATATTTAATACCTAAATATTAATAAATATGAAAATGTTTTATTCATTATTTACCTGGGATGTTACATCCTTCTCCCCTTTTTGGAATTGCGTCCTTGCAATTTTATTCACTTATCAAAATAAGTGGGGGTATTTATCCCTCATAGAAATTTCAGATTCCCATGATGCCTCTTCAACCATATGGTTTTTGCACAAAACCATTACCTGGTGAATTGCCTTATTTCGCAACACTTTCTCTCTTCGGTCAAGAATCTGGACTGGTTGTTCTTCATAAGAGAGATTCTCTTCCAACTGAGCTACCACTGGGCTCAAAACATGAGATGGATCTGCCATATACTTTCTCAACATCGAAACATGAAAAACATTGTGTACCTGAGATAAACTCAGAGGTAAAGCCACTCAGTAAGCAACTGATCCAACTTTTTCCAGAATTTCAAATGGTCCAATGAACCATGCACTTGGATTTCCTTTCTTACCAAATTGCATCACACTGTTCCATGGATAAACCTTGAGAAAAAAATGATCACCTACCTCAAAAGATAGATCTTTCCTCTGGTTATCTGCATAACTTTTCTATCTGCTCTGAGCTATTATCATGTGTTTCTGAATCAATTGAACTTTTTCTGCCATCTCTTCTACCAATTCTGGTCCCATCAGCTTCCTTTCACCCACTTCATCCCAAAAAGCTGGAGTTCGACACCGCTTCCCATATAATGCCTCAAACGGTGCCATCTGTATACTAGAATGAAAACTGTTATTATATGAAAACTCAACCAAAGAAATATGTTGGTCCCAACTTCCCTGATAATCCATAGAACAAGCTCGTAGCATATCCTACAAGGTCTGAATTGTTCGTTCTGACTGCACATCTGATTGAGGATGGAAAGCTGTACTAAAATTTAATTCAATACCCAACGACTTCTGAAGGCCTTTCCAAATGTTAAAAGTAAACCTGGGATCACGATTAGATACAATGGAGAGTAGAACTCCATGCAACCAGACTATCTCTTTAAGATATAATTGAGAAAGTTGATCTAGAGAGAATATATCTCAAATAGAAAGGAAATGAGCAGATTTAGTCAAGCGATCAACAATAAAACAGATTACATTATTACCTTGAGATGTCCTCGGTAATCCCACAACAAAGTCCATGGAAATATTTTCCCATTTCCACTCTGGCACTGGTAATGGCTGAAGCATCCCTTTCGGTAACTGCCGCTCTGCTTTAACCTGCTGAAAATTCAAACACTTCAGAGTAAAATCAGCAATATCTCTTTTCATTCCATCCCACCAGTAATACTCCGGTAGATCTCTGTACATCTTAGTACTGCCAGGATGAACTGAAAATGGAGAACTATGAGCTTCACATAACAACTCTCTCTTCAACTGTGAATCACAAGGCACACACAATCTCTTCCCAAATCTCAAAACACAATAATTATCAATGTTGAATTCAGGAAACTTACCCTTATGAACCAGCTCTACCTTTTTCTACAACTCACTGTCTTGCTTCTGTGCTTTCTTGATTCTGTCTGATAGAGAAGATTTCACTGATACTTTTTCGACTCAAAGCATCATCCACTTTATTTTCTTTTCCTAGATGGTAATGAATTGTACAATCATAATCCTTGATTAATTCCATCCATCTCCTCTGTCTCATGTTCCATTCTTTCTGAGT
Source organism: Viscum album (assembly GCA_963277665.1). Classification (NCBI taxonomy): domain Eukaryota; kingdom Viridiplantae; phylum Streptophyta; class Magnoliopsida; order Santalales; family Viscaceae; genus Viscum; species Viscum album. The sequence continues at coordinate 619,371,517 of OY728128.1, forward strand.
GAATATATACTTTAATCTTTTTTTATCAGTATATATTTCACACTTTACTCCATACAAATGATGCCTCCAAATTTTTAGAGGAAAAACAACAGAAGATAATTCCAAGTCATGTGTAGGGTAATTTACCTCATCAGTTTTCAACTAACGTGAAGCATAAGTAATTACCTGATAATTTTTCATAAGGAAACAACCAAGTCCTTTCAATGAAGCATCACTGTAGATAACAAACTCACAAATCCTAGAAGGAAGTGACAAAACTGGAGAATTCACCAATATTTTTTTTCAACTCCTGAAAACAATCATCACATTGTTTTGTCTAGATAAAATTAACACCCTTCCGAGTTAATTTAGTCATTGGACTAGATATCCGTCAAATTTTTTTAACAAACCTTCGGTAATAGCCTATCAAAAAAAGGAAGCTACGAATCTCAGTTACATTTGTGGGTCTTGGACATTCTTCCACAACCTTTGTTTTTGCAGGATCAACAGTTATCCCATCTTTAGAAACAATATGACTAAGGAAAGAAATTTGTTACAACCAAAACTCACACATGCTGAATTTCCCATACAATTTCTTTTCTTTTAAGGTTTTAAAAATAACCCTTAAATGACTTTCATGCTCCTCCTTACTTTTAGAAAACACCAAAATATCATCAATAACACAACCACCATTTATCACCTGATTCAACTAAACCATCACTGTAGTAAACTACTCAATTCTAATTCTGACCATCTCAGTATGCTGATTTGGAAGGTCATTTTCCTCAGTATGCCTTCCCAGAAAAGTTGTTCTGTTTCCGCTACGAAAAACAATTCTTAACACAGAAATATCTTAGGCGAAGCAACATGGTAATCTTCAAATGCTATATCATTTCAATTTGACCATAAAAAAATATTTTTGGATAATCAGTTAATAGATTTCTAACTCCTAAAGTTATCTAAACTGACCTCTGATACCAACTATAAGGCCCCGACCTTAAACCTTACTTAATATTGAATTAAATGAATAATTCACATTGAGGATCTTTTCACGGTGTGGAGTTTTAGAGAATTAGGACATAACTATTCCATCTCAAAAGATTACAAAGTAGAAACTTCTACTAAGTTTCCATAAAATAAAAAAACTCTTAAAAGGAAACATGTCTAGTTCCATGTTTTAGATAGCATGACTTTCCCTAGATCCCATCATTGACCCTATTCCACCTTAAGTCCTGTGAAAAACATTTCAAAACTTGGGGTGAGCATAAAAAGCTCAGTAAGGAATACACAATGAATGAAAACTGTTAGTTTTTCAAAACAACAAGTAAACCATGTATACTTTATCAAAGTAATACTTTTTACCTTTATGAAGTAGTAAAAACTCTTCATTGAATAAAAGATCAATACATACCCTTTTGTAACCAAAAGATTACCATAAAACCCATATAAATAACACATAACATATGAAGGTTACTTGGGACATAAACATACTTAAATGTAATAACCATACAATCGACTTCTACACATAATTAATGGAATAGCCATACGGTCAACTTCCATACACAATGCATTGGAGGTTATAATGTAACCACCTGTCCTGGTATTCACAGCACCACCCGTCATATGGTTTATCACGTAACCACCCATCAAATGTCCAAGTCCCATTGTAAAATCATAACACATAAAACAAATATAATGGAAAGAATACATTTCCACACATTGATTACAATATATCACATAAATATATTGACATAAAAAATCCATTATAAAAACCATTTTCAATACCAAAATACATAAAAGAGTATATGTTATTTATTTCATTTAAAAAAAACATTACGTCTTGTTGAGGAAGCCAAAGACCAAATAATACTCATGGCGGCAGAAAAGGTCGTTGTCACCACGTACGTTAAAAGAAACATTCCTTTTTTTCATTTAGTAAAACGCTTCATAGAAAAAGATTCCTTTTGTATAAAAGTAAAATTCAAAGGGGTTTATACACCGTATAAAAGAAAGTTGTGTATAAAACAAAATATGCCTCAATTAAAGTAGATTGAGACAAAGTCCATTACCTCGGGTCCGACTTGACTCGATCATTCTTTAACATCCTGAATAATAAACATGATTTAATTTCTACTTGCATAAGAACCTTTTTCAAGTTCATTATTCCATTTATATCACTTATTACCATGTTATAAACATTATGTAATCATTTAAGTTAATAATTTTTGTTTTTTGGATATTTGGTTCTTAAGTCGAAAGTGGACTTCTTAAAATTACATGTTGTTCGTGTGGTCAAAGGTTCATTATATCTAGAATGATATTCATGATTTTGATATCATATATATCATATATATCCAGAATATACATTTAATTGTAATATTACATATTCATTTATAGGTAAGAAATGAAATGCACCGTTCATGGAGACGGTAAGCCATACGTACGCATGAACGCTACTTTCATTTCTATGTCATATTAATGGAATTAAAACCAAATGAGAGATATGTATATTTTAATTGCAGAATTATATTCATCATTTATATGTAACATACATAATATATAATTACTTTAAATCCATCCTTTATATGTCCCACATATGGCATTAACGAATCAAATCACTTTGAGGGGGAGGTAGTCCGCACTTCCTAAAATGAAATTATTGTGTATACTCATAATGGAAACCATAAAGGTATGGCATAAATGAAAAATACAGAATCATAAGGAAAACATGAACATATTATATATCATATATAAATATAGTGACATCTTAATGTCCACCTTTGAAGGTGTTAGAAAAATACTGAACAATCATCGTTTCGTGAGGCAGAAATTCACCATCCACAGAAACAATATGTTCTTTAACCATTAGATGTAGGTGTGTGTAAGTGTAGCTCGAATTATTCTTATAAATACATCCTAGTATATTGAATATACTTGAGTTGTTACAAAAGAAATTAATAAAAAGAGTTTAGGGGGGTTGGAGAAGCAAAATAAAACAAAAGAACACAAGTGAAGACATTACCTTAAAATCGTGTAACTCTCTTAGATTTGAGCTCAAAGGATTCCTTGGGAAGACTTCTGCCCAATGTGAGGCTTCTAGGAGTAATAGAGAAATGTGTAGAGACAAAATGGAAAGGGTTTGGCCGATCCAAAGGCTTTGGAGGTGTGGGTAAGGTGGTAGATGTGGGGGACTTTTATAAGAGGAGAGGAGGGGCACTCTTGGAATGTAAAGAAATGTTACTTTATTTTAAAATTTGTTTCGGATTTAAAAGGTCCCACATTGATATAATTTGAGGATAAGGTGATAAGGGTTAGAAATACACCCATCCAATAGGTTTTTGACAAATTTATGTCTTATATTTTACATTTTATTTTCACTTTATTTAAATTGTTAAATAATGAGGTAATCGATACATCATCATTGTGTCATAAATAATTTAATTTATTTAATATCTAAAATTTATGAAAAAACTATCATGATGTAGGAAATATTTTTATATTTCTAATTAATATTTATAGTAAAAAATATGACTTGTATAACCCCATTTAAATTTTTTTTTAGTAAAACAACTCATTTTTGTGACATTTTAATTTTAACATTAAATAAAAAGTTTTTAATGTCATTTTCCTACAAAAGTGGCTCGATGGGGTCTCCAAGTTGGCCATTGGATTGTATTGGTCGGCAATGACACAATCAATATGGTTAGGACATCTGTCAAGTTCATTTCATATTATTAAAAATTATTTTTACCTTAAACTACACTAATTACCTCTATTCGCGATTAAAAACTTAAAAGTTACTATTCACCAAAAAAAAATTATTTTAATCCCATTGAACCACATTTTACTTCTTAATGACAAACATGTATGTTGGATTTTTGAAATTCAAAACACAGAGGTGGTAAAATTTCATTTAAACGAAAAATCAGTTTTTATAAGTACCACTTATTGGTTTCACTATTCATCAAAAATTGATGTTTTTCCGAAAAATACAAAAAAATCACCCTAAGCTATATTTGATATGCTGAATTCAAAAATGAAGTATATTTTACAAAATTCAAAACATATTAGTTGAATTAATTAATTTAATAATTAATTCCCATTGTCATAGCAAATAGCGTGTTTTTATGAAACAATAAGTATCAAAAGATTGACACTAATTTAAGTCTGATTTCAAAGTGAAATTAATTCCAATGACCACTATTGGATTTAATGGTAAAAATATATTCTAATTTCACTTTAAAACCAATTCAAAAGATAATATAATCATATAAATAATTTATATTAAAAAGAGGTTTTGAATTAAAATACAACATTTTACACTATTCATTAAAAAAATGAACTTTATCGGAAAAATACCAAAAATTTACACAAATTAAATTTTGATGTCCTGATTCTATAGAAGAGTTTTATTTGGTCCAATATAATGTATAAGAGTGACCAAAACAATATTTAATGACAGTTCACCATCAAAAGGCGATAAGTGGACCATTAGTGAAAATCAGGGTATAAATGCCTAAAATTGAATTCTTTTCGTATTTTAAGCCTTTATCTTTTATTGGATAAATGTAAAAACATTTAAAAACATATATAATCATATTTTAGTTATTTATATCCATTCCCTCCAATACAACGGCTATGTGTTAACAACCATTTAAAATAATATTATTTTATTACTAGTGTGCAACATAAGATTTCAATGAAACTCTGTGTTGCGTATCGGGTATGCTATAGAACATAGCAACCCCTTTAAAGTAAAATTAATATTTAATTCATAAATATTAATAAATATGAAAATGTTTTATTCATTATTTACCTGGGATGTTACATCCTTTGCCTCTTTTGGGAATTGCGTCCTCACAATTTTATTCACTTATCCAAATAAGTGGGGTATTTATCCCTCATAGCATTTTCAGATTCCCATGTTTCCTCTTCAACCATATGGTTTATCCACAAAACCTTTACCTGTTGAATTACCTTATTTCGCAACACTTACTCTCTTCGGTCAAGAATCTGGACTGGTTGTTCTTCATAAGAGAGATTATCTTCCAAGTGAGCTACCTCTGGGCTCAAAACATGAGATGGATCTGGCATATACTTTATCAACATCAAAACATGAAAAACATTGTGTACCTGAGATAAACTCGGAGGTAAAGCCACTCGGTAAGCAACTGATCCAACTTTTTCCAGAATTTCATATGGTCCAATGAACCTTGGACTCAGCTTTCCTTACCCTATTGCATCACCCTTTTCCATGGATAAACCTTGAGAAAAACATGATCACTTACCTCGAATGATATATCCTTCCTCCGGTTATCCGCATAACTTTTCTATCTACTCTGAGCTATTCTCATGTGTTTCTGAATCAACTGAACTTTTTCTGCCATCTCTTCAACCAATTCTGGTCCCATCAGCTTCCTTTCACCCACTTCATCCCAAAAAGATGGAGTTCGACACCGCTTCCCATATAATGCCTCAAACGGTGCCATCTGTATACTAGAATGAAAACTGTTATTATATAAAAACTCCACCAAAGAAATATGTTGGTCCCAACTTCCCTGATAATCCATAGAACAAGCTAGTAGCATATCCTAAAAGGTCTGAATTGTTCGTTCTGACTGCCCATCTGATTGAGGATGAAAAGCTATACTAAAATTTAATTCAGTACCCAACGACTTCTGAAGGACATTCCAAAAGTTAGAAGTAAACCTGGGATCACGATTAGATACAATGTAGAGGACAACTCCATGAAACTTGAATATCTCTTTATGATATAATCAAGAAAGTTGATCTAGAGAGAATGTATCTTGAATAGGAAGGAAATGAGCATATTTAGTCAAGCGATCAACAATAACACAGATTGCATTATTACCTAGAGATGTCCTCGGTAATCCAACAACAAAGTCCATGGATATATTTTCCCATTTCCACTCTGGCACTGGTAATGGCGGAAGCATCCCTTTCGGTAACTGCCGCTCTGCTTTAACCTGCTGAAAATTCAAACACTTCAAAGTAAAATCAGCAATATCTCTTTTCATTCCATCCCACTAGTAAGACTCCGGCAGATCTCTGTACATCTTAGTACTGCCAGGATGAACTAAAAATAGAGAACTATGAGCTTCACATTACAACTCTCTCTTCAACTATGAATCACAAGGCACACATAATCTCTTCCCAAATCTCAAAACACAATCATTATCAATGTTGAATTCAGGAAACCTACCTTTCTGAACCAGCTCTACCTTTTTCTACAACTCACTGCCTTGCTTCTGTGCTTTCTTGATTCTGTCTGATAGAGAATATTTCACTGATACTTTTTCGACCCAAAGCATTAGCCACTTTATTTTCTTTTCTCGGATGGTAATTAATTGTACAATCATAATCCTTGATTAATTAGAGCCATATCCTCTGTCTCATGTTCAATTATTTTTGAGTGAATATATACTTTAAACTTTTGTGATCAGTATATATTTCACACTTTACTTCATACAAATGATGCCTCCAAATTTTTAGAGCAAAAACAACAGCAGCTAATTCCAAGTCATGTGTAGGGTAATTTACCTCATGAGTTTTAAACTGACGTAAAGCATAAGCAATTACCTGATCATTTTTCATAAGGACACAACCAAGTCCTTTCAATGAAGCATCACTGTAGATAACAAACTCATCATTCCTGGAAAGAAGTGCCAAAACTGGAGCATTCACCAATCTTTTTTTTCAACTCCTGAAAACAATATTCACATTGTTTTGTTCAGATAAACTTAACACCCTTCCGAGTTAGTTTAGTCATTGGACTAGATAACCGTGAAAAATTGCTAACAAACCTTCGATAATAGCCTAACAAACCAAGGAAGCTACGAATCGCAGTTACATTTTTGGGTCTTGTCCATTCTTACACAACATTTGTTTTTGCAGGATCAACAGTTATCCCATATTTAGAAACAATATGACCATGGAAAGAAATTTGTTATAACCAAAACTCACACTTGCTGAATTTCCCATACAATTTCTTTTTTTTAAGGTTTGCAAAATAACCCTTAAATGACTTTCATTCTCCTCCTTACTTTTAGAAAACAGAAAAATATCATCAATAACACAACCACCATTTATCACCTGATTCAACTGAGCCATCACAATAGTAAACTACTCAATTCTGATTCTGACCATCTCAGTATGCTGATTTGGAAGGTCATTTCCCTCAGTATGCCTTCCCAAAAAATATGTTCTATTTCCGCTACGAAAAACCATTCTTAACACAGAAATATCTTAGGTGAAGCAACATGGTAATCTTCTAATGCTATATCATTTCAATTTGACCATAAAAAAATATTTTTGGATAATCATTTAAAAGAATTATAACTCCTAAAGTTATCTAAACCGACCTCTGATACCAACTATACGACCCCAACCTTAAACCTTACTTAATATTGAATTAAATGAATAATTCACATTGAGGATCTTTTCATGGTTTAGAGTTTTAGAGAATTAGGACATATCTATTATATCTCAAAAGATTATAAAGTAGAAACTTCTACTAAGTTTCCGTAAAATGAAAAAAACTCTTAAAAGGATACACGTCTAGTTCCATGTTTTAGATAGCATGACTTTCCCTAGATCCCATCATTGACCCTATTCTACATTAAGTCCTGTGAAAAACATTTCAAAACTTGGGGTGATCATAAAAATCTCAGTAAGGAATACACAATGAATGAAAACTGTTAGTTTTTCAAAACAACAATTAAACCATGTATTCTTTATCAAAGTAATACTTTTCACCTTTATGAAGTAGTAAAAACTCTTCACTGAATAAAAGATCAATACATAATCTTTTGTAAACAAAATATTACCATAAAACCCATATATATAACACATAACATATGAAGGTAACTTGGGACATAAACATACTTAAATGGAATAACCATACGGTCGACTTCCACACATACTTAATGGAACAGCCATACAGACGACATCCATACCCAATGCATTGGAGGTTATAACGTAACCACCCATCCTGGTATTCACGGCACCACCCATCATATGGTTTATCACATAACCACCTGTTAAATGTCCATGTACCATTTTAAGATCATAAGACATAAAACAAATATAATGGAAAGAAAACATTTCCACACATTGATCACAATATATCACATAAATATATTGACATAACTAATCCATTATAAAAACCATTTTCAATACCAAAATACATAAAAGAGTATATGGTATTTATTTCATTTTAAAAAAAACATTACGGCTTGTTGAAGAATCCAAAGACCAAATAATACTCACGGCGGCGGAAAAGGTCATTGTCACTGCGTACGTTAAAATAACCATTTCATTTTGTCATTTAGTAAAACACTTTGTAGAAAAAGAGTAATTTTGTATAAAAGTAAAATTCATAGGGTTTCATACACCATATAAAAGAAATTTGTGTATAAAATGAAATATGCCTCAATTAAAGGAGATTGAGACAAAGTCCCTTACCTCGGGTCTGACTTGACTTGATCATTCTTTAACGTCCTGAATAATAAACTTGAGTTAATTTCTACTTGCTTAAGAACATTTTTCAAGTTCATTATTCCTTTTATATCACTTATTGACATGTTATAAACATTATGTAATCATTTAAGTTAATAATGTTTGTTTTGTTGATATTTGGTTCTTAAGTCGAAAGTGGACTTCTTATAATTACATGTTGTTTTTGTGGTCAAAGGTTTATTATATCCAGAATGATATTGATGATTTGGATATAATATATATCATATATATCCAGCATATACATGTAATTATAATATTACATATTCATTTATAGGTATGAAATGAAATGTACCGTTAATGGACATGGTAAGCCGTATGTACGAATGAACGCTACATTCATTTCTATGTCATATTAATGGAATTAAAACCAAATGAGAGGTATGTATATTTTAATTCCAGAGTTATATTAATCATTTATATGTAAAATAAATCATATATAATAACTTTAAATCCATCCTTTATATGTCCCACATATGGCATTAACGAATCAAATCACTTTGAGGGGGCGGTAGTCCGCACTTCCTAAAATGAAATTATCATGTTTACTCATAATAGAAACCATAAAGGTATGACATAAATGAAAAATACAGAAGCATAAGTAAAACATGAACATATTATATATCATATATAAATATAGTTACATCTTAATGGCCACCTTTGTAGGTGTTATAAAAATATTGAACAATCATCATTTCATGAGGCATAAATTCACCATCCACAAAAACAGTATGTTCATTTACCATTAGATGTAGGTGTGTGTAAGTGTAGCTTGAATTATTCTTATAAGAATATCCTATTATATTGAAGATAATGTAGTTGTTACAAAATAAATGAATAAAAAGAGTTTAGGGGGTTTGGAGAAGCAAAATAAAACAAAAGAACACAAATGAAGACATTACCTTAAAATCGGGTAACTCTCTTAGATTTGAGCTCAAAGGATTCCTTGGGAAGACTTCTGCCCAAAGTGAATCTTCTAAAAGTAATAGAGGTATGTGGAGAGACAAAATGGGCAGGGGCTGGCCGAGCCAAAGGCTTTGGATGTGTGGGTAAGGTGGTGGAGGTGGGGGCCTTTTATAAGAGGAGAGTAGGGGAACTCTTGGAGAGTAAAGAAATGTTACTTTATTTTAAAATGAGTATCAGATTTAAAAGGTCAGAAATTGATATAATTAGAGGGTGAGGTGATAAGGGTTCTAAATCCACCCATCCAATATGTTTTTTACAAGTGTAGGTCTTATATTTTACATTATATATTCACTTTATTTAAATCGTTAAATAATGAGGTAATCACTGCATCATCTTGGTGTCATAAATAATTTAATTTATTTAATGTCTAAAAAATATAAAAAAACTATCATGATGTAGGAAAGCTTTTTATATTTATAATTAATATTTATAGTCAAAAATATGACTTGTATAACCAAATTTAAAAATAGTTTGAGTAAAATAACTCATGTTTGTGACATTTTAATTTTAACATTAAATAAAAAGTGTTTAATGTCATTTTCCTACCAATGTGGCTCTATAGGGTCCACAAGTTGGCCCATGGATTTTCGTGGTCGGACATGACACATCCAATAAGGGTAGGACATGTTTCAAGTTCATTTCATATTATTATAGCATTATTTTTACCTTAAACTACACTAATTACCTCTAATCGCGATTAAAAACTTAAAAGTAACTATTCACCAAAAAAATTATTTTAATCCCATTGAACCACATTTTACTTCTTAATGACAACCATTTATGTTGGATTTTTGAAATTCAATACACAGAGGTGGTAAAATTTCATTTAAAAGAAAAATCAGTTTTTATAAGTACTACTTAGTGGTTTTACAATTCATCAAAAATTGATGTTTTTCAGAAAATTACAAAAAATTAACCCTAAGGAATATTTGATATTATGAATTCAAAAATGAAGTCTATTTTACAAAATTCAAAACATATAAGTTTCATTAATTAATTTAATAATTAATTCCCGCTGTCAGAGAAAATAGCGTATTTTTATGAAACAATAAGTATCAAAAGATTGACACTAGTTTAAGTCCAATTTCAAAGTGAAATTAATTCCAACGACCACTATTAGATTTAATGGTAAAAATATATTCTAATTTCACTTTAAAACCAATTCAAAATACAATCTAATCATATAAATAAATTAGATTAAAAAGAGGTTTTGAATTAAAATACAACATTTTACACTATTCATTAAAAAATGAACTTTATCAGAAAAATAACAAAAATTTACACAAAGTAAATTTTGATTTCCCGATTATAAAGAAGAGTTTTATTTGGTCCAATATAATTTATAAGAGTGACCAAAACTATATTTAATGACGGTTCTCCATCAAAAGGTGATAAGTGGACCTTTAGTGAAAATTAGGGTATAAATGCCTAAAATTGAATTCTTTTCGTATTTTAAGCCTTTATCTCTTAATGGATAAATGTAAAATCATTTAAAAACATATATAATCATATTTTAGTTATTTCTATCCATTCCCGCCAATACAATGTCTATTTGTTAACTACCATGTAAAATAATATTATTTTATTACTAGTGTGCAATGTAAGATTTCAATGAAACTCTTTGTTGCATATCGGGTATGCTATCCAACATAGCAACCCCTTTAAAGTAAAATTCATATTTAATTCGTAAATATTAATAAATATGAAAAGGTTTTATTCATTATTTACCTGGGATGTTACATACTGAACCTAGTTTTGTAATACATGGATATAATGCGGAGGGAAAACAATCATGTATGGTACTTTTTCCACTATGATGGTTTTGGGATTAAACCGATTCTATTATGAGGAATTTTATACCACTAGGGATGGTGGTGTTTCCTACATATGAGTTCAAGCCTCCTAAAATTTGGGTACATGAGTGGTCATCCCATGCCCAAAATAAGGTACAAAGAAGGTCATCCCATGCTTGAAGATGGTACACAGGTGGTATCACCATGTCTAATATGTTATGAATTTATTATTCTGTAGCCTTGACATATTATTTTATATTCTTTTGTGTACCTAAAAAATATATTTTCTATGGAAATATTATGCCGCCATTGATTATGGTTATATGTCTTTATTTCATTAATTCCATATAGGCTACCAATATCTATGACATGAATCATGTTTATGATCTATTATAGGTTTGGTATTACATTCATAAGTTATGAACATTATCATGTACCCTTTTTCTTATTACATTAAATTATTAGATCATAGTTTGATATCCCTTGGGTTTACTTTTTCTGAGAATCTGAGCTCACCCATTCCTATGTTTCATTTCTTGAGGATATGAAGACTGTATTTATGATGGGTATGCCTATAAAGAGTACTAAATGTGAATATATTTGTGTTAAAAATTTATTATTATACCCTATATTAAAATATTGTCCTCCATGAATCCAATGGAACAATGAAATTACAATATTAAGGTATGTTCTATTTTAATGTAATGCATATTCGTCATGAAAGATAATATATCCATGTAAGAGAATTCGGTGTCACTATAGTTGGTATAAGAGAAAATAATTAGTTAATATTTGGAATCTAGGTTGATAAAACATTCGTGAGGACTATGGGGACATTTCTAGGGACATTTTTAGTGATGTCTCAATGGATACTTATTTGGCTGAATCAGAATTTAGAAATATGTCTTGGAATCTAAGTAATGGATAAATGAAGTGGTTTATATGAAATTAAATATCTATTAGGATAATATAATTCTATTTGGATATGGAATAGAAGTACCTTGGGGTAAACCCCCCTAAACCACAATATTGAGGATGAATATATCGGGAACTACTGCATCAAAATGGGATTTACTACAAAACATGTTTGATACTCCAAAGGGTTATACATTGGAAATTCAAAATATCTTTACAAACCATCATGAAGTATTTAAATAAAATATTAATATGAATAAAATTGGATAAAACTAAGGTGTCTTAGATTAAAAAAGAAAGATTCATGATTTAGACATCCGATAAGTGATTTTTAATGTAATGTGTTTCCCCGCTATTATTACTATTTTTTAAAATATGTTTTTCTATTAGTCAATGGATGGAACCGAAATAATCCATGTTAATGAGTAATTCAATAAAAAAATAAATTATTTTCCTCTAGTGTAAAAAAATGTTTTGGAAGATGAAATAAAAAACAACATTTATATTCTCACACAACATTATCAAGATATTAATTTTTGTCAATGTCTATATGAGCAATGGGGGAACAAAATTCCATTGAGAACCTTATGCAGTAGTTCACACCACATTTTAGTGGTTTAGTTACTCAATTATTTGGTGTGTAAATAATTAGTTCCATTAATCCATTATTCTTGACAAGTACCCTATTTATAAACATTATGATTAATAAATACCTTTCATAACCTAGAGGAGGAAACATATAAAAGGGTTGATCATATATTCCCATTAAGTGTAAAGAAGGGATACATGTTAGACAAAACATCATCATATGAGTATAAAAACATAATCAAATCATTTTAAGATCATACCCTTCATATAAAGGATAATAAATATGAATCATGGCCTAAATGTTGAACGTTCCTAAGAAATGATTCAAAATGAAGTAATGAAAATAATCCATGAAATCCTAACATATAAATAAAACATGTATCTATGCAGAAAGAATAAGAAAATAATATTATTTCCATAGTAACCAAATAATTTATTCCAATACCATCTTAGTAGGTTGGGTTCACTCTAAATATCATCATTGTAGTAATGGTTCAATCCCATGGGAATCTTAATTGCATGAGTTCACTCATCATACCATCTTGGTTGTCATTGTTAACTCCCATGACCATCTTAGTAGTCATGGTTCACTCCAATTACCATCTTATTCTATCTCATGAGATATAAATCATTACCCAATTCATTGGAGTAATAAATAGGTCCAAACCATATCATAATTAAATAATACATATATGTGACACAAAATCATAAAAAAATTATAATATAAAACAAGAAATGAAATGGGTATTATAAAATTGGAATTATATCATAACTATTGAAAAAATATATAGGTTTCATTAGCATTTTATCAAAATAATAACCTATAAAAGAAGTAGGTTTTAACAAGAAGATGAAATGTGAAAGAGAAACGAGTTTCCTATACATCATTCCATCAACAAAATAAATTATTTATAGATTCAAAATTACTAGAAGTGTTGAATTATTTCCCCAGAATATCATGAATAAAAAAAATGGATTCTATATGAGATGGGAAATAATTTGGAAAGATAGTTTGTAAACATTTCATGGGAAAATTTTCATTAATCCATGAAAAAATATTTTTAAAAAATAAAACATTTTAGAAAATTTATTAATTGAAAATAAAATTGAAAACTAATAATAGAATCTAGAAAAAAATTCTTTTTTCCATGAATCATATAATGAATCTTCAATATAATTTCAAAACCATTTTCATTGAGACCTTAAAAAAGTCTCTAGAAATATTTTTGAAACATAAACCCCATTACAAAAATATCATATAACAGAAATGTAAATAACCATAAATTTAATAATAATAATATTTATAGAAATTTATGAGTGTTCAGTACAGCACAAAACTGAAAAGAGTGGTGAACATGACACATGTCTCGCACAAATAAAAAGTGATATGTAATTCCCTTACATTGTGTGTTAAATCTCTTCGTACTCATACAAGATTCATATATAATAAATGTAAGATTATTTTTCATTTTTTATAGACTAATATTCTAATATATAATACAATATTTGGTTTTATTATGACTATATATTACCAACATGTAAATAATTCTTTGTTACGGTTTTACTTTGGGTAATATCTACATGGTTCTTTACAAGTGTTTTAATTGGTTATATATTTGGTACTTATACTTATATAATGATTTAAGGTATGTAAGAAATTTTATAAATATCATTTATATTCATTATAAGGGTATTATAATAATATATAGTATATAGACATACGAAATGGAATACACCATTCATGTATACAGTAGGTCATACGTAGACAAGAATGTTGTTTCCATTTTATAGTCATATTGGAGGAAAGAGTGTAAATGAAATATAAGTACATATATATATATATACAGTAATAATGATTTCATGAGAATTTTTATATCATATATATCATATGAGTTCACTACCTACATCATTAATATGTTCTCTGTTGTGTGTGAATGAATTGCATCGCCTTGAAGGGGCGATACTCCAAACCTCCTCAAACAAAGTTATCTAATTTACATGATCTGTAAATATAATGATATGTGTTGAAAAATAATTAAATAAGATTAAAAACAATAGAAATATAAAAAATTTTATATAAAAATATAGTTTCCATCCAAATGTTCATAATGAGAGGTGGTAATGGATGAATGAAAAAAATCATTTTGTGAGGTATTAGTTCACCATACACATAAATAGTATGTTTGTTAACCATTAGATGGATGTGTGTGTATGTGTAGGTATAAATATAATAATACAAAATATCAATATATTTATGATTCATGTTTTTTATATGCATGAATATAAAGATTAGTGTGTGTGGAGAAAGAAAATAATTATTGGAGCTTGAGGGCGGATGTTACCTCTGCTTTGGGTTACTCCTTTTTTCACCAATAGTATTCCTTGGATGACTTCCTTAACAAAATAAGGATTCAAATATTAAGTGAGGTATTTGGAGACAATAATCTTCTTGATAATGTCTTATCTTATCTTTCTTTATAGGTTTGTGGAAGTGGGAGGAGAGGAGGCCTTTTATAGTGGAGGAAGATTGACACTCGTGTAATATTATGGGAAATGGAAACCCCACCCATGTTTTTTACAGTAAGTGGATACAATAATGCTCCAAAGTATAAAAAAGGGAGGATAGGGTCTATATATATCCATAAAATGGATTTTGGACTAGTTTATATGTTATATTATTCCTTATGTTTAAGGTTTAGTCTCATATTAAGCTTAATTTAATCTAAATCTTTGTAATTAATTTTAATTACCTTCACTAATATTTTTATATAAAAACATAGTTCATATTATTATAAATTAAATATTTTTATGATTCCAAATATTGAATCCAGTTTTCCTATTTCTAATCATATAAGTGGAATAAATTAATTTATAATTAATCTTATAGATGAGACACAAAAGCCTGATTTTTATGTAAAAATGTTCAAAATATTTCTAGGTTATTATTACGAATTTCAATTTTAAATTAATTCTAATGACCTCCATTGTAAAAATTGATTAAAAATTTATATAAGTAATCTTTGTACTCAATTAAAAATATAACACAACTTTATAAATAAATTAGATGAAAAAGTGAGTTTGAATTAAATTTAAGTATTAATCAATATTAATTAAAAAATGAATCTTCACAGAAAATTACCGAAAATTAACCCTACACTATTTTTTATGTTTCACATTAAAAATTGTACATTATTTTGACATATAATATTTATAAATTTTTCAAAATTTTATTTAAATTAGTTACCCCATCAAATGTAAAAGTACATTAAAACCCCTAGGTTTTTAGCTGTGAAATTTGGTTTTTATCTATTACATATCAAATCTATTGGGTAAATATAAAATATATTTTATTAAATATATAATTTATATATATTTCATTAATATCACTCATAATTGTAATAAAGTTTATTTATTAGGATAAAATAACATTGTGATCATTAAAAAAGGTTTTATATACAAATATTCCATTAATATATAGTTGCTTAAATGTAACAACTAAATTCCTTTTATATTTTTCTAAAACATAGGTTTTCATAAGTTAGAGATTAACAATAATAAATTCTAACATAATATCCAGCTTATTTCTTAATGTATTGAATGATGATATTTTTATAATGTATTATTATTTAGTAAATATTTGTCTTCCATGTTACGTAATCCCTTGTGGAAAGCTAGTCTTGCGTTCAATATAAGTTATCTTCAGTGTTATGTATATAGAAATATAACCATAACATTGGGTATAGTGAATTATTAACATTTAATTGTATATAAAACAATAAAAAAAATTGTTCTTTTATACAAAAAAACTATTTTCATTGGTACAGGAAATGAAAAATATGAGAAATATTAAATTAATTCAATAAGAATTCACAAAATCTCCGGGATTTCCATTCAACCCGCCTTAAAATGAATTTCTCCATAAAAATTCTGGTGGATTATTAGATGTTAAATACATTAATGTGACATTCATAGAATCCCACATTCTAAAAATTAATACTAAAACTTCTATTAAGAAATAAAGTTAGAACCGTAATAGCTACACAAATCAACTCCTAAATAGGTTACCATGAAGGAGAAATTTATTGGCACATGAAAACATGGAAATTGAGGAAAATAATAAATATTATGGAGTGATTGAGAACATCAATATAAGATAAGATATTTATTCATCAATTTTTTAACTAAAAAAATCCCAAACTCACCAACACATCGTGTAGGCCAATGGCATGCATGAAACCCATATCATCTGTTCATCATGGGTTCAAGACCCATGACCTAACCAGACATGATGAGTTTTCTCCTGACATGCATGATGTCCATTTATAGAACTACATTAATATAATATATATAATAAATAATATAGAAATAATTTAAATAAGTATAATCACTAGATAACCTTCGAACTGTGGTTTTGAATACAGACTCACTATATATATATATTTCATTTGAGGGTTTATTTAACCTTTACATAGATGGGTAACATTATAACCCTTACAAAATATGAAAATCCAAAACAATGTAAATAATGTCTAAAAATCATATTAAAATTGATCCCCTATATATGACAAAGCATCTCTTCGCTTTATGTTTTCAAACATGTGAATACCCACATCATATACTCACTTGAAACATGGTAATAGCCTAAATAACCATAAGTAATTTTGGAAAACATTAATTCATCCTTATTCCAAATTTTGTTGAATATATTCCTAAAAACCAAGAATTTTTAAACATAATCTTTGATGACATGGACCACATTTTCAACCTATAAATAATCAGATCTAGTGTAATTTGTGTTATCCAATTTAAATTATCCAAATCAATCATTTCATAGTCCACGTGAAAAAAATATCAATATCTTGATCACATTAATGGTTACCTTACCTTAATCAAAATATCACTTTTTATATATTAATCACCATTAAACCTATCCTTTCCAATACTCAATGAAAAATAATTGAATATCCTTATATATTTCATGATTCATATAACATAATATTTTAATTCAAAAACATAACTACATCAATCATCCAATTTTATTTTTAATCCATTACTCATGGTTCATCAAGCCGTTCCAATTTTTATATTTTCAAGAATATGAAATAATAATATTGTCTTATGATTCCACATACTCAATACAATCATTATTATTTTGATTAATGTAAACAATACTTGAAGAACTTCGCATAATATTCACATGTTTTTCGCAGCCTCTTTATCATCAAAAATATAACCAATGCCCATACCACCATCCTAATTCCCTTTATGACATTTTCAATTGGGAAAATTATTTTCATAATTCTCATTATTTTCAAAAAATAATCTTTTAACTATATACTTGTTTTCCCTAGGTTTCAATATTGACTAAAACTAGAAATCATGAGGTGAGAAACACATATCATCGAAGAAACCCACATAATCATGAAAAATTATTCATATGATGCCTAAATCATGACACCTACCTTTTAATTAAAGATGCCTTGGTTTTATCCTGTGTTATTCATAGCCATATTATTTTTAACTATTTCATAATGTTTAATATAGAGTTTGTGAAATTCTAATGAATTTCCCCCAGGATTATCAAACCATGTATGCAACAAGGCCTATTGTCATGAGTATATTACCCCATGTCTGGACCAGTACATCTTTACATAGTATTACCCATAGTTACATTTGTTTCATAGCTACATATACATATATTATCCATATAGATATTTATTTCTAGGAAACCAATCACTATATCCTTTACCTAACATACAATACATTCTCCTATACTTTTAAATATCCTTATAAATATCCTTAGAGATGTCCTTAGTGTTCTCACAATGGTTTTGTCATCCTATATTCCAATGTATAAGTAAAACACTTCTCTAATACCAACTTTAATGACACTATCTATACCTAAATAGACATTACATAACATTTTTGGAATACGTAGTACATTAAAAAAACAAATTCCCAAAGACAATGATAGTCTATTGCCTTTGGAAACATGGGAGATTGAACAATGATACATATGTGAGCTAAATTATCTCTGACTAGGTTCTTATTGATTAAAACCCTTAGACACATAATTAATAATACATGTATACATAACCTAGGGAAGGAAACATAAAAAAGCGGTGATCTGATATGCTCAGTAAGAGTAAAAAATGGGGACATGTAAGCATAAATATGAACATAGACATATGTGAATGTGACAAAAAATATGAATATCATATCCATCATATCGAAGATCAAAAACATGAATCAAGGAATAAAGAGTGATAGTTCATAATATATGAATCATAATGATATAATGAAAATAATCCATGAAATAATAACATAAGAATAAAAAATGGAATTATTGAAACACATAAGAATGTAATATGATTTGGATAGTTTCAAAGTAGTCTCATCTAAGACCATCTCTGTTTTATGGGTTCACATCACATACCATATTGGTAATCATCTTTCCCTCCCATATACATCATAGTTTTATGAGCTCTCTCCTCATACTATCATGGTAGTTATGGATCACACCAATGGCCATATTAGTAGTCATGGTTCACTCCAAAGACCATGTTAGTCAATCTCATGAGATATAAATCTTTACCAAATTCATTTGGGGTAGATATTGGTCGAACCCATCACATAATGAAATCAAACATAAATGTTCCAAAAAATCATAAAAAATATTTACCACATAACCATATAAATGAAATTGATATCATAATTTTTTAATAACATCATAACCTATGGATAAAGATATAAGTTTCATAATCATTTCATTAGAATCAAATCCCATGAAAGACGAGGGTTTTAAAAAGAATATAGATTGTGAAATAGAAGAAAATTTCATAAATATCACTAATTAAAAACGTAATAAATTAAAATAATTAATATTAATTAAAAAATTAAATCATTTCCCTCGAAAGGGATAATTATTACCAAAACATTTTATCATAATTGGGAAATAATTTTGAAAGATCATTTAATAACATTTCATGATGAAAGTATAATTCTTATTTGAAAAATTATTTTTAAAATAGAAATCCTTTTGAAAAAAAATATTGAAATTATTTTAGAAACATTATAAAATAATATTTGAAACGTTTTAAAAAAAATTATTTTAAAATTATAATGATGCTTGAAAATCATTTTAAAACTGTGTTCCTTGAGATCATATAAAATCATCTTAAAAACAATTTGATCCATAAGTCCCATTAATGAAATATAATATAATGGATATGTAAATAACCATAAATTTAGTAATAATAACCATATAAAACACACATGAGTAGTATATACACTACATAAATGAAAGTGGTGGTGAATATTTCATTTATCTCATAGATATAAAAAGTGATATGAAATTTTAATACTACAAATAAGGCTTTTATCAGCACTAGAAACCACTTTTAACATCGATATAAAAGAAATTTTAGTCATGGAGAAGACAGGGGTCACCATTAAGAGTGCTAAAAATGAACTAATAAAGGGTATCGTTTATCTGTGATAAAAAAGCACAGATAATGGTCCCCCCTTTAGCAGTGATTCTTTTTGTGGGTAAATGGATCCATTTATCAACTCTATTTATAACACAGATAAAATGGGCCATTATAAGTGCTCAAAATAGCATTGATAAAGGACTAGTTTCCTGGGATGTGTTGTTCATTTAACAGCACACCCAGTACCAGCACAACTGCACATGAACAAAGCATAGAAGAATGAAACAACAAACACAAGATTTTCAAAATAAATCCTATATAAATTTACTGGACATCATAAATAAAATAAATAAACTCAATGATAAATACATTCCGAACAATTCCTTATACTGTTACATTTATAATTCTCCAACAAATAGTTTAAAACATTAATGTCTCATCCTTTGGCATAGGTGATTCCCTCACAAAGATTTTCGTATTTGGTAATAGTTTCCAAAAAAGCATCAGAACTCAAGAAGAAACTTCCACCTATAAAAGAAAAAAATATTATGTTAGTAATACAATAAAGAAATAAATTAAACATTAAAATGTACAAATACATTAATAAAATAATATCAAATAATGAAGGATGGGTATCAAGACTCCCTCGCACAAGCTTTTGCTGGAGGAAAAGCTACAATAGAAAAACCTAGAAGATAGAATGTGTATACCAATTTTTCCATTAGAGGTGAAATGAATCAAAGAAACCATTACAGGTGCACTAAGGTGAAATATGGAGGGATCCTAAAATCCTTCGCAGGTTCAACTATTAGTTCCTTTGCAAATTTAATGGATAGGAAAATGCATCGTATTATCTTAAAAGGAATAACAACCCATTTCATGACATCCAATGATGGTATTTCATAATGGAAGATCTCTTAATGATTTATATCATGGATCAAATCAACCTGTTAAAAGCAATGAAACCATGGAAACGTGTAGTTCTTGTGGATCGACTTACAACCATTGGGGTGTTTTCTAATTTTAATTGTGTTTCTTTAGGCCATGGGTTTTTCCACATTGTCTTTACTTCTATAGACTTGAATGGGAAATCGTGGAGCCCTGGGTCAATAAAATTATGGCCAGGAACAATGATATTACATGATTGGAATCTAAATTTCAACCAGTCTGATTTTAAAGAGACTTATTCCCATGTTTGCGTAAAAATACATGTCTTAAACCAGATCCTATGGCATCTAGAAAAATTATTTGATATCACATATGCATTACGCGTCCCCATAATGATGGACATTGCCATAGAAAGGGTGTCTTTTAACCAATTTTCATGTATGTGGGTAATGGTTGATCTGAGTATTCCAACGATTGATAATATTGTGGCTTTTTACTCCATAGCATGATATTAATATTAGAGTGGAATATGAAAAAAAGCCTCTCTTTTGTGAAGACTGTACTGTTATTATTATACCACCACAGACTGTAGAAGAGAAATGAATTGTCCAGAATGACATCTGATGGGACATGAATTGGATCACTATAGAAGAAGAGACAGGAGTGTTAAACTTTTTAATGAGTCATAGGGGAATGTAGATGTATGAGTAGTTCCACCTCCAATTATAACTCCATCATTCAGTTCTGTTAATGATGTTTTTATCTCATTACATGATAAGGTTTTCCCCATTTTAGATTTCACTAAGTTGGAAAAAGAAAACATAGAAGGCACCATATCCAAAAATGATGCTCCAAATTATGATAATAAATTTTGTACTATTGTCTTGTATAGTCCAAACAAACCTGCAATATCTTGGACTGATTTGGTAGAATGTGATCATAAAGACATTGTTTCATTTAGGGATATGCTATCTAGATGTCTGTATTATTACCAGGTTGCTGAAGACTTATAGTTTAGTTAAACGGCCATGGAATGTTTTTCCCAGGAAGTTGTAGACCTCAATATATGGAAAGAACAAAATATGATATATGATATGAATTGCAATGGGAAGGCTACTCTAGATGCAGTCCATTTTACAAAAACAAGATCTGGAAGAGATATCCCATCCAACGAAACCCCGACCTAGGTGAGGGATTCAATTACAAATTATACTGACTCAAAAATTTTTAAGTGGAAAGGGATTGCTGATACTCCTTCTATAACTATTTCATGCAATGTTCCCGAAGCATATGTCCTTTATGGGAAATGATCAGCTCTTCCACTTTTTTTATCCTCCCCATCTGATAAAGATGAAGGGGGATTGTATGAAAACTATAATCTACCCTTGGAACTAGTTCAAGTCATGGATAGTAAAGTGAATGGAACATATCTTCAAGCTCATCATTTTATGAAATATGATAAATAAAAGGTATGCACTAATAATACCTTTGAATAATTGTCTTCTAAAAATATTGAGAAATATTGGGGTGCACCTACTGTGAATTCAACGAAGGATGATGGTGATCTTGTACACTCTAATTATTGTGATGGTTCATGGGTGCTTGTACAAACATGGCTAAGGGGTCCCCACCATCGCGGCCAAGATGGACGATACTTTTGTCATGGTAAGATCACTCACTCTTGAGTTTGTTGAGATGCATTTGGCTTTGTGTTGTTGTTATTCTATTTGTGTCCTCCACATTTTTTTACTTTTCCACTTTTTTACTTTTCCATCTTCTTAAATTAAGGGGTCTCATGCCTCATTCCAAAAAAAGTCGAATTTTAATAAAAAAGTAAAATTCGAGTTATACCAGTCACATCGTGCATTGTATTGAGGTGGGGTTGATACCTAGACAACACAAATGAGTCATATATCTTTGTTTTAAAATATTATAACAATGTGAATGGGCTTGTTCAGTGTTGAGTATATCACTTTTTCTTTTAATAAAATTTATATCAAATTTTAATGAAACATTTTTATTTATACCGATGAAACTGTTAGTCGGATTGAGGTGTGGATGATATGAACATGTCACAGATGAATCCTACATCATTATCCTAAAGTATAAAAACAATCCAAATGTATTTTCTTGGTTTTCATAATTTCACATGTGTTGGTCTTTAAAATTAATGTCAATTTTATATAAAAAGAGACACTTTGATTCATACCAATCGTATTGTTTGTTGAATTGAGGTGTGGTCAATTACTACATGTCAAAAAATACATATGGAGTGTTTTCCTAATTTATCAAAACAATCTGAATGTGTTTTTCCCTATTTGTATTATGTTAGTTGTGTTTTTTTTTACTAATATGCCTTTTTGAACTGGAAACATGCATTTCGAGTCATACCAGTCACATCATGCATTTTTTTGTTATGAAACATCTTCATAAATGTAACAAAGAACATATGAATCATTATCCTATATTATAAAGACAACTGGATCGGGTTTTCTTGTTTTTCAGTGAGTGACATGTTTGGAGATAAAATGCCAATTTTAAACTAATAACATTCACTTTTAGCCATACTGATGACACTGTGCATCAAATTGATGTCCGATTTATTTTTTTCACGTCATAAATGACTCATTAATTGTTGTCCTAATATATCAAGTCAATCCAAATACGTTTTCCCGATTTTTAGTATGTCGCTATTGTTTTTTTTTCAAAAATTAATCTAAATTCGATATAAAAAAGAGACAGTTTGATTCATACCAGTCACATTGTGGGTTTAATTGAAGTGCGATAGATTACTACACGTCACAAATGACATATAGATAGTTTTTCTAATGTATCAAAAGAATCTGAATGTGTTTGCTCTATTTTTAGTATGTGACATGATATTATTACTAAAAATAGCTATAATTTTTTAAAAAATGAGACACATTTAGCCATACTAGTCGGATCATGTGTTGTATTATGTTGCGGTTGATTCCTAATCATTTTTAATGACATATAGATCATCTCTATAATGTATCAAAACAACTGATTGCAATTTCTCAATTTTTTATAGGTCAGTTACTATGATACATTCTATAACAACCTAATCATTTAATACAATGATATAACATATGACTATATTAATATTCCTTACATAAAAAATATAAATTAAAAATAAATTAGAAGTAATGCATTAATTCTATGGAAAATGATTTTACTGTGAAAACATAAATATTACCTCAATGGTTTAGCAGACACTACATAATAACACTTCCGGAAAAGGCATGTCCCATAGACCGAAATCTTCTAAAACAAATGAAACACTGAATGAAATAATGAAAATCAAATCAGCATTTTACTGTATAATTTTTTGTTAAAATTGAGATATTATATCATAACATTAACTTTACCTCCTTCCAAAGGGTTTCATTGGTCCAGATATAAGATAATAACAAAATTAAGGATTCTTTACTATTGTTGGTTAACTACCACTTACCATAACATCTGATCTGATATTTTGATCAGGCATCCCTGTGATACTCTAATCCGACGCTGCCTCTATGATATCATCATTCAGATATCACTTTCCCGTCTCTACCATCACCCATTTACATAGTAAATGGGTGCATAATAATAACAAAAAGTGAACATAGAATGATGATATCGTAGAGAAGGTGTCAGATATGAGCATCATGGGATTACCGAATCATAATTTTAGCTTAGATTCTATAAAAAGTAGTAGTTAACAAATATTAAAGAAGAATCCTTTGACTAGTTATTAAATTTTTGAGTAATGTACAATCAATATTCTTCTAACAAATTACATCACTAGAAACAAAAACATAAATGACCAAAATACAAAATATAAATTATCCATACAATAATTTATTAGGTCCTGTGCTTTTGAAAAAATGGAATCATAAAAAAATAGTACATAAGAGTCTCTCTTTATGTTATGCTTTACTAGAAATTAAAATCATTTCTATAACTATTCATCACAACCTAAAGATATAAACCATAATAAAGGGTGATCATATGTGATCAATAAGTGTAAACAATGGAGATATCAATGATCATATAAGGATAACATAAGTAGTAGGAATTTTCCTTCTTCCTATTTGTGTATTATCTTCCATCCATTATGATTCCAATTTTTTTCTAAACACATCTATATCATCTTGTGAATATGTTGTTTTGCGATATTATGCATAGTACAGAAAAAAAAATACCCAAACTGTTAATAAATATTATAAATTATTTAATAATTATTTTCCAAAATAAATATTCAGGGATGCTATTTTGTTGATAAAATATGATCTCTTTCACAAATTTACAAACATAATTACCATAGATTGTGCTATTTGTTGGTTTTGGAAACTATATAAACATCGATAAAAATATGTAATTTGTTTTGATATGTGTTTGGATAGTGAATTTTTATTTTATATACCAGGATACTTTTCCCATAGTAGATATCATGGTAGGTCTTGTCCTTAGGCCCAAGATTCATTAAATAATATAGACGATATTGATGCACCATGATATGATAACGGAATCCTCAATTTTTTAAAAGTTTGGGGTAGAAGCCTCATTTATTAATAAAGCAAAGCAAAGACATCTTTAACTGGGTAGAGAGAGACCCATTATATAGCCTGAAGGCCTAGTGGGCATTTATCCCATTACCTGGCCCGTAGGCCCATCATATGTTGTTGTTTTGATGGATATCCCTACATTGAATCCAGAAAATAAATCGTTAGATTATCCAAATTGACCATAATCAGCATCCAATGCTGCCTAAAAAAAACAGAATTGAATATGTAAGGAATGAAATAAAAATATAGTTAATATGATTACATTGTATATTTTTACCCCAACATCATTGGTATTCAAAATATTATTTCATCCGTAATATCTTCTCAGATGATTTGAGTAATTATTACATTATTTCCCCTCTTTAATGGAATTTATTTCTACTTTTGAAGAGGTGATGTGAGGACTAAAGAGTCCAATTTTTTATTCATGGTGAAATCCCTTCATTTTTTTCATTTATATGCTTTCAAAAAATATAAAATGTAATTAGTCATAATTATCATAGTATATAATCTTTTGTAAAATAAAATCATGAAAACATACCTCATGTATACATTTACAACTAAGGTGACATGGCAATCATACATGTGAATATCATTTACATTTTCATCACTAATGAAATATGATTTTTTCTCTCTTTTTATATTTTTATAAATCAAATGTGTGATTATTTCAGTCTATCAAATATTTATCCATGTGATCCTATAATGATTTTAAATTTTGAAAGAGTGTAAGTAGAAAAAGGAATAAATGTTTGTTTTTCACCATTCACTAGTGCCAACTCTTCTCAAATTCCCATCTCAACCCTGTGTAACCTAGATTTAATTCCATCCATTGTTATTCTGGATTCATTTAGAAATGTGCCAATGACAACATCACATACATTTTTTTTCAACATACATATCATCATGAAAATTTTTGACATACAGACAATTGTAGTGTGTTAATTCAAAAATAAACTGATCTCTTTTTCGAATAGGTTTTTGCAAGTTTTTTCGATAATGGTTTACCAAAATTAGTGTCTACATCTTTTACATTATCAAAAAATTGATCACATATTAGTGAAGATAGGGAAGTACATTCTTCTTAACATTAATTTAATGATGTCGTCTCAGATCAGTACTTATGTAGCCGGGGTCAAAATCTCTGATTTCCCAGAAACACAGTTTTCGATGAATGTTTCAACCTAATTAAATATGTACCTTGATCGCAAATGGGACAACCTTGTGTTTCTTTAATTCTAAATCCTAAAAAAATTTATAAGTAATAAAGTCATTTATCATCTGGTACAAAATGAATCTCAATGTGAAATATTCAATTATTAAGATTCATACAACGTAACACCTTAATCCCACCATTATTTAAAATCCTCGATCAATGGAAAAAAATAAATATCAATATCATTACCTGGTTGGTGTAGTCCTGATATAAGCATAGATAACATGATTTATTTTCGTTTCATGCATAGCCACGGGGGTATGTTATAATTTACCAACATAACCGACCATGTACTATATGTACAGCTTTAAAAACCCAACATGATTCACTCCATCTATAGATAACACAAGATGAAGGTTTCTCAGGTAGTTTCCAAATTAATGATACTTTTGATCAATTTGATTCCACTAAGGAGTGTCTGTCGGGTGAAATAGTTTCCAATATTTAATTCTTGAATCTGCATTCCATGTCAATAGTCCAATAGTCTCATCGCTTCTATATGGGCACATAAAACATGGAATGATTGGAAAGATCCATACATCTTTTGTAGAACTATATTCAACGTTCTTGTTTCGATAAGCACTACACATTGTGCATTATTTAAATAATTTTTGGTCCTTGAAAATCTATATATAATCATTCAGGTATTCATGAATTGTTTCAGAGATCATACCCATCAAGCATATCATTTATTTGCCATCATATGATCAGATTATGAGCTCATTATCATTTGGGAGAATGTCATTCTGTGGAGCATGAAGTTCTGTAAAACTAGCGTCACTCAACCCATTGTCTTATTTTAAATTATACTACAACAGTATGACTGAAAATGCTATATATTTAGTGAAACTAGCCTAAAATGGAATAATTTCACAATGATTTAGCTTCTCAAAATTTTTTGAAAAATCCCAAAGTTCATCTTCGACTGTCCTTGTCATTTCCTCAATACGATATTTATCTTCATTCACATATGTAATCAATTCCTCCATATGGTAATATTTATTTTTCATGCTTGTAATCATATAATATTTTTCATAAAACATAGTTCTATCTTAGCCACTACCTATATTTGTTTTTCCCCCGTGTTTATTCCAACATGTATAACTTCGATCTATTCTGTGATAGATCATGTGAACTTCTAACTCCTTTGGAATAATTATTCTTGAATATGAACAATGTAAACACATAAAAAAGAGTTCAGAAGGGTTATATGCATGATCTTTTGAAAACATGATAAACTCTTCCATGCCATCTTTATACTCTTTTGTAAACTTATTGACATTCACACAGGCTTTATTCATATTCATCCTATTTTATTCAGAAATATTAATATTTATAAAAATAATTACACAAAAAATGTTCAACTAGGGTCATCATACAAATATAATCAATGGAACTAGATATGATAAACAATTCCCTTACCGCTCCATGAATTACTCAGGACCAAAATAGATTACACCAATCTTATCAACCACATAATCAATTGAACCACATATGATAGTCCCTTAAACTAGAATATTTTATTATCCCACATGTGATATAAATTCATTGTGGTAAACAGAGTTTTTGGGTATTCTATAGAATCAAAATTTCTTGAGTCAATAACTATGGTACAAAACTAATTGATGGAAAGATTTCTCATAGAGTTCTTGTAGGTTGAAGGATTCAATACATGTGTTATTGTGGTTATTTGAATAGGGTATCCATAAAGTGTACCATAGAGTCCTCTAGTGAAGTGGTTTTCTATGATTCCATGGAATTACACTAGTAACAATGTGGTGGTGCAATTGAAATAGTTAATGTTTGTATTGATATTCAATGGTTAAAGAACAAAAAGATGGAAAAAATGTAATACCAATCATGCGAACAACTGCAACACCATAAAAACACACAATCGTGTTCACAATCGTGACACCATACAAACCAAACAAAAACAATTTCAAATTTCACAAAGAATCATTATTCAATTCAGCTTTTTAATTTAGGGGTTATCATATATGTTTTTTCACCACTAGTTATTCATTAACAATCCAAGTATTTGTAAATCACTAATTTCAATATTCAAATATTCAACAGGAAATAACCAACATGTATTTGATTTAGTGCTGAAACAATGACCACCAACATCCATGGTTTTCAGCGGGGCATTTATCCCAAAAGGTTCACAACATAAACATCAATATAAAATAATATTAACATGAAAACATCATGAAATAAATGATTAAGAAGATAAAACTCACCACAAAGGTGTCATTAATCATGTGGTGAAGGTGCGTTTGTGACAATGGAGAGGTGCATGATACATGAGATTTCTAACTAAAAATAAAGCATAAAATGAGAACTCATATGTTATTCCAATCAAAATAGGTCCAATGAAATTTATTAATGGGACCTTTATGATTAATTAATTTTATTGGTCAATCATGGGATTTTATTTTTCATCTATGATATCTGCTTACTATTTTTTTGTATCTACTATTTTCTTATTTGTTAAACTTTTGAATTGGACAAGTTTAGTTTTTGGGAAAATGTTAATTTTTTATTTACATTAATTTAGAGGTAAAATATTCCACATTAATTGTATCTTTTTTCTAGGTGGTCATTTTTATCCCATAGGGATCATGAATTCCTCTTTGGATTTTGGATAGTTAGGTCAGTTGTTGGTTATGATACCAGCATGTGCCATATCATTACATTTCTAATTGTAACTGACCATTTCCTATTTAAATATAGGATGGTGGTCAGACAATAATATATTCCCAACTCCACTAGAGTTTATATGTGGGTGCATATTGATTGTATCATATCTGATAAATCTTTTATAGATTGGACATTAGAGTAGTCACTGCTAAGGATTTACACATTTGTATGGTAGTAATTGTTGAACCTATTTTGTGAAGTAGTCATCAGAAACAAATAAGTGATTAAAACATATTTTATGACTTCATAACATATGAAGAAATATATAGAAAATATCATACAAAACCCATTTAATCATAATATGTCTCGTTTCATTCATCATATAGTTACAAGTGATGTTGAATTTTTAAATGATAATCTTGGGGGTCAATGATGTGGAGATGTTGAAGGAAATGATGATGTGGCACTATGTTTAAAAATTCATTGTATATTTTTCATCATAATGAGGATGATTTAACTAATTTTATTTAGGTGAGTTGTGTAATTCCATCATGAGGTTCAATAAGAAGAGGTTCATCATGCATCGAAACATCGAATAGACTTAATGCGAAAGGACCTAAATATAAGGGAGAACGGGACATGAATCACAACACGACACTTAATAAATCAGAGAAAAGATAAATCAAAACACAAAACATATGGCCATTATACAATGGGTTCCAAATGAGAATGAACGACGACACAAAGGAGATGACCACAACATAATGGTTCCTTATGAAACTAGTTCTAGAATCCATGTTCAAGGTCATCAATGAGATCATATTATTTAAAGGATAGGGACTGGGATTCCTTGGTCATCACAACACCATAACCTCTAAGACCTCATACCCCAAATATCATCCGTTGATTCAGCCTAAAATATATAAAAATGAGAAACCAAAAAATGTTAAAAAAAATACGAACTATTAGAATAACCATGTAGAACATTTTATGATAATGAAAAAAATATAAGGAATAAGAAAGGAAAAATTATCCTAGGATCCCCAATACATTTTATGAAAGATGAAACATACCCTAGGTGAGGGACAACCACCCAAGAGGAGAGGAGGGGGAGGGTGGGATAGCGCAGAGGGGTTCTGGATGAGAAAAAGGGAAAAAATCTAGTAAAACATAAAATGTTTAGAGGTTGTTTCTTGAATAATTAAATTTTTAAAGGGGTAAAAGGTTTGTCCATATGGTTTTCCATACCATGTGAAAACTATACAATCTCCACTGTCCTGGACACACCATTTCACATAGTTAATTCACATGGTTTAACAAATAGTGTGATAACCATGAAAAATACCTTTAAAATTTATTAATTAATTTTAATGGTTTACTATGGCCCCTCACATGATTTAATGAAAATGTGTTCCTATACAAACCAATCATTACTATTGTGGTGCATGGTTATCCCTAATAATGTGAAAATAATGATCTCTAGTCTACTACCCCCAAAACAAAAATTTCATCTCCTAAAGCTTCTATGAATTATTTAAAAACATAGGGCAGATCTCAAGACTCAACCTATATAAAATAACTCCTTTAAGATATCCCAACATCCACGTTCTATATCAAACCCTCATTTTTAAAAATGGTTTGTCCAATAATTGAAAAAAATTCCATCTCCTCTTGAAAATTTAAATTCCAATATGGATAAGGCAGTACAAACTCTCCAAAATTGTGCATATCATACTCGATATGTACTAATGGTAATACTATGGAATCAACACTCTTAGTTATCTATTTGGACCCAACAAAACACATTATTTTCTGGAACTCCCAACATGATTTCAAATCATAGAACCCAACATAAGACTCAATGCCACCTAATCCTGATCCAAGCATATAACCATCACTGATATGATGATATGGTACAAACCTAAGAATTCCCTTATTGAAAAAATATCATATCAATGTTTTGTCGATCACATAATCTAAGACACTCCCCATCATAATACTTAACTCAGGAAATCCACTTTTGATCCATGGTGACTCCCACCTACAAAATTTCACACCAATATCCATTTTCATTTTTTTAATGAAATACCCAGTGCCACATATAATGAATATTAACCAACTATATATGATAATTATAGTACAATGTTGGTCTTCTAATTAATTCCCACATTTTTTAAGAACACAAATACACCTCCACCATCGATGTAAAACCTAAACACAAATATTTTCCCTATTATCACTCAGATAGCTCTAAAATCATCCCATCACAAAAATATATATTAAATAATAAATTCATGTGTAAAATCATTACATATAACATCACATGATAGCATAAGTCGAATACCCTCCACATAAACTACCTCAAATAGATTGGCATCTACTAACATGTTATCCCACAATATAATCTAAATTTCTAACTCTGAAGGAATCAAATACCTACCAAGAATAAATATCATAATCTAAACCAAACATCTTATGTCATTTTCCAATTAAACCACTATTTAACCAAACTAAATAATTCTAAAATTCCACCACCAATATTCTATTAAGAACTAGATCATGATTCCATGCTCTTAAAATGAATTCCATGTTCATTTTAATATATCATGGTCTAATATGACCCGTGATGTGATTTTCTAGTCAAACACATACCTAATTAAACTAGGCATTAAGTTATCCCCTAAGAACCAGCATGAAACTAATAGAATCCTTCATTGACCACATAATCTATCTCCCTCTCAAAATATCCTCTCAAAATCGAATCATCACTAATCAAAAACAACCTATGGGACTCCAAATTGAATGAAGATTTCCTAAAAGAAAAATGTGTAACCGATTCAGTGTTTTCACAGTAACCCAAACACTATTTCTACACACCATCTTTATTTCTAATGAAAAAGAGTGAAATTTAATTACATAAGAGACTCATCAGGGGGAATATGTGCACTATAGAGGAGGCTGCTGAGATGGTTTTCATGTGAGCAGGGCGTGCTAGAGACGGTCACATGGATTAGGGGGTCGCACAAGGAAGGGTAGGAAACGGTAGAGGAAGAGGAGACATCAGTGGAGGAGGAGGCCGAATCGGTGACCAGAGGAGGATGAGGTGGAGGAGAAGGGTCGCAGTGGAAGAGGCGTCACAGTGGCAGAGGAGTAGAAGGCAACGTTGGGGGGAGTAAGTGGACGGTCACGATAGAGGGGGGGGGAGAAGGAATCATTGGAGGAGGAGGAGGAGGAGGATGATGATGAGGGGTCATGGTAGAGAAGTGGTCAATGGCGCAAGGTTCTGCTTTTACAAAATCTTGAAAGGGTGTGGGGCAGGAGGAGCATGTGAGGGTTCATTTATAAAAACCACCGGAACCTTTATCAATCCTAGTTAAAAGCATTGAAAAATGTAAAGTCCCATATTTTCCATGTACTTATTTTTAATTATGTGGAATTATTATGAGTCTGTGAAATTTAACAGTGCATGATTGTGAGGCCCGGTGTTCCCAAAATGAATTTTTGATATTTTTTTAAGGTATGTTCTATAAACACATGAGTAGAACTTTGTACCTTTTGAACGGGTTCATGGATAAAAAATCTGAGGCCACCATTGAATCCATAGAGCCAGTATTCGCTTAAGGGAGGATCCACTTAGACCGTAGTAGGTCGGGAGGAAATGTTAGATTTTGGACATTCAAAAGAATAAAAAACATTGTTATTTTATTTGATTCATTTATTTTCCTCCAATGAACAATCAAAGTGGGTGGCACCAATGACGTATCAAGCCATTACCTAGATTGACTCCTCAAATCCATTGTAAAATCACCGTTTAAATTTGGAAGGTTCTTATTAAATTAACCACCATTAATTCAACATGCGTTACTCACCCTCCCCCTCTCCTATTTATGTGGAGCTTGGGGATGAGTATTGGCACAGATTCACCAAGAGACGAAGTTTTGATAGAGTGCCATGAAGCAAACCACTTGGTAGACAAGACCAGTACCAATGGGTGGTGACGAGCGCCATCGATCAACGAACACTGAATCTTCCTCGAATGTGATGCTCTCCCTCAATATTGATGATGGGTTTTTATTTTGTTTTAGTTTCAGGAGTTTTGAATATTATTCCATTCTCTTACAATCGAGCTAACATAGAGGGCATGAGGCAAACAAAAAAGCATGTACCATCCTTCCTTTTTGTTGGAATTTGGATCGCTATTCATGAGAAATATATTCATGTTGGATGAAACCTAGAACGATGGGTGACAATGGTGGATAGAAAATGGTAGGCCACAAAGGAGATGGTGGCGCACCATCTTGCACATCAAATAAAAAAGGTCGTGGCTGAAGCCGCGGTGGGTGATGACGGTGGCCAAAAATGGTCTACCGTGAAGGAAGTAGCATTGCGCCATTACACGCCACTTGATAAGGGGCCGTAGTATATCGTCGTGGCTGATAGTGGCAGCTAGGGGCAGGCGACGCCCCATCACGAGCTATTGCATACCGTTGAGGATGGTCGCCACTCAGAAGTTGTTGCGGTGGACCGGGAGACGTGGAGGGTCCCGCAGGTGACCTAACAGAACAATGAGGTGTCATTGCTCTGCCTTAAAAATGGGTGAGGCTTCTCCCCCATGCTATCTAGGGTGGACCCCGCTCTAGCGGGTCATGCCTGCAGCAGTCTGCGCTGCTCCATGGGTTGGGCCGTGTTAGCCCAGCAGGTCACACCATTCACGGGTCGGGCTGCATGAGCCTAGCGGGCCATGTCCCAACATAGGAAAAACCATTTCACGGCCCCATGGGCTGAGCCTGCCGCGTCCTAGCCTAGCAGGGTTAGTCTGACCGGGTTGGACCAGACCCGGTCCCTTCTAGAGCCAGTTTTTCTAAAGGATACATAACATGAAATTCGGGGTTCTATTTGAAGAATCTCCTGTGGTGTTGGGGACCTTGTAGAGAGACGACCTTTTTGGTATATTCCACATGAATTTTGGAGAAGGATGGATTAGTTCTAGGTTAGATCAAACCTGAATTAAACCATGCCTTCAGAACTAAAATGCTTATAAGTCACAGTCTGAGTATTTGATTGATGCCTCATCTATCACGTTAGAAACCTTAAGACATGGCAGTCCTTTGGGTTACATCCTCATAGTGATTAATGGTGGATGAGGTTGAACTAATGGCTTAAGGAGAAGATACTACAACATTCCAGCATGCTTTGAGTGGGAATCCAGCAGTTGGTAATGAATCAGAGGTTGGTGATAGATCATATAGAGGATAGTACCAAGCTATCATGTGTGGGCCAACAGTTACCAATCCTGTGTGGGTCATATCACGTGTGGGTAAGTGGGGGATAGTATCTATCAATCCTGCATGGGTGAGACTCCATATAAATAGCAGCAGTTCCTCTCGATATAATATGATGATCTAGCTTCACAACTAATCATCTTTACTTTTGTTCCTTACATATACATGGTGTTAGAAGATTCTTTACCATTGTGGTAATTTCACCTTCGTGATGTTTCTTTCATGGTGTTACCTTTGTGGTACTTTTACCTTCATGGTGTTACTTTCGTAGTGTTACCTTTGTGATACTTTCACCATCGTGGTGTTACTTTCGTGGTGTTACCTTTGTGGTTTTACCTTTTTGGTATTATTCCATTGTGGATCAGTTTTGAAAATGGATTAATAATTGGAGCCTTATGTGTTCCTCATAAATGAGATGATTATCTTTTGTAAACATAGGTCTATGTGTGGGAATATACCTAAGTAGAGTTGATGACTACTTCAAGATTTTTGATTGAGGTCCTGCTTTGTGGTTTCTCTTATTCAGAACATTGGGATACCTTCAGGGGTATATGGGTCCCTACTGAGTATCGGTATACTCACCCCTACATGGACTATGCTATCACCATGTTTTGTCTTGTGCAGATGACAGACAACATTGATCATGGCTGAGGGAGCTAGTACATGATGGTGCTCCGAGGTGGACCATTTGGTGTGACGTACTACAATGACTAATGATTTTGAGTTGTGATTACCCTTTAGGTAGGATCCTTGGTGGATAATCGAGGAGCATTTTTCTCTATTTAGTTACACATGTACTTTTCAGTGGGGCTTGTATTCTATCCCCATTACATTTGGTACACTTTCACTACATCAATTTACTTTATGGTTGTTTTGTGTTTTTCTGTTGGATTGTCTGTTTGTATAGGTTTAATGGAAATTCCTTAATGTTATGGTGATATTCCATTCGGGTGCTAGTTTCCAGCCCCTGGCCTATGGAAGGAGGGCATGGGGTTTTCACGGCACGGGCCCTGAGGGATGGGTCGTGACTAATTGGTATCAAAGGTGTCAGTTCTACTGAAGAATTAGGACTCTGATCTTTTCAATGTGGAAATAGTGTTGACTGTTATGAGTGTGGTTTTCAGTTTAGGGAATCTAGTGTTGGTGTGGTAGCTGACGTATCCATAAACCCGGACCCTGAATTCTGATTTTTGACTCCAAGCATGAAAAACATTGATTGCGTGTGCTTGGAAAAGTTTCTCATATTCTTTATTTGAGTAATCTCACCAGGTATAACTTATTGACTATGGAACACCAATTTTTTTTCTGAATCCTTCCAAATAGATAAACCAATAGGATTCCAAAGAGAATACATAATGACCACCAACCAATTGATGAGGATTTAGTGCAGAGCCCACTTATAGCGATAGTTCCATATGGTGGTGCAAAAGTGGAACCACCACCTATTGGGTAGAAGATTCCACCAGCCCCACCAGCAGAGGGTGCATGAAAAATGAGCGCATTGTATGAGTTCTAGCAGCATAGGCCTCCATGGTTCCGAGGTGAGATGGATCCACATGTGGATGATGACTGGTTGGAGGTTGTGCCAAGTGTTTTTCTCTTAGTTGGGACAAAAAATCTTAGAGGTATGGGTTGTGGTAGATCTAGAAAATATATAGTCTATTATATCTTCGAAGCCACCCCAGTGTGTGACTGAGGTGCAATTTTTCCTAGGGTTGGCTGGGTTTTAACAGAAATTTGTGCCTGAAATTTCCAAATTTGAGGCACCATAGATAGCGTTGAAAATGAAGGGATAACCCGTCGTGTCGATGGAGAGATGCCAATAGAGTTTTTTGGTGATGAGGCAGAGGTTGATGAGTGACCTCATCTTGAGGCTTCTAGAAGAGGGCGTTGGGTAAGTAGTCTATCGTGACATGTCAGGGAAAGGTCATTGATACTTCTTGATGAAGGAGTAAGTGATGATTTCTTATGGTTCATGACATCCGAGACAGCATGAGAAGAATAGTAGTACACATGACCGGAAG
Organism: Viscum album; assembly: GCA_963277665.1. Classification (NCBI taxonomy): domain Eukaryota; kingdom Viridiplantae; phylum Streptophyta; class Magnoliopsida; order Santalales; family Viscaceae; genus Viscum; species Viscum album. The sequence goes on from OY728128.1 coordinate 619,408,344, forward strand.
CTAGCAGCAGTGGTCTTTGACTTAAATATGTGGCGACATCACAATATGGGAGAACACATTATAGTCAACATTGATCACAATAGTCTCCAGAATATCATCCTTCCGAAGTACCTGAACCAATGACAAATGTGATGGCTGGATTCCCTCCATGACTCTGACTTTGAGATAGTCTACACTCCTAGGAAGGGGAACGTAGTAGCAGATGCACTTAGCAGGAGGTCTGGTTTACAGTTGTTGAGTGAGGTGATAGAAAATATAGTCGCGTTGCATATATCCTTTGTGGATATATATGGAGTATCTTACCTCTTGTCTATGACTGTCACTCCCCCACATCTTTAGCATTTTCGAGAAGCACAACTTGGGTACTTTGACTACGAGGCATGAAGTGCTCAGACAACCTCAAGATAGGCACCTGCTTGATTTTCAGAATGTGGGGAGCACATCATCTTCTTTAGAGGATGCACTGTGGTACTAATGGGGCTGCGATAGGAGGGGTTGATGAATTTAAATATGTCCCCTCTGGAAGCACTTCTTGATGTGGTGAAGATGTACCAGGTCCTCCGGAATCAACACTAGTGGTCAGGGATGAAGAAAGCAGTGGCAGATTTTGTTTCATATGCCTCAATTTCCATCAAGTGAATGTTCAGCATCAGGTTCCAATAGGTTTAGCGCAACCACTAGAACTACCAAAGTGGAAGTGGGATGGTATCTCCTGGGGCATTGTGATAAGGATTCTACATACATCCAAGGGACATGATTCCTTCTTGGTGATCGTTGACCAACTCACCATGTCTACCCACTTCCAACCCATCTATGAGTAGGGATCAACATAGGGCATGGGACGCCTCTATGTAATAAATATTTTCAGACTTCATGGGGAGACCTCGATGATTGTCTCTAACCATGACACACATTTTATATCCTGGTTGTGTAATGGATTACATGAGGCTTTTGGGAATCAGCTATGTTAGATCACCGCCTTTCATCCTCTGATGGAGGGTCAGAAAGAGTAGACCATTTACACACTAGAGTACATGTTTCATGCTTACATCCTAGATTTTGGTGGTAGATGGAGGGATAACTTTACCTTGTTGGAGTTTTCATACAACAATATTTATCACTCCACAATTGTTATGGAACCATTTGAGGCCTTTTACGGTCAACCCTAAAGATCACATCTATGTTGGACAGACCCAGGGGAGTCAGCACTAATGGGTCCGGAGATGGTACGGGATACCACTGAGAAGGTGCAGATCATCCAGGAGTGGATGAAGACTGCACAATGTAGGTATACATCTTATGCTGATAAGATACATACACCATTGGATTTCAAGGAGGGAGAAAATGTCATCCTATGGGTCTCACCTCAATCAGGGTTACAGAGATTTGGCTGTTGTGGTAAGTTATCCAAAAGTTTATCAGTCCATTTCTGATACTTTGGAGGATTGGAGAGGTGGCATACCTCTTGGCACTACCAACATAGTTGTAGATAGTGCATGATGTCTTCCAGGTATCCTAGCTAAAGAGATACTTGCAGGGCCAATCTCACATCATCTTCTATGGTGATCTGGACATTGATGATGGGGCGATGTTTATAGAGGCTCTAGTGGATATTGAGGATCGACAGGATTGTGTCCTTAGTGGATGATCGATACCTCTGGTTCTCATTCAATGGGAGCACAAGAACAACTCGGAGAGCACTTAGGAGTGGAATGCTTTGATTCGTACTTAGTACCCCAATCTGTTTCCTTATTCTATGTTGTGCCTTTTGGGGATGAAAAGACTTAAGGTGGAGAGAATTTAAAGACTATGATTTTTCATGTAATTTTGTTAATTATATGAAATTATAATGAATATGAGAAATTTAATGGCTCATGATTACGAGAAATGTTGTTCCCAGAATGAATTTCTGAACTTTTTTAAGGTACATTTAGTAGACAAAGGGGAAGCATTCTCTTTCTTTTGAACCGTGTGCTCGAATTAATAATCCGAGGGCACTGTTGAATCTTCATCACTGAGATTCTCTTAAGAGATGCTTCACATAGACCACAGTATATCTGAAAAAAAAGATTGATTTTAGACATTTAAATGTAATACAATAACATTTTTATTTGATTTATTTATTTTCTATTCCCCCAACGGACATGTGGAGGTGGAAGGACTGACGACGTGTTATGCTATTAAATTGATTGACTCCACAAATCCTTTGTAACAAAAACATTGGAATTAAAAAGGTACCTATTAAATGAACCCCCATTAATTCCACTTGCGTTACTCACCCTCCCCATATCCTATTCATATGGAGCTTGGGGAGGAGTATTGGAACAACTTCACAAAGAGACATTGTTCAGATAAAGTGTCATGACGCCAACCACTTAGAGGACGAGACTGGTACCAGCAGGTGGGGATGAGTGCCACCGATCAAAAAACATTGAATCGTCCTCGAACGTGATGTTCTCCATCGATCTTGAGGTAGGGTTTTTATTTGGTTCAGTTTCATGAGTTTTTTAATCTTATTCTATCCTCTTTCTATCAAGCTAATGCAAAGGGTGCGTGCCAAAGGAAAAAAGGCATAAACCCTCTGCCCTCTTTGTTGGAATTTGGAGTTTACTTCATGAGCATTATATTTAGGTTAGATGAAACCTCTAATGTTGTGTGATGGAAGAGGATTCCAAATGGCGGGTCAAGGAGGATATGGCGGCATTTCGTCATGTGCCTCCATTGAAAAATGTCGTATTTGTAGCCGCGGTGGGTGACGGTGGCGGCCGATAATGGACGTCCATGAAAGAAGATGTAGCGTGCCATTGAGAGCTGCTAGAGAAGGGGGTTGGGGAATATCTCCATAGTGTATAGCAGCGACTGCCACCATATGACGTCAAATGGAGGTGGTCAGTGCACTGTCGTGCACCGCTAAGGATGGTCGTGGCTCAGAAGTCACGACAGTGGACTGAGACCCACATCGGGTCTCGCAGGCATCATGGAGGTGCCAAGAGGCACCGCCGGTCTACCATCTGAATGGGGGAGACTTATCACCCCTAGAAAGATAGGGATGAACCCACTCTAGTAGGTCTCACCTCCAGCATGCAGTGCCCCTCCATGGTCTAGGCTGCACGAGCCCAGTAGGGCGCGACCTTTGTGAGACGGGCAGCACGAGCCCAGTGGGCTGCTCAACCCAGGCAGGCCGGGCCGCTTCGCGGTCCCACTTTCCAGGCTGTCGCGACCCAGAGCAGCTGGGTTGGACATGGGATAGGTCGGTTTGACCAAGTCAGACTGGACCCAGACCCTTCCAAGCCCAATTTCACTAAAGGATCCATAACTGGATATTCTGGTGTCTGTTTGACAAATTAACTATGGTACTGGGACCCTTGGAGTGATATGGCCCCTTTGGTATACTCCACATGAGTTTTGGAGATAGATGGAGTACAACCGGGTTGGAAGAAACCTAAATCCAATCGGGCCCTCGGAACTAAAACACTTATAAGTCACAGAATTGGCGTTTGATTGATGGGACGTTTGTCATGTTGAAACCCTTACAATAATGTGGACATTTGGGATACTTCTTTATGGAGATTCGTGGAAGTTGAGGTATTACCAATTTCTTGTAGAGATGATCCTCCAAGAGTCATGTGTGCTTTGACCGGGAATCCAGTGGCTGGTAGTGAGGCGGAGTTTGGAGACAGTTCATATGGAGATTAGTATCGAGTGATCCTGTGTGAGTCGGCACTTACCGATCCTGTGTGGGTTAGATCCAATGTGAATTAGCACAAAACGATCCTATTTGGGTCTGCGCATACCGATCCTGTGTGGGTCAGATCCTGTGTGGGTATGTGGGGGTTAGTACCTATCAATCCTATGTGGGTAAGAATTCATATGGACAACAACAACACCTCTCAATAGAATAAGATGATCTAGCTTCACGACTAATCATATGTGCATATTTTCTTTACTTATACATGGGTTGAGAAGTGTCTTTTCCGTTTTGGTACTTTTACCTTCATGGAGTTGTGTTCATGGAGTTAGATTTGTGGTACATTTACCTTTGTGGTGTTACTTTTGTGGTGATACCATTGTGGTACTTTTACCATCGTGGGGTTACCTTTTTTGGTATTATTCCTTTAGGGATCACTTGTGCAAATGCCTTAAAAGTCAGAGCCATAAATTTTCATCATAAATGAGATGATTATATTTTTATAACTCAGTTATATGAATGGTCATATAACTATATAGATTTGATGATTGCCTCATTTTTTGTAATTTAAGCCTTGATTTGTCGTTTCTTCTTATTGGAACTATGGGAGACTTTTGAGGGTCTCGGGGTACCTACTGAGAATCTGTATACTCACCCCTACATGGGATATTCCTACAACCTACTCTGTATTCTATTGATGATGGACAACATTGATTGAGGATGAGGGAGCCAGGACTATACGATCTTCCAAGGTTGACCATTTCACATGTCGTGCTGCAGTGACTACAGATCGTGAGTTGTACCTACACATCAGGTAGGATCCTCGGTGGATGATCTAGAAGCTATTTTCATTTTTTAGTTAAACTTTTTTTTTCAGTTGGTCTTGTATTCATGCCCCTTTTCTTTTAGTAAAATTTTACTACTACATTTTACTTTTTGGTGTATCTTTTTGTGTTCTTGGATTGTGTGTTTGTACAAGTTTATAGGCAATGCCTTCCAGTTGTGGGGATATGCATTTCCAGTGCTAGTCACCAGCACCTTGCCTATGGAAGGTGCGCTAGGGGTAGTCACGACACAGGCATTGTGGGACATGTCCTGACAATAAAAGTATATTTTTATCAATGCTAAAATATAAAGCGCTGATGAAGGCTATCTTTATCATTGCTAAAAAGCACTGATAAAATACCTATTTATCAGTGCTACAATTATAGAATTGATAAATATTGGCCTATATGAGTGCTAAAAAAGAAATGATAAATATATAATTTTAATAATTTATTTATATTCTTATATATTTATTTAAAATTATATATAGGATATATATATATATATTAATAATAATAACTATAAATAGTATATATTTTTAAATATTGGTATATATTTTTTAAAATATATAAATTATTTAAATTATGATTACAAATGTGATTGAAATGTTTTTATATATATCATTAAAAATATAATAAAATATATTTATTACTTTAATATATTTAATGTAATTTTATAAGTACATTTTTATAATATGTATAGTTCATATGGGTGAAATTATGAATTAATCAATACACCACATCAATGGAAAAAAATATGTAATGTATAAATTAAGAATCAAGCATATGATAGATAGAATATATGCATGATCAATATATTCATTAACCCAATTCTTTAGAAAACACACATATATCCAATAATTATAATTATAAATATATATATTAAAAATTATTATATATTTATAAATTAAATAAATATAAGAAATATATTATATATAAAAAATATATTAAATAAAATGAATTAATCCAATGAATCTAATAAATCAAATAAATCAAAGAAATATCTAATAAATATAACAAATCTAATAAATATATTTATTATATAATGTAATTAATTTTAATCATATAATTATTTAATTATAATCTTAACCACTACAAATTATCATTTTTATTTTCTAACACATTTAATGGGGATGTGAGAACCTTATAAAAGTGCAGGTCAAGTATCAATTGGTTATAACTGTTCAATTAAACCCATGTCTCATGTGATTAGAGTCTCCTTCCCTAAAATATTTCTAGGGGAGGGAATTTACCGGGTAGCTTGGATCTTCCCCTGTGTTCTCTTCATAGTGCCTTGGAAGATACTCCCATGCCTTCATGTATTCTTCTTTTCTAATCATCTCCATATTAAATCCTCTAACCAGTATATGATCTTTCTTGTTTATCCTTTCAACTTCCTCCCATGTAACTGCCACATGGATCAATCTTCCTGCCATTTGATCGTTGTCTTCCCTCGTCGCCTTGACCACCAAGCCAACCTCTTTCACATTGTTTCCATAGTGCATGAGTTGTTTTAGCTGGGAATCCAACTCTATCACCTCGAGGCTCTGTAGGCCGACCGAATGCCCTGATGCATGTTGTTGTGTAGTGGAATGAGGATCCTCCATTTCCCTCATCAGCTCCTCCAGTTTCAGAATCCTCTATAATTTTTCATCTACCTTTGAGACTCCATCCACGTAAACATGGGACACTATGACATCATCCTTCCAAACCTCCTCTCGTGTCTCTTAATGAATCTTTTTCTCCTTGGGTTTACTCTATTTTTTGGTTGACCGAGTCTCCATCAGTTTATGAAGATAAGAGTAGTCTTTTCACCCCATAGATTTCTGCTTCTTGGAAGCAATACAAATTCTTGGATCCCTATTTTCATTACTCTCTTTCTTACTTCCTTGGTTTTGTAGACCTTTACCCTCCCCTCCATAACCGATATCATTTGGGGAATGGCCCCCATTAGAATCAGCCTCAGCGGGGAAGTTGGGGCTGCCTATAAGATCTACCTCATTATATAGACTTTCGAATATATTGTTTAAGTTGAGGATGGAAAATATCCTCCCCAAGTTGGCTCCTTGGCAGGTGACCAATGGTCTGAATACCTCAATTGTAGGCTCCATCCACTTTTGTCCAACCTTATACATTCCCTTTCCAATGAATGTATCCCCCAATTAGGGATGTCTCTCTCACTAGTACATAATGCCATCGCATATGAACATGGTTTTAAGCTAGACTCACCATTGGGGGCTTGTTCAACAGATGTCCTCGAGGCCCCCGAATCCTGAGAATGAGCCTTCATTAGTTTCAAAGGAGCCTCAACCACCACACTGGCTTGGGCACCCCCAGCAAACAACTTGATGCCCCGAGGGCTAACCAAATCTCTCTGTAATCTATTAAAAATCCATACTACACTAGGTTCTAGAGGAGTTCTCTTTAAACGTTTCTGAAATGGTGTTTCAGCTGAACCCGTGGGCACCTCAACCTTACTGGCTCCCTGCCAAGAACCTTCACAACCATCCCCTGACCCTACACCATCCCTAACATAGATTGAACCATTATCAACATGACGAACACTCTGTACACAGTCCTCCTGGACCTCCAAAGTGGCTCCCTGTCGCCTCTCCCTTTTCTTTCATATTTCTAGACTATGCCCTAGAAGCTTGCATAGGGAACAATAATCTATCCCAGATTCAGATGTGATGTAATTCTTATATCTAAATTCTCCCCCCAAAACAATCTAGAAGGCTTCAACGGGGGGCTTCGAGACATCATCCTTGACACACAACCATAGAGAGATTAGGGGACATAATGCGCGAGTCTGATTATTGGTACAGAAGAACCGCCCAACTATATTTTTGAGTAAACGGAGAATAGAGAGATTGTGAAATGGAAGAGGATGTTCGAGAAAACATACCTAAATCACCAGCTTAGTTGGGTCTGTTTTATATGGATATCATATGACCATCTAAAAAGGAGAAATTGAGCACCGTCCCATGATCAATGTGGACACGACTGAGTGAGAATTAGGTCATCTTAAGAGGGGAACCAAATCATGAGACTTCTAGAGTTGAGGAGGCTGATAACAACATTCTCTTGCAAAACACATTTTTAAAAATTGAAGTGATCAAAAGTATACACCGATGGCAGATGTAGCGTGAAATGAAAAATTAGGGTTAGGATGTGAAGAGAGCATGGCTATGTGAATTCTAGGTTTGAGATCAGAATAAGAGACATCCCCTCTATGATTTCGGGGACTTTCAGACTAATAGAAATCTGATGGAATGAAGTAATAAATTCATTGTTCGTAAAGTGGGTGAATGTAGTAGCCCTATCATCAAGGAGAAGCAGCAAGGGACCCTCCCCCTCTAACGGGCGAGGGGCCGGAACAAGGTTCAACGCCACCCAGGGCATGGAAGATCCGCTCATAGTTGGTATCAAGATTATTTAATTATAATATTAGAAATAGGTTTTTCGACGAAAATATTATATATATATATATTTTTTAATTATTAAAAAAATATGAATTATTAACATTTTTTTATTTAATGTATGAAAATAAAAAAAATTAAATATAAATATAATAATTTATATAAATTAATAATAAAAACATTTCTCATCTCTAATAGTATCTCTGATAAAGGTCATCCCCTTTATCAATGCTTTCTGCATAGCACTAATATAAGGCAGTGCTTCCCTTTCCTTGTTTTATGGTACTTTTCCCTTACCTTATGTGTTGACTCTCTTCGAATTCATACATGATTCCAATATAATAAATTTAATTTTATTATAAATTTTTTATAGAATAATGTTCTTATATATAATACCATGTATGGGTTGATTATACATTTTATTAACTGATTTTAAAAAATTCATTGTCAAGGTTTCCCTTCAGGTAATATTCAGTTTGTTATTCTTGTGTTCCTTAATTTATTTTACTTTTGGTCATTTTACTTGTATCATGATTTCCATAATGTAAAAAATGATATAAATATAATTTATTTTCAGATTTTGTGTATTATAATAATCTATAGGATAAATTATTATGAAATGTAATACACTATTCATGGAGACTATGGGTTATACAAATGCATGAACACTATTTCCCTTTTATTATCGTATTTTAAGAAAGACAGTAAATTAAATGTAGTTATATATATATATATAAACAAATTTATCAATATAATTATTTAATTAGAATTAATATATCATATATATCATATAATTTCACTAAAATAATCATTAATTCATTCCATGTAGTCAATGAACGTGTCACATCACTTGGAGGGGGTAGTAGTTCACACATCCTCAAACAGAATTCTCAAATTTAAATAAGATGGAATGTACAATTATATGGATTGAAAAATAATTAATAAAGAATAAATACATTGTTAATATAATAAATAATATTTAAAAATATAGTATCCACTATGTAATTTATTATGATTGATGGTAATGGAAGAATGAGTAATCATCATTGTGGGAGGTGATAGTATGTTGTATACATAAAAATTATGTCCATTACCCATTAGATGGAATTGTGCGTATGTGTAGGTAGAAATATTAGAATAAAAATGTATCCATATATTTATGATATTTTTTTTGTATTATTATGGAATAAGAAATGTGGACGGGGTGGAGAATGAAAATAAGATAAAGGATCTTGAGGGAATGCCTTACCTCTTATTTGGGTAACTCCTTTTTGTTTTCACCAAAGGAATTATTTTGATGAATTTCTTACCAAACAGAGGTATAAATTAATAAGCATGGTATTTTGAGGAGATAATTGGGTAGATCATGTCCAAACATAACTAGCTTGAGTGTTATGTGGGAGTGTAGGAGATGAGGCCTTTTATAGTGGAGGAGGAGTGCACTCTTGAAATGTTTTGAAAAAGTAAAACCCCACCAATGTTTTATTATTGCATGTGGATTCAGAAATAGTAAATCAAATATAAAATGGATTATAGGGTTGACATATGGCCAGAAAAAATATTTTGTAAGAGTTTCGAGGTCATATTAGGCTTTATGAATATGGTTTAGTCATTTGTCAGGCTTAATTTAATCGTAATCGTTGTAGTTAATTTTAATTACCTTCACTATTATTTTTGGTAAAAAACAAAGTTTATCTTATTATAAATTATAATTTTTGATGATTACCATTATGAATTTCATTATTTAAAATCCCAATCACATATGTGGAATATATTAATTTAAATTTAATCCCATATAAGGGATTAAAAATGTATTTTAAAGTATAAATGCTTATTTTTTTAATGTTTTTATAACTAATTTCAATGTTTATTTGTTTACAATAACCTAAATTAGTTAATTTAAAAAAAATTATATAATTATACTTTTAAATTAATTAAAATTAAAAAAATTCCTTATAAATCAACTACATGAAAATTTAGTTTTGAGTTTGAATTTACTATTTTCACTATTCATTAAAAAATGAAACTTCATAGAAAAATAACAAAAAGTCACATCAGCCTAATTTCAATGTTTTTATTTAAAACAATTAAATTTATTTTGTAATATAAAATTTATAAAAGTGAAAAATATTATATTTAAATTAGGTACTGTATTAAAATTCACTAAAGGTAGCTTTATAAAAATATATGTTTTTCTATGTATAATGAGGTTTTTTCTTATGTTATGACTATTGAATATATTGTATTAATATAAAAAAATGATTAATTTGAAATAATATATTTATATATATATTACATTAATATCATTAAATAATTTTAATTATGTTAATTTATTAGGATAGAAAATATTTGTTTTTATAAAAACATTTTTCTATAATAATATCCCCTTTATGTTTAATTGGTTCATTGTAACTGATGAATTCATTTTAACTTTTTGTAATCCATAAGTTTTCATATGTTAATTATTAATATTAATAATCTCTAAAAAATGTTCATATTATGTTTTAATTTATTATATATTAGTATTTTAATAATATATTTTTTGTTAGTAAAACTCAGTCTTCTATGTTACACAAGTTGTTGAGGAAAGTTAGGATTTCATGTAATGTATGATAACATTAGTATTATGTATATAAAAATCTAACATTTAAATAGTGTGTAGTTCATGATTAACTTAGAATTTTTTATAAACCAATCTGAACATATTTTCCAGTACGTAAAAACTATTTTCATTGTTTCGTGGAATAACATATATGAAAAAATAATAATTTGAAAAAATTATTTCGGAAAATCATGTGTTGTTATAGTAATAAACCACAAACTCATTGATTCTCAAACATAACATATTTATAGGTGTATCATCATTTCATGATCCATTCTACGTTTTTCTTGATGCAAGGCCACCAAACCCTCTAATGTAGGTCCCAATACATTTTGGTCCCACCAGGATGCACCATCCACTAAGAGGCCTGAAATTCATGAATCATATCCTCCCGCATGATCATAAGAACAAAAAATAAATTCCATACATAGATGATATCATTATTTTCTATGATACTCTCTGTAGGTTTCTACCCACATTAAAGGATTTATATCAAGGATAGACTTTCTAGATCCTCATATTTTATGTACGTAATCCGCCACAAAAGTGTGGACTCCATTGAAGTTGATATGATAGTTGTCTTTTCTTGATTATCCTGAACCACAACCTCCATATAATATAGTAGATAAATCATATAAAACTAATCACTAGAGTCATTAACCTCTTGATTATAGGTTTTACAACTTAAAGGGTAAACAAGACAATTTATCTTCCTTGGCATATATGATAGTTCGAAAACAAATGACTACATGTACTGAAGCCATATCCACTGGAGGAGATTGAAATATCATTGGGAAAAGACATACTTTTAGATATTATGAAAAGTATACATTTTTATCTTCTCATCTAAAAAATAATGCTTCCAAATCCACAAATCATCAACCATTACAGCTAACTCGAGCTCCTTGAAAGGTTAGTTTCACCCATGTAACATTAAATATAACAACCCTTCTCTTTATTTTACACTTAAAAATAATTTATAAAACCTTCACTTGATACAACAAATATTTTAGATAGATATAGTGTATTTGGGTATTTGTAACATTAAATGACAACCTAAAACATGAAATACACATCTTTATTGAAAAAATCTTTTACATGACCACAAGCATTCTTTCGTACATAGCATTGTGTGGGATATCCTGAGGACATGCATAAGAAAAGGGTGATCTATAAATCCCAGTAAGGGAGTAAATAAGACATAACCTGAAGAATACTGTAAATTTTAGGAAATAGTCATATCAATGGATTTTAAGAGAAACATGATCATAAATGCATGATATATCTTGATTATCATAACATGGAAATGTGCATAAACATTTAACATGATATTAGCATGATTCAAGGCTCATTACACATGAAGCATGAGTAAAATCTCATTCCATGTAAATTATCAGAATTAAACCCTGATTTAACTTTAATTATCGAGATTAAACCCTCATTTCACTTGACATATCTATATAATAATCTTTACCCAATGCAATGGAGTGTTATCCGAGAGCACCCTTGTTAATCATTTCATTTCATAAATAAGTGTGACACAAGGATCACATAACATGGATTAATTAAAAATCAACATTTCATCCATGATAAAGGAATGTTGAATTCATACATGAATATATATAAAAAATAATTAAATGTAATCGATGGTGGATAACCTTGATATAAAAATGGGCATTTTATTAACTATATAATGACTTTGGCATGTAAAATCATGGTGCAATTTCTGAAGCAAAACAACATGAAAAAAGAATACATAAAAATTGTTTATGAGTGAGAAAGGTGTGTATAATCATATGTACATGAAATGAACAGTATGTGAGTCATATATATACACATCCCAACATATTTAATGGAATTTAGATTCATAATACAAATGTATTTATTCCATTTAAATGAGAGGTGAGAAATTCCTTACTGAATTTCAGCATGGTAACATGTGCACATGGGAGGAATTAATGGGATAGAGTGAGGTCTCTCATCATTAAAATTTAAGGAGGGATGTATTGGTGATTTAGAAATCCTACCCCATCAGTTGTAATTGAATATAAAATGGTATACCATCATAATGAAATTTTGAAAAGAATGAGAAAGGATGGAATCCCTTACATGGATATGTGATTCCATAGGCTTATGAGAGGCATGAGGGAAGATTTTTGGGAGCATGAGGCACCTTTCAAGGATAATAAATAGGTTAGGGAAGATTATGGACGTGCTCCATGGATTTTTAGTGAAGATAAGTGGGATATTGGGTGTGTTTATATAAGATTATAGGGGAATTCTTTATTATTTAGGTTTTTCACACCACACATTAAACTAATAAAAACCACAAACCAAACAATGTTGTTTGCCCATGTATTTTTAAAATGTGACTGAAAACATTAATATATATGTCCGATGGACTAACGCACTAAAATATTAGGCTTTTATGTGTGGAGGTGAGTCACACTCTCAAGCAAATCATATTCACTATTAAAATGTTTTATATGTCTTAGAGGGTTCGCTAAGGCACCAAAAAATTAACTAAACAAATTTAAAATCACATTATTTTAAAGGTAAAACAAATTTTGTATGAAACTTATTTTTATATTATTTTATGACATCACAATCAGGTCATTTTGATGTCATAAAACACATAATATATTTAAATGGTACTTAATTTTTATCCAAATTTTTACTGTTTCAGAAAATTATGAAAAAGTCACCATTGGATAATTTTTATGTCATGATTCCAAAAATAATACTGGTTTTATCTAAATAATTTTTTATATATTTAATTTTTTACTTTTAAAATAACAATCGATATTTATAAAAAAATCATGGATTTTGATAAAAATAACCTTTGAAACAGTAAAAAAAATTACCATTGAATTCATAAAAATATATATGATAATTTATATTTAATAAAAATTAATATACTAACAAAAATTTAGTAAAATATTAGTTAATTAAAAATCCATTAATTCATCAAAATAGATTTCTTAATTTAATATTAACTAAAAATACTATTACTGCATTAAAATCTATTTACAATGTAACAATAATTTAATGAATGGATATTATCTATAATAAAATAACTCACATAATTAAAGTGCTATGGTTTTGTTATAAAACCCCTTAAAAGTCCCAAATAAGTCCAAAGGGTATGGTCTGCAGTGGTGACAAACTCAGGGGGTGGCTCAGATAACATCACTCAGGAGGTAACCTCTATTAACATCTTCTTCTCTTGTAGGCGGTTTAGTTCAAGGTAGACATGTTGAAGCTCGACTTGGGCTTGGTAAAGAGAGAATCCTACTGACTCTACCACATTTCTATGATTCGACAAATGGGCTTTATATAGGGAAATTGCGATGGACAAGGCCATCACTTCCTTTGTCTTAGAAAATTGGACTCTTTAAATCCCTATAATTACAAAAATCACGTGGTCACTATTCAACGGCTATATTAGCAACAATAATAATTTTTAACAGTATTTTGAAATCCAAAAACAAAATACTAAGGATTTTTATATGTTATATAACAACTTTACAAAATAAGACATTTAATTAGAAAAGTTGAATTTTCATTAATACAACTTTGGGTCATTATAATCACCCCCCTTAAGAAATTTCACCATCGAAATTTCCATCTACCAAACTAAAATAGATGAGGTAACTCTACTTCATCACTTCCTCTCATTCCTATGTTGCTTCATCAAACTTTTGGTTTCACCACAACACCTTGACAAGGGCCATTGCTTCATATTGTAGAACTTTTTTCCCTATGATCTTGGATCTTCCCCGGCTTCTCTTTATAGGATAAGTCATTCTACAATGGTACCAACTCTAGATTGGGTACATGTGATGGTTCAGGTATGTACATTTATAATAGAGATACATGGAATACATCATGTACATGAGATAGGTTCGGTGGGAATTCTTGTAGATAGGCCACAACTCTAATACGATCAAGGATCTCCAAAGGGTCGATGTACCTTGGACTATAATTTCCCTTCTACGAAAATCTCAGAACTCTCTTCCACGATGATTTGTAGAGGAATAAATTTTTCCGATATCAAAATATATGTCTTGTCAATGATTATCAGCATAACTCTTTTGTCGACTCTAAGAAGCATTAATTTGTTGCTAGATAGTCTTAACCGTGTCCTCCATTTCTTTGACCATTTCTGGACCAAGGAGTTTTATCTCCCCAAAATCATCAAAACTTTCTAGTGTTCTACACCTATTCCAATAAAGGACTTCATAAGGAGCCATTTGGATGGTTGATTGGAAAAAATTATTATAAGAGAACTCAACCAGAGGAATGTTTTAATCTCATACCCCTTTGAAGTCCACTGAGCAGGCTCTCAACATGTCCTCAAGTGTTTGGATTGCCAACTCAGATTGACCATCAGTTTGAGGATGATAAGCCGTAATGATGTCCATATCAGTATTCAGGGCATGTTGAAGATTTTTATAGAACATATAGGTGAATATTTGATCTCTATCAAATACAATAGGTAGTGGAACTCAATTTAGACTTACTAATTCTCTAATATATATATGTTCTAGTTGATCCATCAAGCAATCATCTCAAATTTCTAATAACTGTGCAGTCTTTGTAACATGATCAACAACAACCCATGCAGCATTGTATCCTTTGGATTTATTCAGTTTTATGGTGATAAATTCCTAGTGATGTTCTCACATTTCCATGGTGGTATGGTTAATTGCTGCATAATCCCATTAGATTTCTTACTCTCAGCCTTCACATACTGATATACTAGGCTCTTTGATGCATACTTAGAGATATCCTTCTTCTTGTTATCCCACCAATAAGGATCTCATAGATCATGAATCATATTTGTGTTTCCTAGGTTAATTGAGAAATTTGAACTATGTTCATCATCCAAAATTTAATTCTTTCTCTCCAAATTTTATGAAACACAGAGTCTTGTCCCAAATATCACAATTCCTTCTTCTATAACATTGATCTCTGAGGATATCCATTTTCAGATTATTTCCACAATATTCTGAATTCCCACATAATAATTTTGATCATTCATTAAATTTTTCTAAAAAGTTAGTTGAGAAATAATTAGTGATGGGATTGATGATGTTCCATTATTTATGATTCCATAGTCCACCATAATCTAATCTAAGATGATTGGATCCTTTCCCATTCTCCTCAATGAAATAATCACTAGTTCGTTTCTACATAGAAAATATGTAACCTTGTTCACTTTCCCATGGTATTAATGGATTGAGAAGCTATAGTATATGATCACCTCTATCCATCTTCATTAGTGCACGTTCAACTCTTTTTGTACGAATATATACATTAGGGTTTTGTGATCTATATATATTTCGTACTTCTCCGAAAAGATGTAATGTCGCCAATTTTTTAAATCATTGATTACTATAAAAAATTCCAGATCATGTGTTGGATAGTTTCTATTAGGTACAATTAATTTACATGAAGAATAGGAAATGACATTGTCATTTTGCATCAACGAATATCCCAGACACTTCTTCGAATCATCATTGAATATCGTAAAAAGTACTCCAATAGTTTGTAGTGTGAGAAGAGGTTCATTGATAATCATCCTTTTCAACTCCTTGAAGATATCATCACATTCATCACACCATGAAAACATTACTCCCTTCCAAGGTAGCTTGGTAAGAGGGTTGTACAATCGTGATAAATTTCTCACAAATCAGCAATAACATCCAGAAAACCCCAGGAAGCTACGAATATCCATTTCTAATGTTGGCCTCAACCATCCATCAATTGAAACAGTCTTGGTGGGATCTATAGATATCCTATTTCCTGTGATGATATGGTCCACGAATGAGACATCCTTCAACCAAAAATCACACTTTCTGTACATTTCATATAGCTTATTCTTTCACAAGTTCTCTAGTAGAGTTCTTAGATGTTCCTCAAGCTCCTCCTTGGTTTTGATCTATATTAGAATACCATCTATACAAACTACCATAAATTTGAAAAGATAATCTATAAATACTCTATTAATTAAGTCCGTGAATATATCTCGATCATTAGTGAGTTTGAAAGGCATCACTATGAATTCATAGTGCTCGTATCTTGTACGAAAAGCATTCTTGGGGATATCCTCCATTTTCTCCCTTACATGGTAATATCCTGACTGCATATCCACATTAGAGAAATATGGATCTCTACGTAGATGATTGAAAAATTCATAAATTCATTGTAGAGGATAATAGTTCTTTATCTTGTTTTTTAACTCACCATAATTAATGCAAAGGCGCATTGGCCCATCCTTTTTATTGATGAAGAGGACAGGTGAACCCCATGGAGAAGAACATGGGAGTATAAACCCTTTATCCATATTCTCCTATAGTTTATTCTTCATTTCATCAAGTTACTCAATAGAAATTCTATACATAGTCTTAGAAATTGTCCACGCCTCAGGTATATTATCAATTGAGAATTCAGCATCTCTTCTAGGAGTGACACTAGGAAATTCCATGGGAAACACTTCAGCGAATTCCATCACAATAGGAATGTAATCAAGGATGGTTTCTCCAATAGAATCAATCATTTGAGTAGGATATGTGTGATCATTGGGAATTAATATCCACACTTTAGATGATGGATATAACAAAGATTCATCATCCTCCTTTCACTTGTACAGATTTGGGGGGTCAATTTTCTATATGGAGATTGATTTATCTCTCTTAGAAATTTATGTTGGATCTATATAAGGAAATAAAATACATGCCAATAATTTCAACAAATTTGACCGGAGAGTGTGACGATGTTTTCTAAGAATTTCAAGCAACATATTAGGACATGGGAGGAGTTATATTTGTGAGATGCAACGATTACCCCATTTGTGTTCTCACTGACATCCCTACATCCATGATTTGTGGTGGTGATGGGATTGTTATACTAAACATAGAGGATACAAAAGAATTCATCGAACAAAAATAAAAATTTAACTTCACTATTATAGAATGAATCGCTTGAGTACCTATAAAAACATTGTTGTCGGGGTTCAATTCGGTGGTTTTGAGGGAAAAATCTCACCCATGCTTCCTTGGATGTTGTTGGTTGCCGCTGAAAACCCTTTTCTTAGGGAACTAGTTTTGAAAAGTGCCATGTTTTGTTTAGTTGAAGGTATGAAAAATGTGTTGTGGGCTGAATAGAGCGTTCCTACCCTCTGTCGCAACATTGGGATTTTCTTGTTGGTGGTTAATGGCCAGGTTCCCTTCTCTTCCACAACAAAATCATTTCCTCATCCCCTTCAAGAAATTTATAGGGTGCATCCTTCTGCACCACTGTATTGTGGGGTGATGTATATTCTTAGAACCATTTGGTTTATCCATCAGATTATCAGAATTAAATTCCACCTTATGCTTCATTTGCCCATGATACCCCTAAGATTCTCTGATCTCCATTTCGAACATGAGGGCACATTAGACAGTTTTCACATAGCACTCGAAGTCATGGATCCATAGAGATTTCCGTAGGCTTGGTTTTATCCCACCAATGAAACATTTAACCTTTCATTCGGGGGTAATGACAAAGTTGGAGCCATATCATGAAACACATGTGAGGTTTTCCTCACACTCTCTAATGGATTCATCATTTTTTCTTCAGGGCCAAGAAGTCCCCTTCCATATTATTTCAGAGGGTACGAGGAAAATATTTATCGAAAAACATTTTATAGAATTAATTATATTCCAATGCCTTGATATCCTCCTAATGATTAAAATTTTTGATTAATTTCCACCATTGATCAGCTTCACCCTTCATATGATAAGACGCTGAAAGTACCTTTTCTTGTTGAGAACCTTGATGGATGGAGAAGATCTTCTCAATTGAGTTGATCCATTGTTTGAAGATTGAGGGATCATATGATCTATTAAATGTAGGAGGCCTTTATCTCATGAATCTCTCAATTGATACATTTTCATTCTTAGGGGGGGTTTAATATTCATCTTGATCCATGTTTCTATTAAAAACATGATTTAGCTTAGAGAGTATCATGACAATGATTGTGACTCCCGCTCCCATCAGATTTGGAATATCATTAGAACATTCATCCCATTGATCATCACATTGGTTGTTTTCCTGAGTCCTTCTTCTGCTGTCCATTGTCTAGATGTAAAATAATGTTAGGTGTATCACATGAAATAGAATACAATGACAAAAAGGTATATCATATAAATAACATTTATTTATAGAACTTATTTTTTTTATCCATGATCTACTTCCCAACATCTATTCATAGGGAATTGTATTATTTCCCTTAAAATGGTTATTAATAAGCTTATTAATTTACCAAATAATATCCCCTTGGAGTGTTTTAACCACGATTATAGAAAGGTTCATTGTTGTGCACCGGTTCCCATTCGAGTCTAGCTTATAGTGGTGTTTTCCGGATTTACCCCTAGATACATCTGTGCCAGAGCCACCTCTACCTGCTCAAATCCAAATAGGTATGTATTTTATTGATAGACCACTTACTCAACACTAAAAAAATTAGGGATGTTTCTTATCTTACATAGTATTCTCCCTATGTATTGCACTATGGTTTTCTAATCCTAATCCCAAAATTTACGGAACATATCCTATGATACTAACTACAACAACCCTCCTCCTTATTTCACACAAAAAAAGAATTTATAAAATATTCACTTGATACAACATAGAAGATAGATATGTCTATTTTCTTTGCAGATTAGTAACATTTCATGACATAAAACTTGAAATAAACATCCTTATTGAAAACTTCGTTTACATGACAAGACACATTCCTTCGTACATAGCATTTCATGGGATAAATAGAGGGCAAGCATAAGGAAAGGGTGATCTATAAATCCCAATAATGGAGTAAAAAAGGAAGAACATGAGGAATATAATTCATGTTAGGAAATAGTTATATCAATGGAGAATAATAGAAAAATGAACGTAAAGTCATGATATAGTGTGATTATCAAAACATGGATATGTTTCATTATCATTTAACATGATGTTATAATGATCCAAGGCTCATTGCACAAAGAGCATGAGTAAAGCCTCACTGCACTTGAATTAGAATTAGTAAATCCAAATTTCACTTCAATTATAATGAGTAAACCCTCATTGAACTTGATGTAGCATGATGCTAATCATTACCCAATTCATTGGAGTGCTATTAGGGCACACCCTTCTTATTCATTTAATTTCTTTCATAATTGCGCCACAAGGATCATATAGCATTGATTCATTAAAAAACATCATTTATTCCATGATAAAAGAATGTGGAATTCATATATGATAACATATAATAAATATGTAAATGATAGTAAAGTTGAATAACCTTGACAGTGAAATGGGCATGGTATTTACTACACAATGACATTGGCTTGGAAAACCGCGGTACAATTTCAGCAGCATAACAGATTGACATTAGAATTAATAAAAATGGTTGATTATAGATAAAGTGGTGTCTCATTATATGTACATGAAATATAATGTATGAATCTAATATAGTTACACATACCAACATATTTAAGGTAATTTTGATTCATAATAAAAAATAATAACATGAATGTAAAAGAGAAGAGAGAAATTCCTAACAGAATTTCAGCATGGTAACAAGTGTCCGTGGTAGAAATTAAGGATAGATAAAGATGAATATCATCATCAAAAAATAGGGAGGGAATTAATGGGTAGTCTTGAAATCATACCCCTACATTTTAATTGATGACAAAATGGTATAACAACATAATGATATTTGGAAAAAAATGTGAAATGAAGAAAGCCCTTTATTGGATGTGGGATCCCAAAGGATGGGGAGAGTCTTGAGATAAGATTGTTAGGAGATTGGGAAACCTTGGGAGGATACTAGAGAGATGATGTAATATTAGGTACGTTCTCCATGGGTTTTTAGTGAAGAGAAGTGGGGGCATGGGTGGGTTTATATAGGAAATGAGATGGAATTCTTTATATTTTAGGTTTTTGATACCACACATTAAACTAATCCAAACCAAAATCCAACCCATTGTTTTTTCCGGTGTTTTTTTAAAGGGGAGTGTAAAAAATTATTTTATAATGACAATGGTAGAGATTATTAAAATATTAGGCTTTCTTATGTGGAGTTGAGTCACACTCTCAAGGAAATCATTTTAAAATTTTAGATGTTTTATAATTCTTAGAGGGTCCACTAAGGCACCATAAATTTAATAAAACAATTAAAAATCACATTATTTAAAATTTAAAATGTATATTGTCTAAAAATATTTTTATAGAATTTTATTACATAACTATTGTGTCATAATGATGTCATAAAACACATTATATATTTAAATGGTATTTAATTTTTTCCCAAAAATTCAACTGTCTCAGAAAATTATGAAAAAATAACAATTGGATTATTTCAACATACTGATTCCAATAATAATATTTATTTTATTAAATATATTTAAATATTTGAATTTTTACTATTAAGATAAAAACTAATATTTATTGATAATTTATTGGTTTTGACTAAAATTGCTTTCAAACCTTAATAAAATTTACAATTTTATTCATAAAAATTTATAAGAACTTTTATATTTAATAAAATATAATTTTGTAACAATATTTTAATAAAAAATTATTAAAATAAAAAATCCAGTAATTCATTAAAAAATATTGATTAATTGAATATTAACTAAAAATATGATGTGTGCTTTAAATTATATTTACAATGTAACCATAAGAAACTGAATATATATTATCTATTCCAAAATAATGCACATAATCATAGTACAAAGGGGTTGTTACATAACCCATTAAAACACCCACATAAGACCTATGGGTAAGATGTGTGGTGGCGACAAACTCTTGGGGACGCTCATATAACATCGCCCGGGTGGTAATATCAAATAACTTTTATTTCTCCCTTAGGTGGTTCTATTCAAGATTACTTTGTTGAAGATCACCTTGCGATTTATCAAGAGCGAAGCCCAGCGACGCTACCCCCTTTATGAGTTCTGACAAATGGGCTTCATATTGAGCAATTATAGTGGATGAGGCCATTACATCCTTTGTTTGAGTAAATTGGCTTCACTAAATCCCAATATTTATACTAAGCATGTGGTCATTGTTCCACATCTATGTAAGAACGATAACAATTAATAACGGTATTTTAAAATCCAAAAACATAAAACCAAGGATGTGTATATGTTATATAACCATTTTACATAATAATAAATTTAATTAGATCATGTGGATTTGTCATTAATAAAATTTTGGGGTGTTACATTAAATACCATGATCCATACGCGAAAACTCAATATCCTTGCACCAACAATACTCCAAAACAAATATCATAAATTTCAATACATTATGTACACTCCTCACCTGACTTTTGTATGATTAATATTTTTTCTGATGTCGAATGATTCTTTAAATTTTTTAAGGCATTCTCACATGCCTCTAACCATTCAAAAATTAACCCCTTCCTGATCATGTCGAAAAGGGGAACTTCCAATTGGGAATGGTTCTCGACAAATCTCTAATAATACCCATGCAACATTAGAAAATGAGTATATCATTTTTTTGGAATTATCCTAAGAAACAACTGCTAGATAATTCTCCATGTCTATAGAAACACCTTACTCTATGATAATGTGACCTATGAAGTGTACCTGATCTATCCAAAACAGACACATATATAGCTTGGAATATTGGTGATTCTCTCATAGTGTACTCTGGATGATGTCAAGATGATGGGAATGATCATTGTGAGTCATAGAATACACTAATATTACATCCATAAACACAACCAGAAACAGATCGATATACATATAGAATATTCTATTCATCATAGCTGTAAACATTGTGGGTGTGTTCATCAATCCAAATAACATTACAAAGAACACATAAAGTTCACACATTCTTCTGAAATCGGTATTATCTATATAAAATGGATGAACTATCATCTAATGATATAGTAATCTCAAGTAGATATTTTACAAGACCCAGGATCCCTTAAATATGTGAGATTGATCATTGATACATGAATGAGGGTATCGGTTCTTCACATTCAACCAGTTTAACTGCCAATAATACAAACATAATTATATATTATTATAGGACTTCTTTGTAAAATGTTCATGAGAACTCAAAAGTGACATACTCAAATGGAAAATCCCCTTATCCATCATCTCTTCATTTTTCATATTATCTTTATTAAGTAATTTTGGTGACATTATGTGTGGGGGAATAGAAAATATTGAAACACCAAGCATGATCTAAATGATAAATTCTAAATTTCTCTTAGGTGCAATATCTATGAATTATTCTGGAAACACATCATGAAACATATCCACTTTGGGTGTAATGACATGATGATTTACAGTTCCAAAATGTAGTAACAAACTATAATCCTTATTGGTGTTCTCCCCAATTTTCCAATGAACTAGCCCAACAAGGCCATCCTGGATATCCCACTCTCTTCTATGAATATAATTTTCAACATTATGAGATATAAAATACACACTCATATAGTATCAATCAATGTTGTATCAATATTCTACTAACCAATCAATACAAAAAATTATGTTAAATCATGACATGTAATGAATATAAATATCCCATAGAAAATTATACTACCCAAACTTGATGTAATATCATTTTCACAAATAGAAGTGTCTTGAACATACTCTTTAAGGATTATATATAGTTTTGAACCCAATTATGAATTCCACTACTAGGATCAAATCATTCAAAACAGGTTCATATATAAAAAATGATAGGAACTAGTGTCGAATAAGGAACTATCTAGCATAAAAACAATAAGAATAGTACCTCTTATTATCAATGGTCTACCCTCTCTATCCCCAAGTGTAGGATGAATGGAATTTGATTTTTGTTCCCCTAGTATTGATTATTTAGTTTGATTCCCCCTTGATCCACCACTCTTCTGGTACAGGTGCTCTTTCCTAGAAGCTCCACATCAACTACCTCTATTGCCACAACCTATAGAACACCAACTTCCATACTGATAATGTGTAGAATATCCCATTTCTATGCACATTATCTCTCAAGATTCTCTATCAATATTATTATATCATGATTTACTATAGAACCAATGTAAATTTCCTAACCTACTACGGCCTCATCACTCTATCGGTGTTCAAGGGTATGGTCTATAGTAGTGTATTAACCATCCAAACTGTTGGTAAATCACATGAAAAATGTATTGTTTGAATGAACGTTTTCCCCTTATATGATTATTACTATAACCTTAGCTAAAATTCTCATATATACTTTCTTTTCTCTCGTAAGTTGTGCGTTATTACTATCCAACAAGAACCACATGTCCTCTAATGGAATCCTCCATTTGGTTCCCCTCAAATAAGAGAGCATAATTCACTACTTCTGAAAACATCTTTAGCCTAAAGATATTCATCACGAACATAATTCACATTTAACACCATTAGAAAACTAGATTACCACGTTGGAATTATCCCCATCCAATGCTGGAATAATGTGTTTCAAATCAATAATGTCTACAACATAATCCATCACAATCATTCCCCCCAATTCTTCCACATGAACTCAAATTCTATCTCCTACCTGAGAATCTAATGATAAAACTGATCTAATAAATTATACATAAATTCCTTGCTCTAAAAAATCTACAACAAATCATCTTAGGTCTGTATGTCCTACCATCACTTATCTTGACCACGTGAACTGTAAGCAGCTAATTTGACTACTTTATCAGAAGGAGTCACCCAGTGGTCAAGTATGTTCTACATATATTCAATATAGAACTCAACATACTCAGGCCCACACTCTCCGATGAAAGTTGTAGGGAGATAAATATTGAACTCCCTCATCAGACCGTACATAGTTTTCACAATTGGAACTATTTCACTTTCAATCAATTTCATATACCAAAAAATTTTCCCTTATAACTACTATCGTATTTCCACACTTAGAACAACCGGTGGCCTAGGATCAACTATTTGATGCGTATCTCCAACCATGTCCTCCAGTTTTACTTTCTAAAAGAATTTTTATTGATTAATATCTCTATAATTAAATACAAATGTCTTAAGATGCATAACGCAACCAAAAAAATTTACGTAATATGAAAATATAAAAAATAAACAACCAATGTTTTCCCCAAACCTTTCCACACAGTCAAAATTGGGGTGTTATCACTATCATTAACATTTATATGTCCAAGGTAGGGTAAAAAGGGTAATTGTATTCACATTATTAATGTTGGATATTAGAAACCCAATAATTCTTATTATGCATCATTTTTGAGTTTCAATATGACATTAGGAACCTTTTTCCATTTAAACTACACAAGAAAAAACGTATTCCAATTTAAAAACATACCAAAAACCTACTTTTTCATGCATGACTACAATGATTCATGACAAAAAATAATATTATGTTCCTAGAATGATGAATTTCACAGAACCATCATTCAAATTTGGGATACAAGTCAAATCATAAGAAAATAAAGAAACAATAATCACATACTAGAACATGTGTGACACTTACGGTGAAATAACATCAACTATAACAATAGATATCAATAACAATAATCCAACACTTGGTACCTTTCTTTTACCACTGTTCATGATTTAGATACTCTCATTCACAAGATTTTAACCAAGGAATAACTCATCCTATTTCAATATTTACCTTTCCAAAATTACAAGAAATATAAACGTAAAGAAAAAAAGTTTGATATCACTTTGTATCTTCCTGATTGCATTCCACCCATCAATGCCTCGAGTTAATTCTCTACCAGATATTAAGTTTGCCTCCCTGTTTGTCAAAGGATTCCCTCAATTAGTGAGGATCTAGTATCGATCATGGGGAAAATATACCATATTTATAAATATATCACCACATTGGAATAAAAATAATAATAATAAAATGATATAATGATATCCATAAAAACACCATAATCACATGATGACCAAAATAAGAAATATATTATCAATAAATAAAGAAGGAAATATGTTATTCCAAAACATTTCAAGTGAAAATTTGAAAAACCCATAATAAATGAAGATATGGACAACTCCCATGAGGGTCCTAACACCAAATCTGGTTCCCTCATCCATGCTTCATCCCATGATATCCATACAGCTCTAGGCCCTTCCCATTATCTGTCCGGCAACCATGAAATCTATTTGGTAACTGATTAAACAACCTATGAAAGGTGTGATTAAAACTTAGTATTCCACCTATAATGGAATCTAAAATAGTATATAGCCATGTGTATGTAGTATTATAATGAATAAATATAATAAATAAAGTAAATTTTTTACATTTGTTAAATTACATATTATTTACCCACATAACTCGCCCGGGCTCCAAAGGGCACCCAAAGCTCAGTACATACTTCTTCATGTGCCAATGTTTGAACCATATAACATAAATAAATTTACTATTTATTTTGACACATGGTATTTTGTTAACCTTTTCATTTTAATTTGTAATACAACAAATTTGAACCATGGTCCAATGCAAAATTATTTGTTATAGGTCGACATGCCAAGGACCCCATGGGATTTAGTAGCAGTAATCCAGGTCCAACACTCATATGTCAATAAATTTATCAATATGGGATTTTAATACAAGAAAACATTTATCAGACTTGTTTACAAATCAATTTATCACTATAGGACTTGTATGCAGCATGACATGTCCCACACATGAATATCACAATTTATCACTATGGGATTTAGAAGCAGCAAACCATGTCCCACACACGAATATCATAATCATGCATATGTCACTCACATCACATCAATAAAGTTTAATAAAAAATAACCTTAATATAATATTTCACAATCAAACAAACATTATTTAATTCAACAACTAAGTACTCCATTTAAGTCAATTGAAAAAACAACGTAATTTCTATTAATCAATTAATCAATTATTTAATCTAATTCCTTATTCTCAATAACCCGATTATTAATTGAACAATTAATTATTCAAATAAATTTCTCAATATAAATATCAAATTAATTGATTCAATAATCAATTATCCAAATCCATTTCATAATCAAGACATCTCATTAATTAATTCATCTATTAATTAAACAAATCAATTTACCAATCTCAACATCTCAAAAATTCATTCAATAATTAATTAATCCAATTTTAAAATCAATTAATGAATTCATTCTCCAAATTAAATAATTTATTTGAATAAATATAATTTCTAAACATTATATAGAAATTTTTCAATTTCATACACATAACTGAAATCAAGAGTTTTTTATTTGAATAATACACCACCTACCTCAATTTGTTGACGAGAAGTCACCCAATAGAAATCACAAATATGAAATTGATATGTCAAACCCATGATTAATAACACCATATAGATCTAAAACCTATATCGATGATCAATTGAATCAGGAACTGAAAAACCTATATCTTGATCTAGACCCGAAATCAGACAAACATCCCACTTTTCTCTGGGAAGAGGAGAAAGAGAGAGATTGTAACACCCTGACCCCTCTAGACCAGAGTTGGTGCGTTGCATGTGATATTGGCATGGTTAGAAGGATGGAAAATCCTGAAGGATTGATCAGTTTAGTATTCATGAAAGAATTATATACATAAATGCAACTCAAGTTATATTGGAATAGGTTACCAAAATATAGTACATAATAATAACTAAAAACTACATCCACTAGAATTCAATAAATGATCTCCTCTTCAACACCTGTTGTAGGGAAAAATGTAAGGGGTGACCTCAAATGATCATTAAGGGTTACAAATAGTCGATGAATGAATTAAATAATAATCTAAGCATAAAACAATTGACATAATCACTATGGTGTGATGATTAAATGAAAAACTCATGCCATTAATAAGCTGAGAATGAATCGCATCTATTGATTTTGTCATAGTAAAAACCTCATGGATAGTAATAACTAATAATGAATAAAGAGCATGCTTATTAATTGGATTTCATGTATCTAGAACATGATACCACAATATCGTGAAATTTTTTTAGTTATGTGGGTAGAAACCCGTCTGATTTTTGGAAACAAACTCCACGGGTTTGTCACAAACTGATCTGTCTCATGAGACCTATCGATTCATAAAGGGGTTGTAGCCAACCCCACCCACTACTACATGTCCAAATAAATATCTATTCATATTTCCAAAAAAAGATCAATATACATTTACATTATCTATATATAATAGATGATACAGATTCATCAATATTTCCACAGTCGAAAACAACATTCAACATAAATACCGTTTGTAAAATGCTATACGGCTTAGACAATAATCATACCCATGATATGAGAATGTGGAAATTTAAGGGAAATATAATTTCAATTGAAAGGTGATCTCAAATGGGAATTATCTACACCACATAAGAAATAGTTCGTGTGCAATACTAAGCAAGTTACAATGAAGTGAAAATTGAGACAAAGCACGTAACCACATTGTAATCAATTGATTCATATCACCAAAAGTTAATAACCACAAAAATAATCAAAGAATACCAGGAATAAAAAAATAATAAGGATAATATATATCAAATTTTAATACTACTATACCACATATAAGAAATATGAGGAGAATAATGGAAATCCCATAGAATTGAAAGTGAGATATAAAAACCCCTTATAAACATTTCATCACGGTGACGAGTGGTCTTGCGAGGGATTAATGTGAGGTAAATGGGTATTCCATTATTTATATATATCATAAGGGATTTATGAGTTAGGTGTGAAATTATACCCCATCATTAGGAATTAAAAATAAAAGGGCACAACATAGGGGAAATTCATGAACAAAAGTGAGAGAGAAGATCCCTTACCAAGAATATATCGTTAGATTGAAGACAAATCAATGTAATATTAATGTGTGACAAATAAAAATCCAAAAAATATATATTGATATACAGTATAAAAAAATCATAGTTCAGTCCCACATGTTATTGGATCAATTTAACCAATGAAATAGTTGTTTAAGTCAAACATTGATAATCGAGTTAAGCAATCCCTTACTTTAAGCAAGAAGGTGTTCTGTATTATTTTTAATGGCCTGAATAATAAAATTCAAATTCATTAAATAATAATCCCAAAACCACATTAACATTTATTAGATATCATATGACCTTATTAGGCTCATTAATGGCCTTTTTTAGGTTTAAGAGATTCAATTTTATTGTTTTGCAAGCATTCTCTTACTTGGTTTTCATGATTCATTTACTTGTATTCAAGAATGGAAGTTCATTTGAAATGTGGTTAAACATCCTAAATCATTAATATATAGATTTAATGAAATTATAGAGATGTAAATTATTTTATAATAATTCTGGTTATATACCATGAGGATGAATAATTTGATGAGTTAATGATAAACCCTTTGATTTGGCTCCGTGGTTTTGTGCACAGTGAACATGTTTTGTATTATTATTCCATTTTATGAGTTTGTAAAGATTAAAGAACATTAAAAATGATAAAATACATATGTTATGTCCTGGATCAACCATTTAATATTTTTCATGAGCAGTCTTTAAGATAGTAATGCAAATTGAAAACCCATTTTCCTAGAGTTTGATAAATTAACACATCTCGGACGGTGTTTTCATTTATAGTATAAAAGGAGGGTAAAAGAGAGATTATAATTAAATATTCCATTAGAACAATGAAAATACAGTTCATTTATGGGGTTGTAATTTTTTTTGAATTTGGATGAGGTGAGGTGAGAAGTGAGAACAAAATAATGGAAATTGGAAAAAGAATTGAAATAAAAAAGAATAGATGTTCACATCTTGAGTACACCTCTTTGAGAAACTCCTTAAGACCTTTGATTTTGGCCTTTTGGTGAGACCAGTAGGTATTGGAAGAGGGGCAGTAGGTTAGGGAGATATTTCAGTTGAATTTATTCATGTCTTGAAGCTTGATTGGTGTGGGAGGAAGAGGGGTGAGGGGTGGTTTATATAGTGGAGGGGAGAAGAGTTTTCTAAATATCATAATCATTAATTTATTATTTCTTCTCAGGACAAGAAATAGTGAGTATTACATGACTTATAATAGTAATAATATCATGTGAGTTCGATGTTTGGGTTCTTACATCAGTCATTATGCTTAGAATAGTTAATTTAATTTATAATGTATTTATACGGTAAATTAATGTATTTTAATGTTCACAAAAATTCATGTATTTCAGAAAAATACCAAAAATTCACCCTAAACATTTTTCGATCTGTAGAATCCAAAAATGAAGTACATTTTAAAAAAATCTAAATATTATTAATTAAATATTTAATTAAAATAATTATTTAAACAAAAAATATAAACACATAAAATATTCATCTACATTTTTAAGGTGAATAAATTTGTTTATTCATTCATGGGTATGGATTACATTAATATGATAAATATTACGATTCATAAGGGTATGTTTCTATTATTAAGGGTTGGATACTATTCATAAGGGTAGTTTAATATGCAATGAAAATTAAGTTAATTCTATTATACTCTAAATAGCATCCTGAACACCACCGTGTGTGTCAGATTTTCAAAAATTAAATCGTTGAGTTGGGAAATTTATGTTTAATTGCTAGGTGGTTACTATCTTCTATAAATAACCATTTTTTGTTCCATATATTCTCTTTGATTCATGAAATATAGTCTATAAAATGAATACATTTTATTGAATGTAAAAATGGCATAAAATGTTTTGGGTGCTACATTATTCCCTCATTCGGAAATTTTATCCTCGAAATTTTTCAATAATAAAGCCCATGAAAAAGATGTTGGTGGTTATTATTTATAACATCCTCAGGTTCCTATGTTTCTTCCTCAATATTCTGGTTGGTCCAAATATCCTTTTCTAGACAAGTCTTCCGATTTCTCAATACTTATTCATGTGTGTCAAGGATCCCAATAGGTACTTAACAGTATGAAAAATCAGGTTCCAGTTATATTTATTCATATGGGAGTACATTTATTGGGTCTGGCATGTATTTCTTAAATAATGACACATAGAACACATCATGAATTTCGAGAGACTTTGAGGCATTGCTAAATGGTAAGCTACATCTCAGATTCTTTCTAGAATTTCAAATGGTCTGATGTACCCGGGGCTCAATTTCCCTTTCAAACTGAACCTTATGATACCTTTCCATGGAGATACTTTTAGAGAGACATGATATCCCACATTGAATTCCAAATCCTTTCTCCAATTTTCATCATAACTAATCTTCCTACTCGGGGTTATTTAAATATGAGCTTGGGTTTCCTTCACCTTTACTGTGGTCTCTTCAATAAGTTCTGGGCCTATAAGTTTCCTCTCACCAACTTCGTCCAAACAATTTGGCATTCGACATCTCATTCCATACAATACTCAATATAATGCCATTTGAATACTATAATGGAAAATATTATTGTAGGAAAATTACATCAATTGGACAATATTGATCCCACATAACTTGGAAGTCATGAGATAATGATCTCATCATGTCTTCCAGAGTTTAAATGGTCATATTAGACTGTCCGTCGGTTTAGGGGTGATAAGAAACACTCATACGAAGCTCATTATTCAAGGCCTTATGGAGACCTTTCTATAATTCTGATGTAAACTAGGGATCTCGATCAGACACAATCGATAGAGGTGCATCGTGAAGCAGTACAACTTCAATAATATAAAGTCTTTCTAGGTTCTCAAGTGGAAAATCCTCTCTTATAGGAAGAAATGTTCTTATTTTGGGAGATGATCAACAATTACCCATATTTCATCATTCCTACTATGTTTCCTTGGTTTTCCACTGAAAAAATAAATTGAAATATTATCCCACTTCACATAGGATCATTTATAGGTTTCATCACTCTTCTAGGATGTTGTCTCTCTACCTTCACTTGTGGACAAACTAGACACCTTGACACATATTCAGCAATTTACCTCTTCATATTTTCGCACCAAAAATATTCCTTCAGGTCTATACACATAATTGTGTTACCTGGGTGTATACAATAATTTGAGCTATGAGCATCGAATAATAGTTCCTTTTTTATCTTAGTTACTAATGGAATGCATAACCTCTTCCCTAATTTCAGAAGTCCTTCTTCATATATGAAGTCTTCTAATCTCCTATCCTTGACAACATTAATTTTCTTATTTTGATTATCATAATCAGATTGATATAATTTTATCTTCTCTAATAAAGAAGGTTTAGAAATAATTAGAATTAGGAAAGATATTTCCCCATCCATAACAATTCATATATCCATCTTCATTAGATCCATGAATATAGGATCTATTTCAATCCTCATTTGGGTTTGGAGTCCGTGATCTTTCCTGCTTAATTCATCTTCCACCAAATTTTTCTTTTCCTGGGTGGTGGTGTATTAAATAATTGTAATCATTGAGTAACTCAAGCCATCACCTTTTCCTCATGTTGTGTTCCTTTTGTGTGAAAATGTATTTCAATCACTTGTGGTATGTATAAATCTCACATCTTTCTTCGTAGATATAATGTCTCCATATTTACAAAGCAAATATTACGACTGATAACTCAATATCATGAGTTGGATAATTTTTATCTTAAGTCTTCACTTTTCTTGATGAATATGAAATAAAATTATTTTATTGAAAAAGGACGCAACATAGTCTATTGTTTGTTGCATCGATGTATATCAAAGATCGCTCATTTCCAAATGGATGTGTCAAAATTAGAGCATTGACAATTCTTCATTTCAATTAGTCAAAGCATTATGTTCCTTCTTTCATACATGAAAAAATAACCCCTTTACGTGTGAGCTTGGTTAGCTAGTTAGCCAGTCCAGTGAAATTCTGAACAAAATTCCGACAGTAACCTGCTAAGCCAATCAAAATGCATAACTTAGTTATGATTCTTGGCATGGGATATTCATGGATTTCATTTTTCTTCATAGGATCAACTAATATTTCATCCTTAGAGACAGTATGGAAATGAAAATAAACTGATAGAATCCAGAATTTTCACGTGCCAAACATCCCATATAATTCATTTCTTCTAAGAGTTTTGAGAATAATCCGCATAATATTATCATGGTCTTCATAGCATTTGGAGTATACCAGGATATCATAGATGAATAAAAGAACAAATTTATAAAGATATTCCTCAAAAAATCTAATAATTAAATCCATGAAAACAGAGGGTGCATTATTCAGTCCAAAAGGTATCACTTTAAACATGCAATGCCCATACCTGGTTTGAATTTATATCTTAGGAATATCTTCCTTCCTCATATGTAGCATATGATATTTAGATCTAAAGTCAATCTTCAAAAAGCATCGAGCTCCATGAATTTGATAAAATAAATCATCTATCTAAGGAAGATGATACTTATTCTTTATTGTAATAGCATTGATTTCCCTGTAATCAATGCATAGCCTCATGGATCCATATTTTAACTTAACAAACAAACCAGGGCTCCTCATAGAGAAACACAATGTTGATTAAGTCATTTTTCACTCAACCCATCTAGTTGTCTCTTTAGATCCACTAACTCCACAGTGGAAATTTATTAGGGGGTCATTGATATAGGTCCTGAACCAAGGATTAATTCA
The DNA here is from genome assembly GCA_963277665.1 of Viscum album. Lineage (NCBI taxonomy): Eukaryota > Viridiplantae > Streptophyta > Magnoliopsida > Santalales > Viscaceae > Viscum > Viscum album. Next base: position 619,441,443 of record OY728128.1, read on the forward strand.
ATGGAAAACTCAATTTCCCACTTTGGTGGATGCCTAGGTAAATCCTCTATAAATACATCAATGTATTCTTGGACTATATAAACATTATCAATTTGAATATTTCATTCCTCACCCATAGATATTGTGTTCTATTTATCTCCATGAATTACATTTAACAGTGCTATAATGGGTGGTTATAGATAAGAATCATATGGTGAGGTCTCTGCTATAAAGATAAGATATTCTACACCATTTTTAAAAAAGGTAACTTTCATGTTCAAACAATAAATCATCACATCATAGTTTGATAGCCAATTCACAATGAGAATTATATCAAAATCACTCATTGGTATGATGATAAGGTTAGAAACTAAAGCACATTTTGGTGTCTGGAGGGGGACTAATTTCAATTCCTTTGTTGTAATGATACATCCCCTAGGAGTTCTGACAGACACCTCCTTTATTAAATCAAATTGGACATGTCTAATTTTCTTAGAAAAAATGGAATATATAAATGAATGTGATGATCTAGAATCAAATAACGTGTTGGAAATGTTTGAGGAAAAAATTAATGTACCTACCACTACATCATTAGGAACTTCGACGTACGTGGTTGTAATTGCATAAGCTCTCCCTTACTCTCTTGGACATTTCTGAGGCATGTTTCAATGGAACATAGGACACTCATTTTCCCAGTTCCCCATCTCTCTACAATTGTGTCATTTAATATCATTGAATTGTTTCTTCCCCATGCATTCATCATAATGATGACCCTTTTATCTGCACTTATTAAAGATTCCCATTCCTTTCAAGCATTTCCGGAGATGATTCTTTCCATAGTTATCACATAATGGGAATTGCTTCATTCCCTTTTTCTTCATTGGTGATTCTCATTTTCCTTGGATATCAGAGTACAGCTTCTATTCTTGGTTTCCTTTAAACAATTTTGTTCAATAAAATCCCTTCTCTGTTATGATTTCACTTTATACAATTTCATCATATGATAAAAATGTTTTAGAATCTAGTTACTTTCAAAGACTATCCTTAAGACCATCAAAGTAATGATCAATTTTTTCTACACGGTCACATATGTAATATATGGCATACTTGCCTAACCTTGTAAAGGTAGCCTCATACTCTACAAAATGTTATTCTCCCCTTTGTTTTAAACCAAGTAATTTCCACTTCATTTAGATTTGTTTCTCATGAAGGAAATATTTTTCGAACAATATTACATTGAAAGTCATCCATTCCATATAATCAATTTCTTCTTCCTCCATGGTGTTCGAAATTAAGGACCACTATTGATCAGCTCTCCCTTGAGACAATATACTACCATTACTACCTTTTCATTTTCATTACATATTAATGTCGTGAATATATTTTCAAGGGACTTGATCCATTTCTCAGCAACCAATGGATTAGTAGTCCCACAGAATGATGGGGGATTCTTCCACCTGAAATTATCCGATGCAGGTGTAGCATGGTTACTAGTCACTACCTCAGTATGTTGTCCCAATATGGTCATAATATGATATTCTCTAACATTTACTATGTTTACTTGCTTAGTGAGACAATCATTACATTGTCCACGAGTATTGATTCCCCTTATTCCATTATATTTCATTTCAAAATAATGGAACACACATTATTAAGGTATGAATCATAATGTATAATCATAACTTAACAAAATAATTGGCATAAATTGATATCCTATGCATGGATAATACCTTAATAATAAAAATCATTTCATTGAGGAATAATTTACATTTCAATCCTTTATAACGATTGTAAAGAAAATCTGAATTATCTTAAGAATATCCCCTGGTAGTGTCATAACAAAGAGTGCAGCATGGCCCGTTGTCATGTAACCGGATACCTTGGGTCAATCTCGAAAATCCTTGTTTGTGCTTTCACTCATAGGAACATCTATACCAGATCCACCTCTATTTGCTCGTATCTAGAGAGGGATGTATTGTTAGAAATATCCACATAATCTATTCCTAAACAAAATACCAATAATTTCATTTATTTTTATCTTCAAATTCTATCTTAGGGACTCTTCCCTAATCTACGTCTTCTAAATCTAGTTTCTAAGGTTCCTACTAAACTAAATTTCATCCCAATTGTAACACCTTGACCCCTCAAGACCAGAGACGAGGCATTAATTGTTATGATGTAATGGTTAGAAGGAATGGAAATCCTGAAGGAATGATATGATTAGTAGTCTTGAAAAACTAGATATATAAATTTAACTCAAAATATATTAGAAAATGTTACAAAATACAATACAAAAGAAAAACTCAAAACTGCATCCACCAGAACTTAATAAATGATTTCCTCTTCATCACTTGTTGAAGGAAAACAATGGAAAGGTTGTGATCAAATGCTTACTAAGTGTTAAAAATAGATTAATAATTAATTCAATAATAAGAAAATTATAAACAATTTTATATAAAAAATATGGCATGGTGAATTAATGAAAAAATCACACCATTAATAAACTGAGAATAAAACTTCATCCATAGGTGTTTTTTACAGTGAAAACCTCATGGATATAAATAGATGATAATTAATAAAGATAATTATTATTAATTGGACAACATGTATCTAGAACATGATACTAAATTACCATAAAAATGGTATAGTTTTGTGGGTAGAAACCCGTCGGATTTTTGGAAACAGACTCGAAGGGTTTGTCGCCATCTCATTTGTCTCATGAGACCTACCAACGCATCGAGGGGCTGTAGTGGGGCCCACCCTTCAATGAATGTCCAAATAATTCTTTATACATTTATTAAACGCAATAAAAATATTCCTTTACATTATCGGTATAGAATAGTTGATATGGATTAATCAATAATTCCACGATCAAAAACAACATTCAAAGTAAATACCGCAGGTAAGATGGTAAACAGATTTGACAATAACAATATCCAAGATATGAGAATATGGAAATTTAAATAAAATATAATTTCAATATAAAAGTTATCTCAAATGGTCATTAGTTACACCAGATAAGAACGAGTAGGTGCACAATACTATGCAAGTTACAAAAATGTGAAAATTGAGACAAAACATGTCACCATGTGGAAATAAATTGATTCATTTCACCAAATAATAATAACCACCAAAAGAATAACATAATAAAATGAATATATAAAAATCATGAAAATATATATCTAATTTATGTAAAACAATACCACATATAATAAATAATAGGTGGGTAATGGAAATCCCACTAAATTGAATGTGAGATAAGAAAACCCCGTGAAAAATTTTAGCAAGGTAACGAGTGTTCTTGTGAGGCCATACATAGAGGTAAAGGGTTATCCCATTATTTATATGTCGTAAGGGCTATATGGGGGATGTTCAAAAACACACCACAGCATTAGGAAATAAAAATAAAGGGGCACAACATAGGGGAAATTCCTGACCAAAAGTGAGAGATCGGATCCCTTACTAAGAACCTACCATTAGATTGAGGAAAAATCAATGATATATTTATGTGTGAAAAAAACCTTAAAATATATGTGGATATATAGTGAAAAACAATAATATTTCATTCACGCATATTCTTAGAACAATGTAACCAATGAAATATATGTTTTACTCAAAGATTGAAAATTGATTTATGTAATCCCTTACCTAATGCTTGGAGGTGATCCAGATTTTTTTTAGGAACCGGAATTATCAAATTTTTCATCATTAATTAACAAGTCCAGAACCTCAAAAACATTTAATTGATATGGTATAACCTTATTATGTTCATTAATGTCTGTTTTTATGGGTTTATGATATTCAATTTTATTGATTTGGAAACATTTTCTTACTTGGTTTTAATAATTTGTTTACATGTATTCATGAATGGAAGTTCATTTGAAATGTGTTTAAACATCCAAAATATTTACTATATATTATTAATGACATTATAAATATATAAATGATCTTACAATGATTCTGGTTATATACCATGAGGATAACTCATTCGATGAGTTAATGATAAACCCTTGGATTTGGCTTGGCGGTTTTGTGCACAATGAATTTGTTTTCTATTATTATTCCTTTTTTTGAGTGTGTAAAGATTCCATAACATTAAAAATGATAATATATATATATATATTGTTTTGGTTCAATCAATGAAAACTTTTCAGGACAAATCGTGAAGATAGTAATTCACATTTAAAACTCGTCTTCTATGAGGTTGATAAATTAACACATCTCAGACGGTGTTTGCATTTATATTATAAAAAGAGTGGAAAAGAGAGATTATATTGAAATATTACATTAGAAAAATGAAAATACATTACATGCATGGTACTAGAATTATCATGTCATTTAGATGAGTGGATGTGAGAAGAGAGAACAACATAATGAAACTTATAAAAGGAATTGAAATTAAAAGGAAGAGAGGTTCACCACTTGAGTACACCTCATTGAAAGACTCCTTAAGACCTTTGATTGTGGCCTTTTTGGGAGACCAAAAAGTATTGGATGTTGGGGATGAGTATAGGGAGATATATGAGAATAATTTAGGCATGTCTCGAAGCTAGAGTGGGGTGGGTGGAAGAGGGGGTGAGGGGTGGTTTATATAGTGGCGGGTAGAAGAATTTTCTTAATATTATAATAATTAATTTATTATTTCATATAAATACAATAAATAGTGAGTATTTATTGACTTATAATAGTAATGAGAGTATGTGAGTTCTAGATTTGGGTGCTTACAGCACTCATGATGCTAGGAATAGTTAATTTAATTTATAATGTATTAATTCAGTAAATTAATGTATTTTACTATTCACCAAAAATTCAAGTATTTTAGAAAAATACCAAAAATTCACCCAATCCTTTTTTCAATGTACGGAATCCAAAAATAATTTCCATTTTTAAAAAATAATTTTCTAAATTTTAGTAGTTAAATATTAAATTAAAGTCATTATTTAATCCAAAAATACAAACACATAAAATATTCATCTTCATTTTTATGGTGCCTAAATTTTATTATAAATTAATGGGTATGGATAACATTCATAAGAGTAATTTTATTATTCATAAGGGTAGGTAACTATTCATAAGAGTACGTTAAAATTCAAAAGGGTGGGTAACTATTCAATGAAAATTATCATAATTTTATTGGACCATAAATATCATCCTCAACACAATTGTGTTTGTCAGATTTTCAAAATTCAAATCATAGAGTTGGAAAATTTGATTTTAATGGCTAGGTTATGAATAAATTATATAAATAACCATTTTTTGTTCCATAGAGGCTCAATGATTCATTAAATATAGGTTATATAATGAATAAAATTTATTTAAGTGAAACAAACCATAAAATGTTTGGGGTGTTATAGAGATTGAGAGAGAGATGGATCTAAATGGGAAGAGAATACCTACCATGAGAAGAGAAGATCAAATAAGATGACCATTGAATCTTGTGGAAATGTGGTCAGGATGGATTGGTATCCTTCATGGAGCCTCTAAAAATTGATGGAATGGGTTTAGGTTTGAGTACAGATGAATAGGAATTAATGTCAGGGTTCGTGATTTGAAAAATAATTTTTGGATGGTTTAACATGAACCTGGACTATTTCCTATACAGGGCACATAGTTTCCCCTTAAAGAGTTCCCAAATAGTGTTCCCCACTAATGGGTGTCCCACAGTTTCTCTTAAGACAATTAACAGTTTTTTAAACAGTGTGCCAATCGAGAAAATCCACTTTCTCAAGGTTGCATGGTTTTCAGGGTTGGGTGCATGGTTTGGGAAAATAATTTTCCAACCATGTAGTATCTCATTACCCTCTAGAAAACATATAATTTTCACCCAAATGCACCCAAGATAAAACACATATAAAAATATACAGAACACAATGAAAATAATTCTTGAAACAATTTGATTATTTCTCCCAAAAATGCTGGATTCTTAAAAATCCCTAGGAATATCAGGCCCATTAAAAAACTTGATCACATATGGATAGTATCTTATCACAAAAAACATCCATCGAACTACTTTTGAGTTCATTATGTGTTCTATTTATCAATTATAAGAATATACATACCTGACCCATCACAAGTATTGACCTCATAGGTCGTACCACTGGATAAAGATATTTTTTATTAGGAATGACCACTAGGGATTCTGAAAAAAATAAGGAAGGTTCTATGAAACAATACAATGATAAATGTTTTATATTGAAACCACCGGAATGAGGAACCTACATGGGAGCTTAAGGATGTGATGTGGTGGAATTAACTACATTTGTTTGTATCTGGGTGATGAATTTCAAGGGCGAAATTCATTTTAATGGGGGCGGTAATGTAACACCCTATGATTTTAGAAATTTAATTACATCAATTAAATTTAAATAATTTTATGTATTGTTTTTCACTCAACATCTAGTAGAACTTTCTTTACAGTCAATGGTTACATATCTTGCATTACACGAAATGCTGAATTTTACCAAAACCATGATATATTGTTAATTTATTTAATCATTACTATTATAAAAAATTCATTATTCTTGTCAATATAAATAAGAATAAAAACTTTTTAAATATTAAGTATATTAGTTTCACATAATAAATACATATAAATAATAAAATATGTTTTTGGTGAAGTATTTATATGTTTTAAGAATACAATTTTCTTAGAAACATTTTTTATGCCTTGTTCTAAAAAATAATACAAATAATATTTTACACTTTTAGAAAAGTAATTTATTAAAATTAATATTATTTTTTAAATAATCATGTAAAAATAATTTTAGGGTGATTATTTTTTATTAAATTTCTCTTATTTATATAAAAAGCATAAAATAAAAAATTTGAAATGAAAAATGGATTCTTAATTAATTTACTTCTAAAGATAATACATATTATAAATTATATTTAAATTATAATTAGTTAAAATTTTCATATATAAATCCCATTTATCTAAATTATATCTTTTTTTTAAATTTTATTTAATGAAATTTGATAAATATTGATCTTCTTGGCTTTAAAAACCAGCTTTTCATCACATCTATGGGGTTAATTTTATATTAAAATTTTCCAATATTTTGAATTGAATATCGAAAAATGAATTCCTTATTTGGAATCATGATAATTTATAGTTTACAATATGTCCATACTAATTTTTATTGAAATATAATAGTGAATGGAATAAAAATAATTAATATGATTAAAGTAAATATGGGTTTACTGGGGGTGTGGGGTAAACTAGAATGATATGAGAATAAATTATTTAAAATATTATCTTAATTTTATTAAATTTTATTATTTAACTTTTTCCATCAATTTTTTCTAAAATATTTAAAATTCATTCCTCTTGACATTGAATATTACCAATATAAAATGTTAAATAATGAAAAAAACATATATATTTCTTATTTTGAAAATCTATATTGCCTTATAATTGGGAAAATGTATTTTTGGTTACATATATATATATATATAATATATATAATATAAATATAAATTAATTGTTTATATATATATTTTTTTTAGATTTTTTTGAGAAGTAATAGTTATATTAAATTCTCAAGAAACGCCAACCTGGTAATTATTTAGATAAAAATTTTATAAAATTAATGGCACTAAAAATATAAAATGTGAAGAATAATGATTGAATTAATTTGTTACATTATTTTTTAGATGAATATATCAGGATAAATTGGTTTGTAAACAATATATTCTAATCTTATCATTGTCTTGATATTTTTAAATTTTCAATTAAAAAAATAATTTCAAAATTTACTTTAATGGTATTTTAAAATAAATGTTTATTTATTTAATGATATAAAAGTTAAAAAATCCTATATTCTACTAAGATAATTTTTTTGTTAATAAATATCTGTTCTGTTCCATTGAATGACCAGTTATTCAATTTCCAGAACTATATTTAAAATTAAATATTATAAACTATGTTTGAGTGGTTTTGGATAAAATGATCTTTTCTATGTAATGTGTAGTTATGTTAAATTAAATTTCCCTAAAAGAAAGAATTTTTCTAACATCCTGCCCCATCCCATTGGCTTGAGTGGGTGGGGGAATGGTAATTGGCCTTAAATGATGTTCCTAAGGCACCAATGGATGAAAATAAATGTCGAGGGCTTTAGGAATCATTGGGGAACGATTTTCCCTTAAGATAAAATCAACCAACCAAAATGCCTCTAACAAAAATATATATTATCCATGAAAAAAAAACAACTCAACCCAGATATTACCAAAAGGAAACCAAGTTGTTCAATAATACAATCCAAAACCAAAATCAAAGTACAATGCAGAAGACTAAACAAGAGTCCCCAAAATAAACCAAGACACGCTCCATAGCTCCACACCAAGCTCCCTACTCTAATCACCCACACGTCTCCCAAGAGTCACCACATGCCACTAGCAATGAGATTCTTTACCATTACCTATGTCCTAGAATACAAAATCTGCAAAAGCACCGAAGTGCCAAATCTGGGGGTGAGTACTAATACTCAGTAGGTTTTCCCCAGATGACTTCCCAACACATGCCACTTGGATAAAGCTGTTAGCACATTTATATTAAGCAGTTTATATAAAATATTCACAAGTGAAACCATTACCATAATCCAAACACACCCTTACCAAGACACCTCACCAAAAAAAATCAATGAAGGGAAAATCATAAAAAACATGCCACAAGTCATTTCTTCATTTACACATTAGCAGAAAAATTCTTATCTTGAAATGAAATGCACAACAAGGAAAATAAAATGGTGTAGCTTCCATCCAACCATTCACCCATTCTTACTAGGGTTACTTCCCGCCCACTTATCCCTTGATGGTGGCCCTTCTGTCCACTATGCATCCCCTTCTTATAGTGGTTCTTCATGCCCACTTCCTCACAACATTACAACAATCCATAACCAAGTATATAATCCACCAAGGCTACACAACATACAAATAATCACTTCGATCACATGTCTATTCACATCAATAAATCAATCATTTATTGAAATCACCATTAACATCATTTTTCATGCCAAAAAATAATTCAATAATACATCATCTTTATTGAAAACCATTTATATCATCTATTTCCTTAAATCAATCCCTGCAACCCATATTAAAATCTACATTTTAAAATCCACAACAAGATCATTTCACCACAAAACCCCTTTTTACCAAAAATCCCAAAAAATTACCAAAGTATTTCAAAAAAAATCAAGCATAAGAACACAATTAATTTTATTCAAACCAAATTAATTGTAACAAAAAACCAAAATTTCTAACTAAGAAGAGTCGAGAGAGAAGCCACCTACCTTTAGGGTTTTGGAAAATTCGACCCACAAGTAACCATACCTCAAATCCAGAGAAAAAACCACCGAAAACTCTAGATCCACTTACCTAACATCCATATGCTATAAAATAAACACAAAAGGAATCCATGACCCTAGATCTACATGAAACATATGTAGACCTAGAAAACTAAGAATGACGGAAGAGTAGATCTAGAGAGAAACCAAAATAATTCAAGATGAGAGACTTACCTAGAAGAAACCACATTCAATCCACCAAAAATCCTCTTCAAATCGATTCCAAAATGTGTGGGAGGGAACCTCTAGCCACTGAGAACCAAAAATCATGAGTGAGGCTTGAGTGGGAGAAGTTTGGGAGTGAAATAGGTCATGTCCAAGGGAGCCTGGATGTTAAAACACTTTCTTTATGTGGCCATAATATTAGCCCACATAGTTTGGAAAATCATGTTCTAATCATGCACAAGACACTGCCTCAAGGGATGGGGGTCTGCATGGTTACCTCACACAGTTTGGAAAACTGTGTGGATGCCATTCAAATGTTACTTTCTCCCCCTGAATTTTTTCTAGGAGAATCATGACAATTTCCACTAACCATGCTCAAACTGTTCTCCCGAAGAGATGCCTCCTAACTTATTCAAAATCATTCCAAACTCACCCAACATTTTCCCAACACATTTTATGAACTTTAGATAGATAAAAATGCATAAATACAGGATACATACCTCCAAACGGGGGTGCTACATTCTCCCAACCATTGGACATTCCATCTTCAAAAAGTAAGGAACCATTGATGTGCCGAAAGAGCTCGGTCCATTGCACAGACATCTATTTATCCAGCTCCCTAGTCTCCTCATGAATCTGACCACGATAAAACAAAACATGAAATAAAATGATTCTTTTAACACACAAGAAATTCTCTTATTGATCCCCAATCCTCAATAGCATGTGCACAAAGGAAGCATCTGGTTCTATCTCAACATGATCCCAATGAATCTCATGGTCACGATCTGACTAATACATTTTCAACTGCGACACATGAAACACATTTTTCACCACTCTAAACCATTGAGGCAAAGCCAAATGATATTCCACCTCACCAATCCTCTAAAGTATCTGAAAAGGACCTAATATACCTAGGAGATAACTTAATCTGCTTCACAAACTAACAATGTGCCAACCGAGGAGAGATTCCCAAAAATATATGATCACCCACCTCGAATGACAACGATTGTCAATGATGGTCCACATACAATTTCTGATGACATTGAGCCATCTCCATCCTCTTTATCATCAACTTGATCTTTTCAGTAGTGTTGGTCGGAGTGGTTTACTCAAGAGGGGGGTGAATTGAGTACCAATTAAAATTTCTATATTTAAAAGCAGTGTCTTGAAGACCCCCAAATGAAATAATAAATTAAACTGTAGTGAATTTATATTAATGTAGAGATTCTGTTAGGTTCTCAAGGGATTGATTAATTCCCAGTTAATCAACACAGGAGTGTGTGATTATCTTTTGAAACTAACTTACTAATCTACACTTAACATAAACACTTGCTAATTTAATTATCAAAGTAACTTTAAAAACAGTATTGGTTTTAAAGTGATTAGCAGCGGAATAAAACTTTGAAATAGATGGCACAACAATGTAACCAAGAGGTTCAGTCTCAAGCCGAGACTTAGTCCTCTCAAAAGTTTATATAAAAATGATCCACACCCTGGATCGGGGTTCAACAGTTTACAACTGTCCAGGTCCAAGACCTCTACCACTGTTCTTCGTGGGAAACAGTACAACAGCAACCAGCTGTCCAGGTCACACACGACCTCTACCACAGTTCTTCGTGGGAAAGAAAGAATGAAAGAGTTTTGTAAGGATTTACAGATCCTTCAGTTTGAGTACAGGAGACAGTGTATGTGTTAGATATAGCAGATAACACACACTGCTCGAAATGAATGGTAATAAATCACAGAACAAGAGATGTAGAGTTTAGAGATGGTTCTGGTGATTTCAGTATAGCACTGGACTCCTTTGGATTCGATTAGAAGTGAGTCTGAGTCCTCTTCTTGTTTCTGTTGAAAAACAGAGTGTCGTATGCTCCAGGTTCACAGGTGGTGAGAATGTAGTCGATGAAGTTCTTCTTGTAAGCACAGAACACTCCTCGAGTATGCTTGATTTTCTGTGAGCTTCTCTGTGTTCCTCTTGTGCTTGTGTCGCTTTTGGTATAATGGATGCACCGCACTTTTCTGGTTCACTTCTTGTTTTGTTTTACACGTTCGCGTTCGCATCTCTTCTTTCTGGTATGTAGTCTTCTCGTATTTATCTCCCATCAGGGGACAGAAAAGATTTCTTTTCAGCAGGTACGAGGTACGGGTTCCTGACATCCGACAACCTTTATCAGATATTTGACAAATCATTAAAATGTATGATATGACCGTTAGGTAGATTAAATATAAGAAATAAAGAAATTCAAACAGAGAGTTGAGTGATCGGTAGGTAATCAGCATCGGTAGCTTGAACATCGGTAGCTTGAAGTCATTAGTTGCTTTGACTCTATCGGTGGCTCTATGCGTCGGTTGGTACATGCATCGGTAGTTCCATGCGTCGGTAGGTACATGCATCGGTAGTTCCATGCGTCGGTAGGTACATGCATCGGTAGTTCCATGCGTCGGTAGGTACATGCATCGGTAGTTCCATGCGTCGGTGGCTGCGAGTCTATCGGTAGCTTCGTCCATCGGTGACTTATTCCATTGGTAGCTATTTTTACTTACACCGGTAGCTCTACGTTTGTATCGGTAGCTGTATTTATAAGTACATCGGTAACTCTGTGTTAAGTCTATCGGTAGCTGTCTGTCGGTAGACTAAGTCTATCGGTAGACTGGTTACCGGTAGCTCTTTATCAGTAGCTATAGGCAGATTACTTATCTGTTTTAGGCAGAACACATCCGATTGTGTTTGAATCAATTTAGAACTTGTATGAACATGGATAAATGATGATTAACATATTCCAAAGATTATTTAAAAAAGATGTTATTGGATTGATCACAGATTGGAAAGAATTAAAGTATAGATCAACAATACTTAACAATATCATAGAGGATGAATACATAATTGGGATTTTCAACACAAATAAATACATGATTGAGATTATCAAAACAGGTGAGGTCAACAATCTCCCCCTTTTTGATAATCACAATTTATGATATTGGCATTTAACATAGTGAACATATAATAGTAAAGAGTATAGTATTGAATTCAATTTTCTCAGAGAAAACAGCATCATAGATACGAGAAATAGTATGATATAGACATAAGTTAACATAATAATGTGTTTCCCCTTATGCCTTATTTTTCTCCATGGAAAAATTTCTCATTTTGTTCTCATTCTCGTATAAAAAGTTTCTCCCCCTCTCTTATTGTTCTCCCCCTTTGTGATAATCAAAAATGGGGAAAGCAGATATAAAGATATATATAGAGGAGAGAAATAAAACAAAGAGAAGTAAAAAGTGGTCTGTATTATAGTTAGTCAAAAAGTACAACAAATACAGATTACACAGGAATTCCTATCAAAAAGCTTGGCCACTGGTTCACTCCGCATCTGCAATGTGAGATTTTCCTTGAGGATCAGAAGGATGCTCGGGTGGTGAGGATTCAGGTGACGGTTTGGGAATGCCAGAAAAGATTAAAGGAGGCTGGGCCACTGACACAGAGTCAGGATTGTAGGTTGAAGATTTTTGGGTGATCATTGGTTTGAGGCTTTGAATGGCTTGAGCAGGAGTCAGCTGGACTGAGGGAGCAGCTGAGGCAGAAGCAGGCAAAGCAGGAGGGATGATGACTGGTCTAGCATCAACATGCAAGAAGGGCAGCAGCAGATTTCTGAAATCCATAATAATTCCTCCTCCTCTTTCCATAGCAGAGAGGAAATCATCTTTGTTCTCCATGAATTTCTCTAAGGCAGGAGTCAATTCTCTGAGCTTGCTCACTTGTTCTTTGAAGGCTTGAGTGACTGGAGGGAGCTTCATGTGTTCCAACATTAGCTTGAAGTGGTGTTCGAGTTGATGCTTGGTGAAAATCTTGGAGAAATAGTAGTCCACTTTGCTTTTTATGGCTTCTTGAGAGGCAGAGGCTTCTCTCATAAAATCTTGAACTATCTTCATGATTTCTCTGGCAGAATCCCTTGTAGAAAGCACCACTCGGCTTAGCTCTGATGAGTCCCCAGAGCCACTGGTAGGAATAGAACCAATCTCCTCCTTCAATATTGCTCGAACTAAGTTCATATCAACTGATGGTTTGGACGTGAGAGGGCCAAGAGAGAAAGAAACAGTTTCTTTAAAATTCTTTGACAAACCACTGATTAGGCTTTGAACTTGAGAGTCTTGTAATTGAACATGATCCTTCACTGAGGTTTTGAAACTTTCAAACACTGAGACAAACTGGCTAACCACACTCTTCACATAGGCTAGATCCTTGTCAGCTTGAGACTTGGAGCTCATATAGGAATCCAAAGCAACCACTGATGTCTTGAGAGCTTCCAGATCAGCTTCGATTCTTGAAGACTGAGTCTGGCATTCTTTCACTTCTTCCATAAGCTCAGACATGAAGGAAGATAAATTACAAGCCAGAGATAGCTCGAAGGATCTCTCTAGCACTTTCATTTCTTCATAAAAGCTTTCCTTCATCTCAGCAACTGAAGCACTGAATGATGCTTTTATCTCATCCTTCATGGATTCAAGATCTGATTTGGAGACAAAATCACTTGAGACAACTGCAGCAGATCCCCTTGCTGAGGCCAAATTAACTACCGAAGTAGTCATTATTGAATTAATTGAGGATGCAAGAGAGGTTTCCATTAGCTTTACTTCTTCAACAAAACTGGATTTGAGGTCCTCTTTCAGCTTAGTCAAATCATGAAATCTGACCACATCATCTGGCAACAACTCAGCAGCAAGATCATAATTGGTCTTTGGTCTATCCACAGACATCTCATTGTCAGAATCTGGATAATCTAATCCACAGACTATAAACCCTGGGTCTTCTACCCAGTCTCCAATCTCAACAGCTACTGTTACATTCCCAAGCGCAGACCGATGCTCCCCCTCAATGGGTGCATTCTCATGTATCACAACTGCCTTTTCTGCTGGCCGTTCTTCATCAGAATCTTCTACCACAAGTTCTACAGGTGCAGCATTTAGAAGATCTTCTGATACAGGTACAGCTTCTTCTCTATCTCTTTCTTCTTCAGCAGCAGGTATAGCTGAGTTTCCAATTAAGGGACTCATACTTAACCTACCAGAGGCAGGCGATTCAACTGCATTCTCCTTTTCCTCTTCTTCTTGGTGAGGTACAGACTGGTCTTCCTCATAAGTAGGCAAAACTTCCTCTACTTTTCCCTTCCTAGAATAAACCAGTTCTGCAACAGGACTTGGGGGCAAGTCTGGATCTCCTCCAACATCCATAGGAGTTTCTTCTTCTTCTTCTTCTTCTGTCTCATCACTATAAGCAGGTTCCTCTTCATCAGGTCTTAGACTCGGATCTCTCATATCCTTTGGTCTTGAGGGATAATCCACAGGATTAAACCTATCATAGATTTTCTGATCATCACTGACCCATTCTCCCTTCCATGGGTTCCAGTTAATTTTCATATACTTGCAAACAGTCGAGGTGATGCAGAAATTTTTCTTGACTACAACTGTCTCATCCTGAGACTCAGCTATTTCTTTTACTTTTATCATCACTGAAATCAGCTTGGCAAAGAACAAGGCATTGGTCTTTGACTTTGGTCTAATCATGTCTTCCATTTGAAGCATCAACAATCTGCACAGATTGACTTTTACACCATGTCTTAGCAAATGAAGAAGATAGATATCTTGATATCTCAGATTTGCAAAATCTCCTCTCCTCGGTATTAACACATGCTGAACAAATTTGAAAAGAAGTCGATTCTCTCCATCCATTTCAGCAGCTACCACTTGCCTTTGATTTCCATTCCCAGTCAGCTCTTGTAAGGCGGTCTCATAATCAAAAATTTCACTACTAGGTGGCATTGCTCTTGACACATATCCAGAGACACCTTCATGTGGTACTTTTAAACTCTCAGCCCACTCTACTGAAGAAAAAGACATCTCTTTTCCATTTACAAAAGAGCTTACCCGATTCTCATTCTCAGATTTCTCAAAGGTTACAGACTCATAGAACTGCTTTACCAATTTCGGGTAGTATGGGCCATTGTTATTCGAGAAACAATCCATCCATTTCTGGTCTTCCAGAATCTCGAGCACTAAGGATTTGCTAGGCAGTAGCCATTCCACGCACAGTTCCTTCTCGATTACTATATCTCTATTCTGCAAGTGAGGATTCACGGGTCGCCTTCCCGATCTAGTTTTGACTTCACTAACACTGGCTTTAAGCTGTGTCTTCTGCTTCTTGGCATTTGGTTCTGCACTTTCATCTCTGACGATAGGAAGCTTGGTTTTTGCCATCGCGGGTTTAGGGTTCTTGGTCGATTTGGATGCTAAGGTTCGAAGGTAAGAGATTTTGAGCTCGGTGAGGTAAGAAGTGGCTTAGACTTAGTTTTATCATTTAGGAATTCCAAATAAACGATTAAAATAGAGTAATAAAATAAAATAAAACGATTCGTATTCTTGGCGGCAGACAGAAGCTTTAAACTTTGCATCGGTGTGAGTTAATCATCGGTGAGAAAAAAAAATCGGTGTGTTGTGCATCGGTGAGAATTTTTACGTCGGTGAGAAACTTACATCGGTGAGGATTTTCACATCGGTGAGAATTTTCACATCGGTGAGAATTTTCACATCAGTGAGGATTTTCACATCAGTGAGGATTTTCACATCGGTGAGAATTTTCACACCGGTTGTGATTAAACATTCCCAGTTCATGTCTTATGAAACTTAGCCTATCCGAACTTAAAGGTTTAGTGAAAATATCAGCCAATTGATGTTCAGTGCCAATAAATTCAAGAGAAATATCACCTTTTTGATAGTGATCTCTTAGGAAATGGTGTCTTATATCTATGTGTTTGGTTCTAGAGTGAGATACAGGATTCTTAGAGATGTTTATTGCACTGGTGTTATCACAGTTGATTGAAACATGTTTAAAAACGTATCCATAGTCCAAAAGAGTTTGTTTCATCCACAGAATTTGTGCACAGCAACTACCAGCAGCTATATATTCTGCTTCAGCAGTAGATAATGCAACCGAGTTCTGTTTCTTACTACACCAGGAAACTAAGGATTTTCCAAGCAAATGACATGTTCCTGATGTGCTTTTTCTATCTAGCTTACAACCAGCAAAGTCAGCATCTGAATAACTCATTAACTCAAAGGATTGTCCTTTTGGGTAAAACAAACCTAAGTTAACCGTGTGTTGGAGATATTTAAAAATTCTTTTAACAGCAAGCAAATGAGATTCTTTTGGGTTAGCTTGAAATCTAGCACACATACACACACTAAACATAATATCAGGTCGACTAGCAGTAAGATAAAGTAAACTACCAATCATACCTCTGTAATTTGTTTGATCAACTGGTTTCCCAGTTTCATCTGTGTCCAATTTACAGGTAGTACTCATAGGAGTTTCACTTTCCTTGATACTATCCAGACCAAAACGTTTTAAAAGATCCTTTGTATATTTACTTTGATTCAAAATAATACCATTTTCATTTTGAAATACTTGAAATCCAAGAAAGTACTTAAGCTCTCCCATTAAGCTCATTTCAAATTCATTTTGCATACTTTTTGAAAAATCAGTACATAAAGAGTGTTTAGAAGATCCAAAAATAATATCATCAACATATATTTGTACAACTAAAACATCTTTAGAAATTCTTTTAATGAAAAGAGTTGGATCAGCAATCCCTTTAGTAAAACCTTTTGAAATAAGGAAATTGCTAAGTCTATCATACCAAGCTCTTGGTGCTTGTTTTAAACCATACAAGGCTTTAGAAAGTTTAAAAACTTGATTTGGAAAATGGGGGTTAGCAAATCCAGGTGGTTGTTCTACAAAAACATCTTCAATTATAAAACCATTTAGAAATGCACTTTTTACATCCATTTGATATAACTTGAAATCTAGATGTGCAGCATATGCAAGTAAGATCCTAATGGCTTCTAGTCTAGCTACAGGTGCAAAAGTTTCCTCATAGTCTATGCCTTCTTCTTGACTATATCCTTGTGCAACTA
Organism: Viscum album; assembly: GCA_963277665.1. NCBI lineage: Eukaryota > Viridiplantae > Streptophyta > Magnoliopsida > Santalales > Viscaceae > Viscum > Viscum album. Next base: position 619,458,899 of record OY728128.1, read on the forward strand.
GTCTAGCTTTATTTCTAACTATATTTCCAGATTCATCTACTTTATTTCTAAACACCCATTTTGTGCCTATTGTCAAAGTGTCCTTGGGTCTGTCAACTAATTCCCAGACTTTGTTTCTTTCAAACTGATTTAATTCTTCCTGCATAGCTATTACCCAGAATTCATCATTGATAGCATCATTGATATTTTTGGGTTCCAGCTGCGAAAGAAAGGCTTGATGTTCAACCTGGTTTCTTAGAGAAGCTCTAGTTTGTGTTCCTCTATCCAGATTACCAACAACAGCTTCTAAAGGATGATTCTTTAGAATCCTCGTTGATCTAGTAAAGGTAGGACTAGAAATTTCAGGTTCATCTATAGGTTCGGGTTCAACAGAAGCAGATTCAGGAGAAAGTCCAGAACTGGATACTTTTATAACAGGTTCTTTAGATTTATCATTAAGGTCCAGAATAGATAAGTCTTCTTCAAGGTTTTCAAGAGAGGTTTTAGGCTCATGTGGATCAGTTTCATCAAACTTGATGTGAACAGATTCTTCCACACATTTGGTTTTCTTATTGAATACTCTATAGGCTTTACTTGAAATAGAGTAACCCAGAAAAATTCCTTCGTCACTTTTGGAAGCAAACTTATCCAGATTATCTTTAGTATTCAGAATAAATACTTTGCAACCAAAAACTTTAAAGTAATTAACCTTAGGCTTTCTATTGTTCCACAATTCATAAGGGGTTTTCTTAAGAACAGGTCTAATCAAGACTCTATTAATAACATAACAAGCTGTATTTACAGCTTCAGCCCAAAAATAAATAGGCAGGTCATATTCATTGAGCATGGTTCTAGCAATTTCTTGAAGAGTTCGGTTTCTTCTTTCTACTACACCATTCTGTTGGGGTGTTCTAGGGGCAGAGAAGTTATGAGTATAGCCATTGTGTGAGCAATAAGATTCAAAATCTTGATTTTCAAACTCACGACCATGATCACTTCTCAGGGTCTTTATCTTGAGTCCACTAAGATTTTCTACAGACTTGGAGTATTTAACAAAGTAAGAACAAGCTTCACTTTTGTGAGCTAGAAAATATACCCAAGTATATCTAGAAAAGTCATCTACAAGAACATAAACATAGTGCTTCCCATTTAAACTAGAAACTCTTGATGGTCCAAACAAATCCATGTGAACCAATTCAAGTGGTTGAGAAGTTGAAACTTCTTTCTTTGATTTAAAAGAAACTTTGTGTTGTTTTCCCTTTTGACAGGGGTTACACACTCTATCATTTGGGAATTCTAACTCAGGTAGGTCTCTAACTAGGTTTTTCCTAGAAAGTTTTCTAAGTGAGTGAATGTTGCAATGTCCTAATCTTCTGTGCCATAGCCAAGATTCTTTATGAAAAGCATTTAAACAATTAATATTCTGCTTAGCTAAAGAATTCAGATTAACAGCATAAACATTTTCATTTCTTAAGGCAGAAAATACCAAAACATTCTTAGAATCAAAAACTTTGCAAGAATCATTTTCAAATTTAACATGAAAACCATCATCACATAACTGAGAAATACTTAATAAATTGTATTTAAGACCATCAACAAATAAAACTTTAGAAATCAAAATTGAATCAGTGTTACCAATTTGGCCTAGGCCGATGATTTTCCCTTTTGAGTTATCACCAAAGGTGACAAAGCCTCCATCAACTTTTATTAAACTCTTGAAACAAGAGAAGTCTCCTGACATATGTCTTGAACATCCACTGTCCAAATACCATGTCTCTTTATAGGAGCTCTTTAAGCAAGTTCCCTACAAAACAGATTTAGATGGGAGATGATTTTGGTACCCAGATCTTCTTGGGTCCAGACAGGTTAGCCAATAACACTTTAGGTACCCATATCTGTCTAATGGATCTCATATAATTTGTAGAATTGACATGCTTTGAAATATAAACTTTATTAGATCCATAGCTATGTATATAACTGGTTGAAGCATATGAAGTTCCAGAATTACCTTCATTCTGTCCAGATTTAGAAATGAATCTAGTTTTAGCAATTTTCCTTTGTCCAGGTTGGTATCCTATACCAGTAGTATATTTAGGTGCTACTTGCTTTCCTAGCATCTGTGTTAGAGTATTCTTGCCATTGGTGAACTTCTCTAAGTCTTTTCTAAGTTGCTCATTTGACAGTTTCAGTTCTGTATTTTCTTTTAACAGTTGAGCATTTTTCTCTTTTTCAATAGTAAGTTCGGTTTTAACTGTAGTGGTGAGAGCATGCTGTTTCTTTAATGACTTGTATTTATCCTTAAGTTCATTACATGTCTCTTCCAGCATATCACAGTATTCAAACAGTTCAGATTTAGACATGTTATCACCTTCAGAATCATCTCCAGAATAATATGACTTTGAAGCAGGAGTTTCAGCAGTTACCTCAGAAGTGTTTGCCATAAAGCACATGTTGGCTCGATTCCTTTCAGAGTCTGAAGATTCAGCTTCACTTGTGCTGTCTTCTGAAGCACTCCAAGTAGCCTTCATAGCTTTCTTAAACTTATTGTCCTTATATTCATATTTCTTTTTATATTTCATCTTTGGACAGTCGGCTTTAATGTGTCCTTTTCTCTTGCACTCATAGCAGACAACATCATCTGACTTGTCATTCTTCTTCCATTCCCTTTTCCATTTGCCTTGGTGATCATACTTACCCTTATAATTTGTTTTTCTGAAGAACTTCTTTTTCCTATAAAATTTCTTAAATCTTCTGGCAATGTGAGCCATCTCAGCATCACTGTCAGAATCACTTCCACTGTCTTCACAGCTTGAACTTTCAACTACAGCTTGAAGCTTTTCCTTGTCCTTATTCTTTGAGGTTGAGGATTTGAAAGCAACAGACTTTCTTGCAGGTTCATTGTCTTCCTCTTTGTTCACTTTAAGCTCTTCTTCATACATCATCAGCTTGCCAATTAGTTCCTTGACAGGTAGAGCTGCTATGTAACAGGATTCTCTGATTGAGACAGACGTGCCTCTCCATCTATCAGGTAGACATCTCAGAATTCTCATAATTTGTTCCTTCGATGAGACATCCTTTCCCAGTGAGATCATTGTATTGACAATTTCGTTGAACCTGAGATACATGTCAGAAATGGGTTCGTCAGGCTTCATTTTAAAATTATCATACTTGATAGTATAGGTGTTCAATCTCATTTCTTTAACATTAGTTGTTCCTTCATGAGAAACAGCTAAGGTATCCCAAATTTCATATGCAGTTTTACATGCAGAAATTCTATTAAACTCTTCATCTCCTAGAGCACAGTATAAGGCATTCATAGCTTTACAGTTGTTATTGTAGGCAGTCTTTGTAGGTTCATCCCAAGTAGATCTAGCAGTAGTAGGAATTTTGTATTCTGATTCAATAGCAGTACAAATATCAAAACCTATGCTTTCTAGATGGATTTTCATTTTCAGTTTCCACTGAGCATAATTAGTTCCATTGAAGAAAGGTGGCCGGTTAGTAGAAGCACCCTCAAGTCTATTGTCCATGATGAGAAAATTTTAAAGAGATAAAAATTTAGAAATAACAGAAATTTTAAGAACTTTAAAATACAACTAAAATCACAGTTCAAAAGCAGAGTACTTTTAGAAAGTATTTTGATCCTCTGATACCAAGTGTTGGTCGGAGTGGTTTACTCAAGAGGGGGGTGAATTGAGTACCAATTAAAATTTCTATATTTAAAAGCAGTGTCTTGAAGACCCCCAAATGAAATAATAAATTAAACTGTAGTGAATTTATATTAATGTAGAGATTCTGTTAGGTTCTCAAGGGATTGATTAATTCCCAGTTAATCAACACAGGAGTGTGTGATTATCTTTTGAAACTAACTTACTAATCTACACTTAACATAAACACTTGCTAATTTAATTATCAAAGTAACTTTAAAAACAATATTGGTTTTAAAGTGATTAGCAGCGGAATAAAACTTTGAAATAGATGGCACAACAATGTAACCAAGAGGTTCAGTCTCAAGCCGAGACTTAGTCCTCTCAAAAGTTTATATAAAAATGATCCACACCCTGGATCGGGGTTCAACAGTTTACAACTGTCCAGGTCCAAGACCTCTACCACTGTTCTTCGTGGGAAACAGTACAACAGCAACCAGCTGTCCAGGTCACACACGACCTCTACCACAGTTCTTCGTGGGAAAGAAAGAATGAAAGAGTTTTGTAAGGATTTACAGATCCTTCAGTTTGAGTACAGGAGACAGTGTATGTGTTAGATATAGCAGATAACACACACTGCTCGAAATGAATGGTAATAAATCACAGAACAAGAGATGTAGAGTTTAGAGATGGTTCTGGTGATTTCAGTATAGCACTGGACTCCTTTGGATTCGATTAGAAGTGAGTCTGAGTCCTCTTCTTGTTTCTGTTGAAAAACAGAGTGTCGTATGCTCCAGGTTCACAGGTGGTGAGAATGTAGTCGATGAAGTTCTTCTTGTAAGCACAGAACACTCCTCGAGTATGCTTGATTTTCTGTGAGCTTCTCTGTGTTCCTCTTGTGCTTGTGTCGCTTTTGGTATAATGGATGCACCGCACTTTTCTGGTTCACTTCTTGTTTTGTTTTACACGTTCGCGTTCGCATCTCTTCTTTCTGGTATGTAGTCTTCTCGTATTTATCTCCCATCAGGGGACAGAAAAGATTTCTTTTCAGCAGGTACGAGGTACGGGTTCCTGACATCCGACAACCTTTATCAGATATTTGACAAATCATTAAAATGTATGATATGACCGTTAGGTAGATTAAATATAAGAAATAAAGAAATTCAAACAGAGAGTTGAGTGATCGGTAGGTAATCAGCATCGGTAGCTTGAACATCGGTAGCTTGAAGTCATTAGTTGCTTTGACTCTATCGGTGGCTCTATGCGTCGGTTGGTACATGCATCGGTAGTTCCATGCGTCGGTAGGTACATGCATCGGTAGTTCCATGCGTCGGTAGGTACATGCATCGGTAGTTCCATGCGTCGGTAGGTACATGCATCGGTAGTTCCATGCGTCGGTGGCTGCGAGTCTATCGGTAGCTTCGTCCATCGGTGACTTATTCCATTGGTAGCTATTTTTACTTACACCGGTAGCTCTACGTTTGTATCGGTAGCTGTATTTATAAGTACATCGGTAACTCTGTGTTAAGTCTATCGGTAGCTGTCTGTCGGTAGACTAAGTCTATCGGTAGACTGGTTACCGGTAGCTCTTTATCAGTAGCTATAGGCAGATTACTTATCTGTTTTAGGCAGAACACATCCGATTGTGTTTGAATCAATTTAGAACTTGTATGAACATGGATAAATGATGATTAACATATTCCAAAGATTATTTAAAAAAGATGTTATTGGATTGATCACAGATTGGAAAGAATTAAAGTATAGATCAACAATACTTAACAATATCATAGAGGATGAATACATAATTGGGATTTTCAACACAAATAAATACATGATTGAGATTATCAAAACAGGTGAGGTCAACAAGTAGTTTCATGGACAATGTTTGGTCTGATCATCGATGTCTCTCCCATTTCCACCAAACATAGTTAAGAAGGACAAGGATTCCCATACATAGCCTCGAGCATAGCCATATATATTGAAGCCTGATAACTGTTACTATAGGATAATTCCACCAATGGTAAGTGCTCCTGCCATGAACCAGGAAACTCCATCACATAATCCCTCAACATATCCTCTCATGTTTGTATCATCCTCTCAGATTTCCCATCTATCAGAGGATGATATGTTATGCTCAAAGTCAACTATGTCCTAAAGTATTGCTATTAGGATTTCAAAAAAACAATATTTAAACATTAGATCTCTATCTGATACAATTTAAACTACAACATCATGCCTCTTTACCACCTCTGGGAAATAGATTTCAGACAGATCTTCAACCGTATGATATTTACAAATCCGGATGAAATGGGAAAACTTTTTTGAGCAGTTCCACTATCACCCATATGACATCATGTTTCCAGACCATTCGTGGGAGACCCACCACAAAATCCATTGCAATCAGCTCTCATTTCCACATTAGGATGGGTAAAGACAACAACATGCCTGCTTGCTGCTAATGCTTAGCCTTGAAATTCAGACAAGTGATGCATCTCGAGACAAATCTGGCCACATCCCTATTCATGCTACCCACAAAAATTGTACTTTCAATGCCTTATACATCTTTATAATTCTATGATGGATAGCCCATCAGGAATGATGATAAGCCCTGAGAAGTTCCTGTCAAACAAGCCACTGGTACCACTATCCTATTCCAAAAATACAAGACTGAATTCCCATTCAGTTCCCAGTTCCCAATGGTCTCCCCACCATTGAGTTTCATCCTCATCACCACACATTCAGAATCAGATGCATGTACCTCTTTAACCAAACCAACCAAGTCACCGACCAACAAAACTAGAATGAAGACCATTAGGTCACCACATTCCTCACATTCCTACCACGGTTCGACTATGACCGATATCAACTGCCACTGATTCGATACCTGGTTCACCCCTTGAGCATATGATTTCCTACATAACACATCTTCCACCAAATTTCCCTTACCCAGTGTGTACATTAAGTTGAAATCCAATATCTGGAGATACTACATCCATCGCATTTGCCTCATGTTCAATTATCATTGTGAAAAGATATGATTTAAGATCTTATGGTCAGTAAACACTATATATGTCTCACTGAAGAGAAAATAACGCCACATTTTTTAAGTATGATCCACTACTGCAAACTCCAAATCATGTGTTGGGTATTTATTCTCATGAATCTTAAACTGTTGTGAGCCATAAAAAATCACAAGTTCCCCTTGAAGGAGAACACACCCCAACCTTGATCTCTATGTGTCACAATACATAGAGTACCCTTTCCCTAGTTCTAGAAAAACCATGATTGGTGTTGATGTTAAGCGACCCTTTAGCTCCTAAAATTAACTTCTAACAATATCCAACCCATTGAAATATGATGTTCTTCTTTGTCAATGTAATCATCAGAAAAAACAATCATGAAAAATCAAGAACAAAATGTCGATAATACCCTACTAGTCCAAGGAAGCTTCATATCATGGAAACTATCTTTGGAGGTTGTTAGGAGATAAATGCCGCTATCTTTTCCAGATCAATGGAAACACCCCGATTCAAAATAATATAAACTAGGAAACGAACCTCATGTATACAAAAGTCACACTTTGACAATTTTTCATACAGCCGATGATCCCTCAAGATCCCCAAAAAATTCGCCATGTACTTCTCATGCTCTTCCCTTTTCCTCGAATACACTAGTATATCATCAAAAAATACCACCACAAAAGCATATTGATATCTCTCACATATCTGATTTAGCAATTCCATGTACACCTCTGGTGAATTCATCAGACCAAATGGCCTAACAACATAATCATAATGGACATATATACTTCTAAAAGATGTTTTTGGAATATCCTCGTTCCGCACCTGCAGTTGATGATACCCTGATCGTAAGTCAATCACGGAGAACCCCGAAGCTCCCCTCAACAGGTCAAACTAATCATCAATGTGTGGAAGGGGATATCATTTCATTATCATAACCTATTTAAGTCTACGATAATCAATATAGAGCTGCAAGGTTACTTCAGCCTTTTTATAGAAAAAAACATGTTCTTCCCACATAGACATTCTAGGCCGAATGAACCCCTTGTTTTCTAACTCTTCCAACTACACCTTCAATTCCCACAATTCTTCTGGTGCCACTCAGTAAGGTGGATGTGATATTGGACTGGTCTTCAGATGGAGATCAATCATAAAATCCACTTCCCTCATGTGTGGAAACCCTATGAATTATTCAGAAAATATGTCTATAAACTAATACATGACAACTATAAGAACACTCAACTAAATACCATCCACTACTTCCAATGATAAATCTTCTAACCGTTATGATATCGTTCCAACCACTAGTGCCAACAAGCCTGTTGCACCCTAGTTCTCATTATTCTCCGCTATAAAGAGATGTCTCACACCATCCTGCATCACAAAACTAACCGCTCATTCATAACAATCAATGTGGGCCTTAAAAAGTTTCCACCAATCCATTCCTAGTATTATATAATACACATCCATCCCAAGAATTTAGAAGTCTCATGTCAATTCAATTCCCTCGAAAACTAAATGACATCCTTGACATAGGAAGTCTCGACACTCTATTTGACCAAGAGTAGTTTGTAATTTCAAAACAATAGGAATTATTTCCTCATGTAAACCTAACAAATCAAAGATGTGAGAAGAAATAAAATAACTGGAATAACCTGTATAAATCAACACTTACATCGACATAGAATATATAGAAACTGTACCTTGCACCATGGATGGTCCTGACTGATCATCCAGTGCAACCTACTCATCTCTAAAAAACTATTTTATTACCACACTCTTCTCTTTATTGCCCTGCCGAGGAGTCGTGGTATTCTGAGAATCACAATGACCAACATTACTCTACTGCACAGGGGTATGCTACTTCCCTTGTCTCGTCAAGTTATATGACCCCTGGGACCCCTAAAAGGTTTCATGGACACCCGACCTCGGAGCATTACGAAAATACCACTGATGGTTCCCCATATACTTATAATTATCACATGATCGAGTCTGTACCGTGTAATCCCACTATATGAGGCTCATAGAACCACACTAAAAACATCCCGACTTACTCGGAGGCATCAGATGAAGATTCACTGATCCTGTAGTTGGAATCTGATTCATACACCCACCATAGAAATATGTGTCCCTCTTCTTCTTGAACACAACATTTGAGTTCCCACTATTCCCCATGGGTAATAATACACATCCTCCACTCGTGGCCCCCATGATATCCCTTTCATCCACTAAGTCTATATTCACTATCTTTATATAATCATCTATAAACAGCACTGCCCTCTTGGACTGAAGGTCCTTCCTCAAACCAGCTTTGAAGATACAAGCTTTCAACGATGTAGTACCTTCCACCTCGGGTTCAAACCTCAATATGTTTATAAACCTATCTTTATACTCCATTAATGAATGGTTCTACTATTTTAAACAGAAGAAATATGTTGTGTGCTGAATTCTAAATGTATGCGGGTATAATTGATTGTTAAACAATTCCTAAAATCCATCCCATGTCACAAATTGGTATATTCTATCTTGGACCACATACTCCCACCATTTAAGGGAAATATCATCCAACATATATGTGGCCTACTTCACTATCAACTCTACAGGTGTTCCCAAGAATTCGAAAATCATGTTCATTTTATTCAACCATGGTTCTTCCCTATCTAGCTCTAAATCACCCCTAAAGATGGTTGGATTCTTCATTTGGAACTAAAATACATGATCCACATTCCTTAGTTCATCTAATTTATTCTCAATTCATACTTATTGAAATGCTTTCACTATACTCTGCACAAGCTACTGGTTCACCTGGTGCTTGAGTGCAACCACATTCTGAGCATCCTCCTCTGGTTGGTCTCTATGATGCATACTCTATTCCATTTCTATCAATACAAAAACAACCATTAGTCCATCTATTTTACCAACACATGATTCCCAAATTCTAGGTCAATTACTCTACAAAAATCTCAAGAAGGATTTTCACAAGTTCACATTTTCCCAAATTGCACTATATTGGAAAATCCACCTTGTTTTCAAAGTCAAACCATTTTCAAAATACCACTAGTTTCCATGTTTTAAATCCTTCTGTTTGGAAAACCAATAAATATTTTCAACATCAAAACATTCATATCACACTGTAATTCCTTATAACCTAATAAAATATGAATCCTTGTGGGAATTCATTTCTACCATTCATGCCATGCTCATCTCATTGGCTACACCAATGACAATTAGATATCCAATGCCTATAAGGTTCTCGAACCACATATGTACCAAAATCCCTGGTAACATGATGTTCAACATAAAATTCTTAGTTATGTACTTTAATGTTATACATTCCATGTTCTAATAATATTATGCCTTGATACCATTCTGACTCAATGAATAAGACAAGAACGAATTTCAACACCAAGACCAATGATCACACAACTTCTCTCACTTGAAAGCTAAGGACCGACCAAACTGATAATGCGTGTAACATTGCACCCTATCCCATTGTCTTGAGAGGGCATGGGAATGATACTTTTCCATAAGCGATGTTCGCAATGAGCCAAATGCTGGAAATAAATGCCAACGGCTTCAAGAATCATTGGGGAATGACATTCCTTTAGGATAAAATCAACTTATAAAAAATGTAACTAACAGAAAACTATATGATGCATGATATCAAAACAACCCAACCCATACATTACCAGAACACAACTAAGTGGTTCTACAATACAACCCAAAAACTAAATCAGAGTACTATACTGAAGACTTAACAAGAGACCCCAAAATAATCCAAGACCGGTTATATATCTCCACAATAAGATCCATGCTCCATGCAACCACACAACTCCCAAGCATCACCACAAGCGACTAAAAATGAGATTATTAAACTTTACATATGTCCCGGAATAATACATCTAATAAATAACCCAAGTTCCATAGTAGGGGGTGAGTAATAATGCTCAGTAGGTTTTCCCTATATGACTTCCCTACACACAACACTAGGATTAAATCGTTAGCACATTTATATAAAGAAGTTTGTATAAAATAATCACATGATCAACCATTACCATAAGACAAACACACCCATACCAAGACACCTCACCCAATCCATGTATCCAAGAGAAAACCAAACAAACATGCTACAACACATTTCATCATTTACACATAATCAATAAAAATTACATCTAGAAAATAAATGCACAACAAGGAAACCAAAACAGCGGTGATTCTATCCAATCCGTTCACCCAAATATACTAGTGGTACTTCCCTTCCATTAATCCATTGATGGTGGTACATCCATCCAAAATCCATCCCCTTTTTAGAGTGGCACTTCCCGCCTACATCCACACAACATTCCAACAATCCAATACCAAGAATACAACCCACCAAGGCCACACAACATGCAAATAATCACTTCCATCACATGTCAATTCACTTAAATAAATCACTAATTTACTGAAAACCATTTTCATCAACCATTTCAAAAAATAAATCCCAGAAAACCATTTTAAAATCCACAATAGGAGCATTTCACCATAACGACCCCTTTTCCCAAATATACCCGAAACATTACTAAAGAATTTCAAAACAATTAGCCACATCAAAACAAAATTAATTTTAAGAAAACCAAATTAATTGTGACCAGAAACCACTATTCCTAACCATGTGGATTCAAGAGATAAGACACCTACCATTATGGTTCCGGCGAATTTGACCCACAAGAAACCACACCTCAAATCTAGAAAACACACCACCAAAACAGCTCTAGATCCCCTTCCATAACATCTACAAGCCTTTAAATCAACACCCAAGGAAACCACAACAATATATCTACATGAAATAGATGTAGATCTAGAAAACCATGAAATAGGGAAGAGTAGATGTAGAGAGAAACCAAATAAATCCCAACGGAGAAACTTGACAAGACTAAACCACCATCAATCCACCATGAAACCTCATAAAATCGCTACCAAATCATGTGGGAGAGAACCTCCTCCCACTGAGTACCCATGATCCAGAGTGAGGCCTGAGTGGGAGAAGATTGGGAGTGAAATTGGTCAAGTATGAGGGAGCCAAGATTTAAAAACCCTTCCATTAAGTGATCGCACAGTTAGGTCACACGGTTTTGAAAACCGTGCTTTAACCGTGCGCAAGCCACTACCTCGAGGGAGTGGGGTCTTCCCGGTTGCATTACACTATTTGTAAACCATGCACAGGTTGTGCAATGGCTATTATCTCCGCCATCACAGTTTCCTTGTGAATCGGCACATTTTCCCAAAACCGAGCTCAAACCGTTCTCCCTAAGAAAATCCTCCAAGTTTATTCAAAATCATTCCAATCTCTCCCAACCTTTTCCCAACTCATTTAATGCACTTTAAACACATAAAAATGTATAAATTCAGGCTGTATACCTCAAACAGGGGGTGAAAATTTTTATATTTTAAAAATTGGATATATTATTTATCATCAGTGGGTCCAAATTATCTAATAAGGCTCGCTATAATTTAGTCTTAATGGATAATTAACCAAAGGTAGTAATCTTGTAACCATAGTGGAAAACCAATATGATAAAAATATATATACTTAGATGTTATGGAATGAAATGTTCATAAATGTTTTTTAATTATGGTATAGAGGTGTGGCTCGGCATTATCATCCCTCCAAACCATTAATTTTCATTTTTGTATCCACTTTAGGTAAGAATGACCTCCCAATAGTTAATAATTTGGCGTATTTACAACAATTCCACTCTTCCTCAACTATATTAAGGGAACTCACTCTCCCCACTTATAAAAATATATAAATCCATTGGGGTTTAAAAATATATTCCCAAATAACATCGCCAATTTCCTCCAATCATCCTAGAGTCCATAGTTTTGATAAAAATACAATCACACACGGCATTAGAGAAAACATAAGGAGGAAACATGAAGAATAGGTAACTTTAATCAATGTGAGTTTTTATTCTCTTTCTTCCTCCACCCATTAAATTATTATTATAATTTGATTATATAATGTCCTATGTTTTTTAAATATATGGAAATATTTGTATGTTATCAGTATGATATTAAACAACACACACATCCATAAAATAATTTTTGAAATTATCATTTGTATGGCGGACTACCGCCTCACAAACCGATGTCATACGTTTTTCAATTACCACCTTTAAAAGCTGGTAATAATAATGTATTATGGTATATATATATATATTATATTTTATATTTATGATGTTATTATTCTTTTGTAATTATAATATTAATATTTCTTTCTTTCTTTTTAATTTTTGAGAATACGACAACATCGTTCGTGTGTACAATATACTACCGCCTCACAAAGTGATGTTATTCTTTCATGATTTACATTGAATGTATTAATGAGGGGTATAACAGTATATGTAATATATATGAAATTATAATTATTATTAAATGATAATATATATATATATCATTTATTTTTATTTCATTCAATATGATATGAAAAAGGAAACAATTTCCATGTGTACGTATGACATACCATCTCCAGGGATGGATTATTTTATTTCTTATAAAAATAATTCATTGAATCCTATGAATAAAAATATAATGAGTGTATAATGTATTAATATAATGTGTTAAATTATGGATTTAATTAATCCATTATCTATATAATAGAAAAAAATACCACACATATATGAAAAATAAAGCAGTTATTATATTAAATGTGACTTTAACATGAAATTATTAAAAATTGGGTAATAAATGGGTCAAATTAATATCATATATGGTTTTATATATATAAATATTATCCAATAATATATTTTTATTTAATTATATTTATTATATTGGAGGTGTGGATGAGTACGATAGAACTCAGGACTTAATGTAAGCGATTTTGGTCTCACTATTTACTTCTCTGGGACACATGCCATATTCACCACATATTCATTTTATTGGTATGTATAATGAACATGAATTTATTATATGGTTATACCATTGAGAATTATTTTAATTTATATATCCTTTATATGATCTCTCTTTTCTTGGGGTTTATAGTTCAAATGCTGTGAAATCTGTAATGGATTTCTCTCTAAAATTTCCTTCACTAAGACGTATGCACCTACATTATTTCACAATATATATATACATACCCTATGAAATGTAATATTAGTAATTATTTCATCTTTAGGGTAAGTTTTGTTTCATTTTTTCTTATTCCTTCATGGTTCTTAGGAATCAATGTTATCAATTTAGTAATGATTTTATTTTACAATCTCAACACTTATTGGGATTGTTTATGATTAGGTTTTCGATGAAAACATATTATGGTAATTATCTCAAGAATTATAATTAATTTTTTTCCACTATGGTTATTCTTGATATTTCCCATAAATGTATCATTTTTCACCATTTGGTACTTGATATAATTTATATTTTTATGAAAATCATAAAATATTTTTCTCTTCGATTAGAAATGATTTTTTTGACAAAACCATTTCTTTAAAAAAATTAAAAAATGTTATTAAAATATCTTTTAATAAAATTATTAATGAAAAAAATTGGAATAATGTATTATATTTTTTAAAAAATTAATTATTTTCTAAGATTTCTTTATATTTTTTAATTCTATTCTCTATAAAAAAGGTTTAAAAATGATTAATGTTTTAAAAAAAGTTTATCAAAGATGAAAGATATATTACTCGTTAATTTTTGTAAAATTTTATTTAAAATTTTATTTTACCCATAGATTGTATCCATTGTATTTACCTATGACTTACTGAGGATTTTAACCATAGATAACATTGATATTATTTATATAAATAGTGTATTTTTTATAGCATGATGTTTATTAAATAATTTTATCTTACATGGGTTATACCATGGTAAATTCATATGAAAACCCCTTTTTTACTGGGATATTATATGATGAAAATATATTTCATCCTATCACTTTTCCGCAAGTTTTGATTTGGTGAAATGATTATGATACACGTTTTATTTCATCGGTTATGATATAATAGGTATTTATGATCCTATGGTACACATAAAAATGGTTCCCATTATGTGATGGGTGGGACCATTATCTCCCAAAAAGGAATTGTGTTTGGATTTATATCTAATGAGATAAACATGAATGAAATGGGTAGTGATCATGGTTTAATAAGAGAGGGATGGAACTATTAGCTGATTCAGATCTATAAGGGACTTTTTACATAATGATTGTTCTGTAAAAAACCCTATTAGACTATGATTAATGTGATGCCACTGATGATGGTGGGTTTTCCCACATAAGTGGTTAATTAACCTAAAATAGGTGTTCAAAGGTGGTCATACCATGTTATAATGATGGTACATAGAAGGCCATCCCACTACTAAATCTTGTACATGGGTGGTTTTTCTAATACTATCATTTTACGAATATCACGGGGGTATCCCTGATATATGATTTTTGTTTATGAAGAAAAAATATTTTTTATTCTAATATTATTCACTCAAATATCATTATTTTATTTCCATTTGATTCATGTCTTAGGAACTTCCAATCGTTATTCCATGACTCATGTTTATGATCAATGACATGATTGTGATGATCTTTTCCACTAATGATCATTATCATGTACTATTATTCTTAACTTATGATTTTATATTATCAGAGATTGATATCTATTGTGTTTACCCATATTGAGCATCTAATCTCACCCTTTCTTATTATTCCATTCATGTGGTTATGTAGAATTTTTTTTTATAGGGTATGTCTATGAAGGGTACTAAATTGGAATATATATGTGGGAAACATTGAAGATAATACAACATATTAGAAGATTGTGTCCATTGATTCCCAAGGAACTAAACAATTGTTACCCTAACATGTAGGTTTTTATAGTGAAATGAATATTCATTTAAAAATATATAATATCAATGTATAAGATTCAAGGGTTACAATAAGATTAATCAATTTTCATATGGATTGGTTTTCCCAATAAATATTATAACTTCTTATAAAGATATATTATTAAAGGAATTTATTTTTGGTGAATGTTGATTAATGATAAATTGTGTTTTTATTATACTTCATATTAAAAAAATATTTTAATTTATTGTATAAAACATCATTAAGGACAAGAGTTCGTTGTATTAATTCTAGTAAATGTATATCGGGATGTAAGAATAAAATATGTAGTTAATTACACAATAGATTATTTTATAGAATTTCTTGAATGTATTACTTCTGAATTATATTCAAGATAGTTTCATTTATTCATTCATAGTAAATAATATTATATAGTTAAACTGACTCCACTATTAGTTTATGATAATACATTGTTTTGTTGACTGGGTATAGATTATTCTTTGTTAAAATATGAGGGTTGATGATTTTCATTCATTAATGCCTATGGAGTTAACCGAAGGATATATTATTTGAACATTATTATAAAATTTTATTATTTTATCCCATCCCATATGCCTATTCTTAATTGAAAAAATAATTTATTCGATTTATAGAAATTTAAGTGATACCTTTTACTTATAGTATATATTAGCATAAGTATGTTTTCTTATTTATAATCATGTAATTGGTATGTGGGATAATCCTATATAGAATATTTTCATACACAATTAATATAATCAGAGTGCATATATATATATATGTGTGTGTGTGTGTGTGTGTGTGTGATCATACATGATCAATGTAACGGAAATGAACCACAATGATGTTTAATATTCATTATTACTATTTTTCCTGGATTTATATGGGTTCATGTTTAATTATTTGGTAGGGGAAATTGATTAACATTAAAAATTAATTGAAATATGTGGTTCTTTTGTTATAAATACAATTATTTTTTAGAAATTATTTTTAGATGTACTTATACACATGCTTATCATGTTCTCATCTCATAAACCATTTTTTTATTCACACTATTTTGTTATTAAATTGAGCTGTTAGTTTTTCATACTCTGGTTGACTAAATTTTATATTCATTTATATATATATTTATCTTTTTACATATTTTTAGTCCAATTTTATGATATATTTTCATAGATTTTAAAAACATTAATTTAGTATGTATGACATGAAAATATATTGGAGGGTTATAGTATTTGTTAAGAATTAAACCATTAATTTTTATAATGATTTAGTTGATAAAATAATAAAAATTAATGTAAATATAATTCTTTAGATATTGTTTCAAAACTATTGAAAAATATAAAATTATTTTTAACATAAAACGAGCTGTATTAGTGTAAAATATTATTTAATATGGGTTTTTTCATTATAAAATGGTATATGATACTATTTCATTAGTATGATATTTTTGAAAAATGACATGCATGAGATAAGATCATTGAAACTCATAAGGTAAATTACTTGTATATTTATAAATAGGGAATTTAATACTTTGATGAGAGATTCCATGTGGGTTTGGTTTTATTTATTATGTATTGAGTTCTATTTACTATATATTTTGAGTAATATTTAATTTTTAAATGGAAATTTCAAATGCATGTATATAGGTTAATATGATAAAGATAATGAAAAAACTATGAAATGAATTATTTGATGTCTAATTATTTCTATGAATTTATTTAAAAGGAGTGGAACATATTTATATTATGGGTTGGAAGAAATGATATGGAGTCAAATATAAAACCATAATATCAAATTGATGATATTTAATTTTAGGATCATAAATAAAAAATAGAAACTTCTATATTTGATGTAAATAAAGAATATTCTATTCTAGTTATGAACATTTTAGATTATATTTACCTGAAATTGATTTTTAATAATTAAATTTATTATCAAAATGGCGATATAATTTCATTGATCACAATATGGATGAATTTATTTGGTTTTAATTATAAAAATAAACCTACAATAGCCCTAATATATGTATTACATGATGTATCAGTTGACACGTATCCAAAAAATTATACCATGTATCATTTATTATCATCCATATAGCCTAATATGAAAATAAAATTTTGATTCTATGATAAATATCAAAACCTCTAACATTGTATATTAATGATAATCTAGAAACAAAAATTGTTTTGGGGAACATGAATGGAAATAAATTTTATATAGCATCTTTAGTGGATTATTGTCAATATTTTAAGAAGTCAATGGATATAGATATATAAATCAATACCTTGAAGAAATAAATTAATAAAATATATTAATAAAAAAATTCTACCTCAATACTTATCATTTTATATTGTCAGTCAATTCATATTATAAAATTTTTAGATATTTTAATTATTATAAAATTAATATATATGATTATAATCTGATTAGGTGTAAAATAGTTTTTTATATTTTAAAACAAATTCAAAATTAAATTGATTAAAAAAAATACCTATATGATTCTTTTAAGAAACTGAACATTGTGTCAATTTTTTATATATATTTTATATTATATATTTTTTACCATTTTTAATGTCTTATTTCTATAATATTTTTTGTATTCCCACTAGTGAACATAGAATGAGACTGAATAATTTGTACTAATTTCTAATATTATGTCAAATTTAACATTACCATCAACCATATAATATTTCCATTACAATTAGTTTGTTTGTTTTTTTCAAACAACATTATATAAAATTAATTTCAATTTTCTCATTAAATTTATTCATAAATTTAACTCTAATAGTGTTATGCCTCTAATATGTCTCCTGATGAATCCATTGGAGGGGTATATAAAACAATTTCATGATGTAAGTCCTCTAGTTTATATAAATATCAATTAATGATATCCCCACATCTTTTCTAAGGAACATCAAGCTAACACTATCCCAAATCCTGATAGAATTTAAGCTGTTTATTTCTATCATAGTTATTTTCCATCCCTATAGGGAGTTAAACATCCTTAAGAGGATGATGACTTGGTGTATAAAAATAAAATGTTTTTATTTTTCCCAACACTCCTATGACCCCATTGGTTAAATGTGTTATCTTTTCTCTATGAGGAGTAATGTTGAAGTTCTAGGAGTTTGATATCAATGAAAATATAATCCGTAATTTCAAATAGAAATTATTCAATTCCATTATTAGATACTGAACTGAATGTAAATAAAGGATTTTTTATGCTAATATTGTTTCATTTATTTATCAATGATGTTGAAAATTAATGGATTACATGTAACAATTTATTATGTTGTTTCATTTTTTCAATATATAGTGTTATAACTAATACATTATGATCCTTATGAAATGAAATGTTTCTTCCATAATAAATCTAATAAAATGTAATATTTTTTAAACTAGAACCCTCTACTTGTACAGTTTAAATGGAATTCATTGTCGAGATGAAAAAATATATAACATTTGGTATGGGAGAAGATCATATAATATCCTATATGGATGTGAATATGGATTACCTATGAAAGAAAGAATGAATGATTAGTTTTGCAGTGTAATTATAATTTTTTAGGTAATCTAAAAAATAATCCTCTTCATACCATGTAATATTATACAATCTCTTATGTTATAGGTGTAGAAAATATTTTTCTACTAATCCATCTTTCCTATAGGTAGGCAGGGGGTTCTGTTCTTCTATCTATATAGGGAGTATCCAAATTTTATGTACAATTACTTTTATATATAAATGTGTTGACATTTCCTCATCTCCAAAGGGATCCAATGTTAAATATCATGCCTCTATATTAATGGTATCTCACACTTATGAGAATATTTGTAGAATATAAATTTTTTTAAGAATATGAAATTTAACTGCAATCATATATTTAATATGATTTTAAATAATAAACCCAAATCATTCCATTTATAATTTAGAATTCCTAAACCTATAGAATATAGTGTTTTAACTTCTATATTTCAATGTTATACACTTATTTCATTATCCATGGATGTTTATTTATTTGATACAAGAACCTCACTTTGATTTATTTCTTTAAAGGACATTGTTTTCTTATACCTTCCATCTAAATTAGTAAAATATTTATGTGCGATATCATCTCATCCAATAAAGAAGTATGATAATGGATTTTATTATCCCATAGTATTCCATATGTATATAATGTAGAGATTTCATTTTCTTCCATGATATAGTTAATTTTAATATCATATATGGATGAACTTAATTATTGAATTGAAAAACTAAATTGATTTACATAATTATGGTTGGAATATTCTTTTTTGG
Organism: Viscum album; assembly: GCA_963277665.1. Taxonomy (NCBI): domain Eukaryota; kingdom Viridiplantae; phylum Streptophyta; class Magnoliopsida; order Santalales; family Viscaceae; genus Viscum; species Viscum album. The sequence goes on from OY728128.1 coordinate 619,478,681, forward strand.
AATGAAATTAAAATATATCTTATTGTTAATGATATTATAGTTCATGAAGTGATTGAAATCCAACAATTAATTATTCACAGATATCAGGTAACAAATATCAAATAATAGAAGATTCCATAGGGTCATAAATAAATAACTATACACACATTTTTTAAAAATACCTATATTAATTTCCTTATGATTTTTGGATAACCAATTCTGTGATATATATCATTTCCAACAATATAATCAAAATAATAGGACATATTTCTTTTAAATCATATTTAATTGACGTTATTGAGATAAACCAATCATATATTCAATTACATTATTCTATTGTGATAGGGTGTATACATCTCTTTGTATCACCTTGGGATTATCCAAAAGTTTTTTGAATAAATGTTGATTAGATATAACCCATATGATTTAATAAAAGAAGATAAATCATGTAACCAAAATGAATACATACCCTTTCTAAATATAAATATACTTTTTCCCAAAAGAAAAGGGGAGGTGTATATTTATTGTTTATCATAGGTTAGGGTCTAACCACATAAGGGTGAAGTGCTTCTTTATAACGATGATAGATATTAAAATTTGACATGTAATTTTTTTACAATGGGTTTATATTTAGCATTAAAATACTCATACAGTTTTCTTGGATCTAATGATGATTGTTTTCAATTGAAGTCTCAATTCCTTCACCATTATTTTCTAGGATGATATATTCATGTATTCAAAATAATAATATCATCATTATCATTTCATTAAAATCTTATTTGGAATACATCAAGGACATCAACTATTTGAAGAATTATTAATGTTTCTCAAGTAGATCCATGAAGAAAATATAATCTGGTATATGATTCTTAAAAAATACATATTAATTGATTCAATGAATATGGGAGTTATTATATCATAGGATTCATAAAAATGACCCTTTTATAAAATTATTTTTTTCTTTATTTGGATAATATCAACATTTAATAATGTATTTTTTATAACATTGTAGGTTTTATCCAAAGGTATGGACCATAAATATTTTTGGTTTAATTCCTTAAAACAACCCTTATTTTGAAACATTGGAGGATAAAAGAGTAATCATATGTGTTTGATGCTCGTTTGAAGACCTAATAACCAAAATAAAGGAAACTAGGTTGGGATCCATGGTTTGTATGCAACGGTGCATCCCAAGGCACATGACCATGCAAGATGATATAGAAACTGGGTAGTGATCTATAACATGATCTATGCATAGTTAGTCAAATTAGGAAATAGATCATGTGAGGTGCCACATTGTAGCCCAACCATGCACATAGTTGTTGTATAGTATATTAACCATGCAACCTAATAATTCTCAGTTCATATTTTGGGTAAAATTAACCGTTATATCTTAGTAAATATTTTATCACCATCTGCATCCTCCCTTATGTATCCCAATTATATATTCCTTCTCCTCTCGGTGCACAAAGACCATGTCTCTCAATTCATATGGTTTATATGTTTTCCCATCAATATTGATATGTTTATTTTTCCCTAATAATCTACATAACTATATTGGTTTGCTCTCTCATCCAAACCCTGTGATTTCATGGTTCCTTCCCTTCTAATTATACTATTTCCATTTTTGGACCTTTTATTTATTTAGTGGTTTTTGAAAAATCTCTTGATTTCTCCCATTTTAGGTTGAATCAATATGTGTTGTTGAATGTGTCTAGTGTCACATCCATGAGGTTGGGTGTCTATTCCATTTTCAGCCATTCTCTCATATTATGGAATAATACCATTATTACTCTAGATGGAATACTCTTATGTGGCCTCAATGATGCATAATAAAATGACTTGGATGGGTTTTCTTGCTTATAGTGATATTCTGTTAAGGTGAAATGCTACAATAGGTGTTCGTTTTTCTTTTTCGCACCCCTTTGGGTGTGCCAACATAAATAGACTAAAACACCTTTTCCCATGGAATGAGTTTCACCATGGTCCTAATTCCTTAAATGGATAAATAGATTTCATGTGGATAAAGAACAATGAGACCAACCCCTTTAATGAAAATCTATCTTGCTCAATTAAAATTATTTGGCCCATGTGCACTAACATACACCTTCACATTCTTGAAGTTTTGTTTGAGTATTACTTGAATTTTTAATTGTTTACGAATTTAAATGTCACCCTTATACCTTATGAATAATTTATATGCACGTTTATTAAATTTCATACCTCAAGATATATTCATTTTTCCTTTATCTTATTCTATGATATTTGTACTTTTTTATTTCTAATTTTTTACCAATTGGTTTAGATTAAATTTTGACCTTGGTAATAATTGATTGTTTGGGATATTAAGATGTCATTAATGAAATACGGTAAGAGGCAGGATGATTCCATGTTCCTAATTTTTATTTCATTATTTATTCAAATTTATTTATGCATATGACATTGTTTTATGGACAAAACTATATGTTATTCCTCGTAAAACATGTTATCTTCTTCCATTAAGATGCTTATGATGGGATGAAATTGTTAAATAGTTATGTCACGTGGTTATTTTTCTTTGATCCATGTTTATGGGTTGTATTATATTTCCTTGGATATTTTGGTATCTTGGGATAATTCCATTCCCTTGAAGGAATGATGTGTTTATTTAATGGAATGAAATTGTAAATCCATATCCTTGGTAATAGTTTTTTTTATATGGCTTTCTTGGCATGGGCTGAGAGATAATGGGTTCAATGTTATGAAATCGTGTATGGAAATTCCATGATTAGATGGTTATGAATTAATGAATCTAGAGTGATTATTTGGTTTATAGTTGATGGATTCATAGTTAGTTTATGTTACTCGTGAGTGATATCGGTTCCCCGTGGGAGAAACCGAGGATGGGCTTGTTTGGTTATATCATTAACCATGCCACAGGTGATACCTGATTCCTTATGTGAGATAATAGTTATGGACATAGGGTCACCAAAATCAAGGGATTCCTGATATTCCATATGGGCAAACAGGGACATGCTTGATGGTATTAGGTTATTGGATATTCTTTTTATGACCCTTGGGATCAGATGTGATTTCCATGGATGGGCTTGATACTTCACCTTGGATTTAATAGATTGAATTATTTTATGTTTATGTGAGATATATTTATTATTAGTTGGGTTGGATTGATTTTTCACTACTATTTTCTTCATTTTTTATTACAAGTATAGTTGAGTGATGACATGTATGGGACCCCAAGCCAAAGCACACGGTTGGGGTATACATTCATGGATCATTCTACTAACTTAAAGATCTAGTGTATGTTACATACATTTCACATACACAAAATTAGACATCCAGCATATTCCAAAGAAAGTTATATGTGATGGGTTTCTGTTATGAACCTAGACTATGTTTTAAATGTTTATTTATTAGTACCTCTAAATTTATTATATATGGAAAAATTTTATGTATCAATTTCATGAAATGAAAAGGTATAGATACCATTGGTTTCGTCCTACTAAGAGTTATATCTGGCACCATGCTCGTGTATTATTTGGTACCTGAGTACACTATATGGTTGCAGGACTGGATAATTGGATGTAGGCTACTTATGATGCCTGATTACTTGTCTATTTAGGATGTATCTTTGGGGGAAGAGGACTAAGCGAATGCTTGATATGTTATTACAGATGATTTTGTTCCTTTGATGTTTTGTTCAACATATTTTATATTCTTGTACTCATATTCCCATTAAATTAATTTTTTATGGATGCTTGGAATTCCATGTTTTATTATTTTATTTATTGTTGAAATTTTTATCCACCAGCTATTCATTTACATTTCATGATTAATTATCACTTTCATTGGTATCTTCTTATATCCATGATTCCTTGATTTATTTATATATATTTTTATGTATCTGTATACTGGATTTGTGATGTAATAGTCTCCCCAAGAATATACCGTAGCCCCTCAAATATTTTTGGATGCCTCTGGAGTTTGAGGATATTCACTTTAGGTCATGTGACCAACTGGGCTTGGGGCACTATTGAGTGGTATCTGGACCTAGGACATTAAAAAGTGGTATCAAAAAAGGATTTTTTCCCCATTTTTCCTTTCTGTTTGGTATTATATAGGAGACTAGTATATAATAATTTTGATGCAATATTCTTCTTTGATGTACCTAGCCCATGTGTAGGGGAAACCTAAGTTTACTAGGATTGTATTTTTTGCATTTTTAATTCTTTTAATGTTGATACGACGTCACTGTTGGGTGATACACTAGTTTTCTAATACAATTGATACTGGTATGGTAGAGATTATAGTCTCTATTACTTTAGCTCGATAATATGAGAGAATTTCATTACATGAGTCATACTAGGAACTATAGGAAATGATATTTCATGTATTATGACATGCCAAATTTATATTACAATTTCATACCAATATGTATGTGAATGTTGTTGTTCCTTCTTGGTAGATTTTTAATTAGAAATTCTCTTCTAAAAATAAAATTCTTCCAAATTGAATGGTAGGAGAATATTATGAATTTGATTAATTCGAAATCCAATTTTAATTAATTTTGATTATGGGCCCTTATAAATATGACTGGTGATCTACTTAATTCCATATGATTAAGATAAATAAAAATTATTAAACAAATAAATGTAAGTGACACCTATTAAAATGAAATGCTCCATTATAACATGTAAGGAATTGTTGATATTTGGGAGATGTATTCCCCAATTTCAATTCATAAGTTGTATGAGAACTTATGTATTGGAATCATGATCCACCCAATTAATACAAATATAATGTTAATTTAATAAATAAATTGATAAATGAGAAACAAATACCTTATATGTTAAAGAATAATTGGAAATGGAATTTATCTTAGAAAATGGGATGTAAGCCATGTATCTAGTGATCCTTTTGAGGTATCCTTATCCTTATCTAGACCTAGCTCGTGGAGTAGGATTTAAGTTGTGTTTTATTAGAGGAAGGACATGTACCTACCCACTTTACTGTTTTCTTTATCTACTGTGCTATGTTTTAGAAGGTCTATTACCTTCCCTTCCTTGATGTCTTCTTTACCATCTTACTTTTTATGCAATAAATATTTCATTAGGCTTGAGTTTCCAAATTAGATACATATGAAAATGTGATTTCATCATGGAAAACAACAAGATAGTGGATATTACCATAAACTGATGGTGGTGGTACTTGAGCTACCTATTATACATCCTATAGCTCCACCTGATGTACATTATGTTGAACTTCTACTCAGCACCGATAATTAGTTCTATAAGAGTTTTTTGAGGTTTATCTGGTCTGTTCAGGGTGATAACAGGCCTTCTCTTACTATGTAAGATCATACCCGGGACATCTAGTAGTAGTATGCTCCGACTTTCTTAGGGGATGGCAGCCCTCATGCTGCAGAGTCATGGATAGATGTTGTGAGATCCATCTTCATTCACATAGAGACACAATTAATAAGAGAGTCAATATTTATACTTATATATTGTGTTACTCAACCAATTATTAGTGGGACTTAATTGGTCAGTCATATTTTTACAAAGAAACTGTTTAGGAGGACATTTGAAAAACATTCTATGATCAATTTTATTAATAGACATTGAAAGCTGATCAAGAAAGTGAGTTCAGAAAATTTCTACAGGGATCAATGATAATTCTTAACAATTATGCTCATTTCACTGAACTCCATTGTCTTGGCATAATCTGTAACCAATGATGAATTAATGATTGTAAGGTGTTTTGAGGATGGTCATGAGAATTATTTCCTCTCACAAGAGAAAATAATTCAGTTAACAAAATTTATAGAGATTGTGAATAGGGAAATTATTATCGAGTAAAATATTATAGAGGTTGGCAGTGTGTCCTCAGATAGTTTTGATGCATGTCAGATGATAGTTCTTCTGGTGGTAGGAAGTTTCATCTTGAGGGTGCACATGGGAGTAGTCCCAACCAGGCTAGATGTACAGATCCAATAGTGTTTCACCAATGCAGTAGGTCTGGAAAAAATAAACCCTACTTCATCAATAACATAATAGAATTCCATGCATGTGGTTGAATGAGTCACATTCAATGTTTATTCTAATCTTATCATTAAGCACCCAATCGTAAGGGATCCATACCAGAACCTATGTCAGGTAGACAATTTGCGTATCAATTTCATGTTATGAGTTGGTCTTTTAATGGTCAGTTTGGATATGGTTCCAATGGTCATGGATGAGGTTGTAAATTCCTTGTACATCAATGTTAATTGAGTGGATCTTCTCAGAATAATAAGGCTACACCATATGTGTAATGCTCCAACCCTAGAAGCCCAGATTCAGTGCATTATTATATATCATTGGCATTATCACAAATGATCATGTAGAGACCCAAATCTTGACGTACATGGACATTCAATTACTTTTCTGGAATATTTAATAGATAACGAAAATATACACACAAGGATGGTAAGAGTTTAGTATCTTTTGAAACTCGGAATATAATCTTCTAACCGTGGTGAAAGATCTTCAAAATCTCCCACAAAGATCTTCCCCATCTGTTTTCTAACCTAAAACCTTTCTTTAAATCCTGGGGAAACGAAAACATATAAAGGGTGAGCTGAAATGATCAGTAAGGGTAAGCATGGATAAAATATAACAAATCATATACATTTGAACTTAAAAAACATGAACATAATGTTTAGACATCAAAATCTTGAGCAATGACATAAAACATGGAAGTACATGAGGCATAGATCATAAAGAAACATTAATCATGATAAAATAGCATGGGAATAAAACATGTATTTGTGGAAACCATTAAGAACATGTTATGATTTCCATAGTAGCCAAGGAATTGCTACCAATACCATCTTAGTGGAAAAAGTCCCTTTCTGAATCGAGTTCACTCCTCGTTCCAGTCCTCTATCACTGGACCGGATTAACTTGTTGTTCCATCCATGTCTATCTCATGATATATAAATTTTTACCGAATGCATTGGAGGGAAATATAGGTCCCACCCATCTCATAATGAAATCACTCTTACTTGTTCCACAACATAAACATAAATCATTAATCATAACTCAACGAATAAAATAGGTTTCATAAACATAATTCCATCATAACATAATTCATATAAAACAAGTGGATATCATTTCATCATAAGAAAACTGAAACCATGTAAATCATAGAGACATTATACTTGAAACATACACATATGAAATAATGTCATCTTAAATGGAAAATGGTTTTTATAAAACCCTTGAAATGAATTCTTGAGGAAAATATCCTTTCTTATTCAAAATCATTTTGTTTTCACAAAATGCCATGAAATTTTTAAAGAAAATGATTTTTTTTTAAAATAGTCATGAAATGTTGTAAAGGAATCTTTATGGAAATATGGAATTATGAAACCATAAAAACCATTTCATGCCGTATAAGTTAAAAAAACATTCTTCTCGTACTTTTGTCAAAAAAGTCAAAAAGTACCTCGTATGGTAAACAAAAGAAAGATTCCTTACATACCATGTAGTAATAGTCAAAATGGGTAAAGGTACTTTAAAGATACATGAAACCATTTTTTTAGAAAATAGGTACATGGATGATAAATATAGCCCCAGTAAATTCTTACAAATAAACAATCTCAGATAAAAACGAGATTGGAAAAGTTTTCCCTTACCTTAGGTCTGATATGCTTCGCACATATCCTAACCTATTGTATAATGATTTAAATAATGTAATTGACTTATTATGGAATCATATTCATTGTTATGATATCATATTTGGTAAACGTATGACTCTATATTACCCATTCTTTTGTAAATTCAATGTTAAAGCAGCATTTTGGGTAAAATCGTTTTATTTATTGTACGTGTTTGGACTTGTTGTTATTCATATTATTATTACATATATCATGATTTACTTACTTCCGGAATTTAAATAATGATTTATATATCATATATATTCAGTATATATATAATAGATATATAAATGAAATGAAATACACCGTTCATGGAGACGGTAGGTCGTACGTACGCATGAACGTTGTTTTCCTTTCCTTATTGACTAAAAAGGAAGTAAGTATATGAAATATTTATATATATAAATAAATAAAGTAGCATTATCATGACATATATTTAATTATTATTCATTATATATACTTTATAATCATGCTTGAATGGTTAACATGGAGAATGATTCACATCGCGTCATGGAGACGGTAATCCGTACATACGCACGAGCAATGATATCATTCCCATAGTTATTGAATTGAATTGGAGTGGATGATATAATATCTCAGAATCAATATGATGTTATTATTACTATATATTGTTATTCTTTACACCATTATACCCATCCAATTAATGTGGTGGTGGAAAAACAGATTACACCATGGCGTGGAGACGATATTCCGTACGTACGCACACGCGGTGATTTTGTTTTCCATAGGATGGATAAAAGGTAAAATGGGGTTGTTTCATATTTATAATAGAATATCAGTATATTAGTGATACTGATGATATTACTTTATAATGAAACAACTAAATAATAAGAATTTGAAGAAGATAGAAAACTTGAAGGAAACGGTAGAAGAGATTACCACTTCTTCGACGCACCTCTTTTAATCTTCCTCATAAGGCACTAGATTTGGTATTTTAAGGAGACCAAAACCTCTATAATTTTTCTAGGGAAGTTGAGAAGGGAAATGGGTAGGGTTTGGCCGAGCATGAAAGCTCAAAATTGTGTAAAGATAAGAGGGAGGAGGTGCCCTTTTATAAGGGAGGAGAGAGGCACCTTAGGAAATACTTAAAATATTTTTTTTTAATAAAGTCATATTCAGTTTATAATAGCTCCAAAGTGACTTATTTAGAAGATAAGGTGGGTATGGGTCTAAATCCACTCAACCAATAGGTTTTAGACAAATTTAGGTTACTATTGTAACCTTATTATTTAGATTTAACTCTAAGTTAAATAATTTAACTTTTACCATGTCTTCTTGTTTTCTTACACTATATGGTTAATAAACATACTATAACAAGACAAATGAACCTAAAGTGGTTCATTATTTATATATATAACATTATATAAGTCATTTTTCCAAACCTTATATTTTTAGGAATAAAATAACAAACAATAATATATTTGTTTTAAAAAAACTATTTTATGTCAATTTTGACACTATTTGGTAATTGATTTTTTTGAAAATCCTAACAACACGATTAGTTCGAACACAGTCAATTGAATCAACACTATAATTTCATATTAACCTAAAAAAGTAGTGTAATTTATATAAAGTCTAAAATTAAATTTATTTGGGTATTTATAACATCAATTATGTTAATATTTAATTAATAAGGTAATTACTACATCATCGTTGTGTAATAAATAAATTAAATTATTTAATGTCTAAAAATTATAAAGAAAATACAATTACGTAGGAAATATTTTTATCTTTCTAATGATTATTTATAGTCTAATTTATCTTATTTATAACCATATATTAAAAATGTTTTAGTTATTAAACTTGGATTTTAACTCTTTTAACTCTTCTTTGAATTAAATAATAATAAATGTCCTAATCTAATACAAGTGGACCTAAATGACAATATTATATTCAAAAGATTGTTTTTGGTCGAATTAAACTTATCCAATAGAATTAGGACATGTGTTAGGGTAATAATAATATCATTTTTACCCTTAATTACACTATTTACTTTTAATCGAGGTAAATAAAAGTAAAAAGTTACTATTCACCAAAAGTTATTTTTATCTTATTGAACCACATTTTACTCCTTGATGTTAACCATGTATCTCTGATTTTCAAAATTCCACTCACAGAATCAATAAAAATACGTTTTATATAAAATTTCAAATTCTTCTAGGAGGTAGGTAAAAGACGATGAAAAGTTCAATAAAATTTTTATATATCTAAAATTATTATAAAATGACTCCAATGAATTACATTGAACTTATATAAATATTATGTATCTATTTTGACCTAAAATAAATTTAAATAAAAGAAATTATTATTTAAATAAAACGTCGGTTTTTAAATAGTAACCCCGTGTTTTCACTATTCATCAAAAATTGAAAGTTTTCAGAAAAATACCAAAAATTCACCCTGGGCGAATTTCAATATTCCAAATCCAAAAATGAAGTCCATTTTGAAAGATAAAATTTATAAAATTTCAAAAAGTGGGTATTAATATTCATAATGGGTAGTTTATATAATATTTTAATAACATATCATTGTTTAGTGAAACTCGGTTTTGCGTACAACACATGATATCGTTGTAAGTCATGATTGCGTGTAAAGAAATCCAAGTCAGTGTTGCATGTAGTGCAATATTCCTTTATTGTTGTGTATAATATAATCCTACCATATTTTATTTATACATTGAATATATATATATATATACACACTCAATGTTGCGAACTTGAAATTTTGTGTAACACGATCCAAGAATAGTGTTGCGTATACTGCAAGATAATACAGTGTTGTGTATAGTGAAAGCTAATCATGGTGTATCCTACAATCAACGAAATTAAATAGAATATATCTCATAAAGTCTTGGGGTGTTACATTCTACCCCCCTTAAAATTAATTTCGCCCTTGAAATTCATCAGTGTTATAAATCATTTACTACTTGAAAGTTTCATTCATAGAAACCCACATCATAAAAAGGAATACTAAATCATGATTTAAAAAAGGAGCGTTAGAAACATAATGGATACCCAAAGTAACTCATCATTGGGTTTCCACATAAAAAAATATAGGTGAAAATATGGATATGGAAGAGAAATCTAACTATAAATTTCGGATGGAGAGTGGTAGAGAACATGGTTATGAAAAATCATAAAATCACAAAGCCATAAATTTGTGAGGATCTAAGGTACCATCTAATTCATCGGATATGAGGACACTAGGAAAACATTTTTGGTTTTCAAGATCATTTCCCTAAAGTTGTAGAATTTGAATTAGAAGAAATACTTTATTTCGGTACAATCTCACCGTTGTTCATTCCTTGAACAATTTCGTCTTCATCTCTTAAAGAAGTAAAGTTGAATTTGTCATTATTGAAGTATTAGTAGATCATGCGATAGAATGATAGGTTAGTCCATCTATCTCAAACATATGGTTAGAAAAAGTTATAAGTCCATCATATGGTGAGATAAATCATATATGGTTCCCATAATGGACTTATACATCATCTATCATAGCGCTTAATAAAATAAAACTAGTTTATACTAACCAAGGACTTACTGTAGGCTAGTGGTAGGTGATAAAGGTCTGTCTCACTTCGGTTGTGGGTTCGATTCCCACAGACTTGTCTGATGCGACAGGTTGTCGCCCATCCTGTAGGTTGTCCTTTTTCTAAAACTACATTATTATAACATTCCATCAATAATATCGAAAAAAAATTCTATCCTTCTACAATTCTATCTTATGTCTAACTTAATTCATTCCAATCTTTAGCATTATCCAAAATACATCGGTCCAAGCTCATAGTATAAAGAAACATATTACTAGAAGGGTCATCTACCAAACATGTGAATACCATCATTTATCTCCCATATATCATAAGATATATATTGTTGGTCACATTCCAAATATGTGAATACCTTAATAATGTATTATCTTGAAAAAATGAATACCCATTGAACATTAGTGAAAACATGAATACTGTCAAAATTTAATTCTTTCCACATACCAAAATCCCAAAATTTCTATATACTCAAACCATGATATCACTTTGTCCTTATACCAGTCATGAGATCATTAATACTTTCAAACATCTCATTATATTCTTATCCATTTATTATGCACCTATCATCTACCTTCCAAAAATATTTGAATAACATTTCATGGTTACCGGTACCATTAAACATATAATTTCAAAAACATAAGGAAAAATAATAGTGTAACAATCCTTAGATGTCTCTTTATTCCATAATACCATGATATTACTTATACAACATTACTCTTGATAAAGATGTAATCATTCCACTACCTTCTTGAACCACTGACTGAGCATCATCATTTATTTCATCTCATATATCATTTTTAGTCTCTTCATCATCATCCACATAAATACTACCCATATGACCATGCTTTTTCTCTTCATGGGATTTTTCCTTAGTTCATTGGTTTGCATAATGCTCATACATTCCACATTTAAAACATTTAATCATTGTTTATTTCCTAGAAATACCATTATTCTTCTCCATGGTGTTAACTAAGCCTTTTCCTTTGCACTCACTGGATTTTTGTCCTTATTTTCCACACCCAAATCATCTTCTAGTTTCATTGAAACATTATTCTTGATACCTCTTCCCACAAGATTTACATGAGGGAAATTGAACTTTCTTTCCTCTATGATCATCATGAAACTCCATCTTTCTCTTATTAGCTGAGTCGGGAAACATACCAAAAGTTGAGATTATTGATCATATTATGAGATTGCTGATTAGGAATAATAACGATATGTGGACTTCTAGATCCAATTTCATTTGGTTTCTCATGATGAATATCATTCCATTGTCCCTCATATCCTCCATTATCATGAATCTTCATCTTTCCAGCCATTTTCTAAAACCCAAAAAGAATAGTGTGAGAGGAAAAAATCACAATCAAGGGGGAGTACCTTCAATATCTAACATCCTAGGTTATATTCAATTATCTTTACCGTAATTCTAGGACTATAACCTATACTTATACTTAACCTTAGGGACATCCCTAGACATACATTAAAAATATTTCTAGGGATCTCACTGAAGTTTTAACATCCGAGTTTCCAAAGGATAACTAAACCTTTCCTCTGATACCAACTGTAGAGACCCAAATATTGACGTACATGGACATTACATTACTTTTTCGGAATACTTAATACATAAAAAAAGTAGAAACACAAGGACTGTAATAGTTTAGTGTCTTTGGAAACTCAGAATATAATCTTCTAATCATGGTGAAATATCTTCAACATCTACCATAAAGATATTCCCCTATTGTTTTCTTACCTAAAACCTTTCAGTAAATCCTGGGGAAAAGAAAACATATAAGGGGTGACCTCAAATTCTCAGTAACGGTAAGCATGGATAAAATATAACATATCATATACATTGTAACTTAAAAAATAGGAACATAATGTTTAAACATCCAAATCTTGAGAAATGATATAAATCATGGCAGTACATAATGCATAGATCATAAAGAAACATTAACCATGATAAAATATCATGGGAATAAAACATTTAATTGTGGAAACCATTAATAACATGTTATGATTTCGATATTAGCCAAGGCAATGTTGTCAAGACCATCTTAGTGGACAAAGTCCCTTTCTGAATCTAGTTCACTCCTCGTTTCATTCTTGTACCACCGAACTAAATTAACTTTACATTCCATACATATCTATCTCATGAGATATAAATCTTTACCCATTTCATTGGAGGTAGATATAGGTACCACCCATCTCATAATGAAATCATTCTTACTTGTGCCACAACATAAACATAAATCATTCATCATAACCCAAAGAATAAAATGGGTTTTATAAACATCATTCCATCATAAAATAATCCATATTAACCAAATGGATATCATTTCATCATTAGAAAATTGAAACCACGTAAATCATAGAGACATTATACTTTAAATATACACATATGAAATAATGTCATCTTAGATGGAAAATGGTTTTGATAAAACACTTGAAATGAAATCTTGAGAAAAATATCCTTTCTTATTCAAAATCATTTTCTTTTTAAAAAATTCCATGTAATGTTAAAAGAAAATGATTTTTTCGAAAATAGTCATGAAATCATGTAGTTAAAGCTTTATGGAAATGAGGAATTATGAAACTGTAAAAATCCTTTCATGCCGTATAAGTTAAAAAAATATTCTTATCGTACTTTTGTTGGAAAATTCAAAAAGTACCTCGTATGGTAAACAAAAGAAAGATTCCTTACATACCATGAAGTAAAAGTAAAAATATTGATTAAAAGTAATTTAAACATACATGAATCCATTTTTTTAGAAAACAGGGACATGAATGATAAATATAACCCCAGTAAATACTTAGGAATAAATAATCTCGGATAAAAACGAGATTGGAAAAGTTATCCCTCACCATAGGTCCGATTTGCTTCATACATATTCGAAACTCCTGTATAATGATTTAAATAATGTCATTGACTTATTACAGAATCATATTCATTTTTATGATATCATATATGGCTCACTTAGGACTTTATATTACCTGTTCATTTGTAAATTCCAAGTTAAATCAGAATTTTGGGTAAAATCATTTTATTTATCGTACGTGTTTGGACTTTTTGTTCTTGATATTATTATTACTTATATCATGATTTACATACATCCAAAATGTAAATAATGATTTATATATCATATATATTCAGTATATATATATAATAGATAGATAAATGAATGGAAATACACCGTTCATGGAGACGGTAGGCCGTACGTATGCATGAACGTTGTTTTCCTTTCCTTATTGACTTGAATGGAAGTAAGAGGATGAAATATATATATATATATATATATATAAATAAAATAGCTTTATCATGTCATATATTTCATTATTATTCATTATATATACTTTATAATCATTCTTTAATGGTTAACATGGAGAATGAATCTCAACACGTCATGGAGACGGTAATCCGAATGTACGCACGAGCGATTATATCATTCCCATAATTATTGAATATAATTGGAGTGGATGATATAATATATCAGAATGCGTATGATGATATAATAACTATATATTCTTATTCTTTACACCATTATACCCATCCAAGTATGGTGGTGGTGGAAAAAAAGATTACACCACGACGTGGAGACGGTATTCCGTACGTACGCACGCGTGGTGATTTTGTTTTCCGTAGGATGGATAGAAGGTGAAATGGGGTTGTTTCATATTTATAATAACATATAAGTATATTAGTGAAACTTCTGTTATTACTTTATAATGAATCAACTAAATAAGAAGAAGTTGAAGAATAAAGAAAACTTGAAAGAATCGGTAGAAGAGATTACCTCTTCTTCGACGCACCTCTTTTAAACTTCCTCTTAAGGCCCTAGATTTGGTCTTTTGAGGAGACCAGAACCTATATAATGTTTATAGGGAAGTTGAGAATGGAAATGTTCAGGGTTTTTCCGTACTTGAAAGCTCAAAATTGTGTAAAGAGAAGAGGGAGGAGGTGCCCTTTTATAAGGGAGGAGAGGGGCACCTTAGGAAAAACTTAAAATATTATTTTATAATAAAGTAATATTCAGTTCATAATAGCTCAAAGTGACTTATTACGAAAATAAGCTGGGTATGGGTAAAAATAATCTCATCCAATAGGTTTTAGACAAGTTTATGTTTCTATTTTAACCTCATTATTTTGATTTAACTCTAAGTTAAATAATTTAACTTTTACCGTGTCTTCTTATTTTCGTACACTGTATGGTTAATAAAATTACTATAACAAGCCAAAAGAACCTCAAGTGGTTAATTATTAATATATATAACCTTATCTAAGTTATTTTTATAAACCCTAGATTTTTAGGAATATAATAACAATAAATAATATACTATTTTTTTAAAAAACTATTTTATGTCAATTTTGACACTATTTGGTAATTGATTTTTGTGAAAATCATAAAAGCATGATTATTTCAAACAAAGTTAATTGAATCAATACTATAATGTCATAGTAACCTAGAAAAATTAGTTTAATTTACAAAAAGTCTCAAATTACATTTATTTGGGTATTTATAACATCAATTATGTTAATATTTTATTAAATAGGTAATTACCGCATCATCATTCTGTCATAAATAAATTATATTATTTAATGTCTAAAAATTATAAATAAAATAAAATTATGTAGGAAATATTTTTATCTTTCTAATAAATATTTATAGTCGAATTTATATTATTTATAACCCTATATTAAAAATGTTTTAGTTATTAAACATGGATTTTAACTCTTTAAACTCTTCTTTGAATTAAATAATAATAAATGTCCTAATCTAATCTAAGTGGACCTAAATGATAATACTATATTCCTAAGGTTGTTTTTTGTCTAATTACACTTATCCAATATAATTAGGACAAGTGTTAGGGTAATAATAATATCTTTTTTACCCTTAATTACCCTATTTACTTTTAACCAGGGTAAATAAAAGTAAAATGTTACTATTCAAAAAAAATTATTTTTATCTTATTGAACAACATTTTCCTCCTTGATATTAACTGTGACTCTCATATTTTTGAAATTCCACTCATAGAAGTGGTAAAATTACGTTTTATGTAAATTTTCAAATTCTCCTACGAGGTAGGTAAAAGATAGTGAAAAGTTCAATAAAAAGTTTTTATATCTAAAATTATTATAAAATGAATCCAATGAATAACATTGAACTTTTATAAGTATTATGTATCTATTTTGACATAAAATAAATTTAAATAAAGTATATGATTATTTAAATAAAAAGTTGGTTTTTAAATAGTAACCCCGTGTTTTCACTATTCATCAAAAATTGAAAGTTTTCAGAAAAATACCAAAAATTCACTCTAGGCTAATTTCGATATTCCAAATCCAAAATGAATCCCATTTTGAAAGATAAAATTTATAAAATTTAAAAAACTGGGTATTAAAATTCATAAAGGCTGGTTTATATAATATTTTAATAACATATCGTTGTTTAGTTAAACTTGGTATTGCGTACAACACATGCTATTCTGGAAGGTCGCGATTGCGTGAAAAGCAAGCCAAGTCAGGGTTTCATGTAGTGCAAGATTCCTTTTTTGTTGTGTATAATAGAATCCAACCATATTTCACTTATACATTGAATATATATATATATATATATATACACTCAATGATGCGAACTTGAAATTTTGTGTAACACGATCCAAGAATAGTGTTCCGTATACTGCAAGCTATTACAGTGTTGCATATAGTGCAAGCTAATATTGGTGTAGCGTACAATCAAAGAAATTAAAAATAATATATCTCAGAAAAACTCAGGGTGTTACAGATCAAGTCTCGAAAGACTGATTAGTTTAGTAGATTTGGAAGTACATAATACATTTATAAGGTTTACATTACATCCTAAAATGGAAAACTACAACAACATTGTTTCTATAGAAAATACAAAGATCCCACAGACTATTCCTGCATGTCAGTCATAATATACTTCTTCGCATCCTGGAAAAAATAAAGCATTGAAAGGGGTGAGCTTAGATGCTTAGTAAGGATAACAATATAGCAGAAACTTTCATAAATAAGAATAAACATTTAAGTAAATGTATAAGACTAAAAAAAAGCCTTTTAAACTTGAACATCAACATAATATGAAAAAGATAAAATCAAATAATTCCATTTACTTATTTACATGGATATTCTATAAGTCAAATAATCACATGGAATATCAATATCCACTTTCATAATGATGGAATGTATAATACCAGACTTTCATAACTGCATAGTCAGGGCCATGTGCCAAGACTACAAATAAGATTTTGTCACGGCCTTATTCAAAGACACTAGTTTGTCTCATGAGATCTACCTATTCATTGAGGATCTATAGCGGGCTCCACCCATCACTTACTAAGTCCAATGCATTCCTCATATGAAAAGGTATAAACATAACATAAACATTTTTATTAAAACTAGCATACAAAATGTCAATACATTATCCATAAACCATGAATGGTGTAAAAATAACACATCCACAGTCAAACAGATCACAAAAACCTTCAATACAATATGGAATATTTGTATCATAATAAATCAACTTCAAACTAGTTTAAAATCCATCAAATTATGTTGTTATAGATGAAAATGAGTTGTAAAACTCTTTGAGAGAAATATCCCTTTTTCTTGAAAACATTTAAAAGTCACAAAATTGATAAAGGAATAAATTTAAAGAATTTTTTTTAATCAAAGTGTCCCATACAACTTTGAAACATTTGAAAGGAATTATCATTTTAAAAACATTCATGTTCATATAAATAAATCCTAAAAACCCATTTTGAAAACATGGACATTAATGAGAATGATTTAGAAGAATAAATATTTAAAACATTTGAAATGATGTTTTAGTAAAAGAACTCCCTTAAAATAATCCCTCTAAATACTATTTCCTGAAACATGGACATTCATAATAAATATTTCCCAGTAGATACTTACGTAAATACAACATCGGATAATAAAGAGATTGTGAAATCAACCCTTACCTTGCATTTTCCTTTGGTTGAGGGTATGTTTAACCTCTTTTATAATGACCATTGTATGTTATTATATTATACCAGAACCTTATTGATATTTATTACATCATAAATGATTCATTTATGACTTCATACTACCCATTTAATAATTATTTTCATGTTAAATTAACATTTCAGGTTATAATCTCTTTCTTTATCGTACATATTTTAACTTCTTATTCTTGATCGTACCATTTAGATAATAATTTAAATACTTCAAGAATATAAATCTTGATTTATAAATCAAAAAAATTTAGAATATAAATATTTATAATATATAGATATATGAAATGGAAAACACCGTTTATGGAGACGGTAGGTCGTATGTACGCATAAACGTTGTTTGGGTTTTCATATCGTATTGAACGGAAGTAAGTGAATAAGATATATGTAAGTACATAAATACATACATTTATAAATATATATATATCTTCAGTATCATTATTAGGTCACATATTACATACTTATTAGTAATATATATTTTTATAATAATCGATGAATGGTGCACTTGGAAATGAATCTCATCGCGTCGTGGAGACGGTAATCCGTACGTACGCATGAGTGACAATATAATTTACTTAAAGGTGTGGAATTATATGGTATATTAATTTTATAGAATCAATAGCATGTTATTTTCAATATTTATTTACATATTAATCATCTTTATATCCATCCCAATAAGATAGTGTTGAATAACAAATTACACATCGGCGTTGAGACGGCAAGCCATACGTACGCATGCATGGTGACATTATCATTCATAGGATGGATAAATAATAAATATTGTTGTGAAATATTTATAATAACATCACAGTATATATAAGGTATTGGAGTTATTTTTTTGGTATGGTAATAGCAAAGAAAGAGTAAGTGAAAGAAAAAAAAGAACTTGAAAGAGGGTGGTGAAATCATTACCTCTACTTCAGGTTCTTCCTTTTGATTTGATCAAAATGGCTCCTTATGTTGGATTTATGATCAAAATAAGGCCTCTAGAATTGAGGGAGGATATTTGGGAGGATATTTGGGCAGGGTTTGGGCGATAAAAATGGCATTGGATGTGTGGATTTGTGAGAAGGGGAAGTTCCTTTTTATGTAGACTCCTGAAGCCTGACGTACATGGACACTACATTACTTTAGCAGAATACTTAATACATGACAAAAACAGACACACAAGGACCGTAATAGTTTACTGTCTTTGGAAACTTGGAATGTAATCTTCTAATCGTGGTGAAAGATCTTCAACATCTCCCATAATGATCTTCCACTTTTTGTTTCCTTACCTAAAACCTTTCTTTTAATCCTGGGGGAAAATAAAACATAAAAAGGGTGATCTCAAATGCTCAGTAAGGGTAAGCATGGATAAAATAAAACATACCATATACATTTGAACTTAAAAACATGAACATAATGTTTAAACATCAAAATTATGAGCAACGACTTAAAACATGGAAGTACATAAGGCATAGATCATAATGGAACATAAATCATGATAACATAGCATGGGAATAAAAAATTTAATTTAGGCATCCATTAAGAACATGTAATGATTTCCATATTAGCCAAGGCATTTCTTCCAAGACCATCTTAGTGGACAAAGTCCCTTTCTGAGTCGAGTTCACTCCTCGTTTCAATCCTGTTACACTGAACCGGATTAACTTACCCTTCCAGCCATGTCAATCTCATGAGATATAAATCTTTACCCAATGAATTGGAGGGAGATATAGGTCCCACCCATCTCATTATGAAATCATTATTACTTGTGCCAAAAAATAAACATACATCATTCATAATAACCCAATATATAAAATGGGTTTCATAAACATCATCCCATCATTACATAATCCATATAAAAGAAATGGATATCATTTCATATTAAGAAAAGTGAAACCATATAAATCATAGAGACATTATACTTGAAACATACACATATTAAATAATTTCATCTTAGATGAAAAATGGTTTTGATAAAACACTTGAAATGAATTCTTGAGGAAAATTTCCTTTCCTCTTCAAAATCATTTTCTTTTCAAAAAATGTCATGAAATTTTAAAAGAAAAGGATTTTGTTGAAAATATTCATGAAATATTTTGGAGGAAGCATAATGAAAATAAGGCTTTATAAAACCATAAAAATCCGTTCACGCCGTATAAGTTAAAAATAGCATTCTCCTCGTAATTTTGTCGGAAAAGTCAAAAAAGTACCTCATAACGTAAACAAAAGAATGATTCCTTACATACCATGTAGTAAAAGTAAAAATTGGGTAAAAAGGACTTTAAATATACATGAAATAAAATTAAGAATTTTATGAAAACATTTTGAGAACATATGGACGTGGATAATAAACATAACCCCAGTAAATACTTACGAATAACAATCTCGGATAAGAATGAGATTGGAATATTTATCCCTTACCTTAGGTCTGATATGCTTCGTACGTATACAAACCTCCTGTATAATGATTTAAATAATGTCATTGACTTATTAATGAATCATATTCATTGTTATTATATCATATTTGGTTCACTTATGACTTTATATTACCCTTTCTTTTGTAAATTCATGTTAAAGTAGCGTTTTGGGTAAAATCGTTTCATTTGTCGTTCATGTTTTAACTTGTAATTATTCATATGATTACATAGATAGTGATTACTTACATCCAGAATGTAAAACATGATTTATATATAATATATATTCAGAATAAATATATAATGGATCGATAAATGGAATGAAATACACCATTCATGGAGACGGTAGGCCGTACGTACACATGAACGCTGTTTTCGTTTCTTTATTGAATTGAATGGAATTAAGTAGATGAAATAAATATATATATACATAAATCCAGTAGCATTATTATGTCATATATTTCATTATTACATATTATATATACTTTATAATCATTCTTGAATGGTTATCATGGAGAGTGAATCTCATCGCGTCGTGGAGACGGTATTCCGTACGTACGCACGAGCGATGATATCCTTCCCATGATCGTGGAATTGTATTAAAGTGTATGTATAATATTACAGAATCAATATCACTTTAAAATAATCATATATATTCATTACCTTCACCACTATACCCATCCATGT
Source organism: Viscum album (assembly GCA_963277665.1). NCBI lineage: Eukaryota > Viridiplantae > Streptophyta > Magnoliopsida > Santalales > Viscaceae > Viscum > Viscum album. The sequence continues at coordinate 619,500,027 of OY728128.1, forward strand.
AAGGTGGTGGTGGAAAATAGATTACACCACGACGTGGACACAGTATTTCGTACGTACGCACTTACGATGATTTAGTTTTCCGTAGGATGGATAGATGGTGAAATAGGGTTGTTTCATACTTATAATAACATATCAGTATATGAGTGATACTGATGTTAATACATCATAATGAAACAACTAAAGAAGATGAAGTGGAAGAAGAAATAAAGTTGAAAGAATCGGTAACGGACATTACCTCTTCTTTGAAGCACCTCTTTGAAACCTACTATTAGGGAACTAACATTGGTCTTTTAAGAAGACCATGACCTATAGGATATTTCTAGGGAAGTGGAGAAGAGAATTTGGCAGGGTTTGGCCGAGCATGAAGGCTCAAAGTGGTGTGAGGAAGAGAGGGAGGAGGTGCGCTTTTATTAGGGAGGAGAGGGACACCTTTGGAAATATAAGAAATATTAGTTTATATTAAATCCCAACCCCACTTAAAAACTTCCAAAAAGACTCATATCCGAATATTAGATGAGATAGGGTCGTAATATTATCATCCAATAAAATTTAGACATGTTAGGAATTTATTTTAAACATTATCAACTTGATTTATCCTTATTTAATCAATTTAATTTTATTTGTGGTAATAACATTCTAAATTTTAAATTATAACAAATAATTACTTATTTGTTGTGAATTGTCCATAATTGGATAATTTATAACATTTTAGACCATATAAATTTAAATTTATAATTTTTATATATTTTTGTGATGTTTAAACAATTTTATAATATGTTATTTTTATAAAATAACAATAGTGACAATTTTGACACTATTTATTTATTTGAATATAAATAATATATACAGAAGTTATGTTCAAAATAAAAGCTTTAATAGATTCATAAAAGTTTATATGTATCTAGAAAATTATTTGAGAATAATAAATAGTTCATATAATATATATTTTATTATTTTTAAGACCATTTATTTGGTTTATCTCTTAATAAAATAATTACTACAACATTTTTGTATAATTATTTAATATCCTTATTTGTTGCATAAAAATTAAAAATAAAGTCCTATGATGAATATAAATCAATTAAATTTCACAATAATACTTTTAATCTAATTTATCATCATAAAATAACAATATTTAAATTGTTATATTTATTAAATTATGAAGGTGACAACTTTGGCATCATTTAAAATAAAATAATATAAGTGTCATAATCACTTTTATAAACCTCCAAACGGTTATATATTAGGTAATTGGATGATTATGGTGTATATATACACTACCAATAAGTGTTTTTCAGGTTTTTGGGTCTTTTAATGGGTATTATTATTTCAATAAAAACTATATTACTGATTTTTCACTTAATAAATAATTTCCGCATCATTAATGTATCACAATTAATGACAATTATTTAATCCCTAAAAATTATAAATAAATTATAATCATGTATATAATTTTATTAGCTTTCTTGAGACAATTCATGTTCGATGTTTTATGATGTTTATCACTAAATTAAAATTATTATACTTATAAGATTTAAGAGAGTGACATGTTGTCACTTTCTTTGGTTTTAATAACAATTAAATTATTTTCATGGTCAAAAGTCCATAAAATGAATCTAATCGGACCCTTAGGTGATATGGGTATACTTTTAGTCATCCAATATAAATTTAGCATGTGTTAGGGTAATTTTATAATATTATATTTACCCTTAATTACCATATTTACCTTTAACTATGGTAAATAAAATTTACCGTAGTTACTATTCATAATGCCCAATAATAAAAAGTAGATAATTAACATAATTTGGACCCACTGATTCCAAATATGGAATCTATTTTTCCAAATTCAATACAAAAAGGTTTCAGAAATTAAATTAAAATTAATCCTGTTGTCGAAAGAAAACTGGTTTTTCTTTAAAACATTGCAAAAGATTGAATTGATTTAACCTACGAATTCAAGGTAAAATCAATGCTAATGACATAAAATATATTAAATGGTAAAAATATATTCTATTTATACTTTAAAACCGTTAAATATTATAATTTAACTATATAAATTATTACGATGAAAAAAATTTTTTTTAATTAAAATATAACGTGTTTTTACTATTCATTAAAATATGAAAGTTATCATAAAAATATCAAAACTTTATCTAATTCAAATTTTTATATCCTGATTCAAAATTATAATCTTATTTTGTAAAATTGAACTTATAAACATGTCAAAAACTATATTTAATGTGGGTGCGCCATCAAAAGGCGGCAAAACTGCATTTTTGAAAAATACATATTTTACCTAAAAAATTTATTTTGTTCTTATACCATGTTCTAGAAAATGTGTAAGATGAATAATAATGTTATAAAAGTAAAAATATAGTTAATACTATGCATAAAATCTAGTTCATAATAATATTATAATAATATATCATTATTTAGTAAAACCTGGTATTGCGTACAACACACGCTATCGAGGAAGGCCGTGATTGCGTGTAATGCAAACCATGTTATGGTTGCGTGTTGTGCAAGACTCCTTTGTTGTTTCATATAACATAATCCAACCATTTTTCATTTATACATTGAATATATATATATATATATACACTCAATGTTGCTTAGAATGACTACTATCAAACGAACATGAAATTGTGTGTAGCACAATCTAAGAATAGTGTTGTGTATACTGCAAGCTAATACAGTGTTGCGTATAGCACAAGATAATCTTGTTGTAGATTACCACACAAGACATCAATGAAATTAAAAGAATATTTTTCATAAAATCTCAAGGAGTTACATTCGACCCCCCTTAAAATGAATTTCTCCCTCAAAATTCTTCGGGGTTATAAATGGTTTACTAATCGAAAGTCTCTTTAATAGAAACCCACATCGTAAAAAAGGAATTCCAAAACATGGCTTTAAAAACTAAAGTATGAAACATAACGGTTACCCAAATTAACTCATCATTGGGTTTCCACGTAGGAGAACATAGGTGAAAATATGGATATGGAAGAAAAATCTAACAATCAAGATATGACGGATAGTGGTAGAGAACATGGCTATGAAAAATCCATGAACCACAAATCCATAGATTTTTGATGATCTAAGGTACCATCTGATTCATCGGATATAAGAGCACTAGGACAACATTTTTGGTTTTCAATATCATTTCCCTAAAGTTGAAAATTTTGAATTAGAAGAAATACTTGCTTTATTTTGGTACAATCTCACTGTTGTTCGTGCTTTGAACAATTTCCACTTCATCTCTTAAATAAATGAAGTTGAATTTTTTATTCGTGAAGAGTTAGTAGATCATGTGATAGAATGATGGGTCATTCCATCTGTTTCAAGCCAATGTTATCAAATATACATAAGTCCATCTATGGTGAGGTTAATCATATACGATTCCAAAAATGAACTTATACTTCATATATCATACCGATTAATAAAATAAAAATGGTTTCTACTAACCAGTGACTTCATGTAGGCCCGTGGTAGACGATAAAGGCCAGTCGCACTTCGATTGTGGGTTCGATTCTCACAGCCTTGTCCAACGCGATGGGTTGTCGCCCGTCCTACAGGTTGTCCTTTTTCTAAAACTACATTACTATAACATCCCATCAATAATATAGAAAAAAATTCTATCCTTAAACAATACTAACTTATTTCCAACATAATCCATTCTAATTTTTAGGCTTATCCATAATACTGCAGTCCACTCTCATATTATAGTGAAAATGATTACCCGAGATTTCATATAACAAGAATGTTAATACCATCATTGATTCCCATATATCAGAAGATATGTCTTGTTGGTCACATTCCAAACATTTGACGGCCTTAATCATGTATTCTCTTGAAAAAAATGAATACCCATTGTACCTTAGTGAAAACATGAATGTAGTTAAAAGTTAACATTTCCCACATACCAAAATCCTCAAAATTATATATACTCAAACCCTGATATTACATAGTCCTTATATCAATCATGAGATCATGAATACTGTCAAACATTTCCTTTTCTCCTTATCCCTTCATTTTAACATTTCATCAGCTTTCTAAAATTTTTGAATCACTTTTCATGGTTACTGGTACAATAAAATTATTGAAAACCACAATAGACTAATAAAAAATATTCTAATACACCATAAAAGTACCTCAAAAACATTATTCTTGAATACCAATACATAAACACTTTAATCTATCCTCTTCAATGATTGTCCTGGAATAAGTCCGTCCTTGATTTAGAAGTAACTTTTTAGGTCAGGGCACTGAGTTGGGTAATGCCCGTGTTCTCCACAAATAAGACATTGAACTCCATAACAGTCTGTCACTCTATGACCCTTTTCTCTACACAGATAACATCTTCCCCTCCATTTGAGGTATTCCTAAAAGTTCTTCATCCCTTATTTAGAAATCTCAATCTTCTTTTCTTTATGCTCCTCAACATGCGAACAAGCATAAAAGTTTATCTTCCTATTATTTGATGAATTAGGCATACCACTAAATTTAACCTTGTTAATCATATATCGCGATGACTGATTTAGCATAATCATAATATCTTTCTCTCTAGGAATTACATAATTTTGTTGCTCATTGTCACCAATTTGTCCATTGGACTCAATTTTAACCGAATTCCTTCTGGTTCCCTCCATTCACTAAAACACAAAAAGAATTCTTTAAGAGGAAAAAATCATACAAGAAAATAACATAATCAATGGGGAGTACCTTAGACACCTAGCATCTTAGGTTTAATTCTAATATTGTTATCGTAATTCTATTACTATAACCTATACTTATACTTAACCTTAGGGACATACCTATACATCCCTTAGAAATTTCTCTAGGGAACTCACTAAAGATTTCGTATCCTAGTTTCCAAAGGTTAACAAAACCTTTCCTCTGATACCAACTGTAAAGACCCAAATCCAGACGTACATGGACACTACATTACTTTAGCGGAATACTTAATACATAACAAAAACAGACACACAAGGACCGTAATAGTTTAGTGTCTTTGGAAACTTGTAAAGTAATCTTCTATTCGTGGTGAAAGACCGTCAACATCTCCCATAAAGGTCTTCCACTTTTTTTTTCCTTACCTAAAACCTTTATTTTAATCCTGGGGGAAAATAAAACATAAAATTGGTGAGCTCAAATTCTTAGTAAAGGTAAGGATGGATAAAATAAAATATACCATATACATTTGAACTTAAAAACATGAACATGATGTTTAAAAATCAAAATCTTGAGCAACGACTTAAAACATGGAAGTACAAAAGGCATTGATCATAATGGAACATAAATCATGATAACATAGAATGGGAATAAAACATTTAATTTTGGCATCCATTAAGAACATGTAATTATTTCCATATTAGCCAAGGCATTGCTGCCAAGACCATCTTAGTGGACAAAGTCCCTTTCTGAATCGAGTTCACTCCTCGTTTCAGTCCTGTAACACTGAACCGGATTAACTTACCGTTCCAGCCATGTCTATCTCAAGAGATATAAATCATTACCCAATGCATTTGAGGGAGATATAGGTCCCACCCATCTCATAATGAAATCATTCATACTTGTGCCACAAAATAAACATACATCATTCATAATAACCTAATAAATAAAATGGGTTTCATAAACATCATTCCATCATTACATAATCCATATAAAAGAAATGGATACCATATCATAATAAGAAAAGTGAAACCATGTAAATCATAGAGACATTATACTTGAAATATACACATATGAAATAATTTCATCTTAGATGAAAAATGGTTTTGATAAAACACTTGAAATGAATTCTTGAGGAAAATACCCTTTCTTCTTCAAAATCATTTTCTTTTCACAAAATGTCATGAAATTTTAAAAGAAAAGGATTTTGTTGAAAATAGTCATGAAATATTTTGGAGGAATCTTCATGAAACTAAGGCTTTATAAAATCGTAAAAATCCGTTCACGCGGTATAAGTTAAAAATAACATTCTACTCGTAATTTTGTCGGAAAAGTCAAAAAAGTACCTTGTAACGTAAACAAAAGAAAGATTCCTTACATACCATGTAGTAAAAGTAAAAAAATGGGTAAAAAGGACTTTAAACATACATGAAATAAAATTAATCATTTTATGAAAACATTTTTAGAACATATGGATGTGGATAATAAACATAACCCCAGTAAATACTTACGAATAACAATCTCGAATAAGAATGAGATTGTAATATTTATCCCTTACCTTAGGTCTGATATGATTTTCACGTATCCAACCCTCCTGTATAATGATTTAAATAATTTAATTGAATTATTACAGAATAATATTCATTGTTATTATATCATATGTGGTTCACTTATGACTTTATATTACCCGTTCTTTGGTAAATTCATGTTAAAGTAGCGTTTTGGGTAAAATCGTTTCATTTGTCGTTCGTGCTTTAACTTGTAATTATTCATATGATTACATAGATCATGATTACATACATCCAGAATGTAAAAAATGATTTATATATAATATATATTGAGAAGATATATATAAAATGGATCAATAAATGGAAAGAAATACACCGTTCATGGAGACGGCAGGCCGTACGTACGCATGAACGTTGTTTTCGTTTCCTTATTGAATTTAATGGAATTAAGTAGATGACATAAATATATATATACATAATTCCAGTAGCATTATTATTTCATATATTTCATGATTACTTATTATATATACTTTATAATCATTCTTTAATGGTTATCATGGAGAGTGAATCTTATAGCGTCGTGGAGACGGTATTCCGTACGTACGCACGAGTGATGATATCATTACCATGATCTTGGAATTGTATTAAAGTGTATGTATAATATTACAGAATCAATATCACTTTACAATAATCATATATATTCATTACTTCCACCATTATAACCATCCATGTAAGGCGGTGGTGGAAAATAGATTACACCACGGCGTGGAGACGGTATTCCGTACGTACGCACGCGTGGTGATTTCGTTTTCCGTAGGATGGATAGATGGTGAAATAGCTTTGTTTCATACTTATAATAACATATCAGTATATGATTGATACTGATGTTATTACTTCATAATGAAACAACTAAAGAAGAAGAAGCGGAAGAAGAAATAAAGTTGAAAGAATCGGTAACGGACATTACCTCTTCATTGAAGCGCCTCTTTGAAACCTACTCTTACAGCACTAAAATTGGTCTTTGAAGAAGACAAGAACCTCTAGTATATTTCTAGGGAAGTGGAGAAGAGAATTTGGCAGGTGTTGGACAAGCTTTAAGGCTCAAAGCGGTGTGAGGAAGAGAGGGACGAGGTGCCCTTTTATAAGGGAGGAGAGGGGCACCTTTGGAAATATAAGAAATATAAGCAATATTAGTTTATATTAAATCCAAACCCCACATAAAAAATTCCAAAATGACTCATTTAAGATTATTAGATGAGATAGGGTTGTTATCTCATAAACCAATAAAATTTAGACATGTTAGGAATTTATTTTATACATTATCAACTTGATTTATCCTTATTTAATCAATTTAATTTTATTTGTGGTAATAACATTCTAAATTTTAAATTATAACACATAATTACTTATTTGTTGTGAATTGTCAATAATTGGATACTTTATTACATTTTAGACTATATAAATTTAAATTTATAATTTTTAAATATTTTTGGGATTTTAAATAATTTTATAATATGTTATTTTTAAAAAATAACAATACTGACAATTTTGACACTATTTATTTATTTGAATTTAAATAATATATATAGAAGATATGTTCAAAATAAAATATTTAATAGATTCAAAAAAGTTCAAATGTATCTAGAAAATTATTAGAGAACATTAAATAGTTCATATAATATTTATTTTTTTATTTTTAAAACCATTTATTTAGTTTATCTCTTAATAAAATAATTACTAAAACATTTTTGTATAATTATTTAATATACTTATTTTTTGCATAAAAATTAAGAATAAAATACTATTATGAAGATAAATCTATTAGATTTCACAATAATACTTTTAATCGAATTTATTATCTTAAAATAACAATATTTATATTGTTATATTTATTAAATTGTGAAGGTGACAACTTTGGCATCATTTAAAATAAAATAATATAAGTGTCATAATCAATTTTATAAGAATCCAAACGGTTATATATTAGTTAATTGGATTATTATGGTGTATATATACACTACCAATAAGTTTTGATCAGGTTTATGGGTCTTTTAATGGGTATTATTATTTCAATAAAAACAATATTATTGATTTTTCACTTAACAAATAATTTCTGCATCATTAATGTATCACCATTAATGACAATTATTTAATCTCTAAAAATTCTAAATAAATTATCATGACGTATATAATTTTATTATATTTCTGGAGACTATTCATGTTCGAAGTTTGATGATTTTTATCACTAAATTAAAATTATTATACTTATAAGATTTAAGAGAGTGACATGTTGTCACTTTCTTTGGTTTTAATAACAATTAAATTATTCTCTTGGTCAAAAGTCCATAAAATGAATCTAATACGACCCTTAGGTGATATGGGAATACTTGTAATCATCCAAAAGAATTTTGGCATGTGTTAGGGTAATTTTATAATATTATATTTACCCTTAATTACCCGATTTACCTTTAACTATGGTATATAAAATTTACCGTAGTTACTATTCCTAATGCCCAAAAATAAAAAGTAACTTATTAACATAATTTGGACCCACTGATTACAAATATTGAATCTATTTTTCCAAATTCAATACAAAAAAGTTGCAAAAATTAAATTAAAATTAGTCACGTTGTCGAAAGAAAAGGGGTTTTTCTTTAAAACATTGCAAAAGATTGAATGGGTTTAACCTACGAATTCAAGGTAAAATCAATGCTAATGAGATAAATTATATTAAATGGTAAAAATATATTCTATTTATACTTTAAAACCATTCAATATTATAATTTAACTATATAAATTATTACGATGAAAAAAGTTGTTTTTAATTAAAATATGGCGTGTTTTTACTATTCATTAAAATATAAAAGTTATCAGAAAAATATCAAAACTTTATCCAATGTAAATTTTTATATCCTGATTCAAAAATATAATTTTATTTTGTAAAATTGATCTTATAAACATTTCAAAAACTAGATTTAATGTGGGTGCGCCATCAAAAGGCGGCAAAACTGTATTTTTGAAATATACATATTTTACCTAAAATATTTATTCTGTTCTTATACCATGTTCTAGAAAATGTGTAAGATGAATAATAATGTTATAAAATTCCAAATTTAGTTAATACTATTCATAACGTCTAGTTCATAATAATATTATAATAATATATCGTTGTTTAGTAAAACCCAGTATTGCGTACAACACACGCTATCGAGGAAGGTCGCGATTGCGTGTAATGCAAGCCAGGTTAGGGTTGCGTGTTGTGAAAGACTCCTTTTTTGTTTCATATAACATAATCCAACCATTTTTCACTTATACATTGAATATATATATATATATACATTCAATGTTGCGTAGAATGACTACTATCAAACGAGCATGAAATTGTTTGTGGCACAATCTAAGAATAGTGTTGCGTATAATGCAAGCTAATACGGTGTTGCGTATAGCACAAGATAATCGTTTTGTAGCTTACAACACATGATATCAATGAAATTAAAATAATATTTTTCATAAAATCTCGCGGTGTTACATTTTATAAGACGGGTGAGGGGCACCTTAGGAGAAACTTAAAATATTGTTTTATAATAAAATCATTTTGGATTTCTAAAGACTCCAAAATGTATTATTTAAAGGATACGGTGGTTATGGGTCGAAAAACACTCAACCAGTAGGTTTTATACTAGTTTGGGTCACTATATAAACCTTATATTTTATATTTAACTGTTAGTTAAATAGTTTGACATTTACCATGTCTCTTTGTATTTTTATATTATATGGTTAATAAAATAACATAAACATCCAAAAGAACCCCAAGTGGTTCATTAATGACATATAGAATATTATTTAAGCCCTTTGGCTGATACTTAGATTTTTAGGATTAGACTACCAATTAATAATATAATATTTGTTTTAAAAACTCTTTTTTGTCAATTTTGACACTATTTGGTATTTTGTTTTTTCTAAATTCATAACAGCATTATTACTTTGCATAAAATTCATCTAACCAACCCTAACATGTCATAGTAACCTATAAAATCAGTTTATTGCATTAAAAGTCTCAAATTACATTTATATGTATATTTATAATATCAAATATTTTAATATTTTATTAATAAGGTAATTACTGGATCATCATTGTGTCAAAAATAAATTTAATTATTTAATGTCTAAAAAATATAAATAAAATACCATTGTGTAAAAAATCTTTTATATTTCTAATTAATATTTATAGTCGAATATATCACATGTGTAACCCTATATTAAAAATAGTTTAGTTATTAAACATTGAATTTAACACTTTTAACTCTTCTTTGAATTCAATAATAATAAATGTCCTAATCTAATCCAAGTTGACCTATAGGATCGTATTTTATACCTAAGGTTATTTTTGGTCGAATTACACTTATCCAATAGATTTAGGAAATGTGTTAGGGTAATAATAATATCATTTTTACCCTTAATTACCATATTTATTTTTAATCGTGGTAAATAAAAGTAAAAAATTATTATTCACAAAAAAAATTATTTTCATCTTTTTGAACCACAATTGACTTACTGTTATCAACCGTGTCTCTTAGATTTTTTAAATTCAACTCACATAAGAGGTAAAATTATGTTTTATGTAAATTCTCAAATACTCCTAGGAGGTGGGTAAAAGCCGTTAAAAAGTTCAATAAAATATTTATATGTCTAAAATTATTATAAAATGACACCATTGAATTAAATTAAACTTATATAGGTATTGTATATCTATTTTTAATTAAAATAAATTTAAATAAATAATTAATTATTTTTATAAAATGTCATTTTTAATCAATAACTCAGTGTTTTTCACAATTCATCGAAAATTGAATGTTTTCATAAAAATACCAAAATATCACCCTAAGATAATTTTGAAATTTTGACTTAAAAAATTAATTATATTTTACCAAATTCAAGACATAGAATATTCATTTATTAATTTAAAATTAATTTCTATTGACAAAATCGAAAAGAGTGTTTTTAAGAAATAATAACTAACAAAAGATTGATACTTGTTTATGTTCAATATCAACGTGAAATTATTTCCAATGAATAAAATTGGATTAAATGGTAAAAATATAATATATTAATACTTCCAAAACATTAAAATTTATAATTTAACAATAAAAATTATTTTCTATTAAAAATGTTGTTTTTAGATAAAATATGGTATTTTTCACTATTCACCCAATTATGAAAGTTGTTAGAAAACCACAAAAAAATTATTGAAACAAAATTTTTATGTCTTCATTCTAATGAAGACGTATATTTTGTCAAATTGAATATATAAAAGTTTAAAATATTGTATTTAAAAGGATTCTCCATTAAAAGGCGGTAAAATTTCATTTTAAAAAAAATTATTCTTTTAACTGAAAATAATGATTTTTTTTATTTTTTTTATGTCTAAGAATCTCATAATATGTATTCTAAAATTATAAGGATTATATAAAGTTCAAAATTTAGTTAATACTATTCATAACCTCTTTTGAACGGCTAGTTTGGAATGTCGTGGTGCGCTTGAACTCGGTCTTGGGTGTAGTGCAAGTTATTGAATTACATTGAAAAAATAACATACTAGGAAATCTTGGGGTGTTACATTCTTCCCTCCTTCAATAAATTTTGTCCTCGCAATTTGAAATTGTTCTTCAAAAATAAATGGTTGAAAATAAAAAATACCTTTGTGGGAAAACACACATCGGAAATTGGGTTAATAAAATTTATTCTTAATAAGAGGAAAAGGGGAATGAAAAAGTCACCAAAAAATTATGATCTCTCTTAGGAGAATATTAGTGTAAATTAAAGGCACATAATTGAAGGAAAAACGTAAATATTTATAGGGAGTGATTGATGTCATCAGTCACAAATAATTGTAGAATTGAGAGCTTCAAAGCCATCAATATATGATGATTTGAAATATCATTGGTTCAACAAAACATAAAGTATTCAGATAAACATTTTTATTTTTAATATCTCTTACCTAAAGTTTAACAATTAATTTCTTCTTCGAATAATAGAAGAAAAAAAATTTGTACTTGACAAGTAGAGTTTCATCCTATAACTAATTTCTACCACAAACTCATCTTTAACACTAAAAGATAACCGAAATTAAAAAAGTATTCTATTTATCCTATTCATATAGGGTTCCAAAAAAAATAATTTCTAATTCATCTACAAGACCATTAAAAAACAAAATTATTCATTCTAGGACTTCCAGTGGGCTAGTGGTTGGTGATACACCCTTGTCGCCCATAAGTTGCGGGTTCATGTCTCGCGATCATGCCGGACGTGACGGGTTGCCGCTCGACCTCCGGGTTTTCCTTTTTATGGAAATACAAAAATAATCTCATACTGACCTTATTCAAAATACTTATTTCCAAACTCACAGTCCAAAATTTATAAGGAATATAAACACAATAAAGATCCTTTTTTCCACGTAATAAAATGTGAACACCTTCATCGTGTATTCTTCTAAACACTGCTACGTCATAAATTACCATAAAACCATATTGATTAAATTCATTCTCCATTATTCCTTATAGAATACTAGATATACTCCTTCTATCCAAAATGGTTTGAAACTCCAACAATGATGGAATAAACAAATCAATAATCAGTTTCAAGGTAGTCAATAATATCCAATATAATTTATCCAAATCAATCATGTATTATTCCAAAAATCACTAACTTAGTATCAGAACCATTTTATGTTTTATATTTCTCTCAACCGTGTATTTTTCAAAAATTTAACATACTATTGAGTCACTTTTGTCGGTTCCACACAATTTCAAGTCCTTAATGAAATAGTACTACAATACAATCCTTATATACTCTATAATTCTTATAACATGTAAATCATTAATAAAATACTCAAATGACAGAATACATTATTAAAAATGTATGAAATCTAATCATTCCTCTTCATCTTCAGTTGTATCATAACTTTATTATTATCCAATAGCGGCAGTTGGGGTACACTTTGATGATTTGGACATTGTTTTGCATAGTGTCCCAACACTTTGAAGATGAAGCACTGTACATTTGAGACTATTTTCTTACCCTTACAATAACGTACTTGGTGTCCTTTTTCTTGACACTTATAAAAAACTCCCATTACCTTCAAGCATTTACCAAGGTGATTCTTTCCACAGTTATCACATATGTGAAAATCCTTCTTTTCCCTCTTCCCTTTATCCATATTTATATCGTCCATATTTTTCTTCTCTTGCTTCCCTTCAAAGCCATAGGACTCAGATAATTCTTTACTTATCTTATTAACACATGATACTATTTATTCGTATGTTGAGAATACATCGAAGACTATTTCCCTTCTAAATGTTGACTTAATACTGTGAATGTTATGATCCTTCTTACACTTTGGATCATACGTATTATCAGAGTTCACATTCATTCTATTGGGAGCCATTTCTATACAATCGAATACAACAGGTCCGATTATGAATTTCAATGAATAATTCCAAACTTGTAAAATACCTAAAGTAAATTGAATAGTTTATGGATATAATACATAATCATAAAAAATGTTTTCCATGATGAAGTATATACTCATAAACCCTTCATAATGGTTTGTAATGAAAATGAGAATTATCCTAAGCATGTCCCCCAGGAGTGTCATAACCAAGAGTGCAGCAAGGCCCATTGTCGTGCACTAGTTCTCATTCAAGTCTAGCTCAAAGTAGTGTTTTCAGGTTTTACCCCTAGGTACAGATGTGCCAGAGCCACCTCTACCTGCTCGTATCCAAATAGGGATGTATTGCTTGGAAAAGTCACAAAATCTCTACAATACCAAAATTCTAGAAAGTTCTTCTATACTAATCCTCAAAGTCTATCTTTGGGATATGAGCTCTAATCATAGTTTATCTAAATATAGTTTCCAAGGTTTTTACTAAACATCCCCTAATTCCAACTATAACACCCCAACCCCAGAATCCCAGAGTTGATGCATTATTACGTATCAATGGAATTATCACAAAAGATCGAGTCTCGAAAGACCGATTAGTTTAGTAGCCTTGGAAGTAATAGATACATTCATAAGCATTACATTACATCTTAAAATGTAAAACTACAACAACATTGTTTCCATAGACAACACTGAGAACCCACAACCCATTCCTGCAGGTCAGTCATAATATACTTCTTCACATCCTGGGAAAAATAAAACATAAAAAGGGGTGAGCTCAGATGCTCAGTACGGATAACGATATAGCGGAAACATTCATAAATAAGCATAAAAATTTAAGGAAATGTATAAGACTAAAACAAACGCCTTTTAAAATTAAACATCAGCATAATATGGAAAATATAAATTCAAATAATTTCATTTACTTATGCACATGGATAATCAACTAGTAAATTAATCACATGCAATATCAATATCCACTTTCATAGTGATGGAATTCATAATTCCAGACTTTCATAACCACATAGTAAAGGGATTGTGCCAAGACTACAAATAATATTTCATCAAGGCCTTATGACAAGACACTAGTTTTTCTCATGAGACCTACCAATTCATCGAGGAGATATATTGGGCTCCACCCATCACTTACTAAGTCCAATGCATTCCTCGTACGAAAAGGTTTAAACATAACATAATCATTCGTATTAAAATTAGAATAAAAAATGTCAATACATTATCCATAAACCATGAATGGTGTAAAAACAACACATCCATTGTCAAACATATCACAAAAACACTTAGTACAACATTGAAGATTTATTTCATAATAAATCAACTTCAAACAAGTTTAAAATCCATCAAAGGATGTTGACATAGATGAAAATGAGTTGAAAAAATATTTTAGATAAATATCCATTTTCCATGATAACATTTAAAAGCCACAAAATTTACAAAGGAATAAATTTAAATACATTTTTTGAATCAATGTGTCCCATACCACTTAGGAACTTTTTAAAGTAATTAACATTTTAAAAACATTCATGTCCATTTAAATAAATCATAAAAAACCATTTTGAAAACATGGAAATTAATGCGAAAGATTTAGAAGAATAAATATTTAAAACATTTGAAATGATGTTTTAGTAAAAAATAACCTTAAAATAATCCCTTTGAAAACTCTTTCATGAAACGTGGACATGGATAATAATTATGTCTCAGTAGATACTTACGTAAAAACAATCTCTGATAATAAAGTGATTGTGAAATTAACCCATACCTTGAACTTTTCTTTGGTTGAGGGTACGTTTGACCACCTGTATAATGACCATTATATGTTATTAGATTATACCAGAACCATATTAAGATTTATTATATCATAAATTATTCATTTATGACTTTATACTACCCATTTAATAATGATTTTCATGTTAAATTAAAATTTTGCGTAATAATCTCTTTCTTTATCGTACATATTTTAACTTTTTATTCATGATCATATTATTTATATCATGATTTAAATACATCAAGAATATAAACCTTGATTTATAAATCATACATATTTAGAATATAAATATTTATAATACACGGATATAAGAAATGGAAAACACAGTTTATGGAGACGGTAGGCCGTACATACGCATAAACGATGTTTTTGTTTTCATATCGTATTGAACAGAAGTAAGTAATAAAGATATATGTAAGTACATAAATACATAAATATATAAATATATATATCTCCAGTAGCATTATTATGTCATATATTACATACTTATTAGTAATATATATTTTTATAATCGTCGATGAATGGTGAACATGAAAATGAATCTTATCTCATCAGGGAGAGGGTAATCTGTACGTACGCACGAGCGATAATATGATTTCCTTAAAGGTGTGAAATTTGATGGTATATTAATTTTACAAAAACATTATCATGTTATTTTTATTATTTATATAAATATTACTCATCATTATATCTATCCAAATAAGATAGTGTTGAATAAAGAATTGCACCACGGCGTGGAGACGGTAAGCCGTACGTACGCACGCATGGTGACATTATAATTCATAGGATGGATAAAATAATGATTATGGATGTGCCATATTAGTAATAACATAAAATTATATATAAGGTACTTGATTTGTTATTTTGGTATGGTAATAACAAATAAGGAGTAAGTGGAAGAAGAAAAGAACTTGAAAGAGGGTGGTGAAATCATTACATCCTTTTCGGGTTATTCCTTTTGATTTGATCAAAAGGGCTCTGTAGGATGGATTTATGATCAAACTAATGCCTTTAGGATGAAGGTAGGATAGTTTTGAGGGTATTTGGGTAGTGGTTGGGCGCAAAAATGGGCTTTGGAGGTGTGAATTTGAGGGAAGGGGAAGTGTCCTTTTATAAGAGGGGTGAGGGGAACCTTAAGAACAACTTAAAATATTATTTTATAATAAAATCATTTAGGGTTTATAATTGCTCCAAAATTTATTATTTAAAGTATATGGTGGGTATGGGTCGAAAAAAACTCATCCAATAGGTTTTAGACAGGTATGGGAAACTATATAAACCTTATCTTTTATATTTAACTCTTAGTTAAATACTTTGACATTTACGATGTCTCTTTGTAATTTTATATTATATGGTTAATAAACATACTATAAACTTCCAAGAGAACCCCAAGTGGTTCATTAATGACATATAAAACAGTATTTATTCCCTTTTACTGATCCTTATATTTTTAGGAATAGACTACCAGTTAATAATATAATATTTGTTTTAAAAACACTTTTTTTCAATTTTTAAACTATTTGGTATTTTGTTTTTTCTAAATTCGTAACATCATTATTACTTTTCAAAAAATTAATCTAACCAATTATAACATTTCATACTGACCTATAATATTATTGAAATTCATTAAAAGTCTCAAATTACTTTTATTTGGATATTTATAATATCAAATATTTTTATATTTCATTAATTAGTTAATTATTGCATCATCATTGTGTCATAAATAAATTTACATATTTAATATCTAAAAAATATAAATAAAATACCATTATGTAGGAAATTGTTTTATATTTCTAATGAATATTTATAGTTGAATTTATCTTATTCCTAGCCCTATATTACAAAATAATTAGTTATTAATTGTTGAATTTAACACTTTTAACTCTTCTTTGAATTAAATAATAATAAATTTCCTAATCTAATACATGTGGACCTAAAGGATCATATATTATTCCTATGGTTGTTTTTGTTTGAATAACACTTATCCAATAGAATTAGGACATATGTTAGGATAACAATAATATGATTTTTACCCTTAATTACCTGATTTAATTTTAACCGTGGTAAATAAAAGTAAAACGTTACTATTCAAAAAAATTATTTTCATCTTATTGACACATAATTTACTTACTGATATCAACCATGTCTCTCGAACATTTGAAATTAAACTCACAGAAGTGGTAAAATTATTTTTTATGTAAATTTGCAAATGCTCCTATGAGGTGGGTAATAGAAAGTAAAAAGTTCAATAAAATTTTTCTATATCTAAAATTGTTATAAACTTACTCCATTGAATTAAAATGTAATAATATATGTATTATGTATATATTTTTACATAAAATAAATTTAAATAAAATAAATAATTATTTAAATAAAAAGTCAGTTTTAAGCAATAATTCAGTGTTTTTCACTATTCATAAAAAAATGAACGTTTTCAGACAAATACCAAAATTTCACTTTCAGTTAATTTTGATATTATGAATGAAAAAATTAATTCTATTTTACCAAATTCAAAACATAGAAGTTGTATTTTTTAATTTAAAACTAATTCCCATTTTCAAAACCAAAAAGAGTGTCTTTAAGAAATAATAACTAATAGAAGATTGATACTTGTTTATGTTCAATTTCAATGTGAAATTATTTAAAATGAATAAAATTTAATTAAATGGTAAAAATATAATATATTTATACTTTCAAACCATTAAAATATATAATTTAACACTACAAATTATTTTTATTAAAAAAGTTATTTTCAGTTAAAATATAGTATTCTTCACTACTCACCCAAATATGAAAGTTATCATAAAAATGAAAAACAAAATATTGAAACTAAATTCCAATTTATAGATTCTAAAGAAGAAGTTTATTTTGTGAAATTTAATATATAAAACTTTCAAATATTTGATTGAAAAATGGTTCTCCATTAAAAGGTGGTAAAATTGCATTTTAAAAAATAAATCTTTTATCTCAAAAAAATGAATCTGTTTTTTTATTATGTCTAAGAAACTCATAATATTTATTCTAAAAATATAAGGATTATATAAATATCAAAATTTAGTTAAAAATATTCATAACCTCTTTTGAACAGCTAGTTTGGTATGTCCTGGTGTATTTGAACTTGGTGTTGCGTGTAGTGCAAGTTATTGTATTACTTTGAAGAAATAACATATTATGAAATCTTCGGGATTTACATTAGGGATGCAGTTCAGTCCACATGTTTTCATTGTATCCAATTCAAGATGAGACGGGTCTAAATCCTTCAATGATTATATTAACAACCATGTAAACCCCTTTTCAACTTCTACCTTACCGTTTTTTGCAAGGGTGTTTTTAATCTAACGGTGTTTTCATGATTTTTTCCATTAAAATGAAATGAAAGTGTTTATGTTCGACCATTTTTTATTAGTTTTGAAATATGTATGGTTCAATAGTAAACATAGTAGTCTTTAGTTAACGTTACCTGAAATTTAAATAAATTTTCAGTGGATACCATCAGATTCTTTAATGAATATGGTCGATGAACCTACATGTATTATTAAGGATGTGTCTTTTTTTGTTTAAAAATTGGGTTGTATGAGTCAGTATATGTAGTATATGTCCCCCAATTTTATATTTTATTTAACAAGTTGGTTTCAGGGTTAACCATTAAATATTATATTAAGGACACTCCAAAGGTGGGGAGTGTTGTGTCAGCTCGAGGAAAATGTGTCCTTACTATTGAAGGGGAACAACCTAGAGGGTAGTTCTAAATTGGTCGACAGTCCATCATTTTTCATTTTCATGTTGGATCGAAAATATTTGGATAACATGATCTCTATTTTAAAAGGTATTTTCATCCCTTTTGGAGTTGTTAATTCCTCATACTATTAGTGTACTATAGGTAATGGTGACCATGTCCCTTATATTGGTGTCATCTGGTACATTGGGATAACATTGGAATTATTCCATGAAATGTTTTAAATACCATTGGGATTACTATGATATTTTGATTATAGTCCCAAACAAGATGCATTGTTGTTTTAGAGGTCCGTTTGATCCCGAGTGATACATGGGTTCCCATGTAGGAACATTGTGCACAAATACATGGGAACCAATTGTTTCTTATTGACTTGAACAATTATTGTTTTTGTATGGGTTTTTGTAATGTTCTTATATAGGACATTCAGAATGATCCAACATCTATCTTGTAATATTGAAATGTGTATTTACTTGTATGAGGTACTAGAATCATAGTTTTTTACCCAAATATTAGCCAAGATTTTTTTGTCTTGGATGTGGTGTATAAAATCTTTTGGATCCAAGTGCACAAAATCGAGGGTTGTTATATGTTCTTTCTATGAAATGATGGTAATTTTTTTTGTATTTAGAAACTATAGGAAGTGGACTACAGACATCAATGGGTGTTCTGAAAGAGGTCTTAATGTGGCTTCATCAAAAATAATTTGGCATATCTTTTAAAATTCTCTAGACTTCTAGGGTGGGTGCCTCGAGGATAGTGGACCACGTATTGTTAAACATGAAATACTCTCTCTTTTAATGAGTGGTCTGTGGAGAATTTATAGATGTTTTATTATTGGGTTTGTAGGTGCGTTGGGAATTGGAAATGTGATGTGACCATTATGGTGAGGCTTCATGACCTCGAAAGTTTGGTTGTTTCTTTCATTGTTTTACATAGAATTCATAGGGTAGAGAAGTTGAAAGGTGGGAAGATAGAATCATTCTAGAATTTCTCAAAAGGTTAGGATTGTAAATTTTTTAGTTTTCATACTTATTATTACTGTTAATATTAATACTTTTAGGTTAGGGGAGGAACTTGGGGTTTATAAGGATTTTCTGATGCCCACAAGACCGAAATAATGGAAAAAGGATGGGCTAGGTGGTCTCTATGTGACCTTGTGAACAAGGCCACATGCTCATGTGGGATGCAATAGAACCTGGGTAATGAGCTACCATATGTTCTACATGTGGTTTTTCAATCCGTACAGTAGGCCATGCAAGGATTCCTATTGAAGAAGCACCATCTACATTGTTGGCACACGATTTACTAACCATGAAACCTAATCTTGAGTAATTTTTTTATTAAAAATTCCATTTCATCTATAATTAATGTTTTATCACACATTTCTTCCCCATTCTCTCTCCCACTCAGGTTTCTCCTCTCCTCTAGGTGCACAAAGACACTATCCCTCTACTCATGGTGTTTTTATGTTAATCCATCAATATTGATATGTTTCTTTCATCATTAGAAGCTAAATAACCATCTCAATAAGCTCACTCCACCACACCATTTTATTTGTTGGTGTATCTCCTTCTAATTTTTCTATTTCCATGTAACATACCTTTTCCCTGTGATGGGGTGGGGGTTGAAAAATCTCCTTATTTCTCTCATTCTATGTTGAATCAATCCATGTAGTCAGATGTGTGTAGTCCCATGACCTCGTGGTAGAGCACTTATTCCTTTTATTTTCCATTTAATCACTTTATGTATTTTCAACATTATGCTAATTTTCAAAACCTTCTGGAAAGGCCTCAATCATGAATACTAAAATGACCCAGATAGTTTACCATGCCCATAGTGAATCGTGCTTTTGGGGAAACCGAACTGCAGGTGATTGTTTTTCATTTAAATAGCCCATCATGTGTGATAACTTAAATGGACTAAAATTTCTTATAACTTGGAATGAGTTTCACCGTGGTTCTAATCACTAAGATGGTTAAATTTATTTTTTGTGGATAATGAACCATGAGATTAACCATTTTTTATGGTAATTGTTTATGATCAATTATAATTTTTTGGTCCAAGTGCAGTGACATAATACATGACATGAGTGAAGTTTCACTTGAGTATTAATTTCCTTGTGTTTAATTACTTATGAAATTAAATGACACCCTTATGCCATATGTATAATGTATACACAAGTTGATTACACATCAAACCTCATTTCATAGGTCTTTGTTACCTATGTATTATTCCATGATCATTGTTCTCATAAATTGAAAATGTTTTTTGTTTATACTAATCTGCTTATATTTTATTGTAAGCTTCACCACACTGGATATCATGAGATATTAATATGTTATTTATGACATATGGTAAGAGGATTGATTATTCCATTTGACTCATTTACATATCAATATCCATTTATATTTATTTATGTGTATTTCATTATTGAATATATTAAACTATATGATATTTCATGCTAAGATTGTTATCTTGTAACATTAAATTTCATATGATGGGATGCAACTATAAAAGTGTTATTCCTAGTTTTTTTACATGTGCCATGTTGATGGCTTGTATTATATTCTATTGGATAGTTTGGTATCTTGGGATCTTTCCATGCCCTTGAATTCATGAGGTTCTTATACAATGTCTTGAAATTTTAAATGCATTGCAATGATAATATGATTTTTTTGATATGGATTACATGACACGGGCCATGAGAGAACATGAGATCTGTATTAAGGACTCATGGATGGACTCATCCTACTTGGTATGTAACGACACACTGTTCAAGGAGATATGCTTTGAATTCTAGTAGAGGGATTCCTAAGAAATTCAATTATTCATTATTGATAATGGTTCTCCAGTGGAAGAAATGAGGATGAGCCCGTTTGGCTAGATGGTTATACTAGGCCTTGGGTGATACATGTTCCCATGTGTGATATACATGGTATGGACTCAAAGTCACCATCCAAGAGTAATACAAGGGGAGTTTTATGGGACACATTGGATGGGATCGATGGTTTGGGTTATTGGATGTTCTCATTGCGAACATTGGGTTTCAGATGTGATTGCTATGAATGGGCTTGAAACACCACCTCAGATTTAAAGGATTGAATGATTCAATGAAAATGTGAGATTATTTTATTATTAGTTGTGTTGGGTTTCCTTGTCCACATTTGTTTCCTTATTTCATGATTATGAGAACACTTGGTTGTTGTTATGTATGGGACACCAAAATGAAGCACAATATTAGGTCATACATTATTTGTTTGTTATGTTTTATTTTGGACCTATTATACACTACATGATTTTCATAGGTACTCGATAGAACTACTTTCATATTACAGAGCGGGTTGTATGGGATAGGTCTGCCTTAGAAACCTAAACTAATTTATTAAATAATTATTTATTTATCTCTATGAATTTATTTAATATGAAATGGTGGTATATATGTCTTTAATGAAATGGAAAGGTCTACACATAGTTGGTGCTGAAATACATATATTTATACACCACACCCAGCTCGAGTATTGTTTGGAACCTGAGTAGTCTTTATGATTTTAGGATTGGATAATGGGAATTAGGATGCTTTTGATGCTTGATTCCTTTAATGATTAGGATGGAGACAATGGGGCAGAAGACAGATACAATGCTTTAGATGCTTTACCGGTAGTTTTTGGTAGTTTTTAGATTTTTTTCAGCATGTTGTATATGCTTCTACCCATGTACCCCGGCATATCCATTTTTATCGGCTCATGAAATTCCATTTTGATCATTTTATTTGTTGTTGAAATTTTATTCTGCTAGTAATTCATTTACTATACATGATTTATTCTTTTACTTCTGCTGAGTTGTGATTATAGTTATTCTTGTCCAATTTATTTATATGTTGTTTACCGTTGTGCATTGTATATCTATAAAGGAATAGTATCCACAAAAACATATCATTAGACCTCACAACCAGTGGGAAGCCAATGGTGTTCATCTATTTGGGAAAGAGGTCATGTGATCAACTGAGCCTGGGGCACAGTTGAGTGGCATCTGGGTCCGGGATGTTAAAATTTCCAAATAAAACATTATCATTGATGGCTAAAATTCCTAAATGAATGAATGTCACATAGATTCTCAATTCATGAATATCATTCTATAAAAGGAATCAATGGTTATCATCAACTATAATTATGTCTCATTCATGGTTTGGGGAAGGCTATGTGCATTTCTATAGTGGCATAAAATCTTGGTTGGGTTATGTGTATAATTAAAAGAATAATGTGGTGGTAAATGGATATATCAATTATGGTAAAATGAGATAAACTGCCCAGAAAGACATAAAATAACCATTTTCAAGAAAAAAATTAGATATTGGTCACCCTCTCTCCTTCACGGAAAATTAATTATTTCTATTTCATATCCAAAAAATATTTATGTATAGGATTAATATTTTAACCATATAATTTATAAATCTTATCAAGGTTCATTTTGGGTAATATTTTATATTTCTTATATTTTTATACGCTTCTATATGATTAAATTGATATTTTGGGTACACCGATAGTGATTTCCCAAGAAACCTTGCAAGAGGATTAGTGTTTTGGATGAGTTTTCATAGTCTGTATCATGGATATTCTAAACCATAAAGCTTCATCTAAAATCATTTGAAAATGATACAATGTAATTATTAATTATTGTAAAATGGTTCATCAAACAATGTGGGAAAACCATTTAGTTCCTCCAGTATCCTAAAATGGGCATAATTTTTTCACCAATTTTCTAATACTCTGTGGCAGAATTGTATGATGTGAACTAATAAATATAAATTTTATTTATAAACCAAAGGTACTAAAATTATAATCATTCTACTCTATGTGGAAAATGACCTCCACCTTGTATAATAATATTGGTCAATTTGGTTATTATTTGATTTCTGGTGATTGATTTTTACAAATAATTGAGTGTTGGGTCAATATTTACAATGGGATGTCTGGGATTGATTTAATAAAATTTTGAACTTCTAGATCATCTTCAGTATCCAAAAAAACAATAGATTTAGACTTCTAGTGGAAGATGTAAGTATTTTTTCAGGATCTATGTTTCATTCTTGTCAATTCATCTTGGATTATGATTCTATTTAATAAAAATTCAATTAGCATTTATTATTCCTTGGGAATCATTGAGTTCAAAGTTTTATATCATCTTGTTTTTTAATAAAATATAATTAATGAGATATTATCTATTAGTAATTTAGGTTTTACGATCTTCCCTTTTCCTAAGACCCAACATTATAATTTGTAAATAAAAAACATTGAGTTGTTTAAATTAAGTGTGTTTTCGTGGGTGGTTTCATGAAAATTCATTATTGTAATAACTATGCATGCTCTATCAATTCTAATAAATAATTATATATTGATAATGGAATGGTATATGATTTACATTAATGTGTGTGTTGTAATTTTCAATATAAAATGGGCCTATATTCCTATTTTATAAAATGATATTTGATTATACAAATAATTGTATTTTTTGGATAAAATTGGTTTCAAATAATGATTTTTATATGAAAATCTTTATGGAAATATGATTTGAATTACAATAATCCATTTATATTGTTTTGAATACAATATCACATGTGATCCTTGGGTAGTTAAATGGGATTTTTTAATGATATGTTTCATTTATCAGTAGGGGAATCACACATCAAGATGTTCCTTTTACCCCATTACATGTGTTCTTAGGAATAGTATATATGATATCTTTTAGTAAAATTAAACATCAGGGTATTCCCCTACCCATTAGGTGAGTGTTCTCGGGATAATATAAATGAACAGTAGTCCTAAAATATCATTTTATAAGAAAAATAGCTCTCCTAGACATATTATACCCTATTAGTATTATTCATTATTCATTTATTATGTTACATATTTATGGTTTATGATTTTTAAATTTTAAATAAATTTTTTAATTTCATTAGAACAATATTTAATGTGAGAACATTTAAAATATATTCAAAATTGTTTCTTTAATAGTATTATGTTAAACAATATAAAATTGTATGTCATTCTTTATTTTTAATTAAAATGTGAATATTTTTATTTTTACACAAATCCAACTCTTGGAACCCCTCATGGGGTCCTATAAGGATTTTTTTTCACACCACGCACACACCCTTTGGTGTCTATGGAATTTTTTTATTAATTTTTGAAATTGAAATGTGCTACAATTAGATGGCCAGTTTCAAGGATTTTATGGAATGGGTATCTAGTGGTGATGTTTTTGTGTCTTACCAATATAAAATAGGTTGATAGTTTTCATTAAATTTTATACTTTGGGTTTGTTTGTTGATTTTTTACTTCTATTTTTTCTTTTTCTACATTATAGTATCACAATAACATATTAATATTAAATATTAATTATATTTATTCAATGAAGGTTTTTGTTTAAAAATGGGTTAAATAATTCCAATTTGTTTTTGATGTTTTTGGGTGCTTGTCATTAGCCCTTGGGGATTATGAACATCATTCATGTATTGTTGTGAATTTTGTTTCCGAAACAATATTAATGGGATATCTTGGACAATTCATGAAAAATTAGTATAAAATGAGTTTTTTCTCATGATCTCATGCCATGGGATGTTTTGTAGATAGTACGGACAATTTTTTTGAAATTAGAGGCCAGTACGAGTGATTGTCTGTCCTGCTTTCATTATAACAGTCCAATTGTTACCATGGGAAAATCAAACAATTTTATTATACATGGAGTGTTCACATTAACATCAACATCAATGATAAAATATAAAACCTATTTTATACCTAAGAGTCTGTTTCTTGGGTTTTGAGATCATCATGAATTATTTGGGATTTTTTAGATGAGTATGGTATGAGTGATGTTTGTAGGACAATTTTACCTCACAATACCATGTCTTTTGGTGTAAATAAAACATTGGTAACATCCAATGAAAATATTTTTTTTAATAAATCCATTTATACAATAAATTAATATTTCACATCATAGATTTTCCATTCAAGAAAATTTATCTTGAGGTGATGTGTTTTTCGATGTATGTGTATTTTAGTGATTCTATATCATAAATCCCTCATTTAGGATGTAACCCCCATCCCCATTGTGTTTTTGTCATGCAAGCCTAGATCCATATACATTCAGTTTTATTATTCCCTGCCTTAATCCCAAGGACCTTTTAGGTTACTTTGGGTCTCTCGGCATATTCTAGATCAATGTTTTTGATGTTTGATCTCTAGATTAGTTGTATTGCTTTTCATTAGGTATGCAGCATTTTTTTCTCATTAATTTATATTGTTGTAGAGGTATCATTGCCTGAATTTATGGTTATGTGATCATGGTTTAATTGTCTTCTAATCGATAACTCTCTCACATGACTAAATCTGGTAGGTTATGTGACCTCATGCATGCCTATCCATATGTCATGGTTTTTCGATGGCTAGTGTGGGTGGGATTAAAATAGTGGGGAGAATGTACACCATAGTATAGAGTATAATATAGTATAAATAATTCTTTATAAATAAACACTATATCAACCAAAATAGTATAAATAATATATCATATAATGATGAAGAAATAAGAGGAAACAAATAATCCAGTACTAATAAAAAATGAAATGACTTGTTGAGATGTTTCTAAATTTTCAACTAAAATAAATAAAAAGAAATGAACCAGGTGACACAATATAATCTCAAATGAACCCTATCTTGAACCAGTTGTCAGACCAATATCCAATATCTAACCCATACATCAATAAATAAATCTATAAAAAGTTCTATTTCTCTTATCTAAACATTCATCCATGTATTATACTCACGTAACAAAGGGAATCCTGAGTATGGTATGAGAAAAATATTAGTAGGTCGACACCATGGTATCTAAACATAATTATCCTAATAATATGTTTATGTAATAAATAGAAAATGGGTGTATTAATGACTCAATTATCATTTTATAACAATCAGCCAACTTTGGCTCTATGTAGTAATATCATTGGCCACATAGCATAACCATTCCAACCAATACCCAAATATCCATGGCATAACATAACCTTTATTGGGATCATTATGGTATATATATGATCATGTAGTATAACCATGGAAACCATAAACAAATATCTAATTATAAATTACAATAAATGTTCGCCATTCCCACTATATAATTATTTCAACTGTGGAATGGTCAGATAATTCTAAATATAAGAATTATAAGAAGGGATTGGGAAGATCCCACATAATATAAGTATTACATCATGGTACTGGGCAGAGGCCACTCAATATAATAATTATATTATGGGACTGGGAAGAGTTCACATAAAATAAGAATTACAATGTGGGACTAGGCTAACCCCCTCAATATACCCAATATAGCATGGGATTAGGCATATCCCTCATAATATAGGTATTACATCATGGGACTTTGTAGAGCATGATCAATATAAGAATTATAAAATGGGATTATGAGGTACTCACTCAATATAATCATTACCGAATGAATCACAAAACATGTCATAGAAAAAGTATATCAAAATATTATATCATATGGCCCAATGTTTAATTCTATGAAATATCCATAATCATTTAATTAATCATTTCATTTATCATTTTGGTCATAACACATTAACATGATAGCCATTTAAAAAACCAAATCATTGAAAATGTGAATATATATTAGTAAATCAAATGAATATAAGGTCATGATACATATACCTTAAACAATTATCCAATTCAAATATATATTCAAGGGATGTCTCACCTATTTTGTAGAAATAAGCCATGTTATTATCAATTAAATCCATGGGATCCAACCAATTCCAAAATCATAATTTACCATTATTCATTCAATTAATTAATTTGTATGTTTAGTTAGCACAATCAAAATTATTGAAAAAAAAACATAGTTTGTAAATAGATCATAGGGTTAGGTTTTTGACCCCTACCATAATATTGTGATCAGAGTTATGCTTCAAACTGAAATCACCAACAAGAACGAAGGAAAATCTTATAAATCTAATAACCTAGAACAAACCATATAAATTTTTATATGAAACCACCATAGAGTTTTAAATAATACACCACTTAGATGTAGGAATGGAGGATATAAAATAAGAATAAATAAAAGGGAAGGACCAATGATCAAAAACCAAACCCCGACATATGGACTAGTGGAAATTTTACTATAATCCATCAGAGACACCTATGGCCTGAGAGAGAATAGGATGCATTGTTAGAATACGAAAAAAAATCACACATAATGTTACATAAAACCAATGATCATGAGTGTTAAATGGAATGTAACCCCTTTAAAGAACATATATTTATTCAATAAGGTTTATAACAAAAGAAAATTTTCTCTTCAGGATAATATTTATGGTTATTTACTATTACACATCATGAAATAATATTCCATGATGTCTATTTTTTAATGTTGTTAACTAGTTCATTACCTACATCCATTCACAACAATTGTTCAATGATATTTACACATCATGTAATACATTTTCATGACTTCTAAATTTTTTAGCGATTTTTCAGCCCATTTTCCATAAAAAAGGATCATATTACCTCTAAACCCCCAAAAATCAAATGAAACCCTCATATGATCATTTAAAAATTTATAATCACACTCCATTAACCCATATCATTCATACATGCATTGAATTTTGGTCATGTTCTCTAAAAATTATATCATTATCCAAATAAGACTCATCCAACAAGTTTTAAATATAATGAAATAAAAAAATTACATTTCACAAAAAAAAACTAAAATAGTGGCATACAATGAATAAAATGGAATCTTATAGCCTTACCACCATATAAAATCCCAACCTCATCCAACTCCTTACATCCATGTGGAGGATGTCTGTCCATTGGGATTCAATATTAGACTCCCCCTGAAAGGCATTCTTCAAAACAGAACCATACATCCATTTCACTAGAAGCAAAGGTATAGTCCTACACTGGTGATACTTCTCACTACAGACCACAAATATTTATTTGATGGTCCTCAAAGGATGCATCAAAATAGACATCTATAACGAAAACATCTACTAAATTATGAGATTCAGCGTATTATATAAGAAGATATTTTATGTGAACATGTGTGCATAGATCTATAGTGATGCGGATGTTCTATTTGATATTACACTTGACTGACCCTTTTCACTATCGAAAACATTCCAAAAAACCTAGTTTCTATCTTTCCATATTTCATGATATGAAATTTACCCAACCTACGATCAACCCCTTGGGAAACAGTATGGAGAACCTCAAACACTCAAGGTTATTTAGGTTGGTTAGCTTACGATTTTCTCCTACACATCGTTGTCACTAACTACTTACAGATCAATTAAACCTAATCAAATGTCTCTTGAGTGAGACATGGTCCAAAAAACACTAACTAACCTGAATCCATAAAGGAATGAGGAGAACATAAAATCCTTCCATTCAAATCCTAGAATGGTTCCATATGAATTGATTTTTTCAAACTTGTATTAAATGAATTATCTTTGAAGTCCATATGCTTATCCCATGACCCTACAAATTCCAAAACACAGGATCCAAACATATCCTACAAAACCTTAACATACCTCAATGATTGAATTTAATTATGATAACGAAATGATATATTCCGAAGAACCTTTGATTCGATAGACTTCATAAGACCTTGACATATCTTTGATGTGAAACAAGTATCTGTATCTGAAATGATACACCTCATAATACCATCAATATGAACTATATTTCATATGTAGAAACTCCCTATATCATAAACTGCTAAAGTCTCCCAAATAGGTAGGAAGTGAGGTACCTTCGTATATCAATCTATGATCACCCATATTTCCACATCCTTATGGGATTCCAATGTAGTCCTTTACAAAATTCCTTGGATACATCATCCCATTACCACCCAGGTGTAAAAAAAATTAAAAAACCCAAGATGGGATTTGATTCTTGTATTTCATCTACTGGCTCATGAAAATATATCCTCAAATAAAACAAAAACCTTCTATATTCCATACCACAAGTACTCTATACAAATATCACAATACTTCTTTTCCTAACCAAGATGCACCACCCATCCATATGGATAAAACTCTACAATAAAATCATTCTACAATCTTGTATGAACGCACACTCTTCCATAGAATAGAATATATAGGAAAAATCCATGAAACCCTCTAGATGGTGTCTCCCCACTATATAGGAAAACTCTTAGCACCATTCCCCTAGGAGAAGAAAACTACTCTATCTTAATACATTCAAGAATATCAGGTATAACAGATATTGATAGTAGAGTTGTTAAATCCCTAGACTCTTGAACATCTAGATGCATGGATACAATGATTTACATTATATGAAACTCATAATAAGACTCCCTCACTTCATCCATCTATATCTTAGGGATTAATAAATCATTATAAATTATTTCATTAACCTGTGTATTATCCAACATATTGTTGAAATATAGAAGACACTGAAATCACCCCCACTATCGATGGTTTAGGTCCCGCTGAAAAATGATTTAACTAAGGCTATTTTGTTGTGTGTACACCACAAAATATCACCCATTAGGTAATTAATCCATAATATCAATCCATGTACCACCACTATATAATCTAGATCATGAGTATGATAATTCTTCTCATGTGTTCACATTTTTCTAGATCCATAACCAACCACTTGATCCTTCTATATCATAAGCATCATAGTACTTATTATATACATTAGATTTCACTTGAAATGTGATGATATGTGTTGAGATCATAATTCATTTTGACTCCTAAAAATGTCCTTCACTAGAATCTAACAAAACAAACATCAACATTTCATAGTCACCCATGACATAAGTGATGACATATGTGATAAGTGATGGATAAAGCACTATCAATAACCTATTAAACCTAGGTAACTCTACCTCTCAATGAATTTTTGTGAGATGATCTCATGATATCATAGATTCATCATTCTTGGGGTCCTCTAACACCCCTTCTTGTAATATGACTTGGCCCAATAAGTATATTTTATCAACCCATAAAATTCATTTGGTTATCTTTGTGTAAATATGATGCTATCTCAATGTAATCAAGATGATTTCATGATATTTGAAATTATTATATTCTAACTAGGAGTACATTAATATTTTATCAATAAGAACCAACACATAATGGTCTAGACAAGGATAAAATATCTAATTCCTTAATCTTATGAATACAAGTAGTGAATTATTCAGAATAAAATATATCACTACAAACTCTTAGAATTCATACCTCTTACTAAAAGCAGTCTCAATCTTGTATGATGGTCTCACACTCAATTGGTGGTACACTAATCTCATGGAAAACATAGACAAAATCATGGCACTACTCAATTGATGAATGTGATCATAAATACATTGAATGGGATACCAGTTCCTGACCATCATCTTGTTCAATATCTCATAATCTACATATAATCTCAAAGTCCCATTAGCCTTCCTGGAGAAAATAAATGATGAACCCCAAATATATGTAAATGTCTTATAAAACCATAAACTTCCAGATCCTCCAACAGTACATTAAACTCTAAAATCAATAATGGTAATATCCTATAAGGTTTAATAGATACATGGTATATTCTAGACTCTAAATCAATAATGAAATTGATCAATATTTTAGTAGTTATGACAATTAAATCATCAAGAAAGTCATACTAAAAATGGTCTACTATTGGAGGAAAAGTATCCTACTCCATTCCGAAATAATTAAGAGTAATACTAGACATTAGTGTCATGAGAAAAATTAGTTTTCACTAACTTGGTCCCTCAAGACTAACCATATGATCCCACTCACCCTAGTGATAATATATTCATCCTTTTGTATATATAATGTAAACTCTTTTATAATAATATTTGATATGACACTATTATAAAATTACCCAGTCCCAATCTATAATAAAATTGAAACTGTCATTTCAAGTAAAAATTGTTTCCAAAAGAAACCGTAAGAACCAGGATCAATAAAACATGCCTTGGAATGTTTTATGTCCTCTTATTTCACTCTAAATGGATTATCAAAGGAAAAAAACTCCATCCAATATTTCCACAAACGATCCCAAACCATATAAAAATGTGGAATCTAAAAAGAAATGTGATTATCTTGTATCATGTAAAAAACAAAAATGGTAGATGTTACAAGAATCACACCTATGATGGTAGAAATTCATGTATCGACAATAGCCAGAGTAGTCAACATAACATACAACTGACTATAACCTCTTCTATGGGTTTCATTCAGATGCCCTTGTGTAGTTCCCTCATCCAGAAACTGCTTCTTCAACACTAGGGTAGCATGTCCCCATCCGTGACCTAAATGTTCAGTGGAACTCCATATAACATCCATGTGAGGAGTAGCTAATAAAATCCCAAAATATAGTACCTATCCTAATACCCTTACACTACTCAATTGTTTCATTCACATACAAAGCCTCTACAGATGACTCATCCCACCATTTGAATTACACTCTAAAGTGTTTTATAGACAATGAGGATGTTTATAGCCAAACTTGCAACATTGATCCTTCTATAATGAAACATGATACTAATATGAATTCCACTTCCCTAACTAATATATCCATTATTTACATATATTAAACATTCCAAATGATGATTCATTCAAAAAGAATGAGAGCTTCCAGATTTTCTTGATGAAACGGCCCGACCAATGCATAGGGTCTATTTTGGATTACCTTCCATGATGAGTGAATAATACATGAAATAAGAAAACCTACACCAGTGAAACATGTTACCATATGACCTGATCTCATAATGATTCCCATATTGAAAACCTCTCCCCATTTAGATCTTATCAACTTCTAGAGATTGTGTAAATCATTATAACCTGGGGAAACATCCAGAAAATTTCATAATTGAGATGGAATCATGTGTTTGGTACATAAACTCATTTACCTCATTATCCCTCCACATCACATGATATAAGTGTCTTAGTAACATTACCTCAATGCCTTTATAATAGCTTTATTCTTACTTCCCAACCTACTCTAGAATATCCCACCAATGCATAGAAGGTCCAAAAATTATATAGGTAACAAGATTAAACCTTTTATCAATGAGTGTCTTCATATTCTTAGATATAAAATGAATTGGATTGATCTATAACACATATTTCTGGGAGAATACCTTTCTAGTTTATATAGAAATATGATATAGAAGAATCTCTATCTTTATCTCATCCATCAAGTGAAAATTCCACACAGTCTCCCTTTCCATGGATCACATGAACTTCAAGATTATTTCATGAATCTAAACTTCCATATCATACTCAAGAGATATAAGAAGCACCGAATTAGTTGAATTAGGGGTGTGATGATTTCCACTCCCTTCATTTTCAACATGATGATGACCAAGAAATTTTATTTCAACAAAACAAACACACTCCTTATAAAACTAGCTATAAAAAGGTAAACCAAAAAAAGTTGAAACAACAGAGAACTAATACTATGATTCTCTCTTAAAATTAATTAAAAGTGTTTTATAATGACATACTAGATTATTTATTTTTATTTTTCATATTTAACGGGTATCTCTTATTAATTTTTTTATAGGTAATATATCATTTGAAATAAATATATCCCTATCATTAACATTTCGTGTAAAGACATATCCCTATGATCATATCATGATGCATCCATAATCATATCATTCCATACAAGATCATGAGACTCAATCTCAAGAAATATTAAAATCCCAAAACATGTTAATTACCCAAGGTGAAACAACATCGACAGATTGAAAGAAACAACTTAAACAATAGTCCCACCA
The DNA here is from genome assembly GCA_963277665.1 of Viscum album. NCBI lineage: Eukaryota > Viridiplantae > Streptophyta > Magnoliopsida > Santalales > Viscaceae > Viscum > Viscum album. The sequence goes on from OY728128.1 coordinate 619,533,986, forward strand.
TTTAGCACTCCGAGTTTCCCACATAAATGGGTGAGATAATCCCATACATAAAATCATTACTAAGTGAAAATTCATCTTGGATTCATTTCTACCTTTACCATGTAGCGATTTAATATAAAAATAAAACATATAGCTATGATCCACTTTTCAATGTCTTCCAATCTGGAACTCTCCCTCGGGAAAAAATTAGGTTAGTTATTGGACCTCAATCATGCCTCCCAATATTCCAGAGGATGTCGACTAGGGGAAGAGGATGTGATGAGTATGGTGGGGATAATATAACTCCTAGAATAGAGTAAAATAAAGTATGAATGACTCATAATAAACAATCATCATTGTAATATAAAAACGTTTTCGAAGGCTGGATGCTGGTGTTTATGGCAGCACGAAACAAAAACGTTTTCGAAGGGGTGGTGTCATCCGGTCGTGAGATTATCTCCAGAACCCTTTCTGTCCTCCTCGACATGAGAAGGCCTCTCATGTTTTGTAAGGAGACTCCTACATTGCAACGTATTTAGTGTGTACCCCATAACCCAACTACCTCCACTAATCGGTCTTTAGGAAACCGGGTAAGGTGGCTTCCTCCGGAGCGGGGGCTAAAACTTAATATCGATGGTTGATGTAAATCAGGATTAATGACTGGAGGTGGTATTGTACATGATTTCTCTGGTTTGGTTCACTTGGCTTTCTCTGCCCGGTTGGGGCATGGTACCTCCCTCGTGGAAGAGGCAAAGATAATGTACATAGGGCTATCTATGTGTAAACAGCGCAACCATCATATCATGGAAGACTAAACCGACTCCTTGATGGTCCACAATAATATTCAGGCCATGGGACCTACTCCTTGGTCCATTGAATATTTCATTCGTAAGTTTCGTTCTCTCCTCAGCACTCATACTAAGTTGTCTCACACTTGGTGGGAAGGCAATAGGGTGGCTGACTATTTGGCATCTCTTGATTTTCCTGGAACGGAGTACGTATATTTTCATGACCTCCAAAGCTTGAAATTAACAGGGGTTAACATTCTAAGAGGGGATTCCCTAGGTCTTCATTATTTTACACCCACGTAGATACATGTCTCTCTGCCCTCCCTCCTTGTGGATTCGGTTGTCGTTCATGTTCTTTCCTGTTGTACTCTTTTATTATATTTAAATTGATGATGATGATGAATAGTGGAATCAATATCTCATTTGGGTGAGATTTTATAGAATGAACCAAATAACTTAGTTATAATAATCCATGTAATGATAGGATGATAAGTATCTAAATGGAAAACATGAAACAATACATGTAAAATAATTGGCTAACACAATTAAATCTCAAAAGACCTTAATACCAAACCCCATGCCAGACCTATATCCAAACTCCATCCCATCCTAATATGAAAAAAAATCAACAACAAGGTCCCTTTACCTTGCCTAATTATGCACCCATGTAGTTTGATCATGTACCATATGAAGGTCTGGGTAGGGTGTGACTTTAACATAGTAGGTCGACACCTTCATGTTTAAATACAATAATCATGACCATTGGTGCATGAAATAATGTGGAAATGGGTTGAATTACTAATCAAATATAATAGTATATCAATCAAAATGTTTTGGCCCCATGACAGAATATCATTGGGAAATTAGGAAAATCATTCCAACTAATGACAATATATCCATGGAATAACATAACCTACAATGGCATTTTGTTAATACATTTCAGAGCTTGTAGAATAATCATTCCATCAAGAATAATATACCCATGGAAAGGTCATTAAAATCTAGTAAAATAATTATATATAACCATTCTATAATTATACATGGAAGGTCCTGGTCAATATAATAATTAAAATAACGAACTTGAAAGAGACCACTCAATATAATCATTAAATCAGGGGACTAGGGTGAGCCTACACAATATAAGAGTTACAACATTGGACAAGGCAGATCCCACTAAATATAGGCATTACATCATGAGATTGGGAAAATACCACTCAATATAAGCATTATAGAAAGGGACTAGTCAGTTCCCACTCAATATAATAAATATAGCATTAGATTGGGAAGATCCCATGAAATATAAACATTAAAACATGGGATTGGGTAGACCCACTCAATATAAGAATTAAATCATGAATCATAACACATTTCATAGTAACAAGGATATGTAAATATCAAATCATATGGATCAATGGTTAATAATGAAAATTCATATTTATCATTCAATTATTGATTTCATAGATCAATTTTGTCTTAACACATTAACATGCAAGAGAGTTAAATAAAAAAATCTATTTCCAAGGTGAATCTATGTGAAGAAACCACATGAATCTCATGTCATTCCAAACACACATTAATCCATTAGAAAATACGTATATATATATATATATTGGTTTTCTCACTCAATGGGTTTCCATAATCCAGGTCACTCTTGATTGAAATATATAGATCAAAATAATTCCAATCCATGATTTATCATTATTCATTTAATTGATTAAGGTCTATTTTCAGTTGGAACAATCACAATATTTCATATAATTATCAATTAAGCATACAACATGGTTAGGTTTTAAACCACCTTACATAATGCAGTAATAAACCTTACACATAAAATATGGATTCCAAACAAAAATGATGGTGTAGATTATTTCAAGAAGAAACTAGATAAATCTACATCAATATTAAAAGGATTTCTCCTTGAGTTCAATGGAAGAAATATGAAATGTAAAAAAACCAATGAAAATGGACCTTTTTAAAATAAGACATAGAATAATGACATATTGATGGGATTAAATCACTCTAGAATCAATGAGAGATTCCAAGGGATTGATTATAAAGACATGAAGCTTGATGTACATGGACATTACATTTCATTAGAGAAATACTTAATACATAACAAAAATAGACACACAAGGATCGTAATAGTTTAGTGTCTTTGGAAATTCGGAATATAATCTTCTAATCGTGGTGAAATATCTTAAACATCTCCCATAAGATCTTCCACTTTATGTTTCCTTACCTAAAACCTTTCTTTTAATCCTAGGGGAAAATAAAACATAAAAAGGGTGAGCTCAAATGCTCAGTAAGGGTAAGCATGGATAAAATAAAACATACCATATACATTTGAACTTAAAAACATGAACATAATGTTTAAACATAAAAATCTTGAGCAAAGACATAAATCGTGGAAGTACATAAGGCATAGATCATAATGGAACATAATTCATGATAAAATAGAATGGGAATATAACATGTAATTGTGGCATCCATTAAGCACATGTAATGATTTCCATAGTAGCCAAGGTATTACTACCATGACCATCTTAGTGGACAAAGTCCCTTTCTGAATCAAGTTCACTCCTCGTTTCAGTCCTGTAACACTGAACCAGATTAAATTACCGTTCCAGCCATGTCTATCTCATGAGATATAAAATATTTACCTAATTCATTAGAGGGAGATATAGTTCCCACCCATCTCATAATGAAATTATTCTTACCTGTTCCATAAAATAAACATACATCATTCATAATAACCCAATGAATAAAATGGGTTTCATAAACATAATCCCATCATCACATAATCCATATAAAATAAATGGATAACATTTCATAATAAGAAAAGTGAAACCATGTAAATCATATAGACATTATACATGAAACATACACATATGAAATAATGTCATCTTAGATGGAAAATGGTTTTAATAAAACATTTGAAATGAATTCTAGAGGAAAATATCCTTTCTTCTTCAAAATAAATTTATTTTCACAAAAAATCATTCAATTTTAAAAGAAAAGGATTTTATTGAAAATAGACATGAAATATTTTGGATGAAGCTTTACAAAAATAAGACTTTATAAAACCATAAAAATCCTTTCATTCCGTATAAGTTAAAAAAACATTCTTCTCGTACTTTTGCCGGAAAAGTCAAAAAAGTACCTCGTAACGTAATCAAAAGAAAGATTCCTTACATACCATATAGTAAAAGTCAAAAATGGGTAAAAAAGACTTTAAACATACATGAAAACACATGGACATGGATGATAGAAATAACCCCATTAAATACATACGAATAAGCAATCTCGGATAAAAATGAGATTTTCCAAATTTTCCCTTACCTTAGGTCTGATATGCTTCGTACATATCCAAACCTCCTGTATAATGATTTAAATAATGTAAATTACTTATTACAGAATCATATTCATTGTTATGATATCATATATGTTTCACTTATGACTTTATATTACCCGTTCTTTTGTAAATTCCATGTCAAAGCAGCGTTTTGGGTAAAATCATTTCACTTATCGTATGTGTTTCGACTTATAGTTCTTGATATTATTACTTATATCCAGATTTACATAATTCCAGAATGTAAAAAATGAATTATATATAATATATATTCATCATATACATATACATTTTATAGATCGATAAAATGAATGAAATACATCGTTCATGGATACGGTAGGTCGTACGTATGCATGAACGCTGTTTTTGTTTCCTTATTGAATTGAATGGAATTAAGTAGATGAAATATATATATATATATATGTATACATAAATCCAGTAGCTCTATTATGTCATATATTTCATTATTATTCATTATATATACTTTATAATCATTCATGAATGGTTAACACGGAGAGTGAATCTCATCGCGTCATGGAGACGGTAGTCCGTACGTACGCACGAGCGATGATATCATTCCCAAGATCATGGAATTGTATTAAAGTGTATGTATAATATTACAAAATCAATATCACTTTACAATAATCATATATATTCATTATTTCACCCTTATACACATCCAAGTAAGGTGGTGGTGGAAAATAGATTACACCACGGCGTGGAGACGGTATTCCTTACGTACGCACGCACGGTGATTTCATTTTCCATAGGATGGATAGATGGTGAAATAGGGTTGTTTCATACATATAATAACATATCAGTATATGATTTATACTGATGTTATTACTTTATAATGAAACAACCTAAGAAGAATAAGTGGAAGAAGAAATAAAGTTGAGAGAATCAGTAACGGACATTACCTCTTCTTTGAAGCGCCTCTTTGAGACCTCCTCTTAGGGCACTAAAATTGGTCATTGAAGAATACCAGAACCTCTTGGATATTTCTATGGAAGTGTATAAGAGAATTGGGCAGGGGTTGGATGAGCTTTAAGGATCAATGTGGTGTGAGGAAGAGAGGAAGGAGGTGCCCTTTTATAAGAGAGGAGATGGGCGCCTTTGAAAAAACTAAAAATAATATTTTATTATAAAGTCATATTAGGTTTTAAATAGCTCAAAATTGATTTATTTCGAAGCTAATGTGGGGATGGGTCGAAATCCTCTCGTCCAATAGAATTTAGACAAGTTTAGGTTTCTATTTTAACCTTATCATTTAGATTTAACCTTAAGTTGAATAATTTTACTTTTACCGTGTCTTCTTGTTTTCTTACACTATAAGGTTAATAAACATACTATAAAAATATAAACGAACCCCAAGTTGTTTATTATTAATATATATAAACTTATCTAAGTCATTTTTCCGAACATTATATTTTTAGGAATAAAATAACAATTAATAATATAATATTTGTTTTGAAAACTATTTTATGTCAATTTTGACACTATTTGGTAATTGATTTTTGTGAAACTCATAACAGAATTATTAATTCAAAAAAAGTTTATTAAATCAATAATAACATGTCATATTAACCTATAAAATTAGTCTAATTAATAAAAGTCTAAAATTACATTTATTTGGGTATTTATAACATCAATTATGTCAATATTTCATTAATAAAATAATTACTGCATCATCTTTATGTCATAAGTAAATTAAATTATTTAATGTCTAAAAATTATAAATAAAGTACCATTATGTAGGAAATCGTTTTAGATTTATAATTAATATTTATATTCGAATTTATCTTATGTATAACCTTATATTAAAATGATTTACTTATAAAACATTGATTTTAACTATTTTAACCCTTCTTTAAATAAATTAATAATAAATGTCCTAATATAATCCATGTAGACCTAAAAGGTCATATTTTATTCCTATGGTTGATTTTGGTCGAATTACACTTATCCAATAGAATTAGGACATGTGTTAGGGTAATAAAAATATCATTTTTACCCTTAATTACCATATTTACTTTTAATCGTGGTAAAAAAGGTAAAAAGTTACTATTCACCAAAAATTATTTTCATATCATTGAACCACATTTTAGTCCTTGATATTAATCGTGTCTCTCGGATTTTTGAAATTCCACTCACAGAAGCTGTAAAATTAAGTTTTATGAAAAATTCAGTTTTTTAACTACCACATAGTGGTTTCACTATTCTTCAAAAAATGAAAGTTTCCAGAAAAATACCAAAAATTAGGCCTAAGATATATTTGATATTATGAATTAAAAGATGATGTATATTTTATCAAATTCAAAACATATCAGTTTCATTAATTAATTTAAAAATTAAATCTCGTCGTCAAAACAAATCGCGCGTTTTTTTAAGAAACAATAACTATCAAAATATTGATACTTGTTTATATCCAATTTCAATGCGAAATTAATTCCAATGACCAAAATTGTATTAAATGGTAAAAATATATTCTAATTACAATTTAAAACCAATTAAAAAGATAATCTAACCATATAAATTATTGCGATGAAAAAAGTTGATTTTTAATTAAAATATAGCGTGTTTTTACTATTCATTAAAATATAAATGTTATCAGAATAATATGAAAAATTTATCCAAAGTAAATTTTTATACCCTGATTCCAAAAAAGAATTTCATTTTGTCAAATTGAGCTTATAGACATGTCAAAAACAAGATTTAAGGTCAGTGAGCCATCAAAAGGCGGCAAAACTACATTTTTTTTAAAAATACTTATTTTACTCGAAAAATTGATTTTGTTCTCATACCATGTTCTAGAAAATGTGTAAGATGAATAATAATGTTATTAAATTCAAAATTTAGTTGATACTATTCATAAAGGCTAGTTCATAATAATATTATAACCGTATATCATTGTTTAGTGAAACCTGGTATTGCGTACAACACACCCTATCGAGGAAAGTAGCGATTGCGTGTAATTCAAGCCAAGTCAGGGTTGCGTGTTGTGCAAGACTCCTCCATTGTTTCATATAAAAGAATCCAACCATATTTCATTTATACATTGAATATATATATATTTATATATATACACTCAATGTTTCGTAGAATAACTACTATCAAAATTGTGTGTAACATGATCCAAGAATAGTGTTGTGTATACTGCAAGCTCATACGGTGTTGCATGTAGTTCAAGGTAATCTTGTTGTAGCATACAACACAAGACATCAATGATATTAAAAGAATATTTTTCATAAAATCACGGGGTGTTACATTCTACCCCCCTTAAAATGAATTTCTCCCTTGAAATTCGTCGGGATTATAAATGGTTTACTACTCGAAAGTTTGATTAATAGAAACCCACATCGTAAAAAGGAATACCAATACTTGGCATTAAAAACTATAGTATGAAATGTAACGGTTACCCAAATTAACCCATCACTAGGTTTCTACGTAGGAGAACATAGGTGAAAATATGGATTTAGAAGAAAAATCTAACCATCAAGTTCTGATGGAGAGTGGTAGAGAACATGGCTATGAAAAATCCATCAATCACAAAGCCATAGATTTTTGATGATCTAAGGTAACATCTGATTCATCAGATATAAGGGAACTAGGACAACATTCTTGGTTTTCAAGATCATTTCCCTAATGTTGATGAAATTTGAATTAGAAGAAATACTTTCGTGATTTTGGTATAGTCTCACCGTTGTTCGTTCTTTGGACAATTTCCACTTCATCGCTTAAAGAAATGATGTTGAATTCGTCATTCGTGAAGTGTTAGCAGATCATGTGATAGAATGATGTGTTATTCCATTTGTCTCAAACAAAAGGTTATAAAAGTTATCAAAAATACATAAGTCCATCTATAGTGAGATTAATCATATATGGTTCCTAAAATGGAATTATACTTCATATATCATACTGCTTAATATAATAAAACTAGTTTCTACTAAACAATGACTTCCTGTAGGCTAGTGGTAGGCGATAAAGGCCAGTCGCACTTCAGTTGTGGGTTCGATTCCCACAGCCTTGTCCGACACAATGGGCTGTCACCCGTCCTGCAGGTTGTCCTTTTTCTAAAACTACATTACTATAACATCCCATAAATAATATCGAAAAAAACTTCTATCCTTAAACAATACTAACTTATGTCCAACATAATCCATTCCAATATTTAGGATTATCCCTAATACTGCAGTCCACTCTCATATTATAGTGAAAATGATTACCAGTGATTTCATAAAACAATCATGTCAATTCCATCATTAATCCAAATATATCATAAGATGTGTCTTGTTGGTCACATTACAAACATTAGAAGGCCTTAATCATGTATTCTCTTGAAAAAATGAATAACCATTGAATCATAGTGAAAACATGAATACTGTCAAAAGTTATCTCTTTCCACATACCAAAATCCAAAAATTCTATATACTCAAACATTGATATAACCTTCTCCTTATATCATTCATGAGCTCACGAATACTATCAAACATTTAATTTTCTCCTTATCGATTAATTATGCGCATATCATCTAATTTCCAAAAATATCTGAATAACCATTCATGGTTAATGGTACCATTAATCATACACTTTCAAAACATAAGGAAAGACAACAGTGTAACAATCCTTAGATGTCTCTTTATTCCATAGTACCATGAGATTACTTATACAACATTACACTTGATAAACATGTAATCATCCAACTACCTTCTTAAACCATTGACCGAGCATCAACAATTCTTTCATCTCACATATCATTTGTAGTCTCTTCATCATCATCAACATAAATACTACCCATATGACTGTACTGATTTTCTTCATGAGACTTTCCCTTAGGGAATTGGTTTCCGTAATGCCCGCACATTCCACATTTAAAACATTTAACCATTGTTGATGTCGTATCAATACCATTATCTTCATCCATGGTGTTAACTGAACCTTTTCCTTTTCACTTACTGGCTTTGTGTCCTTCTTTTCCACATCCAAAGCATCTTCCAGCTCCCTTGAAACAATATCCCCAATACCTCTTCCCACATGATTTACATGAGGGAAATTGAACTTTCTTTCCTCTATGATCATCATGAAACACCATCTTTCTCTTATTATCTGAGTCGGGAAACTTACCAAAGTTGAGATTCACTACTAGAAATTGGGTCTATACCCACGGTTTTCCACAAAACCGTGGGTATAGGTCCCCCCTATACCCACGATTTTCTTGAACGGTGGGTATAAGATAGTATGTGAACCTATCCCCATGGTTTTCCAAAACCGTGGGTATAGTTTTCCTATACCCACAGTTTTCAACAAAACCGTGGGCATAGGTGTTTTTGGAAGACCTATACCCACGGTTTTGCTGAAACCGTGGGCATAGGTTTTTTTGTGAAGACCTATTCCCAGGGTTTTTAAAAACCATGGGTATAGGGGGTAATTTTTTCAAAGACCTATACCCATGGTTTTTAAAAACTGTGGGTATAGGTTTCCCGCATTATGGCGGGGGGAAATGGGAAAAAATTGTGTGGGACAAAATAAATTTTTCGCGGGAACAATTCCTTAAATAATATAAATATACGAATGCCAATTTTTATAAATATAAATTTAGTAGCTTGGTTGGTTTAGATCTCTATTCACTTCAGGGAAGTGCGGTGTTCGAATCTCAGTTATTGAAATTTTTAAATATACCGACAGTATTAATATAAGTATAAAATTGTATGACTACATGAATAAAATCCTCGTAGCTTAGTTGGATCGCCATTAAACTCATTCCCTCAAGGTCGCGTGTTCGAAACCCGCTGGTCATAGTTTTTTTAGATAACAACATATATTATTAATATATTATAATAAAATTATATGTATATACATATAATTTCGGCAGGTCAGTTGGTCCATTATTGGGTTGCAGCATGGAGTCGCTGCTTGTGGCGTGGGTTCGAAACCTGCGGCCCTCAATTTTTGAAAAATTTAAATCTCCCACGGTTTGAAAACTGTGGGTAAAATGAATTGCCACACTGTACATCAAGATATTGGTGTGTGAGACACCTATACCCATGGTTCTAAACCATGGGTATAGGTCAAGACCCCTATCCCGACGCCGTTCCAGACCACGGTTCCCAAAACCGTGGGTATAGGCTATACCCACGGTTTTGAACCATGGGTATAGGTTGTTTTTTCAGTAGTGATTATTGATCATATTATAAGATTGCTAATTAGGAATAATAACGATGTTTGGTCTTCAAAATCACATTTCATTTGGTTTCTCATGAATAATATCATTCCATTGTCTGGAATATCCTCCATTATCATTAATCTTCCTGTTTCCAGCCATTTTCTAAAACCCAAAAAGAATAGTGTGAGAGGAAAAAATCATGCTAGGGAAAACAACATAGTAAAGGAGAAGCACCCTCAATATCTAACATCTTAGGTTAAATCCTAAGATCGTTACCATAGTTCTAGGACTATATCCTATACGTATACTTATCCATAGCTACATCCCTAAACATACCTTAGAAATATCTCTAGAGATCTCACTAACGTTTTCGCATCCTAGTTTCCAAAGGTTGACTAAACCTTTCCTCTGATACCATCTATAAAGACCCGAAGCTTGATGTACATGGACATTACATTTCATTAGCGGAATACTTAATACATACCAAAAACAGACACACAAGGATTGTAATAGTTTAGTGTCTTTGGAAACTCGGAATATAATATTCTAATCGTTGTGAAAGATCTTCAACATCTCCCATAAGATCTTGCACTTTTTGTTTCCTTACCTAAAACCTTTCTTTTAATCCTGGGGGAAAATAAAACATAAAAAGGGTGAGCTCAAATGCTCAGTAAGGGTAAGCATGGATAAAATAAAACATACCATTTACATTTGAACTTAAAAATAGGAAAATAATGTTTAAACATAAAAATCTTGAGCAAAGACATAAATCGTGGAAGTACATAAGGCATAGATAATAATGGAACATAATTCATGATAAAATAGCATGGGAATATAACATGTAATTTTGGTATCCTTTAAGCACATGTAATGATTTCCAAAGTATCCAAGGCATTACTGCCATGACCATCTTAGTGGACAAAGTCCATTTCTGAATCGAGTTCACTCCTCGTTTCAGTCCTATAACACTGAACCGGATTAACTTACCATTCCAGCCATGTCTATCTCATGAGATATAAAATCATTACCCAATGCATTGGAGGGAGATATAGGTCCCACCCATCTCATAATGAAATCATTCTTACTTTTTCCACAAAATAAACATACATCATTCATAATAACCCAACGAATAAAATGGGTTTCATAAACATAATCTCATCATCACATAATCCATATAAAAGAAATGGATATCATTTCATAATACGAAAAGTGAAACCATGTAAATCATAGAGACAATATACTTGAAACATACACATTTGAAATAATGTCATCTTAGATGTAAAATGGTTTTGATAAAACATTTGAAATGAATTCTTGAGGAAAATATCATTTCTTCTTAAAAATATATTTCTTTTCAAAAAACATCATTCAATTTTAAAAGAAAGGTATTTTATTGAAAATATACATGAAATATTTTGGATGAAGCTTTACGAAAATAAGACTTTATAAAACCGTAAAAATCCTTTCATGTCGTATAAGTTAAAAAAACATTCTTCTCGTACTTTTACCGAAAAAGTAAAAAAAGTACCTCGTAACATAATCAAAAGAAATATTCCTTACATACCATATAGTAAAAGTAAAAAATGGGTAATAATTACTTTAAACATACATGAAAACACATGGACATGGATGATAGAAATAACCCCTGTAAATACATACGAATAAGCAATCTCGGATAAAAATGAGATTTGCCAAATTTTCCCTTACCTTAGGTCTGATATGCTTCGTACGTATCTGAACCTCCTGTATAATGATTTAAATAATGTCACTGACTTATTACAGAATCGTATTTATTGTTATGATATCATATATATTTCACTTATGACTTTATATTACCCGTTCTTTTGTAAATTCCATGTTAAAGCAGTGTTTTGGGTAAAATCATTTCATTTATCGTATGTGTTTCGACTTTTCGTTATTGATTTTATTACTTATATCCTGATTTACATAATTCCAGAATGTAAAACATGATTTATATATAATATATATTCATCATATACATATATATATTATATATCTATAAACGGAATGAAATACACCGTTCATGGAGACGGTAGGCCGTACGTACGCATGAACATTGTTTTCATTTCCTTATTGAATTGAATGGAATTAAGTAGATGAAATATATATAGATATATATGTATAAATAAATCCAGTAGCTTCATTATGTCATATATTTCAATATTATTAATTATATATATACTTTATAATCATTCATGAATGGTTAACATGGAGAGTGAATCTCATTGCGTCGTGGAGACGGTAGTCCGTACGTATGCACGAGCAATGATATCATTCCCAATATCGTGGAATTGTATTAAAGTGTATGTATAATATTAAATAATCAATATAACTTTACAATAATCATATATATTCATTACTTTCACCATTATACCCATCCAAGTAAGGTGGTGGTGGAAAATAGATTACACCACGGCGTGGAGACGGTATTCCGTATGTACGCACGCGCTTTGATTTCGTTTTCCATAGGATGGATAGATGGTGAAATAGGGATATTTAATGAATATAATAACATATCAGTATATGAGTGATACTGATTTTATTACTTCATAATGAAACAACCTAAGAAGAAGAAGTGGAAGAAGAAATAAAGATGAAAGAATCGGTAATGGACATTACCTCTTCTTTGAAGCGCCTCTTTGAGACCTCCTCTTAGGGCACTAAAATTGGTCTTTGAAGAAGACCAGAACCTCTAGGATGTTTCTATGGAAGTGGAGAAGAGAATTGGTCAGGTTTTGGCCGATCTTGAAATCTCATAGTGGTGTGAGGAAGAGAGGAAGGAGGTTCCCTTTTATAAGGGAGGAGAGGTGCACCTTTGGAAAAACTAAACATATTATTTTATTATAAATTCATATTAGGGTTTTAATAGCTAAAAATTGATTTATTTCTAAGATAATGTGGGTATGGGTCAAAATAATCTCATCCAGTATAATTTAGACAAATTTAGGTTTCTATTTTAACCTTATCATTTAGATTTAACCTTAAGTTGAATAATTTTACTTTTAGCGTGTCTTCTTTTTTTCTTACACTATAAGGTTAATAAACTTACAATAAAAATCCAAAAAACCCCAATTTGTTTATTATTAATATATATAACCTTATCTAAGTCATTTGGCCGAACCTTAGAGTTTTAGGAATAAAATAACAATTAATAATATAATATATTTTTTAAAAACTATTTTATGTCAATTTTGACACTATTTGGTAATTGATTTTTGTGAAAATCATAACAGAATTATTAGTGATAAAAAAAGTTAATTAAATCAATACTAACCTGTCATATTAACCTATAAAAGTAGTGGAATTCATAAAAAGTCTCAAATTAAATTTATTTGGGTATTTATAACATCAATTATGTCAATATTTCATTAATAAAATAATTACTCCATCATAATTCTGTCATAAATAAATTAACTTATTTAATGTCTAAAAATTATAAATAAAATACCATTATGTAGTAAATCTTTTTATCATTCTAATTAATATTTATAGTCGAATTTATTTTATGTATAACCCTATATTAAAAATTATTTACTTATAAAACTTTGATTTCAAGTATTTTAACCCTTCTTTAAATAAATTAATAATAAAAGTCCAAATCTAATTAAAGTGGACCTAAATGGTCATATATTATTCCTAAGGTCGTTTTTGGTCGAATTACACTTATTCAATAGAATTAGGACATGTGTTAGGGTAATAATAATATCATTTTTATCCTTAATTACCATATTTACTTTTAACCGTGGTAAAAAAGGTAAAAGGTTACTATTCACCAAAAATTATTTTCATCTCATTGAACCACATTTTAGTCCTTGATATTAACCGTGTTTCTCAAGTTTTTTAAATTACACTCACAGAAGCGGTAAAATTAAGTTTTATGAAAAATTCCGTTTTTTAACTACCACATAGTGGTTTCACTATTTATCAAAAAATGAAAGTTTCCATGAAAATATCAAAAATTATGCCTAAGATATATTTGATATTATGAATTCAAAAATGATGGCTATTTTACCAAATTCAAAACATATTAGTTGCATTAATTAATTTAAAAATTAATTCCCGTCGTCAAAACAAATCACATGTTTTTTTAAGAAACAATAACTATCAAAAGATTGATACTTGTTTATATCCAATTTCAATGTGAAATTAATTCCAATGACCAACATTGGATAAAATGGTAAAAATATATTTTAATTAAACTTTAAAACCAATTTAAAAAATAATCTAACCATATAAATTATTGCGATGAAAAAATTTGTTTTTAATTAAAATATAGCGTGTTTTTTCTATTCATTAAAATATGAAAGTTATCAGAATAATATGAAAATTTTATCCAAAGTAAATTTTTATACCCTGATTCCAAATAAGAATTTTATTTTGTCAAATTGAACTTATAGAAATGTGAAAAACAAGATTTAATCTGGGTGCACCATCAAAAGTCGGCAAAACTAAATTTTTTGAAAAATACTTATTTTACTCGAAAAATTGATTTTTTTCTCATACCACGTTCAAGAAAATGTGTAAGATGAATAATAATGTTATAAAATTAAAAATTTAGTTGATACAATTCATAACGTCTAGTTCATAATAATATTATAACCATATATCGTTGTTTAGTGAAACCTGGTATTGCGTACAACACACGCTATCGAGGAATGTCGCGATTGCGTGTAATGCAAGCCAAGTCAGGGATTCGTGTTGTGCAAGACTCCTCCTTTGTTTTGTATAATATAATCCAACCATATTTCATTTTTACATTGAATATATATATATATATATATACACACACACACACTCAATGTTTTGTAGAATAACTACTATCAAAATTGTGTGTAACATGATCCAAGAATAGTGTTGTGTATACTGCAAGCTCATACGGTGTTGCGTGTAGCGCAAGGTAATCTTCTTCTAGCATACAACACAAGACATCAATGATATTAAAAGAATATTTTTCATAAAATCTTGGGGTGTTACATTGAGAGTAGAGATACTTCATTAGTGGAATGAGGAAAAATTAGTATCACTACACTCCTTAATATAGATTCATGTGAGTGTTACATAGAATGTAACCCATTTGCACAACAATTTTCCAACAAAATGGGATATGACAAAAAAATCATCACACTAGGTTAATATTTATCCCAATAAATTATTAAATATCTAGTAATCCTATTTCATAGTGAGTATTCTATTCAATTCATAAACCAGTTATCATTCAACTACCTTTAACAACATGGGTCGTGTGACATTTTCACATCGTGTAATATATTTACATGGTGTTTAAATGTTCTCATGATAGTTTTCAACCCATTTTAAACATAAAATCCAAAAATATCCTTTGAGTCCTTCTAATATGAATGAAAACCCACATAATCCAATTTAACACATTCATACATTGATTCTATTAATTCAATGAAACATATGTCCCTGATCATTTATTAATTGTACCAACCAAGGATCTCCATCTCTAAATAAGACATAGCTTACAATGATTAAAGACAAGGAAAAAAACACAAATGAACGACATTTGTTAAAAAAATAAAATATGTATCTTGAAAGGAAAAGACATGATCATACAATATGGATTTTTTCTTATTCATCTTCTCTACATTAATTGTGGAATCTTATTTTAGATATAGCTATTGTTTTGGATGATGTATGACGTGAAATTTTTTCAAGATATGTTTTGGTCCATCCTTTTTGTCAAACATTAAATTTTCTATGTCTATTTTATGTTCTAGGAATATTTTTTAGGCCCCCTCTATCGCATCTTCATTAATCCTTTTGTATCTAGATATAGTTTTTGTTATTTTCTAACATGATTTTTAAGTAAGTGGTTCTATATATATCCTATTTTGGAAGAACCTTGAATGATTTATTTTTATAAATTGTTTTATTAATGAATAAGAATAATTTATTAATTTTTTATATATAAATTGGTTTTCATAACATATGGATTTCCTATTATTTTAATAATGAGAAATGTATTTTCTTGGAATCCTGAATGGAATTTGTGAAATAGCATTCAAAATCAATTATTTTAAAAAATTATTAGCAAAATTTATTATATGGGAAGACATGATTACTTAGGTGGATGGTTTATAAATTTGACTTTCCCATTGATATAGTTGTCGGGTTCACTCATAGTGTGTTACACTACTCTATAGGCCAATTTTCCTAGGGACTTTTTAGAAACATGTGAGGGGGGTTAAAATTCATGGGTCTTCCACAAAACAATATATTTTATGGATACATATTTGAATTTATTCATGTGTTTTTTCTATAGTGATAGCAGGATTTATTTACCTACTATTTTTTGTGTTATTTTGGTTCTGATTAATATATTGGAAATTTTTAAAAAAATAAATAATTATAAATGGATGGTTTAGAATTATAAAAAAATGGGGAATTATTTATCATGAATTTGGTATAAAAAATATATACATTTTTCTTTCCTTGTTTTTCAATAAAATGTGAATTATGGGATTATTTTTTGGATAATTCATATGGAAGACCTGGTTGAGATAAAACTAAGCATATATTGCATAACCTACACAAAAATTAATAAGTGTGTAGAACATGTTATTTATTTTATGCAGGAATGAGAAAGGAACCACAGTGAGGTGTCAATATTCATGTCAACTATGTATGGGTAGCAGGGGGTGAGAAGGTGGGACATTGGCTTCATATCAAATTGAATAGTGGTTTCTTATTTTTGGTGGTACCATTTATTATTGAAATTGTACCTTTAGTATTGATCTTGATTTTGAGTTTTATCAATCCTATTGTTTCACTTTGGCTATGGAATATATTGATGTTTGTTATTGTGGTTTTTTTCTTCAACTATTTAAATATTCCAAGTATCTTGATTCTTTTTAGGAAAAATATTTACCTCTAGGTTTTTTTATGAATGTTTTCTTGTCCTCATCCAATGGGTAATGGGAACTAACTCTAAGATTGTAGTGGATTGGGTCATGTACTAGTAAAATATGGTGTCTGAGGTCGATTCAATATGAAAATAGAATCAAAATAGCGTTATGGTCGGTTTTGGTATGTTGGTATACATGAGATTTGGTTTTTGAGACATGAGAGGTAGGTTTCATTGAGTTCCTAGTAATAACATTTCATCAGCCTCAAGTCACCACAAAATTATGGAAAGTGAGAATCTCTTGTTATAAATTTTGATGATAATCAATGTTTTTTTGTTAAATCAGGGATTTTTTGATAATACATTCATTTCCATAAAATTTTATTGGGCATGGGTATACCTCTGAGACATCTTCAATAATTTACAAGGGAAGGTACAGTATATTACCCCCTATATATTTGTCTTCTAAATCATAGTATTATATATTATATCATGAAATAAGGTTCATTCCCTGGAACCAAATGTTCCCTGAGTTCCAAAACATGTTTTTGGGGTTCAACTAGGTGTTTTTGGAGATAAAATCAATCAGGATAGATTTTTCCTAAGAATTACCTATGTTTAAATTGAATGAATGAACCCAAAGAATAATTTAATTCATTTGAAAATATTGAACATGTATTCAATATCTTGTTTACAACTGAGGAAATTAAGGTAATGTTCACAACATTTTTACTCGACTGTCCCATAATGTAGTTGTAGTATCCATTGATATAGGTGGATTAAAACATGGGATTGTATTGGAAATGTTTAAATACTCCCTTCCATTAGCTAGTATTCCCTGATGCTTTGATGATAGATAATTATTTATTAGTTCCCTCTATATAAAAAGGGGGGTTCTCAGTTTTAGATTACACTAATTTTTTTAACGATGGTTCTTTTTTATTTAGTGTAGTGTATAATGTCAAATTGAATTATAAAAATTTCTTATAGGGTTTGAGAATAAATATCTTATTATAGGTTAATATCCTAAATAAATAAATCTACGGTGTCATGTTGGATAGGTTTATACTAATAATGATTGATATGTTGGGAAATATTTTTTACAATTTACCTTTTTTCAACCAAGTGGAAGATTATGTGGCACAAAAGGATAGAAGAGGATGTAGAATGATATTCACTGTTGTGGGGGAGGATGTTCTTAGAATTATACCACTTATAAAGTATTATATATAATCAGTAGCATTCCCCAAACATTCTATCAGTGAGGCATGTTAGGGAACACCATGATTAATTTTTAGGAAACCTCAAATATGTGTAATGGTTTTGGTTCATAAAACACTCTAGAGATGTTATAATAGGACATGTATATGAATGATTATGGTTAGGGAAATTTATATCCAAATATAAATATGGAATAGTAAGATGATTCAAAGTATACAGGGCTCTAACCACATTCCACAATAATAAAGAAGCCTCACGCAATGGATTATTTTCCATGGAGGTTTTTGTAGTCCAAGCTATAGTGAGAGGTTAAAATATTTAATATTATATAAAAAATTCCTTATTTAGAACAGTACTTCATTATCATTTTCACCTTCCTATTTTTTTGATGTCTTATGGAATATAATGAATATCATGTCCTTTTGTTACATAGTTGGAGACACCTCTAGGAAATAGCAAAGAAATATAGTTTTAATTTCTATATTGTTCTCTATTAATAGTTGACATTGTATTTTTATTGTATTTTCCTATTCTCAACAGGTATTTTTTATCATTATCATTATGATTTATTGGGTTGTTTCTCATAATGTATGGACTGATAATTTGTTTCACTGTGTATTATTACTTACTTACGATGAGAGATATACATAATTTTAGAGAGAGTGGGATCCTTGAATGAGGTTTTTTGGATGTCCCTGCCTAGATCTCATTATTTATTTATCTTATACTATAGGCATACCCAATGATGTATCCACTTTTAGACATCTTCATGAGGTTTTCAAAGACTCCCTCTCTGTCTTTACAGAAGACTTCTCATACCTTTCTCAAGATAGGGAGGTAGAGTCTAATATTTATCTGGAATTATATACCCAGCCGATAATGATGCCATACTATATTAGGGAACCTGAAGAGTGGAAGGTGATCAAGACCATATAGAATGATTTGATAGTGAATGTGGTTTTCCCAAGGCATTCTTCAATGGGCTATCCCCATGATCTTTTATAAAATTGATTTATGTTTTTTCGATCATGTGCGAACTATCATAAGTTGAACCAAGTGATGTTTATGAATTAATAAAATTTCCCCCACTTAGATTATTTTCCTAATCATATTTTAGGATGATTTGTTTTTTCCCAAGTAAATAATCTTTCAGTTATCATCAACTTGATGTTTGGATGTCTGCTATCTCAAATACCTATATTAAGAGATTTTATGGAAATTAAAAATATATTCTGATTCTTTTTAGTCTGAATAATTCTCTTGTAGATTCATCGATTTGATGAACTAGATATTCCATCAATATATTGACACAATTTTTATATCACACATGGATGATATTTGTGGTTTTTTGAGATATGAAATTAAAAACCCCACAATTTGAATTGTTTTTTTGAATCTTAAGGAGCCACTAAATTTGTAAAAAACAATGAAAATGGAATTTCTATATTAATTGAGTGATGTTATTTCTGCACATTATTTTTAAATTTGGATTGTCAATCGATACTATGTTGGTGTTGGATGAATTTCATGTGAGTATCCATTGAATTCAATTAAGTTTGAAAAATTATTATGTATTTATTTAAACTATTAGTAATTTATCAGGGATTGGTTTAATTTCAAATCAAATTTGAAAACTCTACCATGTAATGGGTAAAATTCACATGGAATGATAAATGCTTGAATTTTTTATGATTTCAAATGAATTATAACATTGGAACCATTTTTATCTCACATTACCCTAGTATGTGGCATGTGGTATATTTTTATGCTTCTGGTACTGGTCTGGGTTTTGTGATGACATAGGATGGTCCTATGGAGGAAAATAGTTCTCACCAAATTTAGTCACATGAGAAGGATTCCCCCACTACTGATTTATAGTTTGTCCTTGTTGTACATGGGCTTATGTGTTTGAGATAATATATTTTTGTGGAGAATTTCATGGTCTCATCTGATCCTAATAGTTTTAACTATATAATTCCTCATACATAATATTAGATAGATGTTGTGAGTGGAATAACTTCAAACATTCCATTTGGAATCTCTTGCGCCATGGGTGATGGGAATGTCATCAATGATACTCTTGGTATAAAGGTCCATTGTAGGCATTAATGGAATCGAATGAAGAGTAGAACATTTTGATAAATTTCATGTAGTTACTTTTGGATGTTGATATGGATGATTCCAGTATGTTTTTTCCCAATGTTTTTATCATAATCACTCCAATATTCTATTCTATAGAACTTGTAGTAAGATGAAGAGTACAGAGGAATTTGGGAAACCCTTTGTTGTGAGTTTCCTATACTAGTTTGTTTCAATATTCTAATGTTATTATCCGCTGAAGGAATTTTTTTATCCAATCATCTATGACAATATTTGTATTCCATGATTGTTAATGTTCATTATGGGTCATTCAACTGAGAACTATGAAACATTATTATGACATAAGATAATGTTTCTGGTGGATGTTTATGAATAGTGACATCACTCCTTTTTTTATCTATATACAACTTTTAATAGATATAGTTAAAGAATATGAAGAGTTCAAGTATACACTATAATATTTTTGTGTTGTTTTGGAAATGGGATGAGATATCTATAAACATTGTTATTTTCCATAAACCCCTTGGGTGAATAGTGTTATTTGTGTAGTGGATAACCATTTGAAGAAATCTACTTATTTTATTAGGATATGGGAGAACACTAAAGTTTATGATCTATATAAGTTTTATATTTAAGAGATAATTTGGATATATGGGGTTAATTATGCCATTTTTTCAATCATGGACCATGGTTTCACCTGAACATTCCAGAAGAGTCTTTATGTGGTGATGTGGAATTAGGTTTGGTTGAGTATGAATTATCATCTAATTAAGGGTGATTAGATCGATTTTGTTATTCTGATCTCGGAGTTCATTATTAATTCCTACCTATATTATTTTATTGGATCATGGGATAACCATTAGGGACATGTTGACTTTGGTTGTAACAATAGTTATTAGTTATATATTGAAATTGTTCTCATTGAGTATTTTTATATTCACCTGAGTAGGTTAATTAATTGTTTGAAAGATTCTGGTGATTCTTATCTCCTAGGACTAATTATCATTAAATATATTTTGGATAGGATCTAGGACACAATTCAATTCATGGTTTCATTATAGAGTTGGTAGAAATTGTATATAGTTCATTGAAGTTATCCTTTAGTATTTTCTATTGGTGGATGAGTTCTATTGAAATCTTATCATTGGTGGGGTTATCATCATCATGGGAAATGATGAAATCTATCTCTAAGAAATTTTGGGCTATTTCAGGTCATTAAGAATATAGGGATGGTTTCTTATTGGTTTAATTCCATATCATAGTTGATAGGTATCAATGTTGTTTTCTACATATCCCAAATCTCTATAAACAATAATGGTACATCCCGTGTTCTGATTTTGGAAGAAAATGAGATAGAAACATATGTTTTAGAAAAGAAAAAATATATGGAGATAGTTGATACCCATGTGAATGTCTTTTGTGTGATGTCTATTCTATTATTCAGAGTGTTCTTTCAGTGTGGATAAGATCCTCAACAGATTTGGGAGAACAAAACATCAACGAGGGGGAAGTGTCCTCACCTATTTCTTGATAACCCTTATGTTTCGAGACACACTATGGATGGAAGTTCCTATGTTGGGGTGATTGTAACATGTTGTATAAAAGGTATGAGAACTTTATTTTTTGTAGTGTGCTTCGTGGGTTCCGCGGGAAAAATAATGTTATTATCATTTTCACAGATCATTGGATCAATTATTTCTTTAAGAGGTTTTAACATCATATAACTATATAATGATGTGTAAATGAATCATGGGGCACAATCTATGAAAACCTTTTTGGATGTAAATGAATTTACACTATAAATTATTATTTTACATCTTTAATATTTCCCATGTGATAACTTAATGTAATGAGATTTTTTTGGAATATGTTAATTATAGGGAGTTTAAGTCATTAATCCCTAATTTGTGAAATAAACATATCATGCCCATTATTTTTTAGGATGAAAAATCTTGAATTTTAATTCATTTTGTTTTATTGTTCCCTGTAACAACTATAATATCATCAAGGTGATTTTGGGTCTCTCTTTATATTTCATATTTCCTCATTTAGTGATCATTCTCTAGATTGGTTGCATTGATTCTCTTTATTTATACATACATTATTCTTTTTTATTGATCTTGTTTTGGAAGTATAATTAGGATGTCTTTATATATATTTGATCATTTGATGATGTTTATTCATCATTCAACTAAGATCCATTATGTGATTAACATATAGGGGACATCCATTGTGTCAGTTGTGGTGTAGTAGGAGAATTATTCAAAAAATTCTATAATCTATCATACACACAAACCATTTCATTTGAGAATAGATATATCACTTATAGGAATCATTTTTGGGGATTCCAGTGTTGCCTCTATATTCCTTTCATTTAATTTGGATCACATTGTACGTAGATTTTAATGTGAGTATGATATATGATGTTATGTCTATATCTTATGTTTAATGAATCTCTAAGGTATGGGTATTATAAAAAAATTATAAATGAATTTACATTACATGTTTAATATTGAGTGTATGTAGGTTTTTTTAGAAATGATGGGTTTTCTCTTGATTTGGTAACTGAAAACTCTATATTCATTAATTTGTTAAACAGATTTATAAAACTATTTAAAAATCATATTTTTTTTAAATGAGTTGGGAAATGTATCACATGGGAAGACATCGGTAGTTATAGGTAAGGTATTAAAATATTCTTCATTCAGTGATAATATTGGTAAGTTCACTATCGGTTTGATCCTCTACTCCTTAAACCATGATTCATAGGGACTTCTTTTACACTTTTCTAGGGGTTCAATTTCTAGGGTGTTCATTTACTCAATATATTTGGTCATATTTATAGTGACTTTAAGAACATGTGTTTATTGGTATGAGTATGTGTGTTATTTCATGACTAGCCTATAGTGACCCTTTATGTGGTTTTCCAATTCATTTTTTTTACTATTTTTTATTTCATTACATTAATTGATAAATGTCATAATCATTGAAACTATTTTTCATGGATGGTTTCTGAAATGTAAAAAAATTTTGATTTATGTTGCCTTATTTATTTTTTTATCATTCCATTTAATTTTCTATAAATTTATCATTCTATGAATTTTTAAAAATACTTGATATGAATCAACTAGGAGGGATCCTACTAATTTAGTTTAACAGAAACCCCACACAACAATTTAGAAGTGTGCAGACATTGTTTTGAATTTTGATGCTGGAATGGTAGAGGCATTATAGTGAGCCATTTATGTTCATGTCATATGGGTATGGCTTGATGGCTTTGATATGTTAGGTCATTTCAATCACATCATAAATATTATTGGTTTCTTATTTTGGTTTTCAATCTTGATGTTGGACTTATACCTTTTTTTTTATCTAGGTTTCAGTTTTCATTGCTAACACTATTTCTATTTTGTCATGGAATATTTTTTTAGATTTCATCAACACTTTATTTATTATATATATTTATTCCATTTATATTTTTTTAGTTTTGTGAAATCATTCCCTCTAGTTTCTGTTTTCCACTCGAATACTTGTCTCTAGCCCGTGGGGATTGGAAACACACTCCCAATAAGTGGTGAATCAGGTTAAGTACTAGTACTAGAGGGTAACCTCGGTTGGTTCATCAAATTACCTCAGTCAATCTACTACGTTATACTGTTTTAATGTTATATGTAACCCTATTATAATGATCACTTTTTATTTATTGATATGGTACCACACCTCCCATAGGACCACCTCAAGTTCCCCTAGAGTGCATTGAAAGAGATCCTCACTATGGGAACCCTTTAATTGAATATAAACATGTTGAGAATATAGTGTGATAATTTTATTATGTCGAATTAAACCTACATATTACTCAAACAAAAGAAATGGATGCACTACCCAGAGATCAAGGATACAAAGAGAATTTTTAAGAACTTCTCCATCATAATCCATTATCCTTTCAATGGATGAATGAGCCTCATAAATATGAGGATATGACAGATATTATTTACAAGATCATGGACTTATTGGGGACCCTATAATCTATAACAGTGAATTTATATACATTACTTCTTGGGAGAACTAGTAAGAGGTGATGGAACATGGTTGTTCAAGATAATTATCATGAGGTTATGGTGTGGAAATAATTCAATATTATATTCTTTCTATATTTTACATGAAATAATTGACTATGGTGATGTATAAAAATAATATTTTCATTTAGCATGGTGATATATTTGTTAGATAGTATAATAATTTATTTTTTAAATGGGATAGTTATTATCCTAAAATTGTGATAAATAATAAAATAATGTCTCAGAGAATATTGACAGGATTGCAACAAAATTTCACTCTATTGTCTTCATACAATATCTTTTCACATATACTGAGGTACTGGATTGAGAACTGATATAAAATATGGATCTAGTGGTCATTTATTTTTTGGATGGACTTCCATATTCACCTAGTGGATAATTTATTTTCTCACATGGATGTAGATTATATTTAATGAGACTTAGAGATGGTTTTGTTATCACTCAGTATCAAGCATACACCACATCATGTTTTGTAGCTAGATTTGATTCCATGAATTTCTACTAGCCTGTCATGACCGAATACACTATGATTTTTACTCATGTACATATGAATATTTATAGTTCTTGTGGTCACTTATTTCATTTATAGTGGTTTTTGGGCTCTATATACAACACATAATGGATATGTTACATCACCTCAAAGGGGAAACAAAACACAGTTAGATAATTTCAATCACATTGGGACCCAACCACATGCCTCGAGAGTGAAGAAAATAAATGCGGTTGGTGAGTTATTTGAATATGCTAACATAGGTTTAGTGATATTGAGTGCTATGAAATTTTCTACATCATGTATAGAACCTAATATGTTTGAAACTACTACACCTCATTTTTTATATCCACCTATTTTTTGTTTATTCAAAAACAGCTAACCATAATCATTTCATTCATTAAATAGACATAAAACAACACTTAAGAATAAAATTTATTAGTGTTTGTGATTCATTATATCTTATTTTCCAATCCCTAATGTTGTGATAATTTGAGATTTTATTGTTCTTGACAGGGATTTCTTCAACATGATCATTGGGACAAAAATATTGGTTTCTCGTCATTTTGAGTTGGATAAAAATCCATGGTGAATTTTCACTAATTCCACAAATCACGCCTCCATGGTTTTTAGGGTTAATGAGATCTATGGTCATGAAAAATTGTACCTTCTCATTAAATAATGATGGTTTTTATCCACTTTTGATTTTTTTTGGAATGAATCATCCAACTATGATCCTCATATGGGGCTTATAAATTTTCCTTAAGTTTTACTTAATTATATATCTAGTCTTCCTATTATAATAGAGGTAGATATTTCTATCTATATGGTGCTTGTAATATAAAATGTCTCAATACTCTCATATCATATGGTATCGACTGACTTGAATATGTTATAGATTCTACAATAAAATTTAAATTTGGATGTTTTTTTCATTCAAGTGTATCACCTTGTTCTAAGTCATTTCCATTTTCCCAGAAGGATAATAAAACTCTTAATCTTTCTATCAGTTGGCATAATAATAATCAATTGATGATAAATAATAAATTTTCCTTTCCCCATAGTGATAAATATTTTTTATGTTAAATGATGAAAAATGGTTTTAAAATATCATACGAAAGTATGGTATTCATCAGATCATATTAAAATAGTAATATATCTTGAATATTGCTTTTTTATGTAGGTTTGGTTACTTTGAATATCTTCTTATTAAATTTGGCTTAACTAATGCTCATTTTTTATTAATGGATTTCATGAACAACATTTTCTATGTATATCTTGACACATATAAATTGGTGATAGTGTATGATATCACGGTTTCTATAAAATAAATTGAATATATTTGGAATCATTTCCAAATGTTGTTCAAATTATTGAGGAGTAACATTATTTAAGATGAATTATCTAAATGCGACATCTAGTTTTATTATGTGACACTAATAGGAATTATATTTGGATCAATGAATCTTGGTTGATCTTGGGTATGTAAAGTCTATTATGTCATGGGAGGAGACATGTAATTTCTCAAAACATGAATATTTTTAATCAATCTTTCTATTAGTGGTGTTTTATTAAAATATATTAAAATTAGGCATTAATATGGAGAGATAATACAATTAATGGTGTGGAACTATATTGGGATGAAAAATTTCACAATTTCAATGATGAATATACTCTCTTTCTATCATGATTTTATCATCATTTATTCAGCATTATGTGGTTAATTTTTATTCTTTAGGTCTAATATTGGGTTTTGTTTTTTTAAATGGAGACTATATAGTGGAATATGACTTTCATCAGCTTTGGAAACAAAAAAATATCTACCCCTATAGTTAGCATCAATTGAAAAAATTTATATATTTGCTAATGTTTTAGAGAAACTACCTTTTTGATGTGAGGATCACTATCAATTCTGACCAAAAGAGTCTAGGTTACCACATGTCATACAATGATGAGGACCTCAACTTGAGGAGATGGGTGTAAACTATTTCAATTTTGGATTTGGCATCTCCTACACCCCTAGGATGGGAAATATTGTAAAGACCCATAAATTTCAAGGAAATTTTTTTTTCTTAATTTTCTTTAGAATTTTACAAGAACACAGTTTCTGACGGAACCTGAATCTGAGGCCCGGTTTGCCCGGAATCATTTTCTGAAGTTTGGCTCGGGTACGTTCAGTGAACGGACGAGCAGGTTTTTCTAACTTTTGAACCGGTGCCCGGAATAAAATTCTGAGGGCACCGATGAAATCGCAGCGCCGGTATTCGCTTAGAAACGCCTCTTCCGGAGTTGCATTTTCTCGGGTGTGGTTTTTAATTTTCGGGCTTAAAGTTAAGAAATAAAATAATTTTACGACAACTTTATTTTATTTCACTTAAGTCACTTGGAAGCCACTTGAAGCCACTTAATAGCGGCTTAAACTGAGTTGAACCGGATAGGATGCTACCTAGAAATATCCTACCCCCTTGGTAGGATATTTGTGAGGTGGGCCCACATGAGCCCCGCCGTTTCTTTCCGCTAAGTAACACACCCACGAAAACCCGCCATTATAAAATTCAACTGACGTGTTTTCTTAATTTCTTAACAGACCATTTAATTGGGCGGTTTATTTCATAAATTAAATGAGTTATTTCTTTCGTTAAATTAATTCAACGAATCGATGGGTCGTTACTTACCCCTTTTCGTGTGTTGGAATAATAATAAAATAAGACCAACCTATCTTTTGGAGGATTACTCGTTGAGAGTGGATCCTTGAACCTTCATCCTCCTTCGCGAAGAACGCGAAAAACGCGAAGAACGCCGAACCCGGAAATCGACGACGCGACGCCGTGATCCGCGACGCCGACAACGTTCTTCTGCGACGTCTCTTCCTCCGCGACGGATCTTCGATCGGCTGCTTGAGGTAAGAGTCTCGGACTTTTTTTTAATCTCCTTTGTGGTACTTTACCAAAACACGGATTTAATTAATTAAATTTATTCTGCTGTTTCATGGTGTGTTGAGTTCGCCGACTCAACGCCATGTTCCGCGACGATGTGACGCCCTTCCGCGACGACGCGACAATCTCCACCTTCCGCGACGAGCAATTCCACGAAGAATGCTCACGCGCGACGACCAACGAGGTAGGGATTTTATTTCTGGAATTGCACTTTTTTTTCCCGTGACATTTCCGTTCAAGAATGAAGAACCCGGTCATAAGAACAATTTTATTTTATTAAAATTGATGAATTCAAGTGTTAAATTTTTTTGTTTCTCCTGATTTTTATCTCTAACGCTGAGGGTGCGGGCCAAATGAACACGGCCCGATGACCCTCCGTCATTCTTCATTTCTGTGCGGATTTGACGGGCGACGGCGGAACGTGCCGCAACGGATGTTTGACGATCCCGCAGTGAAGAACGGAACTCGGGAGGAGAAACGGCGTAGTCGGGAAGAAAATCGGGCCACCGGAGCGACTCCGGCGGCCCGCGAAAGCCGGTGGCAGCGCGGGTCGCCCGCACGGCGGCGCCGGCGCACAGAGGCGGTGGCGCCCGGCGCGCCGCCGGACGAGACCGCTGCGGCACCAGCCGCTGCGGCGGCGCTCGCGGGACGCGGCTGAAGCCGCGTCCGGCGCCAGGGAGACACCTCGCGGGTGTCACGCGGGGGCGGCGGCTCCCCCCGCGTCACCCGGGACGCGGCTTCAGCTACGCCCGGTTGTCTGGCCGACACCCCGCGGGTGCCGCGGGGGTGTCACGCGGGGCGGCGGCTCCCCCCGCGTTGGCCGCTCGGCCAAGCCGAGCTGGACCGGCCCTGGCCGAGCCAGACCGGTCCGACCGGGTCGGACCGGGTTCGTCCGACCCATGGGGGTCGGGCCGGGTCGGCCCGGGCCCGGACCCCCCGTCTTCGGACGGTTTTCGTTCAAATGCACGTAACTTGAGCTACGTGCCTCCAAACGACTCTCCGTCAGCGGAAACGCGATCCTTGGATCGAGACGGTCGTTTAGGTATATCGCACTCAAGGTTTCGGAACACTTTGTGTTTGGCCAGGTTGGTTCGTACACGAAACCAACCGGGCCCTCGGAGCGGAAACGCTCATATCTTGAGCTACAGACGTCTGATTGACGTGCTGTCGGCTTTTTTGTTTTCCTCTAAGTGAGACGGATCTTTTGTCTCACTCCGCCCGAGGTTTGGACGTAGGTGGAGTACGGTCGGGTTGGTTTTTCCTTAAAAACCAACCGGGCCCCTGGGACGAAAAAGCCAATAACT
Organism: Viscum album; assembly: GCA_963277665.1. NCBI lineage: Eukaryota > Viridiplantae > Streptophyta > Magnoliopsida > Santalales > Viscaceae > Viscum > Viscum album. The sequence continues at coordinate 619,563,284 of OY728128.1, forward strand.
CTCAGTCCGGGCGTCCGATTGACGCGCCGTCTGCGGCGTTGAGTTACTGTTGATGATACGGAACTTTTGGATACATCAACTTCGGACATTGTGTCATTTGATGTACCAGACTCTCGGCTCATGGAGCGGACCCTCTCGAATGAGCTTGCTGTGTGTGGGAACCCTAGAGTTGGCTGCGACTGCTTCCTCGACAGCGACGACTGTGCAGAGATCCTCAGTGGACTCCGACGACGACCGTGCAGAGATCCTTAGTGGACTGCGGCGACGACTGTGCAGAGATCCTTGGTGGACTGCGATGACTACGGCACTCAGCGATCCTACGTGGATCAGTGCTACAGGTCCTGTGTGGGACCGGTCCTGTGTGGGCCCGATCCTCTGTGGGTCTGATCATGTGTGGGTCAGCGCTCAGCGGTTCTGTGTGAGCCAGCGCCTACAGGTCCTGCGTGGGCCCGGTCCTATGTGGGCCCGATCCTGTGTGGGTCCGATCATGTGTGGGTCACTACGGGGGTTAGTACCTATTGATCCTTTGTGGTTCCGATGACTTAGATGGATCAGTGATCATATTTATCGTCATCCGAAGAAGTATACTTGTGTGAGCTGAATCTTCTGTTTACTCTCCTTTGTGGATTGTGTTGAGCTATCCGGTGTGAGTTTACTGTTTACTCTCCTTTGTGGATTGTGTTGTGCTATCTTGTGTGGGTATACCTTTTCTTTCCTGTGTGGACTGGGTTGTGCTTGGGCTCAGACGTTGGAGCCGAACGGGAATTGATGACTTAGGTATATGTATTGGCATATACCTAAGCCGGGTCAGATGTTACTTCGTGATTGTATCTTTCCTTTGTGGATTTTGGGAGTCCTTCGGGGGTCTCGAGGTCCCTACTGAGTAGCTTATACTCACCCCTGCACGGGTCGTGCCCGCACTTCGTTGTGTTGGTTGAAAACGACGGACAGCGCTGATCGTGGTGGAGGTGTGCGGAGCATGACGGTACCTGGAGGTGGACCACTAGGCGGATGTGCTTGGAGCAGACGGCGGGACCCGGGGAGCAGTGGAGCTATCTGTACCCACCCTTCAGGTGGGATTTCCAGTGGACAGCTCGGCGTAGCGGCTTTTGTTTTTCAGTTGCTGTTTTTCCCCTTTCAGTTGTACTTTACAGTTGGGCTTCTATTTCCAGCCCCTTTTACTTTCAGCACTGCTTGTATAGTTTTTACTTAGTGTCTACTTTTCCGCTTGCTTACTCTGTAGTGCTTGTTTACCTTTCAAAGGAAACGCCTTCCCTTTTTGTTGGGATTTACGCCTTGGTGCTAGTCGCCAGCCCCTGGCCAATGGAAGGCGGGCTTGGGGTAGTCACGGCAAGGGCCCCGAGGACGGGTCGTGACAAATTGGTATCAGAGGTGGTCAGTTCTACCGGAAACTCTGATCTTTCTTCTATATGGAGCAATAATGTTTAGCGTATTGAGTGTGGTTATCAGTCTAGGGAGTCCAGTGTTGGTGTGGCGGCCGACGTATCCGTACACCAGGACCCTGACTTCTGATTTCCGACGTAATTCACGAAAACATTGATTGCTTGTGTGTTTCAAGTTTTCTTTGTGATTACTTGTGTCAGCTCACCAGGTATACTGCTCTGACCGTGGCGTACTTGTTTCCTTTTTAGGATGGCCCGACGACAGCAGCCAGCTAGGGTTCCGAGAGTAGAGCGCGACGACAGCCCGTCGAGCGACGAGGCCTCGGTACAGGGCCCGTTGACCGCAGAGGCACTGGCAGTACCTTTACCCGCTGAGCCCCCGATGCTTCCAGAACTGGCAGCTGACGATGCACGACGCCTCGGAGCTCTGCACGAGTTCCATCACCAGCGACCACCCAGGTTCCATGGGGAGACGGACCCCCAGGTAGCTGAGGACTGGCTGGAGGCGGTCGTCTGAGTTTTCAGGCTAGTGAGGACACCAGCAGACCTCATGGTGATCCTCGCGGCGAGCCTACTACACGCAGCAGCAGGGCGATGGTGGAGCTTGATGCTCCAGGTACACGATGAGGCCTCCTTCATCTAGACGGACTTCGAGAGCCTCTTCCGCTCAGATTTCGTCCCATCCACCCTCCGTGCGGTGCGCATTCAGGAGCTTCTTCAGCTGCGGCAGGGCAGCTTGACGGTCGCCCAGTACGCGGCGAGGTTCACCGACCTTTCTTGCTACTCGACAGACATGGTACGGAACCCTTTCTTCCGGGCCCGGACCTTCGAGCAGCGATTGAGACATGAGATCAGGGCGTCGCTGATCTCCCTCAGCATCCCGACCCAGGCAGAAGTACTGGAGCGAGCCCTTCTGATCGAGAGCTTTCTGGATGAGTCTACAGCGAGACCCACCATAGGGCGGCAGGTGGCGGAGTCTTCGGCAGCCGGTAGCCGACAGATGACTCAGGGTTCCAGGCGGACCAGACCTTCTGGCATACGACCTCGGGACACTGGCTCAGCAGTGCAGGGTACTCAGCACGGAGCCAGTCTTCCAAGAGGCATGCAGTGCTACGAGTGCGGCGGGCAGGGCCACATGGTTCGTGACTGCCCGACCCGCCAGACCGAGGGGCAGCAGACGGTGGAGGGGCCACCCAGGCAGAGACAGAGGGTCGACCGTGGTGGTCCACAGGGAGGAGGCGGACGAGGCAGGGGAGCTGGCCGAGTAGCCGGTGGTGGGTAACGCTTTGAGGCTCTTCCACCACCACCACCAGGAGGTCCGCCCCGACCACAGGGAGCTGGCGGGCAGAGACAGGCACAACTCCAGGCAGTGGAGGCCTACGACCACGACGCACCAGAGATGATTCGAGGTACGATCTGTGTCTATTACACCCTTGCTTTAGTTCTTATAGACACAGGAGTGAGTCACTCTTTCATAGCCGCTGCCCATGTTCGGAGCTCGGAGATTCCGACAGAGCCGTTGGCTCGATCCTTACGGCTAGAGACTCCTACGGGAGAAAACTCGATGATTACGCACTGGTGCCGGCAGTGTGAGCTTACCCTAGGAGGCGATATCTTTGATTGGGTTCTTCTTGTAGCGGCGTCGAGGCCTTACGATGTCATCTTGGGCATGGATTGGTTATCTACAGTCCATGCTCAGATTGACTACTTGAGGCGCAAGGTGCGATGTGTGTGCACCGACGGGAGAAGGTTCACCTTCACCGGCAAGAAGGGAGCCTTAGCAGCACAGGATGGACTCACGCAGAGGAGAGGACAGCCCATCACTCATCAGTTGGCTAGTCTCATCCTTGGAGGAGTTGACGAGCAGAGTCCTAGTTTTCCTGCAGTGGTGGATCAGTACACGGACGTCTTTCCCGACGATGTTCCAGGGATACCTCCTCGCAGGGAGGTATACTTTTATATTGATCTATACCCCGGGACAGCCCTGATATCCACTCCAGCATATCGGATGGCCCCCGCCGAGCATTGAGAGCTATGGGTACAGTTGGAGGACTTGCAGGGCAAGGGGTTCATCCGACCCAGTGTTTCGCCCTGGGCTTCCCCGAAACTGTTCGCCAAGAAGGCGGACGGGAGCTTGAGACTGTGTGTCGACTATCGTCACCTGAACCAGGTGACAGTGAGGAATAAGTATCCGCTACCGAGGATTGATGACCTCTTTGATCAGATCAAGGTGGCACGGTGGTTCTCGAAGATAGACCTCAGGTCAGGCTATCATCAGCTTAGAGTTCGAGACGAGGATGTGCAGAAGACGACCTTCAGGTGTCGGTGTGGCCACTATGAGTTCTTGGTTATGCCTTTCGGCGTAACCAACAATCCATCAGTGTTCATGAGCCTCATGAATAGGATCTTCCAGCCATACCTCGATCGATTTGTCGTGGTCTTCATTGACGACATTTTGGTGTACTCGACGACGGAGGAGGAGCACGCCTACCACTTGCGAGTTGTACTAGACACACTCCGAGAGCACCAGCTTTATGGAAAGCTCTCGAAGTGCCAGTTCTGGTTACGTGAGGTCCACTTCTTGGGGCACGCCATTTCTGAGGTGGGAGTTGCAATGGATCCCGCAAAGATCGAGGCGGTGCTAGCTTGGGAGCCACCCAGGAGCGTGACGGAGGTGCGGAGTTTCTGGGGTCTAGCTGGATACTACCAGAGGTTCGTGCCAGGCTTCTCCAGAGTTGCGGCACCACTCTCAGCGTTGAAGAAGAAGGGGAAAACCTTCGTGTGGTCAGACAGATGTCAGCAGAGCTTTCAGGAGATGAGACAGAGATTGACCAGCGCACCTATCTTGAGGTTGCCTGAGGAGGGAGTTGGATACATAGTCTACTGCGATGCATTAGGGACCGGACTCGGGTGTGTCCTGATGCAGGAGCGGGCCGTGATTTCCTATGGATCACGTCAGTTGAGGCTGCATGAGCAGAACTACGCCACCCATGACCTGGAGTTAGTAGCAGTGGTCTTCGCTCTGAAGACATGGAGGCACCATCTGATGGGCGAGCGCTTTACAGTCTTTTCTGACCACCAGAGTCTCAGGTACATCATCTCTCAGAAGGAACTGAACCTGAGACAGCGTCGATAGCTCGAGTTCCTCCAGGACTATGACTTTGAGATAGTCTATACTCCTGGGAAGGGTAATGTGGTAGCCGATGCCCTCAGCAGGAGGACGGGCATCCAGCTACTTGAGGAGGCGACAGAGCAGCAAGCCACTTTGCAGATATCCTTCGTGGATAGAGACGGAGCAGCCTTCCTTCAGTCTCTCACCATCTCTCCTCCACTTCTACAGTGGGTCAGAGCAGCACAACGTGAGGACGCTGACTGTGAGATGCGGTGTGCACAGATATCCTCGGGACAGGTTCCTGATGGTTTCTCCCTTGGAACAGAGCACGACGTCCTTTTCAAGGGACGTACCTTGGTACCAGTCGCTTTACGAGAGGAGGTGCTGAGAGAGTTTCACACTTCTCCTTTGGCGGTACATCCAGGAGTGGCGAAGATGTACCAGGACCTCAGACGACAGCACTGGTGGCCGGGCATGAAGAATGCTGTGGCAGAGTTCGTTTCACGGTGCCTCACCTGCCAGCAGGTGAAGGCAGAGCATCAGGTACCAACAGGCTTGGTACAACTCTTAGAGGTCCTGGAGTGGAAGTGGGACAGGATATCTATGGACTTCGTGACTGGACTTCCACGCACTTCCAGAGGTCAAGACTCCATTTGGGTGATTGTTGACCAACTCACCAAGTCAGCACACTTCTTACCCATCCGAGAGCAGGGCTTAGTGGAGAGCTTGGGGCGTCTCTACGTTCAGGAGATTGTACGGCTTCACGGTGTTCCATCGAATATCGTCTCCGATCGGGATGCTCGTTTTACTTCCCGGCTTTGGAAGGGGTTGCAGGAGGCATTCGGGACGCAGCTATGTCTGAGCACCGCCTTTCACCCTCAGACAGATGGTCAGACGGAGAGAACCATTCAGACTCTCGAGGACATGCTCCGTGCATGTGTCCTCGACTTTGGTCGCAGCTGGGAGGACCACCTACCCTTGGTGGAGTTCGCGTACAACAACAGCTACCACTCCACCATCGGGATGGAACCATACGAGGCGTTGTACGGCAGGCCTTGCAGATCTCCTTTGTGTTGGACAGACCCTGGGGAGTCAGCACTTGTGGGACCAGAGATGGTCCGGGCCATGACAGAGAAGGTACAGGTCATCCAGGAGCGGATGAGGACAGCTCAGAGCCGGCAGAAGTCATATGCTGACAGGAGGCAGAGGCCACTAGAGTTCGAGGATGGCGACCACGTCTTCTTGTGGGTCTCACCTCGATGTGGTTTACGGAGATTTGGCCGAGGCGGCAAGTTGTCTCCACGCTTCATTGGACCATTCCAGGTCATCAGCAGGATTGGCGAGGTGGATTATCGCCTGGCTCTACCACCTTAGTTGCACCGGGTGCACGACGTCTTCCACGTATCTCAGCTGAGGAGATATGTGCACGACCCGACGCACATCATTGACTATGGGGAGCTAGACGTGGATGATGGGGCGAATTTTGCGGAGGTCCCAGTGGAGATAGTGGATCGACAGGAGCAGGTCCTACGTGGGTGATCGATTCCTCTTGTGCGTGTCAGATGGAAGCACGGGAACCTCCAGGAGAGCACATGGGAGCGGGAGGCTCAGATGCGTGCTCAGTACCCACATTTGTTTCCCTAGTTTTTGATGTATCTTTACGGGGACATAAATCCCTGAGGTGGGAGTAATGTAAAGACCCGTAAATTTCAAGGAAATTTTTTTTCTTAATTTTCTTTGGAATTTTAAAAGAACGCAGTTTCTGACGGCACCTGATTCCGAGGCCTGGTGTGCCCGGAATCATTTTCCAATGTTTGGCTCAGGTACGTTCAGTGAACGGACGAGCGGGTTTTTCTAACTTTTGAACCGGTGCCCGGAATAGAATTCTGAGAGCACCGATGAAATCGCAGTGCCGTTATTCGCTTAGAAACACCTCTTCCGGAGTTGCGTTTTCTCGGGTGTGGTTTTTAATTTTCGGGCTTAAAGTTAAGAAATAAAATAATTTTACGACAACTTTATTTTATTTCACTTAAGTCATTTGGAAGCCACTTGAAGCCACTTAATAGCGGCTTAAACTGAGTTGAACCGGATAAGATGCTATCCAGAAATATCCTACCCCCTTGGTAGGATATTTGTGAGGTGGGGCCCGCAAGAGCCCTGCCGTTTCTTTCCGCTAAGTAGCGCACCCGCGAAAACCCGACATTATAAAAGTCAACTGATGCGTTTTCTTAATTTCTTAACAGACCATTTAATTGGGCGGTTTATTTCGTAAATTAAATGAGATGTTTCTTTCGTTGAATTAATTCAACGAATCGATGGGTCGTTACTTACCCCTTTTCGTGTGTTGGCATAATAATAAAATAAGACCAACCTATCTTTTGGAGGATTACTCGTTGAGAGAGGATCCTTGAACCTTCATCCTCCTTCACGAAGAACGCGAAGAACGCCGAACCCGGATATCGATGATGTGACGCCGTGATCCGCGACGCTGACAACTTTCTTCTGCGACGTCTCTTCCTCCACGACGGATCTTCGATCGGCTGCTTGAGGTAAGAGTCTCAGACTTTTTTTAATCTCCTTTGTGGTTCTTTACCAAAACACGGATTTAATTAATTAAATTAAATCTGTTGTTTCATGGTGCGTTGAGTTCGCCGACTCAACGCCGTGTTCCGCGACGACGCGACGCCCTTCCGCGACGACACGACGATCTCCACCTTCCGCGATGAGCAATTCCGTGAAGAACGCTCACGCGCGACGACCAACGAGGTAGGGATTTTATTTATGGAATTGCCCTTTTTTCCCGTGACATTTCCGTTCAAGAATGAAGAACCCGGACATAAGAACAATTTTAATTTATTAAAATTGTTGAATTCATGTGTTGAATGTTTTTGTTTCTCCCGATGTTTATCTCTAACGCGGAGGGTGCGGGCCAAACGAACACGGCCCGACGACCCTCCACCATTCTTTGTTTCTGTGCGGATTTGATGGGCAACGACGGAATGTGCCGCAACGGATGTTTGATGATCCCGCAGTGAAGAACGGAACCCGGGAGGAGAAACGGTGCAGTCAGGAAGAAAATCAGGCCACTGGAGCGACTCTGGCGGCCCGCGGAAGCCGGTGGCGGCGCCCAGAGGTGGCGGCGCCCGACGCACCGCCAGACGAGACCGCCGCGGCGGCGGTGCTCACGGGACACGGCCGAAGTCGCGTCCGGCGCCAGGGAGACACCTCGTGGGTGTCCCGCCGGTGTCCCGCGGGTGTCATGTGGGTGTCACGCGAGGGCGGCGGCTCCCCCCGCGTCACTCGGGACGCGGCTTCAGCCGCGCCCGGTTGTCTGGCCAACACCCCGCGGGTTCCGCGGGGGTGTCACGTGGGGCGGCGGCTCCCCCCGCGCCGGCCGCTCGGCCAAGCTGAGCTGGACCGGCCCTGGCCGAGTCAGACCGGTCGGACCGGGTCGGACCGGGTTCGTTCGACCCAGGGGGGGTCGGGCCGAGTCGGGGCGGGCCCGGACCCCCCGTCTTCGGACGGTTTTTGTTCAAATGCTCGTAACTTGAGCTACGGGCCTCCAAACGACTCGCTGTCCTCGGCAACGCGATACTTGGATCGAGACGTTCGTTTTGGTATATCGCACTCAAGGTTTCAGAACACTTTCAGTTCGGTCGGGTTGGTTCGTACACGAAACCAACCGGGCCCTCGGAGCGGAAACGCTCATATCTTGAGCTACGGACGTCCGATTGACGTGCCGTCAGCTTTTCTGTTTTCCTCTAAGTGAGACGGATCTTTTGGCTCACTCCGCCCGAGGTTTGGACGCAGGTGGAGTACGGTCGGGATGGTTTTGCCTTAAAAACCAACTGGGCCCCTGGGACGAAAAAGCCAATAACTCTCAGACTGGGCGTCTGATTGACGCGCCGTCTACGGCGTTGAGTTCCTGTTGACGATACCGAACTTTTGGATACATCAACTTCGGACTTTGTGTAAGTTGATGTATCAGCCTCTCGGCTCATGGAGCGGACCCTCCCGAACGAGCTTGCTGTGTGCGGGAACCCTAGAGCTAGCTGCGACTGCTTCCTCGATAGCGACGACTGTGCAGAGATCCTCCGTGGACTCCGACGACAACCGTGCAGAGATCCTCAGTGGACTGCGGCGAAGACTGTGCAGAGATCCTCAGTGGACTGCGACAACTACGACACTCAGCGATCCTACGTGGATCAATGCTACAGGTCCTGTGTGGGCTCGGTCCTGTGTGGGCCCGATCCTGTGTGGGTCCGATCCTGTGTGGGTCAGCGCTCAGCGGTTCTGTGTGAGCCAGCGCCTACAAGTCCTGCGTGGGCCCGGTCCTGTGTGGGCCCGATCCTGTGTGGGTCCGATCCTGTGTGGGTCACTGCGGGGGTTAGTACCCATTGATCCTTTGTGGGTCCGACGACTTAGATGGATCAGTGATCATCTTTATCGTCATCCGAAGAAGTGTACATGTGTGAGATGAATCTTCTGTTTACTCTTCTTTGTGGATTATGTTGAGCTATCCTGTGTGGGTTTACTGTTTACTCTCCTTTGTGGATTGTGTTGTGCTATCCTGTGTGGGTATACGTTTTCTTTCCTGTGTGGACTGGGTTGTGCTTGGGCTCGGACGTTGGAGCCGAACGGGAATTGATAACTTTAGTATATGTATGGGCATATACCTAAGCCGGGTCAGATGTTACTTCGTGATTGTATCTTTCCTTTGTAGATTTCGGGAGACCTTCGGGGGTCTCGGGGTCCCTACTGAGTAGCTTATACTCACCCTTGCACGGGCCGTGCCCGCACTTCATTGTGTTGGTTGCAGACGACGGACAACACTGATCGTGGTGGAGGTGTGCGGAGCAGGACGGTACCTGGAGGTGGACCACTAGGCAGACGTGCTTGGAGCAGACGGCGGGACCCGAGGAGCAGTGGAGCTATCTGTACCCACCCTTCAGGTGGGATTTCTAGTAGACAGCTCGGCGTAGCGGCTTTTGTTTTTCAGTTGCTGTTTTTTCCCTTTCAGTTGTACTTTACAGTTGGGCTTGTATTTCCGGCCCCTTTTACTTTCAGCACAGCTTGTACAGTTTTTACATAGTGTCTACATTTCCGTTTGCTTACTCTGTGGTGCTTGTTTACCTTTTAAAGGAAATGACTTCCCTTTTTGTCGGGATTTACGCCTTGGTGCTAGTCGCCAGCCCCTGGCCTATGGAAGGCGGGCTTGGGGTAGTCACGGCACGGGCCCCGAGGACGGGTCGTGACAAATATTGTTTATATGGACCCTAACATAAAATTTCTTTCTTAGGACATGTTTGATATAAATGAGGAATAGAATATTATAGGTCTCTTCATATAGATACTCCAATAAGTGAGGTAGGACGTTATTGTTATGATTATTCCATGAGAATCTATGATTTCACATGTCATTGAATCAATTAGTTAGAAAAAATAATAGGATGATGAGTTTAGGGAAATACAGGGATCCTTATATATTTTGAAGACATTTTAATGTTTATCACCCTATTCGAATGAATTTCATTCGTTATGAGTTTTTTTGGTCTTCCTAGTATTATTTTTCAAGACCATGAAGGATGGTTTACAATTTTACTCATCTATTATTCCCCTTGACACTAATAAAATTATTATAATAAGAATAATTAGCTTTAGGGGATTGAAATGAATCACGATATAGATATAATTATTTCTGATTACATTTCATAACAATAGATTTTGGGTAATCACCAAAATTGTTCTATTTCACATCGCCTACCTATTATTCTAGTATGGAAATGGGATGAGGTATCTATGGTCATCATAAATAGATTTTCAATAAATCCTTTAGGGAAGAAAAATTTCTGGTTGGTCATTGATCAGTTGACTAAATCTATTCCGACAATACTAATTAAGGCTCCCAATAAAGTTGAGGATTTGGAAAATATGGAATTTTTAATGATTTGGAGGTTTCATGGGTTATCATATTGTATTTTATCAGAATGTAATCTTATATTTAGTTATCAAATCAATAAGATTATCATATAGGTGATGGGGACTCAATGATGGTTGAGTAAAACCTACCATCATCATACAAAAGGCTAGACAGAGCCTATTAAATATATCTTCAACTATATGGATTATGCTTAAATTATTTATTTATTATGATCTTTTTCTGACAATATAATACTTTTTGAGGAATTTTGTAGTTATTGAGTTAATATATATATTTTTGGTTCAATATATGTGAGAATTCAGATAAAGGAAAAAGTATTTTTCATATGACATTAGTGAATATTGAGTTTATAAATTGATGATTGATGATATCACAATGTCAACCAAATTTATACATTGACCATTGGTACTGTAATTTTTTTTGTTGGAGGCAACATTTTGGTTTGAGTATCACATCAGATTGGTCATTGTTTTCTGGGGAAGCAAGGTAAGTTGATATTTATAAATTTTGGACCATTTGATATAATTTTTTGGATAATAATTATTTCTTATCGATTAGTGTTAACATTTAATTTTAATACTAATAATTAAGTAATCCATATACATCATCTCAATAAATATTATCCAGTTCATACACATTAATAAAATTGTGAATATATTTCTCTACATTGGGATTATAATATTTTTAAGGAACTAATACATATTACTAATCCACAAGAAAAAAAATCATACATGTAATTTATATTCTATTGGTATGTGGGTTAGGGTGTCTTGAATGATATTTTAATTTATGTGGGAGTGGAAATAGTTAATGATAGACCAATGGACTCATCTATTTTTCAATCAATATTTTGAAAACTAGATTTATTATGGTATAAAATTATATAGTGGGATGAATTGTAATATATTGACATCGTGATTAGTAATATATGTCAATTTGTTTTTGAATCTATTTATTAAAGATCATAGTGGGTTCTTTTAGGTAGTTTTTTTGTTTTTATATACTTTAGTACCTTTTTCAGGGTTAGGAAAATGGTTATGGTAAATCATGTGGGTTATCCCAAGAAGTCATGTAATATATTTCCAAAAAATAGGTTTTATAGTGAGGTGTATGAAATTTATAAAAAATTAAACCAGCTACTTAAATCACTCTATATAAGAAATGGTCATATTTAATGGGTGGAAAATGACTTATCAAATTCAGTGCCCAAACTATGCTTCTTATCTAGTGTTTGATGAAGGGTTGAACAATTGGTGATATTTTGATATGAATTAAGAAATAATGAAATTTTAGGATATGAAAAAAAACTGGTTCCCCTCATAATTCATATATTGGAAATGATTATAAATAGGGCACCCTTCATTTGGTGATTTGGGAGATTCATTTCCTTCAAATGTTTTATTTTCATAGTTCTATCCATGTTTGATATTTTTGTTTAAATATTTATTCCAATTCATTTCCATTAATTGTTGATATTTCTATACCTACTCATCCATCATCCAGTAAAACCATATATTTGGCTTTTTTATTCTTAATCTAAGGGTTGTATAATGATCTAATTTATTTTATTATTGATCAATTTTTTTATTCAATGTTATAATCTAATTCATTTATATTCATCTTTTTTTCTCAATTAATCAATTAGGATAGTATTTTATCACATATATATTAATTTAAAAATTTATGAATTGGATAATATTTAATGGGAATTCATGTTTTAGGATCTTACCTAATTTTATATAGCCATCTTCTTTGATTGGAATTAATATCTTTCTAAATTGTTTGAGTATCAAGGGTAAAGGTAGTTGGGTTTTCTAAAATCATTATTTATTAAATGAAAACTTCTCTCTCATTAATAATCATTAATTACAAACCTAAAAGGGAATGTTATATGGATTACTAGATTTTTTGTTCTGTGGTTTATGATGTAGAATGGGTTTTCACCTTTTATTTTATAAATAATGATTGATTTCAATTCCCCATTGGTTTTGTTGGATAAAATTTATTTCAAAATCATGGTTCCTTAAGAAATGAAACGAATTTGATTTATTATTTATTATTATTCAATTGAATGTGTTTTATAAGAAATAACATAGGATCCTTTGGTACTTTGGAAAGGGTATGTAATTATGTCCTATCATTTATTAGAAGGGTAAACACAAATAGGGGTAATCCTCTACTACTTTGTAATTTATACTAATTTCTAGTATATAAGGGCATCATACTGTGGAAGTACACATGGTTGTGTACCTCTACTCATTTAGTGGTACTTCCATTGACAGTTTTAATGAGAAATATTTATGATTAAAAATTGAATGAGAAAAATAGAATAATTTGAACTATATTATTATTGTGGAACATTACATATTTATTTGGTTTTGATATGGATTTTTTATGTATTCTAAAAAATTATAAATTCTATTTTTTAAGGTGATTTGTATTTTTTATGTGAAAATTAAAACAATCATTTTTATGTTGATAATTTTCATGATTGAATTAATGTATCTAAAACTGTATTCCTTTCCATGATTGAATTTAAAATTAGAGTGTTTGAAATATTTTATAAATAATACTATTGGAAAACATTTTGGTATCCAAATAGATTTGTATTTCCAAACCTGGTTCATACCCTTTGGTTTATATACACCTTATTTTAACATGATGTTAGAAAGGGAAAGGAACTAAAATCAGGTAGATAATTTTGTGGTTAACTAGGATTACGTATCTGGTGGTGTGATGGTGGTGTCGTATGAAATAGGCACATAGAAAAAATGATCCTTATATTTTATTCAATAAGTTTTTTTCATGGATTGCAAACTTTTCTTTTGAATGTTTCCCTAATTGTTGTATCTCAACCATTTATTCAAATAAAATTGGCATAATGTTTCATTCAATATTCTCTAAATATTTTTCACATTGGTATACAATATAGTTGGGTTAAATCATTCAAAAGGACTATTTTTTATTCCCATGTGTTTATATATACCCCATATAGATAGGGAATTCCCATCATGAATTGTTTTGATTTGGTTCACAACCCAGATTGAATGGTTATTTCTGGAAGTTAAAGACCTTAAGATGAGCAAAATATTATAAGAGAGTGTTATCATTTGTTTTTTTGAAAATATTATATTGAAACCTTTTCTACACTTGTATAAATTAAAATATTGTTGTTTTTGTGACATTCCGTAAGTTATAATCTGCAGAATAAAATGAATTTTGTGATTGATGATATCTAAAGAGCCTTTTTATAAGAATTTGTCATGAAGTAAAAAAATAAGGAGGGGATTTTATCATCTAATTTATAAATTATTCATCGTATTTATAAGTATATTTTCTATGATAATGTTATTGATTTGTAATTCTAGTGTATTAGAGAAATCATAAATTGTTTGTATAACACTAGTGCTTTTTCTCTATCCCTTCATGGAATATTTTTTATTTATTATTTACTATTTGATACCTTATATAATGATAATATCATTTATTATAGACAAAAATATCTCTAAATGGATGGTTCATCAATGAACTAGTAATATATACATGACATGAAATGACTATATTTGTGGTCTTAAATTTTAAAGGGAATCATTAACTACCTGGCATGGGGCTTCACATATATTCCTATAATGGTGTTGTATCAATGTTTCCATTGAATGATTAAACCCGTTCCTATTAAAACATATAAATTTTATGTGATATATTTTTATACCATTTTTAGAGTACCACATACACCTCTTGGAAATTGACCATTCGTTATAGTTAGTTATCGTTTCTCGAAATCATATTACTCTTACTTGGTAAAATGTTGTGTAATTAATGTGTTTCGTGGAATGATATAAGTTAATTTAAATTATAAATTCCATGGAATTTATTCTTACATAATCTCTGATTTTAAGATCTCATTATCCCATAAATTATTTAATTTTCTTCAAGACTCAATGTGACTACATGTTAATATTACAATTTTTTACTATATTCCAACTCTTCAGAATATAAAATAGTAGATCTTTATTTTCTAAGATGTTTTAATTAATTTGTTATTTCATTATGGGATTAGAGAATTATTATCCCAATTTGGTATAGACATTTTATTATGATAATAATAAGATATTTATATAGGTAACTCCTTCAAAATAATTATTTATCAGGCCTTAGTACCTTATAAATATTTGGATTGAAGTTGTGGAAAAATTACATGTTTAAAAATATTTCATATAGAATATAAAATATAATATTTACCTTATTAAAATATATATGTGGGTGGAATTGTTTTAAAAAAATAATATATTAATCATCTTTATTGATTATTTTAATTCATATTCATTTATCCATATCTCTTCAATGTATTTCTTCTACTACATCATAATTAGTTATGTAATAAAGGAATGTTAATGTTAATGTATAAAATACATTTAAATTTAACAAAATATATTGAATGGAATAATTATTATTTTAATTACCTCCTCAAATTTTTTAGAAAAAAAATTACATCATCTAGATGAAAAAATATTATTTAAATCTTTATCATTTTATTATATGATAAGTGTTATAGTTATATCATTATATTATAATAGTTGAGAAAATAGTATGTAATTTTTATTCTCATATTATATTGATTTAGGTAAGGAAAATTACATAGTTTCATTCATTATAGAAATAAAATGTTGATCCACATGGAATATGGGAATATATATAAGAAACAATGGTAAATGGTTTCATTTACTTTTGGATAAAAAATCATTCACAATATCATTTAGGTGTATATTTTTTAATGAAGGGGGAATGATAACACCCATGAAGATACATTTTAGTATATAAATTAATATTAATGTTTTTAAAATTTCTACATAGACACTTGGAATATTTTGGATCATTTTTTATAAAGTTACAAATTTTATATTTATTGTGAATTATTACCATAATAATTCGTGTCGGGGATGAATGTACAATTTCCATGTTAAAAATTAATGCATGGTAATTAGAAAGTCTATCTTTTCATGTGTCATACGATGTATCACTTTTAATCATTTAATAATTCTAATTTTATAAAACCATTATATGTGTGTGAGGTCTCTTAATTCTTATTTACAAATTAAATTAGTATTCAAAATCATTCCCAATAAATTATGATCTGTACGCTAAAACTTTTTCCATTCTAGGTTGATCTTGAATATCATATTTTCCTCATAAAATAACTTCTCCACTATTAGAATATAGTTGTATGGGTAGGTTTATTAAAAATAGGAATTTGATAAAATATTTTTTTTTTATATTTATGGAATTATTTTGATAGATAAATATATTGTAAGAATGAAATAGTTAGTTTACATGTAAGTGGATGGCCAATAATAATTATGATAATCCTTGTATTTATATACGATTGAAAGACTATATCTTATTTGTTTTAGTATTTATTTAATATCA
Organism: Viscum album; assembly: GCA_963277665.1. Taxonomy (NCBI): domain Eukaryota; kingdom Viridiplantae; phylum Streptophyta; class Magnoliopsida; order Santalales; family Viscaceae; genus Viscum; species Viscum album. Next base: position 619,579,167 of record OY728128.1, read on the forward strand.
TTATGAAAATTATAATTTTTTTATGTTCCTTATTTTGATATAAGATTATGGTTCATTGGATGTAAACTATTCCCAAACCGTGAAACCAATTCAAAAATGTTTGGTGATCTCTAAATGATCAGGGGATTATATAAGGGACTATACATATTATCAATGTGGAATGGAATGTATTTTAATTTCATTTTTTTATCTACTGATAAATTATAATTTCATTTTTTATTATTTAAAATATGATTCAAATTTATATTATTAGTATTTTATAAGATCTAAATGAATTTCATTTAAAAATAATAATGCCAACAGTTAATTTTATGTTGATATATTACATTATTATGAATCCCAATTAATCCATCATATGGATAAGTGGATAATTTTACACTTGTATTTTCATCCATTTGATAAGATAATCTTGATGAATATTTTATATGTAGTAAAATAAATTGAAATAAGTGATGCTCAGAACCTAAATCAATCTAATGATTAAGATTAAGAGTTATATCATCATAATATTCTTTATTTATGTTGAAAAATATTCTCATAATATTAAGTAATTTCTTGAGAATTTTGATATAATTTTTAATTCATCTAGACTGGTATTCCCTCAAAATTGAACATTCTAAACTCTATTCATGGGATAACTAGTCGAAAATTGTTGGACTCTATGATCAATGTAGTTCCACAAAATAATGAATCAATGAAAAAATGTCCATTATTTATGTTTTTCTCTCTTGATATGATTATTTTGGAAATGATAATGTTTTTTTGTATTCATTATGGACTTTGGACAATGATATAGTCGATGAATTTATTTTTCCAGGTCACTAAATTTCCATTATAAATTACTGTAAATGATATAATGGAAGAGAAAGGGGTGTGGATGGACTTCATCCTGACATATGAAAAAACGTTCTCATATATATACTATCATCATATTTTAATGAAAATAATATGTAATTGATGTTATATATATAGATCAAGGTAAAAAAAATTTAGGTGTAGAAACAATATATGACACAAATAGATGTTATGGTTTCATCTTTTAAAGGATGATTAATTGAAATGATATTAAAAAAATTCCTATATTAACCTTGTCTATTTGAATATATATTCATATCATATAAAAGACACATTACATTAATTAGTTATTAATATTAGAAAATGTGTTTCACTATCCTTATACCCCAAGGTTATTAATTATTTCTTTCTTTGTATGGATCAATTTAGAGATTTTATAGGGAAATTTTACTTAAAAAAGAAGTGGTGTTTTTGGCACAAAATGGATACCATTTTTAATTTTTTCCCTCTAAAGGAATGGAATTTGATCCTAATGAGAGTATTGGTATGTTTTCTTCATCTCATTTTGAGAACAAATTTCATTATGTTCCTTAAAAAAGAATTGTACCACAATATATCAATGATGAATTATGCTTATATGATACTAAGTAAGAACCCATGATATTTGAATTTTATCTTTATCAATTTTTATATACAAAACACATTAAATAGTTTGAGTATATATCATTATTTGGAAAAGATACTCACTATTTCATATCTTATATTAATGTCCTGACCAAATAGGTCTCGAGCCACCATTTCCAAAAGACTTCCTCCCTAGAACAAGGGATGGAGAAAAGTGTTGAAATGAGTAAATAGTATGGAAAGCGTTTTCTTAATGTACCTATATATACACACCTAACTATATCAATACCTAATTGGAGAGGATAAAAAATAATATGAAATATATAAATTAATAACCATACAAGAAAAAACTCAATGTTATATAAAGATCAAAAATGTGTAAATTGAAAAGTAAAAATGGAAAAAATACACACAAAACTAGAAATATGTCCCAAATTAACAAAAAATAGTCATGTAAAAATGTTGTGAGAGCCTATATCCTAATATATATGCTTGGGCCACCATTTGACATCAATACACATGGATAACCCTATTCTCTTTTGTAGTCACCATCGACCTATCCAATTATTAATAAGACATTAATGTGTGGGAAAATCCCATGTATGTCTAATTATATACATACCTAGCAGGATTCCTCGAAAGATGATGTCGGGGGGTATTAATAGACATTATTGGAATTGATAGAGATCTCAGCCTAAAATAAGATAGTAACAAAATATAAAAAAATGAATATAAATATATATATGCTCAAACCAAGGAATTAAAAATGGGAGAGAAAGGGGATACCCATATCATAGACCATCCCAATTACGAGTTCCATCTATTCCAAGAGTCCATTAATGTTTCATAACATCACACACATTTGTCTAAATAGACATCCAGGTCAATCGACACATAGACACTATTCCACATATTCAAGGGAAACAATTTCTACATAGAGGACCCATTACCCAAGAAAACATGATGGTTCCACCTAGTATATAGCTAGAAGATCCAGGCTTTGTCCCAATATGTGGGTACCAGTCATGTAAATGATATAATAACCATGCCTAGACTAGTAGGAGGGTATCACTCTAGTAGTCAGTAGAGGACCCATGATAATCATAGGTAGAGGGTTTCACTCTAGTAGTTGGTAGAGGAATAGTTACCATTACAGGTGGAGGGTGGAACTCTAATATTAAATGACCCATTCCCTTATAAAATTGAATGATGCGGCTCAAATATCTTATAAAGGACTCATTCTTTTCCTAATAGGACTGGACCTCCCTCGTTGTCAGGGAACTATAATCTGACTCTATGTGATTTTTCTACTTAGTGGAAAGGTAGATAAACTATGTCCATCCTAGATGAAGTGTTCCACTATAATAGTCTATGGAGGAAACATGCCTTTCACGGTAAGAGGGTGACACTTTGGCCCTCTGGGGATTCTGCCTGATAACATATTTTATTGATCATAGACTAAATATAGGTCACACTTAGAGAATCACACATTGTATCTAAATATTCTCTATGGATTTCACTATATATTTATATATAGGAAACCACATTGGATTGGATTATCAAGGTGAAAATATGAATCCAATCAATAAAGATACGAGAGGTATAAGTTTCCTCTAAAGAAAAAAAGTGATTAAAGACGTTAAAGGGGATCCACATGGTTTGTGGTCCTTCTAATCTATCCACAAAAGTCCCTTCTTATAGACAGATCAGATATCATGTGTTAAGTGGGTGTACTACACATTGTTCCTCAACCACATGTGGTCCTTCGTATCTCCCTAGCTATATCCGTATAAGTCTTCATGTGTATGCATACTTCAATACATGGAATGTACATCAACATAGGGTCCTACCTGTGTGCTCTACCACATGTATTATCTACCTAGGGTGGTATAAATGGTGTGTTTCATTTCCCCATAGTGTTTCATCATTAATTTTTCCTAAAATCCTAGTGCAAAATACATAGGGTTACTACATGACATTTTTTCATCAATATACCCCTTATGTTGTCAGTTTTTTTCTAGAATGATTGATTTAATCTCCTACATTATAGTCCTACACCCTATTCCATGAATCATATCTCTAGGACTCATGAAATAGAAAATAAATCCCTTGATTCGTCATTTAACGTCATCCATTGGCAGAAAAATAAATTCTCATTGATCTATTTGAACCTGGAACACACCATGCACATCTCCCATAAAATGCATCACCTCACGAGTATTCTGATCCTTATGGAAATCACCCATATCCATAAAAGCATCTAAATTAGTCAATCATTAATCATTTATTTCATCCCGAATGAATTCTCTAGGAATTTGGGGGTCCAAACAGTACCGTTCGAACACAACAATGTCAAACTAAGACCAAATAAACCTATCTACGATGAATATGAACATTAATTTAGAGAAATTAATGACAAAAAGGTGTCATTATCCTTGATTTCTTGAAAATGAACACAATTGGGGATATTCTGGTTACTACACAATTGAATAATAATCTAGAATAGATAAACAGGTTCATACCAAGTCATTCAATTGATGCTGATCAAATATAAAAATATGATCTTGGTCATCAATATAATAAATTGGGGTGGAATCGAAAAATTGATTAGTACTAATTGGTATTAGTTCAAATATTAATTAATAATGTTTTCACAAATAAATTATAGGGGCCTTTTCATTCCTAATTTCTTGATCTACCTCAATCTAGAGTCTCATCATCGTCGAATTCTAATCCCCCAATGAGAGGTTAATGGAAATCCACTCAATCCTCCAAAGGATTATATGGATAAATCAATAGAATTATCATCAAGGTATATTAATAGATAAACTAATTCAATGTTAATTAATAAATTAAATATAATAATTATTTATTTATCCATCTCGAAGTACCTCAAATGATCATTTTATCTAAACACCCCACACCGATCCATTTTAGGTTGTGAGAAGAGTAAACCTAGAATTCCAAATTCATCAGGGCTGTCAGATTTCTAATATGAGAATAGATTATGTAGCTTTCCCATTTTATTTAAGAAACCATTAATGCTTGATAATAATATAGTTACTATTTTAGAAAATTAATTTCAGCACACCTATCCATGGAATCACATGCCATCTCAACACTTGCCTCCAAAAATATATCATGAAATATTTCAATGTGGTACAAAAATAATAGAAAATATACATTATTCCATTACTCATGATTTTCATCACAAATAAATATAAATAATATGGGGATAGAGAGAAAAATATGGCTCCCTGGATCCTATTTTCTCTCCTGCATTATTCTGTGTCTCCAAAACACTCGAACCAAAGAGATTCTTCATCAATGTGGGGCCTCATCTGTTGATCCTAAATCTCCAATGAGTTATTTACAAAAGTGGACCAATATTAGATGTCTATATCACCCTAGTCAATAAAATATTTGGGTTCATGAACATATTTCATCATTTGTGACACATAGAAGAAAGATTTTACTAGCTTTAAATATGATGGTAAGGCAAGTAAGTTTGAAACCTCACCAACCCTCTACATGAAATCAAATTATTTGATGAACCATAGGTATATATTTCCCCCTGGATGAATCTATGAAATCTTCATTTTGAGGAGGATATTAGGAATGCATGTTTTACATAATAAAACTTAATGTCCCTATGAGGTTTATTTATGAATGATTTTCTCACATCTGGGTTGTCCTCATCTTCTGGTGGATGCAATGGAATTTCTCCATAATAACCTACATTATATTAGGACACAACAAATATATCTCATTGATCACTATCCTGCACAAGGGTAACATAAATGGTGTCCTATATAGGACCTAGAATGGTTCCATGATGATATAGGAGTGGTATATATTATTGTACACAAACTCTTCCACGGGCATGTTATCTTCCCAGCTCTATGTCACGAGTCCCTAATTTCTACACATTAGGTCTCAACATCCTCATAATATATGTGATAAAATAATTTATCTACATCATAACACATCTAATCATATATCTTCAGGCTTCATAATACATCATGTAATCCATAACCTCCTTTATCAGTCTCAAAATAGAACCATTTTTCAGCCTCATCCTCAAATCCGGAAATTCTATGTGACATTTATTATTCTTGGTAGACAACTATCATTTCGACCTCCACTGGTCAAAGGGGATACAATACTAGATAATTCTACCACAAAAATCTTATAGTACCCATCAATGATATATAATCTCATCACCTCTGAAACGTTATTTGGTGGGTCCCAAGAAAGAACAACATAGATCTTCACCGGGTCAAAGACAATAATATGATCAAAAATACATTTCTATAGGATGTGAACCTCATGAATCTAGAATTAGAATTCGAAATAATTCTATAAATATAGTGTACTAAATGTAAATTTTGGACCATTCTCAACTGACCTAACTCCTCTGACACAGAGTATGTGACTATGTCATCAATGATGACAACCACAAAATGGTCCATGTACAACTAGAAATATTTGTTCATCAATTCCAAAAAAATGACAGGGGAAATCATTGCATCGAAGGGCATCACTATGAACACATAGTTTTTTTAGAAAAATTTTATTGATAGCATTATAATGTCAGCTTTACAAACTCTCGTCTATTACTATCTGAACAAGAGATCAATCTTTGAGAACCAACTTGTTCCATGAAAATGAATGAAGATTTCATCAATCCTCAGTAAAGGTTATTTTTCTATATAGTGTTCTAATTTTGGGGAAAATAATCCATGAAATTCCACATTATAATACCCTACATTTTCATAAACAACATTTGAGCTTCCAAGTGGGACACACTGTATTTGATAAAACCCTCTATCAAAGGTCCTCCAACTAGAACATCATCTCCTAAAGCGTGGATAGGGCCATCCGATATGCCAAATAATATATTGAAGTGGTATCATGATGTAAATCGATAAAAACTCCATCTCCCATGTCATAAAATGTCCTAGATCACCCCTAGAGAATAAATATAAAAAATAATCAATTACTGACAGAATTTAGACACTTGAAGAGCCCACTGCACCAAGGGATATACTATCCAACTGATGTGTTATGGTCTATAGGCTTCTTATAGAAAAAACCACACATCCCACCATAAGATATCTATCACACACAATGGAGAATCATATCCCATCAACACGAAGGCATATGGATTATCTACGGTGATAGTTAATCTAGTCTCCAACCATGGATCACCAATATATACAAAATATGGACTTATAAAATTACATTATGATAACTAAAAGGTATCAAAATAACTTATCTCCACTAAGTGATATCTCACACAAACTGTAGAGAAATTACATAGATGTAGAATCCACATATGAAACTAATGATAGACATGTCAGGAGAAAGTCACATCTGGACGCTTCAGATTTGGAAATAGTAGTAATGAGATTAAGTAATTTCATACCCATGTGTCTACTAACACAAAATAAAAAGTGAAATGAACACATATCATACCTATAATCATCTCATCTGCCTCTGGTTCATTGGCCTTCGTAGCCTGCAACTGCCTGAGGGGAAGACTTCCATCTCTTTGAGACAGATGAAGTCTTCCTGGTCCTAGTGGTGGAAGGATATCATAACAGCATCTACCACCAAAATATCCTCCTCCTAGATCTCCTATTATAGATACGTCTCCCTAGGGGCCACCCTTCCATATCCTAGTAGATCTTTGGTCATTGAGTTGCCTCTTCCATGATAGTATGTTTTCTATCAGATTGTGTTTGATACCATGTGGGGTCATGTAGTCACCCTGCATATGACCCATCCCTTCACAGGCATAACACTATCCCAATCTAAACTTCCCTAGTCCTCTGTGATTCCCTTGATCTTTTTCCTCATCCTGTTATTAGGATAATCTTATATGCTGAGATATTATCACCTAGTGTCTTCTAGCTACATCAGGCGAATCATAGTTGAAACAGCTAGTACCAGCTCCAACTACCTATAGTCCATACGACTGGAATCTATTTATCATTAAAACTCACTCCAACACCGCAATACAGATTGTATTGAACAAGGGTACCACACATGCATTAATATCATTGTGTTTTCCTGACTCAATCATCCATCTTCGGATGATTCCATCTTGAATCTCATTAAGGGAGTATCATGTAAGGTCTATGAAACTCGTGGAATACTCTGAAATCATCATCCCTCTCTATTGCTGCTCCATAAGGACCTGAATTAGAACTGTGTACAATGATATTGTGAAGTACTTCTATCTAAATGTAATCATGAATTCATTCCATGACCGAGTTATCTCATCATGCATCTATGTAATAAAATGCCACTAGTTCCCAATGTATCCATTTAAATGGCTATCTACCAGCACACGAAATGATCTATCAGTGTCTGGGAATCTTGAACACATGGATCACCAAATCTAGAAAATCCACCAATACATGGGGATATGTTTCCTTATGGAACCTCAGAAGCCTCTTGTGCTGGAACTGAAAATGTTCACTAATCATGCACACATCCACAACCTATTGTTCTGGTATGATTTTCTACTCAGTATGCGGGGGTTCTACTACCTGTCCACCTAGAGGATAAAACTTGTAAAATGGACCCTGAACTAAGATATCATCACTCACTATATTTTCTTAATGAAATAAAAGTTGTAACCTGGATTATGGTCATTATGTATGAATCTTGAAAATTTAATCAAGACATTCAACTATAAGATGAGTTTATATACATAACATGGGGAGATAACATTAGAAAAAAATTGTAAGGATGGAATCCTATATGATACATGTACAATTGATCCCTATAACCAATGTATCAATATATAGAGTCTACTATTATGTAGTCAGAGTCCTATTAAATTGGTTTGTCGATACCCTTTACAATCATTGGGTTCCCTGTTCGGATGGTCACACTCCGAAATACATAGACATTGTTTCCTAATTCCCTACCAAATCCTTATAAGGGGACAACTCCACACCCTATCCCAAGGATCAAAAAAATTTTGATACAAATATTCCATGATCTTACCCAATAGAGAAAAAGTTGCAACTACCCCAAGCATGCCTCCAAAGGAAAGGGGCATGCTATAGGAAACCAAAGGAATAAATAATTTTGGAGACCATTTCCTAATGTAACTATACATAAACCCAACCATATCAATGAAGAAGTTTGTAGTAATAAAAAAATGTAACATCTAGAGTAATTACCATACATGAAAACTTTGTAGGGAATACAAAGATTATAAATTTGTAAAATGGGAACCAAAAAGGAAGAAACTAATGTGTAACCACCAATATGGACCATCTGGAAAGAAATGATAATGTAAAATTGATGAGAGATCCCAGATCCAAATCTCCAAGCTCTACCCAACATACGTGGTCAATGAACCAGTGTATCCCTATACATGCATTCATCACCGAATGATCTTTCATCTTAATAAGAAATGACACTAGAAACTAATGACCATGCATTTTGGAGTATATACATAACCATTAGGAATCCCCAAAAATGAAGTAGAAGAAGTAAGAGACACAATAGGAATAGACAGACATATCAAACCAAATCTAGAGAATATCAAAATAATATAACATGGATACATATAAATAGATACTGAAACCACATAATACCAATTAGAGAGAATGTAGATATCTATCTAAATGAAAACCCCAAGAAATATTTTGATTTGTTATAAGATTCCATCATGGATTCTCATCATATCGCACATCTATCTGATGAGATATCCATGTTAAACCACTCATCACCATTGTGCCTCATAGTTTTGGGGGACAATTTATAGGTAGGGGACCCATTCCATGATACAACATAAGGTTTCCACTTAGTATATAACATGGGGACTCATTCTAAGTCCTAGTTGGAGGGTTCCACACAATTAAACAGTTGAATACACATGCTCCTTCTAAATAGAGGGTTCCACTGTTTTAGTCCCTAGAAGGCCCATGCCTATCCAAGATGGAGTGTTCCAATATAGTACTCTATATAGGACCCATTCATAGCCCAATTGAAAGGTACCACTCAAAAGGTTGAGGACCAATGCCCTGATACGGTAGAAGGATGACCCTCATAAAGCAAATAGAGGTTATATTCCCTACCTAGATGGAGGGTACCACTCTCAAAGTTAGTGATTCATTCCATGACACTTTATAGAGGTTCCACTCAATGTTGAGCTAGAGGACCCATGACCAACCTAAATGGATTGTTCCACTCTAATGGATGATCAAGGACCCCCTTCATTCCCTGTGTGAGGAAGTGTCATTGATTCCTCGTATGATCCTTGTTGATCACTTACATCATTGAGCATCTTCTAAATAAGAATCACACACAGAACATCTCAAATCATATATCAAAATCCATTATGGGGACCACCATTGTGTTCTATGGGGAGTAACACTCAGGATAGGATGCTTGAGGAATAAAATCCAAATCCAAATTAAGGATATACTAGTTTTAGAGGTTTCCTCGAAAGGATTGAATGGTTATAGAATTTATATGGGGACCCACAGGACACATTGTCCCACTTCTCTATTTGGTTTTTTATATATTTGTATATATATCACAACTCATGTAGCCCAAACAATGAGTATGAGGACTACAAGGCATTCCTCGTCCACCAAGGGTCCTTCTTGTGCTCCCTGGTCATGTCTATGTAAGTCTCCCTATGTTAGTGTACTTCATTGCACAACTTTTCCTTAAACAAAAGGTCCTTCCCATGTGCTCCGAAATATATATTTTATACAGGTGTAGTGATACATTTCAGGTGGCCTCGACCCATTTTGTGTCATCCTTATCTTTTCCAAAAACCCATGAACCACAGCCACAAGGGTGCTACACAGTGTGTATTCATCTATATACAGACACCGTGTAGTCAATATTTTTCTATAATGTTAGATTTGTTTGATGTTGTTCCAAATCCAACTCATAAACCACATAGATCACCTCTAGGCCTCCCAAATTCAGAGGGGATTTCCTCAATTCATCTTTTATATCCTTCTAATACCCATAAAATTAATTCTTGTTGATCCACACAAAATCATAACACACCACACAAATATCCATTTTCTAGCATCACCTCATTGGAATTCTAATCATTAGTGGAATGACCCATATCATACAATAATATGAATCCATACCAGATTTTTTTCCATTCATCACAAGTGAACCCTCCATGAATTTAGTGGTCTAATAAATCTTGGATCCACCATGTAATGTGAAATTGATACATTGAAGGCCAATATTCTATAAAACTGAAAAATCAATGGGATAAAAGCACCAAAACAATCATGTATAGTCACTAGCTAATGGTCCATGGCCTTCAAACACAATCACGGATATCTAGGGAGAGAAAAAATTGAATAATAAATTAGAATCGATTCATGAGTGCATTAAATGGTATTAAATTGAAACAAATTAAATTTAAAAATATGATAACTCTCAATAGATTATTAAATTGGGGTGGAATCAATAAATTTAAATTTTTTAATTGTTTTTAGATAAACCATAAATTAGTAATTCCCTACATAATTAATAATATGATTAATTATGCTAGATGTGTCTTTACCTTCTTCAACAAGGAGTCTCATCATCATCATATTCTAATACTCCATAGAGAGGTGGAAGGAATTAAACTCAATAATCCTACAGTTTAGGTGGATAAAAAAGGAGAATCGTCATTATGGTATATTTATATATGAATTAAATCTATGTTAATTAATAAATTAAATAAATTTTTTATCTAATTAACCATTCGAATCTACCGAAAATGGTCGTTCAATCTGAACGCCCTATGATGATTCAATTTTGGTCATGCCTAGGGTAAACTGAATTTTACTTATTTAACCATGGTCTAGAATATGTGATCTAAGAAATAATTTAATATTTATCCAATTTTCTATAAGAAACTATGAGTGTGTAATATAGAATAAAATTTCTTGTTTTTTAAAATAAATTCCAGGAGCACCAAACTATGGAATCTCTTGTTGTCTCTACCTCTAGCTCTAATGATATATCGTGATATATTATAATGCGTTACATGGAAAAAATAGGGTCTCTAAACTTATTTGGTCAATGATATTTATACATTTATTTTTATTATTTTCATATATAATTCTTATTTCACCACCACAATTAATGATGAATGAGAAAAAAACATTATTTATAATTATAATATTCACAGAATATGATGTTGACATAGCATAATATTTTATTCTCCACAAAAGGGAAAATTTTTACAGCATCCATCACATTGAAAGGATAATTTAATAAAAAAATCAATTTAATTATTTACATCATATAGTTTTATTCATTCTGATAGATATCTTTATTTCTTTCCAAGTCAGTGGAATCACAGATTAGATCATGTCAGACCTCCTAATGCATAATTTATAGAGTTTTAAATGCATTATGTTATCATGTAATGGATCTTAATTGAAGATAACATATGATTGAAATCCTTACTATGTTTAATGACATCATTGATGTTTTTTTATTGTATTACTTAACAATTATTTTGTGTGAGAGGTAAAAAAAATTACCTCATTCTAACCCATGTAAATAACATCATATAAACTTTAAGAAACTAAGATAATGGATTTTATAATTTATCATTATAGTGTTGTAGTGAAATGGTTTATTCTTCTATGTGTATCTTATTCTAGTGATATTCCCTAAATAAATCAAGTATGTGATGAATTAATCAATATTAAATTGTATGATATCAAGATATTTCAATAAAGATTTATTTTCATATCCATGTTGACTTGTTGTAAAAATAAGTATATCATAAGTCATAGAATATGATTACATGCTCAAATATTTTATTATATTGTGGTTTAATGAATTCCATTATAATTATAGAATATATTTTACAATATATATCATTGTATGTAGTAATTTTATAATATCTATCAATTGAGGGAGTGGGAAAAGAAAATGGATATAGTTTATTTTTTCATTGTCTTAAAAATTATGAGTTAATTTGTGTTTATAAAAGGAGAATAACTACAGGGTTCATAAAGGGGTATTCACTATGAGATAGTGTGTTTGTAAAAGTCCACCCAATTAGTTGGTAAAAACCCTCATGGTTACTGTTTACTAGTGTTGATTGTTAATGCTGAAAAATTAGTCTAACAATTTTAGTTCTGGATTTCCAGCATGATTGTTTACTAGGAATGTTGAAAATGCTACAAAATAGAGGTATAAAATCTCTATAAGAATTATATAAAATTTCCCATAAAAAGCATCATAATTTCATAGTTTTTACAACTTTTTGGGTTCCAAAAACTTGGAAGAGGTACCTAGTTTAATGAATGTTTGATTTATAGGGTTTCCCCTAAATTTGTTTGGAAATGGAATGAAAGTTTCAAATGATTCATGTTCTATGAAATTTTTGGGCTGCAATGACTTGGACTTTTTTAAAGAATGTTTCCCAAAATATGGTTGTGGGATGAAGGAATGATGGTAAGATATGTGATTATGAGAAATTATTCAAATGGAAAATTTCATTGAGGGTTTATGAAGAATGGTAGTTTCATGATAATGAATGAAGAGTTTCCAAAAAAAGTTGTAGAGAGTATGAAAAATTAATGAACGGGAGAGTGGGTCTAAAAAAATGGTGTCTTCCTTCTTCATTTTATCTGGTGAAGCATTAAAAAAAATTAAAGGCTCTGAATTCAAGATGGAATTTTTAATAATATTTTTTTATTGAATGATTATTTGGAATAGATGATTCATGATTGAAGGAAGTTTGAAAAAATAAATAGTTACCGGAATATCTATGAGTTCAGAAATTGTAGAAAAAGTTTCATAAAAGGATGGGATTTTCATGAAATGAAATAATTATTTATGTTTTTAAAATATTCATGAATTATTGGGTGGTTTTAAACATAATTAAAAGGGGGGTTTGAATATAAATCATATGTGAATCAGAAGGGATTTACCATTAATTATGTGGTAAAATGCTCTTCGTCATGTGGATGATTGTATGAATTAATGATGCTGCATATAATGTGTAAAACCTATTTATTGATGTGATCCCAATAAGAATATTATGAATGATTTGTGAGAATAATTTATGTGAGGGAACAATTGGCTTTTCAAATTTTGATTGTCTGTAAACTGGGAATGATATTGAGTCTTCTCCAGACATTACAATACTATTTCAATTTTGTGGATATGAATCAAATGTTCATTGATTTTATATGCTTCTTGGATGTACTAAGTGTGGTTGAACTATATAAAATTGTTTTCCCTCATGAATTCCTTCATGTATCCTCATACATGTATATGGGAAAGGGAGATAATATGGGTTGTTTTAATGATGAAACAGGATATGAAGGGGGGTAGTTTTTATTTAATAAGCCCTAATTCACCCTCACTCTTAGGGTATTTAACATTAAAGGGAAAAAATCCTTGGAAAAAACTCTCCCATATATAAAACTGTCTTCTACATAACTCTTTGCTTACTCAAGTCATTGTCAAGTCATGGTTGATTAAAAGATGTATCATGAGGGTAAAGAAATTCAACACTTACCATAATTACTTATATATGAGATACTCATTCCAGTATCTTTTATGTGATATTAATAAATCATGGATGAAGAGCGTTTCAAAAATATAACAATGTAAGGTATTCATGAAATTTTGAGAATATGTATATATTTAATTATTACATTTATCTAGAATAGTTAATCTTGGTATTTAGGTTAAAATATTTATTTCCTTTTGATTAAATAATAGTATTTTATCCATAAAAATATATAAGTGTTATCAAATACTTACTAAAAAAATTATTCAATAAGTATTTCTAAAAAATTTGATATTTTAAAATAATATTTCATGTCATAATCCCATTCATTAGATAAGAATTTATATTTCATTCTTCATGACTGAGTAAGAGCTCATGAGACACATATATCATAAACAGTGTCTCTATAAAAATCCCTTGTTTTTTTTATGTCATAGTGTATGGAATCGAGATATTTTACATTATGATGACATTGTGTTGCATGTAAAAAAAGAATGTTATCGATTTTAAAATATTAATATCAATCAAAAAATGTAATATAATATGTTAGGATCGTTTACCTTTACATGTGAATTTAAGAAATATTTTATATATATTAATATTTATATCCACATGCCATTGACATTCCTAGGGTATTATAATACACTAAAATTTTCTTCTTATAGGCAGTGATTGGTCACAAAAATTAAAACAATATTCATAGAACCTAATTGGTTTTTGTGTTTTAACCTAGAAAATATATTTTTTAATTCAAGATATATATTGAAATATAATTAGTAGTGAAATAATTTCTTCAAATTCAATTAAAATATCATTTTCAAATTATTTTTCCTCTAATCTAAATCAAAATTTATTTTGTGATATTTATATATTTATAAATTTGTTTATAGATTGATTATTTATAACATTTTTTATTTATTAATTAAATTCACATGATCTCTTTGTTAGTGAAAACGTTATAATATTAAGGGTAAATATTATAAAAACTAGGTAATTTTTACTAAAAACTTATAATTTATATAAAAATAGTTTTCTGAAAATTAAAATTTTAAAATATAAATTGTTTTTAAATTATAAAAAAAATGAATGGAATAAATATATTAGTGTTCATATTTCAAATAATATTTTCAAAAATAATTAATATAATTTATCAAAATTAAAGGCCTGATTTGGGTTATTTCTTTGACCACATAAAATTGATTTTTTAGGATTTATTTGGTCATGGTTAATATATTATTTTTATTAGATATATAGATTTAGGTAAATATTAACATAATGAAAGTTGATATTAAAAATGATAATATTTCATTAAATATAATATTTTAAATTTAAATATCCATACAATGAATCATATAAACGTGATAATATGGGGACATGAATGTAATGTGTTTAAATTCATGATTATATAATTTCAATAATAAATATTTCATTTATAATGACTTTATCACTAGGGTCAATTTATTAACTGTTTGTAATTATTTATCTCCTATTTAAATATATTACGTGATTTTTTATATAAATGTTATTCCTTTTTTATCACTAACTAATTTCATTGTTATATAATGAATTTTTAGAATTAATTTTAATCTGTTTAAATAGAAGCAACAAATTTATATACATATACATGTTAGTAGTTAAATTCAAGGTTTATAATTGGTTATATTTTATTTTTCCGTAAACTCAGTTTTATAAAAAGTTAATATTTTTTATTTTATGTTCAGGGAATTTTTTTGATGATTTAGGTATTATAGTTATGATGAATTGGATATTATCTTCTATAATGTAACCACTTATAGAGTTATTTTTAAGACATTAAATTATCTGGATGTCTTAGCCTTGTTCAATAAAGGTAGTGGTTGTAAAAATATGGATCCAAGAAAAGTGATTTAAGGATTTTTAGTAACATTATATGAAGGAACAATAAAGTAAATATTCATGTTCCATATATAAATAATGAAGTTGAATAATTATAATTAAATTTCAATTCAATTTTTTTGTGGCTATCACAAATTTTGAGTTTTGTAATGAGTTAAAAATTAGTATCATTTGATCATATTCACTCGGTGGAAGTCACTGGATCCAATAAGAAATATTTTGACGCTGGAATATATGTAATTGTAATATAATTATACAAAATAGGGTGAATGAGAATCCAGAAAAAATGTTTCAGATTCTGTTAAAAGAGGTACTAGTTGAGTCCTCGAAATTTATATATGGGAAATCGAATAGTTAGGTGCCCATGAACTATCATTCATATGAAACACTAGTAATAAGGTCATCCTAATGGTCTGGTTCCTGGTTCATTGTGTTTACCTTAGGTTACAAATAACTATAAAACCCTAAAAATAATGTATTTAAGAAGAATAGTTTTTTATATATATTGATGATGGATTTATATTTGAGTTATCCACTAAAAAATTAAACCATCATATAATAAATGATTGAGAATAATTATTTACATGATATAGTCAAGAATTATTCACATGTCCATACTAGTGTAACACCTGATAAAATATGGAAATTTTCCACTAATGGATTTGATAAAATTAAATGGGGTTATCATTTAGTGGAATAATATTTAAGAAAAGTCAATATAATTTATATTTTAATCATTATATGGATAAGATAGTGGAATCCATTATTGATAAATATAATTATTGTATTCAAACCAGTTTCTGAGATCAATCAATGAAAAGGATAATATTAACATAAGAACATTCTGAAATATATAATTTACAAAGAGGCCTTATATAAAAGAAAATTGAATGTTATAGAGAAACTATAACTACCATACCTTGATCATATGAAAATAACGATATTAGAGTTCCACTATATCATTGGGGTGCCTCCATGACATCTAAATGTTTTCAACTATAAAGGATGACATATGTTTTTATATTATGTATACTTCACCCTCTAAAGATACATAACAACAATTTCAAATATTGTGGATAAATCTGTAATTAAAATCTAATAACAATCCACCATATACATAAAAGAATTAAAAAATTAACATTAAATATTTTTCATTTGAAACTCGATTATATTTCAATCAACGAATAATATATGTACACAAAAATTGGTTTCAAGATAAGTTGTCATCTTGACACCTTTTAATAATTAGTATCTTATATAAAATCACTACATGTAATATAAAAATCATCGAGATATCAAATAACAACATGATTTGGATGAATATAACTTTCCCTTAACCATGACTGAGTTCATTAATATTGTAAATGACCTAGATGCACTCGGTTTTCTAAAATATAAATATAGTGGCCCATAACTATCAATATCCAAATAAAATATCGATATGTATACTAGTGTATAAAAATTACAATATCTAGAATCTAAAAAAACACCCAACCTGTTACACTCATTTCCAACTAGAAATAGGTGAGTCATTACCCGAATCATCTAATTATAATGTGAGATGATGTATCTATAGTTTTTTATACAGAAATTTAATCCAATAATTTGACCAATTACATATTGCATTCCACCACCATCCGAATTGAACATCTATAACATAATGGATTTTCTATAACAAATATCAATTATATCATATTATTGTGAATCTATTTAAAACAATTCATAGTAGATTAAGAGAAAATATTCATTTCACTAACTAACATTAATACATGTTTTTCTCATCGACACCAATGTATTACACATATCTTATGAGTATATATCTGTATAAAGTAGTGTTTCTAGAAATAGTTTTTTCCAACTAGATTATATCATCCTCTATACTAATGATCCTCATCATCATACACCCTATACCACACAACTCTAAAAAATACCACCATGAAACCCATCACAAAAAAATAACCTCATGGTTCATAATCTATGTTAACATAACATGAATGACCTTGCCCCCCATGGCGTGTTTCAACAGTTATATTCAATGTAAATACATCAATGAACTCTAGTACAACCCAAAAAATGGTCAATGTGATATATGATACAATAGAAACTCCCCCTTTAATGACCCTGATAATGTGAATGATTATATAAAACTCTTTGAAAATCCCATGACACTACCCTCATTAATGTCCAATACCGTATGTTTCACACTAGTGAACCGTCATGGAATCATTTTCCAGTAATAATTATCAACAATAGTGACACATGTTATAAGCATAATATTCATTAACAACAAAAATAATAATAAAATATCATAAAACAACATTATAACATAAAACAACATTCCAAGAATTCATAAAAATAAAACTCCATCATAGGACAAAAAATATGTGTCCATGCCCTCTATTTTAAATAATAAACAACGACTAGTTATCTATTCTAGAGAATGTAAATCACTAAATGGTTTTTTTATCTATTTATTAAATGACCCTAACCATTCCAATAAGTTACATAAAACATTAAAAAACATATATGAAAAAAAATATCTCATAACCAAATAAATTCAGTTGTCAGGACTCTGATTGTTAAGAAAATTTAACAGATGTTTCTCTAATAAGAAAAAACCCAATAATTGTAAAAAACATATATTAAGGGAATAATTGATATGAAAAAATAAATGTTGAGAAAAACTAGAAATAAAGAAATTGAATATATAACTATTCCTTGAAAAAATCCAAGATATAGACCTTATGAAAACAAGGAATTAATCAATGAGGATCTCAATTGGGTATAAGAGAATAATGAATAAAAATTCATTGGAACTTCTATATTTTTCTAGTTGAAATGAACAAATCATTACATTTTATATAAAATAAATATTTTATTTATAATTTTATAAAAATATATACAATTTTAAAATATTTAAGACACTTATATGTTCACCCTATTGAATTTGAATCGTTAAATATCACCATATTAAGTTCCATACATGTTTTGATCCATTATTTTGGATAAAAAATCCAAATCGACCTATAAAATTATGTATAAACCTGGTGTACTTAAATTTACCATGATGAATCATTGAATAAAAGTATACACTACCAAACTTATCAATATTTAAATATTAAATTTTATATTTCTTCCCCTTAAATATCATAAGTCACATTTAGAAAAAATAAATATCCAAACAATGGAAGAATAATAAAAATGTTTCTACAACCCAATGTCACTTTTTTTAGGGATTGATCCATTATGCTTGAGGTGTTTGGGGTGAAAATTTAAATTTTTCTGTAATTTTTCAATGGAACAAGTTTAAATAATATTTCCCCAATGTATGGGGCCTCGTATAATTCTTAATTATTGAAATATATATATTTACCTTACATATTGGTAAACAATGAGGCTATACATTTCAACCCACACAAAAGGGGTATTCTGTTTTCTTTTCGGATCCATTTTTATTCTCTATTCACCCTTTAGACTCCCACTTCAAACCTGTAAAACTAAACTTCTAAAAAAGACTAATATCATTATATCTTAGACTATCAAGGTGGATTTATGATAGTTTCGTAGGGATTCTTCTTTCAGATTTAATTATTTGGGTTACTCTATCCTTCATTTTGGGCTTCTTCCAATTTTATCCATTCAGTCATTCCCTATTAGAAATATATGGATGGTTTCCATGTCTAGGGTTTTTTAATGGTTGGGGTTTTAAGGGGTTTGTATAAATCACAGGAGTCCTAAACCAATGATTTTTATTGATGATGATATGATTACATTAGATGAGGTTTGTATTTAATATTATTGTCTTTAATTTTTGAGTACCATTGATGAATGAATTTCCAAATTCATTTTTAATATAGATAATTTTGATATTGTTTATCTATGGTTATATTCTTAATGATTTACATGACTTAACATTGTTTTTTTAACTTTATGGGTGGAACTACTTGATTAAAATTAAATTTTATGTAATTATTTTTTCATACATTCTAAAAGTATGATAAAATTATAATGATTGTTTTCTATTAGAAATATAGTTGTTTATTATTTTTCAATCAAAATTTTAATCAAATATTTGTTCTCTAATAATGTATTATGGGTTTAATTGTTTTAATTGTGGTGGTTCTGTCTTTTGAAATGAAATAGAGAACCCATTGAGTTGTTATGGTTGTGTCTTAGTGTTTATTTTTATTTCGACTAAATTTATAATGGGATTTGATATAGTTTGTAAAATAATTGTTCAATACATATACTATTTTTGATAATTGGAATTCCTTAAAAACACTTTGTGAAGTAATGTTAGATTGATTGTTTAGTTTCTCCCATGTTGAGACTTGTTTTATTCATCGATGATTAATATATATATACATGTGATGTTTTTTTTTAATTTTTATTCATGATATTATTATTGGATTGAGAATATTTTAAGGGAAATATGGGTGGTGTTATGAATGTGATTGGGATGTTGGACTTTGAGATTTGTTTTTTTCATTGAATGGCATTTGTTTTGAATGTGGACAACCATTTTTTATAAATCCATGAATTAACCTAGTATAATATATAATATTTTATGGTACATTGAAAAGATATTTGATAAAATGACCCGGAGTGTAGCCCCCAGTTGTGTATAATATGTGGAAATGTTATTTTCCTAGTGGGACTTGATTTGAATAATTTAGTTTATAGGATGTGTGTTCATTAACTTGTTGTAAGTTGGTCTATCACAACCCAACCCATCAGTTCCCTCTTGTATAGTGACAGTCTGAGTATAAATACCCCACATCCTCCACTAATATGTTATAGGATTAATACAAGTGATGATTTTTCATTTCATGGATATGGGAGTAATTATCATATGGTACCTATATGCATGTATTCATGTCTAAACCAACATAATGTGGAAATATAAAAATAACACAACTGGTAAAAATGAATTTATAAAATATATCCCAAAATAAAAGAACAATATATGTATCGAAATCGATTAAGAGGATAGATATATTCCAAATTAAAAATGAAAAAATGTATGACCTACTCTAGAGGAGGGCACTACATTCAATTCCAACACCCTCTGAACACCTCTTTCCATCTAGCCCAAACAAATCATTACTTACTCTTGTTCATCCTATGACACCATGAAATGGAATTTTTTTTCATAAGTTATGATATGTGTATGAAGATACCATTCAAGGGTGTGTATAGAAATATGTAGAATGAAACCCCAAAATCACTAAGCATAACAAATCATGAGTAAGAATATCAGCATAAGAAATTCAAAAACTATACCCAAAGTTGTAAAAATAATATCTTATACACAAAACAATATCCATTACTAAATGGGGTATCATATAATACAATACATAAGACAATATATAGTTATTTATGGCGATGGTTATTTAGGAAGGCTCCCCCTTCAAGGAGTGTTGTAACCGATAACACTCATTTGGGTAGTCATACTTGTTTGGCCTTACAAAGAAGTAATCATTTGATATCATAATTCAGGTAATGTATCACATATTGAACATTGGGGGACACCAATAACCCTACTTTCCCATCATTATGGAGAGGGAATTTGAACTCTATGTATGTTGGTCACATTGATACCATGAACCCAACAATTGAAAGAGAGAGAGGATTCCACCCTAGTCCCATAATGGAATATTCCTAACTATATAAAATACTGGACCAATAGAGGGGATCACAATCCTAATTTCCAGATATAATATTGTAATGTAACCACATTGTAAAATACCATGTTATTAAACTCAACTAAAACTAGATAGTTATTAAAAAACGATGGGCTACACACACCCTCTTAGGGAGTACATAGTGAGTTGTAGGGATACATGGAATGTCTATACAAACCCAATTAGACACATGTCTCTCTATCTTTCATGGCATGTAACTCTCTCTGTACAATGTATTGCCTCTATAGGTAAATAATGTGTAGACGTATTTATATAACCATCTACTTTATTGTGCCCTTACCAGTGTACTTATATTCATGTACATCTATATTAGTTCGAGCCTATGTACTTCATGTTGTTTCATTTTATTGTGGTTGTACATATGTATCTGCTCATGTCTAAGTACTGGGTCACACCCACGTACTATACCCATTCCTTTATTCATATCCATGCATTTTCCCTTTCACAACTTGTTTACATTTTGATCTACCAGCCGTGGGATTCAAAGTTCATCACAAATGTAATATGATATGATGTATTTTATTTTTTATTGAAACTATAATGTCATATCCTAGTGTCCCCAAAATTTGTATCTCTAGATCACAAATCATTTAACTTATGATTATTATAAATATAGATTTCCTTTATTTGTACACTCTCACAACTATCGGATCCACCACATATGTCATCTACCATACCCTTTATCTTTCAATCAGGCCTCGACCGAGCCCCAGCATCACTATCAACTGGAATCCTACCACCAAATTCGATAAAGAGTTTATCTATAATAACATTGTATTTCTAGAATACTATGAACTACAACTGGTAATCTACAAAATATAACCCCTCTCATCTAATATCATTTTGACCTATAGTCGCATCCAAAATCACAAACAACAACTATGATATTGATATATTTAATAGAGGAATAGTAACATAATGGTCAAACACCATGTATTCCTTGACAAATAGTCCTAATTAAATTTCCATGTTATACGTGTGATGAAAAGTGGTGAAATCCAATAAACACTTGAGGGGAATCAACTTCATCAATTTTTTGGGATTACCTTAATCTATTTCCATTATATAAAATGTTGCCTTAACTAAAAATTAATAAAACTAGTACTAATGTAAATTTATTTTCAATGTGTGAATCAATTATTGTTATTATAATTTGTCATTTTTTGACATGTGATAAAAAATGTAGGAATAAATTTAAATAAAACATATTACATTTAATATGAATTATTAATTGATGAATAAATAGCATATATATTTATCATTCGAGATATTCTAGAACTCCATTGGAATACATGATCACTATGATATCAGTCTTATACCATTATATGTTTTCATCTAATAATGATATAATTCAATTCTCTATCTCAATTCTCAGGGCTATGTGGATAACCCTATAAATTTTCTATAACAGTGTATTAATAAAATATTTCCAGGTCGATGAATCAACACATTATTAAATAGATTAATAAATTTATTTCTTTATTTTTTGTTCCAGTAATAACATTTATACAAACACCAATTTCAAAATAGGTTATGTCACTCCAAGTGTAAAAATGATCTCTTAACTCAATGAAGACCTTATATTTTTTATCTGAGCCACTCGTATGGATTTATTACAACATTTTATAAAAAATCATCCTACATGATATTAATATATTTAATATCGTGGTAAAAATATCAACTCAACAATCATTATACATCATAATCATGAACTGTCTCAATGAATGGTTTTCCAAATTTTCTTAGTTATATTTCATAAATTTACATTTCAAGAACCTAGATGTCAAATTTTTTCAACCGTATTTTTTTTCAAGAAAATTGAAAATGAAGAATAAAAAATATGTGGGTAATGAGATCACATCAGGTCTCCTTCTACCAAGTTATCTCCTAAATATTATCATGTTGTAAAGAGACATGCACAACTGGAATTTCTCACCCATAAAGGATCTTATCGTGTCAATCCTAAATCAAAAATTGGTAATACACAAAGGCTTCCCCATCTTGAATTCCTAACTCACTGAAGTTTATATCATGTTATAGTTCAAGCACATACATCATAATTTGAATAACATGAATGATTTCCTACACCCATTACAACTATGTTTGTAGGTCCAAGAAGAATTCCACCTCACCAACCCTATATTGTATCTATAAAGGGTCAATGAATCTCAAAGTAAACTTGCTTCCACATCCAAAACTAAATTGTAAATATGGATATGAGACCTTAAAGAATAGAGGATCACCCTCCTTGAACTCAAAATCCATTTTTTTAGTATCGAATGAACATGAGATGTAATTTTTTAGTTCACATTCACATTGGGATGAACGACACTATCACTATCATAGATCCCAGAATCTCTAGGCCCATGACTAACATCTCTCATGTAACATTCTAACAAAATGATTATCTATAAGGACACTCATAAAAGACCTAAATTAGAGATATAATGATTATTTAATGATAGTTTCTGGTGAACAAAATCTCATCCAAGGGTGGGTGATCCTCCAAACTATATCCAAAGTCTAACATGCAATCATTGGACATGTACTCCAAAAAATGAATAATCCAATCATTTTGGACATCATTCTGGGGGTGAAATTTAATTATAAAAGAAATATGAGTCCCAAATGAATCATACACAAGTTTTCATAACTATTATGTGAAGCAATGGTAATTTTTTAAATGTTCATTAATTGAGATGCTTGGATTTAGACTACATATTATCTATAAAGGTCTCCCATTTTATCTACTGAATGATGCAAGACCTTCAAAAATGGAATAGTCCACGCATTTTGGCCATCAATTTATGGGTGAAATGTCGTGGTCATTTGTAGTTGTGTATGAAAATTAGTTCTATATTTATGGTTTAAAAGAATTTTTTTTAACAGCTCAACCAAGGGTTGGTGATCTTCCAAACTATAGCCAATGTCTTACGAGAAATCCCAAAATATGTCCTCCAAAACCTGAATTGTCCACTTAGTATTTCCAACATTATGGGGGTGAAATTTCATTCTAAATAATTTATGATTTCCCAAGGAATCCTAAAATACATTTTATAATTGTGACGTGAAGTAATGATCATTGTTTCAAATTATCATCAATGGAAATCCCCAGAGATGGACTATCTGATGGACATAATGTCATCCCAATAGCTTCAATAAAATTTGATCTCAAATATCAAGGAAGTTGACTAACATGGTGATTCAGTATATGATCACTGAGATAGAATCATGTCCACATGAAATTTTTGGTATCCCCTAGATGATGACCATGGATATCTCAACCCAAATCCACTCTTTCACCTCATGGGGGCACGCTAAAAAAACTAGAACCTAGTTCTCATCCACTACTTTCCAAAAAATATGGCATCTATAAACTAAGTCGTCTACACCATTATTTTTTTCTAGAATCGAATTTTGACATAAAGAGGTCTTGGTACATCATTTTTACACCTATAATTAATATGAATCATTGACCAATAACTAAGAGAAAGATCTCCTACATAGGGAATTTGGTACAACATTCCTCTTCCCAGGAGTACAGACATTCTGGAAGTCATAATCTTGGTTGAACTCTAGACATCACATATTTTTCTGGTTTATATATCTTTAATAGAATATATATATAACACCAAATTATTTTATGATAAAATATATTCCAATAAATATATTTTTTTCTATATTTTTAACTACATATTCCATTGAGATTACTATACATTGTACGTGACACTAATTTTTAATAAACATTGATATATAATTAATATTATCATTCAGAAGAAATATTTATAACCTATAAATTAATCATATAGATATGAATATAAATATGATATTTTAATTATAATTTATAATGGTTTTATATAAATTAATAATATTGGTAAAAATAATTGATTTTTATAATAGTCTTTATATGATTTGGAAATACTATTTTCTCAAAACATGTATTAAATTTTTGAAGAAATAATGAAATTAACTTATACCAATTTTAAGAAAGTTATTTTAAAAGAAGCTTAATTTTTTAAAATTTTATGTCAAAATTATCTTGAGTGGATTTTTTATAAAATTTTCAAGTCATAAATTTTTTAGTGTATAGAAAAAAAATCTAGTTTTCATTTACAATTTTCATTTACTTAAAATATTATAAAAACATAAAAATGGATTTAGTTTGTTTATAAAATAATATTAGTTCAATTATGTATCTACTAATCTTAATTAAGTAATTCTAATGAATTTAATTTTGAATATGGATTTAAAAACTTTGTAATCATTTGAACATTTCCTCTATGAAAACCCACTTTATTATCATCTCTTCAAGATAAATTTTAATAAAAAATTTAAAAATTGTTCACATTGAATATGAAAAAATGTAAAACATATTTGATATAGGAATATTTTATATTATATAATGTGGAAAACCTAATTTTTTAGAATAACGATTAAAAATAAAGGTAAAATCTATATTCCATGGTTATTATAAAAAATTTTCTATAAAGGGGTTAATCAAAAAAGATAATTGTAGACAATTATCTAAAATTATAAAATAAAATTTAATAGACATTTTTTTATATTACCTCTTTTAATATTTTTAATTTTCTATTTTGGATCCATATGGCATGCGAGAAATATGATTAAAAATTTTTCTTTTAAAAAATTACAAGTGTGCTACTCACCTCACTAATAAAATTCCACAAACACTCCTATCATATCCGCAAGTAAAAACACCATTGGATTTGAAAATACCTACCAATATAAGTATATTACATACCTCATATCATATTATAATACCTATTTTTGTTAAAAAAACTTACATAGTTAGGATTTATGTGAAAACCAAATGACGTTATATGAAGATGAGGTAACATCCCTAACCTAGCATTTTATATTATTTATTCACCCATCTCAAACATTTATAATTAAAACATTATTATATAATATTCTATATATATTACATGTACATATATATTTTTATGCAATTTTAATTTCTTATATCCTTCTACTCTTCTATCAAATAAGTTATGAAATCATCATTTATTTGTGAGATGGTCTACCTCCATATGAACCGATGTTATTAACATAAATCACCAACAATCAATGATAGAAATAATTATGGATTTATTATTTATATATAATAATTACAATGTTAATATATTTTATATGTATATCTTATATGCCTTCTTATTTTCTTTTCATTTGAATATGACAGTGTTGTTCGTGCGTACGGTGGACTACCGCCTCGTGAGATGTTGTAATTCAATCTTCACAATTGATTTAAATAGAGGTTAAAAAAATGGGTTAAAATAAAAATATGTGATATATGTAAAATAACCATGATCATTTAATTTTTATATATTAATTACCATTCTTTCTCTTAATCTATCAAGAATATGGAAACAATGTTCTTGTGTACGTATGGTCTACTATCTACAAAAATGGTCTATTACACATTCTATATCTTAGATTTATGGATAAATATAAATAAATATATAATAAATATATATTTTATTTATATTATGGATAAAATTATGGATTTTATGGATCTATGATCAATTTAAGAGGACAAAAATTTCCAAATCAAAACATATATGAAAAACGGAACTACTATTACCAGAAACATGAATTTAAAATGGAATTGTTCAGAAGTTGGTAATTAAATGTCATAAATAAATCATATATGGTATTAAATATATAAACGGGGTTCTAAAATATATTTATATTAGAATTATATTTAATTTAATGAAGGTTTTAATGTTTATAATGGAAGTAGAGACATAAGGTAAGGAACATTTTGCCTTAATTTTATATCCATGTGATAAATTTCATATTAACCACATGTTTCTTATAAGTAGTGTATATACATAAAATTAAAAAAGCATATATTTCTTATAAGTAAAATTATTTGGATTTATATATCCATTTTGTATCCCACTTTAAGGGGTTTTATGTTTCAAATGTTACCAATGTGGTAAGGGATATTTTTCTTGATTTTCCATAATTAAAACATATATTATGTTATGTAATTAACTTATTTTACGTTGTTTGTATAAATCCCACATGATATGTAATATATATAAATTATTTATTCTCATATTATTTCTATTTTCATTTAATTTTATTCTTTCAGAGGGATTATAATTCAATGATACCAAAGTGTTAACGGTTTTATGATACAATCTCATCATTTATTGAGACTGTTTATAATTATGCTACCAATGATTAGATATTATTATCTATGTCTTAGAAAACACATTTATATTCTTATACACTAGTTATTTATGAATTATATTCTTTATACCTCTATTTTACAATATTTATATACTCAATATTTTAATATAAGTAATTTAAATAAAACTATATTTTTTTTTGATTGAATACCATTTTTCATCTGTATCCATGTTTTATAAGAATGATTAACAAAATTTTTTATATTCATCTATGATAACTTAATATAATATTTACAGTTTTTACTTTTTTAAAAACATGTAAATGGAATAATTATTTTGTTTTCCAAACGTAGACCATATGGATTTTACTATAAATGTGAATGGAATATTTGATTTAACTAGTATGATATGTATATAATTTTCTCCCAACATAGACACTCAATGTTTTAAATATTACGTTATAAATTTAATGTTATATTTTCATACAAAATTTGTTTTAAATTTATTATTTCTAGAAAATATCAAATTTAAAATACATTTTTCCTTATGAAATTTCAAAAAAAAAATTTAATGATTAATCTATATGTTTTAAATAATTATTTTCAAAAAAAATCATTTCAAATTATATTTATTACAATAGTTTTTTATGTGAAATTGATATTTTCCTAAAGATTATTTTAAATTATATTTATTGGATACTTTATAAGAGTTTAATATTTATTTTCAAAGATAATGAATTCTAAAATATTTTAAACTTTATAGGTTAATTAAGTGATTCTCAAAAGAAGGTTATTGTCCTAAAAAAATGTTCAAATTGATCATTAAAGAATCATTATACATCTAATATGAATTCTATTTAGGATTCTTACTATTTACTGGGGATATGATCCTAGGAAACCATTTTAATACTTTCTCTTGTCCGATTATGTTTATGATTAATGATTTTTATAAATCATTTTTTGTTTTCTTGGGTTATAACTTGATAAAAACACATGAAACAAGTTGTTTTTTCCATGGGTTATGATTTGATGATATACTGAAATTATTTTCATACCTATTTATTTCCTACTAATTATTTAATGATGATATGTTTAATAAACTACATTTTTTCATAGGTTTTGATATTATCAATGGTTTATGATCTTGTGGAAGAAATATTTGTGATATTCATTATGTGAAAAGTAGGATTGATATCTCCCTCTAATGCATTGGGTGAAAATTAATGTGATATGAGCCCAAATTTTTCATTGTAGATAATCCGATGATAAAAATAAGGTAAATGGGAGGTTATCCCAAGACTAAAAGTGGGTATATGGAAGGTTATAACAATCCAAAATGTTGGTATACCATAGTTCATTCCAAGAAAAAAGGGTGTACATTCTCGTTAATCTCAATAACATTGTAGGTACATGGGTGGTAAACCCAAGAAAAAAAATTTATGAATGTTTTACTGGTCATAGTTGACAAAATATTTTTTATTCATATCTTTATTAAACAAATAGATGTCTTGTGGACATGTTTTGTTCTCATGATTAATGTTATTTCATTACATTATTACCTATCTCTTATGAACTTCAATGATTTATCCCATGACTCAAGTTTAAAATATATTATATTCATAGTATTGTTTTAAAATGCTATTCTCATGTTCTCAAACCCTTGTTATTGTGATATTTTGATATCTCCCTTATTGACCCTTATTAATCATCTGAGATCAACCTTTTTATGATTCATTATACCAGGTTATTATGGAAGGTAATATGTATGATATGTTTAAGAGGGGTTATAAATATGATAAATGTAGTGGGAGATGACATAGATTACTTTAAAGATCAAATGATTATGTATCCTTGTTTATAAAGACATTAGACTTAAACAATTCTATAGTGGATTTTTATGTTATGTAACGAATTTTCATATATTATAATATTAAATTTATATAGGAGAAGTTTATTTTTTTGTAGTTGGTATCATAGAATGGTTTGGTCAAAATTTGGAAAATAGGACGAGAAAAATATAGTGGGATGCCTTGGGATATTTTTAGGGATTTGTATTAGGATAGATCTATGGATGATTAATAGTATAGGAAAATGTTATATATATTTTTAAATGATAGAGAATGTTTTTTCTATGAAACTAAATCCCTATTTAGATACTAATAGTAGATTTGGATCTCGCTTTGAGGTAGCTCGGGGTAATAACTCTAAATTGTGTAAATTAATATATAATCAATCATCCCCTTTTTCATGAAAAAAATTATTAATGCACAAATATTTTGACACTTCTAGGGGAATTATTTAGGAATTCATAATCACTTTACATACCATCCTAAATGATTTTAATAATGAAAATCAATGACCTAGGATTAGCCTATGGTATCATAGATTGAGAAGAATGTGTCAGGATTTTGACAAACTATAAATGTATTTTCAAAATTATGTGGTTTTTCACTATGAATATTGTTTCTCATGCTATAATTTCATATTTTAGTCGATGGATGGAACCTACTGGGACCATGATAATGATTTATGATTTGAAAAATGCAATAAATTTACTCCTTAGAAACTAAATGTTTTAGGAGTTGGAATGAAAACTGTCATTATTATTCTCACACAAAAATACAGCTATGAATCAGGCTAAAAATTAAAACCCTAAATGTTGGGAACAATATAATATTGATTATTTTATATGGAAGAAACTACCTACTTTTAGTGGGTTCACTTATCGAGTAGTTTCTGAGTAACATATTAGTTCCATTGAAAATATATTTTCCATTCTAGTGTATTTGGAGTATGAAAATGTAATATTGGTTATCTATCATTTGAAAGGAGAAACATATCAATACAGTATCCCTTTTAAGAGAGCATGTATAAGGAAGTTAATTTACTCTATGGAAGGAGATTATTTTTAGATTATATTTTTCAGCAAGTACTTCCCTAGTATTATATAAACATGGTTGCAGATAGAATTTATCAATGTCAAAAACATGGGCGGTGAATTTTTTGGCACTTAAAAAAATAATCTTATAACGATTTCAATGTATGCTTTTAGTTTAATCACAAATATTTAATGAAAAATTGATTTATTATTTGGTGTCTTAATACCATGTCTTTGATTTGTGTTAACTTTAAGATAATTTATTCTCTATAATGTTGTCTTTCTATTTGAATTGAAGGTGGAAATGAATAATTGAGATTCCAATCATTCCTATGGTTTTGATATGAAATGGATGATTGAGTATCCTGAGAAATCGAATAAATCACATGGTGAAAAAATAAATCTATCACCTACATGCTAAAAATTATTGAAAAATAACTCAGGTGAATACCTTAGAGGGAAAATGGGTGTTACATGTATTGGAATCTTGAACATTGAGTAAAAGAATGTATATGAAATAATTAGAGTCTAGTCAATGAAATGAATAGAGAGAGATAAATATAAATCACTACCCACACTCTATTGTTTCAAGTCTACGGTTTTTGGGCATTATGTGTATCATTTCCCCAATCTATTTGATAAAGTGGATGGTAATACACGATAACCTCCAATAAAAAATGAAATAAGGGAAATATAATGAAATCAAAATGGTTGAAGTAAATTGTGGTGATTAGGGAACATTATACTCCCCTCCCTATTTCTAATATCATATTTTATTTATTATGAATTATCCCGATAAAAATATCATTGTTCATCATTTAGTAAAATTTCATGGGATTTTTAGCACTGATTAACTCCCATTAAATTTATTCTATAGTAGTTAAATCACATTTGATATTCTACTGGTCAAGTATGATCCCAATCATCAAATAAAAATGGTATTTATAAGATAATATCTTATATATAGGATAAATTGTGAATTATATTTTGAAATTATATATTTTTATATCTAATATTAAATTAAGAGTTACGGATACCAACATTAGTTTATGATTTTAAGGTTGATCGTAGCTTCAATGTCATTAAAATCCATTTTTCGGTTTTATGTGATTGGTGTTTATCAATATTATATTTATTTTAGGATACATTTATGGAAATATAACTATTTGGTCTGAATATGTTTTAGTTACTAAATTATATAAAAGGAAATTCTTTTAAACATTATTGACATATGATTAAAGGTACAAGACTCATTTATGGTTTATCATATCATTAATGATGAGATAAATATATTTTTCATACAATATCTTTGTAAAATTAGAAAACATTTTTTTATCGAAGAATATTTCACTCTGGATCCACATTCAAGAATTGACATTAAGGATGTTGTAAGGTTGAACAGAGTATAACATTTTATTAAATCTGATCATGATCCGATGTTTAGATAAATTTTTTTGTGAAGTATTCAACCACCACTTGATATGAAGGTGAGTTTCCGGATTGTATATTGTCCTCACATATATGGTCATTTAAAGAATGAAATTCAAACCATATAGGATTATTTTATGTATTTAAAATTTTTTGTGATCAACAACATCCTCAAGATGAACTTTCATTGGATAGTATATTTCACTCAAGCATTTATATTGATCCTTATGAAGACAATTATAGAAATGTGTTTATGAATCCAACATATTGGAACAATGATCTTGATAGAAATCTATTGTGACTTAAGATTGGTTATGAAATTTTATAGAAGGATTGATCCATTCAGTATCATGTTAATGTATCAAAACGTTGATAGAATTGTTACTCTTATAATCATCGATGTTATGTAAAATTTTATGCTTCTCCGAAATTGTTTTTATTTATTTATCCATGTAAGAATGAAGGGAAAACTGTGACCTATGTATATAGGTCGATTTTAAATTCTGGATAATATTAGGATTGTAGCTTATTTTTGGTCACTTCCACCAGACCTCTTTCAAGTTCAAGACGTGTTCCATCCATCCCTTCTAAAGACATACATAACTGATCCATCACATTTATTAAACTCATAGTCCATACTACTAGAGAACTAAAATTATTATAAGGAACAATTGGGGAGATTCTTGACATTATACAGAAGGACCTAAGAAACTGGGCACTCACTGGCTCTATGTTATTTGAAAAATACACCAATTTGTGAAAACTATGTTTGAAATCGAGGATATAATGAGGTTTATGTATCCATAGTTGTTAGTACCAAAGTGATTAATATTGAAGGTGAAATTCATTTTAAGGGTGTTAGAATGTAACACCCCATGAATTTATGAAATATATATTTTTCTAATAAATTCAATCTTTATGATATTTTCTGTTACATCCAACACATAGTATATCAGGCAATTTATGAAATACTATATTCTAAAAAATCATGATATATTATTAATATAATTATATAATCATGACCATTTTAACTTATACACTAAACATAGTGATATGAATAGTAAGAAATATTTTTTTAATGTTATTTATGATGTTTTTATATAAATAAAACATATTGATAAAAATACATTTTTTTTAGAAAATTCCTGATTAGTTTCAAAAAATCAATTTTCTAAAATGATGTCTTTTTTGAATTTTTTAGAAAATAATAAAATTAATTTTTAAAAATACTATTTTTTATGTAATAATAAAACTAATTTCTTAATTATACCTTTTAAAATTATTATGGAGATATTTTTTGAGAATTTTCTAAAATGTTAATATTTTCAGTGTATAGTGTAACATACTGGTTTTTATTAAGAATCATCATTTATTATAACGAATTTTAAAACATATTTTTGGTTATATGGTTATAAAAGTAATATTAGATCAATTATATATTTATTAATCCAATTTATATTATTGGAATAAATTTCAAATTTCATTTTGTTATAAAAACATTGTAAACTTATGATCATTTTTTTCTTGGAAAACCAACATTATCCTCACATCTATGTGATGAATTTGAAATTAAAATATTAAACATAATGAAATGGATTTATAAATACAGAATCCATATATTGAATCATATTAATTTATATTATCTAATATGTTCAACTTAATTATTATCCATAATTAATAGTAAATATTGTAAAAATAATTCACTGCGATTAAAGAAAAAATTGGTTTAATAGGGATTAAACTAAAAATTTAATGGATAAAAATGACCCAAAATATTTCCAAAAACAATTTAATGGACATTATTAGACCATTTATGTTATGTTATTGAAAATTTACCATTTTTTATCCTTTTTCATGTGGAAAATATGTATATAACGTTTTCTTATCATAAATTACAACTATGACACTCATATCATTAATAAAGGTATACATAATCTCCTCACATATTCAAGATTCCAAAACCCGTTGGATCAGACAATAAATGAAAATATTACATATATACTTCCATAATAACTTCCTATAAATATTTTTGTTTTCAAAAAAATAATAGTGGAAGGATTTTATTGTAAACTTAAAGATCTTGTTCGAAGAAAATGTAATATCCCAAACAGAGAATTTTATATTATTTCATCTTCACCTATATAAGTTTATTATAAAAAATTATTTAAGAAAATTAATAAATTAAATATATTTTTATATTTTTATGTTCTGTTCATGGCATATATCAATCTCTTCTTCCATCAAATGGGTTTCAAAATAATCATCTATGTGTATGGAAGACTACAACATTGTGAATTAACGTTATACGTTTTACATAACCCCATCTAACAAATGGTTGTAATGATGGATTATATATATATATAATTATTTATGATATTAACATGATTGATGAATCATGATATCACATATTCTTTCTTACTTTTCATTTTCTTGGAATTTCATAACATCATTCGTGTGAGTGGAAGATAGTTGTGACTTTTTCTTCACATATGTTTATCATAAATGGATATATGGATATGATAAAATGATAACATCTAATATATATGAGATTAAAATGATAATTTAATGATAATATAAAATTAATTTTTATTTCCTTCAATCCTTTTTGAAAATGGAAACATATTTCATGGAGACGTACATCTTACCATCCCCATGAATGATGTTGTTCACATTCTATCTATAAATTTTATAGATAACTATAAATACTAATATAATAGATATATATTATAATTATATAATGGTTAGAAATATGGACAAAAAGGTACCATGATCTATGTTTGGGGACCCAAAATAATAAATCAAAACATATCTTAAAATAAAGAAACTATTACCTAAAATTTGAATTTGACATGGAATTGAATAAAAAATTGGCAATAAAAAGTCATATTTAAATAATATATTCTATGATATATAAAATTATTCCACTATATTATATTTATAATAATATTATATTCATTATATATGACCATATAATGTGTGTTAAGAATTTTGAGACTTAAGGTAAGTTATTTTTCATATCACTTTTATATTCATGAGACACACTATATAATCACAACATTATTATTATATGTGGTGTATATATTGCCCATTAATTAATTTTATATTACTTCTAATTGAAATTATGGTAATTACATATCAAAATTTATATATATATTTAATGGTGTTTATGGATCAAGAGATTCCAAACTAGTAAGGGATTTTTGTCTCAATTTTCCTTGTTTGAGATATATGTTGTAGTATACACCTACAATTATTTTTGATGTATATATAAATATCATTTGGCATGTAATATCAGGAAACATTTAATTATAATAATATTTCTTGATTAATTTAATTTTATTCTTTCATGGGTCTTGAAAAACATTATTACTAATGTTCTATGTTATTTATGATAGAATCTCATTGTTTATTAGGATTAATTAGGATAATGATTTAATTGATAAAATACTATGATATACAACTCTATAAAAATTTATTTTATTATCCGTTGGTTACTTATGAAAAATAGTGTTTTTAGACTTCATTTCCCTTTATTTTTACACTCAATATGTCAAAAAAATTAAAAGTAAAATGAATTTATTTTAGTCTTTAGACAAAAAACATTTCTATTAAATGTACATATTTTCTGTAAATATATTCAATCATTTCATAATTTTCCTCTATGATTTTTTAAATTCATTTTTACCCTTCTTCAATTTTTGAATTTTTTTAAAAATTATTAATTATGTCATATAACAAACAATAACTCTATCTATATTAATAAAAATTTGAAATAAATTTTTTTTAATGTGTATGGGTTGTATATAATTTTTTTCTTCATTCATACTCAATGAATAAAATCATAAATTATTTGTTTCAATGATTATTTTTTTTAATAAATATTATCTATTTTCTCTATATTAAAAGAAATTTTTTCTCAAGAAATGTTTTACATTATTTTTAAAGATTTATTTAGATGTTTTCAAAGATTATTTTCAAATAAAATGATTTGTAAAATTTTTATGATTTAAAAATGTTTTCATAAATTAGAAAAGAATATTTTTCTTTATAAATTCATTA
The DNA here is from genome assembly GCA_963277665.1 of Viscum album. Taxonomy (NCBI): domain Eukaryota; kingdom Viridiplantae; phylum Streptophyta; class Magnoliopsida; order Santalales; family Viscaceae; genus Viscum; species Viscum album. Next base: position 619,615,220 of record OY728128.1, read on the forward strand.
AATCATTTTTAAAGATTCCTTTATAAGTTTTCAAAAGGTCTTATAATAGAAATGAGTTTAAATTTTTTTTAATGTTTTAATTCAAACATAGAATTTATAATTAAGGTTATTTCTCAAAATACATTTTCCATGGGATCCTTAGAAAATCATTTTCCATTCAAGATGAACATTTTTATGTTTGTTTTTATTTACTACGGATATGATCCATGGATACAAATATTATTTTTTCTTTAGATTATTTATGTTGATGATGAAAATATGTTCATGAAATATGTTTCTATTCTTTGGTTCATACAAAAAATTATTAGCTTATGAAACCCTATTATTTTTACATCAGTTATGCATTGATGAAATGGTTATGATACATGTTTTATTTCCACATGTTTTTCGATGATGAAATGTTAATGAAATATTTTTTTTCTATGGGATCAAATATGTTGATTTTTTATGATTTTATAGAACACATATGTATGATTTTCATTAAGTTAATCGGTGGGAATTTTGTCTCAATTTAATGAATTTGGTGATGATTAATGTTATATGACGTCAAAGGGTATAGGGGAGTTTATCTCGAGATTAAAATTGGGAAGAATCAAGGTTATAAAAAGCCTGAAAGAGGGTATATGAGGGGTTATCCCATGCCTAAAAGAGTGTTCATGGAGGATATCCCAATCCAAAAAGGGTACATTGGTGGTTATCCAACGTCTAAAGTAGATTCATGGTTTTATAGAATAATCATAAACACCTTGGTGAGTAATATTGACATTAAATTTTCTTTGAATATGTCTATGCCAAAAATTTATGTCTTTTGGATATGTTATATTATCAAGATTTATGTTCTTTGATTCCATTATGAGTTATGTCTAATGAACTTTATGTATTTATGTAATTACTCAAATACAATATTTGTAATGTGAAAGGTATGGCTTTCAAATTTTAGTCTCATGTTCTAATTCCCTTATTCTCATTATATACTAATATATCCTTTTTTACCATTAATAACCATATTAGATCACATTTTTATATGTTTCTTTTAACCTGGTTGTGATGAAAGGTATTATGCATGATATCTCTAGTGTGGGAGAAAATTTTGAAGAACATAGTTTTGGAATACATAGCTCACATATGGAAAAAAATTTTATTTGTCCAATTTTTCAATAGATATAGTCCTAAGAGATTTTGGAAAAGATCATAATGTTTTTTATTTAATAGTCTGGTATTATGACGTAATATTTTTACATGATATGATTTCGTACTTACAGTATACTTGAAACTCCTATGTTCATAGAAGATAAAAAACTACTCACCTATAAGGTAGTGTCATCATATTTTCTAGGTCAAGACTACTACTGATGACACTAGATCATGGGTCACATAATTATACTCATGAAGTCATAACTAAAAATACCATATTTAAAAACACTCTTACTCTACATCATTAGAAAACTGATTTAATTACCTAAGGAATCATTTAACACTATGATCTCGACACCATCTCTAGAAATATCAACACGGGGGAATTTTCAAACAACTACCTCAACAAATGAAAATCCCATTGCAAAATTATATGCCCATTAAAGGAAAACCTATCTTGGAAAAATTATTAAATGGTGATGATATCTTGGGGAAAGTTTTCCTTAATCTCCTTTCCTACTGGTAACCCAATGAAGCTACACATGTCTATCATGCTATTTGGTGTCTTACAAGATAACATTGCGACCACCTTTTCTAGTTCCACTACAACACCATCAGCTAAGATGACGTGTCCCTAAAAGTGGACCCTATGAATAATTAACAGTATTTTTGAGATATTACCATAAAGATGGTTCTTTTGAGGCATGACTATGACTATCTTGAAGTGTATCACATACTCCTTGTCGAACACTGATTATTGGATGATATCATCAATGAATAACTACACAAACTAATCTAACAAATTATAGAAGATATGGTTCATGAGTACCATGAAATATATTTTTAAATTATTCTTCATGAAATGAATCACCATATATTTATAGGGTGTACAAGGAAATCAGAATTCCATCCATCATATATCAATATCACATACATTCATGTGCAGATAGCCTAATATGTAGGAAATCTTCAAGAACCATTATTCTTCTATCAACTGATTGAAGTGTTCATAGATCCACAGTAGTGGATACATATTTTTCATGGTAACCAATTTCAAGAACCAATAATACACACAAAACCTTATGATTTTGTCTGTATAATTGGATAGCAACATGAGGGTTTCCATGGGAAAATTAAGTCCCACAAATCCCTTCCACTGTATGTCCTCCAACAAAACCCTCATATAATGATGCACATTGGGAGATATTAGATATGATGGAATATATAATGGGGTCATCCCGAAGTGCATATTAATTTAGAATTATATATCTCGATGGTGAGGTAAGCCTAGAACATTCTTTTGAAATACATCATTATACTCCCCCAACAAAACTATAAATTTAAATCCAATATCAAATACTCCTCCAAATGAAATATTATACATGTAGTGAATAACAGGTTGTAACCATCCACATATAATCCATTTTCAATCCTCCTATGATTCATTTTCTTCTATGAAGTAAAACTATATCACATTACTGTGGACACACCACATCTTCTTCCTGAAATAGTTAATTAAGGAATGACATGTTGATCAACAATCTATGCCTAACATGACATCGTAAGGACTCATCAGAACAAAATTATATCCCATAATAAAATAAATCCTCCATGAGTCAGTTCACACTACCATCAGAGTTTTTTGATCACTAAGTCACCCCCAGTATGAGTCTCTAAGTGTGAGGGTTGATGTATGTGCTCAAATTGAATAGATATGTTGTGAAATAGGAAAGTGGTAATAAAATTGTGGCTATCACCCATGACTAAAAGAACTATATCTCATGTAGAGAAGACATTGATCATACCTCATTCATACATGGAGCCTCTGGGATATAGGTGTAACACCCTAGGTAAATAAAGAATATGACATTTTTATATTTATCCTTTTTTGTGAATAAAATGTGAATATTACTTTAAAGGGGACGCTATGCTCGATGGTGTACCCAATACGCAACAATGAGTTTCTTGGGAATCTTACGTTGCACTCTAATAATAAAATAATATTATTTTAAATGGTAGTTAACGCCTAGCCATTGTAATGGCTGGAATGAACAGAACTAACTAAAAATTATTATATATGTTTGTCAAATATTTTTTCTTTTTACAATAAATGTTAGAGGATTAAAAATGTGAATGAATTCAATTTTAAGCGTAAACATTCTAATGTTCTTTAGAAGGGCGATTAACCGCCTTTTGATGGAGAACCCCTTTTAAGTCCACTTTTTTAAAATTTTATGTGTTATATTTGACAACATAAAATTCTTCTTTAGAATCAGGACATCAAAATTTACTTTGTTTAAATTTTTTTTTTCTTCCGATAAAGTTCATTTTTTAATGAATAGTGAAAATGTTGTATTTTAATTCAAAACAAATTTTTAATCTAATTTATTTATATGATTAGATTGTATTTTGAATCAGTTTTAAAGTTCAATTAGAATATATTTTTACCATTTAATCCAATTATGGTCATTGGAATTAATTTCACATTGAAATCGGACTTAAACTAGTGTCCATCTTTTGATACTTATTGTTTCATAAAAACACGCTATTTTCTCTGACAACAGGAATTAATTATTAAATTAATTAATGAAACTTAAATGTTTTTAATTTTGTAAAATAGACTTCATTTTTGAATTTGTAATATCAAATATAGCTTAGGGGGAAGTTTTGGTATTTTTCTGAAGAACTTCAATTTTTGATAAATAGTGAAACCACTAAGTGGTACTTATAAAAACTGATTTTTTGTTTAAATGAAATTTTACCACCTTTGTGTTTTTAATTTCAAAAATTCGACATACATGGTTTTAATTAAGAAGTAAAATGTGGTTCAATGGAATTAAAATAATTTTTTTGTGAATAGTAACTTTTATGTTTTTAATCGCGATTATAGGTAATTAGTGTAGTTAAGGTAAAAATAATGTTTTAATAATATGAGATGAGCTTGAAACATGTCCTACCTTTATTTTATGTGTCATGGATGACCAATAAAATCCATGGGTCAACTTGGGGACCCCATGGAGCCACTTTGGAAGGAAAATGACATTATTATCTTTTTATTTAATGTAAAAGTAAAAATGACACAAACATGAGTTGTTTTACTAAAACAATTTTTAAATGGGGTTATATAGGTCAGATGTTTGACTATAAATAGTAATTGGAAATATAAAAAGATTTACTACATCATGATATTTTTTTATAATTTTTAGTCATTAAATAAATAAAATTATTTATGACATCATAATGATGCAGCGATTGCCTCATTAATAAAGGATTTAAATAAAATGAAAAGATAATGTAAAATATATGACCTAAACATGTCCAACACCTATTGGATTGGTGTATTTCGAAACCTTATCACCTTATCCTAGAATTATATCAATTTGGGACCTTTAAAATCCGAAACTCATTTTCAAATAAAGTAACATTTCTTTACTTTCCAAGAGTGTGCCTCCTCTCCTCTTATAAAAGGCCCCCACCATTATCACCTTACCCACACCTCTAAAGCCTTTGGTTTGGCCAAGATCTGCCAATTTTGTCTCTACACATCCCTATCTTACTCCTAGAAGCCTCACTTTGTGCAGAAGTCTTCCCAAGGAAGCCTTTGAGCTCAAATCAAAAAGAGTTACCCGATTTTAAGGTAATGTCTTCACTTGTGTTCTTTTGTTTTATTTTGCTTCTCCAACCCCATAAACTCTTTTTATTCATTTATTTTGTAAACAATACATTATATTCAATATACTAGGATTATTTTACAAAAATAATTCGAGCTACACTTACACACGCCGACATCAAATGGTTAAAGAACATACTGCTTCTGTGGATGGCGAATTTCTGCTGCATGAAATGATGATTGTTCAACACTCATATAACAACTTAAAAGGTGGACATTATGATGTCACTATATTTATATACGATATATAATATGTTTATGTTTTACTTAAGCTTCTGTATTTTTCTTTTTTGGCATACCTTTATGATTTCCATTGTGGGTAAACACGATAATTTCATTTTAGGAAGTGTGGACTACCGCCCCCTCAAAGTGATTTGATTCATTAATGCCATATGTGGGATGTATAAAGGATGGATTTAAAGTTATTATATATGATGTATGTTTCATATAAATGATGAATATAATTCTGGAATTAACATATACATACCTCTCATTTGGTTTTAATTCCATTAATATGACATAGAAATGAAAGTAGTGTTCATGCGTACGTACGGCTAACCGTCTCCATGAATGGTGCATTTCATTTCTTACCTCTAAATGATTATGTAATATTATAAATACATGTATATTATGGATATATATGATATATATGAAATCCAAATCATGAATATCATTCTAGATATAATGAACCTTTGACCACACGAACAACATGTAATTGTAAGAAGTCCACTTTCGACTTAAGAACCAAATATCAACAAAACAAACATTATTAACATAAATGATTACATAATGTTTATAACATGGAAATAAGTGATATAAAAGTACTAATGAAATTGAAAAATCTTCTTAATCAGGTAGAAATTAAATCAATATTATTATTCAGGACGTTAAAGAACGATCGAGTCAAGTCGGACCCGAGGTAAGGGATCCTACCCCTCTCTTTCTTTTTAAGTAGACTCTTTTATGTCATTAGTTTTAAGATCGTATTTCTTATGATTGGGATGTTATTTTATATTACTAATACTTTAATTATTATTTTCATATGATGAGAGACCCTATTTTCTCTCATCAATCCATTTTGGATGTTTTGAGTAGCGCCGTTAGGCTGCCGAATTTTCGTAAGAGATCTAGCCTCTCTCTTTGTTTTTAAGCACTCTCATTTATTTCACTTCGGTTAAGCTCCTATTTGTTATTATGGGGAATGTTATTTTATATTACTCTTTCTGTACATTTTATTTTAATATTATGAGAGACCCTATTTGATCTCATCAATCCATTTTTATATGTTTTAAGTGGCGTCGTTAGGCTGCCGAGTCTTCGTAAGGGATTTTTCATCTCACTTTTTGTCTCATGAGATTTATTCTACATTTTCCACCATTTCCTTTGAGTGGTTTCTGTAATTCAAATTATTATACACTTTGTGTAATATAATTTATTTTATGGGTATTTACATATTCATTGTATGACCCTTCTTCAATGGGGTGTATGTTTCAAAAGTAACCCAAGTCAGTAAGGGAACCTTTCACCCTCCAATTTTTAAAAGACTTATTTTGTTATGTCTTTTAATTCACATAATATTCTGTTGGTATATGTTCTTCTACATACTTATTGATGTAAATTTTATTTCCAAGTGATGAGATACCCTTTTTATCTCTCATCAACTCTTTTTCTGAATTTTGATGTGGCGTTGTTAGGCTGTCAAGGGAACTTTTTAACCCAATTTCGATTTCTTTGGGTTCAACATGTAGTTATTGAATATGTCATCCTTTAAATATGTGTGAATGAACTTTGATTATTTTACACTTAATATCCACTTATATTGGGTGTATTTATATTTTTCACACATAATTATGAGATTGATTTATCCTTAATTTAAGGATACCATCGTTATAATGGATTTCATCTCAATTTACATTTCCATTGAGACTGAATTGTTGTTATGCACCAATTCACTCTTATATGGTGTATATACTGTCCTTTGGAATATTATATAATGAATCCCTTTATTCTCATGATATTTTAAATTTTTGATTAAATGTTATTCCTCAATTATTGTATTCAAGTGTCTCTCATTTTGTTAAAAACCCTTTAACGAAATCATCGTCTTAGATATTTTAATGATTTATTCTTATAAATATTTCTCATTAATATCCATGTTTTCAAAATGGTTTTAAGGATTTATTTATATGGATATTAATTGTTTAAAATTTTAAAAGCTTCAATGTGGTATGGGATACTTTTATTTAAAAATCTCTTTATTAAATGTTTTAAATGGTTTTAAAAATTGTTTTTAGAATGGATTCATTATTTCAATATCTTAAAATGTTATATTGTTATTTCAATGTGGGAATGTTATCTTTCCTTTATGCTTAAGTTATGTGCTATGATTATGTTATTGTTCTTGGGAATTGTTATGAAGACGGGTGGTTCCGTGATAAACTAAGGGCATGTGAGCCCGATATAGCTCTCCAATGCATTGGGAAACGCAAAGGGGTTAAACGTTAAGGTTTCTCCGAAGAGATTTAGGGAATATACTGTGATGGGTATTCCAAACGTAACCAAGAGGGTTACTACCTATGTAAGAATTTTATGAATTCCTCAAGTTACCTTTATGTCTTATAATTTCTATGATTTATTCCTGATTTTATGAGGTATGTTAAAGTGATTATGTTTTATGGGTAACGTATGATTTCATTCGTATGTATACATGTACTCATGTTTCCTTTCCATATTTTTATATCCCTTACTGAGCTTTTTATGCTCATCCCAAGTTTTTGAAATGTTTTTCACAAGTCAAGGGAAGGGTACATGATATGATGATTGTGTCAAGGAAGTGTCAAGAAAGAATCCATGTTTTATTTTAAATATGTTTCCGTTGATGGGAAAAATGTATACTATCTTTTATGTAACCACTTTGTTTAAATGTGGAATGTAATGCAAGTTTTATGATCTAATTCTCTAAAAATCTAAACCTGAAAAGATCCTCAATGTGTAATCTTGTAATAACTCAAGATTAAGTAAGGTTTAAGGCTGGGGCCTTATAGTTGGTATCAGAGGTTGGTTTAGATAAATTTAGAGGTTAGGGTATTCTCTAAGCATAAGTGACATTACCATAATGTTTAGGATTTCATAAAGAGTCCTAGTTTTATATAAAGTGAATGAGTAAGTATATCTTAGTGTTTACCTTCCTCATTAGTACATGATGGTTTTGTTGATATACTCACACTAACATTTCTTTTTTTAGTGAATGGATGGATCTAGCAGGCACCAAAGAGGAAAAAGGTTTGAAGGAAACTATGGTGGTTCTCTGATTAAGATACTAGATAAAATGGGGAATTCAATGAGGAAACTCGTGGTTGTTCTAAAGCAACTATCAAGGAGTCATGATCAACCACTTGAACCTTGGTATGATCTGTAATGCATCATGTACAAGATGACCAATTGATGTGGAAGTTCAGGTAATAATTATAAAGGTAACCATTAGAGTTTATATGATCCTTACTTTTGAGGTAATTATGGGTTATTATATGTTATGATGGAAATGAAAGGCATGAGATAAACTTGAGGTTAAAAAATGTTATGATTATTTTTGAATATTTTATCTCTCTTTGGGGAATGTTTTAAGAATTATATAGTTTTGGAAAAAGGACAACACGTAGACCATGTGACAACCCGTCGCGTCGGAAAAAGCTGCGGGAATCGAACCCACAACCAAAGTGATACTGGTATTTATCGCCTACCACTGGACTACGTGAATTACCTGGTTAGTTTTACTGATTATTTTTAGTTATATGGTTTTATGAATCAAGAGTAAGTTTATTTTGGGTTATATATGGAAATGATTAACCTATCATCGAGGATATGTGATTAGGTTAAATACTTTTCAATATGAGAATTTAAGAGAAAATGATGTTATTTGGAGGTAAAAGTTAATGTGTACCTTGGAAGACTATGTGAATAAATCCTTCAAATATTTGGGTTTCAATCTAAGTTTGGTTTAATTTGAAGAATTTTATGGACAAATTGTTTATCGAATGGTCCTCGTTGAACATTGGGTTTTGTTGGACAAATTTTGGAGATTAAGAATAGATTTTCTTTTTATAAAGGGTTATCCTTTTCTGGATTATCTGATCTTATACTAACCATTTTGGTTTTGGTGTTGGTTAACGCCTAAAGACATGGGAAGTATGTATTTCTCTTTTGTGGATTAGGAGATTCTATAGAAGTTGATTATAGTGAACAAGTCTTCCTAAATACTCGTCTTTTGGAGAAAATATGAGTTTGTGTATTAAATCTAATAAAAGTTGAAAGTCAACATGATAAGTAATTATGTTTCCTTATGAATAAATTCCTCAATATAAATTAACATTAAATAAAAATGTTTTCTATTAACTTTTCCTACTGGGGAATCGAATACCGTTTAACCCATCACAAGTTTGTGATTTTCTTATGGTTAACTTTCTCCTAGACATGTTTACTATCACTCTCCATCAGAACATGACCATTTGTTTTTTCCTCCTTGTCCATGTTTTCCTACATGGAATCCTAGTATGGGTTAACTCGGGTGACCTCTATACTTATCTTTATTTATTTTAAAGTGATTGTTTTACCGACTCTTGTTCCGTTGTGGGATTTTCAAGGATGTTTCCAAGCACAATTTTAAAATTGCAAGGACGCAATTCCCAAAAGGGGGGAAGGATGTAACACCCCAGGTAAAAAAAGAATATGAAAATTTTTTATTTATCCCTTTTTGTGAATAAAATGATAATATTACTTTAAAGGGGACACTATGCTCGATGGCGTACCCAATACGCAACAACGAGTTTCTTGGGAATCTTACGTTGCACTCTAATAATAAAATAATATTATTTTAAATGCTAGTTAACGCCTAGCCATTGTAATGGCGGGAATGAACAGAACTAACTAAAAAATGATTATATATGTTTGTCAAATATTTTTACTTTTCACAATAAATTTTAGAGGATTAAAAATGTGAATGAATTAAATTTTAAGCGTAAACGTTCTAATGCTCTTTAGAAGGTTGATTAACCGCCTTTTGATGGAGAACCTCTTTTAAATCCACTTTTTGACAATTTTATGTGTTATATTTGAAAAAATAAAATTCTTCTTTAGAATCGGGACATCAAAATTTACTTTGTGTAAAATTTTGGTATTTTTCCGATAAAGTTCATTTTTTTAATGAATAGTGAAAAATTTTGTATTTTAATTCAAAACCACTTTTTAATCTAATTTATTTATATTATTAGATTATATTTTGAATTTGTTTTAAAGTTAAATTAGAATATATTTTTACCATTTAATCCAATTGTGGTCATTGGAATTAATTTCACTTTGAAATCAGACTTAAACTAGTGTCAATCTTTTGATACTTATTGTTTCATAAAAACACGCTTTTTGCTTTGACAGCGGTAATTAATTATTAAATTAATTAATTCAACTTATATGTTATGAATTTTGTAAAATAGACTTCATTTTTTAATTTGTAATATCAAATATAGCTTAGGGTGACGTTCTGGTATTTTTCTGAAGAACTTCAATTTTTGATGAATAGTGAAACCATTAAGTGGTATTTATAAAAACCGATTTTTCGTTTAAATGAAATTTTACCACATCAGTGTTTTTAATTTCAAAAATACGACATACATGGTTGTCATTAAGATGTAAAATTTGGTTCAATGGAATTAAAATAATTTTTTGGTGAATAGTAACTTTTAAGTTTTTAATCGCGATTAGATGTAATTAGTGTAGTTAAGGTAAAAATAATGTTTTAATAATATGAGATGAGCATGAAAAATGTCCTACCCTTATCGGATGTGTCATGGAAGACCAAGAAATTCCATGGGTCAACTTGGGGACCCCATGGAGCCACTTTGGAAGGAAAATAACATTATTATCTTTTTATTTAATGTAAAAGTAAAAATGACACAAACATGAGTTGTTTTACTAAAACAATTTTTAAATGGGGTTATAAAAGTCAGATTTTTTACTATAAATAGTCATTGGAAATATAAAAAGATTTCCTACATCATGATAATTTTTTTTTAATTTTTAGAGATTAAATAAGTAAAATTATTTATGACATCATAATGATGTAGCGATTACCTCATTAATAAAGGATTTAAATAAAATGAAAAGATATTGTAAAATCTATGACCTACACATGTCCAAAACCTATTTTATTGGTGGATTTAGAAACCTTATCACCATATACTATAATTAAATCAATGTGGGACCTTTAAAATCCGAAACGCATTTTCAAATAAAGTAACATTTCTTTACTTTCCAAGAGTGCCCCTCCTCTCCTCTTATAAAAGGCCCCCACCACTATCACCTTACCCACACCTCTCAAGCCTTTGGTTCGGCCAAGATCTGCCCATTTTGTCTCTATACATCCCTCTCTTACTCCTAGAAGCCTAAATTTGTGCATAAGTCTTCCCAAGGAAGCCTTTTAGCCCAAATCAAAAAGAGTTACCCGATTTTAAGGTAATGTCTTCACTTGTGTTCTTTTGTTTTATTTTGCTTCTCCAACCCCCTAAACTCTTTTTATTCATTTCTTTTGTAACAACTCCAGTATCTTAAATATACTAGGATGTTGTTACAAGAATAATTATAGCTACACTTACACACACCTACATCAAATGGTTAAATAACATACTGTTTCTGTCGATGGCGAATTCCAACTTCACGAAATGATTATTGTTCAACACTCATATAACAACTTAAAAGGTGGCCATTAAGATGTCACTATATTTTTATATGATATATAATATGTTTATGTTTTACTTAATCTTCATTATTTTTCTTTTTTGGAATACCTTTATGGTTTCCATTGTGGTTAAACACGATAATTTCATTTTCGGAAGTGTGGACTACCGCCCCCTCAAAGTTATTTGATTCGTTAATGCCATGTGTGGGATCTATAAAGGATGTATTTAAAGTTATTATATATGATTTATGTTTCATATAAATTATTAATATAATTATGTAATGAAAATATACATACCACTCATTTCGTTTTAATTCCATTAATATGACATAGAAATGAAAGTAGCGTTCATGCGTACGTACGGCTTACCGTCTCCATGAACGGCGCATTTCATTTATTACCTCTAAATGATTATGTAATATTTTAAATACATGTATATTATGGATATATATTATATATATGGAATCCAAATCATGAATATCATTCTGGATATAATGAACCTTTTACCACACAAACAACATGTAATTGTAAGAAGTCCACTTTCGACTTAAGAACCAAATATCGACAAAACAAACATTATAAACTTAAATGATTACATAATGTTTATAACATGGAAATAAGTGATATAAAAGGAATAATGAACTTTAAAAAGGTTCTTAAGCAAGTATAAATTAAGTCAAGATTATTATTCAGGACGTTAAAGAAGGATCGAGTCAAGTCGGACCCGAGGTAAGGGATCCTACCCCTCTCTTTCTTTTTAAGTACACTCTTTTATGTCATTACTTTTAAGCTCATATTTCTTATGATTGGGATGTTACTCTATATTACTACTATAGTAATTTTTATGTTCATATGATGATAGACCCTATTTTCTCTCATCAATCCATTTTGGATGTTTTGAGTGGCGCCGTTAGGCTGCCGAATTTTCGTAAGAGATCTAACCTCTCTCTTTCTTTTTAAGTACACTCCTTTATGTCACTTCTTTTAAGATCCTATTTGTTATGATGGGGGATGTTATTTTATATTACTCATGATGTATATTTTATTTTAATATGATGAGATACCCTATTTTATCTCATCAATCCATGTTTGAAAGTTTTAAGTGGCGTCGTTATACTGCCGAGTTTTCATAAGGGATTTTTCATCTCACTTTTTGTCTCGTGAGATTTATGCTACATTTTCCACCATTTCCTTTGAGTGGTGTATGTAATTACCATTATTATACTCTTTGTTTAATATAATTTCATTTATGGGTATTTATATATTCATTGTATGACCCTTCTTCAATGGGGTGTACGTTTCGAAAGTAACCCAAGTCGGTAAGGGAACCTTTCACCCTCCTCTTTTTAAAAGACTTCTTTTGTTATGTCTTTTAATTCAAATACTATTCTGTTGTTATATGTTCTTCTACATCCATATTGATGTAAATTTTATTTCCAAGTGATGAGATACCCTTTTTATCTCTCATCAACTCTTTTTCTGAATTTTGATGTGATGCCGTTAGGCTGTCAAAGGGAACTTCTTAACCCAATTTTGATTTCTTTGGGTTCAACATGTAGTTATTGAATATTTAATCCTTTGAATATGTGTGAATGAACTTTGATTATTTTACACTTAATATCCACTTATATTGGGTGTATTTATATTTTTCACAAATAATTATGAGATTGATTTATCCTTAATTTAAGGATACCATCTTTATAATGGATTTCATCTCAATTTACATTTCCATTGAGACTTCATTGTTGTTCTGCACCAATTAACTCTTATATGGTGTATATACTGTCCTTTGTAATATTATATAATGAATCCCCTTATTCTCATGATATTTTAAAGTTTTTATTAAATGTTATTCCTCAATTATTGTATTCAAGTGTCTCTCATTTTGTTAAAAACCCTTTAACGAAATCATCGTTTTAGATATTTTAATGATTTATTCTTATAAATATTTCTCATTAATATCCATGTTTTCAAAATGGTTTTAAGGATTTATTTATATGGATATTAATGGTTTAAAATTTTAAAAGCTTCAATGTGGTATGGGACACTTTTATTTAAAAATCTTTTTATTAAATGTTTTAAATGGTTTTAAAAATGGTTTTTAGAATGGATTCATTATTTCAATATCTTAAAATGTTATATTGTTATTGCAATGTGGGAATGTTATCTTTTCTTTATGCTTAAGTTGTGTGATATGATTATGTTATGGTTCTTGGACATTGTTATGAAGACGGGTGGTTCCGTGATAAATTAAGGGCGGGTGAGCCCAATATAGCTCTCCAATGCATTGGGTAACGCGAAGGGGTTAAACGTTAAGGTTTCTCTGAAGAGATTTAGGGAATATACTGTGATGGGTATTCCAAACGTAACCAAGAGGGTTACTCCCTACGTAAGAATGTTATGAATGCCTCAAGTTACCTTAATGTCTTATGATTTCTATGATTTATTTATGATTTTATGAGGTATGTTAAAGAGCTTATGTTTTATGGGTAACGTATAATTTCATTCTTATGTATACATGTACCCATGTTTCCTTTCCATATTTTTATATCCCTTACTGAGATTTTTATTCTCAACCCATGTTTTTGAAATATTTTTCACAGGTCAAGGCAAGGTAACATGATATAATGATAGTGTCAAGGAAGTGTCAATAAAGAATCCATGTTTTATTTTAAATATGTTTCCATTGATGGGAAAAATGAATACTATCTTTTATGTAACCACTTTGTTTAAATGTGGAATGTAATGCAAGTTTTATGATCTAATTCTCTAAAACTCTAAACCTGAAAAGATCCTCAATGTGTAATCTTGTAATAACTCAAGATTAAGTAAGGTTTAAGGTTGGGGCCTTATAATATGCCTCTACTTTGTGACGTTTTTATTTCCCTTGAAAACAACATCTTTGAGCCTAGCCTAGTCTAACGAGGAGTGGAGTTGGAAAAATATCACTTCGCCCACCTCCTCCATCTTCCCTACCCACACCTCTACCACATCTAACACCGTAAATACCTCTTTTCCACTACCAATTTCTTTTTTCTGGTTGTTCTATCAAAAATCACCCTATTAGTAGTGTAGATAGTCTTATATTCTATAGAAAGATGTACTTGATTTTCATAGGACAAGAATTCACTCTCCCTTAGATGACTCAAGGAATCTTATGATACCTAAACCAAAAATAATCTATCATGGGATAAACTCCTAATGAGTATATCATGACCATATCCATGTGAAATCCATTGGAAAACAAGTTTTGTGGTATCAGCTCCTCAGTGACCAAAACCTTTACCCACTATTATCATATATTTTTCAAGATATCTCTATTATACTACATCTCCACCAGGATCTCTAATATATATTGGAATTTGTAGGTATATGACTCCATCCAAGATATATCCCTATAATAACTAATCAATTTTAATTATATATATAATAGATCATAAACCAAATATTGGGAGAATATTAATCGTTCAATGAACCTTTCCAAATACGCATCCTTGATCATGTTTCCCTACTACAACTACAGAATATCCTAGTCATATTCTTATTTAATGTGATCAAATAATACTCTTACAAGATGAGATGCTAAATTTTTTACCATGAGATAGTTTCTTCATTATTAGATCGAGTCAACATAATTCACCATTACACTGAAACCACTGTTGATGACATCATAAAAGGAAAACCACTAGATATATACTTTTATTCACATTGTGGAAAACTCAAGTGAATTCATCTTTCTAGTCGTAATCTACCTAAGGGAATACCGCACCGTAAAACCTATGAGGTGTCTTCCTCTAAAACTCATATAGTGTACTCATCATGTGTGCATCATCAATTGATCCTTCTAGTTCCTACTATTTCTCAATGGGTGGTGGTATAATAGTAAAAACACCCAGTGTTACTAAATCTTTTACATGCTCATATATTAAAGCATCATCCCTCGACATGTCATCCTCATTATCTCACTATGGTGTCATATCATTCCATATTTTTTTAGGAATATAAAAATAATCATGATATACAATGGTAATGTTTATATTGGGAGAGATATATCAATAATGACATGAAAACAACAACCCATTCCTATAATATGAATATCCCAAAGTTTTATGCCTATAACCAGTGTCTAGGTATATCGAGTCAAAAAGTTTGTTATCATTGTTTCGTTGAATTGATATGCAAGACATCATACTGACACTTGATACTTGGACCTGAAATACATAATAAAAACACATTAACAATGTCATCATAAATCCCATAAAATATCATAGCTATATTAAAATACACTCCATTTTAAGGAAGAAATGAATCCTCGGATACTACTCTATCATGACCCAGCCCATCGAGGCCAACTTAGCTAGGGATAAGATGTTTTTAACAACCCAAATCCCGCATCTAATAGTATAGGAGAAGGTGACAATAACCGATAAGGAATATTACAAAAAGGTGAGGCATTAGTCGTAAGTACATATACATATAGATGAATCTCCATGATCATATGCTGCTGAGATGTTAAAATAAAATAACTAATAACAATTTATAAAAAAAAAATCTATCTCATAAGTAATGTAAAATAGAATGAATTAATTTAAAAAATTAGCTAACACAATCCAAACCAAAAAAATCAATGGATTCTAACCTACTTAGAAAGAGGGTACTACTATAAAATGCAATCCCCATTAAAAACCTCAGTTTATTTGGCCCAAACTATGATACTCTTCTACAAGTTCATCCTAAGACATCATCAAATGGATTTTTGTATGTACAAGGAAATACATGAGTGGGAAGATCCCACCGATGGGTGAGTATAACAATACCCAAAGGGATAACCACAAATCACTAATAATTACACTTCAAGAGAGGTTATCTTATAAATGTATATTTTAAAAAGATAACAGGCATTTCCATAATACACACACAAATATACATAAAAAGGTACAATGCCTCAATGTGTATCATCCAATCATAGCAATAAGATACATTTTGTTTATTAATAGGAACACTCATTAGGTAGGTTTGGATCCATGATCCATGTTGTTGCTGATAAAACACGTCTCTGTGGTCATTCTCATATGGCCTTACGATGAAGTACTTAATAGATCTCAAAATATCTAATTATTGAATTAGGGGATTACATCTAGGTCCATTGGGGGATCTATAAACCCTACTATATTAGTATTCAAGATAGAGGACCAATTCCCTATGCATGGTGGTCAGTCTAATAAAATAAAACCCACTTATAAATGAGAGGGGACTCAACCATAGTCCCATAGAGATATATAACAAATTCTATGAAATATTTAACCAATATATTGGATCACAATCTTATTATGGGGATATAATTTCACATTATACCTTCATTTGTAAGGACCATATTATCACCAACAACATAATGTTTTCTATACTAAAAAAATGGTTCCATTCACCTTTATATAGAGGTCACAACATGTAATAGGGGATCACGACATTTACATGGGATACAAAACATCATATAGGGGTACCATGTGTTCCCTAGGGGTACAAGATGTGTCATTCCAACCCCTTAGTTGTTAGTGTCTTATCTTCACACAAAACATGTAATTCTACAAATACACGACGTGTCCTTTTAAGGTACACAACATGTATGGTTTATCCATTACTTTGACCATGCCACTATCACATTTCAATGTACATTAGGTCATTGTCATGTACATGTGGTCATCCTCATGTACCTCTGGTCATGTATGTGTATTGTCATTATTCATGTGTACAATATCGTGTCTGAGTACTAGTTCGTGCCTATGTTCCAAGCCATGTACGTACCCATTTAATTCCAAAGATCATGTTGAGATGAAATCCATGGGATACCTGATATGTGAAAAATGTAATATGATGTTTTATATTTTATTTTTCGTTGAAATTATAGCACCATTTGAAGGGGTCCTACACAATTCATATCTCTATAATACACTCTAGATGATTCAATATTTAACAAACTCCAAGGTTATTTCGTAATTATGACCATATATCCACAATATCTACCAATCGTATCTTTTATCATTCCTCAAATCCTCATATTAGGCCTCAAACAAGCCCCACCATTGCCACTAACTGGAGTTCTACAATCAAATCTGATCCAGAGATTGTGTGTTATTTTTCCGTCCCACCAAAACGACAAGAAAAGCTACAAAAATTACCCAATTATGAACCCATTAATCTTATATTATCATGCATCTAGATCACATCCATGATAAAAAACATCACCAATGTTATTGACATGTTCCTCTAATGATCAATCATTCAATGGTCAAATACCAAGTACCCGTTTAACCTTAGGCAAAAGAAATTCTTGTAATGAGTGTGTGATGAAATGGGGACATAAATCCATGAAAAACAAGAGAGGGATAAACATTTGATATTTTCTTGGATGGTTTCAATTATTTTACATTATAACTATGAATTTTTTTTGCAATAAATAGTCAAATAAATTGTAAATTAAATCAACATACAATGCATGAATCAATTATTGTTAATGGAATTGATCAATATTCAACAAAAACTAAAAAATAAGATGAGTCTATATAAATAATATTTTATTCTTTGAGTTCATATCAGTTATTAATTATGGATGATCATGATTAATTTTCATTGCTGAGAACCATGAACTCTATTGGTGCAGTTTATCCCTGTGGAATCGATCTGATCTTCCATTCTATTCTGGTCAGCCAACAATCTCATCCCAAGATCTCCCTCAATTCTAAGTTTTATGAGGGAATCCCAAAAATTGATAATAAAATAATTTTATATACGATTTATTGGTTATGTATTTAACACATTATAATAGAAAATAAATAAATACATTTATTTTTTATATGATCCAAGGATATAATTTTTAGGAACCATATATACTGATCTAGGCAATATCCCGCCAAGGGTAAAAGCTACACATTTCAATCAATGTAGGAATTAAATTTATGATACGAACCTGTATTCTATATTTATTCGACATTTTCATGAAACCTTTACATATGTGATATAAATATAAATAATATTTTTTTTAAAAAATAATTCTGGGCACACCAGGCCTTATAATTGCCTAGTATTTCAGTGCTAGGAACATAAAATATTAATAACTATATTTCAAATCCTTACACGGTAGAACCAAAATGTTTCAGTGTCTACCTATTTAAATCTAATACTTTTTCAATTATTCCCTTGGTATTTTCCACACGATATGTATCCTATGTTATGGATTTAATTGTTTATTTGAATGTGTGATTCTTATTGCTTGTATGGACAAGCCTTGATGTGTTGATCCTCTTAATATTAATTCATGATATTGAATATTATTGTTTCAAATATTAATTATCATTATTTATGAACTTTGTGTCTCTACTTTTAATATATTTTTTCCTTATTACATTCTTTAATGTTCTAATAAATATTAGGAATTTGTGTGAAAAATATTAAACCATGTTTAGATATGCTTGAAAAGGTGAGATTTTAAAATTAAATGAATTGATTAACCATATCTTCAATGGTGTTTTGTTTAAACATAATTCAATGATTTTTTAATTTTCACTATTGTGGTAAAATATTTTTATTCCATTTTTTATAATATTTGTTTTTTCAAAAAGTGCATATTGAATATTTTGTAATTGAAAAATCACAAAAATTAAAAGAAAACATAGTTTTTTATATTATTTTTAAACTAGTAGTTTTGGTTTCATTTATAAAAGAATTTAAATGGAGTAATTGTGGTATCATATTGGAATTTTTCTCAAACATAACATAATCACGTTTCTTTGTATTTAGTCTTTATGTCTTATATATGAAAATTTATCTTTTGGATTTTCAATTTTATTCAATGTCATTTTCCTAGAGAGTCATATGGTTTTGGGGATTAGGTTTGTTAGTTGAGAGTCACACGAGGATGGTAATTAATACTTTGGGTCATGGAACATGTTGGATCGATTTTTGTATCACCCTCTTGACATCATGTCCTAATTGTTTTAGTTTCAATATGTGGATTTGTAGTCTTTTATTAAATTTTTATGTGTCTAACATGTATTTTTAGTTATTTATTTTTGTTTTTATATAGTTATTCCATCTATGGATGTTATTTTTTATGGTTTCTAATTTTTTGTTTTTTCATGAAGTCTAACACTTGGATACCTCATGTATGGTATCTAGATAGAACACATTATTTATGATTGGGTTTGTGATGGAGAAATTACCCCCATTATTTATTCCTCATACCATTTAAATTTTTCATCTATACTGGGGTTTGAAGATGCTCCAAGGTTTATTGGAAGAAAATTTTCAGTTACATTCCAGATTTTTGTTGGGGATGGTTCATAATAAATTTTATAAAATAATATATTTCCATTGAGGGTTACAAGCTTTTTATATTCACCATATATTTATTTTGGTGTTGATAATAGAAAAGTACTCTGACTATCCCTTATCTATATGTGAGTATGGTATGTTCTTGAATAAATCTTCAACAAATTATATCTTGAGTTTCTTTAGGTGGTTGGGTGCTATATTTTGAGTTTGGATGTTTCAGTTGGTTATTTTTTGATATTTTCATGTTGATATATACTAATCTAAGTTGTTGTGATATTTCAATATACATCCCAAAAAATTTATCATTTCAAATAGAAATTTGGACAAATTATAAGGCTTCATAGTTATTATGTATACTCTATCAACCCATGTGAAGGTCAAGCTGGCCATTCTAGACAACATCCAATGGAAGTTACATGCTTGAAATACATTATAAAAAACTATATGTCCAAACAATTTTGATGTATTGAATGTTTTGATATTATTTTTTAATTAATTTGAGGATTTGGAAATTTAATTAGTTGATGGTGATTTTTATAGGTGTTGTGATGAGACTTATTTTTTCATGAATTAAGTACAGTGTAATTTTAATGTAATATTTTATGATTTAGTAGTTTTACTTGTTTGGAAATAATTTTTTGGATCAGTTATGTGTACATAGGAAATTATCAACACATTTTTACAATTTATTTGTTTAAAAAATATTTTTTAGATTCTTTTTTATTTAATGGAATTCTAAATTTTGTTAAAAATTTTGGAAGGGGTTTTGTGACATTGATTTGTTAGCTTCATGATGTTTTCATTGGTGAGGAATTTTGAGGTGGTTTTTGATTTGGATTAGAATTTATTGATTTTCATTTATTTAGATATATCAATTTATATGATTGTTTTATTTAATTTTTTTGATGTTCTTGAATTATGCAACCAGGAAAAACTAATGACTCAAAAATGGAATTCCTCATGTAGTTTTTATAATGTTCTTAGAGTATTCTTTCTGATATCTAACTCTTCCTAGACTCACATTGGTGTGGTATTTTAATATTCTTATAATATAGTGGATTATGTTTGAGTTTTTTTGAACAAGTATCCTCTATAATTCTATCTGGATAGGATATACTATTAATAAATTTAGTGTCTAGGAATAGTTTATAAGGTTTTTATATTTATTTAATGTATTTATTATTCTTGGATGAGATGAAATATTGCATTCTTTAGTGGATTTGGTTTGGAGTTGTGTAAGAAAACAATAAATTCCATGAAATTATATGATTTATCCTGAGGATATTTCAATACTACCTTCATTCAACACATATATCCTTAAAATATTAGAGTTATGAAAGATATGAAAATATTAGGTCACCATCCAGGTGATCAGTCTCTAAAAGTCTATGTTGAATGATTCACTATATTAGTGTCTTTATCTATAGAGTTGGATATTGATGATTTGTAGCATTCATTGTTCTTTTAGTTTTATTTGTTTTAGATATTTTTTTTCATTGTTTTAGTATGGCCTATCATCCCATATGTGAGTGATTTATAAGGCCATAATCTTTGAGGAAATTCTAGAGTGACAACATGTGGAAAGTGGTGATCAAACTATATTTGGATCTTGTAATAATGATCTAATTTCAAGAAGGGAAAGTATTATGTGTTGGTGATGGAAAGATATCTTCAAAACATTTTATTCATATCATAGTATAATGGATGATGTAAGTGTGTTTGCAGAGTATAAAATATAAGTATCTTAATCCATCACATCAACAATATTTAAACACCTGTCACATATGTGGTTGTCCTAGTCATATTTGGAGGTTTTTAATGATGAAAATTCATCAAATAACATAAAACCATTCTTTAATTTGGAAGGTACTTTTTGTTGTCTCTTCTATTGCAGAGTTCGAAACCAATTATTGATTTGAGAACATCCGATTTTGGAATCGATTTTTTCATGGCACTAGCCCCATATCATGTGTTCCATGTTATATTATATATATATTATTGATGAAATATTTTTAACAAAGCTTTCATATCTTTTGAGATGTTTATTCCTCATTAATTATGTATTTTTGTTGTCTTCAACGCATATTGTAGACCATGTGTTGATATTTTATTGACATATTACATGGGGATGAATTGGTTTTGGGATATGTTAATAGGTAAATGTTTTTTTATTCTTATTCAACTGTGATAGGTACTATGGAAATATTTTCGTTATTATAATCATGAGTGTGGGTTATACAACATTATCCTTAATTTATCCTCTATCTAGTTTTATGACCAATTTTTTGAAGAATTCCTTTCAATTATGAAAAGTGTTCATATTGGGCTACTTGATTTGATTCATCTAGTTCCCTCTCATAGAGATCCAGTGTAATAACATTTTGGACGTTGTGAAGGATGTGTTGTGTTATAGTGTTTTGAACTAGTTGTCAGGGTTAGTCAAATTGTTTCTCTTTGGGGATCATACTTCTTTTGGTTATAATTATATAATGTTTCCCAATTATTGTGAAATTATATATGGTGGAGAGTATTATGCCAGGTCTCTATGTTTTTTCACATTTAGAGGGACAGATCTATAAGAATGACCATGGTTGGGACGTACTACCTTTTGGATCTAGTGAAATTATATCTTCCTTAAGTGGTGTTTATTATTTTAAATTTGATCTTTTTTAGAAATTATAATACCATTAAAATAAGTGTTGGATATAATTATATTCTTTTTTTCAATGAGTATCATATGAGTGGTCGTCTTGATGTCAAAAATTTTTCTCCCATCACGTTATAATATTGAGGAGTCTTATTCTTAGGATTCATTTGTAATTGTTTTCTTAGTGAATTCTAAACCATTCAATAGTGGTTATCCCTAAGAATGGGTTATTCTTCCCTTATGTTTTTTATTTTTAGGTTCAGGATGTTTCTTAAAAACTGATTCCTCATTAGGGGGGAGATATTATTGGCCTTTCTACAGGTCATAATTTTTTAAGAAATTGTTATAGAAGAAATATGAATGTTGGAGAGAATTATGCACCCAATTCCACTATTATGTGTTCGTATTGGTTTTACAGATTTTTCCTTCAAGTTCACGGTGTTTTCCATTGAAAATTGAACATATTTGGAATTTTTCCAAGACTTCATGGTTAAGGTACATGTTTTAAAAACTTTTTAACATTATTTTGTATCTTATAAAACAATTTAATGTTGAAAATATTTATAGTAACTAAATGGTTTGGTTAACAATGTGGGAAAACTATTATAACCACTCAAATGGAGTATTTCATTCCTTTTGGGTCATATTTTATTATCATTTCCTCCTATTAGATTTACACATCAAACCAACAAAACTAATGGCATATCCCAGCCTTTGCCTATCTTTTCCAACACCTCTAAGGTAGATATATCATGGTATCTTAGTTATTTACACATGAATTTATTGTTTATTATTCTTATATCATTCCTATGAAATTTTAATCATATTTCTACAATCTTTGAAACTGTTAGGGCCATGGTTCACCAATCTATAAAATTGGACATTTTAATTATCATATTTTATATTATTAAGGTTGTAATCTCTATCGTGAGGCATAAAATATTTTTTTCTTCATTTAAGATGATCTAATTCCCTGACCTGAGGCTCGAATTTAAATTTAATATTAATTTTTTTATGATTTCCTCAAAGTCTATCTTCCTATATTCATTTTTATTTTTGGATAATAGTTTTTTGAGTTATCTAGGGTTGGACTTATAATTTTTTCCATAACATAATTTGTATTTCGTGTGAATTGAGGGATGAAATTTGATGATTAAATTGAAAATTAATGTAAATTTGTATTTAATGCATACAACATGTTTTATAAAATTCCAAAGAATCTTTTTTTATGAAAAAAACAAATTAATATAGTTCTAATCAAAAATGTTATGTTAGTTGAGGGTTTCCCTTATAGTTTTATGGGTTTTTCCTTGGATAAAGGGTGGTGTCGTGGTCTTCTAAAATTTAATGGATTTTCATTAAGGTGAATTTACTCATATATACTATTTATTTTTATATCAATTAAATTTATATTTGGCTTAAAATTAGTTTTTAAAGTGATTTCTAAAAGTATATTCTATAAGTGAAACTGGAATGGCATAATTGGAACATTGTTATGTGATGTTTGATTTATTAGTTGGTTGTTCCCTTTATAAGATCCATTGTCTTTGTTAATGATTCTTATGTATATACATATGATTTATGTCTCAAACGTGATGTTTTATGTGTTCATAGGATGTGGATTTTAATAAAGGAAATGAAAGATGTTGTAGGAATGTGATTATGATGTAATCATTGGGGATTTGTTGTTATCTTAGAATTATTATTCTTCGAAATAACCCACCAATTTTAGTAAATACATGTGGGATCATATGATACTATTTTTTTAGTCATGGGAAGTAGTTTTAATAGTTAACCTTGAACACTAGTTGTTTTCCTATAGTTATACGTAATACCTAGCTAGTGGTGTCACTGGTGATTCTATTTTAGAGTTATTTGGTTTGCATGATTTGTGGAATTTAACCTACTAAAATTTGGTCCAAAAATGTATAGTATATACCTGTACCATTATTCCCTATGTTATTACCTCATGATTGTTATCCTATGTCATGAATTTAATTTTTTATTATAGTGTTTGTTACTTATTTCATGGATGGACATTCCTTGATTTACTTATCCTATTGTAAATTATTCATGAAATTGACTACTATTTTTTAATCTATTTATTTACATTATTTATGAATTTCTATTGATATAAATTAATTGTTGTCTATTTTTATTCCTTACTTCAATTTGAGTTGGGTGTGTTAATGAATTTAATGGAAAAATTCGGATTTTGTTTGCAAAATTCATATGTTTATTAGAAATTGAAAATATGTTTTAAACCATGTAAAGTATTGTATTCAACAGTGGGATTATAAATAAAAAAATTATTTTAAAAGTAAATTTTATGCTATATTTCATAAAGAGAGATTATTGTTCTTTTAATTATAATTAATTTCTTAGAATATATTTATACTATATTTTTAATAAAAATTGACGAAAGTGTAGGTTCTATATTTTTATTATTCCTATCTAATGAAAAGAAAATAAATCATAGTTATAATATTATTTTCAAACTAGATGTTTTTATTTATTTTATAAAATAATGATATGTACCCATTTTTGTATCTTAATGGCCTTTAGACAACACCCAAGATACTAAGATAGGTTGTTATATAGTCTTCATTTCTTATGTAGTATTCATCAGTTTTTGGATTTCTTGTTTAATTCAATGTTTTTATCCTTATAATTTGAATGGTTATTGGGTTTTTGGTTGTTACTTGAGAGTAAATCATAGATGGTGGTTGCACCATCTATTTCATTGAACTGGTTTCACCAGGTTATATTTCTGCATCATTATTCTCTTATTTTATTTCTTACATTTTTAGTATGTAGTTTTTTCTATAGATTAAAAAATAGTGGTTTTTTAATGTATTTTATGTCCTTAATTATTATTTATTTATTTTTATTCTAGGTTTTGATTTCTATGTTTATGGTTTCTAATTATTGGTTTTGGCATTAAATTTATCACATCGATACCTCATGTCATGTTCCTAGTAAGTACCCATTTATTATTTGGGTTCTTTAGGGTAAAATGTCCTAAATGGTTATTATTAATAACCATGATATTTTTGTCAGACTAGGGGGTCGAAGGTTCCCCTCAGGTCAGGAGTGGATCAGTTCTACCACCAGTCTAGATGGAAGTATAGGCTTCTTAACAATATTTATCAGGTTCCATAATAAGTCCACATCGGGTGACCATAACATTATTCATTTTCCATAGAATTTCTTTTATATACACTAGGATAAATATTATGTATCACATGTCTCTCTACACTTATTACGAAAACCGAGATGTTTTTTATAAATAATATATAGATTATTTTCATCAAATTTAATATATATAGTCTTGTTATTATTTATTAGTATATATTAATATATAGATTAAATAAATTATTGAATGATATGATGATTTTTTATATTTAAAAGCGCTAGATTTTATTTCAACTAGGTTTTTTCCAATGTAACATTTATTTTATTTAAGAAGATAAATTTTTAATATGTTGATTATTAATGTAATAAATTAATTTTTAATTATAGTTTCATCATACAAAAAATATATTAGGGTTATATTTTGGGATTTTTCTTCAATTGTTTAATTTTTGGTGGATAGGTGAAAATTATGTGTTCTTAGGTAACATAATTGTTCCTTTTATAAAGTGTTTATATTGAACCATTAATTGTATTCATATTTTAAAATTAATTTAACACACATTTTACTAATTATTAAACAATATTATTCATTATAACTGACAATATAATTGGATTTGGGTAAAAATCATTTTCACATATAAAATGATTTTTTCAGAAAAACATTTTCTCATTACATTATTGTTATTTATTTTAAAATTATATTATTTCAAATCGAATAAATTTCCCTCATAAAATATTTTTCCAATTTTCAATCAGAGTGTTTTAATTTTTAAATATGGTTGATTTCATATTTTTTATAAAATATGTCACCATGGTAAATGTTTTTTAACCTGAAAAGGGTTAAAAGAGTTAAAATAGGTTTTAAACTAAGGTAAAATAATAAAAAGTATATTCAATAATTTACTAGATGAATTTCCTCTATACCCTATGTATCTTATCATTTAAATTATTGAATTTTATTCTTCTTAGATTTAGTATGCAGAATAATATATATTATGAACATTAAAAAAAATATAAGATTGAAAATCCTTTAACAAATAAAATGATCCCTTTTCCACCTCACATCTACAAAAACCATGATAAACATAGATTTTTTAAAATATATAAAAATCAGTCACCATGTCTTTTTTAAACCTTTAATAGGTTATATCGCCCCTAAATAAATATCTATGAAGGAATCAATAGTTTCTTAAAATGGGATCTCCAAGGAAGAGGTAATTGTCTTAACTAAGTTCATTCATGTTTATTTGTTCTTTTTAACTCATAAAAATCAATTTTAACCATATGAATAAAATTATGTAGGTATCATTATTATAATGAAATGTTCTTATGCTATGAGATAATCCATTACCTACCTTACATCCATCCATTAGTAAAAGAAAACTTCACCTGTGTTACATTCATACCACCACACTTATGAATGGAATATTTCCTTATTTTTCATTTTCATTCGTGGATGGATAAACTAAAATGGATTTAATTAGTAAAATATGAAATTTCTAAATGGAAAAAATATTTTTAATGATAAATTGTCCATTATATAAAAATATATTAATATTTAATAGTCATCAGAAGGTATAACTGCATAAAACAAGAATACTGAGACACTTTATAAGTATTTAATTCATATCATCTTCTTTATTTATTTTCAATAGAATCCACCTATTTAATATGATTTATTAATTCAATAAAATTTTAAAATGATTAGGATTTTCTAAAATTTCCATTATTAGTATTATGATATAATATATTCTTTCTCATTCTAACATTATAACCTAGTTATAATTCAATTTTTTTACAACCAACATGAATTAAATTATATATTTTATGTCATGAATTATTAAATAAGAATATAAAGTAATGATATTACATAATAATGAAAATTTCATGATTTTTTTGTAATTATATAATAAAAGAATATCCATCATATATATTTAATTAAATGTGAATAATGGTGGATATTTTACGCCATCAAAAATGATTATCAACAATGATTCAATGGTATATATCTAAATCATGACATAATAATTTATATTATTTAGGAATAATATGAACCAAAAAGAACTTCAAGATGTTATACAACAATTAGATAGGTAATATTCTACCATTGAAAGGATACAAAATCTATTGAAGATATATTGAACCATACAACTACACAATAAATAATGTGAACTATGAATAATCATTAAATAAATGAAACATTCAAATAAATTTAATAAATGGAATAATAATAAATGGAAAACCTCAAATAGGTTCTGAATAAATTAAAAAAATTATATAATTTTCCAACTCAGGAGGGTAGAATTTATATGAAGTAATTCAATACCCATTGTAAGGGAATTTTCATTTAGCCATATTTATAATGTTTTTGAGGTTTTCCAATAATTTATTTATCATTACTATCCAAATCCATTAAACAATAATTTTATATATTGATAAATATTCGTATAAATAATTTTCTTAATTTTTTGGAAATTATTAGAATGTTTTAAAAAATAATTTTCTTATATTTTTTATACTGTACATTTTTAATTTCTTTATAAATATTAGAAAAAATATGTTTTCAATATTTACCACATGATTTCTTATTACACTCTCATGAATTTTCCTCTTTATGAAAATTATTTCTTATATTTTTATTTTTTTCTTAATATATATTAAATATAAATTATTCAATATATTTTTTAATGATTTTTTACAGAAAATTATTTTTCATTTTATCCTTATAGGATCATGGTAATATTTTATTCATATGGATTCAACTGTTATTTATTGGATTTTATAATCAAAATGAAAGATACGTTGTGTTTTATTCATATTATGGTTCTCATAAAATATATAAGGTGATGATTAGGTTTGATATTTTTAACCAATGGATTGGGTAGTCCGGAATGATTTAACAATATATATGTTACTCATACGAATATGGTGGAATTATTTATTCAATTTATTCTACTACAATGCGATTTTGATATTTGAAACAACAGGTTATTCCTTCATGAATTATTATAGAATTATAATGTTATTTTATTATATTATATGGGTGATATGAATATGATTTCCTAGGTAACTATTATAATTTGTTACATTTTATAATTTTCTATAAGAAGTTTTTATTCAATTTAAATGGGTAATGAAGCTAATTTCAAATGTATATTAATGATTAATTGATCTCTATAGGTAATATAAAAAAATAAAACATTACCATTTGTTTTGGTTTTTTTCAATGGAATAAATATTTTATTTTAATATTTCATACTATAGTAAGATTAAGTTATCGAAACCATATTTTCAAAATATTTTTTTTGATTTAATGATGTGTAGGAAATTTATCATGGTTAGTGTCTATTTTTTGAACACTCACTATGATTGAACAAATTATGTCATGATTATAAAATGATTTTATACTAATGAGCCTATTTTAATCAAAAAAATGTACTCTATGTGGGCATTTAGTCAATTCTAATCTAATGGTTTTCTTAATTCTCTAAAAATATTAAACTAAATTGTCATTGGATAATTTTAAAATAAATTCCTCCACACAAGTAAATTAATTGTGGATTGGTTATGTAGGAGTAATTTTTGTTTTTCTCAATTATCAAATTATATAACATTACATTATATGATATTAATTTGGAAATAAAACATGGAGATGATAATTTTTCAAAATTTCATGAGATAGTGGTTTATTACTCTATAGGTTGTAATATTTCATTCTAAAAATTATTTGTATATTATAATAGTTATTCTTATATATAACAATGTTAATTATTTAGGAATCCATCAAGATGAAAGTATCCTTCTTAGTTGGAAACATGAAATGGTTGGAGTATGATATGAGATATATATAGTTTTAATAACATTAATTATGAAAAATATAAATATTGGTAGCTATACATTAAGGAGATCAAATTATTCATAGTGGAACATGTTAATAAATTAAAATATCATGAAATATAACCCAACAACTTTTTTTATATCCTCAAACATTGTTACATCTAAGGGACGGATTAATTATTTAGATACGATTTTTAATGTTTTGGTATATTCAGATATTTAAAATATAACTGTTATTATATGTCGTATTTAAATTGAATTTGATTAGTGGTGGTCTTTGACTAATTATACCATGATTAATAATATGATTGATTCAATAGAATGGATATTATTATAATATATCTATCACTAAAAAAAATTCATAATGTTATTTTATATTAAATGTAATGGAATTTGTTGGTGTTAAAGGAAAAGCTGGAGGCCTCAGTTACATCTTTTGAAGATACTTTTACATGAATATCCAAAAATTCAAAAAAAATATTCTAGAAAACGAATGATAAATTAATAGATATTATTCAATATTTTTTTTATATTTAAGAAGTAATTTTCTAATTTTTTAATTTAAAATTGTGATGATATATTATACATGACGAGAAGGTTAAGATAGAGTTTGGTGACTTTTATGTATCTCATCACAATAATATCAACAAGAGGTATAGATTTAATGAAATTTGAAAACAATCCACCTGGAAATTAAAAGTTAATATAGTTTAATATTAATTAGATGATAAATTTAGTAACAAACATTATAGACTATGTCTAATGATATTAGAACATGTCATTTGTGAGATTAAATATGATGTTATTCATGGTATAATAATTATATGAGCAGTGTTAATGGTCATACAATAATTGTTATTAGAAACTATGAACTTTTAATTATTTTTAGATGGATAAAAATGAAAATAATTTCTTAAATAAAATTATTAATGGTGGGAATCATGAAAATTATAAGAAAATAGGTGTGGTAACTTCATTTCATCCCACTATTTAAAATTTTCATCCCTTAGATGATGTGGTGTATGGTACATTAGATAATTTATTAAATTGTTTTGATGAATAGTTTTATTCTAGATATATGCATCTATTTTATTCTAATGAATTTTTTAGTAAAATGGAAATATCAAATCAAAAAATAGAGAAAGAAAATTTTATAAAAACTCATGGTCTTGGTATTAAAACAGAAAAAATTAATAGATTACTATAATATATTGAATCTTTTTTCTTAAAAAAATTATTGATTAACTCATTGTTTATTTTTATTTTATTTTTTTAAACTAATTGGATTTTGTTTTTTTAATAATATAATGATTATATAAATAAATAACAAATATTAATATTTAAAATTCTGTTGGATTTTTTATATGTGATTATGTTCATATATGTGATAACAATCAAAATTCCTAGAAATTGATTAATGATTGGGGTGAATGATTTCATCCACATGTCATTTATATGAATAAGAAAATTCATCATAGTGATGTGCCTCTATAAAATGAATTTACATATGAATTTAATGATTATCTATCTAGTGTTATTTCCAACTAGGATGTTGAATTCATTATGGATTTTATTCCCCATTCTAATCTAATTTTGAATTCCTGTTATTGAATGGATCTAGTAATGTAATTAAAAATTATAAATAAATTTTAATAATTTCATAATAAAATGATTCATCAATCATATATAAACACCTTTTTGGTCCTTTTTTAAGAAGAAAATGGTTTTCTAAGGCTTTGAATTGATTATATGAAGTCAATAACATTACTATTAAGAACAAATATATTTTCAATTATACTAGTAACATGTTTTTCCAACCATATAGAGTATATTATTTTATAAATATTGAACTTATATTTCAATGTCCTCTTCGAAGGGTAAAGGTAAAAGCCAATTAGAGGAATAAATTTGGAATTTCTTTTGGCCATTGTGTGTTTGTGGACACACCCCTTCAGTTTTTAAGTTCACCGGTTATATTTATATATATAATGAATATTTTTTTAGTGAATAAGTTTATAATTTTTTTATTCTGTTAATTGATTATATATTGGTAGATTAAAAATGTAATTATAATCCTAAGATTTATATCATGATTTTTTTATATACCCTTAATGAAAATAAGATGTCTATAATATTTTATATATGATATTTTTTCATAGAATCTTATTCCATGTGACTTTTGGAACTAGTGACATGATGATAGTTGATTATGCTAAAAAAATTTATTGAGAAAATGTAAACTATATACTAATTCTATATATACTATATGTTTTATTTGAAAAATGAGTTATTAGTTAAGGCTTAATGAAAATTTTTCATTGAAATATAACCCATTTTCTGATTTAACTGGAATGAGATTTTGATTCATTTTGGTAATGAAAATAAATTAATTTATTTCAAAATTATAAGGAATGATGTTTAATTATCTAGTTTTTTAATTACAGACATGATATGGGGAATTATTTATTTATTGGGATTCATTATTGATGATAAAATGTGGTGGTTTGATGAAAAATTATCGAGTAATATAATTTTAGTCACAATAGTTAATTCCCCTTGAGAATCATTTTATAACACATGGTATTCAACTCTATATGGTATTTTTTGGTTAAAAATTATTTATATATAGATATGTGTCTTATACGTATATATCAGAAAAGATATAGTATATATTCACTCATAATAATGATACAAGATTATGAGATGATGGTTGTAATCGGTAATGGATTATGATTATATGATTATATATCATCCAAGAAAAATAAATAGTGTAGATGATTCATTGAGTAGAATGGATAATATATATATTAAAATGATGAATTTGGGATATGATCCAATTTATTTTACTTAATGAAATGAAAATTAATATTCCTATATCTGAAAGTCGATTTTATTTGGAATCAATTATCAGTTCAATAATACAATAATGAAATAATTAATTGTACACATGAATAATATTTATATATCAAATAATGGTTGATCTAGTAAGAGTCGTAAAATTTTATTTGTTAAATTTTATGAAATAATGTGTAATAATATTTGTAAAGAGGTTATATATAATAGGTGAATCGCAATTCAAAATGGAATTATTGGATAATGATTTATGATCTCAATAATATGGTATTTTTTATACCAAAAAGATGTATAAGTTTTTACATGAATTTTGTGGATGTGAAGGGGTGATGATAGGAATTGTAGTTCATATTATAAAATACATGATTAGTTAATATTAATGATAACAAAAGATGAGGTTTCTTTATATTTTATTAATTTAAAAATTAAAATGAGGACATATACTAATTGTTTTTATAGTGGGATCGAAAAAGCGATCTATATATTTTAGTAAAATTTATTTTATTATTGATTTTTTTACTAAATATGATCATATTCATCTTATTTTAGATGATAAGCCTTTGGGTTAACTTTTTTATACACTATCTTAAAGAGAGATTCCAGATTAGTGTTGTCCATCTCATTGTTTTATCTAATCATGACATAGTGTTTACATTAAATTTTTGGATGCGACAAAAAAATTAAGATGGTAGAAAATTAATATTCTATACATCATTAGATATTTAATTTAATTGATTATATGATAAAAAATTCCTAAAAATAGAGAATATTATTTGGGCCTATTCATTTGATTATCATTGTGGATTTGAGAAAGTTCATGACATTGAATAACATTCCAAAAATATATTTTTCCATCATATATATATATAAAACCACTTGAAGAAATATACTAATTTGAAATTATGAATCCATAATACTTGAATAGGACATATAATATATAATAATTTGGATATGAATTAGTATAAGAGATGATTGAATAGTTAATTTTTATTCAAAATTGTATGAGAAAAAAATTGGTGAAATAACGGATACAATGATATTCAAAGTAATTTTGTTTATTTTAGGGTTGGGAATAATATTTTTAATAAGATACATCCACTAAATGGGGTTTATTGTTTCAAAATTTAAGAGAAATTGAACTTATATATTATTATTTATATTTCAAACTCTAGATAATGTGGGATATCTTTATTACATAGTGGCCTTCACTCAATGTTTATCCTAGCTACATGATGTTCTTCATCACTTATTTTTATATAAGAATCTGAAAGATACATCTCATTTATTAATCAATAGAGTCAAATTATAAAGGGGGAATATTTATTTTTAGGAGAATCCAATTCAGATTCTTCTTTTTTAGATGATGTTGTTTCCAAATAAATTAATTCACCAAGTTAATGTTTTCTAAAAAAGGATTTATTTTATTTAGAAACACGTGACCCTAAATTAGATATTTGAAAAAAATACATCCAATTATGTATCAATATATAAAATAAAAATTAAATTATTTAATGGGGTAGAATATGATGAGCCTGAATATTTTTTAATAAATGCAATCTATATTTTATGAATACTAATTCTATAGAATCCAATTTAATTTTTTATGACAATTTAATTAATACAAATTTGTTATTGAATAATAATATGTCTATTTATTTATAAATTAAATATGTTTTATTCTAACTAAATTGCATTCCACATATTAACTTGGTTTGTATTAAAGAAAAATTTGTGATATTTAGAAATTAATTTAATAAACAAAAATTGAATTTATGAATAATTATATTAAATTTATCTTAGTTTTATTTTCAATGATTTTATTAAAAATTATTTGCTTTGAAGAGATTATTAGAAAATATTTTGATGGGAAATAATATAAAAGTTCCCTATAAATTATAGTGTAATGATAAAATTTTCTTTTTATTATTTTATATTTTTCAAAAATCCTCACTGTTAAATGATAACCAAATAAATGTCCTCATAACAAATATAACACATTATTTTCGTGAACATTCATTTTTATTATAAAAATACAATTTTTCAAAAATTCGGGATTCCAAGGTTTATACATACTTATATAGAAAAATAATTATTACCACCTAGATATATTTAATATTTTATATTGGTTCTATATTTTCTGTCATATAATGTAAATTTTTAATCTAGTTCAATTTAATTTAATTTATCAACATAAGATTCCATTATAAAATTTTGGCATCCCGATAAAGGTTTAATGGGTTTGAATTGGGGATAATGTATGAATTAAGGCCACAAAATCCCATCATTAAATGATTGAATAAGTTGAATTTAAACCATACTTATCTTAATTTTAGAAATGCTTGTTTGGTCCACATTTACTGAGTATAATATTTATTATATAAAAATGTATTTAGAAGAGTCACACTCATTTCACTTATTAAAGGATCCCTTCATGACCACACATGTCCACAGAAATTGAGCACCAATCCTCAACCAATCCCATAAAGTTTTACACTAAAATAACATTCCTAACTTTTAAAGGTTTTATTCTATTAAAAATACCAATCATTTAATTCATAAAAAGAGTATTCAAGTGGGATTTCCAAGATAGAATAAATAGTTTTAAAAAAGTACTATTAAATTTAATTCTTGTGACACCCCCCCAGAATCTAATTTATAAAAAATAATGCATTGACTGTATAATCATTAGTATAAGGATTTATTGTTATTTTTATGGAAGAATAATTATCTATATTTCTACCATCCAATGGAAAATGAAAATGTAGAACATGTTATGTGATAACTCTTGCCTTTATGTATGATATAATTTATTTTTCATCACCTTCTTACAAACTTGGTATTGAAAATGAATTTAATGATTTCATAACATATTTATGACATTAAAATGGTTTGGAATATTATACTCGCATTTATATGAAAAATCACAATTATAAATTCTTATCGAATGATTTAACCACATAAAAAGATCATAACAAGAAATTTTGTAAGTGTAAAAATACTAACATTCCCATTATAAAATTTTCAAAATAATTTTTTTTCTAGAATATAATTTAAATAATTGATTTCTAATCGAATTTATTATGATTCTATAAATGTTATATTGTTACTATACACCAATTTATATATATATATTCAGAGTCCTTTACTCTCCATAGTGTATTCGTGTTTGGGCTGATTTTACCACCTACATGAACAATGATATAATGTTTATGTCATTACTGATTATAAAAAAATAAATATATATAATAATAAATAATATAATATATTTTTTTGATGATTAAATATTAAAATATCCATCAATAAAATAAATAAAAATTTGTTAATCAATGGTATTTTATTCTTTAAAAAAAAGTTTATAATTAAATATTAATGGAAAATAATATATTCTTAACTTATTTAATTACATTGTTTATAAAATTATATAAAACCAATACCATCAAACAAATATAAATGTTGGACCAATTAAAAAAAAAAAATTTTCTTTTCATGGATACTATTGATATATTGGATTTTAGAAATAGAACAATCTAGAAATGACTTATATGAATTGGAACTATTCAGTAAGTAATTGAAAAATAATAATGAATAAAATAATAAAAAATATAATAATTTAATATACATTAATAATTTTTTTAGAAAAGTACGTAATTTTTTTTTATATTTATTTCAGAGGGAATATGATTTAAGAAGAGAATCATGACTTGAGTTATGTTATTTTTCTCTTAAACCATATTTTAAATGATATGATGTTTTCCATTAATCTAATTTTCATCTATGTACATATTATTTCATAAATTTGATTCTTTAATGGTCATTGTATTATTAATTTTATTTCATCCTATCATTTTAATTAATTATAAATATTTAAAGAGAAACCATTTAACAGTTTTCATTATCTATCAGTATTTTTATAATTGTATGTTAAAAATGTTTTTAATAATTCAATTATTATATCTTATTATGTTGTGAATCCCATTATTATTCTTATAATAAACATCACATGTTTCCATCATTTTCAATATAAAATTCATTTCACATTGTTCAATGAATTTATTATTTTATTTAGTTATTAGAGATAGTATATTTCCTTTAATGTTAATGGGATAACAGTAATTTTTTATCCATTTCGGATAAAATAAAATTTTTAAGAGTTTAATGACATATGTCAATTATATATTGTGTTCTATTATATTTTTTATTATTATAAAATATATATAATGATGGGTGGTTCTTTTAAAGACCTCCAATGCAATGAATAATTATGATAGAGTAAACTTTATATTATTCCCTACTATGATGAAGATAAATTAATCATGATACGTGAATCCATTAAGATATGTCATCAGAAATAACTGGGTAGGTAATTCCAATTAAATGATTTCAAAATTATCTTGGAAGGTTATTTTAATATATGAGTGATATGAATATGATTCCTCATGTGACAATAATTACTATGATTTTTATTATTTTGAAAATATAAATTATTATGTGAATTTTTTAAGAAATGGTGTTCATTTCATTAGTAAGATATTATTTGAGATCAGTTTTTATTATATACATACTATATTTTTCTTCAGTATTTTTATGGTTTTAATGTATTTAGGTTTTAAAATTTTTTTTTATATTCATTACTAAACATTATTTGTTCATACATTATTTCCAAATGATTTTGTAGGATTTTCAGTTTCCTAGGAAACTAGAGCATCCAGGTTTTTAGTTAGGAATACCCACCATGATCAATAATGTGTTTCATGAAACAGAAAAGAGTGAAAATTTTAAGAACCTTTTTTAAGTAGATTTTGTGGTTGTGTACACTATTTTAATGTAATTTTTTAAAAAATTATCAAGCATTGTAGACCAATAATGTCACCATAATGTTTTTTAATGTAATCTATTTTATTAATCATGTAATTATATGTTGGTTATGTTTAATATTTTATATTTATGCATTTCTTCCTTCACAGGTTTACTCTATTGTATCATGATAATTATATATCATGAACCCTACATATGTGAGTCTTTCATTTTAAAATAAATTTACTAAAAGTATAAAATATATTCCTCTTTTTACGAAAAAATTAATATGTAATATTTAATAAAAAATAATTTATATTTTTCACCAACAACCATTATAAATGTTTTAAAAACAATATTTAGTAAAATTTCACAACAATGAAACACTAAAGAAAAATAATACTACATAGAATTTATCCCTAACATATAATAACACCATATACTCACCCTGATATTATAAATTCCCAAGTACATCAAATAGATAACATTAATAACCACTCCTTAATATCATAGACTATATTTACATTTTCCCATGTGATTTCTAATCCCTGAGCGATATCAAGTAGTACACATGCTAAATGTTATCAATACCTTATCATCCTACACACCACAATACATAAACCATATGAATATTACAAATGTTTTGAACTATTCCTCTATCACCCCCACTAACCCAATTCATATACATTGATCCCTTTTATGTGAACTCCCCGCTAGATCAGTCTCATACCCTTTCTCAACATAACGTATCATTGTACAATATGGTTGGGGAAATACCCATAATTCATCCAAAATTAAACATGCATCAAATATCCATGATTTCCTTTAGTCATCAATTATAATCCACAGACATAATATATGATTTTGTATTCATCTTGCATCAAACATGACTCCCACAATTATCTAATATTATAACTCATTCAATATCATCCATGATTCCTATGAAGTTAAAATTTATTATGTGTCATATTTTATTCCCAATAAAAAAGGATCTTGTCATTTAAATTAGTTTATACTAACATCATGAATATGTAATTGTGTAATTAAACCATAATCAATATTCAAAGAATATACCAACATTTTTAATTGATACATAGTCTGCACCAATTATGCTTGTTGGATCACATTAATAAATAACAAAGCATGACTGGATGATTCATGTCCCCACTACAGTATCAAATTCATTATTTACCATCCACAACCCTAAACATTATACTCTACTCAACCTCGACTAGGACACTTAGATCAATAGAAGATACTGACATCCAGTACTACTAATAGTCATAATATAGAATTCACTAATATTACCTGATCTACATTACCCAATAAACATTGAGTTCAAAAAATAACATATCTAAACATGTTACATCATTACAAATTCTAATTACACTAATTGGGGTTCATGAAACTTAGTTTAACGCGACCCAACTTCCCATAATGGAATAATTTCACTGATTATTCACTCTACAATATAATCATTAAACCTCTTCTCTGACTACCTTCCAAAGAAGAAACATGTATCTTCTTCTATGAATAAATTTATCCACCACCCATCTCACATAAAAATACTTTATTTTTGGGTATACTGTAATCCACTATGTTCCTCTATACTTCCAAATCATGGTTCACCGCATACAAGAACAAGGTCAACCAAATTATTTTTACCAAAACCCTAATTACATGTTATATGCAGTCATTGAGTCAATTCACCTTATTTATCACATCTCCTACATGTGATAGTTAATTTAAGGAAAATTCGTTCAATCATGTGGAATATGAATGTAAGTATCTATCTCCCAATATCATGTGCATAAACAAATGTTCTCTATAAATCATTAACGTATATAGTAATATTCGTGATTAAAGAAAATGAGCTCCAAATAAATCTAGGTCATTACCTCATGCTTGTATTCATTTACATATA
Organism: Viscum album; assembly: GCA_963277665.1. Classification (NCBI taxonomy): domain Eukaryota; kingdom Viridiplantae; phylum Streptophyta; class Magnoliopsida; order Santalales; family Viscaceae; genus Viscum; species Viscum album. The sequence continues at coordinate 619,654,269 of OY728128.1, forward strand.
CATCCAAGAAATGTAAATATATTATAATAAGAATTTTTATCCCCATGATCTCTTTAAATCTAGGTGGATTTTCAATCTTATCAAACTACTACAACAAAAACTCAATATATTACTATGTGTTCTACAATTGACCCTCTTAAATAACTAATGTTTGATATTTTGATATGAACTCGTATTTAAAACATTACATGGGGGAGTCATCACCCAGTGCTCTGGAATTAATACACTTTCATAATGGAACATGAAGAAAAACAAACATATCATATAACCACAATAATACTCTACATTTCATTATGGATTTCTTGCAATCTATGAAAAAACTTTCTATGGATTTTTATCACATTCACTCTTAGTGGAATAATCATATACATTCCATCAGAGAACCATGTATCCACCATCTTGATGATCATATAACAGAAATATATGTTGAATAACATTAAAAAAATACCATTCTCATGAAAATATAATAGTCAAGATATCACTTGAAGTGTTGACTATAGTTGGTTATGTAACCCACTAGACCTTACACCTCCCAACCACACCCATGTAATATGACATCTGGGGTCATGTCCTCTCAAACTAGTTTCAAGGTTTGGTATCGCACACACGATCAACATACATTATCTGAAAACATGATAACACCTAGAATCGCGTATTCAATTAATCTATGTAGAATGAGTTAATGAGAAGATATTGGAAAAACAGTATATGTTTCTATTAACACATTAATCTTCCAAACCACCTTTTTTTCATCAGAACCAAAATGAATACACCATGATGCCTGAAGTATTCATATGACTTATACATGTCTAAAATGATATTTGTATACCAAATCTTATATGTTCTGTCCATAATAAAAAAAATACTCATAGTATGAAATACCACATTATCCAAATCAAATAATTAAATTTTATTTATATAGCATTAAATAATCCATGCTATTTGTATAATTTAATCAACAATCAATTTTTACCAGCTCGAAACACAACATGAAAACTATCCCATTTACCATTCATGAATTTTATTTCCATCACTTTCATGTACCTCAATCTATTATAAAACAAATAATAAGGTACATGAACATATAATACATTACAAAAGGAGGACATAGTTCACATTATAACAACCATATCATGAAGCCCCTAGACCTTATGTGTACAACCCTAAATAGTAGTATCTTCTTTACAGAAGTGAGGGGGAGACTTTATTAATTTAATATATCACATGTATTCAAGAAATGATAAATCAAAATATATAATGAAACACAAAAACACACACATGCTAAAATTTGGGGGGACTAGAAAACACACCCCTAATAAATATAATAATTAAAGAAATGTTAAAAAAATATAATTCAAAATGATAGATAGCATAAGAAATATTCTAAAATAAACATCTACAATTGAATATTAGTCATTGTAACCCAAATAGATCATCTATAGGATGATAATATTTGTGAATTGTAATGGTTTATAAATAAACCACCATCCTTGCAAAATAGAACTACCAAGCTCATATGAAAAATTAGAACATGAATTATATAAACCATCCTTTCTTCAATTTACACTTGGAATGGATGAAATGAACATAACATTACATGTTCCAGAAATCATGATGTTTATAGTTCCATAGTGATATTTCCTATGGTCGAAGTATCAAATCAATTTTCCACCAAAAATATTGTCAATAAAAATATTCAATTTTATACAATTTTATGAAAAATACAGTAGAAAGAAACCAAAATTCATTAACTGACCTACAATATTTTCCCTTAAACAATAATTAAATGTAATTTACCCACCTCAACCTATGATGGAGTGGAAAAAATACATCAATGATGTATCATAAATGTGGTTCCCATAGACATACAATAAATTTTATACAACATGGAATGACTGTTCATCCTTAACAAAAATGTACCAATGTTATTCCTCTAAAACATATTAAATGTCCCATAGAATTCCAGAACATTTTCAATCTATATCCTCAGTAACATGATGAATCCTAATGAATAGTTGTTCAAGTCCGTATCATTTTTTGTCACATCCTCCCAACATGTTCCATGTTTCTGATATTTACCATGCTCTAATTTAGTTGCCTCTCTTCCCACAAACAATGTCTCACTATAGTGTATCATCCTCAATAAAAATGAATCTCATAATCCTCAAATATATTCCAATCATCTACAAAGTATACCACTATGAAATAGATATCAGGAACAACCTTATGAGATATATCCTTTATTTATAAATCCTTATTCACTTTATATACCTTATTATAACACATCACCAATCTCCTATGGTTATACCTTGAAACCCCTCTATTCCCACTAATGTAATTGATTACCACCATATTTATCACACTTGGAAACCCCTATTTTCCCATGTGGTAAAAGTTATCACCACCATCATCACACTATAAAACCCATATCTCATCATATAATAATTTTTAATTCCATCTGCATTATATATATGATCCCTAATCGCCATTATTCCCTCTGGTGAACTACACTCATATTCACATGAGTTAACCTATCATATTATTGATGTCCCATATCAACTGTCTTATAAACATAGTCACAAATTTACTATTAATAAAATCTTGATCACCCAACCATATAATCGTACCACAATTAAATTGTTATCATATAAAGACAAAGCCTTCATTTTCTTTGTGATACAACCCCTAGTATATCGTATCAATAATTTAATACCCATATGTATCGACTACAAGTCACCCTCATGACCCTAACCATGAAAAGTTAATAAAATATTTTTAGATATTGGTGTAACATTGGGAATTTCTAGGAACCACCTACCAATAGTTAGTAGGACTATATTCATCATTGATGTCAAACTGATCTAACACCAATCAAATCCAACCTGGTAATAAAAAAAGATAATTTTTTGAAAAACTAAAAAAAAGATAAAATATCGAGGGAAACAAATAATAAACAACCATGGATATATTTTTATAGATATATATTCTACCAAAAGCAGATAGAAAATTTTATGAATACATAATGATCTCACTTCAGAAAATAAAAATGAATGATGGAAAATTCAATCAAACAATCATTTTATACTTTTTAAAATAGCATGAATTCCATTTTATATACATTATGAATCAATTAAATTTAATATTATAAATCTGTTGAAATATTTCAACAAGCTCAATTTTTATAAAAATTTAGGATCCTTACATGTTAATTTTTATATACTGAAAACCATATATATCATCCCATGGTGGACTTTAAAAATCACTAACCCATATAAATCATCCATCAAAATAATAAAATTCTATGATTGATAATATATACATATCAACTAATATTCAATTATGATTCATTATATATCAAATGTTAAATATTGACCCTTATGTATAATACCCATATGTATCACATGGTACATTAACATATAACCAAATTTATAACAAAAGACTACACTAATTTATCTAGGTTACCATTATGTATCAACATAGGCACACACTGTTGTATAGACTTTTATAGAAATTTACCTTTATGTTCCATAGGATTATTCGTATGTATGATTGGATTCTAATAATTTTACATTTTTTTGTCATTGGTTGGCCCTTACGCCACATGACACTTACTTACCATGAACCCTTGAATATGGTATTATTTATTCTTACAATAAATTATTATGACACATATAATTTTCAAAATTAATGTTATATAGGTTTATATATTATTTTATCATCCAATATTACATGAAGATCACCTAGGGATATTAGATTTGATCCCAAAAACACCATCGGTATAATTTCACATTAACATGATCCATGATCCCAAGACAACTCTTAATACTATTTCCTTATCCACAAATAGAAATCCAAACACCTAAAATGGTGTATATTAACATGTTAAATGAAAAATCATACCTTAAAAACACTCACAAATTCCCTAGAATATATAGTGACACCAACGAGAGTAATAATGTGTTAAATGTTATAGTGAAGTGAATCTATATTCTATTGAGAAAAATATAAAGATATATATAGTGATGAAATGATATTAAATGGGTATTTAAACTTAATATAATTATACATCACTCTTGTAATCAATGTTATTGAGGATGAAAATGAAATTGAGAGAATAAGGGTTTCCCTATGGCTTCTTTTAGTAATATTATTAATTTTCTTGTTATTGATAGGAATATTTTTACAATATGAATATTCTCATAAAATCAGTAATTTATATTCATAAAATATTAATGGTAGTTTAAAAAATAATATGTTTCCTAGTTTTTAGTTTTATGATGATTTTGTAATTTTGTATGATATTAAATTTTATTTAGAAAATATATTTTGTTGTTGAAACAATTTTTTTTGAAGTATCAATTTAATGAAATTAAAACATGAAATATTTATAAGGGATAAAGAATCAATAATAATGTAAAATGAAATTACTACTATAACAGTTTATTTAACACCATTAAATGTCAATGTGATGTTTTGGTGTTATAGAAATCACTTCTCCAGTTTTCAGCATAAACTGTACCAAATACATACATAAACTTTTTAGTAAATATTCTAATATTTAATGAAAAAAATGAATTGATAAATATTTTAATTCACATTCATGTAATGAATCAATGAGTTTATATTATCTTTATTTGTGTATAAAATAATATATCATTATTAGATACATCTTATTAAAGGATGTGTATAATTTTCTAATTCCCTTTATATTATTATAGAATTTTTTTGATTTAGTAGTACTATTATAAGGAATATGATATAATGTATTTCATACATCGGGTTTATGATTCATCATATTATACAAAATATATTGAAAATAATATAATGATAAAAATATTTTTTAAAAAATTTAAATTTTATATCCATATGCTTTTTAACCTATGACGGAATGTGATAATAAAACCCATCATTCTCGTATTTTAATGAATAGTATTTTATTATGAAAAAATTTGAAACATAAATAATTATATAGTAGATATTAAGGATATTATTTATTTACTAAATAATTCTACTAAAACTAACTATGGTTTTTTTGAAACTAAAAGGAGTTTGTTTTACTTATCAGGTTGTCTAAAAGATATTTAGTATCCAAGAGGCTACTGTGAGTATTCCGATGATATGATATGTTCAATGGGAACAAATGTCAGACTATACATCTTAAAAATTAATTTTATTTACAGATAATATATGAAACATTTTAGGGAAAATTTTCAATGGTAAATGGAAATGTCAAAATATACATTAATTTATCATGAGAAAGATAATATAACTATTTACTATTGAATTAATCAAGTCAAAAATAAAATAAAATGTCACGTTATCATAATATAGTATCAGATGTATGATATTATAATAATGGAAATTGGTAAATTAGTGATAATAATAATTAAAAGAAAATATTGATGGAATGTATTATCAGAATAATAATGATTAAAATAGAATGATTAAAATATAGAAAATAAAATATGGAATAAAGAACTTTTATGAAGTGTAGTTATGAACATTAAATAAGATATAATATTTAAACACTAGTAATAGAAATCATAAATCAACAATAATTAAAAAATAACTTTATAGTATTCAATCACTATATAGTATAAGTGGATGGTTTTATCAGACAGTGTTGTATATATGTGGAAGGAATAACATATAGATGCAATGAGATAAAGAACCATTAATGTGTGGGAAATATTAATTAGATCTAGAAATATATCATGAATAATAAATTATAAATTTAAATGTGATATGGTTGTGTTATTTTTTATTAAAAGTATATTAAAAATAGATAATTTATCATGACATAAGTATGAATATCTCAAAACAATAATTCATTTACAATAGATTTAAATAAGTATATATTTATATACATACATATCATAACGTAAAATTAAAATTGACTTCTCTATATATGACATTTATTTATCCCCATATAATTTTCATCCTAATGATTTATAGGATTTATAGAATTATTTATTTTTGATTGATAATAATTCTATTATAGATAAATGAAATATTCAAATATTAAAAAATATATATTCTCTATATTGTGTGACCTAAGATTTATATGTAAAGAAGTTTCATACACTATATTCATTGTATAAAAAGTGTTCATGGATCATATTTTTGGGGTCACTTATACCTGGGGTTTGTGAGAGAAAAATCAAGAGATCCTCTATTATGTTATAAATTTCTTAGTCGAGCCCTATTACTTTTCAATTGAGGGAGTGATGATGTTTGGTGTTGATCATGTCCTCAATTTTAGATCAACTAATTTGGTTTTTATTCTCTCTTATTGTTATATTTATAATTAACTTCTCAATTGAGATACTGTGAGGGAGTGTTTGTATTCACCTATGTATTATATATGATTTTATTATCCATTCAGTTAAGGTAATTATGAAGTTCTAATCCATAATGTTGAATCACATTTTTTTGTATTCATCAACACAACTAGTCTATACTAACTTATTCAAGATAATGTTATTTTTCTTCATGGGATTAAAATATTCCATATCCCAATATAATTTAATGCCTTAGGAAGAGAGATCATATATGAATTTATGATTTTTATAAGATGAAACGTGTGGGTATATGTATATAGATAAAATGGGTTTAATGAAGATCACCATATATCCCATTATACCTTGACTTTCATGAATGATTTTCTAGATGATTAAATTTGATTAAAATTAATAATCCAGTAATTCAAAAAAAATTATCACTCATATAAAATCCCATGGGGTCACATTGTGAAGATAACTATAAGATTTTTGAGTTTGACTTTGATATGTGATTTAATTTGTTTTTATTTTTTATACAATGATTTAGTTTTTATTAGTATTCATAACAAATTTGTTATGATGTAATAAACAATATTGTAATTGCAGCATTCCCAAAGGTTTTTTGGAAGATATCCAAATTATTTTTGGATATTATTTCATAAACTTTCTTTAATGACATCATATATGGTGAAATTGAACATTTTATATAAGAATTTATTATATGTTGGAGATTGTTTTAGAGATATCTTTAATCCATTATATAGTTGATACATTGGGGCATATCATATTGAATTATATAAGGACAACATAAATCATGGATTTATTTTATTTCCCATATAAGTTATATGTTTTTACTAGTTATATTATGAGGAATGGGATATGAATCTAGAACTGTTTACATCATTGTAGTATTTTTGAATGATATTTTCTATCATTTGGGATTATGATCAACGTAATTTTTCATTTAATTAGTTTTTCATAAGATTTCATTAATGATATAAATAGTTCAAAAAATATACATAACTAAGGATTGTCTTAACTAATAACTTTTGAGATAATTAATGTTCAATCATAATGCATGATGAGATTATCTTCCTCAAGTGTTATTTGACTCAGTATGGCCCATGGATACCTCTGGAGAGGTGACTCCTTTTAGATTCCTATAAAATGAAATTAATCTATATGGATAAATAGTGTTTTTGTAGTGAAATACTATTAAGTACACATTCACATGATACTTTATTTACAGTTTGAATGATTTCATTTATCTATCATGGTTGATCTTGGAATTATGGGTACATTAATTTTTTTTCAATTATAAAGGAAGGTATTTTGATTCCCTAAAACCAAGTCTTACATCGGGAAGGATATATATATACATTATAAAAATGGAAATGTAATAATTCACATTAGATTCAAATTTAGGATATTAATTGATTTAACATAAGTAATATGTAATGTTTTCACAATATAGATATTATTTTTGTTATATGATAGTGGAAAAGGGGTTCTTTAATATTGAGAAGTAGTCAACATGTTTCTATCTCAAGGTGAGGTTCTTAAAATAACAAATATAACATTCTTATGTTCATATTATCATTGTTTTCATCTGTTGATAGTGTTTGGAATGAAAAATGAACTCAAAATGTTCATAATTATTTGTATATAGATGTTACATCAACACTATGATTCCTTCCTAATAGATTGCATTGAATATATATTATTATATTCAAAATGAAATGAGCTCCACGAACCATACCCGAGCATCATATATAGAATCCTACAACATATCCTCTAATGTTGAATGATATAAAATTTCATCCCAATAAAAAAAATATGGTCCATTATTTGTGTGATTATTAAAAAATTTATATTTATTGATCTTTTAATATCCCAACATTGAATCCTATAGTTGGTGGTTTCATAAAAAAAATATTATTTATATAACAATAGATGAAATGAACATGAATCATATAGTTTAGTAGACTTTGGGGGAAAGGGTGGGACATCATCCTCACATTATATATAAAAAAATATATATCATCATTTTGATAAGGGATTATTATTCCTTATATAATATCTTTATAACACTCATAATATTATTCTAGGTTATTGAGAGAGGAGGGAAATAAAATAATAGGTTGATTATATATTCTCATTAAGGAGTGACATATATTGGATGGTAACATGAAAATATCACAGAAAATATTTTATATTACAAATTAATAGTCAAATATGTTCTGAAAGAGAATGATTTAACATTTCCTCCAACTAATCTGATTCATGATAATCCCAAAAAAAACATCCCTATTCTCTATAGGTTGTTGTATAGTGGTTAGGGGTTTCATGGTTATCATGGGGATAATATGAACCTAGAAAATATTGAAAAATGGTAATAAAAAAAACCCATAAACATGTATGAACATAAGAGTATGTAGAATAAATAAGCTAAAAATAGGAATATTGTATCAAATGATATGTTTCATACATACTCACAATAATTATAGAACACATCAACTAGTAACCCACAAGGATGAACAAAACATATAGAAAAATAAACAAAAATAATGTAAAAAATAGAATAACTACCATCCAAATGAAATACCACATATATAAAAACCAACATCAATTGAACTACTCTAACATTGACCTAGTTCTCCACCCAATAATTATCCTTTGAGAATGAAATTATTTCCCTCTTCCTAGTACACATTGTTTTCTATGCTCCACATGTAAGAATATATAATACCTATATGATCACTAATGTGACCCTAAAAGGGGGTAAGGAATAAATTTTTGTATGATACCCTCAATGGTGGTCCTAAAATATATTATAATAAAAATTATATAAAACATGTGATATTCTGATAAAATTCAAATAACAAAACTATAATAAAAAGACTACATATTACAATAAGTATATAATAATTTATGAACAATCCAAAATAAAATAGAAACAAAACGTGGGATTTATTGAGTGTCTGAGGATTGATCTAACATACTCTAGATAAATCTTGGGGTTCTTGAACATACTGATCATGGAGGCATTAGAACCTTCTAACACATCCTCAAGGATAAAATATGGATCCTTGTCTTCCAAAAAAATCTATAGGCATCAAGAATAATCTTTTAGATCTCTCCACGGGATTGTGATCAACCAGGAAGAACACTATTGGGTTCTATTACTCCGACATTAATATCTGAACTGGATATATGAATTTATACTTTGAAAAAAGAGAACATATCAATGTCATGAATTTTATAAATACCTATATGAGTATGTATCATGATCCACAATTAGCAATCTGTTACATACTAGGCCCGAAAGAGATCATGGGTATCATAGAATGAAAAAACATACTATATTATAGCATCAACAACCACAAAAATGACACACCAACTAAAGGATAAAAATTAAACTTGGGCGATTCAATTATCGAGAGCATATATTAACTCTCTAGACCTATCAAACGCCATTAAATCAATAGAGGAGTGAATACAAATCAAACTCAATGAAAATTTAATATAAAGAAATATATTAAAGGTATCCTCTCACATCCAATTCATGAATATGGAACTACATCATAAAAATATATATTGGAATAATAATTTAATGGGTTCTACTAGAACCTAAAATTGTTATTACAATCCAATGTAACCACCATCATAACTCTCATTTAAAAAATATTGTAATGGATACTCAATGATTCTATGATATAAAATAAGAAGAGGACACCCTAATTTGGGATCTTAAAACATAAGAAAATCATAGAATAGTCCCATTAGATGAAACCTCATCTGCTTTCATGGGAAAATCCTAACCGTAAACAAAGCAATTTCCATTATTGAATACTCAAACCCAACACACATATGGTAATCCTTAATAGGTCCTTCATACCAATTTAAATATTTATATAGTTAAACCATTATATTTTTAAATTCCCATAATGACACACCCACCAAAATTCTCTATGAAAGTTATTTCTCAATAAACAAAATTTATTCATACAGAAATCATGATAAAATTACCCATATAAGAATATATCCAGACCCTTCTTCTGAGAACAAAAATATATAATAAAACTAAACCCCTTTGAATTATTAATCCATGTGAAAAAATATTATCATGGTTATCACCTGAAATTATACCCAAGCTCACTAATAAAAAATGAATTATATAAAAAAATCATAATAGAATCCCACTACTGAAACAATCACCATAAAAAATGCCACAAAAATTATTATAAACCCCAAGCAGTATCCATTAAAAATATTTATGTGGAATAGATTATCTAAAAAATTAATATTTAGTTCAATTCCTACTACATAGATAGAGACCAAGTCAATCACATCTAAGGAGGATGTACACAGTGTGTATTTTGTGTACTTGGTTCTTACCCCAAATGATACTCACTGGCCATGTACCTTATTCATACTAGTGTTTATTTTACAAAATAATTTGAATGAACTCTACTTGGAATGCCAAGTCATATAACCCACAGGGAACATGATGAATTACCCTATATAACATATACCCAATTATCATAGAAGGGATCTTTACACGTAACATACATAACCATGTGCTCCCTATATGAGGGGTGTGGTTCAATGGTCACCCATTCCCTAAATGGAAATATATGGTCAATCATAAACAAAAATTTACCCATAACCCATATCATTATCCTCATTTCAAAAAGGAATAGTAAAAATAGTGTGTTCAATAAATTAAATTTCATGTAGTGGGGTCCCCCAAATGAAAATCCCATGTTATTACCGTGAAATGCATGATACTCTAAAAACAATCAAGATCAATCCTCTGCGGAACGATAATAGAAAAATCATGGTATTAAAAAATTACAAACAAAAAAATGAGGGAAAATTACTAAAAAAGGACACTACATCTTGTCATAGAATTCCCATCAGCTGATCCCAATATAGACCCTATAATTGTTGGATCCTAATCCAAGCCTCTAAGAGCTCCTCGATTATGACATAGCTCTCCCACTCATTCTGTCCTAGACCAAAATGAAACAAAAAGTAGGAATAACACATATGTATGAATCCAATGGGGTAGGAGAGTAAAATTAATAGTGAAAATAAAATTAATTTAAAAAATAATAATAATAATAAAATGGGAATGGGTCTGACTATAATACTAGGGATGAGTATACAAATTAATTTGGAAACACCCTCCACTATGATGTATAATGTGTATTTATAATTTCTATATAATGATCCATTCAAAATATATCTTCCTTCATACATTTGAAAATAATAATGATTAAATATTGTACATTCCATTGAAACATGAACATATAATATTTTTGTAAAACTCATACCATGGGATAAACATATATGTTTTATACCAAATTGGCTATCTGAAATTAATTATTCTATAGAATGAGATGAGAAATTAAAAAAATCCCATAAGTTAAACCTAAGAACAATGATATTAAATTATTTTAATTTTCAAAACTCGTAATGAAGAATTTCATTTTAGACTCCCAACCATTAAATTTCACATCATCGAGAGGTCTCAATAGTCAACCACACACAATGATAAACATAAAGTAGTGTAAAATCATTTATAGCTATTTTTATCCACTAATGAGTATCATAATTCACATTAAAATCCAATAATAAAGTTCGTTCATAAAAAATCATTAAAAATCACCTTAGTATAATGGAATTTATATTTTCTTCCCATGAAATGAATGAGAACTCCTTATCCCAAGTTACATGTTTTATCAAATTCAAGTAATTTAAATTGGAGACTCAACATGAAATACAAAAAACCTACTATTACCAATACCCTATTAATTACATCATCTATATGTTAATAACCCACCAAAAATGGGGATGCAAAACCACAATATCTTATAGTTTGGTTCAAACTATATGGATTCCCTTGCATCATGTTTCGAGCACCAAACTACTTGAATCCATTTGAAAAAATGGTCACACACATGATGTAAACTTGAAAAGATAGTAGGTAACATGCTCACATGAGAAAAATCCTAAAAACCATAGGATAACACATCTAAATCACATAATGTACATCTATCTTATGACATTTTTTATAATTCCAAGAACACTTTTTTATCAAATTTTTAATAAATTAATATTCCTCATAGAATTGCTAACAACAAAATACACCAAAATTCCATACATAATTCTATAATTATGTGAACCAAACCACACACCCGCCATGCTTCTATAGGTTTAACTAGAAACAAACAGACTTGAAATCCAACTAAACCTATTATATCAACCAATGACAATGCACTTAATGAATTCACTGACACACAAGGGTCTCTACATATCATTCGATAAAGGGACTAATTTTTTTAAACCATATAACATCTGATTAAGAGATCCACATTTTTTGTCCTCAAAGGTATATATTCACAGTTCAGTAGAGTATATTTATTAATAACCTATATAAGATACACTATTTAGGCTTCTCTTGAATCATTAATCATCATTGCCAATATTTCTTGTAATATCACACACATATATGATAATATCATTTGAATCAATTTTTCCTATTGTGATTCATGTGAACATGACTATTTTCATTGGGATAGGATCCAATAAACAAAAATAAACCATAATCCTCAAACTCTAAAGGAATCAACAAAGGTGAAATCATATAACTGTAACATTGAAAAACAAGGATAACAATCCCATGTCCTAGTAGCCTACAATTCCTACTGAAAACGTTGTTTGTAATTCACCAGTGGGATTTCTATCATAATATATATCACATTCTACAACCTAATGTTTTTCATTACACAAAATCTTATTTCAAAAAAAATTATTTTTATTCAAAACAATTTTTTCACATATCACCCATTGTCGAACTGAACAGTCACCTGATCTTGCTCATGAAAAGGACTAATGAATTAATCCAAATACATAAGAGGCAGCATACTACTTGGGAGAGCCTATATAAAACACTATGGGAATATATTAACCTCTAATTAGAGTGAAATAATAGTGGTTATAAGCAAACAATACAAATCCATATATATTAGAGTATAGGGAATAGAAAAAAATAAAAACCTGATATATGAAATGATGTTTTGAATACATATACAATTTAGTTATGTAAAATGTAAACATACCACCCATCCTTTTGAAAAAACTTATGAGATATGTGAAAAACAAAACCTATAATATCCTGACCTTTTCTGGAGTAATCTCCGGCATGTTTTCAGGTAATTATTATGTTTTGAAGTACCATTATCTTGGAGTAGTGGCTTAGAGTGTGTTTTTGTGAACTTTTAAGTAAAACAAAAGGTTATTGGTATGTGAATGGTTTGTCCATAGATTGATAAACCGTGATACCAGACCATTCCTATCATGAGAAAATGGACAGAGGAGTATACACAGTTTGAGCAAAGTTTGACAAACCGTGCTACCAAACCCCACCAACTGTGAAAAACTGGGTAATGGAGTTCGCACAGTTGGATCACAGTTTTCCTAACTATGCGCCTCATCCCAGGAAATCATGCACACGGTTTTTAATATCTGAATTTTTTTAAAACCACCCGAACCCCCTCCAAACCCCCATATTTTGACGTTGGCATGGGCTTGAAAAAATATAGGAGTTCTCAAAGATTTCATAGGGATTACAAGGTGATCTAAACATCGTTCTTTGAGATTGAAATCCCGGATTGAAGATCCACTCTCTTCCTGGTATGTGTATTTCATCCTGATGATTATCCAGTTCAATCCTCCAACTTTCTTAAATCTTTTCACAAAGGATCTATACCTTTTCAATAGATCTAAACCTAGGAGTTATGATCTATATATTTTATTGTTGATATAATTCTAGTTTTTCAAGATCATGATGCCTTTGATCTTAATTTTTTGAGGGACTTAGATCTGGGGTTTGATCGATGACGTTGTGTCGCTCTAATTTTGGGGATTTCCGTATGGCTAACATCCATCAATAAACCGAGGTAGGTCGTCTAAATTGAACTCCCTCACTCATGAAGAATGATATGTGTATGAGTTATGACATTTTTAGATTCCCATAATAATTTTTTTCCCAAAATTGGAGTAATTAGGAATATGGTTTTGACATGTGATTTCCATTGGTGGTTAATTGATTGCCGATCATGAAACAAATGATGCGGGATTACCAAATAGATCATTAGGAGATTTGATGTTGTAGTTGAGATATTAAATTTTATTTGGAAAGATAAGTAATTGGAGTAAATTAATTATGGAATTATGTTTGGATTTAAAAGATATTTGTTAGTTTGAATTAATTATGTGTCGTGTTGTAGACAAAAGATAATTAATTGGAGAATTAATTTTGTGTCATGATGTGATTAAAGATAATTAATTCTGTGAAATAATTATGACATGATGAATTTGAAATGGATAATTAATTTTCAATAATAAATTATGGAATGAAAATGTATTTGATTGATTAATTAATTGTTGAATTAGTTAATGGGTTATGTGATTAGTTAATGTTGAATTAACTAATGTTGTTTGAAATGATTAAATGATAATTGGATTAGTAATTGATTATTATGGAATTTTTTTTGAGAATTAATGAATGATTAAATTGATGAGATTTTGTTGTCCTAGGTATGCCTTCCTGGACCAATTAGAAGTTGGGACTTGGAAATGGCATTCCTCTCCAATAGTTATCCAAGCTTGAGATTTTGGAATGCTAGACATGGAGTCCTACACTCAAAGAGATTTTTGGTTCTAGGCATGAGATCCTATACTAAACGATTAATGATGATAATGAATGAGTATTCAAATGAGATTTGTGGTGCTAGGCATGATTACCTTCACAAAATGATAAATGATAATGAATGATGATTCAAATAAGATACATTAATTGAACATGGCCTAATGTGATGATCATAGATGAAATGTAAATGTGATAACTGAGTAAATTATGAATTTTATTTATTACTTCATAAAACTACATGCACTATCTATTGACTGGTCTCGATTGAGACACGATTGGTGGTAGCCTACATTGTTTTACTGACACCCTATTCGAGCCACCTGATCGGTACTCGAGAAGATTTTATTATTGCAATACTGGATATGGGCAAGGCCCAGTGATAGATTTTTCTTAGGGTTTGGATCTTAGGAGAGTGAACCATAAGTGGTTTAAGACCTATTTTGGAGTTCTTGTGTCTTTACATTCAGTTTCATTATAGACACATAGAACATTCATTATCATATAATGCATTACCTTCTAGTTTAATATTGTATTTTCTAGTTTTGACTATCAAATTTCATGGATCTATTCTTGTTATTTATATACATTTCTATACATTGTTAATTTTAATTTGCTTCTTCTGATGTTTTAATTCTAATAACAGAGGGTATTGTATCCCTAAGACTAACATACTAGACCCTCGCTATGATTCGGCACCCTCTAACATACAGGGAGGTGCACTTGAGGACATGTGGCCAACCAGCTTGGGGCACCATTCAGTGGATTCCAGGTCGGGAATTCAAAAATTGGAATAAAAGGCGTTTTCTTTTAATTATCCATCTGGTGTCTTACTGTTTTGGGAAAAGGTAGACAGGAGACTAGGAATAGTCGAGGGTTTGTAATGAGCTCATTCATGGGAGTTGAAAATCGATTTACGATCTAAAATATGACTACTCTGGGTGGGATTTTAGTGATTTCTATTTGTTGTTGATGTTTTATATTATTCCTCCTTGGGTGACATACCATTGGTGTGATGTGATATTTTTTTTGAAAATTGTTGAAATTTTATTCATGGACTAAAGAGGTGTGATATTTGAGATGACATGCATCATTCTAGGCACTCGGGGTTACTATCACATGAATCATTCTAGGCACACTAGGGAAAATGGGTTATGGGTAAGTTTTTAAACATAACCCATTTTCCGGGATGTGATATTGAAAAAATCATGAAAAATGAGAATAATGGGTGTATAAGGGGGTCCATGATTGATGAATTGGGAATAATAAATCCATTAATTGAAGAATTAATTAATTTGAAATAATTTTATTAATAAATGGATGAATTAATTAATGAGAATGAATAAGACCTTGTTAACCAAGACCTAGGAGTAGGATGGTTATGTGTATTGAAAAGGCCTTAATGTTGACCGTGTGGTGAGAAAAAGGGGGAAAGGATATGTTCAAACTTGTTGTTTTATTTCTCCTCTTACGTTACTATTATAAGGCTGTGTTATGAGAAATATGACAAGTGTTTGTATTTTTATAAATATGCATCTGTGAGGCTTTTTGAGGGATATACCAAGTTGTACGGCCAAGAACAAACTTCAAGAAATGGAGCTTGAGGCACCATTGGTGCCATCTGATGAAGAAAAAGGGATGGTCCGAGATAACATTTCACATTTCATGAAATTTGTGGAGGGAGACCCAGGGCAGGTTCAAAAAAGCTTGTTTCAGTTGACAAGGGATTTCAACTACAATACACTCCTACATTTGTTGGAGAGGGTGTACCTGACAGAGCTGAATTATATATTGAATCTATAGAGATGATACATGACCATTTGGAGACTCTGGATTAGATGAGGTTCATTTTGGATACTTATATGTTTTGGGGTTCCATGAAGTGATGGAGGTACATTTAGGTATGATCGAGACATACAGATGATATGTAATTGAAGGATTTCTGGAGAAGTTCTTATAGCACTTCTACCCAAATAGGTTGTGTCAAGAGAAGGCTTTAGAGAATTAGTATCTAACATGAGGAACCATGTCCATAATGGAGTACACTAAACATTTCACAGATTTACATTGTATTTCTCCCACTTTGGTCGTCGATGAGGCAACTTCGGAAAAAAAAAATTAGGATGGACTTATGTGTGAAATTATTTCCCAAGTGAAAACTATTAGGATGAAGAAATTTTTAGAAGTGTTTGATCAAGAACTCTTTCCAAAGGGGAACCTGGAGGAGGCTTCCAGTACTACATAGGTAGCTGGACGATCAAGGAGTAGTCCTACTGAGAACAGGAAGTGGAACCACGAAAATATTAGTCTCGGTAGTGGAAAGCAAGGTGGGTGGGCTGGAAGATTAGTTACACTCGATCTTTCTCATGTGATTTTCCACCAGTGTGATAGGAATGTACACTATCGTACACATTGTCATCGACCACCAGTGGATTGCCGATTTTTTTGGAAATATGTTACATCTACAGAGCTTTTTCAAGAAGTAGTGATTGGATTGTGCTGAGGGGGCAGCCGCACAGAGTCAGAGTGTGGGAATGGGGTCTTCTACGCCATATAAGTCTGGCAGCTAGTGTTCTACAAGAAGATGTGGTAGAGGATATGGGTGTGTTTCTTCAGGTTTTGAGTTCCCTTACCATCATAGCGGTGCTACTTAGAGGAGTCCGATGACACCACATGGAATATGGGAAGGAATTTTATAATAAGTGCAACCTAAACTTGCGGAGAGTGAGGGTGTTCTCTCGATAGTGAGATATACTATTCGAGAATATTCTAATTTAGCTACTTCCTTGTTTGATATTGGTGACTCTCATTCCTTTATATCTACAAATCATGTTAATGGCTTGAGCCTAATATTGGAGTCTGTAAGAGGGATGATGAATATCGACACACCGTTGGGAACATTAACTAGGGATATCTGTTTGTGATAGATATGTTCACTACAGATCATATATTTTCATTTCATTTGGGACATTTATGTCCTTCATATAACAGGGCTAGACCGGATTATGGGTATGGACTGGTTAGTCGCATACTGATCCAACAAAATTTGTTACCACATGATTGTGACCTTTCTATCTCATAAGGGGTGACCAGTATGTTTACCAGGGAGAATGGGATATTCATGAAGGCAGTGCTGGGCCAATTACTCAACAACTGGGAGAACTCAGGGCCCAAGTTTTTAATCTATTTCCAGATTATGGGAGTGGATGGCATGGTGTTCTTCCACTAATAGTAGAACTGTTTTAGGATGTATTTCTTGAAGACTTTTCAATGTTTCCACCAGAGAGAGATGTGGAATTAACTATTGATCTTATGTTGGGGTTTGATCTAGCATCTATTCAACCTTATAGAATGGCACCGACTGAGATTCAAGAGTTCAGAGCATAGTTGGAGGATTTCGAGGATAAAGGGTTTATCCATCCTTGTACGTCACCTTGGGGATCACTATTTTTGTTTGAAAAGAAGTAAAATGGGTGTTGAAACATGATTTTTTATTACAAGAAGTTAAATAGAATGACTGTGAAGAACTGATATCCTCTTCCTGTATCGATGATTTATTTGACCTACAAAAGGTGGCTCATGCATTCTCAAAGATTGATCTGAGATCAGTGTTTCATCAGGTGATATTTCAGACATCTGATATACCATAAACTACTTTCCGGAGTAGCTATGGACATTATGAGTTTTTCGTAATGTCCTTAGGGTGGAATAATTCTTCACCGGTGTTTATAGCCTTGAGGAAAAGAATCTTTCATCCGTATATATATCAGTTTGTGGTGGTGTTTGTGGACAACATCTTAGTGTACTCTTATACTCATGATGATCATGCTCAACATCTTGATATCATCCTGGGTACACTAAGAGAGAAAATACTATATGAAAATATATCTAAATGTCAGTTTTTTATTTTTAGGGCACAGATTTTGGAGCACATCATCTCAGAAGATGGTGTGGAAGTAGACCTAGAAAAATTACAGGCAGTGATTTGTTGGGAGCATCCCAAGAATGTTTTCGATATTCAAAGATTTTTTGGATTAGCTTATTTTAGAGGAGATTCATCCCAGGCTTTTCCATGTTTGATGCACCACTTATTTGTTTGACAAAGAATGGGGTAAAAGAACTTTTGAATAAGAATGTGATATTTCATTCCAGGATTTGATTATGCGATTTAATTTAGCACCAATTTTGATCTTACCTGATTCAGGTGTGGAGTATATAGTGTATTGTGATCCTTCTGGGGTTATACTCAGAGATTTTTTGATGCAAGGGGATAGAGTCATTTTATGGGTATCGATATTTGAGGCCACCTGAATGAAAATATCCTACACATGTCCTTGATTTGGAAGCAGTGGTTTATGCTATTAACTGTTGGAGACACTAACTGATAGGTCGAAAGGTAACAGGTTTTACAGATCACCAAATCCTAATGTATATATTTTCACAGCAAGACTTGAATCTTTGGCAGTAATTTTGGGCATAGTATGTGCAGTCCTTTTATTTTTAAATGGAATATACTCCTGGAAAGGGGAATAGTGTGGCTAATGCTTTGAGTCAAAAAACTCAGACTTAGTTGGTACATGAGTCATCTTTGTAGTGTAATATGATGAATTTTCTAGTGGAAATGCACGTATTAGTTCAAGAAATTCAGGATAGGATGACTCTGGTTTCTGTAGAAGTGGAGTCTACACTCTTTAGGAGGATCAGTGATAAGAAATATGAATATTCATATTATTTACCCTTGAGGGAATACCTTCAAGGATGGGAGACACCTTCATAATGAAAAATAGATGAGGATGAGATCATATATTTGATAATTTGTCTTATTGTTCCTACGAGTATGTGAGAGGAACACATTCGATAATTTCATTCTTCAAGGTGGGAGGTACATCTAGGGGTGAAAAAAAATGTTCCATGACCTTCAACAAAAATTTTGGTGGTCATGCATGAAAAATGAGATAACATGGTTTGTAACAAGATGTTTCAACTATTAGTAGGTGAAGGCAGAGCACTAACACCCTGGAGGCCTGTTACAGTTGATACCTATTCCATAATGGATGTGGGATGACATGACTACAGACATAGTAGTTGGACATCCAAAGGAACATAGGAAGAATGATGTTATTTGGGTCGTTGTGGACCAATTAACGAATGTACCACACTTATTCCCTATCAAATATGAATTTTTCGTAGAGCAGTATGGAGAAATGTATGTGAGAGACATAGTTCATTTTCATGGGATTTAGTGGAATATAGAATTAGATAGAGATCTACACATTACATGATGCTTCTATAAAGACTTATAGATGGATCATGGTACTCCAGTTTTGTTATGTATGGCCTTCCACCCATAGATAGATGGGAATTCTGAGTATAACATACAGGTGTTAGAGAATATGATGTGATCATGTGTTCTTGAATTTGGTGGTTTTTTAGAGATGCACTTGGATTTAGTGGAGTTATCCTATAAAAATAATTAATAGGAAACAATATTGATGGAACCATACAAGGATCTTTATGTTTGATCTTTTACATCACCCCTATGTTGGTTCGAGATGGGTGAGTCAGGGCTGTTAGGACTGAGTCTCGTCCCGGAGACATCAGTGCGTGTGTAGTTGATTCGAAAGTGTATCGCTACGGCTCGGAGTAAAAATAATTCGTATGATTACAGACAGATACCAACCCTAGAGTTTGAAGAGATTGATCTGGTATTTCTTTTCAGTGTCACCTGGATTGGGTCACCATAAGATACGGAGGTAGGGCAAGTTAGTGCCCATGTTTGTGGGACTGTTTGGGGTGCTGGAGAGAATCAGGATGGTGGTGTACTGATTAGCACTTCGACAGAAGTTCACTGATATTCATGATGTTTTCCTTGTGTCATAATTGTGATCATATCACCCTGAATCTTCCCATGTGATTGATGTGGAAGAAGATGATCTCGATAAAGATGTGTCCTTTGATAAGAATATGATACTTGTACTAGGTCCCAGTGAGAAAGTGTTATGGGGAAAGACCATGTCATTAGTTCATATGTGATGGAGACATGGTTATGTTCAAGAGGAAACATGTGAATGGGAAGAAAACATGAGGGATCAATGTCCAAATATTTTTTGCTCAAAATATTAGTGAATTTTGGGAGTGCAGTTTGAGGACTAGTTGTTATAAGGTGGGTAGATTGTAAGATCCCAACCTTTTCTGGAGTCATCTTGTACGCATTTTCAGGTAATTTTTTATGTTTTTAAGTACCACTAATTTTTATTAGTGGCTTTGGTTGAGTTTAGGGGATCCATTAAGGAAAACTAAAGTGCAGTGGGCTATGGATGGTTTAACAAACTATGTGATCAAACCATGCCAAGCATGCAAAACTAGTCAGAGGAGTCTGCATGGTTTGTTCACAGTTTTAAAAACCATGCCAACCATGAAAAACTGGGCAGTGGATTCAAAATATATGGTGCACTGTTTTTTCTAACTGTGTTCCTCTACCCAGGAAACCGTGCATGCAGTAATTAATATCCGAAAATATTTTTAAACCCACCAGAACCCCCTAGGACTCCCATATTTCAAACATGGCTAGGTCTTGAAAATTATATGTGTTTGAAAGACATTCTGAGGGATTCCATGGTGATCTGAATACCATTCTTCATGATTGTAAACTTGTATTGGTCATCTTCTCTCCTCCCGGTAAGTGGATTTTATCCCGATACTTCTCCAGTTCTTTGCTCTATATTTCTTAAATATTTTCAATGAGGATCTTCACCTTTTTATTATATATAAACCTATGAGTTAATATCAAGATCCTGTATTGAATATATAGATATATTTTTGCATGATATTGATGCCTTTGATCTCAATTTTGGTTTAAGGGACATAGATCCGGAGTTTGATAGACGACATTGTGCCGCTCAGAATTTGTGGATTTCAGTAGGGATAACTTCTTCCAATAAACCAAGGTATGTTGTCAAAATTGAACTTCTATAGTCATGAATTATTATATGTGTATGAGTTATTAAATTCCCAGATTCCCTTGATAATTGAATTTCAAAATTGTATTAATTAGGAATATGGTTTTGGCATGTGATTTTCCATGGTGGTGTGTTGCTTGTTGATCACGGTACAAATGAAGGGGGTTTCACAAATTTATCTTTTGGAGATTTGATATTGTATATTATATATTCAATTGAATGTGGAAAGATATGTAATTGGGGGAAATTAAATGTGGAAGGATGTTTGTATTTGAATGATAATTGATTACGAGAATTAATTATGTTCCATAATGTTGAGAAATAAAAACTAATTGGGATAATTTATTGTGTTTCATGATATGATTAAAATTAATTAATTGTGAAAATTAATTATGACTATGATTTTTAAATGGATAATTAATTATGATGAATTAATTATGGAATGAAAAAGGATTTGATTGATTAATTAATTGATTAATTAATTAATGGTTTATGTACTTAGTTAATTATTGAATTAACTAATGGATTTTGAAATGTTTAACTAATCATTGTATTAGTAAATTAATAATGTCGATTTTTTTTGAATTAATGAATGATTAAATGGGTCTGATTTTGTGGTGTTATGCATGGAATCCTAGACTGATTAAAAGTTGGTATATGGACATGGAGTTCCTCCCCAATAGATATCTATGCCTAAGATTTTGGAGTTCTTGGAAGGTATACCTACACTCAAAGAGATTTTTGGTGCTAGGAAAGACGTCATACACCAAACGATTAATGATAATAATGAATTTTCATTCAAATGAGATTTTTGGTTCTATTCATGATGAACTACACAAAATGATAAAAGATAATGAATGATGATTCAAATAGGAAACCTGAATTTAACAAAGCCTAATGTAATGATCTATGATTAAATGAAAATGTGATAACTATTTATATTATCCATTGTATTTATTACTTCATTAAAAATCATGCACTATTTTGTGACTCGACTCATTTTACACACCATTGGTTGTGGCCTACTGAGTTTTACCCACACCCCATTCCGAACTCCTGATCGGCATCGGAAAAGTCTTTTTTATTGCAGGACAGGATAAATCCAAGGCCATCAGATAGATTTCTATTGGGATTTAGGGCATGGGAGAGGAATCTAGATGTGGTTTGGGACCCGTTTTGGAGTTGTTTTTTCATTACATTCAGATTCATTATAGACACTAGGAACATCCATTGTCATAGCATGCTTTATCATTCAGTTGTATATTGTATTTTCTGGTTTTGACTATCATATGTCAAGGATATTTTATGATTACTTAAATGTGCTTATGTACATGGTTAATTGTTATTTTCATTCCCTGATGTTTTAATTATGATAACATAGGGTATAGTTTCCCCAAGACCGACTTAGTAAACCCTCACTGCTAGTCGGAACCCTCTAGTGTACAGGGAGGAACGCTTGAGGGCATGTGGCCAACCGTCTTGGGGAACAGTTCAGTGGAATCCAGGTAGAGATTTCACAAAAATAGTCTACCACAATCTTTAATCCATAAATATTACCCCATACCTAATATCTATCAAACTACTCAATGTTTTCCCACATCCTCCACATGAGGAGTCTCACTTGATAATTAAATATTGGTCCTCCTCTAGATCAACAATGTTTAATGTGTTTGTCCTAAATGTAAAAAATGAATTTCATAATAAAAACGTATTCGTAGAGGGGATGTGATGAAAATCATTGTTTTCCACCCCCAAAAAAGGACCTAACATCTGTTATCATAACAAATTCATGTTATACGTGACATAACCAACATTGAAGATTATTTAATTAGAAATAGTTATTTAAAAATAAAATAAATATATATATTGGAATGAACAAAATAAAATAATAAAAAATAAAGAATATTATATAAGTATTTTCACATGATTAGCCTTACATGTCCTAGACAATATATGGGGGCCATATAACACACTGCTAACCATGCCATAAGAAACATCTGTTTGATTCTCCACCCTAAAAATATATAAAAGGTATATAATATGATAAATCATGGAATATAGGCCCTAGGATATCTACCTTGGTATCCAAAGAAATAAGATAAACACTACAAGGATATTGGATTCCAACAATATTATCTAAAATAGAAATAAAAATAACTAGATCAATATAGCTAGGTAACCTATCAATAACCTATGAGTTATAGAGAACTAACGAGGAAAATATTTTGAACCACCACCATCCTATATTTCATAACCAGGATACCAAGAGAGTTTACACATATATGGATACCATAACCTACTCTATGAGTTCTTCTACACCAACTATATTAAATCCCCTATCTGAAGATACAAACTAATCAAGTAGGGTTACATTGATCTAGGGGACACATTGTCTCCCAATACCCACATTACGCCATCAAATGAATATAAGATTTACTCAAAATCATACACTATAATAAATAAGAATTATTCTAAAATACAAATGGTCTCCTCTCGCATTTATAACCAAAAAATAAACAACCGTAAATAGATCTATACCCATACTACACAATCAGGGGTTAAAATTATGCAAAATCCTATTATTACAAACTACTAAAACTATTAGTGGACCTTTTGAGGATAATATCTCTTGAGGTAGGATCAGTGGTCCTACGAACTAAAATATGAAATGGTAAGCCTGTGAGGGGATACACTTGGAAAAGTATAATCTCATACAATTCCTATCACAATAAATAATATTCTTCTTTTAAGATCATAATCAAAACCATAACAACATATCATCCATATGGGAATCCATATAAATAAATATACTCACAAGGTAATCCTCTAAAGGTAATGTAACCCTATTTCATGTTTTATTTATTGTAAACCTGATACACATAGCACCCAAAAATAAAACCATAATGTAAATGTACTTATCAAGAAAAAATCAAGAAAAAATTTCTATAAAATGAGAAAATATATAATTCAATACCATCCAAGAAAAAATTCTATCACAACACGATATATCTTTCGAATAATGTCAAATTGAACCTATTTTGGTTCCAAACTAAGGTTATCTAAAACAATAGTGACCCTAATATGGTCTCACAAAACATCCCACTTCCCTCATACAGCCTCTAGGATAAATCTTAAATTGAATTCCTTGGAAAACCTAACACTATACAAAAAAGTATTTTAAATGAACTATAAATTCTATGAGAACATTAATATAATTTTATATTAATAAATGCTATAAGAGAGGACTCCTAGAATGTTCAATTATGATATTATATTGATAGAATAAAAAGAAATAGATCCAAGTAGGATGTTAATAGATTGTACCTCAAGTATATGATGTTTATTTTCAAAGAACCTCTCTCACTATATGTAAAGGTTAATTAGATGTGTCATTCATAAAATACATGGAGATTCTCCCACATATATTAAATGTAATATACATGGTGTACTCAGTCATGTCCCCATATGAACATTGTTTATATTACAAACAAGTACAATAGACATGTACTATACATGGTATATAGCCATGTGAATATAATAGACATGTGCCCCCTTGTGAGGTGTTTGAAAATGTAGTCATCAACACCATGAGGTGGTATAAAGGAAGTGTCTCAAGTAAAAACATCATATAACCATCATTCTCAACCCATATCCTAAATAGAGGAATGCACACATTCTATTATTTAAAATTTAGACCATGTGGATGATTTTCCCATAAGGAAATCCATTGAAAACACTGACAATCTAGTGAATAACCAAAATATTAATCAAATTGGACATCAAGGAACTACAAGAAATATAATAAAGGGAATAAAAACAAAAAATTTCAAAAATATGTGGGTATTAGTGAAAAATATAATGAATTACCAACTTCCCCGAAAAAACAATAAAAAACATCAATCCCAAATCAACTCACCACAACCACTACTACACGATTAAGGCCTGAACAATCTCATAAATGATTATCACCTACCCTCTCTCACTTTTTATCTCATCTAAAAATGAAACCCATATTGAAAAAAAACATTTTAAAGAATCTAGTTGATAATTGATTAAAAAAGTAAAATCAAAAGGGAAATGAAAGAGGTGAAAAAATAGAAATAAAATGGAAAATGGTGTTGGGTCTTGGTCCCACCACCCATAATCATATTACAAATCAACTACATAAAAACATCAAATTTGGACTCTATTATATATATTTGAAAAGTCAGTATGATATATAAATGAAATTATATCACTATTAATATATACATGAATAATTAATATAAAATTAAGTAAGCATTAAATATATTTTTTAATAATAGTGGATCAATATTCTTCAAAACAACCTCCATAGTGTAAAAATCATTTTCATACCAATATAGAAATAAATAATTTATTTCATGATACTATGATAGGATAAATTACTATTTTTACTCATAACCTGACATGGATGAAAATTTAAATTTCCATTGTTTTTTACATGTAATGACATAGTTTATTGAAAATTAAATTCTAAAGGATATTGATAATAAGACTAAATAATTACATGGATGTCAACAAATTTATTAATTTTTAATGGACACATAATGTCATAAATCATATTCATATTGTATATGAATCAACCAAATCATCATAAATATATCACCAATTACAAATACTAATAAATCATACAATATAATGTTTGGATATTCTAAAATCAATAAAGTAGTTTCTCTTATGAGACATACTAATGCGATGAGGGGATGAATAATTTCATGACCTGCCCAACTCAAAATATATCTAATGAAAACCCCATTTTAAATATATTAGATTTTAATACATATACCGATGATATGAAGAAACATCATACAAATCCATGTAATACTAATCTATACATATCCATATTGATGTAATGGTTATACATATTGTAATTGATTAAATGGTCAACTAGATTATATTTCGATCTAGCTTAATATCTATAATTGTATTAGGAGTTATAATTTATTTCCATTTCATGAGAATGTATACTTTACAACAGTATAATATAATGGGATACATTAAATATGTAATGCAATTATGAGTAATAAGTTAATGAATGAACTGGTTTGTGAAAAATAAAACGTTAGAAAACAACATTTTTTTATAAATGTATAATTTCATATCAAGGTGTAATAATCAGAGACCATGGTAGTTTTTAATACAAAATATATTCATTTCTTGGTAATAATGAAGCATTAAATAAATATATATGAGTATTTAGTGGAAAATAAAATAATTGCAGAAAGTAATTGAAAAAACATTATGGATTAAATTACCTTAATATATATCTTTACAAATATTTTCAATGATCTTGTGATATCCTTAATTGTTTCATGCTCTTAAAATAGAAATATGGATCATTGTTGTAATGCCCCGACCCTAGTTACCCAGAGTCGGTGCATTATTACATAACATTGGCATGATCACAAGAAAGATCAAATCTCGAATGACCGATAGGTTTAGTAGCCTTGGAAACACTAGATATATTCATAAGTTTTACATTACATCATAAAATGAAAAACTACTACAGAAACATAATGTCTCCATAATCCACACTCAGATCCCCACATAATATCCCTACAGGTCATTCATAATTTACTTCTTCACTTCCTGGGAAAAATAAAACATAGAAAAGGGGTGAGCTCAAATGCCCAATAAGGATAACAATATAGCGGAAACTTTCATAAATAAGAATAAACATTTAAGGCAATGTATAACTAAAACAAAAGCCTTTAAAACTTGAACTTTAAACACTGTATGGCATAAATAAAATGAAATAATTCTATTTACTCATTCATATGGATATTCTACTAATCGAATAATCACATGCAAAATCACTAACCACTTTCATAATGTTGGAATGCATAATGCCAGACTATCATAACCACATAGCCAAGGCCTCGTGCCAAGACTACAAATAATATTTTGCCAAGGCCTTGTTCCAAGACACTAGTTTGTCTCATGAGACCTACCGATGAATCGAGGAGCTATAGCGGGCTCCACCCGTCACATATTAAGTCCAATGCATTCCCATATGAAAAGGTTTAAACATAACATAAACATTCGTATTAAAACTAGAATACGAAATGTCAATACTTTAATCATAAACCATGAATGGTATAAAAATAGAACATCCACAGTCAAAAAAATCACAAAACCTCCAATATAATATAGAAGTTTTGTATCATAACAAATCAACTTTAAATAAGCGTAAAATCCATCAAAGGATGTTGACATAGATGAAATCGAATTTCTTTTTAAAGAAATATCTCTTTTTATTTTGAAATAATTTAAGATCCATATAAAATAAAACATTTTCTTTGAAAATATTCTTATAAGCTTGTAAGGGAATCTTTGAAGATTTTATAACGGTGGAAAATAGCCGCACCCGCCGTATAAGTTAAAAAAACATTCTTACCTTAATTCCGTCGAAAAGGTTAAAAAGGACCTTGTTTTGAAAATGACGGAAATATTCCTTTATAAACCACTTATAAAAGTCAAAAAGGGTATAAATGACTTTAACTCATATTCTAGTAAGTAGTAAAAATGTTTTGAAATACATTTTTAAGAAACATGGATGTGGATGATAAAGAGATCCCATTAGATTATTACATATAAACAACCTCAGATAATGAAGAGATTGTGAAATAACCCTTACCAATTTGGTAACTTATGAAACATACAACCCATGAAAGAGGTATCATACAATGAATATGTAAATACACATAAATTAGAGTGTATTAGACAAAGAATATAATTGTGGGCAGTACATACACCACACAAAAGGTAATGGTGGCAATATGGCATGAATCTCACGGGAATAAGGAGTGAGATGAAAACCCCTTACCATGTTGTAATCAACAGATTCATATGACCAAAAGTTAATAACATCCAAATTATTTACCGAATAAAATGAATATAAAGATAATCATGATAATATATATCAAATGGTAGTACCCAATACACCACTTTCAATAATTTAGTGGTGAACAATGGAAATCTCACGGAATTGAAAGTGAGATAAGAAAATCCCTTACATTGTACTTTTCCTTGGTTGGGGTAGGTTAACCTCTTGTATAATGGTGAAATAATTGTTATTAAATTATACAGGAATCATATACATTAATATGATATCATATATGATCTTTTAATATTGATTTGATAATAATATCTTAGTATTATCGTTGTTTCGGGTGTTAACTTACTTGTTTTCTTTTATATGTTTTGTTACGTAAGACATGTTTACAAAGGATAGGTTGTATATTATTCATATACAGAATGATATCAAGTCCTTAAACATCATTTTTTAAATCATCAAATGATAATTATACTTGAATGGATACGATGGAGAATGAATCTCATCGCGTTCGTGGAGACGGTAGTCCGTACGTATGCACGAGCGACAATATCATTATTTTGATATTAAAATAATATATAAATGGATAGTATATCATATATACAGAATCATTAACATTTTATATTTATTATTTACATGAGTTACATATCATTATTATACCCATCCAAATAATATTATATTGAATAACAATTACATCACGACGTGGAGACGGTAAGCCGTACGTACGCACGTATGGTGACATGTTATTCAAAGGGTGGATAGAATACTGAATATGGTTGTACCATATTTATAATAACATCACAGTATGTATATGATACTGGAGTTATTATTTTAGAATGGTAACAACAAAGGAAGAAGAAGTGGAAGAAGAAATGAACTTGGAAAAGGGTGGTGAAATCATTACCTCTTCTTCGGGTTCTTCCTTTTGATTTGATCAAAAGGGCTCCTTAGGTTGGATTTCTGAACAAACTAATGCCTCCAGGTTGTATTGAGGGAAGTTGGGAGAGTATTTGGCCAGAGTTTGGCCGAACCAAAAGGCTTTGAAGCTGTGAAGAAATGAGAAGGAGGAGTTCCCTTTTATAAGACGGGTGAGGGGCACCTTTGGAAAAGCTAGAGATATTAGTTTATAATAAATTCATAATCGGTTTCCAATGTCTCCAAAGTTGACTATTCAAAGGTTAAGATGGGTATGGGTCGGAAACAACTCAAACAATATAATTTAGACAGGTTTGGGTACTTATATTAACCTTATCTTTAAGTATTAACTCTAAGTTAATTAGTTTCACTTTTACAATGTCTCTTTATATTTTTATATAATATGGTTAATAAACTTACTATATAAATCCAAGAGACCCCCAAGTGGTCCATTAATGATGAACCTATCATGATATAAGTCTCTTTGCCTAACCTTAGATTTTTAGGAATTTAATATCAATTAATAATATAATATTTGTTTTAAGAACTCTTTTATGTCAATTTTGACACTATTCAATAGATGATTTTTTTGAAACTCATAAAAGATTGATTACTTCGAAAAAAGTAAATTACATCGATCCTAATATATCATATTATCCTAGAAAATTAGTTTAATTCATTAAAAGTTTCATATTATATTTTTTTGGGTATTTATAATATCAATTAATTTAATTTTTCACTATTTTAGTAATTACTGCATCATCATTGTGTCATAAATAAAATAAATTATTTAATGTATAAAAATTATAAATAAAATATAATTATGTAGTAAATATGTTTTTATTTATAATGAATATTTATAATCTAAAATCCAACATATATAACCCTATGTAATAATTGTTGTTCTAAAAGATATATGCTTGTGTCATTTTTGTATTCATTTTAACTTAATTAAAATAAAGTGTCCCTATCACCTACAAGTGGCACCATGGGGTCCCCAAATCGACCCAAAGATGCCTATGGTCGTACATTTATCAACCAATAAGGATAGGACAAGTTTTAGGGTAATTTAGTATTATTATAATATTATTTGTTAACCCTTATTTACCAGATTTACCCTTAACCATGGTAAATAAAATATTTACCACAGTAATTATTCAAAATGTCTAAAAATAAAAGTTACATATTTACAAAATTTGGACATCCTGATTCCAAATATGGAATCCATTTTTCTAAATTCAAAACACAGAAGTGGCAGAAATTAATTTAAAATCAATTCCCGCTGTCAAAACAAAAAGCGTGTTTTTAAGAGATAATAACTATCAAAAGATTGACACTTGTTTATGTTCGGTTTAATTGTAAAATTTTGTCCAATGACCAACATTATATTAAATGGAAAAAATATATTCTAAATATACTTTAAAACCACTCAAATTCATAATTTATCACTATTAATTATTTTGATTAAAAAAGTTGCTTTTAATTAAAATTTAGTAATTTTCACTATTCAGCAAAATATGAAAGTTATCCGAAAAGTACCAAAATTTCACCTTAGGCTAAATTAGATATTCCGAATCCAAAAATTAAGTCCATTGTGAAATATAAAATATATATATTTTCAAAAATTAGGTATTACTATTCATAACGGCTAGTTTGATTGGTTGTGGTGTGTGTTAAAACTCAAGGTTGCGTACAACACACGCTACTGTATTATTCAAAGAAAGCGTACCGTGGAATCTTGGGATGTTTCATTTTAAATTTTTTATGTCCCCATTTAGTCAAAAAGTTTAAAATATTGTATTTAAAAAGGGTTCACTATTAAAAGTTGATAAAAGTGCAATACTGAAAATGAATTTGTTCTTGCATTATGTCTAAGATACTCATAATATGGAAAAATTATAAGGATTATATAAAGTTTAAAATTTAGTTAATACCATTCATAACCTCTTTTGAATGGCTTTTTGGTAAGTCATGGTGCAATTTAACTCGGTGTTGCATGTAGTGCAAGTTATTTAATTATTTTGAAGAAATAACACATTATGAATTCTTGGGGTGTTACATTCTCCCCTCCTTCAATAAATTGCGTCCTCGCAATTTGAAATTGTTATTCGAAAATAAAAGGTTGAAAGTAGAAAATATATTTGTGGGAAAACCCACATCGGAAATTGGGTTACTAAAATTTAGTCTTAATATGAGGAAAAGAGAAATCAAAGGGTCACCACCAAATTATGATCTCGATTAGGAGAACATTGGTGGAAATTAGAGACATATAATTGGAGGAAAAACGTAAATATTTATAGGTAGTGATTGAGGTCATCAATCACAAACAAGTGTAAAATTGAGGTCCTTAAATTCCTCAATCTATGATGATTTGAAATACCATCGGTTCAACAAAACATAGGGTATTAGGATAACACATTTTTGACGTTTCAAAATATCTTAGTTGAAATCCCACATCGAAAAATGAATTAATGAGGCCTCTATTTAAAATAAAGAGTCGAAAGTATGAAGATTACCGAAAATAACACATACTAGGGTTCCATGTAGGAAAATATGGATATGGAATAAAAATCTAACCATCAATTATCTGATGGAGAGTGGTAGAGAACATGGCTATGAAAAGGCCAACAATCCCAAATCCATAAATTAGTGATGATTTAAGGTACCATCTAGAAAAACATTTTTGTTCTAAGTTTCTTTTCTTAATGTTGAGGAATTTATTTATGATATTGGCTAATATTATAAGGAGATATACTTACTTTATAATTAGAGTTTTATCCATTAATAAATTTCTACCACAAACTCATCTTTCACTTTAAAAGATAATAGAATGTAAAAAATTCTATTTACACTATTCGTATAGGGTTCCAAAATAAACGAATTTATAATTCATCTACAATATCTTTTAATAAAAACTACATTATTTAATCAAGGAAATTTCGTGGGCCAGTGGTAGGTGATACACCCTTGTCGCCCTTCGGTTGCGGGTTCAAGTCTCGCAGCCTTGCCGGACGCGACGGGTTGCCGCCCGACCTCCGGGTTGTCCTTTTATGGCAATCCAAAATAATCCAAACTAGAACTATCCAAAAATACTTCTGTCCAAACTCACAGTCCAACATTTATAAGGAAGTTAAACATAATATAGATCATTTTTACCCCGTAATAGCATATGAATACCTTCATCATGTATTACCATATTTATTATTGATTACATTCATGCTCCCTTATTCCATATAGAATGCTGGATATACTTCATTAATCCAAAAATGTTTTAAACCCCGACAATGATGGAATATAAAAATCATTAATCAGTTCCATGTTAGTCAAGAATATCCAATATAATTTATCCAAAACAATCACATATTATTCCAAAATCACTACCTCAGTATCAGAACTATATTATGATTTATCATTCTCTCAACCATATATTTTCCAAATATGTATCCTGCTATTGAGTCACTTTTCTTTGTTCCACACAATCTCAAGTCCTTAATGAAATAGTACTACAGTACAATCCTTATATACTCCATAATTATTATAACAAGTACATTGTTGATACAACACTCAATTGACGTAATCAACATAAGAACTTTAATCATTCCTCTTCATATGTGGTAGTATCAAAACTTGATTATTATCCAATAACATCATTTGCGGCATAGTCTGATGACTGGGACATAGGTTCGCGTAGTGTCCAAACTCCTTGCGAATGAAGCATTGTACATTTGAAACCATTTTCTTACCCTTGCAGTCACGTACTTTGTGCCCTTTTCCTCCACACTTATAAAAAACTCCCATTCCTTTCAGGAAAGTTCCAGGGTGTTTCTTTCCACAGTTACCAGATATTGGAAAATTCTTCTTTTCCCTCTTCCCTTTATCCATCTTTCTCTCTTCCATCCTTTTCTTCTCTTACTTCCCTTCAAAGTCATAGGACTCAGTAAACTCTTTACTTATCTTATCAACACATGATATTATTTCTTCATATGATGATAATACATGGGAGACTATTTCTCTTATAAATTCTAGATTAGGACCATTAATGATATGATCCTTCCTTCTCTTTGGATCATGTGCATTTCTGGAGTTCTCATTCCTTTTACTGGGCGCCATTTCTAAACAATGGCATACACTAGATCAGTTTATGAATCAAAATACATAATCCAATACTTATAAAACACTTAACATAAATTGAACTATTTATGTATATAATCCATAATCATAAAAATTTCTCCTTTGAGGATGTATATACTCATAAACCCTTCATAATGGTTTGTAACGAAAATGAGAATTATCCTAAGAATATCCCCCGGGAGTGTCGTAACCAAGAGTGCAGCAAGACCCGTTGTCGTGCACCAGTTCCCGTTCGAGTCTAGCTCAAAGCAGTGTTTTCAGTTTTTACCCCTAGGTACATCTGTGCCAGAGCCGCCTATACCTGCTCGTATCCAGACAGGGATATATTGCTCGGAAAACTCACAAAATCTCTACAATACCAAAATTCTAGGAAGTTCTTCTATACTAATCCTCAAAGTTCATCTTAGGTCTACGTTCTCTAATCAGAGTTTATCTAAATCTAGTTTCCAAGGTTTGTACTAAACTTCCTCTAATACCAACTGTAACGCCCCGACCCTAGTTACCCAGAGTCGGTGCATTATTACATAACATTGGCATGATCACAAGAAAGATCAAATCTCGAAAGACCGATTGGTTTCGTAGCCTTGGAAACACTAGATATATTCATAAGTTTTACATTACATCATAAAATGAAAAACTACTACAACAACATAATGTCTCGATAATCCACACTCATATCCCCACATAATATCCCTGCAGGTCATTCATAATTTACATGTTCACTTCCTGGGAAAAATAAAACATAGAAAAGGGGTGATCTCAAATGCCCAGTAAGGATAACAATATAGCGTAAACTTTCATAAATAAGAATAAACATTTAAGGCAATGTATAACTAAATGAAAAGCCTTTCAAACTTGAACTTTCAACATTGTATGGGATAAATAAAATTAAATAATTCCATTTACTCATTCACATGGATATTCTACTAATCGAATAATCACATGCAAAATCACTAACCACTTTCATAATATTGGAATGCATAATGCGAGACTATCATAACCACATAGCCATGGCCTCGTTCCAAGACTACAAATAATATTTTGCCAAGGCCTTGTGCCAATACACTAGTTTGTCTCATGAGACCTACCGATCCATCGAGGAGCTATAGCGGGCTCCACCCGTTACATATTAAGTACAATGCATTCCCATATGAAAAGGTTTAAACATAACATAAGCATTCGTATTAAAACTAGCAAACGAAATGTCAATACTTTCATCATAAACCATGAATGGTATAAAAATAGAACATCCACATTCAAACAAATCACAAAACCTTCAATATAATATAGAAGTTTTGTATCATAACAAACCAACTTTAAATAAGCGTAAAATCCATCAAAGGATGTTGACATAGATGAAATCGAAATTCTTTTTAAAGAAATATCTCTTTTTATTTTGAAATCATTTAAGATCCATATAAAATAAAACATTTTCTTTGAAAATATTCTTATAAGCTTGTAAGGGAAGCTTTGAATATTTTATAACGGCGGAAGATAGCCGCACCCGCTGTATAAGTTAAAAAAACATTCTTACCTTAATTCTGTCGAAAAGGTTAAAAAGGACCTTGTTTTGAAAACGACGGAAATATTCCTTTATAAACAACTTATAAAAGTCAAAAAGTGTATAAATGACTTTAACTCATATTCTAGTAAATGGTAAAAATGTTTTTAAATACATTTTTAAGAAACATGGATGTGGATGATAAAGAGATCCCA
The DNA here is from genome assembly GCA_963277665.1 of Viscum album. NCBI lineage: Eukaryota > Viridiplantae > Streptophyta > Magnoliopsida > Santalales > Viscaceae > Viscum > Viscum album. The sequence goes on from OY728128.1 coordinate 619,689,843, forward strand.
GTAGATTATTACATATAAACAACCTCGGATAATGAAGAGATTATGAAATAACCCTTACCAATTTGGTAACATATGAAACATACAACCCATGAAAGAGGTATCATATAATGAATATGTGAATACACATAAATTAGAGTGTATTACACAAAGAATATAATTATGGGAAGTACATACACCACACAAAATGTAATGGTGGCAATATGGCATGAATCTCACGGGAATAAGGAGTGAGATGAAAACCCCTTACCATGTTGTAATCAACTGAGTCGTATGACCAAAATTTAATAACCCCCAAATTATTTACAGAATAACATGAATATAAAGATAATCATGATAATATATATCAAATGGCAGTACCCAATACACCAATTTCAATAATTTAGTGATGAACAATGGAAATCTCACGGAATTGAAAGTGAGATAAGAATATCCCTTACCTTGTACTTTTCCTTGGATGGGGTAGGTTAACCTCCTGTATAATGGTTAAATAATTGTTATTAAATTATACAGGAATCATATACATTAATATGATATCATATATGATCTTTTAATATTGATTTGATAATAATATATTAGTATTATCGTTGTTTCGGGTGTTAACTTACTTGTTTTCTTTTATATGTTTTGTTACGTAAGACATGTTTATAAAGGATAGGTTGTATATTTTTCATATCCAGAATGATATCAAGTCCTTAAACATCATTTTTTAAATCATCAAATGATAATTATAATTGAATGAATACGATGGAGAATGAATCTCATCGCGTTCGTGGAGACGGTAGTCCGTACGTACGCACGAGCGACAATATCATTCTTTTGATATTAAAATAATATATAAATGGATAGTATATCATATATACAGAATCATTAACATGTTATATTTATTATTTACATGAGTTACATATCATTATTATACTCATCCAAATAATATTATATTGAATAACAATTACACCACGACGTGGAGACGGTAAGCCGTACGTACGCACGTATGGTGACATGTTATTCAAAGGGTGGATAGAATACTGAATATGGTTGTACCATATTTATAATAACATCACAGTATATATATGATACTGGAGTTATTATTTTAGAATGGTAACAACAAAGGAAGAAGAAGTGGAAGAAGAAATGAACTTGGAAAAGGGTGGTGAAATCATTACCTCTTCTTCGGGTTCTTCCTTTTGATTTGATCAAAAGGGATCCATAGGTTGGCTTTCTGATCAAACTAAGGCCTATAGGTTGTATTGAGGGAGGTTGGGAGAGTATTTTTGAAGAGTTTGGCCGAACAAAAAGGCTTTGAAGGTGTGAAGAAATGAGAAGGAGGAGTTCCCTTTTATAAGAGGGGTGAGGGGCACCTTTGGAAAAGCTAGAGATATTAGTTTATAATAAATTCATAATCGGTTTCCAATTGCTCCAAAGTTGACTATTCAAAGTTTAAGGTGGGGATGGGTCGAAAACAACTCAACCAATAGAATGTAGACAGGTTTGGGTACTTATATTAACCTTATCTTTAAATATTAACTCTAAGTTAATTAGTTTCACTTTTACAATGTCTCTTTGTATTTTTATATAATATGGTTAATAGAATTACTATATACATCCAAGAGACCCCCAAGTGGTCCATTAATGATGAACCTATCATGATATAAGTCTCTTGGCCGAACCATAGATTTTTAGGAATTTAATATCAATTAATAATATAATATTTGTTTTAAGAACTCTTTTATGTCAATTTTGACACTATTCAATAGTTGATTTTTTTGAAACTCATAACAGATTGATTACTTCGAACAAAGTAAATTAAATCAATCCTAATATATCATATTATCCTAGAAAATTAGGTTAATTCATTAAAAGTTTCATATTATATTTATTTGGGTATTTATAATATCAATTAATTTAATTTTTCACTATTTTAGTAATTACTGCATCATCATTGTGTCATAAATAAAATAAATTATTTAATGTATAAAAATTATAAATAAAATATAATTATGTAGGAAATATTTTTATATTTCTAATGAATATTTATAATCTAAAATCCAACATATATAACCTTATGTAATAATTGTTTTTCTAAAAGATATATGCTTGTGTCATTTTTGTATTCATTTTAACTTAATTAAAATAAAGTGTCCCTATCACCTACAAGTGGCACCATGGGGTCCCCAAATCGACCCAAAGATGCCTATGGTCGAACATGTATCAACCAATAAGGCTAGGACACGTTTTAGGGTAATTTAGTATTATTATAATATTATTTTTTAACCCTTATTTACCGGATTTACCCTTAACCATGGTAAATAAAATATTTACCACAGTAATTATTCAAAATGTCTAAAAATAAAAGTTACCTATTTACAGAATTTGGAAATCCTGATTCCAAATATGGAATCCATTTTTCTAAATTCAAAACACAGAAGTGGCAGAAATTAATTTAAAATTAATTCCCGCTGTCAAAACAAAAAGCGTGTTTTTAAGAGATAATAACTATCAAAAGATTGACACTTGTTTATGTTCGGTTTAATTGTAAAATTATTTCCAATGACCAACATTATATTAAATGGTAAAAATATATTCTAAATATACTTTAAAACCACTCAAATTAATAATTTATCACTATTAATTATTTTGATTAAAAAAGTTGTTTTTAATTAAAATTTAGTAATTTTCACTATTCATCAAAATATGAAAGTTATCCGAAAAGTACCAAAATTTCACCTTACGCTAAATTAGATATTCCGAATCCAAAAATGAAGTCCATTTTGAAATATAAAATATATATAATTTCAAAAATTAGGTATTACTATTCATAACGGCTAGTTTGATTGGTTGTGGTGTGTGTTAAAACTCAAGGTTGCGTACAACACACGCTACTGTATTATTCAAAGAAAGCGTACCGTGGAAGCTTGGGATGTTTCATTTTAAATTTTTGATGTCCCCATTTAGTCAAAAAGTTTAAAATATTGTATTTAAAAAGGGTTCACTATTAAAAGTTGATAAAAGTGCAATACTGAAAATGAATTTGTTCTTGCATTATGTCTAAGATACTCATAATATGGAAAAATTATAAGGATTATATAAAGTTTAAAATTTAGTTAATACTATTAATAACCTCTTTTGAATGGATTTTTGGTAATTCATGGTGCAATTGAACTCGGTGTTGCGTGTAGTGCAAGTTATTGAATTATTTTGAAGAAATAACACATTATGAATTCTTGGGGTGTTACAATTGTTATATAGTTCAATATGCTTGAATGAATAAATTTTATTATTGTATGAAAATAACATAAATGGTAGAAAATAATCCCATGTGAATTTTATATAATGTAATCATGATCTAATCAAGTCTTTTTACTATTTTTTATAGTTCATTCTATAATAAAACTAAATTTTCGGATGATATGATGTGATTAAATTTATATTAGTTATTAAATAATTCAAATAACTCCTCCATAATTTTAAAGTTAAATAATGGTTGGTATAAGACAAAATTGATAGAGGTTCATTATAATGGCTCACAGATTTACTAATATAGAGTGAAGAAAGACAATCATGGTTTAAATACTTCCATGTTTCTTTTTAAAATTATATGCTTCATAAAAAAGTACAAGGTAAGTAATTTTTCTTCAATCCAAATAATTTTTTTGGGTAAATCAAATAACAACATCCATTTCCATAAAATCTCACATCTACAATTATGTAATTAGATGTTTCATGGAACCCTTTGCGATTTTTCTAGTATATACAAATTTTAAAAAACAAGATATCTTGACACATAATTTACAATATCTATCATCATTTTATTATATAAAAAATTATTTTATTATTCCACTATAAATATTGCTATCACTGAGTTCTTTATATAAATTTAAACTTTTAACTTCATCTTCTAGATCCATTTTTGTCATTTTTTTTATTAATTTAGAAATACAATATTTATTATTTTAGTGTTTACAAAAATAAGTTACTAGAAGTTAAATAATTAATTTAAACTAAAATTTTTATTTTTAATATATTTTATAAAATAATGGAATTTTATTCAGTTTTATATTTTATAGGACAATATTATACTTTTTTCATTGGGGATTAAATTCTATCAGCATGGTTATTTGTGGTATGTGATATTATATTTGGTTAGAAAATCTTTTTTCAATCGATGTAGAATGAGTTATTTTATTCATTAAGTGAGATATTATATTATATGTAATTTTTACAATTTTCAATACTATGATGTTTTTATATTGGACATCGTGGTTTTGGGTTATTTTGTGTGTGGACATTGGTTGATGTGATTGCTTCATGGGATTTTAAAATACATCTCATTATATTGAATTTATTATATTTATATCAATATTGAAATATCCTTAACAATAATGAAGAAATGAATTTTTTTTATATATGTAGTGTTTGAGAATATATAGGATCTTAACCCTATTATAGGTTGTAATGTCCCTTTTTTGGAAAATTTTGAAATTCAAAACGAATTTGAATTTTTTGGTTTTGTGAATGGCCATTTATAGAAACCATGATAAAAAATATAAATCTTATCATGGTAACACATATTGGTGTTTTTGATAGTTATGTTATAAAACCTATGATGTTTCTAATAGGTTTTTTTGATTTTAACAAGTATTAAGATCAAATAAAATCTATTTTTGGAAAGGCATCATGAGGTTCACATTTTGTTTAACTATTATGGGATCTTTGTAGGACCTATTCATTAGGAAAATTGTTTCTCTATACTATGGGTGGGACTGTGAGGTCAGGTAGATTTGTGAAGTGTCCTTGTGGCGAATCATTTGATATGCACATGGTTTTATGATAATATATAACTATCATCACCTTTAATTATTCCAAACTTATAGGACATCACATTTAGCACATTGTAAGAATGAATCATGCGGGGTGTGGCTTCTAGGAGAAGGTGATCGTATGGTTTGATCATGGTTTTCTAAATAGTATTTCCATGTAAATCCCCAAGATTTCATAGTACATTATCACTTTAATGTAATTCAATAGCTTGCGCTACACGCAACACCAATTTGGAACACACCACGACATACCAAACTAGGCATTAAAAAAAGAAGTTATGAATAGTATTTATAGAATTTTGAATGTTATATTATCCATATAATTTTAACGTCCACATTTTTCATTTCTTATACATAATATAAGAACAAATTTAATTTTGGATATAAAAAAAGTATTTTTCAAAAATTGTTGTTTTCCACCTTTTAATAGCGAACCCTTTTTAAATACATTATTTGAAACTTTTATATATTCAATTTAGTTAAAATAAATTCTTCTTTAAATTCAGGAAATAAAAAAAATTGGATAAATTTTTGTTACTTTTCTGATAACTTTCATATTTTGATGAATAGTAAAAAATAATATATTTTATTTAAAAAAATTATCAAAATAATTTAGAGTGTTAAATTATAAATTTGAGTGATTTTATAGTATCATCATATTTTATTTTTATCATTCAATATTTTTTTGTCATTAGATGTAATTTCACATTTAAATTGGGTGTAAACACAAATCAATCGTTTGATAGTTTTTACTACTCAAAATACCACTTTCTGGTTTTGACAATGATAATTAATTTCAAGTAAATTAATGCAACTAATAAGTTTTGAATTTTTAAAATAGATATAATTTTTTAATTTGGTATATCAAAATTATATTTGGGTGAATTTTTGGTATTTTTCTGAAAATGCTCAATTTTTCATGAAGAGTTAAAAACAATTTGCTGTAGATAAAAACTGAATTTTTCATTTAAATAATTATTTTTAAATAAAAAATTATCTTAAAGTAAAAATATATATATAATACATATATTAGTCCAATTTAATTCATTAGAGACATTTTATAATTAGATAAGACATATATAATTTTGCCGAACATTTTATCTTCTTTCACCCACCTTCTAGACACATTTGAAAATTAGCATAAAACTAAATTTTACTAATTTTGAAAATTGAATTAAAAAAATCCAAGAGACATTGTTGAAATAATTATTTAAAATTTTATTGAATAATATGAAAATATTTTTGTTGTGAGTAGTAACTTTTGAATTTTATTTACCACGATTAAAAGTAAACAGGGTAATTATAGGTATAAATGATGTTAAAATTACATTAAAACATGTCCTAATTCTATTGGATACGTGTATTTGAACCTAAATCAACAGTAGCAATAAATTATGAACCCTGTTGATCAACTTTTATTATATTAAGACATTTATTATTATTTTATTTATTGAAGAGTTAAATGTGTTAAATTTAAATTTAAATAACTAAACCATTTTTAACATAAGTTTATCCATAAGATTATTTCGACCGTAAATATTAATTAAAAATATAAAAATACTACCAATATCATGGTATTTTATTTCTAATTTTTAGAGATTAAAAAATTAAATTCATTTATGACACATTGATGATGCAGTAATTAAATTATCAATGAAATATTAAAATAATTGATATTATAAATATCAAAATAAATGTAAATTGAGACTTTTGATGCCACAAAATAATTTTATAGGTTAATATGACATTTAAGGGTTGATTTAATTTATTTATTTCTATGTAATGAACTTGTTCACATTCACAAAAACTGAATACAAAATAGTGTCAAAATAGACATAAATGAGTTTTTAAAAAAATATTATATTATTAAATGATATAATATTCCTAAAAATATATGATTTTTCAAAAAGACCTATATAATGATATATATATTATTAATTAACAACTTGAATTTTTCTTACAACTTTATTTTAAGTTTATTAACCATGTAATATAAAAATATATGAAGACATGGTAAAAGTTAAACTATTTTTCTAAGAGTTAAATCTAAAATATAAGATTAATATGGTGAACTAAACATGTATAAAACCTATTTTTTGAGAGTTTTTCTACCAATACCCACCATATCCTCAATATCAATACATTTAGATCCAATACAAACATAAAATGATTTTATAATAAAATAATCTTTCAAGCTTTTCCTAATGTGACTCTCAACTCTCTCATAAATGGTACTTCCTCTTCCCTTAATTTCAAATCTCCAAAGAAATTTGACTTGGCCAAAACCTGCTAAAATACACTACCAAATACCCTCACTTAAACTTAGATTCCTTAATTTGATCATAAATACATCTTAAGGGGACCTTTTTATCAAATCAAAAAGAAGCACCCGAAGAAGAGGTAATAATTTTATCACCTCTTTCAAAGTTATTTTCATCTTCCACTTCCTCTTTATTTGTTATCTCCATACCAAAACAATACCTATAATACCTTATACATACTATTATTTTATTATAAATTTGGTACAACCATATTCATTATTCTATCCATCCTATGAATGACAAAGTCACCTTACGTGTGATTGTACAGCTTACTGTCTCCACGTCATGGTGTAGTTTTTTATTCAAAATTTCATTATTTTCATGGGTATAATAATGAATATAATTGATGTAAATAATTAATATAACATTTTAATGTTTATATATAATTAATATACAATCCAAATCTATACCATTTTATCATTAAGTAAATGATATCATTGCTTGTGTGTACGTATGGCTTACAGTCTCCACGACGCGATGATATTTATTTGAACATTCACCACTAAACTATGATTATAAATTTTTTTATTATTAATACGTATTTAATATATGAAATAATAATGCTAATGGATATATATATATACATATATTGCAATCACTTACTTCAATTCAATACAATAACAAAACACAAACAACATCCATTAGTACGTACGGACTACCCTCTCCATGAATGGTGTTTCTATTTAATGTATATATCTATTATACATTTTAATATTCTGAATATATATGATATATAAATCATGTATTATATTCTGGAATTATATAAATATTTATCTAAGTGATACGATAAATAATAACAAGTTAAAACACATACGATAAAGAAAGTGATTATTACCTGAAATGTTACTTTAACATGTAAATTATTATTAATGGGAAATATAAAGTAAAAAATGAACCATTTATGATATAATAAATATTAATATGGTTTTTTTTATAATTTAATAACATACTATGGTCATTATACATGAAGTTAAACTTACCCTCAACTAAAGGAAAGTACTAGGTAAGGGTTATTTTTACAATCTATTTATCAAAGGTTGTTTATACTTTAGTATCTACTGGGACTTATTTGTCATCCATGTCCATGAATAATAATTTATTTTTTCAAAATGAATCTTTTATGTATTATGAAAGTTACTATATAACTAGATCATCCTTTAAATGTATTAATGATTTAATTTTCTAAATCTTTTTAATTTATGTCAATTTTTTTAAAATTATTTCATGAATTTTTTATATATGGACATGATTTTTTGAAAATGTTAATTCCTTTAAAACGTTTCAAAGTGTTATGGAACACTTTTATTAAAAAATATTTTTTAAATGACTTAATTAATAAATGTGTGACTTTTAAATGATTTCACAAAAAAACGATATTTCTCTCCATGAGTTGTATTGATCATTTTCTACAATGTCAATATCCTTTAATGGATATTATTATTGATTGAGGTTAATTTATTATAAATACAGTCTAAAATATTATATTGAATGAGTTAAGATATGTTTTACTGTGAATGTGTTATTTTTATACCAATCATGATTTATGGTTAATGTATTGACATTTCGTATTCTAGTTTCAATACATATGTTTATGATATGTTTCAACATTTTCATATGAGGAATGCATTGTAAAAATTGAGTGACAGGTGGGGCCCATTATAGACAATCGATGAATCAGTAGGTCTCATGAGACAAACAAGTATGTTGGAACTAGGCCTTGACAAAATCTTTATTTGCAGTCTTGGCACTAGGCCTTGACTATGTGGTTATGATGTTCGGCATTATACATTCCCATGTTATAAAAATAGTTATAACATGTGATTATTCGACTAGTAGTATATCCATGTGAATGTTTGTATTGTAATGTTTGACTTATTTTTTCCATATTATGTTCACGATAATGTTTAAAAGTATTTTTTTTATTACATATTGTTCCTTAAATGACTGATGATTCTACAATATTATTTACCCTTACTGAGAAACTGATCTCTCCCCTTCCTATGTTTATTTTTCCTAGGATGGGTAGAATTATATTATGAATAAATTTCAGGTATAATCTAGAGGATATGAGCGTTTTCAATGTATACACAATGTTTTTTTTCATTTTATAATGTAATTTAAAACTCATGTTTGTATCTTGTACATCCAAGGCTATTGAACTAGTCGGTCCTTTAGGACATGATTCCATGTAATAATTCCAATGTTATGTGATTATGAACATACTCTAGGTAACTGGGGTTGGGGAGTTATAGTATAAATCATCTTTCTCATTAAAAATATATAAAATATATATTTTCACTCATTTCTTTTAAGTCATATCCTCCAATTTCTTTTTATCCACACACACATAATGGGATCCATTCAAGATGCTCCTCTTCTTCACACTATGGAATGTCATGATATATTTTATCTGGTATTATAATATCCAATCATCAATCTCACTCGATGTGTCGAAATAATATATTCATTCCTCTAACATATATTTTCATATTATCATTCCAACATTCATGATACCTTAATGTGAGCTAATTCATCATAGTTTCATGGTGTTGGTCAATTTAATCTATTTCTCCAAAACCATCTCAAAAATAGATTTGTAATGGATGAGTAGAACATCCTCTATATGAGGTATTTGTTCTATATTATCCCCTTTCAGTCTCATTCATTTATACTTTTCTTCATTGTATAACTCGTTGATGCCTTGAAAATATGAAATTCATTTTATAGTTGTTGATGCTTTTAAATAAATTGGTGTTCCCTAAAATTTTATTTTTGGAGGCTTTTCATCTCTATATCTCCCATCCCTTACACCACATTCTTAAAATTTCATATGAATTATAATTTTTTTTCTAATAAAAAAACATGTTGATTTGTGTTTCCTTATAAAATGGAAATCAATGAATCAAATAGAATTAACATTTATGATGAAGGGTGTGGAACTTTAAAATATATTTCCCTAATACAAAAACAATCTCATATGTGGTTGTTGAAACAATCTTATTTGATGACACCTTTAATTATATTTATACTGAATTATAATACCCTGAATTTTTACCTTTATGTGATCATGAATTTAATCTATGGGATATGAGAATTAAATTGATGTTTAGTGTGGATTTCATGTTAGCATGGCCTATTGAATAACTTTTTCACGTATGTTATTAATAACCAATGAATAATTCACTTTTCCCTTTTTATTATTATATACATTTATTATTTTTTAAATGAAATTTTATTTAAAATACATATTTACATAAATCTCAATTTTGTATCTTTTAAAATATAGTTGTTATATTAATTTAATATAAATTGTTTAATTTGGAAAGGGAATGCACACTAGCATTACCCTTTGAATCATATATATGATTATTGATGGCGGTCCTCTCGGTATGGAACCAACATATTATGAGGGTATGGTACCTATTGAATAATGTTATGGAATAAACTTGGGGATCAAGGTATTCCCCCTTTGACCCCTAGGCATGATTACGTACAGTACAGAACTCAGGAGGGAGGCCATGGTATAGAACCTAAAACTCATGTATGAACGTATTTGTCTACAAATAGGTCTATTTAGTTATTCATCATGGGACCTAACCAATTTGGGTATACAACTATATATATTTGTTTATGGATTTTCTCTATGGAATCAAATTGGATTTCATTAGTAAATGAATTTGGACCTTGGACATCATTGGTATGATACACGAATCATTATATAACTTTTATATTACATAGAATATGATTTACTTTTTATGAATTTACTTTTCATTTTTATATTACATTTCAATTTCATTTCATTAAGACCGTTAGGCGTTGTTTTCCTGTTATTATTCTTGTATGTATGGAAAATGGATATGACACACATTTTTCTATATTATCCTCCTTATGTGGATGCCTTTTTAATAAAACTCATGTATAAATTGGTGAATGTATATCTGTGAAAAAAATTTAATGGAATATGAATACATATACATAATGAGAGGTATATAGTGAAATTCCATCTTAGGATGAAGAAGGTATGGTCTGTCAGGTCTCCATGAGGAATCTAATCCCCACTTATTTATTTATTTATTGAATTTATTAGCAGTTATAGCTACACAATGTTGTATTTTATATTCATGGACTATATATCTTTAGAAACAATTAGTTTTGTGCTAAAGAGTATATCTCACAGCCTATTTGGGACACCATTATACTAGGGAACCCAAAAAGACTTCATTTTTTAAGGTTCAGGTTTATGGGTTATGCTTGTTCTATTCATTGTACATGGGAGTGTAAGATTATAATACTGAAATGGGGATCAATATTCATGATGATATATCTTTAAGGAATTGGTTTATATTTAAAATTACTTATGAATCACTTACTTTAGGTATCTTTCTTTTATATTATTAATCCAAATTGACAAGAATGTTTGTATATTTGGCATTTCCCATCTTATCAGTTACGATTATATTCGGCTTCTCTATATATTATTTATACATATTCCACTATATATTCATTTGTATACCACTATTATACTCAATTTAATAGGTTATAGTCTTCCCACTGTACCTTCATTAGACCCTCACTTTTAGTCAGAATACTTTGGTGTAAAGGGTGGTGCACATGATGCCAAGGGGAAAACATACTTGGGGAACTGTTTTGATTTTACCTTGAATCTGCTAAATAAAATGAAAAGTAAATATTATAATTTTTTTCCTCAATAACATTTATCATAACTTCAAATTAAATAATTCTTGTTTTCATTATAATGATTTATATAAAATTGAAAGTGGAAATGTTTTGAATTGTCAACCTTATTTATATGTGGGATATACCTTGTTGGAGTTTGTTTTTGGACCTATGTATGGTTGTTGAGGGAAGTGAGAGTAATTGAGTTATGGGATATACTTGTTAATTTGAGGCCATTATAATGTGGGGTTCATAAGATAGAAAAATTTCACTCCTTTTATGACTTTTGATTAATCATGACCCATAAGTTATGTGATAATTTGATGAGTATAAATTAATTTCGAACCAATAAATTTGTGTCTGGAGAATCAATGGGGATACTATTATAGATACTAAATTATGCTTGATAACTTATAGAAAGTATTAGGATTATAGGATTTCATGCGACCGTGAGATAGCGGTGACTATCATCCCTCAGGTTGTGGTTTGTGGGAGTCTTGATGTACCATATAGATATGAGACCCAAGATGAATTCCTTGGATAAACCCCGGATTGGTATTTCATGCCCTTTAACCTTTCATGGAGACTCATTACTAGTGATGGAAGAGTTTGGGAGTTCGCTTTGTATTTGATGTAGTGTTTTATAATTCAACATACAATTTTGGTTCATAATGGTCGCCTTCATAAAAAAAATTTAGTCACATTTAATTTCAATATAGTTTTAGGAGAAAAATATCAATATTGATATCTTTAGTCACGAGTCTTATTTTAGAAGGGTTAGGATCATTCAAATTACAACCTCCATCAACTCTCTAGTGTTCTTTTTTATAACATTATTAAAAAAAATTTAATTTAAATATGATTAACCAACAACATATTAAAAAAAGTCTAGTGGAATCTAAATAATGAAAGGTGCTCGGGGTTTTTTGGTTTTTGGCATATGAGGTTACATTGGAATGTTGGTATACATGGGTAGAGGTGGTATGCATGAGAGGGACTCTGATTAAGGTTCTCTACAAAAATATTACCCTTGGAGATGTTTTATTATGGTTAATGTGATTATTCCTAGTACACATGAATAAAAATAACAATAGTGGATGATGTAATTGTATGATGAATGGTTTTATGGGAATGGACTAGTTATGTGACTATCCCTATCGATTAATGATATGCTATTATGAGTTTAGTGAGAGAGAAAAATTATCATAGTGGAATTTCAGAATGATACTCGGGATTTTAGTTGTGTTTTTATGGTTCATTATTATCAGATACTCTTCTTTTTAATAGATGAGTTTGAATAAATATGGGTTTCGTTGGAATGTAGTAGAATAATGACATGCGTGTTGGGTGGATGATTCATGTTCTAGTGGGATGTGAATAGATGGAGTTTGATTTAGGTCCTTGGGGTTTTTTATATAGTTCCCTGAAACTACTAAGTGTAAATTTTTTCACATTGGTGAGAATGTGTTGGATATGTTTTCTCTCACTGGTCTTATGGTGTTTGGTTTTGCGAAATAATATACTACAATTCTTGAAATAAAATATTTTTTTCATGTAGGATGGGGTTCACTATAATAGTGATGAGGGGAATGTGGCTATGTGGTCATAGTGACACAATGATTTTGGGTAAGAATTGTTACATTCTTGTGGTGGGGATAAGATTATTGATGGATCAAGATCTATGTCAGGATTAATTTGGTGTTGAACCTCGATGTGACAATAAATGGTTCTTATGGTTGATATAGCAGCACGACTTGAGATTATAAAAAAGATTATTGTTTTTATGAAACCTATTTTGGATGGTGTTATAAGACTGGTATGTGATAACCTGAATAGTATGAAGTACACCATCATAAGTTTAATTGTGTAGAAAAATTATTCATAGGATTTTAGAAGAATCCAATAGTAATATTTACATGATACAGGGGCAGGTTACTATTTTCTAATGTAGTAGTTCTAAAGGATAAAATTTACTTGCATCCTATAGATATAGTTTTTATTGATCTATGGAGAATCAGACATTGGGATCATAAATAGATTAGTGATGGAACTATATAGATGGTACAATGTTGTGGGAGATATAGGAAGATCATGAAGATCTAACTCTAATGTGATAGGTATTGGTGGTGTGTGATATTGAGTGATAGATGATATTTATGGTGTTAAAATATATACTGGTAAATGATTTATAATTAAATATTTTCCACATTCAAATTCTGGTAGACTAGAATATTTTATCGGATGAGGACCATGTTTGGACATTATAACTAAGTTGGTTTTCTGTTATGTGAACATGATCAGGTCAATGGTGTCTCTGGGCTCACCAAATTGAATTATTCAATAAATAAATCATTGATTTTTATGATGAATTGTCTTTAAATGATTGATTTAAAACTTAGTAGTCTTGTTCATATGATCAAAGGGTACCATTGTGGATTACGAAGACATGGTGGGGCAGGATAATGGTGCATCTGTGGTTGAGGCCATGTGTTAATGGGAAAATCTATCCAAGTAAGGTTTTAATTTCTTTTCTACGGGTAATATGTTGTATTATGCTGGATAAAACTAAGGTTGAATATTTTGGGGTAGGATTGGTGAGTTTTTATGATGTTTGAGGATGTTTTTTAGAATGAGTTTCATTGATTAACTGAGTTTTAGATGATCAAGGTTCATCTAGTTGTTTTCAAATTTTTCATTGATAAGGTGTACTGGTGTTGGACAATTGGTTTCATTAATATTTTGGTATAGAGAAATTGGAACTATATCAAAACCACCATTGGGATACTATGATCATTCAATGATCATAAATTCCATTTTTTGAGAGGGTTGGTGATTAGAATTGGACTCATTTAGCTATGACCTATGATGGAGAGAGCTATATTCGTGATTGGAATTTAGATGAATACACCTTGAATAACTTAGGGAAATAATGTTTGGGGATAACCATCTTGTGGTTTTGATTTGGAGTTTAAGTGGTGGCTTTTATTCATTTGTTTAAGCCTATTGGGGTCATAGTAGTTGTCCAAAAAATGTTCACTATTCTACTTTGGAAAGACATCAATGAGTTGGAGTTGATGAATAACATAGTTTGGACAATATATTTGGATAACTTAATTAGTCAGTGTGTATATGGATGGGGTTTTAATTTCATATGGGAACTCATATATTTTTTACTAGATGTATAATTTTTAAAAATCATGGTTGGATTGAGAATACCAAAGAATTATTATATTGACATATTATTAAGGAAACTTATGGTGCTCAATATTTTCTTTGGTTTCATGAATACCTCACATGAGACTAGGATGAGTATTTGGTGTTTTGGGGACTTCAACTCAAGGTTCATGGTTTGGTTTGTAAGGTTTCAGAGAAATCATACAACACCCTATGTGGGAGGGGGTTCTTAGATCCATTTAAATTTAGATTAGTTGAGTTTCACAATTCAAACTTTATTTAGGTAAAAAATTATTTTTAGAAGAACCTGTAAAACTGGTCTTGGAAATAGGGGTTAGAACATATACATGACATAATTAGATAAAAAACATGTTAGTTGTTGTAGAGATTTATATGTTTTATTTGAATGAAAGGAGTAAGGATGTTATAATACACAGACCCAACATTTGTGGTGTGGTGTCATGAGAGTGTGTTGATTGCATGATTTGTGAATAGTTTTGAAAATATTGTGGCTAAATAAAGTTCCCCATAAAAATTTTCACTACTAAAAATCCCACCTATACAAACATCCATATCCCAACATGTTCATAATAATATTGGGTTAGTTATTTCTAGGAATGGATTTCCTAGTGGTTTTAGTAAACTGTTGGGATATGAACCCATATCCCAATAGTTTATTTACACCAATGATATAGTATTAATTAAATAAATGGTATACCCATTGTTTTATAAAACTTTTGGGATAAATTACCCCCAAAATAGACAACATTCAGCCTCCATATGGTATAATTGATTGGCCCCCTTTTCCATAAATGAGATGTTGTCCTCTTTTTCATAGCTTGTGAGCGGTTCTTCCCAACTGGGGATCCAACCACGATTCATGTAATTTTTTTCTTCCACATAAAATCAGTAAGTTGTAACTGCGTTATATCTTCTTCCTCAATATATCTTTGATTATTTCATTCATTTCCACTACAATCTCCTCAAGTTAAATGTGAACACATGATCACTATTCTATTGTGTTATTTTATCCACATTGTTTTATGATCCCCTTATGTGATTGATTTTTTTAACTGCCCATT
The DNA here is from genome assembly GCA_963277665.1 of Viscum album. Taxonomy (NCBI): domain Eukaryota; kingdom Viridiplantae; phylum Streptophyta; class Magnoliopsida; order Santalales; family Viscaceae; genus Viscum; species Viscum album. Next base: position 619,705,911 of record OY728128.1, read on the forward strand.
CATAAATGGTTATACAATTAAACATACCAGTTGTGTGTGGATATAATTTTTTTTAATAAAACAGCGATGTAGTAGAAGAGAATATGTTGTAAAATCCCACTTTTAATTGAAATTTTTGTAATAATGGTGGCTGAAATATATTTATATTCATTGTAGTGTGTAATCTATTTTTTACATTGTGATTATTTTGGATCTTTTTTGGAAAATTATGGTGTGGATGATGACAATTTACATTGTAGAATGTGTTGTAGAAGCAAGTTTGTGGTTAGTTATTAGGGGTTAATGGATGGTGGTGGTTGTTCTGTGATGGTTATATCGTGGTGATGATGTAACATCGTGGTTCTGGGTGCCACCGAAAGTTTCCACATACCTAGTTGGACCCATAATCTCAAGTTAATTTCCCTAAATTCCAGAGGCTATTGACATGGAGCTAGGTCCTTGGGTGTGATAGTGGGGAAACAATGCCCTCATTGGTAGAATAACACAGTGGATGAAAAATGTATAATAGTAGCAGAAACAGTGATTCCATAAAATTAGAAAACAAAGGAAGACTAAAAGTAAATAATCAAATACAGCTTATATATGTAAATAAATATGCATGTAACATGTATCTAGGAATGCAGCTAAACAAGTCACAATGCGTAAATAAAGTACTAACCCATAGTATAAAGAAAGCATGTAAACTCTAATAGCATATCAAGCCTCATCTTGGTCCCATGATCACTATCTCCACATCAATCAAGTACCTAAAGTGGAAGGGTGATTTCCCATATCAATACATGAAACAATATAATATTTTTGGGCACAAAATCATTCCCCGAATAGGGTGTTATATGAATCCCATAGGCATCCACCCAATGATCTATGCCTAACCGTCACTAAATATATATAACAAGAAAAAATAAAAAATGAAGTAAACAACAAGGAAGTACTCAAATTATATAGTCCTACAAATTTAATACATTCTTTGAAATTTAATAATTATTACACCAATCATTCTCTAGTTACCCTCTAGGAAATTTCCAATATCTTAACCCCTCTAGTTCAACATATTATAAAATAATAAGGATATAACAACCCCCTGGGATAGCTCACACAGTCTAACCCCTTTGGTCTCATGCAAAAAAAGACACTCTGAGGAAGAACTCGCCATCAATTCCCCCAATAGCCTTTTAATGATAAACTAGAGACACTCTAAAGAATCACTCAACATCAATTACCCATGTATTCTCATAACAATAACTATAGACATTGTGAGGGAGCACTTAACATCAATCCTCCCTATGTTCTCGCAGCGGGAAAAGTACAATAGACACTCTAGGGAAGCCCTCAACCTCAATTTCTCCTATGGTTTCATTTCACCAAGTTACCACAACCCTAGATAAAGCAGTCGTGCATAAACAATATTATTCAGCTAATGTAAATCACTAATACTACTTGGATAAATGGATATAAAGCATTATACAAGAATGTCAGATAATATCACTCTATCCTATCAGCACTAGGCATGGAAAACAGAGAATCCAAACAGGCAATTATAGACCCAACAACCAATATCAGATCAAACAAGGTAAAAACATCAATATAAAGCTAAATAACCCTATTTGAAATCAAAAACTGATAATCAAGAAAAAAAGGCATGGAAGGCATTAAAAGTTTTAAATTCTCTAAACACGCAATTCCCTAAACTAGGGTATTGGGTGATTTTTTCATATTTAATTCAAATAAAATCTATGGAAAGTCACAAACCACCAACCACAGTGTGGTTTGATTGATATAGTTGATTATCATCCTTTTATTTGACCTATAATGTTGTAGATCTACAAAAATTTCTAAAACTATCAACCATGTATATCTTACGAAAGAGGAGGAATCAAGAGAAGAGGATGCAGAAGAAGGACTAACTCGCCAAGACAATTCAAACACAATAGATGGTGTTTGAGTTAGACCAAAGACAATCGATCGAGGGCATGAAGAAGTATCGGCAATATCTGGTTTCCCTCGAATGAGACAGAGACAAAAGAAGATGTTTCTGTAAACGAGAGGTGACGCCAGTCTGATATAACAATTCAATATAAAAATTCATGGTGTGTTCCCTGAGTATACATGGCATGTATATGCTTTTATCAGGGCCCACTTTAGTCAGTCTCCAGGTCACCTCACACGTCCATGTACTAGGCCGCTACACGACTAGTGCACGGCTACACGCGACAACCAGGTACACAGTGTGTACTCCTAAGTTCACAGTGCGTACTCCTTAAATTTCTAGAAACTACTCTTTTTCTAAAATCATCAAAAATCAACATCCATACCTTTAATGAATATCTGGGTTCTTAAAAACTTCCCCCCTTAAAGAAATTATTCCCCAAATTTCCTTAATATGGAGGCACATAAGGAGAATCTTTGAACAACTCCAACAACTACAATCGCACATCGGCCTCCATATCACATGTCTTGTCCTATGCTCACATGTGCTAACATAGAACCCATACTAGAGAAATAGACCAGCCAGAGAGAACCATTATGTTGTGATCAAAAATCCAGATAGGATTCTGCTCTAATGATGAATCCACCTCCAACTAAACTTCATCGAGTTGAAAACATGAGATGGTTCTAAAAAGTAAAACCATAGTTGAGAATCATAGAAGAATTCATGCATAGATTGGTACCTTTGAGGTAACTTCAACAAATAGGCAACCTGAAAAACACTCTCCAGAACCTCACATGGACCATCATATCTCGGCGAAAGATTTCCCCCTCTTCTAATCCTCCTATGTACCAACCTTGTCGTGACACACATGAAAGCCTAATATCTGACCTCAAACTCTTGAGGTTGTCTCCATCGATCAGCATAAGACTACTTTTGTGATTGTGGTATAGCCTTCCTCTTCTGAATCATCTCAATCTTTTCTGTGGTCTTCGGGACAAGATGAAGTCCCAGCATATTTTTCCCTCAAACTTCTAGCCAACATAGGGGTGATTTTTATGGCCTACCGTACAAATCCTCATAAGGTTCCATTTGAATAGTTTCAAGAAAACTACTATTAAAGGAATACTCTACTAGAGGTATGTGCTTCTCTTAAGATCCTAGAAAATCTATGATGCATGCTCAGAGCATGTCCTCTGGTACCTATATTATACGCTCAGATTGGCCATCTATATGGAGATGGTAAGCTGTAATTAGAAGTACCTGTGTACCCAAAAACATATTTAGTCCCACCCAGACCCATGAAGTAAAACGGGAATCCATGTATGAAATTATAGAGTGAGGAACCCCATGAAAATTCCCAATATCCTAGATGTAAAACCTACCTAGCTCATCAACACTGATGGTTTCCTTGATTGGTAAGAAATGTTAATCCTTCCTGAGTCTGTTAGTGAAAACCCAAACCGCATCATTCCCTCGAGGTGACATCGGAAACCCTGTCACAAAGTCCATCACGACATCATTCCACTTCAACTTGGTAATGAGTAACTACTTACAAAGCCCTACATGGAGCTGACACAATTCCTTCAACTACTGTAAGGTCGAAAACCTCATGAAAAAACTAGTGACATCTCTCTTCATCCCTGGCCACTAATACTGACAGTGTAGATCTATATACATCTTATTGACACCAGGATGAACTGCACAAACTAAATAATGGAAATCATGCATCAGCTCCTTGCGTAAGTTTGCTAACAGAAATACCCACTTATGAAAGCACAAGATCTCATCCTATCCTATTGTCCATCCAGGAATAGGGTCCTCTCCTAAAACCCTCTTCTATAGGACTTGGCCATCAACATCTGATGGATGCCTCATTCGCAGTCGCTCAAGCAGAGGTAACCACTATAGAAGAATGGAACGTATGTCCCTGTCTGTCATGAACCTCAAATGTATCTCATTGAAATGAGCAATATGCTTCCACTCACTGTTGGCACCCTAAACTGCATGTATATGAGTCCTCCTACTCAAAGCATCAGCCAATACATTTCCTTTCCTAGGAGTGTAGGCAAGATCAAAGTAAAAGTACTGAAGGTACTCATGTTGTCACAATAGATGAGACCCATACGCAACGACTCCTCCTTGAATAAGCTCTTATCCCATCGTGATACTTGATGAATCACAGTAAACTATATTACTCATTACAGGATCTATAAAAACTAGTATTGGGGCAGAAGTCAACCTCCCTTTCAGCTCCTAGAAGGCTGAATCGCAGGAATCTATCAACAGGTACTTCACACCCTTCATTGTCAGGCCCTTCAATGGCGCTACTTAGCGTGAAAATTTCTGTATGAAACGTCTGTAGTAACCATCCTACCCGAGGAAACATTTTACCTTGAAAATTTTCTTTGGATGCTCCTAGGAAACTTGTAATTTCAATTTCACTAGTTCTATTGATAATCATGTCTCAGAGATAACATGACCCATGAAGTTAATCTAGACCATCCAAAAGTGGGATTTTAAGAGCTTAGAATATAACTGATACTCTCTCAGTGTACTCAAAATGATCGCATGATGGGTATAATGGTTGTTTCGAGTTTGAGAGTACACCAAGATATCGTCTACAAAAACCACCACGATGAAATCCTAGTAATGATGAAATGCTCGGATCATCAGTTCCATAAGAACTGTAGGCGCGTTCATGAGACTGAACATCATATCCATGTAATCATATAGGAAGTAACTGCTTTAAATGGTTGTAAGAGGTATAACATAGGGTCTAACGCACAACTGATGATAACTGGATCTCATGTCAATCTTTAAGAACACCTGGGATCCTCGAAGCAGATCCCAGAGAGCATCAGTCCTCCGTAAGGGATATTGGTTCTTGAATGTCAACTAGTTCATCTTTCGATAGTCCACTCAATGTTTGAGGGTACCTTCTTCCTTCTATGAAAATTGGACATGCAAACCCCACATATTAGTACTGGGTCGGATGGAAACATTTTCTTGTAACTCATCTAACTGCTTCTTGAGCTCATGTAACAATAGTATATCGATCCTATAAGGATGAATAGACACTGGTTCCACTCTTGGCACAATTTCAATTGAAAATATTTCCTCTATCTTTGGAGGAAAACCTCAAAATTCCTCCGGAAATAAATCCTTGAAACGATCCTCCACTGGTGGAATGTCCATTTGTGAAGTCCCTAGGTCATCCAGATATAGACTAGAAGTTTGAGCTATAACTTATCCAAACACATGATGCTCAGGTCCTGATCTTCTTGCCTGGACATCACATTCTCCCTTTTGTAGAAACAATATACCCACTATTGATGTGAAACTTACCCTAAAATGATATAAATTGACAAAAACTTAGAAGGGAACCAAATAGTCCATTCTGAGAATGAAATATTATCCTTTCATCTCTAATACATGAAGGAACTGTAAGAAGTGACACCCCCCAACCTCAAGAGGGAACTCCTTGAATTGACATAAACTAGATGTTCTAGTCCCCAATAGTGTCTCTTGCATAAATACATCGACATAAGTAATTATACCAAGCCAAAGGTTCTTCACAACGTCAACATATACAAAACTATGGGAAGCCCCTCTATCAAAAAGTGCAGTAGCTAAAACTAATGTAACCAAAATTGTACCTCTAACTGTACAGGGTCTGGGATGTTTCTCTTGATAGGTTTGCTCTACTATGAATGTCAAACCTACACCACAGCCCTACATCCATTCTATACCACCCTGAACTGATCCCCCTGTTATTTATGAAAGCATAGAAATTGGATACCATGGCCGCAGCCTTTACCTCATCATGAACGACCGGACGGAATCCAGTTCCTAGACTGATTAAAAACTAGAGTTCATATTACTGAACTAAGTGTCATAGAAGAACCTCTTTCACCAGATGCTGGTGATAAAACAGATAGAAACATTGATGATTACCCATCATTCCATAAGATCAGCACTCAACTTGGTCTCTCGGGAAATGTGGCCTCTTATGTCATCCATTCCAAAATTGGTAGCAAGCCACATGGCTACCTGAATGTGCATCCCTCTTACTCAAAACTCCACATGTAGACTCCCCGCATTGATTCCTACTATCAGTCGGAGAAGCACCAACACTGGATGTTGAACCACCCTGACCTGCAGCTCTAGAATCCCGTAGGTTGTTCTTTTTGATCAGCGCCTAGTTGAATATTGAATATAGGGTCATCAACCTATATATTTTCACCTGATATCAGATGTAATGTCATAGACCATCCTCAATGTTCCTCGCTATAAATAACTCATCACCCCTAGAATGGGTATGAAGTGTTGTAGCTCTGTGAAGTGGGAAGAATTCTCCATGATAGTGAGAGTATCCTCCTCCAAACTCATGAAATCTTGAGCTCGATCAGCCCTAAAAGTCACTGGGTAGACATAGTCATAGAAGGTATTATAGAACTCATACTAATCCATAACCATCTCAAATCCTGCCTAAGAAATCACATTTCATGATTTCTTGGAAGAATCCCAAAGCATGTATGTAGCAAGCTTCACCTTACATTCTGGAGGCGTCTATTGATGTTCGAAGATAGATACCATGACTTCAAACCATGAATCTGCAGCATGAGGTCCTCCATCCCATGAGAAATTAGGAAGATTTATCTACTAAAAAACTTGTTTCAACTCTTCCATAGATGGGGAAGGATGAGGTGCTCCCAAAATGTCCTCATAAACCTCATAAATCCTTCTCAGAACTGTGCATCTGCTCCTATATCCGGAATGACGGCTAGTGCCATGACAAGCAAAATGGGAGGATCTTCTTGTAGTACCCTATCTACCATGTCTGGTGTCTTTCCATTTCCCTATATTTGGCATACAACTAGAGGACGTATCGATGGAATAAATCGGCATGGTCAAGATCACACCTCAGTTCAAGACTATTAATGACTAAAACATAGAAGTTCAAGAAGGGAACATGAGAATGAAAATATTTATGTTTTAGAAAATAGGGTTACATTGAATGTATACCCTCTACACAATGTGTTCCATTAATTTTCAACATTGGTGTGCACATTAGCTAGAACTGGTCATGTAACACCCCTACACATGGCGTGTTCATACTATGACACAACATGTACATGAATTTTCCCTCTATCCCAATTTCTTTTACAATGATAGAACTAAATTGGTTCTTATCTTTGTAACTCTACATGATGTGTGCACCGTGGAAACGACGTGTATCCCTTATGTCATAACCTTCAGTGTTGTTAGTCACACGGTCGGTGACACGGTCAAATCTACATGGCGTGTAAGAAGGGAAAAAAATGTGTACAACCTGAGTTACATCCACCAATGTCGTTGGTTAGATAGTTGTGTACACAAGTCATAGAACACGACGTGTACCCTAATAACACGACGTGTTTCACCACATATTTAACATCCTCATGTCTCTTCCCACACAGCTAGTCACATGGCTCGGTGCATGGATCATAGAACATGACGTGTACCCCAATTACATGGTGTGTGTCACAAAACTTATCCCAACCCCATGTCTCTTCCCACAGTGCTAGTCACACAGATTAGGACTACAGGGTGTGTACATATGATACATGGAGTGTACTACAGAAAAGTTTTTCCTTTATGAACAGAAGGACTGTAACACCCGAGACTTTTATGTTATATAAACCATCAAAGGAATCTTTTTCTACAAAACACTTGCTTGGCTTTCTTTACACGCAATCACGACCTTCCTCGATAGCTTGCGTCGTACGCAATACTGAGTTTCACTAAACAACAATATGCTATTAAAACTAGCCGTTATGAATAGTAATAACCACTTTTTGAAATTTTATAAATTTCTTTTTTCAAAATGGACTTCATTTTTGGACTCAGAATATCGAAATTAGCCTAGGGTGAAATTTTGGTATTTTTCTGAAAACTTTCAATTTTTGATGAATAGTGAAACCACTAAGTGGTAGGTTAAAAAACTGAATTTTGCATAAAACTTAATTTTACCGCTTCTGTGAATGGAATTTCAAAAATCCGAGAGACATGGTTAATATCAAGGACTAAAATGTGGTTCAATGAGATGAAAATAATTTTTTGGTGAATAGTAACTTTTTACTATTTTTACCGCGGTTAATAGTAAATTGGGTAACTAAGGGTAAATATGATATCAATATTACCCTAACACATGTCCTAATTCTATTGGACAAGTGTAATTCGACCAAAAACAAACTTAGGAATAAAATATGACCATTTAGGCCCACTTGGATTAGATTAGGACATTTATTATTAATTTATTTAAAGAAGGGTTAAAATAGTTAAAATCAAAGTTTAATAAGTAAATCATTTTTAATATGGGGTTATACATAAGATAAATTCGACTATAAATATTCATTATAAAGCTAAAAAGATTTCCTACATAATGGTATTTTATTTGTAATTTTTAGACATTAAATAATTTAATTTATTTATGACACAAAGATGATGAAGTAATTATCTTATTAATGAAATATTGACATAATTGATAATATAAATACCAAAATAAATGTAATTTAAGACTTTTTATGAATTACACTAATTTTCTAGGTTACTATGATATATTAGTGTTGATTTAATCAACTTGGTTCGAACATATAATTCTGTTATGACTTTCACAAAAATCATATATCAAATAGTGTCAAAATTGACACAAAATAGTTTTTAAATCAAATATTATATTATTAATTGTTATTTTATTCCTAAAAATCTAAGGTTCGGCCAAATGACTTAGATAAGGATATATATATTAATAATAAACAATTTGGGGTTCGTTTGGCATGTTATAGTAATTGTATTAACCATATAGTGAAAGAAAACAAAAAGACATGGTAAAAGTTAAATTATTTAACTTAGAGTTAAATCTAATTGATAAGGTTAAAATAATACCCTAAACTTGTCTAAATACTATTGGTTTATAGTATTTCGATCCCTCCCCACCTTATCTTCGAAATAAGACCCTTCGGAACCATTATAAACCGATTTTTACTTTAATATAAAATAATATTTTGAGATATTCCTAAGGTGCCCCTCTCCTCCCTTATAAAAGGGCACCTCCTCCCCCTCCTCCTCACACCAAATTGAGCACTCAAGCTCGGCCAACCCCTTCCATTTTCTCCTCTCCACTTCCCTAGAATAATCCTAGAGGTCATGGTCTTCTCCAAAGACCAATCTTAGTTCCTTAAGTGGAGGATTCAAAGAGGCGTTCCAAAGAAGAGGTAATATCCATTACCGATCTTTTCAATTTCTTTCTTCTTCAACTTCTTCTTCTTTAGTTGTTTCATGATAAAGTAATAACATAAGTATTACTTACATACTGATATTTTATTATAAATATGAAACAACCCTAATTCACCTTCTATCCATCCTACGGAAAAATGAAATCACCGCGCGTGCGTACGTACGGAATACCGTCTCCACGCCGTGGTGTAATCTATTTTCCACCATCACCTTAAAAGGATGGGTATAATGGTGTAATGAGTAACTATATATGATTATTATGAATTAATATTGATACTGAAATAATATATATATACTCCAATACAATTCCACGATCATAGGAACGATATCATCACTCGTGTGTACGTACGGAATACCGTCTCCACGATGTGATGCGACTCGTTCTACATGATCTTCATTTCATAATGATTATATAAATGAATTGAATGAATGAATATGGTATATACAACACTAATACCATTCTGTAAATGAATTATCTATAACCTAAAGATAAGAATAAGAATTTATTCGACAAAACACGCATAAGAACAAAAAGTTATAAAGACCCGAGTAACAAGTAACAATGAAATATTACTAACAAGAAGCTAATAATATGACCATATATGATATCATATCAATATGTATGATTCTGGAATAAGTCAATAACATTATTTAAACCATTATACAGGAGCTTCGGACACGAACAAAGCAAATCGGACTTAAGGTAAGGGAAAATATCACAATCTCATTTTTATCCGAGATTGTTTAAACTTTGGTATTTACTGGGGTGTATTTTATCATCCACATCCATGTTCCCTCAATATGTAATATTGTTTCCATCCACTTGCAATAGTTTAAATCCAATTTTACCCTTAGATGAGTTTTTAGTAAAGAATATGAAAGGAATCTTTTGTCGTTTTTCCGTACGAGGTACTTTTTGACTTTTCCGACAAAAGTACGAAGAATGTTTTTTTTAACATATACGGCATGAATGGATTTTTAAAACATTACTTCAAAGAAGCTTCCTTTACAAGTTTTCAAGTTTATTTTTAATAAACTTCTTTTATTTTAAAGTTGTATGACATGTTATGAAAGGAAAAATGTTTTTGAAGAAGAAAGGATATTTTCCTCAAGAATTCAATTCAAGTGTTTTATCAAAATTATTTTCCATCTAAGATAATAAAGGGTTCTGTTTCTATCCATATTTTTACATTGATTTGACTATGTTGTGATGGAATTATGTTTATGAATTCCTTTATCTTATATGAATTGATTTATGATGTCATGATGTTTCAAGAATCACATTTTTGTTACATGTGTTATGCGATGATGTATGATTTATGATTATGTGGCACACATAAGAAAGGATTCATTATAAGATGGGTGGGACCTATATCTCCCTCCAATGCATTGGGTAAAGATTTTATATCTCATGATATAGACATGGCTGGAACGGAAGGTTATTTCGGTTCAGTGATACAGGACTTAAACGAGGAGTGAACTTGGTTCAGAAAGGGACTTTGTCCACTAAGATAGTCTTGGAAATGAGTCTTGACTAACAAGAAATGATTTTCCATGATTATGTGTGCATGCCACAAAGTTTCAAGACTTATGTTATGATTATGGGGATCTCATTTTCACTTCTATGATTTATTCCATGATAAGATATTATGATCTCTTTTGCAGGTGTTGATTTTCAAAAAGATATGATATGATTTTTATTTCCTTTATTTGCCCTTGCTGAGCATTTGAGCTCACCCTTTTATGTTTTCTTTTCCCCAGGTCAGGAAGATGGATATTAAGTAGAATATTCTAAAAGGGACCCTAGATATGATGAAATAAATGGGAGACACTGTAGAAGATTTATGAACCAGTTGTTTATGTTTCCCAGTTTCTAAAGACACTATACCTATACGGTCCTTTGTGGTTTTATCATATGTTGTAATAAGTGTGCTTCAATTTTTGAAATATTAAAAATGTATGTAAAGTATGGGTCGTTATAGTTGGTATCATAGGAAAGGTATAGTCAACCTTTGGAAACTAGGATGTGAAAGCCTTAGTAAGAACCCTAAGGATAAGTCTAAGCATAGAACACAATCTTAGTGTTTTAGAAATGTCCTTGAATAACCTAGGATAAGACCTTAAGCATGAAAATTTTATTCTTGAATTATGTGGTTTTCCTATTATAATTAGTGTTGCTCACACTATTCTTCTTGGTTTTAGTCAATGGCTGGAACCCGAAGGAACCGTGTTAATGCGGAATGCGATGGGCAATGCAATGATTGTCCCCCTGAGAAAACAAACGATATGGGAGCTGGAATGCAAAATCTTGTAGCCATGCTCACACAACTTTCTCAAGCTATGAATCATGCAGGATTTCCAAACGAGCAAAGGAGGGAGCAACATTCTGTTGAATCCTTCATGAGGCAGTGTCCACCTTCTTTCAGCAGATCTACTGATCCATTAGTTGCTGAACAATGGATTAGTACTACTGAAAAGATATTTTCAGTTCTTCAATGTTCTGAGCATGATAAGGTCATCCTAGCAGTGTACCGTTTGGAAGGAGATGCTGATCAATGGTGGAATCTTGTTAAGAATACGAGGCAAAGGGATGAAATTGAGTCTATGGAATGGGACGAGTTCAAGAACTTATTTTTCAATAAGTACTTCCCTCGTATTCTCCGAACAAAGATGGAGAAAGAGTTTCTTGAACTGAAGCAAAGGGATGATGAATCTGTTGGTACCTATGAAGCAAATTTTACAAGACTTGCAAGGTACGCTTCTGGTATTATTATCCAACCTGAGAGTAAGATCGATCGATTCTTTAGTGGCTTAAAACCAAGTCTTCGAAGGGCGTTAGCCATAAGGGACTTCAATAGCTACGAGGAAATCGTTCGCTGTGCTCTCAAAGTCGAGATGGAGATTGGAATAACCCATCAGTCACATGGGTTTGATAAGAAGAGGAAGATGGAATTCAAAGGAAACTCTAAAGAACACAATGAAAATAATATGAACTTTACCTTATGCTCAAAGTGTGGAAAGAAACATGGAGGGAGTTGTCTTAAAGGGACAAGTAAATGTTTTAAATGTGGAAAAGAAGGTCATCGGGCATTTGAATGCCGTGATAATGGGAGGAAGATGTCTAATGACACAAACAAAGGAAGGGATACACAGAATGAACCTACTACACTTCAATGTTTCAAGTGCAAGGAGATGGGGCATTATGCCAATCAATGCCCAAATCCAAGGGTTGATGATGATGGTCGACGTCAACAAAATCTTAAGGCTAAAGACAAAGGAAAGTCACATGCAATTTCTATCAGCGATGTGGAGTACGATAATGATGTGGTGAAAGGTACACTTACCATCCACTCTAAAGTACCAAATGTTTTATTTGATTATGGATCCACCCACTCTTTTATTTCTGAAGACTTTTCTAAGGGTATCACAGTATTACCTCAACAATTAGATGTTGAGTTAGCTGTGACAACACCTAATGGCACATCAATCGCATCAAAAGTTTATAATTCTTCTCCGATCGAAGTTTGTGGGAAAGTGATTCCTGCAAATCTTGTGATCCTTCCTTTAGTGTAATTTGATGTGATTCTTGGCATGGATTGGCTTTCTCTACATGGAGCTCATATCGATTGCCAAAGAAGGGAAGTCACATTTCATATTCCAGATCAATCTACGATCGTCTATCAATGCAAGGATGAACATAACCTTCCAGTGGAAATTTCTTCCATCTTATGGGTATTGATTCCACTAAATGAAGGTTATTTATCTCAAATGTTTGGTGAGAAACTCACGATTAAGAATATGCCCATTGTACGGGAGATTGATGATGTCTTTCCGGAGGAATTACCGGGTCTTCCACCAAATCGTGAAGTTGAGTTTTCAATAGAACTCGTACCGGGTGCTTTGCCTATTTCAAAGACACCTTATAGAATGGCCCCAATTGAGTTGCAGGAATTGAAGAAGCAACTCCAAGAGAATCTTGATAAGGGATTCATACGCCCTAGTGCGTCACCTTGGGGAGCACCTGTTCTATTTGTTAAGAAGAAAGATGGATCAATGAGACTTTGCATTGATAATCGAGAACTTAACAAGATCACTATCAAGAACAAATATCCTATCCCACGCATTGATGACTTATTTGACCAACTACGCGGAGCTCAATACTTTTCCAAGATTGATCTTCATTCAGGGTATCATCAATTAAGGGTCAAAAGGGAGGATATACCAAAGACGGCTTTCCGTACAAGGTATGGACACTATGAATTTATAGTGATGCCATTTGGTCTTACTAATGCCCCTGCTATCTTCATGGATCTAATGAATAGAGTCTTTAGAGACTATCTTGATCAATTTGTGGTAGTCTTTATAGACGATATTCTTGTCTATTCAAAGAGCAAGGAAGAGCATGAAGATCACTTGAGAATTATATTGAAGACCCTGAGAAAGGAGAAGCTTTATGCCAAATTTACCAAGTGTGAATTTTGGCTTCAAAAATTTGCATTTTTGGGTCATATAATCTCAAAAGAGGGGATATCTGTGGATCCAGCAAAAACAGAGGATATCGAAAGATGGTCAAGACCAACAACAGTAACTGAGATCCGAAGTTTTCTTGGATTGGCTGGATATTATCGACGTTTTGTAAAGGATTTTTCACGATTATCTATTCCACTCACCAAGTTGAATCGGAAAGGAGTTAAGTTTGTTTGGACAGAGGAATGTGAAGAGAATTTCAAGGAGTTGAAAAGAAGGTTATCCAGTGCACCTGTGCTCACACTGCCTTGTAGTGGAGAAAGGTTTGTGATTTACAGTGATGCATCAAAAAAGGGATTGGGGTGTGTTCTTATGCAAAATGATATGGTGATAGCTTATGCCTCACGACAGTTGAAAATCCATGAGCAAAATTACCCAACACATGATTTGGAGTTGGCTGCAGTAATCTTTGCATTAAAGATTTGGAGGCATTACCTTTATGGTGAAAGGTGTGATATTTATACTGATCATAAAAGTTTAAAGTATATTTTCACACAAAAGGAGTTGAATATGCGTCAAAGAAGATGGTTGGAGCTGATTAAGGATTATGACTGCTCAATCCATTACCACCCTGGGAAAGCAAACAAGGTGGCAGATGCATTAAGTCGACAAGACCATGCTAGTTTATCCATGATGAGGATCACAAAAGATCCAATATTTATGGATTTACAAAGGATGGATCTTGGAATTATAATGGAAGGGGAAAAATCTTATCTTTCTCAAATGAATGTTCAACCATCTATACATGTGAAGATTAAAGAGGCACAGAAAGAAGATGTCGAGTTACAAAAGAAGGTAAGAAATGTTCCTGAATTCAACCATGATTGTGATGGGATAATAAAGTTCAGGAATCGGGTTTGTGTTCCTCCCATCCCCGAATTAAAGAATGAGCTGCTGGATGAGGCTCATAGTTCATCATTCTCTATTCATCCTGGAAGCACAAAGATGTATAGGGACCTGAAAGAGTACTTCTGGTGGGATGGCATGAAAAGAGATGTTGCTGAATATGTCTCTCGATGCTTGGTTTGTTAACAAGTTAAAGCTGAGAGACAAAAGTCTAAGGGGATGTTACAACCATTACCCATACCCGAATGGAAATGGGAAAACATCACTATGGACTTTGTCACAGGACTTCCTAAAACATCCAAAGGCAATAATGCTTTCGGGGTCATAGTTGATCGTCTTACAAAGTCTGCACACTTCATTCCTATTAGAGAGGATTTCTCTCCAGATCAGCTTGCCAGGATATATGTAAAGGAAGTGGTAAGATTGCATGGAGTACCACTTTCTATTATATCTGATCGGGATCCGAGATTTACCTCGAAGTTCTGGCGAAGTCTTCAGCATACTCTGGATACAGAGTTGAGTTTCAGCACTGCTTATCATCCCCAGACAGACGGTCAGTCTGAGAGAACAATTCAAACCCTAGAAGATATGTTGAGAGCTTGCTCTATGGATTTCAAAGGAGGTTGGGATCAACACCTACCTTTGGTGGAATTTTCTTATAATAATAGCTTTCACTCCAGTATTCAGATGGCTCCTTATGAAGCTCTCTATGGAAAGAAATGCAGGACTACAACTTGCTGGGATGAAGTTGGGGAAAGAAAGATACTAGGACCTGATCTCGTTGATGAAATGGCAGAAAAGGTCAGATCTATTCAACAACACATAAGAGCAGCTCAGAGTCGACAGAAAAGTTATGCCGACAACCGAAGAAAATACCTAGAGTTTGAAGTGGGTGATAAAGTGTTCTTACGAATATCTCCCTGGAAGAGGGTTATGAGATTTGGAAAGAAGGTGAAGTTGAGCCCTAGATATATCGGTCCTTTTGAAATACTGGATCGTGTTGGGAAGGTAGCTTACCGATTGGCGCTTCCACCAAATCTCTCTCAAGTTCACGATGTGTTCCATGTATCTCTCCTGAGAAAGTACATACCAGATCCTTCACATGTACTCAGCTCAGAAGTTGTACCGCTGGAGCAAGATCTTTCTTATGAAGAACAGCCGATAGAGATTCTGGATCGTAGCGAAAAAGTCCTACGAAACAAGACCACTCGCTTGGTGAAAGTTTTATGGAGGAACCACCAACTTGAAGAAGCTACATGGGAGCTTGATGATATGATGAGGGAGAAGTATCCTCATTTGTTTGTTACAAAGTGACGAATTTCGAGGGCGAAATTCTTTTTAAGGGGGGTAGAATGTAACACCTGAGACTTTTATGTTATATAAACCATCAAAGGAATCTTTTTCTACATAACACTTGCTTGGCTTGCTTTACACGCAATCGCGACCTTCCTCGATAGCTTGCGTCGTACGCAATACTGAGTTTCACTAAACAACAATATGCTATTAAAACTAGCCGTTATGAATAGTAATAACCACTTTTTGAAATTTTATAAATTTCTTTTTTCAAAATGGACTTCATTTTTGGACTCAGAATATCGAAATTAGCCTAGGGTGAAATTTTGGTATTTTTCTGAAAACTTTCAATTTTTGATGAATAGTGAAACCACTAAGTGGTAGGTTAAAAAACTGAATTTTGCAAAAAACTTAATTTTACCGCTTCTGTGAATGGAATTTCAAAAATCCGAGAGACACGGTTAATATCAAGGACTAAAATATGGTTCAATGAGATGAAAATAATTTTTTGGTGAATAGTAACTTTTTACTATTTTTACCGCGGTTAATAGTAAATTGGGTAACTAAGGGTAAATATGATATCAATATTACCCTAACACATGTCCTAATTCTATTGGACAAGTTTAATTCGACCAAAAACAAACTTAGGAATAAAATATGACCATTTAGGCCCACTTGGATTAGATTAGGACATTTATTATTAATTTATTTAAAGAAGGGTTAAAATAGTTAAAATCAAAGTTTAATAAGTAAATCATTTTTAATATGGGGTTATACATAAGATAAATTCGACTATAAATATTCATTATAAATCTAAAAAGATTTCCTACATAATGGTATTTTATTTGTAATTTTTAGACATTAAATAATTTAATTTATTTATGACACAAAGATGATGCAGTAATTATCTTATTAATGAAATATTGACATAATTGATAATATAAATACCAAAATAAATGTAATTTAAGACTTTTTATGAATTCCACTAATTTTCTAGGTTACTATGATATATTATTGTTGATTTAATCAACTTGGTTCGAACATATAATTCTGTTATGACTTTCACAAAAATCATATATCAAATAGTGTCAAAATTGACACAAAATAGTTTTTAAATCAAATATTATATTATTAATTGTTATTTTATTCCTAAAAAACTAAGGTTCGGCCAAATGACTTAGATAAGGATATATATATTAATAATAAACAATTTGGGGTTCGTTTGGCATGTTATAGTAAGTGTATTAACCATATAGTGAAAGAAAACAAAAAGACATGGTAAAAGTTAAATTATTTAACTTAGAGTTAAATCTAATTGATAAGGTTAAAATAATACCCTAAACTTGTCTAAATACTATTGGTTGATAGGATTTAGATCCCTCCCCACCTTATCTTCTAAATAAGACCCTTTGGAACCATTATAAACCGATATTTACTTTAATATAAAATAATATTTTGAGATATTCCTAAGGTGCCCCTCTCCTCCCTTATAAAAGGGCACCTCCTCCCCCTCCTCCTCACACCAAATTGAGCACTCAAGCTCGGCCAACCCCTGCCATTTTCTCCTCTCCACTTCCCTAGAATAATCCTAGAGGTCCTGGTCTTCTCCAAAGACCAATCTTAGTTCCTTAAGTGGAGGATTCAAAGAGGCGTTCCAAAGAAGAGGTAATATCCATTACCAATCTTTTCAATTTCTTTCTTCTTCAACTTCTTCTTCTTTAGTTGTTTCATGATAAATTAATAACATCAGTATTACTTACATACTGATATGTTATTATAAATATGAAACAACCCTAATTCACCTTCTATCCATCCTACGGAAAAATGAAATCACCGCGCGTGCGTACGTACGGAATATCGTCTCCACGCCGTGGTGTAATCTATTTTCCACCATCACCTTAAAAGGATGGGTATAATGTTGTAATGAGTAACTATATATGATTATTATGAAGTAATATTGATAGTGAAATAATATATATATACTCCAATACAATTCCACGATCATAGGAACGATATCATCACTCGTGCGTACGTACAGAATACCGTCTCCACAATGTGATGCGACTCGTTCTACATGATCTTCATTTCATAATGATTATATAAATGAATTGAATGAATGAATATGGTATATAAAACACTAATACCATTCTTTAAATGAATTATCTATAACCTAAAGATAAGAATACGAATTTATTCTACAAAACACGCATAAGAACAAAAAGTTATAAAGACCCGAGTAACAAGTAACAATGAAATATTACTAACAAGAAGCTAATAATATGACCATATATGATATCATATCAATATGTATGATTCTGGAATAAGTCAATAACATTATTTAAACCATTATACAGGAGCTTCGGACACGAACAAAGAAAATCAGACTTAAGGTAAGGGAAAATATCACAATCTCATTTTTATCCGAGATTGTTTATACTTTGGTATTTACTGGGGTGTATTTTATCATCCACATCCATGTTCCCTCAATATGTAATATTGTTTCCATCCACTTGCAATAGTTTAAATCCAATTTTACCCTTAGGTGAGTTTTTAGTAAATAATATGAAAGGAATCTTTTGTCGTTTTTCCGTACGAGGTACTTTTTGACTTTTCCGACAAAAGTACGAAGAATGTTTTTTTTAACATATACGGCATGAATGGATTTTTAAAACATTAATTCAAAGAAGCTTCCTTTACAAGTTATCAAGTATATTTTTAATCAACTTTCTTTATTTTAAAGTTGTATGACATGTTATGAAAGGAAAAATGTTTTTGAAGAAGAAAGGATATTTTCCTCAAGAATTCAATTCAAGTGTTTTATCAAAATTATTTTCCATCTAAGATAATAAAGGGTTCTGTTTCTATCCATATTTTTACATTGATTTGACTATGTTGTGATGGAATTATGTTTATGAATTCCTTTATCTTATATGAATTTATTTATGATGTCATGATGTTTCAAGAATCGCATTTTTGTTACATGTGTTATGCGATGATGTATGATTTATGATTATGTGGCACACATAAGAAAGGATTCATTATAAGATGGGTGGGACCTATATCTCCCTCCAATGCATTGGGTAAAGATTTTATATCTCATGAGATAGACATGGCTGGAACGGAAGGTTATTTCGGTTCAGTGATACAGGACTGAAACGAGGAGTGAACTCGGTTCAGAAAGGGACTTTGTCCACTAAGATAGTCTTGGCAATGAGTCATGACTAACAAGAAATGATTTTCCATGATTATGTGTGCATGCCACAAAGTTTCAAGACTTATGTTATGATTATGGGGATCTCATTTTCACTTCTTTGATTTATTCCATGATAAGATATTATGATCTCTTTTGCAGGTGTTGATTTTCAAAAAGATATGATATGATTTTTATTTCCTTTATTTGCCCTTGCTGAGCATTTGAGCTCACCCTTTTATGTTTTCTTTTCCCCAGGTCAGGAAGATGGATATTAAGTAGAATATTCTAAAAGGGACCCTAGATATGATGAAATAAATGGGAGACACTGTAGAAGATTTATGAACCAGTTGTTTATGTTTCCCAGTTTCTAAAGACACTATACCTATACGGTCCTTTGTGGTTTTATCATATGTTGTAATAAGTGTGCTTCAATTTTTGAAGTATTAAAAATGTATGTAAAGTATGGGTCGTTATAAGGACGCGTGTCATGTATTCATGAATACACATAGTGTATTCTAGATACTTCTGAATAGTAAGCCTCGAAAACTACTTCGGAATCCCATTAAAACACAGAAATTAACATTAATGTGCCAAATTATGATCCATGGGTGCACATACTCCCCGCAAGTCAATGTTGGGTATTGTCTTTATTTATATCAATAGGTATAATCATTCTATAAATACATGATCCACCAAATTATGATTCAATAGGGCACATAACACCTCAGGGACCAATGTTTGGAACTCATTCAATTAAAACCATACACAATAATCAGTACCCTATAAAATAGAAGGTATTCAATCGTGGATTCTATCACAAAAACATGCATATCTAGCCCAACATCTATAACAATAACATGCAATCAATAATTTACCCTAATGGAATGAAAAGAGTGCATGAAATGTGATCACTATCCAGTGCATATATGATGCTTGAGATGGACCCCCTCATCTCATCGGGTTGCAACAGAAATAGAACCTCAATAATGTCAACTATTACAACACAAAACATGTGAACCACCCAATGGTGAAATCAAATCAACTGTAATAATTGAAAAACCATAAAAGTTGAAATAATCAAGGTAAATTATCTTTTCTCTGAACACAAGATAGCTACTCCTGGGCACAGCTTATTACCAACTACCTATTCCTTCTTATCCATAGTTAAATTCTCCAAATAGTAAGTCAAGACAAAATTAATTCCTTTGATACCACATTGTAACATCCTAGTTTTGAGTGCCGCCCAATGGTTCCCTGTACCCGGTTGGTCACATGGCCTCATGTGAATTTCCCCAAACGCTAGTGGCCATCGACTAGCAGTGAGGGCCTTGGGTGTGATTGTGGGAAAACTATTCCCACATTGTAAGAGTAACACAATGAATAAAAAGTATAACAGTACATGAAATAGTAATTCTATAGAATAAGTAAACAGTAGAAGACTGAAAGTAAATAAACAACTACAGCTTATATATGTAAATAATGATTCATGTGAAAAGTATCTAGGAAATCATACAGACATGTCACAATACTAGAAAATAGTAATAAACCAATGTAAAAATAAAAAATTAAACTCCAACAACATTTCAAACCTCAACTTGGTCCCATGCTCCCTAGCTCCACAACAAACAAGTTCCTAAACTATAAGGGAACTTTCCTTTATCTAAACCTGCAACAATGTAATATGTTATGACACAAAAGCATGACCCAAACATGGTGTCAGACGAATCCCAGAAGGCAACCACCCAAAGATTTGTGCCTAACTGTCAATGAATATATATAACAAGAAAAAATAAAAAATGATGTAATAAACAAGGAAGTACTCAAAGTAAACAGTCTGACAGTTTCAACTACATTCATTGAAATTTATTAATTATTCAACATATCATTTACAAGTACCTATCATATAATGTTATCATATCCTAACCCTTCTGGTTCAACATATCATTAACCAATAATGATATTACAATCCCTTGGGATAACTAACATAGTTTAACCCATTTATTTTCAGGAAAACAAAGACTCTCTGAGGAAGAACACACTGTCAATTCCCCCTATAGTCTTTTAATGATAAAATACAATCTATCTGATGATAAACCCAATGTCAATTACCCATGTGGTCTCATAATGATAACTGTTGACACATTGAGGGAGCACTCAACATAAATCCCCCCTATGGTCTCGTAGTGTGAAAAGTACAACAAACTCTATGGGGAATCACTCAACGTCAATTACTATTATGGTCTCACTAAAACAGATTCCCACAACCCTCGATAAATAAATCATGCACCAAATTTACTCATCATCCAAAGTAAATCACAAATACTACTTGGCTAAATTGCTAAAAATAAATACAAAACCCTGTTAAATAATATTATTCTATCCTAACAGCACTAGGAATGGTAAACAGAGAATCCTGATAAGCAATTTTAGAGCCAACGACCAATATCATATCAACATGGGAAAACACGTCCATATCATGGTAAATAAACCCATTTCCAATAAAAAATGCATAATCAAGAAAACAAGGCATGGTAGGAAATAACATGGTTAAATTCACAAAACACGCAATACACTAAACATTGGTATTTATGGATTTTTGCACATATAATTCAAAGACAATCTACATAATGGCACAAACCACCTACCTAAATTTTGTATGATTGATATAGTTTAATCTCAGCCATTGATTCAACCTAGAATGTCATAGATCTTCAAAAACGTCTAAAATGTTCAACAATGGAAATATCACGAAAGAGGTGGAATCAATAGAAGGGGTTTTAGAAGAAGAATGAACTCAATGAAAAGATTCCAACATAATCAACAATGTTTGATTAAGAGCACAGATGTTCGATCAGGGGCGAGGAGAATAATCGGCAATCTTTAATCGCAACTAGTCGAGATATGGCAAAAATAATATTTTTCTGTAAACGAGCTATGACCCCTGTCTGATATAAGAATTAAAAATAAAAATACATGGCATCTTACCTCAGGATACACAGAGTGTATAGGCCTTTGTTGGTCCCCACTTTAGGTGGTCTCCAGGACACCTCACATATCCATGTACTCGGCCACTACATGGTCTACACATAGCTACTCGTGGAAACCAGGTAGGCATCGTGTACTCTTATGTAGACGATGTGTACAGCTTAAATTTCAAGAAACTCCTCTTTTATCAGAAAAACTAAAATCATGATCCATCCATGAAATAAAAATCTGTTTTCATATAGATGACTTGGTGGTGGTATGTGCTAGTGGTTATTACAATCTTGATGTTTTTTGTCTGGCGGTGTTTTTTTAGTTTCACAGTGCCTATGGAATATAAATAGTAATCATAAAATTGGAATGACATCCACTAAAATAATAAAAGTGTGGGAAGGGATACAATATATTATAATTGATTAAAATTTTAAATGGTAATAAATGTGAATAAATGTGGGTGATGAAAAATTGGTTCTTTCAATAAATATGGAATTAAATGGATATTAAATAGATCATTGTCGATAATTTGTAAAATCTAGAAATTTGTTGAATCTGTAAATAAAAGAGAAGAATTATAGGTAATCTTTGACTGTTTATTGTAGTGACTTGAATTTTTTGGAGACAGTAGTTGGTTGTAGATCTTATAGAGTGGTATAATAATGATTGACATTGTATTTAATGATATATACTTGCTATATTATTATATGAATATATAATTATTTTTTTGGCTCTATAATACTTGATAAATTCTAAACCTATTATTTTTTATATATTTCATTACATTATATGTTTTATTATCAAATGATTCAGTGAAAATATAGTGCTCATAGGGGGTGTTTCATACCTATGATATATGGACATCATCCACCAATATGGTCATTATACATTGATTTTCATCACGTCCACTATGATTTACAGAATCTCCCAATTTATTCCATATTATGATGATCCATAAATAAAATAAATTTAAATGAATCAATCAGACCCTAAGAAAACTAAATTTCACCAAATCAACCTATCTAGTCTAACAAATAAATGAATTGAAGTTTTCAACCCCTTACACACTAAAACCCAGCTAAAATTAAATCTTATTAATATCATAACCATACCGACTTGACCAACAATATTAAAATCAATTTAAATAATCTTATTTGACCAAAGAAGACATTATTATACACTAACAATTCAAAAATTTATCAAACTAAACTAAAATAAAAATATTAAAACTAAATTTAACCTAACTATGATAAATTCTATAGCAATGATAAAAGTGAACAGAGCCAAACAATCTTTAATAAAACCCAAAATGGCATGTACTGCCCCAATCGAAAAAAACCAATCAAAACCAATATCATGGTATTATATTTACAAATGAAATCAATATATTGTTTTTATATTTGTATTTTTTTTATATATGTAGTATTTTGTTATATTTTATAATATGACTCCCAAATATAGTAGTCTTTCAGTTATGGTTTCATATAAAGTAAAAAATTATCATTTAAAAAAAATTATTTTCAATTAAACTTCATTCATTTTGATTTTTTTTAAAAGACTTATAACAATATTTTTAATTAATGGATAGAATTTGGATGCATTAAATTGATCGAATCTCATGTGATTTTCAAAATAATGTATAGATATTTTGAGATTTTGAATTCAATAATGATTTAGATAGTTTTCATATACACATCTAATGTTATAATTATGTTGTAAGCCCTTTTTATCCATAATGATGTTAGATATTATATACCAAAATATAGTTTTAATAAATCTACTATGTATTCTATCACAGTTTGGAGAAAATGAAATCTTAAAATGCTGAAAATATAAATGAGAGTATTGGATTGGATAGGTTTTTATATGATTGGTTTCCATTTATTTATCATCATGAGAAAGAAAAGATGCAGACCTAATAATACTTCCATATGTGAAAAAAGGATGCAACTAATGAAAATGATGAATTTGATAGGGTGAAAATATTTAATCATTCTACCACGACTCGAATATATCAGCAAAGTGGTTAAATGAAAATCATGAATTTTAATCAGATTTTATCTTAGATAAATAATGTATGGGGTATCTAATCCTTCCATCTGTTACATTCTTACCTTCTTGAAGGAATTACTTTTATATGATATTGATTTCCCCATAAACTACTATATTGAATGTAAGTTAGTTGAGGGACATGAATTTTTTGAAAAATAATTCATGATTTCGAAAAATATTGCAGCTTATTTTGGGAGGAATATTCCGAATGAAATAATTGTATGTAATGTGCCACATCCAGATGGAATCTAAAAGCTTAGGGAACCCCATCCCATGTTCAGAAAAAATTAATGCATCATTTTAGATTGATCCCAAGGCCCAATAATCTTTTTATGTCAAATGAAATATCAAGAAAAATGACATGGAAGGATATCGTTTGAAAAAAGAATAATGATGAGTTGGTTCACCCTATAGATGGATTTTCATGGAACATATTTGATGCTCAATATCTGGATTTCTAAGCAGACATGCATAAAGTGATGTTAGGTCTTTTAGCTGATGGTTATAATCCATTTTGATAGAGGATTACTTTACAGAACTCGTGTTATGTTTTCATACACATTTATAACATTCCCACATGGTTATGTATGAAAAATAATTCCACTTGCATGAGTATACTCATATATCTCCCTTCTAATCTAGATAATGATATCAAAATATACATCAATCCTTTAATAAATTAGTTGACACTTCTTTGGGATATGGGTGTGCGCACATACAATGCACGTCTGAAAGAGAAGTTTTAGATGCATATCCCACTTATGTGGATAATCAATAAATTTCATTCTTATGAAAGGATCTATATTTGAATCATGAAAGGGAAAAATATAATTTCCAATTAGTATGAAGAATAAGTGATCTAGAAGATTTAAATATCAACATAGTTTCAATTTTATGGGACAACGAGGATTATTTACCATGGACCATCCATATAGAAATGATCTTTGAAGATTTTAAAATACCTTAGAGGCTGATTATTAACATTAGTGTATTTTTGGAACTAATGTGCTTAATGAATTTAAATATTTCAATTTTTCAATATTGGAGGGTCAAATGAAATCTAAAAGGGGGAATAATGTTTCCATAAAGACCTTCTACAATTTTAAGTATATTAGTATCTAATTTAAGTCACTTTTTTGTCAGCCAATATTTTACATAATTTCATAGAAGTTATGAAAATTGAAAAATATTATATGAAATGTTTCTTTCAATTGATATAAATTACATTGGAAAGAAAAAAATATGATTTATGATATCGAAATTACTTGGAGAATTATGGAATCAGACCCGAATTTCTTCCTATGTTTATGAGTGAAAATAAATGTAATGTTCTATGTTCTTCTTATTTGATGAAACTTTCAAAAAATAAAATTCTAGAAGTACTAGAGTCTATTAAAATTCCAAATGGATCTCCAAGAAACATACCAAAATTTGTAAATAGAATAGATTTGAAGTTAAAATCTTTAAAAACTCATGATAGTCTTATCCTCCTACAAGATTTGACTCTAATAATAATCCTTTTTGTTTTTTCAATTAGTGTAAGGGTGTCAGTTATTATGTTATTCCATTTGTTTGTAGTTATTTGTGATTATTACTTTTCAAAGTATATCTTAAAAAAATTTGGAATATGCGCCATTATTTATTTGAGTTAGAGAAAATATTTCCATTGTCATTTTTCACATGCATGATGCATCAGAATGTTCTTCTTCTAAAAAAGATGATTCTCAAAGGACAATTTTGTTTTTTTGGATGTATCCAACCAAAAGAAATATGTACACATTAATGTCTTATGCTTGGAATAGGAATCATCTCAAAGGTTCTATCATGAACAATTATGTTTCTCAATAATGTATGGATTTCAAGTCAATGTATTTTTCTGATCATACTTTGTGAATGAACCGAGCAATTAGAAATGAAGATGAATAGTATGATAAATTGGTCCTAAATTTCCACCACTTCTTCAAATAGGAGGAATTCATAGATTATATACAATGATGGCATTGGGTCTTAATGACTGGTAGATGGAACATCACATAGTTTTGTTCAACTATGATTTTTTTGACAACTCCATCAAGTTTGTAAATTGATCTTATATATCATATCTCAACTCATGTAATTTTACGTATCTTTTAAACTATTTCTATTAATATCTATAGGTAACCTCAAAAAATGATAAATTGAATTCATTATTCATTATCTTTTAGAAGAAGAGATACGAGGCACAGTAAAGAGTTTTCTACATGGTTTAAATTAAAGGTATAAATCTTAATATAATTAATTAATAAAATAAACATTTAATTAAGTTTATTATTGATTTATATTTCATGTGTTTATTTTTTCCATTCGACTCTATCCATAAGGACATAAAAGATTTTACCTTTAGTCTTAATATTTTTTTGGGGACAATAATTTAATTTTGATAAATGGGTATAGACTTATTATCAGTGAATGAGAATAGAACATGAGAAGACAACATGATTTTGTTATGATAACTGCCACAATAGACTGTTATACCAGTGCATTGTATAGTAGACATTGATTTGAAAATGTAGCTTTTATGGAGTCATTAAAATAAAAATAATAATAGACTATTACTCACATTCCCAATTCAATATGATGAAATGCCAATGATGAGGCTAAGCACATTTACTGATGATTTTGGATTTTGAGTTATTGACATGACTTTCACTCCTGCTACTGATGAACCATGCATTTTTCCATCAATGGTGAAACATGTTTTCTAAGTCAAGAGTCAACTTAAAACTAAATTTGGTTTCATTATAGAAATAATTCAAAGACATATTTTTGATGATGGAGATGATATAATTGACACCATCCCTACTATAATTGGCCCTGATACATTTCTTACATATGATGACTCTAATGTCTCAATTGTTAGAGTTGATTGTGAACCTAAATTTTTGGCTAGAAATATATAGAATAATTCGTAAATTTTCTCTGTTCTTTTGTTTTAGCTCAACATGGGTTGTCAAAGTTTGTACTATTAATATTTATTTAATATTTATTACAACTATGTTTTATTCAACATGACCTTCATTGTAACACCCCAGGATTTCAGAGTGTGTTATTTCTTAAAAATAATTCAATAACTTGCACTACACGCAACACCGAGTTCAATCACACCATTAAAAGAGGTCATGAATAGTATTAACTACATTTTGAACTTTATATAATCCTTATAATTTTAGAATCCCTATTATGAGTTTCTTAGTCATAATGCAAGAACAAATTCATTTTCAGTATTTCACTTTTATCAACTTCTAATAGTGAAACTTTTTTAAATACAATATTTTAAACTTTTTGACTAAATGGAGACATCAAAAAATTTAAAATGAAACATCCCAAGCGTCCACGGTACGCTTTCCTTTGGATAAAACAGTAGCGTGTGTTGTACGCAACTTCGAGTTCCAACACACCGTAACCAATCAAACTAGTTGTTATGAATAGTAATACCTACTTTTTGAAGTTATATATATTTTATATTTTAAAATGGACTTCATTTTTGGATTCGGAATATCAAATTTAGCCTAAGGTGAAATTTTGGTACTTTTCGGATAACTTTCATATTTTGATGAATAGTGAAAATTACTAAATTTTAATTAAAAACAACTTTTTTAATCAAAATAATTAATAGTGATAAATTATGAATTTGAGTGTTTTTAAAGTATATTTAGAATATATTTTTACTATTTAATATAATGTTGGTCATTGGACATAATTTTACAATTAAACCGAACATAAACAAGTGTCAATCTTTTGATAGTTATTATCTCTTAAAAACACGCTTTTTGTTTTGACAGCGGGAATTAATTTTAAATTAATTTCTGCCACTTCTGTGTTTTGAATTTAGGAAAATGGATTCCATATTTGGAATCAGGATGTTCAAATTGTGTAAATAGGTAACTTTTATTTTTAGACATTTTGAATAATTACTGCGGTAAATATTTTATTTACCATGGTTAAGGGTAAATCCGGTAAATAAGGGTTAAAAAATAATATTATAATAATACTAAATTACCCTAAAACGTGTCTTAACCCTATTGGTTGATACATGGTCGACCCTGGGCATCTTTGGGTCTATTTTGGGACCCCATGGATCCACTTGTAAGTGATAATGACACTTTATTTTAATTTAGTTAAAATGAATACAAAAATGACACAAGCATATATCTTTTAGAACAACAATTTTTACATAAGGTTATATATGTTGGATTTTAGATTATAAATATTCATTAGAAAGCTAAAAATATTTCCTACATAATGATATTTTATTTATAATTTTTAGACATTGAATAAGTTATTTTATTTATGACACAATGATGATGCAGTAATTACTATAATAGTGAAAAATTAAAATAATTGATATTATAAATACCCAAATAATTATAATATGAAACTTTTAATGAATTAAACTAATTTTATATGATAATATGATATATTAGGATTGATTTAATTGACTTTGTTCGAAGTAATCAATCTGTTAGGAGTTTCAAAAAAATCAACTATTGAATAGTGTCAAAATTGACATAAAAGAGTTCTTAAAACAAATATTATATTAATTAATTGATATTAAATTCCTAAAAATCTAAGGTTCGGCCAAGAGAGTTATATTATGATAGGTTCCTCATTAATGGACCACTTGGGGGTCGCTTGGATGTATATAGTAAGTTTATTAACCATATTATATAAAAATACAAAGAGACATTGTAAAAGTGAAACTAATTAACTTAGAGTTAATACTTAAAGATAAGGTTAATATAAGTACCCAAACCTGTCTAAATTCTATTGGTTGAGTGGTTTTCGACCTATCCCCACCTTAAACTTTGAATAGTCAACTTTGGAGCCATTAGAAACCGAATATGAATTTATTATAAATTAATATTTCTAGCTTTTCCAAAGGTGCCCCTCACCCCTCTTATAAAAGGGCACTCCTCCTTCTCATTTCTTCACACCTCTAAAGCCTTTTGGTTCGGCCAAACTCTGCCCAAATACTCTCCCAACATCCCTCACTACAACCTAGGGGCCTTAGTTTGATCAGAAAGCCAACCTAAGGAGCCCTTTTGATCAAATCAAAAGGAAGAACCCGAAGAAGAGGTAATGTTTTCACCACCCCTTTTCCAAGTTCATTTCTTCTTCCACTTCTTCTTCCTTTGTTGTTACCATTCTAAAATAATGACTCCAGTATCATTTATATACTGTGATGTTATTATAAATATGGTACAACCATATTCAGTATTCTATCCACCCTTTGAATAACATGTCACCATACGTGCGTACGTACGGCTTACCGTCTCCACGTCGTGGTGTAATTGTTATTCAATATATTATTATTTGGATGGGTATAATAATGATGTGTAAATCATGTAAATAATAAATATAACATATTAATGATTCTGTATATATGATATACCATCCATTTATATATTATTTTAATATCAAAAGAATGATATTGTCGCTCGTGCGTACGTACGGACTACCGTCTCCACGAACGCGATGAGATTCATTCTCCATCGTATCCATTCAAGTATAATTATCATTTGATGATTTAAAAATGATGTTTAAGGACTTGATATCATTCTGGATATGAATAATATACAACCTATCCTTTACAAACATGTCTTACGTAACAAAACATATAAAAGAAAACAAGTAAGTTAACACCCGATATAATGATAATACTAAGATATTATTAACAAATCAATGTTAAAAGATCATATATGATATCATATTATTATATATGATTCTTGTATAATTTAATAACAACTATTTCACCATTATACAGGAGGTTAACCTACTCCAACCAAGGAAAAGTACAAGGTAAGGGTTATTTCACAATCTCTTCATTATCCGAGGTTGTATATACGTAATAATCTACTGGGATCTCTTTATCATCCACATCCATGTTTTCTTAAAAATGTATTTCAAAACATTTTTACTATTTACAAGAATATGGGTTAAAGTCATTTATACCCTTGTTTGACTTTTTATAAGAGGTTTATAAAGGAATCTTTCCGTCGTTTTCAAAACAATTTCCTTTTTAACCTTTTCGACAGAATTGAGGTAAGAATGTTTTTTTTAACTTATACGGCGGGTGCGGTTATTTTCCGCCGTTATAAAATAGTCGAAGCTTTCCTTACAAGCTTATAAGGATATTTTCAAATAAAATGTTTTATTTTATATGGATCTTAAATGATTTCAAAATAAAAGGAGATATTTCTTTAAAAAGAATTTTTATTTCATCTATGTCAACATCCTTTGATGGATTTTAAGATTATTTATGGTTGATTTATTATGATACAAAACTTCTATATTGTATTGAAGGTTTTGTAATATGTTTGACTATGTATGTGTTATTTTTATACCATTCATAGTTTATGGTGAAAGTATTGACATTTCGTATGCTAGTTTTAATCCGAATGTTTATGTTATATTTCAAACTTTTCTTCAGATGAATGTGCTAAACAAGTATGTTCCGGGTTGGGGACCGGTAAAAGTAAGCCCTCCAGGTTGGGGACTGGTTAAAGTAAGCCCTCCAGGTTAGGGACTGGTAAAAGTAAGCCCTCCGGTTTGGTCTCCGGTTATTAGAGGTACTCCGGGTTGGTGTCCGGTTATTAGAGGCACTCCGGGTTGGTGTCCGGTTATTAGAGGCACTCCGGGTTGGTGTCCGGTTATTAGAGGCACTCCGGGTTGGGTTCCGGTTAGAAGTAACCCCTAGGTCTTGGGATGAGGCCTAGACAATGAAATTAACGTTTGACATTATGCATTCCAACATTATGAAAGTGGTTATTGATTTTTGCATGTGATTATTCGATTAGTAGAATATCCATGTGAATAAGTAAATGGAATTATTTCATTTTATTTATGCCATACCATGTTGAAAGTTCATATTTAAAAGGCTTTTGTTTTAGTTATACATTGCCTTAAATGTTTATTCTTATTTATGAAAGTTTCCGCTATATTGTTATCCTTACTGGGCATTTGAGCTCACCCCTTTTCTATGTTTTATTTTTCCCAGGAAGTGAAGAAGTAAATTATGAATGACCTGCAGGGATTTTATGAGGGGATAATAGTGTGGTCTATTGAGACATTATGTTGTTGTAGTAGTTTTTCATTTTATATTGTAATGTAAAACTTATGAATATATCTAGCATTTTCCAAGGCTACTAAACCAATCGGTCTTTCGAGATTTGATCTTTCTTATGATCATGCCAATGTTACGAAGTAATGCACCGACTCTGGGTAGCTGGGGTCGGGGCGTTACAGTTGGTATCAGAGGAAGTTTAGTACAAAACTTGGAAGCTAGATTTAGATAAACTCTGATTAGAGCACGTAGACCTAAGATGAACTTTGAGGATTAGTATAGAAGAACTTCCTAGAATTTTGGTATTGTAGAGATTTTGTGAGTTTTCCGAGCAATACATCCCTGTCTGGATACGAGCAGGTAGAGGCGGCTCTGGCACAGATGTACCTAGGGGTAAAACCCGAAAACACCGCTTTGAGCTAGACTCGAACGGGAACTGGTGCACGACAACGGGCCTTGCTGCACTCTTGGTTACGACACTCCCGGGGGATATGCTTAGGATAACTCTCATTTTCTTTACAAATCATTTTGAAGGGATTATGAGTATATACTTCCTCAAAGAAAACATTCTTATGATTATGGATTATATCCATAAATAGTTCAATTTATGTTAGGTGTTTTATAAGTATGGGATTATGTATTTTGATTCATAAACTGATCTAGTTTATGCCATGGTATAGAAATGGCGCCCAGTAGAAGGAATGAGAACTCCAGAAATACACATGATTCAAAGAGAAGGAAGGATCATATCTTTCATGGTCTTAAGCTAGAATTTATAAGAGAAATAGTCTCCCATGTATTATCATCATATGAAGAAATAATATCATGTGTTGATAAGATATGTAAAGAGTTTACTGAGTCCTTTGACTTTGAAGGGAAGCAAGAGAAGAAAAGGATGGAAGAGAGAAAGATGGATAAAGGGAAGAGGGAAAAGAAGAATTTTCCCATATGTGGTAACTGTGGAAAGAAACACCCTGGAACTTGCCTGAAAGGAATGGGAGTTTGTTATAAGTGTGGAGGAAAAGGGCACAAAGTACGTGACTGCAAGGGTAAGAAAATGGTTTTAAATGTACAATGCTTCATTTGCAAGGAGTTTGGACACTACGCGAACCTATGTCCCAGTCATCAGACTATGCCGCAAATGATGTTATTGGATAATAATCAAGTTATGATACTACCACAGATGAAGAGGAATGATTAGAGTTCTTATGTTGATTATGTCAATTGAGCTTTGTATCAACAATGTACTTGTTATAATAATTATGGAGTATATAAGGATTGTACTGCAGTACTATTTCATTAAGGACTTGAGATTGTGTGGAACAAAGAAAAGTGACTCATTAGCAGGATAGATTTTTGGAAAATATATGGTTGAGAGAATGATAAACCATAATATAGTTCTGATACTGAGGTAGTGATTTTGGAATAATATGTGATTGTTTTGGATAAATTATATTGGATATTCTTGACTACCTTGGAACTGATTAATGATTTGTATATTCCATCATTGTTGGGGTTTAAAACATTTTTGGATTAATGAAGTATATCCAGCATTCTATATGGAATAAGGGAGCATGAATGTAATCAATAAGGAATATGGTAATACATGATGAAGGTATTCATATGCTATTACGGGGTAAAAAGGATCTATATTATGTTTACCTTCCTTATGAATGTTGGACTGTGAGTTTGGACAGAAGTATTTTGGATAGTTCTAGTTTGGATTATTTTGGATTGCCATAAAAGGACAACCCGGAGGTCGGGCGGCAACCCGTCGCGTCCGGCAAGGCTGCGAGACTTGAACCCGCAACCAAAGGGCGACAAGGGTGTATCACCTACCACTATCCCACGAGATGTCCTGGATTAAATAAAGTAGTTTTTTAAAAGATCTGGTAGATGAATTATAAATTTGTTTATTTTGGAACCCTCTATGAATAGTATAAATAGAATTTTTTTTTACGAGTGAATGATGAGTTTTGGTAGAAATTTATTAATGGATAAAACTCTAATTATAAACTAAGTATATCTCCTTATTATCTTATCCAATCTCATAAATAAATTCCTCAACATTAATAATAGAAACTTAGAACAAAAATGTTGTCCTAGATGGTACCTTAAATCATCACAAATTTATGGCTTTGGGATTGTTGGCCTTTTCATAGCCATGTTCTCTACCACTCTCCATCAGATAAATGATGGCTAGATTTTTCTTCCATATCCATATTTTCTTACATGGAACCCTAGTATGTGTTATTTTCGGTAATATTCATACTTTCGACTCTTTATTTTAAATAGAGGCCTCGTTAATTCATTTTTCGATGTGGGATTTCAACTAAGATATTTTGAAACGTCAAAAATGTGTTATCCCAATACCCTATATTTTGTTGAACCGATGGTACTTCAAATCATCATAGATTGATGAGTTTAAGGACTTCAATTATACACTTGTTTGTGATTGATGACCTCAATCACTACCTATAAATATTTACGTTTTTTCTCCGATTATATGTCTCTAATTGCCACCAATGTTCTCCTAATCGAGATCATAATTTGGTGGTGACCCTTTAATTTCTCTTTTCCTCAAATTAAGACTAAATTTTAGTAACCCAATTTCCAATGTGGGTTTTCCCACAAATATATTTTCTACTTTCAACCTTTTATCTTCGAAGAACAATTTCAAATTGCGAGGACGCAATTTATTGAAGGAGGGGAGAATGTAACACCCCAGGATTTCAGAGTGTGTTATTTCTTAAAAATAATTCAATAACTTGCACTACACTCAACACCGAGTTCAATCACACCATTAAAAGAGGTCATGAATAGTATTAACTACATTTTGAACTTTATATAATCCTTATAATTTTAGAATCCCTATTATGAGTTTCTTAGTCATAATGCAAGAACAAATTCATTTTCAGTATTTCACTTTTATCAACTTCTAATAGTGAAACCTTTTTAAATACAATATTTTAAACTTTTTGACTAAATGGAGACATCAAAAAATTTAAAATGAAACATCCCAAGCGTCCACGGTACGCTTTCCTTTGGATAAAACAGTAGCGTGTGTTGTACGCAACTTCGAGTTCCAACACACCGTAACCAATCAAACTAGTTGTTATGAATAGTAATACCTACTTTTTGAAGTTATATATATTTTATATTTTAAAATGGACTTCATTTTTGGATTCGGAATATCAAATTTAGCCTAAGGTGAAATTTTGGTACTTTTCGGATAACTTTCATATTTTGATGAATAGTGAAAATTACTAAATTTTAATTAAAAACAACTTTTTTAATCAAAATAATTAATAGTGATAAATTATGAATTTGAGTGGTTTTAAAGTATATTTAGAATATATTTTTAATATTTAATATAATGTTGGTCATTGGACATAATTTTACAATTAAACCGAACATAAACAAGTGTCAATCTTTTGATAGTTATTATCTCTTAAAAACACGCTTTTTGTTTTGACAGCGGGAATTAATTTTAAATTAATTTCTGCCACTTCTGTGTTTTGAATTTAGGAAAATGGATTCCATATTTGTAATCAGGATGTTCAAATTGTGTAAATAGGTAACTTTTATTTTTAGACATTTTGAATAATTACTGCGGTAAATATTTTATTTACCATGGTTAAGGGTAAATCCGGTAAATAAGGGTTAAAAAATAATATTATAATAATACTAAATTACCCTAAAACGTGTCTTAACCCTATTGGTTGATACATGGTCGACCCTGGGCATCTTTGGGTCTACTTTGGGACCCCATGGATCCACTTGTAAGTGATAATGACACTTTATTTTAATTTAGTTAAAATGAATACAAAAATGACACAAGCATATATCTTTTAGAACAACAATTTTTACATAAGGATATATATGTTGGATTTTAGATTATAAATATTCATTAGAAAGCTAAAAATATTTCCTACATAATGATATTTTATTTATAATTTTTAGACATTGAATAAGTTATTTTATTTATGACACAATGATGATGCAGTAATTACTATAATAGTGAAAAATTAAAATAATTGATATTATAAATACCCAAATAATTATAATATGAAACTTTTAATGAATTAAACTAATTTTATATGATAATATGATATATTAGGATTGATATAATTGACTTTGTTCGAAGTAATCAATCTGTTAGGAGTTTCAAAAAAATCAACTATTGAATAGTGTCAAAATTGACATAAAAGAGTTCTTAAAACAAATATTATATTAATTAATTGATATTAAATTCTTAAAAATCTAAGGTTCGGCCAAGAGAGTTATATTATGATAGGTTCCTCATTAATGGACCACTTGGGGGTCGCTTGGATGTATATAGTAAGTTTATTAACCATATTATATAAAAATACAAAGAGACATTGTAAAAGTGAAACTAATTAACTTAGAGTTAATACTTAAAGATAAGGTTAATATAAGTACCCAAACCTGTCTAAATTCTATTGGTTGAGTGGTTTTCGACCTATCCCCACCTTAAACTTTGAATAGTCAACTTTGGAGCCATTAGAAACCGAATATGAATTTATTATAAATTAATATTTCTAGCTTTTCCAAAGGTGCCCCTCACCCCTCTTATAAAAGGGCACTCCTCCTTCTCATTTCTTCACACCTCTAAAGCCTTTTGGTTCGGCCAAACTCTGCCCAAATACTCTCCCAACATCCCTCACTACAACCTAGGGGCCTTAGTTTGATCAGAAAGCCAACCTAAGGAGCCCTTTTGATCAAATCAAAAGGAAGAACCCGAAGAAGAGGTAATGTTTTCACCACCCCTTTTCCAAGTTCATTTCTTCTTCCACTTCTTCTTCCTTTGTTGTTACCATTCTAAAATAATGACTCCAGTATCATTTATATATTGTGATGTTATTATAAATATGGTACAACCATATTCAGTATTCTATCCACCCTTTGAATAACATGTCACCATACGTGCGTACGTACGGCTTACCGTCTCCACGTCGTGGTGTAATTGTTATTCAATATATTATTATTTGGATGGGTATAATAATGATGTGTAAATCATGTAAATAATAAATATAACATATTAATGATTCTGTATATATGATATACCATCCATTTATATATTATTTTAATATCAAAAGAATGATATTGTCGCTCGTGCGTACGTACGGACTACCGTCTCCACGAACGCGATGAGATTCATTCTCCATCGTATCCATTCAAGTATAATTATCATTTGATGATTTAAAAATGATGTTTAAGGACTTGATATCATTCTGGATATGAATAATATACAACCTATCCTTTACAAACATGTCTTACGTAACAAAACATATAAAAGAAAACAAGTAAGTTAACACCCGATATAATGATAATACTAAGATATTATTAACAAATCAATGTTAAAAGATCATATATGATATCATATTATTATATATGATTCTTGTATAATTTAATAACAACTATTTCACCATTATACAGGAGGTTAACCTACTCCAACCAAGGAAAAGTACAAGGTAAGGGTTATTTCACAATCTCTTCATTATCCGAGGTTGTATATACGTAATAATCTACTGGGATCTCTTTATCATCCACATCCATGGTTTCTTAAAAATGTATTTCAAAACATTTTTACTATTTACAAGAATATGGGTTAAAGTCATTTATACCCTTGTTTGACTTTTTATAAGAGGTTTATAAAGGAATCTTTCCGTCGTTTTCAAAACAATGTCCTTTTTAACCTTTTCGACAGAATTGAGGTAAGAATGTTTTTTTTAACTTATACGGCGGGTGCGGTTATTTTCCGCCGTTATAAAATAGTCGAAGCTTTCCTTACAAGCTTATAAGAATATTTTCAAATAAAATGTTTTATTTTATATGGATCTTAAATGATTTCAAAATAAAAGGAGATATTTCTTTAAAAAGAATTTTTATTTCATCTATGTCAACATCCTTTGATGGATTTTAAGATTATTTATGGTTGATTTATTATGATACAAAACTTCTATATTGTATTGAAGGTTTTGTAATATGTTTGACTATGGATGTGTTATTTTTATACCATTCATAGTTTATGGTGAAAGTATTGACATTTCGTATGCTAGTTTTAATCCGAATGTTTATGTTATATTTCAAACTTTTCTTCAGATGAATGTGCTAAACAAGTATGTTCCGGGTTGGGGACCGGTAAAAGTAAGCCCTCCAGGTTGGGGACTGGTTAAAGTAAGCCCTCCAGGTTAGGGACTGGTAAAAGTAAGCCCTCCGGTTTGGTCTCCGGTTATTAGAGGTACTCCGGGTTGGTGTCCGGTTATTAGAGGCACTCCGGGTTGGTGTCCGGTTATTAGAGGCACTCCGGGTTGGTGTCCGGTTATTAGAGGCACTCCGGGTTGGGTTCCGGTTAGAAGTAACCCCTAGGTCTTGGGATGAGGCCTAGACAATGAAATTAACGTTTGACATTATGCATTCCAACATTATGAAAGTGGTTATTGATTTTTGCATGTGATTATTCGATTAGTAGAATATCCATGTGAATAAGTAAATGGCATTGTTTCATTTTATTTATGCCATACCATGTTGAAAGTTCATATTTAAAAGGCTTTTGTTTTAGTTATACATTGCCTTAAATGTTTATTCTTATTTATGAAAGTTTCCGCTATATTGTTATCCTTACTGGGCATTTGAGCTCACCCCTTTTCTATGTTTTATTTTTCCCAGGAAGTGAAGAAGTAAATTATGAATGACCTGCATGGATTTTATGAGGGGATAATAGTGTGGTCTATTGAGACATTATGTTGTTGTAGTAGTTTTTCATTTTATATTGTAATGTAAAACTTATGAATATATCTAGCATTTTCCAAGGCTACTAAACCAATCGGTCTTTCGAGATTTGATCTTTCTTATGATCATGCCAATGTTACGAAGTAATGCACCGACTCTGGGTAGCTGGGGTCGGGGCGTTACATTCATGGGAATTTTTAATATTTATTTGTTGAAGTTTTTTTTAGTTGAATTTTTTAATATTCAATTGAATGAAATTCAATCCTTTGAAACCAAACTCAAATGATATAATTGAATTACAAAAAAATCAAGAGGAATTTAATTGAACATATTAAATTTATTCATATGAAAACCAAAATAACTGAAAATAATGACTTCACAAAAAAATTGAAAAATTACGCTACTCGAAATATGAACTAAATAACATAAGATAAATAAAATGAAAAAATGAGGTAATAAATTAACAAAATTTAACCAAATGATTAAAGAGAAAAAAAATGAATTAATCAACTGAAACAAATGAACCAATTAACGTAAGAGAAATAAAAATGGAAAATTAAATATCAAAATAATAAATGGTTTGATTTTAAAATAGAATAAAATTATATCATAACTATGATAAACATAAAAATTTTAATTTATTGATTAATCTATGAAATGTCTTCTATTTTGATATTATTCTCACTAAATTTAACATTGAATTCTTTGTATCAGAACATATCTTTATTTGTTTTGACTAGTGGTACACTTAATTATGTCATGTATCATATTTTTTGGGTTAAAAGTTATTTATCAATTTCTAATTAATTACATATTTGTTTCAAATGATTAAAATAAAACCTATTGATGAGATATGAAGAAAATGCATGGTGGAAAACAATCACTGAATGACTGATATGGGATTTCCTCCATTAGTGTTGGTTGTGAGTATTTTATTAAATTTATATATATATATATATCAATAACATATAATGTATTGTGATAGATTTTGTTTTAATATTTTATGCAGGATCCACCACATAGGTGACAATTATAAAATGGGTAGTCTAGTGGTCTTAATACTCATGTAGAAAGTTAGAGGCAGTGGTAGCAAAGGTAGGTGATCTAGTTAGCGATCCTGATTCGACCCTTTCCTCCCACTGACATACCATCTACCATATATTTTGATCTCGCGGTTTCCCGAGGGGCAGAAGAGATATTTAGGACACCCATGATTTCACCTGTATTTAAATCATATCATCCTCGCCCATATTTCTCGTATCTGATGATTATTCCTACACCTCATCTATATCATTCATTTGGATGACCATCCATGAAAAAATCATTTCCTTATACATACATATTTCAAATATTCTTCATTATTTCTTATTTGACACCTGCTATGATGCTTTCTATGCCTACCGAGCATACATTGGGTCCCACTCCATCTGTAGAAGGTGATGTTCTTTTAGTGCCTATGGATATAGTGGAAAACATTGATCAGACAACTGCATGAATATTTAAATAGCCTTAATAATTATTTTAACCATTATCTACATTCATTATAAGATTCATTTAAATAATATTTGTTTTTCTTCTATAATAGCTAGACCTACAGAGGGGCAGAACAGTTTTCTACACATGCATATGGTGTTTAACTTCCACACAATGTTTAATGTGGACTACAATGAAGATGACCAAATGATCAAAAAAATAAATTTGGAATGTATGAATTTTTGGGAAACCCTTTCCAAATAATCTGACATCATTCCCCCTAGTCCACTATCCATGTGACACCTGACAAATGAAGTAAAGGATAACTCATGGGAAAATATGGGTAAAAATATGTTGGATTTAATGTTATATTATTTTTGGTCTTATATGAAATAATATTTTAGTTTGATATTTGTTTTAATTTTCAAGATGGTGAGGGTTCAAGGCCAGCGCATCTAATGGAATAAGGTGATCTTTGGAGAGCCTATAAAAAATTTTATATAGGATGGAGTGATAGATTTTGAATATATTTAGAATCCATACCATTCTTGGGTGATTGTCTTTTGAAACATTTTCAGAAAATGATTACTCCTTGGATGAGTACCACATTCAAGGTATTAATAAAATTTTAGTGTTTTAAATTAAAATATACATGTTTTTCATTAATAATATATATTGTATTATTGAATATTTTAAGGAATAATGAAGAAAAATTATTAAAAATATATTCCAAGAAATACCTCCTCAATTTATAGAGAACTATGATACTGAATTGTGAGATAAAGTAAGTACGGCATTCCTTTATATTTTTTGACTTGAACATTCTATTGTTTCTTCTATATTTCAGTATATTTTTAATGTTTAGGAAGAGTAATAGATTTTAAATATAATGAAAAAACACATTAAAAAATAAATAGAACTATATTTAAAAATCTTAAACTAAACTGAATTAAACTATAATGAATTAAACAAATCATAACACAACCAAATTGGATTGGACCAACCTGAATTCATCCACCATATGTTTTTCATTCCATCTTCATGTAAAATTAATACCCATTTTATTTTAGATCTGAAATTCATTATTTTTAACCTATTTTCAATTACTAATTCAAACATTCAATTTAATTTTAGACGGGGGTATTGAATGTTGAAGGATGAGTGCCTCAGAAAAAACTGTGTTTCTTGATCATAAAGAAAAAAATGGATGTGTGATTATTAAACTGACACAACATCCTATTGTATGTTTTAATTTATATATTTAAAAATTTCATATATATTTATTACTTAATAGTATTATTATATTAGAGATATGCTTATTTTTAGGCTCTCCATTCAATGGATCCTGGAAAATTTGGTCCAAATGATAACTTACATCACATTTTGGTAGATTAGCATCATGGAAGACCATAATACTGAACTAGAAATTGTATAGGCCTGATGGGGTATTAGACTACTTATGGTACTTGTTATTGTACCACTGATATGTAAATGTCTATTTCCCATGAATCATAGACTAAGTATAAGTCCGAAAAGGCAAAAAAATTGGTCACAACAGAGGAAGAATAGGATGAAAAGGAAAATAAAAAATTTATGAAACTGATGAATGTTTTATGTTTATCACTTCCACCGGACACCATTTTGGATTGTGATGAATTTATTTTTCCAATTAATTAATTATATATTACACTGGGTAGTATTATTAGTGGTTATAGAGATGATTTTGTTCTTTGAAATGGTGATGGAGATGAATATGGAGAGGGAGAGGCTGAGGAAGAGGCTAAAGCAGATGTAGAGGACAATGATGAGGATTAGGCCAAGGATGGGGATGAGGTTGAGTATAGAAAAGAGGATGAATATTGGGATGATGTATATGATATGTATTATTATGAGGATGAGGCTAATGATGATTGTGACAATAGTGATGGTGAAAAGGGATGGATTTATCTGTTTTATTTTTTGACTAGTATTTATTACATATTATGTTTAATGGTTTGTTGTGTCTGAATACATGTGTGATATTTTGTATTCTTGTAATCTTTATTTAAATTCATCAATTGTTTCATTATGTTATCGTTAATTGATCTTTCATTTAATTAGGGATATTATTCTACTTTCATTAGATTGTGTTTTATTTTTATTTTTTCTGAACTAGGTTTTGATGTTTTGATTGAAACTGCATTTAATTACACGTAGTTCGGTTGTTCAGTTTTAAATGTAGTTTTATTTTTTGTATGTATTTCAGTTTTTCAATGTAGGAGGTGAATTTCAGGTGCTGGGTAGTTCCCTTTTTCATTGTAAGAGGTGCTACAGGTGATGTGTTTCTATGGAGTGGTGGTTCTATACGAACAGTTTTACAACCATTAGTATACATCTATCCCAATGGTTCAAGACAAATCTTTGAGATATTCCATTACAAATGGTTCTAAATTATTGGTATATCCTTATACCAATAGTTATAACCATTAGGGTAAGGCTATTCCAATAGTTTTTAACCATGGGTAAAATCATATCCCAAGGGTTCATCTTGAACCATTGGGAACATTTAATTGCATCCACCCTATACTAACAGATCTATAAAATCATTTGGTATAGAACTATCTCAATAGATTCCAAACCAACGGTTCCCATAACCCTTGGGATAGCCTATCCAAACAATTCCAGGGGATATCTTAATGGTTTAAACCATTGGGATAGGTCACATTTTCAATAATGTTTGTTTTTATTGATTTTATGTACTAATTTTATTACCTCAAACCACTTAATTTCTCTTCTACCTCAACAAAAAATACCCTACATGATTCTTCATCCATTCATCCCCTCTCATGGTGAGAAAATATATATATATATATTCCTTTTATTGTAAAATTTAATGAAATAAAGAACCTATAGTAATACTACAACTCCATTTATCTCTCCCATGTATCTATCGATTTTTTGTGTCCTCTGGTTTCCTGTTTAATAGACAAATTTTTAGATGATTCTGAAATCATCCTATCATAATGGTTCTTCTATTCATCCTAGAATAAGGAATACCTAAAACAACAATTGAATGTCATCACCCATATTTTGAATGGAATAATGTCACCATTTTGTTCTAAATGTTTTTTATTTAAATAAATATTTGTCGATTATATTTCTTCTCTTGCTTATTGGGATTTTACCCATTATATTTTTCATAGAATGGAACACACCATTTGGGGATGGATTTCCACTTGATTAGTGTTTCATCGAAATATAGTAAGAGAATTGGTAGGTATTATGATGTGGATTCATTTTTTACATAGTTTTAAGTTGTTAAGTACTTATAATTTTATTTATAATTTATTCATTTGAGATGTTTGGATGTGTGTTAGGGACAGTAGTTTTTGAACATTGGGTGCTGGTCATGGATGGTCACAGGTAGCTCATTATTCACCAGGGAATCAAAATAAAATTTTATCTTCATATGAGTTAGGATCTACCATCCAATTAAACACTAGCCTCAACTAAATTCTAGTCATGATCAAAATCCGTATTTTTGGTATTTTAGAATAACATTTGGAGATTATGTGTGTACCATAATAACACAAACCAAATCATATTAAAAAATAGAAAATCCACCATAATGATTATATTCATGAATTGTGTAGTAATTTTATCCATTTAATGAATTGACCTAGTTTCAATTGAATTGATGAAGTGTCCTTAAACGTGTGTTAAAATTCATAAATAACATGCCCTTAATCTTAATAAATGGAAATCCCATTGGGATAATTCCTTTGAAATTTGATTAAACTATGATTGTTTCTAAAAAAAATTTATTTTAGAAATGAAAAGATATAATTATGTAAATAAAAATGGCTTTATCATTTCAAATGTGTATCATTTTTTTATAATGCATAAAAGAGGATTTTGATATGAATAGATAATTGTGAAATGGAATTTAAAAATCAAAATATTATTTAAATAAATATTCACAAAAAATTATTCATTGTGAAATTATAAACATTTGTTGTTAAAATATTGTTTTGTAATTTCATATGGTATTTATTTAGGAGTTTAGTTAATGTTGAAATGTGAAAATGAGATGAACATTATTAAATGGTAGAAAAGAAAAAATAGGTAACTATTTTTCATTAGTACCATGTTAAATGATTATTTTATAAATTTATATATTTTTAAATTATTATTTTTTGTTTTATTTGGAAAATATCTATTGGTTTTCCTTTCCATAAAATAAATCAAATGTATTTTTGTTGTGCTAGTTAAAACATTTTTTATCTTAACCCTTAGGTGAATGCTACTTAATGGTTAGTCCAATAGTTAACACAACCCATGGATGGTCATTAGGTGATGGTCGAACATAGGATAATCGGGGAACATAGGTGTTTTCTAGTTTATGATTAAACCAATGATAAATGAATCCCCCTAGTAGAGGTTATGTGATGATTAAAACTAGGATTAATTCTAAACCCATGTAGATAATAAGACTGTAAGGATGTTTATATTAGACCCAATAACTAGTTATTTATAGTGAAGGGTATGTTACCCCTGGTGGTACATGGGTATCACCATCATCATGAAAATATTATATTTATTATAGTCTTTTATAAAGCATGTATGTGTCAATATTGAGGTGAATCTATATCACAAGATATCTATGTGTTATGTATTAAGTTTTAAATTTTTTGCTCGTTGTATTAAACTTTTTAGCATGAAAACCAATGAATACACTGTTTATTGACTATTTATATTTAGTAACAACTTTTTTGGTGGCCAAAAAAGTATTACTCCGACAATGCTCAAGAATCCATGACAATTGGGTACAATAGAATATTCTACTATATTATATGAAGATGTTTAAGATAAGGGTGTCATGCATTGATATATTCTTATAATTACATGTTGTAACATTATAATATATATCATTCTAAGACTTAGTTCATTTTCCAAGTTTTTAAAATTTCTATATTAGAATTTTAGATTTTATAATACGAATTCTTGATATATTTTATTCAATATGATTTTGTCATAACATATTTTAGTATTGTATTTTTAGTTCATGTTTTCATGTACAGTTACTATTTTCACTTACTGATTAATGTGATTTTTCATAATTCTTTTTCTATATAATTTTATAAGTAGTTCTAGTCTCTCCAATATACAAAAATAGATTTGCACTGCTAATCAACATCCTCTGGCATATTGGGAGGCATGACTGATTTATCGTAGAGTTCTTCTAGTCTTGGAAATGGTATGTGGTCTAGGGTTGTGGTGAATTAAAAAAATTATTTTGATGTTACTAAAATAGAATTACACATAATATATCCTTATAAGAAGGTTATGAGATATTTAAGGAGGGTAAATTTAACCTTGTTATACATTTTTCCTCTTTAAAAACTACATTGTGTTGGAGTAATGGATTATTGTCCTGATGTCCGATTAAAATATATCAACTAAATGATGTATTACATGTATCATTT
Source organism: Viscum album (assembly GCA_963277665.1). Taxonomy (NCBI): domain Eukaryota; kingdom Viridiplantae; phylum Streptophyta; class Magnoliopsida; order Santalales; family Viscaceae; genus Viscum; species Viscum album. The sequence goes on from OY728128.1 coordinate 619,750,802, forward strand.
TTGAGGCACTCGATATATAAACCATTATATTTATTGAATATGTAGAATATATATTTAGATTATAAATTTTCTTATAAGGATAAACCAGTATTAATCTTGGATAATACATATAAAGTATAATGAAACATGTTCACTAACATATTTGATGTTATAGTGAGGAATCATAAGTTTAGTGATGTAATATTGGACAATATAGATATAATATGGTATTGTTATAATAATTTTATTTTTTTAGTAGTTGAATTTAGAGTGTAAAATTCCTTTTATTAGTATAGAATTTAACACCCAATGATTTTTTTTGTTTTCCTATAGAATAAATTCAACGTTTTTTTAACTTATGATGAAAAACATAGAACTAAAATGAATAATGCTTTACAAAATAAAATTATGGCAGAAATTAAAACAAATTATGACAAAAAAATAATTATTTAAATAAATAATTTTTTTATAATAAATTGATTATAATTCAAATTAAAAAATATAATTGATTTTATAGACCATATTTTTATGATTTTTGAATTTTTTAAATATTTTATATTTTATGGAAAAATATTTTATGTACTTTTTTTAAATAATTCAAATTTATTATTTTATAAATATATTACTAATATCAATTGAATAAATAACAAACTATAATGTGTACTAAATTAAATATTCCCGACTAAATAATAACATTTTGTTTATAATTTTTGTTATTTTATTGCTTAATATATCTTATTTTAAGTATTAAATTTATTGGAATATAATTTCAAACATATAAATAAATGAATGTTCAATCAAAATATTATTATCAACTTTTTTTAAATGTAGATAAAATTTATTTTTGGTAGAATGATATGTTATTTGGAACACTATTTTTATGCGCATAATGAATCTTTATCATAATAAATTAAATTATTCACTACTGATAACTAATTATATTTAATTTTACTAATAATATATACCATAACATAAATAAAGAATCATATAATTATTTTTTATGTTATCTAATAATATTAAATTGAATTTTATACTTAAATATACATTTAAGAAAAATTAGGTATTATTTTCACTCATATTAAAATTATATTTCATTACATATAGAAATTTTATTCTGAATTTTTTAATAATATTTTGGAATAATAATATTAAAATTTATAAATTATTTCAATTTCATCTTCTTTCCATTAAATAAATTAACATTTTGATAGTTAGTGAGAATAGTGAACGTTTATAATAGATTAAATTGTCAAAAATAATTGATAGAGAAACAAATCTATCAACATCCTTATATCTATTTTTTGATGAATATTTTATCTACTACATTGTATTATCATGGAAGTATGGCTAATTTTCGGCAACTATTCTTTGATTATTAAATTTATTTTGTTAAATGATAATATATTTCGCAAACATACCAACCTCTCACCAATAAAATTACACCTTCACTTCATGTGAGAATTCACAAAATTCCTTTAAATCTATCATAAATACCACCCAAATCGTCACCCTGATAGTCAACTATAATATTTAGGGTCCTCTAGTCACATGAAGATGTCACATGATTCTCATTTCCAAGAGGCCCTTCAAGAGGAGATCTTGATATCCACATATGAGAGAACATGATTTTCCTAAAATTTCAACTTTTCATAACACTTGAAAAATATGATTTATCACACTCATAAAAATATTTATAAATAATAAATTTTCAATAAAAATTATATTATTATTATGAAATACCAATTTCTTACACATTTTTTGTTTTATTCATCCATACTTTGGTACAACATTACCACCAACATGAATGAGTTTATAATGTTTTTTTCATCAATGATAATGTAATTTCATGTACTCATTAAAATATATATTCATATTTAATATATAATGTTACCATGGGAATCCTTATCTTTATCAAAAACATACTCTACACTTTCAAAAACATTATGTAGATGATTTAACCATTACTAATGTTCAAGGACCAGATCTTTGAAATTTAATTTTTTTTTAAAACTGAATATTTAATAGAAAAATATTGATTTTAACAAATATTTACTACTCTATGGAAAGTAATTAATTATTGTAGAATTTTTTTGAATAATATATATATATATTAAATAAATTTATTATATTTTATTTAAGATCATGTGTGACCAAGTAGATGTCTGAAGTATGGATTTTAGGTCTCAAACATATTTATTGAGACATGACTTATATTATATATACAATTTCATTATTTCTATGTTTAGACACCCACATTAACATATTAAACTACTAACCTTTTTAAAATCATTGTATTTTGAAATCCTTACAATTTTTTTTCATTCAGTGAGGTTCAAATTATATAAAATTTCTACTTCTTTATTAAAACAACTTCCTTAAATGTTTTGGAGTATTTTGGACAATTATTTTCCCTCCATTACATTATTCATTACACTATTTCTATAATCTTATTATATAAATTTAATAAATTTTATGGTCATTTTCAACTATCATTGAACATTTTCCAAAGGTTAAAATTGGAACAATTTTATATTTTTCTATATCTTTTATTTTTAAAATTAATTATAAAATCATGACTAGTATGATTCTTCCATTTATAACATTTGGATTCGATTCCTAATCTTTAATATCATTCATTACTATTAATATTGTTTTCAATAATTCCATACTCGCCAAAATAAATTATTATATTCATTTTTCAATAATTTTCTTTTCACTTAAACAAAATATAATTATATTTTTTTTTTATTTTGATTCATATTTTCATTTGATTTAATAAATTATTTTCCATCTAAATATGAATAAATTATAGATTTTATTGATTTTTTATAGATTTCCACCAATGATACAATCTAAAACATATCATTGGGATGTTTAATTAAATGTTTTGGGGAAATTATAATGATACCAATTTAATTTTTATAGGTTAATTAATGACTGTAAGAATTATTAATGACCTTATATTTGTAGGTAAACTGTGTATATGGTTCCTAATTTTTTTGAAAACAGACCCTGATATAACTTTTTTTATTTTGTATTTTTTAAAATATATAATGATCTTAAAATGAAACATGGGTGGTATAATAATGCCCAATGGTACACATGTGGTTATCCCTAGCTCAAAATATATACAAGTGGTTAACCCAATACCATTATACTATGGGTTATTGGTCATACTAGCCAATTATTTGATGAATAACTTGGTTGATATCCTTAATGTGTGTTATAATTCATATATTATTTTTTATATATACACATTTACTATATCATAATGGAAAAGATATAATGTATAATGATTACTAACATTGTCATGATCCTGAAAAAATAATTTTTCCTTATTTTCATTATTTATTATTTTGGAATATTTGAGTATGATTATTCTTCATTTTTCCTTTTATTTTTTATTATGTTCTCACACACAAATGTTCATTTTATTGCCAAATATGATCATATATTAATAAATCTCATGATTACCCTTTCTATATTGGGAATCATTTTCCTATTTTATCCATTCAATTGGTTATGAAAAATGATATACTGTATGATATATATAGAAAGGACATTTCATGTGAATATTACATTGTGAAAATGTTCATGAAATTAAAAAAATTAGATATTAGTTTTTATAATATAAAACCACACATAAAATTTATATTTGACGGTGTGCATTATTTTTATAAGTATTAAATATTCATATTATATGATTTGATTCATGTATATCATATTCTAGGGATTCCATAGATGGTATTAGAGTTGAGATAGATTATTTTTTGGGAATAGGTTATAATGTAAAATAGGAAATACTATAAAAAGTCTATTTTATGTATAATGAAACTAAAAAATTACATAGGATGAAATTTGGATATTATAATAAATATATGTAGCATTTTTTTCCTTATATTATGATTACATACCCAAATTATTTATGGATACTCACAATGATTTTTTTAGTTAATGGTTCAAAATAGTTGTAATTGGGAAAAAAGGGGACAAGAAATAAAATGTCCATCCTCGTTTGAAACTACATAAAATGGGAGTATGAATTTGAGAATATATGGTTAATATCACAATACATACTTAATATATGATGTATTAAACAAATCATACTTATCACACAAATAATGAATGTAGGGATAATATATCAACTTATACTTTCACAAAATGATGTCCATAATCCAATGGAATGTTCTTAAAACCACTTTTTTATTTATATAAAAAATTGATAGAAAATATATTTTCCCTTTCAATATTTATAATAAAAAGATATGGTGGTAATATATGTTTATTGTTTTTAGGTTTAAAAATATCCATGTTAGGATTATATTTGGAATAAAACAAAAGAAAATTATATTTAATCTTTGGATATAATGATTTTTAGATAATATTATTTTCATTAGACATTTAAAAAAATATTAACACAATTAAAAAGGGAGAAATTATAAATAATAAAATGTTAGGATTAATACATTGTTTACTATGAATAAAAAATTACAATACATTCAAGGAACACTTTGGATTTTATCAATTACCCAAAAATAAAAATCAACCATTTCATTAATATCTTGAAATAAATTCTACAAAATGAAATAGTTATAAGGGATATTTATTGATATAAATGATTTTTTACTATGCCGCCTCAGATTAATTGAAATGTCGGGGCTCCCATTATTCTAAAAAATTTGGGATCATAAAGAGAAAGAAATTATTTTTCTAGGAACTCTAATAATAATAAATAGAGACGAATGATTACTCAAAATCATTTATATAAAAAAAATTGGGAGGAATCATGGGGGAACTATCACAAAAAATGGATAAATACATCATTTATGGAACTAAATTTCATTGAGAACTTCACTAATAATGGGATCTAATTATGGGTGAAAAGAAAGATAAACAAATTACACTAAACATAATCCAATGATAAAATTTCATTGTGTATTTTAATTATATGAATCCATAAACAAAACTAAGGTCTAATGATTATAACAGATATCAATAACATATAATATTAATAGATAAATGTAAATATTATGCAATCATAAATACATATATGGATCACAAAAATAATATTCATAAAGGTGAAATTATTATTCTATTAAGAAAATAAAATATGTCATTTGATTGTTGTTATATGAAAAAGTTTACATCCAAATAATATTTTAATGTAATATCATCATAACATCTAGTAATTGAAAATAAAATATCATGGAAAACTTTTAATGTAAATATGATTCCATATCAGGTGTATAAATCATCTTTTTAGATGATTGGGGGATTTTCAACATAAAAATATTATTATTTTATCTATAGTAAAATTTGATGTTATTTGGATAATGGATTTTCTCTCTAAATACAAATCCCTATTTAATTTCCATGTTATGGAAGTCACATTTCATATGTCAATTCCACCCATGAAGGATTAATAGTCAGAGGATAACCATGAAAATCCTATAGAATGAAAATAAATTATTTGGGTTTTAATAGATATTCTTGGGGTTTATATAGAAGAAATATTTATGGAGAAACAAAAACTTATGGATATTCCTATTATAATAGAGTTTGATGATGTATTTCATAATAATTATTCTCACATTCTTCCATGTTGTGACATTTATTTTTCAAAAGTACTCATAGATGGTGTTTTATTTTTTTCAAATACTCCTCAAATAATTTCCTTGAATAAGTTATAGTAGTTGAATATGAAATTATACTAATATATTGATAACATATATATACAGCCTAGTTATTATCCATAGATTATACTAATAATTTTTTATATGAATAATGATGAGTCAATTAATCTTTTAATTCATTATAATTATCATAAAAATCAAAATCAATAACCTTTGTCATTTTCCCCATGTTGTTGAATTATTCTATCAAATATGAGGGGAATTATACTTCTCAATAAAATATTATTTATCTACATATCATCAATAAATTTTTAAAAGTTATTATATAACTAAGAGGAAATATTATATAAGGAATGGATGATATGAATTCAAATTAATTCTTTACAGAAATAAAAATTCCCTTTCTATATCAATGGATAAAATTACTAGTCATTAGAGATTACCGATAAAAAATTAGTATTCATAGATGATAATATTATATATTACAAGAGAGTGTATGATAATGAATATTATGTGAAGAAAGTGTTTAATACTATAAAAAATGTAATTGTAAGATAAATTTATCATTATATAATTTTGGATATAGCATGTCACATTTTGGGTCATGTAATAAATGTGGGGTATATATAATGAATTCCTAAAAAATAGGCATTATTGAATGATAGATTAAGCTAACATTTATGATATTGATATTTTATTATACTGGATTGAATAGAAATCGCCAATTGTTTATAAAGATTCTTCTAGAAATCAATTCAGATAATAATGTTAATTAATATGGTATCCATGTTACTCGTGATAGTTATATTTGAAAAAATATATCACATTAAAAGGGTGATCATTTCACTTGTACTAATATTACCTGGTATTGGACATTGATTTGTCACATAAAATTATGTATTAAAGATGATATTGGGATTTTAACTCATTAGAAATGGAATAATGGAATCATATTTCTATCATCAATTAAATGTCCATGAAAAAATACATTACTTAAGATTTGGATATATATAAATTTTAATATACAATAAATATATTGACACATTATATATGTGGATAAATTTATGATATATATATTGATCAAAAAATAATATTGTATATATTCAAATATAATTAGTTGAATGTTATTAAATGTATATTGTTGTTGTTCACTAAGGATTTTGATTTATGAATACATTAATATCATAGGAAGACAAATAATTTGGTTTATTCTCTTTTTAGAGCAGATCATACTACCTTATATATAATAAGTATTAAAAATTATCCAAGCCTGGTTGATTTAAAAGGATAAATCATTAAATAATAAGAAATTAAATGAAATAATCTCTTCCTAAAATGTACAATCAACAATCTATTCTAGTAAATACCAAAAAGGCACAAAAAATATAGAGATTCAAAATTTGGTATAGAATTTTCCGAACTTCAATTTTTCCATAATCGAATGACAAAACTGATGACCTATATATATGATCAGTTAATAAATGTATTGAGTAATGATCCATTGGATGAATATTAGTGACCACTACTCTATATCAATCCTATAAGAACAATGAAAAATAGTTATCTCAATAACTAATTCTTTTTAGATAACATGAATCACGATTTTTCTTATTTTATATCACGATACAAATATAACGTATTAATGATGAATTCCAATAGTCTATTGGGATGGTACTTCTATTTCCCATAAAAATTCGAAAATGGGGAAAATCACTAATGAATTCTTTTTAGGAACCTTTAATGTATGTGTTTCTTCCATGGATGGATTTGGAATATTTCGAGGGATATTTCTAGATCTAGGGAAATAGATGTCATGAGATTACAATTCCAGGTGAACCTGAAATTAACTTTTATAAATATATCATATATATTAATATCATGAATATTAATTTTTCCCAAAAAAGTTGAATAACACATAAATGGAGGCTCTAATCTAAATATTCATGCCACCCTCAATCTCAGTGAATAGGACTTTCCATAGGTGCGACATGAATATTTTCAATGTTAGGATTAATGATAAATATCGTCATAGGCATAAATAAAAAAACCAATTTTTAGTTATATTGACATGGTGACCTATATTTCCATCTATAAAAATATGGTTATTAAGAGGTATTAGGGTTTTCTACTAATATACAGAGACATGGAGGACTAGTTGAGGATATCATTTATAGAGGATGATATCTATTCGTAGTGAGGATCATTGTACCATCCGAATTTGATGATCTCACCAATGATAACAAAACAGATTAATTATTTTTTAGGGACTTATTTATATTAATTTACAATGTTTTTTTTGGATTTATCCCCATTTTATTATCCTATGACAAATATAAATTAGTCTAAAAATATATTGATTTGTTAATCAGTCATATTACAGGTAAGTGTTTGTTTATCTAATACTTTAGGGATAATTGTTACACTATTTGATTTATTTTTTATCATAATCATAATGGAAAGAAATCATGACCAATCTTAAAAGAATTGGGTTTCATTACCAATTATTATTTTTCATGGTTTTCTCCGACCATTCTATGTGTGATCATTGTCGACATTAATTTTTGGAAAAAGTTCAATGAATACTCCAAAAGTGGTCATTGTGCCTTCTATCTATAGAAAAATAGATCATTTTGAAGGATCCAATTTAGGGATCAGTAATTGAGTAATGTTGGGTGTTTATGGTGGGAGATAGATATCAGATTGGATACCCTCTTTTGGATATGGTGTGTGACAATAGAGAGGTGTGATGATGGACTATTCCAAAGCAATGGGATTTGATGGAATCTATCCAATCGTGGTGGACGAGTTGGAGGAGATCGAGATCTATATTATTCAATGAGATTGGAATTAGATACAAGGAAATTTGAAGGCATGGGTGAATCCACATGAATAGATTTTGGATTTTATAAAATCATAATGTATAATATATATACCTATATAACACTCATAATGTACATTATATTTGAAATATTCTATGGTTTCCCCAACAATTTAAGTATTACATTCCATGTGACACATGTCACATTCCTTGTGAAAAATAGTTGACTAGAACATCATGTATAGTAGTTACACACCAATGATGCCATGTAGTGATATTTTCACTATGTTTCGAGTCACATATTTTGTTATACATGGTGGACAGATCAATGTTCATAGGGAGTACACGACCAATTTATTGGGTGCCATCACATGTCATCTGTGATGGGATACAAACCAACTATATTTTATTGTACATGCACATGGGTAATCTATACTCCAAGTGATATACCATGCAAGTATATGTCATGTACCTTAGAGAAACACCATGTATTCTAGAAAAGTACATATTGTGTGAGCTAGTGCCACCAGTAGTCCAACTCATAGAAATACATGATCTGTACCCCTAAGAACTTGTCATGTAATCCATTGAGGATATGTTGTATTCTCATTCTTCTCAGTCAATTTTTTTGGTGAGTTGTGTTAGCTTCCCTGAAAAAAATCTATTTAGTGTTTTACCTTGATTTATTCCTCCATGGGTTTAGTTCAATTTGACATTCTAGTCATAGAGGGTGAACCCTCTCCATATTCATAATGATATATGTTGTGTGGGATAGTTTTCTTATTAAGAGTTCATTTTTCTTAGGAAACATTGACTATTAACTCTTCAACTGGGAGTATATATCCCTTTGAGAGGCCCAACTTGATCTATAGTTTATTTCATGTTTCTTTCGATAGGGTTTATTTTAATCGGGATAAACAATATTTACACGGGCATTGATCCCCTATATTTGAGGATGTTTTCAATAGGGTATTGTTTTACCCAGTGATCCATGGGCATTAACCTCTATCTATATATCAGGATTAGATAATTTTAGTTGGGTATTAGCCTTATTAAGTGTTTATTTCATATTAATACTATTAGTTTACTTTGTGAATAGACATAAAAAGTGTGACCTTTGGGACGAGTGTTGTTAGTGGGAACGAATCTCGAAGAGTGGTTCCTCCCGAATGACCATTACCTTGTAATCATGCTTCTAATATATGGTTGAAAATGAATAATACTATAAGGTAAATAGAATATTTTTTAGTATATCTAGATATATTTTTGTATGACTCAATTTATGGATCACATATCATGTGATGATATGAATACTCTTGATGCATTATATTTGGTTATTTTGGGGTGTCTTAATGTGTATTGTTATATTGACCCCTCTATGGTCTCTTCCAGTACTTTTCATGTCTCATGTATATGACATAACATTTTTCACTCACTGGACTAGGTATAGGTTGATCTAGTTTTTGATAGATAGAACGAGGTGCATACCGGTAATAAATTTGAAAGAAGTATCCTCCTTATAAGAAATCAAAATTTATATCCTATTTTTGGTGGGCTTGTATTTGTATCCATTTAATTTTATCCAGATCATTAAATCATACTTTGATTGTGGGATTATATATCTACACATGTATTTTTATCATTTATTTTACATTACAGCATTGTATTTCCTTGGATATGGGTTCGTGTGTCTTCATACTTTAGGATAAGTCCTCTCATATGTGTGATATGACTTTATAAAACTAGAGGCCACCCCCAACATATTAGAGGTGGAGACAGGGTGGTTGTGGATCCTACCATATTATGTCAGGTCATTAAAACAATGTATTAGATTCTACCTCACATAATTTTTTAGGACACTACCTGGGATTATGACTGGAATTTGGAGTTTCTTATTTCCATATATGAGGTTTGTTTTAGGAAAAAGGGAAATAATTTCAATGTATTTGTAATACCCGATTTTCTAGTGTTACTGTAATGGATGAATTATACTTTTACCAGAACCTGATAAACATTTTGTTGACTTAGTATATGTATAAATTGGTTCAAGGGATAATATCAGTGCATGCATAATATATGAAATTGTGTTGGGTTTCCATGTCCTTCTGCAATCATATCACAAGATATATTCATTGAATTAGTTATTTTTTGTCATCTTCAAGGATGTATTCACAAAAAATAAATGTGTGCCCTCTATATAAGTGTCAATAGTTTTACTCGATGAGTGATGAGGCCTCAATTTTTTTATTTATGAAGGGGTGTTTCTATATGATAGAAACTAGGTGGTTCTCTATTCTTTTAACCATTTTGAAGGCCTGGTCGTATTTCATTCACATTGTTGAAACATGCTTGACTGGGTTTTAGATGGCTCTTTTGGTGTTGTATAATGATACACATGGTGTGGGTATCAATCAAGATCTACTAAGGTAGGGATATCCTAGTATGAAGGGTCAATTGGACCCACTGATAGAAGGCGTGTGATGAATTTCAATAAACATGAGATTTGGTTAGAGATGTCATAGAAAAAATAAGTCATTCACAGGTGAGGTGTTTCTATTATATTTAATAGAGAGTAAATATCATATCCAATTATCCTACCCATTGTACTTCCTTTATGGAGGCAGTCAATGAACCACATTAGTATTGGTAATATAATTATTTATGAGGAATTAAGGGATTAAATTACGATGGAGGTGTTGGTGGAATAGTAGGAGGTGGAAGGTGCTTGGATTTGATGCTAGAGCTACCACGGTAGAATACTCCATGCCAGTGAAGCAAGTGGTCACAATCATGGACTATTGTAGGTGATAGAGTCTTTTTACAGAGAGTCTTGTGGAGTGTTTCAAGGAATGATAAATATTTCTCCATCCCTAATTGTATCCCTACTAAAGAATGGTATGATAAAAAAATTCATTAATTGGTTAACTTCATTTCCTATGCGATACAGAGTGTAGGTATAACCCTGTGTAGGTAATGAATTTTTTCATCCTTGTGAGATTGACAATTTTTGGTGTACTAAGGTGTCATATAAATAACTATTTATGATTATTTGGTGACAAATGTGAGAGAAGAATTTCACGTGGCTAGAGAACACGTGATCTTCAATTGAATTTTATGGTTCTTTTGGGTATCTTCAATCCCTAAAATAAAATTTTCATAGGGAGTTATCAGAAATTTATCAATGATTGTCTACCTATCTTGAGACCAAGTGATACTAGTGGATCCCACATTTCATGACCATTGTGTTGGAGGCTCTTAGAGAGAGGATATGTGATTAAACACATTCGTCGACAGTTTCACGTGGATATTTTATGATGGATAGAGAAACACATCAAATATCATTATAAAGTTAGTGAGACCCTGAGATGGGTTCCCCAATATAGATTTGTTTCATACCATCTAGTATATATTGGATACCACAATTGAGAGTAATAGTACATCCATTTATTTGGAGCGAGTTTTCCTCCTTTGATAAAGAGAGTTTCCATTCACAGTTGGATGATCTCCTGTAAATGATGTTATGACAGACATACAAATATTTGTCTACATATACCTTTGGTTAAATGGAGTAACAAGATAATTATTTTCATGAAATAGTGAAGGATTATGAGGACATCCATCCAAGAGAGTTTCGAGGTTTATCTCCTCATTGTTAGTTAGGCTTCTACCAAAACAAAAACCAAGTATTCCCTATTATTTTTACAGTATCAAATTAGAAGGAACCCATTTAGAATCATAAAAATAAATTGTATCTGGGATTTTGTAAATAAATTGGTTTTTTAAGACCCAACACGTTCAACAGGGAAGACTATTTTTTTTACTTGATATTCTGATTAGTGTTTAGGGTTGGGTGTGTATTTGTTCCACTTGTACCACATGACATGAGGAAAATTATCCCCTTTAGAGAAACAATTATTTCATTTACTAGTGGTATATAGTTGAATGATTCTCCATGTTTTTTCATGAGACCAGTTAACACCAACTCTGTTTTTGGATCATGATATACAAGAAGTGACTTCCCAAAGAAATTATGGTTATTTTAGTTGTTTTTAATACCCATTGGTGAGTAGTACACAAAAATAGAATCATGATAATTGTAGATTAGATACATAAAACTTCATGGATAAGTTTATGGGGTCATCTTTTATGGAATCCATGTTTTATCTTCATCTGAGTTGGATCATGCAAGAAACTTTAGGTTGTTAATGTTTACCTATGGTAGATAGTTGTTACCCCTTCACATATTTTGAGAAACAAGGATGTGTGACTAATAGATAATTATTATAAGATATTGTGTGTTAAGAAATCAATTGGAAATGTTTTGGATGTGTTCTATGAAGAAGGAAATTTCATCATCTTTTTCAATGATGGACTATGACACTAGTTACATAGGTGGATGAGGCGTTGTGGAGGTTGTTTTCAATTAGTAGTAAATCTTGTGGTGGTGAGGATATGCCATGAACTTATGGGATCATGTAGGAATCTGTGGGAGTTGTATAAAATTTTCAATCTAAACACGTGTTTCCTCTTATATAATAGGTAAATGACTAACTAAACTTTATGGAGAGTTTGGAAACATTTTAATTTTTTTGGTAGTCTGAATTTAAGGAATTTAAATGATTATCATTATAGGCTATGATTATTAATTCATGAAACTATTAGAGAAATAATATAGGAAGCCCTTGTGGCCTCAATTGTACATGGGAATAGCATTTTGCCCCATCCAGCTTGCTAGATAATATTTATTGTTCCTATTCTATTGAATATGATTTAGTTTTTAATTTTAGTTATTAACATACATGTGGGATGATTATATATCATCAGTGTTGTATGAGTATCATTATTATTACCACTCCACCATAAGAGTGTCACAATTTTGAGGATGTTTTTGAGGGACATGCATGACCCTATTATACTAGTCATATCCACTGGATAACAATGCATGGGTCCTAGATTTTAAGATATTGTTGGTTGTAAGGATGTAGTTAATGAAGGGGAGGATGGGGATTACTAAATAAATGAAAGGAGTCCTTAATGGAGTGATAATATATTCCTTTATATTTGTAGAGTTACGAGGTTTTATCCAGTGTGTAGGTTATCTATTAGAATACTAAGCCCTTTGTTTTTCTATAGTAGTGTTTGGTTAGTGAGGGGGTGTACTACATAGTCACATGGACACAATATTTTTGGTCGATTGGTGTTTTATACAAGTCAAATATGGGGAGATATATACATGAATTGTCGTAGGATATTGGACTGGTTATGTTATTCCATGAGAGAGGTGTTTCATTTAACATGGATCCATTGGATTTGAGTTCTCGTATGTTAAATATAATTCATAAGAAAATTCATTCCATGGGTTTGTGGTTTTTGGAAGCACCTAGAACAATAGGGAGATCTTGGGGGTGTGGGAGAACAAATTGTTAGCTTAATATACCCAACATTTTCTTAGTTTGTGCCTTTTAAGGATGATAATTCTAGAAGAATGGAATAATATAATGTCCCAATTATTTTCATGAATGACTTTGGAATATTTTTAATGATATTTAAGGATCCATGCACTAATATAGTTCAAGTTACCACAGCCTAGGGAGCCCAAAATTAATTTTTGAAATATATTAAATAATTTAATACCACATAAGTGTAGTTTTCTTCAAAAAAATAGAATATATAATAAATGGAATCATAGATCAAAAACATGTTTGAACTACTGATCTTAGTGTGTGGGATTTACCCCATGCATGATATAAACTTTTTCATCATCAGAATTTTTTTAAAAATCTATCACAGTTTTAAATAATAAAATAAATATTAATTTTTTTATATTGATGTTGGAAAAAACTTTTACCTCTATAAATATGTATTCATGAGGAGGTATCATGGTTGGATGCTAAACCCTAGAGACCAAGGTGACCATTGAAGGAGGTCATTCATTGTGGATGACATTTGATCTGATTCAGGATCATTGTAGTATTAGAATTAGAGGATCTTACCAATAACAATGATGGATATTCATTATACATTAGTGATCAATCCATATCTATGTAAGATATTTTATTTTTTGTTTTTATCCCTATTTTATTAACCTATGTAAATTGAAATTCAATCAAATTATGGATTTATTTTTTTATCCATCATATTCGATGTATGGGTTTGTTTATCTGGGATTTGTATGATAATTTGTTTATACTAGATGTATATTTTATTTCTATTACAACAGCGATGGATCATGGAAAATATGAACATGAATAAATTTTATTCCCAATTCTTCTATTTTTTTGTATTCTCCACCCATTATATGTTTGATCATCAATGGTATTCATTTTTATTGGTGGTTCGATTAATACCTGTAATGTGATAGTTGTGCATTCAATCTCTATCATAGTAGATTTTTTATGAGGATCATGTTTCGGGATCAGTGATGGAATCATGGTTCTTGAAGATGGATTTCTATCAATGTTGAATTGGAGACCCCCAATTTTGTCTTGGTGTGTCGTAGAAGAGAGTAATGACTGAGGAAGATTCCTATGAAATTTGAATTAAAGGAATTTGTCTTAAGGTAATTGAATGGTTCACACATATTATGATTCATAATCTCCAACACGATTGGCATCAGATCAATGGAAATAAGGAGGAATGACATAATTCCAATGAAGAGATCTAGGATTATTGGAAATCATATTTTGAATAGAGTGTACCTCATAATCATATGTAGTGTAATGTCTATATGTGAAGCTCTAGGGATTTCCACGTAAAGATATGTATCACACACCATAAGACCATTATCTCACAATATCTGTGTGTATTGGGGGGTACATGCCTAGAGGGCCATATATTATTATAAACAATGTGTGCGAAGTCACAGTGCATGTAATTCTTGGTGGACAACCTAACGTTTATATGGAGTACAGGACTAGAAGATTGGGTGGCCCACACACTTTCTAGAGAGAGATAGATTTTTTGTACTCAATAAAGTACATGTGAAGGGGTTGACTACAATTATAATCGAATCCCATACATACACATGTCATATAGCTCAGTGACACATTGTGTTTTGTGTGAAAGTTACTCTCATGTGAGTGTGAGACATGAGCAGTTTTGGGCTTTCTAAGACACTCCATGAACCCTAGGGAAACACCCTAAACAAATTTGAGGAAAAATTGGATTCCAATTACTTCTTATATCATATTTGTTGTGAGATTGTGTGAGCTTACAAAGACCACTATTAGTTGCTTTTTCCCTTGGTCAATTTTTATGAGGGTTTGGTGTGGAATCTCATTCTCATCATAATTGGAGAATGCTTTTCATTACCCTGATGATCTGTGCAGTGACAAATACTTCCCTTATTCCGGAGTGAGTTATCTCAGACTACTTCAAATTCTAACATGGAGCCTTGGAGCATGTATTCCTCTGATAGACATGGAGAGATCCTATGATTCATACATGTATCCTTAAATGGGGTTTGATGGGATTAGAAGGACTAGTATTTACACATGGTTTAATACTCTTTCCAGGAGGATGTTTTCAGTAGGGCCTAGTGTCCCCCTAGTGAACCTTGGGCATGAACCAAAAATCTATGTACATAGAAATGATCTTTTTGATGGGGTTGTGGCCTAATGGGGTCTGGATCTCTGATTAATCCTCTCAATTTTCATCTTGATTAAAAATGATGAGTGTGTCCTATGGGATGAGTGTTTTCATTATAAATAGAGCTTTGGTAGTGGTTCTTCCCAATCAAGAATTACCTTAAAAACTCACATTTGAATCTATAGTGTCCGCAATTAAACAAATGTGGGTCATTGTGTCTTTTAGTGAATATCTCGAGGTTTATTTTATATATCATATTATGATTTACATGTCATATGATGATCTAACTACACTTGATTCTTTTTGTTTGGTTATTTTGGTATTTCATATGGGTTATTGTCATACTCACCCCCCCCCCCCACTGGCTTTTCCCACACATTTAATGTCCAATGCTAATGATCGTACATTTTGTAAAGTCCTAAATGGACTAGGATTAGTTGAAGATATTTCAGTCTAGATTGACTGATTTTTAAACTAGTTTTATATTAAATAGAACATCACTTCTTCTATGTAGGCCAAACATTATATCTAGTTTTTGATGTGTTTTTATTTATCTTGTTTTAGATATTTTATCATATTTATGTTTTACTTTGATTGTGGGATTATAGTTATATTCATTCATTGTCAATATTTGTTTGAAATTTCCTCATTATATGGTCTTGTAGATTTGTGTGTGAATTAAGGTACATTAGGCTAATGTGTATCATGTGTGTGATATGACTTGTTGTCACTAGTCAATAACCCCTAGACTATTGAAGGTGGTCTTGGGGTAGTAGTTGCTTGGGCCCTATCAGTTTGGGTCATGAAGTACTCCCCAAGATATTTAATAACAATAACTCGATTTCTGAGTCAATATATATCCTTATGACTTCATCACATTTAATTCTTTTCCAATATGATTTCATTGTTTACAAACACTATATGATATACATTATTGAAGTGGTAAGACTACATGAGGCACCACATTCCATTTTATCCAATTAAGAAATTATGTTTTCCATGATGTTTATGAGAATATTTCAATAAATACTGATGATATTGTTGAGGGTTACCACAACATATCATCCTCAAATAGAAAACTAGTTTGAGAGAACTATTAAAATAATAGATGATATATGAATATATTGTAATAGATATTGAATGTTTTTGTGATTGAAACCAACACTTTAAATATATATCATAGAAAATATAATATCCATTATAGTATTCATAAACAACCTTGTGAGGCTTTGATGGAGAATAGGTGTAAAACTACAACATCATGAGACAATGTTTGAGAGTCTATGATATATCAACAAGAGATTTCTTAGTATATTTAATAGCAGAGTCAAACCATTCTGAGACACGTAGAATATAAATGGTTTTTTTTGGAACCAAGGCTATTCATTTCTAATAATGGAGTTTGGTTTTCATTTTTTGTCAATCAGTAGAAGGATGTCTAGGGAGTTTGTAAGGAATGGAGTCATATGTTTGAGGCTAAAAGTAGTATTGAAGGTGGTGCAGTTTCCCAGTGTTTTCCCAATTTTTGGGTCTCAAAATCGGTAGTTTGGTGTTGGAAAACAAAGGGTTTTTAGAATGGAGTGAATGGTATGAGAAATAACAAATTAAATTTGAAAAATAAGGGAACTATATACCTTGGAACATGGATTGAATACCATGTTCTGGGGATGGTTCACAGCTACATTCCAGGCAGCAGGAGCAGTGATCGGAGCGGTGCACAGAGTGGTACGCGGAACTGAAAACAGTTCATAGCAACGGTACATGGTGAGGGCATACAATACACTAAATGCCGAAGGAAGAAATGAAAAACAGTTTGGAGAGATGGTATGCGGTGAAGACATGGTGTACATGGAATGTTGATGTTTGGAAGTATTGTTGCAGTTCACAAAATAGGAGTGGTATGTGGTGGAGCCTAATAATATATGGATCGAGTTTAGTTTACAGATAGTCCCAAATAAAAAATTTGGATAAATCAGTTTACCGAAATTTGTTGAGTTATGTGTCTATTTAAGGAACACTAATCCCTTTTGTTATGGGTTGATATTTGAGATTAAAAATTCTGGATGAAATTCAGTGAAGTCTGATGTGGTACGTGGTGTAGAAGACTGTACATGAGGAGAATAATCTATGTAATGAAACATTATACAGAATATAGTGTGGTTCACACATGTAGCTCTTGTTGTTTGTGGCGGATCAAGGAAGTATGCGTAGTAGGATTATATGCATAAGAGTGGAGGTGTATGCGGAGTAGGGAATTATGCTGAGAAGGGAAGTCTATGGAGGATCTGAATGGTAAGTGAAAACAGTAGATGTACGCAAAAACTACATCAGTACGTGGAACAACCTTGGAATCCTAAAAATTAACCAAATCAGTTTTCAAAATTAATTTCCACAACATATCATTTTACGGGAAATAAATTACATCTATGGGTGATTACGATACTTCAATAGAGAATCCATTTACAGTAGAGGGTGCAAGATTTAATGATAAACCATTTAGGCGACCTTGAAGTCGTTAAATTGAGTGAAGATTCTTTCAATGTGGTGAGAAAGGGGGAGTGAGCAGAAGTGATCCATGGGACCCTGTGTGACATACCTAAAACCTTGTATAGGCAGTGCTCCTTGAACAAAGTGAATGTGATAAACACTTGTAATCCACAACTTTTGAAGATTAGTGGTTTTGGTACGACTGACCCACTGTCGAAGTATGCTCCATGGACGTATCCCTTAGTGGTGAACAATGTAAAATTGATGTGTCATTTCTTTTCATGTGAATTTTTTATTTTATGCACATCCTTTTTAGACAGGTTGCACAGGTGCTTATCAACGTGGGAACGTGATCCATCAGTTTAAAGTAAACGGTGACACCCTGACTCACCCCTTCCCTCTCAGGGTGTTCTACGGTCCATCAATTTTAATAGAAAATATATACTAAAATAATTAGTAAAATTTAGAGTATAAGGTTAATGATAATTCATTCCTTTAAATATATCATCAGAAAAAGGTTATTAATATTGGAAAGAAGGGAATGTTAATCCATTTTCAAATTGTTCATTTTGATATCCTCAATTATTAGGGTTTATTATCCCATCATACTCAAAATCCTCCAAACCACTACAAAGTCTATTATGTATTCGTCTATAACTGTTGAATAAGTAAATACCTAACCCTTCATCTTTGGTAAATTCAAAGGCAATACAATTGGATCATAACCAATCTTTTATAGATACGCTGATAATTTTTTTTATCATAGATATGAACTACAATTAAACAACACATATAACATAGTAATGATTATATGATGGAATTATATTTTCATGGGAGAAACAAGGGAACAAATGGATATTATGAGGCAGTGATATCACCTTTTTCATCATGTTAAGGTAATTGTGGGGTAATTATTTTACGATGGGATTTTAATATATCATACTCCATGAACCCACAGGAAAAAAGATACATTACATTATTGGTAAAATATAATAGAGTTATGTAATGATTGAATAGTTATATAGGTATAGAGTTCTAGTTTAATACATACACAGAATTTAAATACATGACATACAACATAATCACATTTTTATGACATTATTATCAATCCCATCATATCTCTAAAAAATATACATAGTCCTTCACTAGGTTTCCAACAGAATGTAAAAATAATTATGGCGAGCATTGATTCTCAGTAAGGATTAGCATACAATTTAAAATTATATAACCTAAACAATTCATAAGTAAAATGGTAATAATAAATGATAAAAATGAATCCATAATCAAATTAAATATAAAAAATTCTATATATATCAATATACCAGAAAACATGGTTACAAATAATCATTTATCAATTTTTGGAATTTATAATACTATATATTAATAAAAAACTATTGGGCCTAGATACTTTCTTATCATGGGATGTGGAATACGCCAATAAACAACCTTTTTTGTCTCAAGATATCTATTGATGCATCAAGTCTATATATATTTTCAGGACTCACTTGTGACTTTTTAATTATAAAAAATTCACCATATGTTTCATAAAGACAATTTATAATATTACCTAAGGAAAATATTTCTAAATAAAACATGAATCTCCATGAATAGGTTGATTCAAACATAAAACAATCAACACTCAATATAACTATGTGTAGGTATTAGGGAACATCTCTTAATCAACGTATTAACCATGGGTTATAACCAAAGTAACATAAAGTACTCATGTCAATGAAATATAGTGGATATGATATATAAACTTTTCTACAATATCCTAGAAATATAGTAATTAGATAAAATATATTTCCCTAGTAGTAGAATAAATAAAAGTTAAAGAAATACAACATTATGACTTAGTAAGATCTTGTGAATAGTACAAATCATATCCCTCAAGAATGTCTCACTAGGCGTGTAGTCTTAAAACCACTCAAAATGAATTAATTTGAAGATTAATTTAATACTGAAAGAAAAAAAAATTGGATAATTAACCACTCATGCATCTACTCCATAGATGCATTTTTCGGGCAATATCTAGAAGTGAATATAATTTATATGAGATTACACACACTTTAAATTTTCTAAAACATTGAATTATTTTCACACCACGAATAATTTAACTCTTGAATCAAAGGAAAATGATAAATGGAAAATAGTATAGACTTTTAAATACCCTTAATTTATTGTGTAACTTGTAAAGGATACACATGGAAATTTAGGTACCATTGAAAACAAAATAGATGGTGATTACAAAATGAGTCCCAAATAATGATAATTTATATAGAAAACCCCACTAATGGCGTTCATATAAATTAAATATAAATCTCACAAAACATTGGGAATAAACATGTTAAAAATTTACATGAATAAATTCATTTCAAGATATATCATCTCAAATAGGCATTATATACACCAAATAATGGAAATAATGTGGTCATTACCAATCACATCTATAAAAGAGGAATTTAAAAGGGAAACCTGATATTTCTTGACCATACTTACATGAACCTAAATTAACCTATTTTATCATAAATGTTGATATATGAATTTATTAATTAATAGCCATAATTATAAACATTTCCAATCATAATCTTCATGAATTGTCATTCCATGAATGAATTGTTCGATTTTTCCACAACACATGATTATATTTTTAACAGTTTGAATTTATTTCATTATAGTGGTGTTCATATTCAGTATTAATAAAAATATCATTTATAATAAGAAAATATAATTTCTATTAGGGAATTTTTTATTAATTTATAATTATTTAAATTGTATTCATTTTTGTTTTAGACCTTATCCATAATGAAAAGATGATAATAATAATGTTTTTGTGATTTTGATGAATATGGAGTGTTTCTTTAATTGTTGAATTAGATATTTATGTAATATCTCCAGAACAAAAAAATACTTAAAAATCTTATTTTATTATATTTTTAATTTCATTACCATTTTAATTCAAGGTATTCAAATTTTTATTCAAGTTGGTGGTTAAACCGACCCAAATAAGAACATACCCTGATTTAATGAATGATTAAATTGTTTTCTAATTGTAATATTATTATACCATAAAAATATTGATATTATTTAGTGTTTTTTGGGATTACATATAAAACATTTCAAGGGGTTATAAGAATAATTAATGGATAATTAACCCTATAGAAATATGAATAAAATATTCTCATCTAGGTACACTTATTGTTAATGATTAAATTATGGATGATCATTGGTTAACCATATCATTAATATTATTCCAATTTATTTCATAAAAAACATAAAGATATCTTATAACAATAACCCTTCAATAAAATCCTCATATCCAACAGTGTAATTTAGTCATGGAAAACGAGATACGTTATGTTATAGATGTAATAGCTCATACACCACACAGACAACAATTTTTATTTTTTAATGGATGCATTATGTGAATAAATAATTATAATAACCTTAATATATTAACATTAGAATTAATTAATGATAATAATATAATTAAATTAGTTTTTCTATAAATTTTTATAGAGAATATAATTAAGAAGTAATATCTAATTAGTTCATAGTACATAAGTTTGGAAAATATATTTTCCTTGGATGTCACCATAGAAACGTAGGCCTTATTCTATGTTATGTTTAATAGAAGATTTTTAATTTTAGGGATAGTTATAAGAAGAAAATAACATTATATTTTAATTGAGAAATTATTAGTACACTTGAGCCTTGATGTGGTGAAGATTTTACCAATTTATAAGTGAAGAGGATGGTAGTATTATGAGTAACCATTTAATTTTTAAAAAAATCTAAGGTTAAAATTCATGTTTCTAAGGTTATAAAATGAAATAAATGATAATGAAAGGACACTAGTTTGAAACCCAAAAAACTAATTTTTTTGGCATAATGGATTGATTTAGTGTATTTTTTTTAACATTTCAATTTTTACCGAAATTTACTTTTACCTTGGTACTTCATTTCTATGATTAGAAATTAAATTTTGATAAAAAGGTTAAAATTGACTAATTTTCTAAATTTTACAATTATAAAATGTTATTTTAAAATAATTCAATAAAAATTAATTTCTAATGGAATGAAATTTTAGTTTTATAATTAATTCACTTAATCATATAAAAAATGTTTTAGAGAAATATTACTTTAATGAATAAAATATATATAATTTTTTTATAATGATCTTAATAAGATATATTGATTTATTATATAATAATATCTGATATGAATATCTCATGGAAATCCAAATTTTAATGTACCATAAAAATTATCTGTTCAATAAAATGAATGAATATAATTTTTGTAATAATATAACATATTATTTTTTCCAAAAAACGTTTTCCATGAGGATTATAAGTTAAAATAATATTGTTAAATGTAATATTTTATTTATTAAATAGGTATTTGATTACGTATGTTGTTTTCTAAACAAATATCTTATTACAATATAATGGTAATGTCATGAAAATTATATGTTATATGAAAACCGTAATTTTTAACATAAGAATAAAATTTTCAGAAAAAAGGAAAAATAGTTAAAATCAGAATATATATTTATTAAGAATTAAAAAAATGAATTTGCTTGTTAAATATGAAAACATTAATATTATATATTAAATAAAATACATGAATAATGACTATTTAAATGGAACATTTTTTTCAGTAGTTTTAGGATGCAGATTTTACCAATGATAGAATCATCGTAGCTATTACATTCTCCCTCCAATAAATAATTTTATCCTTGAAATTTTATTACATGTTAGAAATTGAGATAGTGAGGATACTCCTTTTTAATATATTTTTTCAACATCCCATTTTTCATCTTCTAAATTTGGATTTTTAAAATGGTCTTTCAAAAAATATTTATTCATGTTTTATAATACTTGATCACTCCTATGAAGAATCTGGAGAAACCCCTAATTATAATACAAGTTATGTGTCAAATAAATTCCCTCCCAGAGTATAAAATGTTTCAAATGTAGCATATATATACTATTTAATGAAACATTGAAGACATCAATTATTGTATAATTGTTGGCACTATAGCCAATTAGAACACTATAGTTACATAATCACAAACATCCAATTACAAATATTTCATTTGATTATCAATAAGACAACATTTTATTATCTGTGATTATTTAATATTAACTAAATTATACATATTTTAAATTTCATCTCCTCCTTGGGCACTAGGACAGATAAATGTTTCCCCAAACATCTTCAAAATAGTTATAAGTGTGACACATCTTCTCATAAAATGCATAATATAGTGCCATCACTATGCTTTAATGGGAACACTTATTATATGAAAAGTAGATGAAATTTTAATATTGATACCACATAATTTGTATGTGAAGATAACATGACTTCATCATGATTTCTATTGACTAGAGAGATCTTCCATGTCTCCCATAATTCTAGGAATGATAGGTGGTTCTTAAATGTTACTCTATATTGATATACCTATCAATACTCTTATAAATTTGTGATGTGAATTGAAGGTCAGAATGAAATTAAATGGATAAAAACACTCCATGAAATCAAATAATTTACATTATATATATCGGGAAAATGAGATATAGGGGTAGTTTTTATTTATTTCTATGAAATTGTTATAATAATTAAGTATGTCAACAATGGCCCATATAACATTTTTATCTATTAAATTATTAAGGTGACATGAGAAAATATCTATTATAAGATTGTATAATTTTTATATATTTATATGAAGATGTTTCGTTACACCCTTAATATTTTTCATTTCATCATTTACCTACTGAAATACTAAGAATATGAACACATAATCTACAATTTCCAACTTCATACTATCCCTCCATGAATTTTTAATTAAATACATATATATATTTTTTATACCATGGTGTCTATAGTAATTTTAACTATATAATTCATCTAGAAGTTCTCATTTCAACTCTTTAAAAGATGGAACACATAACACCTTCTTTTGTGTCTGATCATCATCTTATATGGACACTTATATCCATCCGAGTGTGGATAAAGAAATTCTTATAAAAGGCTTGATGGTTCCCCATGCCAATAAATATTTATAACATTAATTAATATATCTCAAAATATATGATCCATACTAATCCAAATCTTTTTCATAAATCAATGGTTCTTATTACATGATGCAAAAACCACCACATTAAACATCCCAGAGTGGTGCCTTATCAAGTATTAATCATCCTTGTGTAGTTTCAACCATTTTATTTGTCTAATTATGAGAACTATATGTAATAATATATACATAATACTATTATATTATCTATATATCAATCTTATTTCTCCTTATAAGTAGTTGGTCTATTTGTTCAAAGTAAAAAATCACAAATGTCATCTCCTAGTCAATATTTGTATAGTTCTATTCTTGGATTTTAAATTTCCGTAATATATAATCCTTCAACTAGTGATTCCATGTAAGTACACAACCACGTCATTTGATTAATGAATAACTATAAATATAAAATCCTTTAATACCAAATGGTAGAGAAAAAATGGATCATGATTCTGACTCCCCTTTAATTCATCAAAACATTCCATATATTCCCTTGATCATGTAAATTTACCCCATTTACAGGTTAACTTGATTAATTTTCTGGCCAATCCGGAAAACCCTTGAACAAACCTCTGATAGTCAGATGAAAAGCCTTAGAAAATTTGGTTATCAGTTATGTCCATCAGTTTAGTCGATTGTTTTACTACCTTTATCTTGTATGGGTTAATAGAAATTTTATCCCATGATAAATATTTCCATGAAAATAAGATTCTTTGAACCCAAATTCACACATAATATACATACCAATGATTTTAATTTCCCAAGAGTCTCCACAATAATATTTGACATGTCTATCATGGTCTTAATTTCTAATATAGTATATCATGATTCCATAAATGAATACCACCACAAAATTATTATTACACTCCTTGAATACTATATCCATAATGAAATAATGTGAATTATTTACTCCAAAAGGAATTACTATAAACACATAATTTTTATAACTTTTTATAATTGTTATCTTCAATATATCATCCTTATTAAACTATGGATGATGATAACTATATCAAAGATTGATATTTGAATTTTTTTTGGATCATTTATGTTGATTATATAATTAATCAATTTATGGAAAAGGAATCATATTATTTATAGTGATTGAATTTATCTCCCTATAGTCAATTAAAAATATTATGGTCACATCCTTTTATTTCATGAATAAAATAGGGGACATCTTGGTGAGATAGTAAGGTGTATAAAAGCCTTATCACTAGATCCATGCATCAGTTTCTAAGTCTACCAACCCAACTAGTTCCATTCAATAAGGATTTATGGAATTCATTATTTTACCTATAATTATTTCAATATAGAAATCAAATTCACACAATAGTGGAGGGCCATGAAATTATTTTGGAAAATCATCAATGAAATTTTACCATGTGTATATACTCAATGATTATTATATCATCCACATATAGATATCAATATTGATCTTCCTATTTACCAAGGATTTCATTAATGAGAAAAACTAGGGAACAATCCACATATTATTTTAGAAAATAATTTTAGCTTATAAATAAAACAAATTCCACTTTGCCTTTTAAGAAATGAAATCTGCATCTCGTGAAAATTAATTCTTTCCATAAATATTGGAATTCAATAAAAATATAGTATCATATCTAATTCCAAAATAGGTATAATATCAAGTATTGTTAATAGGATTTTTCTCACGAACCATAATTGGATCTTCCTGCCATATCTTTTCTCTATAAGACTCCCACTTGGCTTCCGTATTGAGAAATCCCCTACATGAGAGTAGGGTAAATATCAAATATTTTAGGAAAATATGGATGATATAAAAGATTTAATAGGTACATATTAAATTTAAAGTGTAGCTATGACATCGGTAATGATCAATGAACATTGACACCACATCATTTCGATCTTATGATTCGGTTGGGGAAATAATAGAAAATATCTGTTTCTCCCATGGAATTTTTGAAATGAAATTTCCCTTTAGTATAGGGTTATAGGTTCAAAAAATTTCCCTTCTACATATTTTTAAGGCATTGAAAATAAAAATCACCTACCATAAACCAGAATTAGGGTTAATGATAGTCATTTTCCTCATACATGTAATATATTCATATTCCATTCTTGCTAACCCTAGAGAGTTTCTTCCCATAATTATCGAATATTGGGAATTTCATCCTTCCTTTTCCCACTTTTCTATATTATTATTCTGATGATGCTTAGATGACCTCCTAGTATCCTAATTTCCATTCAATACATATGACCTGTTGAACATGTTTTCCTTTTTAATAGAGTGTGCAACTATATTATCACATAATGAGAATATAATAGAGATACACTCTCTAAAATGTATTGAATTAATCCCAAAAAAATTTCAATATTTATCTCCAGTCTATGTATATATTCGATCACATTATTAAATAAAAATATAATTCTAGCCTCATAATCAACAACATTTTTCTCCTCCTTTAGTTTAATAATAAGAAACATCCTTCTAATTTCATCTCCTTTACCACAATTAGAAAATTATCCCTAAAATCACCCCTTGATTATTCCTAATTCCATTAATTTTATCTCATTTTTCAATTTAGTGTCTTGGTTTTAAGACCTTTATTAGTCTTTATCTACCTTCATACACTAGATTAGTATGATTATTTTTTATATTTCACTACTTCCAAATTTATAAAATATATTCTCTATGGAAATTATACATTGTATTTCAACTAGTGGATCAGTATTTCCATTTAATTTTATAAGGTTTTGAGACCTCCATTAGTCTTCGTCTACCTTCATACACTTGATTAGTATGATGATTTTTTATATTTCACTACTTCAAAATTTATAAAATATATTCTCTATGGAAATTATCCATTTTATTCAAACTAGTGGATTTGTATTTCCATTTAATTTTATAAGGTTTTGAGATATGAAATTATCAATAACAGTTACACCATGTTATGGATTATCAGTTAACTCTATATAGGAATAAATATTTCCCATAAACTAGGTTAACTTATATAATATGTTTCTGAATATATTATCCTAAAATCTATAATTATTTATCTATTTAGGGGGAACATCCATTCACTGAATATTGGTGTTGATATGGTTACCATTCCTCTATTTCATCATAATCATTATTTAAAGGAATACACATAATTACCACATTCTGTTGAACAATAAAATATATTTTATATAATGTTTTATAGATTATTACCTATAAATAATTATTTCATTTAAGTATAAATAATATATCTTACAGGGATCATAAAAATCTAGTATCCTTGCATTCTATCAATCCTCGCTTTACTACCAACAATAAAATCATGGACTCCATCAACCTAGTGTCTGTAGTTATATTATATTATTGGTACAATGTGTAGGTGTTACTGAATGATTGAACAGTTATTAGTCTAAAATTAATATATATATAAATATATTATACATGAAAACATGAGATACAATAAAAACACATTTTTGATAACATTTTTATCCCTTCCATCTGTTGAGTTGAAAGTTATACATTCGTCATTTTATATAATTAAATTTTAAAATCACAAAACATTCTTAAATATTTTTTAAATAGCATTATATTTCCTATATCATTAAATTAGTTTATAGGAAACTATTTATTCTAATAGAAATTGAAATCATTCTCAACTAGTAATATATAAATTCAAAACATGTTTGATTCGTTGAACTGACTAAAGTATGATCCAATTGACTGACCAAATTCTATTCCATTAGAATAACCAATGTATAGTCTATTAGGATGACCAATGCATAATATATTAGAATGAACAATGTATGTTCAATCATAATCACCAAATTCCATTCAATTATAATGAAAATATGATTTTCCATAGGAATGAACTAATCATGTTTATCATTATGATTGTGTTTATTTTATTAGTATGACTGAGTTTAGTCAATCAATATGACTGAGTTTATTCCATCAGTGTGATTAATTTTTCTCCATCTGAATGAAAAATTTTCCATTATTTGGGATAATAATTTTGAATATTTTATTCAAAATTATTTCTATTATATGAATTAAATTATACATAATTATAATTATTATATCAAAATGAATTCAAATGGAAGTATACAAATCATGATGATATGTCAAATTTATGATCATCAGAGGTATTTGAAATCAATTATGAGAATCATGGAAATATGAACTATTGATTTGTTCTTATAAATAGAGGATCAATTAATAATATTTGAGAAAAAAAATTTGGTTAACTCCACACATTTGAAAAAAAAATTATTATAACAACTCTTTAGTGTCGGTTTTTAATCTAACAATGGTTTTAAAATGAATCCATCAGAATATTTTAAAGTCTTTATAAATTTTTTAAAATCATATTTTATGTCCTATAATGATTATATATTAGGAGTCACTAAATATGAAGATGATGGATTTTGATTAGACTGATTGAGGGCTTTTGGGGATAGGAATATAGATCTAATTTCTATATTTTCTATTGATGAATTTATTCATAATGAAAAACATAACTCATAGTTTGGATAAAACTATAGAAACTAGAATTTAGGGTTATTTAATTCCTTTATGATGAAGGTTAATGTAATTTTTCATTATATAATTATTATATTTTTTTACTATGGAACATTTAAAAATATCATTTTAATTATTTCTAAAATAGAAAATTAAATATATAATTATAAAAAATTATTTTTGTAAAATTTTTTATTTTATGATTTATCAGAGGAAATCTGTGTTTGAAATAATTCATTTGATCATCAAATGATATCTGAATTTTATAAATTTAATAATGTGGTTTGGTATTTCAATTAGATTAATGTATTTAACAATATTTCAACCCTTTTATACGTTAAAAACTATTACTATCTAACACCATCATATCCCAAAAAATTACACATAGATATATTCTAGGTTTTAGGGGGGAAACGAATAAAAATGTGGGTGATCTTATATTATTACTAAAGATTACCATTTAATGGAAAATTAGATTATATAAATAAATAATAAGTGATGTGGATTGAATTGATGAATACAATGAAGCCAAAGTCAACTGAATATAGGGTAATGTTCTTTAAAATACAATGAAATATAACATGGATATTAATAATTATGGATCTCATACTGATGTAATTAATAATATTGGACATAAAAAACATGAAACAAATTTATTTTTCATAGAAATATTCTAATAATGGGAAGAGAAATGCATCAAGTCCCATTAATTTTTCTCTTATGAGACCTGTTGATGCATCAAGGGGATACATATTGTCAGGATCCACCTTTCAATTAATTATGATTAATTTATTCACCATAGGTAACATCAAGAAAATTAATATAATTCCTCGAGGAACCTCTTATTGCATAAAAAATGGATTTATATATATGTTGAAATACTGACATCACGTACTTCCCCATTCAATATAATAATTTTTATTTATTCTATAAAATCAATTAACCAACATGAAATCCATGGGGTTTCCTCCAAGTAACATGATGTAACCAAATTAAATAAATATAGTGGATAGGGTTTGTAAAATGTGCTAGGATATTAATGGAAGGTAGTAATCTTGAAAAATATATATTATTGTTAGGATCCCATTTAAATAGAAGGAAAAATATATTATCTTTGTTCATTATGAGGATGTGAATATTGCATTGAATATCCTAATGTATGGACTCCCCATGTGTTGATTCTTTTAACCACTCATCATGAATGATGGTTATAATTGATTGAATTGTCAAAAACCCCTTATTTGGTTCATTACCCCTTGTTTAATTCAAGCCATAGTCACATCCACATTCTATTATGCATATAGGGATGAAACATCAACAAAACAAAACCCACTTTCACTTTATAAAATATTAGTATGCTTTTTTGACCATGGAAAACATATCTCATGAATCAAAAGATTATGATATAGGGATAAAAATTTATATCATTATATCTCTTAAATATAATTATTAACTAGGAAAATTTCAAAAATGGATATTTAAGGAAATATTACAATGAAAATTGGTGACAATGATAACATGAGTCCCGTATAATAAAAAATGATATAGAAATCCAAACATATGGATTAAATATAAATTAAATCATAACATAATGAAAAATTGTGTCTATTAATTATCTGTAAATTACATAAATTATGTAATTTAATGTCCTAACATCCCAAATTTTGATTACATATACAATATAATGGAAACTAGTTTCACATTAAAAAACATGTCTCAAAGAGAAGAATATCATATGTAAACCCCTTAATTCGTGTCCATAAATCTATGAATGTTGTTTAACCTCATTAATCACAATGATAACTATCTTAATCTCATAATTCATTACCATAATAATATCAATTTATATACATAATCTTCATAAATATTCATTGTCCACTAAAATTCTTCATATTTACCGCATTGGGTGCTTATAGTTATAGTCTTTTATATTAGTTTTATAATAGCTTTGTACATATTAATTTTCCATCCAAATTTCATTAATACTATGTAATTAATTTTAATGTTATGGATTATATAAAATATTTTTTATTCAAATTCCATTAATGAATGTATTAGACCTCAACCTTCATGATAAAGTAAATAATAATTATGTTTTGGTTAATTTTTATGAACTAAGGGTGTTTCCAAAATTGATGAAATTAATATTGATATAATATTTCACAAAAAATATTGGTAATTTTAAATTTTTATCATATTATACCAGTAATTATATTCCCATAATCATTCATTCATTAAATTCAATGTATTGTTCATGTAGGTGGTTAACCCAACCTAGACATGAACAAAACAAAATTTAATGAATGATTCGGATATGTTTTTTATATAATAATTAAAAAAAGAATAATGATATTATTTTGTGATTTTTATGGGGATATCGATATTATGAATAACTCTATGAATAATTAATTGGTATGAAAACAATACATGATTTCTGTAAAAGAAAAACCTCTTTGTTACCTTATATTAAATGAATAAATTAATGATTCTCATTTTTATCATATAATTTATATATTTATAAATTTTCCAAACCATAATATTATTTTTATCAAAAAGATCTCATTTATCCTTTAATACAATACATATTAGCATCCATGGAAATTGTAAAGGAAAAAATACACATGTTAGGTCATGGTTGTTGTTGTCCGTACAATGAGAAAATAATTTTTTTTAAATGAATGAGGTATATAATTACAATATATAAACGATAATAATATCATTATATTTTTTTGAATAATAAATTTGATAAATGATTAGAATCATAGTGAAGATGGGTAGTTGGTAATAATCATGTTTGTTACTTGAAATTTCCTTTGAAGGATCCATGGAAATGAAGGTCTTCTACTAAGTAATGGTTGCCATAATAATTTTCATGTTTGAGAGGTTAATAGGGGAAGTTAAATGAAGAAATGATGGGTGTTCATCGTGGAATTTTTCTTCTGGATTACATAGGTGCCCCTTTATCCCTGGAAGTAGCTCATATGCAACACATTGATCATCTTTTTTAGAATATTACTAGTCATATTTTTTATGGGATGAATCACTTCCATTCTTTTGTGAGTGTATGACTTTGGTTAATAGTGTGATTATGTATATTCTTAGGCACGTCCATATAGCCATAACTTCTCCAATGTTGGTCCTACATAACATTGAACACATTATTACTAGTTTCATTTGAGGTGTGTAAGTAGAGGGTCATTATCAATGGGCCACAAGGTAACAAATGGATCTGGAGCCTGGGGATAGAGGTATTGGCATGAAAAAATATTCAAATTTTATGAATCTCATTCAGGATAAGATTTATTGGGACTTACTACAAGTATGATCAATTTGGGAATGATTTGGAAAAACATTATGGGATATTTAGGGATGGATTCATGGGTGGATGGTTGAGGTGGTGGGATTCGATCAGCTTCCACCATCCAATTTTTCAAAATAATTCATGCTGGATATTGCAGTGTAGAAATATCATCTTCTGTAAATCTAACTAGATGGGATGTTCACATGAAATTTCTTGATGTACGGCCCCTGAATTATCATTTTCATCTGAAATCATGTTTATTAATTTATAAAATGTATTCCTATATTATTATTAAAGGTTGTTGTACAATAATATCATGACCATCAATGAACCTTATAAATTTGGTTTCACTAATTCCCATCCTACTTTCTTCTCTTCCTATACTTACGATCAAATAATAAACCCGGGGTCAGTGCAGTATACTTGGAGATACGTTCTTTGGTTTAAATATATCCCTATGAATTTCAACTTTCTCCAATAGTTATAATATATTCAATCCATACCCATGAACAATGTTGTGAGATGCCAACAGGTCACTCTAGTTTTTTTGGTGTAGCTGTTACTAAAACCCCAAGGAGGCATCAACCAAGAATGTATTCTTTATAGGTGGTTGGTAGGCCTCCATTATTCTTTCTATGAACATAATTAGTGGGTATGAAATTTAGTGACGTTATAGGAAACATTTCCTTCTTTCTTGGTTTAGTGGGTCACAAGAGAACATTCTCGTGTGGAAGCATTGGTTGTTCATCCTTGCGGATGGTTTCTTGAGCATCTAGAGTTCCCTGAAGAAGTTTATCAAACTAGCGATCTCTATGCTCCCCTTTAGAGGTTACATTTCAGGTGTGATCCACACCATCAAATATTTATACTCTCCTCTTCCAAGGAGAGTTCTCACTTTCTTTTAGGGAACTTTAATATAGAAGGAAATCGATCATCCCGAATCAATTCTCTAATCAGCAATGCAGATGGGTTAAGTGGATACCTTCATTCGAGGGTATCAAACTAATTAAATATGGTTCACATACCAATGGTTTGATGTGTGGATGATGGGTTGTTCACAAACAGAACAGCTTGGGGTTCTTTTCTTTTAGTTCCTTCTTCAGTCTAGGTGATTCTCTCTCAGCAAATGCTTCCTCCATGCTTAAGGGATTAGAGTTGTACCCCCTAATTTCATTTGGTCAGATAGTGCTTAAACCAATTCTTCTATTATACATGGGTCCATTAGGGAATATTTTGATACTCCTTGTTCTATCATTTCTATTTTTTGTAAATGTAGAAGTAGTATTCAAAATGGTATGATGATTACTCCCAATTGAAAGGAGGGGAATATGGTGGCTAATTTCTTGCCTCTCAAGCCACTTCAAGTAGTCCTCATACAACCATCTCTTCTACAAGATCCCTTACCCATACTTATTTTTCCCTTGTAGGTTTGATGCTTTGGGGCGGTATTATTTTATCCTTCCTTAACTTTCTCATCATTTGGCCCTTTTTGCAATAAGTTTTTCTTAATATTGGATGGATATTGAGACGTGAACTAGTGAAGATTCTAGAAATTTAAATGTGAATTGGGATGTAGTTCTGGGATTAACTATTACATTTTAAACAATATATGGTTATTAATCATCTTAAAATATCTATAAAAAGGAAAAATAGGGGATGAAAAGGCTTTTAGGTTCAAAATATCTTTAGAAAATAATTTTTGTGTAATCATAATATTGAGTGATTTAGATATTCTCAATTAATATTTTAACATGAATCCAATATAATATTACCTTTTTTAATTAATGTTGATCTATAGTTGTAAGTTTTTGTTAAAAATATTAATTCCAATAATTTTACTTAATTTTATACATCTAACATCAAATTCATAAATCATATAATACAATATTGATTGTAAATGTATTAAAATTAAATTTTAAAATTAATACACTTAATATAATAAATTTTTTTAGAGAATAAATAATATTAAAATTTAAATATATATATTTGTTTAAATTACAATGGAGAATGAATTTATTCACAAAAATTGAATTATTAAAAAATAAATAAATTATATGGGGATTTCAAGGAAATTCATAACTAAATCTCCCTTGAATATTATTTAATTTATAAACTAACAATAATTGAATTTTATATAAATGAAAATTTTAATTAGTTCTAAAAATTTCTTCCATATGCTTTCTAAGATAAAAGATTATGTTAAAATTTATAATTTCTTTCAATAAATTGAAATTTTATTCTTTTTATAATTTTATAAACTTCAATGTCAATATTATAAAATTTTGATTTCATACAAATTTCATATTATCTTAAAGTTATAATTTTTTACTATAATTTGACCTTTTTAGGAAAATATCAAAAATCCACACTAAGATAATTATTATATGATGAATTAAGAAATGGAATTGCCATATACCATTTAAAATTATAAAATTTATGTTCTTGAAAAATTATTTAATATTTTTTTTAAAGGGTAATTTTTAGTAGTTTTATGATATATCATTTACATTTTATAGTAGCTTATAGGGTATTACAATTATATTATAACACCATGAGATTTTATGATGTATTAACCATTCAAAAAAATAATTGTATTTGATATATAATGAATCAAGAAACACTGATTTAAATAGTACATGTTTTTATAATGTAAAATAGGAAACAAATAAAATGAATTTTGGATAAAACATAATTTGGAAAATAAATGATGATTTATTAATTGAAATATTCTCATTTACAATGGAAATATAATTTATTTGGGTGGTTTTTTTATAAATTATTATTTATTTTTCAAATTACTAATTATATGAAATGCAATCTAACCAATGTACTACTAATTAAAAATTATTACTTCTTAAAATAAATTATTAACATCCATGGAATAATTATTTAACTATAAAGCATTCTAGCTTAAATATTCAGGATTTCATGGTATTTTTTGGTTTGAAAACATTATTTTCAATTTAAAGATAAATCAATAATGTTTTTAGTCTAAAATTTAATTAAATATTTTTCATAAAATTAAATAAATTAACAATCATCCACACATTAAATACCCCTTTGATTTAAATGAAGATAAAAACATTTGACGCTATAAAATAATTTTTTTAAATTTAATTCTATTTGTATTCCAATTTTGACATAATATATAAAATATAACACTAATGATGAATGTTTGTAATGAATAATAATAACATTATATACCATAATATAAATTAACAATCCTTTAGGATTATTAGAGATTATGAAATATGATTAAAATCATTTTTATTCATAAATATTCATTTTTATAAAACAACTTTATGATTTATGTATGTTCATATAAAATTTAAATTTTATCAACAATAGAAGTTTTATATTATATATAGGATTTTAAATTTCATATCTGAATATTATAATTTGGTAATAATTTTTTTATTATGACCAAAATATGGAACCTAGGTTAAAGCTAGTAATTATGTTAATGATTAATATATGGTAAAATGGTTTTCATATATTTATAAGAAAAAAACTATGAAAATAATATAATTAATTATTTTTATGACAAGATTCATAATGTAACTAAATTATATTATAAAATTGTATCATTTTTTCCCAAATCATTTTACGACTGAAAATTAGTTTAATTACTTTAATGTAAAATTCATAAAGGATCCATGACTCTCTCTTATAATAGGGTACATATGATCCCCACATTAATCCTTAATTTTATTTCCCCATATCTAGTAAATATGAGGGAGTAATTATTTTACTACATTGGCCCCATGATACAAGTGATCATTTTTGGAAGAATAAAATAGTTTATTGTTATTTTAATTTAAAATACAAATGTTATTCTCATGTTACAATTTTAATAATTAAATACATCATAAATTATTTTTCATAACATTTTTTATTCTTCTAGTATATCCGTATAATAACTAATATATCCCTCCCTGGTGTATTTATTAAATTAAAACAAAGTGATGTTTTAACTTAATGGAACAGTAAGGTAAATCATATAATAGA
This sequence comes from Viscum album, assembly GCA_963277665.1. Classification (NCBI taxonomy): domain Eukaryota; kingdom Viridiplantae; phylum Streptophyta; class Magnoliopsida; order Santalales; family Viscaceae; genus Viscum; species Viscum album. The sequence continues at coordinate 619,787,186 of OY728128.1, forward strand.
TTCTATCACAGAATAAATAATTAATAAATAAAATAGAAGATATAAAAACTAATAAAATATGTCATTTATGAAATATTATTAAAGGAAATTATATAGATTGATAGAATAATAAATATTCATAATAAAATAGAGAACAATTTAGAATTCAAAATATCAAAATCATACCTTTATGGTCTTGTGGAAACACATCACAAATAAATCATCAAGGACTCTTGTCAAAACAATATAAACCAATAAGAATGTATACACCAAATATCCAAGTTATATTCTATAATGAGACATACTGGAGAATCAAAGGGATATAAAATTAAATTATTATCACTTAGGAACTCAAATTCATTCATCATATGATAGAAATCAGTATCAGTTCGACAAATAATAACAATTAACAGTTATACTAAAAATATAGCATGTAAAATGTCAATATTTTCCCCAGTAAATCAACAGAAAACATGATAATAATCCTGCCAGAGTAACATGGTGGATTTAATAGTAAATATATTTTCCAATTAAGGAATATTATTCTTTAAATAATACTAAAATATATGAAAACACTTTACAAATATTATGTGAACATATATTGAGGATAATTACATTTTCATCAATAAATTTATTATTTATAATATAATAATTTCTTAAATATTTGAAGAATAATTTTTTATTAGAATAACTATAGAAAATATTAAACTAAATTTCAATGAATAATATTGATTGATATTGGGAAATCTTGTTTGTGCAGAAAATGTTCAAAAATTATTACTTCCACACCATTAATGTAAAGTAACTCCTATAATAAATGAATAGGTTAATAATTTAAAGAGATCGTATAGAAAGTTATACATGAATAAAAATTAATTTAATCATCTATAATATTATATCAAAAATATTATTGAAATACTTTTTGAATAATATATTGTCATGGAAGAAAAAATTTCATTCCAAATAGAAAAACAAATGTGTTTTTCTTTAAAAACAATAACTCAATATTTTGACTACATAGAAAGAGGAAAATGAAGAGAAAACATGTAAATTTTTTCAAAAACCATATAAAATAAAAATATATAATATTTTTGTAAGATAAAACATATAATTTCTCCATAATATATTTTAAAACAATGTATCTATGAAAAAAGTGAGATCATAAGATAAAACACATATAAACATGGTAATTCATGCATCAAAGACAATTATATAGATAAAATTACATATTTTAATAAATAAAAATAATTTAATTGAAAATAATTATAAAATACACTCATGGAATGTATATTCAATAGATAAAGAAAATAAGTGGTGAGTATTCCCTATGTCTCCCATAAATAAAAGTGGTAAAAAAACCCATTACCTAGTGGTAAACATTCCTTGTATATAATTTTGATCTTAAGTAAAATAAATTAAAATTTATTATACATATTTATATGAAAAAAATACATTTTTATAATATCATATATTATCCAATTGTAAAAATTTTATATTTTTAATAACAAAATATTAAAGTAATCATTTTTGAGTGTTAATTCTTTCCTTTTTCATGTACATCTTAGTTAATTAGTATCAATCCATGAATCTAGAACATGGTTTCATGATCTATAGAACTTAAATCATCTCATTACTGATATAATTAATCACCATATACACATTAACAACCATTTATATGGTTATTTGATTAAAAAAATACAACACTATGTAGAGATCATAGAAAATATGTATAGAAGAGTTAAATTTCTAAAAAAAATTATATAATGATAAAGGTAAATAGTATTAAATTTGTTCATAGTTATTATTATGTCATTAATATCATATTTATTTGTTAAATATATCATTATAACTAGCTATATAAAGAATAAATTAAAAATGAATCAAATTGATTTTCGGATGTTATAGTCCACACATATGCATTGGAGGAATTATCATTTACCAAGGGATTGGAAGGAAGGAATAGAGATAATATATTATAATTCCATAAGAATAATTTTCAATTAATTTCATATATAAATTATAAATTTATCCTAATAATGAATCATGAAATATGGTGACGGATGTTGAATTATATTCCTATGTAAACATGGTATTCCAACAAACACATGAAGAAAACATTCATTTCCCATATGATAGAAAGGTGGTGGAATATATTTTATTTATAATAATAAATATATTTCATTATATTGATGAGAATGTATTTATTATATTAATATGAATAAAATATATTTATATGGAGTAAAATAAAATATAATTTTTGAAATAGTTGGGTAGGAAGATTACATTTTCATTAAGAGACCTCATTTAGTATATAGGTTAACCACATTAGAATGGTATTAGTTTCATTAAAATAAATAATGAATTGTGTGATGTAATTCATGAAGGTATTAATGATGGTATTGGATGAGATATATTGATAAAACATTGTGAATAAGGTATCATAAAATTTGCACTTTTATAATTTATGAGAGGACACACATTGAATATCTTAAATGATTTAAATAAAATCAATGTAATTATCATATGAAATTATAAAAAATGAATTTAAAAAAAATTAATGTCATTATCCAATAAATTTTCAGATTTTTGGGGTCTTTCAAAAATAAATGTTTTCATTTAATTCCTTTCTAAACCATATTTATCCTTGAATATAGTAGAACATTTTTGGAATTTAAGGAACATAAATTTATATATAAATTACATATGGATCAAAAAGGTTTCGTTTATTGATTTATTTTTACAATTGTTCCCAATTTCAATTCCAAATTTCCACTATCAATATTCACCAAATTTTTAATCATTTTAGAAAATATCATTAAATTCAATTTGATAATATTCATTTTATAAGAATTTAATGACAAAAAACTATGTATTTAGAATTTATAATCTTTTAATTTCAAGTATAAATTATTATTTACCATAAAATATAAAAATCCCACACTAAATATAAAACATATTCCAACTAATATTTTTAATTTCCCTAATAAGGTTAATTTTACTTCATTTAAAATAGATGTTTCAGTATTGCATAATTATTTATTTAAATAAAAAATCTATAAATATTAAAAAATTAATATCATTAAAATAGTGTATTTATAGTAAAAATAAAAAATTTAGATCCAATCATTATTTTTTTTTGAAAATATTATTATGTTATAGAAATTAAAATAATTATAGTATCATTTTGTTTTTATTCATTACATAAAATAATATATTGGTCACTATCAATGAAAATATGCACCATGTTCCCATATATTATTGTTTTTATATGTGGATGGAAAAAATAACCCCATAAAATTTAATTAAAAAACTGCTATATAAATTTTTATTTAATTTTCAAATTATTTTTTAACTCAATTAACCAATATACAATATACCCTGGGGAAAAATCATTATGATGGTTTTTAATGATAATGAATAAAAATAAAAGGAATTGTTTAAAAGATATGATCCTCATAATTACAAATAATGAATTTTTTTAAACAATAAATTTACAGGTTTGTTATGACTCGATTTTAACTAAAATGTTTAAAATAAAAAAGAAATCTGTTTTGTGAAAAATTCTTTTTTAATACAAAAAATTAATTTATACCGAAATAATGTATATTATTTATTAATAAATAATTAAAAATATTAAATATTTTTAAAGGGAAACAATTTTATAATGTGATCATTTTAAAATAATATTTGGTATTATAAATGACAACATTTTTATAAATGAAATTATACATTCACAAAAACATGTAATTTTATTTGTAAACTCTTAAAAATAATTTTCTGAAATTATCTAGTAAATTATCCAGAATTAAGACTAAAATGATGATTTAAATAATGATATATCATTCCAAAAAAAAAAATTTAATTTATTTGTAAAAATTAATTATATTTTATTTTAACATATATCTATAAAAACACTCTCTAAACAAACCATATTGTTAAAGAATATATTGACAATAAATAAAAATTGAGTACAAAATTATTATTCAGTAATTTGTGTAATTTAATTATAGAAGAAATTTATAAATATTTCTTATTTTTCATTTATTCATATTCATATCTTCGATTTAACTAATACTCTTTAAGTGACACATTTAAATAATATTTTTTTATATCATATATTACTTCTCTTCAATCTCACTATTACATATGAATAAATCTATAAAGATAATTATTATTTCAATCAAAATATTGTGGTTTTATATTCTACCAACTTTAATAAATTTTATCCTCAAAATATTCATCCAAGTAATCATAGTTCTGATATTTGAAAATGCTTTTCTTGAAAACCAATATCATAAATAAGAATAATAAAACAATAATTGGAAATTGGTTATCAGAAGCATATTAAATAATATAAATAGCGCATAATTAGGTTTCAAGATAAGAATAAAATTACTTAGATGAGAAAATATAGACTAATAAGAGAAAAATAACATTTTATGTATAATATTGAGTGAGAGACTATATGATCATGAGAAATTCAATGATCACAAAACCATAAATCAATAGGTGAATAAATAATAAATTTAATTTATCAAAAATGAAGTAAATAGGATACCATTTTTCTTTTAATATCCTTTTTTAGTAATTTAGGTATTCTTTTACCTGCATGATTGAGAACATGATAAAATAGACATTCTTGATTTTTTCCATTTCATCTGCACAATTTCATCCTTTAGATAGGATATACTCAATTTATAGATCAACCTCATCTCTTATTCTAATAAATTAATATTGTAGATTCATTTTTCATGTCTAAAATACTAAAATTAACATTAAGTAATTTATAATATCAATTAAAGTAAATCATTTTTTCCTCATATCTTCTGCAAAATAATATTGTATAGAAGAAATATATAAATTATTAAATATGAATAAACCATCATCTGATGAAATATTAAATTGTTTTCCAAATCCTCAATAATAACATCAAATGATAATCATAAATCATTAGATAAATTACTAACCATAAAAATTCATAAAAATATTCCAAAAAAGTATAAAAAATGATATATTAAATGGTTTGATAAAATATTATTCTATGGTCAACACAAAATTATTCTAAAAATATACTACTCAGTCATATATATAAAAAATATATAATCTATTATCATAAAATTCATTAAATTTTCTAACCATTTAAATTAATATCATGAACCACCATAATACCTAAATAAAATCACATATTCTTCTAAAACAAAAATCACCCATTATTATAAATATAAAATCAAATTATAACCAATAATATATCCAATTTACATAATAATATAATGTTCAAAATATATTGAAATATTAAAAAAATAACATTAATCCAATAGACACTAAATGAAATCTAAATTCAATGGTTATTTATATGGTAAAACATATGATCCCAAAACATAATTACACTTTTATCATAATTAACAATATTAAAATAAAATTTCATATTAAAACTAAATCATTTTTCTAAAAAATATATGAGACTTATTCCTTAAATAACATTACCACTGAAACATGTACTAAAATAGTGGTTGTTTTCTAAAAAAAATCTACCAAAATATCCTGAATATTTTCTAACTTCAATTAAATAAAATCTTTAAATGGGTATTTATGACTTTAAAATATTTTAAAAAAATATTTATCAATCCATTACAATTTATATTTATCAATTATCACTATTACAGAGAATAGGTTTGGTTAGGTTCAATATTATCATTCATTGAAATGGTTCATAAAGTATATATGAATTAATCCATGAGTATATATAATTACTTTGTATCCAATTATATAATAGTTTTACCACTAATCCATAACTAATGATGATTGAGTTGATAAAAAATCCATCGTTTCTAATTTGTTACCCTCGGGTGGATTTATTCCAAACCCATATCCATAGGGTCTATTAAAATTGGTATTTTTTTGATATGAAAACCATAAAATATCAGTATTACTAAAGCTTCATTATATTAAACAATACATTTAAATATCCTTATAATTAATACTATGGTAATTGTTTCTAATATATGTTTTCCAATATCTATTTCCAACTTTTCGACAATAATTCCTTTGAAAACAACTATAAATCCCCAATACCAGTTATTTGGTTAAAGTGTTTATTTTACTTATCTGGTTCATGGGACAAGAGAACATATCCTGAATGATGAAATAGTTTATAAATATTATGATATAATTTAGATACATTAATCTTAAAATAAATTTTATAGACTAAAAATTAGTAAAAAACTATGTTTGAATATTATTATATATTCTATTGTATCCCTAATATCAATCATTGATCCATTCTGTGTATCACGGGTAATGAAAAAAATAAATGGATAGATCAAATACATATTATGATAAATCATACAATATTTCCTATCACATAATAAAAAATGACGAATAAAATGGAAAAGATAAATAGTAATAAATATTTTCTTAGAAATAATATAAAAATTGAATAAATCAATGGATGGAATAACAACATAAATTATCACATGTATAATAATAATTTAGTTCATAATGATAGATATCATAATTATAAAATAAAGTATTTTATCCAAGGAATCATAAACGTACTATCAAGTCCTAATTCTGATACGATATAAATAATTGGGCTCAAACACACAATATACAAAGGGTAGTTTGTTTCTTAAAAATTTATAATTAATTAAGAGGTTATAAAAATACATTTTCACGACCTAACCCCCGGGGCCCATGCTGTGACTACACCAATCCCACCTTCCATAGGCAAGGGGTTGGCGACTAGCACCAAATGCCTAAATCCCTAAACTAGGAAGGCATGGACTTTAAAACTTGAAAACTCACACAACAGATTATGAGATGAAAGAAAAACACTAAGTAAAACATATATAAATAGTGATGAATGTTGAGGGGCCAGAATACAAGCCCAAAAATAAAATAAAAGAACAACTGAAAACAAGTACAACAAAAAAGGACAACATAGCTGAAACGGGAAGAGCAGCTCCTAGATCGTCCATCACGGATCCTACCTGAAGGGTAGGTACAGATAGCCTCCTCATCACTCCAAGTCTGTTAGTCTCATCCACGTACCGACACATCGTATGATCCACCTCTAGGTACCGTCCAGTCCTGGTACTCTCAGCCTCAGTCTGCGATGTCTATCATCTGCAACCAACACAACGTGGTGCGGGCACAGCCTGTGTAGGGGTGAGTATAACGATACACAGTAGGGACCCCGAGACCCTCAAGGTCTCACAAAATCCAACAAGGATATACCCAAAAGTATGAAATCAACAAAAACCCCACATAGTTATATACCCATACATATACCTAAGTTATCAAGTAATCCATCTCAATCATGAGATAAACACAAAAGTTACTGACTCAGCTCAAAAAAGAATTTTTATTATCGAAACCACTACTGCTGGAAAACTCCTGCTCAATCAAGTACATTGGGCCTTCCACAACACACAAAGTCACTTCCCACTATCCCTGGACTGTTGAGGTACTTCTCCTGTGGAGTACCTTGGGTCTGCCTCCCTCACACAGAGGTGCTCCCCACTGTGGGTCTGTCGTGCTCACACAGAGGCGCTCCCCCTCATAGCCTGCTAAGGTACTCCTCCTATTGAGTATCATGGGTCTGCCACGACACCAAGGAACTCCCCACTGTGGGTCTGTTGAGACACCAAGGTTCTCCCCACTGGGCTAGTCGAAACACTCCGAGTCGAATTGGTCAGTAGTCGTCCGGTCTCAGCCAGTGACTAGGTCTCCGCAGTATGCACGCTCATCTCTAGTTGCATCCGCTCCATGAGCTACTGGTTGATACTTCAAAAGCCATGAAGTACCATGAAGAAGTATCTCAAAGGTCCTCCATGTCATAGGGGTATCAACTAAAGAGACAACATGTAAATCGGACACTCAGTCTGTGAGTTATAAGCATTTTAGTACCAGGGGCTCGGTTGGATTCGTGTACAACCCAACCTGACCATACCTCAACATTACCCTGAACTCTAGAGGGGTATACTCAAAGGGACCGTCATGCTCCATGAATACCATCCCCATTGACGGTTTGTCAAATGGTCGCACAATGCCAAAGATGTGGCCAAAGAAGTAATGGGTCAGTAGTGGGCACGGGTCTAGTCCGACCCACTCGGACCGACTCGGCCCCACCCAGTCTGGCTTGACCCGGTCTAGGTTGACCCAATTAGACCTGTTGGGTCTGGCCTAGCCCATTGGGTGGGCCATCCTCTAGGTTCGGCTCAGCCTGCTGGGCCCAGCCCAACAGGCCGCAAGGGCGGTTCTGCCCGGGCTCGGGGCCGGTTCATCCCGGAGCGCCGCGAGGGCGCAGCCCGGCGTGGCTCGGCCCAAAGGGCACGGCCGGGCCAGTTCGTACAAGGATCTCGTGAGGGGGGTCGAGGGGCGGTTCGGGAGGTCGGGCGGTCGGGAGGTGGTCGGGCGGCCAGGTGGCTGGGAGGCAGCCGGGAAGGGGGTTGCTAGGCGGGAACTTGGACGAGCAATGCACCAGGCGGTCAGCGGGTGGTCAGGCATGGTGCGGCTAGGCTGGGAGGTAACCGGGCATAGCGTTAGATGGCCGGGAGTCCTAGTGGTTGGGTCGTCATAGTTCAGGCCGGTGCGGTTCGGCGCGGGCTGGCGGGGTTCGGTTGTGGTGCGCGGGAGGCCGACAGCGGTGCGGCCGGGCTGGCGAAGGCCGGCAGTGGTTCAGCCAACAGATCTGGATCAGTCAGGGCATCGGAACATCGCGGGGGCGGTACGGTTCGCGGAGGCCGCGGAAAGCGTGGCCTTTTCATATGCCTTCATCGCCTTCAATGCCACTTCGTCGCCATGCCGAGAAACAGCACAAAAAAGAACGGCGGAGGTTTCGGGCCATGTTGGTTTGGATCGCACCCTCCATGTTTAGGGTTGTCACATTTGCCTCATCAACGAGTCTGAAATATTAACAATAATTGTTTTACAACCTCACAATGATTCCTTTCCATTCCTAATAAGAGAAAAATAAAAGGAAAGTTACACAAAATAAACCCCTACCTTTGATTGTTGGTCGTCGACTTTGAAGTTTCGGGGAGAAGATGAAGTATTTTGTCATTCATCACTTCCTCCATGCACTCCCAATCCCGAGCTGCATTGGCTCATTGACGACTATGCCGAGGTAGGTCAGTTGGAGATGCCCCATGTTTATAGGATTCCGAGTGAGGAAGTCGAAGTAGGTCAGTGTTCTTCATTCTTTGTTGGGAGAGTTCTTCGTCAGTGGAGCATTCTTCGTTGAAAGAACTTTTCTCCCAAGCTCTTCACTTCCCAAGCTCCACCAAATGAGAAATTCCAAGAAAAATAATAATAGATTGAGTTTGTCTATTATATAGTTGCTAACACAAAAAAATTAAATTTTTTAATTAAATACTTGGCTCCCCTAATTAATTCATGAGTGTTGGAACAAATTAATTAGTGAGTTGGAGGCAATTAATTATAGAGGAGGTCAAGAGGCTCTCCCTCATTAATGAGGGAGGGTTGAGAGGTTTTACTCTCCTCCATCAATAGGGGGTTTTAGCCCAGTGTGGTCCCCACGTCATAACCTCTCGTGAGAGGCTAGGTTCGGGTGGGCCCCACCACCATAACCTCTCATGAGAGGTTAAGGTGTGGTGGTCCCACCTCCAAATTCCTTGAGGAGATTTTAACAATCAGATAAAAATAATCCACACACTTTATTTTTATTTAAATCAACCTCTAAAAACCCCAAAAACTATCTTTTATTCTCGACTCACTACCGTCGAATTAAAGGCCTCCTTAAGAGAATATCAGAACTACGAGTTCAATGGTGTCCTCATATTTAAATTCCGAGTAACAGTTCATAAGTTATAAAAAATTACTCATACGTTTACTGAACGTACCTGAAAAAAACTTCAGAAACTGATTCTAGGCACATCGGGCCTCGGAATCATACGCCGTCAATTTTCACAGACTTGTAAAATTCCCATGTATTTAAGAAGAAAAATCCATGGAATTTCCGGGTCTTTACATTCTCCCCATCTCATGGCTTTACATGCTCGTAAGATACAACTAGAACTATGGGAACGAGTGGGGGTACTGAGCACGCATCTGAGCCTTTAGCTCCCATGTGCTCTCCTGGAGGTTCTCGTGCTTCCAACGAACGTGCACCAGAGTTATCAACCATCCACATAGGACTCGCTCCTGTCGATCCTCAATCTCCACTGGAACCACCGTGAATGTCGCCCCATCGTCGACGTCCATCTCCCCATGGTCCATGATGTGGGAAGGGTCATGCACGTATCTTTTCAACTAGGATACATGGAAGACGATGTGCACCCAGTGAAACTGAGGTAGAAGAGCTAGGTTTTAATCCACCTCTCCTACTCTGCTGAGGACCTAGAAAGTCTTGATGAACCTCGAAGATAACTTTCCACCTCGGCCAAATCTCTGTAAACTTCATCGAGGTGAGACCTGTAAAAAGATGTGGTCACCATCCTCGAACTCTAGAGGTCTTTGTATCCTATTAGAATAAGACTTATGTCTACTTTGTGCAGTATTCATCCGCTCCTGGATGATCTTTACCTTCTCCATGGTAGCTCGTACCATCTCTGGTCCCACAAGAGCTGGCTCCATAGGGTCAGTCCAGCACAAGGGTGATCTGCAAGGTCTCCTGTATAACGGCTTAAAACGTGACAACTCAATGGTGGAGTGATAGCTTTTGTTGTATGAAAACTCCACCAAAGGTAAGTGATCCTCCTAGCTGCGACCGAAGTTATGAACAAAATCACGCATCATGTCCTCAAGGGTCTGAATGGTCCGCTCAGTCGGACCATCTGTCTAAGGATGGAAGGAAGTGCTCAGGCAAATCTATGTCTCAAAATCCACTTAAAACCCCTTCCATATCCTGGATGTAAATTGTGTATCATGATCAGATACAATAGAAGAAGTTACTTCTTGTAGCCACACAATATCTTGCACGAAGAGGTGTCCCAAAATCTCTACTGAACCCTTCTCTCTGATTGGTAGGAAGTGGGCCAACTTGGTGAGTCGGTCAACGATCACCCAAATCGATTCGTGACCCCTGGATGTATATGGAAGTCCTTTTACGAAGTCCATGTATATCACATCCCACTTCCACTTTGGGACCTCTAAAGGCTGAACCAAGCCTACTGGTACCTGGTGCTCTGCCTTCACTTGCTGACAAGTGAGGCATCGAGAGACAAACTCTGCTATTGCTTTCTTTATTCTTGGCCACTACTGCTGTCGTTGAAGGTCCTGGTACATCTTCTCCACTCCTGGATGTACTCATAAAGGGAATCTGTGGAACTCCCTCAATACTTCCTCCTGAAGTTACATTGGCACTAAAGTACATCATCTGAAGAGGAAGACGTTCTACCCACCTTTAGAAAATCCATCAGGTGCCTGCCCTGTGGATATCTGAGCACATTGTGTCTCGTAGTTAGCGTCTCCACGCTGCGCCTCCCTGACTCACTGAAAAAGTGGGGGAGTGACTGTAAGGGACTGGAGGAAGGTTTCTCCATCTCTATCCACAAAAGATATCTGTAAGGAAGCTAGCTGCTATGTCACCTCACTTAGAAGCTGTATACCAGATCTCCTACTGAGTGAATATTCTACAACTTTCCCCTTTCCAGGAGTATATATTATCTTGAAGTCATAGTCCTGGAGGAACTGAAGCCATCGCCGCTATCTCAGGTTCATGTCATTTTGAGATAAAATATACCTGAGACTCTTATGATCAGAGTACATGGTATAACTTTCACCCATCAGATAGTGTCGCCACATCTTCAAGGAAATGACCACTACTGCTAACTCCAGGTCATGGGTAGTGTAATTCTTATCATGTTGTCTCAGCTGTTGAGAACCATACACGATCATTGCTCGCTCCTGCATCAGGACACACCTGAGTCCATTCCCTGACGCGTCTCAGTATTCTACGTACCATACGCCTTCCTCTGGAAGCCTCAATATGGAGTCACTAGTCAGCCTCTACCTCTGCTATTGACATCTCTTATGGTGTTTCTCCGCCACATAGAGGGTTTCCCCTTCTTCCTCAAGGCTGATAGTGGTGCTACAACTCTGGAAAATTCCGGAACGAACCTCTAGTAGTAACCAGCCAAACTTAGGAAACATCGTACCTCCATCACACTTATGGGTGGTTCCCAAGCAAGTACCACCTCAATCTTCTCTGGATCCACTGCAATTCCAGCCTCTGAGATGACGTGTCCCATGATGTGAACCTCTCGTATCCAAAATTATCACTTCGAGATATTACTATAAAGCTGGTTTTCTCAGAGGGTGTCCAGTACTACCTGCAAATGGTAGGCATGATCCTCTTCATTAGTCGAGTATATCAGAATTTCTTCGATGAAGACAACGATAAAGCGATCAAGGTATGGCAGGAAGATCCTATTGTTGAGTCCCATGAACACTGCTGGAGTGTTGATTATGCTGAATGGCATAACCAAGAACTCGTAGGGGACATACCACCATATGAGGGTTGTCTTCTGCACATCCTCATCTCGAACTCATAGCTGGTGATAGCATGATCTGAGGTCTATCTTCAAGAACCATTGTGCTCCCTTCAGATGATCAAAAAGGTCGTCAGTCCTCGGGAGTGGGTACTTGTTTTTCATGGTCACCTAGTTTAGGTGACGGTAGTTGACAAAAAGCATCAAGCTCCCATCCGCCTTCTTGGTGAACAAAATCGGGATGCCCAGAGAGAAACACTGGGTCAGATGAATCCCTTCCCCTACAAGTCCTCTAGTTATACTCTCAACTCATGAAGCTCAGCGGGAGCCATATGATATGCTGGTGCAGATATTGGTTCCTTCCCAAGGTATAGGTCAATGTTGAATTCCACCTCTCTGTGAGGATTTAGTCCTCAAACGTCGTCAGGGAAAACATCCTCGTACTAGTCCACCACTACAGTATAAGTCAGACTCTCCACATCAACTCCTCTAAGGGTAAGGGATGCCAACTAATGAGTGATCGGCCACACCCTCCTCTGAGAAATTCCTTCCTGTGTTTCAAAGGCTCCCTTCTCACCGGTGAAGGTAAACCTGGTCCCATCTATGTGGACACACCATACTCTGTGCCTAATGCAGTCTACCTGAGCATGTACTGTAGATAAACAGTCCATACCCAAGATGATGTTGTAAGGCCTCGATGCCGCTATGCGGAGATCCCAACCGAAGCTCTCACCTCCTAGAGAAGGCTGACACTGCCGGCACTAGTGCGTAACCATCGAGTCTGCCCCGATAGGAGTCTATGGCCATAAGGATCGAGCTAATGACTCTATCAGAATCTCTGAGCTCCAAATGAGGGCAGTGGAAATGAAAGAGTGACTGACACCAATGTCTATAAGAACTGCAGCTATGGTAGAGTAAAAACAGACTATACCTTGAATCATCTCTGGTGTGTCATGATCGTAGGCCTCAGCTTCTTGGAGATGAGCACTCCCATGTCCACCTGCTACCTGCAATCAGGGTTGACCACCTTGTGGTGGGGGCTGTAACACCTAGAAATGTCGTCCACCGCTAGCGGCATGGCCAGCTCCTCTACCACGTCCGCCTACTCCCTATGTACCACCTCAATCGAATCTCTGCCTCTGCATGGGTGGTCTTTTAACCATCTGCTGATAATCTGAACGGCGGGTCAGACAGTCACGAACCATGTGACCCTGCCCGCCACATTAGTAACACCACCCGCTCCTGGCAGGTCTGGTCCTCTTACCACATCTGTCTACATCCATCTATAGAAGACGCTGATGCATGTCGACTAGTGGTGGGTCTTGCTGCTAGAGACTTCTCATTAAGGAAACTCTCCACTAAGAGGGCTCTCTCTAACACCCTGTCTAAGTCAGGATGCTGAGTGAGATCAATGAAGCTCTGATCTCTTGCCTTAGTCCCTACTCATGTGTATGGGCCCTGAAGAATGGGTCACGCACCTTATCTGTGGAGTAGCATGAGAGGTCAGTGAACCTTGTTGAGTATAGTGCCACTGTCATGCTGCCCTGTTACAGATGAAGTATATCATATATGTGCATTGCGTGAAGAGTCTCTAGAACAAACTCTGCCCGAAACAGGCTCTCGAAGTCTTCCCAGAGAAGCGTTACCTCATCGTGAACCTGGATCATCAAGCTCCACCATCTCCCCACTGCTTCCAATAGAAGGCCAGTAGCAATAATCACTATAAGGTCGGATGGTGTCCCTACTAGTCAAGAAACCCTCACCATAGCCTCCACCCAATCCTCAGCCGTCTGTGGGTCTATCTCACCCCTGAATCTAGGTGTCCCTTGGCACTGGTACTCATGAAACATGCTCAAGCGGTTTGAATCGCCTGCTGCAAGGGTTGGTGGCATCGGTGGCCCAACGGGGTGTGGTACCGCTGGTGCCTCTGCAGGAAAAGGGCCCTATACCGAGGCCTCATCGCTCGGTGGGCTATCCGCGCGTACAACTCTTGGGGCTCTAGCTGGTCGTCAGTAGGGAGGCATCCTAAAAGAAACAGATGTGACACAGTCCAAGATTATACCTGGTGAGTTGTCCTGGTTGAGTTGACTAAAAGAAAACTTTTTAAAACACAGACGCAATTAGTGTTTTCATTCACTGTGTCAGAAATTAGTTTTCAGGGTCCTAGTGTATGGAGACATCGGCCGCTGCACCAACACTAGAATTGTTGAGCTGAAAACCACACTCAGTACCCTTAACAATATTTCTTCATAGAAAAGAAAGATCAGAGCCCAAAATTTTGCAGTAGAACAGACTCCTATGATACCAATTTGTCACGACCTGACACTCGGGGCCCGTGCCCTGACTACCCCAAGCCCGCCATCCATAGGTCAAGGGCTGGCGACTAGCAACAAAGGCATAAATCCCTAAACTGGGAAGTCATTTCCTTTCAAACATGAAAACGCACACAACAGAGTATGAACTAGAAGAAAAACACTATGTAAAACTGTATAAAATGAGTGCTGAAAGTAGAGGGGCCAGAATAAAAGCCCAATAGGAAAATACCTGTACAAATGAAAACAAGTACAAATGAAAAGGAAAAAACAACTAAAATGTGAAGAGAATCTCATGGATCGTCCACCACGGATCCTACCTGAAGGGTAGGTATAGATAGCCTCCTCAGCACTCCACATATGTCGGTCTCCTCTGCGTACCGACACATCGTATGGTCCACCTCCGAGTACCGTCCAGTCCTGGTACTCTCAGCCTTAGTCAGAACTATATGTCGTCTGCAACCAACACATTGAGATGCGGGCATAGCCCATGCAAGGGTGAGTATAACGACACTCAGTAGGGACCCTAAGACCCTCAGGTGATAACAAAATTCAAAAAGGATAAACCAAAAAGTATTAACTCAATAGATAGCCCCACTTAGGTATATTCCCATTCATATACCTATGTTGTCAAGTAATCCATCTCAATCATGAGGTAACTCAAAAGTTACGGACTTTTCTCAAACCAAAATTTTTATTATCGAAACCACGGTTACTGGAGTAATCTAGCTCAGTCGAGTATAGTGGGAATGTCGCGTCACACAGAGGCGCTTCTCACTGACCTTGGACTATTGAGGTACTCCTCCTATCGAGTATCGTGGGTCTGCCGTGCTCACACAGAGGTGCTCCCCACCGTGGGTCTATCGCGCTCACACAGAGGCACTCCCCCTCGTAGCCTGTTGAGGTACTTCTCCTGTCAAGTACCGTGGGTCTTCCACGACACCAAGGTGCTCCCCACTGTGGGTCATTTGCGACACCATGGTGCTTCCCACTAAGCCAGTTAAAAACTCTTAGTCGAATTGATCATCAGTCATCAAGTCTCATCCAGCTATTAGGTCTCTGCACTACAAATGCTCGTCTCTAGGAGGATCCACCCCATGAGCTACTGGTTGATACTCCAACTGCGATGAAGTACCATGAAAAATTATATAAAAGTTCTTCCATGTCATAGGGTCTCAATGCTACAGACAGCGCATCAATCGGACACCCGATCAATGAGTTATTAGCATTTTAGTCCCGGGGACCGGTTGCATTCGTGTACAACACAACCTGACTATACCTTAACATTACCCCAAACTTCAGAGGGGTATACTCAAAGGGATCGTCAGGCTCCAAGAATACCTATTCTACCGATGGTTCATCAAACGGTCGTCTGGTTCCAAAGATATGGCCAATGAAAGTAAAGGGTCAATAGTGGACTCGGCTTTGGTCTGACCTGGTTGGACCGACTCGGCCCAACCCACTCTGGGCCGACCCAGTCTGGGTCGACTTGGTCAGACCTGTTGGGTTTGGCCCGGCCCATTGGGTAGGCCAGCTTGTTAGGTTCCGCCCGGCCTGCTGGCCCAGCCCAGTAGGCCGCGAGGGAGGTTCGGCCCGGGCTCGGGGCCGGTTCGACCCAGAGCGTCGCGAGGGCGCGACCCGGCTCAGCTCATCCTAGAGGGTGCGTCCAGGACGGTTCTGCCAGGGTGGTGTGAGGGGGGTCGTGGGCCGTTTCGGTAGGTCGGGAGGCGGCGAGGCAGCCAGGAAGGGCACGGACAGGGAGGCACGAGGTCGGACAGGGCGCCAGGCGGGCCGACGGGCGGCTGGGCAGGGTGCGGCCAGGGCGGGAGGCGGTTGGGCAGGGCTCCAGGTGTGTCGTTGGGCAGTCGGGCAGGCGGTCAGGAGGCAGGCGGCTGAGTTGGTAGGCGACTGAGGTGGTAGGCAGTCGGGAGGCTGGGAGGATGGCCCGGCGCGGTGCGGGCCGACGCGATTCGGCGCGGTGCTGGCTGGTGCAGTTCGGGTCGGTGCGGTTCGGCACGGTGTGGGCCGGTGCGGGTTGGCGGTGTTCTTTCGGGGTGGGCGGGAGGCCAACGGTTGTTCGGCTTATATTGCCCGCTCGTTCGGGGCGTCGAAACGTCGTGGGGGCGGCGTGGTACGTGGAGGTCATGGGAAGCGTGGCCTTTCTCTCTGCCTTCATCACCTTCAACGCTGCATTTTAGCCATGCCAAGAAACAGAACAAACAAGAATGGCAGAGGGGTCAGGCCATGTTGGTTTGGCCTGCACCCTCCGTGTTTAGGGTGGTAACACTTGGCTCATCAAAGAGTATGAAAGATGAACAACAATTATTTTACAACCACAGAATGACTCCTTTTCAATCTGAAGAAGAGAAAATGAAAAGGAAAGTAACACAAAATAAACCCCCTACCTTTGATTGTTAGTCGTCGATGTTGAAGTCATTGGAAGAAGACGAAGGAGTTCGTCATTCATCGCGTCTGCCACAAACTCCCAATCCCGTGATACGTCGGCTCATTGATGATGATGCGGAGGTTGTTTAGTCAAAGATGCCCCGCGTCGGTAGGATTTCTAGGGAGGAAGTCGAAGAAGGTCAGTGTTCTTTGTTCTTCATTGGGAGAGTTCTTCGTTGGTGGAGCGTTCATCATTGGTAGAACTTTTCTCCCAAGTTCTTCTCTTACCATGCTCCACCAAATGAGAAATTCCAAGAAAAATAATAATAGATTGAGTTGGTCTATTATTTAGTTGCTGACACAAAAAAATCAAATTGGTGAATAAAAAACATGGCTCCTATAATTAATTAATGTGCGTTGGCACAAATTAAATAAAGGGGATGTCAAGAGGATGTCCCTAATTAATGAGGGGGAGTTTAGAGGTTTTACACTCCTCCATCAATAGGGGGGTTTTAGCCCCATGTGGTCACCACGTCATAACCACTCGCAAGAGGTTAGGTTCGGGTGGGCCCCACCACCATAACCTCTCATGGGAGGTTAAGGTGTGGTGGTCCCACCTCCAACTTCCATGGGTAGATTTGAAAAATAAAATAAAAATATGCCACACACTTTATTTTTATTTAAATCATCCTCTAAAAACTCTAAAAATTATCTTTTATTCATGACTCAATGTCATCGAAGTAGAAGTTTCCTTAAGAGAATATCGGCGATGTGAGTTCAATGGTGTCTTCAGATTTCAATTCTGAGCACCGGTTAAAAAGTTATAAAAAATCGCTCATACATTTACTGAATGTACATGAACAAAACATTATAAATTCATTTCGGGAACACCGGGCCTCGGAATCATGCGCCGTCAATTTTCGCGGACATGTAAAATTCCCATGTATTTATGAAAAAAACATTTCCACGAAATTTCTGGGTCTTTACACCGATACCAATCATTAACCAAGTATATAAAATTTAATATATTAAATAAATGAATATTAGTAACAAAATAATCAATATCAGTATTTTTATTGAAAATCTATCATATGAAATGTTCTTATTTTCTGTACCCAATCACAAGAGGAACAAGATACTAAGACATCCAGTGTAAAATAGTATATTGTTTCTTTAAATTATATACCAAATAAGACATAATATTCATTAAAGGATTTAGTCAAATAATAAAATAATTATAAATAACCACTAAGACTTTACATAAGGAAAATAAACTTTAAATTTCGAAATAAATAATTTTAAATGTTTAAGGATCAAGTATATTTAAAATAAATTTATTAACAAAAATCAAGAAAACAAGTAATTTAAGAATCAAATAAATTAATAGTCTTAATTGAAGGATAAGTTGTTTTTGGGGTAAATGTTAAAACAGTGATTTCATTGAAAAATTCTTCTAAAAATTTACATATCCATAAAATATAAAAGTGATTACTTTTAAACAATTTATTAGAAATTCAAATATTGGTGAAAATTAATTTAATTATAAATTTTATAATTGTTAAAAATTCCTTAAAACATTTTTAAATATATACATGGAATTAAAGGATTTTATTCTAAATAGAAAAAAATAGGATATCCATAAAAACAATCATTAAAACTATTGAGTAATTGGAGGGAGGAAATGTAAGGAGAAATAAAAATTTATAGATATATCTAAATAAAAATAAAATAGAAAATATTTTTGATGTACTGATTATATAATTATTAGTAACTAAGGAATCAATAATACTAAAAAGAAGGATATTTTAACATAAAACCCTTCCAATACTAATATATCTAAATATACCACGACAAAAGGGATAAAATAATAAGGATTTTTAAATATCAACAATTTTAATTATAATAAATATAAATTAATTTAATTTTAAATATATACACCACATAATTGAACCAAGTAGTGAATATTTCATATGTCTAATCAAAATAATGGTGAGACAGGAAAATCTAACCTCATACTCAACTTACCTTATAAGGGAATGTAATATCAAGTGTTATAAATTTCTATTTATTAGTAATTATATAAAAAAACATATACATACTTATAATATCATATATCATCCATTTATAACATTTCACCACCCATATATTAATAACTTATAATTAATATCAATGCATCTAATTGTTACCTATTTCGTTTTTCATATATGTTTCTATTCTGTAGTTTCTATACATGAATATTAAAAATGGTTCCTTAATCTCAGAAAATTTAATAATTAAATTATTATATTTTTAAATAATTATATACAGTTTGATAAAACATTATAAAAAAGTGGTGAAAAAAATTAAATTTCACCACGTCATAAAGATGTTAGTTTTTATATTATCACGACCGATGATTCCAATTTTTAGTAGATATAAAAAATTGTTAATAATAATTCAAATATATTGAATAATTATTATATTATATATATTATTTAAATAAATCCACACAACTATCCATGTAAAGTATAAATGAAAAATAGATTGCATTGCTTCATAGAGGTGGTATACCATATGTAAGCATGATTTACATTACCAATTCCCAATTTATAGAAAGGTAAAATGTTAGATAACATCATTTATTTATAGAATTATAAATATTCCAATATTATCATATATATAAATGAAATATATCATAATATTTAATCATTAAATATCATAATGTGAAATGAATCATCTTTTTATATGGGGCCAGTAGTCCACATGTCCACAAGAGAGATACATTCATATACTATTTTATTAAAAATATGAGTTAAACAGTTTTCCCAGAAACATAATAACATCTCTGTATAAGTATGTGACATGAATAAATATCTAATTATATATAAGAAAATTTATATAGAATATGAAAGAAACATTTAATGAGTTGACTAATATAATTTCCTCCACCTTAAGATATGCCCTTTGTCATTATTTTTTTTCTATTCAGGAATATATTGAGAACTTTTCTAGGATCAATAACATATCGATTGATGATTGGGAGATATTAGTTATGGCTTGGATGATTCATAAGGCTCAATTTTTCGGAATCAGGGAGGATATGAGATAATGTTTAATAAGTGAGGACAGGATATATGTGCAAGTAATTAAATGAATAACATATAATTAATGTAATTTTTATTCCTAAAAATGGAAATTGATATGAAAAAAATGATATAAGTTCAAAATATACTAATCAAATAAAATTGAAAATGTTCATTTCATACTAAACCATATCGTATTTGATTGACCCCTTCGTAAATCCATTTTAACATTAAATGCGGTAATTTTTTATCAATTAAGGTTCATAAATTATTCGACATGATGAAAAGATTATTGAATTTGTTTACTAAGTGAAATATTTGGCTTTTTTATTCTTATTTTTAATCATTTAATAAAATATTATTTCACTAAGAGTATTAATAAAGTAAATTTTTGGCGTATTTATAAAGTTTGATTTAAATTATTCATTATAACAATGTATTTTGGATACTTATTATTTTAAAATAAATTAACAATTAATAATGTACATAAAAATCCAGAAACACCATAATTTATCAAAATAATATTTTTCTTAATGTTTTTAAAATCGTTTACAGTAATTTTCAAAAAGTTTGGACAAGTGATGTGCGGTTTCTACATAACTATTTAACAAAACTATACTATCTATAAGAGTTAAAAAAATTCCTACACAAAAATTTTGTATTGATATTCTAAATTTCCTTTCCTAACTAATATTATATTGCTTTTATCCTCAAGAAAATATGTTTGGGAATTTATATTAAATATTGTTATATTATTTATTTTTTATTTACCATAAATAATATATAGTTCGTTAACCATTAAAATTGAATCCATATATCAATATCAATGATTATTTTATGTAATATATCAGAATAAACTAAAAAAATATAAATAAATAATGTGTTATATAAAATTTAAAAGTTTTTTCACTTAAATTTGAAACATAATTATATGGTTTATCATTTACTATGGTTATAAATCCTTACCATGGTAACTTTTCATAATGACATAAAATAAAAGATAAATGTTTAAAAAATCACCATACTGATTACAAATTTGGAGTCCAATTTTAATGCTTAAATTTTTTGGAAGTGGTTAATATCTATTTTAATATATATTCATATAATGAAAAAACCAAATATTTATACACTTTTGTTTTTAAGCCTGAAAGTTTTCATATAAAAAAATCATGTATAATGATTATTTGTTCATAAAAATTTGATAAAATTAGTAAAATGATAATTATAATCAATTAATATTAATGTATTGTCTCTTTTTTCCTTATAATAATTTGAATTATATCTAAAAAATACTTTTAGATCCATGACCTGAGACAACATGTGGTTTCGAGGATCGGTGTACCCAAAATTAATTTTATGAAAATTTTAAATCTATTTTATATAATGTGGACAATCTTATCTAGGAAAAATACTACATCACTTTATAGAAGTCTCATATCATAAATATAACACCACAATTGTATCTGGATCATTAAGTCTACCCTAGGTGCAACCTAAAGTTGGTAGTCGTGGGGCATTCAGATAAGGTAGCTATTAGAAAGTGCATTCGGTAAATTAAATAATTAATAAAATAACCTAAAAAATAATTACTTATTTAATGAAAAATTATTATAGAATCCCCAATCATAGATTCAAAACCATGTGATAGTTCGGAGGAGATTCTACCACCCATTTCGGTGAATCAGTATCAGTCTATCAATCAACAACCAGATCCAGGAAAACCGAGAGGCAGTGAAAACAACAGATATTCCTTCTTTAATGGGAGTACTGTTTTTCATCATCAATTAATACCATCTAGAGATATGACTCATCATTAGTGGAATTACTCCATTATGATTAAATTATTAAGGGTTATGAATTCCTTTTCATTGATCTGTGTTTGTTTTGAGCCGATTCATGTTCCTATGTATCAGTTTTATTTATTTATTTTATTACTCCTTGTTATTCCCTATATCTCACTAGTGATATCCCCAATTTTTGTTTTTTAGGTAGGAAAAATGGTAGTATGTTTTTTTCACATCTATTTCGTATTCATTTCCCACATATTTCTTTTTTGTTTTTCACTATTGAACTATAGGAACAACGATTCTACATTTCTAGACGAGATCAAGCATGATCAGACCAACGGTTATATAGAGGATATATGGGATGAGAATATCACAACATATAGAAAAAAAATTTACATAGTTTATAGAATTAAGGTGATTCCACTATGGTTTTTTAGATCGAGTGAGGTGACAAGAGCTATCAAGAAGGATAATGTCTTTACGAGGATTTCAATTGAGGCATCAAATTCCATTTTATGGCCAACATGAGGCAAAAAATTATAGTGGGATATAGATTCTCTTGATTTTTTGTATACTATAGTAATGATTCAAGGGGGGGGGATAGGTATCAATCAGAGTAGATCAAACATTCTATAAAAATTTTGACTAGAAGGTGTGTACTGGGATGAACACACACTGTGTCGCCCATATTTGTGGTGGATAGGGTTTCATGTGAGATAAATATCACATGTCATATAGTACCCCCACATTATGGGTGACTCGGTTATAGTGTCCTGGTATATACTACAGGAGTACACAAACATGGGAATTACCATGGATATGTTGTGAATCATCACACAAATAGGTTATGCAGACATGGACTGGGTACATAGACATTACCAGGGTACACGAAAATAGAAAAATGGACAAATTCACTTCTTGTAGAACAAGTCCAGCCTTGGGCATCCATGACATGATGTGTAGTCCCCTTACATATCATGTAGGGCTATATGGAAATATATGCATGTACTAGAAATGGACATATCCAAGTAGCAAGCTGGAAAACACATAGTGTGGGACCCATACTCGTAGTGTACCACATTTTTTTGAAAATTATACCTATATAATATAGTTTGTTTTGAGTAGGATCATAGAACATGAGTATCATATCCTAAGTATTTTTTTCATGTATAATTTTATTGAATCCTTTGTAGTGGAATTTGATATGTGATTTGAGTTGTTCTATATTTGTCACTTCTTTAGGTGACACTCAATAATGGAATTGATTGGGAAGGGTAATCAGAGAGATTATAGTGGAACCCTTCTAATGGGATATGGAATGGGTCCTCTATCCACCATTATAGTGGAAAAATTTTACTGGTATGGTGAATCCATCCTATTCCATTAGATTTGAACCCTCCTTTTAGGATTGGGCATGGTTTCATTATCTACCATTATATTGTCACCCTCATGCAGTTTTAGGGAATGGGTACTCAACTATTAGAGTGGAAACCTTCTACTGGGATATGGGATGAGTCCTCTATCTACCATGAGAGTGTAACCCTCCAAGTAGGAAAGGGAATGGTTACTCTATCTATTATTAGAATGTCATCCACTTGGGGTATCAAGGCATGGATACTCAACAAATAGAGTGTCACACTCTTACTAGAAATGGGTGTGGGTACTCTATCAATTATATGAGTGGAAACATCAATTTTTTTATGGAATGAGTCATCATCCACTAGAGGGGCACCATTATATTGGGATAGTTCTTATATCCTATGTTGACTATCTGAGTAGCGCCATTATAGTTTACTAGGGAATGGGTAATCTACTAAGAGATTGAATCCCCTTGAACATGTGTCATAGTTATGAGGTGTGGCTTGATAAGGATAATTCTTCAGGAATACACATGAGATGTTATGCATCATTTATGGATCTCTAAAACTAATTCTGAACTCTTTTATTGGGCTGTTCTATGAGAAAGATATCCCCATTCCCTCTTGACTGGGTTTCATTTATGATCACTTATATCTTTTATGATTGATTTTTATTTCTCCCTTATATTTGGTTGAGTTGTGTATTAATATCTTGCCTTTTTCTCTTCCCAATTCATCTTTTTTGGGGTGTCATATTGGGTATGTATACTCTCAAGCATGCATCAAATATGCCCAAAAATTTCCAGCCATATGTAGACAATGGAAAGGTCAGTGATGATTATATAGAAGCATTGGGATTTCCAGGTGCATTAAGCAGTGTATGGTTTTTAGGGAAAGCTGATCTGAATTCAAGATCACTTAGTGCTTTACTTTTCCAGTCTTATCAGGTTTTGAAATCTTTTAGGTTGGTCATGTATTTCTCCCCTTCTTCTGCTTCATTTTACACTAGCATAATATTTTATTCTCTAAAGGCTTCATATTATTTTTTTATTCACTAGATGATTATTATTTTACTATTGTCCATATGTACATATTTATATAGATTGTTGTTTGTAAATGTACAGTTCCATAGGAAAAGGCTTCCTATATTAGTTATTCCCTTTAGATATTGTCCCCATCCCCTTGCCTAGAGAGACTGGATTTTGGTAATTGTAGCTCATGCCCCGTTGTGTCGGGTCATGATAGATTGGTATCAAGGTTGGTTTATTCATTGGGATGGTGTATGGAGGTCTACTCTTAAAAATATTTAGTTTTAACATAGAGAAATGGTTTCAATGTGTCTTAATATCATCATTTATGCCCAGGAACCCATTTTTGGTGTAGCCATTGATGTATCCACACCTCAGGACATTGAATACCTTCATATTGACATGGTATACTATGAAATTGGTTTAAGGGAATTTTGGAAAATGAATCATATAAGATTGAGTCTTTTGATTATCCTTCTTTATTCACCTTCTGATATATATATGTGTGTGTGTGTGTGATAATCTGATTGTGGTATTTCTTAATTTAAATTTCAGGATGCCACCATGAATATAGCCAGCTGGGTTATCGATTCAAAATCATAAAGTTGATATGATGAGTGATGAAACATTCATTAAGAGGCCATCATGAGAGTTTCTTCCTCTATATAGTTAGGTAGTAGCACCCCATCATGTTGATTATATGATATTACCTGTAGAGTATGATGGGGATGCGATGAGGCTTAGATAACTACATGAGTTCCATTTCTAGAGGATACTCAAGTCCCATATTGATCCAAATCCCCATGTAGCAGAGCATTGACATGAGTTTGTGATCCATGTTTTCAGGCTTATACAGACACTAACTAATCATGTGGATATGTTGTAAGGTAATATTTTCCATCAAGTAGCTAGTTACGGGTGAAGTTATGTTATACATATGCATGATGAGTTAACACTGTCATGGACCAACTTCTTATAGCTATTTTGTGAGGTGTACTACCACTCAAGCTTCCAATAATTTCCAATCTATATGATTATGAAGCTTAAAAAGGAAGGGATGATAGTCTCTACATATTCCACATGGTTCAATGGCCTAATAAGACACTCTATCAACATGATCCGAGATACAAATTTATGAGAAAGTTAGTTTGATAACGGTATCTAAAGAGACATACATGTTGGTGGCGTACCCCTATACATACCTACATTTGTTGTATTGATTGAGTGAGTGTTAGTGAAGGAGATATTCCTATCTGGGGGGATAATAGGTAGTTGGAGCTGGCATTGAGAATTATATGACTTAGTCATCAATAGTATCTAGCAGGCACAAGTCAGTAGGATATCAACATAGGATATATTCTCATTATCAGACACGGATATAAGGTCTTGCACAATAGGTAATTTTTAGAGTACCATGATATATTGGAGAGTGATGGTACTTTTCATGCGATGGGTGGAGTCACATGGAGTTTTAATGTCTGAACCAACAAGCCTAGGATGTCAGGAAGATTGTGGATATACATCCATATTAGTGACATCTTCATGATCAAAGATCTACCATGAGAGTGTATGGTAGCCCCAAGTGTGGAAGAGCATGAAATATAGCAGGTGGGGCTCCATTTGGAGTACTCATGGGTGGTGGTAAATGTTATGAGAAACACCCACCACCACTACTAGGAAATCCACATCTGGATCATCGTGCTGGTAATCGTGGTCATGTGAAACTGCTGGATCTAGAGGCATATGAACTAATATCTCAGAAATGATTAGTGGTACCATCATTTTTTATAATCTTTTTTTTAATAATTATATAAATATGTTTCATTCATTTCTTCATATATTTCTTACAGTTGTGGGAGCTGTAGAACCCAATTGAGATGTTATCCCAACATTTTAGCCATGAGGACTCAATCGGGACCAGTGTGTGATATCATTTGTAATGTATAGTTTATTGTGGGAAATCATGGTCATCTTGATGACACATTAGAATTTCATCTTGGGTACAAAATTGTTATCCGTTGTCCGAGACCATATTTAATTTTACCGCAAATGCGTTATATTATATTGGATTGATGGGACATGATTCATGAATTTGGGTTATATTGATCTCAAGGTAGAGTTAGAGGGTTTCTTGAGAAAGAGTCTTCAACCCCTCACCCATAAGTTGGAGAGTTTATCCCTTGTAATAATTGGCTATTTAGGAATCTAGATTATTCAATTTAATGGGGATTATATTGATGTCTATCTGAAGGTTGTTCTAGGACTACCTCTAAGGTGCGATATAGATTGTCTCATTAACATTCACCCTAAGAAGTATTTTATATCTTATGAATCATATCAGATGGCCCTTACTAAGATCCAAGATCTATATTTTTAGTTGGATGACCTTCGTGTGAAGGGTTTTATGAAACATAGTGTGCCCTTAGAAATATCCAGTGTTTCCCTTGAAAAATAAATATTGGAGCATATTACTTTATGTTGATTTTCTTCCCTTTAATAAGGACATGATACAAAACATTTACCCCTTTACCAATTATTAGAGACCTCATTGATCAGTTGCGAGGTGAAATATGGTTCCCAAAGATCGATTTTAGGTCCATATATCACCAGTTGAAATTTTTTAGGATTATATATTGTAGTGGGAATTATGATGTCTCTAAAGACACTCTAAGATCCCGGTGATTCCATTTAAGATGATTAACTACACTACTATGGGTTTATATTTTATGAATTGGATCATAAATCTATACTTAGACCGATTTTTTTGGGGTCTTCATTGATGATATAATTATATACTTTTAATTTTAGGGGTAGATTGAAAAGAACATTAAGTGGTCAAATTATTAAATCAGGAGCACCATCTTTATATTAATCTCTCTAAATTTGTGTCCTGGATTAATGAGGTTCACTTCATGAGGCATTTCATTTTCGAATGAATATTAGTTTTCAACCTAGGGAATATTGTTTCACTCATTTCATGGAAGTATCCTAATATTTTTCGAGAATTTGAGTGTTTTAATGGCCTATTAGGGAACTATAAAGGGTTTGTTTTAGACATATCTAGAATTGAATCCCCTTTTATAAACACAATGTTGAAATGGAATCCTTTTACTTAGACTGACCAGTGAAAGTGATCCTTTGAGGAGTTTAGGTTGTGGCTGATGCGTGATACTAATTTGACATTAGAATAGGTGTACATGGTGTAACTATGGTTTTTTGATTCCTCTAGAACATGAATCAACTTTATAATGATTAATAAGAATGAATTTGTGATGCTGAGGAAGTTGTGACCCCACAAAAAGAACTATGTGACTCAATACATAGACCTGACTGTGGCGATCTTCACTCTAATTATGTGAAGGAAATATAATCTAGGAGGGACAATAATCCTAAATTTTATATATGTTTTAATGTTAATTTTTAATTATTTTTCATTAATATACTAGATAATGCACGCTATAGATGTCTGATTTGGTATGAAATAGAGCTTTACAAGATTTCATGGATGAAAAGTAGAAAATATAAAAAAATGGCCAAGTATACATCAGGATGTCCATGTACAAGTAATATACTTGATGATGATAGCCTGCATCACCCTCTAAATCTTGATTTGTGACCAACCATGATGACTGGAGGAATATCCAGTTCATGTCGTGAATCTCTACTACAGGTTGTGACCCCAGTCAAATCGAACATCGAGGAAGCCACGAGGATTAAATGCATAAAGCCAACTGGCCATTGGGTACAAATCATGAACCAACTATACAGGACATGAGCATGTTCAGACATCATTAATCCATTCATGATCTGCATGCCACACTGGAGATCCTCATCAAAATAACACGTATTAAGGGTTCACGAAGTGACGATCATGTACCGTCATGGCCATATCCGCCTATATACTGAGCATCTCGACAACACTTTAAGTGACATATTGGGATCATCTCTCTCTATCTATCTTTAGACTCTCTATGGAATTATCATCTCTTTTACCTCTCTAAATACATTAGTTTTGGTAATTTCATTACATTTTCAATCAATGAGCCATTGATTCTCTATTCTTCAACGCCTTAAATTCTACTGTTGTTTCAATTCCATTTCATTAATTTTATGTATGATTTTATTTAATGTACACTTCC
Organism: Viscum album; assembly: GCA_963277665.1. Lineage (NCBI taxonomy): Eukaryota > Viridiplantae > Streptophyta > Magnoliopsida > Santalales > Viscaceae > Viscum > Viscum album. The sequence goes on from OY728128.1 coordinate 619,815,688, forward strand.
ATTTTCATTTCATATCAGTACATGTTCAATTCCATTAGCATTATTATCATGATTTCTTCAATTCCTTTTATTCCTTTAATTATCATCATTAGTAGCTAAACACATCAGGGTAGGGATCAAGATTCAATGTATCTCGAGGATTAATTAGATCTCTAGTTATAAACATGGAAACCCTAAATGTAATAGTAATCATGATATAATCCAATGGTCAAACCCTATTTGTGTGACTATATCGTGACCATCAGACAGTCAAGGAAATTACCTTATCCAAATTGATGTAAATTATGAGTATGACAATTATCATAGGGAAATTTCTTCAATAGATGCTAAATGTAATGCATCTAGGACAATAGCTATCCTCTTGACCATATAATAGCTACATCCTAGGTAGAACTAGAAGGTTGTACAAAGGTTGACAAGTGACTACCGCTTTTTCACAGACTAAGCACTTTAGAGCTTGCCATGATCAAAACTAAGATCACCTTTATCTAGATACTCAGACAACATCTATAACCCTCTTTAATAACATGATGTAGAACACAAAATTAGTTAGAAAATATCAAACATTAGTCAACTATTAAGGACTCCTACAATAGATTTAAGACTAGATCTCTTTAACACATAGAATATCATCCTCCTCTATGAATCGAACCAGGAATTATACCATCCTATGACCTAGTAGATATGTAATGTTTGGGATAGATATAAATTTCTAATTTGGCTCGCAGCCCAAGTAATCAATGATTCCTGTGGGTTTTCAGTCCAATTTGGGTACAATTTCTGGGGTGGAACACTGTTGTTAAGTGATTAAGATTCTGATATAGGTCTAGGTTTGCATTTCCCTCACCCCATTTCCTTTCTTTCTAGAAACCCTTGCATATTTACTTTTTTCGTTTTTTATTCACCGCATGCATGTACCAAGTTCCTTTGACTCAGTCAAGAACTCTAGATGAACTATATCTTTTGGTCTTCGATTTAGAGATCAAAAGGCGTCTCTCTTTTCATTTCCCATTATCAATGTTCGGGAAATTCCACCCTGCGGGACCTAACCCACCGAACCCCAACCATCAAGTCATCTTGGGGGAACACCAAGCCAAGGGTGTCTCATCTGATGTTGTAAAACTCTATGTATTCCAATTCACCTTAGGACACTAATCCATGGACTGGCTAGAATTTCACCCTCTCGAATCAATTATGACTTGGGACTAACTGGCCAAGAAGGTTTTGGTCAAGTACTTCCCACCCATCTGAACCGGGAACAGTTGGATAGAAATTCAAAATTTCAACCAAATTGATAGAGAATCTTCGTGGGAATCATGGGACCGCTTTAAATAACTAATGAGTATGTGTTCACATAATAGACTAGATATGTGGATACAACTCCTAAAATTATATCAAGGACTCCTACCAGGGGATCTGAATGTTGTCGATGCAGTCGTTGATTGAGGTCTCATCTTCAAGACCTCCATAGATGGAAGAAAAATTCTAGATAAATTCTCCCACAGTGCTAGTTTTTGGAAGAGTGATAGTGGACCACCACGACGTAGAATCCCTCAAATTTAAGAGACCAAAAATCTAGTAGTGCAAGTGGAAGCACATACCAAAAAATTAGAAGCTTTTCAGATACCAACTACTCAACCCCCTCCTGCCACTATAATTGAATTACAATCTTGTGAGATGTAAGATTGCCTGCATTTTTATACTGATTAAAAATATTTATAGGAAGAACCATATAATAATTGTAATTACATCAATTAAAATCAAATGAACCAGTCATTCCAATAGAAACAGTATTCTCAGCAGAGGAATACTCAGCAACCACTTTAGAACAATCATGGTGATCTTCAAGTGAGAGTAAGATAGAACCAATTCAGAGCTCAAGGACCACTAGGATACCCTCTATTGAACCCTATACCAAGACCACAAGATAAAAAACAACCATTACCTACAAAATCACAAAAATTTTAACTAACTCATCCCAGACCACAGCAAGTACTTATGCCAAGCAATTAGGAAAACCTCATAGCATTGTTTATTTAAAAAGTCAGATCAATGAATTGCGACCCATGATACCGATATGAAAAACTAGATAGCTATGCTAAGGATCCTAGAAATTAAAATGGGTTACATATCAAAAATTATATCTAACTAATTTCTAGGTACCCTACCTGGTAACATTGAGACAGACCCACAAGAAGAATCGAAGGTAGCAGTGTGGAGAAGTGAAAAGATTCTTGACTTCCAACATCCCAAAGAAGTGAAGATGCAAGAGGAAGAGCCAAGAAAACAACAAGTACCTGATAAAAAAGATGATGAATTAAATACAACCTTACCTCATAAAAAAGTACCAGTTGAGAAAGAACATATGCATGAGCAACAAATATAATGTGTGAATGTTTCCCCACCTCCTTATCACCCTCCTCTTCCCTATCCAAAGAGAGTAAGACAACATAAGAAAGAGACACAATACTCTAAGTTCATGGATATATTTAGTAAATTACATATCATGATGCATGTATGCCAATTAATTCTAGGATAGTTAATAAACATTTATCAAACAAATGTAAAATAGAAGTCATTGTGGTCATCTCTGTAAATGAATAATACCCTATTTTTGTACTGTAGAAAATTCCACAAAATATGAGAGACCCTGGAAACTTTTCAATCCCTTGTGAGATAGGCACATGAAAATTTGGTAGGGCACTATGTGATCTTGGAGCTATAATTAACCTCCTACCAATGATTAATTTTCATAATCTTGGACCCTCGAGGAATTATGGAAGATGTACTAGTAAAGGTTACCCAGTTCATCTTCCCAGCTAATTTCTTGGTATTGGACATGGATGAAGAAGGTGACGTACCCATTATTCTTGGAAGACCATTCCTATATACAGGAATGGTATAGATTGATGTTAATTATGGATGTCTCATATTCGGAGTTGGAGAAAAACAAGTTGTGTTCAACCTAATTCAAGTAGTGAAACCCTCAGAAAACAAAAAGATCTGTAACACCATATCTCTCAAACATAATGAGGAAAATATCATGACTAATAAGGAGGAATGTGATGAATCACATACAAAAGAAAAAGGAGATGATGAATTTGAAAAATTCAAATTTATTGAACCACCCACAAGAGAGTTGGTACATTCGTTGATTCCATCCATCATTCATCACATTACATCAATTTACTCATTTTTAGGGGAATCCTCCTCCTTACCAATTATTTTCCACATTGAGTAATTCACAGACAGATCGCTGTAAAAAATACATGATCATGGATTGGATATGTTTCATGAACCATTACACAAGAACAATATGATCCTTAATTGAGTCAACCTCTTCACTATAAAGGAAGTTTTGATTGGGAGGAAACACAGGTTAAGAGTTAGTATCATTTGAATAGGAAAAGTATTGTTTAAGGTCTTCTTTTCATTTGAATAAATGAGTCAACGAATTAAAGGGGGAAATCATATGAAACCTTTGAATTGCATGTTGTGTGTAGAATGGGTCAAGACGTGACCCATTTTTCCCAAAAACCATATTTTTTTCTCAAGGTTCACAACATGACCATAAGGTAGAAGTCCTGACCTGACTCTGGTCAATTTTTTTAAAAACAAATTATCAATGGGTCACGACCTACGACCCTTCCCCTCTTCCCAACCTATAACCCTTCATCACCCACATGCAACACATACTTCCTTCCCCTATTCTCCTAACAAGGAAATACTTCCTTTATTCCTCAGATTGACCTCAACCAACCTACTACACTTCTACCAGCACGTAACCTCTCCATGGAACACACAAAAAGGCCACATCCCGAAGATTCTCCATCATCATCAAGTTCTTCCTCTACCTCTATCGACTAGCAGCCTCCTGCTAAATGCATGCACACTCCATACACATTTATAGAAATTAGATCCTCCCCATCTATGGATGATAATTTTCATTTACTCCAGGTACTCTACTTTGCAAACCCACAGCACCAGGTTAATATCATTCAGCTACAGGCCATACCAATGAAAACCATCAAGATTATAGATATGGTTGATCTTCTGAAGATTAATGGAAAATATTATATCCTCATCCTATCATAGAAGCTTCAAATTGAAAGTATAACTTACATATATGAGGATATGTACACATAGTTGTTTTTTGAGTTCCTAGAAACCTTTGACATCTTAGTGGATTCCCTCCACATCAGGATAGGAAGAAGGCCACTCCATCTCAACATGGCCTGGTTTGTTGTAGGTCTTTATATATACAATGAGTAGTTTGAGATCCCAGCCATCTATCCTACACTACTGATAAGGCTTTTTGATATGATGTCATATAATGACCCCAGGCTGGAAAAGTCCACCAAGATGAGGAACCCTTCCCTACGTATACTGCACTGTGTCATGGAATTCGGATGGTTCGCCTGAGGGGAGACCCAAAGCAGTGTCATCCAACTTGACGTTCATATCCTCAATGCTTCCATGGTTGAACCGTCTATCAACGTGGCTTCTCAGTTCGATTCTTTTTACAAAATGTTGTCATAGAGGAGTCGAGGTACCCTTATGTGTAGATAATTCATCACCAGGATGGACAGATACCTCCATGTTTTGGACACCTCTCAGCCTCTCACCTCAGTTGGCCTAGTCGAGATGATTGAACATGTGCTCTTACACAAGATAAGGATGGTGGTGATGGAGGAAACATCTATTTCTAGGCCATTGGAATCTCGGATCAAGTGCCTCAGTCGAATGCACCATATGTTGCTGATCCACCTAACTAGCCGCCCACAGCAGCAACAACAGACCCTTTTACCCATCCATCGTCATCCTTGACAAAAACCACCCCAACCACCTAGCTTGCACCAGCTCATCCCACTCATTCTGACATGTGGGTTCTACTCCAGAGCATCCCGGAAAATTAGTTGCAGGTCTCTAACACCTCCACCTTACCTTCATAGAGACTTCCTCAATCACCCCTCCACCACCAAAAACTATCGTTCCTTCCTTATCCAACCTTCATCCTTCACCCTCTCTTCCCTCCAACATACCTCCTGACATCACAAACCCTGCTACTCAGTAGGATTTCCTAGTGGATCAGGCCTAGAAGGGGAAGGGATCAGCCACCAAACCCACTCCTGACATCCCTTTCGTTGATCCAGCTGCTAGACACATGGCCTCTATATGGAACAGGGATTCTCCACCACCCACCCCATCCAATCTACCCACCTCCACCACACCACCAACAACATTAGCTCCACCCATCATAGCTTCTCCTACCTATTGAAATTTGGCCACCCAGTTTGGTCGAAATTCTGATACTGGTCTAACCATTGAGGAAATTTTTGACGCAGAGCAGTGATTTATATTTTTATACTTTTTGGGATTTGGGACCCTTTTTGAATGGGTGGGATTCTTCCTTTCTAATTCTTGTATACTACAATGGGATATTTATACAGATTTTTTTCTTTCTTTTCCCATTTGCACGAATGTTTACTTTTTCTTTTTAGAAATCTCTAGATTTACTCAGTCATATAATGTCATAGAAGGACTCATTCATCCATATTATCTCCTATAATGAGTAACCTAGCGTGTCATAGAGATCTCCAATTAACTTCATGTTTTATCATTGTAAATCCACCAGTAGCAACAACCACCTCCACCAATGATTTGATTTCTACCCCATTTAATTTTTTTTTTCAAGATATAATAGATGTTTTGAATCCCCTTAAGTGACCATGTGAACTCGAGTCCACAAAAACCATTAGGTACTTAAGTAAGTGGTGAAACTGATCCTGTTGGCCCACTCTTTGAATTTTTAGGTCCACCCATCTAGCTGAAAACTTTAATGTTAGCACATTAAGGGAATAAAACCATATTTGTTTTTAAATTTTTTTTGAGTTTGGAATTTTTCAGTGTTTCGTAGTCATACATTGTACAAACATTCATTCAATAAATAAAAAGGTTATAGTTATTACTTATTTTTAAACAATCCTATTTCTCTACTATTAAAATGTTTAAACATGTGGATTAATGTTTATTCTATAGTGTAGGATTTTTCAACTAATACATTTTGCAGGTGCATCAACACTTCAATGTTAAGATAGCTCAGACAGCCCCATGGCATACCAATTCTTCTTAGCGAGCTCATGATTCCCACTTTTTAAATTCATCTATCACTTCCAGGTAAATTTAATTTTCAAAAATCACAGCCACACCACTCCCACCAAATATTTCATAGATAGTGGGGACACGGTCTCCTTTTACATGGGGGGTCTTTCACATAATATCATAGAGACACACTTGATTTTTATTTTTCTTACTATTCTAGGAGACATTTTTAAAATTTATAAGCACGATGCACATTTGAAATCCATTATTCCCACATAAAATAAAAATAAATTTAAAAATAAAAATGTTAAAAAAAATTACCCATACATTGAATTTTAGAATGAATGATGATCTTGGAAGTTTAATTCAAATTTTAAATCTTTCAAATCATGATTAATTGACTCGCTACTTAGGATCTATTCCCTTTGTAATTTCCAGTTTTTATTTTATTCTCAAAACCTGAGAGGATTTTAAAACATTAATCGCATTGTATTTTCAATGAATATTTCTTGATTGATACATGGTACGTGGAAACCTATTATAACATGCACCGAGATATTATAAAAATGATGATTGAACAAGTGTTATTTAAAAATTAATTTGGAAGCCTTTGATATCCATTTTAACTAAGACCCACATAAATTAAATCCTTTATTTATCCCATAGTTACAATGAATGAAATGTTAGAAGAAAATCTATTTCAAGCCTATTTCCCTTCCTACCTGTCTCTGTGTACAACTCTTGAATATTATTTTTTAAACAAGTGTAGGGGAGGCATTCAAACCGCATGGTATGCTTTCACTTCTAGAGATGTAAGATGCACTCACCTGACTACCATGTTGCGATCCATATTCCTTTTTGTTGTATCTCATTTGTATTTTGTTCCATTAAAAATTTAAGAGAAAAGAAAAAACATGATATGGCTTGTGTACTAGGATTGTCAAAAATCCCCATTTTATAGAACGATGAATCCCTCGAAGGATCATGTGTGGTTAGGTAATGGATGTGAGATCAATCGTAGGTATAACATTCGATAAATAAAAATTTAGATGAAAATCGAAAGGAAAAAAATCATTTCTTTTTCTAAATGCATGAAATATATATGGATCTAACCTGAGCAGAAGCAGTATGGACATGACTCTCTAGATCGAGGAAAATTTTCAAACATATCTAGTTGCATCTGCATTTTACATTAGAGATTACCTCATTTTAAGCCAAATTTTCACTTTTTACCTACCAACATACAGACTCAGAGTCATCAGAACCTTATTAATAAAAGTCCTAAAGATTATATTTATACCCATATTTACATAGTAAAGATGATAGAACATATTCAAGCCTATAAGTTGGAACATGAACTCAGAGTACGATTTTACCTTACTTAGATTTTACCCTGAGCGATGAGAGAAAATCATGGTGAGGTAAATGGAAACTGGGCATATAGCTTAATGAATAGTTAAATTATTATGATTAAAATAATTGAATTTGAGGCATGACTAATTTACTAGGACTGATTAAAACCAAAACAGGACTAATTTTTTTCTTACACATAATTTAATTGCATGGGCATAACATACAATTATTTCTTTTCAAATTTCTTATCATTTTGAAATCTTTGATGAGATACTTTTCTTGAGGACAAGAAATGTTTCAAGTGTGGTGGGATTTGATAATCCAAAATGTTATATATATTTTACTGTCACTATTCAAATATTTTTCATTCATTTACTTGATAATGCGCATGGTAGATGTCCAATTTTGCAGGAAATAGAGCTTCATAAGATTCCAAGGATGTAAGGTAGAAAAGATACAAAATGAGAAAGTACACATCGTGATGGGAAAGTACAAGTCTTGTACTTAATGATCAAAATCCAAATAAAGTAGTGAATCTTGAGTCATGACCAACCACGATGAAGGGAGGAATTTCCAATTCATGTCGTGACTCTCTACTACATGATGTGACACCACTCAAACTGAACGCCAATAAATCCATGAGGATTCAAGGAGAAAATCTAGTTGGCCATGGGGTACACATTGTGAACCACTTGTACATGAAATGGCCTTGGTAAAACATTATTAATCTATGGAATATCCTCATTCCATGCTGGGGATCCTCATAGAAAATAATGTGGATTAAGGGTTCACGATGGGACGGTCATGTACACATCATGACTATTTCTGCCTATATGAGGAGAAGTTTAGTAGCACTTTAGATGACACATTGGGATCACCTCTATGTCCCTTTTTATACTGCCTTCAGAATTATCATCAATGTTACCTCTCTAAAAACAATAGTATTTTTAATTTCGTTACATTTTCAATCAATGATCCATGTATTCACTTTTCTTCAATACCTTCAATTCCCATGTAATTTCAATTCCATTTCATTCTGTTCAAGTAGGATTTTAATTTAAATATTCTTGAATGTTCATTTCATGTCAGTACATGTTCTATTCCATTAGCATTGTTATTATAATTTCTTATATTCCTTTTAATGCTTTAATTACCAACATGAGTAGGTAAACAGATCATGGTAAGGATGCATGTTTTATGTATCTAGAGTCTAAATGAAATATCTAGTTCTATACTTGGAAAACCTAAACGGATTAGTAATCAGGATATAAACCAATGGTCAAAACCCATTTTTGTGACTTTACCGTGATGATCAGATAGTCAACCAAACAACCCTATCCTAATGGAAGTAAACTAGGACTTTAACCAGTATCTTAGGGAACTATCTACAATAGATTCTAAAAGATATGTATCTTGGAATTTATCTAGCTTTCTAACCCTGGAATAGCTAAATAATAGGAAGAACTTGACAACTAGACCATGGTTTACTAGAGACTACCGCATGCTTCATAGACTACTTAGTTAGGACCTTTCCAAGATTAGAACTAGGATCGTCATTATTTAGATACCTGAACTTGATCCTAAACCATCTTTAATCACATGAATTCAAACCCATAATTATTTAGAAACTCCCTAACATTAGTCAACTATTAAGGACACCATCAAGGTATTTAAGACCAAATCAATTTCTCCCATAGATCAACATCCCCCATGTGGGATCGACCCCGGACATCTACCATATTATGCCCAAGTAGTTAATTAATGTTTGGGACACATATTATTTTTTTATTTGAATCGTTCCCTGAGGAATTAACAACACCCTGTGGGTTTCGGATCATGGGAACCTTATTACTTACTTATACCATCAATGAAATAAATATATCTTCACATAGAGAGACATAAACATAAGATTTAGGATCCGTTAAGTGTTTATATGGGACTATGACTTGGAAATATTATATACTCTTTAGAATTGAAATGTGTTGGAATATTCGCATACTAGGAAGAAAAAGTCACACTTGGTGCATGATACATCTGAGAATTTGGATTCCATAAAACTAACCCTGATTGAAGATGAGAGTAAATATTTTCTTTAGTATATGGTTTTTACTCCTCCTATTATACAATTTGTGAGATATTCCTTATTAGGAGACATAGACTATGGGTCTTACATGACCAGATATCCTCAAGATATTCAGTAGATGGATTTCTGAAGGAGGGAGTCATTTCACCCTTTTCTATGTACGGATGGTGATCCCAATCCTAATTTAAGAGGTGGTGATGAGGAAGTTTCACACATAACCATTTTCTATGCATCTTAGATTCCGAATGATGTACAGACACCGAAAACAAATGTTTTTTTGGGCTGGAATGAGAGAGAACATTAATGAGCTTACATATGAATTTATAACATGTCAGTAGGTGATGTCTAATCACCATATTCCATGACGTTTTTTTCTATCAATCTGGGTGAATCATCCAAGGAATGTGATAATTCAGGATGCAATCTGGGTGATTGTTGACTAACTGGTGATGAAAGTTCACATCTATGCTATTAGAGAGAAAATTTTCATAGAGTGTTTATGGATGTTGTATAAATGATATATAAGTCGCATTTACGGGGTTCTATATATTATTTTATCCAACCATGTTTCATGGTTCACATCATGATTTTGGAGAGACCTGTGTGAGGCATTTGAGACCCAAAAGAGTATGAGTACATCCTTGCACCCCTATAATGATGGGAAGACCTTGTTCATTATCCAAGTGCCAGAGGATATATTGGGAGATTATGTTTTAGATCTCATCCAGATCTTGGAGGATCACATATCATTGTCATTGATGATGTATAATAATATTTACCACATTAATAACCATATGGATCCTCCGGATTACCTTTATGGGAGATGTTGTAGGCAACCGTTACGTTGGACTAATACCAGAGAGGCCTCTCTTGTTTGTCCAAAGTAGGTTTAGGAGACAACGAAGAAGTTCCAACTAATCCTAAAGTGGATGAGGATATCCTAGGGATGGAATAAATCTTTTTATGATTGGTATCATAGTCCCTTGTACTTTTAGTAGGGAGACCGTATTTTTCATAGAGTCTTCCAATAATGAGGATTGTAATGATTTGGATATTGAGGAAATTTATCCTTGGTGTTCATCTAGTAATTTGAGATCATACACAAGGTTGATGAGGTTTCATATATCCCTAGAATACCCCTATAGTTAGACTGGGTGCACATTGTCTTCATTGTGCTGTATTTAATAAGATAGATTATTAACACCACTCACATAATTGACTGGATAAAGATGGAAATCCTAGGTGGATAAACTATTGTGGAGAACCCAGTTGAGAACAAGGATCAAGAGGAGAATACCATACATGGATTGACATCCCCATGGGTTGTGTGTAATGCAAGTAATGGATTATGTAGGAGAGCAACTAGGAGAGGGAGATCTAGATGTGGGATCATTATCCCAATTTTTTTAACTTTTTTCTTTTCAACGAATAAATCATGGAGAATAGAATAATTTATATACCCTTTTTTCAAGTATGACATTGAAATATATCTTGAATATTTTTAATATCCATGAACAGAGATCGCACATTATTTGGACGACTGATGTTCCTAGAATTAATTTTTTTAAATATTAAATATATTTTATATTACATACATTTAATTTTTAAGGGAAATGAGATATCTCATAATCAATAACCCTAATCATAAATATGAGACAACAGTCAATATAGAACATGATGTTTAACATGGGTGAAACATCAAGATGGTTGGTAGGGGTTTTTTGGATTAATTTATTTCTAGTGTTTGTCCTCCATGAATTAATTAATTATTTAATTAATTCATTAATTAAATAATCTTACACCGACTTCCATATATAAATACATAACATTGGTAAATCACTAGGGTTATCCTCATAATTCTAGGATCTTTGAGAGGATGTCATGCCAAACTCATTGGTGGTTCAGGATCAGGAAATCAATCAATAACTAGATCTATGTGTATCACGATTCATTGAATGCAACGAATATTCCTCCGTTTTTATAAGTAGCATTCTTCATTATTAAAAGTTCCAATTCATGGTAGAAATTTTCATATTTGTATCTACTCCACTGTAATTAAATGATCAAATTTGATCAACTATTTTTTTTTGATCTACCTTTTTTTGATCATTTACATGCTCCCCCATATCGAATTTATTTATTTATTCAATTAGTCCCCATTGAGACATGATTCTCACCCTGGAAACCCCTAATTTGTATATTTTGGGAAATAATTCATAGAGAAGGATTATTACACATCATTTTTTTTTCCTTTTCACCCATCAGTCTTCATGTTCTCTTCTATTGGCCTACGTGGTCTACTGTTGGGCATTTTCAGGAAGGATCAAATGTGATTGGACATCTAATATGTGGAATATTCATGGAAAGTGAAAAGATCAGTGAATAGAGAATTTATTTGGATGGATTGTGGAATGAGGATAATTCCATTGTTGATTTGGAGATCCTCAAGTGCTGAGAGGATCCACATGTTATTTAATAATTGGGTGGGCTTCAATCAATGGATCATATTCTAGTTTCCAACAAATAGGATCCTAGAAACAATAATCGGAGATAGATTCTAAAATTTTAATGTGGCCTATAGGTGTTATTCGAGGTGGTGGAGGAAGATATATATCACACGGAGTAGAAATAACTTTCTGTAAAAATATAAACTACATATCATACACATGGCTGATCAAAAATCTTTTATCCCCTAGTGGTGATATCAAGGGCTTCTGGTGAGATAAAATTCAGATACCATGTGGTGCCCCTATACATCATGTGACTTGGTTTGAGCTACATATTGTGTGTTCTATGAGTACCCAGACATGGTAACAACCAGGAACAAAACATATATATGCACCCAAACAAGGTACACAGACATGACCATGGTATACAGACATTTCTAGGGTACCCAGACATGATGATGACACACAAACACAACTCGAATGACACAATAATATCCAATAGAACAAGTCTTGGCCTCAAGAGTATGAGAAATGATATGTAGTCCCCCTTAAATTCAGTTTAGGATACAAGGAATGTGATTCATGAACTAGTGAAATACACAGAACGGAAGTGGGGTAGGACAACAAATTGTGTGCATCCCTTACATGTCGTATATGTATATTTTTGAAACTTCTACATTTCAAATCTCTTTCTAGACTCATATATTGGACTACGAGTAACCTATCCTCAGTTTTTTTCACATAGAATGTGATGATGGACTTCATAGTGGATTTTGAGAAACAAAGAGATTTTTTATTAGTGATTTTATTTTCTTGGTTATGCTCAATGAAGATAGTGATCAGGATGGATCATCAAAGTGATTTGAGTGTTACCCTCTTACTATGAAAGGGAATTTGCCCCATATCTTCAATTAGAGTGTCACCCACCTATAAGGATAATACATGGTTCCTAGAACATTGGAGAGGTAACCTTATACTAGGATATTGAATGGGTCATCTTACTACCATTAGAGTGGAACACTCCTCTTATTTCTTGGCATGGATCCTTTACCATTCAAGTAGAACTATATTCCTAGGTTATAACATAGTTCCTATAGATACCACTATAGTGGATCCCTTTTGGTAGGACGTGGAATGAGTTATCTATAATCTATCAGAGTAACAACCTCTTGTGTTTTTAGGCCATGGGTCCCCGACCACTAGAGTGGAACCCCTTTCAATATAGGGAATGGTTCATCTATCGAATATTAGAGTACTACCATATTATGATTCCATATAATGGGACCTCCAATAGTAGTGTGGAAACCTCCTTTTGGTATAGGTCATGGGTCCTCTCTCGATGATATAATTAGAACCCACCAATTGAACCATAGAATGGGTCCTCTACCAAGATATTTTGGCCGATCAATTATTCTGAACACTGGAGAGGTGTGTCATGACATGTATGCTTATTCTTGTATACATGTTAGATGTTAGGGGTCATTGATGTAGATATGGAACTGATGGAGGAATTTTTTCCAAAGATGGGTTGGGAGATGGTCATCAACATTCTCCCTAATTCAGGTATCTTTTACAAGAACACAAACACACACACACACACACACATATATATATATATATATATATCTAGCATTGTTTATTATTTTTCAATTATCTCTTATTATAGGATGAGCTTCTTATATTTATCTTTTCTATTACATCTCCCCACTTTAACTATCTGGGAGTCATATTGGGGATGTATATATTCACTTCTATATGGTCTTTTCCTATATGTATTTTTTCTTATGAAGATGATAGATTATTTAGTGGCGATTATATTGAACCATAGGGATACACTTGTGCGTTATACCCTGTACTATGGTTGGGTCTTGGATATTTTGATCAGGCTCTCTCATCACTTTACTTTTCTTGTCATGTTGGTTTGGTACATCATTCTAGATGAGAGTTTTTTTCTCATTCCTTTTTCAAAATATGATGTCATACTCTTGTATTCCCTATAGTTTTACAAGTATTTTTTATTCTAATGATGTTTTATCATTTATTATTATTCCTCTACACTACTATATAGAAATATTTCTATGTGTGTATACATGTACTTAAGCAGATGCATCCCATATTAGTTAGCGCTATTGGTGGTTCTCTCCAGCCCCTCGCACATGGAGGCGAGCTCGGGGAAGTTTCAGCATGATCCCAATTTGGTTGGGTCATGAGAATAAAATCCAAAACATAATAATAATTTAAAATTAATGTATTTAATTTAATAAAATGACATTTTTATTAAAATAAGTTTTTCTCAACATTTACTCGGAAATAAATATTCTCATAAAAACTCCATAAATTCAAGCTAAGATACTATTAAATATATGATTTGGATAATTTTTTCATATTCATGAAATTAAATTTCTAAAATTGGAATAAATTATATATAGTCTGTATAAACAATATCTAATAACACATATTTTTTAGGAAAAACAATTTTGAATCATACAATGACATTCTATTAAATATAGTTATTTTTACACTATAATTAATAAATTGGAATAATATACAACTACTGTAAAAAAATTCATACGGTCCATACATTTAATAATTCGGAACCTTCAATAGAATGGTTATAATTTTCATATTTATATTTTTATATTTCAATTGTATATCACATTTCATTTAAAGCTCAATGTTTCATGTTTAACAAGCTATCTTGCTTATTAATCTATTAAACTTTATGTATATAATGTTAAAACTCTATTATTTCAATTTTTTGGAATCATTTCACATATTATATCCCTCATAATCTTATGGCATATTTTTTATCCACTGGTCTCATGAAGAAGTACCAAACCATTAATTTCAATATGGTACTACAATAGGATATTAGAGCTCTCAACATTAGTGATATCTTCTTCATAATTTTCTTTCTTTATATTATTTTACTACATTATAAAAATTATATTTATTACATTAAAGACAATTTTAATAAATCATTTAGTTTCATTAAATATTATATTATTAGTATAAAATAGCATGTTCTTACTCATCCAACCATTATGACATATTCTAGTTTGGGTTGGTCTTATCAAAAACATGAATGATTTCTTAATTTTTTTGACATGAATAATTAAGAAATGTTAAATACAAGTAATATTAAGTAAAATTATTTAATTTATTGATTTTTTTATTTTTATTGGTAATATACAAATTTTTATACAGTAATAACATCATTTATTTTTCTGTAATGAAGTTATTTAAATTATTTTTTATGTATAACATGAAAATTGTCAACATATATTCCATGAAATGACCATATCTCTCTATAACTAAAAAATATATTATAACCCATATAAAATTATATATATTCAAAATTCATGACCATGGTGTGATGAACCAAAAAAATCATAAAACCCATGGAATGCATAATGGGTAACCCCAAAATATTGATGCTAACAAAAAATTATAATTAAATTCTTAATAAGTTATTACACATTTATTTTATATAGTAATACCCACACATATATATGTTTCTGTGTGTTTCTGAAGTTGAATTATCATAAATATAAACAATTATATAGGTATTTAATGTGTTTCTATCCAATACAATGGCTGGGAAATTATTTTTAATCTAAATCAAACTTATTGGGGACATGCTTCATATTATTCTTTCATTTAGACTAATATAGTGTACATAATTTCACATTGAATACTATATAATTTATATCACTATTCTAAATTTATTTCAGTTAATTTTAATTTTTATTCATTCCATGGGATTTGATTTTAAAATTTGTCAATGGTTTTTTTAAATCATTACTATAAATTTTATCATGTCATTTATCCAAATATATTCTATTCATGTGAACATATTTTATACAATTCGAATGAATTTTTTATATATTTCAATATATGTATATTTTTATTTTAAGAAATCCTTGTCCATTTTGTAATGTTTTAAAAATTAATATTTCTAATGTTTTCAATATGTGATAATTTTTAAATTAATTTTAATGTTGTGAGGAGAATGAATTTGTATCATCTACCACTTGATCACTTTTTCCAACTTCCATATCTATTCACCATTGTTCAAATTACAATCCATGGTTCAACTATTTATCAAATAAAATCATCTTCTCTTGGATATAATAATTTTTCATTTTTTAAAATCTACCAAATTATTAGTATTTGTATTCATGCTTTCTTAAAAAAATATTTCTAGTTATTTTATAAACATTTTTTCAATATATACCAAATTTAAATAAAGATTTTTATACTTCATTGGGGATATTATAAAATGATATTATCACCCACCTTTATTTGGTTGGATTGAGATGATGTTTTAATCATATTATACTGAAATTTTTTTTCCATTTGGATGATTAATGTATGATGGAATTATTAATGATTCTATGTCATTGTAGAATACATATTTATGGATTATATTTTTTAGGTAATGTGATTTTTTATATCCGTATAATTCATGTTTTAGTGATCTATATCTCACATTATCCAAGAAACACATAAGAATATATCCCTATAAAAGTGGTTTATAGGTAGTTATCCAATGCCTAAATGGTATATTGGTTGTTTACCCAAAGCTTCCATACTATGAGAAAGAGGTTATATTATCTTATTTGGTAATTAATTTATTATTAGTTATCATTAAATATGAAATGATTTATGTTACTTTGTTTATGCCACACTCTTACCCTATATACAGATTATTATTTCATAATAGCTCAAAATTATTGACTTGTGACTCATGTTTATGTCAGAGTCATGTTTTCATGATTGGATGGTTTATGATTAAGGTATTCATAGGTAATATTTTGTAATGTTGTTTTATTTCAATTATATTATTTTCCTACACACTCATACTCCTATAGTTCTCAATTATGATATTATATTTTTATGTATAACTTTTATCAATAAGATTTAATTTCACTCAACTGTTTCATTTGTTTATACTCTATAGTTTAGCAGTAAGTATCTTATGTTTTATATGTATAGAAATCATACCTCATGTGAAAAGTATATATTGTAAATATTAAATTCATGGATGATAAATGTGATTATGTAGCTAATAAATATATATAATTGACATTTTTGTTATGAAGTGTTAATAATTATGAGACATTATGAACACACAACTAAATGATATAATTTATATGTATGACTTTATTTGGTTACCTAAATATCATATTCCCATTTAATGATTTAGATTTTTTCACAAACTAGTTTTTTAAATGCACCTGTTTGTTATTTAATAATCATTTTGGAAATAGTTATTATTATTGTTGATAATAATTATTCTCAATTCATAGAGATTTTTTTATATTATTTCGTGTTCAGTAGTATTTTTTGTAAAACTATTTATTTAACCAATATGATCCACTAACATATGAAAAGGACATGTACTGTTTATTTTTAAAATACAATATATTCATAAATTATGTTTTTATTATCCATTACCAATTAAATATAATTTATAAAAAACACCTGTTTATATCCCATGGAAATTGAGAATAGAAATTCATGATTATGTAAAATAGGATTGTGTACTACTTTAGGGAATTATGTTTTGTTAAATTATTGGGACCCCCACCCCTAAAAGACAAATAATGTTTCTAAATTTACAATTCCATAAATACATATTATGAGTACATTAACCCGCCCACATTATTTTCAATTAAGAGAAGAAATATCCATTTTAATAATGTTTTAAAACACCAGTAATTGTTGAAAATATATATTAATATGAAAAAAAAACATAATAAAACAAGAACAAAAAATTATAATGTACCTAGATTATAATTCATTTGATATTTGTTCCTTGAACACCCAAAATTTATCCTATAAAATTCTAAAAAATATTCTTTGGAATATAATAAATAATTATTATTATTATTATAAATAATGAATATAAAAATTTTCCTTTTATAAATATTATGAGACACTTTATCAGGTCATACATAACCTACTTTGTTCCTCTTTTTGTTGACTATATTTCGTGCATCCACCAGGAGATGGAGCATTAATTTAAAATAACCTCACTGAAACTTGACAGCCACATAATTAATACTAGTGAACGTGAATACTAAGCAAAAATTTAATCATATTGAATTGTATAGGTTATATCAAAGTCAATGATATAAATCAAATAATATTATATGATATTGATATAGAGGTATTTTATTCGTCTAATTTATATTCTGGAAATAAAAAATATCATTTTATTCAAATTGATATAAAGTAATGACATATTTTATTATCATTTGGGTTGATGGAGTTTACATATTATAATGTTTAATTCATAATACTTTTAGTGAGCCACATTTTTCTCAAATGCATCAATATAATTTGAATCCTTAATTAATGATGGAGTTTAATATATAAGAGCATGGAAATTAATCTAGAAATAAAATTATATATGATATAGTTCTTGAAGAACTCTTTTTTTATATTTCTATATTAACTAGATTATGTTACGGAATATCAATAAAAATAGAATATGGTTATTCCAATGGATTACATGGTTTTTTTAGTTAATTTTTCTCCATTAGAGGCTGAACCTAAAGATTTCTTCTACATTGTATTAATAAACTATACTAATAAAATATATTTTTATAATGGATATTAATATTATATAGTCATCATACATTCATTTTTATTTTTACCCAATTTTTTGGATTAGGATTTTATGTTAAATTTAAATTTAAACATATTAAGGTTGAATAAATCCCAATACTTATATTATATACATCATAGAAAATAAATTTTCAAAATTGATGAATTATTGAAAAATAATTATTAATTGATGTTATAGGTATTAATGTACTAATATAACAATCTATAATAAGATATGATATATGCTTTTTCATTCATCACAATATCACAGATAACTATTGGAGACATCACTAACCATAAAATTATGCTACTATTTGTAATATAATAATGAATTGAATCCAAAAAAAGTTATTTAGATATCAATTGTAATTAATTATTAAAAAGTGTAATTTTTCATTTGAATAAATTTAAGGATATCATTATTTTTAAACCCAAACACAACCAATGACGTAGAATGACTATATATCAATAAAAGTAATTTAATATAACATAACAATTATTGGGATATGTAATTATTTATCATAGGGGTTATAAAAAATTTCATAAATATAACGATTCAGTAGTAACATGAGATTATAATTATCAATGATAATGATATAAACATTTAATTATGTGGAATATAATTATTTTAAAGATATATATCTTTAAATTAATTAAATATTTTATAAATATTTTATAATTTGATAAAAATGAATGTATATAATTATTATATTACAATTTATAATTATATTAAATGTTATTTAATAAGAAATATACAAATTATAACCATATTTTAGAAATTATTTATGAATAAACTGACGGTTTATTAGGATAATTTCACAAAAGTCTAAATAAATAAATAAAATTATTATATGTAGATAATTTAAATTGGTTTTCTTAAATGGTTGAAATTTATATGTGATGAATATTTTATGGGGATTATTTTAAATATTCACTTATCTATTTACTAATGCATCCAATATTTATTTTTATAAATTTTCTATATTATCTAAAATTGTTTTATTTTATTTAAAATTTATAAATTTATCCTAAAAAATATCATGTTAATAATTATCAGAGTATCATTATATGTATTGTAAAATATATAAATCTAGGGCAAAAAATATGTGATTGGTTTTTCATAAATAAAATATTATGATTTTTCAACAATTGTTATGTATTTTGATTAATATTATATTGAAGATAAAATACATTTTAATAAATTATCCATGAATAAAAATAATTATGGTCAAAATTTCCCTAAAAGAGGGGATATGACTCAATTTTAGACTGTTAAGTATTTAGTACTTTTTGAATTATATATGTTATACTGTATCATTTTAGTTTTGTATGATTTCAATTAATTATAATAATGATCTTCTTATCACACACACATGTGATGCTCATACCTATGAATTGAAAATTAAAATTAATTTTTCATTGTATAGAAAATGATAAATAATTATTTATATGAAATCAATGATTGAAACGATTTTCATAGTTTAATTTTGTATAATATATTATATAGTTAATATAAATCCTTTGAAACATGAATACATATAGGGTAGAGAATTATATAAATATTGAAGATAGTGATATATATAAAACAACGAAAAATACTAAGATGTTATATTCTTTTGACAGAGACCATACATTATGAACTCTCATATAAAAATAATTTTTACTATAAAATGATAACAACTAAGGGATTACAATGTGTATGGATTACTATACATGGTTACCTTAAATCTTATGTTCCCTAAATTGATGTATTCTGATAATTCATTATATGAATTTGGATTATGTATTTTCTAATAAACTATATACGAGTTATATATGATATAATAGAAATGATTTTTAACATTAATATATATGTACTATTTTAAAAAATAATTTTAAACCAATACAATGTAGAATCTGGATTATTTTCCAAATAAATGAAATGATATATTTAATCTTAAACTTTTACTTATATATTTAATAAAAATCCATATATTTATTTTTTAAAATATTATAAAATCTTAATAAAAACATTATTAAGATTATAATGAAATTAAGGGAAAAAAACTTCTCATGATCTATTACTGGTGGCACGTATACAATTATAAATTATTTTTTTAATATGGTAATTAATCCTAGATATACATAATATCTATTTGACCATAATGAACTAAATCTAAAAGAATTATTTTTTAAAATTCCAAATCATTAGTATTATATTTCATATCATAAAGATATATTTTTTAATACAACTGGATCCCATTAATGAAATTAATTTGAATTTTAATTAATTTTTTCATTTATTGTAAAATCAATAACAGTTTTATGTTTGGATGTTCGTTGAAATGATTATCATCAAATTGATGGATTTGTTCTATATTTTAAAAATAATTAATATATTTTCTTCACAAATATAAATTTACTATTTATAAAATAAATCTATTACCATTTTTTTTAACAACTAATTCTTTCATTATAATGGAATCAAATATTTTCATGTGAATGGAATATGTAAAATGGTTTTTAAATACTCAACATTTATACAATAATGTATTCAATATAATAGATGAAATAAAATGTTTATATTTATAATATCAATTAATTTTATATTTTTTCTTCAAACATATAAAATAAAAACACATCTAAAAAATAAATTCTGAATTTTTATTAAGAAAATTAATTATAAATCATTATATAGATTTATATCTCATTTATTTTAAAAAATAAAAATAAAAGTTTTACTGGAGAAGGTAAAATATCAAGCGGATAATTGGATATAATATTTTATAATGTATATTGGTTAATGAGTATACAATATATTTGAAGTTACAATACAAATTTTTTTCTATATTATAACACTTTATAGTTATGTGAGAACCTACAAGTCAATGAATTAATAGAAATGTCAACCTAGCCTAAGAAGATCAACCATTTCAAGAATGATCAAAAAAATAGAAACCATTTCACATAGTAATCCATGATCCATTGATGCATCACATCTATCCACATGTTTTGCAATCACACTATAAACATCTCCACACCTTAGGACACATATCAAAACAACACCATAGATGCATTTGAAGAAATGACCTCTGATGCCAAATAGGCAATAATGTCCATCGAAACTGTCAATGAAACACCACCCATGGGCGAACTATAAACCATAACTGGAAACCCAAATAGCCTTATCATTATCATAGTAACCCACAATCCTCTATACCATCAGGGAAGAAACTAGTAAATCACCCATAATACCTTATCGAACCACCATTAAAATATTTACCAACACGACCCAATCATCACTTAATCCATCTAACTATATCATAGTGGAATCTTTCATGAGGGATCATGGAAAAACGATAGTGGGGACTATAGAATAGTGGACCCAGTCCATGGAAGAAAACATCAAAAAACCATTCTCTAATAGAACCAAAATAGGTTGGGGAGAACTGCAATGAAATTGTTATACGAAATTGAAAAATAGAGAAGGATTCGTTCATAGTTCTCGATAATATGGAACCACTAGACCAAATAACTAAAACACACACCATGTATAGAACAATCTACCTAACTAGTATTAAGAAAAAAGTTCCATCAAAGAGAAACTAAAATCATTTGAGGACATATGAGGGGAATGAGAAACTAATTTCAAAAAGTTTTCATCAAAGGATGGTGAGAAATGGCCGAAACTTATTAAACAAAACTTCAATCCACAAAACCATGGGGTTACTAGGATGAACACAACACCATGAAATCTATTTTTATTGACCTGGCCATTGACAGTTTCATTCCTAATAGGATGAGTGTCAATAAAATAAGGAAGGGAGGAAGAAAAAATTGATTTAGGGAAACTCTGGACCATCAATATTATACCTCACTGCTTGATTACATAAAACCCTAGAAGCTAAAGGTATTTGTCAACAATTTTAATATTCATAAAGAAATTTTTAGTTTATTGTTCTGTCAGTATAATAAAATAGAGGTTAAGAGCATTTAAAAGGTTCATTGAGTTAAAAAATTAATTACCCAATCTTCATGGAAAAATTGTTAAGAAAACATGATTAGATAAATGTGGATAATAATTAAGTAAGATTAAACTAATTATATGAGAGATTATTGAATTATGTTTCATTTTACACCTTGATATTTTCCCTAATGAAATGGAGCTTGTAAAATAATAAATAGAATATGGAATTATATAGGGTGTCTAACTCTACTAATATTAGTCTAGTTTTTAATCAATTTGTGATCTCTTTCAGCACGTAGTGGTTTCTATGGTTTGTGATCTTCGGTTTCCCACTTTTCATTAAAGTTTCTTAATAAAAATTTACATTTGGTGGCATTAAAATATTATATTGTACAACATTAGAGGAATTTTAGTAATTTGATAACATAATAAACCATATTTTAAAAAAACCACAGTTTCATCCTCGTTTTACTCAGATTAAATCATATATATATATATATATATATATATTTTAAAGAACATTACCCTAGAGGTCTATATCCAGTTTATGTTTTGTTATATTGGTATACTATAAAAGTAATCACACCGTAAAGGACAGAATATTTTAGTAGTATTGGTAAAAAAAGATACATACATGATTCCCATATTATATTTCAAGACCTAAATTATAACATAATTTTTTAGAGAATATCATTATTCACTCTATAATTCCCTTGAGAATCATTCATTTTAAACTTCCTAGATTACCAGGAATGGAAAAAAATAAGGGGGATCTCAAATTCATTATGAGAACCCAGTATAGAAAATCTATCATGAATCAATAAGAATAATTGACATATCAATGTAAAAACTGAACACATATGAAATTTAAATAAATTTACAATCATAATTAGAAAAGGAATAATTAATGTATCAAGGTAAATAATTTAACACTTGTGTAATATAAATAACATGTTCATCAAGATTACATAAGAAATAATCAAAATGGGAAGGTAAATAACTAAGAAAACATGTAATTTGATCAATAGTGGAATTATTAAAAATGTAAATTCTTATTTATTTTAAGTTATGATATCAGGAATCATGACACCTATACATTCAAGACAATTCCCAAACTAGTTTACAACCAATGGACATGTGTACATCAAAATCCTATTTCACTATGTCAAGTCAATTAGTTCATCTCATGAGACTACTAATTCATAAAGGATCTATCAATAATTTATTCCACACAAATTTTCATGTCTATATAAGTCCCCATATATCATATAATCTATTTAATTCGTGAATAAAATTCCTTTTCAACATATTTCTATATCCTGTTTGGAATATAGATAAACAATAATTTCCCCAGTCCATCATATGACATTAATCATAAAATAACATATGTATGAATGATATTTTTTTAATATGTATATCCTTGATAAATAATTTTTATATTTTGTGGAAATTTGACTTCAAATGATATCATTAAATTAACAATTTTAAGGTAGAGTTAATTATTATAGAAGTTAACCAATAATGGTGAAATCAATAACTCCCTTAGCGAAATTTATTGTAAACCATACTAAGAATTGTTAATTATGGAATCATCAGAACATATACCTAGTGGTTCATGTGTAAAATAAAGGGTTGATGTCATTGATTAATAAAAACATCATAAATATGCCATTACAAATTATTGGATATTCTATACATTTATATTTTAAAATATTTTTAAAACAAAAAGTTCTAAAAAATTGAAAATAATTGTTTAGTATTATAATGAATTATTTAAATCATTGAGTGTTTAGGATGGATGTAAATTATATTTCAATCATACAAGTTAAAATAAATATATCTTTCTATTTTTTGGAAAAATCCTATCAAGACTTATTTGTAAAATGACAGGAAGATTCAACTCAAAACATTTTGTAAAATTAAAATATGGGTATAAGTCTCTATCATAAATCATTTTGAGAATGATAAAAACAATTATGAATACATACATGGTTTTGGAAGAAAATGGATGTTCAATAGATGAGAGAAATGATGTCTTGTTTTTTTAAAAACATTTTCTTAACCATTTTATGTTAACATAATGAATAAGTAGATGAAAATAAAATAAATTTAATATATTTTATAATTATCAAATAATTTTCATCAATGGAAATTCAAGTGTAATATATTATTATTAAATTTATATTGTTAAATAATACCTTACAGAGTTCATAACATTGATGTAGGAATTAATCAATGAATAGACTATGTGTATCATATATAAATCAAAATAAACCAAGTGGACTTAAAACAGAATATATTAAAATTTATTTACACACATAATCTTATAATGTCAAGGATGATTAATATGTAACATAACACGATGAAATGAAATTTTGTTATAAAATTATTTATCACTTAGTAATTCTCAAGTAAAATAAACGTATATTAAATAATTAAAATTAGAACATTAAATGAAATTAAGTTTGTATTTTTCCTAATATTACATGAAAATTTTTAAATTAATACACTATATAAAATAAATTATATTTATAACATTACAATATTCTTTTAGGAAGAGAAAGTTAGACAAAGTCCCTTTCCTCGGACATCCTTTTGGTTGAACATAACTTAATATTATGTATAATGGTTTTAATAATGTTATTATTTTATAAATGAACCATATTCTTGTTTATAATATTATATATGATCCTTATATAACATATTACCACAATTTAGTTAATAATATTTCATTATTTCAATTATTTCAAATGTTAATTGACTTTTTTTCACAAGCATCTTTTATCATGAACATTCTGTTCATGGGTATAATATGTATATCCACTATCAATAGAATTTTTTTAATTTTATAACTAATAGATTTCATAATTTTAAAAAAATAGAATTATTCTTGAAGGATGGACTTGTATAATGAATCATAACACACTGGGGAGATGTTATGTCATACGTATGCACAAGTGATTATATCATTCAATTAATGTGTAAAAGGATAAGAAAGTGGGAGATGTATAAATTTTAATGAATCAATATAATAACATATAAATTAAATTTTTTAATTAAATGTATCCTTATCATTATCCATGTAATGAGTAAGAGAAAACATATCAGATAGCTTCGTTAAATTATAGTCTAACGTACACATGAGAGACGTTATCATATATTAAACAGAAAGAAATATAATTTGGTGTATTTGATGTAATGATAAATAAGTGTAATAACATCATAAATATCATATAAATGTGTTAAATAAAAAATTACAACCATCCTTTAAATTTGGTGATATAGAATGAAAAACTGTAGTTTTCCAAGATATGGTCAATGGTAAACATGATTGGCAGTTTCATTTCCCATTTTATGGAAGAGGATATGTATATAAGTAATTATCAAGAAGTAGTATCATATTATTGTATTTAATTTAATTAATTAATTATATAATATTTTATTATTAAAAATTTAAGGAATATTAATAATAATAAAAAAGAAAAACGCTCGTTTAAAAATGTCACCACTGCTTCCAAAAATTTATTTAGGTTTTCACCAAAATCCTTAATATAATTTTTTTCTAATCAAATAAATGGATAAAGGGTTATATGAGGGGATTAATGATTTTATTTTCTCATTTAATGTCTGAACCTAATGGATATAGAATAGTGAATAGGGGAAAAATGAGGCATACTTTTATAAGTGGGGGGGAGTACATGCTTGGATTTTTTGAAAATAGTCAATTACACCCAATTTTTTTATCATTACACAAGTATAAAAATGGATCATTGTATAATTTTGATGGTGATATGGTCATTATATGGCCATAAAATGGGTTCTCGATAATTTTTTGTTATTTTTAACCCTTATCATTTTATTTTAATGCACCATTAAACTTATTTTTACCATAACCTAATTGATTACTTTTTTACTTTTTTTTAACTATTCATTATTGTCAAAAAATTTGTAAAATTTATTAGATAATATATATTATTCTGAATCCAAATAGGGGAAGTATTTTCCAAGTTAAATTTATAAAATTCTTAGAATTTAATTTAAAATTATACCCACATTCATGATGAAAAAGAGGGGTTTTAGATAAGAAAAATATCATATGTATAACACATTTCAATATCGAAATTCAAGATGAAATTTATTAAAATGTCATAAATTTGTAAAATTATATGATCATTTAACATATTTTACCTTAAATCCAATTTGAAATAAAATATACACTTTTAAATTATTTAAACCAAAAGTCATCATCCAATAAAAATCAGTATTTTTAATATTTATGAAAAATGAAATATTTCAGAAAAATAAAAAAAATTAACATTATGATAATTTTTATATGATGAAGTCCTAAATTAAGCTGGTTTTTTTAATAACTTTTCATATTTTCTGAAAATTAATTTTCAGTTATCTAGGAAAAGTGTGACTAAACAATTTTTTTATAGAATTATTATTTTCTCGGAATCATTTTGTTTTTAATAAAATGATTCTAAATTTATATATAATCAATAAATAACCATAAATTACCTAATATTTTTTTTACTATTCATACCCACCTTTTTAACACTAAGTTATAATGTTCATGTTTTATATAATAAATTTTTAAAATAGTTTTTTTTTAAACATGGTGTTATGTCCATCACAAAATATAAATGACATTGAATTTATTTAAAACTAATTATACCATAAAGTCTCAAGGTCTAACATTTTCATACAATATTAGTGTTTCATGTATTATATTATATAGAATTAAATGTTATTATTTTCTAATTTCACTGTGTCACATTCTACCCACCTTAAATAAATTGTGTACTCATAATTGAAACCGGATCTTGATAATAAAGGCTTTTAGATCATGAAATAAAAATTTTAAAAGAACCACATCATAAAAGAGTTAAAAAAACATCCTATTGATAAGAGAGGAAATGAAATATGATTTTCACCAGGAATAACACATAACTAGGCTTAAATTAGTTGATCATAGGTGGGACGTGAATAAATTAACATAAAAAGGCATAAATAATGAAAGAGAGTGATAAAGATCATTTATCACAAAAAATTTATTGATCAATGGAATTTTAAGGACCTCAAAACCATAAATTTATTACTATTTAATATACCATTTGATTCACTGAATATTTAGGTATTATGATATCATTTCTATTTCAATATAATTTTCATAAAGCATTGGGATACTATTACTATATAATATTTGAAGGAAATATACTTACATGACCGCTTTATATTTCATAAGCACGATTTCATCCTTTGGTTGTGGAATAATCAATTTCAAATTTATCTCTTAATCCTAGAAATTAATATCAACAAATAAATTTTTTCCCTAAAGTAGTCACATTAATATTTAATAAATTAAATGATTTATAAAAGTGTGAAAATTATTTCCATATATCTATCTAACTATTTTGGAAAGTCAATAGGGTTTAAATAAGTTATCCAATACATTACATTAATCCTAAAAAAGTAGTCACACCACTGGTTCAATATTTACTTTAATCCATCAAATAATTTAAAAAAATTATATATTAAATAGAACACTATTTAATCCAGTTGTAGTAACAAAAAATTTGACTCTCATATATTTTTGGGTCAATCCTAGTGGCATAGTCGGATGCAACATGTTTTTAACATGTACATGTGTTTTAGTTTTTCATAAACTATAGTGTTATAGTTACTAAAATATTTCAAATTTATAATAAACTAGAATTAACTCAATATAAAGATAAGATAAACCCCAAAGGACACAAAAAACTTTAAACATATTCCCATAAAATATAATGGAATTCTTCCTTAAATATCATTTCAGTAAAAATATATTAAAAAAATGGGGTTTATTTTCATAAATGTTTTCAAAAATATCTTTAATAATGATAAACCCTATATCCAAAAAAACTGTAAAGAATTGTGTTTAAAACATTTAACTTATGGTAAATCTTAAACTCAAAAACCAAATTTTTTTATCTATAACTCATAAGATAATGAATACATATAAACGTCTAAAATTTTCACAATCCTTAGATGTTTCATGATTATTATAAAAAAATTTCTTTGGTAAATAAACCCTAAACTATAATTTTAGAATCCAAATAAATAAATAAATGTTTTTATTTGAAGATAAGTACTTTCTTTGTCAAGAAATTAACCATTAATAGAGTTCATTGACTCAGATAATTCCTTGGTTCCCCATATTTAATGAATAAAACTATGAATTGATCTATATAAGGAAATTTTATTCCTATGATCGTAATCTTAATTTTTCATTGAAATTTATTTTATGTATTCAATTATTTTCCACAAATAATACATTTTTTTATTTAATGAAAAAATATTATGTGATTTCTATTTCCACTTTTATGACATGAATGAAACTGAGGATTATTTCACTCATGGTCTTGAGAACACATTCTCATTACGTACTCAATACATAACATTTTTACTGAGTATGAGAGTTGGTTATAGTATAAGTTGTTAATAATATTCTACGATATTAGATTAGAAATAATCATAATAAATTTCACTCATTTCATAATCTAATTTGGATTCTCATTGTTAGCTCATTTCCCTCTATGTTCAATGTCTTCACAATTTCTTTGTGTTCCAGCAATTTATTAAACCAAAAATCAATGTGTGAGAAAAAATAAACATTTTGTGAAACCCCAAAATCATGAATAATAATTTATAGGATATCTAAATCACGAAACCTTATTTTCAATATCATATACCTTTAGTTTAACCTTGTTCATTTATTATCACTATTTATTAAAATCATTTATAATAGTCTGTAATGAAAATATGAATTATCCAAATCATATCTCTATGTATTGTGAAACAATCTTTATAGTAAGAACCATTTTCTTGTAAAAGTTAATTCATGATTCAATATCAATGTTCCCTTTTTGGAGTTTTTACCCCTAGGTAAATCTATGTTAGAACCATGTCCACTTGAATTATCTATAAAAAGATGCATTTCCTGGAAAACCCACATAATCTACATCTAACCATATCATTTGGAATTTCCTCTATAGTTATCCTTAATGTATATCAAAGGGTTTTTTATAATATGATATTATTTATAAAATCAAGTTACCAATGTTTCTGGTATACTTTCTCTGATTCCAACTAGAATGTCCCCAACCCTAGTAAATCATAGTTGGTGTCTCCCTTGTTACATAAGCATACTATATAATGAATCACATCTCGAATGGATGAATACATTAATATTCATTGATAAACATATTAATAGATGATTAAATATAATATTTAAATATAAAAAATTTAAAATATATTTTTTCAGGAATATTATTATTCCCTGTAGAATATCCTCTTATATCATTCCTGGTAAACTTTCTAGATTACTCAGAGAGGAAAAAAAATAATTATGAGTTGAAATTATCATTAAGGGTTCAGTATAGTGAAATATATCATAAATCAATATGAAAAATCCACATGTAAATATAAAAAATTAAACATGAATTTCAGTTAAAATTTTTTTTTTCATGATTTGATAAGTAATAATAAATATGTCAAATTAAAAAACTAAAAATAAATTGCATTTAAATAACTTTTCCATCGTGATTAGATATGTAATAAAAAACATGGAAAGGTAAATAAATGAATAAAAACTCAATTCAATAAATAAAGATAAAATTATGAATTGATAAGTCATAATCAATAATAAATGATAACAACATGAAAAGGCATGTCATTTAATCGATAAACTAAGAATAATAATTCTTTGAGAGTTAATATCATTGGGAAATATCATGGATAATAAAAAGATGAATTATTAATAATGGAAATGCTGATTATTTTAAATCTTGATCTCAAGAATCTTGATACCTCTATTATCAATACCTTTCATAAGATAGTTTACAACTAATGGGTAGGTGTACACCAAAAACTCATTTCACTAATGCTAGAAAACTGATTCATTTGATGAAACTACCAATCCATAAAGAGTCTATCTATAACCAATCCCCACATGTATATGCTTGTATAAATATTTATTAATATATCTAATAATCGTTTTAATTCAAGAATAATATTCATTATCTGCAAATATCCATATCGAGTAAGTAATACAAATTCACAATAGTTTCTGGAGTCAATGATATAACTTTCACAGTAAAATTATATGTTTACAAAAGATATAAATTTTATATAATAATTATATTCATGATAAATAATATAGATATTTAAGGAATTTTTTGTGTCCAATGATGAGATGAATGTCAATATTTAATGGGAGGGATACAGATTATAAATATTAATAAATAAATAGATATCAATACTATCCATATTAAAATTGATCATGAAACATCAATATAAATGGAATGTATTTTATCAATACATCATATACCCAGTGGATCATAAGGGAATTAAATGGTTAATGTTGTTGATGATTATAAGTAATATAAAATATTCATTAAAATATTCTTGAGGAAAATAACCATTTCCCATTGAAACTATTTTTAATACTAAATGTTCAAAAAAATGTTGAAAATTACTTTATATGATAATAATATTTCAAAATTATAATGTAAGATTTAAAAGATTGATTGATCATGATGCTTAAAAATTTTGTTCCTATCATATACGTTAAAATAATGATTTTTTTTCTTATCTTAAAAATCCAAATTTTCCTTTTTTGGAAGAAGAAATAATGATTACATAAATGATTTTAAAAAATGAAAATCATAGTTAAATATTTCATTATTAAATATTTTGACAAATTTTTAAAACTATTTTTAAACATATTTAGAAAACATGGTTTTGTATGAAAAAGAATTTTTGACTATAGATATAAATGATTTCGTATTTTATTAAAAACACTTTCTAAATTATTTTAAGTCCCAAATAAGGGAAAGTGATACTACTAAAATAATACATCATGAATAAATATAGGATAATAAAATTAAATGGTTTTATTATAAAATTATCTAGTAAATTACTTTAATGGAAATTCAAGTGTAAATAATCCCAATTATACATAGACTGTAAAATAAATCATTGAAAATATCATAACATTTAAATGATAGTAAATAAATGAATTGATTGTTTGTATAAAATTTATTCAATAGAAAAATGTCTAATTAGGACATAATATAGTTAAAATTCATTTCTCCAATAATCATATATATTCATGGAAAATAAATTTAAAATATAACCCAATGAAAAGAAATTGACTTATAGAATTATTTACCACTTGAAAATATTCATCTATAATACCCTAAGATAAATAAAAACATAAAATATCGTGAATGATAAATTAATCATGATATTACATGAAAACTGTGTATTATATACAACATATAAAAGATATCATGTGCGTAAATTTACAATATACTCAAATGAAAAAAATTGTGATGATTCCCCTTACAGTAAGATTAATTTTAGTTCAAACATGACTTAATCTCATGTATAGTGGTAAAAATAATGTTATTAATTCATACCAGAATCATATAAATTTCTAAAATATCATTTAGGATCCTATTATAACAATTTTCCTCCAGTTGGTTAATAATGTTTCATTACTTTAATTCTTTCTGGTGTTAGATTTCTTGTTTTCTCGTGCGTTTCATGTAATTAAATTAATTCTTCATGAGTATAGGATATACCTCTATAACATCTAGAAATATATTAATATTAAAAAAACATGTTGATTCATTAAAAAAATAGAATAATTCTTTAATTATGTACAGGGAAAATGAATCACATCGCTTCATGGAGATGTTAGGTCATACGTAGAAAGAAGTGATGATTTAATTCCGTTAAAGAGTGAATGGATAAAAAAGTGGAAGATATATTAATATTAAGGAATCAATAACATTTAATTTATATAACATATATTCATTAAATGTATCCTTATTTCTTTCCATGAAAAGAGTATGTGAAAATCCAATCACATCACTTCACAGTGTAGTAGTCCGTCTTACACACATTCGACATTATCGAATTTTAAACATCATGGAAAGTACAAAGGTATTTATGATATTATAATTAAATAAGTATAATAAAATTTCAAATATCATATAATTTTTTGTAAATTATTTATACTAGACATGAAATGACTTAATATAAAACAAATTACATTTTTTCAGGAGGCGGTAATCCTCTATACGCACTATCATCTATTTGATTACCCATTTGGCGGATGAGGAGATGGGTATAGGCCATTTATTTATAATAATAACATCTAAGTATATCTATTTTCTATTTTAATTTATATAATCTTCTTTCAATAAATTTTCATAAGGTGGGGAAGAACCAAAATAAAAAACACCTGTTTATGAGCATTACCTCTTCTTTAGACAACAACATTAGCTTAGAGAAAAAAGCATTAATACTTTGTATTTATTATTATTAAAGATAAATATTATGTTTTTGGGTTGTTATGGGCTGAACCAATTGGATTTTTATGTGTGAATTGTTGATTAGAGGGGGTGAGCTTTTAAAACTGGGGGAGAGGACACAAGTTGATAGTCTAAAAATAATCAACTAAACCTATGTTTTTATCATTAAAAAATCATCTAAAATGGTTAATTTTAAAGAATTAATGGTTATGTATTCATTATAACTATATAAAATGGGGTTCTACAAATTTTAGTTCATTTTTAACAAACATCATATTTTGTTAAGCCCCGGTAAATCTTTATGTTTTTATCATTAAAAAAACTCTAAAATGGTTATTTTTAAAGCATTAATGGTTATGTATTCATTATAACTCCATAAAATGGGGTTTTACAAGTTTTAGTTCATTTTTAACAAACATCATATTTAGTTAATCCCTAGTAAATATTTATTTACCATACCTGTAATAATTAATTTTTACAAATTTTCATAATATTTTATGGTAAAAAATTGAGTTTGCATTATTGGATAATATAAAATGTTTTTATTATAAAAATGGAATCATTTTTTACATATAAGGTAATATAATTTTCTTAATAAAATATTAAATTATACCCACATACGTGATCAAAAAATGGGTTTCCATAGATAAAATTCTTATAAGTATTGGACGTTTTAATATCAAAATTCCATATATTATTGATTAAAAACTGAGATAGATAAATTTTAGTTTAATTGAACTAATTTTACATTAAACCCAATTTAAAATATAATATATCCCCTAAATTAATTAAATGAAAATAAATAATTAAAAATCAGTATTTTAATTATTCCGTAAAAAATGAAGTATTTCAAAAAAAACTCAAAAAATCAACATGATATTATTTTTATATGGTTATTTAAAATGTTAATTTATTTTTAAAAAAAATAAATAAAACAATAGAAAAAAGTAAGACAATTTTAGGTGTGCAAATCTCAACAATACTGCTTTTTTAAAAAAATTCATAAAACCATTCAATTTATTTTAAATGATTGTAATTTTCATTATATAAATTGATATTCATAATTTCCACAATTTTTTTAGTGCTATATAAACCCAAAAATTACAATCTATTTAATATTGTTCACTTTTTAAACAATAATATTATCCTAGAGTATTTTTTTTATTTAAACCTGATGTCGTGTGCATCACTAGTTATCAATGATATTGAACTTATTTAAAAATAAATATATCATAATTTCTTGAGGTGATAAATTTTCTTCCAATACTAGTTTTTCATATCGGATAAAACATATGATAAAATATTAGTCCTTTAAAATATATTGCCATTACTCGTATATTAATATAAACCTCCTATAGTAATAATATAAAAATTCACGAGCATTAAAATAAAAAATGAATAAACTCAATTGTCAATATTTATAGTATACAAGAGACAATAGTTATCATACCTATGATTAAAATTCCAAAAACTAACTCATTATCCATTATCTTATTTAATTTATAATCTATAATTGTACAAACATTTATACCCAAGGGTTGATTATAATCAGGCTTCATGGTTCAACAAAAAATCTGAAATGTGATCCATCTATGTGTTTTCATTGAACATAGGAATGCTAACCACACAATATAAAATACAAGAATAAATGTATAATAAATTTTAAAATAAATAATTTGAAAGATTCTAATTAAAATATAAATATATTTTTTACTTTTAGGTCCACCTTATTACACTATCAATGAAATTACTAATTGAATGCCACATCCTAGACATTATAAAAATTTATCAACGTAGAAATAAAAACATTGAACTCATTATTTAAGATGCTTCTATTATTGTTTAGAATATTAAGAAAGTAGGATGAATATGAATTTATCTTTTACAAATTCTTTTTAATATATATTAACATTGGTAAATTTTTAATGATTCTTTTATCTCAACATTAAATCTAATCCTCACTCATATGATATGGAAATTAAATAATTCAACGGACAAACATTATTTCAATGTTTGGTCCGAATGTGGTTAAATAGTCCATGTAATTATAAATCTAATTAGTCTATAAATATTAATTATATAATACAATTTAATATATTTAATACATAACCCATTTAATTTCTTTTGTCTTGTGACATAAAATATTACCGGTTCCCACATGTTATAATGTTTGATTCATCCTCAGGTCCAATGAAAATTTAAAACACTAAATTGTTAACAAAATAAAATCATTCTAATTTTTTATTCTAACTCACCATCAATTTTATCATTTTTCGATGCACCTTAGCATAGTATGTGTCTTTCTGGTACACTTTTTTCTAATACATATTTTTCTGATGCAACTACATTTGATGCACATGTGTTTAATGAATATTCATTTGATGAACCTTTGTTTTGTACCAGTCTCTATGATATGATATTATTAATAATATTTTTATTCAAACATGTGTATGATTGGTCGGAAAAAATCACTATATCCTCAAAAGAAACAATAAGAATTTCACTCCTTAGAGAAACAAAATAATGTTCAAATAAACCCAATATTCATTAAATAATAATAAAACCACTAAAATGAATAAAAGTAACACATGATCTAATTTTGAATTTATATATCAAATTAAATTTCCTTTGAAAAACTTAAAATCCTCCAAATAGGTTAGAGACAACAATCATCATAAAGCATCTTCAAATATTAGTGGCAGCGATTTTGATAAATTTTACACAAATATATTCTATACTTATAATTACTGAAATAAAAAAAATTATCACAATGTTTAGAATTTATTATTTTGAAGTAATATCTATCAACAATAGTTTAAATTATTATCTTACTGGTGTATTATAGTAACTCCTCTATCTAGTACTGATATATATGGTTAGCATCACATTTATCCACCGGGTGATCTTAGCCTTTCTTCATTTGTTGGAACCTATCTATTAAACCATAAAAATTTTCTGTTTTGTGGATTTAGAAATATTTTCTATATCTTATATAGATTCATTTGTACCCACTATCTTCATAAACAACTATATGATGTACTTATTACTTTTAATCTCTTAATATTAACATTTTTTTCAATCCAGTGGATTAAGGAATGTTTATTGAGTAAAATAATTATATTTCTTCCATCCAGTTTTCATTTACATAATGCTCATTTTAGAATCATATGGAATCTATATAATTGAGGGAAATTCAAAATTATATATATTCTACTCTATTTGAAGATCTATCTAGTGGAAAATCGTTCAATGACAATAATTTCTCACTATCTAGTATACTTCATATATTTCCCCATCTGATAGAATGATGAGCTTCTTCTACAACAGTTATAAATACTCCACCTGGCCATTCTCTGTAACATCAGGATATAATTGATTTAATGTCAAAAAACTATAAATCATTAATTTTTAATCTAAAAAATTATACAAATTTTCCCTATCAGGATATTTTATTTTTGAACTCATTCTGAAGAATGTGATTTTTAGTAATCATGATTTTTGAAACATTGAGGATCATCAAAGTGTTATATTACTAATTATTTGAAATAAATCAATCATATTCAGATAAGAAACAATTAATTTCCACCTAAGAAACAAAAAGTTTCAAATATATGGTATAAAATACATATAAATAATTATAAAACCATTCCAAATGATCTTATATATCCCCTTTTGTAATTTTTTGGAATCATTATAAAACCTCTTGGAATATTTTTCATAAAACCATATCATTTATCACATAAATATATATGTAAATATAACATTTTATTTAGAAATATATTTTATATAATTCCATCAATTTGTTATCAGCAAATGTTTTTCTAGGATATTATTAAACTCCCCTTCAATCTTTTCAACATCCTGAATTAAAGATTCTAGAACAATTCATACCCCTTTCTATAATAAAAAATTCATCATATTCACATGTTCTTGAGTGAAGAGTCATAAATATTTTATACCTTTTAATATAGGATACAATGAAACCTGGGTGTTATATAATGAACATTCGTGGGTATTTGGTGGAATTAGAAAATTCTTTTTTAGAAACAATCCTCCAAATTTATACATTTTCTTGTATTTATTGAATACATTACCAATTTGATATTTTTATGAAACAAATTCAATAATTACATCTCTAACGGAATATATCTCATTGATGAAATGATATTTATTATCTTTTTTTTGTATCTTTAATGTTTTACATAATTTTTATATATTTCATTTGAAATTTGATTACCCCAAATAACATTTATCATTTAAAAAAATCCCCTAATAAATCCTCTATATAAACATTCATCAACATCATTTGTCAATATTCATTGGATAAGTGATTATATATTGCTTATAAAATAAAAAAATTAATAGAATATTTTTTATTTCTATTCTGTAACGCCCTGACCCTAGTTACCCAGAGTCGGGGCATTATTACATAACATTGGCCTGATCACAAGAAAGATCAAATCTCGAAAGACCGATTGATTTAGTAGCCTTGGAAACACTAGATATATTCATAAGTCTTACATTACATCATAAAATGAAAAACTACTACAACAACATATTGTCTCCATAAACTACACTCATATCCCCACATAATATCCCTACAGGTCATTCATAATTTACTTCTTCACTTCCTGGGAAAAATAAAACATAGAAAAGGGGTGAGCTCAAATGCCCAGTAAGGATAACAATATACCGAAAACTTTCATGAATAAGAATAAACATTTAAGGATATGTATAACTAAAACAAAAGCCTTTTAAACTTGAAATTCAACATAGTATGGCAAAAGTAAAATGAAATAATGCCATTTACTTGTTCACATGGATATTCTACTAATCGAATAATCACTTTCAATATCAATAACCACTTTCATAATGTTGGAATGCATAATGCCAGACTATCATAACCACATAGCCAAGGCCTCGTGCCAAGACTACAAATAAGATTTTTCCAAGGCCTTGTGCCAAGACACTAGTTTGTCTCATGAGACCTACCGATGCATCGAGGAGCTATAGCGGGCTCCACCCGTCACATATTAAGTCCAATGCATTTCCATATGAAAAGGTTTAAACATAACATAAACATTCGTATTAAAACAAGCATACGAAATGTAAATAATATCACCATAAACTATGAATGGTATAAAAATAGCACATCCACAATCAAACATATCACAAAACCTTCAATACAATATAGAAGTTTTGTATCATAATAAATCAACTTCAAATAAGCGTAAAATCCATCAAAGGATGTTGACATAGATGAAATCAAAACACTTTTTGGAGAAATATCTCTTTCTATTTTTGAAAGAATTTAAGAGCCATATAAAATAAAACATTTTCTTGAAAATATTCTTATAAGCTTGTAAGGAAAGCTTTGAAGATTTTATAACGGCAGAAATTAACTGCACTCGCCGTATACGTTAAAAAAACATTCTTACCTTAATTCTGTCGAAAAGGTTAAAAAGGACCTTGTTTTGAAAACGACGGAAAGATTCCTCTTATAAAAAGTCAAACAAGGGTATAAATGACTTTAACCCATATTCTTGTAAATAATAAAAATGTTTTGAAATACATTTTGAAGAAACATGGATGTGGATGATAAAGAGATCCCAGTAGATTATTACGTATAAACAACCTCGGATAATGAAGAGATTCTGAAATAACCCTTACCTTGTACTTTTCCTTGGTTGGGGTAGTTTAACCTCCTATATAATGGTGAAATAATTGTTATTAAATTATACAAGAATCATATACATTAATATGATATCATATATGATCTTTTAATATTTATTTGATAATAATATCTTAGTATTATCATTGTTTCGGGTGTTAACTTACTTGTTTTCTTTTATATGTTTTGTTACGTAAGACATGTTTGTAAAGGATAGGTTGTATATTATTCATATACATAATGATATCAAGTCCTTAAACATCATTTTTTAAATCATCAAATGATAATTATACTTGAACGGATACGATGGAGAATGAATCTCATCGCGTTCGTGGAGACGGTAGTCCGTACATACGCACGAGCGACAATATCATTCTTTTGATATTAAAATAATATATATAAATGGATGGTATATCATATATACAGAATCATTAACATGTTATATTTATTATTTACATGAGTTACACATCATTATTATACCCTTCCAAATAATATTATATTGAATAACAATTACACCACGACGTGGAGACGGTAAGCCGTACGTACGCACGTATGGTGACATGTTATTCAAAGGGTGGATAGAATACTGAATATGGTTGTACCATATTTATAATAACATCACAGTATATATATGATACTGGAGTTATTATTTTAGAATGGTAACAACAAAGGAATAAGAAGTGGAAGAAGAAATGAACTTCGAAAAAGGGTGGTGAAATCATTACCTCTTCTTCGGGTTCTTCCTTTTGATTTGATCAAAAGGGCTCCTTAGGTTGGCTTTCTGATCAAACTAAGGCCTTTAGGTTGTATTGAGGGAAGTTGGGAGAGTATATGGGCAGAGTTTGGCCGAACAAAAAGGCTTTGAAGGTGTGAAGAAATGAGAAGGAGGAGTGCCCTTTTATAAGAGGGGTGAGGGGCACCTTTGGAAAAGCTAGAGATATTAGTTTATAATAAATTCATAATCGGTTTCCAAAGGCTACAAAGTTGACTATTAAGAGGTTAAGGTGGGTATGGGTCGAAAACAACTCAACCAATAGAATTTAGACAGGTTTGGGTACTTATATTAACCTTATCTTTAAGTATTAACTCTAAGTTAATTAGTTTCACTTTTACAATGTCTCTTTGTATTTTTATATAATATGGTTAATAAACTTACTATATACATCCAAGAGACTCCCAAGTGGTCCATTAATGATGAACATATCAAGATATAAGTCACTTGGCCGAACCTTAGATTTTTAGGAATTTAATATCAATTAATAATATAATATTTGTTTTAAGAACTCTTTTATGTCAATTTTGACACTATTCAATAGTTGATTTTTTTGAAACTCATAAGAGATTTATTACTTCGAAAAAAGTAAATTAAATCAATACTAATATATCATATTATCCTAGAAAATTAGTTTAATTCATTAAAAGTTTCATATTATATTTATTTGGGTATTTATAATATCAATTAATTTAATTTTTCACTATTTTAGTAATTACTGCATCATCATTGTGTCATAAATAAAATAAATTATTTTATGTCTAAAAATTAAAAATAAAATAAAATTATGTAGAAAATATTTTTATCTTTCTAAGGAATATTTATAATCTAAAATCCAACATATATAACCCTATGTAATAATTGTTTTTCTAAAAGATATATGCTTGTGTCATTTTTGTATTCGTTTTAACTTAATTAAAATAAAATGTCCCTATCACCTACAAGTGGCACCATGGGGTCCCCAAATCGACCCAAAGATTCCTATGATCGAACATGTATCAACCAATAAGTCTAGGATACGTTTTAGGGTAATTTAGTATTATTATAATATTATTTTTTAACCCTTATTTACCAGATTTACCCTTAACCGTGGTAAATAAAATATTTACCACAGTAATTATTCAAAATGTCTAAAAATAAAATTTACCTATTTACACAATTTGGACATCCTGATTCCAAATATGGAATCCATTTTTCTAAATTAAAAACACAGAAGTGGCAGAAATTAATATAAAATTAATTCCCGCTGTCAAAACAAAAAGCGTGTTTTTAAGAGATAATAACTATCAAAAGATTGACACTTGTTTATGTTCGGTTTAATTGTAAAATTATGTCCAATGAATAACATTATATTAAATGGTAAAAATATATTCTAAATATACTTTAAAACCACTCAAATTCATAATTTATCACTATTAATTATTTTGATTAAAAAAGTTGTTTTTAATTAAAATTTAGTAATTTTCACTATTCATCAAAATATGAAAGTTATCCGAAAAGTACCAAAATTTCACCTTAGGATAAATTCGATATTCCGAATCCAGAAATGAAGTCCGTTTTAAAATATAAAATATATATAATTTCGAAAAGTAGGTATTACTATTCATAACGACAAGTTTGATTGGTTATGGTGTGTTAGAACTCGATGTTGCGTACAACACACGCTGTCACATTATTCAAAGAGAAGTGTACCGTAGAAGCTTGGGGTGTTACATTATCCCCTCCTTCAAATAATTTTGTCCTCGAAATTTCTAGAATACTACCGTATGAAAAGACTCGGGTTGTTCTTCATCATAAGTTTCTCGGGTTCCCACGTTGCCTCTTCCATCTTATGGTTTCTCCACAAAACATTTACCAGACGCGTCGTCCGGTTTCTCAGTACTTGTTCTCTTGTATCAAGAATCCTGACAGGCTCTTCACAATAAGACAGATCAGGTTCTATTTCTAATTCCT
Organism: Viscum album; assembly: GCA_963277665.1. NCBI lineage: Eukaryota > Viridiplantae > Streptophyta > Magnoliopsida > Santalales > Viscaceae > Viscum > Viscum album. The sequence goes on from OY728128.1 coordinate 619,856,994, forward strand.
CATAGGTGAGTACATGCGTTGGGGCAGGCATGTATTTTCTCAACAGAGATACGTGGAACACATCGTGAACTTTGGAGAGACTTGGAGGCATTGCCAATCGGTAAGCCACAGCCCCAATTCGTTCTAGAATTTCGAAAGGACCGACGTACCTGGGACTCAATTTACCTTTCTTACCAAAACATATGACTCCCTTCCATGGAGATACCTTTAGGAAAACATGATCACCGACTTGAAATTCCAAATCCTTCCTTCGATTATCGGCATAGCTCTTCTGCCTACTTTGAGATGCTTTGATGTGGTTTTGGATTACCTTCACCTTTTCCACCGTTTCCTCCACCAGTTCTGGGCCTACAAGTTTTCTTTCTCCAACATCATCCCAACAGGTTGGTGTACGACATCTCTTTCCGTATAATTCTTCATATGGTGCCATCTGAATACTCGAATGGAAGCTATTGTTATAGTAAAATTCTACCAGTGGTAAATATTGATCCCACATACCCTAAAAGTCAAGTGAGAAAGATCTCAACATGTCTTCTAAGGTCTGAATAGTCCGTTCTGATTGTCCATCTGTCTGAGGGTGGTAAGCAGTTCTCAAATGAAGTTCAGTATCCAGGGATTTCTGAAGACTTTTCCAAAATCTTGAAGTAAAACGGGGATCACGATCAGAAACAATCGATAGGGGTACTCCATGAAGTCTCACAACATCATTAATATATAGTCTTGCTAGATGTTCCAGGGGTAGATCTTCTCTTATAGCAAGAAAATGTGCTGACTTGGTAAGGCGATCAACAATAACCCATATTGCATCATTCCTTCTAGGAGTCTTTGGTAGCCCCATGACAAAGTCCATCGTAATATTGTCCCATTTCCACTCCGGTATGGGAAGAGGTTGCATGACTCCTCCAGGTTGTTGCCTTCCAGCTTTCACTTGTTGAAAAACCATACATCTTGACACAAAATCAGCAATCTCCCTCTTCATGTTGTCCCACCAAAAATGTTCCTTCAAATCTCTATACATTTTCGTACTCCCAGGGTGTATAGAGAAATTTGAACTATGAGCATCATCCAACAATTCCCTTTTTAGATCAGGTAAATCGGGAACACAAAGTCTCTTCCCGAAATTTCAAAATTCCATCTTCATATACAAAGTCTCTCAATCTCCCATCATTCACAGCTTTAATCTTCTTTATAAATTCTTCATCATCGGTCTGAGAACTCTTAATCCTTTCTAGTAAAGATGGTTTGGCAACCATTTGAAAAAGAATTGATGTTTCACCTTCCCTGGTTATTCCCATGTCCATCTTCACTAGATCCATGAAAATTGGATCCCTTTCAATTCTCATATTGTTCAAAACTCCATGGTCTTTTCTACTCAAAGCATCTTCCACCTTGTTTTCTTTCCCCGGGTGGTAGTGTATCGTGCAATCATAATCCTTGAGTAATTCAAACCATCTCCTTTGCCTCATGTTGAGTTCTTTTTGTGAGAAAATATACTTCAAACTCTTGTGATCAGTATAAATCTCACATTTTTCACCATAGAGGTAGTGCCTCCATATCTTCAAAGAAAATATCACAGCTGCTAACTCGAGATCATGAGTAGGATAGTTTTGTTCATGAATTTTCAACTGTCGTGATGCATAGGCAATAACTCTATCATTCTGCATAAGGACACAACCAATTCCTTTCTTTGATGCATCACTATAAATAACGAACCCATCATTCCCCAATGGTAGAGTCAATATATGAGCATTGAATAATATTCTCTTCAGTTCTTCAAAACATTTTTCACACTCTTTTGTCCATACAAATTTAACCCCTTTACGTGTGATCTTCGTTAATGGGTTAGCCAATCGGGAAAAATTCTGGACGAAACGTCGATAATAACCTGCCAAACCAATAAAACTACGTACCTCAGTTATACTCGTAGGTGCTGGCCATTCTTGGATTGCCTTGGTCTTAGAAGGATCAACAGAGATTCCATCTTTAGAGACAATATGGCCAAGAAAAGAAATCTCCTGAAGCCAGAATTCACACTTGCTAAACTTCCCATATAATTCATGCCTCCTCAGAGTCTTCAAGATAATGCGCAAGTGATTTTTATGATCTTCGTAGGTTTTGAAGTATACCAAGATATCATCAATAAATACCACCACAAATTCATCGAGATACTCCTTGAAAACTCTATTCATAAGATCCATGAATACAGAGGGTGCATTATTCAATCCAAACGGCATTACGGTAAACTCGTAATGCCCGTACCTAGTTCGAAATGCTGTCTTCGGAATGTCTTCCTTCTTCACACACAACTGATGGTATCCAGATCGAAGGTCAATCTTTGAAAAGTATTTAGCTCCATGTAGTTGGTCAAATAAATCATCAATACGAGGTAGGGGATACTTGTTCTTTATCGTTATAGCATTGATCTCCCTGTAGTCGATACATAACCTCATAGATCCATCTTTCTTTTTAACAAAAAGAACAGGGGCTCCCCATGGAGAAACACTAGGGAGAATAAATCCCTTATTACTCAATTACTCTAGTTGTTTCTTTAGTTCAACTAATTCTACAGTGGCCATTCTATAAGGGGTCTTCGATATAGGCCTTGATCCAGGAATCAAATCAATGGAAAACTCAACTTCTCGTTCTGCAGGATGTCCAGGTAAATCTTCCGGAAATACATCTACAAATTCTTTCACAATAGGTACATCCTCTATTTGAACATTCCTTTCCTCACCAACAGTTATTTCATTCTCTTCCTCCCCAATAATTGAATTAAGTTGAGCTACTGGGGGTGGATCTAAATAAGAATTAGGTGGTGACGATTCTGCTCTAAAGATAAGGTGTTCCTTATCATTATCATCAAGAATCGTAACCTCTTTCTTCTTACAATAAATCTTTGCATCATAGTCCGAGAGCCAGTCCATACCGAGGATTATATCAAACTCAATCATAGGTATGACGACGAGATCAGCAGATAAAGAACATTTATGTGCTCTGATGGGGACTGATTCACAAAAATTTGTTGTAATGATACTTCCCTTAGGAGTTTTAACTGACAACTCCCTTATTAAATCAAATTGGAAATATCTAATTTTCTTAGCAAACTGGGAAGATATGAAACAATGCGATGATCCAGAGTCAAATAATGCATTTGCTAAACTTGAGGAAACCATTAAATTACCTGCCACCACGTCTTTTGGATCTTCTACCTCAGCAGTACTGATAGTATAAGCATGGCCTTGATCCCTTGGCTTTTTCTGAGGTAAGTTCTCCTGACACTTAGGACATGCATTTTCATAATGCCCCGTCTCCCTGTAATTTTAGCACTGAACATTGGTAGCTTCCTTCTTCCCCTTGCAATCACGAGTTTGGTGGTCTTTTTCACCACACTTGTAACAGACTCCCATTCCCTTCAAGCAAGTACCAGGATGTTTCTTCCCGCATTTACCACAAGATGGATATTCAACCTTTCCCTTCTTCCCCTTATTTCCATTCCCAGATTGATCAGCAGGTCTCTTCTTCTCTTGCTTTACATTAAAGTCATAAGACTTAGATAATTCCTTTTCGGTCTTGATAGCACATGAGACATTGTCTTCGTACGACGAAAAGGATTGTGAGACTAATTCTCGATGGATAAATGGTTTTAACCCATCAAAGAAACGATCAATCTTACTTCTTGGGTTACGTATATAATCTCCAGCATACCTTGCTAACCTTGTAAAGTTAGCCTCATACTTTGTGACATTCCCATCCTCCTTTTGTCTCAGACTCAGAAATTGTCTTTCCATATCTGCTCGATGGTCGCAAGGAAAGTATTTTTCTAAAAATAGATCTTTGAACTCCCTCCATTCCATATTTGATACTTCATCATCTTCATTCATGTTTTGAATCAATGACCACCATTCATCAGCATCTCCAGTGAGGCGGTAAACTGCCATGATAACTTTTTCCCTTTCACTGCTCCCCAAAGCCGGAAATATTTTCTCTAGGGAATTTATCCATTGCTCAGCTACTAAGGGATTTGTACTCCCATTGAACGTTGGTGGTTGTTGCCTCATGAATCGATCTAACATTGATCCTCCATGCTATGGATCAGGGTGCTCCATACGGGTAAGGTTATTATTCATAACCTGAGTAATTTGTCCCAGTATGGTGATTAGCTGATCGGCACCAGTTGCATCACCAGCTCCACTATAATTATCTTGAGTGGGAGGGAAATCCCTACATGGAGTGCGTGCATTGATACGGTTTCCATTTCTTCCACTAGGCGCCATTTCTAAACAATGGCATAAACTAGATCAGTTTATGAATCAAAATACATAATCCCATACTTATAAAACACTTAACATAAATTGAACTATTTATGGATATAATCCATAATCATAAATATGTTTTCTTTGAGGAAGTATATGCTCATAAACCCTTCATAATGATTTTTAAAGAAAATGAGAGTTATCCTAAGCATATCCCCCGGGAGTGTCGTAACGAATAGTACAGCAAGGCCCGTTGTCGTACACCAGTTCTCGTTCGAGTCTAGCTCAAAGCGGTGTTTTCGGGTTTTACCCCTAGGTACATCTGTGCCAGAGCCGCCTCTACCTGCTCGTATCCAGATAGGGATGTATTGCTCGGAAAACTCACAAAATCTCTACAATACCAAAATTCTAGGAAGTTCTTCTATATTAATCCTCAAAGTTCATCTTAGGTCTACGTGCTCTAATCAGAGTTTATCTAAATCTAGCATCCAAGGTTTGTACTAAACTTCCTCTGATACCAACTGTAACGCCCCGACCCTAGTTACCCAGAGTCGGTACATTATTACATAACATTGGCATGATCACAAGAAAGATCAAATCTCGAAAGACCGATTGGTTTAGTAGCCTTGGAAACACTAGATATATTCATAAGTCTTACATTAAATCATAAAATGAAAAACTACTAAAACAACATATTGTCTCCATAAACCACACTCATATCCCCACATAATATCCCTGCAGGTCATTCATAATTTACTTCTTCACTTCCTGGGAAAAATAAAACATATAAAAGGGGTGAGCTCAAATGCCCAGTAAGGATAACAATATACCGGAAACTTTCATAAATAAGAATAAACATTTAAGGCTATGTATAACTAAAACAAAAGCCTTTTAAACTTGAACTTCAACATAGTATGGCAAAAGTAAAATGAAATAATTCCATTTACTTGTTCACATGGATATTCTACTAATCGAATAATCACTTGCAATATCAATAACCACTTTCATAATGTTGGAATGCATAATGCCAGACTATCATAACCACATAGCCAAGGCCTCGTGCCAAGACTACAAATAATATTTTGCCAAGGCCTTGTGCCAAGACACTAGTTTGTCTCATGAGACCTACCGATGCATCGAGGAGCTATAGCGGGCTCCACCCGTCACATATTAAGTCCAATGCATTCCCACATGAAAAGGTTTAAACATAACATAAACATTCTTATTAAAACTAGCATACGAAATGTCAATAATTTCACCATAAACTATGAATGGTATAAAAATAGCACATCCACAGTCAAACATACCACAAAACCTTCAATACAATATAGAAGTTTTGTATCATAATAAATCAACTTCAAATAAGCATAAAATCCATCAAAGGATGTTGACATAGATGAAATCAAAACACTTTTTGGAGAAATATCTCTTTATATTTTTGAAAGCATTTAAGAGCCATATAAAATAAAACATTTTCTTGAAAATATTCTTATAAGCTTGTAAGGAAAGATTTGAAGATTTTATAACGGAAGAAAATAACCGCACTCGCCGTATAAGTTAAAAAAACATTCTTACCTTAATTCTGTCGAAAAGGTTAAAAAAGACCTTGTTTTGAAAACGACGGAAAGATTCCTCTTATAAAAAGTCAAACAAGGGTGTAAATGACTTTAACCCATATTCTTGTAAATAATAAAAATGTTTTGAAATACATTTTGAAGAAACATGGATGTGGATGATAAAGAGATCCCAGTAGATTATTACGTATAAACAACCTCGGATAATGAAGAGATTGTGAAATAACCCTTACCTTGTACTTTTCCTTGGTTGGGTTAGGTTAACCTCCTGTATAATGGTGAAATAATTGTTATTAAATTATACAAGAATCATATACATTAATATGATATCATATATGATCTTTTAATATTGATTTGATAATAATATCTTAGTATTATCATTGTTTCGGGTGATAACTTACTTGTTTTCTTTTATATGTTTTGTTACGTAAGACATGTTTGTAAAGGATAGGTTGTATATTATTCATATCCAGAATGATATCAAGTCCTTAAACATCATTTTTTAAATCATCAAATGATAATTATACTTTAATGGATACGATGGAGAATGAATCTCATCGCGTTCGTGGAGACGGTAGTCCGTACGTACGCACGAGCGACAATATCATTATTTTGATATTAAAATAATATATAAATGGATGGTATATCATATATACTGAATAATTAACATGTTATATTTATTATTTACATGAGTTACACATCATTATTATACCCATCCAAATAATATTATATTGAATAACAATTACACCACGGCGTGGAGATGGTAAGTCGTACGTACGCACGTATGGTGACATGTTATTCAAAGGGTGGATAGAATAATGAATATGGTTGTACCATATTTATAGTAACATAACAGTATATATATATGATACTGTATGTATTATTTTATAATGGTAACAACAAAGGAAGAAGAAGTGGAAGAAGAAATGAACTTGGAAAAAGGGTGGTGAAATCATTACCTCTTCTTCGGGTTCTTCCTTTTGATTTGATCAAAAGGGCTCCTTAGGTTGGCTTTCTGATCAAACTAAGGCCTCTAGGTTGTAGTTAGGGAAGTTGGGAGAGTATTGGGGCAGATTTTGGCCGAACCAAAAGGCTTTGAAGGTGTGAAGAAATGAGACGGAGGAGTGCCCTTTTATAAGAGGGGTGAGGGGCACCTTTGGAAAAGCTAGAGATATTAGTTTATAATAAATTCATAATCGGTTTCCAATGGCTCCAAAGTTGACTATTCAAAGTTTAAGGTGGGGAGGGGTTGAAAAAAACTCAACCAATAGAATTTAGACAGGTTTGGGTACTTATATTAACCTTATCTTTAAGTATTAACCCTAAGTTAATTAGTTTCACTTTTACAATGTCTCTTTGTATTTTTATATAATATGGTTAATAAACTTACTATATACAACCAAGAGACCCCCAAGTGGTCCATTAATGATGAACCTATCATGATATAAGTCTCTTGGCCGATCCTTAGATTTTTAGGAATTTAATATCAATTAATAATATAATATTTGTTTTAAGAACTCTTTTATGTCAATTTTGACACTATTCAATAGTTGATTTTTTTGAAACTCATAAAAGATTTATTAATTCAAAAAAAGTAAATTAAATCAATCCTAATATATCATATTATCCTATAAAATTAGTTTAATTCATTAAAAGTTTTAATATTATATTTATTTGGGTATTTATAATATCAATTAATTTAATTTTTCACTATTTTAGTAATTACTGCATCATCATTGTGTCATAAATAAAATAAATTATTTAATGTCTACAAATTACAAATAAAATATCATTATGTAGGAAACATTTTTATCTTTCTAATGAATATTTATAATCTAAAATCCAACATATATAACCCTATGTAATAATTGTTTTTCTAAAAGATATATGCTTGTGTCATTTTTGTATTCATTTTAACTTCATTATAATAAAGTGTCCCTATCACCTACAAGTGGCACCATGGGGTCCCAAAATCGACCCAAAGATGCCTATGGTCGAACATGTATCAACCAATAAGTCTAGGACACGTTTTAGGGTAATTTAGTATTATTATAATATTATTTTGTAACCCTTATTTACCAGATTTTCCCTTAACCATGGTAAATAAAATATTTACCACAGTAATTATTCAAAATATCTAAAAATAAAAGTTACCTATTTAAACAATTTGGAAATCCTGATTCCAAATATGGAATCCAGTTTTCTAAATTCAAAACACATAAGTGGCAGAAATTAATTTAAAATTAATTCCCGCTGTCAAAACAAAAAGCGTGTTTTTAAGAGATAATAACTATCAAAAGATTGACACTTGTTTATGTTCGGTTTAATTGTAAAATTATGTTCAATGACCAAAATTATATTAAATGGTTAAAATGTATTCTAAATATAATTTAAAACCACTCAAATTCATAATTTATCACTATTAATTATTTTGATTAAAAAAGTTGTTTTTAATTAAAATTTAGTAATTTTCACTATTCATCAAAATATGAAAGTTATCCGAAAAGTACCAAAATTTCACCTTAGTCTAAATTCGATATTCCGAATCCAGAAATGAAGTCCATTTTAAAATATAAAATATATATAATTTCGAAAAGTAGGTATTACTATTCATAACGGCTAGTTTGATTGGTTATGGTGTGTTAGAACTCGGTGTTGCGTACAACACACGATATCACATTATTCAAAGAGAAGCGTACCGTAGAAGCTTGGGGTGTTACATATTCTATCTCAAAAAAATTTCAAAAATGAATAAAGGTCCTTTGAATATTTATTTTTGATCATTAAAGTATCCATCATAATTACCATGAGTTAAATAATGAAATATCAACTCATTACTCTATTTATACATCGTTAAATAATTTTTTTAATCTTTTTATAGACCTGTGGTTGATTTTTTCAACATGCATGTTTGATTCCATTTAATCACATTGATATTTGGGAGAGAACGGTTTAGTACACAATGTGTATGGGAATAAAGCAATATGATAAAGTAAACATCCAATTAAATTCAGGATGTCATTTAGATTTAAAATTATTTCATCTTTATCTTCAATCATGTTTATACAAATAGAAATATGAATATAATATTTGTAACACCCGAGACTTTTATGAGAAATATTTTGTTGTTATGTTATATAAATCATCAAAGTAATCTTTCACTACACACAACACTAGCTTGGCTTGCTTTACACGCAATTGCGGCCTTCCTCGATAGCTTGTGTCGTACGCAATACCGAGTTTCACTAAACAACGATATGCTATTAAAATATTATTAAAACTAGCCATTATGAATATTTCTAACTGAATTTTTAATTTTATAACATTTTAATTCAACTTATACATTTTCTAGAATGAGGTATAAAAGCAAAATCAGTTTTTTTTGGATAAAAGAAATATTTTTCAAAAAATACAGTTTTGTCGCCTTTTGATGGCGCACCCACATTAAATTTAGTTTTTGAAATGTTTATAAGTTCAATTTGAAAAAATAAAATTCTTATTTTGAATCAGGGTATAAAAATTTACTTTGGATAAATTTTTGATATTTTTCTGATAACTTTCATATTTTGATGAATAGTAAAAATACGCTAATTTTTAATTAAAAACATCTTTTTTTCATTGAGATAATTTATATGGATAAATTATAATATTGAATGGTTTTAAAGTATAAATAGAATATATTTTTACCATTTAATATAATTCATGTCATTATTATTAATTTCACATTGAATTCATAGGTAAAAACATTTCAATCTTTAGCAATGTTTTAACTTCTAAAACCCGTTTTCTTAACAACGGGATTTATTTTAAATTAATTACTGCAACTTATATGTTTTGAATTTTGAAAAATGGATTCCATATTCAGAATCAGTGGGTACAAATTATGTTAATAGGCTACTTTTTATTTTTGGGCATTATGAATAGTAACTACGGTAAATTTTATTTACCATAGTTAAAGGTAAATCGGGTAAATAAGGGTAAATATAAGATTATAAAATTACCCTAACACCTGCCAAAATCCTATTGAATGACTAAAAGACGACCCATATCACTTAAGGGTCAGATTCGATTCATTTAATGGGCTTTTTTCCATGAAAATAATTTAATTATTATTAAAACCAAAGAATGTGACAATATGTCACTTTCTTAAATCTTATAAGTATAATAATTTTAATTTGGTGATAAAATTAATGAAACTTCGAACATTAATAGTCTACATAAAGATAATACAATTATCTACATCATAGTAATATATTTATAATTTTTAGGGATTAAATAATTATTATTAATTATGACACAATAGTGATGTTGAAATTATTTTAGTAATTAAAATATCAAATAAGTTGTTTTAAAAATATTAAAATAAATAATATATGAACTATTTAATGTGCTACACTAATTTTCTAGATACTTATGACATTTTATGAATCTATTAAATCTTTTAGTTCGAACGTATCTTCTTTATATATTTTATTTAAATTCAAATAAATGAATAGTGTCAAAATTGACACTATTGTTATTTTATAAAAATAACATATTATAAAATTGTTTAAAAATCACAAAAATATTTAAAAATTATAAATTAAAATTTATATGGTCGAAAATTTCATAAAGTGTCTAATTATGGAAAATTCACAACACATATGTAATTATTTATAATAATTTAAAATTTAGAATATTATTACCACAAATAAAATAAAATTGATAAATAAGGATAAATCAAGTTGATAATGTTTAAAATAAATTCATAACATGTCTAAATTTTATTTTTTGATGATATTACAACCCTATCTCATCTAAGCTTCGTATATGAGACATTTCTGGATTTTGTAAGTGGGTTTGGGATTTAATATAAACTAATATTTCTTATATTTCCAAAGGTGCCCCTCTCCTCCCTTATAAAAGGGAACCTCCTCCCTCTCTTCCTCACACCAATTTGAGCCTTCAAGCTTGGCCAACCCCTGCCCATTTCACTTCCCCACTTCCTTAGAAACCTACTAGAGGTACTGGTCTTATCAAAAACCAACTCTAGGGCCTTAAGAGAATGTTTAAAGGATGCACTTCGAGAAAGAGGTAATACCTTCTACCGTTTTCTTCAAGTTCCATTCTTCTTCTACTACCTATTTTTTAGTTGTTTCATTATGAGGTAATAACATAAGTATCACTTATATACTGATATTTTATTATAAATATGAAACAACCCTATTTCACCTCTTATCCATCCTACGGAAAACGAAATCACCGCGCCTGCGTACGTACGAAATACCGTCTCCACGCCATTGTGTAATCTATTTTCCACCACCACATTACTTAGATGGGTATAAGGGTGAAAGTAATGAATATATATGATTATTTTAAAGTGGTATTGATTCTTAAATAGTATACATACACTCTAATACAATTCCACAATCATGGGAACGATATCATCGCTTGTGCGTACGTACGGAATACCGTCTCCACGATGTGATGCGATTCGTTCTACATGATATTCATTGAATAATGATTATATAAATGAATTGAATGAATTAATATGATATATATTACACTAATACCATTATGGAAATGAGTTATCTATAACCTAAAGAGAATAATAAGAATTTATTCGACAAACACGCATAAGAACAAAAAGTAATAAACACCCGAATAACAAGTAGTAATGAAATATTACTAATAAGAAGCTAAGAATATGACCATATATGATATCATAACAATAAGTATGATTCTATAATAAATCAATAACATTATTTAAATCATTATACAAGAGTTTCGGACACTGACGAAGCAAATCGGACCTAAGGTAAGGGAAAATGTCACAATCTCGTTTTTATCTGAGATTGTTTATACATTGGTAATTACTGGGGGTATTTTATCATCCACATCCATGTTCCCTCAATATGTAATATTTTTTCCATCCACCTACAATTTTTTAAATCCAATTTTACCCTTCGGTGAGTTTTTAGTAAAAGATATGAAAGGAATCTTTTGTCGTTTTTCGTACGAGGTACTTTTTGACTTTTTTGAAAAAGGTACGAAAAGAATGTTTTTTTAACTTATACGGCATGAATGGATTTTTAAAACATTATTTCCAAGAAGCTTACTTTACAAGTTTTCACGTTTATTTTTAGTCAACTTATTTTAGTTTAAAATTGTATGACATGTTAAGAAAGGAAAATTTTTTTGAAGTAGAAAGGATATTTTCCTCAAGAATGGAGTTCAAGTGTTTTATCAAAATTATTTTCCATATAAGATAATATAGGGTTCTATTTATATCCATATTATTACATTTATTTGATTATGTTGTGATGGAATTATTTTTATGGATTCCTTTATCTTATATGAACTGTTTGATGATGTCAGGATGTTTAAGATTCCCATTTTTATTACATGGGTTATGCAATAATGTATGATTTATGATTTTGTGGCACACATAAGAATGGTATCATTATGAGATGGGTGGGACCTATATCTCCCTCCAATTTATTGGGTAATGATTTTATATCTCATGAGATAGACATGGCTGAAACGGTAGGTTATACCGGTTCAGTGAAACAGGACTGAAACCAGGAGTGAACTCGGTTCAGAAATGGACTTTGTCCACTAAGATAGTCTTGTCAATGAGTCGTGACTAATAATAAATGATTCTCTATAATTATGTGTGTATTCCACAAAGTTTCATGTTTTAAGTTATGATTATTTGGATTTCATTTCACTACTATGATTTATCCCATGTTATAAAATTATGCTCTCTTTTTCATGTTAAGATTTCCAAAATTTTATGTTCTTATGAATATGATGTGATTGATATTTCTTTTGTTTACCCTTACTGAGCATTTGAGCTCACGCTTTTGTATGTTTTCTTTCCCTAGGTCAGGAAGAAGCTTATTAAGTAAGATATGCCAAAAGGGACTATAGATATTATGAAATAAATGGGAGATAGTGTAGATTCTTTATGAACCAGTTGTTTATGTTTCCCAGTTTCTAAAGACACTATACCTATATGGTCCTTCCATGGTTTTTTTATATGTTGTAATAAGTATGTTTAAATTTTGAAGTAATAACAATGTATGTAAAGTGTGGGTCGTTATAGTTGGTATCAGAGGGAAGGTATAGTCAACCTTTGGAAACTAGGATGTGAAAGCCTTAGTAAGAACCCCAAGGAAAATTCTAAGCATAGAACACAATATTAGTTTTTTATAAATGACCATGAATAACCTAGGATATGACCTTAAGTGTGAAATTTTATTCTTGATTGTGTGGTTTTCCGATTATAATTAGTGTTGCTCACACTATTCTTCATGGTTTTAGTCAATGGCTGGAACCCAAAGGAACTATGTTAATGCGGAATGCGACGGGCAATGAAATGATTGTCCCCCTGAGCAACCAAACGTTATGGGAGATGGAATGAAAAATCTTGTAGCCATTCTCACATAACTTTCTCAAGGTATCAATCATGCAGGACTTCCAAACGAGCAAAGAAAGGAGCAACATTCTGTTGAATCCTTCATGAGGCAGCGTCCACCTTCTTTCAGCGGGTCTACTAATCCATTAGTTGCTGAACAATGGATTAGTACTACTAAAAATATATTTTTAGTTCTTCACTGTTATGAACATGATAAAGTCATCCTAGTAGTGTATCGTTTGGAAGGAGATGTTGATCAATGGTGGAATCTTATTAAGAATACGAGGCAAAGGGATGAAATTGAGTCCATTCAATGGGACGAGTTCAAGAACTTATTTTTCAATAAGTACATCCCTCGTATTCTCTGAACAAAGATAGAGAAAGAGTTTCTTGAACTGAAGCAAAAGGATGATGAATCTGTTGGTACCTATGAAGCAAATTTTACAAGACTTGCAAGGTACGCTTCTGGTATTATTTTCCAACCTGATAGTATGATCGATCGACTCTTTAGTGGCTTAAAACCAAGTCTCCGAAGGGCGTTAGCCATAAGGGACTTCAATAGCTACGAGGAAATCGTTCGATGTGCTCTCAAAGTCGATATGGAGATTGAATTAACCCATCAGTCATATGGGTTTGATAAGAAGAGTAAAATGGAATTCAAAGGAAAATCTAAAGAGCACACTGAAAAGAAGATGAGTTTTTCATTATGCTCAAAGTGTGGAATGAAACATGGGGGGGGGGGTATCTTAAAGGGACAAGTAAATGTTTCAAATGTGGAAAGGAAGTTCATCCAAAATTTGAATGCCGCATTGATGGGAAGAAGATTTCTAATGATGAAAACAAAGGAAGGGACACACAGAATGAACCTACTACACTTCAATGTTTCAAGTGCATGGAGATTGGTCATTATGCTAATAAATGCCCTAATCTAAGGGTTGTTGATGATGATGGACATCAACAAAATATTAAGGCTAAAGACAAAGGAAATTCACATGCAATTTCTATCAGCGATGTGGAGTACGATAACGATGTGGTGAAAGGTACACATACCATCCACTCTAAAGTAGAAAATGTTTTATTTAATTCTGGATCCACCCACTCTTTTATTTCTGAAGATTTTTCTAAGGGTAACATCATATTACCTCAACAATTAGATGTTGAGTTAGCTGTGACAACACCTAATGGCATAACAGTCACATCAAAAGTTTATAATTCTTCCTCGATTGAAGTTTGTGGGAAATTTCTTCCTGCAAATCTTGTGATCCTTACTATAGTGGAATTTGATGTGATTATTGGCATGGATTGGCTTTCTTTATATGGAGCTCATATCAATTGCCAATGAAGGGAAGTCACATTTCATATTCCATATCAATCTATGATCGTCTATCGATGCAAGGATGAACATAACCTTCCAGTGGAAATTTCTTCCATATTATGGGTCTTGACTCCACTTAATGAAGGTTATTTATATCAAATGGTTGGTGAGAAACTCACAATTAAGAATATGCTCATTGTACGGGAGTTTGATGATTTCTTTCTGGAGGAATTTTCGGGTCTTCCACCAAATCGTGAAGTTGATTTTGCAATATAACTTGTACCGGGTGCTTTGCCTATTTCAAAGACACCATATAGAATGGCCCCAATTGAGTTGCAGGAATTGAATGAGAAACTCCAAGAGAATCTTGATAAGGGATTCATACGCCCTAGTGCGTCACCTTGGGGAGCACCTGTTCTGTTTGTTAAGCTTAAAGATGGATCAATGAGACTTTTCATTGATTATCAAGAACTTAACAAGATCACTATCAAGAACAAATATCCTCTCCCACGCATTGATGACCTATTTGACCAACTACGCGGAGCTCAATACTTTTCCAAGATTGATCTTTGTTCAGGGTATCATCAATTAAGGGTCAAAATGGAGGATATACCAAAGACGGATTTCCGTACAAGGTATGGACACTATGAATTTATAGTGATGCCATTTGGTCTTACTAATGCCCCTGCTATCTTCATGGATCTGATGAATAGAGTCTTTAGAGACTACCTTGATCAATTTATGGTAGTCTTTATAGATGATATTCTTGTCTATTCAAAGAGAAAGGAAGAACATGAAGATCACTTGAAAATTATATTCAAGACTCTGAGAAAGGAGAAGCTTTATGCCAAATTTACCAAGTGTGAATTTTGGCTTCAAAAAGTTACATTTTTGGGTCACATAATCTCAAAAGAGGGGATATCTGTGGATCTAGAAAAAATAGAAGTTATCAAAAGATGGTCGAGACCAACAACAGTAACTGAGATCCGAAGTTTTCTTGGTTTGGATGGATATTATCGATGTTTTTTGAAATATTTTTCACGATTATCTAATCCACTCACCAGGTTGACTCGAAAAGGAGTTAAGTTTGTGTGGACGGACGAATGTGAAGAGAATTTCAAGGATTTGAAAAGAAGGTTATCAAGTGGACCTGTACTCACACTTCCTTGTAGTGGAGAATGGTTTGTAATCTATAGTTATGCATCCAAGAAGGGACTGGGATGTGTTCTCATGAAAAATGATATGGTGATAGCTTATGCCTCACGACAGTTGAAAATCCATGAGCAAAATTACCCAACTCATGATTTGGAGTTAGCTGCGGTAATTTTTGCATTAAATATTTGGAGGCATTACCTTTATGGTGAAAGTTGTGATATTTATACTGATCATAAAAGTTTAATGTATATTTTCACACAAAAGGAGCTGAATATGCATCAAAGAAGATGGTCGGAGCTGATTAAGGATTACGACTGCTCAATTCATTACCAACCTGGGAAAGCAAACAAGGTGGCAGATGCATTAAGTCGACAAGACCATGCCAGTTTATCCATGATGAGGATCACAAAAGATCCAATATTTGTGTATTTACAAAGTATGGATCTTGGAATTATAATGGAAGGGGGAAAATAGTATCTTTCTCAAATGAATGTTCAACCATCTATACATGTGAAGATTAAAGAGGAACAAAAAGAAGATGTAGAGTTACAAAAGAAGGTGAGAAATGTTCCTGAATTCAACCTTGATTTTGATGGGATAATAAAGTTCAGGAATCGGGTTTGTGTTCCTCCCATCCCCGAATTAAAGAAGGAGCTGCTGGATAAGGCTCATAGTTCATCATTCTCTATTCATCCTGGAAGCACGAAGATGTATAGGGACCTGAAAGAGTACTTGTGGTGGGATGGCATGAAAAGAGATGTTCCTGAATTTGTCTCTCGATGCTTGGTTTGTCATCAAGTTAAAGCTGAGAGACAGAAGTCTAAGGGGATGTTACAACCATTACCCATACCCGAATGGAAATGGGAAAACGTCACTATGGACTTTGTCACAGGACTTCCTAAAACATCCAAA
Organism: Viscum album; assembly: GCA_963277665.1. Lineage (NCBI taxonomy): Eukaryota > Viridiplantae > Streptophyta > Magnoliopsida > Santalales > Viscaceae > Viscum > Viscum album. Next base: position 619,873,602 of record OY728128.1, read on the forward strand.
GGAAATAATGCTATCTGGGTCATAGTTGATCGTCTTACAAAGTCTGCACACTTCATTGTTATTAGAGAGGATTTATCTCTGGATCATCTTGCCAGGATATATGTAAAAGAAGTGGTAAGATTGGAAGGAGTACAACTTTCTATTATATCTGATCAGGATTCGAGGTTTACCTCAATGTTCTGCAGAAGTCCTCATCATACTCTAGATAGAGAGTTGAGTTTTATCACTACCTATCATCCTCAGATAGGCGGTCAGTCTGAGAGGAAAATTCAAACTCTAGAAGATATGTTGAGAGCTTTCTCTATAGATTTCAAAGGTGGTTGGGATCAACACCTACCTTTGGTGGAATTTTCTTATAATAATAGCTTTCACTCCAGTATTCAGATGGCTCCTTATGAAGCTCTCTATGGAATGAAATGCAGGACTCCAACTTGTTGGGATGAAGTTGGGGAAAGAAAGATATTAGGACCTGATCTTGTTGATGAGATGGCAGAAAAGGTCCAATATATTCAACAACACATAAGAGTAGCTCAGAGTTGACAAAAAAGTTATGCTGACAACCGAAGAAAAGACCTAGAGTTTGAAGTGGGTGATAAAGTGTTCTTATGAATATCTCCCTGGAAGAGGGTCATGAGATTTGGAAAGAAGGGAAAGTTGAGCCCTAGATATATCGGTCCTTTTGAAATTCTGGATCATGTCGGGAAGGTAGCTTACCGATTGGCGCTTCCACTGAATCTCTCTCAAGTACATGATGTGTTCCATGTATCTCTCCTGAGAAAGTACATACCTGATCCTTCACATGTACTCAGCTCAGAAGTTGTACCACTGGAGCAAGATCTTTCTTATGAATAACAGCCGATAGAGATTCTGGATCGTAGAGAAAAAGTCCTACGAAACAATACCAATCGCTTGGTGAAAGTTTTATGGAGGAACCACCAATTAGAAGAAGATACATGGGAGCTTGAGGATATGATGAGGGAGAGGTATCCTCATCTGTTTGTTACAAAGTGATCAATTTTGAGGGTGAAATTCATTTTAAGGGGGGTAGAATGTAACACTAAAGACTTTTATGAGAAATATTTTGTTTTTATGTTATATAAATCATCAAAGGAATCTTTCACTACACAAAACACTAGCTTGGCTTGCTTTACACGCAACCGCGGCCTTCCTCGATAGCGTGCGTCGTACGCAATACTGAGTTTCACTAAACAACGATATGCTATTAAAATATTATTAAAACTAGCTGTTATAAATAGTACTAACTGAATTTTGAATTTTATAACATTTTAATTCAACTTATACATTTTCTAGAATGAGGTATAAAAGAAAAATCAGTTTTTTTTATAAAAGAAATATTTTTCAAAAAATACAGTTTTGTCGCCTTTTGATGGCGCACCCACATTAAATCTAGTTTTTGACATGTTTATAAGTTCAATTTGACAAAATAAAATTCTTCTTTTGAATCAGGGTATAAAAATTTACTTTGGATAAATTTTTGATATTTTTCTGATAACTTTCATATTTTGATGAATAGTAAAAATATGCTAATTTTTAATTAAAAACAACTTTTTTCATTGAGATAATTTATATGGATAAATTATAATATTGAATGGTTTTAAAGTATAAATAGAATATATTTTTACCATTTAATATAATTCATGTCATTAGCATTAATTTCACATTGAATTCATAGGTAAAAACATTTCAATCTTTGGCAATGTTTTAACTTCTAAAACCCATTTTCTTAACAAAGGGATTTATTTTAAATTAATTACTGCAACTTATATGTTTTGAATTTTGAAAAATGGATTCCATATTCAGAATCAGTGGGTCCAAATTATGTTAATAGGCTACTTTTTATTTTTGGGCATTATGAATAGTAACTACGGTAAATTTTATTTACCATAGTTAAAGGTAAATCTGGTAATTAAGGGTAAATATAAGATTATAAAATTACCCTAACACCTGTTAGAATCCTATTGGATGACTAAAAGTCGACCCATATCACCTACGGGTTGGATTAGACTCATTTAATGGACTTTTGTCCATGAAAATAATTTAATTATTATTAAAACCAAAGAATGTGACAACATGTCACTTTCTTAAATCTTATAAGTATAATAATTTTAATTTGGTGATAAACTTAATGAAACATCGAATATAAATAGTATCCAGAAAGCTAATACAATTATCTACATCATAGGAATTTATTTATAATTTTTAGGGATTAAATAATTATCATTAATTATGACACAATAGTGATGTTGAAATTATTTTATTAATTAAAATATCAAATAAATTGTTTTAAAAATATAAAAATAAATATTATATGAACTATTTAATGTGATACACTAATTTTATAGAAACATATGACATTTTATGAATCTATTAAAGCTTTTAGTTCGAACATATCTTCTGTATATATTTTATTTAAATTCAAATAAATGAATAGTGTCAAAATTGACACTATTGTTATTTTATAAAAATAACATATTATAAAATTGTTTAAAAATCACAAAAATATTTGAAAATTTTAAATTAAATTTTATATGTTCTAAAATTTCATAAAGTGTCAAATTATGGAAAATTCACAACACATATGTAATTATTTATAATAATTTTAAATTTAGAATATTATTACCACAAATAAATTTAAATTGATAAATAAGGATAAATCAAGTTGATAATGTTTACAATAAATTCCTAACATGTCTAAATTTTATTGGTTGATGATATTACAACCCTATCTCATCTAAGATACGGATATGAGTCATTTTTGGAAGTTTTTATGTGGGGTTGAGATTTAATATAAACTAATATTTCTTATATTTCCAAAGGTGCCCCTCTCCTCCATTATAAAAGGGCACCTCTTCCCTCTCTTCCTCACACCAATTTTAGCCTTCAAGCTTGGCCAACCCCTGCCCATTTCACTTCCCCACTTCCTTAGAAACCTACTAGAGGTACTGGTCTTATCAGAAGACCAACTCTAGTGCCTTAAGAGAATGTTTAAAGGAGGCACTTCGAGAAAAAGGTAATACCTTCTACCGTTTTCTTCAAGTTCCATTCTTCTTCTACTACCTCTTCTTTAGTTGTTTCATTATGAGGTAATAACATCATTATCACTTATATACTGATATGTTATTATAAATATGAAACAACCCTATTTCACCTCTTATCCATCCTATGGAAAATGAAATCACCGCACGTGCGTACGTACGGAATACCGTCTCCACGCCGTGGTGTAATCTATTTTCCACCACCACCTTACTTGGATGGGTATAAGGGTGAAATTAATGAATATATATGATTATTGTAAAGTGGTATTGATTCTGAAATTGTATACATACACACCAATACAATTTAACGATCATGGGAACGATATCATCGCTTGTGCGTATGTACGGAATACCGTCTCCACGATGTGATGTGATTCGTTCTACATGATCTTCATTGAATAATGATTATATAAATGAATTGAATGAATTGATATGATATATATTAAACTAATACCATTCTGGAAATGAGGTATCTATAACCTAAATAGAAGAATAAGAATTTATTCGACAAACACGCATAAGAACAAAAAGTAATAAACACCCGAATAACAAGTAGTAATGAAATATTACTAATAAGAAGCAAATAATATGACCATATATGATATCATAACAATAATTATGATTCTTTAATAAGTCAATAACATTATTTAAATAATTATACAGGAGGTTCAGACACTTACAAAGAAAATCGGACCTAAGGTAAGGGAAAATATCACAATCTCATTTTTATCCGAGATTGTTTATACTTTGGTATTTACTGGGGGGTATTTTATCATCCACATCCATGTTCCCTCAATATGTAATATTGTTTCCATCCACCTACAATTTTTTAAATCCAATTTTACCCTTTGGTGAGTTTTTAGTAAAAGATATGAAAGGAATCTTTTGTCGTTTTTCGTACGAGGTACTTTTTGACTTTTCCGAAAAAAAGTACGAAAAGAATGTTTTTTTTAACTTATACAGCATGAATGGATTTTTAAAACATTATTTCCAAGAAGCTTACTTTAAAAGTTTTCAAGTTTATTTTTAATCAACTTCTTTTAGTTTAAAATTATATGACATGTTAAGAAAGTAAAATGTTTTTGAAGTAGAAAGGATATTTTCCTCAAGAATGGAGTTCAAGTGTTTTATCAAAATTATTTTCCATCTAAGATAATATAGGGTTCTGTTTCTATCCCTATTATTAAATTGATTTGATTATGTTGTGATGGAATTATTTTTATGAATTCCTTTATCTTATATGAATTGTTTGATGATGTCACGATGTTTAAGATTCACATTTTTATTACATGGGCTATGCAATGATGTATGATTTATGATTTTGTGGCACACATAATAATGGTATCATTATGAGATTGGTGGGACCTATATCTCTCTCCAATGCATTGGGTAAAGATTTTATATATCATGAGATAGACATGGCTGGAACGGTAGGTTATACCGGTTCAGTGAAACAGGACTGAAACTAGGAGTGAACTCGGTTCAGAAATGGAATTTTTCCTCTAAGATAGTCTTGGCAATGAGTCTTGACTAATAAGAAATGATTCTCTATGATTATGTGTGTATGCCACAAAGTTTCATGTTTTATGTTATGATTATTGGGATTTCATTTCACTACTATGATTTATCCCATGTTATGAAATTATTCTCTCTTTTGCAGGTTAAGATTTCCAAAATGTTATGTTCTTATGAATATGATGTGATTGATATTTCTTTTGTTTACCCTTACTGAGCATTTGAGCTCACCCTTTTGTATGTTTTCTTTCCACAGGTCAGGAAGAAGCTTATTAAGTAAGATATGCCAAAAGGGACTATAGATATGATGAAATAAATGGGAGACAATGTATATGCTTTATGAACCAGTTGTTTATGTTTCCCAGTTTCTAAAGACACTATACCTATATGGTCCTTACATGGTTTTGTTATATGTTGTAATAAGTTTGTTTAAATTTTGAAGTAATAACAATGTATGTAAAGTATGGGTCATTATAATATTAATTTTAATCAGCAACCCAAAACATTTATAATTAAAATATGGAATACGTTTTATAGGAGGATAGGAATTTATAATACTTTTTCTCAACATAAAATCATAGAAATAAATTATCTCTATGAGAATTAGTATCTAAATGGATATCTTAATTTTTTCAAAAAATTAGTTTTGATATTTATCCAAATAACCAAGAATATGTTTAATATCAGTGTGAACATTTTCTAAATGGGAAACTATACTCATTGATTTCATATACATGTTTCTGTAAAAATTTAATTTTGAAAATTTCAATGCCTTCCTGAAACAATAATTTTTTTCATAACATACATGAAGGACCTATTTCAATTAGTACAAGGAATTATTCATTTTACACATCATGGTTCCATCATTATAATGTATGAACACATTAGGTTTCTCAATTTAAAATTATTCAACAATTTCTCTTCCAATTATGATAACATGACGTCAACATGATAGAATATTAAATTTTGATGATCAACAATGGCCAGAAACATTCTATTAGATTCATGTATTGAAAAATAGGAAAATATTACTTCAAAATGATTATATTACATATATGGATTACTCTTATAACTATTTTTTATACATTCCCTATAATATAAAACTTATATTTAAATTTATTTCAAGAAATCAATTTTTTCCTAAAATATTCTTCTTTTTCAGTTCAGGAAAAAGATCTCGTGTATTATTTTTGTCAATCTGATTTAACTCTTCATTAATCGCATATGATCATTATTTATGATCTAGAGATTATAAAATGGGTTATGGTTCCAACCATTAGATAAGTGATGTCTGATTATGAAACTAAATTTTTTTCATGAATGAAATAAATAATCCTTATTTTTAAATATATTTCCAATATAAACTTATTTTTTAATGTTTGCTCATTTTTGCATTACATTATTTCTTCCCTCTCAATGAGATACATCCCAATCACGATGTTTATGACTCAAATCATTTTCATATTCCTTCATTCCATCTTCTTTGTATATTGAAATAGAATATTCTATTACAATATCAATATCATCATCAAAATCGTCTATTTAGGCAGAATTTGTTTAAATGACCTTAACATCAAATGAATTAAAAAAGATAATATATTAGTTATTCAACCACTTTTAACTACATATTTTGTATGAATAACCCTTGAAAACTCTTTCCTTGTCTATTCCATAAATAATTCTTATATTCATATTTTTTATATTTATTAAGGAAGGAATACAAAAAAACATTATTTATTTTATTATAAGATTTTTCTTAGGATTTATTTCATAAGGATTGTTTTTTAGTCGATGAAAACGTATATTAGAACATGTAGAATAATACCCATAGCTTCACACTAGAATAATTTGAAAAAAAATATAATCATTAAGAAAACATCTTCCCATATCAACTATAATTCTATTTTACCACTGTAAAGACTCTGAAATTTCTAGGAAAATTTTTTCTTAATTTCTTTGGAATTTTACGATTATGCGGTTCCTGACGGCACCTGATTCCGAGGCCCGGTGTGCCCGGAATCAATATACGATGTTTCGCTCAGGTACGTTCACTGAACGAACGAACGTGTTTTTCTATCTTTTTAACTGGTGCTCGGAATTGAAATCTGAGGGAACCAATGAACTCGCAGTGTCAGTAATTGATTAAGAAGACCCTTCCGGGAGTTGCGTTTACTCGGGAGGAGTTGTTAAAAAAAAGGTGAGGAATAAAAATATAATTGTTTTACAATTTTATTTTTTATTTCTTGCTAAGTGGATAAGTGTTGAGTCACAACACCCTTCACCTCTCTTATGTGGTTATATCCTAAGTAAGGGAGTTTTTGGTGGGACCCACTTGTAGTTAACTACCTTTTAGAGGATTAAGGTGGGGTGGGGCCCACATGAGCCTAACCCCTCACCTTCCCCTAACGTTCATAACTTTTCCCCTCTTAAATTTGTAACTCTCAAAAAGAAAACCCCCTCTCTTAACTCTTGCCAAATAACACTAATTGATTAATTGAACCTACACAATTAATTAATTCTCGGATTCATTTTGAATTTCAAATGAATTATTGGCTTGTGTGTTGACTAAATAAGACTAAGTCTTATTTCGTGAGCGGTTAGTTCGTCGTGCGAGAGGATTTGGAGAGGAAAGCTCTAAATTCTGAAAAACATTCTTCCTCCTTGAAGAACGTGAAGAACGCACCGTCGCCGATGAAGAACGTTGACCTCCAATGAAGGATGATGGTGAGAGACACCTTCCTCCGAGATCGACGACGCGACGCCGTGTACCGCGACGCCAACGACCCTCATCTTCCGCGACGTCCGATCATCGCGACGATTGCCTCTTTCCGCGGCTCGACGACGTGTGACGTCTTTGAAAGGTAGGGAATAAATTTGAGAATGATATCTTTTCCCATGGATGTTTCCTTGTAAAACAAGGAACACAGATCAACTCAATAATAAGTTGATCGGCGAAATAATATATTTTCGGGTTGGGAATACTTGATTGTGGGGGAAAACGTAGGGGTTATTTGTTTTTTCTTGGGGTTTTTTCCTTTCCCGTTCATCATATTCTTATTGGGCTGCATGTTATGGTAATAACGGGAGGAGGTCAGACTGCACGAACATAGCCGACCCTCCTATCCCTTTGTTGGTTGTACTTGTTGCGTCACGATAAAAAGTGGTGCGGTGCAACGGTACTACACAGAAACGATGAAGAACGGGCGAACAAGTGCGGCATCGTCACGCCACGCCGTTGCGGCGTTTCGAAGTCTCCACAGTTTGATTAATTGACGGGGGATCGACAAGAATTGACGGAATGGGCTACAGAGGCGGTTTGATGATTCCGCAGTAAAGTGAGAGACCCGAGGTGAAGGACAGCGCAGACGGAATCAAAAACGGACCACCGGACCAACTCTCGTGGCCCACAGAATTCACCGGCGGTGCGGGTTGCAGGCACGACGGTGTTGGCGACGCCCGGCGCACCGCAAGGAGGGACCACCAAGGCTGAAGCCGCGGCGACAGGCATCCGGTCCCATGGTCGCGCGGGACTGAGGAAGGGACGCGGCGCAGGGCCGCGTCCGCTGGCAAGGAACGGCCCCCAAGTGGGGGCCGCAGCATATATCAAAGGGGCAGTGGCCCCCTTTGCAAGGTCGCTCGGCCAGCACTGAGCTGACCCCCGCTCGGCCAGCGTCGAGCCGCCCCGGGCCGGACCGGCCGCACCGAGCCGGGCCGCACCCATCGGGCCGGGCCATGCCCTAATGGGCCGGACCTGGACCCGGTTCAGGTCGACCCGGTTCGGGCTGACCCGGGGGGGTTGGGCCGGGTCGGACCGGGCCTAGACCCCACATTTTCAGACCACTTACGGTCTTTTGCCCGTATCTTGGGCTACAGAGCTCTGATCGACGCACCGTCAGTTTCCTAGCGATCCCTGGATCGAGATGGTAGTTCCAGTATATTACAAACAAGGTTTCGAAGAACTTTAGGTATGGCTAGGTTGGTTCGATCACGAAACCAACCGGGCCCTCGGAAGAGAAACGCTTATAACTTGAGCTCCGGACGTCTGATTGACGTATCGTCGACATTGTTGGATTCCTCTTGATGAGACGGAACTTTTTGAATACTTCGCATGAGGTTTGGACGTAGTTGGAGTATGGCCGGGTTGGATTGTACCCGAAATCAAACTGGGCCCCTGGAACGGAAAAACTGATAACTTTCAGACCAGACGTCCGTTTGACGAACCGTCAGCGGCGTTGGTGATCACGTTGAGAAACGGTCCCTATGAGATTACCCTATGAGAGTTTGGGGTATAGTTGAGATATGGTCAGGTTGGTTTTCACATGAAACCAACCGGGCCCCTGGGATGAAAATGCTAATAACTCACAGACCGGGCGTCCGATTGACGCGTCGTCTGTTGCGTTGAGAACCCTATGACGAGGCGGTCCATTGAGATACTTATTCATGGGACTTTGTGATACTTGGAGTATCGACTAGTAGCTCTTGGAGCGGACCCTCCCAGTGACGAGCTAGCAGAGTGCAGAGACCTAGTAGCTGGCTGAGACTTGACGACTGTTGATCGATCGTCTCGGAGTGATTCGGATAGCCCAGTGGGGTGCGCTTGGTTGTAGCAGCAGACCCGTGGAGGAGGTGCACTTGGTTGTAGCGGCAGACCCATGGTGGGATGCGATTGGTTACAGCGGCAGGCCCATAGTACTCGACAGGTGGAGTACTTCAACAGTCCAAGGTTAGTGGGGCGCACTTGGTTGTAGCGGAAGGCCCAATGTACTTGACAGAGGAGGAGTTCTCCAGCAGCCGTTGTTTCGACATCATGAATAAAATCCTGGTTTGAGCTGAGTCTATGACCTTTTTGTTTACCTCATGATTGAGATGGGTCACTTGATAACTTAGGTATATGTATGGGTATATACCTAGGTAGTGGTTATCCGTTGATTTCAAAACCTTTGTGTTTCCTCATGATTGAGATGGGTTACTCGATAACTTAGGTATATGTATGGTCTTATACATAAGTAATGGTTATCTGTTGAGATCCTACTTTGTGGTTAACCTTGTTGGATTTAGTGATACCTTGAGGGTCTCGGGGTCCCTACTGAGTATCGTATACTCACCCCTGAACGGGCTATTCCCACACCTCGTTGTGTTGGTTACAGACAACGGGCAGTGCTGACAGAGACCAAGTGTTCGAGGACTGGATGGTACCCAAAGGTGGACCTCAAAACGAGTCAGTATTCGGAGGTGGACTTCACGACGAGACGACACTCGGAGGAGGTTGATAGGCGAGAGAGTTGTGGAGTCTATCTGTACCTACCCTTCAGGTAGGATCCGTGGTGGACGATCCAGGAGCTGCGTTATCTGTACCTACCCTTTAGGTAGGATCCGAGGAGGACAACCCAGGAGATGCTTCCATTCTTCCAGCTGTTTGTCTTTTCTGTTGTACTTTCGTTCAATTGTAGTTGTACTTTCAGTTGGGTTTGTATTCTATCCCACATACTTTTCAGCACTTTCTTTTGTACTTAGTGAATTACTTCCTCTTGTACTCTGTGATGTTTTTTTTTACTTTTATAAAGACTATTCCTTCCCAGCTATCGAGATTTATGCCTTTGGTGCTAGTTGCCAGCCCCTGGCCTATGGAAGGCGGGCTTGGGGTAGTCACGGCACGGTCCCCAAGGACGGGTCATGACATATTGGTATCAGAGGAGTGGGTTCAACCGCAGAACTTATAAATCTGATATTTTCTTTCTGTGAAGCAATAGTGTTATGGTTACCGAGTGTGGTCTTTAGTTCAGGGAGTCCAGTGTTGGTGCGGTGGCTGACGTATCTATACACCAGGACCCTGACTTCTAATTTCCTACTTTGTGTACTAAAACACTGATTGCGTGTGTGTTTCAAAAAGTTTTAAATTCATCTCAAACTAGGTTAGCTCACTAGGTATAAATCGTTGTCCGTGTCACATCTTTTTAGGATGTCTCCACGCAGACAGTCAGTTGGAGTTTCCGAGAGAGTACCCGATGATGGCTCACCGAGCGATGAGGCTCCGGTGCAGGGCCCTCTTTCTATGTTGGCTCTTTCGGGTGGTGTACCAGCAGCACCACCACCCGTTAAGTAGAAGATTCCACCAGTCATACTAGTGGACAGTGCATGCTGGCAGAGCGCGATGCACAAGTTCCAATAGTAAAGGCCTCCGAGGTTACGAGGCGAGGTAGATTCCCAGGCAGTAGAGGACTGGTTGGAGGCGATTGCTAGAGTTTTCTGCCTAGCTGAGACACGAGTGGAGTGGATGGTAGACTGGGCTACTAGTTTTTTCTAGTGAGTGACCATGAAGATGGTCCGCATAGTGATGAGGCTTAGGTACGTGGACCAATGCCTGAGATACTGCCTTCAGGTAGTGTGTCAGCTATACATCACTACCTGTTGGTCAGCAGTTACAACCGGCGGTACCGGTAGGTGACACATGTAGGCTTACTGCCTTACACGTGTTCCAAAATCATATTTCCTCATGTTATGAGGTGAGCCCGACTCACAGGTGGCTGAGGACTGTCCTGAGGAAGTGGATGAGAGTTTTCTAGAGCTTTTATAGCTTTGGTAGGACGACATATTTGTAACTGAGTATTCATCGAGGCGTACCGATCGTTCTTGGTACTTAATGACTATGATATGATCAGTGCTTTAGAGCTCGGACCTCAAAGAGAGGTGTGTTTAAAGGATATCCGAGTAAGCACTCATTCCTCTATGCATTCCTACTTATGTTAGGGTGCTAGAGAGAACCTTTGTCGTTGAATGTTCTTTGGCTGGTCGGTTATAGCCAGTGAATGTTAGCAGTGGGAAGATGCGAACTGGCGTCAGTCTCTGAGACTTGGACCTGTAAAATGTTTCAAGAAGTGGAAGTGTCAAGGAAAGATGAATCTACAGAGCAGTAGACGTGGAATCAGAGCTAGGAGAGAAGCATGGGGTGGTGTACTTTTTGACATGTTACAATCAACTGCCTTTATAGTCCCCGCTAGGCTCAGGGAGCTGGAGGGTAGGGGAAGAGAGTAGCTGCATGCGGTCCAGGAGTGTGACCTAATGGCTCTATGAATGATTCAAGGGACAGTCTGTGTCCACTACTAGCTTCCGTAGTAACAGATGTAGATATGAATCATTTCTTCCTTCCACGAATCTTGTCCCAGACCTAGAGCTTTCGGTAAGCCGTAGACTTAACCCTCATGTCTGGAGATACCTTGGGAGGAGACTCGATAATCACACTTATGCCGACAGTGTGATCTGACCCATTAGGTGAGATTTTCGGTTGGAATCTCTTGGTGGCAGCGTCGAGGCCTTACAATGTTGGTCTAAGTATGGATTGGATCCACAGTTCATACACAGATTGACTGTATTAGGCAAAATGGTTGTGGTTTATCTACAACATTGGGATGAGTTTTCCTTGGTCGGTGAAAAGGAAACCCCATGAAGCACATGAGAAACTCATGAACCGGAGGGTGGGGTCGATCACCCTTGAGTCAGTCAAACTCACCCACGTGGCAGTAGGAGTTTTGAGTTTCAGTTATAATCAAGAAAGGGAGACCTCTAGAGTTTGAGGATGACGATCACGTCCTTATACGGGTCTCACCTCGGCGAGGTTTACGGAGATGTGGTCGAGGCGGCAAGTTATCTCCGAGGTTCAACGGACCTTTCTGGGTTCTCAGTAGGGTAGGCGAGGTAGTTTACCTCTTGACCTTTTCACCTCAGTTGCACTGGGTGAATAATATCATCCACGTACCTCAGCTAAGGAGATACGTGCATGACCCTTCACACATCATCAACCTCAGTGAGTTGGATGTCGATGACAGGGCGACATGCATAGAGGTTCTAGTGGAGATCGAGGATCAACAGGAGTAGGTCCTATGTGAATGTTTGATTCCTCAGGTGTGCTTTCACTGGTAGCTCGAGAACCTCCAGGAGAGCACATGGGAGCGGAAGCCTCAGATGCGTGCTCAGTACCACTTCTGTATCCATAGTTTGTGTTAAAGATATACAAGGACGTAAAGCCGTGAGGTGGGAGTAATGTAAAGTGCCATAAATTTCAAGGAAAATTTTTTCTTAATTTTTTAGAATTTTACGAGTATGCGATTCCTGACAGCACCTGATTCCGAGGCTCGGTGTGCCCGGAATCAATATCCGAAGTTTGGCTCGGGTATGTTCAGTGAACGAACGAGCGGGTTTTTCTATCTTTTTAACCGGTGCTCGGAATTGAAATCAGAGGGCACCGATGAACTTGCAGTGCCGGTAATTTCTTAAGAAGACCCTTCCTGGAGTTGCGTTTACTCGAGAGGAGTTGTTAAAAAAGGTGAGGAATAAAAATATAATTGTTTTACAATTTTATTTTTTATTTCTTGCTAAGTGGATAAGTGTTGAGTCAAAACACCCTTCCCCTCTCTTATGTGGTTATATCCTAAGTAAGAGAGTTGGGGGTGGGACCCACTTGTAGTTAACTACCTTTGAGAGGATTAAGGTGGGGTGGGGCCCACACGATCCCAACCCCTCACCTTCCCCTAATGTTCATAACTTTTCTCCTCTTAAATTTTTAACTCTCAAAAATAAAACCCCCTCTCTTAACTCTTTCCAACTAACACTAATTGATTAATTGAACCTACTCAATTAATTTATTCTTGGATTCATTTTGAATTTAAAATTAATTATTGTCTTTTGTGTTGATTAAATAAGACTACGTCTTATTTCGTGAGTGGTTAGTTCGTTGTGTGAGAGGATTTAGAGAGGAAAGCTCTAAATTCCGAAGAACATTCTACCTCCTTGAAGAATGTGAAGAACGCACCGTCGTCGACGAAGAACGCCGACCTCCGACGAAGGACGATAGTGAGAGACGCCTTCCTCAGATATCGATGATGCGACGCCACGTACCGCTATGCCAACGACCCTCATCTTCCACGACGTCTGATCATCGCGATGCTTTCCTCTTTCCACGGCTCGACGACGTGCGACGTCTTTGCAAGGTAAGGAATAAATTTGAGAATGATATCTTTTCCCATGGATGTTTCCTTTTAAAACAAGGAACGCGGATCAACTCAATAATAATTTGATCCGTGAAAGAATATGTTTATGGGTTGGGAATACTTGATTGCAGAGGAAAACGTAGGGGTTATTTTTTTCCCATGGTTTTTTCCTCTGACGTTCATCATCTTCTTATTGGGATGCCTGTTATGGTAATAACGGGAGGAGGTCGGGCCGCACGAACACAGCCGACCCTCCTCCCCCTTTGTTGGTTGTACTTGTTGCGGCATGAGTAAAAGTGGTACGGTGCAACGGTACCGCACGGAAATGATAAAGAACGGGCGAAGAAGCGCGGCGCCGTCGCGCCGCGCCGTTGCGGCGTTTCGAAGGCTCCGCAGTTTGATTAATTGACGGCGGATCGACAGGCATTGACGGAACGGGGCCACAGAGTTGGTTTCCTGATTCCACAGTAAAGTGCGAGACCCAAGGTGAACGCCGGCGCAGACGGAATCAAAAACGGACCACCGGAGCAACTCCGGTGGCCTGCAGAATTCACCAGCAGCGCGGGTCACTAGCGCGATGGCGCCGGCGGCCGGCACCGGCTGGCCGCCCGGAGGTGGCGGCGGCATGCGTTCTGTCCCGTGGCCGCGCGGGACCGAGGAGGGGACGCGGCACTTGGCCATGTCTGCTGGCAAGGAACGGCCCCCATGTGGGGGTCGCGACGACAATCAAGGGGGCAGCCGCCCTCTTTGCGCAGCTGCTCGGCCAGCGCCGAGCCAAACCCGCTCGGCCAGCGCTGAGCCACCCCGGGCCGGACCGGCCGCACCGAGTCGGGCCGCCCAGCCCTGGTCGGGCCATGCCAGCTGGGCTGGGCCGCGCCCAAATGGGCCAGACCCAGACCCAGTTCGGGTCAACCCGGTCGGGCTGACCCGGGGGGGTTGGGCCGGGTCGGACCAGGCCCAGACCCCCCATTTTTAGACCACTTCCGGTCTTTTGCCCGTATCTTGGGCTACGGACCTCCGATCGACGCACCATCAGTTGAGTAGTGATCCTTGGATCAAGACAGTCGTTTTGGTATATTACACTCAAGGTTTAAGAGAGATTTGGGTACAGCTGGGTTGGTTCAAGCACGAAACCAACCGGGCCCTCGGAGCGGAAACGCTTATAACTTGAGCTCCGGACGTCTGATTGATGTGTCGTAGACTTTTTTGGATTATTCTTGATGAGACGAATCTTTTTGAATACTTTTCCTGATGTTTGGACGTCGTTGGAGTATGGTCGGGTTGGATTGTACCCAAAATCCAACCGGGCCCCTGCAACGGAAGAGCTGATAACTTTCAGACCAGACGTCTGTTTGACGAACCGTCAGCGGTGTTGGTGATCACGTCGAGAAACGGTCCCTATGAGTTTACCCTATGAGAATTAGGGGTGCATTTGAGATACGGCTGGGTTGGTTCGCACACGAAACCAACCGGGCCCCTGGGACGAAAAGGCTAATAACTCACAGACCGGGCGTCCGATTGACGCGCTGTCTGTTGCATTGAGACCCCTATGATGAGGCGGTCCCTTGAGATACATATTCATGGGACTTTATGATACTTGGAGTATCAACTAGTAGCTCGTGGAGAGGACCCTCCCGATAAAGAGCTAACAGAGTGTAGAGACCTAGTAGCTAGCTGAGACTTGACGACTATTGATCGATCATCTCGGAGTGATTCGGAGAGCCCAGTGGGGTGCGCTTGGTTGTAGCAGCAGACCCATGGCGGAGGTGCACTTGGTTGTAGAGGCATACCCATGGTGGGATGCGCTTGGTTGTAGCGGCTGACCCACAGTACTGGACATGTGGAGTACTTCAGCGGTCCAAGGTTAGTGGGGCGCGTTTGGTTGTAGCGGCAGGCCTACTATACTCGACAGAGGAGGAGTTCTCTAATAGCCGTGGTTTCGACATCATGAATAAAATCCTTGTTTGAGATGAGTCTATGAACTTTGTGTTTACCTCATGATTGAGATGGGTCACTTGATAACTTAGGTATATGTATGGGCATATACCTAGGTCGTGGTTATCTATTGATTTCATAACCTTTGTGTTTCCTCAGGATTGATATGGGTTACTTGATAACTTAGGTATAAGTATGGGATTATACCTAAGTAAGGGTTATCTATTGAGATCATACTTTTTGGTTAACCTTGTTGGATTTAGTGAGACCTTGAGGGTCTCGGGGTCCCTACTGAGTATCGTATACTCACCCCTACACGGGCTCTACCCGCACCTTGCTATGTTGGTTGCAGATAATGGGCAGCGCAGACAGAGGCCGAGTGTTCAAGGACTGGATGGTACCCGGAGGTGGACCTCATGAAGATTCAGTATTCGGAGGTGGACTTCACAACGAGACGACACTCGGAGGAGGTTGACGGGCAAGAGCGTTGTGGAGGCTTTCTGTACCTACCCTTCAGGTAGGATCCGTGGTGGATGATCCAGGAGCTGCGCTATCTGTACCTACCCTTCAAGTAGGATCTGAGGAGGATGACCCAGGAGCTGCTTCCATTCTTCCAGCTGTTTTTCTTTTCTGTTGTACTTTCGTTCAGTTGTTGCTATAATTTTAGTTGGGTTTGTATTCTGGCCCACTTAATTTTCAGCACATTCTTTTGTACTTAGTGCATTACATCCTCTTTTACTCTATGATGTTTTGTTTACTTTTATAAAGGCAATGCCTTCCCAGCTATCGGGATTTACGCCTTTGGTGCTAGTCGTCAGCCCCTGGCCTATGGAAGGCGGGCTTGGGGTAGTCACAGCACGGGCCCCAAGGACGGGTCGTGACAACCACATTACTATACTATTTATTAAGGGTTTAGAGAGACCAATATTTGTTTTTAATTCCATGTTTATTCAGCTAGGACTCAAAAGTGTTACTTATACACTTTTTCAATTTTCTATTCTCATCTTCAATATATATACACCAGTCTCCTTCTCATATAAACTTATTCTTCCATTGAAGAAATCTAAATCCTTCTATTTATGTTTTTTTAAAATTTAAATGGTATTTTTATTGAAGTCATTAATGAAAAAAAATTAAGTAAAAAATAACCCATTTTGATTAATGGATCATAGGAACAAATTGATCATACTATACAGACTCATGTGGAATTTTTTATTGAATTGCAATATTTTTATCAGTTACTCTAATTCTAATTCCATTATACCATTTAATACAAATAGCCTCATTTTTTCACATTGGTAGAGATATATATCTAGTATAATTATCCATCAAAATTATGCTCACACTCTTCTAGCCATGATGCCCAAGTCATTAGTGCCATATATTGTTTTCATCCCTAGAATATAAATATAATTAATAACAAATCAATAATCAAAAATGGATTTTTGTGGGTCAATTATACTTTTTTAATAACTTTTTGATCTTTCAAAAATAATATTATACATGAATCTTTTCGTAATATTACTTCCTTTCCATCATTAAAAGGTTTTCTAAAATATTGTACGTTATGTCTAAATATATCTAATAATTGAGCATATAATGATTCTTACATCAAATCATAAATATAATTTGTATGAAATTATCTAATTTTTAAGGAAATATCGTTTCCAAATGTGACTATTACTCACTCACATTGTTCATTTTGAATCTATATTTTTACATTACTTCTCAAATATAAGGGATAACCACTATCAAGAATCCATCGTTAATTTATGTTTTCTATATTTAAGATAAATATTATTAAATGATTATTCATCAGTCATAGTTTTCCCCACTTAATTACCTTATCTTGTATTATTAATTTTCCCTATAAATTGTTTCATATAATCTATATTATATTAGCCAAGTTGATCAGACCAACAAAAAATTTTTATGAAGAGGTCAAATCGTTTTTTCCATGAGAGATTTTTATATCTAATAAATTTTATGTTTTTTCAACCATTATCATTAATAATTTTCATCATTATCTTATATTATTACTCCCACTCATATTTTGTCACTACCTGGAAGAGACATGTTTTTACAAAAATTATATGATTTTACTTTGAATATTCCACAACAACTAAGATATATTTGGATCCTCATTATTCTAAATTTGTATACTTTATCCATTTTATATGTTTGTTAGGATTCATTTTATGATAGATTATGATTTTTTTAAGATTTGTGAATCATTATTATTAGATTTATTTTTATCTTCATTCAGTGTGATGCATATCCCATATCCATTAACAAAAAATGTTCTACAATTTTTGATTATTAACACAACATGGTTATCATAATCATATTATCATTTCAGAATAGTGGTTATATTTTTCACTAAGTTCATTGAATGAGTCCTTATAATAGCTAGAGGTGTTTTAACCATTACAAATAAATCATTATTAACATTCAAATTCATTTTCATCAATGAATTTTCAAACTGAAGATATATTCAATTCATATTACATAGCTCTTATTGCATAAAATTATATTTTTTATATGATCTTTAACCATTTTACTTTATTCAAAATAATTACTATAATGATTTTTAATTTCTTCTATGGACACATTTTCCTTTTTGGGAAATTATTTTATTTATTCTTTCTTCATTTCTATTTTCTTCCTCAAAACTCTTTGTTACATTTTTTGGTTGTTGTTTTCTTTGTGAAATTTTACATGTTCCGATACAAAAAAACATTACATATAGTTTTATTCAACTTTTTATTGTTAGTTATTTTTTGAATTTTCTTCATTTATTTATAGATGATCCATGATTCTAATCAACTTTTAGTTAGTTACATCATCTAGTCAAGTATTCTTACTGTCATCATAATCATCAATTTTACACTTTATAGATAATTTTTTATTTAAATATACTTCTTTTCACTTACAATGGATTTGTTATCATCTATAGATGTTTTATTTTGTGTATTAATTATATTATTTTTTTCACAATCATCAATAAAATATTATTTATTTTTCTTTTTTGGATATTTTATTGAAAAATGATTGTTTCCACCGATCTTAAAACATTAATATTGTATTTTACCTTTTTTCATTTAAATAACTTTTCTATAATTCCATTATATTTGATACATAATCAAAATATTCTATGAAAAATTATATTCCCTGTCATTAAATTCACTGTGATCAATTACCACATCATGGGGTTCACGTATTTTCAACTTCTTTATAGTTTCAATGTATATCCCCTCTATATTATAATTTTAATATATTTGATTTTTTACACATTTAATATGAAATAATATCTTTATGTAATACTTAATGGGAAAAAATGTATATGTCCTCTAATGTAGAGACATTTGGATTATACAACTTTAGAAAGTTCATCATCTATTTTTGTGATAATTGTTGAATTATCCATGACATTTTTGAATCCTCTAATATCATTGAAATAATCATTTATATTGGTGAAGAAGTCATCTATATTTTAGTCATTCATCATATTGATATCATGAAAAATTATTTTCAATATATTAATATTTATTTCCATTACTTTTACATTTTCCTTTATGATGCTTTTAATTTTTTCTCATGTTTCCTACTCTATTTTGAGACCAAACACATTCATATTAACACTTAAAAAAAGGTACTGAGCAATTTCATTATGGTACATTACATCAACCTTGAGATTATTATCATATTTAAATGATTTAGGAGAATAATTCTCTATGGGTATAAACCCTAGAGTAGTTTCCTCATTCAACACTAAGATAAGAGAAAGTAGATATCATTTCATTGTATTTTTTAATCCATGACAATTTTTTATATAGAAGTGTACAGTTCTCTTACTATTAAATATGATGATATGATAAATAATATGATATAAAGATAATATATAAGGAACATATAAATCTAATAAAAATTATTCTACTTTGGATTATATAAACCCCTGAGAAGGTGCAGTTATATCTGTAGTGTTATTTTACAATTTCATTTATCCAAAAAATATTCTCTATAAATTGCTAAAAATTTTATATTCTCATATTTAAATTTCAGCCACACCCATATGAAATGATAAGATAAAAATTAATTGAACTATTTTTTACACATTTTTATCCCAATTTGGGTACCTAGTCTTTGTCATGTTGAATCTAATTGTTCATTGGACATTCACTATATAATGAAAGTAAATATACTAGTGCCAACTCCCATTATTCTTCTTTTGATTATTGACAGGAAATATTATTTTCCCAATTAGTTATTTTTTTATTTTTTCATTAGAGGTAATAAAAATATTTAAACTCAATAAGAAAAATAATATAAGGATTATCAAAATGTTATTCATTCAATACATATCCATATGTTTCACCTATATCTAGTGAGCCTCAAACCTATATGAATCCATCTATATTCCTTCTCTCAAGTAGACCTATGTTTGATACAACATCATCTAATGTACCTATATCTCAAGTAGAACTGTTTTTGTAGAAATTATATTAAAACTACATATAAATTTATTATAAAAAAAACGTCACTTTATTCTTAGATAATGTGTGTTTTGTAAAAAAAATTATATATTAATATAGTAAACACAATTTTTATAACATTTAGAAGTTGACTTAGATAATATCACTCACATATTTATGTTTATAATTATAAAATTCAGAAACATGGTCAAATTATTTTGATGCATATATTTATGATTCTGAACTAAAAATTATTAATCACTATAAAGTTAGTATTTTTCAAAGAATTTTATTTTTAGAAATTTTTTTATTTCAAAAATTAAAATGAAACTATTTTAATTTAAGATGCTGATAATATGTTTATACACTTATAAAAATTAATTTTTACTCATTTATATTGTAATAAATTCTAAATAATATTAATAACAGTAAAAGATTAAAAAATTATTCAAAAACAAAACAATTTTATAGCATGTTTTATTTTTTAATTTAAACATTAATTTTATCCTGTATAAGAAATTAATTATATTAAATATTTTAAATGTTAATATTTATCATATTAAATCTTAGAAAGAATGGTTATCTTTTATTTTTATTAATAAAATCATTTCGATGATTAAATCTTAATCATTATTTATGAGAGTAAAAATCAGTAAATAATGTATCTCAATTATTTAATAATGTAAAGCTTAATAATTTATACATGAAACCATTGATACATATTAATGAAAATTACACTTGACTAAAATAACATTTTCTACCAATCTAACCAGTCTCACATAACCTACCTAACACCCATATGATTCATTTCATACCCCTTTCATATGTCATTTTTTAAGAAAAACCCCATATTTTCACCAATAAAAGGACCTCACACCCATCATTTATCTCATTCAACCCCACCCCCAAAGTCCATTGATACAAAATTTACTTCTATATACCTCTTTAAATACCTCCAAATTATTTCATAAATTTAGTAATTTTTTCTCTGGGTTATATGAAGTGACATAACATTATAAGTATTCTTCTCCACCTATTTTTTATTCAAGTACTTATTTAGTGATATTTCTTTTTAGTTTAAATTTAAAATGAATTAATATGATCATAATCAAACCATTAATATCCAAAAATATTATTTATTTATGAGATAATAATCTTAACTCCCATTAATCTCATTCTTCAAATCCTTTTGTAATGTCATTTTACTACTGAAATAACTCCATGATTATCTACCTCATCATTTTAATTAAATCACTTCCTTCATTATAAGCATCTGATTTCAATATTATTGTTAATCCATGTCTTCATAATAAATAATTTATTATCATAATTATTTTTTATTTTTTGAGATAATATCTTTCTCTCTAATTAATCCATTTCATAATCTCATCTCTATAGTCTTAAGGTTTCTAAAACCATTCGTTGATTTTACTTCTTTAAAAAATACCCATATCAAATATCATTAAACTATATCCATATAAATATATATTAATAATGGGTTTTCTGAACAAAAACACTTCAGAAATAGGTGACTACAAGAACTATGATTGTTATATAGTTTTTTAGAGTCTGGTCAACTATTCAATATTTCATTTTATGGGTTTTTCAGGACTAAAGTTATGTCTGATTTGGACATATACTCTCTTCTATGAATATAATATTAAATCTGTATTTCATCCTACCTACACACATTATATTTAATATTTTATTTTTTATTTATTTTAATATCTTATCATTATCAATATAAAATTCTATTATGATATTTATTATAAAATAACTCTTTATCATATATATGATTAACTATCATTCAATCCAATTATTATTTTCGTCCATCCCTATACTTCTCATACCACCAATTTTCTCCTCTAAAATGGTTATGATTTAAAATTAGTAATTATTAATCAATATCATAAATAAAATTACCTACTTTTAAAATTAGTTTTTAATACTATCTTTATGATATGGGTAAATTTATTTGAAAATATTATGGAAAATGATTTTTCATCCATTCAAAACAAAATGTTTTATCTTACACTACAAAATTTCTGATAAGATCTATGTATATTAAAGGATATCTTATTTAGAAAATTTATAATAATATCTTCAAAATTATTCTCTTTTCCTCTTCAATAAATATTTTGAATGGAATTATCACATTATCTCTTGTAATGTTGTTTGGAAGATTTTGTGAACACATTTTAATTTTAAGTTCTTTTTTACTCAGAGGATTATATCTAATTAAATGATATTTAAATCATGCTATATATTTTATTATGATATGATTATTTTAGAAAATTATATTTTTTATGATCTTACACATTAATTATATGTGATGTTATTTTATTGTTTATGAAGCCTATTTTTTTGTTGGATTTATTTCTATATTTTTAAGATATATATTATGTGGCACACATATGTGTGGATGATAATGGGTCGGGTTTTATAACCCCCACTAATTCATTTGTTTATTTACATATTTCATGGGATACTCATCCATTGAATTAATTGGTTTGTTTATACAAGTGTGGGTATAAGGGGGTTATTCGCATTTTTAGGCATAGAAATAATGAGTTTTTTTCACATAACTATAGGAACAATGTATTAGATCACACATGATTTCTCATTAATATTACTATACCATATTCTATAGTGAATAAATTAATTAATCGTTTTATTTTTTTATCATGTTATTGTATGTTTGAACCAGTTTTAATTTATAGAAATTTCCATGTTTACATGGTTATGCATTTTGAAATTTCATCCACCGTATATTGTGTTAAAATGTTGTATATTTTATCATTTATTTTTTCCTTAAATATATTTTTATGATATTACAAGGAAACATCATCTGTTGTGATTATCATACATGATCTTATGATCTCTTGTTTTGATATTAATATCTTACTTATATTCTCCTCTATGTTCTTGATCTATTACATTATGATATTTAATTTCCTTTATTAAGAACTTTAATACACCCATTTCATCTGTTTACATTATATAGTCTATGAAGACAACTAAATCATATGAGATTCCATTTAAATCACCATGAGGAGTAAGATTATGTGAAAACGATTGAATGTTTTATAAAATAAAATAATTATGGAACAACATTTTGAGACATCATACCATTATTTATTTGAAATATTCTACTATTGTTTAATGTGAAATTTAAATAATGATATTAATGTAATATTTTTGTTTTGTTTACCTTCCATCCTTTTAGATTGTATTATAGGTAGTATTTTTTCATTTATTTATATTATTTAGGACAATATTAAAGAAATCTAAAGGGAAAATTGTAATGATGATTCTAGATATTGGGTTATATATTGTTTTGTTCTATAAAGTATGGTTTATGTGGGATTCCATGTTATATATCACTATCTTGATACTATAGTTATACATTAATTTGGGTAATATTAATCAAGGGGAAACAACCCTAAAATGGTTTCTTCAAGTATTTGTCAATAATCCTTCTAGTGTATGGATAATAAAACCTTATTATTCATCCAGTTTGACACACCTTAAGGAAATTATTTTCTTAATCACATTATCTTTATAACCCACTATAATGGTTGTGAAATATTATATATTTAGTTTAGATAGAAATAAAATCATGGATACACTCGATTGAAACCTAAAGATTTATAAGAAACCACATAAACAAAATTTATTGAATTATTATTTTATATTTATAACTTGTGTATTTTGAATAATTTTTATATTCTATACACTCATTACATATTTTCCATTATTTATGGTATTAGATGAAACCCAAAAGAACCAAACTAATATTGGGTGAAATGGAAAATGTTGATATTATCCCAAATGAAAAGATTATGATATTGGTTTAGGAATGGAAAATATCATGAAAATTATCACACAACTATCTAATGTTTTGAGGAACAACCCAAATCATTTTGAAGTACTAAATGAACCATGGATGTATCAATATGTTAAATATAATTTTTGTGTCAATTTCCACCCTATTTTAGTTAGTCATATAATCCTCTTGTTATTGATAATTGGGTTAATGTAATTGAGAATATATTTTTTGTTATCTGGTTCTCAGATTATGTCAATGTTTTTTGTCATATATCTTTTAAAAGGTGATTCTTAATATTGGTGGAGTCTCATTAAGAAAACTATAAAATGTACGACATATACTATATTTAATTAGAATATTTTAGAAGTTATTTATCTATATATGGTTTTGAAAGACTCTTCCAAAAAGGATTGTTAGTAAATTCATGGATATGAAGAAAATTTAGATGAGTATATTTGTTGATATGAATAAAATTTCACCAGACGATTGAGGTATGAATCCAATTTTATCTCTCATACTGATTATAAAATTGGTTACTTCAATTCTTGTATTTATTTAATACTTAAAAGGGAATTAACCATGAGATACATCAAAATATATGAATTGATTTCTCAATGTTTTTTAAGGTTGATAGGAGAATTATAACTTTTAAATATTCCCAGGAAATAAAAAGTAAAGTTATGTATCATGTATGTATCGATTATGAGATATATTTTTTCAAGAAATATAAAATTTCTACATGGAATAAAAATGGGTGGAATATCCTAGGTAATTATATTATGGGATTAGGGATTATTTTTATGTGGAATAAAGTAGGAAACAAATCCCATAACTATAAAAACAAATTTAATAGGCTAATTAATGAAACAAATGAAAAGAAGGTCTCTGTTAACGATCCAACCACACTAAAATTCTACATGTGTAAGTAATTCATATATTAGGATAAGAAAATCCATAAACCTTGATATGAATTATAAAATATGTTCCAAAACCAATCAACATATTTTATTACGGATGGGATTTTAGAATCATTAATTTTTAGCAATATCATTATAAAGATGTGATTTTATATAAAAATAATCTATTTCTTTATATTTTTTTAAAAGATAATTTTATTCAAATATATCACATCTAATTTTATCTCTCTAGTGTTTTGATAATGTTCAATTTCCATCCCATGTTGTTGATATTAGACTATTAGTGAAAACCCAATGGGCTATAATGATCACATCTAAGATTTCAAAATGTTCATTAATTAATATTTTTTGAATGATACTTCCTCATGATATAATTTTTTTCCAATTGGTGGAATGTTACATAATATTGGGTATCAATTAGATTTTTATGAAGAAATCACATATTATCTATCAGGGTAATGAAATATTAATTAGCATCCCATTTCATCCTACTAACATGTATCGCCATAAATATGATTATGAAATCACATTTAAATCACATTATATAACATGGATTTTGTTACTAATAAATAGATGAATATTGCTTCAAAATATTAGGGAGGAACTAAACATTGATGAAATTCTGATTATACCAAAATATAGTAAGGTATTTATGGTTTAATATCAAGGTGATATCCAAGAACATGAGGTTTAGTTCACAATTCAAAATTTTCATTGATCCCTGCATATCCTGAGGAGATTGTATAGAATAGAACTCATTTAATTAGAAGAGTTAAAGAAGAAATAAACAGATATAGAAAATGGATTCATATACTCTAATACATCATCATGGGGTATACTGATTCTCTTAGTATTAATGAATGATAGATCACGGAGTATTTTCATTAATTTTCATGAGATTAAAAAAATCATAACAATACACTATCTTCTACCTTGTATTGAAGATCTATTAAATCAACTACAAGGATATCAGTACTACATACAAATTGAACATTAATATGGATACTTATAATTAATAGTCAAATGGGAATATATGTATAAAATATCTTTCCATATAAGGTATAAAAACTAAGATTTTATTTCAATGTCATTTTAAATTACTAATTCTCCTTTAGAATTCATGGATTTAATTATTAGAGTCTTTAGATACTACCAAGACTTATTTTGTGATTATAATATGGATGATTTTTTTATATATTCAATGAAAATTATGAAAATTAAAACCAATTAAAAATTGTGTAAAATAACATGAGAAATGAGAAGTTTAATGCCAAATTCATAAAATGTGAATTTTTTCTATAATTGTTTCCATCATTGGATCATGTAATCACAATCAAGGGAATATTTGTATATCTATCATATAGATAATTTATTGAGAATAACTCTCTTCTGATCACTATGTTGGCATAAATATTATACTAGGGTTAGTTTGATATTTTTTAAATTGGGTGAAATTTATAATGGATAGAAAATATAATACCCATGTTAACATTGATGGAAGTATAGATTATTTGGACAAAATGAAATGAAGAATTTTTTTTGGAACTAAATTTCAGGTTAGTCACCAATCTTATAAATACATTACCCAAAAGTGGGGAATGATATCTAATATAGAGTTACACTATAAGATTTTTTTTTGGTTGAATCCTCATACAAAATAATATTGAAATTTCTTATGGTTTATGAAAATTAATGAATCATGAGTAAATTTAACAGATTTATGATTTATAGATGGTTGAAGTAATTTTTATATTGAGGATTCAGTTATTTTATCTCAATGAAGAAATGTCTAAAAGATATGCCAATCTCATGGGAAGTAAATATACTTTCATAGAGATGTAATTCAATATTCTTCAAAAGGGATTAGTTTTTTTAGATAAATTTGTATTACTAGACAATGAATTATAACAAAAGGATGAAATATAATATTTTTTGTGGTCTAATTTTAAGGAATCACTCTATTCTATTTAATTTATGGATTAAAAAAGACCCACAACTAAAGGATTTATAGAGGATGAATCATGAAGTCGTTATTGGGGTAGATAAATCAGATATTTACCAATTTAATCAAAAACATAGAATTTATGTAGTGATCAATGTACAAAAAAAAGATGATATAGAGGTATGAAAGTGTTAGAAAATATTATAAAGTTTATCTTTGATAAGGTTAGAGTAACAAGGTTTGGAACATGAATGTGAGTCCCATCAAAACCAGAATTAAAAAAGGATATTTTGGATGATTCAAAGATACCATAATTTCTGATACATCCCTAAATTATAAAGATATATTGACATAAAAATCTAAAATTATGGTGGGATAGTATGTATAGAGATATTTTCGTGTACATATCTCAATCATTGGTATTCCATAATGTTAAGGTTGAACAAAAAAGTCTAATGGTGTGTTGAAACTATTACATATACAAGTAAAAAAATGGGAGAAACCCCCCATGTAATCTATTGTAAGAATCCAAAAAGAACCTGCATCTCATAATTTTATTTGGGAAATAGTTTATCACGATAGAATAGAATCACATTTTAATCCAATAAAATAATATTTATCTCATGAAGAACATTCCTTGATATACATAAGGGAATGGGCGAGAATACATGGAGTGAAACAATCCATTATTTATGATAATGAGCTATGGATAACATCGAGATTATAGAGATATATTCTGAAATATATAGATATATTATTGATCTTTATAATTTCTTATAATTTTCAGATAGATGTTTAGTTTGAGATGACAATTTAATTTCTAGAGGATACAATGAGATCTTTTTTATATATTTCAATGAATATTATGATCAATAACTCCCCTTCAAAGAGTTCTCATATAACATCAACATTTATAATAGAATTAAAATGGAACTATATGAGGTTTTATATGGGAATATTTAGTGGACACTAAAATTCTTGGAAGAAGTTAGATAGTGGAATAAAATATGTTTTAAACATGTCCAATAAATGAGGCAGAAGTATCACTCCATTCAAAAACATATGAAATATTTACCAATTCAATAGAAGTGTTATTTGGATAATATATGATGTGATCAATGGTTTTTAATTATTGATAGGGTGTTCCTTTTAATATCTCCATGGAATTGATTTATGGTATTTGTGATGAATGGGATGAATATTCCTTGAAACATCAGGTCCACTAAGATACATGAGCATGTCTGGGTCATAGTTTCTCACTTAGTGTTATCTCCTCTTCACTCTCAATTAAAATATTTATTCCATGTACTGGTTTGTAGAATGTTAATTCCATACCTTCAGTGACCAGAAATTTCACATATACACATTCCATATTATCATATTAATATTCATTTCATAACATAACAATCCATACGAGAATCATATAGTTCTAGTGCCTGTGGAAGCAACAAAAAAATAATGAATTGTTTAACATCTATGTTATCTCCCACTATGATATTTATAACTGGCACCCCTAATAGACATATGATGCATAGTATGATTCTTCAAAACATGGGTAAATGATGTATAAGAAACGGGTGAGCTCATATACTCACTGAGGGTAAATAAGGGAGATATTAATGACTGCTTGATACTAACAATAAAAAGTAGTATTATAACATGATCATTTCATTCAAAAATTGTTCCCTATATGTTATAGACTATAATACTGAATAATGGAATAAAAAATTAATGTTTATAATAGATGAATATATTAACCCATAGTTCTATCAATGTAATTTCACAAATTATAATAATGTAATATATTTTAATTAACATAGATAACATAAAGAAACCAGGAAAACATTATTATAATAAATGAAAAATTGTAATTATTTATAAAAATAAACCAATTATAATTCTAAATTTTACATCAGGGAAATAAATTGAAAATAATAGAGTAATAATAGGATAATTTCAATCTGATCGATCCACTAGAATCCCCATACTCTCAAAAATGATATGGAGATAAAACATATTGTTAACAATAAAAAATTCATTTTCAAGATGAATTTATAATGAAAATTGAGATAAAATATAATTTACTATCATTGAATAGAATAAGGGGTATTTAAATATAGTTGGGAACCCATATGATCATTATAAATCTAGACATTTGAATAATAATGTTTTTTATATGAATACAAATCTGACCATAAGAATAGTAATCTGACCATCAGTAATAGTAGTATAATCATCAGATTATTGACCTCACATATAGAACTATAAAATAATAAATTTGTCTCTTTTATAATGAAAATATAATATATTTATGTCATGGAAGATGTAAATAAATTTTTAAAAAAATTTAGAACAATTTTTAGTATTTTTGTAAAACCTAACAATTTTATTTACAATTTTATTATGTTTATAATTATTTAAAATAAAATTTATTTTCATAAAATGGATTCATAAATTAATATTATGTTGTATTATAGGATGACTTTATGAGACTATGTACTTTTTCTGAGAGTCATAAAAGAGATGATAATATTTAAATTTTTATTTTATGAAAAAATTGTTATTTTATTTAAAATTAAATTTATCATGTATATAAAATTATATTAATAAAATATATTCAATTTTTAAAATATAATCATTGATAAAATATTTTTGTGAATATTTAATTTTCTAAAATGGTTCAATTTTGGGTGAATCGTGAAATATGCTAATTTATGGTTCTTAACCATAAAAGGAAAATATATAAATTTTTGAGCCTTTGGTGATGTAATAGCCTATTATTTCAAACTCACATGAACCATTAATTATATATATTCACAATAATCAATAATATTTATAGTCTTGAGTGAATATAGTAAACTAATAAATACAATAATAAAAAACTCACATCTCCTCCACATATAAATTCCTCCGCTTCTCGCCACATTTTCCTTGCCTTTATGATTTCCAAATCTATTATAAACCATCTCCAAACTTCTCTCTCCATGTTCAAGTGCCACTGGTCTCAATGAATGACTAATTCCACAATCCTTAAGGATTTCTTCAAAGAGGCGATATTTAAGATGATACATTCTCAAACTACCTAGTTTTATTCTTTCTCTTCTTATACCTTCTCCTCAACACATTCATCCATCGATGCATAATAACTCCAGTATCATGTACATATTGTAATGTTATATTAATAATAGAATGTATTCTATCAATCCATTTTCTTATCTTCTCATATTCAAATAATTGAAATAATTTTCGAAATTAAGAAATCTAGTGTTTTAAACTATATGATATCAGAGACAATCGGTAACAAAACCCATCAAGACAAGAAGGAAGGGAATATTATGGTACAACTGTTAAGGTGGATATATTAAATTGTTAGGGGATAGGTATTCTGGTTATTAGTTCAATAATATAAAAAATAATTTTTCATTTTTGATCAATACATTCTTTTATATCATTCATCTTTATTATATATATTCTACTAATGCCTCAAAATTTGGATGTTGAGTTATCAAATATTTCAAAAAATTGGGAAATTATTGTATCTTAGGTGTATAAATACTCTCTAATAAATTTTTGTGGACTAAAACACCCAAAATATTATGTCATTATTTAATTGGTGTATTTTAATTTCATATTTTGAATGGATTGTCAATCATTATATAAAGACCACATAAATTGCTGGGTGAGATAGATCACTCTTCACATCTGGAGGAATCCTCCATTTCATTAAAAAATAATAGGGTAAGGATAAATATACTTTAGAATATTCTTCTCACGAATAGATTCTATTTCCATATAAGAAATCATATATAGGTAAAATGATTGAGACAAAGGATAATATCATGCTTGAATACATTCCCATTGTGAGGGACTAAACTGGCATGTTCCTTTGACAATGTTTTTGTCTTCATTATAATATAGATTTTGAGTTCTCAATTGAAGATATACTTAGTTCTATGCCTATATTAACGAATCTATTTAGGATGGCTACCATTGAGTAAGAATAAATGAAGAATCAGTTACAAGAGAATATTGTAAAGTGTATTATACACCTGAGTTCTTCAAAGTGGGTGATCCAGTCCACTTCATCAAGAGGAAGGATGGATCAATGCACCTCTATATTGATTATCATGATATCAATTAAAAATAGTAATGATGAAGTATCTCCTTCCATAAATAGATGACTTTTTTGATAAATGATGTGGGGCCAATTATTACTCAATGGTCGACCATTATTCGGGATATCACCAATTAAAGGTAAAGAAGGAAGATATTCTAAAAAATTACTTTTAATATGATATAGAAACTATGATTTCATAGATATCCCCTTATAACTGAGTAATTATCCAACACTTTTCATGGTCAAAATAAATATATTCATTTGTGATTTTGTTAAAAAGTTTTTGGTTGTATTTATAGATGATATTATGATATACTCTATGAGTAAGGAGTATCAGGGGTAGTAATTTAATATTGTGATAAAAAAAATAGGGAGAGGAACTATATTATAATTACATTAAATTATAGTTATGGGTAGAGGATAAATTTTTGATGGGTCATGTTATCTCTAGTAAAGTGAATATGTGGATTGTCCCTATAAAAAGGTAGTAGAATGGTTTCCCCAGCCAACATATGTAAAATATATCAATAGTTTCATTGGTCTTTCAATGTATTAAAGGAGATTTGTGAGGAACTTCATGAAATATTTAATCCCACTAACAATGTTGACTCATAAGGAAGTATTTTTTTGACAGAGTGGTGAATGTGAGGATTTCATTAAAGAGTTCAAAAATTGTCTTATCACTACAAAAATACTTACAATAACCACAAGTAGAGAACAATTCATGATATATAGAAAAACATAATAGAATGGATTTGGTAGTATATTATTTAAAAATGATAATTTGAAATCATATGCCATATGGAAGTAAAAATATCAAGAGAAAAAATATCCAACTAATGATTTAGAGTTAGTGGTTGTGATCATCTTGTTGAAAATCGATAGAAATTTCCTTTACGGGTAAAATTATGATATATATACTATTCATAAGAGCCTAAAATATACATTAAAATATATAGAGATTAATATGATTCATTTAATATAATATGATCACCTCATAGATTATGAACTTTCAATCAACTACCATCTGATTAAAAATTGTATAGTGGTAGATTCTTTATGCAGAAAGGGTCCGACAACATTATCAATGATCATAATTGAGAAGGATAGAGTATTAATGGACATTAAAAGGTTATACATGGGAATAACAAAGGAAATACCATTATCATTACTTGATAAAATAGTTACACAACCATACTTTTTATAGAATATTAAGGACAATCAAATAGATGATGATGAAATTTAGATGAAGCTGAAAGCTGCTAGAAATGGGAGATCCTTAGATATCCAAATTCACAAGGAAGGAAATGTAAGATATGAGAAATTATTATGTGTGACATCAATTCCTATGATAATGATTGATATTTTTATTGATGCACATATTTCAACCTTCTACAACCACCCACGGAGCCCAAATATTAACCAAGTTCTTCAAGAGGATTATTGTTGGGAAAAAATGAAAAACTGTATCCCTAAATATACATCAATGTGTGTGCTATTTCAATAAGTAAATTATGAAATGAATCTGTCAAAGGGGATGATGAAACCATTACTCTTAACTATGTGGAAATGGTAAAACATTAGTAGTGAATTATTCATTGCTCTTTTGAAGACATCCAATAGAAATGATTATATTTGGGTTCTTGTGGATCATCTTATAAACAATGCTCACTATATTAAAATTCAATTGGAGTTATCACTTGATCATATTACATGAATAGATGTCACAAAAGTAGTGAATCTAAAAGGATTACCATTATTGATTTTATCTGATCAATATCTGAGATTTACCACCTCATTTAGTAAAAGCCTCCACAGGCCCTAAACATTGATATGAACATCATTACATATTATCACCCCAATACTAAGGGATATATTGAGTGGACTATTCATAGACCAAAACTATTTTGAGTGTAATATTCATACATTGGAAGATATGTTGAAAGCATAATTAAAATATGTTAAAGGAATATGGCGTCGACATCTTCCTCAATGGATTTCTCATAAAATAATAGTATCAAATCAATTATCCAAATGAAAATATATGAAGTAAATTAATGGACAATAAGTAGAACACATGTATGCAAGAATGATATAGGTGAAAGTAACCTTCTAGGACCTGAAATGGTTGAGGAAGTGGCAAAAAATTTGAAGGCAATTTAGCCACACATCAGTGCTACGCAATATTGGTAGAATATCATTGTAAGAAATCATGGATTGGTCATATAGATTGAGGTTGGGGATAATTTTTTCCTCCAAAAATCTCCATATAAGATATTCATGGGATTCGAGAGTAAGGTAATGTTATTTCAGAGGATAACAAACCCCTTTGATATAATTTAACACGTTAGAGATGTGGCCAATCAACTAGCACTTCCACCAACCAAGTCTCATGTACATGATGCATTCTAGGTATCCCTATTGGGGAAGTAAATTCTATATCCATCACATGAATTGAATTCTCATGTGACACAATTTGAAATTTATCTCCCTTATGATTAGAAGCTTTTTAATATCTTGGACCTTAAAGATAATGTTTTATAGAACAAGACTACTCACCTGGAAAAGGTATAATGGTGGAACCATAAGTTTGAAGAGGAAAAATGGGAACCCGAGGAAGCGATGAAGGACAATTACCATCACCATTATTCAATTAATATGTGAAATAAAATTTGAAGGGTGAAATTTCATAATGGGGTAATAATGTAACAACTAAGAATTTTATTAATAGAGTTTCCTTTCATATAATTATTTCATGTAGTATAAACCACGTACATCATATCAATAAAACCAAAAAACATTATTCTCATAAATGAACAATATTAAATTAATCATAAAAAACTGACAAGAATTAAAAATCATACACTAGGATAATAAAGAGAATATAAGTGAATAAGAATAGGTTAATTTGGATATCCTCAATCCACCAAAATGACCGTACTCATGAACAATGATGTTGAAATAAAATATATTTTTAATAATAAAATATATGTATTGAAGATGAAATTATATATAAACATGATATAATATATAAGATATTAAATAATTAATTCAATAATATGTATTTAAAAGATCGAGGGAACTCATATGACCTTTATAAATATGATCGTTTTAATAGTAATCTGACCATTGTAAGATTACTCATACCATTTTAATAGTAATCTAAGGGTTACAAATTGTGAAATGAAAATTAAAATAGTAACTTCACCTATTTTGATGTAAAATAAAATTTAGGCATCCTATAAAATTATAATATAATATATTTATATCATTTTAAAAGTAATTTTTTTGAAATGATAAATTATTCATTGGTATTTAATTAAAATATATTTATTTTATTATACATTTTAGATTGAAATTAATGAATTAAAATATAATTTATATTCATAAAATGGATTCATATATTAATATTATGTTTTTTTATAATATATTGATGTGAGACTGTAACTAATTTTTCAAAGTGTCATAAAATCAATTATAATATTAAAATTAGTATTTTTTAATTATACTGTTGTTTTTTAAAATAAATTCATCATATTTATAAAATTATTTAATATAAGGTTATATTTTATTAAAAAATATAAACATTCAAAAATGTTTAGGTGTAATTTTTAAAAAAATTCTAAAATTTTTCAACTTTGGGGGAACAGTGAAATACTTTAATTTAAAGTATTTAACATTATACGCCAAGTATATAAATGTTTGTGTAATGGATGATGTAAGAACTCGTTAGTTGAAACTAACGTAATCTGATTACTATATATAAATATAAGAAATATTAATAATGATTGTACAGAGACAAAATAATAAACTAATTATTATGATAATCAAAACATTATTCTCCTCCCCATACAAATACTTCCCCTCACCACCCCTACTCCTAAAACATTCTAAGCCTTGAATATTTCCAAATATCCACCAAAAAATCACTTCCCCATGATCCCCACTTCTATTTTATATTTCTCTCACCAAAATTGTAACACCTTGTTACCATGAGTAGGTAATTTTCAATGTTTTATAATTCCCCTTTTTGTTAAAAATCCATTTATGATATTTTTCGTGGTTTTCTAAAGACCTAAGAATAGGAACACGTCGTGTACCATAAGTACATGATGTGTACGTAGTGAAGGTTTCAGGTCGTGAGTGGGGAGTCCATGTTGTGAGCTGGTGAACACTGTGTACCTAAAGTGCACATCATGTATGGGCTTAATATCAGATTTTTAACCCTAGGAGATGGGTTTTTCGGCATACTTATCTAGTATGGTCAATACATCGGGACCCCATTGGTATACGTCATGACTCGGCCCATGCCCATATTAATGTCATGGATTTGGATTTTTTCTCTTGTCCCTTTTCCTTCCAGACATTGTGTCTCTCAACATAGATATGGTCTGGGGCATTTTTGAGAGAGTCGACTCCTTCTAGATCGAACCAAACGTCTTGGGATATCTGTTCTTCTTGCAGTGTGATTCCTTGGTAAGTGTTCCCCCTCATTATTCATGTTTCTCTCTTCCTTTCCTCTTAGGTTTTAAATGGATAATATTGGTAATATGGATCCTTATATTTTGTGTTGGATCATACTACTAAGTAATGTTTTAGGTCTTCTACATCTTGGTTCTCATTGACAAGTGTCTTTTCAAGTGTCAATATTTGGTAAAGGGGTTGTTGTTTCCATCCTGACATGACTAATTTTATACCATCGTATTGCTTGATTTATTTAAATTACTAATTTAAATTCAATTTCATAATTTTTCATTCAATTGCCTTGATCCATACCAAATTCTAATGAATTAGAGGATTTTAAATGGATTTGGAATAAAAATCTAGAAAACCCTTAATTACATCGAATTAGGTTGGGTTTATGGAAATTTTCTGATTTAAATTGTTGAATTTTAAATTATAGATTTGATGGAAATGATTTCAATTAAATGGTTATATTTAATTGTGGAAATTAATTTCTAAAATAATTTTATTAGTGTTGAAAGGATTTAAAACTCACGAAAATGGATTAAAATGACTTGATAGAAACCTAGTGGTTTTATCTTGTGAAAAAATACATGTTTTTTAATAAAACCTATATTGGATTTAAATGGAAAAAAATTGTAATTTTTGAAAAAGATGAATGGTATTGATTATATTTTAAGAAGTCTGAATATAGTTTAAAAATAATTTAATAGTGCATGGAAGCCTTAGTTAGGTAGTGAGTTATTTGAATACACTTCACGCTATGGAGACGATTTAAAACATACATACAGCGGGTCATATCCCCAAAGTGTTGGTGACATGTCTCCTTTGGCCAATTTCATAGGGACATGTGTTTAAACATTTTTTTAGTTCACACAGAGAGTGTATAATCCTATAGTTGGTTTATAGTATCATACCACATATAAGATGACCATGCTGCTCGCATGTTTATTTATATTTGAGACATAAATGTATCCCAATGTTTGTTACAAATAATTTACATGCCTGTTGTATTTATATTAATAGTTTTATATAAATGTTTTACTTAATCAATTTTTTTGAAATATTCAATCTCTTGAAATGTAATGTCGGTACATTGAATTTATTTTCCATCATTTGGAATATTATATCATGTTTTTTATTAATATTTTTTGAATTTACAAACATTTTTTTATTCAAAAATTGAAGGATTTTATATAGAAATAATAAAATTGAAATATTTTTTAGAATCTTTGGTTGTATCTTATTGGGCAGAGGATCAAACCCTACTTTTTCCTTCGAGTGTTTGTAGACTATCTTTTTTCAGGCTCGAGCAAATGGAAGTGATATATTAGAGGTGGATCCAACTATTGAGCTTTAGAATTGGTGAGTTGATCCCTTAGGGTCCTTGGCTCTATTTTCCTATTTATTACTTCCGTTTTTAGTACTTTGGATTTCAGTATTCTTTATGTTCTAATAAATTTACTCTTAGTTGAGTTTTCTTCTTGATACAGATATTGTCTTTTATCTTTCCTTCCTTGTTATGGTGGAAAAAATTGTTACCATTTGTAGGTTGTATGATGCCTGATGCTAGTCATCAGCCCATGGCGATTAGGACCACCCTTCAGGTTATGTTAGCATCGGCTTGTTTATTGGCTTACCAGGTTACCTGAGATGGATATCGGCTTACAAAGGTACTGAGGCTGGTTCGCGACAAGATGTTGATATTACTTTTTCATGTAGTTAGTATGCATATTTTAAATCGTCTCAGGACATATGTGGTATCTATGATTGAGTACCTAGATAGCTCTCACCAAAATGAACCATAAGTCTCTAGTTGTATTTATGGAAAGATATCTTGTGTATTAGTTCTAGAATTTTCCCTATAGAGATTTGGATAGGTTGAAATAAAAATATTGTTTTCCCATCTGTTGAGAATATTTTCTCTTTATACTCATTTTGGGTGTCAATATAATGTATTCTTTTAGCTAATTATGTTACATAGAATCATGCCTCTGAGAAAAGAGTTGAATCAGTTACAGGAACATGCTTCTCCTGAACCTTAGCAAGAAAATCTAGTTGTTGATCTGAATTTGGTTGAGGTGATTGTGTGCACTCTCTATGCTCTTGGACAGGATCCACCTCCAATTACCACTTAGGCTCCAATGGTGGATCCTCAGAGGGATGTTCTTCAGAATCTTTATCATGAGTTCTATGGCCAGAAGACAACAGTATTCAAAGTCTTAACTGATTCTCAACATGATGAGGAATGGTTGTAAAAGACATAATTTCTGTTTGAGTTCATGGATATAATGTAAGTGATTAGAGTGAAGTGTTCTAACTTCATGCTGGATGGACCCAAAAATAGATGGTGGGAGATGATGGTAATGGTAGGAAAAAATGAGGGATTATATTGGAAAGTCATGAATGTTATTCTCAAAAAAATATTTATATCGAGAGTCAATGGTGTCAACCTAGGAAATGGAGTTTTTCAAGCTTGAGCAGTCTAATAAAACCGTGACCTATTATTCAATTCATATTTCTGGGATGGTGTTATTTTCTCCAAAGATTTTATCTAATGATAGGATGAAGGATTGATGGTTCATGTTGGTACATCTATTGGATAACTATTATATGGTTCTATTTCTAAATCATTCCACTTATGACAATGTGCTAGATAGGAAAATGATGGTTGATTTGGACTTGGCTAGCAAGTTAGGGTTGACGATAATTCTCTTTCATCCAAATGGTAACATTTTTTCAGTTATATAAAAATGAAAGTGTGATGATCCTCAAGGATTTTCTAGATGGAAGAGTCATTAAAATGATTATTAAAATCTAGTGGGACGTTAGTTGACTAGTTATCAGTGTGCAAATCAAGACATTTCAGGAGGTTTTTCACTACGACACCTATGAATTATAGCTCCAGCAGACATTCAAGAAACTAATTGAGGTTATTCCATCACTTCTCAACTCCGTGAAGTGCGACATGATTATCTTATCCTCTTAAAAATGAGGGGAAATTAAATTCATTGATTCTAATTGGGTTCCAGCCAAATTCAACTGGAATGATGCTACTTTACACAGTAGAAGAGTCTCCAGAGGAAGAAAACACATGTCCAGTGGCTGTGAAAGGTACCATTACCATTTATTCATCATTAGTGACTACTCTTTTTGATACTGGTGCATCTTACACTATTATTTCAACTTATGTTGTTAACCTGCTAAATATTCCTATGGAGAAACTGTCTTTTTCAATGGATAACACTACACCCCTTGGTACGAAGAGAGAGTGGGGCCTCTCTTGTCCTTTATGTGTCTTCTCTCTATCTGAGGTCGAGAAAACTTGGAGTTTTTTGGTTATTGAAATGAAATACCATGATATTGTATTCAGGATGGATTGTCTTATTTTCAAAAAAAGACAAAATGGATTATTATATTAAAAGGGTCTATATTGCTACACCGAGTGGGGTGCTTCTTCTTCTTCATAGAGAATGGGACCCAAGGTACAGTAGATCCAGACCTTCTTATCCAAAGTTTGGAAATGCGTTATCAATGTTTTCATTTTATCTAGGGTAAGATTCAATTGGTGGTGATCATACCCCAGTCTTTATTGAATTTTCCAACATGATTCCTTTAGATTTCTCTGGTCTGTCACCAGTGAGAGAGGTTGGGTTTTATATTGACTTGATGAGTTGTACTCAACCAGTCATTATCCCATCTTGCCACATCGCACCAACATATCTGAAACAGCTGTATTCTCAGTGGGATGATCTTCTTGAGAAATGATTTATTTGTCCATGTGCATCACCTTGGGCAGTGTCGGATCTCTTTGATAAGAAGGCTGATGGTTCTCTTTTCAAATGTGTTTATTATCAAATTCTCAATAGTGTTACAATAAATAAAAAAATATCTATTTCCATGGATTGATGATATGTTTGATCAGATAAAAGGGTTGATGTGTTTTTTAAAGATCGAGCTTTGATCTGGTTACCATTAGTTGAGGATAACTTAACCTGACAATCAGAAAACCACCTTTCGAATTAGGTATGGCCAATACAAGTATTTTTTATGCCATTTTGTTTAAAAAATTCTCATGTTGTTTTCATAAACATAATGAAAAATATTTTCCTTGAGTATCTTGATATTTTTGATTCAGTCTTTGTGGATGAAATTCTTGTTTACTCAAATTACAAGGAGGATCATGTCCATTAACTGAGAATTGTTCTAAAACTTCTACGAAATCACCAACTTTATTCCAAGCATTCTATGTGTGTCTTCTATATTCACAATGTGAAATTCATTGGACATGTGGGGTATGAACAGGGTAAATCAGTTTATCATTAAAAGGATATGTATAATATTACTTGGGAGAAACCATGAAATGTCTTCGAGATTTTGAGCATTATGGCCTTAGTCAGATATTACTGCAGGTTCGTGAAGGACTTCTCAATGTTGGCTTCTCCAATGACTGCTCTGGCCCAATGTGGGTTGAAGAATTCATGGGTTGATAAATGTAAGATTTCTTTTTTCATGTTGAACCATCTTTTGACTATTATGCCGGTGTTAACACTTCTAAAAGCTGGGTTGGGATATGTGGTCATTTTTTATGTAGCAGGTTTTGTCTTGGGTTGTGTTCTTTTATAGTGTGATCATGTTATAGAATATGGATACTTTCATCTTAAGATAGATAAAAACAATTATCCTATTCATGATCTAGAACATTAATATGTGATTCATGCACTTAAATGTTGGGTGCACTACCTTTTTGGAAAATGGTTTATGGTTTATTCAGACCAGAAAATCATGAGTTATATCTTCTCTAAAATGATTCGAAAATTCGGTCGAATAATTGGGTGGAGTACTTATAGTATTATGACATTGACATCACTTATACCCTAGGGAAATGGAATGTCATTTCTGATGCTCAAAGAATTAATTTTCTAACCCAGGCAGTGAAAAAATCATAGAAAAAGTGGTGTTTGATGGATCTTTTTACATAGTTGAATATTGGAGTTCAAGGGGAAGGGGATGGTGTTTCTTTTGCCAGCATTCAGTCAATTTCATC
This sequence comes from Viscum album, assembly GCA_963277665.1. NCBI lineage: Eukaryota > Viridiplantae > Streptophyta > Magnoliopsida > Santalales > Viscaceae > Viscum > Viscum album. Next base: position 619,913,880 of record OY728128.1, read on the forward strand.
TATTCTTGATATGATTATCCAAGACAAACATCTTTATAATGAGTTCCATAGTATTAGAGAATTCCATTATAGTGGGGAGAGAGTTTCACAGTGGTTATTTTATAAAGAGGGAATCATATACTATCAGAACCACTTCGTCATGCCATTTGTAGTGGGAAATGTAGAAATGGGGGGTTTCTGTAATTCTAAGATGGTTGTGTACCCAAGAACCACTAAGATGTTCTATGACATGAGGTAGTAGTTCTGGTTCATAGGTATGAGATAGGAAATTACTGAGTTTGTCTCTTATTTCTATACATGCTAATATGTGAAACCCTAGCACCATAAGCCTTTGATTTTAATTCAGTCACATTCATTCGCCACATGGGAGTGGGAGGAGATCTCTATGGACACTGTAGTTATGTTTCCACGTACCAAAATAACGAATAATGTGATATGGGTCATGATTGATAGGTAAACTATGTTATCCCACATTATACCCGTTTGAGATATGGACAAATTTGAGGAGTTGGTAAATCTTTATGTTAATGATATTGTTTGTTTGCACAAAGTACCATTTCCTATAGTTTCTAACAGGGATCATCAATTTACTTATCACTTTTGGAGAGGACTTCAAGAGGAACTAGGATCTCTAGTTCATTTGAGCCCAACCTATAATCTGTAATCGGATGGCCAGATAGAAAGAACTATACAGATTCTCAAGGATATACTTCACTCTATTGATAACTACTTTTGTGGGTATTGGGATGATCCCATAGGGCTGTTTGAGTTTTTTGACCACAATAGTTACCAGTCCATGAAGAGAATGGCACCTTTTTATGCCTTGTATGGATGACCTTGTAAATATTAATTTTGTTGGTTGAAGGTCAGTTAATGATCTTTGGTTTGACCATAATTAGTGAAGGAGACTACAATAAATATTCAGCTGATTCATCAAAGGATGCTGATAGAACAAATCTAAAATGATTCTTATGATGATTGATACCATAAACAGTTGGAGTACTTTGTGGGTGACTAGGTTTTCTTGAATTTTTTACCCCGGTCTGGTCATAGATGTCTTGGGAAGAAAGGAGATATTTCTCTATTGTTTGTCGGAGCTTTTGAGATAATTGAGTGTGTGGGTAATGTTTTGTATCATTTGGCACTTCCTCCAAAGCTGACATCGATACATAACATGTTCCATGTATTGAATGTGAGAATGTATCTTTCGGATATATCTCACATTTTGAGTTTGAGAGATCATGAGAATGATCATGATTTATATTTTTGACTGAGCAACCAATTAGTATAGTTGATTCTGAGAACAAGTTACTTCATGGGAGGATGATAACTTTGCTTCATGTGCTATGAAAACATGGTGCATACAGTCATGATACGTGGGAACACGAGGCACGATTGAGAGAGAATTGGCCTTATCTTATTGACATGAAAGCTTCTTCATGGGAATTTTAGGGGAATGAAGTTTTTATGGGGTGGAGGTTTTAACATGTCGTTACCTTTATTTGGTAATTTTACACCATTTTTAATTCCCATTTTCATTAAAAAATCTTTTGTGTGTTTTTTATGGGTTTACTACAGACTGAAAAATAGGTATGTGCCATGTACCTGAAGTACATTCCATGTACATGGTGTGGGTTTTACGTTGTGAGTGGGGAGGTCTTGTTGTGATATGGTACATGTCTTGAACATGAATTACACATCGTATAGCGACTAAATATCAAATTTTCAACCTGGGGTGATAGGATTTTTGGCACATTTATCTATCATGGCCTACGCGTTGAAACCCCTTGGTACACATCACGACTCAGCCCACACATAACTTAAAGTATCATGTATGAAATTTTCTTCTAGGCATTTTTTCTAGAGTTCATTTCCCTTGACCTTGAGAAGATCTAGTGAATTTTAGGGAGACTGACCTTATTCTGGCTCTAAACAAACGACATAGGATCTTCATTATTCTTGTGGTTTGATTCCATGGAAGGTGTTCCCCCTCATTATTCATGTTTCTCCCTTCTTCTCCTCTTGGTTTTTCAATAGATCATCATTGAACTGATGGATCCATGTCTTGAGGTGTTGGATATTACTACTAGGTATAGTTTCGTGGTCTAGTACACCTTGGTTCTCATTGAGTGTTTATATAGCGAGTGTCATTCTATTATAAAGAGGTTGGTGGTTCCATCCCGACTTGCCAAATAGATTACCATTATATTTATTTACATATTTTAGTTTCATATTTAAATTTAATTGCTTAATCATTATTTAAATTACTTTGATAAAAACCCAATTCCATTGAAATTAAAAAAAAATTAAATAGTTTTGGCATAGAAATTTGAAATACCCATAAGTCCAATGAAATGGGGTGGGTTTATGGAGATTGTGTGATTTAAATTGTTGAATTTAAATTATTAATTTGATGGTAATGTTTTAAATAAATCTATTGAATTTAATTGTGGAAATTAATTGAGAAAAATGGAGGAATTAGTTTTTAATGGATTTCAAACTCATGCAAATGGCATAAAATGATTTGATTGAAAACCAGTTGTTTTATCATGTGAAAATAATGTTTTCGAATAAACCTTGTTTTAGTTTAATATGTAATGAAATTGGAATTATTGAAATGGAATAATAGGATGGATCATATTTTAAGAAGTCTTAAAATAGTTATCCCATCAAGTAATAGTGCATGCATGACATATATATTTAGTGAGTTATTTGGATACACACTACGATACGACAACATTTTAAAATATACATATGGTGGGTCACATCCCTGACAGGTTGGTGACAAGCCTATTTTGGCTAGTTTCATAGGGACTTGTGTATACACATTTTTATGAGTTCACATAGTGATTTTAGAGACCTATATCTGATTAATACTATCATACCTTTTGGAAGATGGCCATGTTTTTCGTTTGTTTATTTTATTTGAGATATAAATTTATACCAATGTTTCTTGGAACTACATTACATTCCAACTAAATTTATATAAACTATTTTATATAATTTTTTTACATTATACATTGTTTTTGAAATGTTCCATCTCTTGTAATGAAATGCATGTGCTTTCAATGTATTTTCCATCATTTAAAAAATATATATCATGTTTTTCATAAATATTCTTTTCAATTTCCAAACATGATTATTTTTAAAATTGAATGATTTTATATGGACAATATATATTTGGTATATATTGTGGAATCATTGGTGGTATCCTATTTCCCTCATCCTCACACCATACTTTTTTCTTCAGGTGTTTTTTGACATTCTTCTACGAGGCTTGAGCAAAGGGAAGGGATCTCTTGGAGGTGGATCATGCTGCTGAGCATTGTACCTGGTGAGTTCTGTCCTTTGGGACCTTGGGGCTATTTTCCTGTTTAGTAAATTGGGTTTTAGTATTATTTATTTTATGACTCTTTGTGTTCGGGTACTTTTACTCCTAGTGGAGTTTTCCATTTGATATGCATATTATCTTTTATATTTGCTTCTATGTTCTTGTGGAAGAAATATTTCCCACTTGTAGGTTCTATGATGAAAAGTGTTAGTCATCGTCCCATGGGGATCAAGAACACCCATCATGTTATGTTAGTACTGGCATGGTTATCAGGTTACCAAGGAACTCATGCTAGTTCGTGACAAATATATGTATTCAATGATCCCTAAGGGGTTATTCAAGGAGGTGGTATTAAAGAGGTATAATTCTCAAACTATCTCTTTTAATTTCATTTCTTCTTCTACCATCTCATCACCTAATTCATAAATAAAATAGTAATTAATCTAGTATAATTTCTATACTATAACTTTATATTTCTAATGAGAAATCTTTTATCCACCCCTTTTCTTATCTACTGTTATTCAACGAAATGAAACCATTTTCCAAATTATGGTAGTTAACCATCTCTATGGATAATGAATTTTCATTTTCTATTTCCACCTTTATTGAATGTCATAAAAGAATTAATACGGATAATTAAGATTAAAATAAATATATTATAGATTATTTAATTTTTTTAAAATAACATATTGATATCATATTAAGTAATTTCAATCTAGGATGTGAGGGTTGGTAAAACATCTTAAATGAACCAAAAACATAATTATAACCATTACATCAACAAACCATCCCCATTTTATAATAAAAATGATATATGGGAACATTTATAATTAGTAATGTCCGTGATTAGAATTTTATTAAACTTTTGGAGTAGTATATTTATTTTACCAAAACATCCATAATTATACACTACATAACCGACCATGAAGCCATGAAATAAACACTCCCAGATCAATGAAATTGAACACTATAACTCATCAAAAAGGCTATAACTAACTTAATTAGATTAAAATAAATAAAACAAATATGTGATATGGTATCAATTATGTAATTAATAAATATTATTTTATTATAATTAAAATTATGTACAAGTGCAGAATTCATTCAGATAGAAGGTAAGGGATCTCTCTAAAACTTTATTTTCTATTTGGGTAACGCTTTTCTGCTCTTCATGTAAATTAATTTCTAAATTATTATTATATATTTTTACATTATTATGTATATACATTATTATAAAATATATCTCTCCCTCAATAGATGTTACTTTAATGTGTAAATACATGTTTTAAAAGGATCCCACATTAATTCCCCTTGATATAAAAACCCAATTAAAGGGAACCTCTCAGATTCTTTCGAATTTTCAAGTAAAATCCATAAAATGTTCAATGCCTATAATTTTTTAAAAATAACTCATTTTAACATGAAAAATAGTTTAAATTCATTTCTGGTTTTATGTAAATAATTATTCCTTTATCATTTTTAAAAAACAACTTAATATTTTCCCTAAAATCGCACTACAATGGAACATTTCTAAATTTACCTAGACACTCATTGCCATGTTTTACCTTAATTTCGAAATTATTATTCATGATCAATTATTTTATTTTAATTTATGACTGTAAAATAATTATTTAATCCCTTATTTGATGGACACAATTATGACACACCCTCTGGTTATGTCTTATTACATGATTATAAAACACATTTCATTCCACGGGTAAGCATTATATTTATCCATTATGTTTCATTTCATTATATGTCATACATATTCATGTACATTTGATTATGGGTGAAAATATATTATCAAAACACATTGGATAATGTTTTATTCTCATGATATGTTATTTTTGGGATTAGGGAGTAACTCAAATCCATTAAAATAATTTGTCCACCATATGATATCATCTTGATAGTAAGCCATGATACTTATTTATATCATGATATATGTTACTAAGCGACTCATATATTACCATGATCATATTTGTTCATATTTTATATCATTTTTCTATATATTTTTCTAAATGATTAATTCCTTTTATTTTATCATGTTATTCCTTCTAACTTGGTTATTATGCTTCTTTTCAATGTTTATTCCCATATTTTGATTTTTAGCTTATATATTTTGTCTATTTATTCCCTAGGTTATCTGATATAGTTCTACAATCTCAAAGGTAGTTAGGATCTCATAATTGAGATTATTATAAATATCATTTCTTGAGTTTAATTTATTCTAATTATGTACCTACTCTTTCAAAGGCATCTGAATATTGGATCCTTGGTTTGTATTTAATAAATAATTTTTCTTAAAATCATGTAATAATATATTGAAAAGTATTCAGTTTATATGATTAATCAATTATGAAACAAATAAAATGATACAAGATATAATAAAATAATCATAAAATATAAATATTGTCACAAAAATGAAATACCAAAAAATCCTTTCCTTAATATTCAATCATCATTTCCAAGAGTATCATAGTGGGATGACTTTACAACCCAAACCATTGTAATATTAAAGGTTTAAACACAAGACTATCATTGTTGGAAATTTAAATTATTGAACATAGTTTACTCCCCCATTCCATTACTATATTTCTAATGAGATATCAATATTTACCCAATTCATTAGAGGGAGATATAGGTATCTCCCTTCCATGGTTATAATTTTACGGCCATCCTTATTTATAGTATAAGAACCTCCTTTTATAATAACCTAACCAACATGTGAAACAATAATTTAAAAAATATAATATAATTAAAATCATACCTATGAGTCCCAAAAAATCATAAAACATTCTTCATATGATCACATCATAACTCAGGAAAGGAAATGATTTTCATTGAAATTTATCAATTCACTATAGAAAAAATAGAAAATTAATTGTTTTCATATTCATCACATCGACATAAACATAAACATCTATAGAAATATTAATAATGTCATTTATTTATAATATCCCTAATAAATAATGAAAAAAATGAAACAATTATATTATATACGAAAATTTCATGAAAAGATCAAAAAAAAATTCAGGAAGAAAATAAACATTATATTTTGAAAATCACATTTAAAATACAAATATTTTAAAATTTTAATTTAAAATTTTAATTTAAAAAAAAATTAAATTTTAAAATTAATATTTAAAATATTTAATGTACATGATGTGGTTAAATTATATTCAAGACACCTATTTTAAAATTCATTCTTATATAAAACAATTTTAAAAAGTTAAAAAGTACATTTTTAGAAAACTATATGACATTTCCTTTTAATGGTTTTTAATAAATTTAAAACATTGTTACAAATTTTTTTATAAAATACCAATATTATATTAAAAACCATATTTAAAAGGCTTTTAGAAAAGATTTATATGGATGAAAATGTTTTTTTGGCCAATGAGAGAAATAAAGTAGATTTCCATTAATTCCTATTTTCCATCTCTTTAATACTTAAGGTAACAAAAATTAATGGAATTTTTTTTCAATTAATGACCTTTTGATAAGAAAAATGTAGTATTTCTTGACTCGTAGATCAAAATATTTCATCATAAGAATATTTATTATAAATAATACAGAAAAAATAATGATATAAAAACATAAAACCCACTAATATTGGTAACTTTTGATTCATAATTCCAATGAATGAAAGTACCATATAGGGATATTTTTATCAAATAATTTTCATGATATAAATAAAAAATGGCAATAATGTGTATTATATAAACCATATAAAAAAACATGTGGTGTATAAGGCATGTTTTACAATGAAATAGATGTGTAACGAAAATATATTACCTTTGTTATGAATCAATTTACATGAATTAGATCCTCCTATACAATAAATATAGATTCTTTATACATCTATTAATGTACTATATTGATATCCCATAGTAAGTTTTTGAATTCCTACTGGGATACACAAATTTAATTATTTATTAAACACAGATAACCTACTAAAAGTGTAGTACATGGTAAGGCTGACTGTCAAACCCGCGTGGAAAGATCATATTCTTTAAAATAATTGTGATTTAAATTTTCCTTTGACTTTTTTAATTTCTGAAAAGAAACAAAGTACATCAAATATTAGGTTTCAAATTAAAAGATTAGGCATTCCAAGTGTAGTAACTTTCCAGAATGTGTACTATGGACTAAATTATTAGTTTATTTATTCAAGTATTGTGTGGGAATTGTGTTGGCAAGGATCCTTAGTCCTGGTATCCCACCCAAATCCTATGATTTCACATTTTGAATGGTTATCTACTAGGTTTAATAAAAAAATTGGTGACCCAAAACCTTGTTTAAACATAACTGACAAAGATTTCATAATGTTCATATAAAAACTAAGGAGATTAATTGAAATGATAAAATAGAAATACTCAATTAAAAATTAATGGTCATGAAATTGAAAAAGAAATATATTTCAAAGAGATTAATTGAGTCTTAACAATCCATAACATGAATAATAAAATGAAACAAATCCAAAGAATCACCCCCCCTATAATCATGTCACATGACACAAAAGAATCAACTTTCCCATGCTAACCATGTTGGGAACAAGAATCATGGGTACCTAAAGAAGAAAATTGATGACTAATGGTGGTGAGTCCTAGCTCCAGATCATCACTTCATGTGTGTGTCTCCTCTGTGGGGTCTTTCTTGGCCTCTTCTATCTTCAGAGTGTGTTGGATGGGCAGCCTAGGGGCTCTATTTATAGGTAATCACATCAAATCCTTGATCATGTATACAATTAATTTTATACACACCAACATAGTAATTATGTGTAACTTGGTTACATGACTTGTAATCACTCAATTTTCAGGTTTCTCAAATCTTGGAAAAATATTCTCTAAAATATTTCCCCATGAAATGGCACATCATGTAGTGTAGTTAGAAAAAGTATAATGGTCTTTCAAATAGTGTATTGAAGTCACAACATTTCTTATGTGGCTAATAAGTTTAATGGTAGTCATGAAATAGAATTGTAATACATGAAATTTAATTTTTTAACATGATATGTAATTTAATTACACGATGTCTAATCTATTTGATCCAGAATCTCTATTTGATCAATTGTCCTCAAGGCTGGAATCTCAACATAGTCCAAAATTCATTCATAATATGATGCATAAAATATAATTTCAATAAAAAAATTGATCAAAATGTAAAGTTAAATGTTCAATAATCATATGTAGAAAATTATTCAATGCCACACTTTTCAAAGAAACAAGATTACCAAGTATTTAAGTTTTTTCTATTAAAATATCAAATTTTATTCATTTATCGATCATTATTTTTAAATTAATTACTAATATTCATTCCACTTGTAATTTACCTCAAATTAAATTTTTTCTCATTATTAGGGTATAAATTAATATCATTTGGCATATACCTGAAAAACATGTTACTTACCATACGCTAGCAATCAAACTAATATTTCTACCATGTAAAGATAGAGATCACAATTAATTATTAGGGATTCACACTTAAGAATCAATTGAGTATCAAGATTTAGGGTAGGTAGGTAAATTATGTAGAAATACTAAAAAATAATGTTCGACTCTAAATCATTTATTAGGATTATCATATAAAATATTAATAAATATCTCCCATTACATATCTTATTTCTCACTTTAAACCAAAATCTAAAATTTTCCCATGATACATATAAGCACAGTGGAAGAATCAATCTATATTTCTCTTTATTTATTTTCATATATTTTGTTTCTTTTTTGAATTCTATTCTTATTTGAAATTTCACATCCACCACCTAACCACATATGATCCAAAAATATTTGGCCTATAGACTGATGATTTATGATCCTCCAAAAACATAACCCAATTTGTTTCATTTTTTTATTTTTAATTCATTCTTAAATTTTTTTAGAATGTTTTGAATAATAAAATTCATTAAATGTTTTCATGGAAACTACTCATATCTTAATAAAATATACCATATAAAAATATCTACAATGGTACACCTTATAAATTCTTCTCCCATAGTTATTATTTTAAATATCTAGAAAAACATATAAAGGAAGGTATGGATGGATACAAATAGTCTTATAAGATGGGTAATTTCCTAAAAAGTATTTCCAAGGATTCTACAGGACTAAAAGTTGATTAATTCATGGGGGTCTTAGTATAAGGTCTAACCAAAAGAATTCCTCGATCATTTTAAAAGTTCTTCAATTCAGTCATACCTTTGATAATTTGGAATGCATGTTCTAGAAAAAAACATGCATGAGATTTTTATGCAATATTATATATAAATAAGTTTAAAATATTGTATTAATTGATTTCTTAAGAATGGGATGAATTGTTGGGGAAATCACTTTTAAAAATTAATAATAATAATTAAATCAATTAATAAAAATACAAAAAAATCAAATAATAACCAATTAAAAAAATTACATTTACAATTATGAACATTCTCCTCAAATCATGATTTTAGAAATCATAACAGGAAATCGTATATCTGTTAATACTTTCTCCCACTTTTCCCATTAAAATATATTAACAATGAAAGTTAAATACATGGAATAGAAATTATCCTAGGTAGTTTATGTCTCATAGTATAGTCAATTAAAAAATAAATCAAATGTGAGGAATGGAATTTCAATTAAAACTAAACTATAAAAACATTTAATGTGGGGGGAGAATGGAAAAATATTAAATTAAAATTCTTACTCACCTATCAATTTTACACTTCAAACATGGGTTCTACATGTTCTAGTTCAACCATTTCATGACGTGAAATTCCTCTATAGCATGTTATCTTCTTGATTACCTTTGTACGATTCTTACATTTATGGTCCTTCAAAAATAAAAATACAAAATTGAAATTAGATTCCCCCACACTGAAATTATAAATTAATTAGTGATGAGTAATATTCCTAAAAATTTAATATAAATAATGAATAATACTAACACATGGGTTACCTCCTAAAAGGGCTTTTGTTTACCATCATATGCTCCACCATACCTATTTCAACTCTAGGAGGTTTATGGTGGGAAAAATGTTACCAGATATGGATCTATAAAATGTCAATGTCCGGATTCCTCAGGGTATATTGGTCCTCTCCCTTTATTTGAAACTAATTCCACTCTACTACTATTGAAAAATTTCTCTATCTCAACATGCCCAATATTGCAGTTTTTGGTCCATCATGAAAAATAAAATGGCAGTTCACTAACTGCACAAACATTTCTCCTTTATTGAATTTTTCATCAATTAGTGTTCCTCCATTATCTTTAGAATTTTATAGCACTTTATTACCTTAATTCAGCATGTTCTTAATTTCTTCTTCACATTACACAATAAATAATTCATCTCTTCTTCCATCGAAAAGAATGCCCTATTATTTTAGTAAATTAATTTATGAGAAATCATCATTTTTATATATATATTATACATTTCCTGATGCAAATTAAATTTCAATTTTGATCCTCTAACTCTTAAACTCAAATCTCTAATGAAAAAATCAACTAATACCCTTCCTGTAGCTATGAATGGTCTTCCCATGATTATTGGGATCTTTTATTCATCCTTTTCAATCACTAGAAAATTTACTGTAAAAAAGATCATATATACATTTATGAAGACATATTCACATAGTCCATGAAGACGTCTCACTATTTTATCAGCAAGTTGATGCATAACTCGACAAGGATACATCTCCTTTATTCCCAGACTCTTTAAGTTTGCATATGACATGATATTTACAATGTCACGTAATTATCATAAAGAACTAAAATAATAATTTTTAATAATAGTAATTGTAATTGAAAAGGTTCATGGGTATCTATCGTTCTTTGGTAGGATGCTTGAAACTACTGCTGATATTTCTCCTACCACTGGAATGGTGGCTAATTCTTTATGATTTATTTTTTGGTCACCAAATCCATCATGAACATTTTGTAGAAAAAAAAATTTAGAATTTCTTCAAAAAAAATTAATGTTGATGTGTATCATTTTGAACATCCCTAAAAATAGTTTTTATCATTATTTTTAATGTTCATTTCCCAATATAGAAATGGTAGTGGTGGTTAGTACTATCCTTGTGCTACTTCATCATTGAGTTACTCATATTCTCTATTATTTTCTTTATTTGATTCAACTAGTTCTCTATTATTTCTTAAAAATTCATTGTCACATCCTCATTTATTCTTTCCAAATCTAAGAACTATGTCTTCCACATATGCACAAGGTTGTTGTTATGGACATCCTAAAAGCTCTCATATTTTTTATTCTCTATGTTTCTTTGATATTTTAACAACATTACATTCTAGGTTACTCGTTCTATCTTATCGGTTTTGTAAATAATTTCTCATTTATCTTATTTCAATTCCTTTATTTCTTGATTATTATTACATCTCTTTAAGTGAAGATCCATTTGTGGTCATAAATGTTTCAAGGGGTCCCTTTAGTAAATGGAATTGACTAGTCATTATTGGCCCTTAATTTTGTGTTTAAAAATTATGTTTCCTTGGATAAAATACATGGACATGATTCTGATTTTGATGTTGTGGTTGTTGTAGACTCCATCCCCATGCTTAATTTTTATGATTAAAAAATATAATTTGAATCTTCAAAAAAACATACCTTGGAGACTTTGGTTGACCACTATTATGTCCATATTTTTTCTCAAAAGTTCCATTTGAGCATTCATCCTTCTATTTTCAATCATATGTGCTCCTTGTAATCCCCATTCATTTGGATTCCATTGAAAACTATTGCCGGTCAACTCACCTAATAGCTCTTTTCTCTCCTCTAGTGAATTTCTTATTAGCAAACCTCCTATAAAAGAATCAATTATGTAACGATTTCCCTATGATAATACTTGGTATATTTTTTAATAGTAACTACATTTTATTTAAATGATGATTACATCATCTTACCAAACCATTAAACCTCTCCCATGACCTATATAAATAATTTTCATTTAATTTCTAAAAATTTGAAATACTTACACATAGATCCGTACACATTGGGTGAGGGAAAACCCTTTTTAAAAACTCAATTACCATAACCTCCCATGTAGTGATTTAATGTGGAGGTAGAAATTGGATCCAATCCCCTTCATTTCCCTTCAATGAAAATTTGAACAATCACAGTCTCACAAAATCATTTTTTATGTTATAAAATTGGAATAGGTCACAAATTTCAAGGAAACATTCAATGTCTGAGTTGGGGTCTTCATGAGGTAGCCCGAAGAATTGCAGTGAATGTGATATCACTTGGATGACCTCTGAATTTATCTCAAATTGTTGAGTAGTGACTGGTGGTATTAGAATGATCGTATTGAATCCCATGTTTGAGGTTCTTCCAATGTGGATCAGTGCTTTCCCCCATGGATTCATTACTTGTACATGTGGACCTATTGGTTAGCCCAACTCATGATCGGCTCATTGAAATTAATCTCTCCCTTAAATGGTGATATTTTCATGGTCGTGATCCTCATTCTCCATCTTTTTTATTGGTTTAAAGTATCATCCAACTATGGGTTGATATAATGATATTCTATTTTTATCTTCCCTCAATCAAATTATTCATGAAATGGGTTATTACCTAAAACTAATGCATGACATGACCAAGTATAAAATAAAATAGTTATAAAGATTACAACATAACATTAAAATAGTGTAATCCATCCTCAGAAACTATTTCAAAAATTTGACATCCCATGGGGAATCATTAATTCCTATGGGGCTAAACAAATTTAGTAATTTAATAAGAACAAAAACCAACTAAAAAAATGTAGTACTTGGTATGCCCGATTATCGGACCCACATGGATATATAATATGTTTTATATTAAATATGAAAACTAAAATCGATGTTTATTGTTTTCTTCTAAAAAATATGAAATAATAGTAATAATGATATGGATGAAATTCATGATATATTCATGACATATTTAGTGAATTTGAGTTCATTTTCTAGGAATTTGATTGATAACTGTTTTTCTAGTTTTTGTGTTGGAATTGGCATAGTAGGGATCCTTAGCCAAGGTGCCCTTCACTAATCATGTGATTTCACATTTGAAATGATCAACAAGTTGTTGTAATTGTAAAACAAGGTGACCCAAATCATATTTAAACATAACTCTCCTATGTTGTGTAATGTTTATAAAAATTCTGAACTTATTAATTGATGAGATGAAAGTATACATTTTAAAACACATAAATGGTCATGCCATACAAAAATAAAGATATGAAAAATTTAATAATGGATTTTTATCAATCAAAAACAAGAATAATAAAATTAAATAGTCCCAATACCACACCCTACTTACAATCACATCACCCGAAACTAATAGAACTACTCTCTCATTCTAGGCATGATGAGAATTGAAATCAAGGGTACAAAGGGAATATTGGAATAGAAGAATTATAGTGAGTCCTAGCTCAGGATCGTCACATTTTCATATGGTGGTCACCCCTTTGGGTCGCATGGCCTCATCTAGTCCCATAGTGTGTTGGATAGGTGGACATGAGGCTCTATTTATAGGCAATCATGTCCACACCTTAGCTAAATCTACATTTATTTTTCTACTGTCCACCATATTCATGACATGTAACTGGGTTACATGATGTGTAATCCCTTTATTTTCAGGCATCATGAATCTCATAAATATCTTCCCCAAAATCATATCCCAAACAACTCCATTTCATGTAATGTAATTGCATGACTTGTGTTTTTCTTTCAACGCAAGTATTAAAGTCACGACTTATCCTACATGGAAAAATTCATTTTGATAATTTCATGATGTGTAATTAAAAAACATGACATGTAATAGTGTTTCTCTAGTTTTACATCTCTCATTATTTCTAAAAAAATCATTTTCTTGACGATTCACATTGCTTACGGGGTGAAGTATATTTTAGGCTTATAATGCATATTATTTTTGTTCCATTATTCATGAAGCTATCATTTACTTCAATAATGAAAAAATAAATTCAATTATCTCAAAAATTGGAATGATTATTAATTTAAATACGAAATCAATTCATTAAAAGACCTTATAAATAATTCAAGAAATAAAATAATCAAATACCCCAACACTTGAATTCAGCCTTGTCCCCATGGATGTAATATCAACACACTATAAAGTATATTCACCATATCATGTATGAAATTGTAGTACTTGGTATGTTTGAGTGTCAAACTCACAATGAATGGTCATATTCTCTAGATTAATTATGAAACTAAAATTCCAATTGATTTTTTTATTAGAGAAAAGAAACAGTGTTCAAAAAATATTGGGTTTGAACTCAGGAGATAAGGAAAGAACAGTTTAGTGATTTTTAGGTTTCTGCACTAGGGATTCATTTAGGTGTATATTTATTCATGTTTGGTGTCAAAATTTTGTAATTAGGGATCCTTGGTTTTGGTATCCCAATATAATCTAATGATTTCACCTTTGGAATGGTCATCTACTGATTTTACTCATAGAAATAGGAAACCCAAAACCTTTTTAAATCCTAATTAAACCAGATTGAATAATGTTCATACACATACTAAATAAATTAATTGTTGGAATAGAATAATACTCCTCAATTCATAAGAAATGGTTATTAAATTTCTAAATAAGGATATTTGGAAGTGATAAATTGAGATGCATTAATCCAAAACATGAATAACAAAATGAAACAATCACTAAGATGCACTCCACCTAAAATCACGTCACCTAACACTAGTGAAACTACTCGCTCATGCTAAACAAAATGAGAATGAATATCATGGTTACCCAAAGTAGAATGGTGGTGAAGAATTTTGGGAAATCATTTATTTGAATAGTCACTCAATGTGTACATATCTTCATTATGTCATCACTTTTCCTCCTCTATATCGAGAGTGTTTCGGATGGGCAGTCGAGGGGCACTATTTATAGGCAATCCTATTAATTCCTCGACCACATATGAATTTAGTTTTCTTTTCTCCTCCTATTACACAATGTATAATTAGGTTACATGATGTATAATCCCTTGATTTTCGACTGTTTCTAATATTAGAAAAAACCTCTCCAAAATCGTGCCCCGAGAAATGTCATGTCTTGTAATGAAGTTACATGACATCTAATTGTCTTCCACAACATGTATTAAAGTCACGACTTGTCCTGTGCAGCTAATGAATTTTGAAAAATTCATGATGTCTAATTGTATTACACAATGTATAACCTTATGTCTCTTGAATTTTCATCTTTATTCCATTATATAAAATATGGTTTCACGTAGCTTCACATCTCTGGCTACATAAAGTGTCTTTTAGATCCAATCTTCTTCCATTTTTATTATTTTTTAAGAAATCTTTTGAGTCCTGGTATAAAACATAAAACAAGTCAATTCGTTCAATCAAATAAAGTTTTATTATTTAAAAAATTACATTAAAACACTTTAAAATGTATACATGAAATAAAAAAATACCCACACACATGAATTTATAGTAGTCCTCAAGGATATAATCTCAAAATACTAAAAAGGACATTCACCATACCATGCTTCAAATTAAATTTCAAAAAAACAATTGGCCAAATGTAAAATAAATGTTTGATCATAAAATGATGAAAATACATTAACGACTTGATCTTTAAAGAAACAAGTTAACCATGTTTTTTACTCTTCTACATTAAAATATTTAAGCCTTTTGAATCAACCATTTTCATTTTTAAATCCATTATTAATATGCATTCTATTTTCATTTTACCTCACTTCAATTCTTACACTCTTCATTATAGTAAAAATGTAAATAGAGTGATTCAAGTACCTTAAGAACATGTAACATACCAAAGGCTTGAAAGGAATCAAACATCTCCACCGAATAAAGAATAAAATCAACATTATTCATGATGGCTTCACCATAAATGTTCAAATAAAATTAAGGATTTTGTTTCGGTAGGTAAATGATGTAAAAAAGTAAGGAAAAAAGGGAGGTTTAATTCTAATGTAGTTTTCTCTTTCATTAAAAAATTTCTCAATAAATATTTCCCTTTGCATATCTTATTTATCACGTTCCCCCAAATTCTCAATGAGGGACCTTGATAAATTTAAACACAATGAATGGATCATACTCTATTTCCCCTTTTTTCTATTATATTTTTTAGATATCCATTATCAGGACAAATATCACATCCATATCCTAACCACATACAATCAAAAGATCATCGGTCTTGAAATTATTGATTTTTGATCTTCTAAAGAAAAATAGAAAAAAATAATCATTTTCTCAAAAAAAAATTCAAATGTTTTTTAGCAATGTAGGTGAATAATAAAATACAATGAAATATTCATGGTCTTCCATATATCCTATTAGAAAATATCCCATTAAAATATCCCCATTGAATTATATATTATTTCACTTTATAATGTTCCTCCCACACTTATTCTTTTAAATATCATGAAAAACATTTATAAGAAGGTAAAAAATAGATAAAAATCATTTTCTAACACGGATCATTTCCCTGAAAGGTTGTTCAAGGATTATATGGGCTTAAAATTTGTATTAATTAAAGGTGGGTATCAGTATAAGATTTCCAAAATGAATGCCTCAATTGTGTTAAAAGTGATTATGTTAAATCATAACTTTAAAAAAAATTAAAAACATTCTAGAAGAAGACATTCCTGATATTCTGATGAAATATTATAATGTAAGAATGTAAAATATTAGCTTAATGGATGTATCAAAAATGATATGAATTTTTTGGTTAATTACACTAAAAAATTTATATAAATAATTAAATCAATTAATACAAACATTAATGATACAAAATATTTGAAAAGATATGAAACAATTCACGTTTAATTGTGAAAATGATTCTTTAAATCATGATTTATCAAATCCAAATCAATATGATAATATTACCAAATTCTTTTCCCATTTTTTCCATTAAAATATAATGAAAAATAAATTTAACTACCTGGGATGGTAATTTTCTTTAGCAGTTTATGTCACTAAGTTTGATTGATTAATGGATGAATCAAAAATGATCAGGAAATTGAAAATTAAAGATAAAAAAAATAAAATGTTGGGAATGAATGGGTAATTTGTTTGAATTTAAATTCTTAATCCCATTTCATTGAAGATTAAAATCTGGGTGGTAAATTTTCTTCTTGAACCTTTTCACAATGTGTAAATTCCCTTTACGACATGTAATTCCACTATATCGCATTCTCATTATTCTTTCCTCTCCTTGCTTCCTGCTTAGAATTTCCTTAATGGTCTTACAAAACTAAAAAAACAAGTTGAAGAACAAGACATAACAATGAAATTTAAAAATATTTAGGGATGATATGTTTCTCCAAAAAAATAAAAATAATAATAAAAACATGGGTTTCCTCCCTTAAGATCTTTTGTTTATCATTACTTTCTGGAACTTACCTCCTTCATCTAAGGTGATTGAAGACAGGGAAGATGTTACTTGATCCTGATCTATGAAATTTTGAATCCATAATTATTCATTGTATACTGGTCCTCTCCCATTTTTTGAGACTAAAATCACTATAGCATTTTTTAATATTTTTATCTATCTCTATTATCCCTTTATAGTGGTTCTTTTCCCTTCCTAAATAATCAAGAGGCAATTTATCGATTGACCAAATATGTTCCCCTTATTTTAATTATTCTTGAATGAATGTTCCTCAAAATTCATCATCATTTTCTATCACTGTCTTATATTAATTCATTATATTCTTACATTATACATTAGTCTATACAGTAAATACAAGAGCACTTTTTCCATGGAAAAAAATGTTCTCTTCTTTAGGTATATTATCTCTGGAAAAATCACTAACTCTTTTATTGGACTTCTACATCTCCCAGTAAAAATTAAACTTCACCTCATATAACGCAACTCTTAAACTCAAATCTCCATTTTAAACATTAACATGTGCCCTTCCCATGTACTGGAACAATCTTCCCAATATTATTTGTAGATTTTCTTCATCCATGTACATCACCAAAAAATCCTATGGAAAATAGAACTTTTTTACTGTATTGATGACATCTTCAAGTATTCCTAGAGGATGTCTCACCATTGTATCATCTAGATAAACCATAACTCGAGTTTGTTGCATCTTTTATAATCTCACTCTCTTGAATGTTTCATAAGGCATGATATTTACAATGGCACCTAAACCCCATAAAACACTTCCAATCTCAGTAGTAATAATAGTAATTAGAATGAAACGACTACCAGGATCTCTTTAATTTTTTGGTAGGATGCTTGAAACTACTACTAAACATTCTCCTACTATTGGAATTGTTGCTAATTCTTCAAGCCACTTTTTTTGTCCCCAACTCCTTGTTGAAAATTGTATATACATGCGTGTTTTCAATTTTCTGAAAAAACTTTCATGATAATTTGTATCTTCCTAAACATATCTAAAAACATTTTTTTCTTCCATTAATCTTCTCCTGCTTCTCCTAATTTGAAAATGGTAGTGGTGGTAGGTACTATGGTTGTGCTTCCCCTTCATTATTTCCCTCCGCTTCCTTTTTCTTTACAAAATTTTCATCAACCAGTGATTATATATTATTTCATGAAAATTTGGTGCCACATCTTGAAGTATTATTTTCACTTATAATAAATATGGATTTCACATCCACATTAGGATGTTGTTATAGACATCCTAGAATCTCTTACAGTTTTCTTTCTCTAAATTTCTTAGTGATTTGGACTAAATGACTTTCTAAGACCCTCGTTGTAGCTTGTTGGTTTTGTGAGTCATTTTTCAATTCATTGATTATTATTCTATGATCCCTTGATTATTCATTCGTTTCATTAATTGCAGCTCTATATATGTATATAAAAGGTAGAAAGGGTCTCTTCTAGTGAATAAATTTTACTAGTCAGTTTTGTCCCTTGGTGTTGATGATGAAAACCTTGTTGTCATGGGTGAAAGCCATGTTCTATATTTTGATTCTCATTTTGGGCTGGTTGTTGTTGTTTTTTCCTCCATCCCTACACATTATTTTGAGGATTATATCATAAATAATTTACATATACACCATAAATACCTTGTGGATTTTGACTGTCCACCATACTGTCAATCTTCCTTGTCATAGATTCCATTTGAGTATCCATCCATCTATTTTTCACCACATTCACTCCATGAGTTGTACCTTAATCAAGATTCCTTTGAAAAATATTGTTGTACATCTCGTGAAACAACTCAAACATTTATTATATTGACTTTCGCATATGTGATCCTCCTACAATAGCATCTATTATTGAAAAATTTGCAGGTGACAATCCATTGTAAAATGCTTGAACTAACAACCACATTTTGTTGTCACGATGAGGGAATGATCATATTAGACCATTAAATGTATCTCATGATATATATAGTGACTCTCCATTTAATTTTTTATAATTTTATATACTTACCCATAGACACATTAACATTGAGGATGGAAAAAGCCATGTTAAAAACATTCTTACCAGATTATCCCATGTTTTCACTGAATATTGAAGAAGACTTTGGATCCACTCTGATTCTTTTTTTTTCAAAAAACAATCTGAATAGGTGAATTAATACAACATAATTTGTGATATTATAAAATTATAATGTTCCAAAAATTTCCATGAAACATTTGACGTGGGAGTTTGGGTATTCATTAGGTAGCATGGTAAATTTTAGTGAATGTGTGATCATTTGGATGACTGCCATATTTATCTCAAGGTGTCGGAAAATGATAACGGTTATGAGAATTTTTGGATTGACCCTAAGATTTATGGTATCCCACAATTTATTAGCACATGCCACTAGATTTTTTTTAGTACCTTTGGTCCATATCTTAAGTCCATCTCTTGAACATCTCCTTCACATTGGCCACCTCCTGTCATAGTGTTATGTTCCTGCTCGACATCATCCTTATCATTTCCCTATTTTCCGAGTGTCTTCTCTAACTCTAGGATAAATAAAAATTATTTAACATTATCCATTCCATGAGTGGATTAGTCATGCAATAAATTGGTACTTGAATCAATGACATAGAAAGACCAAGCAATAATAAATTCATTAAAATAAAAAAATTTCCAAGATTCCTAATTAACATTAACATAGAGTTAACCATACCTAGAAACAACTCCATAAATTTGATAACCCATAGGGCATCATTAAATTCTTATGGGGATACACAAATTTAATTATTCATTAATCTCAAACAACCTAACTACAGTTGTACCACTTGATAAGAATGAGTGTCACACCCACAACAATGGATCATGTGATATAGATTAATTATGAAACTAAAAAAACAATTTATTGTTTTGACTAGATAAAAGAAAAAAATTGAAAGAAATATTGGGTGTAAAAGTAGAAGCAAACACATGTTGGTTTCATTGATTTTTAGGTTTGTGCACAGGGGTTTTACTTAGTAGTTGAGTTATTCAGGTTTTGTGTCCAAAGTGAGTTATTATAGATCCTTTGTCTTCATATCCCACCCTAATCCCACGATTTCACTTTGGAATGGTCATATAATGGGTTTAATCACCGAAATTGGTGACCCAAAACCTTGTTTTAACATAACTAACATAATATTTCATAATTTCCATACAAAAACTATGGTTATTAATTGATGTAATGGAATAAAACTACTCATTTAAATAGATATGGTTACACTATTTCAAAATAAAATGATTTTGAAGTGATAAATAGTGTTCCATCTATCCAAAACAAAAATGATGAAATGAAACAATCACTAAGAGTCACTCCTCATAGAATCACATCCACCAATAGTAAAAAAACTACTCCATCTTGTTAAGCATAATGAGAACGAGCATCATGGGTACCCTAATAATAAATAAGGAAAAGAATGGTGGCAAAGTCGGGCATTGGATCGTCATTATCTATGTGTGTCACCTCCGTGTGATGTTTCTTGTCCTCCACTATCTCTAGAGTGTGGTGGATGATCCTCCCATGAGCTCTATTTATAGGAAATCCCCTAAAAGCCTCAACCACATCTGTATTTAATATTCTTCTCACTATTATAGTCACCATGTGTAACTGGGTTACATGATGTGTAATACCTTAATTTTCTGAAATCATGTATATCAGAAAAACATTCTCCAAAATCATTCCCTGAGAAATTTTACACCATCTAATTTATTTATACCTTGTGTAAGGGTTTTTTGACATCATTTATTTTAATCATGACTTATCCCATTTGCATATATCCTTTAGAAAAAACCATGATGTGTAATTATGTTTCACGGCATGTAATTATATTACCTGACATGTAATCTATTTTCTCTAAAATATCCATCTTTTCATATTTCTAAAAAATATGGTTTTGTGCTTCTATGCATACTTATCATTGAGAAGTTTATTTTAGCTCCAATTTTATTCTCTTTTTATTCCTTTTTCATAAATCATTTGAATCCGTCCATAAAACAAAATACAAGTCAATCCATTTAAAAATTGTCATGATTATTCATTTAAATAAAAAATAAATCTATTAAGACACACAAAAATGTGTGTGTAAAATAATCTTATCACATAATAATATAAATAATACCATATAGGAAGGTTATATAACCTTTTATAACCTATTTTATAAATCATCATTTTTTAAATCATTTTTTTTCAGTGATATATTTTTTATGTTTAAGTATGTTCTGGTTTGATAGTTTTTTCCTTGTATATTGGGAATGGTTTCAGTATCTACATAATTTTAATAATTATATAAATATAAAATATATATGTTATATTAATGTTTTTAATCATTAATAAAATATAGATATTGAAAAATTAATTACACCATTCATGGAGGTATAATATCACGCATACCAATGAGGATTATTTCAATTTTTTGGTGAGTGGAATAAAAGAATGATAATTAATAACTATATTATATAGAATCATTATTATTTCATATATATCATATATTTTCTTTAAATACATCTTTATTACTATCCATGTAAAACATAATTGAAAAATGAATCACATCGCTTCACGGATGTGGCTATCCACACATACCCACGATCGACGTCATCGTTTTCCAAAAAACAATTAGGTAAGAATATTGATATGAAATTATTAATATAGAGGTATAATTATTTCATAAATATCATATATAATCATTAAACACATCATAATATCCATCCATAACATATTGATATGTGAAATTAATTGTATAGTTATGTGGAGACGGTCATTTGTATGTATGAACAAGCGATAATTTTTCTTCTCATTTTATAGAAAGAGAGTGAATAAATGTTATTTCATAATCATATTAAAAAAATTATATTTATTATAAATAAATTTTTATTCTGTTAATAATATAATATATTTGGTTAAGGTTAAATGGTAATTTAAAATAAATTGATCAGTAAAGGTGATTACCACTTCTATGAAATAACCCTTTTAGATCTCTTCTTAAGTGTTTTAAGGATGGGTTTGTGGGAATACTAGCTCCTCTATATTGTTTATTGGGGAATTTATAATATAAATTTGTATAGTTTTTCATGATAGATGGCTCAATTTTATGTTAAGAAGAGAAAATATGGGTTCCTTTTATAGTTGAGGGGAGGGGAAATCTTGAAGTTTCATGAAACAATAAATTACTATAAATTTATTTTTAATTAAAAATTGACCCAAATTGATAATATTTAAATAAAATATGAGTATGGGATAATATAATACCATAATATAAAATTTGGAAAATTTTGGATCGCATTATTACCCTTATCTTTTGGTTTAAACCCTTCCTTAACCCTATTGACATATCCCATAATATAAAATTTTCCAACACATTAAGGGTTATTAATGTTAATATAAAATGGAAAAATACATATAAGTAGATGATTTATTATGTTTGAAAATATATAAAACTAATTTTTTTGAATATAATATATTTTTGAAAAATATATTATTTACTCAAATATTATTTATTACAAAATAAGATTAATATATTTTGAACACATTTTATTTAGTTTGATGTTTAATTTGTAAAAAATGAGGAATTCAAATATGATGATTCAAAACCTACATATTATGACATATAAAGCTGTAAATTTTATTTAACAAATTAAATAATTCAAATTACATCATATTTAATATTTTTATTTTTATATATTTTATTTTCCTATTAATTGAATAAATATTATATTGAAATTTCAATAGAATTAAATGTAAATTTATAATTTTTAAATTTAGAAAAATTTTAATATCATGAAATTAATTTCATTAATTTTAAAATAGATACTTTTATTTTTTAAATACCATTATTTTTTATATTTCTGGAAAAAAAGTGAGATTTAAAATTAAGAGAGTATCATCTTGAAATTTTTTTGATTAAATTATTATACATGTTATTTTCATATATATTTGTCCATTAAATAATTATATGTTGATACTAAGGTGATACATTTCTAATTTACAATATCTAATAATAATTATGATGATAAAATATGGTCTTATCACATAGTTTCTTCCTAGATTAACCATACACCCCATTACTGAGGTGAAAACTTTTGCAGTGTTTACAATTAAATTTGACCAAAAAAGTTCCCTATTCATAAAATTTCCACCTCCTCACCCAAAAAAGTTAAATTTTTATAAAATGATATACCTCTAAGTTAACGTAATGAATTTTAAAATAAGTGTACAGAATTTGATGAAACCCAGTCTTTAGAAGAGTGCACTTCTTAAGAATAAAACATGATTTATTATTATTCCATATCTAAAAAATATTAAATGGCTGTAAAAAAATTTTAATTATTATATAATATTTAAAAATTATAAATATAATTAAAAAATGTGATCTATTTTATTTACTAAAATAAAAAACAAATTTCTAGCATATAAACTAGTTTTTTTTTCAAATGTGTTTGTACCTATAAAAAAAATTTATACAAATTTCAAACATAAAATTTATTCTAATGTAATTAATTAGATTATTTGAAAAAGAAGAAAAAAATTTACTTTGAAACCAATTAAAAAAATGAATATTTTACAAATATTTTTCGAGAAAATAATCTTGTTTTTACAATTCAGTGGAAAATAAATCTTTTCTCAAAATTCATAATATTCAATCGAATAATGTTTTAACCTTCTATTTTAAAATTTGATTATAATTTTATAAAATAAAAATTCAAAAAGTTTTATAAATTAATCATAATATTTTCTAAAATAAATAAATAAAAATATTTATTGAAGAAAACATATTTTTGATGAATACATTGACTTCATTAAAAATAGAGTGATTGTTTTCCAAGAATTCATCAATATGTGTGTATTGAATAAAAAAGTTATATACATTTCATATAGTATATAATCCTATTTATTCCCTCTAGTTTAATGTTTAGGTTACAACTGTCGCAAATAATAGTTTTTTAATGTTTATACATGGTTTTTTAATTGTAGATTCATGTAATATAAGCCATTGATGAAATAAAATTATTTAAAAATATTTATTTTATAAAAAATAAGGGTGTTAAAATCCTCCCCCAAATTAATAAATTGTATATTCTATATTTTAACTTGATCTTTGTAATCATAGTTTTGATATTTTAAAATACATTTTTTTGAATCCCACAAAGAAAAAATGGGTTAATCAAGAAACCCTTTAGAATAGGGACAAAGAAGTAAAAAATTTAGCGAAAAACTATGTTTCCAAATTGGTGAAAATTAGTCAGATGTTAAAATATGTATATAGAAGAAAAAATAATGAATAAGTAATAATATAGAGTTATATATAACATGGTTAAGAGAAATTTAACAACCAAAAAATTATGAATATGTGAGTAGATATAAGACTAACAACACATCAAAATCAAAATTTATAAGAATTATTTTTTATGATCCATTTCCTTGAGTTGGGAAATTTATTTTCCATTTTTAATTTTAAAAAAGGAAATATACTTTCATAGCATGTATAATATCATCCTTTAATCAATTTTGACCAAAATATAATATTTTTTTCCAAACTAAGAGTACTCAATATATATTTTTTTTATTACATATGCACTAAAATCTACATATTACGAATAAAAAAATTATATTAAGATATTTTTTGAATCATTAGTAATTAGTAATAATAATAAATGGTTAGAAAAAATCAATATAAAAATAAATAAACTACCACTTGATGAAATATAATATTAATATCCAAAACTGCAATTACCTGAATGAAATTAGCATTAAATAATGTTTAAACATAAAAGTCCATATCATATATATCATATTACATCTTGAAAACAATTTAAGTGAATTATTCTTAAATATAATTTCATGTTAATCTTGAAACATTGTGAAACTCACCAAAATTTCATAAATAAAATTTAGATACTACCGTAGATGATTATCCTTAATTGAAAATAGATATCTCCGAAGGCATTTTCATTTCAATGAATAACTTTTAAACTTTCATTATTATCTATATCACACAATATAGTAGTCTATACCTAACATATCCTCAATTCATATGTGATCATAAAATGGAATTTAAACCACTATTGTTGGGCAAAAATCCCTCAAGGTAACATTGCAGTATTTTTGGGTTGATTGTGTTTGTTGAAAAAGTAGGTTTTCATGGATATTTGTCGAGTTCCCAAGAAGTTGTTGACAATACTTGTTGACAAAGAACGATGACAAAGGAATGGACGATCTGGAGGCGGTACAAAAAGAGCAGTACAAGGTGGCGTCGTTTCCCAGTGTTTGCCAAATTTTTGGGGTCCAAAATTTGGAGTTTGGTGAGCATCGCGAAAATAGGATTTCCATGAAGAGGATAATCTAATATGGAAAAGGCATGAATTTCGCGAAGCTAGGATGCATGGTTTGGAAATCGTGAAGACCAGAAGAATGGAGGCGGTGATGCTTCGCGATTACGTCAAGCTTCGCGAACGGAAGAGGCTGAAGCGCATCGCGGTAGAGAAGGGCTTTGCGAGAGAGCTTCGCGGAGAAGGCATGAAGGAATGTTGGGATTCACGAGAGAGCTTCGCGGTGAAGGTGCGAGCCGCGAAGGTAAGTTGACGGTGATTCTTCGCGACTACGTCAAGCTCCGCGAATGGAAAATTTCCGTGGTGCTTCGCGATTTGGACAGAATTCTGGCAGAAACTTTGGAGCTTCTCGATTTGGAATGACGTGGCGTTGACTTCGTGCGGAAAGGTCGAGGGTCGGTGGAATCGCCTATAAATAGAGTCCGACCCCTTCGAGCGAAGTAGAGAGCATTTTCATAGAAGATCATTCGCTCTCGATTTGCGAAGGTGGTTCGTGGAGCCAGTGTGCTTCGCGAAAGAGGTGTTTCACGGCGGCTATTATAGTTCCGTGAAACCTGCGAGCTCCGCGTTGGCTTACTTAGCTTCGCGAGGTTCGTTGCTTTGTGATGGCTTGAGCATCACGAGAGTGCTTCACAAGGGTGCTTCGCGAGTGAGCTTCGCGAAAAGGCAGGAGCTTCGCGAATGCTTGTTGAGCTTCGCGAAATTGGGAGCCTCGCATTGTAGGGTGCTTTGTGAAGGTGTTTCCAAAAGAAATTGCCCAGTGGTTAAGAGGCAAAGAGGTATTCATCAGTGGATGAAAGTTGGACTTCAATAGAGCATCTATATAAAGGGAAAGATGCATTCCTTAATGGAAATGAAGAGACCTACAGGTCTATAAACTGTGAGTGAATCCCTTCTAAAGCAGTGAGCTTAGGAAGAGGAAGAAGGTGATCCTCTCCACCGGCAGTGAGCCAGAGAGAGAGAAATAGGGAGTGACCCTTGGGAAAGCAGTGAGCTGACCCTAAACTTTGTATAGGCAGTGAGCATGAGCATAGAAGTGATCTAGCCCGAACATTGTAATCCACAGCTAGTGAAGTCTAGTAGAATTTGGTACGAACCGGCAACTTGTCGGCGTATGCTCCTTGGATGTAGCCCTTAGTGGTGAACCAAGTAAAAATCTCTGTGTGTGCCTGCTTACTTCCCTGCATTGCATTCAAAGCATCATCATCAGGTAAAGGAGACAAGTGATCACAGTAACCACACAAGTGCAAACAAAGTGACTCTTGTAACAAAGAGGTCAAGATCCAGTGGGGCAGAAAGAACTTTGAAAAAGAATATCCATACCCTAATTCACCCCCCCCCCTCAGGGTATATAGGCCCCTATTGGTCCTAACAATTGGTATCAAAGGGATAGGTTGCTTTTATCAGATTTTTTTGCTCCGACTTGGTGTAGTCGATCTGTGTGTTTAAAGAATTAGTCTGCTCTTATCTCGGTGAGCCATGGAAAAGGGAAAAACATCCAAGAAGAAGCAGAAGTCAGGTGGTATTCCTCGGTGTGGAAGTGTGTATGGAGAAAGTGTGATTCAATTGAAAGAATCAAACATTTTACTGAAGGATGGTCTGGATGAATCTGACAGGGAAAAGAGTGATTCACTCAAGCATGATGCAGGAATGAGTGAAGTACATGAACTTCAAAGTGATATTGAAACAAGTGATGATGAAGAAGAAATAATTGAAGGAAGAATAGATATGAAAGCTGAGTTAGAGGCTGCTCTTGAAGAGATAGATGTTTGGAGAGCTAAAACCAAGAAAGCTAACAAATTTGTTCATGATGCCAAACTCTATATGCAGCAGCAAGAAGAAGAGAAGTCTGAGTTGATGGATAAAATTGAGGAACTCAAGTTATCAGCACCAGAGAACTCAGAAATAGTTGGTGAGTATAATCTTAAGATTGAAGAACAGAAAAGGGAGATCGATAGCTTGAATAAAAAAGTGAAAGATCAAGTCAAGTGCATCGAAGATCCTAATATTCCAAGTGATGTTGGAAACACCGAAGAAGTTAAATCTAAAGATATTCTGATCCAAGCACTGAGAACTGAGATCAACAAGCTAAGAGGATTGAATCAAAGGCTTATTGATGTAGCTACTGATCTGAGGGAGAAAAATGATTCTCAAGATGAAGAATTGAAAAAGAGATCTTAAAAGGTGGAAAAATCAAAAGCTGGTGACAAGGAGAAGAATCTGAACTCATATGAGATTCAGAATTTGAAATCTAAAAATGCGGATCTAACTACAGATCTATCCGAACTACTTCAGAAGAATAAAATTTTACAACAAGAGAATGCATGTTGTTCTGATTCTATTTCTCAAGAAAAATTGAAAGTAAAGGAGTAGAGTGACATGGTGGATAAGCTGACACGTGAGTTGGAAGATGAGATGAGTAGAGGGAAGCTTCTCAAGGAAGAACATGATGTCCAACTTGAATCAAGGGATATGAAGATTCAAAAGTTGGTAGAAGAGCTAGAATCAGTCAAGCAGGAAATAGAGAAGTCTAAATCCAAAGATAAGCCCAAGTTGAAGGATGCACTGCACTTGCTATTTGATCATCCTTCAACTGGTGATGATGAAATGAAAAGAAAATTTGCTATTTCTAAAAAGAGGAAGGGACAAATTTTCTTAGATCAAAGACCATACAGTTTGGGAAAAACTGGTATTGGGTTTGATGAATCCCCTCCTGTGCATGACAGAAAGAGAGTCGTGAACAGTTCTAGAAATGGAAAAGATCCTGCAGGTGCTGGAGATAGGCCTAAAAGGACAATTACAAAAAGAAGTGATGACATGTGCTATTTCTGTGGGATTCATGGCCACACATCAAGCTTCTGTTCAGAGGCTCTGCAATACATTTCAGGATGTGAAAATAGAAACTGTAATAAATCCGAGAAGAAGAGGAAGCATCAGGAGAAATCAAAGAGTTGAGTTTCTCCGAGGAAAACATTAATCAGATGCTATTTCTATGGAAGAAAGGGACACACAATGAGTATGTGTCAGGAAGCTCAGGATCCCAATATCAAAAAAGGACCTCAAGTTGCATCAACATCTCAGTAGAGAAGTGATGAAATGAGGTATGTCTTTGATGGAATATGTTTCATATGTTCTGATTTTGGGAATTTAGCAAGACATTGCAGGAAGAAGAAGGCAGAGAAGGAAAAGGAACATCAAAGGATATTCCTCACTCCAGTGGTGTCTAATGAGAAATCGTACACTGGAAGACAAAGTGGTAAATTGGAAAATAGGCGTATAGCCTCAGGGGAATCACATGGAGCTGAACGAAAGGTGTATCAATCACCTCCTCTATCGTACTCACAACTTCCCTCAAGGAGAGAATGTGAACAAACCTGGAAGATTAAGGGGAGATCTACTCCAGCTGTGATAAAGAATAATGAATGTTCAACGGAAGACTCACCACTAGTTAAAAAGAGTGTGGTGACTCAGACATCTGATAAAAGAAAGATGAACAAAGAATGCATCAAAAAATCCACATGCCGTGTTTCACATCGAGAAGTGAAGGAAAGAGGAAGACCCCTAAGATGGGAGAAGAAGAAAGGGAAGATGCCAAACAGAGAGGTTCCTACTCAGAGAAATAATCAAGGAAAATGGAATTTTGGTAGAACCTCAAAGAAGGAAATGTGTACTAGCGGGTTTATACCCCAAGCGGTGAGAAAGGCCGAGCCTACCAAATCCACATATCAGAAAAAGGCTCAGAATGTAGGCAATGAATGCCTAGTCATATGGACAGAACAGTTGAAGTTGGCTAGGCAGCTGGAGGAAGCAAGAAATGAGTGTGATGCCCTCCATGAACAAATCAAAGGGTTGACCCATCAGGATCAACCATCATCCTCATCTTGAGGATTCCGGAAGAAACCACCCCTCTCCCTATGTATATAAATGCTATTAACTGATGATTGATGTGTTTCAGGTTTTAGGGAGATACGATCCAAGGGTAAGTGGCATCTAAAGATGCAAAATGTAAACGTGATATGCTTTAGTGTTTTGATTGACTCAAATCAGTTATCAAAGTTGATGATAAAAGGGATCAACAGAGCACAACAGGAAGTGAGAGCACAATGGGAAGTGATTGTGTTATTGACTTTGTCTCTTGTTTCCTACATCGAGTTCCAACTCAGTAGGCTTAGAGATTTGGTTAATGGCTCAATGATGAGTGCTAGATTGGCATGAATCATACAGGTGGAAGATAAGAATAAATGATGCAGGAGAAGAATGACGTTTATGGGTATAAACAGTGGGTCTAACCCCAGGAAGTGTTGCATAACATAGGGGGAGCATTCAAAAACAAAATCAGATTCCAGATCTATCAAGGAAATAATTGGATGACCCAGCTCAAGTGTTGTCTATTGAGAGAAGACATACTATGGGAGAAGCAGTAGTGATCAAGCATTTCATGCTTATTTATTTTGATCTAACATTGTGGTATCAGCTGACTATTTTCAGGATACCAAGAAGCTGCGAGAAGAAGTTGAAAGGAATGATTTCATTGAACAATGAAATACAGAAAAGTAGCTGAAAGAAATGAAGCCACTGAAAAATGAGTCAGTGAACAATTTCCTGATGAAAGTGTTGAGGAATAAAGCAACACAGGGGGAGAAGAAGTGGCTGAGGGTGACTCAGAAGAAGATACTGATAATGAGTACAAGGAAGTAAAATCCTTATCTGCACAAAAGACAAATAATCAAGATGAAATTGACAGGCAGAATATCATCAGTGATTAGTAAGCTCCAGTTCAGACAAGAAGAATGAAATCACTGTAGCATACATCACTACTATCATAGGTTGAGTCGAAATGATTTGCTGATGCAGCTGAAGATGAAAACTGGGACATGCCATGAATAAAGAGATAGGTCAGAATTGAGAAGAATCAGACCTGGGAGATTGTTTCGAGGCGAGATGATAAATACGTCATCATGAAAAAATGGGTCTATTTAGAAAATATGAACGAATATGGAACGATGATTCGGAACAAAGCATGACTGATGTGCAAAGGATACTCCCAGATTGGGGGAACAGATGGTGATGAGACATTTGCACCAAATGCCAAGCAGCGAGATATCAAAGTAATCCCATGGAGAGCCACATGATCGCAGTGAAAAGATTACTTCGGTATATCAAGGGCACGGTGGAATTAGGCTTGACATACAACGACAAATCTCAGATAGAGTTATTGGGATATACTGATGCAGACTGGGCCGGTTCAGCAGATGATAGAAAATCAACGTCAGGTGGTGCATTCTATCTTGGTGGATTGTGTATTTCTTGGATAAGCAAGAAGCAAGATTGCATTTCATTGAGCACCATAGAAGCTGAGTATATTGCGGCCACTCAAGCGTGCACACAATTATTGTGGATGAAGAAGCATCTTGAAGATATGGGAGTTGAAGTGAAGTCTCCGATCGGAATCCAGTGCGATAACTCAAGTGCTATAAATCTCAGAAAAAATCTCATCCATCACTCAAGGACAAAGCACATTGAGATTAAGTATCATTTTATCAAGGAGAAAGTTGAGCAGGGATTGTGAATTTGGAGTATGTGCCTATAGAGCAACAGGTTGCAGACATTCTGACAAAGGCCTTACCCAAGGAAGCTTTTGAGAGGCATCGACTGGCTCTGGGAGATCAGTTGACTCCCCGCACTTGAAATAGTGTGGATGTGGGACCTCCCCCTCTCCCCGAGGTATGATGTGTTTTTTCCCTAATGTGCTGATATGTGTTCTCTACTATGTTACAGCCTACAAAGGCGTGACCTTTGGGTTCGTTGACAAAGGGGGAGAAGAGAGTTTGTTCATGGGGGAGAAAATATTGATTGTTGGAGACAGTGCGGAGATTTGATAAATCATAATTGATACGGGGAGAAGCTGAAAGGTGGAGCAGCGAGAAAGGGGAGCAATGAGCAAGGGGGAGATTTTTAAATCTGACGATGCTAGAAGTGATCGATCAAAGCATAGATATCACGACAGCTGAGGATCGTGATAAAAGTAGAACAGTGGTGTTGGAATGGTGTGAGACGGTGTCCATCTATTCACCAATTGGTATCAGTGTGGTTCAACAATTGGAATCAATTTAAGAATTGGTATCAGGGTGGAATCGACATTTGGGGTCTGACATGAAGTGATTCATTGATGAACTTTTCATACTACTCTTGTTTCTCACGCCGAGCATTGCTCATGTGGGCTTAGAGTACGTGTTAAGTGATTCCTTGAACGCTATCAGAATCGCAAGAGGCGAATGGTGGTAGCGGCTGGAAGAAGACTCAGTGAGGTATCAAGTGCAGAAAATCATCCTGAGCAGAGTTGTGAGGAGTTGTCAACAAACCCAAAGGGGGAGATTGTTGGGCAAAAATCCCTCAAGGTAACATTGCAGTATTTTTGGGTTGATTGTGTTTGTTGAAAAAGCAGGTTTTCATGGATATTTGTCGAGTTCCCAAGAAGTTGTTGACAATACTTGTTGACAAAGAACAATGACAAAGGAATGGACGATCTGGAGGCGGTACAAAAAGAGCAGTACAAGGTGGCATCGTTTCCCAGTGTTTGCCAAATTTTTGGGGTCCAAAATTTGGAGTTTGGTGAGCATCGCGAAAATAGGATTTCCATGAAGAGGATAATCTAATATGGAAAAGGCATGAATTTCGCGAAGCTAGGATGCATGGTTTGGAAATCGTGAAGACCAGAAGAATGGAGGTGGTGATGCTTCGCGATTACGTCAAGCTTCGCGAACGGCAGAGGCTGAAGCGCATCGCGGCGGAGAAGGGATTTGCGAGAGAGATTCGCGGTGAAGGCGCGAAGGAATGTTGTCCTTCGCGAGGGAGCTTCGCGGCGAAGGTACAAGCCGCGAAGGTAAGTTGACGGTGATTCTTCGCGACTACGTCAAGCTCCGCGAATGGAAAATTTCCATGGTGCTTCGCGATTTGGATAGAGTTCCGGCAGAAAATTTCGAGCTTCACGATTTGGAATGACGTGGCGTTGACTTCGCATGGAAAGGTCGAGGGTCGGTGGAATCGCCTATAAATAGAGGTCGACCCCTTCGAGGGAAGTAGAGAGCATTTTCATAGAAGATCATTCGCTCTCGATTTGCGAAGGTGGTTCGCGGAGCCAGTGTGCTTCACGAAAGAGGTGCTTCAGGGCGGCTATTGTAGCTCCGCGAAACCTGCGAGCTCCGCGTTGGCTTACTTAGCTTCGTGAGGGTCATTTCTTTGCGACGGATTGAGCATCGCGAGAGTGCTTCGCGAGGGTGCTTCACGAGTGAGCTTCGCGAAAAGACAGGAGCTTCGCGAAGGCTTGTTGAGCTTCGCGAAATTGGGAGCCTCGCATTGTATGGTGCTTTGCGAAGGTGTTTCCAAAAGGAATTGCCCAGCGGTTAAGAGGCAAAGAGGTATTCATCAGTGGATGAAAGTTGGACTTCAACAGAGCATCTATATAAAGGTAAATATGCATTCCTTAATGGAAATGAAGAGACCTACAGGTCTATAAACTGTGAGTGAATCCCTTCTAGAGCAGTGAGATTAAGAAGAGGAAGAAGGTGATCCTCTCCACCGGCAGTGAGCCAGAGAGAGAGAAACAGGGAGTGACCCTTGGGAAAGCAGTGAGCTGACCCTAAACTTTGTATAGGGATTGAGCCTGGGCATAGAAGTGATCTAGCCCGAACATTGTAATCCACAGCTAGTGAAGTCTAGTGGAATTTGGTACGAACCGGCAACTTGTCGGCGTATGCTCCTTGGACGTAGCCCTTAGCAGTGAACCAAGTAAAAATATCTGTGTGTGCCTGCTTACTTCCCTGCATTGCATTCAAAGCATCATCATCAGGTAAAGGAGAAAAGTGATCACAGTAACCACAAAAGTGCAAACAAAGTGACCCTTGTAACAAAGAGGTCAAGATCCAGTGGGGCAGAAAGAACTTTGAAAAAGAATATCCATACCCTGATTCACCCCCCCCCCCTCTCAGGGTATATAGGCCCCTATTGGTCCTAACAACTATATATTATAGAAATTTCATCACATTAAACATTAATAAGTGGGTGTTTATGTCATTGAACTTACGATCAGCCTCAAACATAAAACCCCATGATGGAAAACCTAAAATTTTAGTTAGACTCAAATGAAAACATATATCCTTAAAAAATTAACATAATCGTTATTCTGTAACTATGTCCACAAATATAAAATATTTTTCATAAATAAAAAAATGAAATATAATTCACCAAAGCTACTTAAATAACATTTTATCAAATAATAAACCAATTTATTGTTTACCAACACTATCAATTTAAATCATCTACTTATCTAAAAATAAACATTATTATCTTAACATCTGAAACATATTATTGTTTTTATCAGAAAATATGTTCTCGAAAAATATCACTTTATCATTAAATTGATTTTCATATTTATTTGTAGCTTTCAAGATATGTTTTAAAATTAGTAAAGTAAGACTAACATATAATGATATATTGATGTATCATGAAATTTATATTGAGAATATATTTATTACGAAACCTATATAACATACTTCTGGAATCTAATTACACAAACACATCAATTATACAACATCCTTTATAAATCAGTAATTAGAATAAATTGTCTTGTAATCAAGTACTTTATTCTAATAGTATGAAATATTAATCATCTATTAAGATTAATCAAGATAAATTTATTCATGTTTAATAATTTTAACGTAATAAATACTTTTATAATAACCACTAACTATTATATTTCATTTGAATTTTCTTTCTAATCATTTGTAAAACCATTGGCCAAAAAACTTTACTGAATCTCTTCTTGATATTTCCCCTATGAAATTTATTTGTATAATTCCCATAAAATCAACTTTTAAAAACCCAATCATTTTGTATAAATTATGGATACCAATATTGTCATCCAATTTATTAATGAATCATTAAATTTTTCATTAATAGTTAATTTTTCTGATTCCTTCTTCTCCGCACTCAAAACATTTTCCCATTCATATAAGACATTCACTTGAGTGTTCTTCCCAATTTCCATAAATGTTAGAAGCCGAATTTTTTTCCTCCATAGCCATTATGAAACTCCCTATTTATCTTATTAGGTTTTTTAGGAATTTCACCAACATTGACTTTGTTAATAGTATAATATAGAATATGATTAGGCATAATAACTTGTTTATGTGTTCAGTATATTACTTCACTTGATTTCCCATGATAAAAACCATTCCATTGGCCATTAAATTCAATATTATCATGATTACATAGGTTTATAACTATATACTAAATCCTAAAATCATACTTTTAGTAAAAAAACCATAGTGAGAAACCACATAATCATGATAATTTATTTAAAGGATGTCTTAATTTTTACACCATATTCAACAAGACATTATGTTTATCCAAGTTCATTCATTATCATTAATAAAACTTTTGGAACCCATCCTATACATGGACATATACCAAGGGTCCATAATAATATTTTCTCATCATTATTTCAAATGGATAACTGAATCATTCCTTGATTCCAACATTAATGTCCTAGACATTTCATAATTTAATATAAAATAATTTTAGATGCATATTCAGCACAAAAAATAATGATCCATTACAATGTCATATAGTTCTTGTTCCTTAAAGAAATCCACAAAAAATATACTATTTTATAAAATATATATCATTTTATACTAATTTCATCATAAAAAGGAACCTTCATCAAAATATCATACGTAGATACATTTACTTTCACCTAGGGGAAAGAAGAATATGAAACAAGTGAGCTCATGTACTCATTATACATAAATAAAATACATATTAGTGATCAAATGATTTCTAAATTAATATTATATTATGAGAACATGACTGTAACATATAAAAATTATACACTACATACTATAGATCATAAATTTTAGTAATGGAAAAATCATGGACGTTAATAACACACATATCATAAATTATTCAATGAAAAGGATCCCTCATGACATAACAGTGGCCTAAGACATAGGTTTTTCGAATTTATATTTGTATAGAAAATTAATTACTAAGTAGTAAAGACTAATTTACAAGACATTCATTGTGGAATGGGTTCCTAACCCAAACCATCATATTATTCAAGGTTCAATCCTAAGACTATAATAGTAGATAAATTCACTTACTGAACTAGGTTCACTACCTATTCAAGTAAATTTTATCTCATGAGATATCAATAATTACTTAATAAATTTGAGTTAATGAGGGTTTTCGTTGGGGGATAACGGCAATATTTTCTCCAAAAATTTTACCGTTGTGGCGGTTATAGTATTTCATCCCCACCGGTTGGAGAGGGACCTTCGTCATCCGTCAAGGGAGAGGTATCATCCTTTTTCCCTTCTCTAAACATACACTTGCTCCCCCATTCTCAAAATTTTCATTGGGCCCTAAGGTTCTCGATATTTACGAATGATTTCTTAACCTTCCACTATCGATCATATATTTTAATGAAGCTTCATCGCACTTCAAGTAAACCATCATATATCACTTCTCGCAGAGGATGCCTTTTATAGACACCTTTGATTGGTTTGTTTCTGGATCCTGATATTCAAGGGGTAGGGCTACTATGGGTCTTATTTAATAGAAGAATATTGTGATCTATTTTATATTGGATGAAGAGATGATAAATGCATGCTATGTCGTGCAAGGTAGTTTTTGAGGATCTTGCTTCTACCTGCATAGATGGACCAACGACTTCCATATAAAGCATGACTCTCCTTCATTAAAAATTTCAGTGTTTTTTCAAAACATCACTACAATTTAAAATTATTAAATTATTAGTATTATTGGTAACATATTAGGTAGGAATTTTTTCCCTAATACCCAAACCAATTTAGTATTTTATCCTGTTAATCCTTGACTGTTTGTGGAAGTAGATACTTCAAAAATGTCGTCTAATTTTGTTTGGACTACATTAGGAGGTGAATATTATTCCAGGAAACATGTAATATATAAATCATGTGATGAATTTTGTTCAAGTTTCATGTGGTTGGGCCATTCATCGGTGACCTGTAGATGTGGGTCTCAACAAAACAATAAGCATAAGGGGGTGTCTGTATAGGTGACAGTAAGGATTATGTGCCTAGTTTTGTAGATGGACCCTTTGTTTAGAAGAAAGAGGATGCAGAGACTGAGAAATGGAAACACATAGTCACCCATGTGATTATAATCCCTTGTTTTTATATGTCTTTCATCTGCTGATAAACTACCTAGACCCCCAACAGTATATTCTCTCTGGAGAAAAGGAGTCCTGAGGTGGAGGAAAATTTAGTAGTTTTGGAACCTCTGTTGCTTGATATCCCCCCAGGTGGTAGTGGGACTAAAGTAAAACCTAAGCTTCAAAGTTATATAGGACACAAGATAGGGGCATCATATACTGAAGTGGTATGTTTAGGGAGTGGTACCAATGAAAAAAAAGAATCTTATATAGTACATAGAAAGGATTTTCATACTAAATTCATAGCTTTGAGAAATGGTTCTGAGGGTGAGGCACTTTCAAGGGTATGTCCCAGGTGGGAGGTTACTACTACAGATCTTGGAAAGCTGTTTGAATAGATATAAATTGATAATATTTTCCAGGTGATAGAGGAGGATCGGCTAAGGCATCTATGGATGGGATAAAGGATCCTGGGAACATATTTAGTGATGGACACTCTAACTATTCTACAGGTGATTCTAAGGATGAGGTAAAAAGTTATCAGCTCCCAATCCCAAGAAGGAGAAAGAATCAGAATGGTATATATAAATAGATTAAGGACTACTCATACATACCTCTACATATGGAGACATAATTATCAAAGAAGATGAAATATAATTAGATGGAAAATAATAACAAATCATTCTCCAACTCTATTTTCAGTATAGAAAACCAAGTGATGTGATTGATCAATACAAGGAACATCTTATGAGATCAGATGAAGATATCATTGAACATGTGCTATCGATCATTAATACCAACAAAAAGAATATAGGATGATGTGATGGAAATTGAGGGTGGCCCCTAATGAGGAGAAGTGTTCCTAGATTTAAAAAATGAACTAATATTAGTAAGGTGATTCAATGATGGGAAGATCATCATAGAGGAGTACACTTAGTCTTTGAAAAATATGGCATTTCAATTTGACGATCTCTTAATGGATAAACCATATTCCAATTTAATATCTTGTGGATGTTATTTAGGGAAGATAAATTTTTGAATTGTAAATTGTATTTTAATGGGTCTATGATCTCTTATTATGGATTAACCCATGGTTTCTCACATTATCCTTATAATTTTTCTATTAATAAAACTATAATTTTTTCTCATTAATTTGAGTTAGATAAAGTTACCACCTATCCTTTGTTATTGTGACTCCAACATCTTTAGTCATAATGTAATCACCACCCTTGGTTATAACATAACCACCAATAATTTTTATATCATAAGTACCATTATATAATGATAACTATATATATGTGGTCCATGAGATTGTATAACATTTTTAATATCACAACATCAAAATAGTTTCAACTGAAATGGGTTTCATCTATATTTCCTCCATTCAATATAGAATAACCCCTATGAAAAAATTGGGTTTATGAAAAAGTAATCAACTTTAAAATTAACCAACTATGTGAGGTTTAATAATAGTATCAAGGAATTATAAACCTAATAATCCATAATTAACATCAAATGATGATATCATTTATGAAAATTCTTTTAAAATATCACTAAACTATTTCTTGGGGAAAATAATCATTCCATTTTCAAAATCTCATTAAAAATAAAAATATTTCCTAAATATTATGGAAAAACAAATTTCCAAAAGAATAATGGAAAATTAAAAATTATTCTTAAAAAAATTGGACATTCATGATAGTGGGAAATTCCATTCATTATTTACAATTTAATAGAAAACATTCCTTCTTAGTTTTTAGTAAAATGTAAAAAAAATACCTTATTCATTAAAATAAACCAAGAATAATTATAAATTTTTTTCAAAAATTATTACATGGGGAAAATCACCATAAAAATAATTGTAGAATAGAAAAAACAATCTTTAAATTTTATTTAGAAAATAGAGATATGTAAGAAAATTTTTTTTCAACTGAAGAGATGAATGAATTCATTATTCCTTAACAATATATCTTTGGTCTCTGGGGTAGTATAGTGGAGAACAATAAAATTAAAAAATTTGTTTTTAATAAAGAAACATAAAAATTGAAAATTAATAATTTCCTTGATTGGTATATCCTTAGATTTCATCCTTAGAAAATTAATCGTAAACAATCTTAATAAACTATGAGATTATAACATAAAACTCATAAAAACTTAGTAACTATTGAATCATAAGTACAAATAAATAAAGAACCTTATATGGATATTTCTAAACTATTATTATTGTTTCTCAAAAAATAAATTAAATTTATCAAAATTATTTATCATATAAAAGAAACAAAGGGTTTATAAGTCATGTTTCCAAAATAATTTAATGTGATATGGTATTCCTTCGATTCAGTTAGAATACCATTATGCATTTTGGAAACTCATGTATAATAAATATAGATTTATTATAAAACTATTAATAAAAAATTATTATACATATTATCAAATATATTATTTAGTTATAACCTTTTATAACCCATTAGTAACACCTCATTATTAAAATAATTGTTCTGGTTGATATATCCTTTCTTTATTATATATATTAAGGTTTGGTGGTTTTTATCCCTGTATTTTGATAAAGGTTACATAATATCTATAATTTTAATCACCATATAAATATCATATATATTCTTTATATACATGTTTATAGTATTTCATGAATGATGGAGATAGAAAAATGAATTACAATATTAATTGAGAAAATAGGTCATTCATACACATAAACGTTTTTTAAATATTCTAACGACTTGAATGAAAGAACGGTAAATAATAAATATCCTTTCTCGAACAAATATTACATCATATATATATATATATATTAATAATTAATTAAATAAATATTTATTTCAATTTAACTAAAATAAAAATAAAAAACATATCATATAGATTCATAGAGGCTATAGTCACATGTATGAATGATAAATTGTATCATTTTCCAACGGTTCTGAAGGTAATAAGGTAGATATTACTTTATATTTATATAGGTCTAATTATTTCACAAGTATAATATGTAAATATTAATTCAATTGTAATAACTATCCCTAAAATATAGATTTGAGAAATTAATTTTATCACTAAGATTATAAGGTAAGCGTTTTGTACACGAAGAGGCACTTTCACATCATATTAGATTGAAATGTGGTCAATAAATTTGGATTAATAATAATAACATATCATAAGTATATTTATTATAATAAATTTATTATTTTATTAATTATATAAAATATATATAATACGTATAGTAATAATAATAAAATGTGATTGGTTGAGGTCATTAACTCTTCTTTGAAATAACACCTTTTAGTATCCTCCTAAGGACACCATAGTTTGTCTCTTGGGAATATACACACAAATGTAATGTGTCTAATAGAGTTTATAAGATGATATTAAATAATTTATTTGGGATAGATGGATCAATGTGGTGTGAAGAAGGGAATGGAGGGGTTCACATTTTAACAAAGGGGATGGACACTCTCAGAATTTCATAAAATATTAAATTAATATAAATTAATTTGGATTTACTAATGATACCAAATTGTTAATATTAATTAATAACATGATGTTGATTCAAAATTACCTAATATAATAAAATTTTAAAGGTTTTGATAATATCTCAACCCTTATCATTTTGTGTTAACAATTCATTAACAACTATCAAAAATATCATATTATTAATGTTTTTTACACATTAAGTGTTATTAATGTTAATATGAAATTAAAATTGACCCCAAAATGGAATTTGGTTTAAT
The DNA here is from genome assembly GCA_963277665.1 of Viscum album. Lineage (NCBI taxonomy): Eukaryota > Viridiplantae > Streptophyta > Magnoliopsida > Santalales > Viscaceae > Viscum > Viscum album. Next base: position 619,954,862 of record OY728128.1, read on the forward strand.
TTATGATTTTTATTAATTTTATTTCATATAAGTAAATATTATTTAATATAAAATATCATTTTTTCCATTTTAAAACAATTAATTTAATTTTTCATTAGGAACATCAAGACAAACGAGAAGTTTGAATATAATTCATACAAAAAATTATAGTAAGACATACATAAATATTTAATTAATTGAACACATTAACACATTACCATTTTATAAATTTTAATATTTTTTGGATATTGTATTTTATTTAAGTTTTAATTGTATAAACAACGTATTAGAGATGCATGTACATTTTAGATCATTAAATAATTTATAAAAATTATAATAAATTATATAATGAAAAAATAATTAATCTCATAATAAAAAATTAGATATATTAATAAAAATATTTTTTTCTTTATGTTGACACATATAAGATATTTAAAACTCATAGTTTGACATTTTGTAACTTTTTTTAATTAAATATTATATTTTCCATTTTCAGGGATTGATGGACATTAAAAATAACCATTTCATTCCAATGATGATAATGATATAATTACCTCCTTTTTAAAGAATTTAGGATTAAAAAATATGGCCTTATTTTTTAGATTTAACATATAAAAACCCTATTGACCCTTTGCAGATGTGATCATCTTTACCATATATAATATTCATATAGATAAAATATAAAAGTTGATTATTTACCAAATTTTATCCAAATAATTCTGAATAAAAAATATATTTTTATGAAATTAAAAACATATAAGTGGATGCGATTAATTTTAATATAAGTTCGAAATATGAGATGAAAATCAGCATTTAAAATAGTTCAATTTTAGCATAAATCCTGATTTATTCTTATCCTATACATCTAAAAAATAATAGATGAATTTTATATCATTTTATTGAGTATAAAATATATTAATTTTATAAATAAAATTAACTATTAGTGTTAAATTTATTTTATTATGTTAAAAACATAATGCTCACATAAAAATAATATTACGGGAAAATGAATTTTTAAGTATTAAAATTTTTTATTTCTAAATTAAAACATAAAATTGATTACAAATTTATTAGTAATTTTTTTTGAAATCCATAAAAAAAATTCAACTGAAATCATTTTTTTAAAAAAATTGAATATTATGCATTCTAGTTCATTTTTTTAAATAAAATTTATAAATGTTCCTAAAATTAATATTAATATTATCTCACAAGAATATATGATAATATTTTTTTCAGCAATCTTATTTTTATTTAATAAAAGGACATTAAAAAATTGGGCAGTTATTTAATGAGAATTTATAAATACATTTATATTGGATTATAAATTTATATGTATTTAATAAATTAGTTAAAAATATTCATAATCAAAAATTTAATTGGTATGTTATAACTGCCATAAAATATTAATATTCAATGGTTTATCTTAGTTAATTTAAACATGGTGTTGTGTAGAATTTATTCTATAGATGAAATAAAATTAATTATAGAGATATAAATTATAAAATATAATGGTGTACAATACCCTTCATAGGTGATAAAATCAAATGTTGTGCAACTAAAAAATGATCTCTCATATGTGGAAAACCCATTAGAAATTTCTGACCGAATAAATATGGTATTGTTGAACATGACTCCACATCAAGTCATGTTACTAAGGAGAAATCATAATTTTTATGATGATACATGGGAACCCATGGTTTTGATGAGAGATAAGTTTTTTAAATTTATTTCTTCCCTATAATAAAATTTTAAAGATAATATTCTTTAAAGGGGGTACCATTTAATGAAAAATGATTCTGATGATTTCTTATTCATAATTAATAATATTGTTATTTGATAGTATTTTTTGAAAATATGAAAAAATATAAAAATACCCACATTGATAATTAAATATTACCATTACACTATATCTTTTATGTTATTTGGTATCATTAGAATAAACCACATTAGAAACCCATAAAATCATGTAATAAAACAACATAGATTTTATATTTTGAAAATATATGTTTCTTAATAAAAATATGTGGGATTCAATTAAAAATAATTTTTAGTAATTTTAGAATTTGAATTAGATAAAATTAGTAACAAAATATTACTTAGTATGATGAAAATAAATAATATGGCCAATTTTTTAGGCATAGATTTATCTACCCAAACTAAATATTTCCTTCTATAATAAAGAAAATATTTTCAATGAATTCCAAAATATTTTTTTAAATTAAATAAATGTAATTTATATCAATTAAATAATATTATTTTTAAATATATGAAAAAATGAATTACCTATAATTTAATTTGAAATAAATTTTAAATAATATTATGAAAACATATTTATTAAAATGTTATTTTCTACAAAAGAAATTTATTAATATATTATATGTTTTGAGTTAAATGTAATGTTTATCATTTTTATGATTTTATTTAACATATACACAGTCCAAATATGGAATCAACACATCTAAATTTTTTATATATAGTTTCCTTATATTATTATTAATAATTTAATAACCATGATAAATTTATAATCAATATTAATAAGGCTAAAAATTGGTATATAAATGATTAAAAGGTTACCTACACATTATATAATATTTTTTAGGAATTAAATTCAAATAAAAATGTCTAAAATTCCATATCAACACCTAACTCAAATAATTAATCAAACAATCCCATAACCCTTGTGATTTCTTTTTTACTCCTTCATAACACTTTTTTTCCATGAAAAAACTCATCTCTTTCACCTAAAAAAGGTAATCAATTCCACCCATTCTATCATAAAACTACCGATAAAATTCCTTAATGACTAATTTTTCTTTTCCCTCCCTCTCTAAATTCCAACACAGGATATTATAATTTAAAATTATTCCACCCAGTATTACGATTATACTTAGTGAGTTAAGGGTTTCACTTCTCCTCTATTATATTTAAATACTTATTTTGTGATAAAACCTTCGAGTTTAATTTGATTATGTTTTTATATGTTAATAATACATGCATTACTAACAAAATTATTATATACTTATGATATAATACCCTTCCACCTCATTAAACCCATTCTAAAACCCCTTTTGTATTTCTATTATGCAAGTATAATTAATCATTGATTTTCTCCCTATGCTTTTTTGATTCAAGAACATTCTTTATTATAAGTCTGTTTCAATATGTTTCTTAATCCAAATGTTTATAATAAACACATTACTACCATAATAATGACATATCAGTGAGATGTTATCTTTCTCTATCATTAATCTATTTCCTAAAACATTTCCTATTTTTTTATTTCTTCCAAAATCACATCTTGATTTTCAAAATTTGAAAAAACCCAACACTAATATCATTCAATGGTATACAAAAATATAAATTTCATAAAAGGTTATTTTTTTAAATAAAATTATCTAGAAAAGGGAACTATGAAATCTTTTTTTATTTACATGGGGTTAGGTTATGATCAAATAATCAAGATTTCAAGGTATCAGTTTTCATTTACTAAATTTTGGATTTGTTGGTTCCAAGAATTTTATAAATAAATATAATATGAAATCATTCATTGATCCTGTCACTCAAAAAAATTATTTGTAATATCCTTTTTTGTGAAATTACTACTCATTGTCTACTTCCTTATCATTGATAACATGTTTTAAAATTTTAAAGTCTATCATTGGAGAGAATAACATCTATTATTAACAATGAACCTTTTATTACAGGATCATATTTTTCATCCCAAAAATGGTGTCCTTCATTTTGGGGAATATAATGTGTATAATTTTTATTGGATCTCATAACACTACATTCCCCTCTTCAAAATTAATTTTTCATAATATTTTTAATATTTTTGTATAGGTATTTAAAAATATAAAATAATTTTTTATTCAATTATTTCTTAATGAAGTGTTTTATCTTCAAAAATTCTTTTTTCAATAACCAATATATATTTTAAAGGATATATTTTTTTATATTAAAAATATGTTTTCCCAAAATTCATTTATTCCATTCATAAAAATGTTTTTGAAAGTAATATTCACATCAAATTTTATAATAATGTTATAATGGTTTTGTGAAGACATTTTATTTTAACTTTAGTTATTAATCCAAGTATTATCTCTAATGAAGTGTTTTTTAAATGATAATATATATTTTATTATAAGATTATTACTTTTGGAAATAATGTGTTCTTTGATATTTTAAATGTATGTTTTGTGATTGTTTTTGAAATTTTATAAAACCCTTTATTTAGCCATGAGTTCATTAAGATATGAATATGCTTGATTTTAAGTCAGGGACATGTGTATCAATAATGATGGGTGGGGACCTATATATCCCTCCAATTAATTAGATTATATATATCTCACAAGATATTCCTAAATCTATATAATGGGTTTTTTCACATAGGATTGGGCATGATGGTGTGCTCACATTTTCGAGTTTGCATATACTGAGTTAATTCACCTATTCATGGTTATAATAGGTTTTCTAACAGATTTTTTATATAATTATTGTTGTGACATATTTTCAATTTTATCAATTTATTCTTCATTTCAGTGTTTTTTATCATTTTATTCTGTGCTTCAAGATTCATTTTATTTACATGAAATTACATGTTCTCTTAGTTATGAATTTTCATTTATCCAACACAATATATCATATTGGAATGTTTTGTTTTTTAACATTTATGATTATTTATTGATAATTTTATAACCATATATAGATTTATATAGTTTTTTGATTATCATGCATGGTCTTACAATCACTTATTTATATATTTTTTTCTTTCTCATATTCATGATCTAATAATTTATTTAATTTCTTTATCATTAATGATTATTTGAGCTCAAACCTTTTGTATATTTATATTACATGAGTTATTAAGATGGTTAAATCATTTGATGTATCAAGGAATGGTTTTTGATGATTTAAATTTTGGGAAGAATCTTTTGTTTCATAAATTATAAACTATATTTAACAATTTTTCACTAAAAGAATCATTTGATCCTTTGAGTATGTGAATGTTGTGTGACATGTGATTTAAATCTTGAGATTAATGTATTATTTAAGATATGTTAAGATAGGGTCACTTAAGTTACTCACAAATAAACCTCCCAAAAACATCAACAATTTAACTATACACAGAAACAACATGAGTTCACAATGACCCTTCTACCCTTTAGATACTCATACTTCAGCTAAAAAATAAAAAATAATATACGAAATTTTAAATACTTGTATCAGCATAGACATAAAATGATGGAATTAGAATCCTCCAATAATTTCTTATTCAACATTTTTCTTATGATAATAATCTAATAATGTCATGGATAATTTCTTCAAATATACCACACATCTCAGCAAAATTTTCAATCATTGAAAGATCATGTCAACATCATCATAATGTTTCTTGTGTATTGACATTTAAGAAACTCTCTATGATAAAATGTATGAACATATATTTATATTTATTAATAATCACACTTCTATCTAGTAGTTCGTTATCCATTTTTTTACATTTATCTATATAGTGATATTCTAATTTCATCATATGGAGGAATCTGTGTAACACCCCAAGATTTCATAGTGTGTTATTTCTTCAAAATAATTCAATAACTTGCACTACACGCAACACCGAGTTCAAGCACACCATGACTTACCAAACAAGCCGTTCAAAAGAGGTTATGAATAGTATTAACTAAATTTTAAACTTTATATAATCCTTATAATTTTAGAATCCATATTATGAGTTTCTTAGACATAATGTAAGAACAAATTCATTTTCAGTATTGCAGTTTTACCAACTTTTAATAGTGAACCCTTTTTAAATAAAATATTTTAAACTTTTTGACTAAATGGGGACATCAAAAAATTTAAAATAAAACATCCCAAGTTTCCACGGTACGCTTTCCTTTGAATAAAACAGTAGCGTGTGTTGTACGCAACTTCGAGTTTTAACACACACCACAACCGATCAAACTAGCCGTTATGAATATTAATACCTAATTTTTGAAATTATATATATTTTATATTTCAAAATGGACTTCATTTTTGGATTCATAATATCAAATTTATCCTAAGGTGAAATTTTGGTACTTTTCAGATAACTTTCATATTTTGATGAATAGTGAAAATTACTAAATTTTAATTAAAAACAACTTTTTTAATCAAAATAATTGATAGTGATAAATTATGAATATTAGTAGTTTTAAAGTATATTTAGAATATATTTTTACCATTTAATATAATGTTGGTCATTGGACATAATTTTACAATTAAACCGAACATAAACAAGTGTCAATCTTTTGATAGTTATTATCTCTTAAAAACACGCTTTTTGTTTTGACAGCGGGAATTAATTTTAAATTAATTTCTGCCACTTCTGTGTTTTGAATTTAGAAAAATGGATTCCATATTTGGAATCAGGATGTTCAAATTTTGTAAATAGGTAACTTTTATTTTTAGACATTTTGAATAATTACTGCGGTAAATATTTTATTTACCATGGGTATGGGTAAATCCGGTAAATAAGGGTTAAAATATAATATTATAATAATACTAAATTACCCTAAAACGTGTCCTAGCCTTATTGGTTGATACATGTTCGACCATAGGCATCTTTGGGTCGATTTTGGGACCCCATGGTGCCACTTGTAGGTGATAATGACACTTTATTTTAATTAAGTTAAAATGAATACAAAAATGACACAAGCATATATCTTTTAGCAAAACAATTGTTACATAGAGTTATATTTGTTGGATTTTAGATTATAAATATTAATTAGAAAGCTAAAACGATTTCCTACATAAATATATTTTATTTATAATTTTTAGACATTAAATAATTTATTTTATTTATGACACAATGATGATGCAGTAATTACTATAATAGTGAAAAATTAAAATAATTGATATTATAAATACCCAAATAAATATAATATGAAACTTTTAATGAATTAAACTAATTTTCTAGGATAATATGATATATTAGTATTGATTTAATTGACTTTTTTTGAAGTAATAAATCTGTTATGAGTTTCACAAAAATCAACTATTGAATAGTGTCAAAATTGACATAAAAGAGTTCTTAAAACAAATATTATATTATTAATTGATATTAAATTCCTAAAAATCTAAGGTTCGTCCAAGAGACTTATATCATGATAGTTTCATCATTAATGGACCACTTGGGGGTATCTTGGATGTATGTAGTAAGTTTATTAATCATATTATATAAAAATACAAAGAGACATTGTAAAAGTGAAACTAATTAACTTAGAGTTAATACTTAAAGATAAGGTTAATATAAGTACCCAAACCTGTCTAAATTATATTGGTTGAGTTGTTTTCGACCCATCCCCACCTTAACCTTTGAATAATCAACTTTGGATCCATTAGAAACCGAATATGAATTTATTATAAATTAATATTTCTAGCTTTTCCAAAGGTGCCCCTCACCCCTCTTATAAAAGGGCACTCCTCCTTCTCATTTCTTCACACCTTCAAAGCCTTTTGGTTCGGCCAAACTCTGACCAAATACTCTCCCAACTTCCCTCAATACAACCTAGGCGCCTTATTTTGATCAGAAAGCCAACCTAAGGAGCCCTTTTGATCAAATCAAAAGGAAGAACCCGAAGAAGAGGTAATGATTTCACCACCCTTTTCTAAGTTCATTTCTTCTTCCACTTCTTCTTCCTTTGTTGTTACCATTCTAAAATAATAAATCCAGTATCATATATATACTGTGATGTTATTATAAATATGGTACAACCATATTCAGTATTCCATCCACCCTTTGAATAACATGTCACCATACGTGCGTACGTACGGCTTACCGTCTCCACATCGTGGTGTAATTGTTATTCAATATAATATTATTTGGATGGGTATAATAATGATGTGTAACTCATGTAAATAATAAATATAACATGTTAATGATTCTGTATATATGATATACCATCCATTTATATATTATTTTAATATCAAAAGAATGATATTGTCGCTCGTGCGTACGTACGGACTACCGTCTCCACGAACGCGATAAGATTCATTATCCATCGTATCCATTCAAGTATAATTATCATTTGATGATTTAAAAAATGATGTTTAAGGACTTTATATAATTATGGATATGAATAATATAAAACCTATCCTTTACAAACATGTCTTACGTAACAAAACATATAAAATAAAACAAGTAAGTTAACACCCGAAACAACGATAATACTAAGATATTATTATCAAATCAATATTAAAAGATCATATATGATATCATATTAAGGTATATGATTATTTTATAATTTAATAACAATTATTTCACCATTATACAGGAGGTTAACCTACCCCAACCAAGGAAAAGTACAAGGTAAGGGTTATTTCACAATCTCTTCATTATCCGAGGTTGTTTATACGTAATAATCTACTGGGATTTCTTTATCATCCACATCCTTGTTTCTTCGAAATGTATTTCGAAAAATATTTATTATTTACAAGAATATGGGTTAAAGTCATTTATACCCTTGTTTTACATTTTATAAGAGGTTTATAAAGGAATCTTTCGGTCGTTTTCAAAACAAGGTCCTTTTTAACCTTTTCGACAGAATTAAGGTAAGAATGTTTTTTTAACTTATACAGCAGGTGCGGCTATTTTCCGCCGTTATAAAATCTTAAAATATTCCCTTAAAAGCTTATAAAAATATTCTCAAATAAAATGTTTTATTTTATATGGATCTTAAATGATTTGAAAATAAAAGGAGATATTTCTTTAAAAAGAATTTTGATTTCATCTATGTCAACATCCTTTGATGGATTTTAAGATTTTTTGAAGTTGATTTATTATGATACAAAACTTCTATATTGTATTGAAGGTTTTGTGATATGTTCGACTGTGGATGTGCGATTTTTATACCATTCATAGTTTATGGTGAAAGTATTGACATTTCGTATGCTACTTTTAATACGAATGTTTATGTTATGTTTAAACCTTTTCATATGGGAATGCATTGGACTTAATATGTGATGGGTGGAGCCCGCTATAGCTCCTCGATGCATCGGTAGGTCTCATGAGACAAACTAGTGTCTTGGCACAAGGCCTTGACAAAATCTTATTTGTAGTCTTGGCACGAGGCCTTGGCTATGTGGTTATGATAGTCTGGCATTATGCATTCCATCATTATGAAAGTGGTTATTGATTTTGCATGTGATTATTCGATTAGTAGAATAACCATGTGAATAAGTAAATGGAATTATTTCATTTTATTTATGCCATACTATGTTAAATGTTCAAGTTTAAAAGGCCTTTGTTTTAGTTATACATTGCTTTAAATGTTTATTCTTATTTATGAAAGATTCCGCTATATTGTTATCCTTACTGGGCATTTGAGCTCACCCCTTTTCTATGTTTTATTTTTCCCAGGAAGTGAAGAAGTAAATTATGAATGACCTGCAGGGATATTATGTGGGGATATGAGTGTGGATTATGGAGACAATATGTTTTTGTAGTAGTTTTTCATTTTATGATGTAATGTAAGACTTATGAATATATCTAGTGTTTCCAAGACTACTAAACCAATCGGTCTTTCGAGATTTGATCTTTCTTGTGATCATACCAATGTTATGTAATAATGCACCGACTCTGGGTAACCGGGGTCGGGGCGTTACAGTTGGTATCAGAGGAAGTTTAGTACAAACCTTGGAAGCTAGATTTATAAAACTCTGATTAGAGCACGTAGACCTAAGATGAACTTTGAGGATTAGTATAGAAGAACTTCCTATAATTTTGGTATTATAGAGATTTTGTGAGTTTTCCGAGCAATACATCCATGTCTAGATATGAGTAGGTAGAGGCGGCTCTGGCACAGATGTACCTAGGTGTAAAACCCGAAAACACCGCTTTGAGCTAGACTCGAACGGGGACTGGTGCACGACAACAGTCCTTGCTGCACTCTTGGTTACGACACTCCCGGGGGATATGCTTAGGATAATTCTCATTTTCATTACAAACCATTATGAAGGGTTTATGAGTATATACATCCTCAAAGGAGACATTTTTATGATTATGGATTATATCCATAAATAGTTAAATTTATGTTAAGTGTTTTATAAGTATGGGATTATGTATTTTGATTCATAAACTAATCTAGTGTATGCCATTGTTTAGAAATGGCGCCCAGTAGAAGGAATGAGAACTCCAGAAATGCACATGATCCAAAGAGAAGGAAGGATCAAATCTTTCATGGTCTTAAGCTAGAATTTATAAGAGAAATAGTCTCCCATGTATTATCATCATATGAAGAAATAATATCATGTGTTGAAAAGATAAGTAAAGAGTTTACTGAGTCCTATGGCTTTGAAGGGAAGAAAGAGAAGAAAAGGATAGAAGAGAGAAAGATGGATAAAGGGAAGAGGGAAAAGAAGAATTTTCCCATATGTGGTAACTGTGGAAAGAAACACCCTGGAACTTGCCTGAAAGGAATGGGAGTTTGTTATAAGTGTGGAGGAAAAGGGCACAAAGTACGTGACTGCAAGGGTAAGAAAATGGTTTCAAATGTACAATGCTTCATTTGCAAGGAGTTTGGACACTACGCGAACCTATGTTCCAGTCATCAGACTATGCAGCAAATGATGCTATTGGATAATAATCAAGTTATGATACTACCACAGATGAAGAGGAATGATTAGAGTTCTTATGTTGATTATGTCAATTGAGTGTTGTATCAACAATGTACTTGTTATAATGATTATGGAGTATATAAGGATTGTACTGCAGTACTATTTCATTAAGGACTTGAGATTGTGTGGAACAAAGAAAAGTGACTCAATAGCAGGATACATTTTTGGAAAATATATGGTTGAGAGAAAGATAAACCATAATATGGTTCTGATACCGAGTTAGTGATTTTAGAATAATACATGATTGATTTGGATAAATTATATTGGATATTCTTGACTAACTTGAAACTGATTAATGATTTGTATATTCCATCATTTTTTTGGGGTTTAAAACATTTTTTGATTGATGAAGTATATCCATCATTCTATATGGAATAGGGGAGCATGAATGTAATCAATAAGGAATATGGTAATTCAGGATGTTTCAGTGTATTAAAAGAATACAAGATGAAGGTATTCATATGCTATTACGGGGTAAAAAGGATCTATATTATGTTTAACTTCCTTATAAATGTTGGAATGTGAGTTTGGACAGAAGTATTTTTGATAGTTCTAGTTTGGATTATTTTGGATTACAATAAAAGGACAACCCGGAGGTCGGGCGGCAACCCGTCGCGTCCGGCAAGGCTGCAAGACTTGAACCTGCAACCGAAGGGCGACTAGGGTGTATCACCTACCACTGGACCACGAGATGTCCTGGATTAAATAATGTAGTTTTTTTTTTAAAAAGATCTGGTAGATGAATTATAAATTCATTTATTTTGGAACCCTGTACGAATTGTATAAATAGAAAAAAAAAATTACGTTCTATTATCTTTTAGAGTGAAAGATGATTTTGTGGTAGAAATTTATTAATGGATAAAACTCTAATTATAAAGTAAGTATATCTCCTTATGATCTTATCCAATCTCATAAATAAATTACTCAACATTAATAAAAGGAACTTAGAACAAAAATGTTGTCCTAGATGGTACCTTAAATCATCACTAATTTATGGCTTTGGGATTTTTGGCCTTTTTCATAGCCATGTTCTCTACCACTCTCCATCAGATAATTGATGGTTAGATTTCTCCTCCATATCCATATTTTCCTACATGGAACCCTAGAATGTGTTATTTTCGGTAATCTTCATACTTTCCACTCTTTATTTTAAATAGAGGCCTCATTAATTCATTTTTCGATGTGGGATTTCAACTAAGATATTTTGAAACGTCAAAAATGTGTTATCCCAATACCCTATATTTTGTTGAACCGATGGTACTTCAAATCATCATAGATTGATGAGTTTAAGGACCTCAATTTTATACTTGTTTTTTATTGATGACCTCAATCACTACCTATAAATATTTACGTTTTTCCTCCAATTATATGTCTCTAATTGCCACCAATGTTCTCCGAATCGAGATCATAATCTGGTGGTGGCCCTTTCATTTCTCTTTTCCTCATATTAAGACTAAATTTTAGTAACCCAATTTCTGATGTGGGTTTTCCCATAAATATATTTTCTATTTTTAACCTTTTATTTTGGAAGAACAATTTCAAATTGCGAGGACGCAATTTATTGAAGGAGGGGAGAATGTAACACCCCAAGATTTCATAGTGTGTTATTTCTCCAAAATAATTCAATAACTTGCACTACACGCAACACCGAGTTCAAGCACACCATGACTTACCAAACAAGCCGTTCAAAAGAGGTTATGAATAGTATTAACTAAATTTTAAACTTTATATAATCCTTATAATTTTAGAATCCATATTATGAGTTTCTTAGACATAATGTAAGAACAAATTCATTTTCAGTATTGCAGTTTTACCAACTTTTAATAGTGAACCCTTTTTAAATAAAATATTTTAAACTTTTTGACTAAATGGGGACATCAAAAAATTTAAAATAAAACATCCCAAGCTTCCACGGTACGGTTTCCTTTGAATAAAACAGTAGCGTGTGTTGTACGCAACTTTGAGTTTTAACACACACCACAACCGATCAAACTAGCCGTTATGAATAGTAATACCTAATTTTTGAAATTATATATATTTTATATTTCAAAATGGACTTCATTTTTGGATTCGGAATATCAAATTTAGCCTAAGGTGAAATTTTGGTACTTTTCGGATAACTATCATATTTTGATGAATAGTGAAAATTACTAAATTTTAATTAAAAACAACTTTTTTAATCAAAATAATTAATAGTGATAAATTATGAATATTAGTAGTTTTAAAGTATATTTAGAATATATTTTTACCATTTAATATAATTTTGCTCATTGGACATAATTTTACAATTAAACCGAACATAAACAAGTGTCAATCTTTTGATAGTTATTATCTCTTAAAAACACGCTTTTTGTTTTGACAGCGGGAATTAATTTTAAATTAATTTCTGCCACTTCTGTGTTTTGAATTTAGAAAAATGGATTTCATATTTGTAATCAGGATGTTCAAATTGTGTAAATAGGTAACTTTTATTTTTAGACATTTTGAATAATTACTGCGGTAAATATTTTATTTACCATGGTTAAGGGTAAATCCGGTAAATAAGGGTTAAAAAATAATATTATAATAATACTAAATTACCCTAAAACGTGTCCTAGCCTTATTGGTTGATACATGTTCGACCATAGGCATATTTGGGTCGATTTTGGGACCCCATGGTGCCACTTGTAGGTGATAATGACACTTTATTTTAATTAAGTTAAAATGAATACAAAAATGACACAAGCATATATCTTTTAGAAAAACAATTGTTACATAGAGTTATATATGTTGGATTTTAGATTATAAATATTCTTTATAAAGATAAAACGATTTACTACATAATTATATTTTATTTATAATTTTTAGACATTAAATAATTTATTTTATTTATGACACAATGATGATGCAGTAATTACTATAATAGTGAAAAATTAAAATAATTGATATTATAAATACCCAAATAAATATAATATGAAACTTTTAATGAATTAAACTAATTTTCTAGGATAATATGATATATTATTATTGATTTAATTGACTTTTTTTGAAGTAATCAATCTGTTATGAGTTTCACAAAAATCAACTATTGAATAGTGTCAAAATTGACATAAAAGAGTTCTTAAAACAAATATTATATTATTAATTGATATTAAATTCCTAAAAATCTAAGGTTCGGCCAAGAGACTTATATCATGATAGGTTCATCATTAATGGACCACTTGGGGGTCTCTTGGATGTATGTAGTAAGTTTATTAACCATATTATATAAAAATACAAAGAGACATTGTAAAAGTGAAACTAATTAACTTAGAGTTAATACTTAAAGATAAGGTTAATATAAGTACACAAACCTGTCTAAATTATATTGGTTGGGTTGTTTTCGACCCATCCCCACCTTAACATTCGAATAATCAACTTTGGATCCATTAGAATCCGAATATGAATTTATTATAAATTAATATTTCTAGCTTTTCCAATGGTGCCCCTCACCCCTCTTATAAAAGGTCACTCCTCCTTCTCATTTCTTCACACCTTCAAAGCCTTTTGGTTCAGCCAAACGCTGCCCAAATACTCTCCCAACTTCCCTCACTACAACCTAGGGGCCTTATTTTGATCAGAAAGCCAACCTAAGGAGCCCTTTTGATCAAATCAAAAGGAAGAACCCGAAGAAGAGGTAATGATTTCACCACCCTTTTCTAAGTTCATTTCTTCTTCCACTTATTCTTCCTTTGTTGTTACCATTCTAAAATAATAAATCCAGTATCATATATATACTGTGATGTTATTATAAATATGGTACAACAATATTCAGTATTCCATCCACCCTTTGAATAACATGTCACCATACGTGCGTACATACGGCTTACCGTCTCCACGTCGTGGTGTAATTGTTATTCAATATAATATTATTTGGATGGGTATAATAATGATGTGTAACTCATGTAAATAATAAATATAACATGTTAATGATTCTGTATATATTATATACCATCCATTTATATATTATTTTAATATCAAAAGAATGATATTGTCGCTCGTGCGTACGTACGGACTACCGTCTCCACGAACGCGATGAGATTCATTCTCCATCGTATCCATTCAAGTATAATTATCATTTTATGATTTAAAAAATGATGTTTAATGACTTGATATCATTCTGGATATGAATAATATAAAACCTATCCTTTACAAACATGTCTTACGTAACAAAACATATAAAAGAAAACAAGTAAGTTAACACCCGAAACAACGATAATACTAAGATATTATTATCAAATCAATATTAAAAGATCATATATGATATCATATTAATGTATATGATTATTGTATAATTTAATAACAATTATTTCACCATTATACAGGAGGTTAACCTACCCCAACCAAGGAAAAGTACAAGGTAAGGGTTATTTCACAATCTCTTCATTATCCGAGGTTGTTTATACGTAATAATCTACTGGGATTTCTTTATCATCCACATCCTTGTTTCTTCGAAATGTATTTCAAAACATATTTATTATTTACAAGAATATGGGTTAAAGTCATTTATACCCTTGTTTGAATTTTTATAAGAGGTTTATAAAGGAATATTTCTGTCTTTTTCAAAACAAGGTCCTTTTTAACCTTTTCGACAGAATTAAGGTAAGAATGTTTTTTTTAACTTATACGGCGGGTGCGGCTATTTTCCGCCGTTATAAAATCTTCAAAGCTTCCCTTAAAAGCTTATAAGAATATTCTCAAATAAAATGTTTTATTTTATATGGATCTTAAATGATTTGAAAATAAAAGGAGATATTTCTTAAAAAAGAATTTTGATTTCATCTATGTCAACATCCTTTGATGGATTTTAAGATTTTTTGAAGTTGATTTATTATGATACAAAACATCTATATTGTATTGATGGTTTTGTGATATGTTCGACTGTGGATGTGCTATTTTTATACCATTCATAGTTTATGGTGAAAGTATTGACATTTCGTATGCTAGTTTTAAAACGAATGTTTATGTTATGTTTAAACCTTTTCATATGGGAATGCATTGGACTTAATATGTGACGGGTGGAGCCCGCTATAGCTCATCGATGCATCGGTAGGTCTCATGAGACAAACTAGTGTCTTGGCACAAGGCCTTGAAAAAATCTTATTTGTAGTCTTGGCATGAGGCCTTGGCTATGTGGTTATGATAGTCTGGCATTATGCATTCCATCATTATGAAAGTGGTTATTGATTTTGCATGTGATTATTCGATTAGTAGAATAACCATGTGAATAAGTAAATGGCATTATTTCATTTTATTTATGCCATACTATGTTAAATGTTCAAGTTTAAAGGGCTTTTGTTTTAGTTATACATTGCCTTAAATGTTTATTCTTATTTATGAAAGATTCCGCTATATTGTTATCCTTACTGGGCATTTGAGCTCACCCCTTTTCTATGTTTTATTTTTCCCAGGAAGTGAAGAAGTAAATTATGAATGACCTGCAGGGATCTTATGTGGGGATATGAGTGTGGATTATGGAGACAATATGTTTTTGTAGTAGTTTTTCATTTTATGATGTAATGTAAGACTTATGAATATATCTAGTGTTTCCAAGACTACTAAACCAATCGGTCTTTTGAGATTTGATATTTCTTGTGATCATACCAATGTTATGTAATAATGCACCGACTCTGGGTAACCGGGGTCGGGGCGTTACAATATGTATAGTACACCATCATCTTTTTCAGCCTAGTGGACTAAAAATTATTTTCATTTCTAGATATATCTTTTTCCACATGAAATCATTTATGAATCTTCTATCTCCTAGACTGTTCATTTTCTATTCTATAATCATTTTATTTTTATCAATATGATCAATTAATGAATTTTATTGATAAACCAATATGATATCATTCATTTGGTTATAATTTTTTAATTGATATTTCTAGAATTTTTGATATTCTCTTTTTTATGACCACGTATGAGTCTGCTTGATTTACTATTTTTGATGATTTATTTGGAGGAACATTTTTCAAGGAATATTTACACTATCTATATGATAAAAATTATATATATCTTCATATAGTACGCTTAAAAACTCTTATTCAATTGGATTTATGGATTATTTATTCATGAAGTCTATTTATGATCACTGCATTTAGAGATCATGCTTCATATTTCTTCATGCCTAACATTTAATATCGTAAACATTATAATAAATACCACTGTTTAGAATCAACATGAGGGAATTCAAATTGAAAAATTATAATCATTATCATTCCTAATGTTAGACTCATTGAGGACAAGTAATGAACTATCTAACTATGTATTATAAGTAATGAGAAATTGTTTTAGTAAGATGGAAATAATTTTCAACTGAAAAACAAAATAATTCATTGAAAAAATGACTAAAAATAAAAAAAAATTACTAAACATAACCATAATTTCAACATTACATATTTTCCCAAACCCCACATAAAAATGAACTGAAACCTAAAAAGTTTTTTTTAGAGGTAAAAGGATCTATTATTAATAAAAATAAGGGGGAGGGAAAGAGAGGATACACGAGTCTGAAGTAGGGGATTTTACAGACAGCCCTAGCATAGATGGGGATGAGATCAGAGGGGAGGTCATCCATCCAAAGAAGCTCGTGGATAACCCCAATATTTTCAAGTGTGTCAGCAATATGGTTGGCTTCCCGATATATCTTTGTGGCGATGAAGTTGAGGCCAACCAGAGAGTTCAAGAAATCTATCCATCGGGAAGTGAGAGGCCAAGCGAGCTGAGTGGTGCTGTTCTAGATTGCTTGGATGATTGTCGTAGAATCACTCTCAATCCATATATTTTTCAAATTGTGTATTCTAGAAAAATATATGGCATGAATAATGCTAATCATCTCAGATTAAAGAGAAGTAGAGAGGCCTCATGATCAATAGAAACATCCAAGAACATGGCCCATGTGATTTTTGAAAATAGCTTCATAACCTGCTAGTCCCGGATTTCCTTTGGAAGCGCCATCCACATTTATTTTGATCCAACCTGGAAGAGGGGGGGTCCAGAAAACTTCAATGGTAAAATGGGGATGAGGATAATTTCCCTTGACCTTGACAGGGCTGAGAATTTCAAAGTCTATGACCGAATAACTACAAGTGTCTTTTTGGATTGAAGTCGCATCTTAAATGGCCATTAAAATTTTCGTTTTACCTGCATTGATTTTGAAATAATTAGTACGAAAAATCAAATCATTTATACCATACCAGATGATGTGAAGAAGTTCTGCAAAAGATGTGAGCCAAAGGTTTTTGATTTTCTTAGAGGTAGTCCACTCTGTGCATCTTTGAATCTGCATGTCAATGCTGTCAAAAGAAATCCACCTGCACTCAAACATGTCAATAAAATAGTGGCAAAGGGTAGAAGCAGTATGACATGAGAGAAAAAGGTGGTTAATGTCTTCCCTATGCTGATTGCACATACGAAATTTTGAATAGAGGGAAATCCCATATTTTTGCAAACAA
Source organism: Viscum album (assembly GCA_963277665.1). Lineage (NCBI taxonomy): Eukaryota > Viridiplantae > Streptophyta > Magnoliopsida > Santalales > Viscaceae > Viscum > Viscum album. The sequence goes on from OY728128.1 coordinate 619,972,966, forward strand.
TTATCAGTGGGTATTTTATAATGAGCAATGCGCAAGATAAGAGTAAATATAGAAGGGTTGATCCAGGATTTATTAAAGTTAGCAACCCAGGTGTGGTGGCTATCAACATTATGGAAATGGTGTTTATAAAAAACATTTGAGTTCAATACCCCATTATGAGCAGGTTCCCAAAGAATGCAATCCGTAGTGGAATTATAGTGGTAATTGTCTACAATTTGGGTTATATTCTCAGGAATGGAAATGTTTGAAGAAGTATTGATAGATTCAATGGTATCTTGTAGATTCAGAGGGTCATAGTTATTTTATAACAGCAAGATCAAGGGAGTACCAGTCCAATTGACAAGCCAAAATTTTAGTTTAGATTCCTTGCTGGCCATCCATCTAGAATTAGTCATGATGCAGATGAAAGAGCTTTTGATGGAGGTCCATATAGATGATTTTAGAGAAAAAGAGTAATTGATTTTGAGTTTTTCCAGGAAGATATCCCTTAGGAAATCCATAGAGGTAGAGGTATTATGAATGATGTTCCAAGTAAGTTTGGGTTGAAGATCCTCGTTGAATTTAGAAATGTTCTTGATGCCAATCCCTCCTTTGTTAACCGTTTTGCAACAAGTGGTCCAAGGGATGGTCACAATATTTCTCTCTGAAATGTTCCCAGTCCAAACAAAGTTTTTAATAGCAGTATTAATGCGATTTAAAAGACTTTTAGGCCATTTATAAACCATCATAGAGTAGACTAGTTTCGAGACGATCGTAGATTTGACCAAACGGATCCTTCCAGCCATAGAAAGAGTCTTACCTTTCTAGGAGGATAGGTGACGAAGGGTATTATCCAGAATGTGGGAGAAATGGTTGGCCTTAGGCCTACCCCAGAAAATAGGCACTCCTAGATACGTAAAGGGAAAATATCCCTCTTTGATGCCTAAAATATTACAGATGTAAGTTTTCCTCTCCATGGGGAACTCTTTGCTAAAAAAGATGGAGGATTTATTCCAGCTAATGTGCTGGCCGGATATTTCTTGGTAGTGTAATAGAATATATTTAAGATTAATAATATTCCTTTTTTCACCCTGAGTAAAAAGGATAATGTCATCTGTATAAAGGAGATGTGTGGGAGCATTAACATTCCTAGAGGATACAATGGGTTTAAGGGATATTTTATTAGCCTCTAGGGATATGAGCCTACTCAAATACTCTTCCGCAATGGAAAAAAGAATCGTAGAGAGAGGGTCCCCTTGTCTGAAACCTTTGGTGCACTTAAAATAACCTCTAGGATAACCATTTAAAAGAATGGAAATGTGAACCGAGTTGAATAAAACCTTTATTCGATTTATAAAAATATTATTAAAGCTGAATTGTGAAAGAACTTTGTATATAAATTCCCAATCAATGGTATCAAAGGCTTTTGTGATATCCAGCTTAATAGCTACATTTCCACCTCTACTTTTTTTGTTAAGAAGATTTGTGATTTCAGAGGCAAGGAAAATGCAGTCTTGTATAGATCTTCTTTTTATGAAGGGAAATTGGTTCCAGGAGATTATTTTATTACAGATCGAGTTCATTATGTTAGATATTAGTTTTGTGATGATTTTAAATAAATAGTTGATGAGAGAAATAGGTCTGAAGTTTGGAATCTCATCAGCATTTTCAAATTTGGGAATGAGCACGAGGATTTGAGAATTCAGACCGTGAGGAAGAATGCCTTTGGAGAAGAATGTTTTGACCAAACAGCAAATGTCTTTCTGCAAGATATCCCAATGTTGTTGGTAGAATCCATTTTTAAAATCGTCGGGTCCAGGAGAACTATCTGAGTTAAGGCTGAAAACTGTGTCTTTAATTTCATGGTCAAAGGGTATGATGTTAAGCATAAAGTTTTCTTCCTCAGTAACAAGATTGGGGATGATATCAGGTCTTAATTCTTTATCAATATTATCCCCATTGAAGATATCCTGGAAGTGAGAGATAAGGAAGTTGTCTATGTCTTCCTCATTTTCCATAATTTGATTTCCCTTTCTAAGGAAAGCTATGGGTCTATAGGATTTTCTGATCCTATGAATGGAATTATAGAATTTGGTGTTTCTATCCCCATCATTGAGCCAATTAGCTTTAAAAATTTGTTTCTTAAGGTTATCTTTATGATTGATTAAGGAGATGATCTTAGAAGAGATGTTGATTTCATGTTGTGAGTTTTGATCAAAACTTGAAGAAGCGTTGTCAATTTGAAGTTGATTCAGTTCAGCATCCAGAAGATTTATTTTGTCATCTATTTCTGAAGATTTGGTTTTGCACCAGCTTTTGAGGGTTTGTTTTAAAATTTTAATCTTGATCGGGCAAGTAAAGGATTCAGTTTGGCCCAACATCTTTTCCCAAGTGTTCTGAATAACTTTAATGCATTCAGGAATAGAGGACCAAACATTGTTATATTTGAAAGGGGCCCTTGTGATTATCTTATGGAAAGAGAGGGAGAGGATAATGGGGTGATGATCGGAAGCAATTCTCGCCAAAGTAATACTATATATGTTATCCCATTTGTCAAGGGCATGTGAGCTAGAGAGGGCTCTGTCGAGTATGATAGAAACACTTCTGTTGTAATTTTTTCTATACCAAGTAAATTTATAACCTAAAAGATTAACCTCTGTAAGGTTGTTCTGTTCAATACAGACCTTAAATTCCCGAGTTTAAATAGAGCTAGGGGCAAGTCCAAGTTTTTCACTGGAAGATAATATAGCATTGAAGTAACCTGTGAAAAACCATGGATGTCTAATATTGTCATTGAGTTGTGAGATATCCTTCCAAAGTTCTCTCCTCGCTTGATAGCTGTTACTGGCATAGAAAAATGTAGAAGAAACCTGTGTGTTATCAAAGATAAAATTGAAAGTAATAGATTGACTACAAAAGGAATGTAACGTAACATTCTGTGAGGATAAATGAGCAAGGATCCATATAGATTCAGTATGTGTTCCATTATTACAGGAACCAAGGAAAGAGTACCCATAAGGGATTTGATGTGATCGAGAATTAAAGTTGATTTTGGGTTCAGCAATGGAGATAATTTTAGGAGAGTGTGTGCTGATAAAACGTTTAAGAACATTTAGAGTGTCAAGGTTGTCAATGCCTTGACAATTCCAGAATAATATATTCATTTAGACTTTTTTTGGTGGCGATATCCCCTCTCTTTTTTGAGGTCGAGGTCATAGACCTGGTAGCCATTCCAAATGGATGGTCTTTTTCAGAATTTTCATGCTTGGTATGTGCAGGAGGTTGCATGGGAAATGTTGGGATAGGGATATTGGGAGTTATATCCTGGGTTTGAGAAGGCAAATTGGTGGAAAAGGGAGCCTGTTTACAAACCGATTCCTTTGTGTCGGCAGGTTCATCAATCTGTTTTTGTGTAACAGCAGTTGATGGTAAAGGGTTATCAACAATACAAACAGGTCCCTTTGTGTGGGTAGATTCAACAGATAGTTTCTGTGTCTGGGAATCAGTTGGGTGGGCAGAAATGATGTTGGTTGAATCTGTTTGTGTAGATAATTCATTGCTGTCTAGCTTTCCAAATGTTTCCTGGATGGGAGCAGCAGATGTCGTCATCTATTTTTTTAATTCATCTTGCTCTGTATAGGTTTGTAAGGTACTAGGCTTATCATCTTTCTGGCTACTAGTGTTGGGGCGTGGGGAGGACATTAAGGCTACATTATAATTAGGTTCTTCCACTATTTGTTTGACATAAGTTTCAGTATGTGACTGTATATCAGGGGCCTTGTCTTTTCCATGTGTGTGAGTGAGATTGTTATCGATGCTCATACCCTCATAATTGGTAGATGTAAAGGGTCTGACAGACATTGAAGGACATTTAGTTGTAGGGACAGTAGAGGTGTTGTCAAATGCATAATTTGCAGGTTCAGTGTCATCTAGTTGATGGGAGAGGATGTCAATGACATCTTCTTCAATTTTATTCTTAAGAATTTGAAGTAGGGTTTCTAAATCCTGTTCATCAGCAAGGTCAGCCCAGGATTTATTTTTGATAGGGTCAAGGCAAGCAAAGGGGTTGTTTTTAGCAACCCATACTTCTTATTTTTTCTTGGGTGACTTAGATTTGGTGCCAAATTGATCCTTGCCTCTTCTATTTTTCCTGAATTCATTCCACCCATAGGTATTAAGTTGTATAGGTTGGTTATGCACTCTCCTACATTGATGTATAGAGTGACCCACTATCTTTCACAATTCATAATATTCAGGAAGTCGCTCATTTTCAAATTTAACCACAGTTCTATAGTCTTGAGCAGTGAAAACTAGGGTTTTTGGAGTTTGATGTTCTAGGTTAATGTCAATTAACACCCTAGCATATATACCTAGGTCACCATTAAGCGTTCTTTGATTGCTTTTCAGTGGAGTGTCGATACAAACAGCAATGTCATTAAGTATTTGAGGGTGCCAAAAAAAGCAATTTAAATCGACGAACCTAACCCATACCTGAGCATTGGTCTTCTTCTGTGAATTAGGATTAAAGGAAAAGTCTCATTCAGAGAGCCTTAAAAATCCTGGTTTAATATTGAGATTTCCCATTTTCCAGGAAAAGTCAAGATCAGATTGTGAAGAAAAAATTATGTGGAAGAAGCCTTTTCCTAGTGGAACCAATTTACATCTAGAAAAACCCCAGCAGGAAGATTATCTAACTTTTAAATCCTCATAAGACCAAGGGGAGTCACCTTTTAAATATGCAATTTGGCCCAACATAGAGAACTTACAAATTTGTGTGCGCTGTTGAACTGTTATTGGTTCCGCTTCAACATGGAAGCTTCCATCAGCTGTTTTTTTGATTCTGTTCGAATTCAATGCATGGGGTTTCAAGGAATCAGTACCTGTAAGCACTTCAAGAAACGATATTCTTTTTCCCTTCACGTTTTCAGTTTTCTGGAGTTCATCGCTTTCCCAATGATTCGATTCAAAAGTGTGAATCTCCTAGATGATATCATAAGCCTCCATTGCAAGTGAAAGAGCAGAAAGGGTGAAGGATCAGAGAAGAAATGAATATTTAGGGTTTGCGAATCGAGTTTTTGAGCCGTTGGGGGAGACCGCAGGCCGAGCGCATCAGGGGTTCCGCCCCACCTCAAACCTAAAAATTTAAAAACCCTTATTGAATAGAAAAATATTAATATCAATATTTCTTAGACAAATAATAATCCTAAAATATATATCCATACCTTCAAATAATTTCTATAGTTAAACCCACATATTATTTTCTGAAAGAAACCAATGGTTCCTATATTAATTTATTTTAAATGAAACCACCTACCATTTATAAGATCCATACATTTTAAATCATTTATTTTCCTAATATAATCTACATACAGTTACATAAAATAATAAATGAAAAATAAAAAACCTAAATAAAAATCCTAAAAATATTTAATCCAATTGAAATGTTGTAATATTCTCCAAGTTAAAACCTAATATGAACATGATCTCAAAAGGAATAATAATCAATCTTTACATAGTCAGCATGTTATCTACAAATAAAAAAACCTTCACATTATAGAAGGAATTAACATTATATAGTTAAACATCCATAATGTCTACCTATATGTAAAATTTAATACTGTGAGAATACCATCGGAACACAATTTGAAGAAAATGAGATGATATAGAATTTTGTGTCACACAAAAAATTTCAAAAATTAAAGAATGTCTTTGAAATTATAAAATTTCATCCAATCAATGTCCTCTCCATCATATATTATATAATTAAGGATAAAGGATAAATATTATATTAAAGAATACATTTTAAGGAAAAATTTTAATAAATGTGTTTTTTATTCATAATATTTCAAAAATAATGTACTATTATGTATTATTAAAAATAAATGGTTTTTTAAAAATTCATTGTTTGTTGTTATTATTCCTAAATTGTAAAATTTCTATCCCTTATATATAATCATATAATTATCTAAATGGTTTTTAATATGAATGGTTCAATTACTATAAATTTCATAAAAATGAACCTTAATTATATGTTACCTCCTCAAATCACACAACACACATACTCCATTTATATAAGTTCTTCTAAAACTACAAGAATCTTATTGTAATAAAATAAACAAGTTAATGAAGAAATATCTCACATTACCCCACTAAATTAGATAAAATAAAACTCTACACTCTGATTGAACATTTTTCTACATTGATAAATTGGTTGGGAACCATGTAATGTCTCTTACTGAATTCCCTAGAAGAATTATCCAAACTAATACATTTCAAGAACTCAAGTGTATGTACTTGTACTCTTAAGCCTACGTACTAGCAGTTAGGGTTGAATATGTGAGAGTTTGGATCCAATTCATAAATATGAAATCAATATTAAATAATGTTTCTCAATATATAAATCTAACAAAAACATGTCACCCTCCCGAACAGTCACAAATTTCAATAAAATAATGAACTGAGTATACATTGAGACCCAACTCTATGCTTGAGCCTCACCTCAACTTATTTTATATTCAAATACAACCTATCATACTCAATCAAACTAGTCATGGTACTCTACTAAATTTGAACCTAAAAATAAAGGGAGCTTCTAGGTAAACACGTGAAATTGCATCTCTAGAAGAGTTTGAGTCCCTATCTCTCTATAGAACCACCAACATGGTATTGTACACTACCAGTAAATTATGTGATAAGTTTCTGTGATATAATTGTTGGAATAAATATATAAACATTCATAGTTACATATATAAATACCACTGTTGATATTTATAGTATATTATGATGCCTTAAATGAACTATACCTTCTACAGATTGTGAAAAATGTGTCTTTATAAATATCCATAGTATTTTTTGAATGTTTTTGGATAAACAAGATCCTTAAACAATGTCCAATGTCCCCAAAAAATAAAATAATAATAATTTCACAACATATGGATTGAAACACCTCAATGTCCTCTAATGTTATATAATTATTATAGTCACATTGAATCCTTGGAGATATCTCAAGGACCCCAAAGGTATATACTGATAATGGAATCACAAAAATCATTGAAACACTTCATGCTCCCTTGATGGTATATAATAATAATGGACACACCATATTCTTATAATCACATTGTGTCCCCAATACAGTACAATAATAAAAATGGACTAACCCAAATCATGGAATAAACTCAAGGTTCCCCAACAAAATATAATAATTTTTTGGACCAAGATGATGATGAAGGTGATTGTTTTCATATATATATTTTCAATATAGTTTAATAAATTAAAATTTATGTTTTTAAGAAAGGTAAATTTCCCCACTTTTTATATATATTGGACTCATAACCATATTTGGGAAATCGGACTCAAAATGCTTGAAAAGAGCAATCATATTAAAGAAGAATCTTTCTAGAAATAAATGGTCATCATATTCACTCTTAATCTGGTATGAAATGTGTGACTGTATTAGTGAAGAATATGAGTCTTCATGGAAACAATTTGATTGTGACGTTGCTTTTATAATCTTGTGTTTCTCATAAATCACGAGTATTTTTAAAACCTGTGATGTAATATTGATGAAAGAAATCATAATTGAAATAGATTCTTATAATTTTATTTATATTGATTGAATCTGGATAGAAATTGAACAATGTGTTGGATATGTTATTCATCCTAATAGTATTAATTCCAATTATATTTGGGAAAATTAAATTCTGGAAAATTGTATTCAGACTAGGTTAGGATGAAATATGTGGTTTTGGGAAGTTGTAATAATTTCAAATGAAATACAAAAAAGATAAATCTGTTAGGAAATTTATTAAATTTCATGAAGGTAGTCTTGATAAAAGAACAATTTTGAGATTAAAGGATGTTGCTGAAGTCGAATATGCTTAAATTGTTCTATCATATTCAATATTTCATCATCTAAAATAGGGTAACAATTGATATTTGGGGAGATTTTAGTGGTATCTCATTTGAAAAAAATTCAAATCTCAACCAACAATGTAGTCAAACATTTTAAATGGTTTGAATTACTTTTTTTTAAATTCAAGTGGTTCAAGAGAAGAGATGAAGAAGATTATATTGATTTAAATTAATAATTATTGTAATGAGAATAATTTTAATTGTCTTTGGAATCAAACATGATTATAGTTTAAGGATATATATATATGTATGTTTTCAAGGAGAGCATAATATTAAAAAAATTTAATTTATAATATAAATTAGACTGGAATTTGATAAATAATTTTTAGAGGATAGATATGGTCATTAATAGGACTCAAGAAGAATCGAGAATCAATGAAGAAGTCAACCAGACACCAACTATTCAATAATATATGGAAATTAAGGTTATTTGGTTTAGTGGGAAACCATTTTAGATTCCCACAAAAACCACCATTGGTTCACCAATAAAAGTAAAATATTACATGTTTCTTTTCATATACATATGGTGAATGTAAATTTCATGGGAAGTGAAAAAATCTCTGACTTTCAAGAGATATAAAAAATTTCCATATTGATCTAAGTTGTAGAGGATTAGATGTATTTTAGTGAAAGGAGGAGATACAAGATTTCAACATTATTTAGATAATCATTGTATTTAGTGATCATCATATTCAGTTGTCTATCATATTTTCTATGTCATCATTTTTGACTGATCATAGTATCAGGTTAGATTATCGAATCTTGATTTCATCATTGGTATTTAGAAATGGAGGAAGAAGGTGTTTAGGATTGTCTTGATCATATTTTATTAGTCATATGTATAGTATTGGGAAACTAGATATTGATATCGAACTACATAGTCAAATTGAATTCTGGGTGAAGGTCCATGAAGATCTTACCAGCTTCTAGACAATAAATTGAAGAACTGTTTTGGAATGAATACTTTTGTTTAAGTTGAAAAAGAGAATAGATAATGTGTTTTGTTATAAAATAATCGTATTACCCTGTTTTTTCTAAGAGGGAGGACACACACTATTAGATTGTTTACATAGTTCCACAAAATGAAAGGTAATATTCTAATCCTTGTATTCTATGGATTTATTTCTAGTTGATTGTGTGGTATTGGGTAATTTCCAACCCATACCTAGGACACGAATATAATTATTAGATAGTGAACCTCATAAAATCGTGTGTTCTTATGCATGTGTTTTGAATTGATTTTAGTAGGGAATTAAATATTTAATAGAAGATGAAGGTTATTACTTTTTCAAGTAAACATAAATGATAAAGTTATCATCGATTCACCCCTCCAATTATCAGTGATACAAATATCATTACGGGACTCTTAAAATTGGTATCTGATCAGGTTCCCTTTAGTTATTCATTACTGATGGAAAATTTGAATTGAGTGAATATTAAAGGTATTCTGGTTTTTGGTGGAAAAATTTTTCATTTATGGGAAGATATATTTATGAATTATTTTATTTCTATTTCGTATGAAATTATTAAAACTACAACATACTGGTAACATCCTTTTGATTACAAAGTTACTCTTGCATTTATTGATTTGAATAATCTTGAGAATGATGGAAGGGCCAGTAATTCTTTACTATCTTCACTTTCTGAAAGTTAAATCTTAATGTTAAAAGGTGTTTCCACAACCAAAGGTATATGGGAAAAATTTTAAAACATATATGAAGGAAATAAAAATGTGAAGAAAGAAATATTTAAAATATAGAGATTGAAGTATGAATATTTTAATATTGGTGAATAAGAATCTACTAGGGACTTTTTTACTAGGGTGAATGACATTATTATCCCTATCAGATGTCTCGGTGAAATGTTAGATTATTTTACATTAGTTGAAAATATTTTGAAAATCCTTCTTGATACATTTTATGAAAAAAACTTCTTCACTCAAATATAGATGTACTAAAACATTGTATCCATATTATTTGCATATAACTATCATTACATATGAATTGAGAAGGGATAAATCTATGAGAATAAAAAAAAATATCATAGAGAAAATTATTTTAAATATGGTTAGAAATAGAATCCAATGAATATTATTATTAAAGATGATGTTAGTAATTCAGATTTAGAATATGCGGTATATATAAAACATTGATGATATTTTGTCGTTGTTATCTAAAAATTTCAAAATAGGTACTTGTAAATACAAATTAAAACATCCCATTAATTTTTTTAAATGTGGATCCATTGAGCATTTTACTGACAGTTATCTAATTAAAAAGAATGAAAAATATAGTGATGAAGAATAAAGAAGTCCAAGAAGATCATGGAATAAACAATGTGATAAAGAACAATTGTATTCCACAAAGAATGAAAAAAAATCTCCAAATCCACAATAAGATGTTACTTATCTAATGATGATGAATAATATGGTAGGAATGTTGAATCTAAAAAATCTATTGAGTATTGTATTGAGGATACATATATAGAAAAAGTAAATGTTAAATAATTTGGAAGAATTACTTCCAATGAAGAAGAAATTCAACTTGAATTTAAATTTGAAAGAAGAGTTGAAAGTATGTCTGAGAAAGATTGGATGGGTTGAAAAAAATAAGTTAGAAGATGAATGCTTCAAATCAATAATAAATAATTTTTACTAGATGATAAGGTTAAGATGGTGAAAGAAATTTAGGACTTCACTAAATCTCTTGAGGAAGAAAAGAATCATAATAAGCATCAGGAGGTTAAAATGGAGAAAAAGGAATAATTGTAGGAACATGTCCAATAAAAACATTCAAAAGAAAAAGATAAAGGCACAAATTTATAAAACTCTATCTATGATCATGGTAAAAGTTCTCATATTGAGAATCTTCAGAAGTATTAATAAAATTTACAATCAATGGAGAAAAATATAGATGGAATTGGTTATGAAGTGAATAAATGTGGGAAGTTTATATATGTATCTAAGAGAAACAAAGTGACAAATTCAGATGTTTTAAAATACCATGAGCACAAAATGTTTTACCTAGATTTGGAAAAGTTTCAAATAATACATATTCTATTACGTATGAAATGTAAAATAAGACTCCATTTGATAATAGAAAGGATGGTGGTTCAGATAAGAAATACAAGAAGGTTTTTGAGAAACATTTTTATAATTCCGGTTAGTATTTAAGATTAAATTGAAAATATTATTTCTATGGATAAAGCATATATTGTGGTAGATTTGTATATAAGAAAAATAGTTATTGGTTCAACCAAATATATTACTATTATTCCACAATTTGTGAATGGAAAATATTTAAGGGGATTCAATCTTCTTAAATAAATATGTCATAGAATGTTGTTTTGATTAATCGTGTGAAGGATGGTGTGTAATTTGTAAATAGGTTCCAACCATTTGAAATTATTTGTGAGATATTTGGAAAACATGGAAACCATTGAAAATGTAGTATTGTATTGTTACAGGAAAAACAAAAGTGTTTTGGAAATTATCAAAGGTAGAAAGTGATGAAAGAAAAATAATGATGAAAAATATCTTATTGTTTAAACTGTTCAAAAATCTACAAAAGGAGAAAGACAATGGATTATTAATAGTGGATGTTCATCTCATATGCTAGGATATTTTCTATTGCGGAATAATTTGATATATTTCAATTAAGGAATATTGACCTTTAGAATATATGAATTTATAAGAATCAACAGTGTTAGAGAAATCATCATTGGAAAATAAAGGTTGAAATCTAAAAAATATCTATATGTTGATGGGATAAATTACACAATTTTATAAATGTTTGAAAATATGTGAAGAGTTTGATAAAGTTATCATCATAAAATATTCATTTTTTATGAAAATTGAATAATATGGAAAGATATTTATAGGAGGAAAATGTACAAAAGTGAATTTGTTTCATGTTTTAGAAATAAAAAACTTTTTTTACATTAGTACAGTGGAAGAGAATCAATTAAGGCATAAAATTTTTGGAAAAATATTAAAAAAACCATTAGAAAATTTAAAACAAAAGAAAGTGTTGGAAAAATTCCTGATTTTAAAAGTAGAAGATATTGGTGTTTCACTATTTGTGAGAAAAGAAATATTACAAATTTTGTGCACAGAAAGTGTTTATACTTGTTCAAAAAAACCCCTGGATCTTATTCCTTATGATATTAATGGGCCAATGTGATAACAATCAATATATAGGGATAATTACTTAATTATTTTCATTGATTATTTGAGTCACATTACTTGTGTTATGTATATGAAACATAAATGAGATTTTTTTAGAAGGCTTAAAAGTTTCAGAGGGAAAGTTGAGAAAGTATTCGATGAAGTAGTTTAGAACAGATAATGGTAGTGAATATAGATGTTAATAATTTCAATATTATGTTTAGAATCATATAATATATAATTTATATATTTCTCTATATACTCCCTAACAAAATGGGGTTTGACAAATAATGAATAAATTTGTGGTGGAAATGGGGATAAATATGTTACTTGAACATTGGCTTTCTCATTACTATTGGAGGTATGCCATTAGTACGGATTTGTACATTCAAAACCAGTTTTTCTATTTTCCAATATAACATATGTCTCTATATGAAGTTTATTATTAAAAAACACCAATTTTGAAACACTTAAGTGTTTTTAGGAGTCTCTGTATTATAAATAAGAAAGGTATAAACTATAGAAAAATCAAGAAGAATGATGAAGATGAAATTTTTATTTGATATGATCAAGAATAAATGAGATATAAATGTTTAAAAAATAAAATATGAATAATTTTTTATTCTTTGGATGCAATTGAATGACCTGAGGTAGGCAAACATCATCACCTAGGCATGAATGTTGAGAAGGATAAGAAAAATAATTCTAATAAAGATAACAATTAATTATAGTACTACTCACAAAAAAATAATTGTATTCCTCTATTTCATGTGATGAGGTAGATATTCATAAATACCATCCTAGGATGATGAACCATGTGGAACTTTATAATATTATTGGTTATCAACATTAGATGATTCAAAGAGTATGAACAAAAAATATTCTTACACATACTTATATGTATTCAAAAGTATATACGAATGATGTGAAAGAATATTTCAAGTGCCTATAAAGGGTTTAATCCATGAATGAGTAGATAGATTGTATTGAATATGATGATACATGGGAACTCATACCCAAACCAGGTCACAAAATCATTTTTGGCACAAAATTCACTTTCCAAAACAAGATTAATGAACTAGGTGATGTAACAAGAATCAAAGAAAGATTGGTGTGAAAAGGGTATTCACAAGTTGAAGGTATTGATTTTGACAAACCCTTTTCTCCAATGTAAATAATTGAAACAATCATAATATTTCTAGCTATATTGTCAAAACGAGGATACTAGATATTTCAAATGGATATCAAATCTTCATTATTAAATGGTGATCTTATTGAATATTTTTATAGAGAATAACCTTATTGTAACATCCCAAGTATGTAAATAAATATGGGTTTTCATATCTATGTCTATTTATGAATTAGATAGTGTTTTAGAGGCATAAAATGAGAATAAATCCAATCTTAAGCAAAGAATTCTCTAATATTTTTAAAAGATCGTTTTACCGCCTTTTGATGGCGAACCATTTTTAAATATATATTTTGACAATTTTATAAGCTATATTTGTCAAAATAAACTTATTATTTAGTATTGGGACATTTAAATTTACTTTGGATAATTTTTTGGTATTTTTCTGTCAATGGTCATTTTTTAATGAATAGTGAAAAATACCGCATTTTATTTCAAAACTGCTTTTTCATATAATTTAATTATATGGATAGATTATCTTTATAATTGTTTTTAAAGTGTAAATAGAATATATATTTACCATTTAATCCAATGGTGGTCATTGGGATTATTTTAACTTTGAAATTGGACATAAACAATTGCCAAACTTTTGATAGATATTGTTTCTAAAAAACCCGCTATTTGTTTTGACAATGGGAATTATTTTTTTAAATTAATTACTAAACATTCTGTGTTTTTAATTTGGTAAAATGGATTCCATATTTTGAATCATAATTTATAAATTATTTAATTAAGACTTTTGTTTTTATACATTATGAATAGTAAGGACGGTAATTATCTTTAATTATCGTGATTAATTAGTAATCGGGTACTTAAGGGTAATAAAATAACATCATAATAATAACAAATGACACCAACATGTGTCCAAATTCAATTTTTTCTATCATTTTCGACCATGGTATTCCTTTTTCCAAACTTTGGTACCCCATGGAATCACTTTTGGGTGATAGTGACACTTTATCATTTAATGTTTTTAAAAGGAAAGTATAACCAAAGTATGTTTCACCCAAGTAAAACAATGTTATTTTTGTATACATAAATGATATCTTAGACTATAAATAGTAATTGTAAAGATAAAAATATTTCCTACATCATAGTATTTTTTTTATAATTTTTAGACATTAAATAAATTAAATTTTTTATGACACCATGATGATGCAGCGATTACCTCATTAATGAACGATTTAAATAAAATGAAAAGATAATGTAAAATATAAGACTTACACTTGTAAAAGACCTATTGTATGGGTTTATTTAGAACCCTTATCACCTTATACTAGAAATATATAATTTTGGGACCTTTAAAATATGAAACTCATTATATACAAAAGTAACATTTCTTGACTTTCCAAGAGTGCCCCTCCTCCCTCTTATAAAAGGCCCCCACCTCTACCACCTTACCCACACCTCTCAAGCCATTGGATTGGCCAATCTATACTCATTTTATCTCTCCACATCCCTCTATTCATCATATAAGACTTACCTTAGGCAGAAATCTCTTCAAGAAACCCTTTTGGTTCAAAACCAAGGGGAGTAACCCGATTTAAAGGTAATGTCTTCACTTGTGTTCTTTTGTTTTATTTTTCTTCTCCAACCCCTTAGACTCTTTTTATTACATTATTTTGTAACAACACCAGTATATTAAATATACTAGGATGTTTTTATGATAATTATTTGATTTACACTTACACAAACCTCCGTCTAATGGTTAAAGAACATATTGTTTCTGTGGTTGGTGAATTTCTGCCTCACAAAACGATGATTGTTCAATCTTCTTTTAACACCTTTCATGGTGGAAATTAATATGTCACTCTATTTATATATTATATATATTATGTTTATGTTTTCCTTATTATTCTATATATTTCATTTATGTCATACCTTTATGGTTTCCATTATGGTTAAACTTGATATCTTCATTTTAGGAAGTGCGGACTACTGCCCCCTCAAAGTGATTTGATTCGTTGATGCCATATGTGGGATGTATAAAGGATGGATTTTATGATGTTATATATTATATTATACTAGAATTATAATTTATCTTTATATCATTATGATTTCACTCCATTAAATATGAAGTAGAAATGCAAGTAGCGTTCATGCGTACGTACGGATTACCGTCTCCATGAACGGTGCATTTCATTTCTTACCTCTAAATGTTATGTAATATTATATATGCATGTATATAATGGATATATATGAAATATATTATATCTATATCAGGAATATAATTCTGGATATAATGGATATTTTACCACATGAACAACTTATAATTATAAGAAGTTTATTTTTGCCTCAAGTACCAAAGATCAACAAAACAACCGTTATTAACTTAAATAACTACATAATGTTCATAACATGGTAATAAGTGATATAAAAGGAATAATGAACTTGAAAAAACTTCTTAAGAAAGTAGAAATTAAATCTAGTTTATTATTCAGGATATTAAAGAATGATCGAGTCAAGTCGAACACGAGGTATGGGACTTTGTATCAATCTCCTTTCATTGAGGAATATTTTGTTTTATACACAACTTTCTTTTATACGGTGTATTAACCCCTTTTAATTTTACTTGTATTCAAAAGGAATCTTTTTATAAAAATAATTTTATTAAATGAAAAAAGGGAATGTTTTTTTTGTCGTACGTAGGCGGCGACAACGACTTCTCTACTGTTGTGACCATTATTTGAGATTCGGCTTCCTCTACAAGACATAACTTTTTTTAAAATAAAAAATAAATACAATGTTTTAATTTTCTTTTATTTTGGTATTGAAAATGGTTTTGATAATGTTTTTATTATATCAATGTGTTGTATTGATATCTTGTGATTGAAATGTGGAAATATTATATTTCTTTTATGCATGTTTTATGTGATATGATTATGTTATGGTTCTTGGGAATTGTTTATGAAGACGGGTGGTTACGTGATAAACTAAGGGCAGGTGAGCCTGTGATAGCTCTCAAATGCATTGGGTAACGTGAAGGAGTTAAACACAAAGGTTTCTCCAAAGAGATTTAAGGAATATACTGTGATGGGTATTCCAAACGCAACCCTGAGGGTTACTCCCTACGTAAAAATGTTATGAATGCCTCAAGTTACCTTTATGTCTTATACTTTATATGAGTTATTCATAAATCTTATGATTTCATAAGGTATGATAAAGTGCTTATGTTTTATGATTAAAGTATGATTTCATTAATTCTTATGTATACATAGACTAATGTTTTATTTCGGTACTTTTATATCCCTTACTAAGAATTTTATGCTCATCCCAAGTTTTTGAAATGTTTTTCACAGGTCAATGGAAAAGCACATGATGTGATGATAGTGTTAAGTAAGTGTCAAGAAAGAATCCATGTTTTATTTTAAATACATCTCCTTTGATGGGAAAATGAATATTGTCTTTTATGTAACCACCTTGTTGAAATGTGGAATGTAATGCATGATTTATGATCTAATTATCTAAAACTCTAAACCTGAAAATATCATCAATGTGTATTCTTGAAATAATTCAAGATTAAGTAATGTTTATGGATGGGGCCTTATAGTTGGTATTAGAGGTCCGTTTAGAAAACTTTCGGAGTTAGAATTATATTAAATGATTATCCAAAAATATTTTTTTATGGTCAAATTGAAATGATATAGCATTTGAATATTACCATGTTGCTTCATCTAAGAAATGTTTTTTCATAATGGTTTTCCACAGAGGAAATAGGGAAGCAATGTTAGGAAGGAATACAGAAGGAAATGACCTTCTAAATCAGCATCCTGAGATGGTCGGAATTGGAACTGAACAGTTTGTTGCAGTAATGGTGCAGTTGACTCAAGTGATAAATGGTGGTGGTGTCCATGCACGAGATCAGCCAGATCAACTGTAGAGGAACATGTTAGTGGTGGAACATTTCATGAGGCAACATCCCCCATCATTCAGAGGATCATCTGACCTTGTTCTATCAAAAAGGTGGATTAAAGCACTGGATAAGATTTTTGATGCCATGGGGTGTTCAGACAATCAAAAGGTCAGTCATTTTGTTTACCGTTTGGAGGGTGAAGCAGATCAGTGGTGGTCGATGGTTAAAATTATCAGGGATGCTGATGATATTGATTCTCTTGACTGGGATGAATTCAATGTTATATTTCTTGAGAAATATTTTCCTAAGGCTGTTCGACTTAGGATGGAAAAACAATTCTTGGAATTGAGGTAACAGGACAACTCAGTAGCTGCTTATGAAGAAAGGTTCACTAAATTGGCAAGGTATGATCCAAATTTTATCTGAGACCTTGATAGTAAAATCAATCATTTTTACTCATGATTAAAGCCAAAATATCGAAGGGCTTTAGCTTCTCATGAGTTCAAAAGTTATGAAAATCTGTTTCGGTGTGCTGAGAAGGTGGAAATGGAGTTTTTCAATGATCAAGTGTTCTATAACAACCAATAGAAGAAGAGACCGAGGTGGCAGGAGAAATGGAAGAATCCTTCAAAGAAATCTAATGGTAAGAAAACTAAGTTTTTAGTTTCTGATAAATGTGGTAAAATGCATGCTGGGGAATGTCTTCTGAATTTTAGAAAGTGCTACCGATGTGGTAATATGGGACATTAGGCTCGTGATTGCACTGAAAAATATCAGGGTAATGGTAAGACCAAATTTGATTTACAGTTAGTGAAATGTTTCAAGTGCAATGAGATGGATCATTATGCAAACGAGTGTTTGACAAAGAGCTCAAATGATGGGAACCAGTCAGACTACAAGTAGAAAGGTGTGGTGAAATCCTTTGAAAATACTTCAGCAGATGTTGGGCCATCAAATGAAGTGGTATCAGGTACTTTGTTTGTTTTTTCAGATTATTCCAATGTGTTATTTGATTCGGGGTCTACACATTCTTTCATCTCTAGAAAATTTTCTTGTAAATTGGGAATTCCATCTCAAGAATTGACTCATGAAATTGTGGTAAAAACACCTGGGGGAAATGTTGAGGCAAAAATAATTTATAAGAATCTTCATATCCTTATCTGTGGAAAGAACCTACCTGCAAACCTTATTATTTTACCTCTTGTAGAGTTTGATGTTATCCTGGGTATGGATTGGATCTATGTTTACCATGCTAAGATTTATTGTAAAGCTAAAGAAGTTTCTTTTTAGAAATACTTTCAGTTTGTGTAAAAGAATGAACCCTTACTGTTGATAACATATCAAGAGGCTGATAAACATGTAAAATATGGAAATGAATGTTACCTTGCACATATTGTTGAAAACAAAGGAACCATTCAGATTAATGATGTGCCAGTGGTAAATGAGTATCCTGATTTTTTTCCTGATGAGTTTCCTGGAATAATACTAGATCGGAAATTTGAATTTATTGTTGACTTTGTTCTTGATGATAAGCCAATTTCAAAACCACCTTATCGAATGGCTCAAATTGAACTTTTATAGTGGAAGGAGAAATTGCAAGATTTATTAGAGAAAGGTTTCATTCAACCTAGCACATCACCATGGGGTGCTCTTATCTTATTTGTTAAAAAGAAATATGGTTCAATGAGACTTTTCATTGATTATATATCCTTGAATAACATCACTATTAAGAACAAATATCCTTTTCCTCATATTGATGATTGGATTGATCAGCTCCAGGGAGCTCAGTATTTTTCAAAGATTGACCTGAGATCGGGGTACCATCAGTTGAAGGTAAAGGAAGCAGATGTTCCAAAGACTACATTTTGTACAAGATATAGCCATTATGAATTTTTAGTAATGACTTTTGGCTTAACCAATTCACATGCTGTATTTATGGACCTTATGAATAGAATTTTTCATGAGTTCTTGGATAAGTTTGTGGTTGTTTTCATTGATGATATTTTGGTGTTTTCTAAAAGTAAATAGGAGCATGAAATTAATTTAAGGGTTATTTACAAACCTTAAAAGAAAATAAATTTTATGGGAAATTCAACAAGTGTGAGTTTTGGTTGCAACAAATTTCTTTCCTTGGTTACATTGTTTCTAAGGATGGAATAACTGTTGATCCTACAAAAACAAAGGTTTTTGAAGAATGGCCAAGACCCACAAATGTAACTGAGATTTGTAGTTTTCTTGGTTTGGCAGGAAATTTCCGAAGTTTTGTTATAAATGTTTCACAGTTATCTAGTTCAATGACTAAGCTAACTCGGAAGGGTGTTAAGTTTATCTGGACAAAAGAATGTGATGATTGTTTTTAGGAGTGGAAAATAAGATTGGTGAATGCTCCAATTTTGGAACTACCTTCTAGGAATGGTGAGTTTTTTTTTCTACTGTGATGCATCATTGAAAGGACTTGGTTGCGTCCTAATGCAGAATGATCAGGTAATTTCTTATGCTTCACTTCAGTTGAAAACTCATGAGGTAAATTACCCTACACATGATTTGGAATTAGCTACTATTTTTTTCACTTTAAAAATTTGGAGGCATCATTTGTATGGTGTAAATTGTGAAATATATAATGATCACAAAATTTTAAAGTATATATTCACTCAGAAGGAATTGAACATGAGACAGAGGAGATGGATAGAATTAATCAAGGATTATGATTGTACAATTCACTACCATCCGGGAAAAGCAAATAAAGTAGTTGATGCTTTGAGTCAAAAAAATTAATGCTTGATTAACCATGTTACATTTGGAACGTGATCCTTTGGTTACGGATTTGATGAATCTTAGCATAGTAGTTGTTGGTGCAGGAAGTTCTTCTGTTTTTTTTTTAGTTATTAGTGAAATATTCTCTATCATATAGAATTAAGCAAGATCAGAAGCAAGACAGTGAGTTGCAGAAAATGGTAGAGCTGGTTCAGAGGGGTAAGTTTCCTGAATTCAACTTTGATAATGATTATGTTTTGAGATTTGGGAAGAGATTGTGTGTGATGTGTGATTCACAGTTGAAGAGATAGTTTTTATGTGAAGCTCATAGTTCTCTGTTTTCAGTTCATCCAGGCAGTACTAAGATGTATAGAGATCTTCAAGAGTATTACTGGTGGGATGGAATGAAAAGAGATATTGTTTATTTTACTGTGAATTGTTTGACTTGTCAACAGGTTAAAGCAGAGTGGAAGTTACCGAAAGGGATGCTTCATCCTTTACCAGTACCAGAGTAGAAATGGGAGAATATATCCATGGACTTCGTTGTGGGATTGCCGAAGACACCTTGAGGTAATAATGCAATATGGGTTATTGTTGATCTTTTGACTAAATCTGCTCATTTCTTTGATATACAAGATACTTTTTCTCTAGATCAACTTTCGCTTTTGTATCTTAAAGAGATAGTCAGGTTACATGGAGTTCCCTTCTCCATTGTATCTGATCGTGATCCCCGGTTTACTTCAAACTTTTGGAAAGTCCTTCAGAAGTCATTGGGTACTGTATTAAATTTTAGTACAGCTTTTCATCCTCAATCAGATGGGAAGTTAGAACTAAAAATTCAGACTATGGAGGATATGATACGTGCTTGTTCGATGGATTATCAGGGAAGTTGGGACCAACATATTTCTTCGGTTGAGTTTTCTTATAATAACAGTTTTCATTCCAATATACAGATGGCACCATTTGAGGTATTATATGGGAAGCGGTGTTGAACTCCAGATTTTTGGGATGAAGTGGGTGAAAGGAAGTTGATGGGACCAGAATTTGTAGAAGAGTTGGCAGAAAAATTTCACCTAATTCAGAATCACATGAGAACAGCTCAGAGCAGGCAGAAAAGTTATGCGGACAATAAGAGGAAGGATCCCTCTTTTTAGGTAGGTGATCATGTTTTTCTCAAAGTTTCACCATGGAAAAGTGTGATGCGGTTTGGTAATAAAGGAAAGATGATTCCAAGGTTCATTAGACCATATGAAATTATGGAGAGAGTTGGATTAGTTTCATACCGATTGGATTTACCTCCGATTTTATCTCAGGTACACAATATTTTACATGTTTCAATGTTAAGGAAGTACATGCTAGATCCATGTCATGTTTTGAGTCCAGAGGTAGTTTAGATGGAAGAGAACCTATCTTATGAGAAAAAACTGGTCTATATTCTTGACCATAGGGAGAAAGTATTGCAAAATAAGGTGATTCATAAAGTAAAGTTTTTGTGGAAAAACAACATGATTGAATAGGCAACATGGGAATATGAAAATGCAATGAGGTATAAATACCCCAACTTATTCAATAAGTAAATAAATTGCGGGGTCATAATTTTATAAAGGGGTTAAGGATGTAACATCCCAAGTAATTAAAGAATTATGGGGTTTCATATCTATGCCTTATTTATAAATTATATAGTGTTTTAGAGGCTTAAAATGAGAATAAATCCAATCTTAATCATAGAATTCTATAATATTTTTAAAAGATTGTTTTACCGCCTTTTGATAGCGAACCATTTTTGAATATATCTTTTGAAAATTTTATAAGCTCTATTTGTCAAAATAAACTTATTCTTTAGGATTGGGACATTGAAATTTAATTTCGATAAATTTTTGGTATTTTTCTGACAATGTTCATTTTTTATTAAATAGTGAAAAATACAGCATTTTACTTCAAAACTGCATTTTCATCTAATTTAATTATATAAATAGATTATCTTTTTAATTGGTTTTAAAGTGTAACTAGGATATATTTTTACCATTTAATCCAATGGTGATCATTCAGATTAATTACACTTTGAAATTGGACATAAACAATTGTCAAATTTTTTATAGATATTGTTTCTAAAAAACCCGCTATTTGTTTTGACAAAGGGAATTATTTTTTAAAATTAATTTCTACAATTTCTGTGTTTGGAATTTTTTAAAATGGATTCCATATTTGGAAGCATAAGTTCCAAATTATTTAATTAAGACAGTTTTGTTTTTGGACATTATGAATAGTAACGACGGTAATTATCTTTAATTATCGTGATTAATTAGTAATCGGGTAGTTAAGGGTAATAAATTAATATCATAATAATAACAAATGACCCTAAAATGTGTCCTAATGCTACTTTTTGTGTCATTTAAGACCATGGTATGCCTTGTTACAAACTTTGGTACCCCGTGTAATCACTTTTGGGTGATAGTGACACTTTATCATTTTATGTTTTTACAAGGAAAGTATAACCAAAGTATGTATCACCCAAGTAAAACAATGTTAGTTTTTTTCTAAATAAATTATATATTAGACTATAAATAGTATTTGGAAATCTAAAAAGTTTTCCTACATCATAGTATTTTTTTATAATATTTAGACATTAAATAAATTAAATTTTTTATGACACCATGATGATGTAGTGATTACCTCATTAATGAACAATTTAAATAAAATGAAAAGATAATGTAAAATCTAAGACTTAATCTTGTAAAAGACCTATTGGATGGGTTTATTTCTAACCCTTATCACCTTATACTCGAAATATATAATTTTGGGACCTTTAAAATCCGAAACTCATTATATAATAAAGTAACATTTCTTGACTTTCCAAGACTGCCCCTCCTCCCTCTTATAAAAGGCCCCCACCTCTACCACCTTACCCACACCTCTCAAGCCATTGGCTCGGCCAATATCTGGTCATTTTATCTCTAAAAATCCCTCTCTTCATCATATAATCCTTACCTTATGCAGAAAGCTCTTCAAAAACCCTTTTGGTTCAAACCAAGGGGAGTAACCCGATTTAAAGGTAATGTCTTCACTTGTGTTCATTTGTTTTATTTTGCTTCTCCAACCCCCTAGACTCTTTTTATTATTTTATTTTGTAACAACACCATTATATTAAATATACTAGGATGTTTTTATTATAAGGATTTTATTTACACTTACACACACCTCCGTCTAATGGTTAAAGAACATACTGTTTCTGTGGTTGGCGAATTTCTGCCTCACGAAACGATAATCGTTCAATCTTCTTTTAACACCTTTAATGGTGGCCATTAAGATTCCAATATATTTATATATGATATATATTATTTTTATGTTTTCCTTATGATTCTGTATTTTTCATTTATGTCATACCTTTATGGTTTCCATTATGGGTAAATGTGATATCTTCATTTTAGGAAGTGCAGACTACCACCCCCTCAAAGTGATTTGATTCGTTAATGCCGTATGTGGGACGTATAAAGGATGGAGTTTATGATGTTATATATGATATTATACTGGAATTATAATATACCTTTATATCATTATGATTTCACTCCATTAAATATGAAGTGGAAATGAAAGTAGCGTTCATGCGTACGTACGGCTTACCGTCTCCATGAACGGTGCATTTCATTTCTTACCTCTAAATTTTATGTAATATAATATATGAATGTATATACTGGATATATATGATATATATGATATCTATATCATGAATATAATTCTGGATATAATGTATATTTTACCACATGAACAACTTGTAATTATAAGAAGTTTATTTTTGTCTCAAGTACCAAAGATCAACAAAACGATTGTTATTAACTTAAATAATTACATAATGTTCATAACATGGTAATAAGTGATATAAAAGGAATAATGAACTTGAAAAAGGTTCTTAATTAAGTATAAATTAACTCTAGTTTATTATTCAGGAGATTAAATAACGATCGAGCCAAGTCGGACACGAGGTATGGGACTTCGTCTCAATCTCCTTTCATTGAGGCATATTTTTTTTATACACAACTTTCTTTTATATGGTGTATAAACCCCTTTGAATTTTACTTTTATTCAAAATGAATCTTTTTATATAAATTGTTTTACTAAACTACAAAAGGTAATGTTTTTTTGTCTTATGTATGTGGCGACAACGACTTCTCCGCCACCGTGATTGTTATTTGAGTTTCAGCTTCCTTTACAAGCCATAACTTTTTTTAAATGAAAAATAAATACCATGTTTTAATTTTCTTTTATTTTGGTTTTTATAATTGTTTTGATAATGTTTTTATTATATAAATCTATTGTATTGATATATTGTGATTGAAATGTGGAAATGTTATGTTTCCTTTATGCATGTTTTATGTGATACGATTATGTTATGGTTCTTGGGAATTGTTTATGAAGACGGGTGGTTCTGTGATAAACTAAGGGTAGGTGAGCCCGTTATAGCTCTCCAATTCATTGGGTAACGTGAAGGAGTTAAACGCTAAGGTTTCTCAATAGAGATTTAGGGAATATACTTTGATGGGTATTTCAAACGTAACCATGAGGGTTACTCCCTATGTAAGAATGTTATGAATGCCTCAAATTACCTTTATGTCTTATATTTTCTATGATTTATTCATAAATCTTATGATTTCATGAGGTATGATAAAGTTCTTATGTTTTATGAGTAAATTTTGATTTCATTAATTCTTATGTATACATGGACTAATGTTTTCTTTCGGTACTTTTATATCCCTTACTAAGATTTTTATGCTCATCCCATGTTTTTGAAATGTTTTTCACAGGTCAATGGAAAAGTACATGATGTGATGATAGTGTCTAAGAAGTGTCAAGAAAGAATCCATGTTTTATTTTAAATATATATCCTTTGATGGGAAAATGAATACTATGTTTTATGTAACTACCTTGTTGAAATGTGGAATGTAATTCATGATTTATGATCTAATTCTCTAAAACTCTAAACCTGAAAAGATCCTCAATGTTTATTCTTGAAATAACTCAAGATTAAGTAATGTTTAAGGCTGGGGCCTTATACTTATGACTTTGTTTTTGGGAATTATTAAATATATGTATGAATACGTAAGAAATATTTATATATCCAAAAAAACTCTAAGAGCATGGTATTATAAATTGGATATTTTCTTAATGAAAATGAGTTTCATGAATGGAAGAGTTGATATAAATATTTATATCATTGAATTTAAAGAGTATTCTATCATCATAATTGTTTTTGTTAATGACATTTTCTTTGTTGGGAATGAATAAATTATTCATCAAATATTTTTATAAGATATGAACATGGTTGTTGAAATTTCAATACTAGAGGAAATGAAATAATTTCTTGGGTTGCCAATTTTTCAAAGGGAGAAATGCAATTTTTATTCTGATTAAATGAATTATAAAGAAATTCCCATGATGTTATGAATGGAAAACTCAAAACCTATCACCACACCAATTTTAGTGGGATCAATGTTAACAAATTATGTATAATGGAATGCAGTTGATCAGAAAAAAAAATTAGGAAGTGGAATGGAAGTTTGTTTTTTACTACCTCTAGGACTGACGTTTTTATGTTGTTACATTGTCTGACATCATTCTAATTTCTACAAAATAATCACATTTATTTTCATGAAAAATAATTCTATAATAAATTAAAGTAAAAACATATTTCTGAATCAGATATGACATCTCAAAAAGTACTTATATGTTTGGGTATTCATATGCTAATTGGGTAGGAATTATTTATGATAGAAGATCCACATATTGTGGAGAATTATATCTGGTATTTTATTATTTTTCATTCATGAAATTAGAATTTAATAACACTCAGTATGACTATATTTGAGTATTTTTCTGCAACTCAATCTTCTACTCATCTTTTGTCGATGAAAACTAAATTAGAAGTCTTATATTTTGAAGTGAAGATACCCTTTCTCTTGGGATGTGATAATGAATGTAAAATAAATTTCACTAGGAATCCAATTCCTTAACCTCATTAAAAAATATTTATATAAAATATCATTTCATCAAATATAATGTGGAGAATAGTGAATTGAAGCTATAGAATGTTCCAACATAGAAATAAGTTTATTACATTTTTACAAAACCATTTCTGAATGAGTACATTTCTAACTTATGGTTAAACAAGGGTTCCCAACCTCTTTCTCATCAATGGTGAGGTATGTGTCTTTCCTCTCACTCATCTCACCTTCATATAATGTTTTCAAAGGGGTGAATTGTTTCATAAATCAATCCATAGAAACATGTCAAAAGAGGGAGTTTATTGTAATTTGTGATTTAAACATTTTATTGTGTATCAAATCTAATAACTATTTGTTGGATTGATTATAGTAATTTTTTTACATTCCATGAAATTTAAAGAGAAGAGGAAGAAATATGTTTAATGTTTTCACAATCAATTCCTTTGGAATGTTTGGTTATTCTGCCAATGATTCTTATTTCCAAAAATTATTTACCCCATGTAGGCTTAAATTTTTTGATATGTAAATATTTTTATGAGGATACAAAGTATAGTGATTTATGAAACATGGTTGAAACAAAAAATCTAATGTGTGAGATTTTTTGGACCAAACTGATGATAAAGGTGATTGTTTTCAAATGCTTTTTTTGTTTATAGAGTTCATGGACGAAGGTATGATGTTCTTCAAGAAAGGTATATCGCCTATTTTTTTATTTTAATTATTCCAAACATCATTTTCAAGAAATTGGACTCATAATTCATGAAAAGTTCAATCATATTGAAGAATAATCTTGCTAGAATGTAAATGGTCATTAGAATCCCTCTCAATCCGATATGAATGGTGTGATCATATTAGAGAAGAATCAAATTCTTCATGAATATGATTTGATTGTGACATTGACTTTTCAGATCGTAGTGTTCTCATAAATAATGAGTATTTTAAAAACTTGTGATACAATCTTGATGAATGAAAGGGTTATTAAATCTTTTATTCTAATTTTATTCAGATTGGTCTGATATGGATTTAAATAGAAAAATTTATTATAAATAATATTCAGCCTGATAGTATTCGGGCTAATCATATTCAATCCAATTAAATTTTGGACATTCATATTCTGGATTAGTTGGGTAGAATGATAGATTTTTGGGACATTGCAATAATTTCCACTGGAATACTAATGATGATATACCCATTCCAAAATGTATTCAATGTCATGAAGGATGTCATGATAAAAGAACAAGATTCTAATTTAATAAAGTTACTGAATTAAAAATTACTGAATCAATTCCATCATATTTAGTATTTCATCATATTAACCATTGGGAGAATTTTTTTGTTTTTTAGAATATTTTGGTACTATATTTAGAATAAATTCAAAACTCAATCAGCAATGTTTTAAACCTTTTGAAATGGGTTTAATAACGTTTTCATTGAGTTGGGTCATAAGAGATTAAGAAAAATCTATCAATTTACATTTTTCTTCATCATTATAAGACTAATCAAAATTTCCATTAAAATAAGACTTAATAAGAGTTGAAGGTGATAGTTGGAAGTGATATCAAGGGGAGCATCATATTCAATAATCAGATTGGATAATTGAATGCAAAATAGATTTTGAAAAAAAAATGATGAAGAATAGATGAATTTATAAAGAAGATTTGATAATAATCGAGAGGCATTGATGATGTCCAAAACCCACCCAACATTTCAGGATAAATGAAAATTTGGGTAATTTAGTTTACCAGGAAACTATTTTAGATTACCTCCAAAACCACCATTGGGTCACCTATAAGAGGGGAAAAGTATATCATACTTTTCTAATTATACCAAATGATGTATTGTTCAGGGGAAGAGAGAGGGGCTCTAGATTTCTAGGGATAGAAATAAGTTTTCTATATTGAGTTATTTTTTAGATGTTCTGATAGATTGAATTGCAAGGATAAGAGACAAGATCACCATTTCAATAATCTATCCATCATATTTAGTTATCATCATATTCATTTGACTATTATATTCTTCTTTTCATAATATTTGGCTGATCATAGTATCAGTATATATAATTATTTTATAAATTTTAATTGGGATTTCTGAATTGATGATTAATGTGTTTTGGATTGTATTAATCGTTTTCCGGTATATTCATATTTATCATATATGTTAATCATATTTCATGGTCAGACTGGACAATCAGATTGATTGGTATATAAAAGTCCTTGAAGTTATTACCATCTTCTTGGAAATAAAATAGATAATTATTTTGAAATGTATATAGTTTTCGAAGATGAAAAGAAGCATAGGTTACAGGTGTTGTTACACAATCATTATATTAGCATATTTTTGTTAAGAGGAAACACTCATATTAGTGGATTGTTTACATAGTACAACATTAGTGAAAGAGAAAATCCTACTCATTGTATTCCCTAGAATGATTTCTATTGGATTGTCTGGTATTGTATCATTTCCAAACCATACCAAGGACATAGCTATTCTAATTTTATAGTGAACCATGTAAATACTTGTGTTCCTATGGATGTGTGTTGGAATTTTTTTTCTATAGGGACTGAAATATTTAATAGCATGTGAAGGTTATTTCATTTTCATGGAAACATAGTAGGAAAAATTATCACTAATTCAACCCCTCCACCTCTCAGAGATATAATTATCATGACTAAGATCTTACAACAATAATGGGCACACCATATCATTTTATTCCAATCCTATCCCCCCATGATTGTTTAATAATACTGAGAATTCCATATCCATGGAATCACACCAAGGTCCCCCAATTTTTAATATTAATAATAAGAATAATATTTAAACAATATATCACAATAGTAAACCATTTCATAAATTCAATACAATATTGAATAATTTAAAAAATACCATTCATCAATAAATATAGAACATCATTGGGTACCATAATAAAAAATTTTAATTATAAATTATACTTTTAACTCTTCTCACTAATCATGTAATATGTTATTTAAATTCCTAGTAAATCACTTAAAAATCATCCATAAAATTTCTAGGGGAATCCCCCATTAATCAATGGTAATTATTCCCTCAGCCACAACTCAAAAAAAATGGAATCATTGTTATATCAAGATCACATGGTCCAGCATGTGTTCATTGGTGACACTCAAGGTGGAACATAACTATTTTCTCAACACAGGCATCCTAGGTAAAAATGAAATTAATAATTCACCTATTTAGTTCTACTGTGTTAATTCATTTCATTCTAATGAAATATAATTTTAATGTTTGAGGAAATGAACAATTCCATAAGGCCTAATAGGTCCAATTATTCAAACTCAAGACTTATCCTACTAAAGACATATGTAGTCTTCTATAAGGTATAATATTACAATGTAATCATTTGTTTCATGATTATCACTAGTTTCACAAGTCACGCAAAAATCGGTTACATTTATACTCACATCCACTGGTGGATTGAATGTATATCCAATATATAGGGCTCCACTTTTTCCCAAGAGAAATCAAAAAATTCATGTATATGCATTCTATTGATTTTAAGATGAACATATTTTTAGTAAAATAATTTTATAAATCTATAGGGGGGTTAAATATTATTATATTTATTCCATACACAATATGTCCTACCAATACTATAAATAAAATCCATAAACTATATGGATAGATAAAAGACTACCTCCATAGAAAACAAGGAATTTGGAACAACCGAACATGGTCCACAAGCCTTGAGAAAGTCGGATCCTAAAAAAATAAGAAAGGATCCATCCCAATGAAAATCATTACATGAAAATAAATTCATTGGTCCCTGTGTCATCATAGGTAAATAGTAAAAAAATCATCTTGATATATTTCATATCATAAACTCAAAAGGAGCCAAACAGGGTTGTACGATATCACATAATGTAGTCATATAGATAAAGTGTTTTCTTTAAAACCATCATTGGAATTATCTAAATGAAACACTCCCTCTTTTTATGGAAAGAAATATTTTCAAATTTATAATGCATATGGACAATGATATGTTAGAATAAGTAACATGGTTATTAGAGGTAGAAACTATAACTCCCTTTAATGAGTTAGTGGCTAAATTTCCTTTTTGAAGACATAAATTGTCCAATTACATGATATAGTGTTACCCACCTTGGTTGTGGTACTTTTTTTCATACATCATGTAGGTGGATAACTATGTGGATGCCCCATAATGTAGGGGAAAAATATAGATCATTTTTAACCCACAATACCATACCCCATGACATGCAGATGCAATACTAGTCATATCACATAGGGATACCCAGAAAACGTTTACCCAAGAATACAGAATAAATGGGTGTGGTGATATCCCAATTTTACATAACCAATCTATAACAAAAACATGGCTTCTATAATAGGGTTCTATAGTCCATCTCCCATATCCAAAGATAGAAAAATACTAGAACTATGATTATGGTTTATAGATATCACAATAGATATTCAACTAAATCCATAATTCAAATTCATTATGAGGTTCCTCAATTTTTTTACACATATGGTATTATAATATCTCCATGATAATGATTTCCATCCCTGTGAATTATTGTTTTTTTTTCAACAACATGAGCCATCCAATATAGTTTTCAATTGAACACAAGTTGGTCATGTTCCATTCACAAATGAACCTTCTTTTTCTAATCCAAACCAATGACATTCAATTACCAAAACCAAATAAACTACCCTTTACTATTATCAAATCACCATGTGAAGAAACATTAGAACCCATTAATTCTCAGACAACATATTGTATTCTATTAAAATATTTATTTACAATTGACTCTCCCCACCATTGGACTTTTCCCAAAGAGCTCATTGATATCAACTGTTATTATAACTATAATAATCCTAAATCAATTAAATCCCCACAATAAAAAACCCCACTAATTTTGGACTCTACATCCTCCCAAAAATAATTATTTATAAATACTTGTCATTGATCAATATTTCCCCTCATCTTGATTCCATACATGTAAGAAGATCCCTTCAAGGAGGGGGGTCAAGAATATTGGGTTTTTTATTGAAAACCATTGATCAAACCATAGAACAAATTATCTATATCTTAATAGCCACAATAGAAATGGATCCCAACCCACTTTATTGAATTATACACATAATTTTTTGACAAACCTAATTTGACTCAATTCTCAAAAAATACACATCTTTAACGAAAAAAGTACAATCTTATTAATCAATCATAATTCCCTAAACCTCCATTATCCTATGGTTTTCTGATTTAAATTATAATGTGAAACCCCGATATCTAATAAATTTACATGGTGTATGTTCCAAAATCCACCATGGCTTCCATACTCTCATTCTTAGAATTGATAAAATGTTTATCTTTTGGATTGTCATATCACCTTAAATCACTATAAGGAAATATATAATGCCTAAAATCCATCCATCAATGCCTAAAAACTAAAATCATGTACATAAATATAACCAAATTATTTATTTTCACATTTATACTAGAATATAATGTTCGTATCAACCATCCACTGACTAATCTAATTATATTAATTACTCTTCCAAAAAAACAGTCATGGATCATGGAACAATATAAATCTCCAATATATATATGTTTTCCATTTCACTCTGTATAATAAAACAATGAATCCCCATGGACTGTGCTAATTATGTTACCAAACATAGGAAATAAACATGCCCCATTGGATAATAACCAACTGCCAACATGAGATATTAATCTCTACTTTTTTCAGTGTTACAGAACACCATAATCAGTGTCAGTATAAAATTCATCTACTATAAGGGTCATGTTTTCATTTATACAAATATAAACTCACTCCCATTGGGTTTTACTTACACCAATTCCTTAACACAAACTTATTAATTTCACCAAATACATGCATGATTTCCCTCCCTAGACACACTTTTCCATAGTCATCATTAGATACAAGGTCATCCTCATTTTCTTCACCAACACAGATGAGGAACTCCTCCTAATAATTAAATCCTTCTAATAGTTCTAAATATATCCATTTCAAAATTTCACTTTTTATTTCCATCCAATGATCCCTTATGATATCATCCCCATATTGTTAGAAATATTTTCAAGAATCCTCTAGCTATATAATACCGCTCGCCTTTTCAAAACTCAATTGATACCATGACTCAATGGATTAATTGATATCAATATTATCAAAACCTAATGTATATTCTATAGTAAAACAATTTAGTTTCAATATTTTTATACTAATAGGTTTTGAGTTTTTTATGACTGTAGATGGATCTAGTTAATATGATAAAGCCCTATCTATTGTGGAGTATTTTATATTAACTATACAAATCATATTAAAATAATTATCCTCATTATGTAGATACCATAATGAGTGTTCTAGGTCTATAAATATAAATATTACATATAAATTTTATTTTATAGTGTCCAGAGTGATACAGTGATCAGATAGAAGAAAAATTATGTCTCTTGTAAGCCATAGATTTTTTAACAGACAATTATAGAAATACATTTTTATTTTTTAATATGATATACATCATAACTAATGAAATTTCTCATAGTTTAATATTAATTAATTAATAATTTAGTTATAAAAATTATTTAAAACATATTTGTATCTAATAGTGTTCTGAGAGTATTATCATTGAATATAGGATTATAAGAGAATACATTATATAGTTTTTTTAGTGATGTAATCAGACTATTGATTTTAAGAAAACTCATAAAGATTAGTATTACTAGAAAAAAAAGATCCTAAAATTATGTATCAAATAAATAATTGAAAAAATTTAAAATAATTTTTTAAAGACTAACATAAAGATGATAATATGATAGATGTTCAACATCCCATAAATCATGAAATAAATATTCTGAATCTAGAATAAATTTTATGAGGATTTGAAGATCATTGAAATAATGAGTATATGAATGTCACTTTTATAGTTTTTGACAATCAATTACTCAAAGTATTATAGGTGAACAAAATTTCAAACACTCAAGAAATAAATTAAAATATTGTGAAGGAAATTAAAATTTTATGTTCCCACTCAAACCTCGAATTTTTTAGATAAAATGAGTACATAACTGGGAAAATTTACATTGTAATGTTTTTATTAATGAAGGGAGGTTCTGATTGAGGAACATGATTGATCATTTCGCTAAATAATAAGATATAGAAGGTATCAAATAGTGGGTACTAGATATTGGGTCTCTAAAAAAGGGTGACATATAGATATTAATAGATATAGGATACGTGATAATTATTATAGGATATAAGGTACTAGACAGTAGTAGTATTGGAATAATAGGCACCATATGTAGATGTAATTCGATGGAATGGTTTTCAAAATTTTTTTTTGATAGATATCATTAATAACAATTGTAGAAGAAATAAGATTCTAATAAGAACATTATTGAAGGAATCTGTGACGAATTAATGTAGCATTGTACAAATTTATTGACGATTATGAGTGGATGTTAATTTTTTTTGTTTCAAACATTATTTTATCCCATTATCTACCGAAAAATAACATGAAATATCAAAGGAATATACTATTATGAATGTGATTGATATACACTACTTTTTATAAATTATAATGGATTGAATTCAAGTGCATGAGTGGTCGTGGATTTTTTCTTAATCATGCCATGGGATAAAAATGATTATTTGGGTAGGGAACCATGTAAATTATTGTGTTCAAATGATTTTTTTTTGTTTTCAATTAGGGTAAATTCTCCCCAACCAAAGGTGATAATTTTTTTAAATAATACTTCATATAATTAGTAGATGATTTATTCACCTTCATACCTCTCAATGATCAAATAGATCCTAACAAATCATTTCAATCGGTATCAGTTCTAGTTTCTTCATTGAATCATGGTTATTATAATTTTAAAGAATAAAATGGATTTAATTATTATTAAGAACATATTTTATAAAAAAATTATTACTATTTTCAACTGGAATAACATAAATCATTGGAAGGAAAAAATATACCTGTTTTATTATCCATTGGATCTAATTCTCGTGTATCTACTGTAGATAGTTTCACTCCCCCTACTGAGGGAGGCCATAATAATATTACCCTAGAAAAATCTAAAAAAATATTGGACAGAACAAAATGATATACATTCCTCACTCATCAAATGTGAATTTAGTAAGGTTAAAATATTTCGAATATATAATGGATTTTGTGCCAAAATGAAATATATTTGGGAAGGAAAAATGAATGTGAAAAAATCCAATATATAGTGTTAAAGATTGAAATAATAAAATCATAATGTCTTAAATGATGAATATAATTATAATGTCTTTATAAATATTAATTAAATTATATACACGATAATATGTTTCTTGAGAAGTTAAATGTTTTCAATATTTTTATTAAGAATATAACAATTGTTTAAGGTAAAATAATTTCAATATATCAGTGTTACCAAATGAAGATCTCAATACTCTCTCTCTAGATGATTTCCCTAGTATAATCATAACACATGAAACAAAAATATAAAACATGATCAAGAACATGGACAAGGTTGATCAAGATAATTATTTAAAATATTCTAAGATATGAACATCTACAAATGTTATTGAAGAAGAAGATAGTGAATTTGACACTAAAGATGAGGTGAGTGAAGTGTTTTATAAATTAATGTGTTTTTTATATTTTATGGTGTAATGTGGTGTAGATAACTATAATGGAGTGATAAATTTTAAGTGATTTAATATTCTAACAATTGGTAATTTTGGTGAAAATTGCATATGGCTGAATGAAGATTAATATAGTGACAAAGAAGATAGAATTTCGAAAATATCTTTAAGTATGAATGAAGACTCTTAATTTTCTTATTAAAAATGAATTTATTTTATGCCATTTCAATAAATAATTTTAATCTCTCTTTGATGATGTGAGAATGATGATCATATACAAGTAAAAAATTGAACATTCAATTAATGTTAAAGCGGGAAATGTATATAGAAAAAAAGGTAAATGATGAGAGTTTTACCTCTGATGAAAATAAATACCATGAAGAATAAGAAATGGAAACTCATACGGATTTTATTCTTAAATGTTAATTTAAATAATATTTTTCATTGATTGTTGATCCTGGAAATAGAATGAGAATTTTAATAGTGAAGACCTATTATAAAACGACTTGGAAATAGATCATTATTAAAAATAAAATAAATGAATAGGACATATGATCTGATGATGTTCCATAATGATGAGAAAAAATCAAAATCATTCTTCAAGAAAAGATAATGTTGAATAAGAATGAATTTCGACATTTATAATAGAAAATGTTTTAAGATGGATTAGATATATCAATCTTATGTAACCCAATTCTAGAAATTTTTTAATAATTTGTGAAATATAAATTTCAGAATGAATAAAAAATATTATTTATTTATATTAACATTATTGTTTAAAATATTCTGAAGGATATGAATGTCAATATTACTATGTATATATCTAAAATAATAAAGTTAAAACTCTAGGGAATCATTAAAAATAAAATTTTAATGAAAAATATATTAAAATGAAAATACATTAAAGGATGAAAATAAGTAAAATATAATGGATAATATTTAAATATTTCCCAAAAAATTCTAAAAACATGGATATGTGGTTGATAGTTAGAATTATTTTGGAATATAAATACATTGTAACAAACAACATGGTGTTTAGAAAACAATATATAGATTTTATGGACATTTCTATTACTATGGAGGATTTTTTAATATAAATTTTTTCAATCATCAATAATATAGTGAATATATAAGGAATTGAAAGAAATGTTTGAGGGGTGGTTATCAAATTCAATAAATAAAACCGGAATAATAGAATTTGAAATCTAAAAAATATATTTTATTCTCTATAAAATATTTACGATTGATGTTATTAATATGGAAATAATTATAATGGAAAGAATTTAATCTTTATTTCTCAACAAATATTTTATAAAAATTCTCAAAATACTTATATAAATGATGAAAATGGAAATTTTAAGGTACCAGTTTTGTATAACTAATATCAATTACACAAGAATTTATATAGATATTGTAAAGTGAATTTTATTCATATGGGACTAGATATGATAAAATTTTATCAAATTTATAAGAATAAAAATATGTGATATTGGATTTCGGAGATGTTCAGTAACTCAGAATCAATGTAATTAGATCTATTTTCACTATAAAAAAGAAATTTAATTACAAAAGTTTTTTATTTGTTAATATATTGAGACACAAATTTTGTAGTGTTTTCCAAAAGTTAGATGAATTTAATAAAGATGCTTTTAAACTTTATTGTTATATTTTTAAAATAATATAATATTGGAATGTTGTAATAATATGAAAAGGAGTAAAATGATCTTTTAGGTAGGACATGCATTGGGTTCATGATATTTGAGCATCATAGAGGAGAATACGTTATGGAATAAAATTCATTGATATATTATCTAGAATAATATGAAAATGTATAAAGATAAGGAACTATTTTTGATATTCATGACATAATAATAAGAATAGTATAATGGAATTGTATGATATTACAAAAAGGGTGGATTTTAAACTATCAATATAAGAGTCATGAGATTCATAAAACTAGGTTTATGTTTTATATTTCATGAGAAATATATGGGATAATGAGAATGATATAAAAAAAGAGGAAAAAATTTTATTTCCCTTATAGTGATTTTTTCATATTACATGTATTGTTTTTTTGATACACAAATCAGAAACCCTCAAACAATTAATGAGTTATAGGAGAAGTACTGAAAAATTAATTATGGTATTTTATGAATAATTTCATAAATAATAGTTTTTCTAACTAAAAATTTCAGATTCATAAATATTATATTGAAAATATTCGAATTTTTCATGAAAATTGTGAACCATAAACAAAAAATAGAATATTTTTGTTGAAGGAAATAATTATTTTATTTATTTTTATGACTTGAACCATTATTATTTAACATAATACTTAACTATTATTTTAGATGAACGATATTAGAGAATCAATTTATATTTAGAATAATTGTTTTATTATACAAACAATGATATTACCCCCATTTTATATTATTATAATGAAATCCCATGTTTGAAATACATAAGGGTTCTTAGATGATACTAAACTATCAATTTTAAAGGTGAGAATATATTTAGGTTAGATTAAATTGGTTTTGATGATATCTTCCTTAGATACACACCCAATGTTTGATGATTAATTTATTATAACTAGGGAAGTAGATATATTTTTGACTCTATTGGTGTGAATGTGTTGGATATTTATAGTAGGAATTTTTCAAACCCATATGTAGATTTAATAATAATTAATGTTAATTTTTTTGATATTAAAAAACATAATAATATTTCAATACGATGTGATCATATAGAATATGAATAAGATGATTCAACCATTAAAACTAATGAGTAACAATTATATTCATCTAATCCATTTTTAATGAAGCTAGTGGAGTACCAAAATATCATTAGATAGAGAAGAAATAGATTAAAACTATAATAAAATAAAGGATAGTTTCACATAATTCTTTTTTTCATAGGTTTTTCCATGATATTTTTAAGATTCTTTAGATAATAATGACTGTCTTGATTTCAAGAATGAATAATTTTACTATATTTTCAAAGAGTACATCATGGGAACATGTGCACAAAAAGAGGATAACTTTTTTATTGGAACAACATGTTTATTCATGAATAAGTTGAATGAAAGAGTTGATGTTAGTAGATAAAAGTAATATCATATTTTAAAATATACCCAAATTGATGAAATCGATATTGATGATAAATTTTCTCTAATAGTGGTACATTAAACCATTAAAATCATTATTATTGTAGTTTTTAAAATTAAATATAAGATATTAATTTTTTCCATATTTAATTTCATCAATGGTGAGATATAAAAAAGAATAAAATAGTTATAGATCATGAGGCTCTTGAATGGTCATGATAAAAAGTAAGTGATCATGTTGAGGAAGGATTTTTATATGTTGAAACGAGAATTCTTATTTTTTTATTCTTTAAAATATACTTCCTTGAACTAGTTGAAATTCAAAAATGAAAGTGTAGATAAAACCTTATACATAAATTAAATTTAATACTTTTCCCTGCTTATGATTGTTTATATTGATGATGTCATATTTATAGAGAGTAATGAAAATAAAATTCATGGTTTTTTCAGCGAAATTAATATGTTGTTTATATTTCTATCCAATGTGAACTAGGTTATCTTCATTGATAGAATATTTATCAAGTGAAGATACCTAATTTCTCATTTTTAGAAAATTATTATAATAAATCATTTAAATTATTTGGCATAAATGATTCAGAATTGGATTCCAAAACTATCTCAGTGGGAACGAATCTATTTGATATTAATGTTAGAATGAATATAGAGGGTAATCAATTTATGAATTTTTTAAGAGGAAAACAATATTTAATATCCTCTAAAATAAATATGTATTATTCATGTGTCCTGTATGGATGATTTCAATGTGAACAAAAAAATGAAATTTTTTTTTACTATATGAATAATTCTCTGATAAATTATGGGTACTAACTATGATGATCCCATCTCGAATACCCACTCGAACTGGTACATGAACAGAATTTCCGTATACCTGAAGAGTGTTCTTGATCCCCATCAACTATTAAATAAAATTCCATCATAAAAAAACTAGAGGGAATGATTTAACCATTCCTAAACAAGACAACATGAGACACACACACACACAGAGAGACAAATATATATATATATATATATATATATAATGAAACATTGGAAGAGAAAATGAATATATATGTCGTAACAGTTAAGGAATAACAGAAATTACACAACTGAAATGGTGGGAAAAAATATCCAAGAGAAAACACTCTTAGTAGAGGATTTGAAATATAAAATAAATACATGAATAGCCTTCTAGTTATAGATTAGAAAAAATCCAATCATCTGACCACTTGAAAACCAACCTATATAAAAAATTTCCTCATCTCCTCACTTTGATCCATTCATTCCCCTACATTGAAAGACATACAAAGGTCTACACACTTCCAAAGGGGTGAATAGGTTGTGAGCTAACTGGATCAAGAAGATCCCACCCAGGTGTTCCATAAGATTTCATTGTACAAATAAAATTAACTTTTTCAACTTTAATGAAAGGAAGTCATGATAAATGGTGTTATTTTTTATATCAAAAGAAAGAATAAATAATTTAATTTTCCCTTCTCCACATTTCCAAATAAATTAGGTAAATTAATTTCAAAAAAATTATCATATATTAAAGAAATCATATCAAACATAACTAATCAAAGCATGATTTATATATCATACCAAATGCAATGATGTACAAACCAAAATAGTGAATTACCAAACAAATGTAACATAAAAAAATGGTCACACATGTCATGATATCTAGTAAACATATAGATAACATTGAAAATCACATTCATCATGTATCTAGATATATTCACTGATCTACATAGAATAATAACAACATATAAAGTAAAGCCCTAGTAGTTCTAACATGTACCAATAACTATAGGACTTTAGAGTAGAGGAACACCTCAATAATATACACCCTGATAGTGGATGAAGTTATTCCTACACCTTCCACCTATGTAAACTTGTCTTCCCTTGTGCACTATTACCAAAACCATTTCATCATAAAAATTCATTGAATATCATTTCATAAATCCATTTCACTATTAAATGAAAACATATATCCTTTTTTAAAAACTAAGGGAACAATCATTAATAAAATACCATTTTCCAGACATAAAAATAATTGATTCAGAATAATTTTTAAAAATAATTTATAAAATAAAATGCAATGAAGATCATCCAACATATTAAATATACGGAACCAACAACCTCAATACTTGGGTCACACAGATTTGTAATGGGATCAACAACCAATGAGAATAAAATAGAGACAATAGAGGACTTATAATCAACCCACATGTCATAAAATTGATTTAAAAAAATTATTGGTAGGAAGAAAACTTCAAAAATAAATACATGAAATCACACCTAACACACCACAAATATCAAATTAGAGGCCTTGGGAGGAAGATCGCATAGAAGATCTGGAAACAAATAAGATAATTTTTTTCATAGATCAAATGATATACTAAAACAACACAATAGTTCTACCGCAATCAGAGACAATGAAGAAGAAGAATAATTATCATTCCCAAAGGGTCACAGCATAAATCAATAATAATAAAACACTAAATGAATCGATCCAAAAAGTGTAAAGGTTCCCAAAATCACTAGGCAGAATGTTTGGGTTGATCAAAAATAGGTTACGGTGAATAAAATAAATAAACCACTCATATGGTGACCTAAAAATCCACCTAATTGTGAATTAAATAGTCTGTAATCCCTTTATATGTTGTATAATCCACATGGATCATATACGCTGAAAAATATTTAACTTTTAAAAAAAACATCGTTTAGGTATTTCCTATCTTGTATACACTTTTCATGATGTATAAATATTTAATTTGGGTATATATCTCATGAAATTTTTCTGGTGTACAATACATGTCGTGTACACCCATTAAACGACATTTAAATCCCATGAATACAGTGAAAACACTAGTTTATTTTAAGAACATAAATCTTAGAAATGCATTCTCTAAACTCAGAGGAAACCCAAAAAATCCATTACATGTTTACACATAGATCCCATATATTAAAAAAACATATATCCCTTAAATTGAGGTCATTTATTTCAAAAATCTCTCTCTGTCATTAAGAGACCCAACAGACATCCAATTAAACAGAAAAATGAACAATGAAAAGGAAAAATACCTAAAATATTGTAACGAGATATTAAAAACTCCCAACCATAAAACATTTCATTCCATGGAATTCATTTAGAGTAGTGATGTTTGTTAATGTGTGGAGTAAAGTACTTCCACTTCAATTAACATTTATCTCATTTCTTGTAAATGTATAATCCAAAATTCCAAAACCCTTTGACCAATATAATAAAATTAAAACATAAGAATTTTTCTTTAGAGTCAAAAATATCTAAAATATGTTATATAACATAAACATTTGGATATAACATATTATATTCCCAATATAGAACATGTGAGGGATTGGGATGGAACATCATAATTTTTGGAATGGTGAAAACTTTCTGAGTTTCAATCAACTAAACTACCAATTTCAATTGATAAGAAACCTATCCATTTCACTAGGTGACCTAAAGTGGTCCAATATATCTCTAAGTCATCATTCCCTATTTTACTAGCTGATAGTGACACAACTGAGGAGAAACATTCAAGAAAACCTGGCCACCTGTGGAAAACAAAAAAGTTTGACATTGATGACCAACATAATATTTCTACCATCTTTAAGCTATATCCAAACATTGATATATCACTTGATCATCACTGAAATATCTTGAATGAAACTCGGCCCCACCAAGGATGCTTCAACCACATCTACCAAATAAACAGGTGACCTTCACATGTGACCTTATAAAGCCTCAAAGGGATCCATTATGATAAGATAACTATTTTTATAAGAAAACATAACCAGTTCTAGGTATCTATCAATTGATCCATGAGAATTCATGACATAGGCACAATGAATATCCTCCTTGATATAAATAAAACAGTCAATATGACCACATGTCTATGAATGGAATATTGTACTCAACCTAAACTAAGTCCCCATTACCTCTGTGAGATTCCTCCAGAAACTCAAACTAACACTAGGATCTCTATTTGAAAAAATGGTTCAATGAATCCATTGTAACCTCACAATATATTTCATATACAACTTACTCATATCTTTAACAATACTAATATCACTAACATGAATGAAATGACTAAAACATTTCAACTTATCTATGACTACATAGATAGGTTAATTTACTCATAGATTTTGTGGTAATCCAAAAACAATGTCCCTAGAAACTTTGTACCATTTCCAAACCAGCATCGAATGTGTCCAGAGGAAACTATACAACTTCAGATATTCTGTCTTTATCTATTATATAGTGTAACAATGGAACACATAATTAGCAATGTCACACTTCATACATGGCCACTTGAATCATCATCTCATGTTATAATATAAATTCATAGTTCCTTAAAAAATAACCTATTATTAAATTTCATAATCAAACAAAGCTGATATCCTCACTAATTCTAGTATGAAAAACTAATCCCCACAACTGATAATTCCATATAAAGTGGTATACCAACTAAAAATGGTCGCCCCACCATAAAGGGTTTCTCAAATTCAACTGAAATATACGTCTTATTATTGAATATATATAATATACCTTAGTATAGATGATAATAACTAAGAATTATCCTAAAAAATACTTGAAACATCCACCTAATAATGTAGATTAAATTTAATTAATAATCTTATACGGTTCCACTCCTCCTTCAATTCAAAAATAACCTATAATGGAACCTTCTAAATAAAAGAATCATTAATGAAATTACACTTCCCAATGATATAGGTGATATCATTTTGGATTTTTTTAGGTATTCCACCCACTACCTCTTTCTAATGTTTAATTATTTATAAGAAATTATATAGCTCATACTCTTATGGTAAGATAATACATTGAACATTTCATAAAAAATAAAATTTCACCAATACTTGTTAAAATTCGTAACTATGTAAAACTACAAAACATGAATGGGGAAATTCATTGGATGTGGTAGAAGTTGTTGAGAGATATAATCTATAAATTTATCATCCTCCATAATAAGACAACCCAAAACAGCACTATAAGTATCATAGAAAACCAAATACCCCATAATAGGCTCATGTAAGATTGATGTAGGAGCTGACGTCAGAATTAATTTCACCATATCAAAAGAATACTAAAATTTTTCATCGCATATAAATTTCACCTCTATCTTGGTATGTGTGTTCAAACATGATTATAACTTTTAAAAATCCTTGAATAACCATTAGTATTACCTAGGAATACCATGGATGCTCAAAATTTCAATGAAATTGCATGGTTCTTCCTATGACAAGATAGCCTTCACCAACTCAAGATCAACTAATAATCCATGATCAAAAAATATGTGCCCAAATTAAAAAACTTATAAGTTCTATAAATTATATTTTTTAATCATTCCTTACAAATAGATATTAATCATGATTTCTAGAACCAAACAAACATGTTCCTCATTCTAATGCTCGAACCTTGAATAAACATAAATATCATCCATGAAAATTACCAAAAAATTGTTGATATACTGATTGAATATCATATTATTCAAATTTATAAAACATTAAGGAGTGTTAGTTAAACCAAACATCATCAAAATATATTCAAAATGTTTGTAACTACTAATGAATGTCATCTTTATTATATCAGACTTTTAAACTCTAAGAG
Source organism: Viscum album (assembly GCA_963277665.1). Taxonomy (NCBI): domain Eukaryota; kingdom Viridiplantae; phylum Streptophyta; class Magnoliopsida; order Santalales; family Viscaceae; genus Viscum; species Viscum album. The sequence continues at coordinate 620,016,220 of OY728128.1, forward strand.
GATGATAACCTGACCAAATATCGATCTTAAAACCCCACTTTCTCCCTTTAACTAATCAAAGAAGTCCTCCACATGATGAAAATGATACAAATTCTTAAAAATTTCCGGTATTAAATTTTTATAATACAAACAAAATAAAAGTGAACTAATAGACTTCTTGGAAAAGATAATAGGGGCTTTTCAAGGAAAAAATAATACATAGAACAAAACCCTTCTCAATTAGATCATGCAACTGAATCATGAACTCTATCATATCTGCTGGTGAAATGTGATATGAATATATCAAAGTAAAATTCATTCAAGGTTCTAAATATCCACATACCACTATGGAGGGGGACTTGATAAATTTTTTGGTAAAACATTAAGAACATCCAAGACAATAGTAGTAAGATCAACAAAATAGGAAACATCATTGGGCGTAGCTGCAATATTAGACAACAAATTTGGGGTACTAGGTGGGAAGGTCCTATATGACCATAGTTTGGAACCCACAATCACTGAAACACCAATGAGATTCCCTAATCCATATGAAATAAGATTCATTTATGATAACAATCAAACTTATCATGATGAGATTCAAGATAATATATCATATTGATGTGGTCCAAGAAATATAGATATGGAGGAAATGTCATACTAACTCTACACAAGTTATATCTTCTTCCCAAGATGTGTTTCTAACTACATAAAAAAAGATATTATCTATATTGGATGTTTAATTATATCAATAAAACTGTTATATATAAATTAGAGGGAAACGCCATTATCAAATAATCAAAATTATACTATTGATGCAATAAAGATGGTACATCATACTCAATTTGGGCACACATCTACCTCATTTGGAAAATCATCAATTTCACAGAGTATCCTCACTCTTTAGGAATGTATCTAAATCCCTATAGTCATTTAAGCATCTTACTACCCCCAAAATATCATTTAGAGATAATTATCCCTAACCATAAGGTGGTGTCGACATATCATGATAGAAACACTACAAATGCCCATAGCATCGAAAACTGGTATACATATTTACAGGTGATGGATAAGAATTTAGAGTGTTTAAAATGATTCAAAACAAAATATATATATATAGGCCTACCAGTTGTAATAATTTGTGGTGTTGAAGAGGAATATTTATATTAAACGCCTCCACCACTCCTACAATGATCTTTCAACTTCCTCTTTTTTCAGGACTTCCACTGTTTCCGCCACTTTGTGGAATAGAAGGGGAAGAATATCCTAAATTTATATCATGTTCATATATTTCATCATATCCATCTCTATGATATCTATATAGGTTTAAATCTTCAGAATAAATATAGATAATATGATATATGGTCACAAACCATGTTGGTACTACTGAGCATTTAGCTGGTTATTCCTTACATCCTCTACTGAAAACAGAAAAACTCCACAAACTGATTAGTGTACACCAACACAGAACATTATCCCTGTTAAAAGGATATAAACTCTAGTTACTTTTCCATCATCTATGACTTTGGACAAAAAATTTAGAAGTGGATTTTTTTTAAAGTCTTCTAGTCCAATTTCATATTCATATTAGCTTGTAGCATGGAATCCCATCGATTCTTTCCTGAACCCTATATTCATAATTCTTCACAAATCACCTTTATACTATTTGGTTGAAACTCTATGGTGTATTTGGTAATTCAATGATCTAATAATTTTTTTCTAAAAAGTCCTCCACCTCCTCCGGTTCATTCGTACCTATAAAGGAAAGTGTATCCTCATTCATCTACTTTCGCAATTGATCCCCTTCTCAACAAGATATTTTCTATGAATAAAAAAACTTCTTTACATATGTTACATTATGGCCGATTCTAAAAACTAACTGAATTATATCATCAATAATTTTTTTATCAAGATTTAGAGTCCCTTTAGTATAATTAGATGATCTATCCAAAGGTACACGTGGAAAGAATCTCTGAGGCATACTGACACACACCAAAATAGAAGAAATGATTGGAAAACAATAAAATCTAATTTCAAACAAGAATACTATAAGAAAATAATAATATTAAAATAAATAAATCAATATAGGAGACACACATCCCAATATCCAATTGTTGCTTATGTCTCATCACGATAAGAGCTAGCCAGGAACTCACCGCCACCAACCTCCCATGTGCCAAAAATTCTATCTTCAATCTATCATATTTTGAAGACATTTGTCAACATATCCATTTATACCAAAATATGGTTATCATTTCCCAAATACACTCCCAGACTAGAACCCAGCCCAAATTTCCACATACATCATGGGAGTTCCCGATCCCTATGGGATGGAGACTAGCACCCATGCATCAAAAAAACAACTAGAGGATATTATTTCTTCAATCCTAAATTAGAGAACTCGCATACATATATAAAAATAATCAATGGAATAAAACATGTATATATATTACATAAAATATATAGAACAATGAAAATGATATAAGTAAAATGGTGGGAAAACAATATCAAAGATACATGGAGATCAATAATGGACTACAAAACTAAAAAGGCAACACTACTGTTCAGGTTGTGATAGCTTGAGAAATCTCCAAGCATTTGACCACCAGTTACCCACCCATTAGAAAAAAAAAGATCATCACCTCACTATAGTGCCTTTCCTTCTCCTACATCAAAATAAATTCAATGTTTTATACACCACTGATGGTGTTCAAAGGGTGTGAACTAATGGTCCTAGTTGGATCCCATAAAACTCATCCATATAAATTATTTATCCAAATGACATTAACATACTCATAATTAATGAAAACAAGTCATGATAAATGGTTTAATAGTTTTAGATCAATATAAAGGGAAAATAATTTAATTCTCACATTTACAAATTTCCAAAAATGTTGGTAAATCAGTTTCAAATAATTTCACATATATCAAAGAATTCATAACAAAAAATGGATCAAATAAAACATTATATATCATATCAAATTCATGATTGTACAGACCAAAATAGTACAAGTTAATTCATATGCTACATCATTTCCAGGATCACACTAGGTAAGGATAGCAAGGTCCCTTGTACTTAACATAAAAAATCATGTTCATAAAGTCTCTAGATATATGAATTGAATCATGGGTATAGAAGAACACCTCAGAAAGTGAATCTTCCAATAGTTCTAGCATTTCCCTATAATAAAAGACAGTGGGATCAGAGGATCCCCCCATGAATGTACCCCCTAAGAGTGGGAAAGTATTATTACTATACCATCCACCTATGTACCCAAGGATTCCCATGAGAAATATTTTCTAAACAATTTCATCCAAACCATGAATTAAAATCCATTTCTCAAATCAGTTTCAAAATTATTTGCAATTAACTTTTATTTTAACAAAACAATGGGAAATACAATATTTAAAAAATTATTAACATGCACAAAATTCAACTATACCAACGAATTTATAAAATAAAAAGCAATACAGTTCTTCCAGAACGTTCTATAGATGAGTCTACCCACCTCAAAACTCAGTTCATAGACAACCACAATGGGATACACCAAAAAAAGAAAATACAATAACCACAAAATATACCCTAGAATCAATCCAAAAATATTTGATTTGATTCAACAACCAAAATGTTTTATGGGAAGAAAATTCACAACATACCTCAAAGTATTCACACATGCCTCACCACAACCAAAAAAGTAATGACCCCAATAATTAGATCACATAACAATTATAGATTAAAATAAGTAAATTACAACCATATATCAATAGATATGAAAAAAATACATAGTAGAACTACCAATATCAATGGAAAAGAATATGCAGGAGGATTTTATTTCTCGGAGAGACACCACACACAACCATAATGATCATACACCAAAAAAATCAATCTGGATGGAGTGAAGGTTCTCAAAATCTATAGATAATTCATTTAGTTTGAGAGAAAAGAGTTTTTTGTAAATTTTAAAATCAAAACACTTATATGATTCAATAAAAACCCTCCCCCGTGATAATTACATGGTTTGTAATCCCTTTACACGTTGTGTAATCCTTTGGGTCCATATACGCTAAAATACCCATCTCATGTTAACAAAAAAATGTCCTCTAATCTATACACATAGTTTTTACCGTTTTAATGGCATGTAACAATTCACACTATGTATTCCTCTCTTGAAATGAGTCTAGAAAATAATACATGTTTTAGACTCTCATTAACCAAAATTAAAATTTCTAGAAGATAAATAAAAGACCGGTTTCTTTAAAAAAATGAAAAACCAACCCTCTCGCTCTCTAAACTCATAATGAAACCTACAAATCCAAAACATTTTTATACACGGAATACATTATTTAAAACAAACATACATCAATGTACTTCAGTTAATTTCCCCAATGAACAATACCCATCCCTGGGAGTCCAAATATTCACCAAATTAAAGAAGAAAAAGAATAAAGATAAGGAATATAACTAGAAGATGGTAATGTGATTTTACACTAAATATTAAGGGATAAATTATGGAATCATGGAAATATTTAATCTGCTTTTATATATAAATTATGATAGGGAAGCATACATCAATAACATAATACCCAGATCTAGTGGATCTTATTTTCTAAAAAAAATGTGTGTAATATGGAATTAAAAACACCATTTTAATGAATAATATCACAAAATTTTATGAATATATATATGAAACATGATGAATAAACAAATAAATGTTGATAACTAAATAATTTTATGATTTATTGGTTTATGAGATGATACTGATTCTCTTGGGATGTGATAATCAAGGTTCTTTCAGTCTCACCAAGAATGCACTACAATATTCTATACCTAAGAAAAAAATATTGAATATGAAATGGTCAAGGAATATGTTGAATTTTATAACTATTTGTGATATTTTATGATATAAAGGATAAATTTCTTCATATCTCAAATAAATTCATGTCAAAGGAAACATTTAAGAAAATGAGGATAAAAATTTTTGTTCAGCCTCACTCTCTTCAAGATCTTGGTATGTTGTCTATGATCCCACTCTCTTTTGATATTCATATTTTGTTGTTAAAGGGGGATAAATTTGAAAAAATCAAATCAAATGATATGTACTTTAACTATTTAGGAAAAGAAAATATTTAAGGGGAGTTTTTTTAAATTGAAAATACAAGAAGATAAAATGTGATAAATTTAAAAAAAAATCATTTCCTGATTTTTTGTTCTTTAAAGTTTGATGTTTATTTTGGTTTATTATGATGAAGTTTTCAATTCCTAGATATTTTATTACAATTTATAATCACTACCTATGGAATTTTTGGTATTATTATTCCATGAATATTATTTCCAATAATTATTCCACTCATCTAGGAATAAAATTATACGATACCGATGAATTTATTGAGCTTTAGAGATTTGGTGATTTATGTTCCTTCATTGACAATAAAATAAAAAATGTAGATATTATTGATATCTTGGGGTGTTGAGTTGCTGTGAACTACTAATGAACCAATTAAATTGGAATATGTTTTGTTTAATGTATTTTTCTATTTCCACCATATAAATCGAATGAATATGTTGAACTTTATTAGGGTGTTTTTAGATAGAGTATTCCAAATATAGAAATTTAAGTCGATCAAATAAAGATGATTGGATGGAGAAAAACCTACTAAGGTGATTGGTCAGAAGAAAAAATGATCTATTATAAATAAGTTTTATCTTGAAAAAAAATTAGATAATGAATTACTATTAATTAATGTATTGTAAATCATTTTTTATAAAAGTGTTAATGGTTTAGGATTAATTTATACATGATTTTATTGGATATATTTTTTCAAATGCGGTTTTATTAGATAGAGTTTTTTTAACATTATTCTATCATATAGTGGTTTCCAAATGATGTTTTATCATATATAGAAGTCTTAATGATTTTTTATCCGATATTTGTTTCATATTAAATTTCTTGGATAGAGGTCTCTATGTTAATTCATCAAACTGAGGATATTCAGTGAATTCATCGGAAAAAGGATAATAGACAAAGCTCTTCAAAATATTGAAATTAAAATGAATTTTAATCTTACCAATGTATACGGTTGATTAAAAATATATTTTTTAAATTCAATAATTTTTTTGAGGTTGAGTACCATTTTAAACACCTAAATAATAAATAATGAATCATTGTGATTCTATTCATGTTTCTATGATAATTTAATGATCATTGATAATATGATTTGAGTAATTTAACTATGGTGGATGTTGAAAAACAAATTACTCAGAGGTTTATAGTTTAATAACATAAAAATGGACGGAGTGGGAAATTAAATTTTAGAGAAGAAAATACAAATTTTTTTCCATTATCCACTATTATGTTTTAGAAAAAATATGACTATATATTTTTGAATGAGTGAACTTTGAATATGTTTTTAAAGACGCGAGGTTCTGAATGATGAGTTTGAGAGGCCATTTTTTAAGAACTAGATGCAAGGGGTAATGAAAATATGGTACTATATAGAAGGTACCAAAAAGTAGATATAAGATGTAGAGTACCCAATATAGGTCATTTGAAAGGGATTATCATAAATAAGATGTCACGACCCATCCCCTAGGGCTAATTTCATGACTTCCACAAGCCATCCTTCTATAAGCTAGGGTTTAGAGACTAGCACTGAAAATGTGTATCCCCATAACGGGAATCCATTTCCTTAAAAACATTACAAACGCATAATCCAAGAACTCTACAAAAAATAACCACAAAGTAAACTATTGTAGTTAAAATTTACTAAATGTAAAGAGGTTGGAATACAAGACCAACTATAATGAACAAGTATAACTAAAAAGATAAAATAGATCTTGTAACATCCACCAAGGATCCTACCTGAATGGTTGGTACAGCTCAAGATCAGTAGTCATTGTGTCACGTCACATCCAATGGTCCACCTCTGAGTACTGTCCAGTCTTGGATCCCTCAACCTCGATCAAAGTTTTTTTTCATCAGCACAAGAGAAATCATGGTGTGGGTATAGCCTGTTCAGGGATGAGTATATCAATATCAAGTAGAGACCCTGATACCCCTAAAGGTCTCCCATACTTCCATAAAGGAATAACCACAATGTATTACCTCAAACACAAAGCATGAATCCATCATCAACTCTACTTAGGTATATTCCCATACATATACCTAATTTATCAAGATATACTAGTCTCATTCATGATAAAACACAGGTCTACAAATTCTAAGCCATTTTCAGAACTAATTCATGAGGGACTAATACCACAAAGATTACATTACAAAGGTAACACCACGAAGATAAAGGTACTACAAAGGTAACACCACGAAGGTAACACCAAGTAGGTAAAACTACCACAATGGTAACACGACGAAGATAAAAGTACCAAAAAGGTAACACCACAATGGTAAAGACTTAACTCACACCAGATATAACCGAAGCACAGAAGTATAAATGATTAGTCAAGAAGATATATAATCTTATTCTGTCGAGAGGTATTACTGGTGTCCATACGGAGTCTGACCCACACAAAGACAATATGTATTAACCCACACTGACCCACATAGGATATGACCCACACAAGATTAGTATGCACTGACCCATATCATATTACTGAGCACAGACCCAAATAGGATTTTTATGTGATAAACCACCGAGGATTGCTCGGTACTAACCTTATTATTATCTGTCTCTAACCTCTGCCTCATTTCCAGCCACTGGATTCCCTCTCAATGAACACTTGATTTAGGGAGGATCTACTCCTCAATCCATTTTTCATTAAAAAACGTCCACAAAGATCCATGAAGCTCAATTAAGAAGAATCCAAAAAGACATTCATGTCCTAAGGGTTCCAACGTGACAGACGGCGTGTCAATCAGACGCCTGGTCTATGAGTTATAAGCATTTTAGTTCTGAGATCCCAATTGGATTTAGGTTCAATCAAACCTAGACATACTCCAACGTTCTCCAATACTCAAATAATGTATACCAAAAGTACTATCTCACTCAAATGTTCCTAGCACCGCAGGAGGTTTGTCAAACAGACACTCGAATTTCTAATTATGGCTCCATTAGTGAAACTAGGCGTGGAAGGGTCGGGTCTGGTCCGAACCGGTTGGACCAACCCAGCCTGAACTAGTCTAGGTATGACCCTGACCCAAACGAACTGACCTGGGCTATGGCAATCTCGGCCCACAGGTTCACAGATCGGCCCAACTCAATGGGAAGGCGTGGCATGTAAGTGTGGGGTCCATCCGAGTTGGAATGGGCGGTGGGGGGAGCACCCCACCACCTAGTTTTCCTGAAAGGCTATGTCCCCAGTGGTAGGGGCTTGCCCTAGCAAGCATGGGGGGAGGTGTTTCCCCATTTATGAAGGTGAAGCGGTGGGGCCTCTTGGCGCCGCCTGGTCACCTGTTTGTCTCAGTCCACCTTCGCAGCTTCGAATCCATGACCCTCCTCAGTGGCGCACAACGGCACACCACTCACCTCCAACCGCAGATGGTCAGTGCCATCCACCACTGTCTGCTTTAGAAAATATTCCATGACCCCCTTCTCTGGCAGCGTGCGAAGTCACGTCTCCCCTTCCTTCACAGTCGGTCATTTCCAGCAACTGTCGTCACCCACCGCGGCTACGGTCACGACCTTCTTCATTGGCCTCCACTGAAACCCAGTGTTCTAGGTTTCTTCCACCTCGAATATAATGATTGCGAAGAATGCTCCAAATTCAAATAAATAGGGGTGGAGGGTCTGGGCCTTGTTCATTTGGCCCATGCCCTCCACGTTAGCTTGATAGCAAGAGGATAGAATAAGATTCAACTACTCTTGTTTATAAAACCATATAAAAAACCTTCCTCGAGATTGTTGGATAATGCCCATGTTTTGGGGAAGAGTCGGTCTACGTTGTTCCCGCAACAAGCCTCCAACGGCGCCGCACAATCATCACTCCTTGGTTCGTGATTCGGTGGCCCTTGTTACCACTCATCAAAACTGGTCATGTCTCCAAGTGATTAGTGTCACGACACTTTATCAGAACTTCGTCTCTTAGTGAATCCTTGCCAATACTCTTACCCAATATCAATCGAAATATTATAGGGGTACGGTGAGTAATGAACATGGAATTAATGGGGGTTCATTTAATAGTAACCTTCCTAATTCCAATGGCACTATTACAAAAGATTTAAGGAGTCATGCCATTTAATGGATTGACACATCATTGGTCCCGCCACTGCCGTTTTTCCATTGGAGGAAATGAAATAGAAGAAATAAAATAACAATTTTATTTTATTATTATTTGAAATGTCCAAAATAAAAAAAATTCTTCCGAGCTACTGTGGTTTAAGTGAAGCCTCTCTTATGAAAATCCTGGCATTACGGATTCAACTATACCCTCAGATTTTTAATCTGATCACTGATTCAAATGAGAGAAAACGATACCCGTGTTTTTAATAAATGTACCTTAAAAATGATCAAAAATTCATTCTGGGCACACCAGGCCTCGGAATCATGCGCCGTTAATTTTCACAGACTCGTAATGATTCCATATAATTATAAAAAAATACCTGGAAAATCTTGGAATTTACATTCTAACCACCGTATTTCTTTTCATCCCCAAAAGTCACAAAAATGACTAAGGAATCAAATTGGGGTATTGAGCATGAATCTAAGCCTCTCTCTCCCTTGTGTTGTATTATAGGTTCTCGTGCTTCCAGCGAATATGCGCCATAGGTATCGATCATTTACAAAGGACCTCCTCATATCGATCTTCAATCTCTATTGGAACGTCTATAAACATCTCAGAATCATCAAAGTTCAGCTCACCGTGGTCTATGACATGAGATGGTACATCCACGTATCTCCTCAACTAGGGTACGTGGAAGATTTTGTGCACCATCTCCAACTGTTGTGGCAGTGCCAAGTGGTATGCCACCTCACCAATCCTCTGACGTATCATAAATGGTCTGATAAACCTCGGTTATAAAATTTCACCCTGGCCAAATCTCTGCAAACCTCATCTAGGTGAGACCCCTAGGAAGACATGGTCTCCCTCCTCAAAATCCAAAGGTCTCTGTCCCCTATCATTATAATACATCTGATTGCTTTGTTCCATTTTCATCCGCTCCTGGATGATCTTCACCTTCTCAGTGGTACCTGTACCATCTCCAGACCCATAATTTCTAACTCCCCATGTTCAGTCCAACAAAGAGGTGATCTGCAAGTTTGATCGTACAGGGCCTCAAATGGCGCAATACCAATGGTGGAGTGATAGATATTGTTGTATGCAAACTCCACCAAGGGAAAGTGGTCCTCCCGACTATGGCCAAAATCTAGGATGCAAGCACGAAGCTTGTCCTCTAGTGTTTGAATGGTATTCTCTGTCTAGCCATCCATCTGAGGATGAAAGGAAGTGCTCAAATGTATCTGAGTCCTAAATTCCATGTGTAATACCTTACACATGTGGGATGTAAAAATTGTGTCTTGGTTCGAGACTATCGTTGATGGTACCCCATGAAGTCACACAATCTATTTTTTGTAGAGGCATCCCAAGACCTCTACTAATCCCTTCTATCATATGGGTATGAAGGGGTCCGACTTGGTGAGTCGGTCAATGATCACCCATATGGAATCATGTCCACTAAACATTTGTGTAAGCCCTGTCACAAAGAGAATGAACATTCCATCCCAGTTCCACTTTGGTACCTCTAGTGGTTTTGTTATTCTTACTGGAACTCGATGCTCGGCCTTCACTTGTAATAAAGTGTGGAATTGTGAAAGAAACTATGACAATTATTTCTTTATCCTTGACCACCAGTGCTAACGCCAGATTTCATGGTACATCTTCTCAACACCACGAGGTACCTTCATAGGGGACATATGGAACTCCCCCAACACCTCCTCCCGTAGCAGCACAGATACAATGGTGCATCCTCCAAAGAGGATTGTGTGCTCCCCACTTTTAAAAAATCCATTAGGTGCCTATCATTAAAAAATTTGAGCACGTCGTGCCTCGCAGTCAATGTCCCAAAGTTGTGCTTCTCAAACTCACTGAAGAAGTGGTGGAGTGACAGTCATAGACTAGAGGTAGGCCGCTTCATCTCTGTCTAAAATGGATATCTACAACACGGCTAGATGCTCTATCACCTCACTCAGCAGCTATAAACTCGACCTTCTACTGAGTGCATATGCTACTTTGTTCCACATCCCATGAGTGTAGACCATATCAAAGTCATAGTACTACAAGAATTCTAGGCATTACCGATGTCTCAGGTTTAGGTCTTTCTAAGAGAAGATATACCTGAGACTCTTGTGATCTGATTAGATTGTAATGAATTCTCTATTCAAATAATTTCTCCACATCTTCAAGGTGAAGATCATTACTGCTGAATCTAGGTAATGTGTAGTATGGTTCTACTCATGTTGTCTTAGCTGTCGTGAACCATAAGCAATCACCTCTTGCTTCTTCATCCTAATGCATCCAAGTCTAGTCCCTGACGTGACAGAGTAGACTACGTACACAACATCCTCTTCTTGTCGACTCCAAGATGGCGGCACTCGTCAGCCTTATCCTTAGCTCTTGAAAACTCTACTGGCATCACTCTATCCACACAATTGATTATCCCTTCTTCTTCATCACTGAAATGGGTTCTGAAACTCTGTAAAATTCAGGAAAGAATCATTGGTAATACCCAACCAACCCTAGGAAACTCCACACGTCAGTCACACACCTGGGTGGCTCATAAGCTAGCATAAGCTTTATCATTGGCGGATCTACTGCAACTCTAGTCTCTAAGAGAACTTGTCCTAGAAAGTGGAACTCTAGTATCCAGAACTAGAACTTCAAGAGCTTAACATAATGTTTTTTCTCTTGGAGTGTATCCAGAACTATCTACAGATGATATGTATGCTCCTCCTCCGACACTGAGTAAACCAATATGTCGTCGATGAAGACCACCACAAATCCATCGAGGTATGGAATAATGATCAAGTACATGAGTCCCATGAACATTTTAGGGAGTTTATAATGTAGAATTGGATAGAAAATAAATCATAGTGGCCATATCAACATCTAAAGGTCATCTTATGCACATCCTCATCTCATACCCGGAGCTGATGATAGCCTGATCTGAGGTCTCTCTTCCAAACCATCGAGCTCCTTGCAATTAATCAATGTGATCATCAATCATCGTAAGTGGATAATAGTTCTTCACGGTAACCTAGTTTAGGTGTCGATAGTCCACATAGATCCTCAAACTCCCATCTGCCTTCTTGGAGAACAAAAATGGGGTAGCCCATGGAGAAACACAAGGCCCTATGAACCCTTCCTCTTCAAGTCCTCCAGCTGTATCTATAACTCATGAAGCTCCATGAGAGCCATTAAATATGATATTTTTGATATCAGGGTATTCCTGGGGTATATTTCGATGTAAAAGTCTACCTCTCAGCAGGAGTGTAGTCCCAAAACATAATCAAAAAAGACATCATCATACTTGTCCACCACTAAAGGATAGTTCAGACTCTTGAAAACAACTACTCTGAGGTTAAGGCTAGTCAATTGATGTGTGATCGAATGCACCCTCCTTCGGGAAAGTCCATCATGTGTTGTAAAGTTTCCCTTCTCACTGGTGAATAAAAACCTGGTCTGATCCTCATAGACACACCACACTTTGCACCTAATATAATCAATTTGAGTATTGACTATGGATAACCTATCCATACCCAAGATGATGTCGAAAGGCCTTGACACCACTGCTATAAGATCCTATATAATTCTCTCACCTCCAAGAGTCTGCTCACAATTCCAGCACCAGTGTGTAATCATCAAATATTTTCCTGTATGAGTCTCTAGCAGTAAGGATCGAGCCAACGGCTCCACTGGAATCTCTGAGATCTGAACAAGGGTCATGGAAATAAAAGAGTGATTGGAACCTATGTCTATAAGTACTACACCTAGGGTTTATTAGAAATATATCATACCTCTAATAATATCTCTAGCATTGTGGTCATATGCCTCAGTTTCCTGGAGCTTAGCTCGTCACTGTCCTCTTTCTCCTTGTGGTCGGGGGTGGACCACCTGAAAGTGGTATCTGTAGAACCTTGATTCTTCACCCACTTCCTGCTGCATGGTTAGCCCCTCTGCCACGTACACCATCCTGCATACCCCCTCGATCGAGCCTCTACCGCTACCTAAGCGGTCCCCTGATCATCTACTGGTCGTCTATACGGCAGGACGAGTAGTCGCGAGCCATGTGGCCCTTCCCGCTGCATGTGTAGCATTGTCTGGTCCTCATATGTCCTTTTTTCCATGAGGCCCTCATCACTGAATCTGTATCCTAAGGACGTCCACTAGAAGGTCTATCACAATTGGGCCCCTACGTCATCCGCCGACTACCTGCATCGGATGACTCTGCTACCTGACGTCCAATTGTGGCTCTCGTTGTCGGTGTTTGCTCAGCTTGGAATCCCTCCACCAAAAGAAATTTCTCTAGCACCCCATCCAGTGTCTTAATGTTGAGTGATATCATCGATACTCTGATATCCCACTGTAAACCCTACTCCAAGGTTCGTGACTTGAAAAAATGGTCTCGAACCATGTCGGTGGAGTAGCGGGAGAGATCAGTGAACCTTTCTAAGTACTGGGCCATGGTCATTCTGTACTATTATAAGTGCAGCATCTCATGTATATGCACTGATCATAGGGCCGCTGGGATGTACTCTACCCTATTAAGTCCATCAAATTCTACCCAGGTGAGGGTCACCTCATCATATAACTGGAGTATTAGACTCCACCATCTCACAGTTTCTCCCTAGAAGAGACTAGTAGCAAGGATCGCCATCAGATCAATTCAAGTCCCAATTATGAAAAAAACTATTTCCACAACCTCCAAAAAGTCTTGTGCCACCAAAGGATCCATCTATCCTCGGAACCTTAGAGGACTCCTCCATTGGAACACATGAAACACGCTCATTCGGTGTGCACCCTTTGCTGGTGGGGTTGGTGGCATATGCAGCTCAACGAGTGGTGGTGCTACTGGTGCACCACCCGATGGCACTATTTCCATAAGAGGGCCCTACACCAAAGCCCCATCGCTCGGTGGGCTATCATCGTGTACTCTCTTGGGAATCCTGGAGGGATGTTTAGGTGGTGTAATCATAAAAGAAAACAAGTGTGCCATGGTAAATATGTTATTCCTGGTGAGTTGACTCAAAGAAATCATAAGAAATACTTTTCCAAACACACGCAATCATTGTTTTTGTGCACTGAGTCAGAAATCAGAATTCAGGGTCCTGGTGTATGGATATGTCGGTCGTCGCACCAACACTAGATTCCCCAAACTGAAAACCACACTCATTACACTTAACAATATTTCCACATAAAAAATATTAGAGTCCTAGTTCATTAGTAGAGCTGACTCCTCTGATACCACATTGTCAAGACCCATCCCCCAAGGTCGGTGACGTGACTACCCCAAGCCGACCTTCAATAGGCCAAGGGCTGGCGACTAGCACTGGAAAGGCGTACCCCCATAATGGGAAGGAATTTCCTTTAAACCTATACAATCACATAATCCAAGAACTCCACAAGAAACAACCACAAAGTAAACTGATGTAGTAAATCTGTACTGCAAGTAAATGGGCCAGAATAGATGCCCAACTAGAATGTACAAGTATAACTAAAAAGATAAAACATCTCCTAGAACATCCACCGTGGATCCTATCTAAATGTTAGGTATAGCTCATGATCAGTAGTCACTGTGTCACATCATGTCAAATGGACCACCTCTGAGTACCGTGTAGTCCAGGATCCCTCATCTTCGATCAACGCTTTCCATCATCTACAAAAGACACAACAAGGTGTTGGTATAGCCTGGGAAATGGTGAGTATAACAATACCGAATAGGGACCCCGATACCCCTGAAGGTCTCCCAAAGTCCCACAAAGGAATAACCACAAAGCAAGACCTCAATCACAAAGCATGAAGTATTCATCATGTTTACATAGGTATATGACTATACATATACAAATTCTATCAAGATATTCTCATCTCATTTGTGAAGAAACAAAGGGATTCAAATTCTATGACATTTTCACAAAAGATCCATGAGGGATGAATACAACAATGGTATCACCACGAAGGTAAAGGTACAGCAATGGTAACACCACGAAGGTTACACCATGAAGGTAAAAGTGCCATAAAGGTAACCCCACAAGAAAAAAAGTACCACAAAGGTAACACAACAAAGGTAAATACTCATCTCACACCATGTATAAGTAATCCACTGAAGTACATATGATTAGTCGAGAAGCTAGATCATCTTATTCTGTCGAGAGAAACTATTGTTGTCCATACAGAGTCTGACCCACAGAGGATCAAAATGTATTAACCCCCACTGACCCACATAGGATCTAACCCAAACATGATCAATATGTGATGACCCACAAAGGATCGTTGGGCGCTGAACCACACAGGATCTGACCTAGACATGATTGTTATGTACTGACCCACACATGATTGCTTGGTACTAACATCCATATGTTCTCTCTCCAACCTCCGCCTCAGAGCCAGCCACTGGATTCCCAATCAAAGCATGCTTGATTCCGAAACCATTCGGTCCTCAATCCATCGGTCAAATCTAAACTTCTACGAAGATTCACAAAGATCCATGAAGAAGCATCCAAAAGCAATGCCATGTCATAAGGGTTCTAACTCGACAAAAGGCATGTCAATCGGATGCCTTGTCTCTGACTTTTATGTGTTTTAGTACTTAGGGCCCAGTTGGATTCGGGTTCGATCTAACATGGTCATACTCCACCTTTCTCTAAAACAGATGTGGATTATACCAAAAGGATTGTCGCACTTGCAGGGTCCCAGTTCTGTAGGTGATTCGTCAAATGGACACCCGAATTTCATGTTATGGCTCCTTTAGAGAAACTTGACTTGTAAGGGCCTAGGTCCAGTCCGACCTAGACCAACGCGGTCTGGGCCTACCCGACCTGGACCGAGTCTGACCTGGCCCAGCCTAAAATGGCCCAGGCCCACCTGGTTGGCCTGGTCCATGGCGGACTCGGCCCGTTGGGTTGCGGATCAGCCCGGTCCACTAGGACGGTGTAGCCTGCTAGGCTGGCACTGCCCGAACCATGGAAGGGGACGACCCAACCTGGGGAGAGGCATGGCCTACTAGTGTAGGGTCCTCCCATGCTAGCACAGCCCCCCCCCCCCCTCCGGTTTTCGCAAACAGCTGTAGTCATTCGGTTCAAGCGGCGATCCCGCTAGCTAGGGCCCTCCCAAGTTTGTGCGGGGGGGGGGGGGGGGGTCCCCCATTTTGAAGGTGGAGCAGTGATGCCTCTGGGCACTCCCAAGTCACCTATGGGGCCCACTGTGGGTCACGGTCCACCGTTGTGGATTTCAATCCATGGCCTTATTCAGCATCACACGACGACACCATGCCCGCCTCCATTCGTGGCCAGTCGATGCCAGTCGCCGCTGTTTGCCATGGAGATATGTCACGGTCCCCCTTTTCCGGTGGCATGCCACCACTTCCATCATAGCTGGTCATTTCCAGTCGTCTCCATCACTTTCCATGGATACAAACGTGGCCTTCTTCGCCAGTGGCACGCGATGGCTTGCCACCACTTCTCCATGGCGAGCTATTGCCAGATGTTTCCATCATCTGGCATTCTGGGTTTCATACAACTAGAATATAAAGCTTGTCAAGAATGTTCCAAATTCCAAAAAAAAATGGGCGGAGGGTTCGTGACTAGTTTGTTTGGCCCACGCCCCCACGTTTTCTTGATTGCAAGAGGATAAAAGAATATTTCATCAACTTGTGAAACTAAAACCTAATAAAATCCATACCTCAATATCATTGGAGAACGCCCACATTTTGGGGAAGAGTCGGTGTTCGTCATTCCCACAACAAGACTCTAACGATGTCGCCCAATCATTTCTCCTCGGTTTATGATTCAGTGGTGCTCACCACCGCTCGTTGGAACCATTCCCATCATCCAATTGATTGGTGTCACGTCACTTTATCATCACTTTTTCGCTTGGTGTACTCATGCCAATACTCCTCACCAAGCTCCATATAAATAGCAGATGGGGAGGGTGAGTAACACATGTGGAATTAATGGGGGTTATTTTAAGAGGAAACTTCATAATTACAATGGCACTGTTACAAAGGTTTTTAGGAGTCAAGACATTTAGTGGCTTGACACGTCATTTTTCCCACCACCGTCGCTTGTCTATTGGAGGAAAAGAAAATAGTGAAATAAAATAACAAAGTTATTTTATTATTCTTTTAAATGTCCTAAATCTAAATTAATCTCCCATCCAACTACTATCGAAGTGAATCCTCCCTTATGTCAATCATGACGTTACGGATTCAATGGTGCCCTCAGATTTTTACTCTGAAAACTAGTTCCAAATATAGAAAATGATACCCACGTGTTTACTGATTATATGTTAAAAACGTACATAAATTTATTCTGGGCACACTGGGCCTCAGAATCATACACCGTTAATTTTTGTAGATGTGTAATAATTCCATATAATTTAAAAAAATATTACATGGAAAATCCGGGTCATTACATGAGATATACAAATAAAAAGTACCTGATTGATATGTACTAGAATGTTATGTTATTGGATGTTTTGGTTTATAAAAATAAGTTATTTCAAAAGTTATTTCTCATTACTATGCATGAAATAGAAGTGAAAGTAGAAAAAATTAAAAGAATAAAATTGAAAATAATTCTTGTATGATACTGATAATTTGTTGTGGCCAGTTGGTAAAGGATTATTTTATTTCAAAAATAGAAGTAAAAATATTATCTATGTAATACTTTAATGGATTATTAAAGGACTATAATTCTTTTCAAGTGATGGCTACACCATGATTTAATTAAATAATAAATTATTTCATTATAGTGGATGTGTGGTATTGTATTGTTTCAAAATAATTCCAAGGACTATCTACTTTTATTTTCTAGAAAAACTTGTTAATTTTTGGGTATCATTGGGTGTTCTTGTGTGTTTTTTCAAATGCAGTCTATTATCTCTCACTAAAGGTGAATGTTATTTTAATGTAGAAAATATAAAAAGTGTAGTTCATGAATCACCACATGTTATTATGAAGATCATGGGTCTTCCTTTTAATCACAATCATGCTACCAAGAGTCACATGTTATTAAACATAGGCTCGTACACCTCGTTCACTAACCATGCCCCTTGAAACTTCAATCTCACCATGATTTTAACAATATGGTTTTTCCTCTTAAATAACTGTAACATCACATGTTCCATTACTTTCACTGAACCACCCCTCAATCTTGGAATCACTTATTAAATCTTGAGTGTATACATTCACTTATACTATATGCTATATATGTATCCTTTTTAGATAGGTCATAAATCCCATTGACTCTACTATTTATTTTCAAAATTGATACATAATTCACAAGCACTCCATTTTTTTATCATCATAAAAATTACAAGGCGTAAAATATGTATAATATTTAACTACTAACACTCAAAACAAACTATTCTTGTAAATAAAAGAACCTCTTTCTATACCCCTTCTTATAAGGAACTCAAATTCTATGTCAAATCCGTGTCTTCAGTTTCCATCACAAATAATATTCTAATAATAGTAGTGATAAACATCCCTATTCGCAAATCAAACCTCTCTTATCACTAATTCTCAAAGCATTCCTCAAGGAACATAGATCTCACACATAATTAGTGGGTTAAATTCTAGGTTGATCATAGTAATCAGATAACACCATGACGTTCCCATATTTAACATCACATGGAAACTCACAATGAAATTCCTAATTTTGTGCCTCCTATATTATATTTGTATTAGATCCCAAAATCCATATCATCGTATTACTAATATCACTGATTCACATTGAGTATCAACATAAAAGACTACCCTTTTGAGAATCAATATATCATTCATGTATAATGTTTATATAATGATATAAACCATCCATGATCAGTATCAAAATGTCCCATAATATATGTTTATGTTATATACATGTCCCCATGTTTTCAAAATGACTCATTGGGTTTCTATTACAATGGAATCATATTCCTGTACAAACCTATTATTGTCACTGTATACCCCTTACATGGATCTTGTTGTATCGTTATCAATAAAGATCACGCCATAGAATCTACATCAACTATCATCTAAAGAAAATACCATTGATAAAAATAATAAGAATTCATATTTAATTTGATCCTTATGTACAAAATGTGATGCATGAGACACCCCCTTCCAATATGTTAGGAGTCAAATGCCCTAGAACTAACCTCTTTATAATAATCCAACATCAAAGAATCCATAATAAATCACAAATACTAACCTTATATGAATCAACGGAGGTGAATCCAGTCAATATTAACATAGTAAAATCATAAAATAAATCCCAATCCCTAGGTAAACTATAGTTATTACCGAAAATAGTGTTCCTTATGAATTATTCTGATATCCATCACAAGATCTAAGACATTCCTATTTAATGTTTTTACAAACTCCAAAAAAAATATTTAAAAATGAAAATGAATTATTTGTTACCAATACTCAAAATACCATCCCCATTTCACCATATGAATTTGACGATTTAGTTTATTATATAACATCCCATACTCCTCTGAAGATGATAGTGTCTACCAACTATCAATGATGATATATGATGTGATAGTGGGGAGACTATTCCTAAATATTTGAGTATAAATAAAAATATAAATTACAATATTTAAACCATACTAATAAATAAATAATAGAATAAAAATAGGAAATATAAAAAAATAAACAAATAAGAAATGATTAAATACATCATATATCCATACTATAAATCGTACACCCTCAAAAATTATTCAAAATTGAAAATACAAGAATGAACTAAAAATACACTAAGGATTTATTCCATCCCTAAGCCTCACTGTATCCTAGCATCAAGTCCCATAAAACATATACTAGTCAATAAAACATATATTAGGACTCTATCCAACTTTAGCAGTTTAACAATGATAACTACTCGATTGTTGAAGTAAAATACATACCCGAGAAGGGTGTCAGTATGTAACTCAATTGGGAACTACTAATGTGGTCTTGTACATTTCCAGTAAATTTAGTGACATGTTTATCTTACATAGAATAAATAAATAAATAACCTTAGGTACATAATTAAATATAACATTAGCAATTTTTAGGATAAAATGACACCTGAGATCAACCATACCTTCTTTAACCAATGTTATATGTCTCTATCCATAATACCAAAGTCATATATGTAAATATAAGTGCACAAAAAATCCTAGGTGTATGTTCATGATCTCCAAAAATTATAAAAAATAGTAATCGTAACAACAATTAAATGGAAACACCTAATGATCCCCAAACATTGTAATACAAGTGACACTACTATAACTTATAAAAATTACATCATGAAGCACGATGCACACTCTAAAGTTCCATTATACCTTATTTTTTAAAAAAATTTAAAATTTATATTTTTAATATGAATAGATTAAATTAAATTATTAATTATTCAATTCCCAATTAATTTATGATGAATTATTTTTAATTTTTTATGAGATTTATTTTTAGGTTGATTGTTAAAAAACACTAATTTCTATAGAAAGATCACTTTTTTTATATTATCTTAACAAACGAATGCCATAAATATTTTATAAAAGTGAATTATATAATATATTTATGTATACTATATAAAAAATTAATTTAAAATCACTATTATATATTATAAAATACCAGGTATATCATTTTTTAAATTTAAAGAATATTTCTCAAAAACATTTTTTGTGGACTTGTAATAGAAATTATGTTTTTCCATTATAGAATTCAAAAATTACAGAATGTATTCATCAGTAATTATCATATTATCCATATTATTTATTAATTTAAAATTAATTTTTAGTTGTAATAATAGGATTATCAGGATTAATGTTAGTTTTTATTATAATGAAAAACTATTTTTCAGAATTACATGTTTTACTAATATTATGCAGATTTTATTAACCAAAAATTTAATCACATAATAATAATTTTAATAATATAATGATAAATTTTATATACTAATATACTAATAGTTATTAATTAAGTAATATATTCAATATTTTATTAGGAATTCTAAATTATGATAACAATGTTCTTAAAACAATTTCGCAATTAATATATTATTTAACTTTAATATTACTTTAATGAAATTTAATAATAGAATTAGACTAAAAAAATTGAAAATTTGTTTTCAAACCACCCAAATTTGGTAATTTTTATTAACATATATATTGATGAAACATAAATTAATTAGTTTAAAACATATTACTATGGTAAAAACCAAAATTAATAACTATGAAAATAAATTGTTAAATAATTAAATAAATTATTAAAAAATTAAATTAAATTTGTTCCTTATTGTCTCTATATAAATTAAATGCCAAAATAAATTATTTAGAAATTTTGGTTCATTTATCCATGAATAGATTAATGATATCAATGTTAAGTAAAGGGTATTCATAAAAGATCCATTATTTTAAATTTTAAAAGGGACATACTACCACCACTTCATGCCACACATATCCTTTAAAAATTATTCTTGAATATATCTCAATTTTTATTTATATATCCCTCTCTGAATTCCATATTCCTATATTCATAATTAGTTATATTAATAACACCATTTCTATGGGTATTTCTAGGAGAAAACTCAATCTAGTGATGTTAGAATTACCTTCTTCAAAATCATCCTCTCCCTAAAAAATTATATTCATAAAAAAATAATGAATGATATATCATTATTATACTAATAATTTATTATATAAATAAAACCTCCTTATTTTTCCTCTTTATCTATTATAAAAATATATATTTTTCTTAGATCATGTTTGTGAACTACCACCTCAATGAAATAACATATCCCATTCTTCTTTTAGTTTGTTTAATATATATAAAAACATATTTAAATATGAATAATGCCCTAAAAACTATGTAAATAGTATCATAATTATACTATAATAATGTTATTTCCTAAAAAATAATGCCCTTTCATAATCGAAATCTTCCAATACTTATTGTATTTTCATGTTTGAGTTGGTCAGATCAACTTTATGAACAATGCAATAAAAAACTACCATGAATGACTATTGAAACATAAAAAATAACACTTTTATAAAATTATAAGAAAATAATTATTATTTAGTTGGTATGTATAATTTATATTATGAATTTTACTACGTATTAAAATATAATCATTCATAACTAAATTTACCAAAATAATCTAACCCTGATTCCACTTAGAGAAAATATTAATAAACAACTAATGGAATGTGAGAAAATATATATAAATAAAATAATAATCTATTAAAAAACAATATATTTCATAGTAATTATTAAATTTTTTATAATAATAAATAGAAACATTATAAATTTGAAACCTATCGAAAAATCATGATTACGCACACCTGATATTGAAAATTAGAAATAACTATCTAATATACATGTAGAGATTAATTATGAAGGTTGAATAAAAAAATATAAGGATGATTTTATTTATGATATAGGTTATCAATATATCTAATTTTTATATAGGATGTTATTCTATGTTCATGGATATCCGGAAAAAGGAAAGGGGTTTTTAGCTTAAATTCACCAACTGAAGACATGTTTTTAATTACACACTTAATATCAATTACTTAGTGTATATGATTCATATTTAAAATATTCAATAAATAAATTCAATTATATCATGGTATTTAAAGATCAATATAACTTGTAATACATGATATCCAACTATAAAATTTAAAAGCTACATCCCAAAAAACCACAAATATTCCCATTAACGATTCTTTATTCAAGTCTATATTTAAAAGGTGATATTTAGAATTTTTTCTAAAAAAAACCCTTTTCAGAATTAATAATTTCAATTTTAATAAAGATTATTATTTTTATATTTTATTGAAATGATTGATTTTGAGTTGAAAATTTCAATTTTCACGAAACATGTCCTTCGAATGAATTTAGAGATTTATTTAAATTCCCTTTAAGATAAAACATTTTCTAATATAATATAAATTAAAGGAATATAATAATTAAATTTTCAATATTCTTGGAAATTATAAAACTTATGCTATATATTTTTTAAAATAATTAAAAAGATAAAATAATATAAAATGGTTTTCAGTGTTATTTCAAATTAAGTATTACCAAGGGAGATTCAATTATGGATTTATATGGAAGCATTATATCACTTATTTTTTTTTAATAAATTATTTTTTGTCTTTTAAATGTTTATCTATAATAAATTTTATATGTATATATTTATTTATTTAAAGTGTAAAAAAATATTCCTCTAAAAACAATTTTTACTTGAATAAGTTCATTAATATTAAAATTAACTTCTATCATCATTAAAAATAAGATATAAATTTATTATTTTCAAATTTTATATTAGAATTATCAAATTAGGTTATTTATCCAATCATAATCTTTTTCATTAAAATAAATTATCAAGGTTTGAAATTAGCTACCCTTGTTAAAGTAAATTAGGGTAAAAGATAAAATAAAAAATCCCTAAAGCACTAAAATATTCCTAATAAAGATAGTTTGAGGTGATTTTAAACCCAAAATCATTTTCCCCACATATTATATCCATTTTATTTCCATAGAAACATGAATATTATCCTTACATTAATGAAAAAATATGGCATAATCCCAAAACATGATCCATCTTCACTAATAAAAGGGATTCATATTCACCAGATTAAGAAAAAAAATTCATTATAATATCTCCATTAATATACACAATTTTAATCATACCAAAACCCTCTACCATATTCAATTAATTTTTATAATCCATACTTCGCATCAGGAATACATTTTGAATGAGACTTCCATGAAATATTTAAGTACTCACCATTAGTATTATCAACAACATATCTTTTACTTCATAATTATCTTTGTTAAATTTTATTGTATCTGAACATATGTAATGATATTATTATAAATTATATAGTTTAATGTTACTATATTAATTGTATAACCATTACTTATTCATATAACCCATTAATTAAAAAATTGAACTTTTTTCTATATTTTGTACAAACCCGCACTTCCATGACATAACAAGTTTCATTTCACTTCAATTCCTCCAATGGTTGGATATAAAGATTGTTTTGAAGGAATAATATTTTCTTCATGACATAATTAAGACTATAGTTTGAAAAATATGAATTTATATTAATTATATGATAACCAAACAATCCTCATTAATTCAATCATTTATGATAAACATACAGAGAGAATAATATTTTATTAAAATTGGGTATTCTTATCCATTAATTCTACATCTATACACTTTTAATTCTGATATATCTCAATAATAAACTCTAAATAATATTATTATGATTCATTTCTAATGATATTTCAAAAAAATCCACCTCCTAATAATTCATTAAATCATGGTATGTTCTTGTTTACTTTATTTTAACCACCTACTAGAATAATACATTCAATTTAATACGGTGAATGTCTATGGGAAATTTATTAAAGGTATAACATGGTATAAAAATTGAAATAATTTTTTAAAATATTATATCGACATCTAATTCATCAATTAAGGAAACATACATCATTCATCAGAAAACCCCAGAACATACATATTATTGACTTAATCATCAAGGATATGGTATAAAGAACATATCATTTGGATTTATAAAAATAAATAACTTTTTTAAAACATCTCTAATAATAAATTTTATGAACTATTCATAATTATTGTTAAAAAATTTAATTCAACCATCGTTGTTTTGAAACTAGTACGAACAATCATAAATATAAACACATGATATAGAAAATAAAAATTATTCATGTAGATAATGACCATTTATGAAGAGTATAAATGAAAATAAAAATTATTTAGGTTCTAAATTATAATATTATTATATATTTTTCAATGATATAATAGGTTTAAGAATTTTTTTAGAAGTATAAAAAATTATATGTTATTTCAATCACAAATTCCCCCCTTTAGGACATGTTTTTGATTGTGCTCCCAATTCCCATTATTTGGTTTATATAGTACCTTTTTTAGAATTTATATCATTAATTTACATTATTCTTGTTATTTTGTGGTCATTTTAAGCCCTACGTTTCATGTTTTCAGGATTTAAATGTTTCCTAAGCTGTATGTTAGTTTCCTTCTCAGTTTTCCTTATTTTTGATACATATTATAATCCATACCTATTATTTAGTGTGGTGCGTACATTTAAATTGATTACTTTTTCCATGTTACTCATGAAATTTAAGGGGTTTTTATATTTATATTTTCATATATCTCCCATATTATTTTAATTCACATGTTACCTTCTTCATGGTTAGAAAATCATCCTATGTTTTCATAAATAAAAATTCTATGTAATTAAAAAGGAAATATGTCCCTATATGGATATTGGAATATGAATGGGGATATGTAATAGAGGAAACTATGGGTAATCAATATGAAAATGGTTGGATGAGATTTTAATCCATAATCAACCGAATAAATATGGAGTGGCCATAAAACCCTAAACATGGTAAGATATATCCATAGGATATTATTTAATATATTCACATGCTCTAAATGAACAATATTGATGAATGTTTCTAGAAATTGATATGGTATCCATCGAATGAAATATATTGAATACAATTATGTATATACATGGATAAAATGACACATTTTTTAGACGTTCTCCATAATATTTCATCGATAAGGGTACTTCATGTTACATTGATGTACCACATGTCTTCCATTTTGATTAACTGATACTCTCATTGGCAATAATATTTATTTATTTAATGGGAAAGTATTTTATGTTCATATTTCAAAATATATGAATAGAGAATATTCATTCAAAAATAGTTTCCTCATGGAATGGTTTGAATGGCCATCTTGAAATTTTTTTATAATGAATTAGACATAAACAAGTGAAGAATGGGGGCATTATTATATTGTTCATATTTGAATCTACTCGTCTCATGAAGAAAAATAAATATTTTATTATTTATTTCTTTTCCCACGATATGATATTTTATTATCACAAGGAATTGATAGCATGTTTATTATTTAAAACATTTTAAATTCCATCATTATGAGATCAATTATTACACAAATCCATGTTTTGTTTTATTTCCATATATATAGTATGACCTTAGTTTTAGTTGATTTTTACCTCATTTTCTTCATTAATTTTCTCCAAATAAATTATTATATGATTATATTAAGTAAGATACTATAGTATTAAAATAATTAATTATTATCTAATCAAACATATATTTTTATTCCTTTACCCATTTTTTAACACCCCAATCATCCACAGTACGTTTCCCTTTGAATAATGCAATAGCTTTCACTGTACGCAACATCGAGATTCTAACACACCGCTACCAATAAAACAATCTGTTATGAATATTAATACCCACTTTTTTAAATTTAACAAATTTAATTTTTCACAATGGACTTCATTTTTTAATTAAAAATATAGAAATTATCTTAGGGTGATTTTTGTGTATTTTTCTGAATACATTCAATTTTTGATGAATAGTAAAAAAACACTGCATTATTGGTAAAAACTGAATTTCTTATTTAAATAGTTGTTTATATTATTTAAATTTATTTTAGGTCAAAATAGATACATAATACCTATATAAGTTCATTTTAATTCATTGTATTCAATTTATACTAACTTAAGATATATAAAAATTGTATTGAACTTTTAACCATCTTTGACCCATCTCCTAGGATAATTTTCAAATTTGCATAAAACATAATTTTACCTCTTTTGTGAGTTGAATTTCAAAAATAAAAGAAACATAGTTAATGTCATTATGTAAAATTTGTTTCAATAAGATGAAAATAATTTTTGGTGAACAGCCACTTTTGACTTTTATTTACCACATTTAAAAGTAAATAGGGTAATTAAGTGTCAAATTGATAACATAATTACTGTAAAAAATTTCCTAATTCTATTGGATAAGTGTAATTTGACCAAAAATACCTTAGGAATAAAATAATATCCTCTTTGGTCCACTTTTATTAGATTAGGACATTTGTTATTATTTTATTTAAAGAATAGTTAAAAGGGTTAAATTCAAAGTTTAATAACTAAACCATTTTTTATATAGGGTTATACATAAGATAAATTCGACTATAAATATTAATTAGAATGAAAAAAGTATATTTTCTACATAATGGTATTTTATTTATAATTTTTAAACATTAAATAATTTATTTATTTTATGATACAATTATGATGTAGTAATTAACTTATTAATGAATGATATAAACAATTGATACTATAAATATCCAGATAAATGTAATTTGAGAATTTGGATTAATTACACTATTTTTATTGGTTAATATTACATTATAAGGTTGATTAAATAATTTTATTTTGATGTAATCATGCTATTATGAGTTTCACAAAAAAAAATACTAAATAGTGTCAAAATTGACATAATTGAGTTTTTAAAACAAATACTATATTATTAATTGATATTATATTCCTAAAAATATATGGCTCATCCAAAGGACATATATAAGGTTATATATATTAATAATGAACCACATGGGGTTCTCTTGTCTTGTTATAGTATGTTCATTAACCATATATATAAAAATACAAAGCGATATGGTAAATGTCAAACTACTTAACTAAGAGTTAAATCTAAATGATAAGGTTGATATGGTGACCTAAACTTGACTAAAACCTATTTTTTGAGAGTTTTGCGACCCATACCCACCTTATCCTCGAAATAATTCATTTTTTAGCCATTATAAACTGAAAATAATTTTATTATAAAATAATATTTCATGCTTTTCCTAAAGTGACACTCACCTCTCTTGTAAAAGGGTACTTCTCATTCTCTTAATTTCACACCTCCAAAGCCATTTTTCTCGGCCAAGCTCTACCCAAATATCCTCCCAACATTCCTATATTAGTCCTAGAGGAATTATTTTGGTCATAAAGCCAACCTACAGAGCCCTTTGGATCAAATAAAAAGGAAGAACCCGAAGAAGAGGTAAATATTTCATCACCTCTTCCAAGTTATTTTCTTCTTCCACTTCCTCTTTATTTGTTGTTTCCATTATAAAATAATAAATCTAGTATACTCTATATAATTTAATGTTATTATGAAAATGGTACAACCATATTCATTATTCTACCCATCATATGAATGAAAAAGTCACCATATGTGCGTACGTACGACTTTCCATCTCCAGGCCGTGGTGTAGTTTGTTATTTAAACACTTCATTATTTGGATGGGTATAATATTTAATATAACTGCTGTAAATAATAAATATAACATGTTAATTATTATTTATGTATTATATACCATCCAATTTCATACGATTTGACCATCAATATAATAATATTGTCATTCGTGTGTACGTACGGATTACTGTCTCCACGAACACGATGATATTCACTCACCATCGTAATCATTCAAGAATAATTTTCATTTTATGATTAAAAATACTTTTTATGACCATAATATCATTCTGTATATGAATCTAATACATCCAATCCATAACAAACATGTCTTACATAACCAATCATATAATGGAAAATGAATCAATTAACAACTAAAATGATGATACTTATGAAATATTATTAATAAAGCAATATTAGTGGGTCATATATGATATAATATTTATTTATATAGTTAATTTATAATTAAATAAAAATTATTTAACTATTATCATGAGGATAACGTACCCTCGAGCAAGAAAATGTACAAGGTAAGGGTTAATTTCACAATCTCTTTATTATTTGAGGTTGCTTTTATGTAAGTATCTATTGGGACCTCTTTATAATAAACATCAGTATTTTCATAAAAATGTAACTAATTTTTTTTACTCTTTACTATATTATGGGTTAAAGTCATTTTTAACCTTATTTGACCACATATGTTTTGAAAGGAATCTTTCCGTCATTTTCCAAACAAGGTACTTTATGACCTTTTCGACAAGATTAAGGTATGATTGTCTTTTTTTTATCTTATACGCCGGTTGTGGATATTTTCCACCATTATATCATCATCAAAACATCACATACAAGATTATAATAATATTTTTAGAATAAATTTTTTCTTTTATAATTATATTAATTTTAAATGATTTAAAAATTTAATGAGATATTTCTCAAAAATTGTTTTGATTTCATCTTTGTGAACATCCTTTGATATATTTTAATCTTGTTTGAGGTTGATTTATTATGATACAAAACTTCCATATTGTATTGAATGTTTTTGATATGTTTGACTGTGGATGTGTTATTTTTACACCATTCATGGTTTACTGACAATGTATTGGCATTTCGTATGCTAGTTTTAATATGAATTTTTATGTCATGTTTTAACCTTTTCATATGAGGAATGCATTGGACTTAGTATGTGATGGGTGGATCCCGCTATAGCTCATCGATCCAATGTTAGGTCTCATGAGACAAACTAGTGTCTTCGTTCAAGGCCTTGACAAAATCTTATTTGTAGTCTTAGAACAAGGCCTTGACTATGTGGTTATGAAGTCCGGCATTATGCATTCCATCATTATGAAAGTGGCTATTGATATTGCATATTATTGTTAAATAAGAAGAATATACATTTGAATAAGTAAATGGAATTATTAGATTTTATCTTTTCCATATTATGCTGAATATTATGTTTAAACGGGTTTTGTTTCAGTCTTATACATTGCCTTAAATGTTTATGATTATTTATGAAAGTTTCAGAAATATTGTTTTCCTTAATGGGCATCTGAGCTCACCCCTTTCAATGTTTTATTTTTCCCAGGACGTGAATAAGTATTTTATGGTTGACCTGCAAGGTTAGGATAAATATATAAGTGTTTTCAAAAGGAGACAAAATATTTTTGATGTTGTCATTACATGATGTAATGTAAAACTTATGAATGTATCTAGCATTTCCATTTCTACTAAAATGATCAGTCTTTCAGGACACGATTCCTTGTATCATGCCAATGATATGTAATAATGCACTGACTCTAGGTAACTGAGGTCGGGGTATTATAGTTTGTATCACAGGATGTTTTGTACAAAACTTGGAATCTAGATTTTGAAAAACTCTGATTAGAGAACATTACCCTAAGATAGACATTGAGGATTAGTATAAAAGAACATCATAGAATTTTGGTACTATAGAGATTTTGTGATTTTTTTAAGCAATACATCCCTGTCTGGATATGAGCAGGTAGAGGTGGCTTCGGCATAGATGTACCGGGGGTAAAACCTGATAACACCACATTGAGCAAGACTTGAATGAGAACTAGTGCACAACAACGGGCCTTGCTGCACTCGTAGTTACAACACTCCTGGGGGATATGCTTAGAATAATTCTCAATTTAATTACAAACCATTATGAAGGGTTTATGAGTATATAAATCCTCAAAGAAAAAATTTTTATTATTATGGATCAAATCCATAAACTGTTCAATTTATGTTAAGTGTTTTACAAGTTTGGAATTATGTATTGTGATTCATAAACTAATCTAGTGTATGCCCTTTTTATAAATGGATCCTAGTAGAAGGAATTGAAACCATATCAATGCACATAATCTAAGTAGGTATTTCCCTCCTACTCAAGATAATTATAGTGGAGATGGTTATGCAACTAGTACTGACCAGCTTATCACCATACTAGGATAACTCACTCAAGTTATGAATAATAACCTTAACCATATGGAGCACCATGATCCACAACATGAAAGATCAATGTTATAATGATTCATGAGGAAACAACCACCAACATTAAATTGGATTACAAATCTATTTGTAGCTGATCAGTGGATAAATTCCGTAGAAAAAATATTTCATGCATTGGGTAGTAGCGAAAGGAAAAATGTTGTAATGGAAGTTTATCACCTAATGGGAGATGCAGATCAATGGTGGTCATTAATCCAAAACAAAAAAGGAAGATGAAGAAGTATCGAACATGGAATGAAGGGATTTTAATGTGATTTTAATGGAAAAAATACTTTCCTCGTGACCTTTGAGTAGATATGGAAAGACAATTTCTGAGTCTCAGACAGAAGGAGGATGGGAATGTCGCAAAGTATGAGGCTAACTTTATAAGGTTAGAAAGGCATGCAGCAGATTATATATGTAACCCAAGAAGTATGATTGATCAATTATTTTATGGGTTAAAACCATTTTTTCATAGAGCATTAGTCTCAAAATCTTTCTCATTGTATGAAGATATTGTCTCATGCACTATCAAGGCAGAAAAGGAATTCTCTAAGTCTTACGACTTTATAGAAAAGAAAGTGAAAAAGAGATCTATTGAACACACTGGAAATAGAAATAAGGGGAAGAAGGGAAAAGTTGAATTTCCATCCTATGGTAAATGTGGGAAGAAACCCCCTGGTGCTTTCCTAAAGGGAATGTGAGTCTATTACAAGTGTAGTGAAAAAGGCCACCATGCTCCTGATTGAAAGGGGAAGAAAGAGGCTGTCAATGTTGAATTCTATAATTGTAGAGAAAAGGGGTATTATTCAAATGAATTTCCTATGTGCCAAGGTAAAATACCTCATAAAAGTCCAAGGTAGCAAGGTCAAGCTTATGTGATCACTACTACTGAGGTTGGTGTTCTAAAAGATGTGGTGGTAGGTAATTTAATGGTTTCCTCATGTTTAGACAATGGTTTATTTAACTCGGTATCATCGCATTGTTTCATATCTTCCAGGAATTTTATGAAAATTATATATTTTCAATTTGACTTAACAAGGTAGTTTTAAGTCAAAACACCTAAGGGAAGTATCATCGCAATAATGTTTTGTGAATCAGTTCCCATTAGAACATATAAATGTTCTTTATCTACTGATCTCATCTTCATAACCATGATTTAATTTGACATAATC
Source organism: Viscum album (assembly GCA_963277665.1). Classification (NCBI taxonomy): domain Eukaryota; kingdom Viridiplantae; phylum Streptophyta; class Magnoliopsida; order Santalales; family Viscaceae; genus Viscum; species Viscum album. Next base: position 620,048,123 of record OY728128.1, read on the forward strand.
CTTGGAATATATTGGCTTTCGGACCATGATGTGAAAAAAAAATTAAGAAGAATGAGGTTACAATTTACGATGATGATAAAGAGTACCTTATCTTTAGAGCAGAAACGTCACCACCTGGTTCTTATCCAGATCCACCCCCTATAGCTCTACTAAACTCAATTATTGGGGAGGAAGAGAATGAAATAATTAGGTGTGAGGAAAATAATGTTCAAATAGAGGATGTACCTATTGTGCAAGAATATATTGATTTGTTTCTAGAGGATCTACTTATACGTCCTCCAGAAAGAGAAATTGAGTTTTGTATTGATTTAATTCCGGGTTCAAGGCCCATATCGAAGACCACTTATAGAATGACCACTGTGGAATTAGTGGAACTAAAGAAAAAACTAGAGTAATTGAGTAACAAGGGATTTATTAGCCCTATTATTTCTTCTTGGGGAGCACTTTCCCTTTTTGTTAAGAAGAAAGATGGATCTATGAGGTTGTGCATTGACAACATGGAGATCAATGTTATAACAATAAAGTACAAGTATCCCTTACCTCACATTAATGATTTATTCGACTAACTTCATGGAGCTCATTATTTTTCTAAGATTGAACTTCTATCAGGATATCATCAGTTGTGTGTGGGGAAGGAAGAAATTCTGAAAGCAGCATTTCGAACCAAGTACGGGAATTTTGAGTTTATTGTAATGCCTTTTGTATTGACTAATGCACCCTTTGTCTTCATGGATCTAATAAATAGAGTTTTCAATGAATATCTTGATGACTTTGCAGTCGTATTTATTGATGTTATTTTGGTATACTCATAAAGATAATAAGATCATAAAAATCACTTGCGCATTATCTTAAAGACTCTTAGAAGAAATAAATTATATGGAAAATTTAGAAAGTGTGAATTCTGGATTTAGGATATTTCTTTTTTTTTTTTTGCCATATTGTCTCTAAGGATCGAATCTCGGTTGATCCATCAAAGACCAAGGCAATCCAAGAATGACCAGCACCAACTAGTATAACTGAGGTACATATTTTTATTGGTTTAGTAGGTAATTATCTGCGTTTTTTCCATAAATTTGACCAATTGGCTAACACATTAACCAAGCTCACTCGTAAAGGGGTTAAATTTTTTTGGAAAAAAGAATGTGAAGAATGTTTTGAATAATATAAGACAATATTAGTCAACTCTCCTATCATGACTCTACCATCAGGGAACAATTGGTTTGTTATTTATAATGATGCCTCAAAGAAAGGACTTGGTTGTGTCCTTATGCAGAATGATAGAGATATTTCCAATGCATCATGATAGCTAAAAAATCTTGATCAAAACGATCCCACTCATGATCTTGAGTTATGAGATATAGTATTTTCTCTGAAGATATGGAGACACTATCTCTATGGTGAGAAATGTGATATTTATACTGATCACAAGAGTTTGATGTATATTTTTTCACCAAAAGAACTCAACATGAGGAAAAGACGATGTCTTGAACTACTCAAGGTTTATAATTGCACTATACACTACCACCTGGGGAAGGAAAAAAGGTAGAAGATGCTTTGAGTAGAAAGGGTCATCGAGTTTTGAACAATATGAGAGTTGAAAGGGATCCTATTTTCGTGGAACTAGTAATGATGGATATGGGAATAACCACAGAAGGCAAAGCATCAATGTCTTTTCAAATGGATGCCAAACCATCCTTACTAGAAAGGATAAAGAGTTCTCAAACAAATGATGAGAATTTCAAAAGAATATTAAAGCTATAAATTATGGTAGATCGAGTGACTTCATATATTAAGATGGAATTTTGAAATTTGGGAAGAGGATTTGTGTTCCTGATATACCTGATTTAAAAAGGGAATTATTGGATGATTCTCATAGCTCCAGTTTCCCTAAAAAATCTGGTAGCACTAAGATGTATAGAGATACGAAAGAACATTTTTTGTGGGACAACATGAAGAGATAGATTGCTAATTGTGTGTTGAGATGTATGGTTTTCCAATAAGTGAATGCTGGAAGACAACATCCTAGAAGATTCATGCAACCTTTTCCCATACCTGAGTGGAAATTTGATGATATTACGATGGACTTTGTCATGGACTACAAATGACTCTTAGAAGGAATAATGAAATATGGGTCATTGTTGATCATCTTAAAAATTCAACAAATTTTCATGTTATAAGATAATATTTACCACTTGAACGTATGGAAATACTATATATTAATGAAGTTTTAAGACTTCATGGAGTACCCCTGCCGATTGTTTCTGATCGTGGTCCCCATTTTACTTCAAGATTCTGGAAATGTCTTCAGAAGGCCCTGGATACTAAACTTCGTTTGAGTACTCCCTACCACCCTCAAACTGATAGACAATCAGAATGGACTATTCAAACCATATAAGACATGTTGTGATCTTTCTCACATGAATTTCAAGGTATGTGGGGTCAATATTTACCTATAGTATAATTTTCATATAATAATAGCTTCCATTGTAGTATTCATATGGCACTATATGAAGTTTTATATTGAAAGAGATGTTGCACCCCAAATTGTTAGTATGATGATGGTGAAAGAAAACTCGTAGGACCAGAACTTGTTAAGGAAACAATGGAAAAAGTGAATACTATCCAAACCCACATCCAAGCATCCTAAAGTAGGTAAAAGAGCTATGCCGATCACCGAAGGAAGGATTTGGAATTTTAGGTAGGAGATCATGTTTTCTTGAAGGTATCTACATGGAAGGGAGTTATACGACTTCGAAAGAAAGGAAAATTAAGTCTCAGTTACATCAGACCTTTTGAAATTCTAGAATGAATTGGGTATATAGCTTACCATTTGGAAATGTTGCCAAGTCTCTCTAAGGTTCACAATGTGTTCCATGTATCACTGTTGAGAAAATACATGCCTGACCCAACGCATGTACTCGCCTTTGATGAAATTGAACTGGAACCTGAACTGTATTATTGTGAAGAGCCTATCAATATTCTTGATATAAGAGAAAAAGTTCTGAAAAACCGAACGACTCATCTGGTAAAAGTTCTATGGAGAAACCATAAGAAGGAAGAGGCAACGTGGGAACCCGAGGAACTTATGATGAAGAAACACTAGAATCATTTTATAAAGTAATATTCTAGAAATTTCAAGGAAAAAATTACTTTAAGGAGTGTTTAATGTAACACCCCAATCTTACATGGTATGTTTCCTTTTAAATAATGCAATAGCATGCATTGTATGCAACTTCGAGATTCTAACACGCCGCGACCAGTCAAACTAGCTGTTATGAATAGTAATACCCACATTTTATAAGCTTTTAAATTTTATTTTTCATAATGGACTTCATTTTTGAATTTGGAATATCAAAATTATCTTAGGTTGGTTTTTTGGTATTTTTCTGAAGAATTTCAATTTTTTGATGAATAGTGAAAAATACTGCATTACTGGTTAAAACCAAATTTTTTATTTAAATAATTATTTATTTTATTTCTATTTATTTTATATCTAAATAGATACATAATACTTATATATGTTCAATGTAATTCATTGATGTCATTTTATAATAATTTTAGATATATAAAAATTTTATTGAACTTTTTACCATCTTTTACCCACCTTCTATGAGAATTTGAAAATTTGCATAAAACATAATTTTACTGTTTTTGTGAGTTGAATTTAAAAAATCAGAGAGACATGGTTAATATCACTAAGTAAAATTTGGTTCAATATGATGAAAATAATTTTTGTGAATAGTAACTTTTGACTTTTATTAACCACATTGTAAAGTAAATATGGTAATTAAGGGTAAAAATGATATCATAATTACCCTACCACATGTCCTAATTCTATTGGATTAGTATAATTCGACCAAAAAAACCTTAGGAATAAAATATGATCCTTTTCGGACCACTCGGATTAGAATAAGACATTTATTATTATTTTATTTAAAGAAGACTTAAAATGGTAAAATTCAGTATTTAATAACTAAACCATTTTAAATATAAGGTAATACAAAATATAAATTTGACTATAAATATTTATTAGAAATATAAAATTATTTCCTACATAATGGTATTTTATTTATAATTTTTAGACATTAAATAAATTAATTTATTTATGACACAATGATGATGCAATAATTACCTTATTAATGAAAGATTAAAATAATTGATATTATAAATATACAAATAAATGTAATTTAGAATTTTTATGAATTAAACTAATTTTATAGGTTAATATGAAATCTTATTTTTGATAAAATAATTTTTTTTCTAAGTACTCATGCTCTATAGATTTTCACAAAAATCAAATACTAAATAGTGTCAAAATTGACATAAAAGAGTTTTTAAAAAAAATACCATATTATTAATTGATATAACATTCTTAAAAATATAAGGTTTGGAAAAAGGACTTAGATAAGGTTATATATATTAATAATTATCCACATGGGGTTCTCTTGGCTTGTTACAGTATGTTTATTAACCATATAATATAAAAATACAAAGATACATGGTAAATGTCAAATTGTTTAACTAAGAGTTAAATCTAAAAGATAAGGTTAATATGGTGACCTAAACCTATATAAAACCTATTTATTGAGATTTTTTTGACCCTTACTCACCTTAGTTTCTAAATAATTCATTTTTGAGTCATAATAAACCGAAAATTATTTTATTATTAAATAATATTTCATGCTTTTCGAAAACTGACCCTCACCTCTCTTATAAAAGTGTACTTCGCCATCTCTTAATTTAACACCTCCAAAGCCATTTTTCTCGGCCAACCCCTACCCAAATATTCTCCCAACTTTCCTCCCTTCATCCTAGAGGCCTTCCTATAGTCATAAATCCAACATATGGAGCCCTTTTGATCAAATCAAAATGAATAACCCAAAGAAGAGGTAAATATTTAATCACCTCTTTGAAGATCTTTCCTTCTTCCACTTATTCTTTCTTTGTTTATTCCATTCTAAAATAATAAATATAGAATCTTATAAATATTTTGATGTTATTATAAAAATTTAAAACCATATTCATTATTCTATCCATCTTAAGAATGACAATGTCACCAAAAGTGTGTATGTACGGCTTACAGTCTCCACGACGTGGTGTAGTTTGTTATTCAAACACTTCATTATTTGTATGGGTATAATAATGAGTAGAAATTTTGTAATTAATAAATATAACATTTTAATTATTATTTATATATTATATAACATCCAATTACATAATATTTATTCATCGACATAATGATATTGTCCCTCATGTGTACGTACAGATTATCGTCCCCACGAACGAGATGAGATTCATTCCTCATCCTAATCATTCATGAAAAATTTTCATTTTCTGATTAAAATTAATTTTTATGAACAAAATATAATTTTTTATATGAGTAAAATACATTCTATCCATAATAAACATGGATTTCATAACCAATAATAAAAAGGAAAACGAATTAGTTAACACTTGGAACGATGATACTACTAAAATATTATTAACAAAGCTATATTAGAGGGTCATATATGATATCATATTTATGAAAATATTTATTTTATAATTAAATGAAAATTATTGAACTATTATATAGAAGGATAAAGTACCCTCGACCACAGAAAAGTACATGGTAAGGGTTAAATTAACAACTTCTTTATTAATCAAGGTTGTTTTTACGTAAGTATCTAATGGGACCTCTTTAACATCCACATCCATGTTTTCATATAAATGTAACTCAAAAAAATTACTATTTACTATACTATGGGTTTAAGTGATTTATAACCCTATTTTACCATATATATTTTTAATGAAATCTTTCCATCGTTTTCCAAACAAGTTAATTTATGACCTTTTCGATAAAATTAAGGTAAGAATGTGTTTTTTAACTTATACAGCTGGTGTGGCTATTTTCCACTATTATATCATCGTCAAAACTATAAATACAAGCATATAAGAATATTTTCAAAATAGATGTTTTCTTTTAAAATTATATGAATTTTAAATGAATTCAAAATAAAAAGATATATTTCTCTAAAAAAAATTGATTTCATCTATGTCAACATCCTTTGATAGATTTTAATCCTGTTTGAGGTTGATTTATTATGATACAAAACATCCATATTGTATTGAAGGTTTTGTGATATGTTTGACTTTGGATGTGTTATTTTTACACCATTCATGGTTTATGGATAATGTGTTGACATTTAATATGCTATTTTTATTACGAATGTGTATGTTATATTAAACCTTTTCATATGAGGAATGCACTGGACTTAGTAAGTGACTGGTGGTGCCTGCTATAGATCCTTGATGCATCAGTAGGTCTCAAGAAACAAACTAGTGTCTTGGAACAAGGCCTTGACAAAATCTTATTTGTATTCTTGGAACAAGGCCTTGAATATATGGTTATGAAGTATGGAATTATGTATTCTATCATTATAAAAGTGGCTATTGATATTGAATTTGATTATTCGACAAGTATAATATCTATTTGAATAAATAAATGGAATTATTTTATTTTATCATTGCCATATTATACTGAAATTTATGTATAAAAGTATTTTTTTAGCCCAATACATTGTCTTTAATGTTTTTTCTTATTTATGAATGATTTCTATATATTGTTATCTTTACGGAGCATCAGAGGTCACCCCTTACTATGTTTTATTTTTTCCAGAATGTGAAGAAGTATTTTATAGTTGAACTGTAAGGATAGGCTATGGATATAAGTGTGTTCAATAGGGGAAAAATATTGTTGATGGTTTTATTACATGCTCTAATGTATAACTTAAGAATGTATCTTGTACTTCTAAGGCTACAAAACTGATTGGTCTCTTGGGACATGATTCCTTGTATAATTCCAATGTTATGTAATAATGCACTGACTCTGGGTAACTGGGGTCAGGGAGTTACACATGTAACATAGACGAATAAAATATATAATTTTATGGACATTATTGGAAGGATAATAGAATTATAAAAATGTGTTCATGTTGTAACTCATGTTTCTATATGTATTGTGTTTATGTATCTATACTTAAAAGAAAACGAATCTTATATACAATCCTACAAATCATTTAATTTTTAATGATAATTCAATATACCTATAGGATTTATGTTATGTGATTATAATACGATACATTTGGTATAAAAAAAGTTTAGTAGCAACCTTGGGTATTATAATTAGATTAACCTATTATGATTGTATAATTATTGTTAAAATTGCTCAGGAGTAATACGGATTACCCTATATTTACTAATAGTAAATATGTTATAAAAATTAATTTTTTGAAATAATTAAATTTATTTAGTCATATGTTCTTTGAGAATAATTGTAGGAATGGAGATTGAATCAATACCCAGAGTTAATGAAGTTTTATTCCCTCAAAATATGGTAATTAAGATAAGGTTGAAGGTAATCAGTTCATAAAAATTATAGGACAGTTGATGCTTGTTATGATAAATAATCTTTTCCACCTAATCCATCCAACCAGTCTAAAAATTGTAGTAAATATGATGGATTTATTCAAAAAAACATCAACCTCCAGCATTTAGTGGATGTACTAATCCATTCGTAGATGAAAAATAGGGCAAGACCATTGAGTTGATCGTTGTCACATGGGGAATTAGTGAAATGGAAATATTCATCATGGAAGACTATCCTCTGAAGGGAGATATTGAAAAATAGAGGTCGCCAATGAAAATCACTAAATATTAATCATATATCCAATGAATGGAACATTGAACTATCATTGATGTGTTCATTGAAAAATAGTTTCCTCAAGAGGAAATGGGAAAATGGAAGTGTCATTCCTCGATCAATGATGACTATTTAATGATAATATTATTGAGTATGAAGTTATCATTACAATGTTTTATAGAAATTCAATAAGCTAAACATGTAGTCCAAAAATAATAATTGATCATTTACTTAATTGGTTAAAGATATTACATCAATAAGTGTTCTTCTATTGTACATTTTCATCATATGAGGATATTGTCTCAAGAACCATTAAGATAGAAAAAGGGTTATAAGGGAGGTATATATTCACCAGAAATTTGGAGAAGAAGAGGTCAGTTTGGAATCATTGGAATAACATTTCTAAATGAAGAGTAAAGTATGTATTTTAATTAAGACATGGGATATAAAAGATATGAACCACCATAGTGATTATTGAAAGGGAATATTAGTTTGTTACATGTTAAGAGAAAAATATATCAAATATAAATAATGTGAGGGAATGACAAATTTTTTTGATGATTAATGATTTATATGTTCATATAAGGAACATTATTTGGACCAGTTACCCAAACATTAACATATTTCTCATTGAAAATTTACAATGGTGAACCAAAAATAATATGTGGTGACCACAGATGTCATAAAATTTCATGCTGTTATGGTAGAAGGTAAATTAATTATTGATTCAATGGAGTAAATTGTTTTATTTTATTCTAGATTTTCATACTCTTTTATATCATCAATGTTTTACAAAATCATAAGATATTTCCACATAACCTATCTAGGGGATTTATCAATTAAGACACTAAAATGGAGTCATATGGCAACAATTATATGTCATGTAGTTCCAATTATGGTGCATAGTAATAACATATTTGAAAACCTGGTTAGTATACCTATGGTGGACTCTTATATGACCCTTAGATTTCATTTTATTAAAATTTATTATCCAAATTTTTTTTTCAAAATAATTTTCATAATGATTAATAATGGTGAATTATAGTAATATGTTTTTATATGGAGGATTCATAATTTATATCATTTTGGGATCTTCCAATAGTAGATTTCATTAATAAAATTCTATTCAGATATGAAGAAAAACAACGATAGAATAAAGGGGAATGTGTCTAAGGAATAGATTATGTACCCAGTGTATAATATTTCATTTATATTTTTCCATAATAATTATTTAGTCATCAACAGAGTTTGGAGTTATGTTATCTATTGATCCATTTACTGATTCAAGACCCATATCAATAAATCTTTTGAAAATAGCATGGATAGAGATTATAGAGTCAGAGCAACAACTACAAGAGTTTAGTGACACTATATTTATAGACCAAATAATTTTACCATGGGAATCTGATGGTTTATTAATGAAAAATAAGGATTTTCCACAAAATTTTTAATTGATTATATAGATATTAATGTTATAACCATAAATAATTGTAATCCCTTAGACCACTTTGATGAATAATTTCAACAACTTCAAGAAGCATGATACATTTAAAAGATTGATCATAAATCCCATCACCATCAGTTAAAGGTTAATAAGAATGATATATCAATGACATATTTTTTAATAAAGTATACACATTTGGTGTTTATAGTAATTACATTTAGATTTATTAATAAAACATCTATGTTTAGGGATCAAGTTAATAGATTATTCATGGAGTTTCATGATAAATTTTTGGGGTTATTTATTTTTCATATATTTATATAGTCTTATATACATAAATATAACGTGATTTATCTATAAATAATTCTAAACAATCATAGAAAAAAATTATATTTGAATTATAATAGGTGGTAATTTTGGCTCAAGGATGTTTCCATTAATGGACTTGTTGTCTCTAGGTATAAGATTTATATTCACACCTAAAATAAAAAGGTAGTCAATTGATGGTCAATTCTAATGAACATAAAAAAACTCCCATTTTTACTAGACTTATACTATTAATATCAATGGTTTCATCATGCTTATTCATTGTTGTACAAAATATTAACTATGTAAAAACAAAAAAACGTTTTAAATACACATAATTAAAGGATTAAAAGTAATGTTTTTATGTTTTGAAATTTATTATGATTAATTCAGTATTTGTGAATCTATCATAATGTAAGTAAGGGTTTAAAGTTCATAGTGATGAATAAAAAATGAATTTGGTGTTGCTTTATTTATAAATATAGGGGGATTTACTATATATCCTAGAAATTGTAAATCTATTAATAGAACTATCTCGCTGATGACTTTAAGCTAGAAACTATATTCTTCAATTAAAAAATATAAATACACTATCGATTTTGTGAAGGATGTGTGATATTTATAGACCATAAGAGTTTGAAGTATATCCTCTCTCTTGTGGAGTGTAACATGAGATAAATAATATGGTTAGAACCAATCATTGACTATGACTCTAGAATTTACTACAATATTAGGATAGAAAATATGTTTGATGATTTATTCTGTAGGAGTCACTATGGAGATCTGGACATGGAGAGGATTAATAAGGATCCCATATATAGATATATTTTAATGAGGGATATCATGGTTTCTAGTAAAGGGTAGCTTTCATTACTCTTCTAATAAATTTTTAAACCATAGTTTTAATAATAGATATAGATTTATCAACTGGATGATGAGAACATAAAAAAGGGAGATTAAAGCATTGAATGACGGAAATATGACAGAATTAATCTATAAAGGTGAATTACTGATGTTTGGGAAGATTTTATTTGTTCCATCCATACAAAGAAAACAATGGAAATATTGGATAAATCTCACAGCTCAAATTTTCCTATATGTCATTGTAGAAAAATATGTAATGTGATTAAAGAGAATAATTTAGGTGGGATCATATGAATGAAAAAAATGAAAATTATGATTCTATTTTCATAATATGGTAATAATTAAAGTAACGAAGAAAACATCTTAAGGTATTCAATCACTATTATCTTATACCTATATGAAAATTGGAAAATGATATAACAATATTTGTTACTGGAATCCCAAAGACTCTATAAAAGAATGATTTTATGAGGTTCATCATTGATCATCATAATATTTATTTTAATTTCATATAATTAAAATAGTTATACCCCTTTATCACCTTTCTTAGATAGATATCAATTAAAACATAAGGCTTTATGTGAAGATTCTTCCCTTTTAATCTAACTTTTTCCCTTAGTTTACATTTTTAATTTGGAAGTCTTCAGGGGGCTCTCAACATTGATATACATTTAAGAAACACATATCATTCCTATACTAATGGTATATCTTAATAAACCATTCGAGATTTTTAAGACATTTTATGATCATGCTATATTAACATTCACAGTATATGGGATATGTATCTTCCTTGGGTGTAATTTTAATAAAAAAATATTTTCCATTAGAGAATCCATATAGAACCATATGATTAATTCAATTAGGAGAAGTTTTTTACTCAAAACTCATTGGAAGATGTAAGATAAGAAACCTTAGTTATCATAGAGCATGTTAAGGTGGAAAATGTTAAATTATTAACTATTCTGGATTATATTAAAGAATCCAAGAATATGAAAAAGAGTTTCATTAATAATAGTTGTAAAGTCATGTAAATTAAGGTTGGTTATTGATTATTCATGTTGGTTTTAACATGGAATGAGGTTTTATGAACTGGTAAAAGGGGGATTTAATACCTAGTTATATTGACGCATTTGAAATATTAGAAATAATGTGGATTTTAGCATAATAATTGTCTATGTTTCCCAACTTTTCTAATGTGCATGACATATTCAATGTTTTATTTCTAAGGAAATATAGGAAAAATCCAACTCATGTTATCAAGTCTTAGGTAATAGATTTTGATAATCAATATTATAATAATGAGGATCCTATATAGATTCCTAACATGGGGAGATAGTATAGTACAATTGCTCAACTCATTTATTCAAATCACTTTAGATAAATAAAAAATCTGAAAAGGAAACATGTTATCTAGATGAATTAATAAGAAAGATGTATCCATATTATATAAATATATGATATAGTCCACAATTTCAACAAAAAAATTATTTAACAGTTGAAGAATGTAATACCTGAGATGGCACTGTAGTAGGTAAATGCTACATAACAAAACTACTGCATAAATTCAACCTTTAAATAGCCGTTATTCATGAATTTATTTACATGTTAATGTTAATAATTTTAAATTTTACAAATTAAATACATTTTTGAATTGATCATTTTGAAATTATCTTGGTATGAATTATGGAGAATTTTATGAAAAATGTAGTTTTTAGATGAAAATTATTGTATTTAAGAAACATGTAATTCACATGTATTCACTATTATATGAATAAAATGTAGATTTAAAAAAATATTTATGTTATAAAATATTAATTTAATGAATAAAATTATTCATTGTATATATATTTTTGAATTCTGAAAACGATTTTAGAACATTTAATGAACTAATTTAAATAATTCATTAATATAAAAATTGTTTGGGATATTTTCATCATATAATGTATTTTCAACGGAGATTCAATATTCAATTGACACTAAAGAATCATAGTATATTTTATAAAATAATTTATTTAATTAAATCCATTTAAGAAGATAATATTATCTTACGTATAGTTTTAAATCCAAAATATATTATTTCCCTATAAGATATTTTTATTCGATTAAGTGTATTTGCTTAAAAACTAACATCTCACATGTTTAGAAATAATATTTAATTAAATACGTTTAAAATTTTGAATAGTAAGTATCAAATAAGTTCAAATATTCAATCTTTGTCATTTTCATTAAAATTAAATACTATGTATAGAAAATAAATACCAGGGTAAATATAAATCAGTGTACAAGATAAAAATTTAATAAAAAACCCAAAATAACTCATTTTTTCTAAAAAATGAGAAGTTGAAGTGAGTTTCAACCCATAATCATTTTATTATATATTTTATCCATTTTATGCCCTTTAAAACATTAATAGTAACATTACATTATTGAAAATGTAAGGTTTACTCAAAAAACAATGCTCCCCTTCAAATATAAAAGGGAAACATCTTCACTACGAAAAGAATCACATGTCATTAGCATATATCCATAAAGATATTACATTTTTCACTCCCTATAACCCTCTACCCATTTCAAAATATTCTGATCACCACTATATAATAGAAGAAGTATATTTCGAAGAAGACATCCCATGAAAATTTAATTCTCAGACTTGAGAGTTAACAACTTTATAGCTTTCCCATCTTATTTATATTCATTAATATTTATTATGTATACTCTAATATAATTAAATTAAAATAATTTTTATAATTTAATGACATGATATCATGTATTTTAATAATATTTATTCATCCAATAATTCTATTTAAAAACTAAATCATTGTTTTTGTGTTGTGTGGACTACTGACTCCATGACGTAATATGAATCATTATCATTCACCATTTTAAAATGTTGTTTATGAGGATGGTTTTAATGAATAAATATTATTTTAATTATATCATTATGTTTGTGGTAAAAAAAATATTATAACCTATTATTCATATGATTAATAAATGATCATAATTAATTAAATCATTTATATTATACACACAATGAGATTAATAAATTTTTAAAATTGAATAATGGTTTCTGGTCATTTAATTAATGTTATATAACCTTTAACTCAGATTTACCAAATTAATAATTACAAAATAATTTCATTATGAATTTCTTGTATTGATATTACAACACAACTACCTATTTATCATTTATTAAATCTGCGTATGTTCATATTTGGGTCAGTTTAACCACCAATATGAACAATAAATCAAATTTTTAATCGGAACACATAAGGTAAAATAATTACATTCAAAATAAATTAAAAGTTTTTAAATAATTAGTTTTTATTTATGGAGATATAATATAATAATATAATAAATTAAATTAGGAAAAACCCCATGTTCATCAGATATCACAAAACATTCTTATTTTTAACTTCATTTTCATGGGTAGGCAATAAATCAGTCATGAATGTAATTTTAAACACTATAAATTATTTTAAATTATATATAATTTTAAATTTAATCATTATGTAATAATTTAATTCTCAATAATATTGAATACGAACAACATTATTATGAAACTAATACAAACATCCAAAACTAAAGACACTCAATGTTGATAATTAGAAAAAATCATATACCGAATGGCCATTTATGTACAATATAAATTAAAATTGATTTAAGTAAGGTTTATAAATATGTTATAAATATATAAATATATATATATATATATATACTATGATAAATTATGTTAAAATATTATTGTTGAATTCTGAATAATAGTTATGGTGTGGTCAGATCAAATTCCTCTCTTTGAGAAAAGTTTCTTAACGTAAACCTGTTTTCATTTATATGGTGTTTATAATTCCTATTTAAGAGGTTATATAATGATATTAATATATTGTTTATATTTTATGATCATATTTATTCCCTCTTTTGAATATTTTATTATATATCTTATAACAAATCAATAATTGGGAATTGTAAACACATTTTTCATTCTTTTTTAATCTTATTATAATCAAACCTTACTTTCATTTGTGGGATTAAAAATTTTACATAAATTATTTTTACCGTATTAGTAGTGAAATTTATGTAATTTAAAATTTTCTATTTTTACACTCTCAAGTTATTTTGATTAATGAGATACCTTTTACACAATGTGAAAATAATATTATTCATTTTTAACGTAAAATTGTTTGAATTTTTTCATGAAACTGTTTCCTTGAAAGGATAATGCCAATTATATACGGATATGGAATATATTATACTAGGGGTAATCGACATAAAAATTATTAAATTAACATCGAATCAACAATTAATCTAAGGAATTATAAGTGGGCCTAATTCAACCCAACTAGCGAGACATTAATATTAAATATGATGGAAAATATTCAGATGCTCTTTGGGAATCATGACGAAATTTTTGTATATCAAAAACAATTCAATTAAAACCATGAAATATATTTATTAAAATTTCTATACTCCATGCATAACCTAGAATGTTTTATGTTTCCTCTCCTATATTTTTTTAGTATGGGTGATTTATGATACTCTGATGATACAACATGCCTTATATTTATTATGGGACATTCCCCTATTCATCCATGTTTTTATATTCAATGGGATAATTTTTTATGTTAGTAATTCTCAATATATAGATTGTAATGTTTTATTAAAAAATATATTCCTTATGGAATTCTATTAATAATCATGATACCACTTATGGTGAATGGGTTATAAATAAACAAGTTACATGGGTGTCCTAACATTATATATATGGTTAACCAATTTATTTATCGCAAAAGAAAAAATATATTTAGTTTTTGTGTATTAATTTTACCATGATAAGAAAGTGTCTTGTAAAATTAATTTGATGAAATTTTTTGATGTGTAGAATTATGAATTCCATCTATATAAGATCAATTATTATTATCCTTGTTTAATTTTATTTTCATTGATATAGAGTTACATATATTTTAGTGTATTATAACTTCATGAATTTAATTCATTCATTCCATATCACTTATTTAATTTTTATATTATGTAAGCTTGTATTTAATTATAAACTATAATAGTCATATCATATCACCAATTCTTGTTTTCCTTTTCCTGGGAAACCTAGAGGATGACTATTTGAAATTTTCAAGGATATGATAGAACCATGATTATTTTTATCAAAATGTTTTAATGTTGGATAACATATATTCATGTGTAATGTGTGTGTCTATTTAGTCTTCCAAGGATACTAAACTATTCTCTCCTTCATAAATTCTTGAACATTGTTCCTATATAAAATTATAAATTCAATCTCTATACTCTTAATATTTTGTATGTAAAATATTCCCACTTATTAAATGCGTTTTGACTGAGTTTTTAACTAATTCATAAGGAGGGTTTTCCATAAAAAACTATATTATTTATGACTTATTAAATATTCACCACTTATTTCAATTTTTTGGTGGATACATTAATGTGGATGAATTTTAATCATTTTAAATTTTATTTTCAAGGGATTTAAATTTTTATGATGTTATCCGTACCTCAAAATCATTTGATATCAAGAGTTATTTATAATTTTATAAAACAAAATATTTTATATGGTTCATAATCCATCCTTTGTTTCAAAAAATTAAAATTGTATTCATTTTCCTAAAAAATAAATCTTGATTTCATTATTATTAATTGGATAAGTTTATGGAACTGATCCACCTATGGGTAATCACAAAAAATGGTTTGGATGATTATAGATTCAATAATATCTGTAAGGAATGATAATTGAGCATACAACTACACAGCCGGATAGAAACTCTTAGAGGGTTTTCTTTGGAATATTCACACATTCTGTCTTGACCGTAGTGGATTCTTTTTCCTACAATTCTTTGGTCTATGAAAATTGATAATTATTAATCCCAATTAATAGATTCAATGGATAACACAACACATAGAATGATAACCTATAACTATATATATTTGATAAGTTAAAATACTGCAACATTGATAATACCTCACAACATTTCTATTGATTAAGGGATGTTATCCTAGGAATCTACATTATTATATTGAATGGGGATTTATTTTTTTGGTGTATTTATCATTATACATATGGACATGCTTTTATTCTATTTGTGGATCATTAGGTAATGATATGAATGGTCTTGTTGATGCTTACATTTAATGCATTATACATAATCATGTGATCGATGTAGCTTAGAATTATATAGCCCCTTGATAGATTGATATGGCTCGTGAGAAAAAAATCTTTGGATTTGTTGTATACATCTACCAATATTGATATATTATCTTAGAAAATGGATTCGAAAATATGTTTTTATGTTTTCAATTATTTATTCTATCAATAAAAGATCAAGGATTATTTTTATACTTTATTTTATTTATTTTTCCTCGATATTTAATACCCTCAATTTTCAATTATTTTATTTTTTTACACAGAACAATGAAATTCACTAATAACTTGTGTTACATGCAAGACCATGTTTTACCAGACAACAGTATACTATTAACATTTTTATTTAATATATCAACTATTAATTAAATTTTTGGGTATGAATATTACTAACTAAATTTGGAAAATTATGGTAATATATTGATTTTATGTAAAACAAGAATCATTTAAATGAAAAAATAAAAAATTCTAATGAAATTAGTTTTTCAAAATGATGGTTTAGTAATTTATTTAACACATGAATGAACACTTATTTTGACCAATTTTATAAAAAAATTTGGAAGAAATTAACTAAATATTTTAAACATGAATATCAATATAATTTTAGGGTGATATTTGGGTATTTTTCATAAAAGTTTGATTTTTTGATGAATAGTGAAATATATAGAATTTGGATTGAAATTCCCTTTTTCATTCAAATTTGTTATAATAATAAATAATTTTTTCAATTTTTTAATGTAAAATTTTTTCAATTATATATTAATTAATATAATTTAGCTCAATATAATCATTTTAATGTGGAATTATTATAGAGAAATATTGAAAGTTTTGGAACATTTTCTCTTCAAAACCATGAATTCTTTCCACATCTCTAGGATTAATAGTAAATTACATTTTTATTATTATTTAAATTTAATTTGGAAATTTTTATTCTATATTTTTTTATTATAATAATTTATTATGTCTAGAATTTTTTAATTATTTTTTACCAAAATGAATTATGAAAATAGTAAAATTTAATTATCCCAATTAAATAAAAAATGGATTTATCAGGTGTAAACTAAGAGGATAACTTTTAAAAATGAAATACCATCTTTTGAAAACCCATTTTTTGAACATATTTCATCCTTCAAGTTTCAAAAGATTTTTCATGATATAAATGTGGGTTATGTTCGAATCTATTCAAAAACATTACAAGTCTATTACCAACCTCACTTGTAAAAAGTCAGCCCATATTCTATATTCATCCTACCTTCACAAATTTTAGATTTGGTAAATCCTTAAAAAACACCTTCAAATCCCATTTAACATCCTATGATAATTAATTTTTTAATAAACCAATCATAGTTTCATTTTTTTCAAACCTAAGGAGGATACCCAAAGAAGAGGTAATGTTTTTCAATGAGTGGAATTACTTTATTTCTTCCTATACCTAATTAAATTATTATTAAACCATGATTATATAATAAACATATTATATTAAATATACTAATATTATTTATGTATAGATAATTATCTATATCCACCTCCACTTCGATCAATTGTGCTATGAAATCATCGTTCATGTGTACAGCGGATTACCATCTCACGAACCGATGTCATTCATTTTTTCATTACCACCTTTCACAGTTGGATATGATGAAAGATAAAAAGTATATATGGTATTTATTAATTATTTATACCAATGTATTAATTATATCAAATATATATACCTTCCATCGCATAGGAGATACGATGACGTTGCCCTGGTGTGTAGCAAACTACCACCTTGCGAAGCGATGTGATTCGTCTTTCACTACAACTCCACATAGAAGGTGATAAGGATAAAATAAATTATTATATTTTATATAAATGATATATTTATTATAATAATGAAATATTCCTAATTTTGGAAAGATAATATATTATTTTATTTTAACTTTCATAAATATGATTACATCATTCATGTATGTGTCGATTACAGCCTTCAAAAAGTGATGTGGCCCACTTTTCATCACCAAACATATTGGATTATATCTATAAGTTTATTTAAATAAATAATATTTTATTTATGGTAATATTATCATTATTTATAGGTAAAATATTAATTTAATCCCTTCTATAATGATCCTCAAAAATTAGAAAAGTTACACAAGCGTATGTATGGCCTACCATCTAAATGACCATAACACATTTCATTTTTCTAAACCATCTTCCATGATTGGTTTAAAAGTATAATTGATGTATAAATATCATAATTATAAAATTATTTTAATTACTAATATGATATATCTATATAATATGAATAATGAAATAGAACTTTCATAACATATCATGACTGGGAAAATAAGGCAATTAACACCTGAAATAATGAAAATAATGAATATTTATTAAAAAATAGGAGATGGGTTGTTATAAATGGTTCATATATGATATTATAAATATTAATATGGTTCCAATATAAGTTAATTATGTGTTTTAAAAAAATGGTAATTAAATCTTGTTCATCTAAAAGGAAGAGTGACGTAATGCAATTCGTCTCAATTTCATTTTATTGAGGAATATTCTAATGTTATGCATATAATATCATTTATATAATGCATATTCATACCCTATGACATCAAATTTCATTAATTATTAATTATTTAAGGTACATTAATTTTCAATTAAAAATATTTCATCAAAGGTGTTTTGAATTTAATGTTACTAGGTAGTAAATAATTTCATAACTCGATTTCATTTCATTGGGTTATATTACTACTTCATTATATTTGGTGCTCAAAATATATATTTTTTAGAATTTACTTTTTGAAATATTTTATGGGATTACAACTTATTTGTTATGGTTTTAAAGTTTATTCACATAATCTATACATTTATCAATTCTCACACCAGCATTGTGCTCATTGTAAGGGTCTATTTTACAATATTATTCTATTTGAGATTATTTATTCTGCAATTTTAGTTGTTGGAAATTATTTGATTATTTTTTTAATGAACCCATTATTTTTATTATCCTATGGTTATTAATGATATCTTTCAAATAATATTACCATTTTCCCTATATTTGGTAATTAAAATAATTGAGCATATGTTTTTAAGAAAATCGGATATAATTTCCCTCTTCTGTCAGAAATCTATTTTCTTCCAAAACCATGTTTTAAAAAAATGGTTCGAAAATATATTCTTAACCTTTTCAAAATAAATTATTATTGAAATTTTTAACAATTTTTACTTTTTAATAAAAAAACATAGGAATTTTATGTCATTTTCAAAACATTTCTTATTTGGACTTTATAAAAAATGTTAATGGAATCTTCTAGTAATTTTTAGAAAAAGGAACATTCCTAACATTATTAATGTCTAAAGAAAAATTATATTTTAAAATTTTAATAAATGTATTGAATTAAATTATATTATAAAAATAATTTCATTGAACATTACTTTTCAAGATTTAATTTTTTTTAAATAGAATTTATATCCTAATATATTTGATATTCATAGTTTTTTAAAGTGATTTATAAAGAATAGGATTTTCAATATGTTTTATTATTTAAAATTTTATTTTCAAAATTAAAATGTTATTTTTCTAAGTAATGTTTCTAAATTTATGTTTATGTTATTTATTTTCATCAACAATAATAACCATTTATTATTACTCTATTTGGAATATGTTGATAACATCCTTAGTCCTCCCCTAGATGGTTTGTGATAATATTTTATAAGGAATGTATTTATAGTCACATCTTTGACAAATTTTTGTTGTCATTGTCTTCTAGTTGAAATATTCCCTTTTGTGTGGTCTTATGACCTTAAATTTACCCTAAATATCCATATTATTTATCAGAGTTATATTCAATTTCTTAAACTGTATACAATTTTTACATACAGTTTTTACATTTAAAAGTCTTTTGATTGAATGGGGAAATATTGATAAATTTTTTTTCATTACTCAATAAGGACATTTCTTGTTAATTCCTATGTACTCATCCATTAAATAGATTATTTAATACACAAGTAATTATTTGGACCTGTAGTGATGGGTGGGTCTTGGTATTATATAGCACCTCTATGCATCAGTAGGTCTCATGAGACAAATCAATAAGCTGGAATTTAATGGGTTTTTACATGTAGTTTAAACCATATTGTGAAAGGACTTCACAGTATAGGTATCATGTGCCTAAGCCATGATGTCCATTAATTAATAATTCCTTTCTTTCAGAATTACATTATTATTATCCATTGGATTTTCAAAATGATATTTTCTTTGGATTCATTTCATTCTCAATTTTTGATTAAATGTCACGTTTTTTAGTTTATTACCTTACTATATTGATTATTCCTTATCCAGTTATGATTTTAGGTTATTGATTAAATGGAATCTATTTTTAGTTATTTACATTTTCCACATTGATTATTATCAATGAGATTTTTTTATTCATATAATATTTTTATGTACTTTCTTCTCCATTTATTTATTACATTTTATCTGTGTTGAATTATTTACCTTTCCATTTTTATTATTCTTTTTAATTCATGATAGATTCCATTATACATTACCCTTGTTGATCATTTGAGCTCACCCTTATTTTTTTCTTATATCAAAATTCCATGAAGTGTACTATGTTTGATTTGAAAAGATATTCCATGGGGAATAATGTTATTATTAAAAAAATTATTTTATAAATTTTCTTCAAATGAAATGAATGACTCAAAAATTTATTTATTTTAGCAAGACTAATAAAATATTTGGTCCTTCAGTATGTAATTTCATATATCTTATGACAATATAATAAATCAAATATCAAATTAGGTCTACTACGGTAAGGGTCACACCGTTGATATATGAGAATGTTTATTATAAACCTTGGTAACCAGATTTAGAAAAACATATATAATAGATCATAACCCTATGAAATAATTTGAGGGTATGTATATAAGAACATACTAATGTTTTGGTAAGAAATATATTGTATTGTATTCCTAGAAATAAATCCATATCTAGATTCAACAAGTTGACATGGTTTTGGTACAAATGTTCCCATAGGTAAAAAAACCTTAAAAGATAACATTTTTCTTGAATTAATAATTACCTGGTTAATGATAATGAGCTTCAAGACACACCTAGTTTTGATACAACTAATGTATATTCTTAAGATAAATCACATTTTATTTTATAACCATTATTAAGGATTTTAATAGATGATGATAATAATTATCCTATTATAAACCTTAAGAGTCTTAAATTAAAAATAAGGTGTATCAAAGGATTGTAAAAATGTTTTATATGTTGAAAAAGGGGAATAATGTAAAGAATAACTGATAAAAATGAAGAGTATGATGGATATTAAAAAATTTCATCTAAGGGAACAATTTATCAATCAAATGAATTATCTTATTCAATTCCATATTCTAAAGGATAAACTGAAGACTATAGATGGAACTATGTTCCAATAAAATGAATGAAGTATTTATATATTTCTATTTAAAAATTAAATTTTGAATTATTTTTTGCAATTATACTTTTGTGATAAGAACTATGAATCATTACAGGATTGTTTTAAATTTGAAAATAATATATATCTTCATTAATGTACAAATTATGGATACTATCATGGGTCATGAGATTAAGATTTATCCTATGTTTAAATTCTTAAACCACTCTTTTTTGCATTTTATGTGATGGTGGTCTAAAAATATTAAAGATATTTTGGGATAACTCTACAACAACCCTATTTTTTGGGGTAAAATTTGTTAGTGTAATATTTCAAATAAATATTATAGATATAGGATTAAATATATTGATAAACCTTACGGATAATATAATCATTAATAAAATTGTAATAATAGTCAAATAATATTATTAGACATTGTGAAAAATTATTGTATTGGAAACCTTAATAAAAGGTTATTTAAGGATTATTCTTATTTCAAAGTTTAACATCATTTTTTTATAATGTTATAGGAATTATATTAATATATTTTTATAAAAATGATAACCCACATGTTGGGTGAAAACTCGTCGCATATTTCAAGGCCATGGGGCTTGTACCCATAACCAAAAGACGATAAAGGTTTAGTGCCTATCACTTTCTTAGGCAATGTATATGTTAATTATTCATTGAATTTAGATAAAATATTGGAAATATATATATTAATGACGATCCACTTGTGTTACATTTGAGGTTTATATATTAATTTATTATATTGGATAACATGTTATAATCATATTATTTTTTAGAAATAGTTAGAGACATATTGAAATAGTTTTCTATATTTTATGGATCTTACAATCCATTAAATGTGAATTTTTGTGTTTCAGGCATAAAAAGATCATATTTTGATATTCGTTTCATGTAGTAAGGTATGAATTGGAAATTTATCAAAGAAAAACCAATGTATAAAATTTAGTTTATAAAATAAAAATTCATCAAGTTAGTATTTTTTATTATATTATTAATTAGTAAAATAATTGCACAACATTTGGAAAAGAATCATGAGACAAACATTTTATCTTATTAAATTCATATCAAATAAATCAAAGGGTCCTTTAAATAATCACATATTTTTGTTTATATGGCCCCTAACTTCACATTGGTCATTCAAAAGAGTTTGATCAATAACCTATATCGCTCTCTATTAATACTAGATTGTTGGTATTTTTCCATGAAAAATGTTTCAAATTCCCAACTATGTTCTCCTACTTAAAAACACACTTATCTGTTATTCCATATAACCTTTCTACTTCCATATATCTCATATTAAGAGGATATGTTTTTAAACATTTTATCGATGAGGTTTTTTCAACAAAGATTCTTAAAAAAATCAGAACATGGATTACCAAGATCAAGTTTAAATTGTGAGGATTCAAAATATTTAAGGTGGGGAGAATGTAACACCAAAAAATTGTAAAATAATTACATTTTATTTGATATTGTATGAGAGATGTAACAAAAATATTAAATTAAAATGTAATACCTTATCATGATGCGATTTATTTATTTTTAAATAAATTCCATCACACCAGGACATTAATTTTTTTCATTTATTTTGGATTATATTGTTTTCTTTGGGTTTTACATTGAGTAATCGGTGTTTTAAATTTAAATTTTGAATTTTGGGCTATTTTCCAGTAGTTTTAAAACTTATGTTAATGGTTTAGTGAAACTTTGAACCACTGACCAAGAATCTATGTGGGTCCTTGGTGACTAGATTTTGGGGAACATGGCCCATGTATTGTTTGGTTAATTTTGTGTAAGGAATGTATACGGTCATGCCACTTTAGATAGAACCATGCTACGTAGTTGGAACATAGTTTTCCAAACCGTGCAGCCTAACCATGCAGAGTGACTAATTAATTAATATTGTTAAATTACTCTCCTGCCCTCCTACGATTTTAATATAAAAAATTCCCACTCTCTTCATATCCAGGTTCATGCAACCCAAAGGTGGTTATATATCCTTGTCAAAGCCTTTCATCCTCTCCCATGGTGGGGATATTGTGTTTATTCAATGTTTTGGTGTGATTATTAAAGTTATTCTCCTCCCCTGTTTTTTATCTTCATTGTTCATACATATTCTATTGAGTTATTCTTCTCCTATGGTCTTGCTGATGTATGGTCCATGTTTCTTTTAGTTTAAATCAGTTTATTTCTTTTGTTAAGGTTTATTGTTGATGTTATTTCCTCTTGGAACCATCAAGGGGTTGTTTTATATTGGCTTTGTTAAAGTTCATGTGATTTTATGTAGGTTTATCTCTACACGTGTCTTTTAAATTTATGAATCATTTATTTATTTCATTTTTCATCTTCCTTTGATATTTAAATGTGATGTGAGATTTTTAGAATAATTTGTTTATTTGATATGAGGTGGTTTCCTTGGTTTCATTGAATTCTATGGTAATGTTTCATTATGTTATGCACACCAAGTGTTTGACAAAATTTCTAATTGGTATTTATTAGTGTTTTTTGATTTTTAATTCGTGGTTTTTAATTGGAAAAGGTGTTTGATTCTAAAAACAATTTGGGTGTATTAATTGGATTTTTCACATATGTTTTTTTGAAATCGGTTGATATTTTTTGGATTGGAAGATGATTTTTCATGTGATGTTGTTTTGTGGCCTGTTTGGAATTTTTATTAATGTCTATTTAGTTTGAAAATTTTTTGTGTTTTTTTAAATGTAATCTTCCCAAATTGTTTGTTAAATTAAAAATGGCATGTTTTAATCTTTTTAATGGTGTGTTTGGTTCTCTGTAAGTGGGTGGTTTTCATAAAGGGTTTTTGAGTCTTGATTGGTGCTTTTTTGAAAATGGTTAACCTGAAATCTCTCTATGGATGGTTCTTTTTCCTTATTTATGTTTAATGTTTTGCGAGGCCCATGTTGAGAGTCTACCTTGTGATCAAATGTTTGAATGGTAAGACATTGTTCCTAGTGGTAGCTTAGAGATGATTGGTTATATGAGTTTCTTTTGTAAGATGTATGTGCATGTGATTGGATTCTCGGTAGGTATTATTTTGGCCCACACAAACGTTATTCTTGTTAACGGAATATGGCATAGCTAGTGGATTTTTATGAACAATTTCTTCAGTAGTTAAGGATTTATTTCTAGATAGTGGCCCATATATGAGGATTTGTATTTTAGGGATAATTCTACTCAGTTAAGCCAGGTAGGGTGAGATCTAGAGTTTGTATGACAATTGGTATCATTGGGTGATTCATGAATTTAGGATGAGTCGATATGTATATTAAGTTGTATATTATTCCACTTAGATCCTAGTATATGCCATTTTATTTGGAAATTAGTTTACTAAGAAATATTATTAAGTTTCCTCATTGGTTGGTTACTCTTGCATCTTATTTTTCCATTTCCCTTGTTAAGTGATCATTGTTATTTCTTTCTTGTATGGTGAACTTTAGGGATAAAAGTTATGCTATCTTTTAAACGATTATGGAAATTGTTTTTTTTCACTTTATTTTCATATATTAATTAAAACATATCATCCTTTCTATTTGAAAATTAAAATGGTTCCACCTTGGAAAGGAATGTTGAATCAAATGTAAAAAGAGTAATGTACCTTGTTTTTCCTTAAGGTAAAATGTGTGGAAGAGAATAATGTTATATATTTCATTTCAAACCAAATTTTTTATGTTTCTTTATTTAAAGAAATTTCATTGGAAATCAATTTGATAGGGTATGAATACTACATTTTAATACCCACACGTATAGTTAATTCATGTTTTTATTGTTTGGTGAAGATTCTAGATTGGTTTTTATAATTCTCAGGGATAGTTCAGTTTGGTATCTGAGAGTGATCCTCAGGGTCACATAAAGATGTTATGGTCATTAGTTTCATTTTGTAATATTTTATTCACATATGGTTTTATTTTTAGTTTATGTAAAAATAATGTTTAGTTTTGATATTTATTATTTTTCGTTGGCTCTGTTTATTTTTGATGTTATTTTTATTTTATTTGTCAAAATAGATTTTTTATCTATTTATTCCTAACACTAGTTGATAACCAGAGAGGATTGGGACTTCCTGTTGGGCCTTACCATGACCTGAATCAACTGACCAGTTTAGGGTTGACTCGGGTGGGTTCATGAAAAATTTGTATCATAGAAAGTTGGGTTCTTAGTGGGACCTAACCTTTAGATCACCCATTATTATTTTGGATGTAAAGGTATATTGATTATGATTGTCGGAAAATAGGGTTTATGTAAGATGTAGTGTCTTGCAGACACTTTTGATGTCAAACCTCAGGTTTCTATGCAATGTTAGGTTTTATTTGGTTTATATGATTCTTGTAGTTTTTTTGGTTTTTCAAAAACCAAAAGGGGTTGGAATAAAGGTATCAGTGGGATCTCATAGGCTACAAATCCATGTGGAAGTGGGAATATTTTCATAGAATAATTTGTACGATGGATTAATTATTGATATATGGCTTCCAACAATATGGTCAATCCACACATCGATGCTAGTTTCCCCTTATAAGATGTTTTGGGTACTTATTGATTAAAAATTTCTTTGAAACCCCTTGTTTTGAAATTATAAATACAATATCTTCAATTTTAATTGTATTTATTTTTGGGAAATGGAAATTGAGTTTTCATATTGATTTTGAATAAATCTTTAGAAAATGGATTTTAATTAAATTATTTTAGGGTGGAACGAGGATGTTCTTATTGAGTAGGATTTATATAATCAAAACATACGGATTATTGAAATTTTATTTTTGGGAAACAATTTATTGTAAAGTGGATTTTGGGAAAAAATTATGAAGATAAGTAACTTTTGTAAAAGGATTTTTTTAATCAAATGGTTTTTATGTATTAATATTTGATGAGATGTTAGAAATGATTTGAATTAGATGAATTGTATTTTTGTATGGAATCAATGGGATTTTATTTTGAGCATGATTAAATGTATTTATTTGTGGGGTTGGAAAAATGGGTTTTTGATTTAGTGATTTATTATCTTTTGGAATGTTTTTCTGAAAAAATAAAAAGGGATGTGGGATAAGAGTCAGAATGTTGGGATAAATGTTTCATTTAGAGAAAAGAGAATTTTTGGTTCTCATGCTTGATATTCTCATGGGTGCTTATATTAATGGATATTTGTGTGAAATTGGATAGATGGTGATATGTGTGGATGAGTGGTCGGATTAGCATGAATTTTTTAGAGTATATGGTGTCACTGAAATGTTCATGTGTATGGCTCCATGGAATACCATTGGTGATGGTGAAATATCCCAAGTTTTTTTTTACAATTGTTTTCTTAATGGAAACAGATATGATTTTTAAATAACCAGTGTTATGAGCTATGTTTTATAGTGGTTTTTCTAAAAAAAATTATGCGGTGTTATTTTTTTTATAATTTTTGTTAAAGAATTGGTTTTGATTGGGTTTTTTATTTTCTTGTTGGTTATTATTCACCTCCAAAAATGATTAAATGGATATTCAAGGTGTAGCTATGGGTCGTTCTCCATTAGTGTACCCTCTATATGATCCACCTAAGAAAATACTTCATGAATTTTGAATGTTGAGACCTCTTCTATTTTACACTTAATAAGATCCTCTCAAAGTGGAAGATTGGATACAGGAAATTGTGAGAAACATCTGTTTTATTGAGTTTTCTATGTCGTTAAATGTGAATTAATCTACCTTTATACTTGATGTACCTACCTGTAAGTGGTGGTATTTTTCCTCTTGAAACAATCCTTGGGAAGATATTACATGGTATTTCATCAAGGCTTCAATCATCTGTCAGTATTTCAATGAGGTAGCACTAGTGGGGGAGGGCATGGAGATGTTTAATCTATATCAAGGTGATGGATTAGAGTTGCAGTTATCTATTAATTTAATTGATATAGTTCCTTAACTTATGAAGTGGGATATAAAGAACCCAAATTTGTCTAATGTTATAATTGTGCTATAAATTTTTTTTCAATAAACATAATTAATAAGAAGTCAATGTGAATGTAATTGGATATTGAGGTTCTATCATTGATTCAGTATAAGGAATTACTAAATTGGAAATTTTGTTTTCATTTTATTTAAAGATGTTTCTTTAAAGAGACATTAATTGTGATGATTTTTGAACTGGTCAGTATGTTAGATAACTTGTATCATTAGTTTTCATCATAGTTTTTACAACATTGGGATAATTTTAATTTATGATTGAATTCAAAATAGATAAGAATTGAAATTATTGGATGTAAGGAAATATTATAACTATACAAAATATTATTATTCATGATGAATATTTTGAGGTTTGAATAATTGGGTTTCTTCATTTGATAAATTTTTTTTAAAATAATTCTAACTGAATATTTTGATTATCAAAAAATCAATCAAACAATTATTGGTATTTTTTTAACGGACCATCTAAAGGATTCAGGTTTGGCTGAGCTGAGGCCTTCTGGTCTGTTCATTTTTTTCAAGGTCATTTACTTCATCCAGCTATGTTGTCTTCTCCATAAATCCATTGAGATACTTTTGTTCCTTAGGATCTCTTAGAATTTCGAGGGGAAACTAGATTATGGCTACTACACATTGTTTGGAAATTTCAAGCTGGTCAATCAACTTTTTCCCACCATATGTTCTCCATCTGAGTGCCTATTTCAACCTCAAGACATATTCATCCTTAAAATGGGAACTCCATTAGTTATGTTAATAGAACCTAGATCTAGAAGTTTTCATCATCGCCTCATCAAACTGAAGGCCCAAAATCAATTGAAATTATAGGAAACTATGTTTTCAATTGATAATTTAAGATCAAACTAAGGCAATGAAGCATGGAGAAATTGTGATATATCTGATGATGGTGATGGTTTTTGTAAGTTGGATGCATCATATTAGTGATTCTTGAATAATCTTTTACGATCTTTGTTGCCTATAACTATGTGAGGTAGATTTCATTTTATTTTTCTTTCTTATCTTTCATTCTTGAGTATCTACTAGAGTTTGAAAGAGAACTCGAGGTTTGAAAAACCAGTGTTTCATAATAAGAAGGATCTAAGAAATGTGTTCTTACATGAAGAGTGCCATGAGAAGACAACCTATGATTTTCACACATGTTTTTCTCACAAAGAAAATGGTTCCATGAAATCATTCATGAATATAAATACACTTACGCAACTCCTATTTCTTTCATAAGTAACTGTAATAATCTAATGGATGTTTACTATTCTATCACGTTAAGAGTATTAAATCATATATGATTTTCATGACTTGATTGAGAAAACTGCATAAAATCTTTAAAATAGTATGATGGGAAGAAGATAAGAGTTCAAGATATTTTTTGAATTACCAACTAATATTGTGAATCCAAGAGGCAGTGTGAGATTCTAGCCTGAAAAGGAAGAACACACAGTGACATTATGTCTTGAGTGATAGAATAATTCATGCAATAATATTTATAAATCATGATATAAGAAGAATTAAATATTCATACAGGAATATTATATGAATATTGTGTTTGAAAGAGATGTGAAAAAGATATATTGTGTATTTTTTGGTATGTATACAAGTTGTATGGATAGTGAGTGTGCGCATACAAAGTATATGTGATGTTGAGAATGTTTTTATTATGTGCATGAATCACACAATATTATAAATTCAGTATTGAGGGAAGTGAGAATATCTTGTATTTATTTTAGTAGAATAGTTTGAATTCATTTAGTTGAATGCATACACTATTAATGACTTCTATAGTGATAAAATACATGAAGGAATAATAATGAGGAAAAGTGATATAAGTGCATGAAGGATGTGTAGTTAAAAAATATAATGTAACTTTAACACATGAAATAATTAATAAAGTGTGACATCCACTCAATGTTATAAATACATGCATGACTTTGAAGAAGTGAACATAAAATATTAATTCCATATTCAGCATGTATTATTTGAGACTGAAGCCAGGAAAAATCATTCTATTAGTGTTTTAGATTATTTCTATATATGAGATTTCAGTTTTTAGTGAGGTTAGGTCTTTTGAAGAAGAAATAAATATATCCTGAATAGTTTTTTTATTGAGGCATTGGATTATTTTTTGTTATAAAAAATATTGGAACAAATCTATCATCAGTGAAAAGATGAGAGTTAAGCTGGAGAATTATATTATAATTCAACAAGAAGAGCACTGATATATCTTTAGTTTATTATTCTGATATATCATTGAGTTTAATTGGATGTATTATCTTCTTTAACTTATGAGAGTATACAAAACCAACTGGAAAACAATGTTTTTTATCATATTCAATGGAAGTAATGTTGTTTCGGTTGAAGTGAGAATTTGTAGAATCGGTTTATTATTGGTGGATTCAAGTGGAAGATCTCCTTTTGTGATGTCATGGCAGCTTGAATATCCTATGATCTTACTCAGTGTTTTATTGTTGTAAATTTGAAACACATTAAGGGGCCATTATAAATAACATTGGTGGGATGCTTTTACAATTATTGAAAATATTCATACATACCAACCAAGGTTTCATGGTGATACCTAACCATCCCACATGTAATTTTATATTAATTCATAGTGTAAAATATGTGTCTCAGATCAACTCAATCACAACATGGATGTAGTCACCCACATCGGGGGGTGAACCTTGAAAAAATAGTTTGTGTTGTGCTTCATTTACATTTAGTCTTTCAAGTGACATAATTGTTCTTATAAAAAATTGATCCATTCACTCTAACAAGGAAAATGGTTTGATTTAAAAAGTTTCTAGATAAAAGGAAAGAAAATTAGTAAAAACTTGTGTACACTGATTCACTCCCCTCTCAGTCTACCTACATTATCCCCTATGAACATTAATAGGTATCAAAGCATTGGTTACACCTGTGATTATAGATATATTATTTTCCCAGTTATTTTTATCATACTTGAATGAAGTGCATCTTTTATTCTGAAATATTAAAATATTCAATTCATATGAAATTTTTAGTTCCTATCTTTCTCACTGTCAATTTGGATGTCTCTTTAGAAACCAAGAAGAACATATAGAAGAAAGAGTCAAGAAACCTAAACATAATTTGATGAACAAAAAGGATACATCAAAATCTATATATAGTCATACTCACGGTCTATGAGTGATATCTTTTAAATATACTGATAAATAGTCTTTTGATGAGTACTATTCAAGCAGTGATTAAGAAGTGTTTATTGAACCATTCATTGTTTTTTATTTAGAAACAAAAATATATAAAAATAATGTTCCTATTGAAGTTGTCACTTAAATATTTTCTTTTATCATGGGACAATATGATGAAAAGTCGCAATTTGAAAACAAATATGATGATATGGGGAGGGATTTGGAAATGATGTTTCAATGAAGTAAACATCTCTCACAAATCATTGATGCTAAAAAAGAAACTATATCACTTCATAATGAACATTTCTCATGAGTCGAAGAATAATTCCTAAAAAAATGTATGTCAAAAGGATGAAACATAGAAGGTTCTTACTGAGATGATACATATACATGAAGAATATTGTAAATCTATTATGAATATTAAGATTTTAATTTGAAAAACAAAGACATGGATGAGATATCATTATGTACTGAAAAATCAAAGGAAATGTCTATATTGCATTGCAATGAAATACATACATTGACTAAATTTAAATTACAAGGTATTATTTTTGCGAAGGTTGTGAAAGAGATAGTTTATATAGAAGTGATTCATGTATTGTAGAAATTACACAGATACTCTATGAATGTTGATGAAGGTCAGCAGGAGCATAAGACAAAGAGAAATAATGAGCTGAATAATTCTATACTAGGAATAAGTCAAATAAACGATGATCATGCTCATAAAATGAATACTGAATGGTAAGAAAATCTAAAATATTTTGAAGATGAAAAAATTTCCCCAGTATAAAGTATCTTGAAATGGATGTAAATTTGAAAAATATTTACGAAACCCAATTAATGACTTCCCAAAAAGAGATA
The DNA here is from genome assembly GCA_963277665.1 of Viscum album. Lineage (NCBI taxonomy): Eukaryota > Viridiplantae > Streptophyta > Magnoliopsida > Santalales > Viscaceae > Viscum > Viscum album. Next base: position 620,080,020 of record OY728128.1, read on the forward strand.
TAATATATTTTTAAATAACCTGAATATCGGTATAATTCTCTAAATTTTAAATATCATGATTTTGAGGTCATGTTAAGAAATATTGATAATATTCAAGATGAATCTTCTCAAAATGTGGTTATTAAAAAAGATGCCTTGAATAATTTTGAAAATAGTCTTACTTATGAGAAGGCTCGTTTAAGGGGTAAGAGGTGCATGATATTATCTAATGAAAAATCAGATTTAGGCTCATATAATCAGGTAACCATTGATCCAGACTATAATGTTGGTACAAATATGGGTTCATTTAAAATTAAAGGTTCCAAAAATAATTCTACAAAATCATGGGCGAAAAGGACTGATGAATAATACATCATATCATCAAATTTATATATGTAGAATAATGTGAATTCATGTTCCCCACAATAAAAATAGATGAATAATAAAATTATTCAAAAGCATCTATATTTTAATTCAAGTTGTGTGGTATCACAGAAGAAAAAATTACGATTTTTTGGTTATTTTTCGGTAATTTTTTATGTTGTTGGAAATTTGTGCATTATACTATTGAGTATTGTAATAATATGTCTATGGGTTAAAATTATAGTAGGATGGTGCCTAGGGGGAGTAGATAATATTTGAAGATAAATCCTTCAAACATAAAGCATAATTCATCGATGAAGAAGAAAATGTTTATCAATAATAGATTTGATTATATTGTAGACTCCTATTATTATTACAATAGAAGTGGTCATTATTATGATGAGTGCTGGTATGTTCCAACTACTTATTATGCACATACTAATTTGAATACAAGACCATAATGAATTCATAAGCAAAGAACAAAAGAAAAATGTCTTCATTGGGGGTAAACCAATGATGAATGTCAAGAAAATTGTGAAGCATGCTACACCCTAGAAGAATGATCAGATGAATGTCACACCTATGAAGAAATTATTCTACTGTGAAATAAATTTTCATATTATGGACCATTGTAAATACGTCATAAATATCAATTTTATTGGATGAAATCTGAAATAGAAAATGAAATTAATCTCAGAATCAAATAACATGGCAGATTTGGTTCACAGGAATCAAGATAAAAAATTCGAATTTCATGAGAGGTTGTTTAAAATGGATAACACTGAGATTGAAGGAGGTTTTTTTGGAAGGTAAAAATTGATAGTGAATATTGCAGAAAAATGTATGAAATGGTCACCTAAATAAAAAATTCTAGTGGATAACAAAGGAGAAGAACCAATGGATTTTTAAGTTAAAAATAATATTGTGAAGAAGGAGTCTAGACACAATAAGAGTTCTGAGCATATACCAAATGAATACTTAGTCATATTTCCTGATTATTTGGAATTGGATAAAATTATTGAGCAGGAATAAAAGATATAAAGTTTACTACTTTTAAATTTAATTAAGCCTATTCCATCTAAGATTAATGTTATTGAAAAAAAAAATCCATGTTTTCCATATATGATAAAATTTCGGAAGTCAAAGATAGAGAAAACATGGAAAGTTTTTACAAATCCAGAGTAGAATTGAGTGGAGTTTCTAGGTTGATAGATAAATCTCATTCCTTCTTCTCTAAATGAAAAATTATTAAAGAACCACCTTTTTAACATGTGATTTTTTTGTTTTTTAGCATGGAATTGAAGGTGAGGAATATATTCAGGGGGTCCTAAATATATGAGTACAATGAAAATATTATATAGTATTCTTATGGATATCATTTTTTGATTTATTTATTTCAATTTTTTATTAAATTTTTTCTTGAAGATAATTCTGTAAGAATGTAAATCATGATGAAGAACATGGATTTAGATCGTTTCTCTTAGGGGAGAAAAGCTGAAAAACTACCAGAGTAAGATATTTCAACTTTTTTATTGAATATTTGATGTTTTGGTAAGATATTTATTTGATAATTTCATATTTTGTAATCTAAATCCTGTTATTAAATAGTTATACACTTCTATCTCTACATTAATAACAATTGTGATTCGGAAGAAGTAATTTCATGACAATAGAAAATGGATTGATAAAGGAAAATAGATGTATAGATTTTGAACAACTATTGAAAGAATACATTAGTGTTGGCATCTCATTTTGAAACATTTATTGATATTTTTTATGTCAATATTTATTTCTCATGTTTTATACATTGTATTTCCCAATTTAGACTTGGAGATGATTAATTAATGACTCTAAGGTATAAGAAATGTGATTCCTTCTTTCTCTTAAAAAGAAAATTTTGGATTTCAAATAAGTTATATCTGTAATGAAATGAGGTGAATGATAAGATAGTAGAGAAGATGCTGAGTTATATAAATAGATGAGTTTAATTATTTCCCTAACATATTTGATTTTATTGTCAAGTAAGGTGGAAAATAAAACATTGGCTTTGAATGTAAAATGGGCCTTGACAACAAATCCAATGAGAAGATTGAGGAACTGATTTTTTAAGAGATATTTGTTTTTGTAATAATTTTCAACATGATTATTTGATATTAAGTAAATGTGAAAGTAATTTAAGATTGTGGTTCTATCTTTGAGTTAGTATGGAGAATTATTAAATTGGCAAGGTTTTTTTGATTTGATGTAGAGATGTTTCATTAATGCAACATCAATTTTAACGATTCTTCAACTGGTAAGTATTTCAAAAAACATTTTTCATTTGTTTTCGACGTAATGTTTACAACATTAGGAGAATTTAATTTTATTAATGAACATAATATAGTGATGAATTGAAATTGTTGGATAGGAATAAATATTATATCCTTTAAAAATAGTATTTTTTGTGATGATTATTTTTATAATGTCAAAATAATTGGGTTTTTCATTTTATAATGATTGTTGGAAATGTTTTATGAGAATATTTTCATTATCAAATAATATAGCCAAAATTTTATGTTAATGTTATTTTTAAAGAACCAACTAAAGGATTCAGTCTTGGCTGAACCAAGGTTGTTCGATCTATTCATTTTTATCTAGGTTGTTTTCTTTACACAGCTATGTTGTCTTCTATAGAAATCCACCAAGAGTCTCTTGTTCATCGTTATCTCTAGCAGTTCCAAGGGTTGATTGGATCTATGCTCTCGTACTTAGTCTAGGGATTTTAAGCCTACCAATTTTCTTAGTCATGCAATCTTTTCTCCATTCGACTTACTATTTCAACATCGGTCCACATTAATTCTTCGAAGTAGAACTCCATTAGTGATGTATGATGAACATAGATCTGAATGCTTTCATCATCATCTCATCAACCTCAAGGCCCAAAATCAATCAAAGTTATATTAAAATACTTTTTATATTAATAATTAAAGATCAAACTGATGAAATGAAGCATGGATAAATTGTGAGATAACCAATGATGGTTATGGTGTGTGTAACTTAAAGGAAACATCTCACTGATTCTAAAAGATTTAGTTAAGTTCATTATTTCCTATAAATACGGTTGGTGGGGTTCATTTTATTGTTGTTTCTTATCTCTCGTCCAATAGAATTTGTGAGAGTTTGAGAGAGAAACAGAGGTTTTTGAAAACCAGTGTTTCGTGAGATTGATCTAGAGAGAATGTGCTTATGTGAATAAGGCCGCAAGAATACATCTTGTTATTTTCACACATTTTTTCTCATGAAGAACTTAGTTCCACAAAATCATTCAAGAAGATAAATACACATACGTATCTCCTTTTTCTTTCATGAGGAACAGTATAATCTAAAATGTAGTGTATTATACTGTATACAAGATTTTTTTAATAATGCACAAATATTATGAATCCAAGAAGTTGTGCGAGATTCTAGCATGAAATGTAAGAACACACAATGACATTGTATTTTTAGTGATAGAGTAATGTGTGAAAGGGTCTCTCTAAAGCATGATACATGAAGAAGGAAATTTGGATGCATGAATATTACATGAATATATTGTATGAAGCAGATGTTCATAAGAGGGAAGTGTGTGTTTTTGGGTCTACATGAAACTAGTACAGACAGTGAGTTTGTTCATACAATGTGTATGTGATGTTGAGAATGGGTTTTGTGTGTGAAAGAATAATGTAGTAATATAATGGTATTATTGAGGGTAGTGAGCATCATATGTATTGAATGTATTAAAAAAGTGTGAATTCATCCAACTAAATGTGGACTCTATTAATAATTTATACAGTTAAAATACACAACGGAATAGTAAAGAGGTAGTGTGATATACGAGCATAAAGGATGTGTAGTGAAAAACATGATGAACATTTATATACAAAAAAAATTCATAAAGTGAGACATACATTCAAATTAATAAATAAATTCATGAGTTTTAAAAGGTGCATTTGAAATATTAATATAATATTCTATGACCCGTATTTTAGACAAAAGCTGGGGACATTTATTCTATTAGTGTTTTCGATTATTTTTGTATATGTGATTTTTGTGTTTAGTGGGGTCAGTTATTCTGTAGGAGAAATAATTATATCTTGATAATTTTTTCTAATAACATAGTTTATTATTTCTAGTTATCATAAATATTTTAACAAATACAGAATCAGTGAAAAAGTTGACAGTTAAGATGGATCATTATTTTATAAGTCAACTTATATAGCATTAAGATATCTTTAGTTGATTATTCTGATATAGGAGTGAGATAAATTGAAAGTATTATCTTCTACAATTTAATAGAGTATACTAAATTGACAAACATACAATTTTTTTGATCATATTTAGTGAAGGTCGTTTTGTTTCAGTTAAAGTGAGAAAGTGTAGAATTAATATATTTTGGGTGGCTCGAAGAGGAAGATCAACATTTTTATTATAGTGGAAGCTTAAATATCTTGAAAACATACACATTATGATAGTGTTATAATTTTGAAACACTGGTGGTGACAGTATATAGAACATCGGTGGGATACTAGTATAATTTTTTAAACGGTTAATACCTAACCACCAATGTTTTAGGGTGATACATGACTATCCCACTTGTAATTAATGATTGATTCATCGTAGAGAATCTATGTCTCAGATCATCCCAAATGAAGAATGGATCAACTCACCCACATTAGGGGTAAACCTTATAAATATATAGTGTGTTTTTCTTCATTAACATTCTGTCGTGCATGTGGTATAATTATTCTTGTTAACAGAAAAGATTCATTCACTCTAACAAGTGTAGATATTCGATTTAAATAGTTGTTAGAGAAAATAAATGAAAATTGGTAAATACTTATGTACACTAAATCAACCCCCCACCCTTATTGTACCTTCATGATCAACTAGGCACATCAGGCTACATATGATTTATCAAAGTCTCGGCATTTTGAGAATGTGATTTTCTTGAATTTCACTTGAAGGTGTTGGAGTTTGGTCTGGCCTCTTTTGGCGATGATGGGAGTAAAAATGATTGTGTTGAATCTATTCTAGAGGTAATTCTAAAGAGATACAACTTTCCTCTAGTCTCTTGATGTAGTGAAAGGAATCAATATGAGTAGAATAGAAATAGGTTTAAGTTGTTTATGTTAATCGTAGATCTAAATGGCCTCTAGATCTTTCATCAACTTCCACTAAGTGCAAGATCATGACGTGTCATTAATGTGATGTTCTTGGTTATAAGAATCCATTGATTCTAAATGTTTCTAAGACCTAATATTACTATGTATTTTTAGTTCACATTTAATCCTTCCTTTAAGGTATTTCCAAGAATCCAAATGGAGTTTGATCAACCCCTTTGAGTGGAACCCCAGCCTAGTTTCTAGAGTAGGGTGCCATTTTGGGCTCAATTTAATTCCCCTTTCTATATAATGCTACTTTTGTTATAATGGTTATGTCCAGTTGTGTCTTGTAATTTTAGTTTCCTTATAATATAAAATTTATTGTTTTGGATTTCTGGAGGAAATCTATTTTAATGATTCTATCTTTTGAAAATTCTAAAAAAATTCCATTTTGTATGGAGGTTTGTTCTGTTGTGTATCTGGTTTTTGTTGCCTCTTATTTAGGGTGAAATAGGATGATGGACTATCCTCTAGATCATTGTCCTCATTAAGGTTCCTTATTAGAGGAAAGTGATTCAAATATTGGGTTAAGTTCTTTTGATTCAACTTGGGGTGTTTTTTTCACTCGTGTCACCAAAAGAGGGAATTTTGATAATGAGTTATCCGCTCATGAATGCGAGGTAGTGGATTATTAAAGACATCAGGGCTCTAGCCAAAAACCCCAGAGTAAAACCTTCACGTATTCAAAAATCAAATAGGAGTGGAAGACATTGGTCTTGTTTTTTCTGTGATGGAATAAAGAAATTTTATATTAATATATTTTAGTTTCATCATCATGGAAGGTCATGTTTTGCTGTAAAAGGCATGTCATCCTGATTTCCTCATTGCGGTCCTTGTGAAGTTATCATTGTGAGTATGTTTTGATTTTGGTTTGTTCTAATATTGATATAGTTGTATCTTGTTGAGATGATGAATAGTGTATTGGTTTGTCTCTTGATTTGTAGTTTCTTTAATAAGGGACCCCTTGTGGTGGAGGTTTTATCTTTGTGTGTAATACTTGAGTTATTTCATGCTGGGTTTCTCGTGTATGTTGGTTCTAGTCAGTTTATAATAGGGGGAATGCATTTAGGCCTATATATTTAATAATTTTTATTAATTTATAGTGTTATATTGGCAATGTGTGTATTTTTTAGAGTTACTTTATTTTGAGTTCCTTTTGAACTGGGTAAATGTTGGGATTTTTGGGAGCATGCCCTAAGGTTCTGCTCAAAGCAAGGATACTGAAGTGGTAGATTGAGTTTCTATGTCATTATTTGAAATTATTTTTGGTTTCTTTGGTTCATTTCAAGTATGTGGTATGAGTTTAATTCTTTAGGTGGTTGATTTGTTCTTGGTTTTAGAGGTTGGGTCATTTATTTATGGTAATCCTTTTTATTGATCGATCAATTAGAAGATGTTGTGGATTTCTGATGGAAGAAAGAATAATTATTGGGAGAATTGTAACAAACGGATTTTTACATTCTTATTTTAATCCAGATTAGATTTTTATATTTGGTTCTTACCTCAAATTTGGGTCTTCTAGTTTTTAATTTTGGGTTTTGTGCTATATTTCTTTTGTTTCAGGGTTAAGGTGAACAATTTGGTGAAACTATGAACCATTCTATAAGAAAATGTGCAGGTCCTTTGCTGTCTCAGGTCATGGGTTCATGACCCATGCATAGTTAATAAAACTATACAAAAGGAATATTCATGGTTCTACCATTTTATGTAATACCATGTCTCATGGTTGGTTCACATTTTACCAAACTGTGTCACCTGACCGTGCACAGTTCCCAGGTCAATAAAATTGTGAAATTTCTCTTCTACCATCTCATAAGTTTACCCCCAAAACGTCCATATTCCACCTCTCATAGTTCATGTAATCTATTGGGGACTCCAATATCCTTATTAACCCATATCCTCCTCTACCATGGTGTTCCAATAGTTTTTCATCAAGGTTTTAGGCTGATTTTTGAAGGTATTGTCCTCATCTCATCTTTCCCTTCATTATTCTTCCATATTCTCTTGAGTTATTCTTCATTCATGTTATTGTGGATATAGGGATCATATTTATTTCAGTTTAAATTATTATTTTTGGGTTTTTAAGGTTTACATTGGATTTTATTTCAACATGGAACCTTTGTGGAGTTTTTTTGGGTTGTCATTGTTGAAGCACATGTGATTTGAAGTAGGTTTCCCATTTAACTTTTCCATTAAATTTATAATTCATCGGTTTATTTTTCCTCACACCATCCGTGGATATTAAATAGTGATGTTTTATTTTTATAATAATTTTTTTATAAGATATGAGGTGGTTTTTATGGTTTCTTTGATGTTTATGGAATTATTTCATTATGTTAGGAACACCAAGTGTTTGGTAAAAGGCCAATATTGATTTTTAAGTGATTTATGATATCTGAAGCATAGTTTTGACATGTTCAATGTGTTATAATTATAAAATGATGCTTTGGTTTTCTTAAAGAGGTTCTTCCTAAATAGTTTTCGATTTTGAATTGGTTTATGTTTGATGGTTTGGATGATGGTTTGGCATGTGATATTGGTGTATGGCACATTTTTTCTTTGAATGAATGTTTATTTTTTTTGAAAATGTGGTGTCAATTAACAAATAGAATTTTCCCAAAATAGTTGTGTAAATACTCGTAAAATTTAAGGAAATTTTTTTCTTAATTTTCTTTGTATTTTTGCAAGAACGCAGTTTCTGACGGCACCTGATTCTGAGGCCCAGTGTGTCCGGAATCATTTTCTGAAGTTTGGCTCGGGTACGTTCAGTGAACGAACGAGCGGGTTTTTCTAACTTTTGAATCGATTCTAGGAATCAAATTCCGAGGGCACCGATGGAATCGCAGTGCCGGTATTTTCTTATAAACGCCTCTTCCGGAGTTGTGTTTGCTCAGGTGTGGTTTTTAAATTTTTGGGGTTAAGTTAAGAAATAAAATAAAGTGGTGCAACAACTTTATTTTTATTTCACTTTAAAGACACTTAAAGCCACTTGAGCTAAGTTGAAGCGGATAGGGTGCAATCCAAAATATCCTACCCTCTTGGTAGGATATTTGTGAGGTGGGGCCCGCACGAGCCCCACCGTTTATTTTCCTCTAAGTAACGTACCCGTGAAAACTCCTCATTAATGAAAGTCAACTGGGGTGTTTTCTAAAACTCTAAAACGCTCCTATTAAATGGAAAATTAAGTCATTACCATTAATTCACCGAATTAATGGTTCGTTTCTTAACATGTTTTCAAACTATTGGCATAATAATAAAATAAGACCGACACCTTTTCTTTTTGTTGACAGGTTGATTGTTGAGAGGATTTAGAGAATCTGTACCTTCATCCTCCTCGCGAAGAACGCTAAGAACGCGAAGAACGCCGAACTCTCTGAGATCAACGACGCGACGCCGTGTTCCGCGACGCCAACGATTCTCCTTCAACGATGCTTCTTCCGCGACGTTCTTTCCCCGCGACAAATCTTCGATCAACTTCTTGAGGTAGCAGTTTTCAAATCTTTAATTCCTTTTTGGATTTTATCCTTAACATGGATTTAATTAGTGAAATTAAATCCGTGTATTTTCTTTAAACCTCGGAGATCGTCGACATGACGCCCTTCCGCGATGATGCAATTCCCTTCCACGACGCGACGATCCTCTTCTTCCGTGACGATCAATTCCGTGAAGAACTCTCGTCCGACAACAGCTATGAGGTAGGGGTTTTATTTGAGAATAATTTTCATTCCCATGGTTGTTCCTTCTAAAACAAAGAACCCGGATAAAAGTTCAATTTTAATTTATTAAAATTGTTTCTTGCTTTGTTTTTCATGTATTGAATATTTTTTCCCAATTGTTATCACCTAATGCGGAGGGTGCGGGCCAAACAAACACAGCCCGACAACCCTCTGCAGTTTTTCGTTGATGCGTGGATTAACGGAGTTTATGAAATGGGATTGGAATGGCGATTGGAAGACTTCAAAGCAGAGCTCAGATCCCGAGAGAGCTGTAGGCGCAAACCGCGCGTAAATCAGACCACCGGAGCGCGTCCGGTTGTCCGCGGAAACCTTCGTCGGCACGCCACGCCGGCACGGCGGCACCGGTGGCCGGAGGCAGCGGCCGGCAGCGGCCAGCCGCCAGGATGTGATGGCACCCGGCGCGCCGCCGGGAAGACCCGTCGTAGCTGAAGTCGCGGCGGCGCTGTCCGGTCCCATGGCCGCGCGGGACCACGGAGGAGGGACGCGGCTCAAGCCGCGTCCGGGTGTCACGGAGCGGCCCCCGCGCGGGGGCCGCGGATGCCTTGTGCGGCGCCTGGCCGGCGCCAGCGCGCCGGCCGGGCCGCGCCCAGCCGGGTCGGACCTAGACCCGGGTCGGGTCGACCCGGTTCAGGCCGACCCAGGGGGGTTGGGCCGGGTCGGTCCGGGCCAGACCCCCCGTTTTCGTACCTTTTCAGTCTTTTGCTCATAACTTGAGCTTCGGGCCTCCGATCGACGCACCGTCAACGGCTATGTGATCCTTGCATTGCGGTGGTCATTTCAGTATATCGCACTCAAGGTTTCGGAATACTTTGGGTTCGGCCAGGTTGGTTCGTACACGAAACCAACCGGGCCCTCGGAGCGGAAACGCTCATATCTTGAGCTACGGACGTCCGATTAGCGTGCCATCAACTTTGTTGGATTCCTCTAAGTGAGAAGGATCCTTTGGCTTACTCCGCACGAGGTTTTGACATAGGTGGAGTACGACCGGGTTGGTTTTGTCTTAAAAACCAACCGGGCCCCTGGAACAAAAAAACCAATAACTCTCAGACCGGGCGTCCGATTGACGCCCCGTCTGCGACGTTGAGTTCTTGTTGTCGATACAGAACTTTTGGATATATCAACTCTGGAATATGTGTCAGTTGATGTATCAGCCTCTCGGCTCGTGGAGCGGACGCTACCGAATGAGCTTTCTATGTGTGGGAACCCTAGTGTTGGCTGCGACTACGACGATGACGACAGTATAGATATCATCAGTGGATTCGACGACGACTGTGCAGAGATCCTCAGTGGATTCGACGGCGATGACTGCAGCACTCAGCGATCCTTTGTGGGTCAGTTCTACCGATCATGTGTGGGTCCGATCCTATGTGGGTCAGTGCTCAGCAGTCCTGTGTGGGCCAGCGCCTACAGATCCAGTGTGGGTCCGATCCTGTGTGGGTCTTTGCGGGGGTTAGTTACCTATCGATCCTTTGCGGGTCAGATCCTTTGTGGGTCATTGCAGGAGTTAGTGACCTATCGATCCTTTGTGGGTCAGATCCTTTGTGGGTCATTGCGGGGGTTAGTTACCTATCGATCCATTGTGGGTCAGATCCTTTGTGGGTCATTGCGGGGGTTAGTACCTATTGATCCTTTGTGGGTCCGATGGCTTAGATGAATCAGTGGAAATATCGGGTCATATTTATCGTCATATGAAGAAGTATACCTGTGTGAGCTGAAACCCTGTTTTTCTTTCCTTTTTGGATTGTGTTGTGCTATCCTGTGTGGATTTACGTTTTTCTTTCCTGTGTGGACTGGGTTGTACTTGGACTCGGATGTTGGAGCCGAATGAGAATTGATGACTTAGGTATATGTATGGGAATATACCTAAGCAGTGTCAGATGTTACTTTGTGATTGCATCTTTCCTTTGTGGATTATCCTTTGTGGATTCTGGGATACCTTCGGGAGTCTTGGGGTCCCTAGTAAGTAGCTTATACTCCCCCCTGCATGGGTTATGCCCGCACTACATTGTGTTGGTTGCAGACAACGGACAGCGCTGATCGTGGTGGAGGCTTGCGGAGCAGGACGATACCTGGAGGTGGACCCTTGGGTGGGACGTACTCGGAGCGGTTGGCTGGACCCGAGGAGCAGTGGTGGCTATCGGTACCCACCCTTCAGGTGGGACTCCCAGTGGATGGCTCGACATTGCGGCTTTACTTTTCAGTTGTTGTTTTCCCTTTCAAGTTGTACTTTACTTTCAGTTTGGGTTTGTATTCTGACCCACTTACTTTCCGCACTTACTGTTGTACCCAGTTTTTTACTTAGTGTTTACTTCTTTCTGCTTGCTCTGTGGTGTTTGTGGTTTAATTTACAAAGGCAATGCCTTCCCTTTTTCTAGGATTTACGCCTTGGTGATAGTCGCGAGCCCCTGGCCTATGGAAGGCGGGATTGGGGTAGTCACGACATGGGCCCCGAGGATGGGTCGTGACAAATTGGTATCAAAGGAGTTCGGTTCTACCGCAGACTCTGATCTTTCTTCTATGTGAAGCAATAGTGTTAAGCATATTTAGTGTGGTTATCAGTCCTGGGAGTCCAGTGTTGGTGCGGCGGCCGACGTATCCGTACACCAGGACCCTGACTTCTGATTTCCAACTTAATGCACGAAAACATTGATTGCGTGTGTGTTTCAAGTTTTCTTTGTGATTACTTTGTGTCAGCTCACCAGGTATACTGTTCTGACCGTGACGCATCTGTTTCCTTTTCAGGATGGCCCCACGACGGCAGCCAGCTAGGGTTCGGAGAGTTGAGCGTGACGATAGCCCGCCGAGCGACGAGGCCTCGGTGCAGGGCCCTTTGACAGTTGAGGCACTGGCGGTACCTTTACCCGCCGAGCCACTGATGCTTCCAGCACGAGCCGCTGACGATGCACGTCGCCTCAGTGCATAGCATGAGTTCCAGCTCCAGAAACTGCCCAGGTTCTGTGGGGAGACGGACACCCAGGTAGCCGAGGACTGGCTGGAGGCAGTGGTGCGAGTTTTCCGGTTAGTGAGGACACCAGCAGACCTCATGGTGATCCTCGTAGAAAGCCTACTACACGTAGCAGCAGTCCGATGGTGGAGCTTGATGCTCTAGGTGCACAATGAGGCATCTCTTCTCTGGACAGACTTTGAGGGCCTCTTCTGCTCAAAGTTCGTCTCGGCCACCCTCTGTGCAGTACGCATCCAGGAGCTTCTTCAGCTGTGGCAGGTTAGCTTGACGGTCGCCCAGTACTCGGCGAGATTTACCGATCTCTCTCGCTACTCGACCGACATGGTACGGGACCCATTCTTCCGGGCCCGGACCTTTGAGCAGGGATTGATACCTGAGATCAGGGCATCGCTGATCTCCCTCAGCATTCCGACTCAGGCAGGAGTACTGGAGCGAACCCTTTTGATCGAGAGCTTTCTTGTTGAGCCATCATCAGCAGCGAGACCTACTGTGGGGCGGCACATAGTAGAGTATTCTGCAGTAGGCAGTCGACGGATGACTCAGGGGTCCAGGAAGACTAGACCCTCATGCAGACGACCTCAGGACACTGGCTCAGCAGTGCGGGGCACATAGCGTGGAGCCAGTCTTTCGAGAGGCAGGCAGTGCTACACATGCGGCGGGCAGGGCCACATGACTCGTGACTGCCCGACCCACCGTGACGAGGAGTAGCAGACAGTTGAGGGGTCACCCAGGCAGAGGCAGAGGGTCGACCGTGGCGGTCCTCAGGGAGAAGGCGGACGAGGCAGAGGAGCTGGCTGAGCAGCAGGTGGTGGGCGACGCTTTGAGGCTCTACCACCACCACCACCAGGAGGTCCACCCCGGCCATAGGGAGCTGGCGGGCAGAGATAGGTACAGCTCCAGGCAGCGGAGGCCTACGACCACGGCGCGCTCGAGATGATTTGAGGTATGATCTGTGTCTATTCCACCCTTGCTGCAGTTCTTATAGACACAGTAGAAAGTCACTCTTTCATAGCTGCTACCCTTGTTCGGAGCTCGGAGATTCCGACAGAGCCGTTGGCTCGATCCTTACAGTTAGAGACTCCTACGGGATCAGACTCGACGATTATGCACTGGTGCCCGCAGTGTGAGATTACTCTATGAGGCGAGAGCTTCGGCTGGGATCTTCTTGTAGCGGCGTCGAGGCCTTACGACATCATCTTGGGCATGGATTGGTTATCTAGAGTCCATGCACAGATTGATTGTATTAGGCGCAAGGTGTGATGTGTATGCACCGACAGGAGCAGGTTCACCTTCACCGGCGAGAAGGGAGCCTTCGCAGCACAGGATGGAATTCCACATAGGAGAGGACAGACCATCACTCATCAGTTGGCTAGCCTCATCCTAGGAGCAGTTGACATGCGGAGTCCTAGTTTTCCTGCAGTGGTGGATCAGTATGCGGACGTCTTTCCCAACGACGTTCCAGGGCTACATCCACACAGAGAGGTAGACTTTTATATTGACCTGTACCCCAGGATAGCCCCGATATCGACTCCAGCATATCGGATGGCCCCCGCTGAGCTTCGAGAGCTATGGGTACAGTTGGAGGACTTGCAAGGCAAGGGGTTCATCTGACCCAGTGTTTCACCCTGGGCTTCCCCGATATTGTTCACCAAGAAGGCAGACGGGAGCTTGCGACTTTGTGTCGACTATCATCGCCTGAACCAAGTGACGGTGAGGAAAAAGTATCTGCTACCGAGGATTGATGACCTCTTCGATCAGCTCAAGGGAGCACGGTGGTTCTCGAAGATAGACCTCAGGTCAGGCTATCATCAGCTCAGAGTTAGGGACGAGGACATGCAGAAGACGGCCTTCAGATGTCGGTATGGCCACTATGAGTTCTTGGTTATTCCATTCGGCGTAACCAATGATCCAACAGTGTTCATGGGCCTCATGAACAGGATCTTCCAGCCATACCTCGATCGATTTGTCGTAGTCTTCATCGACGACATTTTGATTTACTCTACGACTGAGGAGGAGGACGCCTACCACTTGCGTGTTGTACTAGACACACTCATAGAGCACCATCTTTATGGAAAGCTCTTGAAGTGTCAGTTCTGGTTACGCGAGGTCCACTTCTTGGGACATGTCATCTCTGAGGTGGGAGTTGCAGTGGATCCTGTGAAGATCGAGGCAGTACTAGCTTGGGAGCCACCCAGGAGCATGACGGAGGTGCGGAGTTTCTTGGGACTAGCCGGGTACTATCGGAGATTTGTGCCAGACTTCTCCAGATTTTCAGCACCACTCTCAGATTTTATGAAGAAGGGGAAACCCTTTGTGTGGTCTGACAGATGTTAGCAGAGCTTCCAGGAGCTGAGACAAAGATTGACCAGCACCCCTATCTTGAGGTTGCCTGAGGAGGGAGTAGGGTATGTAATCTACTGTGATGCATTAGAGACCGGACTCAGAAGTGTCTTGATGCAAGAGCGGGTAGTGATCGTCTATGGATCACGTCAGTTGAGGCCGCATGAGCATAACAATGCTACCCATGACCTGGAGTTAGCAGCAGTGGTCTTCGCTCTGAAGACATGGAGACACTATCTGATGGGCGAGCGCTTTATAGTCTTTTCTGACCACCAGAGTCTCAGGTACATCTTTTCTCAGAAGGACATAAACCTGAGACAGCAGTAATGGCTCGAGTTTCTCCAGGACTGTGAATTTGAGATATTCTATACTCCTGGGAAGGGTAACGTGGTAGCTGATGCTCTCAGCAGGAGGATGGGCATTCAGCTACTTGAGGAGGCGATAGAGTAGCTAGCCACCTTGGGGATATCCTTCATGGATAGAGATGGAGCAGCCTTCCTTCAGTCACTCACAGTCACTCCTCCACTACTGCAGCGGGTCAGAGAGGCACAACGTGGGGATGCTGACTGTGAGACGTGGCGTGCAGAGATATCCTCAAGACAGGCACCTGATGGTTTCTCCTTTGGAGCAGAGCACGACATCCTTTTCAGAGGGCATACCTTAGTACCAGTTGCTTTACAAGAGGAGGTGTTGAGAGAGTTTCACACTTCTCCTTTGGCAATACATCCTGGAGTGGCGAAGATGTACCAGGACCTCAGATGACAGAACTGGTGGCCAGGCATGAAGAAGGATGTGGCAGAGTTCGTTTCTCGATGCCTCACCTGCCAGCAGGTGAAGGCAGAGCATCAGGTACCAGCAGGCTTGGTACAGCCCTTGGAGGTCCCAGAGTGGAAGTGGGATGGGATATCTATGGACTTCGTGACTGGACTTCCATGCACTTCCAGAGGTCACGACTCCATCTAGGTTATTGTCGACCGACTCACCAAGTCGGCTCACTTCTTACCCATCAGAGAGCAGGGCTCAGTGGAGATCTTGGGACGTCTCTACTTTCAGGAGATTGTACGGCTTCACGGTGTGCCATCATCTATAGTCTCCGATCTAGATTCTCGCTATACTTCCCGGCTTTGGAAGGGGTTGCAGGAGGCGTTCGGGATGCAGCTACGTCTGAGCACCGCCTTTCACCCATAGACGGATGGTCAGATGGAGAGGACCATTCAGACTCTCGAGGACATGCTCCGTGCATGTGTCCTCGACTTTGGTCGTAGCTGGGAGGACCACATACCCTTAGTGGAGTTTGCGTACAACAACAGCTACCACTCCACCATCGGGATGGCACCATATGAGGCGTTGTACGGCTGACCTTGAAAATCTCCTTTGTGCTGGACAGACCCTGGGTAGTCAGCACTTATAGGACCATAGATGGTCTGGGCCACGATAGAGAAGGTCCAGATCATCCAGGAGCAGATGAGGACAGCTCAGAGCCGACAGAAGTCTTAAGCTGATAGGAGGCGGAGGCCACTAGAGTTCGAAGATGGCGACCATGTTTTCTTGTGTGTCTCACCTCGACGTGGTTTGTGGAGATTTGGACGAGGTGCAAAGTTGTCTCCATGCATCATCGGACCATTCCAGGTCCTCAGCAGGATTGACAAGGTGGCTTATCATCTGGCTCTACTACCTCAGTTGCACCGGGTGCACGATGTCTTCCACGTATCCCAGCTGAGGAGATACGTGCACGACCCGACGCATATCATTGAGCATGGGGAGCTAGACGTTGATGATGGGGCGACTTTTGCGGAGGTTCTGGTGGAGATCGAGGATCGACAGGAGCGATTCCTACGTGGACGGTCGATTCCTCTAGTGCGCATCAGATGGCAGCACGGGAACCTCTAGGAGAGCACTTGGGAGCGGGAGGCTCAGATGTGTGCTCAGTACCCACATTTGTTTCCCTAGTTTATGATGTATCTTTACGGGGACGTAAATCCCTGATTTGGGAGTGATTTAAAGACCCGTAAAATTCAAGGAAATTTTTTTCTTAATTTTCTTTGGATTTTTTCAAGAACACAGTTTCTGACGGCACCTGATTCTGAGGCCCGGTGTGACCAGAATCATTTCCCAAAGTTTGGCTCGGGTACGTTCAGTGAACGAACGAGCGAGTTTTTTTAACTTTTGAACCGGTACTCAGAATCAAATTCTGAGGGTACCGATGGAATCGCAGCGCCGGTATTTTCTTAGAAATGCCTCTTCCGGAGTTGTGTTTTCTCGGGTGTGGTTTTTAAATTTTTGGGGTTAAGTTAAGAAATAAAATAAAGTGGTGCGACAACTTTATTTTTATTTCAATTTAAAGCCACTTAAAAGCCACTTAAATCCACTTGATCTAAGTTGAAGTGGATAGGGTTCAATCCAAAATATCCTACCCTCTTGGTAGGATATTTGTGAGATGGGGACCGCACGAGCCCCACCGTTTCTTTTCCTCTAAGTAACGCACCCGCGAAAACTCCTCATTAATGAAAGTCAACTGGGGAGTTTTCTAAAACTCTTAAACGCTCCTATTAAATGGATGGTTAAGTCGTTACCATTAATTCACAGAATTAATGGTTCGTTACTTAACATGTTTTCAAACTGTTGGCATAATAATAAAATAAGACCAACACCTTTTCTTTTTGTTGACGGGTTGATTGTTGAGAGGATTTGGAGAATTTGTACCTTCATCCTCCTCGCAAAGAAAGCGAAGAACGCGAAGAATGTGAATAACGCAAAGAACGCCGAACTCTCGGAGATCGACGACGCGACTCCGTGTTCCACGACACCGACGATTCTCCTTCGACGACGATTCTTCCGCGACATTCTTTCCCCGCGACAAATCTTCGATCAACTGCGTGAGGTAGGAGTTTTCAAATCTTTAATTCCTTTGTGGATTTTATCCTTAACATGGATTTAATTCGTGAAATTAAATCCGTGTGTTTTCTTTAAACCTCGGAGATCGTCGACGCGACGCCCTTCCGCGACGACGCGACGCCCTTCCACGACGCAATGATCATCTTCTTCCGCGACGGTCAATTCCGCGAAGAACTCTCGTCCGATGACAGCTATGAGGTAGGGGTTTTATTTGAGAATAATTTTTATTCCCATGGTTGTTCCTTCTAAAACAAAGAACCCAGAACAAAGTTCAATTTTAATTTATTAAAATTGTGCCTTGCTTTGTTTTTCATGTGTTGAATATTTTTTTCCCAACTGTTATCACCTAACGCGGAGGGTGCGGGCCAAACAAACACGGCCCGACAACCCTCCGTAGTTTTTCATTGATGTGTGGATTAACGGCGTTTACGAAATGGGATCAGAATGGTTATTGGAAGCCTTCACAACAGATCTCGGATCCCGGGAGATCCGTAGGTGCAAACTGCGTGCAAATCAGACCACCGGAGCGCGTCCGGTGGTCCGCAGAAACCCCCGTCGGCGCGCCATGCTGGCACGGCGGCACCGGCGGCCGGCACCGGCCGGCCCCCAGGATGTGGCGGCGCCCGGCGCACCGCCGGGAAGACCCGCCGCAGCTGAAGCAGCAGCAGCGCTGGCCGGTCCCGCGGCCGCGTGGGACCGCGGAGGAGGGACGCGGCTCAAGCCTGGTCCGGGTGTCATGGAGCGGCCCCCGCATGGGGGCCACGGCTGCCTTGCGCGGCGCCTGGCCAGCGCCAGCGCGCCGGTCGGGCCGTGCTGGCCGGGTCGGACCTAGACCCGGGTCGGGTCGACCCGGTTCGGGCCGACCCAGGGGGGTTGGGTCGGGTCGGTCCAGGCCCAGACCCCCCGTTTTCGGACCTTTTCAGTCTTTTGCTCATAACATGAGCTTCGGGCCTCTGATCGATGCACTGTCAGCGGAGATGCGATCCTTGGATCGAGTCGGTAGTTTCGGTATATCACACTCAAGGTTTAGGAATACTTTGGGTTCAGCCGGGTTGGTTCGTACACGAAACCAACCGGGCCCTCGGAGCGGAAACGCTCATATCTTGAGCTACAGATATCCGATTGAAGTGTCGTTGACTTTGTTGGATTCGTCTAAGTGATACAGATCTTTTGGATTACTCCGCCCGAGGTTTGGATGCAGGTGGAGTACGGTCGGGTTGGTTTTGGCTTAAAAACCAACCGGGCCCCTAGAACGAAAAAGCCAATAACTCTCAGACCGGGCGTCCAATTGACGCGTCGTCTGCGACGTTGAGTTCCTGTTGTCGATACGGAACTTTTGGATACATCAACTCTGTACTATGTGTCAGTTGATGTATCAGCCTCTCGGCTCGTGGAGCGGACCCTCCCAAATGAGCTTGCTGTGTGCGGAAACCCTAGTGCTGGCTGCGACTACGACGACGACGATAGTACAGAGATCCTCAGTGGATTTGACGACGACTGTGCAGAGATCCTCAGTGGATTTGACGGTGACGACTACAGCACTCAGAAATCCTTTGTGGGTCAGTGCTACCAGTCCTGTGTGGGTCTGATCCTGTGTGGGTTAGCGCTCAGTGGTCCTGTGTGGGCCAGCGCCTACAGATCCTGTGTGGTTCTGATCCTATGTGGGTCTTTGCGGGGGTTAGTTACCTATCGATACTTTGTGGGTCAGATCCTTTGTGGGTCATTGCGGGGGTTAGTTACCTATCGATCCTTTGTGGGTCAGATCCTTTGTGGGTCAGATCCTTTGTGGGTCATTGCGGGGGTTAGTACCTATCGATCCTTTGTGGGTCCGACAGCTTAGATGAATTAGTGGCAATATCTGGTCATCTTTATTGTCATATGAAGAAGTATACCTGTGTGAGATGAAACCCTATTTTGCTTTCCTTTGTGGATTGTGTTGTGTTATCCTGTGTGGATTTACGTTTTCCTTTCCTGTGTGGACTGGATTGTACTTGGGCTCGGATGTTGGAGCCGAACGAGAATTGATGACTTAGGTATATGTATGGGCATATACCTAAGCAGTGTTGGATGTTACTTCTTGATTGCATCTTTCCTTTTTGGATTATCCTTTATGGATTCTGGGAGACCTTCGGGGGTCTCGGGGTCCCTACTAAGTATCTTATAATCACCCCTACACAGGCTATGCCCGCACTACGTTGTGTTGGTTGCAGACGACGGACAGCACTGATCGTGGTGGAGGTTTGCATTGCAGGATGGTACCTGGAGGTAGACCACTGGGCGGGATCTACTCGGAGTGGTCGGCTGGACCCAAGGAGCAGTGGAGGATATCTGTACCCACCCTTCATGCGGTACTCCTAGTGGATGGCTCGACGTTGAGGCTTTACTTTTTAGTTGTTGTTTTCCCTTTTGAGTTGTACTTTACTTTCAGTTTGGGTTTGTATTCTGGCCCACTTACTTTCCGCACTTACTGTTGTACCCAGTTTTTTACTTAGTGTTTACTTCTGCCTACTTGCTCTATGGTGTTTGTGGTTTACTTTACAAAGGAAATGCCTTCCATTTTTCTGGGATTTATGCCTTGGTGCTAGTCGCCAGCCCCTGGCCTATGGAAGGCGGGCTTGGGGTAGTCACAGCACGGGCCCCGAGGACGGGTCGTGACAAGTTGTTAAATTTCAAATGGTGTGTTTTAACCTTTTTAAAAGGTGGGTTTTGTTCTCTAAAAAACTTGTTTTTCATAAAGGGTGTTTTAGGCCTGATTGGTGATTTTGTGGAAAATGGTTGAATTGAAATTTCTCATAGGATGATTCTCTTACATTTTTAATTTGTAATGTTGTATAAGGTCCATACTGAGAGGATATCCTGTGATCAAATGGTTGAAAGGAAATATATTTTTCTAGGGGGTGGATCACTAATTATTTTTTGTATGAATTTCTTGTGTATGATGTATGTGAATGTTATTGGATTCTTAGTTGTCATTTGATAGCACACCACCACTTTATTCTTACCAAGGTAACCTAGTATTAATTGTGTATTTTCAGTGATAGTTACTACAATAGATTATTATTTGACTCTTTCCTATGGCCCCTAATATGGAATTTGTTTTATTATTATTTATGGGATAGTTCCCCTAGGTCAGGCTCAGTATAGTTCGATCAAGCACCTAGGAGAGATTTGATTTCATCGAGTGATGAATGCCTTTGGGATGACTTAAGATTTATAATATGGTCTAGATAATTCAACTAAGATCTTAGGATTTTCCTGGTCTTTGTGAACTAATTTTTCTCTAGCAGATGATTGATTTTCCTTATTTTTTTGTTATTCTTGTGTGTTATTTTTCCATTATCATTATTATGTGATTATTGTTATTTTTTTCGTATATTGTGAACTTATTGGCTAAAATTTATGAGTTATCTTTCAATGGATTATGGAAAATTATTTAAAAATGCTTTACACTTTTTTCTCACGTCAAATAAAGCATTATCCTTTCTTTTTTGAGATGAAAATGGTTCCGGCATTGAAAGGAATGTGGTATTAAATCGATAAGGTCAATAGACCATGTTTTTTCTAAAGGTAACATGTGTGGATGATATTAATTTTATATATTTTATTTAAAACGTGAATATAATGTTTCCCTATTTAATGGAAGTGTGTTGGTAATATATTTGGTTTTGCAGAAATAATGATAATTAATACTCAAGCATATAGTTATTTCTTGTTTTTATCTTTTGGTGTAGGTTCCATCATGGTTTCGATCACTATGAGTGATGGTTGGGTTTTGTATTAAATATTGACCCTTGGGATCACATTGAGATGCCATGGTCATCAGGTTTAGATTGGGTTTTGTTAGTCAGTTTTGGTTGTATTTTTAGTTTTTGTATAAATGATGTTCATATTGGTTGTATATTTTTATTTTTATTTTATATTTATTTTAACTATTTAGTTTTTTTATATGCCAAAATCATTCCCTTTAATTCTCAATTGATTTCACTCACTAGTTACTAGCCCAAGAGAATCGAGAAAACCTCTCAGGCCTTATCTCAGGATGAATCGAGAGATCTTTTCAGGATTGACTTGGTTAGTTTGTGAACAATTCAATATATTTAAAATATTTTGTTACACACAACACTGATTTTAGCTTTCCTTACACACAACAATTATTTTCTTTGACAGCTTTCATTATACGGTATACCAAGTTTTACTGAAATATATTATACTATTTACATTATTATAAAATATTACCATTATTTGTTCAGCTAGAGGGAATAAATAGTGCTACATAAAATATGAAAATTATTAATAACTATTGATTATAAATAAAATATGAATCAATTAAAATAAAAATTAATATTTTTTTATAAATCACTATTTTTATAATGAATGGATTAGACATTATTTTTTAACATGATTAAAATATAATTTTTACAACTTATATATACATTATTTTAAAAAATAAACAACAATTTTGAAATATTAATATTAAAATTATCCTAGGATGAATTTTTTCTATTTTTCATAAATGTTCCATTTTTAATTAATATTGAAAAATACTGAATTTTAATTCAAAATATCCTTTTAATTTAAATTATTAATTAAATTAAATTAAATTTTAAATTAGTTTTAATTAAAATTTTAACAATTCTAAATCTATTAATATAATTAAGTTTGTTGAAATAATTTTCAAAATTAATTTTTATTGAAAAAAGTTATATACTTTTGACCATTTTCACATCGTTAACCCACTTTCTCATCATGTCTGTAGAAACAATATTAAATTAATTTTTGAATCTTTTATGATTTAAATTTATAAATATTGATTCAATATTTTTAATAATCATAAATTATAATTTGTAATAAGATCCACACTATTTTTTTCAAAAATTATTAGTGAATACATTAAAAATTAATTACCATGGTTAAGGTAAAAATTGATTTATCAATGGGATAAACAAAAAAATAAGTGTTAGAAATGTCCTCAACACTTATCCAAAAACAATTGGATGGACATACTTATACCTTATATATTATAGTATCTATAATTTCCTATTATGGAATTTTTTTCATGATATAAACTTTTGTATTGTTGAATCATTCATGGTATTAAAAGTATTCTACTCAACTCACTAATAAATTGTCACCCAATATACTATTTTCTTCACACCTTCTCATCATTTTGTTTAGGCCAATACATTACCAAATCACTTCAAAAATTCCCTTTTTTCATCATAAAATTATCATATTTTGGTTACAAATCCATCCTATGAAGTAATTATGTGCAAACCTATGGAGGATACCTGATGAAGAGGTAACGTTCCTCAATGAGAATCTTTATTTTATTTCTTCAACTTTATCCTTATATAATTTTTAAAACATGATGATACAATAACCTAAATATTATATATATATATATATAAACTTATTTATGTTCAATTAATATCTGAAAACAACCTCTACTTTCATCAAATAGGTTACAAAATCACGGTTTATGTGCATAGTGGGCAACCACCACGTGAACTGATGTCTTTAATTTTTTCCTTACCGACATTCCTAGTTGGGTATGATGAAGGATATATTGTGTGTGTGTGTGTGTGATATTTATAATATATTTAATACTTTTTTAGTCATTATATCATATATTTATATTAAAATATATACATTCCATTTAATAGAACATACAATAACGTCGCTCGTGTGTATAGTGAACCACCACCTCACAAAGCTTTGTGATTTTCCTTTCAATAACTCTTCACACAGATGGGGATAAGGATAAATAAAATGATAATATTTTATATAAATAAAATAGTTATAATATTCATTACATTTTCATCATTATTCAAATATAATATATAATTTTCTTTTGACTCAAAAAGAGATGATAACATTGTTCGTGTACGTGTGGACTACCGCCTTCACAAAGTGATGTGATTCTATTTTCATCATCAAACCAAATTGATGAAATATATAAGATTAATTAAATAAATAATATGATATTAAAATATTATAATCACTTTTAAAAGACAAAAAATTACCGATTCATTTCCATATGATCCTGGAAAAATGGAAATGTCACCATGTATACATAAGAGCTACTGTATTCATAATCATAACATAATTCATTTCTCCTAAACATAATTCATGATTGATTTAAAAGTATAATTGATGTATAAATATAATAATTACTTACTGATTATTATTTTTATTATTATATAACTATATAATATGGAAAGAATCATAATTTTCATTAAAAAGCTTGAATGGGAAAACAAGGTAGTTAATACCCAAAACAATAGAAATAATGAAAGATGATAAAAAAAGGTGATAATATGTTATAAAAGGATCATTTGTGATACTATATATGTTAATATAGTTATGTTACATGTTAATAAATCTTTTTAAAAATCTATATAGGTTCCTAAATCACAATTAAACTAAAGTATGTTTGAGGTAAGGTATTTGGACTCAATTTCATTTCACTAAGGAATATTGTAATGTTATACAACTAATTTCATTTATATAGTGTATATAATTCCCAATTAATAGGTAATATCATGAATAATTAATAACTCTTGTTATTTTTAGTTTTGAATTTAATTTTTCATCTATTCATATTTGAATTAATAGTAACCAAGTGGTAAAGAATTTCATAAATCAGTTTCTTTTCATTGGGTCATATTACTCTTTCATAGTATTTGATATTCTAAGAGTATCTGTGTGATGAATTGTGACCATATATTGTAGTATTTAACCTATTTTAATGCATATTTAAAATTGATACACATAATCTATTAAATTATTAATTCACAATTCAATGTTTTGATCATTTTAAGGGATTTTTTCAAAATCTTATTCAAATCGTGATTTTTTATTCTTGAAATTCAGTTGAAATAAATTTTATCATCATTACATAATAAAACTCTTCTATTTATTATCCTCTAATAATTAATGATCATTTTCAATCACTAGTACTATTTTTTCACTCTATGGTACTTAAAATAATATAGAATATATATTTAAGAAAACTCAAATTCATTTCTATCTTCTATCAAAAATATATTTTCAACAAGAGGCATGTTTTAATTAAATATTTTCAATAATGATTTGAAACTTTTAAACATTATTTATTAAAATAAATTTTACCCATTTTTACTATTTTAAAAATATTTTAATGAAATATTATATAATTTTCAAAACTATTCTCATTTTGATTTTATGGAAAATGTAAAAGGAATGGTCTTATTATTTTCAAAATAAGTCACTTTATTATCCTTTTTATAGTGAAAAGGTAATTATATTTTTAACGTGTACGACAAGTAAGGAACTTCCCACCATCATGAACATTATTTATATAAATATTCCATTTCTTGTTTACAATATGGTTTTTAAATTCTTTTTTTTTCTAAATATTTTTTAAATTCTTGATAATTAAATGTTATTTTCAAAGAAATGGATTTTAAAAATGTTTTTGGTCTTAAAAAATTATCTTCAAAATGAAAATCATATTTTACTCAAGAATGTTTTTAAAGGACATTTATGGTATTTTTATTCTTCAATGAAGACAATTTTTTATTCATACTACAATATTTATATGTTTATTTAATCATTATTAATCCTCTGGATGGTTTATAATTATTATATCCAAGGATATTATTGAAAATAACTTCATTGATTCATTTTTTATTCATTAAAATGCCCATGAAATATTCAGTTTCCTTTGAAAACTATGAATTAAATTTCCCCTAAATATCCATACTATTTATCTTGGATATATTCATTTTCTAAACAGTATGAAATTTTTACATACAATTTTGGCATTGAATATTTATTGGTTGACATGGGAAATATTGATAAATCGATATCCCTTACTAAATCCAGATATTTGATGTTAAGTCATGTTGATTCATTAATTAAATAAATATTTTGATACATGAGGAATACATTGGATCTACTATGAAGGGTTGGTAAATGTAATATATAGACCCTAATTCATTAGTATGTCTCATAAGAAAAATCAGTAATTTGGCATTAAATGGGTTTTATCTATAGTTTAAACCATCTTGTAAGAGGTCTTCACAGTACATGTATCATATTACTAAGACATGACGTCCAATAATTAAGAATTTCCTTCATTCAGAATTCATTTATTATTATCCCTGAAATTTTAACAATGATAATATCTATGGATTCATTTAATTTTCAACTATTGATTAAATATAATGTGTTTTTTTATTTACCTCTGTATATTTATTATTCCTTATCTAGTTATGATAGTCAGGTAATTAATTAAATGGAATGTGTTTTGGGTTATTTACCTTTCCGTTTTGGTTATTATCCGTGATATTTTTACATTGATAATATCTCTTAGTGTACATTATTATTATTTTATCTATTACATATCATTTTTGTTCAGTTATATACCATTTCCATGTTGATTATTCTTTTTAATTCATTATATCTTCCACACTACATAACACTTACTGAGAAATTCGAGCTTATCCTTATTTTGTTTCCTTTCCCAATAATCCATGAATTCTAATATGTTTAATATGATGTATTTTCTATGGGGAATAATGATATTCCCTATATAAATTATGCTGTATTTTTTTCCCTTATAGTGACCTAGAGCCATGTATCTTAGAACTAGTGTCTTCTTTATTACGTTGGAAAAAGATATATGGAATCACATGAGGAAATTTACAAATTTCAAATTACCAAAAATAGTATAGATTATTATAATAAATTATTTATATTATATAAATGTTTAAGTATAAATATTTCTAAACTTTTGGTGTTAATATGAATAACATATAAATAATAATGAAGTAATATCATTACATTGAAGTGAGACGGGATATTTTATGGATAATATTATATCCAAAGGTTTCACCCTAAAAATATGGAATTAGTAAATAAAATACTATAATTATAATTGATTTACAGTGATGAAAATGAATATCATTAACTTCTGGTAACATATTTTAATAAACCTATTTTTATTATACAGATTTCTGAATATAGATAAAATAAATTCAGATTTAATGTTAAGGAAGTATCCAACACAAATCATTCATTTGGATTATATTTTAATAAAAAAAATGATGAGATTTTATTTATTAAAATTAAATTTAATTTAATACTCTTAATATTTTTCTTCATCCAAGAAAATTAATCTTTTTTTACATGATATGATCTGTAACATCTTGATAATTTATAATAAATACAGTGTTTTATAACATAAAAGATACGCAACACCGAGCATAAATGAACAATGAAATATTAATATATAAATATTATTATTATAAAATAGTCATTGAATCAGAGGGTATGATATTAATTATACAAATTATTGAATTTATTTATAGAGGTCTTACTCAACACAAATTTAATAATTAATTATTAGTAAATATGTATTTAATTTTTCTTATTTCAATTTTATTATTCAAAAATATATTTCTTTCAAAAATGAGTTTAATATATTTCTGTGATGATGTAAGAAATATTAATTTATACCTCATATGTAAATTTAATTTTATAAAATGGTTATATATTTTTTATTACTATAAAAAATTAACTTATGGTGAATGTTTTTGGTTTATATAAAATGTTTTATTTTTCAATGAATAGTGAAAATGAAAGTTTTAATTGAAAATTGTGTTGACTTTTACTGAGTTTACAAAGTCATATAATATTTTTATTAGTTTTTAAAATTTAATTATAACCTTTTATTTAAATATAACCAAATTATATTACTTATAATTTATTTTATTCCAAAATTTCATATAAAATCATTACTATAATTTAAAAATGCATTTTTCTGAAAACAGATTTTCATCAAGTATTGTGGGTTTAATTTCAAATTGAATTCCCCTACGTATAAGAATTTAATATTGAAAAATTAATTAAATATATAAAATCAAGAGGTCCAAATTTTATAAGTTGTTACTGTTTATTTTTTTCATTATAAATAGTAACATTATATAATAATTATCACCATGAAAAGGGTAGATCATAAAATTAAGGTTAAAAAATTATTATAAGGAAAAAATGACATTGAAAATTTCAATTATCCAATTGGTTTATTTTAATTGGTTATTATAAAAATCTAATATATGGCCAAAAGGTTCCATATTTCATTGCATTTGACCTTTATGATATTAAAGTAAATAAAAAAGGTCAAAATGTCACTTTTATATTTTATTTACAATAAAAAACATTTTATGTGGATAAAAAAAAAAATTGATTATAAATAAGTATTCATGATAAAGGAAAATTATTTTCTCATGTTAATATATTAATAATTTTTATTAATGAAATAACTACCTTACTTTCTTAAACAATGCTGACATAAAATTTATTTAATTAATAGATTAATAAAATGAATTATTCAAAAAATATTAAAGGTAATATAATATGATTAAATTATTATGTCCCACAATTTTTTAAAAAAATATATTGTTTTATAGATGTATTAATTTATTATATTCAAACATAATTCCTATAATTTTGGTTTAAAAATCAAAATAAATGAATAGATTAAAAATTGACATTAATGTTATTTATAATCAATAATAGTGTATGAAATCATTCATAATTCCTAAAAATACTATATTCAACCATGTTACTTGGATGTGGTTGAAAATTTCAAACATGTTCAATTTATTAACCAGTATCTATTTGATAGTAACTATCATGACCCTTATAGAGTAAAAAACTATTACAAAAGTAATCATCAAGAAGGGTTAAAACCAAAAGATAACTATTAAATAAGAACCTACAAATGTCAAAAAAAATTGGTATGCGGGAACATAGACAAATAATAATTATATATTATAATTTTATCAGTTTTAATCCATTTTTTCATTAAAAATAATATATGTTGATTTAATATTTTGATAAATTTAAAGAGTGTTCCACCCCTCACTTATGAAGGCCACCTAGTCCCATGTATCCAAAACAGCTATAAAACATTTATTTATTCTTATAAGACATATTAAATTCCCTTCATAAAATATATACCTTATTTATATATGTATTATATTCTTTAGAATATTTTCCTTATAGGGATTTAGATGTAAATAAATGAAATTTATCCAAAGAATATGTATTGCCTTTTATTGAATGTAATAGTTTCATTGGTTCTTATACCTACATTAAATATTATTCAACCATAAAGATAAAATAAAATCACTATCTAAAATATAATTATCTGATGTTATGTTAATGTAATAACCTATATTAATTTTCTCTTCTATAAAATTGCAAATGAAAGCATCATTCAGGTTTATAGTGGACTATAGTCTTGCAGACTTAAGTAATTTATTTCCCATCACCACTTATCCTGGAAGGTAATACTAATGGATTTAAATAATATTTATTATATTAAGATAATATTTATAAATTTCATATCATGACACGCCTCCCCGGGCCATGAACTGTGTCATCTGACCCCATGGGTCTCTTATAATACCTTGGTTGCCTTCCTTGCACACCATATCCTATTACTCGCTAGGGTCGCTTATCAGACTAATGATTTTCCCCACAGGCCAACACATGTCCTTTCCAGTGTGATTTTTCCTCACTCACACACACCTGGGGAAACTTCCCAGAAGGTCACCCATCCTGATCACTACTCCAAGCCAAGAATTTTTAACTGTGGAGTTCTAATCAAGCAGGCTCCCGAAAAGGAAGGTGCACCTTGTTGACATGGGTTGTAACATTTATCCTTTAAAGTCTCACATTTCTAGGGGTGTTACATTATCCAACCATTTAAAGAAAAACTCCCTCATTGTGGACCCCAAGCCTCAAACCCAGGGAGTGCCTAAGCACTTCTGGATGGGCATTGGATCTGATGCCATTTATCATGACCCGTCTCCCCGGGACATGAACTGTGTCATCTAACCCCATGGGTCTCCTATAATACCTTGGTTGCCTTCCTATCACACCATAGGATATTACTCACAAGGGTCTCTTATTAGACTAATGATTTTCCCCACATTCCAACACATGTCCTTTACAGTGTGCTTTGTCCTCACTCACACACACCCTGGGAAACTTCCCATAAGGTCACCCATCCTGATCACTACTCCAAGCCAAGCATTATTAACTGTGGAGTTCTAATCAAGTTGGCTCCCAAAAAGGAAGGTGCACCTTGTTGACATGGGTAGTAACGTTTATCCTTTTAAGTCTCACATTTTCAGGGGTGTTACATTTCTAAGAAAAATATATCACCTATTTACCTACCTATCCATTCAATGAAAAATGATAATATCATCCATGTCAAAATCTAGTCTACCACCTCCATGAAATGATGAGATTCATTTTTCATCACCACATCACATGGATGAAATATATATGTTAATTCATTGAAAAATATTTTTTATTATATAATTATAATTAATTAAATATAAAATAACACTTTTATTTTTTCCATCATGATCCTGAAAAAATGGAAACATTACTTATGTGTACATTTTACCTACCATTTTTATGATTATAATGTAATTAATTTTTGATAACCATTTTCATGGATGGTTTTAAAGTTATATTTGATTTATAATAATTATAATTGGTACATGATTATTTTTATGAATATTAAGGTATAATGACCACATTGACCACAGTTAACATACTTAAGTATGTTTTTAATTATGATTTGAACATCATCAAAATGTCCGATATTAATTTAATTTAATGGGTAATTTAATTAAAAATTGTATTAAATAAGATAAATGTAATGATATAAATGAAAATGGATACTGAGTAATTAAATAATTATGATCATTTTATTATTTATTATGATAAATTACATATGTGATGAGTCGGGATTAGGGTAAGGGGCATTCTTTAAAAATTCCTCTTTAAAGGTTTCTATTCCAAATATTCTATTCCTTGCCCATGTTATTATATATGATTAAAATAAATATATAATTTTTTATTAAATGGATGATAAAATTTAATTATTATTCTATTTGGTGTTTTTGATGATATTAAAATTGAAATCTCTTTATGGTTTTTTGTGAGGTATAATTTACTTAATCCTCATTAAATTTTTTTTAATGATTTATTTTTAAAATAATTCTCTTCAATGTCCATATTATTATAAATATTTTATAAATAAATTTATATGTAAATTTATTATGTATAATGAAGATTATATGTTCCATTAAAAATTCATTCAATGGTTTTAAAATAATAATCTTGTTACATTTTTTACACATAATGTTTAAACATTCTTTAAAAAAGAAAAAAATGTTTTGTTTTAACAAATACAAAAACAATGGAATTTTTCCACCACCATAATTGTTATCGTATTATTTTTATACTTTTTAAACTTCCATTTGTCGTCAAAGAAATTCCCTTATTCTGGTATTCCTAGTTATTTTGAAAAACTATATTAAATTGAATGGGTATTTAGATATTTGGAAATGTTTTACCTATGGGTGGAAGGGATATCTCTGAACTATCCTTTTTAGTGGGGTTTAAACTATTTCTCTCAAACTCAATTATTATATGTTTTATAGTTATGTAATGATTTCAAATTATATATATATATATATATGTGTGTTTCCCACATATATACCTTTCTTATTTTCCTTCCCTTAATGTGGTAATACATGCCTTATATTCATTTCTAAACAGAATTCTTTAAGAAATATATTTTCATTATGATGTGGAGCAATATTATACCACCCATTATATTACAAGAGTAATTTATATGTTTTTACTTATGATTGATTTAATATTTTTTATAAAACACAATCATGATCATATTATTATCTGTGTGACCAAATAGTTCTTTAATGCAATGCGAAAATATTATGTCTCATGAGATATTATGATTGAGATTATAGAGTACACCTAATAAACTATGTGACTCCATCCACAATATGATATTGTTTTGGAATATATCCTTGAAAAAGATGTATGTCATCTTTTTATTTCATACAGAGTTTCAATTTTCGAGGATCTTATGATACCATGTTCATTATGTTATTATTCTAAATGATTACTCATGATCTTCTATTTAAAGGAATGTATATGGTACTGTATAAGAGTGAAATGTATATTATTATATAAAAAAATGTTTTTATAATTCATTCATGATTGTAAAGGGACACTTTGGATTTTTTTCCTTTAGGAATTATTATGAAATTTTTTATGAAAAGAACTATCCAGTAATGTTTATTTCATGTATATTTTTTTATTGTGAACAATGTTTAATTTTGAAAATGAAAAATATTTTATGAGTATTCATTAACTAATGGGTTTATTTTATTCATATTATATGTCATTTAAAGATATTTTTTTTCCATACCATTTTTTAAAATATTTTTCAATAGTTTTTAATGATGAGTATGGGAAAAGATAAAGTCATGAAGAAAATTATTAATATATTTCATGAAAATAAAACATCTTAAATATTAGATACTTTTTTGGCGGAAAATGGACATTAAGTGGATGTGTACACTTGGTGATGAAATATTTATTTATGTAAGGCTGATATATTAATTCTATAATACTTTAATCCATAATGTTTCTTGAATATAAAAAACATATTCATGAATTAAAATTCTATACTATTAAATTTTTAAGGATGAGAACATATTGTTATTAATAGAGAGAAATTTTAGATAATATTAATGATTAGGATGTTTTCATGTAACGATAACATAATCATAATGGATACCTTCATGAGTTTATTGATTTAGGGTTCATCAAATGTAAACCATTTTGGGGTTAAAATTGATGTGCTATTAATGTGATTAATGAGATTTTGGGATACATTTTATTGTTTAGATGTATATATGACCCTTAGTTTTAACATGAATTTTTATTTGAGGAATAATTATTTTACATTTTGTATAAATATTTTCAAATGAATTGATAAAATTTAGGATTTATATAATCTATGATATTGTGGTAAATATTAGTTTAATCAATTTGGGAATATATGTTTTATCATATAGATAACCATGATATTTAAATTTGATTTTATTATTCTTGAATAAGGTCTCTATAATTTTGGGAACCTTAAATGGTTATGGTAAATACAATATTGTGATATTTTATTTTAAAAATAATAATTTAATTATCTTTTGGAAGAATATATAATTTTAATGTGGATTTATGGTGATATAAGTTATTAATAGAAATGATTAGAATATTTTGGATATTAAATGATTAGGTAATATTAATGTCTGGTTATATGATAATATGAGTGACTTATTTTGATTGGAGATAAATATTACATTAATCTCCAAATAATATGTAACATATACATGTAATTTTTGGGTTATGAACATGATCACTAATAGTTTTATTATTTTTTATTATTAGTTTTTCAAATCATCTCTGTGGAACACCTTGTGTAAATTTTGAGGTATTTTTTGTTAATGTTGTATTTCGAGATATGATTGTTTATTCATTTTGTTAATTATTGTACAATATCATATCTTTTTTTGTTTTGTATAATGTCGAAATACAATAGGATCATATTATTATCCTTTTTTTATTATACGACATATTATAATATTATTTTTGTTCTTCTAGAATAAAAATATATTCTTGAATAATCATTATTTATTAAAAAATAAGAGACTGTGGGGGAAATTGGACAAAGAATTAAATTATTTTTTAGGTAAGTATATTTCATTTTATTTTTAGTTTATATGCTAAATTAATTCTTAAACTCTAATAAAATGATCTTCAAACAAATATATTATCTTATTAACATTATTAATGAAGAATCGCCATTATTTTTCATATTTCATTGATTTATAAAAATTAAAAATCTCTCGATAATTCTCATTCATATTATTGATTATCTATAATTCCGTCCATAATTATTTTGAAATTAAATTCCACCTCCATATCTATTTTTTAATTTTCCAATATATTTAGGGACCATGTTATTTGTTATCCCAAATAACCATTGTATTTCCCTTTCCCTCTATTCAAAAGGATGTTTAATTAGCTAATTTCAATATGTGGAATTTTAACAAAGGTATTTTCATATGTCAAGTACTTTATTTCAGTGATCATGTTGAAATTTTTAGGATTAAATTTATTAATAGAAGAATGCACATCTAAATGTTATAAAAGAATGATTATGTTCTATAGAATACAATATAGGTAACACTAAGTTAAAAAGAACCAAAAAAATATTGATGTGTAAATATGACCATTATAAACTACATATTGAATTGGCAAGAATGAATATGATTAACATAATTAAGAAACATATTTATAAATTTCCAACTCAAAAAAATTAATTATTAGTTATAAAAAAATAAGTGTTCAATTTTTTTGAAAGTCATTTTAAGTTTCAATAATATGTTTTCTTAAAAATTTATTTTTATTTAATCTTTTGATTATATAATTAAATTAATTTCTTCAAATTATATAAATTTTATCTTTAAAATGACAGATTTTTTAAAAAATATTCATTCTAATATATATTATTGTGAATGTTTGATATTTTTGTGAGAAGATTAATTTTTAATGAATAATGATAACTAATGATTTTTTTTATAACTTTATTTTCTTGTAAAGTGATCAAAAATTAATAATCTCTCTTGGATTTATTTTAAAATTTTATTTTTAAAATATGATTAAATATAATCCCATTATTTTCATTTGAATGAATTTTATATTTTAATTTTCTATAAAAACATTTTTATACATAAAAAGGATTTTTTTTCTAA
The DNA here is from genome assembly GCA_963277665.1 of Viscum album. Taxonomy (NCBI): domain Eukaryota; kingdom Viridiplantae; phylum Streptophyta; class Magnoliopsida; order Santalales; family Viscaceae; genus Viscum; species Viscum album. The sequence goes on from OY728128.1 coordinate 620,114,173, forward strand.
AAAAACTATTTTTGTCTTATTTGAAGGATTTAACATTAAATTAAAATATTATAATTTAATGAATTTAATTATAAAAAATTAATTATATATCTAGAAAAATGAGGTTAAATTAGTTAAATAGGTCACAATTATTTTTAGTCACTATGAATAATAATCATTGTGGATAATCATAATCATGATAAGGGTAAATAATGTTTTTATGGTTTAAAATAATATTATAGAGACTAAAAAGTGACCGAAAAAAATTCCCATATACTATTTGGTATGTTTAATTAATCTATTTCCATCCATTTCAAAATTATATGGCCATTTGGTTCCACATTTCATCGATTTTGACCCTTATAACATTAAAATTAATGATAATGAAAAAAAATCACTTTGTTGCTTTTTATAACTATAACATTTTTTGATAGGAATAAAAACAAATTATGTAAAGTTATGAATATTAATTTGGAAGATAAATTATTTTTTATCTTGGTAATTTATTTCTAATTTTTGTAATAAAATAATTACCTTAAATTATTATCTAATAAGGAAAATAATTTATTTAATTAATAGAAGAAAAAAATAAATGATTCTAACAACATTTAATATCATTTGACTGAATTATATTATTCCAAGATTTTCATAGATAATTATATAATATTATGAATTTGTGAAAGGATTATATTTTTCTTTCTTTTTTGTAATAATATTTCCAACGTAGAATAAAATAATAGTCCAAAAATATACATTAAACATATTTTATAATAATTATATTTTTTAAAATTATATATAATTCCAAAAAAGTCATTTCATCGCCAATTTTATTTGGTTATGGTAAAAAATTTCAATCATGTTCCATTTATTTCATAGTTTTAATGTTATATTTACTATCCTGACTACTAATTTTTAAATAATTTTGTTAGAGTAGTAATCATAAAATGGTTTAATTTAATAAAACTAAACGATAATGGTGAAAAAATCACATAAACGTGTAAAAATATTATTCTATGAGGCCATTTAAACAAATAATAACTTTATATAACATTCTTACCAATTTGTATCCATTTTTAATGAAAGTCAATAAATATTAATTTATTACTTTTAAATAATTTCCAATAGTTCCACTCCCCTCAGTTAGAGTGGGAACCACATATACTCTTTTTTTCACACATTAAAACCATTTTAGTTCATTAAATACACACACAATTTCATTACCAGAGTATATATTATAATTATAGAGGTATTTTTGAAGATTAATTACATCCATAGAGGGATTAAGTTATAAAGAAAAGGTGGTTGTATGAAGAAGTGGTATAGTCTTTAACTGAATATTGTGGTTTTATTTCTTCTCCAACCTCCATAAAATATTATTTTACATAGAAAATACAAAAAAATAAATATATACCATATAATTATATGTTAATATCATATTTTAATAACTTATATTCATCTTATATTCCTTCAAATGAGAAAAAAAACCATCCCTCACGTGTACGGAGGATTAGAGCCTTACATACTGATTTAATATGTTTTCCACCACCACGTCTCATGAATGATTATAATGATAGAAATAATGTAAATATATATATATATATATATATGTGATATTATTTGAATATTTATCATTTTTAAGCATAATATTTAACACATTTTATTACCTTTCTATTCATATAAAAATGATAACAGCATTCATGCATATGTGTGGAATACCACCTTCAAAATGCGATGTGATAGGTTTTTCATCATAACATCACATAAAATATGTATATATATTTTTTTTTAAATTTATGTTTTTATTAATAATATATATACCATTCTATCAGGTTAAAAATAATACTCATCTTATTTCCATAAAAATCATTGAAAATTGTTAATGTTACACATGGATACATATAACATACCATCACCATGATTATAAAATAATTTATTTTTAATAATCATCATTCATGGTTGGATTTAAAAGAATAACTAATGTATATAATGGAAAATTATGTGATTATAAATATTCTTCATTTGATAAAATAATTGCATTATTGATAATAGTTTTCCGACCGATGTAATTTTGTACTTATGAGTTGAATATCATCAAAACACTTCATGAGAAAATATTTGATTAAGTAATTGAATATAAAAAAAATATTAAATAAATAAAAGGAATTATAAATATGATATTAGTTGATTAGAAAGTAAATAATTAACATAAGTTTATTAGTTATGATGATAAAGAAATTAAGTGATGAGTTGGTCATATGTTGTGAGACTTTCTTTCAAAAAAATGCCTTACAATATTTCCATTAAAAATCTTGTTTCCCATTTCTATGTTCTAATAAATTATTAAATAAAAGTATTATTTATTGATAAATTAATGATAACAATTCATTTTGAACAAATTATACGTTATTTAAATATTTTTGAGAAACAATATTCTTTAATGCTTTACGTAGGGGACACTTTACATTAAAACCTAATTTACAATGTTTTAAAGATTTATTTTATAATTATTTATTTTCTATGTATTTATTTCTAAAATTATTTAATATATGAATTTATATTAACATAAATGAATTATAAATAAAAATTTTCTCTCTCATTATATTCTTTAAAAAAATCAAAGAGTAATCTCTTTAAATTTCTTTTATATAATGTTTTTACATTCTTTTTAAAATAAAAAAAATATTATTATAATTTAGTACATACAGTGTTAATAATTTTTTTCACACAGCCATAGTAGTTATTTAGTGTTTTACATGAATTATTTACTTCAATGTTTTATTCAATTAAAACCCAAACTTCCCTTCATTCATATTATATTAAAAAAGTCTTTTAAATGGAGTGAATTTTTTAATATCTAAAATTGTTTTTCTTATGGCTGTAAGGAATATTAACATAATGACCTTTTTCTTTAGTTCATGAAATCGTTCTCTCTAAAATAATTTATACTAGTATTTATTGTTATATAATTATCCAAAATTATATATATTTGTATCTCATACATATAACTATTATAATCTCCCTCCAAATAGAAGGTTAATGAATTCATTCTATTCATTTATCAAATTAATTATTTATGAAATATATTTTGAATATGATATGAGGGAAAATTATGTAACACATTTATTTCCATGGTCAATTAGACTATTTATACCTTATGATTCATTTCCATTTTATGGAATATATATTCAGGAACATGTTATAATTGGTTTTCCCATATAGTACAGTAATTAATTCAGTAAAAACATTGTCTCATACAAAATTATATAATGGATTATTGATTAATCCTAGTCAACTATAGGACTTCTTCCACCATTTGATGTTATCTTGGTATGTGTCGTTTACTTATTCTTATGACATGTTTTATTTTGCTGCCACATTTCCTATTCTTCCATGATCTTATAATAACATGTTCTTTATGTTATACCCTCATGTGATCACTTATAAGAATATGATTAAAGTGATGTATATGTTACTTCATAAGGGTGAAATGTATATTTTTTTGAAAATGGTTTCATAATAAATTCATGAATGCAATGAAACTTTATGTGATTTATTTTTTTCTTTAATATTTATTATGAAATATTTTTATGAAAATATTTGGGTATAAATTTTTTTTAGTTTATGAAATGGTTATTTTGATCCAAAAGTTTAACTTTGAAAATGAGTAATATTTCATATTTATTCACAAACTAACATGACTAATTATTTATTTTTAAATGTTCCTTACTGAGTATTTTTCTCTCATCTCATGTTTTACAAAGTTTTTCATATGGTTTTAAGGATTATTAATGATATGGAAGTGGTAAAGAAGACAAGTTTTAAGATATATCGTGAATATAAATAATTTTATATCTTAAAAAATTCAGATATATGGTAAAAATAGATATTAAATACAAGTGTCCACTTTTTAATGTAATATTAATTTAAATGAGGGTGATGGCCTAATTATATGAAACACAAATTGGTAAAGATATTCAAATATTATAAAATAAAATCATGTCTTACAATTCAATATTATATAACACTTAACATTGTTTCCATACATTATCTCCCAAATTCATTTAGGAATCCAAAATATTAGTCATCAAATTTTATATTATAGAATATTTAGTAAACTCATTCCATTACAAGGGTTTATTTTATGACTATAATTTTTATATTTTTACTACCCATGTGGATGAAATGATTTTGAGAATTTGATAATGTGATGGGTGAGAATAGAATTATATATCCCTCTAATATATTATATAATTTTATATATCTCTTGAGATTAATTGTATTATGTGTGAGCATGATGTTTCCTTTCTTCACAATTATGATGTTACAATTTACACACATGTTTTATGCATGAATATGATTGTATATTTATTCAAAACTATGGGTGGTATTTGATTGTAATGTTTTGATGTTTCATTTTTATCAATATTACAAATTCCACACCCATTTACAATTATTCCCTTTTCGTTTTGATGATGACACCATAATTATGATATAATGATAATTATTTTTTTGACCCCTTACACTAATGATTCATGTTAGTTGTCCCTCCCATGTTTTTACTCCTTATAATGGTATTTTTACTCACCCTTTTTATATATGTAGATCCTCGTATGAATGCATGTGATAATGGGTAAATGTGAGATTTTTTATGAAAATTATTAAGGAATTAAACAGTTTGAATGTTTTATTTTTTACAATTGTTGTTTGAGTCTAATTATCCCATGATATGAAACTTTAATAACCAATAATGCATAAATATTATTTAATATGTCCTACAAAAATTTAATAGTCATTTAAGAAAATTTTGGTCACTATACTTCATATCATATCATGTTTTTGTTAGTGAAAACCCTACAGATAATTTTGAGTTTTTAGGGAAATATCCTAAAGATTTGAAGAAGTGTAATATTGTTTAATTTTCAATAAATAAAATTAAATTATCAATATTTTATATATATGTGGCTATGAAATATATTTATATAGGTAAAATAAAAAAATTGAGATTTGGGTTTTAACTTGATCGTCACCTAGTGCATGACAAAGATTCCTTATTGTTCACCAGGTTAAGAATTCCCAGGGGATATGATTTGGTTAATAAAAATATATATACAAAATATTATAAAGGATATATAAATAATATAATTAAACCTATAAAATATTTAAATATATTAATTTACATGATCCAATAATCATCATTTAAGAAAATGGGTAAACCTATAAATCCCAAAAGATATGCCTCTAGGAATAATTCGAACATGGGAATAAATTTTTTATTCATCATATATTTAATTATTATTTGTTCCAAACATTTATATATTATAAAATAGATACAACTAATAAAAACTAGGAACAAACATTAGTTAGGGAAAATTTATTGATTGTCCAAACGAACTTCCATTTCAGATTAGTGGTATATTACAAAAAAATCATGATGGTGATTACCCATCTATCTTAGGATATAAAAAATTAACAAAATCCTATGGAGTGTTTTCCTTCACCCAATATTGACCAACTAGCTCTTGAGTCTATTATGAACTAATGAGCTTCATCATTTGGTAGATCTTTTTATCCACATGTCAAATAATATTATGTTAAATCATTGAAAATTATAATTTTTGTGCTCTTAGATTCAAATAAAGTTATGATCACTAATGTTATCTCTAAGTTTGATAGGGTTATAATTAAATGGTTGGATTTTTAAATTATTATCAATAAAAAATATTAAATGGAAGAAATTTATTAGGTGTACACTAAGAAATTATTTCTTAATAATTATTTTCCTCTAACTCTTCTAAATATTATGGATAAATAATTCTATTAGTTAAAGAAAACTAAAAGTGAATATTTAATTTATTATTAGGAAACATTCATGAGGATATAAATATATAAAAGATATTTTGTTATCAAAAATGATTAAAAAATTGATAGATTATTTATTTATTTAGTACCACACATTAAAAAGACACTAACAATCTAGGACATTGGAATTTATAATGGATATCCATGATGTTATCTCAAATTAAAGATGTTTTTTTAGATAATATACCCATTTAATTAGATATAATAACAAAATAATGGAATTTAGATCATAGAGATCATATCAAGAAAGGTAAAAAAATATCCATAAACCCACATGAAAATGGTTTTGGATGAATCATCATGGTAATTACATCAAAGGGAAAATAAAATACATTAAGTTATAGATATAAAGAATCCATGACCATAAATATATAATAGGAATAATGAATATATTTAACATAATGGAGGAAGGGAAAGAAGATCCAAATAAAAAACCTATGGTTGAGTGATTCAATTGTATGGTTAAAGTTAACATTGAAATCCAGTTCATTAAAACATGGTATTTTGAGGGTACTCATTTTCACCCACCACAATAGTAAAAGGTTCAAGGGAATACTAATCCCATCACCATTGTTGAGGTGGAACATTAAAATGAATTAGTATAATGTACACTTCTTATTCACATAATAATGTAAATTTTTTTATTTGATTATATATAAAAAATTTACAGTATTTCCTAAATTTTATATGATATATTTAATCTCATACATGACACGATGAATTATATATATATATATTTATTTATTTATTTAAAAAAACATATTGGCGTGATCATTTCAACCCAACTATTGCACACTTCTCTAAGTAACTCCTGTTTGAAAATTCTTATAGTGAATTTTATAATCCCTCCCTTACATCAATTTTAAACAATAATGTGCATAGTTTAGATACCAATATATATATAACATAAAATTTTAGGAAAAGTAAATATCATTCAGTATTCCAAACCATTCCATGCTCCTTTAAAAATGCAAGGAATATTAGGATTCTGATTTTTAAAATACTGTAATGGTGTGGGTTTTGATAATTATTATATAAGTATATATTAAAAATTTGGTAGTTTGAAAGGAATTAGTCAACCATGATAAAATTTACAAGGTAAGGGAATTTTATAATTTATTTTTCAAAGAGTTTTCCTGACTTCCCGCAGACCATGAGGTTGAGTTCTAAATAGGTCTTATACCATGATCCACTCTTGTATCCAATTTCCCATAGGGGATATACCTGATATAACTGGATGAGTTAAAGTATCATCCACATGATAATATTTAGAAATGTTTTATATTCTATAATGAAACTCATTTTTTTGCATGATGAAATTTATAATGAAAAATGATTGATCATTGGATTTTTACATCAATAATTACGAGATCAATGAGGTCTCAATTAAGAACATGTTTACCTTTCTAAGGATTAATGAATTCTTCAATCAACAATGGGGAGGTAAATTCCTTTAAATGGAGGATATTCATTCAGTATATCACCATTTTATGGTGATTAATGAAGATATTTAAAATTGAAAATATTTTATTGGAAATAGACACTATGAGTTTAGAGTGATTCCCTTTAGTCTTATTAATGGTCTGTAAATATTCATGGATTTGAAAAATAGAGTCTTTATATACTACCATGAAAAAAAATTGTTTCCCTAATTGATGATATTCTAATTTATGTCATGATAATGAGGAACCTATTTATTATATAAGGATTACTCTATCAATGTTAATATGGGAGAAAAAATATGCTATGATCAACAAGTGTGACTAGTAGATGTAGAAAGTCGCATTCTTAGTGTATTTGATCACCAATGAAGGAATTTTTTTGGATCCTAAAAAGATTGAGGAAACTAATGAATAACCCATAACATCATGTGATATTATAATACATGGTTTTATTTCCATAGTTGTGTACATACAATATTTGTGTGAAATTTATTAATATTTTCTAGCACACTAAATATGATAGAATGAAAATGGGTAAATTATATTAAGATAATGGAATACTATGAATGATTTAAGTAACTCAGAAAGAGGATAATCACAATGCATATACTCACAATAAAATCAAGAAAAATAAGGATTTGTAATATATATATATATATATATATATTCTACAAACAAAGGATTAGGTTGTGTACATCGCCCAAATTATAAAGTGATATAATGTCCCAGCCCTGGTGCCACTAAAACTAATTCCCAGATATGGTTCTATGTATATCCTAAAGTTCACTTCCTCGTATTCCAAAACCTTCAGAGTAGCATGGACGGTATAAGGTATAATTGTGATGATATTATACCCTCATATCAAGGTTCACAAATATATGTAAATAACCAAAGATGATTAACATCATATAATGCTGAAGAATAAAAAAACTGAAATAGTTACATGATTTAATAAAATTAAAAATAGTAAAGGCCTCAAAATCCATTCCATACATATAACATCAACATCCTGGTATCATGGCCACATATACAAAATAAAAAACTGAAAAATTAAAATTTCATGACCTACTGGCAACTGTGGGCCATAACACATACCCTGTCTCAAATACCATGTCAAGATTCTCCAACCTAATTAGAAAATTCCAAAAAATCATCCCTATCAACTATGAAATCATGGGCCTCATATTTATCCAATGACTATACATGCTCAAACTAAAATCATTCATAAGTATTGTGTACACACTATGGTTCACGTATATAGTGTGAGAAAAAAAATCTGAGAAGGGCTCCCCCAATGTTGAACCTAAAACTACATCCATAAGTTCATGGTCATGAAATATTGTCATCCTAAATGTAACATAAAAAAAATAAATTAAATTAGACAACCATAAATCATTATTTCCATGGCTAGGATCAACAATAGCATATTTATCCAATGTTGAGTTGTCTATAAGCTAGTCTTCATAGTCGTCCATCCCAAATAACCAAAGGGATCTATATGCATAGTACATTAAACTGAACCTAGAAATTCCAAGGACCCATCCTAAGATATTCATATCATCCAGATGACTAATCTATTTCATCCCTTACTATGTCCTTAATACCTTAACCTCATCTTAAACATGGAACCTTGAAAAAAATATCTCAGTTACCAAAAATAATAATTATAAATCAAAGAGCATCTTTCTTCCTTACAACCCATGTATCATAAACATCAATTCATGGATCATTAGTTCAGTGTCAAAACCCTATAAAAAATATGGCATACATAGTGCATCAGGATAGAATCTAAACCATATATCTGAACAACCATTCCTAGAGAATCATTCTGACATCTAAACCACATATCCAATCAATCACACCTTAATAATTATTCTATCATCTAAAACATATATCTAATCAATCATGAATGGAGAATCATCCTAGAATCTATAAAATGTATTCGGATCATTAGTCCATTATCCATCCCATTTTTTTTACCATCATATTCAAACTCATTAGATGGGCACAAAAACAAAATATTATATTATCTATTCCTAAAGACTCAGTTTGACACATAATCCATATAGTGTACTATCAATGCCTGGAACATCACTCCAGCATCAAACCATAACCATGTGATGTAAAATTGACTATGATCAATAATATTATAATACATCCATGGAACCTATGGTCGACACTCAAATCATAAACAAGAACTATATACCGATACAAATCATCCTATCAAACATTCTCAATTATGAATATTTGGATACATACATATGGATTTTCTATCCATCTATATGAACCATCGCATCCCTCACTATTAAACAGGGTCCCAAAATGTGTCAAACAAATTATATCAAAACAAACTCATTTGTAGAAACCAATCATCAAAATCCACAACCGATAAAATCATAATAGGGGTTGTTCGAACAACCATTTCCATCAATAGATCCTAAATTTCCTAGAGGCCACAATAAGAGAAATACACCCTATGAGGGGTTACTATAACTCATCCAAGAACTCAAGACAATACTATCATAAGAAAAATCCTCATGTATCCCCCATTGGCCTCTATATTCTCCTCAATAAACAATACACCAACAAAGGCATCTAAAAACAAGACCATGCAACATGGGCATTCTCAATAGTAAAATATGAAAACCCATGATCACATAACAAAAAACCATCACACTATGGAATCCTCAAGAGTCCCTTATAATAAACAAAAATCCCCCATTATACCTATAAATAACATCCATTCTATGATTTCAACCAAGACCTAAGGCTCCAACCACTCTGATCCTTAAATATAGGATCTGAGCCTCAATTGTTGAATGTTCAAACTATTGATCCTAATAAAAATGGTGAAACAAAGATCTCTCTAGAGATAATACTAGATACAACCTTATATAATCCATCAAGGGAACCAAAAATGGATCACCATTCCATAATAAGGACAAACCCATCTCTGATATCACAACCCTCACCAGTCCTCAAAGCTCACAACCTAGCCCACTGGAGAATTCTAAGTCCAAACCTAGAGGCAATCCACAATATAATTTTTCATGACCCAAAACACAATCCAGAAAACAAATATATTCCAAAAGGGTTCCACCATAGTGATCTATGAATAAAAATACATATAATGTATTACTCTCAAATGTAATTTTAATTCTGATGTACGAAACACCAAATCCCCAAAAAGGGTATCAAAAAATGCAGTACACGACATGTATACGACAATACATGATATGTACTCACAAAGCCTCACATGGGAGTGTACTCTAGCCTAACATGGAATTAAACCCCAAGTACATAATGTGAACTTTAGTAACATGACATGTGCCTTTTACAATTTCCTCACCCGTGTAGCACACATGGTCTAGCCATGTGTCTCCGTTTGGTCGTGTATCCCTACACGGGGTTGAGCCATGTACCCTACATGACTATGTCCCTCCATAAATGGTCATATATAGATATGTAATCATCCCAAAACCAAGTAACTCCAAACAGTGTGCCCTTTGGACAACACATTGTGTAATCATATTCTTCTCTTCTTCCGAAATAGGAAGAACACATGACATGTGTTCTTAAAAACACACATCGTGTAGTTTGGTTTTTTGAACCAAAAACCCCAATGATCCTCCTAAAACCCCTATATTCTATAGATTAAATATAGATTGTCCCCATGGGGTCCTTATAAATCATGATTGTGCTATAAAATATTCAAATATTTAATCCATGTTCATCGAGGAATAAAACATTAAAATTACCCTACCTCATGGCATAAATACGAAAAAATTTGGGTCCAAATCCACTCTGAGAAGATTTTTCACCTCAATCAGATCTGGATAACTTCCATGGATAAATTCTGGTGGAATATCTTTCTCCTACCACTCTATTTATAAGCATCACCAACAAGGTAGTCACCCTCCCCCTCCTATCGTGTGTAAGTACCCAAAAATTGGGGATAGTTTCGCTAATTTTAATTAATTATTTTTTTATTTATGTACCCATTTGACATTTTTCCCAAGTTCCTAAACCCAAATAGGATTATACACAACCAGAGAAAAACCCCCCATTCCAAAATCAATAGTGATGTTGAAGTCTCATTCAGAAACCCCATTCAAAATATATCACTCCCAAAAACCTAACTAATAATTCAATATTTAATTAATAAAATTTTAAATATTCTTTCAAGAATACAAGAGATTATGATTCCACCAAACTCATGTATAGAGTAAAATCCATTTTATAAGACCCACATAGCATTCAAAAAATATATCTAAGACCATATTCTAGGGTAAAATTATAATTTTACCCCTCAAGATCACCTAAAGATAACAAATAAAATTTCAACTCAAATTTAAAAATATCAAAAAAATTGGTTCTCTGTAAGTGATTACCTATGCCAAATGCTAGTTGAACATCCATGTGAATAACTTCTTGGAAACTTGTCTGGAGTTTGTAGTGGTGATCTTCCCTTTGAATATTTGGAGGAACTATATCTATGGTGAGAGGTGTTATAAATATACTAATCATAAGACTCATATGTATGTATACATTAACTCAGAATGTTTTCAATATGAATCAGTGAAGATTGTAAGAGCTGATCAAGTTCAACAATTTTTCTATCTACTACCACACAAGAAAGTAGAACCAGGATGCTTGTTCTCTTAGTAAAAAATAACTGACTACTATATCTATGATGTGGATTGATAAATACACTACCATCATGGATATCCCAATGATCTATATAGAAATAATAATTTCATAGAATACATCCAACCTTTCCCATATAATTTCTCAACCACATATCCAATAAAATATCAAGGTGGAACAAATGGATAGTTTGGATCATCAGAATAAGGTAAAGTATTAATGGAATAGAGGAATCATGAATTGCACATAGATGAAGATTTTTTCATTTGGGTTTGAACTAGAAGTTATGTTTATTTTTCCTCTGAGATAAATAATGATCCTTCGGAGAGTTATAATATAGTATCTTTCTCTACCTTTCTTGGATGTACCAATATGTATCATGATCTACAAGATCATTTTTTTAGACAACATGAATAAGGGTACATTTGGGTATGTCTCAATGTTCATGGTACAACAAAATGTCTGAGTATAGTTAAAATGTCCAAGGGGATAATCCAAACACTTCCTATAACCATATTATAATTATAAAAAATTTCTATGAACCTTTTCATGGGTGTCTTAAAGGCATCAAAAGAATAAAATGTGATATCGGCTATGTTGGACCTATTAACCAATACTATACTCTTCATCAACCTTTGGGAAAAAATATCACTGGAATGAAATTCCATGATATATATAAAAGAAATTTTGTGTCCTTATGGGGAACCACATTCAATTATTTATAATCATGAATGAAGGTTCACCTCTATATTATAGAGATTTATTTAATAATATATAAATACTAAATTGAAATTCATTGGCACTAATGAAACACAAATAGATTAAATATCAATAAGGTTTATTTAATCTTTTTAGGATATGTGGAGATCCTTGTCAATGAAATTTAATATAAAATGGGACAAAAATATCAATAAAATCTAATACACAAACATATGTCACTTGAGTATTCAAGTGGACTAATATAAATCTCTATATGGGTAGCAAGGTATAACTCAAACATGTTGGGATGAATTTTTTGAATGGATGAAAGTTGGAATTTATATTTTATATAAAAATATATAGAATTATAAATTCATCTAATAGTATATCAATGATTCTAAAAGATTCCAGAAGTTTTATGACCAAAATTTCAAAGGGAAAGGTAAATTAATGTTAGAGAAAATATTTTACTTCAATTATCACCACAGAACACAGTCATGTGGTTTCGAATGAAGCGATAACATTCCCTAGGGTACATTAAACTCATTCAGGTTCATGACCTCATAGAATCAGTGTCCTATTTGTTAAAACATTCATTAATGAGGGACCAAGATCATCACATTTTCTATATAACACTCATTTGGAATTAAATAATTGATCCTTCCCATGTATTGAATCTGAGGGTTATAAAAAAGCATCATGAACTCTCTTATGTAGAGCATTTAATGAAGATATTTGAGGGTAGAGAAGAATTTTTACACAATATGAATAAACATCTTGTAAAAGTTCTACGATATAACCATAAATACAAAGAGGAGATAAGGGGGCTGGAAGAAATGACGAAACAGAAGTACCCTCAACTATTCTCAACCCATCATATGATTTAAAATTTTGGGGATGAGATTTCAAAAGGAAGAAGAATGTAATGACCTAAACATTATAAATAATATTTTTGGGGGAATAAAATTGTGTTATATTATTATTGATAATTATACACATAAAAAACATAGATTAATGAACAAACAAATTATTTTATTACTGTTCATTTTCAATTTAGTGAACCATTAAAACAAAAATTAGTTAAATATTATAGTGGGCGAAAACATATAAAATAAGAATATTTAATGGGAAAATATATATCATTATAATCTTCAGTAATTACTCATCACATTAACAACACTATCTTATAGAGAAAAATATATTAGTAAACTATTCAAATATTACAGAAATGAAAAATAGAGAAACATTAGAGGAATTCAGTGGAACGATGAATGATGGAATAAATAAGTATTTTTTGAATTAATATGTCCTCTTGAATTGTAATATATCATTTAGAATAGTGATATGAGAATTCATAATAGTAACCTCATAGTTAGAAATAGTAACCTAGTCATCAGAATAATAACATAAACTAAAAATAATAAATGGTAATATAAATAATATTTATCAAAATTTATTTATTAAAAAATAAATATATTAGTCCAATGAAATATATACAATTATTAAAATCTCTATGATGTTATAGGATCTTTTTAAATAATTTTATTTTAATGTATTTCATTAAAATCATAATTTTAATATAAAAAATATTAAAATTAAAAATTTTAGAAAATTTTTTTTTATAAAATTAATTTCATTTTTTAATCAGACAATCAAAAAATTTCTATATTCATGTAATCATATTTTAACATATTACAAAAAAATTTAAGTGAAAAATCAAAATATAGTTTTTTCATAATCCTTGTGTCATAAATTACATCATTCATGATGTAATAATGTCCTAATAAATTCCTAAATTTTAGTATTCAATAAAAAGATGAAAATTAATTTAAATAATACATGGAATTTAACTTCCAAAAATAAAATTATGTTCTAAACTCTAAAATTATAATGCATCTTTTTATTATTTTTTCCTCCAATCCTATTGATCTAATGAATAAATTGAAATTATAAAGTTTCCCAAAGTCATAAAATAATATTATTTTGTTCAAATATATTTCATAATGTCAAAAAATCAATATTAAAAGGTTCACTATTAAAATTATAATTTATAAAATATTTAACCAAAAAATACTCATCATATCATGTATAAATATCCACTCTCCCTCCCATTCAAACATCAGTACACAACCAATTACCAGAGAAATGTATATCTAAAAATTGCCTCTATTTATGCCCTTAAAAAAATTAGTGATTTTCTAAAGTCCCTTATCCCCATGTATCCTATTTTTTTAAGTTCCATTGGAATGAAGAAACAACAAGAATAGGGTTTGATTTCGTTTACTCTATATCAAATTTTTGTATTATCTTCCTTATTTTCATTATTCCATTCAATCCAAAATCATCTAAAATTAATTGAATAATATTTTAAAATTATATTAATTATTTAGAAATACAATTATGATTATATTTATGAATGTTTTATATTTTGTAATTATCTTTCCTCCCCTTCGGTCATTGTCCTATCAACATTTTTTTAACCACCCATGAGGAAATTTCCAACACTATAATAATCAAAATAATAATGTTTTATTATAATAAATTATATATCTTATATAAATGTATAAATATATTTACTTTAAATCTTGTGTAGTTAATCATAAAAAATTATATGTAGAAAAAATAAATATCTTTAAATCAATGAAAGAAGGATATTTTAAGGAAAATATAATATACTAATGTTTTACCCTTTCAAATGGGATTTATGAAATACAATTAAATTGTTATATTTGATCCAGAGTAATAAAAGTGAACATAATTTACTTCTGGTTTTATGTATTAAAAAACTATAATTATTTTATATATGTAAGGAAAGTGATTAAATAAAATAGGATTTAAGGTAAGGGGGTTCTCAGACTCTAATAATTCATATCGTTTATCTTCATATTCACATTTTATTCATTGTGGATATTAATATAAATTTCATTAAATGTATTTTTAATATTCATTCAATTATTATTGTTGGTATATTATTTTTTTTACTGAATCAATAATAATTTAATCCAAGTATAATAATTATGCAAAGAGAGTTTATTTTTCTAAACACACCTCTCTTATTCCTCTTGAGATGTTTATTAATTAAATAATAGTAGTATTTTATATACTGATATGATATATGATATTCATTTGGTGACCACAATGGTTATTCTTTAAACTATTCAGTACTAAAACATTTTTAATTCCATTACATTCTATGGGTTCATTTCAGGACTATAGAAGTTATATGATTCCATTCCATGTTCCATATAGGATTATGAACAATTTATGATGTGATGAGAGGGAATGAAATTATATATCCCTCTTTTAAATTAGGTAATATTATGTATCTGATGATATTATTTGTATTATATATGAAAATTATCCATTATATTTCCCTAATTATAATGTTATGATTTCTGTGGATTTGTTATGGGTAAATTTTATTCTAGAATTATTTACAACTTTGTGTTGTATATTAACACTATGTTATTATGTTACATTTTTATGAATATCCAACATTACACTCCATTTTTAATTTATTACTCCATGTAGATTATGATGATGATACTATTACTGTGATGTAATGATTATTATTAATCCCACCCCATGTACTAATGATCCATGTACCCCATGATTCCCATATTATTCCTTCACCACTTTTTATTTTAGCTCACCACATCCATTGATGTATATACTCAAGTGAATATAATAACTAATGACAAAATGATAGAGTTTGGAGTTCTATATGGAAGGAATGAGATAATTATAATATGTTATTTTATACAAGTGATTCATGAGCTTCATTTACCAATGATTTAAAACCTTTGGATCTGAGAATCTATTAATATTATGTTGTTTTTCATAAAAATTATTCAATAGTTGAGTCAAAAAAATATAGTTCCCTATAGTTGGTATTGTGGATTGGTTAAGTTAATTTTACTTTTGCGATAAGAATTTTTTTTTAAACCCCTAGGGATAAGATTGAATTTTAATGGAAACATCCTAATGATTTGTTAAAGTATAAGTGTGTGTACTTTATATGAAATAAAATGTATAAATGGATGTATTTATTGTATTTGGATCTTGATTGGATGTACATAGGTTTAATAACCCATAAAAGGATGGATTTTATATTAAGTACGTCATTACCTGGATCATGATGAAGTGTCCTATAAACACACCTGGTTTAACATTCCTGTGAGATATTATTTAGTTAATCCCAAGTTATATACAAACCAATGTGAAGGATATACCTAAAGTTATTATAAATCATAGTGTTTAAAATGTTTAAAGTACATGATTAATGAACCACCGTTTTAGAAAATGGATAAATATAATAATCCTATAAGATATGTCTTTAGGAATAACTTTCATATGATAATAAATTATTTATTTATTCTTCCATGAATTATTTTTTTTCAAATATTTTTTATAATATAAAATAGTGGGAACTAGGAGAAATATATCCTTTAAAAAATGTGGGGGACAATGCATATATTATATGAATGAGATTTCTAATACAATGGGAGGTGGATTTAAAAACATAATGATTATTCTAACTCAGCTATTTTAGGATATTAACAATAACATAATCCTTTTGGAATATATACCTTCATACAAGAAGGATAAAAATTATATTTAGTCATTTATGGTAAATTTCTACCATATTTTAGTAGATATTTAGATCTATTTTTCATGAAATAGTTGGTTAAGTCATTTAAAATGACTTATAATATATTCCATTATTCTAAGAGGGATAAAGATACACAATTTTTCTATCATTTATATTAATATACTTATCATTGGTGTACATTGAAATATAATATTAAGTTGAATGATTTAATTGAAGAAATTGTGTGGGAAACCATTAAGATTTGATTTCATAAAAACTATTTCCCTAAATCCCATTGACCAAATTCATAGAGATAATTCATCAAGACTATCCCAAAGGAGAGGGAATATATCATGGAATATAATGTAAATTTAAAAATTATTTCATTATATTCATCTTGTTTTCTTATCACTAATGATAAAAATATATATAGATTCTATAGTGGTTTAAAACAACACTTTTGAAAGGCCTCAAATATTATTAAATTTTCCAGTTATGAAAAATTAGTTTGACGTGATCTCAATAGTGATATGTATTTTTGATAGTTATCTAATTAATGAGGATATAATATGAGAATATTTGACATTCAATCTATTGGGTTTACTAAAAAGGAAGAAAAAGGATCAAACCTCCCACATGTAAGGGATATGGGAAGACGGTTTAAGGTAATTTTAATACATTCCCATTGAAATGCATTAAATGTGAGAGAGAATGGTTTCAATACCATGAATATAAATGATAAATGAAAAAGCTATCCAATATGATATAATAAAGGAAGAAACTTCCCAATACACCACACATTGTTAAATTATTTATCTATAAATAGAAAGGTAACTATACATTTTGGATCACTAAACCATAGGCCCTTATAGTTAATCACTATAGGCCACTACAAAATTAGAATAAGAAAGGTAATTCTTATATAGTCACCACTACTATGGCCAAATATAAAAATAAAGTCATGCAATTTATACTTCATATTCTCCCAAGAACAGAAAATTCCTTATTTGATCCTAATTCTATGAATTATTTTATATCCTATATGTTTTATAGAACTATTAAATCACATCATTGAAAACATGATGTAGATATATCCATATACACATGTAGTGGGGGAAATCATTGTAAACCAAGTATTGGAATCATCTACTACTGAAATATATGGGAATAATCTTCCATCAAATCTCATAATCCATCAATTTGTTCATTTTGATTCTATATTGGAAATGGATTGTATCTCATTTTATAGATCTCATATAAAAAATATGGAAAAGGAAATCTCTTTATATATTATCAAATATTCAATTATTTTATAAAAATTCAAAGAAGTTCAAGAGTCTTTATTTTATATCATGCAATGGTGTGGTTGTTAATACTCATTAAAGAAGCATATATTTTCCAAAAGTTTGTGTGAAAGGAGAATACAAACCATGAGGTCATTCCAATTATAAGGCATTATACCGATGTATTTACTGAACAGATTCCCCATAATCCCCCAAATAATGATTTAGAATTTAAAATAGATCTTATTCTCATCCCCATTTCTCTCTCTAAATTATTCTATAGGATAGCCCTGATATAACTAAAATATTTAAAGAACATGTTTTAAGAAAATTTTTAAAATGGTATTATATTCCATAGTTTAGGTCCTTATGGTTCACCAGAAATAAATTTCTGTTAAAAATGATGAATCTATATAGTTCTGCATCAATTTGTAAGTGGTTAATAAGATCACCATACAGAACAAGTATCATCATCCAAGTATTGATTACTTTTTCAATAAAATCCAATGAGACCATTACATTTAAAATGTAGATCTTCGTTATGGACATCACCATCCAAAGGTGAGTATGAAATATATTTAGAAGAAATATTTATGAATGATGTATAGACACAATGAGTTCATAGTGTTACCCTTTAGATATACTAATTCCCCTAAAATCATTATTGATAACATGAAAAAATCCTTTGCATACTACCACGATATATTTTTGAATATTTTTTAACAATATTCTAATTTGCTCTAGGAGGAATGATAAACATTAAAATAATCTAACTATTAGATAAATGACATTATGAATAGGAAAAATATGCATTATATTCAAAAAAATATGACATTTAGATATTTAATGTCACATTTATAGGGAATGTGATCAAATGTTGTGGTGTTTTGGGGTATCCTTCAGTTATAAAGGAAATTGAAGAGAATCCCAACCCCTCAAGTGTCATGGAAATCCATTATTTTATTAGCATATCTAGGTATTGTTGATGGTTTCTATGACATCTCCTAATATGTTCCATCCTAATATCTATGTTAAAATGGTAAGGGTTAAAATATATCTACATAGATGAATTCGATCAAAGATTTATAGAGATTCAGAAGATTAAAATAAATGAACCCATTCTCACTAAACTATTAATGGGATAAGGTTTCGTGATATATTGGGATACTTCAAAGAAATTCTTGGGTTGTGTACCCATGTGGAGTTATAAAGTTATAGAATTTTCTTCATGACAGTTTAATATCAATGAAAATGATTATCAAGAACATGATATGGAGTTAACAATGGTGATCATTACATTTATGGTTTTATGATACTTCATATATTTTGAGAAGTTTGTAATATATATATAAATATATCGAAAGACCCTAAAGTATATATTCACCCATAAGGATAATAAAATTCCTCATTGAATATAGTTAGATCTAATTAAGGACTACAATTACTTTATTCACTACCTCCTAGAAAGTAAAATACGGGAGTTTATTATCTTAGAATAATTTATCATGATACTTTATCCATGATGAAGAATGATAATGAAACTATCTTCAAATGATATGCATATTATAGATTTAGAAATCATAACAACATGGAATAAATCTGGCCTACCCTAATATTTTTTTCTCCCATCTATCCAAGAGATGATAAAGGAGGAACAATGCAATGATTTAGTGATTCAAAAGAATATGAAATCAGTAATGTAAGTTAATATTTATAAAATACACATGGATGATGATAGTTTCACTCATTTTTTAATTTTAAATTCTTTCAATTCATCACCAAAGATAAAGATAAAAATATTATATAATGCTCATATATATAATTTTTTTATTCATCATGTATGAACTATGATGTGTGAAGTGCTTTGTGAGAACTTATAGTTGGACATCATTATTAAAGAGACTGCTGAGTATATCTCAATATTCATTGAATGTAAGCAACATAATGTTCAAAGATAAAATTCCAATGGAATTTTGAACCCATTACCCATGACCACATGGAAATTGGATAAAATCATTATTGGCTTTTTCACTAGCCTCACAGAGACATCAAAATGAAGTAATGTGACATGGGATTTGGTTGATATACTCACCATGACTTCCCACTTCATAAAAATTCTAGAATAATTTTCCCTAGACATAAATTCCATTATATAAATAATGTATGTGGCTTAGATGAATAGGGTCAAATTTATATTGTTTTTGATAGTGACGTAAGGTAAATATATTCATTTTTTAGAGGTCAGCACCATTCTCTTAACAATGAATTTAATTGAAAAATATCATATCTCCCTCAAACTGATGTCTAGTATAAAAGGAATATTAAAACAATATAGGTTATATTCAGAGCATAATCAATGTAATTTAATGGGGGTTGGGAAAATATTTCTCATTAATTGTGTTCTAATACAATTATATATTCCACTTGAGTATTCTAATGGACAAAAATGAATAACCATATTGGAAGTGATGAAGTACATATAAACATTTTAATGATCTTGGTGAAGAGAATATACCTGAAATTGATCTTATTAAGTAAATTAAATGAATGTTCAATCCATGAAACATGATATAAAGGCATATCAAAGTCATATAATGTTCTTAGCGAGCAACCATGGAAGTGGTATATAGTAAAAAGATATAGAAATAGTGTTACTTAATATATCTCCATGTATAATGGTATTTTGGTTTATATTTGAAGGAAAAAATATCCCAAGGTACATTATCCCCTTTGATATCCTTGGTCACATAAGAACAATGGCCTGTTAGATTGAAATAACAACAAACATGTCTCGAGTTCCTGAAATGTTCCATGTATCTCACCAAAGGATGTATATACATGGTCCCTCATATATAATAAACTAACTGGTGAAAAAATATTATCATGCCCTCTATTATGGGGATAATCTGATGAAAATCTTAGACCGTAATGATAATAATATATGCCCAATGGCAACTCATATTGTTAAAGAGCTATACTAGAACTATAAATATTAAGAGGTTGAATGGGATCCAAAGGTATAAATTAATCCAAAGTAACCTAACTATTCTCAACCAATAATATGACTTGAAATTTTGGGGTTGATATTTCTATATGGGTATGAATGTAATGACCAAGAAAATATAAATAATTTTTTTAATTGAATAAATTTTTTTCATATTATTGTATAATATTATACACGTGCGAGAAATTAAAAATGATCA
Organism: Viscum album; assembly: GCA_963277665.1. NCBI lineage: Eukaryota > Viridiplantae > Streptophyta > Magnoliopsida > Santalales > Viscaceae > Viscum > Viscum album. The sequence goes on from OY728128.1 coordinate 620,135,876, forward strand.
ATATGTTATTTCCTTATTTCCAATCGATACATTAGAAAAAAAATAATCTAATAAAAATTCAAACTATTACAATGGGAGAAAAGATATAAAATATGAAATATATAAAGGGAAAATTTATATCACTCTAATCTTTTAGAATTAATACTCCCATGAAAACATTATGGAAATGAAATAAAATATCAACAAAAGAATAGAAATTTTAGAAAAGAAACATATATAACCTTGAATTGAATTGATGTTAATAATGAAAGGATAATTGAATATATATTTATTGGAAGTCATATGATCGTTCAAATAGTAAGGTGATTGTTAGGAATAGTAACCCAACTGTTGGAAATAGTATCCTCAACATTGGAATAATAATTTTACCAAAATATAATAAAATTTAATATATTTAATATTTATACAGATTTATTTTGTAATATGTAATTATTTTATTTCCATAAAATAAACACCAATATTAAAAACTCAAATAATTTGAAGCATTTTTCTAATAAATTGTTCATTAATGTGTTTCATAAAGATCCTAATTTACACACACACACACACACATATATATATATATATATATAATAAACTTACTAATGTTATAAAAAATATTTTCGAAATAAATTTAATATGTAGAATCAACATTTAAATTTTTTTCAAGGGTAATTTTTTGGCAATTTTCATAAATACTTTAATTTTAAGTTGAATAGTAAAAATATAATTATTTCAAAAGTAGTGTGTTTTAAATCAAATCAACTGAGATTTAATAATGTAATTATCTATTCAATAATTTTATCCTTAATGAAAAACATGGTTAATAAAATAAATAATCCTTTAAATTCAATTTATAAACATGAAAATAAATATGCAATGTCTAAAAGTCCAAAGTGTCCCTTTAAATAAATATTTTTTCATTTTTCACTTTTTCATTTGATTAAACTAATAAATTTTATTTATAAAGTGTTTACTAGTTCTAAAATAGTTATATTTTATTCAAATATATTATAATAATTTCAAAATTTTAACTATTAAATTGTTGACTTTGGAAATTATTTTCATTATTTTATTGAAATAATACCTCTCTTAAGAGGTAAAAACCCCCTATTCCTCCAATTAAAAAAAATAGTTCACATCCACATTCCAAATACAATGAACATAAAAAATCCCATATATTAATCAAATTTGAATAATTATGGACATTAAGGAGTCTCTCAACTCTAGGTATTCAAGGAGTTCAATGTCATATAAAATAAGAAACTCTAAGAAGACAGTATATTTTCATTAACTCTGTCATTTTCTTTTTCTCATCCTATTTGTCTACATTACATTGAAACAAAAATAAAAATATATTAATTGAGTAATATGTTAAAAATATTTTATTATAAATTGGTGGTTGTAGTTATTATTTTTAAAACATATATATAATTAATAATTCTCATTTCTCTTATTTTGACAATGTCCAGTAAATAGTCAGTTAAGAGACCATAAAGAAATTTCCAACTCTCTAATTATCAAAAAAAATATGTATGATTATAATAAATTAAATATATTATATAAATTAATAATAAAAAATAAATATATGTTCTTTCAGCTAATCTTAGTATTTTATAAATTTCAAAAAAATCATTTAATATAAGAAAACCTATTCCTTTTAAGTAAACAATGACACCAAAACAATTCACCTTTAATAGTGGTAATTTAAAAATATATTCCTATCATTATAATTGATAATGAGTGATAAAAATTAAGATAAATATATTGTTTTAGTAGTTTTAATATACATATGTTTATTATTCATTATGAAGTAGAGCGGTGAAATTAAAGAGACATTATTTTTTCAAATTTAACTTTTTACCTCATCTTGATATATACTTTTTTAAAGAACAGTGTTAGTTTATACAATATATTTATATCCCTTATTAATTTTGGATCTAAATTTTTTTTCATGAATTTATCCATTACATAACCTTTATGAAACACATTCTATTCCATGCACTTATTTCAGGACTACCATTGTTATATTTTTTATTTCTTTGTTGCATGCATGATTAAGAACATTTTTTCAAAGATGGTTGGGTTATAAATTATTAAAACCAATAATTTATTTGGTAATGTCTGGTAAGTAATGATATTATTTATAATATGCATCAATATGAAACAATCATTCTTCATACTTAATATTTTATTATTTATACACATATTTTATGCATGAGAATGAATCTAGTTTTATTCCAAACTTTGTGTTGTATTCAACCACTATGGTATGATGTTTCATTATTATTCATATTTCGTATTATATTAACTTATTAAATTATACCATAAATATTTTTTATGGTGATATTATGCTTATAATATTATGCTGATGATGATTCCCAACCCATGTATTAATGTTTCATGTCCCTAATTCCTCCAATGGTATTCCTACCCATACTGGGATTTTAGATCACCCATTTCATTCATGTATTTCCTCAATTGAAAACATGTAATAAGGATTAAATGAGATCACTTTTAGTGATATGAATATAGAATGAAATAATTCAAATAATCTGGATTTTATATATGGTCTAAGAACATAATTTTCCTAATATACCAATCCTTTTGACCCTGGAATACATTAATATTGTTTTATTATTCTTAAAAACTATGTAATTGATATGTAATAAAATTTGGGAAACTATATTTTATTGAAATTAACTCACTATATACTACATTATTTCTCAATTTTTGTGAAATTTGTCCTTGAATATTGTATTCTATTTATTAAAAATAAATATTACTCAAAAAAGTACCATTTTATTCGCTATTAAAAGAGGATCAATTAAACAACTTCATTATATAGAAATATATTTGAATATCAACATGAAAATATAAAATTATTGTATTAATAAATTCATATAACATTTTCATAATCATTTGGTCTCAATTGTATATAATGATTCCTCTATTTCCAATGATATTTCCATGTGAACTCTCATTTTCTTAACATGAGTATTTCTTGCTCCTTACTCTTCTCCTTTTAATATTCCTCCACTAAAATTATTATAGAAACCATAATATGGTAAAATATGTATTAATAATACGCTATAATTTTATTTTATTATTAGAGTAACTATTATTTAGTCTTTTCTATCCAATATAAAAAAACATTATTGATAATGTGCACATTCAGACTACCACCACCACGAAATGATGTGGCCCGTTATTCATCACAGAATTTCAAGGATAGTAACAAGGATAGATTTGATAAATTAATATTATAAATATTTCATAATATAATTTTAAATTTATATTAAATAATATACCATTATTCTATCCCATTTTTTGAAATATTGAGCGATTAATCTAGCCTATCATAGACTATCTCATATACAAATGATGATTTTTTTATCCACAAACATCATGGATTGTTATATGAATGAATTTAATTAAGAAATATGATATATATGATATATTTATACTTCTATAAAATTTACAAATATATTACATAAAAACCTATTTTTTCTAATAAATTGTTATAAAATGAACTCATTGGGGTCGGTTTTACAAATAATATGAATGACGTTATAATGTTTACCTTAGTAATGATTAAAGAATTTAATATAATCAAATTTTCATGTAATAATAACGCTTTTTAATTTTTTTAATTATTATTTAATAATGTTATAGTTTCATTATAAATCTGTGAATATATATAATTTCAATCATTAAATATATAGAAAATGTTCTTCACAATTTCCTTTTTCACAAACATTACATTATCAATCTCAAAATGAAAATGGGATATGATGAATTAGTGAAAAAGTTCCTCATTATTGTATCTTGTATATTCTAGAATGTTTGACCATTTTTTCATCATCATTGGTCAAAATGAAATTAAAAAAAAACCAATATGAAATAAACAATTAGAATTTCTAGTGTCTGGTGATGAACATATACAATAACTGATTAATAAATTTATAATAAATAATCATAAATGAATTTTTTTAAAAGGATATTTTTTTTGAATGAGGTTTATAAGTAGCTTATTTTGATATTTATGAATATTATATATTATTATATATTATGTTTGGGTATGTTGGAATACAAGGTAAGGGTTTGTTTATATCATTTTAAAATCTATAACATAAGATTTATTTTTCACATCATTTTTCATTTATATGGTGTATTAAATACACCATATCCATAAATTATAATGAATATCTTTCATTTTATTATATTTTATTTTCCATTTCTTGGTATTCCTCTTACTGTTGTCTTACTACTACCATAATGGTTTTAAAAAAACTCAATACCTAGTTATTGAGTATTCATTGTTCTTTTTTAAAATATTTCATATAAGATAGTCATTTTATTATATTTGATTTTATTATTCTATTTTTTATCTATAACTACTATGTATTAACATTTTTAGAACATAAACTCCTTTAAAAAGAATTCTCAATTCATTAATTATTGAATCTGTAAATGATATTATTATCTCAAATTTCCTTTCTTTAAATTAAAATATTATTCCATAGGAATAATTTTTAATGATTGAGAAATTGATTTATTTCATATTTTATATGAAATAATGTATTTTTAATAAGTTTTTAATGGTTTTTTTAAAATGAGTTTAATTTTTTTGTTGAATTTATTTCTCCAAAAGGTGGTCTATTTTTAAGAAAAAATCACATTTCCTTTAATGATAGGTTTTCCCACATTCACATGTTTCTCATTCCCCAAAATTATTTACTTTTTTATTTCAAAATAAAAATATGTGCTTATCAAAGAAACTATCATATTTTCTATTACCACATTTAAAGGGAAATTTTAATACTAATTTCTAAGATGTGGGTTTTCAAAAAAGGTATTCTAAAATATTTCAAAAATCTGTTTCCCATATTCTAAAATTACATTTTCTTATCTAAAACATCCAATTTCATGTCATGACTCGACCCATGCCAAGGCTTGAGCAAAAAATACCCTACACCCACCTCTATAGGCAAGGATCTGGTGACTAGCATTGATGGCACAACAAACTCGGTGAGGACTTTGCCTACGAACTTATACACACACACAACCAACTCAATGAAAAAGTGTGTTGGTAAAATAAAAAAACATACAACACTGCTATAAAAAATCAAACTTGGATCAACCTCTAAACGATATAGGTATAGAAATGTAAATTGAAATGTAAACAGAAAAAAATACACCCCTAACCAGAAAAGTGAAAAACCCCCGCAATTAGTGGAAAAGTAAAACAGCTGAGAGACCCATGATCCTACACCCCATGCTATAACCCCCATACGTGGTCCAATCACCTCGTATACCTAAGCTCCTATGATGTAACGATCAACATGTATGTCATTTTTAAGGGCACACACGCTTCAGGAAAATCCAAAGTAGGGTGAGTATAAAAATACTCAGTAAGTTTCCTTGAAGGCTCAAGGGTCCAGTAAGAGATTTAATGAAGAGGGGAGTAGTAAATAGATCAAGTTATAGTAAAAGTGAGTACAACTCAACCCAAAAAATTTTAAATTAAGCTCTTCTAAACACAAGGACCAATAAACATTGAAAATATGAACATACCATTGACACATTACTACCTATAATAGAAGATTAGACTCATCTATTCTTGAGAATCTAGATACAGAAATCACATGGCCTACCCCATGCGTCTTCACATCTCTTGGAAGGAGAGTAACCAAAACCCAAGAAGTGAGTGTAGGAATTTATATATATATATTATGTAGTCATAGAATGAAACCCAAATGAGATATTAAGGAGACATACATCTCAAAATTCATCAAAAGAATGTGAGTATACAATTGTTTCATGTAAATCCATCTACAATTCATGATGCCTCATCCACATCCCAGGAGTCACAAGTCCAAGGGGATCAAATCACTGCACCTCAATACTATCAACTTTGGGAAGCTCTAACTCGTCTGCATAGTTTTAGGTCGTGTCACAAATATGTGTCTCAGTGGGGAAAGTGCCCCTCATTCTTGTGAGTCCTTAGGTACATCAATTTTCATCTCGGAACTCTATCGCATAGTTGAGAGGTCTTGTGTCAAGGTCAAGGAAACATGCATAGCCTAGCAAGAGTGATATACACTAGCATCATCGAGGACACATCCCCATCCCCACAAGAGTGTTTTACTTAGAAATGATTGATGAATTATGCCCATCCCAGTATGAGGGTTCCACTCTAGTGTATTTGAGGATACATACCCATTCCAACTGTAGTGTTATAATTGGAAAAGATCGATGACCCATGCCCAGTCTAGCTGGAGCATTCCACTCTAGTATCAATGAGGACCTATCCACAGCTTTCATGGAGGGATCTGCATGGAACTACCATTAGGGATCACTTCTCAACCCAGCTGGAGGTTAGTACAAAACTACTATATCCATCCATGCTAGATGGTACCTCTTAGAGAGTATCAAGGAACACAAGACATATCCTCTGAATGGTACCTCTTAGTAGAACTCTATTGCAGTCATCAGGTGTCTCCCTAGATAAGAATCACATCCATAATATCTCAAAAAATATCTCCTAATCCACTATGAAGGGCACCATCACACTCTATGTGGAAAAACACTCAGGATAGGATACTCTTATGCCTAATTACGAGTTAAAAAAAGGAGATACAAGAGATAAAATATTCATAAAGTGGTACACAATGCATTTGGGTCCCACATGTCAATTTTACCTACCTCATCACCTCGCCATGTACCTGACCATTCATAGGTACTAAACTATGAACAAGTACCCGTAGGTGTGACAACATACTCCCAGAGTATTTAACCCACCTAGAAAAAAGGTTGACAAGCGCATGTCTCTCATCATTTATCTAGAGGATCAAAGCATAATTACACTAGCACACCTCCTCAAATAGATCAAGAACATTTGATTGCATCTCCTTGTTGATCTTCACCACTCTAACAAGAATTGTGGTCGATCCAAGCTATGAGTTTGATGAAAACATATCAAAAGGTTATTCCATATATATTCATTTCATGATTACACATATAATGAGGTCATTAATAATGCTTTTTTTTCAAACATATCCCACCATTGTAAACCCTATGTAAAAACACGTTAGATCGACTATTCATCTTCCCCAAATAGACCTCTGATAGAAAAGTGGAATGTCATTGAATTTCCCTCGAAAGAGGTCCCATGGGGCCCATGCTTCAATCCCAAAACAAATTATACAAATCAGGCCATTAGGATCCTTATGGAGAAATACACAGGATGGACTACTCATTTGTCCAAAACAGACACCTGGTGAAAAAGTGACATTTCATCGCAAATGCCCAAAACAGGGCTCATGAGGCCCGAACCACTATTTCAATTCAAGTGTCTGCCATCAGTCATGATAATTCTGCCTCAATTTCAGGGTCACAATGTGGATGATGGCACACCAATCGGACACCGAATGTATTTTCCACGTCTGAAACAAGAATTATGAATCATAATAATAATAATATTAATTTAATGAATTTCATGCACTTGAACCCCATGCCCAGGACTTCAATGTCCAAAACTAGTATAATTTTTTTTATTTGATGAGAGATACTCATGGCCAAAATTGGAACATCAATCAAATGTGTTGTTTAAGACATCATGATATTTAATGCCTCAAGGCCCAAAATAGACCGATCCGGCCCATTTGGGTCGGACCAATTCACCAGGTCGGCCCTATCCCGCCATCCCGGCCTACCTAATTGCTGGTAAATCTGGCCACTGCATCCATGCCATGTTGTCATATAGCTCGATCACCCCACATGACACATTAACTTGGTAGCCCCCGTGTTTCCCAGATCTGGGTTGGCACATAGTTCTTATACTGACGCTGCAACACGTAGCCTCCACACTAATTAGTGACCTCGCCTCAAGCCATGACATCCTAGCCTCCTATAATCTCGGCTTTATTGGCTTTCCACCCTGGAATTAGACCCCATATCTAGTTCCATCTTCCAGTCAACTGTGTCGCCCACCTCTAATATGTGCCGCTGCCACACTCTTCCTTCGGCCCTTACTGGTGCCACTGTGTCGAACCTGTACAACCATGTTCTTCCACATGTCATACCTAATACTCTAGTGGCCTGATTTTAGATCCAAAATGTTTTCTAAGATACATGGATTGAGATATTCACATAACCAATCTTCTCTTAATGGTAAATTGTAATTTTGATACATCCTAATATTATAATTAAATAATGCACAATGAACATGTGAAGAACAGGTAAAGATTCAGGTTTAAAATATTGATCGACGACCATCTGATGTTGTTTATATGCTATGTTATTCACCATAATGAAATTAATTGACATTTAAGGGGATTAAAATTAAAAGTTCCACCATAACTCAAATGTAGAAGAAATCCTCCTCAAAATGATTTGATCGTCGTTGTCATTGTGGGTGTCATGCTTTTGTTGCAATCCACCGGTTATTCGATGAAGAACTCCTCTGTTTAATGAACAATAAAGAGAGATATTGAAAGTCTCTTTTTTCAAATTTATGTCCCCATTCGAAAATTCATGTATTCAATGTTTGAGATAAAATAATTAAATGTAATTATTTTATTAATGATTTTACCCCTTGGTGGATTTTCACATAGAAGTCTCGGTCCCCCAAAGGTTATACCCATCCTAAGGTAAATGGAATATTTTAGTCTCAACTATGGATAAATATTTCATATCCGAGCTAATTTTTATGATATATCCCATTTCAATCACTTCCATAGAAGAAAAACACTTAATATTTTTGTATAAATTATTTGGGGCCCACTGTGATTCGGAATTGGATATCGTCTCAGCTCCTAGGTCTAGAAGTGTATATAGAAATATTATAATGTCTTATAAGGAAAAAACAAGGTCTCTACATTATTCCATCCATAAATATCTTCATCCTCAAAAAGAAAAACTGGGGAAACCAACTTTGGATACAAAGCACACTCCTTGATCTCCCTTTCCCAATAAAACTTGCACGTTACCATGGTGGGAAAAAATTATAACCAAAAGGGATGGAACATCCTCATAAGGTCTACTCATGTTAGTGACATGACTAAAAACATGCACGTCTCTGCTCATCTATGACACATGGGAGGCATCATGTTCCCACCTCATCTATTGGGGTAGGGAAAGGTGGTAGGAAACCTCTCCATATCTTTACATGATCTCGAACAGCCCAATGAATCTCGGTAAAAAGTTTACATCCCTAACCAAACATCTGCATCTCACATTGTGACTGTAATCACTTATTGTCCTTGGAACAGGGTCATGTGATTACCTCATTTAGAATATCCATCTGGTAAAACACCCAATGATAACTCATCTAGAAATATTTCATAGTCTATGTCTCACAACTGAGAGTATATGACATGCTCGGGAAGCAAAGGATTTCACACCATGAACTGAAGGAAAGATGTATTGTCCTACTCCACTATAGTCAACTACAGGGAAGTTAACTACTCTAAAACTCCCCACATCAGGTGAGATACGAACTTCCTTCTAAGTGATTCTGCTCAAAAATTTCTCATTCCCAATGTATACACTATCTCAAATTCATAGTCCTATCCGAAGATCAACCAGTGTGTCCACCTCAGTTTTATGTCACTAGGGGGACTTTCCCTAGAATTTGGTGGTCTTCACAATAAAAAACTGCTCTCCCGGAAGGTGGAGTCACCACATTCTTAGGGTAATGGCTACCACTGCCAATAAAAAATTTTTAATCACGTAGTTATCTTCATGGGGTGTCCATTATTTCAACCTATACTTGATATCTATAGTATCATGACTTGATGTCGAGCATGAATGGTGCCAATAAAAAGGGCAGGTGAGTGAACTCATCCAACCCTAAATGTGTAGACACAGAAAGCCCATGGAACACCCAATGCATATTTTCCTCTCATGGAAGGAGTGTAATCCCCCAAATTGGTACTCGTATGATCCCACTAGTGGAATAAAAACAGAGAAAAGGCCAAGAAGTAAAAATTGATTGGCAATACTAGGGCCTGTTCTGAAACTCCACTATAAATCCTCGCCTTGAATGCAAAACTCAAAGGGACTCTTCAACCTCTCCTCGATACTATCCACTATGGGTGGAATTGACTCACCCTCAAATTTTTTTCTCGCATCACAAAAATTCATCTTGGTGTGGAAGGACCCCTCTTCCTCATGCATTCAATGCTACATCGAACAACACCGATGTAGGGTAACACCGACGCCCCACATCACCCTGGTAAAACCATAAGCAATAATAACAGAGAAAAGTGTACCCTACATAGTGTCAAAAAGGTTATACTACAAAATGTATAAAGGATAAAAGGTGTGCCTTTTATTTTCTCGTGCTCTGCATGTTTGTAGGCATCCAAAGTATGTTGCCATATGAGGACCCAGCTGCCAACTTTTTGAGACTGATGTGGACTGCCTGTTAGTGGTGGAATGAACTCATAGCATCATCCACCACCTCCATATCCTCCTACTACTCTACTAGAATTAATTCTCTGGGGACCACCCTGATCATGGTTATATCTCTCTGTTAGTGTTTCCCCTACGGCTTGCCTGGTATTCTCCGCATGTCTGGCCAGGCAGTCTCATGCCATGTGGCCTCACCCATCACAAACATAGCATTGTCCCTCCCTGGGCTATCACAATGCTCTATGTTGTCCCTGACCATTATGTCTGGGACTGGTCATTGGGTCTCCTCCTGCATCATCGTCCTTCCAACAGATGTCTATTAGATGTCACAGACGTCAAATCTATACTGATCCTACTACCACAACAAGTTATATAGATTGGTAGGAAACTCTCTACAACTTGTGCCTGCTCTAGCACCCCGACATAGGGGGGTATTCATAAGGGCACTATGATATAACTGATCTCTCTATGATGTCCCTACTCAAACATCCATTCTTGGATGTAGTATTCATGGATCATTTCCAGAGGGTAGTGTGAAAGGTCTGTGAACCTATTGGAATACTCAGTCACCGTCATCCCTACCTACTGAAATTGATGGGGATCATAAAGTTGAATAGATAACAATATGTATGGGTAGTAATCCTCACCAAATAACTACTTGAATTCATCCCATAAGTGTAATCGAGTATCTTAGTGACCAAGATCCACAAATTCCCATCTACTCCATGGAAAATGATGGCTTCCAAATCTATCATCTGATCATCCAGAGTCTGTGCAAGCCTGAAGATATAGAATAATAACTCTAACCAAACCTCTACTACCTGAGGGTCTGGATAACCACAAAACCATTGTGGTATATGTCGATGGAACTCTTGAAATGTTCCCATCTTACACATGTTCTCTGACTAATCTGTTGGGGTTGTCTGCTTCTCAATAGATGGAGGTACTACGACTCAACCACCTAGAGTAAGGGGATCGCATGATTGGTCCTAAATTGAGGCATCATCGCTCGCGAGATCTTTTCCTTGAACTGGAGCTGGTATCCCAACTGGCTGTCATCAAGGAGGCATCCTAAAGGTTATCAATGAGTACCATGGTTAGTGGAGAATATATATATATATAAACAAAAAATGGGAGATGACTCAATGAGTATAGTCAATGAATCATTCCTATTTGATTCATGTACCATTTTTTCCCAGTAAAAAGTGTCTCAGAGAACTAAGTTGGATTGCGGGTAATCGGGGTCCTAGTTAATGGATACGTCAGTCGACCGTACCATCACGAGACTCCCGATCTAGAGAGATACTCTCGAGAAACTTCAACATTGTTTCCCTAAATCCAACCTAACCATTTTAATTGAAATGTCTGAAAAACATCCCAATGATCAAACCACCTATGAGACAACATTATCACGACCCGAACTATTTTGGGGTTGGACCCCCAACTACCCTAAGCCTACCTCTATAGGCAAGGGGTAGTCTACTAGATTTGAAGTCACAAAAAATTTGAGGAGGCCTTTTCCTAAGAACCTGTACAAATAGACACAACCATGAAAATGAAAAGTGAAGATGGAAAAGAAAACAAGATATAACACTACTATAAATAAACCTCAAACATGCATCAACATCGAAACAGAACATGCATAGAAAAGTATACTGAAAGGGAAATGGGTAAAATACACACCCTACATGAAATTACCATAACCCAACAATAAGTGGAATATTAATACATCTGAGAGACCCCACTTCTAGACCCTTAGCTATGACCACGATACGTGGTCCAAGAACCCCATATCCTTAAACTTCTATGATGTCACGATCAACCTGTTTGTTGTCTACAAGGGAACACCGGGTGCAAGAAAAACCCAAATAGGGGTGAGTATAAAAATAATTAGTAATAAGACTCAATGTATCAAGGGAGAAACAAGATAGGTACTGAATAGGTGACCTATAGATAGAACATGGTACAGTAAAAGTGAGTATAACTCAACTCAATAGGGGGTAAGATAATCTCATCCAGAAACTAGGATCTAGAAATGGTGAGAAGATAAACTTATCATCAATTCTTCTTTACCTATTGTAGAAGTTTAGACTCATCCAACCCCGAGAAACATAAAATAGAAAGTATGGGGAATACCCCACACATATCCACCTCTCTTGGAAGGATACTTACCAAAACCCAAGAAGTGGGTACATGAAAAATGATATATATATATATATATATATACACTCTATCAAAGAATCCAAAATAAGAAAGTAAGGGGATATACAACTCAAAGATGATTCCATGAATGTGAGTAGAAAATAGTTCTAAGTAAATCCATTTATAATTCCCAACACCTTGTCAACTTCCAAGGAGTCACAAGCCAAATGGGCTCAAATCACCACACCTTGATACCATCTGCTTTGGGTGGCACTGACTCACCCATATGGTTTTAGGTCCCATCACAAGGATGAATCTCAGTGGGGAAAGCACCCTCATTCTTGTGAGTCCTTAGGTACATCTAAGTATGACTCATCAATGTGTCACACATTCAAGAGGTCATGTCTCAAGGTCAAGGACCCATTTCCAGCCCAACTCGAGGGTTCTACTCTATAGAAATTGAGGACCCATACCCATCCCAGATGGAGGGTTCTATAAAGAAAAGATAAAGGATCCATGCCCAACCCGGCTGAAGGGTTCCACTCCAGTGTCATTGAGGAAGCACCCCCAGCCCAGCTGGAGGGTTCAACTCAGAAAAACCAAGGAAAATTACCAATCCCGGCTAGAGGGTTCCACTCTAGTTTCATCGAGGACCCATCCCCAGCTTGGCCGATGGGTTTTACTCAGAACTGAAATCAGGGATCACATCCCAACACTACTAGAGGTAAGTCCAAAACTACTCTAGGCATTCCTGATGGATAGAACCTCTTAGAGAGCATTGTAGAACACTACACATCCCTACCGGATGGTACCTCTCTGAATAACTCCTCTGCAGTCATCGGGTGTCACCCAGGATAGGAATTACACCCTGAACATCTCATATCATATCCCAGAAGACACTATGGAGGCATCCATCACAATCTATACAGAAAAATACTTAGGATAGGCTATTCTTTTGCTGAATTTTGAGTCTAAAAGAAGTGGATATGATAGAAATAAGATTCGTAATGTGGTATATGGTGTGTGTGGGGTCCACATGTCATGTGGCCTTTCCTCATCACTTGTACATGTACCAAACAATTCTCGATTACTGAACTGTGAAAAAAGTACCTCTAAGCATGTCGTCTTACTCCATGAGTACTTGACACACCTAGTCAAAAGGCCAATGAGCGCACAACAATCATTGAAGATATGGAGGGTAAAAAGTGTAATTATGCTGTAACACCTCCTAAAATGTCTCAATAATATTTTACTTCATCTCTTCATACATATTATCCACTCTCCCAAGAGTCAAGGTCGACCCAAGTTGTTGATTCTACTCAAACACATCAAAATCATATTCCTTCAACATTCATTTCATGTTTACACATTTAATTAGGTCACGAATAAGGATCTTTATGTCCAAACGGATCACACCATTTCAATCCTTGTGAAAAAAATGTAATATCGTCTATTCATTCCCCCCAAATAGACCTCTGGGGAAAAAGTGGAACGTCTCAACATTGTGCTCGAAATATGTCTAGTGGGGCCCATTCCTCAGTCCCAAAACAAATTATATGGATCATTATATTTCGATCCTCATGAAAAAACACATGGGATAGACTACTCAATTTTTGAGAATGGACTCCCGGCGAAAAAGTGTTATTTCAGCGAAAACACTGAAAATAGGGCTCGTGGGGGCCACACTACTTTTCATTTTATGCAACTAACATCGGTTTTAAAAATTACCCATCAATTTTAGGGTCACAACTTTCATGATGGCAAATCAATCGAACATCCTATGTAGGTGCCACATCTGAATCAAGAAGTCCAGATAATAATAATAATATTATTATTATTATTATTATTATTATTATGTTTAGGTGTTTTGTGCACATGAACAATGACACCGGGACATCAAAGCCCCGAACTAGTCTAAAAATGTTTTCCTCAATGAGAGGGATGTGTGTCTATAGATGGTGTGTCAATCAGATGCGTCTTTTCAATGATAAGGCTATTTAAATCCTTAGGGCCCAAAATAGATTAGTGTGTCCCATTCTGGTTGGACACATCGGCCTGGTTGGGCCCGAAGGATCCTCTATCTTGCCTGCCACCCAACTCACTCCCCCACTAGGGCTCCTACATACTGGCCTCTATCTCAGTCTCCCCTTATGATGTGTCAATGTAGCAGCCCCAAAATTTCCAAAATCAGGGTCATCCTACGGTTCCCCTACCAACGTCGCAGCACACCGCCACCACACCGGTTGCTAACAACTCCACTGATCGTGCCATTAGGCTATCCCAACCTCCTCTTATCCTATCCACCTAAGGTTTAAGAAAAAAATCTAGAACTCAGATCCTCCTCTGGCTACTGTTCAACCACACTCTCAAACTCCTCAGTGTGTTGATGCCCCGTGCTGCTTTCTACCCTTGTCGACGCTGTCATATCGGACCCGCGCTACCCCATTCATCTGTACATTTTACGGACTACTCCAGGGGTGCGATTTTTTTCCTAAAGGTGTACTGGGATCCTTGTATCGAGATATTCCCACACCCAAGCCTCTCCCATTGATCCGTTGGAATTTTGACACATCCAAACGTAATCAATGATGAACTCATGAAGAATGGGTGTTGTTTTGGGTTTAATGTATAGATTGAAGGTTGTGTTAGGTTGGCTTTCAAAGATGGTATTCATCATGAATCGGTGAATTGGAAATGAAGGGTATTGATATTAAAACATTCACTTAAAATTGAATTTATAATAAATCCTACCTCAAAATGATCTGATCGTCGTTTCCCTTGCGGGTGCCTCGCTTTTGTTGAAATTCGTCATTAATTCGATGAAGAACTCCTTAGTTTGATAAAGAACTCTAAGAGAGAGATATTGGTGGAGGTATAGATATATTAGGGTCTATCCCTAATACTCCCACTTAAATTATTTATTTATATAAAATTTCTAGAACCTTCCGGCGGTCATGAAATCCAAAACATCCATGCCCACTCATTTTATGTCACTTCGTGGAAAAACACCTCATTCCGAACATAACAGTAGTATTAGTATTTCAATCCATGTCCCCATTCAAATGTTATTTGATTTATAATTAGAGATAAAATAATTAAATTTAAATATATTTTTTTTTGATTTTTCCCTTGGGTGAGTTTTATCACAGAAGTCTCATGCTGACAATGGTTATAACCCACCTAGGTTAAATGTAATTTTCCGTACTCAACCGTGTCCAAAAACTTCTGATCTAAGCTACCATTTAAGAGATATCCAATTTCTATCATATTCATAGTATAAAAACACTTAATATTTTTTTATAATTTATTCTGGGGACATCATCCCTCGTAATTTCATGTTTCTCCATTGCCTAGCTCAAGAAATATATGTACAAATATTCCAATGTTTTATAAGGGAAAACCCATGTCTCTATATTTCATTTTAATGATCATTATTAATTTTGAAGATATCATATTAAATATTATTATAAATGAATTTTTTTTCCGAATATTTCCCTTCATCTTTTTAAACCTATTATTCTTTTGAAGGATCCATTTTTAAGATTTTTTTTCAAAAAAGAAAAAGTATTCACAATATTGTCATGTCAAATTTTTGAAACATTTATGCCTTTTATAATCCCAAAATACTAATATTTATATCCAATTATTGATTTTTATATTTATTAATTTTTAATTTCTAAAATCTAGCCTTTCCAAAAATAATATTGGAAAGTTACACGTAAGTTCATCACTTATGCAAAATTTAAAAAAAATCTAAAAAAATTTTTATGTTTTCACTACTAATTTCCTCTTTATCTCTATTGATTTATCCACATGAGATTTATTTTTCTTAATCACCCTTACATTTTAATTTAAAATAATCTATTAGGGTGAATAAATTTTTTTAATAAACCATTTAAATTATTGATATCGATATTAGTGATATTGTACAAAAATTTTGTATGAAAAATTTCACTATATATGTGTTCTTTATGTTTTAGTGATTAATTATATTAAATTAGAACACACATATATATATATACATGATTTATTGTTAGGGAACTATATCACTGTACAATGTAGTTTTTATAATATTATATCACATGTGATAATGATAGGCTATGAGATTTGATAATCGAGTCAATAAAGGACTGAAAGTTCTAATATTGGAGTCAATAATGGATCTCTTATTTTGATTCTCGAGTTCATAATAGGACAAGAGTTATGATACATGATTCAAAAATAAACTATAAGTTAATGTATTCATGAAAAAAATGGTCATGAACATATGATGCTCATGTTATTAATGGGTATAAGTATGTAATACCTTATCCAGTATGCTATTATTCATATGATTTTGATACCTATAATAATTTAAAAATATTATCTATGACTATTATTTTTATGAAGATCCATGTAATGAGTTCATTATATGGAATATTATAGTTTTTAATTACATGACAATGATTATGACCTATGGACCATTTTTTCTATCTCTCACCATTTTTTTGATATATTTTTTTATTTTATATTACATACCTTTATATTGTGAATTTTGGAAAAGTCATATTATTCAACAATATTTTCAATATTATTTTTCAATCAAGACCTTGTTTCTTTATATTCTTATATTCTAACCCTTTATTACATGTTTATGTGTGTTTAAATTATAGAGAATTTGATATCATCACTTTACTTTGTACCCTTTTCTTAGAGAAATTTTCATATAGAACAATATATCGAATGAATATTTATATATAGATGATTTTTGTGATATAATAAAGACATAAAAAAGAAATATTATAATAGTGGAATGAACATCCTTTTTTGAGGGGAAAGACATGAAATCTTATCATAAAAGGCATTAAATCTTATTTCATAATTATTATGTAATAATATCTTTGATATGATGTTTAACTTATGGAAATGATGTAAAATAAAGATATGATTTTAATTTTTCTCTATAGTTTATATCAGAGAAGAGTAAAGTTGTTTTGGGTATTATTTTTATTATTTTTTGTGAATAGGATGATATAACACTCTTGATATCCCTAATAAGATATCTCTGTATATGATAACATCAAATATTTTTGGTAAATTAGAGAAAGTTACATTGTCCAAGAAGTTACAAACATGTCTATATTGTAACATACTGTTATGAATGTGAAATATATTCAACATGTTAATGATGGCTTGTAATTTTTCATTCTTTACTTTGTGGTCTTCAAAATATTTTAAATTATTTGGGATGTAGTGGTGGTGGTATGGGGGTTTGATGTAGTGTTTTCATCATCGTTGGGATACAAATGCTTGTAAAATGGCCTATGAGTCCCAATTTGGGGAAATTTTTTCCTTGGTGTGATTCATCATAGAGTGATCTATGTGACTATAGCTTATGGAAGGCATGGGGTTGGGTTGATTTTCATGTTTTCCTACCTATGATCCATGAGTAGAGGAAACAAACTTTTTTAAGACATGGTTTCATGGGCACACCACTATTTGATACTGGAAAAACTGAAATTCTTAGTGGGGTGTGATGGTGGGAGAAGTGGTTTGTTGTTTTCCATATCTGAAATAAGAAATATATTCTTATTAAATTGTATCCATGGGAATGATGAGGATAAAATAACCACACATCGAGATATATGACATGATGACTAGCTGTGAAATGTGACGACGAACCAATATAGCTTGGAAAATGTAATGTCTCCCACTATGGCAACAGTCAAACCCCATTTAAAAAATAATAATAAATGTGGATTTAAAATTAGAGTATCAGATAGTGTCTTTACAAAGGGTCACTATAAATGTTTTAATGAATAAAAAAAGACTTAGTTTTAGTTTTTAGTGTTCACTTCAATACAGGATTTCACATACCCATTGTTTTGAATTTATAGTTGTTCCCTTGATAGTAGATAATCCATTCTCAACCTCCCCTTCTTAATTGTCCTCATTTAGTGTTTTCAAAACCCCAATTTTATATTATAATATATGGATTTGATTCATCTGTATTTGGGTAACCAAATATTTCCTCATTCTTCCATTATTCTCATTATATTCTTACCAATAGTTCACATTTTTAAGATTTCTCATCATTTTTTGGGAGATCATGATATCGTCAGGCTGTTCAAAATATTTGGTGGTTCTCATTCTTAATATAGTGGTAGATAATCCTTGATCTCCTATGGGATTCATACTTGATGATTAATTGAGGTTGTAGATTCAAGAACCTTGCATTTATATTATAAAATTGATAATTTATGTGTTTTTTATCTCCAATTGGTGTATGGTGTGTATTATCTTATTCAAATATAACAACTGGACTAAGTAGTTTGTTTTATTTTTCTATTTTCTAGGTAATTCTTTTAAATACTTTGATATTATTGATGAGATTGATATTTAATGTAATTGCCTTAGGATTTTGGCTTGATTGAAAATACCAAGTGAATTAGGCAACCACTTAAATCAGGTAAGAATATGATTATGAATGTTGTTCTTGACAATGAATCATTTTAGGTTAGTGTGGTTTCATATTTATTTTGTTCTAGTTTTGTGGATTTTTTGGTGTCTCGGTGGAATTTTTATGTCTCGTGGTTTTATATTTTGGATTGCTGGTAGTGGTTTAGTAGAAATGTATTGATAACAAAATTTTGAATGTAATTATAATTGGAATAGTAATTATATTTTTTTGGGATGGTAATGAAATTTTTTGAACATAAACTAATCAATAATTTCATACATGTGATAGATAAATAATTCTTTAGTTTGAATATACAATAAAAAAACTAATAATTAATATTTATGGCTAATTAATTGTTCACTATGAAAATTGGTAACTGGGTTGGGGGTTGATGTATATTATTTTTTTAGTTTTTTATTTTCATTTGAATCAAATATTGGGAGGTGGTACTAGTGTTGTTTTTTGAATTTTGTATAATGGTGGAGTTTTTGTGAACCCATACATAAGGTTTTTTGTCAAACTATTATTGTACTTGTTTAATGTTCCTTTACTCAACCACCCAATTAACGTAACTTGAATGAAACCCTATTGTGCTAGGGTTGATTCTCCCAACCTTAATTATAGATACGATATAGATAAATAACACCATATCTTCCCTAGACTCTATTTTAAATGTTTTTATTGGTGGCTTAGCAGTGTATTATGGGATATATTGTGCGGTTTATTAAATTTATTATGAGGGAAGATGGTTGATATCCTTTGAATTTATGATACCCCACTTACCTAGTTCTATAATCATTAACAAGTTTTTGAATACATGATATGCAATTTAATGACCAAAAATTTTACTTCTTTGATGAATAATATAACTCTTATTTTTTATATTTCTTATTTTATTATATTTCTCACTAGATGTTCATTGGAATTCTTTTACATAATAATTAATATTAAATGTTACATAATAATACCAATTACTACATCCATGACTATTATAGGGATATAAAAAATGAGATATGATTAACATCTGATGTTATAATACATAGTATATAACTCATCTATAAATATTATGCCTCCCATGAAAATGGTTAAAATAAAATGAAACAATTGGAATGTTATAGTAATTATCAACAGAAATGTATTAGAATTTGAAAATGAAGTAGAAAATTATGATATTTTATGGCTTATATATCTATGATGTGATATGAAATGTTTCCATTAGGGATTTATTATTACATTACTATAACATGAAAAGTGGTTAGTTTGAATACTGGACTATATGAACATTGGAAATTATGACATTTGGAAATGTATTATTTATAAAATGACAATTTGGGTTAGTTAATATTATGGACAATGATATGAGTTAATTGAATATAGAAGGATGAAATGATTGCCTCAACCAGTAGAATCATGCCTTATGATAATCATTTGTTATAGTTAAGGAGGGAGGTTGAATAATGGGGATTTCCTCATGGTATGGAAGATGTTGAGAAGCAACTAGTGAGGATTATATGAAATTTCATATGATATAAGTTCAAGCTATTGGATATCACTATTATAACAATAATGGTTGAACCACATGACCAAATTAATACCACCACACACCACACCCTTAGATCATATGGAGTTGTAATAATGGGATATCTTTCTAGGCCTTAATAATATTACATATTAAATATTTTTGCAATTAATTAAAATTATTATTGATTTTACATTCTTATTTAAAATTACACCATTACATAAAATACATATTATTAGGGAATATAAAAAAATAGATTCTTATTAAAAGATACCATGTTAAAATTTTTCTAGAAAGTATTTGTATTATATTATTATCAAAATAAATTTAAAAAATAAGGTTTATATAAGGATGAAAATAACAATATTTATTTATATAAATTTTTATTTAATTATATTTTGTTTTTTCTATGGGATTGACATTTTATTGTATAAAACACATTTATGTCTTATATAAATGATTATTTTATATTTAAAAACTAATTTTCATATATTTAGTATAAATCATAAAATGGAATAATTAGAAACTAATGCATCAAAATTATCAAATGATATCATTTTCATAATTTTCTGAGAGAGTCAAATTTTTATGTGAGATATAAATACGATGTAATATACAGTAAGAATCATGACATCATATGTAAATAAATATGGTGTAATAATTAACTTGTATTATTTTCGGGATAAAATATATTATTTTATTAATATTATGTATTTTAATGGGTTGATTTCTATTTTCAAACCTCAGACCATCATTCCCAAAACTTAATTGAAAATTAAGATTTTCAAAAATACATTTTGTTGAGTTTTTACATTTACAAGACCAAAGTAACATTAAAAATTTATTTCGGATAAAATTTATTGAAATATTATAATTCATGACATAAATTTCTGAAACAATGAGAAATATAAATGGGCAAGAAAATAATTATTCATTTTCCATGACCTGGAATACCAATACATATATTTAGAAATTATTAAACAATTCCCCATATTTAACTAAAAAATATCATCATCCAAACAATTCTTCTATACTCTAAATCGCATATCTAAGATGTTCTACAAATTGTACCACAAAACTATTCCCTTAATGATTTCAATAATGTCTTAAGGTTAAATATTGTAGTTCGATGAAGGAACTCTATAAGGTAAGGTGACTCTCCTCTTCTTATATTCCATCAAACAATCTATTTACTTTTATGTATTATAAATGGTGAATTATAATCATTCCATAAAATTTTATTTCCCATTACATAAAAAATATTTTTTCATCGTGGGTAAAAATGAATTAACTCTCATTATAACCTTTATTTAACCCATGTTGTATACCTTCCATGGAACCGAATTTGTTTAAATAACTTCTCTATTTTTTATGAAATGTTCTTATGTTGTGAATACTCGACCAATTTCTAAATTAAAGGGTATTCACATAGATTTAACAATGATTCACTAATTGTAGATATCCTAATATGATCCCCTCGTTCATTTATAAATATTTATAAATGATTTATTGCTCATGTAATTAATAATTTATGAATTTAATTAATTTAATTTAAAACTCATTCACTATTTCAAATAGTTATTAATGTAACGATTTCATAAGATCTATTTGGAACATATGAATTTAAAAATATGAATTGTTTTCCTGGATAGCACTCCAATTCACTAGATAAATAATTATTCTATAGAGACAAAGTGTTTTACAATACTATTATTAATAACATTGGTAACTATGTTTTATGGAATCTTAGTGATAAACCTTGGTGGTATCATTATGAAAGTTTCATTTTTATATTGTCTACATATTTCCCTATTATGCATAATAATATTTTTATCATTATATTCATCATATTTTTATGAGTATTCCTTGTTTTTATCCATCATTAACATATTCAAAACATTTCCATTTTTATCCCACTACTTGGATTTATGCTCACCCATTTCCATTTATATATGTCCCCATAATATTAATTGAAGTAAAAGTAACCTAGGAATAATATATGAATAATAATATAATGTGGATAAAAATAATTCTTGTGTTTTATTGTATTAAATCTCTTATTTGAAGGAAACTAAACCTCAAAATAAGTGTTGTATTATTAAATGTTATACTATGTGATGACTATTTTTGGTATTGAAAATAGGGATTCCATTCATGTAATAAGTTGACTTTTTAGTTATTTACTGAAATTAGAAAATGAAAACATTAGTAATAACACTTTGGATAATTCTAAATATAGGATAAGCCGAATAATTTTAATGAATAATAAATCTATAGGTTTCTAAAAAATGAAATATTTTTTAGGGTACTATAAGTGGATGTGGATATGCCATAGTTTTACCTCTAGGTAATAACTCCACAAATGTTTTATTAGGTATTAGATCAATCCCCACTTAGTGCATGAAAAAGAGTCCTTGATTCACACGTGTTTTATATATTCCTAGGGAATATATTGTGTTAATCATGGGTTTTTTATTAAACATAAATAATGATATATATAAATCTAAATTGCAATTAGATAATATTATATAATATCATTTTTAGTCATGTTGTTTTTGGATATAAAATATATTTTGAATTATAAGATTCCTAAAAGTAAAAAATTTCATACTATGGTTTTATTCATTTAGAAAATTCAATGGAAATAGGAGGAATGCCATAAATGTGAAGTAAAATAGAAGATTCACTAATGGGATACCTAAGATAATTTAGGACATAATGGATAACATCCTTATAATGATGAATCAATTGTCTATGGTTATGAATAATAACCCCACAAATTCATATTTTACATATTTATTATGATATCAAATTAACTTGTTATGCTCTTTAATTCAGTATTCATGCTATTTTGTAATGATTTTTTATTTTATCTCAAATGATATTTCAATTAATATGAATCAATATTAAATTCAAATAATTTTAAATGATAATTATTTCCCATGACATCTAATATGCAGAGGAAAAACTATAAGTTTTTAAAATAGACAATAAATCAAATACCAGTAAACTTTTATAATAAAACACTCTTTTAAATCATTAATTATATCTTATTAAGTAATAATTGAATAATTGAATATGTAAAATATAATAGAAAAGTATACAAATAATTATTATTAAAAAGACAATATATGTCTTTCTATTACACCCCCTCAATTTTTTGGCTGGAAATTCAAGACTTCAACCATTCCATAATTAGTTTCTTGATCATTTTACATCATAAAACCACCTTTTACAGTGTATATTTTTTATAACCAAAAACATTCTCCTTTAAAAAGAATTATTTTTGGGACCACTCATGAAGTCCCTTTGATGACCTGGAATGATTTTGAAACATTTATTGGGCCATTTAAGACACTTATGTATTACATTGAAACCTCTAAATTTATTCTCTATGGTGGATTCGGAGGATTGATTGGTGAGGGGAATCTTTGGATTATGGATTGATGATATGCTATTTATTGAATTTATTTTCATTTTTTTAATTTTAATTCATGTGAATTTTACCTTCTCCCAAATACACTCAATTACCCTATCAATTCAAGGGTCATTTTTATTTGTGATTGAGAAAGGGGGATGTTTAACTGTTTCTTTAGTTTGAGTTTTGGATCTTGTTTCTATAAAAAAATTCAATATTAAATCAAATGGTTCCAATTTTAATTTAGTTTATAATAATTAATGCAATTATGTTAGTTTTTGGTTAATTTAATTTTATTTCCCTGGGATGATGATCCATATCTTCCTCCACCCAATTCTAATCATTAAACTATATAATAGAATTTGGTTGGCTGGTGAGTAGTCAGTGATCATCAATACATGTGGGGAATTATGAATGGAACTATTTTTTGTTAGCGAAAAATAACACCTAATTAGGGATTCCCCTATTTTATCTAGATAAAACACTAAAATTCCACATACATAGGAAGGAGGGTATACCGAATAGAGGATTTGATTAAGGATATCCCCTGCATCACCATTGATACATTCGAGAGAGAGTAATCAATATAGGTATATCCCACATGATAATTTGAAGAAGATGAATATTTAAAATTGGAACCATGATAACATAGTGAAATGTTTATCTAAACTCTTCCTTATCACCCATCACATCAATTTTGAAAAAAAAAATAAACCAATTTTAACTACATTCTAAATTTCCCTATTTATAAAACCAATATAAAGTAGAATCAGTTTTCCTTAAAGGGACTCAAAAATTGAAAGCCTATTTTTAACACTCTCTTCCAGAAGACTACATAAATTTAACAAATGTTTTATACTTAGAAAAAATTCACACCAGTGAAAATGTTTCCATCATACATTAAGTCTTTTTTAGGTAGTTAGTACCTCAAAAAAACTAGAAAAAAATATTTAACCTTCAACGAAATGAATTTAGAAGGAATAATTAATTGACATTGATCCTTAAATTGAATGAAAATCAACACAAATAAGAAGAATATACTCACAAAATAATTTATGGAAATAAATCTCATATATTCAAATTACATGTTCAATGTTCACTCTAAATCTAGAAAATTGTTTGAAATACCAAACAAACCATAAAATATCTTTGTGTACTGCAGTTTGTAAATAAATATAACGAACTCACTAAACCAACATTAGAAACTTATTTTTAGTTTGGACTAAACATGGCTATAATTTTACCTAAATTTCATAGTCTTTCAGGAGAATAACTATATAAAAATATACATGCATATGCACATATACAATAATGATTCAAACCATTATGAGTCACATAATAAAAGTTAATATTGAGTTAATTACCCTTTTCACTAAACGGAGCTTCAAAGTATTGGTTATACAACCTATAATAATTATAATTCAATTTTTGTGAAAATCGGAAGAGATGAAATATGAAAATATTTTTCCCCACATCCAAGAAAATGGTGAATATAAATTAAATTAATTACCTCTGATAGTTGATTAGAAATACACTTTAGGAATACTAGGATAGTTTTAAGATGATATATTCCAACTACCCACCTTAGATTATAAAAAAGAACCAAATCGTCATTTATAATTCCATGTCCACAATTATGTCCACAACCAACTCAACTCCTCAACTGGAGGAGCACTGATTGAAAAATCACCAATATAATTCAATTCACTAATTGATAAAATTACTCAAAACTCACATCAATTTCTTATTAGATGTATTTTATTGAGAGGTATAAATATGATATGGAATTTATGTCCATTACCTTAATGTATAACCAAAACTGATAAATGAACCTGTTTTGTGATACAAACTACTATGAACTATATAAGTTGATAGTATGAAACAACTATTGTATGTGGTTTATTTTCTTCACCTAACCATTACAATGATCAATGACCCTAAGTTTAAGGGGTGGAATTATGTGCTACAACCTTTCAATGGGGTAATTTTTTTAGAATCATCTATGTTAACCCAAGGCCCAACTAGTATATAGAAACTAATAGAACTAGGATAGAACCTATTTATAAAATAAATAACAAAATCAACCCCAATATAGTTGTAACAATAACTGAACCTTCTATCATTATAACATTACTACAAGCCACCCTACCATCATCAATCCTCTCTACCAACAACTTCAATAAAAAATTGTATGATAATAAATCAACTCAAGAGCCTCATAAAGTTCCTTTGTAGTATGACTAGAATATAAGGTAGATTATCTAACATACCTTGTTGAAACTCTTATGTACATTCATACCAATAATATTGAAAGTCTACTAAAACAATCATGATTGAATCCCAATGAAATAATGGCCATGATAATAACACAATATGGAGAAGAGAACTAACCACATGAACGAATATTGACTAATTATTTTGAGAATAATTTTTAATTTCTCCTTATCAATGAATGAGTAGATGATGATAAAAAGAAATAATAGAGTACAAATAATAGAAGAGAAAAACTAAAATTATCCTTGAAAAAAAAATTAAAAATAAGGATATTTTGAAAAAAAAAACCATCTAAATTGACTAAGTCATAATATGTTGAATAAGAGTGACTTCAGTGGGAAATTTTGGAAACTATCTTGAGGGTGACAATAAATATCCAAATATTAGAATAGATCTGAGAAAACCCTAAATATTAATTATTTTTGAAGGGATTATTCGTGATTATATTATAAATGGATGGAAATGAAAAAATAAGCTTTGGGAGAAGCATTTAAACATTATTGATACCACAAATATCATAAAAATTACATTATCCAGTGATAATATCTATTCAATTCAGTATTGTATCATTATACATAACTTATTCATTATGTGATATGGGGGTTTTAATAAATTGTATCACAATTAGTTTTTTTGTATATTAGACAATTAAGGATAGAAATATTGGTGGTCTGATTAAAAAATTGATCCATTGTGTTCCCAAGAGGTGTTGTAAATGATATACTCATAAGAGTAAGAGGATTGATTTTTTATGTGGGTATATTCATTCTCACTAAGGTGGGGTATATATCATCATTCCACTCACCCATTATTTTTTGGAGATAAATAATGGAGATGGAAAATAGACAAAAAAATATCCTCAAATGTACACATATAATATAACTTGTAGATAGTATAGTACACTTCAATGTACTTGATGAAATGAAAAATGCATCAAGAAATCATTCCCTTTATGAAATATCATGAAAATAAGATACATAACCAATTTAATATTCATGTATGATTTGAAAATTATTTTCATTTGGAAGGAATTTCTCATTTAATGCTACTAAAACTGAAAAATAACATTATGATAATAGCATGGTATAATAAGTGGTTACTTATTAATTTTTTGATTATTTGAAAAAATTAACATGATGCAAGAGATTCAAGCCTTATAAGTTGGAAAAATAAACTATGTCTCATCATTTCAATAACCCCCATTATTATAGGTACATTCAATTCCATGCGATTTAAAATTTTTCTACCTTATGGATTGAGAGAGAATATCATTCATCATTGCCAAAAACCAATCCTTTTACCAATAACAAACACTGACTGACCTTCTTAGAAAAAATATATATGCCCTTTTAGGATTATTATGTAATGTCTTGAGAATCAACCCAAATTTCATCTCTTATAAAATAATTTCAAAAGGTGATTCTTATCAAGAGAGATAGAAATAAAGAATACTTAATACTAACATCAGGGATATTTTTAAGAAATTGATAGAAATATTTCTAGCATCCAACATAATTTACCTAATCTCTATTTCATTATGGGTCGGTCTAATCCATATTGTCCAAATGAAAACCATTCTAAAGATAGTTAAAACTGAAAAAATTAACCAATATCCCTAAGGGTTAACACATTTGGAGGGTGTGTTTATATTATTGGAAGATACAAAATGTTACCCAGAAAACCTAATTTCCCATATAATTCATTGATAAAATGATCGGATGGTATGCAGGGAAATTACATTATTACATCAAATATGGTTTTTAGGGACACTTATTGGTAGCAATTAGACTATAAGAATAGGATAAGTCATCCTTCACCTATCTTTTTTTAAATTAATATACTATAATAATTAGTTTAGTCTATGAAACACCCTAGGTGAATTTAATTGTTGTATGGTATTTATTTTCTCAAATCATATTGAGGATATCCTGGAGGTATTTCTTGATGACACTACTATTTTTGTAAATACAATCATCATTTCTTATAGATTTTAGAAAATGTGTTTAAAATGTTCATTGATAACAATATTTTTTTATATTGAAAATTTCCATATCCTTAATGATTACAAGATAGTTTTGGGAAAAATAATTTCATATAAAATAATCAATGTATTTTTTTGAAAGGATTAAGTAATAAATCCATTTCCATATCCACAGTTTTAATCATTTAATATCACTTTTATTCCATGAATATCTCTAAGTAATATTTATCAATGATTTATTTATTATTTATCACTCTCTCTATCAAAATATTTCTATTAAAAGGAGATGAGTTTAGTTTTCATGAAAATTTGATGTGACTGTTTGATGAATTAATGAAAAGAATGATAACACCACTAGTAATAAAACCACCAAATTATATAAATGCTTTTAGATACTCGACAATGCATCAAAATAAACCTTGGTAGCCACTATCTCAAAAATAATTTATAGAAAACCTCAATATATATCCAATGAATCATGGAAATTAGATTCCATGTAGATCACCTACATGACCACATAAAATGAGTTCCTTGTAATTTTTTGAAAATAAATAAATTAATATCTAATATAATTGTAACTAATGTTATTTATATTTTTTTATGTGATGTTTAGGAAATTAATGATGATATTTGATGCCTATACAAGGATAGTAATATAGATTCTTCTTTTAAAAGAGTTCGATTTTAGCATTAATGAATAAAAATTTTCTAAAAATTATGTGATCAACCATCTTAGACTAAAACCATACACTTTGAAATAATAAATTTCTTATAAAAATCCTATCCATTATGAGATTATTGATGAAAAAAATTACATCATAAAAACTGAAGTTCCATTGTACATTGACATGGTCCATTATTCAGTTACTTCTTAGGTACCATCTCGTCTAAACTCTCATCAGAAACACAAACTCAAATCTCAATCAAGATTTGATATTTGGGAAGACCCATTCCTATTTAATATATACAATTATTATTTAATTAATATATTATTACAATAAAGTAAAATTTTATCAATTTTTAATTTTTCTCATATAATAGCTTATGGAGGCCATTTTGGATCCTAAAGGATAGCAAAGAAAGTATTAGAATATGAAATTTTTTATTTAAAGATGTGAATTAATTTTTAATAAAATATGAAAACCCCTAGTTGTATCATAAATATATCAAAAAGTTACAATATTCCTCCAATCTATTTAACTTCTATGAATTTTTTTATGTGTAGGTCATATAATTCATCATACCATTCTATATGTAATTTAGTAATTATTATATACTACTAGAAATTTATTATGTCTAGAAAAGTTTGATTGTAAAATAAAATATGACTACAGATGAAGATTTTATTGTTCATTTTCTAAGGACTAAGATATTTTGTAGGTTTAGAGTACCATGATCAATCATTAGTGATTAAGGGACCCACATATGTAATATGAAAATGGAGTTATTACTAAAACGGCATGGGGTGCTTCATAAAACATCAACCCCATGTCATCCATAAAAAAATTTCCTTGAGTATTTCTCCAATAGGTATATCAAATGCATTATAGAAAAGATGACCAGACCTAATAGAAAATACTAGAGCCAAAACTGAGAATATACCCTGTTGGATTGTTGTACTGCGTCTAAGACACACTTTGATAATATCCACAACCAATTTATTTATGATATGATATTCATCATCCCTATGTAATTGGAACAAAAATCATACTAGGCTTCGAGATATAAGAACATTGACCATAACATTGATGGGAATGATAAAAGATCTATACTATAGAACTAAGATGAAATAAGGATCTACATTTTCCAAAATTCAATTATTTACAATAATATAAGAAGGATAGACTATGACAACATAATTCAATCAATAAACATAAACATTAGAGAACCAGTGGTCTTATTCAACTCCAGAATCAAGTTTATACAAGGTAAATTTTGTTCCAAATCGTAAGGAAATTTTATTATTATTCATGTATAACCTTTTATTGATATAAAGATTTCAATGGTAGGAGGATGAAAACAATTCTATATAAATGGGTATAGGATAAATAAGTTCAATGGGACTATAACTCAAAAACTACCTTGGATATTACACTCCTTCCCCTAAATTACTAATGAATACCCAACATGTTGTACCTTTCAAATACATTTGACGAAATGAGGTAATTACATTTTAAATATATATATA
The DNA here is from genome assembly GCA_963277665.1 of Viscum album. NCBI lineage: Eukaryota > Viridiplantae > Streptophyta > Magnoliopsida > Santalales > Viscaceae > Viscum > Viscum album. The sequence continues at coordinate 620,166,235 of OY728128.1, forward strand.
TAAATAATCAATTTAAATTAATTAGGGACACAACAACAATTATGTGGGGGATCCTATATTCTAGTATATAATTTAAATTTATCATTTATTTTAGTCAATCCAACAACATATGAAAATAGTTTTCAGGAGCCAATCAATGCATTTTTACATAGTACAATCTTCACCTCAGTCATATTTTAGCTTGATTAAACTAGCCACCTCTATGACACATTTTTATTTTAATTTTTAGGTAATTTGAAATTCAATAAGAAAATAATAATGAGATGTATATAATTCACATCATGAAAATGTTGGGGGGAACTAATGGAACATGACCATTTCAACCCAAATAAAGTATCCTTACTAAGGGTTGTATGAGTGTAAATGTTTTATTATTTTTCCCTTGTAGTCTAAATCTATATTTGAGAATTATAAAGAAAATTCCATTCCCATATTTAGCTTTTATCTATACATTTCTAGTATAAGAGTCATAATTTTATAGGAATCCCATGATACTATGTTTTTTATTTCAATTATAATGATATTTTTTGATTAAAATGGATATTTTATTAATTTTAGGGGTGATTAGGTTGTTAATTTTGGTAAATAAAAATTTAATTGAATTAGTTGAATTAGGTAAATGAAATTTCCCTAACATTTTAAAACATTAAATTTTTAAAATTTGGGTGGATTGATTTTCTTTTATTATTGAACACTAGGGGTTGTTGTAAAAAATTCATATGATCCATTCATGACAAGATTTATAGACCAAATACTTTATATATTATCTTGATCACATTTTGTGATTAATCTAGTGGAATAAAACCAACTTGAACTTTCATTATAAATTTTCAAAACTATAACTATGAAAAATCACATTTAATGTGATTGGTGAAACATTTATTATTTATACCTTATCATTGGACCCATCATGATATCAGTACATTTGACCCGTGATTCATGTGTTTATGTGGGAGGGTGTTTTAATCTTGGTGTTTTATTATCAGGGTTCAAATCATGACATGAAATGATTGAATAGAGACTCCCCAAACATCTGCCATCTTTAATCTTTCTAATGCATAGGGTGTTGGACGACATGAACAAAGGGCCAGACCCCTGGGATCCTAGTGAACAATCTATATGAAGCGATGAAAAGGTGGCTTTGAAGGCTTAACGATAAAGATAATGCTTCCCAAAGGCCGTAGAGGTAGGTGGCGTGAAGAACGGACCACTGGAGCGTGTCTGGTGGTCCAAAAAAGGATCTGTCGGCGCACTGGTGCCGGCGGAGGCAACATATGGTGGTTGCAGTGGAATGGGAAAACCGAGTGCCAGATGGAAAAAGAAGGTCGTCGGCTGTTCTGGCGGCCAGGTGGAGCGGCGTAGCCTAATGCCGCGCCGGTGCGGCAGAGGCCGCAGCCGATTAGGGCATGGCGCCAGAGACCCATAGCTCCAGCATGGCACCGCATTGACCAAGTTCAACCCACAGACTGAGTCTATGGATGACGTGAAGGGCGGGTGGTCATCACTGGCCATGGGAACGTGAAGTAGCGGCCTTCTCCTTGTCATACTCCCTCAGACAGAGAGTGACGCGACATTCCGCCGCGTCCCAGGTGCACCCCAATGCCTGCTAACGTGGCCGGTCATCGGACCAGAGGGTCGCGTGCCCCAGGAGGACATGCCCCCCAGCTAGCCGCACTACCCAGTTGGTGGTACCACTTCAGGTTGGGCCAGTCCCACTGCCCATCAGGCCAGAACCATGCCGGCAGGCAAGACTCGCCATGTCTTCGGGCCGGGCCGGACTGTGTCAGGTCGCCGGGCAACTCGGCCAACTGCACCCCCAGCCAAACGGGTTGGGTCCATCGAGGCCTATTAGGCTTTTCCCACTCTCCAGGCAAGACCAGACTGACCTTGAACCACATTAGGTCAGGTTGGGTCTGTCAAAATAAAGTGAGTTATGTGAAACCCCAAATACAGATTGGTCAGGTCAGACCGAGCCCCATCACAATCGGCCTCCTGGTTATTAAAACACTCGTATCATACAAACTGCACGTTCGATTGATAGTCTGTTTGCGGCGTTGAGATCCTCTAGAGGAACCTCATCATTCAGAATTCATTGTAGTTACTTTAATGGATTTTGAGAAGTAAATAATGTCTTTAATCTCAGTTCTCCCAACTGTGTTATGTACAGAACATTGCGGTTGACTAAGACCTGATGACTGCTCGAGGATATCCTAGTGGGAAGTGGCTCAGGGTGACCTAGTAGGCCCATAGTGGGGAGTGGCCTTATGTGACCCGGCAGACCCATGGTTCTTTATATAAGTATTAACTCAATTCCTCCATGTTTGGAAGAAACTCTGTGTGCCCTGGCAGGCACACGGTGGGGAGCGGCTCGGTGTGACCTAGCATACCCAAGGTACTCCTCAGGGATGAGTACCATATTAGCTGAAGTGTAACATCCCAAGTAAGTAATGAATAATAGATATTTTTATCTATGTCTATTAGTAAATTAGATAGTGTTTTAGAGGCTTAAAATGAGAATAAATCCAATCTTAAGCATGGAATACACTAATATTTTTAAAAGATTGTTTTACTGCCTTTTGATGGAAACCCATTTTTAAATCTATATTTTGACAATTTTATAAGCTATGTTTGTCAAAACAAACTTATTATTTATGATTGGGAAATCAAAATTTACTTTGTGTGAATTTTTGGTATTTTTCCGATAAAGTTCATTTTTTAATGAATAGTGAAAAATGTTGTATTTTAATTCAAAACCTCTTTTTAATCTAATTTATTTATATGATTAGATTATCTTTTGAATTGGTTTTGAAGTTAAATTAGAATATATTTTTACCATTTAATCCAATGGTGGTCATTGGAATCAATTTCACTTTGAAATTGGACTTAAACTGGTGTCAATCTTTTGATACTTATTGTTTCATAAAAAACACGCTATATGCTCTGACAACGAAAATTAATTATTAAATTAATTAATGCAAATTATATGTTTTGAATTTTGTAAAATAGACATCATTTTTGAATTCTGAATATCAAATACAGCTTAGGGTGAAGTTTTGGTATTTTTCTGAAAAACTTCAATTTTTCATGAATAGTGAAACCACTAAGTGGTACTTAAAAAACTGATTTTTCGTTTAAATGAAATTTTACCACCTTTGTGTTTTGAATTTCAAAAATCCAACATACATGGTTTTCATTAAGAAGAAAAATGTGGTTCAATGGGATTAAAATAATTTTTTGGTGAATAGTAACTTTTAAGTTTTTAATCGCGGTTAGTGGTAATTAGTGTAATTTAAGGTAAGAATAATGTTTTAATAATATAAAATGACCTAGACACATGTCCTACCCTTATTGTATGTGTCATGTCCGACCAATAAAATCCATGGGTCAACTTGGGGACCCCATGGAGCCACTTTGGTAGGAAAATGACATTAATATCTTTTTATTTAATGTTAAAATTAAAATGACACAAACATGAGTTGTTTTACTAAAACAATTTTTAAATGGGTTTATAAAAGTCATATTTTTTACTATCAATGTTCATTATAAATCTAAAAAGATTTCCTATATCATTATTTTTTTATAATTTTTAGACATTAAATAAATTAAATTATTTATGACATCATGATGATGCAGCGATTACCTCATTAATGAAGGATTTGAATAAAATGAAAAGATAATGTAAAATCTATGACCTAAACATGTCCAAAACCTATTGTATGGGTGGATTTCGAACCCTTATCACCTTACCCTCGAATTATATCAATGTGGGACCTTTTGAATCCGAAACTCATTTTAAAATAAAGTAACATTTATTTACTTTCCAAGAGTGCCCCCCCTCTCCTCTTATAAAAGGCCCCCACCTCTACCTCCTTACCCACACTTCCAAAGCCTTTGGATCGGCAAACCCCTGCCCATTTTGTCTCTCCACTTCCCTCTCTTACTCCTTGAAGCCTCACTTTGGGAAGAAGTCTTCCCAAGGAAGCCTTTGAGCTCAAACCAAAGGGAGTTACCTGATTTTAAGGTAATGTCTTCACTTGTGTTCTTTTGTTTTATTTTGCTTCTCCAACCCCCTAAACTCTTTTTATTCATTTCTTTTGTAACAACACCAGTATCTTCCATATACTAGGATGTTTTTATAATAAGTATTCGAGCTAATCTTACACACACCTACATCTAATGGTTAAAGAACATACTGTTTCCGTGGATGGCGAATTTCTGCCTCCCGAAACGATGATTGTTCAACATTTTTTTAACACCTTCAAAGGTGGCCATTAAGATGACACTATATTTATATATGATATATAATATGTTTATGTTTTCCTTAAGCTTCTATATTTTTCATTTTGGTCATACCTTTATGGTTTTCATTATGGGTAAACGCGATATCTTCATTTAAGGAAGTGCGGACTACCGCCCCCTCAAAGTGATTTGATTCGTTAATACCATATATGGGACGTATAAAGGATGGAGTTATGATATTATATATGATATTAAACTGGAATTATAATATACCTTTATATCATTATGATTCCATTTCATAAAATACGAAATAGAAATGGAAGCAGCGTTCATGCGTACGTACGGCTTACCGTCTCCATGAACGGTGCATTTCATTTCTTACCTCTAAATGTTATATAATATTATAAATTCATGCATGTACTGGATATAGATGATATAGATGATATCTACATCATGAATATCATTCTGGATATAATGGATACATGAACAACTTTTAATTATAAAGGGTTTATTTTTGACTCAAGTACCAATGATCGTTAAAACGACCGTCATTAACTTAAATAATTACATAGTGTTCATGACATGGCAATAAGTGATATAAAAGGAATAATGAACTTGAAAAAGGTTCTTAAACAAGTATAAATTAACTCAAGTTTATTATTCAGGAGATTAAAGAATGATCGAGTCAAGTCGGACCCGAGGTATGGGACTTCGTCTCAATCTCCTTTCATTGAGGCATATTTTGTTTTATACACAGCCTTCTTTTATACAGTGTATAAACCCCTTTGACTTTTACGTTTATTCAAAAGGAATCTATTTTATATGAAGTGTTTACTAAATGACAAAAGGTAATGTTTTTGTCGTACGTATGCGGAGACAACGACTTCTCCGCCACCGTGACCATTATTTGAGTTCCGGCTTCCTCTACATGCCATACCATTTTTTTAAAAGAAAACTAAATACCCTGTTTTACTTTTCTTTTATTTTGGTATTGAAAATGGTTTTCATAATGTTTTTATTATATCAATTTGTTTTATTGATATCTTGTGATTGAAATGTGGAAATGTTATGTTTCCTTTATGTATGTTTTATGTGAAACGGTTATGTTATGGTTCTTGGGAATTATTATGAAGACGGGTGGTTCCGTGATAAACTAAGGGCGGGTGAGCCCGATATAGCTCTCCAATTCATTGGGTAACGCAAAGGAGTGAAACATTAAGGTTTCTCCGAAGAGATTTAAGGAATATACTGTGATGGGTATTCCAAACGTAACCAAAAGGGTTACTCCCTACGTAATAATGTTATGAATGCCTCAAGTTACCTTTATGTCTTATGATTTCTATGATTTATTCATGATTTGATGAGGTATGTTAAAGTGCCTATGTTTTATGGGTAAAGTATGATTTCATTCTTATGTATATATGAACTCATGTTTCCTTTCCATATTTTTATAACCCTTACTGATCTTTTTATGCTCATCACAAGTTTTTTTTTTGAAATGTTTTTCACAGGACAAGGGAAAGGTACATGATATGATGATAGTGTCAAGGAAGTGTCAAGAAAGAATCCATGTTTTATTTTAAATATGTTTCCATTGATGGGAAAAATGAATACTATCTTTTATGTAACCACTTTTCTTAAATGTGGAATGTAATACATGTTTTATGATCTAATTCTCTAAAACTCTAAACCTGAAAAGATCCTCAAGGTGTATTCTTGAAATATCTCAAGATTAGGTAAGGTTTAAGTCCGGGGCCTTATAGTTGGTATCAAAGGTCGTTTTAGATAACTTTAGGAGTTAGAATCCTATTAAATTATTATCCAAAAATATTTTTTTAAAATGATATAGCATTTGAAGATTACCATGTTGCTTCATCTAAGACATGTTTGTTCAGAATGGTTTTCTGTAGAGGAAACAGGGAAGCAGTGATAGGAAGGCATACAGAAGGAAATAACCTTCCGAATCAGCATCCTGAGATGGTCGGAATTGGAAATGAACAGTTTGTTTTAGTAATGGCGCAGTTGACTCAAGTAATAAATGGTGGTGGTATCCATGCATGAGATTAGCCAGATCAACTACAGAGGAACATGTCAGTGGTGGAACATTTCATGAGGCAACATCCCCCATCATTCAGAGGATCATCTGGCCATGTGTTAGCTGAAGGGTGGATTAAAGCACTGGAGAAGATTTTTGATGTCATGGGGTGTTCAGATAATCAAAAGGTTAGTCTTTCTATTTACCGTTTGGAGGGTGAGGCAAATTAGTGGTGGTCGATGGTTAAAAATATCAGGGACACTGATGAGATTGATCCTCTTGACTGGGATGATTTCAAAGGTATATTTCTTGAGAAGTATTTTCCTAAGGCTGTTTGACTTAGGATGGAAAAACAATTCTTGGAATTGAGGCAAGAGGAAGACTCAGTGGCTACCTATGAAGATAGGTTCACTCGATTTTCAAGGTATGCTCCAAATTTTATCGGAGACCTTGATAGTAAAATCAATAATTTTTACTCAGGATTAAAACCAAAATATCGAAGGGCATTAGCTTATCGTGAGTTTAAAAGTTATGAAAAGCTTGTTCGATGTGTTGAGAAGGTGGAAATGGATTTTTTCGATGATCAAGTGTTCTATAACAACCAGCAGAAGAAGAGACCGAGGTGGCAGGAGAAAGGGAAGAATTCTTCAAAAAAGTCTGATGGTAAGAAAACTAAGTTTCTAGTTTGGGATAAATGTGGTAAAAGGCATGCTGGGGAATGTCTTCTGAATTCTGTAAAGTGCTATTGATGTGGTAATATGGGACATAAGGCTCGTGATTGCACTGAAAAAGATCAAGGTGATGGTAAGTCCAAATTTGATTTACAGTTAGTGAAATGTTTTAAGTAAAATGAGATGGGTCACTATGAAAACGAGTGTCCGACAAAGAGCTTGAGTGATGGGAAGCAGTTAGACTACAAGCAGAAAGGGGTGTTGAACTCCTTTTCCACTACTTCAGCAGATGTCGGGCCATCAAATGAAGTTGTATCAGGTATTTTTTTTTGTTTTTTCAGATTATGCCAGTGTGTTGTTTGATTCAGGGTCCGCACATTCTTTCATCTCTGAAACCTTTCTAGTAAAATGGGAATACCATCTCAAGAAATGACTCCTAAACTTATGGTAAAAACACCTGGGGGAAATGTTGAGGCAAAAAGAATTTATAAGAATCTTCCTATCCTTATCTGTGGAAAGAACCTACTTGAAAACCTTATTGTTCTACCTCTAGTAGAGTTTGATGTTATCTTGGGTATGGATTGTCTCTCTATTTACCATGCTAAGATTGATTGTAGAGCTAAAGAAGTTTCTTTTCAGAAAGACTTTCAGTTTGTGTACAAGAATGAACCCTTACTATTGATAACTTATCAAGAGGCCGAGAAACTTGTAAAAGATGGAAATGAATGTTACCTTGCACATATTGTTGAAAATAAGGGAACTGTTCAGATTAATGATGTGCCAGTGGTAAAGGAGTATCCTGATTTTTTTCCTGATGAGTTGCCTGGAATAATACCAGATCGGGAAGTTGAATTTACTGTTGACTTAGTTCCTGATGCTAATCCAATTTCAAAACCCCCTTATCGAATGGATCAAATTGAACTTTTAGAGTTGAAGGAGCAATTGCAATATTTATTAGAGAAAGGTTTCATTCGACCTAGAACATCACCATGGGGTGCTCCTGTTTTATTTGTTAAAAAGAAAGATGGTTCTATGAGACTTTTCATTGATTATAGAGCCTTGAATAACATCACTGTTAAGAACAAATATCCTTTTCCTCATATCGATGATTTGTTTGATTAGCTCCAGGGAGCTCAGTTTTTTTCAAAGATTGACCTGAGATCGGGGTACCATCAGCTGAAGGTAAAGGAAGTAGATGTTCCGAAGACTGCGTTTCGTATAAGATATGGCCATTATGAATTTGTAGTAATGCCTTTTGGGCTAACCAATGCACCTGCTATATTCATAAACTTAATGAATAGAATTTTCCATGAGTTCTTGGATAAGTTTTTGGTGGTTTTCATTGATGATATTTTGGTGTTTTCTAAAAGTAAAGAGGAGCATGAAAGACATTTAAGGGTTATTTTGAAAACCTTAAAAGAAAATAAATTTTATGGGAAATTCAGAAAGTGTGAGTTTTGGTTGCAACAAATTTCTTTCCTTGGTCACATTGTTTCTAAAGATGGGATAACCATTGATCCTACAAAAACAAAGGTTGCTAAAGAATGGCCAAGACCCACAAATGTAATAGATATTCGTAGTTTCCTTGGTTTGGAAGGATATTACCAAAGGTTTGTTAGAAATTTTTCACGGTTATCTAGTCCAATGACTAAGCTAACTCGTAAGGGTGTTAAGTTTATCTGGACAAAATAATGTGATGATTGTTTTCAGTAATTGAAAATAATATTGGTGAATGCTCTAGTTTTGGCACTACCTTCCAGGAATGGGGAGTTTGTTATCTACAGTGATGCTTCATTGAAAGGACTTGGTTATGTCCTAATGCAGAATGATCAGGTAATTGCTTATTCTTCATGACAGTTGAAAACTCATGAGGCAAATTACCCTACACATGATTTGGAATTAGCTGATGTTGTTTTCGCTTTAAAAATTTGGAGGCATCATTTTTATGGAGTAAAGTGTGAAATATATACCAATCACAAAAGTTTAAAGTATATATTCACTCAGAAATAATTGAACATGAGACAGAGGAGATGGCTAGAATTAATTAAGGATTATAATTGTACAATTCATTACCATCCGGGAAAAGAAAATAAAGTGGCTGATGCTTTGAGTCGAAAAAGTAATGCTTCATTAGCAATGTTGTGTTTGGAATGTGATCCTTTGGTTAAGGATTTGATGAACTTTGGCATAGAAGTTGTTAGTGTAGGATTTTCTTCTGTTTTGTTTCAGGTATCAGTGAAATCTTCTCTATCAGACAGAATCAAGCAAGCACAGAAGCAAGACAGTGAGTTGCAGAAAAAGGTAGAGCTGGTTCAGAAGGGTAAGTTGCCAGAATTCAACATTGATAATGATTGTGTTTTGAGATTTGGGAAGAGATTGTGTGCGCCTAGTGATTCAAAATTGAAGAATGAGTTGTTATGTGAGGCTCATAGTTCCCCGTTTTTAGTTCATCCGGGAAGTACTAAGATGTACAACGATCTGCGGGAGTATTACTGGTGGGATGGAATGAAAAGAGATATTTCTGATTTTACTGTGAAGTGTTTGAAATTTCAACAGGTTAAAGCAGAGCGGAAGTTACCGAAAGGGATGCTTCAGCCTTTACCAGTGCCAGAGTGGAAATGGGAGAATATATCCATGGACTTCGTTGTGGGATTGACGAAGACCCCTCAAGGTAATAATGCAATCTGGGTTATTATTGATCGCTTGACTAAATTTTCTCATTTCCTTGCTATATGAGATAATTTTTCCCTAGATCAACTTTCCCATTTGTATCTTAAAGAGATAGTCAGGTTACATGGAGTTCCCATCTCCATTGTATTTGACCGTGATCCCAGGTTCACTTCTAACTTTTGGAAAGGCCTTCAGAAGTCATTGGGTACTGAATTAAATTTTAGTACAGCTTTTTATCCTCAATCAGATGGTTAGTCAGAACGAACAATTCAGACATTGGAGGATATTCTACGTTCTATCTCTATGGATTATCAGGGAAGTTCAGACCAACATCTTTCTTTGGTTGAATTTTCATATAATAACAGTTTTCATTCCAATATACAGATGGCACCATTTGAGGCGTTATATGGGAAGTGGTGTTGAACTCCAGCTTTTTGGGATGAAGTGGGTGAAAGAAATATGATGGGACCAGAATTGGTAGAAGAGTTTCCAAAAAAAAGTTCAGCTGATATAGAAACACATGAGAACAGCTTAGAGCAGGTAGAAGAGTTATGTGGACAACAGGAGGAAGGATCTATCTTTTGAGGTAGGTGATCATGTTTTTCTCAAAGTCTCACCATGGAAAAGTGTGATGCGATTTGGTAAGAAAGGAAAGATGAGTCCAAGGTTCATTGGACCATATGAAATTCTAGAGAGAGTTGGATCAGTTGCATACCGGGTGGCTTTACCTCCAAGTTTATCTCAGGTACACAATGTTTTTCATGTTTCGATGCTGAGAAAGTACATGCCAGATCCATCTCATGTTTTGAGTCCAGAGGTAGTTCAGCTGGAAGAGAACCTATATTATGAGGAACAACCAATCCAGATTCTTGACCATAGGGAGAAAGTGTTATGGAATAAGTTGATTAATTAGGTAAAGGTTTTGTGGAAAAACCACATGATGTAAGAGGCAACATGGGAATCTAAAAATGCAATGAGGGATAAATACCCCCACTTATTCGATAAGTAAATAAATTGCGGGGATGCAATTTTCTAAAGGGGGGAGGATGTAACATCCCAAGTAAGTAATGAATAATAGATATTTTTATCTATGTCTATTAGTGAATTAGATAGTGTTTTAGAGGCTTAAAATGAGAATAAATCCAATCTTAAGCATGGAATACACTAATATTTTTAAAAGATTGTTTTACTGCCTTTTGATGGCAAATCATTTTTAAATCTATCTTTTGACAATTTTATAAGCTATGTTTGTCAAAATCAACTTATTCTTTATGATTGGGACATCAAAATCTACTTTATGTGAATTTTTGGTATTTTTCTGATAAAGTTCATTTTTTTAATGAATAGTGAAAAATGTTGTATTTTAATTCAAAACCACTTTTTAATCTAATTTATTTATATGATTAGATTTTCTTTTGAATTTTTTTTGAAGAGAAATTAGAATATATTTTTACCATTTAATCCAATGGTGGTCATTGGATTCAATTTCACTTTGAAATTGGACTTAAACTGGTGTCAATCTTTTGATACTTATTGTTTCATAAAAAACACGCTATTTGCTCTGACAAAGGAAATTAATTATTAAATTAATTAATGAAACTTATATGTTTTTTAATTTGTAAAATAGACATCATTTTTGAATTCGGAATATCAAATATAGCTTAGGGTGAAGTTTTGGTATTTTTCTGAAAAACTTCAATTTTTGATGAATAGTGAAACCACTAAGTGGTACTTAAAAACTGATTTTTCGTTTAAATGAAATTTTATCACCTCTATGTTTTGAATTTCAAAAATCCGACATACATGGTTGTCATTAAGAATAAAAATTTGGTTCAATGGGATTAAAATAATTTTTTGGTGAATAGTAACTTTTAAGTTTTTAATCGTGATTAAAGGTAATTAGTGTAATTTAAGGTAAGAATAATGTTTTAATAATATAAAATGACCTAGACACATGTCCTACCCTTATTGGATGTGTCATGTCCGACAAAGACAAGCCATGGGTCAACTTGGAGACCCCATGGATCCACTTTGGTAGGAAAATGATATTAATATCTTTTTATTTAATGTTAAAATTAAAATAACACAAACATGAGTTGTTTTACTAAAACAATTTTTAAATGAGGTTATAAAAGTCATATTTTTTACTATAAATATTAATTAGAAATATAAAAATATTTCCTACATCTAGATTTTTTTTATAATTTTTAGACATTAAATAAATTAAATTATTTATGACATCATGATGATGCAGCGATTACCTCATTAATAAAGGATTTAAATAAAATGAAAAGATAATGTAAAATCTATGACCTACACATGTCCAAAACCTATTGGATGGGTGGATTTCGAACCCTTATCACCTTACCCTCTAATTATATTAATGTGGGTCCTTTTGAATCCGAAACTCATTTTAAAATAAAGTAACATTTCTTTACTTTCCAAGAGTGCCCCTCCTCTCCTCTTATAAAAGGCCCCCACCTCTACCTCCTTACCCACACTTCCAAAGCCTTTGGCTCGGACAACCCCTGACCATTTTGTCCCTCCACTTCCCTCTCTTACTCCTTGAAGCCTCACTTTGGGCAGAAGTCTTCCCAAGGAAGCCTTTGAGCTCAAACCAAAGGGAGTTACCCGATTTTAAGGTAATGTCTTCACTTGTGTTCTTTTGTTTTATTTTGCTTCTCCAACCCCATAAACTCTTTTTATTCATTTATTTTGTAACAAAACCAGTATCTTCCATATACTAGGATGTTTTTATAAGAAGTATTAGAGATAAAATTACACATACCTACATCTAATGGTTAAAGAACATATTGTTTCCGTGGATGGCGAATTTCTGCCTCCCGAAACGATGATTGTTCAACATTTTTTTGACACCTTAAAAGGTGGACATTAAGATGAAACTATATTTATATATGATATATAATATGTTTATGTTTTCCTTAAGCTTTTGTATTTTTCATTTTGGGCATACCTTTATGTTTTCCATTATGGGTAAATGTGATATCTTCATTTAAGGAAGTGCGGACTACCGTCCCCTCAAAGTGATTTGATTCGTTAATACCATATGTTGGACGTATAAAGGATGGAGTTATGATATTATATATGATATTACACTGTAATTATAATATACCTTTATATCATTATGATTTCATTTCATAAAATACGAAATAGAAATAGAAGCAGCGTTCATGCGTACGTACGGCTTACCGTCTCCATGAACGGTGCATTTCATTTCTTACCACTAAATGTTATATAATATTATAAATGCATGCATGTACTGTGTATATATGATATATATGATATCTACATCATGAATACCATTCTGGATATAATGGATACATGAACAACTAGTAATTATAAAGGGTTTATTTTTGACTCAATTACCAATGATCGTTAAAACGACCGTTATTAACTTAAATAAATAGATAGTGTTCATGACATGGAAATAAGTGATATAAAAGGAATAATGAACTTGAAAAAGGTTCTCAAACAAGTAGAAATTAACTCAAGTTTATTATTCAGGAGATTAAATAACGACTGAGTCAAGTCGGACCCGAGGTATTGGACTTCGTCTCAATCTCCTTTCATTGAGGCATATTTTGTTTTATACACAACCTTCTTTTATACGGTGTATAAACCCCTTTTACTTTTACGTTTATTCAAAAGGAATATTTTTTATATGAAGCATTTACTAAACGACAAAAGGGAATGTTTTTTTGTACGTATGCGGCGACAACGACTTCTCTTCCGCCGTGACCATTATTTGAGTTTCGGCTTCCTCTACAAGCCATACCATTTTTTTAAGAAAAATAAATACCCTGTTTTACTTTTCTTTTATTTTGGTATTGAAAATGGTTTTCATAATTTTTTTATTATATCAATGTGTTTTATTTATATCTTGTGATTGAAATGTGGAAATGTTATGTTTCCTTTATGTATGTTTTATGTGAAACGATTATGTTATGGTTCTTGGGCATTATTATGAAGACGGGTGGTTCCGTGATAAACTAAGGGTGGGTGAGCCTGATATAGCTCTCCAATGCATTGGGTAACGCGAAGGAGTGAAACGTTAAGGTTTCTCCGAAGAGATTTAGGGAATATACTGTGATGGGTATTCCAAACATAACCAAAAGGGTTACTCCCTACGTAAGAATGTTATGAATGCCTAAAGTTACCTTTATGTATTATGATTTCTATGATTTATTCATGATTTGATGAGGTGTGTTAAAGTGCCTATGTTTTATGGGTAAAGTATGATTTCATTCTTATGTATATATGAACTCATGTTTCCTTTCCATATTTTTATAACCCTTACTGAGCTTTTTATGCTCATCCCAAGTTTTTTTGAAATGTTTTTCACAGGACAAGGGAAAGGTACATGATATGATGATAGTGTCAAGGAAGTGTCAAGAAAGAATCCATGTTTTATTTTAAATATGTTTCCATTGACGGGAAAAAGGAATACTATCTTTTATGTAACCACTTTTCTTAAATGTGGAATGTAATACATGTTTTATGATCTAATTCTCTAAAACTCTAAACCTGAAAAGATCCTCAAGGTGTATTCTTGAAATATCTCAAGATTAAGTAAGGTTTATGGCCGGGGCCTTATATCAAGGTTAGTGGGAAGTTTCTCTTTGTAACCTAGTAGACCCATTGTACTTGATAGAGGAGGAGTTCTCCAGTGGCCATGGAGTTCAATGTTTGTGACTGATGATGCTACGGTTACTACCCTAGAATATACCTAGTGTGAGTTATCTGGTGTTTCGCTCTTTAGTTTGAGGAATTTTTTTGTGTTCTTTCTTTTTGTTTTGGGTCCCTATTGAGTACTGTGTTACCCACCCCTCCATGGGAATTTCCCACACATGTTGTGTCTTATACAGAAGACTGACATTTCAATAGGGGTGCTCTGGGAGACGGGACCGACGAATGCTACGATGGTGGACTTGGTGGCCTAGGACCAGGTTAAGCCCAGTAGGACTAGGCAGACATAACATACTACTTCAACTTCTAGTATCTTTACATCTCTCGTAATCAGGTGGGTTTTACTGCAGATGTCCATTAGTGTTTCGTTTCTATACATTCTATTTTTAGTTCCTTATTGGGTTTGTATTCTGGCCCACATACTTTTAGTTTCAAATGCACTCAATTTTGTTTTAGTGGTACTTGTTTCCCCTTTTTGTGTGTTGGGATCCGGTTCAGTGTGTGCATGTGAGTACAAGTACTTAGGAAAACACCTCCCCCATGTAGTTTGACGCCTTTAGTACTAGTATCCAACCCCTGTACTTTGAGAGTTGGGCTTCAGGTAGTCACAGTATGGGCCCCGGGGGACACGTCGTGACAATATAAAACATTTATTGATATTTCTTATAATATGGTTATATTTATTCATACACCCAGTTTTAACAGTTCGGATTATATAAAAATATTTTTTAGTATATTGAGGTTCATTTAAACTAATTATTTTGTTGGAGACCTGATATTGAACATATTTTTGTTATTTTAAATTATTATGGTATTATAATGAGGTTAAATATTTATAACATCCCACTATCCCCATATCTCCCTTTAGATATTTTATATTTTCAGTTTGGTTATAGATGTTGTGATATGTAGTGGGAGCTATGTGTTGTAAGAGTTGAGAATGAGGTTGATTTCCTTTTCATCAATGATACCCTTATACCATGGTTACATGATCATGGATGAGGTGGTGGATATGTGATTTTTTTGGGCCTTTAGCTGCGATATGGGGTTGGGTCATCAAGATGTGATATATAGTTTTCGTGATTATTTGTGGATATGAATGGTATGATATATCATCAAGGGGAGTGGGAAAATAGTTTCAATGTGGTAGTTAGGTTCTTATCATGATTATTTTTCATGTTCCTATGTGGATATTGGTGATCGAGTTGGACATCACTAGTTTGGGATGGAGTTATTAAGTTACTACCTCTTGATAATTTATTTTTTTATTATTTTATTTTGAGTTAATTGTATTCATTTTTTGTATACATTCATATGGGATAGTTTTTAGGTTTTTCCTTATAATGTGGAGTTTCTTGGAGTTTATCACTATATTCTCTGATCTTAGCTATATAAAAGAGGTTAATGACTTGCATATGTGAGACACTCGTATCCTAAGAACTAGTAACCTACCAAGGCCTTATTAATGCTAGTAATTAGGTGGTATCTACCTTCATTTCTATCCTTGGAAGGGTACCTTTAGAGGGAGGGGGTCACGAAATCCAAAAAATCACCCTAAAAGTGGTTGTTTGATTATCAAATCAATATTCACTCTAGTATAAGTTGAGTGGTCTTAATACAACACACCATTATATATAATCCGTAGGAGTATTATACGTTTTATCATATCCCCTTTATTATAAATTATGAATGGTTTATTTGAAGTTTGATGATATTACACAAAACTAGTTAAGTTTGAAAACCTGATAAAAATATGAAAAAGGATAACTTTAATTAAACTAATGGATTTTTATGTTGTTAAAATTATTCCAAATGTGATCTGAATGTAAAAAATGATCAAATGCAGGTATTAATGATGAATAAATACTTGGATTGAGTTTTCATATTAATATAATAATTTAATCATATTTTATTATACATTATCGTAACCTTTTTGGTTATAGTATTTAGTTCCAAATATCACCATGAAAATTAATCTATGAGACACATATTCCTAATAACTTTTAAATATTTATATTTGGGATAAATATTTTTTTATTGTTAAAAAGGATAGTGAGGTGGATGTATCAACTGAAGATATATCATTATTCTCTTTTTAATACCTTAGCATAATAATTTAGTGAAGGATAATTAAAATTTATAAGTTGAAATTTATTTAATGGGGGAGAATGTAACACCTTGAGATTTCTGAATATATATATAAATATATATATATTCTAGATTAATATAATGTTGGACAACATTCACCATATGAAGTAGCAAACTAAATATATCAAAAATTTATTATTATTAAGAAACCAAAAGTGTTATAAGACCTCTGGTAAATAAAAATTCATTGCAATCAATACAGAAATTCAATGAAATTATGATTATGGTGACTTATTGTTTATAAATTGATTTTTACATAAGACTATTTTCCTTTAAATAAACTAAATTTTCATTTAAAACAAAATGTGTAAATTTTATATTTAAATTTTACATTTTTATGTTCATTTTTTTAATTTCACATAAAAAATTATCTTAAGGTCAATTTGTGAGACGTTTCTAAAAAAATTATGTTCAGGTGAATAGTAAAAATAAATTTTCCTAACATATACACTTTTATGACATTATCGTAATGAAAGAATTAAATAATGGTAACTGGATATTTATTTATAAATACACACACACACACACATATAAATATATATAATGTAAATTAAATTATTTTAAAAAATTAAATACTAATTATAAACTCAGGTTTAAAACTTTAGAAACATAAGTAGTATTTTACATTGAAAAATGTTTTTATTTACTTATTTTAAAAACTACTTTTCATCACTTGAAAAATAAATCAGGAAAAATGAATTTCATTTAAAAAAAATAAATCTTATAATTTATTATGTTTTATTTCATTTTACCATTAATTTATTATTACTATAATTATAGTTAATGACCAGGGAAATGTTGAAAGGGTAACTTTTAATGATTTTTTATTAATGTTGTGTAATTTTTACGTAATAAATTAAAATTTAATATTTTCTATAAATAAATTTAGATAATTTTTTTACATGTTTAAAAATATTTTTTCACCCATTTAATTTGGAGTTAATGATACATAAGATTAAGAACACTTAATGGTGAAAGAAATATTTTTTAAAGTATATTATATATATATATACTAAAATTATTAAAATTAATGGAGAATATCTATTATTTATAAATTTAAATCCATTAAATAGGGATTTAATTATGGTCTATCATACAAAATTTTGTTAAAAGTGTTAATCTTTTAATTTTAGTAAAATATAAATGAATTTTATATGACTAGTAACCATAGTAAAAAATAAAATGCTAAAATGTAAAAAAAAGGTGTTTAAAGGCTTGAAGCATATATAAAAATGTGTGAAAAATATTTATAGAGGACTTCATGACCTTTCAACACCCCAAACTCTATTCTCTCTCACCATGGGATTTATTAACCCTTGATTACTATAATGACATTATAGAAAAATAATATGTATTAACAAAATGTAGCATTTTCATCAATTAAAAAAGAGGATTAATTACACAACATCATGGTACAAATATAACGTTGAATTTAAAGATTAAATTACACTATTTGACTTCTATTATTTGACTCTCTTAGTTTAATAATACATTTTTCTCAATTATATTGCCTAAATATTCTATTTCCAAGAATAATTCCAAGATAAATCTCAAGTGATCAATATGAGTATTTATTACACCTTATTATTTTTCCATAATATTCCACTTCAAAAATTATAATATACACCAATATATAATGAAATATTATTATTATTTCACTAAAATGTTATTTTATTAATGGATAAAAAATTATTTTATTCATACCATCCACTAATAAAAAAACGTTGATCATATATATGTGCAGACTACAGGCACATTGAAACGACGTGGTTGGTTTTTAGTCACATAAATTCATTGCTGAAAATGAAGATGGATAAAATTAATGAATATGATGAATATTTCACAATTATAATACTTATATTATAATTAATCAAATACCTTTCTTATTCCATTAATTGACAACTGGAATCATTAATCGTGCCTATGGCAGACTACCACCTCCTTGAATAATGAATTTCATTTGTCATTACCAACCATCTTGAATGGTTATAAAAATAAAGTAAATTAATATATATGATATTTATATCATTTTTAATTATTATTTATATTAATATCTAAATCATATAAAATCATATCCATAGTTGTAAAATTAGTATAACACACACCCATTTGGGTTGGTTTTACAACCTAAGTGAACGATGTTATAATGATTATACCATACATGGTCATGGAATGTTATATAATGGTAATATCAAGTAATTATAATTTGAATAATATTTTTTGATGACTTTGGAAGGGTGTTATTTTCATTTAATATATTTATTAATATATAACCATTCTATTATTAAACATGATGAAACTAGTTCTTCACATTTTCCAATATTACTAAAAATTCCATTATTATTTACCATCTAAAAATGGGTTATGATATTTAATTGAAATAAAATTATTATAATGTTGTTTTTATTCAAGTATTGGTAAAATATTTATTAATAAAAAAGAATCTAAAATATTGTTACAAAACTAGTATGGAACAATAAATTAGATTTTCTAGAATCTAATGATGAAAATAAAACATATACAGGTATATATTTTCAATAAAAGATTATAAATGAAGATAAAACAATTATATATATGAATATGGTGTTAAAATATGTGATTAATATATTTATGTATATTATACAGGAAGTTATAGTGTAATCGAGTAAATGGGAAGTCAATATAATGGATTAATTTTCTGTTTTCAAATCCATGAGACATGATTGATATTTTTCACTACCATTTCTTTTATAGGGGGATATTTGATACCCCATTTAATTCATGTATATTTGATATATTTTATTTAATGAAATTTTAGTGTATATTTTATGTTAGGTTTCTTATTAATATTTTATAATTACTATAATGGTTTATTCGAAACTCAACTCTCATTATTTGAGTTATGATTATTCTTCTTAAACATATTTCATATAAGATGGAGACATTATTAACTATAAAAAATATTTAAATTAGCAGTTATAGGTTTGATTATTGCTAACAAAAATCAATGATAAAGGAACACTTTATGACCCGAAAAAAATCACTGATAAAGGGGGCCTTTTTTAGAAATAAAAAATCACTAATAATGTGGGCTATTTATCAGTGCTAAAAAACTACCAATAAATAGGGAATTTATCATTGTTAATGAAAAGTTTCTAATAATTGGGGTCTTTTATTAGTACTAATAAATAAAGAAATGATAAATGGGGGCCCTTATCAATGCTAGAAAAAAGTGATGATAGGGGGCTTTATCATCCCTAGAAAAAAAACACTGATAAACAGGGTCCTTTATCAGTTCTAAAAATTCACCGATAATGGGGTTCCATTATCTATTCTTGTAAAAAAAAGCACTGATAAATGGGGGCTTTATCAATGATTTTTTTACTAGAACTGATAATGTCCCCGCTTTATCAACCTATTTCTATAGCACAAATAAAGGGTATAGTTCATAAATAATTATTTTAAATTAAAAACCTGATATTAATATATATTTATATTCATATTCATACAAATATAATATAGTTTTTAAATATGAATTAGATAAATATAAATATGAATTTACACTTAATATGTAATTTATTTACAAAAAATGGTAAAAAAAATTCAAAAAAAATATAAGGTAGTAATTTGATAATAACTAATGTGTGATAGTTATTTAGTAAAAATTAGATGATATCAAAATTAAAGTAATTAATGAATAGTGTAAGTTATGTTGATAACATGACATGAACTTTAAATGACCATAACGTTTGATTCGGGTGTCTATTTGAGCTCTACCACATATCAAAACAAAAAATGTTATGAGATCTAAGCCATGTATATTGGTTGACATTGATTATAATATTTTATAGGTAAAAAATTCCTAGAAAAGGCCTCCAAATATAATTTTTTATTTGGAAAACCCTATTTTTAATATTAAATAGTATTTCAACTTCATTTAAGAGTTTATTTTGGTCGTTTTTCAATGGAGACTAAATTTATTTACATTGACTACATTCATATAGATATTATGGTTTTGAAATTATATAATTTTTATAATATGCTTAAATTTATAATTAATTATATTCATATTTTTCTTATTTTTAATTGTAATATATCAATTGTATAAATATATATTTAAAAATATTTAAATAAAAATGTATTTTTAAATATATAACCCAAATGGAAATAAATATTCATTATTCATTTTATTTAAAGTAAAAAATTATCCATTTTATTTACCTTATAAAAATATATTAATATGTATATATTTATAAACTTATTTAAGTAATGTTTTTTATAAACATGTGTGAATCAATCAAAAAATATACATTTTTATGCATGTTATAATATATGCAAATAAATACATAAATATTTAAAATTTTGTATTTTTTTGTTGTAGATAAAAATGTGTACGCGTGTCTTTAAATATATATGTACGTCTTCCTACATCCATATTGTGTATATAAATCATATATATATATATATATATATTGATTTATCATTACCATTAAATAGAGTAATTAAATGTATTTATAGTAAATATTTATAAATACATTACAAAAAATTTATATCTAAATCTGTAATTACATGTAAATATGTATAAATATATATGTAAATATATAGACATATAAGTATATATATCATGTATTAAATATATATATCAATATATAAACATTTTAAACATTCATTTAAAATTAAATTTATAAATCACATGAAATTAATTATTATCCATTTTATTTAAAAAAATATTTATCCATTTTTTATAAATTATAAAATATATATGAATATATATTATTATAAATATATATATATATAGTTTATATGTACATATGTGTGTGTATAAATTAACCTATATATATTTATATTTATATTCTAATATATAAAAATGATTTTTAATATGTAATATATTTAAACAAATATAAGTTTCTATTTATATAAATCACACAATTCTGAATATATTTATGAGTAATAAGTAATATTTTAAAATATAGAACAAAACAATATTGGAATAGTTCTAATGGAAATTGAAACATAGATCATATGCCACGATATCAATTCCAAAAACAAGAATGTATTATGGGGATCCATTCTACAAATAAGGAAGGGTGTGTGGGTGTTTATTATTGTTGGTCAGTTTTTGGGGGTGTGTGATTTTAAGTTGTGGAGAAGAAAGTGTTGTGAAAGGTGGACATGAGTATTAAAAAAGGGGGTGTTGTGTTGTGTGAATAAAATAATGTTTTCTTTCAAAAAATTTATCATCATTAAAAAAGTGTTGATAAGGGGTAACATTATCAATGATTTTTTAATAGATTTTAAATCCATCCTTTATCAGTGCTCAAAAACAATTGTTAAAGGCCCCCTTTATCAACACATTTACAAATATCTCATAAAGTATTTCTTTATCCGCACTTTTTTCAATCCTAGATAAAGGTTATATTTTAACATTACATTGGTAGTCAACTCTATTTTAGTACTTATATAGCCTATTATTACCATTGTTATTGATAGAATCTACAGAAGTAATTCACTCTAATTTTTCATAATGCAATTATCTATTTGATTGCTTTGGATTTGAATTTCTTCAACATAAATCCATTTCCAAATGTTTATCAATTCATAAATTGTTACATATGTATGGGATTACATTAAATCAAATTAAATTTCATTTTGTAAATACATTATTCCTTAGACACCATTCTTATTTGATTGATAAATCATTCTATTTCCAATTTCATATGAATTATTCTCTTTTTTATATGTAAAATTGATTTTTTTCAATGATACATCCATGATGAATTTTTTTTATCATAAAGTCTCAATAATTTTATGGAATAAATTTCACCTCATTTAAAGATGGTTCATCAAAAACATCTTTATTTGTTATTTCATAATGGTTTTCCATTCATATAATGAAATGAAAAAAATGTGTTCACTTGAATGACATTCCAATTTTCCATTACCCATCTCAATGTGATGTTTTACTACCTATTATTATGATGTGGGATTTAATAAATGATATTTCAGAATATTTTTTAAAAAATATTTTCTATAGTTTCAAAATAAATTGTTTTTTCAGACATTATATAATTAATTTTGACACTCGATGATCATTTTCAATGATCCATTATTTAAGATTATATTTAAAACAATTTTTTTTCCAAATTTTTTTACATTACCTTCTTGAAAAAATTATGTATTTTCTTGGATCCATTATTTGATTATTAATTTTTAAAACTTATCAAAATGTTTTCAAATAACCTTTAAGAAATCATTATTTATATTTCAGGACCTCATTGTTGATATTTTATTCAAAACATTTATTTTTAAAATTCATTATTTACGATTTATCCTAAATGAATTTTCAAAAACAAATTTTCTATGTGAAATCTACCACTATACCTTAGGTAAGATTTAATATATATATGTCACGAAAATATTTTTTGATTTATATAAAAGTTTACTATTTATCTCTATATGACTTATTTTTCTGTAAGTTGTTCATTAGGAATCACCATGTAATTTTTTTTACAAACTTATTTTTTGAGGAAACTAAATTTTTGGGAATCAACCATTTACATTCATTACATTAATTCTACTTATACTTTCGGTAAATGTTGTAAACCCCATTTCTGTTTCAATTCACACTTTATATTTTAGTAGATAGTTATTTTAAATTAACAAAAATATGTATGGGTTAATGATTGGTGGGGTCCAATATCACTCTCAAATTCCATATTTAAGATTTTTATCTCTTGAGATTAAAATGGGATATGAGTTGTGATACTTTAGTAAATTGTTGACTATGATTTGTGATAATCATGTCAATAATAGACTATGAGTTATCAAACAAGATTCAATAGTGTGCTACATTTTATGATACTCATCTCAAAAATAGACCATGGTTTATGATACTCATGAACTAATTGGTTGTGATTTATGATAATTGAGTTAATAATGGGGCCTGAAAGTGAATACCAAGAAATATTGTAATGGCACATAGGATTTGAAAAATTAAAAAACTAGTAATGATTTCATATAATCATTTTTGTTCCAAAGATAATTATTAAATTATATTTCAATAAAATGATAAATTTTCATATTATATGCCAATGAGTATGCACTATAGCCCCTTAATATTATCTCATATTGTTTTCCAAGGGAATATGTATATTAATTTGATATTAAATTTTCTTCTATCATGAATTTATTATAATAATGATCAATTAATTATCTATTTAATAAGTTGTTTATTCCCTACAAATGCTTTCACATATTATTAAGATCTATCCTTTCATTACATATCTATGAGTTTTTCACTTACTGGACAATTGATCCCAATAATTTCATTTATCCACATCCCCCTTGGAAATTTTTTATAAGCCTACATTTATAAGGAAGTTTTATGTAGATATGATTTGTTGGATATTTGAAAGAAAAAATGGAAATATTAATATAGTGGAACAAGCATCCTTTTCATAGGAGAAAGACATGGGATCAAAATCTAAAACATAATAAACATTGTATTCCTAGGATTGTGTCACTATATATGAGAATTAATGTTTATCTTAAGTAAATGATATATAATAAATGTATTTTTTTCATAATTCGTTATACCAATGATGTCATGGGTTTGTATTTAATTTTTTAATTAATTTTTTGCATTGTATAGTATGAAAAAGAATTATTTTTCATGAAAATTTCTTATTTCTCACACTCCTAATGAACATAAAATTTGATATTTCATGTGTTAAAATTTGGTCCAGTCAAATATGCACGGTCCCATGCATAATTCCAGTGACCATGATGCTAAATGTGCATTTTCAAAGAAATTATATACAGAAAAATATTAATTATTTTATAGATACCCCATTTTAATTATTTTTAATATAATTGATTAATGCATTATGAATCTATAACTGTTCTTTTTTCCTCCCCCAAGAATCCTATAAACTCTTATCTTGAATCCCTAATGAATTCATAAGGAAATCACTCATTCATTTCTTATTATATTTTAATTATCGTTTCTTATTTCATGTCCCACTAATATTATTTACCTAACTAAATGTGAGGTCATGTTTTCATTTTTTCATGAATAGTAAATTGAGATTTTTGGAGTCTATGGTGTGTGACATTCCTCTATATCCCTATCATATCTAAACATGAAGAATTTATCTTATATTATTTGGATAAATGTATTTTTTTAAATGTGCTTTCTATTTTTTAAAATTTATTTTGTCACATTATATTTTTAAAATATATCTTCACTAATTTAATGAATAATTAAATTCGAATTGAATAATTTATCTGTACATCTAAATCCATTTGATTTATTAATTCATTAAGAAGAAAACTGAAGTAAATTAAAAAATCTTTAAACCACACCATAGGTTGGGGAATATCATATGTTTTAAAAAATTACATGATTAATTCATGATATAATATAAGTATAAAGTAATTTTTTTCATTATGATTCATTTTTAAAAGTATATTTATATATATATATTATTTTTGATAATAATAGCATGTCTACCATAGAAATTGTTAATTATGGATATTTGATACATCATCTATTATAGCCCTTTGAGTTATTCATATAAATATTGATTCTTGATATAAAAAATTTATAAAATATCAATGATGAAATGGGTTTTATGAATGTATCAGATAATGAAATGATAGTTTTACTAATTTTTTTGTATAGTTTCTCTATGTTTTCATTTGACTAAAATTATATTAAAATTATTAGTTTGTTAAATGGATAAAAATTTATGAGTGGTATAATTTTTTGATTTTTTAGTGCTAGTTCCCGTAGATTATAATGTTCATTAGCTATGGGATTACCCTCTCAATGAGTCACATATACTATGAATTATGTCATAGGATCACATCAACGGTAAAAATGTTATGGTTCCCAAGTGTCAAGTATAATTTATTCACCTTATACACCATCAAATTATCCAATGTCATCTAATAATTTATGTTTCCTCATTAAAAATGTTATATATATATATATATTTGTTTTCTAATATTATAAATTTTATGAATATAAATGTTATTTTTTTCCTTATCGTGATTAAATAATTTATTTATTTTTTACTAATATGTTTAAACTAGATTTTTCTAATTTTTCTTAAAGATGTAATTTTATAAATTAATGGTCATATCTTAGCTGGAATGTGGTAAAACTATAAATATATATTTTTATAACTATATATACTTGTTTTTTTAAAATATTGGAATGGGGAAAGGTGATTTTTCCATTGTTGGTTTTCTATAGGATATTTTTAAATGTCATGTGTTAGAGATGAATGATTGGCGACCTTGAGAATCATATATTGAGGGTAATTTTTTTGGTTATATTGTATATGAGGTCACATTGATTTGCTCTATCCTTTTTACCACATTTATCTTTTGAAATAATATATATACCATTTTTTATTATTTTGATAATTGTGTATATTAATGACTCGTATTAATTATAACCCACGATCCCTGATCAATTGAGAATATAATATAAAGCATGTTTATAGTATGCATGATAGCCTATCATATATACTTGTTATGTTGGATTCATGGTAACAATCTTATGTACAGATTTTTATATTTACAAACATACAAAAATCAATATAAAAGTTTATAATTTATACCCACAACACTTATTTCAAGACTATGGTGATATGGAACATGCTTTGAGCCATGTAATGGATCAACTCTACTATCATGATTGGGTTACTCAAGTTATTTTGATATACATGTACAGGTTTTGATTAGTTTGTGACCCTAGTGTGTGAAATTTATGTTTTGATTCATTAAACATAAAACTATCACTAAAATTCATATTGTGGAATGTTGTTTTAAAATATTCATAACTTTTAGGGTAATAGTAAATATCTTTATGTTTATATTCATGTACAATGGGTATTAGTGTCTAGGATCTATATAATTATTTTAGGAATTTCATTGTAAGAATTTGTATGTCAGAAATAAAAAAAACAATTGTTATACAGATCAGGTTATTAATTTTTTTAACTAATTCATATATAATAATGAAAACAAATGTGATGATAATTTTTTATAAAATATTTCTAGAAATTATTAGAGACACATACTACTAATTAGTCTAAATTTATTAAATATCTTTTCAAATTTTATAACATTTCCTCGAAATTATAGGCAATGAAATGTTTTAGAGGAAAACCCTAATATAAGTTGAATTTCTAACTATGGTTGTCTAACTGATAATTGTGATTCAATAAAAAGACAATGGAATCTAAATGATTATAAAGACTTAATCGAAATAAAATTAACTTTTTATCACTATTTATCCCTTAATAACAACCTAAATGGACATGAAAACTAATATGTGTTGTAACAGCCATGGTTCAATTATGGTATATATACAATGTTTTCTAATGAAACTATACCATAATCCACATTACATTATTTAATAATTTTATTATAACCCATATTCCAAAATTCATAAAAAAATTGTTGAAATGAACTACTTTTCTTGAATAATTCATTAAAAATTACCTTATGGTAAATTATTAATATTTTTATGAAATAGTTAATTTTTTAGTGAATAATAAATTAACATATTTTATGAGTATTATCACTTTTTTAAAATTATAATTATTTTTTAATAACATGAATGATTATGAATCCTTTTTATAGAAAAATTATATGTTTATGATTTAAAATAATTCATTTAAAAATGTCATGTTGATCTTAGAAATATATTTATAACATTTTGGAGATCCCAGTAATGTTTTAGTTTGATTAAAAAAAATTTGTTCTATTTTATTAATAAAGTATTCAAAATATTCCATTAGGTTTTTTGTTTTATTTTAATGTAAATTTAATACACTATTAAGTTAACATTATATAATTAATTCAATTATAAAAAAATTATTCTTGATTTTGTGGTACATTAATTTTTTTCATAAAGCAAGATGTTTTCAAAAACTAGTATTAATTTCATTTTTCAAGAAAATATTTAATGTAATTTTTAACACTTGGAAAATATATCTTGTAAAATGTAGTTCTAATTTTGAATCATTTTAATTTATATTATGTAATATTCTCAACGAAATTTTTTTATTAATGAAAAGTCTTCATTATAAATATTTATAACTTCGGTTATGGGTAAAATGGGTTAAAAGGGATAAAGCCTCATAAAAGCAAAAAAAACATGATTAAATCTCAATGGATGGTTATATTTTGACCATAAACATATCATATACAATAATATGGTAATATGGACTAACAAGAAATGATAAAAAAATATTATATAATAAACATTTATGTATCTACAAGTTTTTCACACACATCACATATAATAGGGAACCCCTCTACTCAATTATTCACAATACATTATCCACTTATCATTGCCAATACCTACCAAAATTACTCCAAAAAACCCTCCCCACATATACTGTGTTGCTATATTCCCAAAATACCATATCTAGAAGGCATAATTTGTATGCTAAAGGATGTTACTATGAGAAGAGGTGTATGTTATTACATAGAATTTCCAAGATCCATTCATCATAAACATCATCCAAATAATCAATAAAAATAATAACAAAATTTTAATCTGTATATAAACAATAATTATATATTTTTTATAATAATCATATATCAATTTTATGTCTCCTTCCCCTCCAATGTGAAATTCTGACATTGTCTGTGCATTCGTAATGCCTATATTCCATGTATAGCGTTGTAAGTATTTTTTCATCAGCACATAAAATATATGGATATAAAGATATAATTAATGAATATAAAAGATATGTATGAAATTATTATGATATCATAAATATAAGATATCATGTAACTTCTTACACTTCAATTCATTAGAGAATGGTAAGGTCGTTAATACATATGTGTGGACTACCTTCTCTTGGAATTAATATGGTTAATTTTTCTATTACAACCATGAATAGAAAGTTATAAAATTTTATATAATAAAAAAACATATTTTAATGATGTTTTAAAATTAAGGAGGTAATGTAACTATTTTATTATTCCTTTAATCGTGGTAAATAAAACAAATTAATTTTCAATAGACAGACCAAACAACCTTTAGTGGTGATCATAGACAAAGAATATTCAATTAATGGATGAAAAATTATTATAAATGGAATGTATATAATAAAATATAATTGAAATTTTTTTCAATGAATTAATTTAATAAATTAAAAACATTTATTCTGTGGGATATAATGTATCCAGCCAAAAAGAAATTTTGGGTAAGGGGTTTCCAACTTAATTCTACTATGTTGAAACGTATGTTATATCATGCTCATAAGTTATAATATATAGTTTATATAACACCATTATAACATAATATATATTTAATTACTCTATATTGATGGTATTTTATGTTTCAATTCTTTTTTCTCTCTATATTATGCGGTTTTTATTCAAATTTTATTATTTACATAAAAGATTATTCAATAATCTAATTTTTATTTGAGATTAAACATGATTAAATTTTCATTTGAAAAATTATATTCTGTTTATCTTCTTAAATGAAATATATATTATTTTGTTGAATTTATATATTGTGTTCCCATTTTTTTCAACTATATTTCTCTTTATTGTTACTCAATGACTAAAATAATATTTTTTTTAAAAATTACAACATTATTTCACATTTTTAATAGGAAATAAACTACTTACATATAAACATTATTTATTGTTTTATGTATGTTCAAATATACATTTAAAACTATTATAATATTTAATTTATACTAAATTTTACTCCCCATAAAAAAATTTAAAAAATTCATCTTTTAATGTTTTATAATTATGTCTTTTTTAACTATTAGGAAATGTATAAAAGGAAATCTGGAAGGACCTCAGAACAACCTTAGAGGGAAGGGCTGAATCAGGGTGTCAACATTTTCTTTTTATTTTTGTGGAACTTATTCCCACATTGGTAGAAACTTGTTAAATCTATTTGTTAAAAGAAAGGAGGAAGATGACACATCACTTTTACATGGTTCAATGCAAAGGGCTATGTACATAGAGCATACGCTGACAATGTGTCAGTCATACCTAAAATCACTAATCTTTACTAGTTTATGGATTACATTTTTTGGTCACAGTCACATTGGCCTAAGAATAATTCCTTTACAATGGTTCAGGGATAGTTCACTATGCCCCTCGGATCACTCTCATCGACTCCCTCTAACTCACAACTTTGAGAGAATCCTAACTCAGTTTATTAATGTGAAGGTCACTTTAATAGATTCACATTGAAGTCTTTGTCTCTATTCAGCATGACACACTACATGCATTGAAGTCTTGAATTGATTCACTTGAAGTCTAGGATCGCACAAACAGGATACTCACAAACCTGTCGGAAGCATAACACCACACTTGTGCGCAATACATTAACATGCACACAAGATTAGGGAATTGTCGAGAAAAATCACTTTCTCTCAACCCCTACTTTTCATACACCCCTTATCATTCGCACAACTACATTGATGGGTTCATGTGGTCTTTTCAAACTAAAGTAACACCATGTGAACAAGATTAACTTTCTGTAAATCCTTCGCGTGCAAACCTTTCGCGCAGCAGGGCAACAGGATTTTCGTTGAAAATGTTATTCTCCCTCTTCCATGGGGTATCAGCCTATTTATAGGCCTCAATGACCCTACATGAAAGTTTCCAATGAATCTTTTTCGGTGTGAGCAGGATTCTCCTTGAGCGCGCAAAACCCCATTTGACGTGGCATTGGGCGCATAAGATTATTTTTCATAGCCTAATCTTTCCCGCACATTAAATTTTTGAGTGCACTTTTTCCTTTTCCATATTTTGACATTCTGATCCTATAGCCTACCTGAACTCTATGATCCCTTTCCTAGAAAACTTCCTGAACATATAATTAGTATTGACAAAAAACAAAAACTATACTTCGTTTCCATCATTGAACATCCATGGTTCCTATAAATCGCTTATTAATGTATATGGTGTGAATGATTTCTCTTGCCTCCCTGATCATTTCTCACTATTTACCTTCTTGTATATGTTTTTATTATTTTTCAAAGAAAATGCATTTTTTATTATTCTGTAAATTTTCAGTTTTATATTAAAAAAATTAAATGTTTTATAAAAGGGTTAAAATAATTTTTGTAATTATTTATTTCATATATTTTTCTACTAAATAGATAAAGTTTTTGTGATCGTTCTTTTTATAATATCACTACCATTTTTTTCAATAATTATCATAGAAAATTCCTTTATTTCAAATGATCATTTTTTATGAATTTATTGAATTTGTTTATCCTTTACTTATTTAGGGATTATACAATATTTTTTTTGTAATTTACTTGATATCTTTTTCAGTATCAATATACATTATTCATTTTACATATTTTCAACTTTATATATATACATAAAGTATCATGGATATATTTATTATTGTCATAACAATATTTAATTTCAATATAATTGTGTTAATTGAAATATGCTTATTTATTTCATTTTCATGTAAAATATTGTTATTCTTTATTCATTATTAAATTTAGGTATAAATTTGTCAATAATTAATTTTTAAAATGTATTAAATTTTTGATTAAATATAAAATCAATAAATAAAAAATATATATGACAAGTGGGGTTTGGTTATAGATAGCCCCTATATCTATTGATAGGGCTCATGAGACAATGTATGTGGCTACATTAATTGGGTAATTGGTTTATACCTACACATACAATGAATGTGTCTTTCTTAAGGCCTTTTTTTTATACATGGTGTCTTGGTGGAGTCCATGATAGTAAGATCATGAATAAAAGACATAATGCAGTTGCTTAAGGGAAAATTCTATTATGTTTAGATATATTTTATTATCACATGATTGATTAAATGTATTTTTTATTCATTTTATCTCAACCCTATTTTTATAAAAAATTTGAACAAGATAGCTTCCAATTTATTATTTCCCTTACTAATCATTTGATATCACCCATTATTATGGTTTCCTATCTATGAGATATGATATTGGAATAACTGATTATTCATTATTGATCAAATAATTATACTCATGATATATTTTATCATTTTAATGTAATTTGAAAATAATTTATGTATCTAGTATCATAATATTAATAAATTTACCAATCTTTCATTGTGGGATCCCATAATATTTTAACAATGTAATAAAGTAGACAATAGTTATGGGTAACTAGAGTTTACATTATTACAGTTTCTAGTATAGTAAGTTTAGTTGGACCCTTGAGAATCATATTATAGTAGAATATAGTTATCATGAACATTATGTGAAACCCTTAAAATTATAAATAAATTATATATATATTTTTGTATCATAATATTAATGATATTACCAAAAATTATTCATGTTGTTCTATTTAGGTATTTCACTAAGTATAATAAATGGAACTGATATAAACATTAATATTCAATATTGGGATTGTATAAGGACCCAACATTAAAACATTACATAATACCAAATTAAACGAATAATTCACATTGAGGATATTTTTAGGTTTAGAGTTTTAGAGAATTAAGACATAACTATTACATTTCAAAAGAATTCAAAGTAGACACTTCTACTCAGTTTCCATTTTTCATAAAATAAAAACTCTTGAAAAAAAGAGTCATGTCTAGTTCCATGTTTTAGATAGCATGACTTTTCCTTGATCCCATCCTTGAACCTATTCATCTTTAAGTCCTGTGAAAAACATTTCAAAACATGGGATGAGCCTAAAAATCTCAATAAGGGTTATAAAACAAAGAAAAAAAACATTAGTTCATAAATACATATAGAACATAAACTCTTTTAATTACCTCATGAAATCATAAGATTTATGAATAACACATAGAAATCATAAATCATAAAGGTAACTTTTGGCATCCATATCATACTTACATTTTATCTATCACAGCTACATAGGGAGTTACTTTGGAAAGCCCATCACAGTATATTCCCTAAATCTATTAGGAGAAGCATCCTAGTTTACCTCCTTCACATTACCCAATGCATTCGAGATTTATCTCAAGCTCACCCACCCTAGGTTTATCACGGAACCACTTGTATACGTAACAATGCCCAAGAACCATAAAATATTCATAACACATAAAATAAACATAAAGGAAAGATAACATTTCCACATTTCAATTACTATATATATTTAAATATATTGAAATAATAAATCCATTATCAAAACCATTTTCAATACCAAAATACATAAATGATTATATGGTATTTATTTTCCTTTTAAAAATATTACGGCTTGCTAAGGAAAACAAAGATCAAATAATACTTGTGGCGGCGGAAAGGTCGTTGTCGTTGCTTACGTTAAAAGAAACATTCCTTTTTGTAATTTAGTAAAATACTTCATAGAAAAATATTTCCTTTGAAAATTCAAGGGTTTCTATATAGTGTATAAAATAATGTTGTGTATTAAAACAAAATATGCCTCAATGAAAGGAGATTTAGACGAAGACCCTTACCTCGTGTCCGACTTGACTCGATCGCTCTTTAATATCCTGATTAATAAACTAAAGTTAATTTCTACTTGCTTAAGGACCTTTTTTAAGTTTATTATTCCTTTTATATAACTTATTACCATGTTATAAACATTATGTAATCATTTAAGTTAATAACGTTCGTTTTGTCGATATTTGGTACTTGAGTAAAAAATGAAAACCTTATATTTACAAGTTGTCCATGTGGTCAATAGTCCATTATATCCAGAATTATATTCATTATTTAGATATCATATAAATCATATATATCATATATATCCAGTATATATATATATATATATATAATAGTTCATATCAATTGGATGTAAGAAATGAAATGCACCATTCATGGAGACGGTAAGCTGTACGTACGCTTGAACGCTACATTCATTTCTATTTATTATTTTAATGGAATTAAAACATGATGATACATAGGTATATTATAATTAAAGTATAATATCATATATAATATCATTAAATCCATCCTTTATACATCCCACATATGGCATTAATGAGTCATATCACTTTGAGGGGGCGGTAGTCCGCACTACCTTAAATGAAATTATCGCGTTTTCCCATAATGGAAACCATAAAGGTATGCTATAAAAGAAAAAAACAAAAACATAAAGAAAAAATAAACATAATATATATCATATACAAATATAGTTTCATCTTAATGGCCACAATGATAGGCAGCAGTAGATAATTGAACAATCATCGTCTCGTGAGGCGTTAGTTTGCAATACACAGAAACAGTATGTTCTTCACCCATTAGATGGAGGTGTGTGTAAGTGAAGTTCAAATACTTCTCATAAAAAAATACTAGTATATTGACGATATTGTTTTTGTTATAAAATAAAGGAATAAAAATAGTTTAGGGGTCGGAGAAGTAAAATAAAATAACAGAAGTTAAGAGAAACTGTTACCTTTAATTTGGGTAACTTCCTTTGGTTTGAACCAAATGAACTTCTTGAAGTGCCTTCTGCCAAAGGTAAGGCTTATAGGAGGAGAAGAGGGATGTAGGGATATTAATTTGGCATAGGTTGGATGATCAAAAAGGCTTGATAGGTGTGATTAATTGGTTATAATTGGTGTCCTTTTATAAGGGGGAGGAGGGGCTCTTTAGAAAAGTGTGAAAATATTATTTTATTATATAATGATATTCGGTTTATAAAAGTCCAAAACTAATTAATGTCGAATATAAGATGACTCATGGTCGAAATAAAATCATCCAATAATAATTTTAAAGGTTTTTAATATTTATTTGATATTTATAATCTTATATATCTAAATCTTTTATTAATGAGGTAAATACTGCATCATTATTGTATCATAAATAATTTAATTAATTTGATGCCTAAAAATTATTAAAAAAATTCCATGATTTAGGAAATATTTTTAGTTTTCCAATGAATATTTATTGTCTAAAATATAATTTATATAACACCTTGTAAAAGTTAATTTACTAAAAGATATTTTTTTTTGTCATTTTTGCCTTTACATTAAGTTAATTAATCTAAAGTGTCATTATCACTCCCAAGTGGATCAATGGGGTCCCAAAATCGACCCAATGATGATATTGGTCGTACATGACTCAACCAATAATGTTTTAACAAGTGTTAAGATAATTTTATATTATTATAATATTCTTTTTACCTTGAATTTCCCTATTTACTTTTAATCGCGGCAAAAAGTCAAAAGTTACTATTCACCAAAAATTATTTTCATCTTATTGAACCACATTTTACTTACTAATAAAAACCATGTATGTCGTATTTTTGAAATTCAATTCACAGAAGTGGTAAAATTTTATTTAAATGAAAAAGTCAATTTTTTTAACTACAATGAAGTGGTTTCACTATTCATCAAAAATTGATGTTCTTTAGAAAAATTCTAAAAATTCAGCCTAAGAATTATTTGAAATTCCAAATTAAAAAATGATGTCTATTTTTTAAAATTCAAAACATATAAGTTCCATTAAATAATTTAAAATTAATTCTTGTTGTTAAAACAAATAGAGTATTTTTAAAAAACAATAACTATCAAAAGATTAACACTTTTTTATGTCCAGTTTCAAGGTGAAATTAATTGTAACACCCTGACCCCAGTTACCCAGAGTCGGTGCATTATTGCGTAACATTGGCATGATCACAAATATCAAGTCTCGAAAGACGGAATAGTTTAGTAGCCTTGGAAACACTAGATACATTCATAAATGTTACATTACATCATAAAGTGAAAAAACTACAATAACATAGTCTCTATTTTCCACACTCATATCCCCTTCAGACTATCTCTGCAGGTCATTCCTAAAATACTTCTTCACAACCTGGAAAAATTAAAACATTGAAAGGGGTGAGCTCAGATGCTCAGTAAGGATAACAATATAACAAAAACTTTTATAAATAAACATAAACATTTAAGGCAATGTATGACTAAAACAAAATCCTTTTAAACTTGAACTTCAACATAATATGGAAAAATTAAAATGAGATAATGCCATTTACTTCTTCACATGCATATTCTACTGGTCTAATAATCATATGCAATATCAATAACCACTTTCATAATGATGGAATTCATAATTCCAGACTATCATAACCACGTAGCCAAGGTCTCGTGCCAAGACTAAAAATAAGATTTTGTCAAGGCCTCGTGCCAAGACACTAGTTTGTCTCATGAGACCTACCGATACAATTTTTTTAGAAGATACTTACATTTAAAATTTCTCAAATACACTCCAGTATTTTTCTGAAAACATTATGCAAGCTTCTGAAAACAAAATAACTAATTCTGAGACTGCTTGACTAATTACAGGCCATGATGGGTCCATGCCCAATCCCATCCTGTCTACCACACTCGAGAGTCGGGTTTTCTAAAATAAAATTTAAGTTTGCATTAAATACGTATACATTTTCACTGGATTTTCATATATTTGAGATAAGTATCTCTCTATTTTTTGAAATCATTTAAAAACGTTATGGATTGTAGAGGAAGCCCAAACTCAAATAATGGTCAGAGCGGTGGAGAAATCATTGTCGTTGCATATTTACAACAAGAAAAACATTCCTTTTTTTCATTTAGTAAAATTCTTCGTATAAAAATATTCCTTTTGAATAAATGTAAAAGTCAAAGGGGTTTATGCACCGTATAAAAGAAAGTCTTGTATTAAAACAAAATATACCTCAATGAAAGAAGATTGAGACGAAGTCCCTTACAAAGATCATTTTTTAAATAAAATAGATCTATTATGGGTATTCACTATAAGTACACATAAATAAATTACAAATACAATATAGGACATAATAATATCATGACATAATTTGAAAGTAGGAGATTAACCCAAAGAACGGAAATTGGGTTAAGAAGTTCCCTTACCTCGTGTCCAACTTGACTCGACCGCTCTTTAACCTCCTGAATAATAAACTATAGTTAATCTCTACTTTCTTAAGAACCTTTTTCAAGTTCATCATCCCTTTTATATCACTTATTACAATTTTACAAAAATTATGTAGTCATTTAAGTTAATAACGGTCGTTTTGTCGATCTTTGGTAGTTGAGTCAACAATAAACTTCTTATAATTACAATTTGTTTATGTGGTAGAATATCCATTATCTCCAGAATTATATTCATGATTTATATATCATATATATCATATATATTCATTATATACATGCATTTATAATATTACATAACATTTAGAGGTAAGAAATGGAATGCACTGTTCATGGAGACGGTAAGCAGTACGTATGCATGAACGCTACTTTCATTTCTATTTCGTATTTAATGGAATGAAGTTATAATTATATAAAGGTATAATATAATTCCAGTATAATATAATATATAATACCATTTACTCCATCCTTTATACATCCCACATATGGCATTAACGATTCAAATCACTTTGAGGGGGCGGTAGTCCGCACTTCCTAAAATGAAGATATCCTGTTTACCCATAATGGAAACCATAAAGGTATGCCATAAATGAAAAATACAGAAGATTAATTAAAACATAAACATATTATATATCGTATATAAATATAGTGACATATTAATTTCCACCTTTGAAGGTGTTATATGAGTGTTGAACAATCATCGTTTCGTGAGGCAGAAATTCGTCATCCACAGAAACAGTATGTTCTTTAACGATTAGATGTAGGTGTGTGTAATTTTAGCTCGAATACTTATTCTAGCAACATAATAGTATATTTAGGATATTGGTGTTGTTACAAAAGAAATTAATAAAAAGATTTTATGGGGTTGGAGAAGAAAAATAAAACATAAGAACACAAGAGAAAACACTACCTTTAAAACGGGTAACTCTTTTTGATTTGAGCTCAAAGGCTTCCTTGGGAAGCCTTCTGAATAAAGTGAGGTTTCTAGGAGTAATAGTGGGATGTGGAGAGATAAAATGGGCAGGGGTTGGCCGAGCCAAAGTCTTGAGAGGTGTGGGTAAGGTGGTATAGGTTGGGGCCTTTTATAAGAGGAGAGGAGGGGCACTCTTGGAAAGTTTTAAAAGGTTAATTATTATAAACTGCTTTTCGGATTTAAAAGGTCCCAAAATTATATATTTCAAGGATAAGGTGATAATTGTTCTATATCCACCCATCCAATAGGTTTTTGACATGTGTATGCCTTAGAGTTTACATTATCTTTTCATTTTATTTAAATCGTTAAATAATGAGGTAATCGCTGCATCATCATGGTGTCATAAATAATTTAATTTATTTAATGTCTAAAAATTATAAAAAAAATATCATGATGTAGGAAATCTTTTTATATTTATAATGAATATTTATAGTCAAAAATATGACTTGTATAACCCCATTTAAAAATTGTTTTAGTAAAACAACTCATGTTTGTGACATTTTTATTTTAACATTAAATAAAAAGTTTTTAATGTCATTTTCTTATCAAATTGGCTCCATGGGGTCCCCAAGTTGACCCATGGATTGTCTTGGACGGACATGACTCATCCAATAGGGGTAGGACAAGTGTAAAGTTTATTTCATATTATTATAACATTATCTTTACCTTAAATTACCCTAATTACCTTTAATCGCGATTAATTAAACTTAAAAGTTACTATTCACCAAAAAATTATTTTAATCCCATTGAATCACATTTTACTTCCTAATGACAACCATGTATGTCGGATTTTTGAAAATCAAATCACATAAGTGGTAATGTTTCATTTAAACGAACAATCAGTTTTTTAACTACCACTTAGTGGTTTCACTATTCATCAAAAATTGAAGTTTTTCAGAAAAATGCCAAAATTTCACCCTAAGCTATAATTGATATTCCAAATTAAAAAATGATTTCTATTTTACAAAATTCCAAAAATATAATTTTCATTAATTAATTTTATAATTAATTCCCGTTGTCACAACAAATAGCGTGTTTTTAAGAAACAATATATATCAAAAGATTGACAATTGTTTATGTCCAATTTCAATGTTAAATTAATTATAATGACCACCATTGTATAAAATGGTAAAAAATATATTCTAATTATACTTTAAAACCACTAAATAGTATAATTTATCACTATAAATTATTTTAATTAAAAAAGTTGTTTTAAGTATTTTTCACTATTCATAAAAAATTAGAAGTTCTCAGAAAATTACAAAAAATTCAACTTAGGATAATTTTGATATTACGAATACAAAAATGAAGTCCATTTTGAAATATAAAATTTCTATAATTTTAAAAAGTTGGTATTACTATTCATAACGGCTACTTTGATTAGTCGCGGTGTGTTAGAACTTGAACTTGCGTACAATGCAAGGTATTGCATTATTGAAAGAGAGGTGTATCGTGGAAGCTTGGGGTGTTAAATTCTCCCCTCCAATAAATTGCGTCCTCGCAATTTGAAATTTTTCTTTGAAAATAAAAGTTTGAAAATAGAAAATACCTTTGTGGAAAACCCACATTGTAAATAGGGTTAATAAAAATATAACTTTAAAAGAAATAAATAGAAGTACAAAGGTCACCCGAGATAGCCCATACTGGGATTCTATGAAAATATGGATATGGAGAAAAAAACCATCAAGTTCTGATGGAGAGTTGTATAAAACAGGATTAGGAGAAAGTTAACTACAAGAAAATCACAAACTTTTGATTGGTTAAACGGTCATTGATTCCCCAATTGGAAAAGTTAACTGAAAAAATTTGTGTTTTGAGTTACCTTTCATAAAGTTGAGCAATTTATTTAGGATATTTACTAAGAACGTTAGGAAATATACCTACTTGTCATGTAGACTTTCATTCTTTAATAAATTTTTACCAAAAACCCATCTTTCACTCCAAAAGGTAATAGAACTCAAAAATATTCTATTTATCATAATTGTATAAGGTTACAAATACTAACACATATCATTTAGATTAGGAAAATGTTTTTGTAATAACTAGGGACTTCCTGTAGGATAGTGGTAGGTAATAAAGGTCTGTCGCACTATGGTTGTGGGTTCGATTCATACAGCTTTGTCTGACGTGACGGGTTATCCCCCAACCTTCAGGTTGTCCTTTTCCTAAAACTATAGTATTATAATATTCAAAAAATAATCTTCATAAATGTTTTAACCTTAAACAATACTATCCAAAGTTCAACTTAATCCATTCCAACCTTTATAGTTATCCAAAATACCTCCGTCCAGACTTTCTCTAAAAGGTCCTTAAATTCCAAAATCAATTGTAACATTAGATTCCCCAAACAAATAAAATTTTCTCTTATTGTCACATACTAAAAATATGATTACCTTCATCATATTAAAACCTTAATGAAAACAACAAGTACTGCAGTACAATCCTTATATATATCACATTATTCTTATAACCAGAATATAATCATTGTTTCCAAAAGCACCAATACATTAATTATTCCACTTCAACTATAGTAACATCATAAGATTATCCTTGATCCCTTGGAATTTTCTGAGGAAAGGTTCCCTGACGCTTAGTACATTCATTTGCATAATGCCCCATTTCCCTACAATTATAGCATTCAACATTGATAGCCTCTTTTTTTCCCTTGCAATCACGAGCCCGATGACCTTTTTCTCCACATTTATAACAAACTCTCATTCCTTTTAGGCAAGTACCAGGGTGATTCTTCCCACAATTATCTCATAATGGAAAATCCTTCTTTACCTTTTTCCCTTTATCTTTCTCTTGCTCCACCGTTCTCTTCTTCTCTTGCTTTACTTTATTGTCATAAGATTTAGAGAATTCCTTTTCGGTCTTGATAGAACACGAGACTATATCTTCGTATGTTGAGAAATATTGTGATACTAAAGCTCGAAGGAGAAATGGTTTTAACCCATCAAAGAAACGATCAATCTTAATTCTTGGGTTATGTATATAATCTGTAGCATGCCTCGCTAACCTTGTAAAGTTGGCCTCATACTTTGGACATTCTCATCTTCCTTTTGTCTCAGACTCAGAAATTGCCTTTCCATATCTACTCGATGGTCACGAGGAAAGTATTTTTCTAAGAAAATTTCCTTAAACTCCCTCCATTCCATACTTGATACTTATCCATCTTCCTTTGTGTTTTGAATCAGCAACCACCATTGATCAGCATCTCCAATGAGGCAGTAAACTACCCTGACAACCTTCTCCCTTTCTCTACTCCCCAAGGCATGGAATATTTTCTCTAAGGAGTTTATCTATTGCTCAGTTACTAATGGATTTGTACCCCCATTAAATGTTAGTGGTTATTTCCTCATGAAGCGTTCTAACATTGATCCTCCATGTTGTGGATCAGGGTGCTCCATATGAGTAAGGTTATTATTCATAACCTGAGTGAGTTGTCTCAGTATGGTAATAAGTTGATCAGCACCAGTTGTATCACCAACTCCATTATAATTATCTTGAGTAGGAGGGAAATCCCTACATGGAGTGTGTGCATTGATACGATTTCCATTCCTCCCACTAGGCCCCATTTCTAAACAATAGCATAAACTAGATTAGTTTATGAATCAAAATACATAATTCCATTCTTGTAAAAC
Organism: Viscum album; assembly: GCA_963277665.1. Classification (NCBI taxonomy): domain Eukaryota; kingdom Viridiplantae; phylum Streptophyta; class Magnoliopsida; order Santalales; family Viscaceae; genus Viscum; species Viscum album. The sequence continues at coordinate 620,207,180 of OY728128.1, forward strand.
ACTTAACGTCAATTGAACTATTTATGGATATAATCCATAATCATAAAAATGTATTCTTTGAGGAATTATATACTCATAAACACTTCATAATGGTTTGTAAAGAAAATGAGTATCATCCTAAGCATATCCCCTGGGAGTGTCGTAACCAAGAGTGCAGCAAGGCCCGTTGTCATGCACCAGTTCCCGTTCGAGTCTAGCTCAAAGCGGTGTTTTCGGGTTTTACCCCTAGGTACATTTGTGCTAGAGCCGCCTCTACCCGCTCATATCCATACAGGGATGTATTGCTCAGAAAACTCACAAAATATCTATAATACCAAAATTCTAGGAATTTCTTCTATACTAATCCTCAAAGTCTATCTTTGGGCTATGTGCTCTAATCAGAGTTTATCTAAATATAGCTTACAAGGTTAGTACTAAACTGCCTCTGATTCCAACTGTAACGCCCCGACCCCAGTTACCCAGAGTTGGTGCATTATTGCATAACATTGGCATGATCGCAAAGCTCAAGTATCAAAAGACCGATTAGTTTAGTAGCCTTCTAAACACTAGATACATTCATAAATGTTACATTGCATCATAAAGTGAAAAACTAAAATAACATAGTCTCCATTTTCCACACTCATATCCCCTTCAGACTATCCCTACAGGTCATTCCAAAAATACTTCTTCACATCCTGGAAAAATTAAAACATTGAAAGGGGTGAGCTCAGATGCTCAGTAAGGATAACAGTATAGCGGAAGCTTTCATAAATAAACATAAACATTTAAGGAAATGTATGACTAAAACAAAAGCCTTTTATACTTGAGCTTCAACATAATATGGAAAAAGTAAAGCGAGATAATGCCATTTACTTATTCACATGGATATTCTACTGGTCGAATAATCACATGCAATATCAATAACCACTTTCATAATGATGGAATGCATAATGCCAAAATATCATAACCACGTAGCCAAGGCCTCGTTCCAAGACTACAAATAATATTTTGTCAAGGCCTCGTGCCAAGACACCAGTTTGTCTCATGGGACCTGCTGATGCAATTTTTTTAGAAGATACTTACATTTAAAATTTCTCAAATATACTCCAGTGTTTTTCTGAAAAAATTATGCAAGATTTTGAAAAAAAATAACTAATTCTAAGACTGATCAACTAATTACAGGCCATGATGGGTCCATGCCCAATCCATTCCTGTCTACCACACTCGAGAGTCGGGTTTTCTGAAAAAAAAAATTAGGCTTGCGTTAAATACGTATACATTTTCACTGGATTTTCATATATTTGAGAGAAGTATCTCTCTATTTTTTGAAATCATTTAAAAAACGTTATGTCTTGTAGAGGAAGCCGAAACTCAAATAATGGTCACGGCGGTGGAGAAGTCGTTGTCGCCGAAAACGTATGACAAGAAAAACATTCCTTTTTTTTGTTTAGTAAAATGATTCGTATAAAAAGATTCATTTTGAATAACCATAAAAGTCAAAGGGGTTTATGCACCATATAAAAGAAAGTCTTGTGTTAAAACAAAATATACCTCAATGAAAGAAGATTTAGACGAAGTCCTTTACAAAGATAATTTTTTAAATAAAATAGATCTATTATGTGTATTCACTATAAGTACATATAAAGAAATTAAAAATACAAGATATGACATAATAATATCATGACATAATTTGAAAGTAGGAGATTAACCCAAAGAACGGAAATTGGGTTAAGAAGTTCCCTTACCTCGTGTCCGACTTGACTCGACCGCTATTTAACATCCTGAATAATAAACTAGATTTAATATCTACTTTCTTAAGAACCTTTTTCAAGTTAATCATCCCTTTTATATCACTTATTACAATGTTACGAAAATTATGTAGTCATTTAAGTTAATAACGGTCGTTTTGTCGATCTTTGGTACTTGAGTCAACAATAAACTTCTTATAATTACAAGTTGTTTATGTGGTAGAATATCCATTATCTCCAGAATTATATTTATGATGTAGATATCATATATATCCTATATATCCAGTATATACTATCATTTGTAATATTATATAACATTTAGAGGTAAGAAATGAAATGCACCGTTCATGGAGACGGTAAGTCGTACGTACACATGAACGCTACTTTCATTTCTATTTCGTATTTAATGGAATGAAGTTATAATTATATAAAGGTATAATATAATTACAGTATAATATAATGTATAATACCATTTACTCCATCCTTTATACATCCCACATATGGCATTAATGATTCAAATCACTTTGAGGGGGCGGTAGTCTGCACTTCCTAAAATGAAGATATCGCGTTTACCCATAGTGGAAACCATAAAGGTATGCCATAAATGAAAAATACATAAGATTAAGTAAAACATAAACATATTATATATCATATATAAATATAGTGACATCTTAATGGCCACCTTTGAAGGTGTTATATGAGTGTTGAACAATCATCGTTTCGTGAGGCAAAAATTCGCCATCCACAGAAACAGTATGTTCTTTAACCATTAGATGTAGGTGTGTGTAAGTTTAGCTAGAATAATTCTTATAAAAACATCATAGAATATTGAGGATACTGTTTTTGTTACAAAATAAATTAATAAAAAGAGTTTAGGGGGTTTGAGAAGCAAAATAAAACATAAGAACACAAGATAAAACACTACCTTTAAAACGGGTAACTCTTTTTTATTTGAGCTCAAAGGCTTCCTTGGGAATTCTTCTACCCAAAGTGAGGCTTCTAGGAGTAATATTGGGATGTGAAGAGACAAAATGGGCAGGTTTTGGCCTATCAAAATGCTTGAGAGGTGTGGGTAAGGTGGTAGAGGTGGGGGCCTTTTATAAGAGGAGAGGAGGGGCACTCTTGGAAAGTTATAAAAGGTTACTTTATTATAAAATGCGTTTTGGATTCAAAAGGTCCCAAAATTATATATTTATAGGATAATGTGATAATAGTTCGTAATACACAAAACCAATAGGTTTTTGACATGTGTAGGTCTTATATTTTACATTATCTTTTCATTTTATTTAAATCATTAAATAATGATGTAATCGTTGCGTCATCATGGTGTCATAAATAATTTAATATATTTTATTTCTAAAAATTATAAAAAAACTATCATGATGTAGGAAATCTTTTTATCTTTCTAATGAATATTTATATTCAAAAATATGACTTTTATAACCCCATTTAAAAATTGTTTTAGTAAAACAAATCATGTTTGTGACATTTTTATTTTAACATTAAATAAAAAGTTTTTAATGTCATTTTCCTACCAAAGTGGCTCCATGGGGTCCCCAAGTTGACCCATGGATTTTTATGGTCGGACATGAATCATGAAATAGGGGTAGGAAAAGTGTAAAGGTCATTTCATATTATTATAACATTATCTTTACCTTAAATTACATTAATTACCTTTAATCGCGATTAATTAAACTTAAAAGTTACTATTCACCAAAAAAAATAATCCCATTGAACCACATTTTACTTCCTAATGACAACCATGTATGTAGGATTTTTGAAAATCAAATCACAGAAGTGGTAATGTTTCATTTAAACGAACAATCAGTTTTTTAACTACCACTTAGTGGTTTCACTATTCATCAAAAATTGAAGTTTTTCAGAACAATGCCAAAATTTCACCCTAAGCTATAATTGATATTCCGAATTCAAAAATGATGTCTATTTTACAAAATTCCAAACATATAAGTTGCATTAATTAATTTTATAATTAATTCCCGCTGTCACAATAAATAGCGTGTTTTTAAGAAATAATATATATCAAAAGATTGACAATTGTTTGTGTCCAATTTCAATGTTAAATTAATTCTAATGACAACCATTGGATAAAATGGTAAAAATATATTCTAATTATACTTTAAAACCACTAAATAGTATAACTTATCACTATAAATTACTTTAATTAAAAAATTTGTTTTAAGTATTTTTCACTATTCATAAAAAATTGGAAGTTCTCAGAAAATTACAAAAAAAATCAACTTAGGATAATTTAGATATTAAGAATACAAAAATGAATTCCATTTTGAAATATTAAATTTCTATAATTTTAAAAATTGGGTATTACTATTCATAACGACTACTTTGATTAGTCGCGGTGTGTTAGAACTCGAACTTGCGTACAATGCAAGTTGTTGCATTATTGAAAGAGAGGTGTATCGTGGAAGCTCAGGGTGTTACATTCTCCCCTCATTCAATAAATTGCGTCCTCACAATTTGAAATTTTTCTTTGAAAATAAAAGGTTGAAAATAGAAAATACCTTTCTGGAAAACCCACATCGTAAATAGGGTTAATAAAAATATAACTTTAAAAGAAATAAAGAGAAGTACAAAGGTCACCTGAGATAGCCCATACTAGGATTGTATGAAAATATGGATATGGAGGAAAAACAAACCATCAAAGTTTGATGGAGAGTCGTATAAAATAGGATTAGGAGAAAGTTAACTATAAGAAAATCACAAACTTGTGATTGGTTAAATGGTCATTGATTCCCCAATTGGAAAAGTTAACCGACAACATTTTTGTTTTAAGTAACCTTTCATAAAGTTGAGGAATTTATTTAGGAGATTTACTAAGAATGTAAGGAAATATATCTACTTGTCATGTAGACTTTCATTCTTTAATAAATTTTTACCAAAAACCCATCTTTCACTCCAAAAGGTAATAGAACTCAAAAATATTCTATTTATCATAATTGTATAAGGTTCCAAATATTAACACATACCATTTAGATTAGGAAAACGTTTTTGTAATAACCAGGGACTTCTTGTAGGCTAGTGGTAGGTAATAAAGGCCTGCAGCACTATGGTTGTGGGTTCGATTCCTACAGCTTTGTCCGACGCGACGGGTTATCCCCCAACTTTCAGGTTGTCCTTTTCCTAAAACTATAGTATTATAATATTCCAAAAATAATCTTCATAAATGTTTTAACCTTAAACAATATTATCCAAAGTTCAACTTAATTCGTTCCAACCTTTATAGTTATCCAAAATACTTCCATCCAGACTTTCTCTAAAAGGTCCTTAAATTCCAAAATCAATTGTAACATTAGATTCCCCAAACAAAGTAAATTTTCTCTTATTGTCACATACTAAAAATATGATTACCTTCATCATATTAAAACCTTAATGAAAACAACAAGTACTGCAGTACAATCCTTATATATATCACATTATTCTTATAACCAGAATATAATCCTTGTTTCCAAAAGCACCAATACATTAATTGTTCCACTTCAACTATAGTAACAGCATAAGATTGTCCTTGATCCCTTGGCCTTTTCTGAGGAAATTTTCCCTTACGCTTAGGAAATTCATTTGCTTAATGCCCCATTTCCCTACAATTTTATCATTCAACATTGATAGCCCCGTTCTTTCCCTTGCAATCATGAGCCTGTCGACCTTTTTCTCCACATTTATAACAAACTCCCATTCCTTTTAGGCAAGTACCGGGGTGATTCTTCCCACCATTATCGCATAATGGAAAATCCTTCTTTCCCTTTTTCCCTTTATCTATCTCTTGCTCCATCGTTATCTTCTTATCTTGCTTTACTTTATTGTCATAAGATTTAGAGAATTCCTTTTCTGTCTTGATAGAACATGAGACTATATCTTCGTATGTTGAGAAAGATTGTGATACTAAAGCTCGACGGAGAAATGGTTTTAACCCATCAAAGAAACGATCAATATTACTTCTTGGGTTACTTATATAATTTGTAGCATGCCTCGCTAACCTTGTAAAGTTGGCCTCATACTTTGAGACATTCTCATCTTCCTTTTGTCTCAGACTCAGAAATTTCCTTTCCATATCTTCTAGATGGTCACGAGGAAAGTATTTTTCTAAGAAAATTTCCTTAAACTCCCTCCATTCCATACTTGATACTTCTTCATCTTCCTTTGTGTTTTGAATCAGTGACCACCATTAATCGACATCTCTAGTGAGACGGTAAACTGCCATGACAACCTTCTCTCTTTTGCTACTCCCCAAGGCATGGAATATTTTCTCTAAGGAGTTTATCCATTGCTCAGCTACTAATGGATTTTTACCCCCATTAAATTTTGGTGTTTGTTGCCTAATGAAGTGGTCTAACATTGATCCTCCACGTTGCGGATCAGGGTGCTCCATATGCGTAAGGTTATTATTCATAACCTGAGTGAGTTGTCCCAGTATAGTAATAAGTTGATCAGCACCAGTTGTATCACCAACTCCATTATAATTATCTTGAGTGGGAGGGAAATCCCTACATGGAGTGCGTGCATTGATACGGTTTCCATTCTTCCCATTAGGCCCCATTTCTAAACAATGTCATAAACTAGATTAGTGTATGAATCAAAATACATAATTCCATTCTTGTAAAACACTTAACATAAATTGAACTATTTATGGATATAATCCATAATCATAAAAATGTTTTCTTTGAGGAAGTATATACTCATAAACCCTTCATAATGGTTTGTAAAGAAAATGAGTATTATCCTAAGCATATCCCACGGGAGTGTCGTAACCAAGAGTGCAGCAAGGCCCGTTGTCGTGCACCAGTTCTTGTTTGAGTCTAGATCAAAGTGGTGTTTTCTGGTTTTACCCCTAGGTACATTTGTGCCAGAGCCGCCTCTACCTTCTCGTATCCAGACAGGGATTTATTTCTCGGAAAACTCACAAAATATCTATAATACCAAAATTTTAGGAAGTTCTTCTATACTAATCCTCAAAGTCTATCTTTGGGCTATGTGCTCTAATCAGAGTTTATTTAAATCTAGCTTCCAAGGTTAGTACTAAACTGCCTCTGATTCCAACTATAACGCCCCGACCCTAGTTACCCAGAGTCGGTGCATTATTGCGTAACATTGGCATGATCACAAAGATCAAGTATTGAAAGACCGATTAGTTTAGTAGCCTTGGAAACACTAGATACATTCATAAATGTTACATTACATCATAAAGTGAAAAACTAAAATAATATAGTCTCCACTTTCCACACTCATATCCCCTTCAGACCATCCCTGCAGGTCATTCCTAAAATACTTCTTCACATCCTGGAAAAATTAAAACATTGAAAGGGGTGAGCTCAGATGCTCAGTAAGCATAACAATATAGCAGAATATTTTATAAATAAACATAAAAATTTAAGGCAATGTATGACTAAAACAAAAGCCTTTTAAACTTGAACTTCAACATAATATGGAAAAAGTAAAATGAGATAATGCCATTTACTTATTTACATGGATATTCTACTGGTCGAATAATCACATGCAATATCAATAACCACTTTCATAATGATGGAATGCATAATGCCAGACTGTCATAACCATGTATCCAAGGCCTCGTGCCAAGACTACAGATAAGATTTTGTCAAGGCCTCATGCCAAGACACTAGTTTGTCTCATGAGACCTGTCGATGCAATTTTTTTTAGAAGATACTTACATTTAAAATTTCTCAAATATACTCCAGTGTTTTTCTGAAAACATTATGCAAGCTTCTAAAAAAAATAACTAATTCTGAGACTGCTCAACTAATTACAGGCCATGATGGGTCCACGCCCAATCCCTTCCTGTCTACCACACTCGAGAGTCGGGTTTTCTGAAGAAAAAAAATTAATCTTGCATTAAATACGTATACATTTTCACTGTATTTTCACATATTTGAGAGAAGTATCTCTCTATTTTTTGAAATCATTTAAAAAACGTTGTGGTTTGTAGAGTAAGCGAAACTCAAATAATGGTCACGGTGGTGGAGAAGTTGTTGTTGCCGCATACGTACGACAAGAAAAACATTCCTTTTTTTCATTTAGTAAAACGCTTCGTATAAAAATATTACTTTTGAATAAACGTAAAAGTAAAAGGGGTTTATGCATCGTATAAAAGAAAGTCTTGTATTAAAACAAAATATACCTCAATGAAAGAAGATTGAGACGAAGTCCCTTACAAAGATAATTTTTTAAATAAAATAGATCTATTATGTGTATTCACTATAAGTACACATAAATAAAGTAAAAATACCATATATGACATAATAATATCATGACATAATTTAAAAGTTGGTGATTAACCCAAAGAACGGAAATTGGGTTAAGAAGTTCTCTTACATCGTGTCCGACTTGACTCGACTGCTCTTTAACCTCCTGAATAATAAACTAGAGTTAATCTCTACTTTATTAAGAACCTTTTTCAAGTTCATAATCCCTTTTATATCACTTATTAAAATTTTATGAAAATTATGTAGTCATTTAAGTTAATAGCGGCCGTTTTGTCGATCTTTGGTACTTGAGTCAACAATAAATTTCTTATAATTACAAGTTGTTTATGTGGTAGAATATCCATTATCTCCAGAATTATATTCATGATTCAGATATCATATATATCCTATATATCCAGTATATACATGCATTTATAATATTATATAACATTTAGAGGTAAGAAATGAAATGCACCGTTCATGGAGACGGTAAGCCGTACGTACGAATGAACGCTCCTTTCATTTATATTTCGTATTTAATGGAATGAAGTTATAATTATATAAAGGTATAATATAATTCCAGTATAATATAATGTATAATACCATTTACTCCATCCTTTATACATCCCACATATGGCATTAACGATTCAAATCACTTTGAGGGGGCGGTAGTCCGCACTTCCTAAAATGAAGATATCCCGTTTACCCATAATGGAAACCATAAAGGTATGCCATAAATGAAAAATACAAAAGCTTAAGTAAAACATAAACATATTATATATCATATATAAATATAGTGACATCTTAATGGCCACCTTTGAAGGTGTTATATGAGTGTTGAACAATCATCGTTTCGTGAGACAGAAATTCGCCATCCACAGAAACAGTATGTTCTTTAACCATTAGATGTAGGTGTGTGTAAGTGTAGCTCGAATACTTCTTATAACAACATCCTAGTATATTTAGGATACTGGTTTTGTTACAAAAGAAATTAATAAAAAGAGTTTATGGGGTTGGAGAAGCAAAATAAAACATAAGAACACAAGAGAAAACACTACCTTTAAAACGAGTACTCTTTTTGATTTGATCTCAAAGGCTTCCTTGGGAAGACTTCTGCCCAAAGTAAGGCTTCTAGGAGTAATATTGGGATGTGGAGAGACAAAATGGTCAGGGTTTGGCCGATCCAAAGTATTTAGAGGTGTGGATAAGGTGGTAGAGGTGGGGGCCTTTTATAAGAGGAGAGGAGGGGCACTCTTGGAAAGTTATAAAAGGTTACTTTATTATAAAATGATTTTCGGATTTAAGAGGTCCCAAAATTATATATTTCTTGGATAAGGTGATAAGAGTTAGAAATCAAACCATCCAATAGGTTTTTTACATGTTTAGGTCTTAGATTTTACATTATCTTTTCATTCTATTTAAATCGTTAAATAATGAGGTAATCGCTGCATCATCATGGTGTCATAAATAATTTAATTTATTTAATGTCTAAAAATTATAAAAAAATATCATGATGTAGGAAATATTTTTATCTTTATAATGAATATTTATATTCAAAAATATGACTTGTATAACCCCATCTAAAAATTGTTTTAGTAAAACAACTCATGTTTGTGACATTTTTATTTTAACATTAAATAAAAAAATAATAATGTCATTTTCTTATCAAAGTGGCTCCATGGGGTCCCCAAGTTGACCCATGGATTTTCTTGGATGGAAATGACTCATCCAATAGGGGTAGGACAAGTGTAAAGGTCATTTCATATTATTATAACATTATCTTTACCTTAAATTACCCTAATTACCTTTAATCGAGATTAATTAAACTTAAAAGTTACTATTCACCAAAAAATTATTTTAATCCCATTAAATCAAATTTTATTTCATAATGAAAACCATGTATATCGGACTTTTTAAAATCAAATCACAGAAGTGGTAATGTTTCATTTAAACGAACAATCAGTTTTTTAACTACCACTTAGTGGTTTCACTATTCATCAAAAATTGAAGTTTTTCAGAACAATGCCAAAATTTCACCCTAAGATATAATTGATATTCCAAATTAAAAAATTATTTCTATTTTACAAAATTCCAAACATATAAGTTTCATTAATTAATTTTATAATTAATTCCCGCTGTCATAACAAATAGCGTGTTTTTAAGAAACAATATATATCAAAAGATTGACAATTGTTTATGTCCAATTTCAATGTTAAATTAATTCTAATGACCACCATTGGATAAAATGGTAAAAATATATTCTAATTATACTTTGAAACCACTAAATAGTATAATTTATCACTATAAATTATTTTAATTTAAAAATTTGTTTTAAGTATTTTACACTATTCATAAAAAATTGGAAGTTCTCAGAAAATTACAAAAAATTCAACTTAGGATAATTTTGATATTACGAATAAAAAAATGAAGTCCATTTTGAAATATAAAATTTCTATAATTTTAAAAAGTGGGTATTACTATTCATAACGGCTACTTTGATTAGTTGTGGTGTGTTAGAACTCGAACTTGCGTACAATGCAAGCTATTGCATTATTGAAAGAGAGGTGTATCGTGGAAGCTCGGGGTGTTACATTAATTCCAATGACCAACGTTGGATTAAATGGTAAAAATATATTATAATTACACTTTTAAACCAATAAATAAAATAATCGAACCATATAAATAAATTAGATTAAAACACAGTTTTAAATTAAAATACAATATATGTCACTATTCATTAAAAATGAACTTTATCGGAAAAATCCAAAAATTTACACAAAGTAGATTTGGATGTCCCCATTCTAAAAAAAGGGTTTTATTTGGTCAAATAAGAGGTATTAAAGTGACCACTACTAGATTTAAAGAGGGTTCCCCATTAAAAGGTGGTAAATCGACCTTTTAATGTAAATAATGCTTAAAATTAGATTCATTCACATTTTAAGCCTCTAACTTTTTATTGGATAAATGTAAATACATTTAACGAACATGTATAATCATATTGTAGTTAGTTTTGTTCATTCTCACCAATACAACGGCTAGGAGTTAACTACCATTTAAAATAATTATATTATATTATTAGTGTGCAACGTAAGATTTCAAAGAAATTCGTTGTTGCGTATCGAGTACGCTATCGAACATAGAAACCCCTTTAAAGTAAAATAAATATTTAATTCACAAATTTTAATAGATATGAAATATGTCTTATTCTTTATTTACCTGGGATGTAACGTCCTTCCCCCATTTTGGAAATTTCATCCTCGCAATTTTACTTATCAAAATAAGTGGGGGTATTTATCCCTCATAGTATTTTTAGATTCCCGCGTTTCCTCTTCAACCATATAGTTTTTTCAAAAAAACCATTACCTAGTGAATTACCTTATTCTGCAACACTTTCTCTCTTCGGTCAAGAATCTAGACTGGTTGTTCCTCATAAGAGAGATTCTCTTCCAACTGAACTACCTCTGAGCTCAAAACATGAGATGGATCTGGCATATACTTTCTCAACATAGAAACATGAAAAAAATTGTGTACCTGGGATAAACATGGAGGTAAATCCACTCTGTAAGAAACTGATCCAACTTTCTCTAGGATTTCATATGGTCCAATGAACCTCAGACTCAACTTTCCCTTCTTACCAAAACGCATGACACTTTTCCATGGAGAAACTTTGAAAAAGACATGATCACCTACCTCAAAATAATTATCTTTCCTTTGGTTATCTGCATAACGTTTCTATCTGCTCTAAGTTGTTCTCATGTGCTTCTAAATCAACTGAACTTTCTCTGTCATCTCTTCTACCAATTCTGGTCCCATCAGCTTCCTTTCACCTACTTCATCCCAAAAAGTTAGATTTTGACAACGCCTTCCATAAAATGCCTCAAATGGAACCATCTGTATACTAGAATGAAAATTGTTATTATATGAAAATTCAACCAAAGAAAGATGTTGGTCCCAACTTCCCTGATAATCCATCGAGTAAGAACGTAACATATCCTCCAATGTCTGAATTGTTCATTCTGATTTCCCATCTTATTGAGGTTGAAATGTTGTACTAAAATTTAATTCAGAACCCAACAACTTCTGAAGGCCTTTCCAAAAGTTAGAAGTAAACCTGGGATCACGATCAGATACAATGGAGAGGGGAACTCCATGCAACCTTAATATCTCTATAACATACAACTGAGAAAGTTGATCTAGAGACAAAGTATCTCAAATAGGAAGGAAATGAGCAGATTTAGTCAATCGATCAATAATAACCCAGATTTCATTATTACCTTGAGATGTATTCGATAATCCCACAACGAATTCCATGGATATATTTTCCCATTTCCACTCTGGCACCGATAAATGATGAAGCATCCCTTTTGGTAACTGCCACTCTACTTTAACCTGCTGACAATTCAAACACTTCACAGTAAAATCAGAAATATATCTTTTCATTCTATCCCACCAGTAATACTCTCGAATATCTCTGTACATCTTAGTACTGCCAGGATGAACTGAAAATGGGGAACTATGAGCTTCACATAACAACTCATTCTTCAACTGTGAATCAAAAGGCATATATAATCTCTTTCCAAATCTAAAAACACAATCATTATCAATACTAAATTCAGGAAACTTACCCTTCTGAACCAACTCTACCTTTTTTTTAACTCACTATCTTCCTTCTGTGATTGCTTAATTTTGTCTGATAGAGATGATCTTGCTAACACCTAATACAAAACAAAAATATTTTCTACACCAACAACTTCTATTCCAAAGTTTATCAAATCAAAAACCCAAAGGATATTATTCCAAACGTATCATAGTTAATGAATAATTAATTTTTCGACTCAAAGCATCATCCACTTCATTTTCTTTTCCCGAATGGTAATGGATTATGTAATCATAATCCTTGATTAATTTCATCCATCTCCTCTATCTCATGTTCAATTCTTTTGGAGTGAATATACACTTTAAACATTTGTGATTAGTATATATTTCACATTTTACTCCATACAAATGATGCCTCCAAATTTTTAAAGCAAAAACAACAGCAGCTAATTCCAAATCAAGTGTGGGGTAATTTAACTCATGTGGTTTTAACTTATATGAAGCATAAGCAATTACCTAATCATTATGCATTAGGACACAAACAAGTCCTTTCAACGAAGCATTATTTTAGATAACAAACTCCCCATTTCTGGATGGCATTTCCAAAACTGGAGCATTCACCAATCTTCTTTTCAATTCCTAAAAACAACCATCAAAATATTTTGTCCATATGAACTTAACAACTTTTCAAGTTAACTTAATCATTGGAATAGATAACCGTGCAAAATTTTCAACAAACATCCAGTAATAACCTACCAAACCTAGAAAACTACAAATCTTGGTTATATTTGTGGGTCTTGGCCATTCTTCAAAAACTTTTGTTTTAGAAAGATCAATTGTTATGCCATTTTTTGAAAAAATGTGACCAAGTAAAGAAATTTGTTGCAACCAAAACTCACACTTGCTGAATTTCCCATACAGTTTCTTTTCTTTTAAGGTTTTCAAGACAACCCTTAAATGAATTTCATGTTCCAAATTACTTTTGGAATAAACAAAAATATCATCAATGAACACAACCACAAACTTATCCAAGAACTCATGGAAAATTCTATTCATAAGATCCATGAATACAGCAGGTGCATTGGTTAAACGAAAAGGCATAACTATAAATTAATAATGGCCATATTTAGTATGAAATGTGGTATTCTAAATGTATGCTTCTTTTACTTTCAACTAATGGTACCCCGACCTCAAATAAATCTTCGAAAAATACTGATCTCCCTGCTACTGATCAAACAAATCATCGATATGAGGCAAATGATACATGTTCTTAACAGTGATGTTATTCAATGCTCTATAATCAATGCAAAGTCTCATTGAACCATCTTTCTTTTTAAAAAATAAGATAGAATCACCCCATGGTGATGTGCTAGGTCGAATGAAACCTTTATCTAATAACTCCTGCAATTGCTTCTTTAACTCTAAAAGTTCACTTTGAGCCATTCAATAAGGGGGTTTTGAAATCGTCTTAGCATCAGGAACTAAGTCAACAGTAATTTCAACTTCCCGGTCAGGTATAATACCAGGCCAATCATTAGGAAAAACATCATGGTACTCATTTACCATTGGAACATCATTAATCTCAACACTTTCTTTATTTTCAACAATATGAGCATGGTACCATTCATTTCCATCTATTATTAGTTTCTCAGCTTCATGATATGTTATCAAAATCTAGGGTTCATTCTTGTACACAAACTGAAAATCATTTTGAAAGGAAACCTCTTTATATCTACAGTCAATATTAGCATGATAAACAGAAATCCAATCCATACCCAAAATAACATCAAATTGTACTAGAGGAAAAACAATAAGGTTTGCAGGTAGATTCTTTCTACACGCAAGGAAATTAATGTTCTTATGTTTTCTTTTTGTCTCAACATTTACACCAGGTGTTTTTATCATATGTTATGTATTCATATCTTGAGATGGAATTCCCAATTTACTAGAAAAATTCTCAGAAATGAAAGAGTGTGTAGACCCTGAATCAAACAACACATTTTCATAATCTGAACAAATAGATAATGTACCTGATACTACTTCATTTGATGGCCCAACATCTGCTGAAGTATTTGAAAAGGATTTCACCACCCCTTTTTGCTTTTAGTATCACTACTTTCCATCATTTGAATTCTTTTTTAGACACCCATTTGCATAATGATCCATTTCATTGCACTTAAAACATTTTACTGACTGTAAATCAAGTTTTTTCTTACCATTACCCTGATCTTTTTCCGTGCAATTATGAGCCTTATGTCCCATTTTACCACATCGGTATCACTTACCAGAATTCAAAAGGTATTCACCAGCATTCTTTTTACCACAATTTTCACAAAATGTAAACTTATGTTTCTTACCATCAATATTTTTTGAAGAGTTCTTCCCTTTCGCCTGGAACCTCGACCTCTTATTCTGTTGTTTTTCAAAGAAAACCTGATCATCAGAAAACTCCATTTTCACCTTCTCCGCACAACAAACAAGTTTTTCATAACTTTTGAACTCACAAGAAGCTAAATCCCTTCGATACATTGGCTTTACTCCTGAGTAAAAATGGTTGATTTTAATATCAAAATCTCGTATGAAATTTGGAGCATACCTTGCCAGTCGAGTGAATTTTTCTTCATAAACAGCCACTAAGTCATCCTCTTTCCTCAGTTCTAGGAATTTTTTTCCATTCTAAGATGAACCACCTTAGGAAAATATTTCTCAAGAAACATACCTTTGATTTCATCCCAATTGAGAGCATAAATCATCTCACTATCCCTGATATTTTTCACCATCGACCACCACTGATCAGCTTCACCTTCAAAACGGTAAACATCAAGACTAACCTTTTGATGTTCTGAATAACCCATGACATCAAAAATCTTTTCCAGTGCTTTAATCCACCCTTCTGCTAGCACTGGGTCAGATGATCCTCTGAATTATGGGGGATGTTGCCTCATGAAATCCTCCACTACTAACATGTTCCTATATGGTTGATCTAGATGATCTCGTACATGGATACCACCACCATTTATATCCTGAGTCAAATGTGCCATCACTGCAACAAATTGTTCAGTTCTGATTCTAACCATCTCAGGTTTCTGATTTGGATGGTTTTCTTCCTCCTGATGTCATCCCAACATAGCTGTCATGTTTCCTCTACGAAAAACCATTCTGAACACAGAAAAATCATAGGCAAAGCAACATGGTAATCTTTAAATTCTATATGATTTCAATATTAACATAAATTACTTTATGGATATTAATTTAACAATACCCTAACTCCTAAATTTAACTAAACCGACCTCTGATACCAACTATAAGGACCCAGCCTTAAAACATTACAAAATATTGAATTAAACGAATAATTCACATTGAGGATCTTTTTTGGTTTAGAGTTTTAGTGAATTAGAACATAACTATTACATCTCAAAAGAATAAAAAGTAGACACTTCTACTCAGTTTCCATTTTTTCATAAAATAAAAACTCTTGAAAAAAAGAGTCATGTCTAGTTCAAATTTTTAGACAGCATGACTTTTCCTTGATCCCTTCCTTAACCCTATTCATATTTAAGTCCTGTGAAAAAAAATTCAAAACAATCTATGAGCATAAAAAGCTCAATAAGGGTTATAAAAAAAAGAAAGAAAACATTAGTTCATAAATACATTCAAAACATAAGCTCTTTTACTTACCTCATGAAATCATAAGATTTATGAATAACACGTAGAAATAATAAAGTTAACTTGTGGCATCCATAACATACTTACATTTTATCTGTCACATCTACATAGGGAGTTACTTTGGAATACCCATCACAGTATATTCACTAAATCTCTTAGAAGAAACATCCATGTTTACCTCCATAACGTTACCCAATGCTTTGGAGAGCTATCTCGGGCTCACCCGCCCTAGGCTTATCATGGAACCACCTATATATATAACAATTCCCAAGAACCATAACATATTCATAACACATAAAATAACATAAATGAAAGATAACATTTCCACATTTCAATCACAATATATCATTTAAATATATTTAAATAATCAATCCATTATCAAAACCATTTTCAATTTCAAAATACATAAAATAGTATATGGTATTTATTTTCCTTTTAAAAATATTACGTCATGTTAAGTAAGCCAAAGATCAAATAATACTCATGGCGGTGGAAAGTTCATTATCGCCACTTACATTAAAAGAAGCATTCCTTTTATTCGTTTAGTAAAACGCTTCGTAGAAAAATATTCCCTTTGAAAATTCAAAGGTGTTTATACAGAGTATAAAATAAAGTTGTGTATTAAAACAAAAAATTCCTCAATGAAAGGAGATTGAGACGAAGACCCTTTCCTCGTGTCCGACTTGACTCAATCGCTCTTTAATATCCTGAATAATAAACTAAAGTTAATTTATAATTGCTTAAGAACATTTTTCAAGTTTATTATCCCTTTTATATCACTTATTACAATGTTATAAACATTATGTGATCATTTAAGTAAATAACGTTTGTTTTGTCGATATTTGGTACTTGAGTCAAAAATGAACACCTTATATTTACAAGTTGTCCATGTGGTCAATAGTCCATTATATCCAGAATGATATTAATTATTTAGATATCATATATATCATATATATCCAGTATATATATATATATATATAATAGATCATATCATTTGGAGGTAAGAAATGAAATGCACCATTCATGGAGATGGTAAGTCGTACGTACGGATGAACGCTACTTTCATTTCTATTTATTATTTTAATGGAATTAAAACAGAATTATAAATATTTATATTATAATTCCAGTATAATATCATATATAATATCATTAACACAATCCTTTATACGTCCCACATATTTCATTAACGAGTCATATCACTTTGAGGGGGCGGCAGTCCGCACTTTCTCAAATGAAATTATCGCATTTACCCATAATGGAAACCATAATGGTATGATATAAAAGAAAAATAAAGAATAATAAATAAAAAATAAACATAATATATATCATATATAAATATAGTTTCATATTAATGTCCACCATGATAGGTGGTAGGAGATAATCATACAATCATCATCCCGTGAGGTGTTAGTTTTCCATCCACGGAAACTGTATATTCTTCACCCATTAGATAGAGGTGTGTGTTATTGTAGTTCTAATCCATCTCATAACAACATCCTAGTATATTGAGGATAATTTTTTTGTTATAAAATAATGTAATAAAAAGAGTTTAGGGGTTTGATAAGTAAAATCATTGAAAAGAAGATAAGAGAAATGGTTACCTTTAATTTGGGTAACTTCCTTTGATTTGAACCAAAAGTACTTCTTGAAGTGCCTTATGCCTATGGTAAGGCTTATAGGAGGAGTAAATGGATGTAGGGAGCTTAATTTGGAATATTTTGGATGAGCCAAAAGGCTTGAGAGGTGTTAGGGATTGGTTTTAAGTGGTGTCCTTTTATAAGGGGGAGGAGGGCCTCTTTAGGAATGTGTGAAAATATTATTTTATTATATAATGATATTTGGTTTTTAAAGGTCCAAAACTAATTAAAGTTGAAGATAAGATGACTCATGGTCGAAATAAAATCATACAATAAGAATTGGACAGGTTTTGGATATTGTTTTGATATTTATAATCTTATTTATTTAAATCTTTTATTAATGAGGTAAATATTGCATCATTATTGTGTCATCAATAATTTAATTTATTTGATGTCTAAAAATTATAAAAAAACTAACATGATCTAGGAAATATTTTTAGATTTAAAATGAATATATATAGTCTAAAATATAACTTATATAACCCATTTTAAAAATTAATTTACTAAAGGATATTTGTTTTTGTCATTTTTTCCATTACTTTAAGATTATTAAAGTGTCATTATCACTTCCAAGTGGCTCAATGGGGTCCCAAAATCGACCCAAAGATGCCAATGGTCGTAGATGACTCCAAAAATAAGTATTGGACAAGTTTTTAGATAATTTTGAATTATTATAATATTCTTTTTACCTTAAATTGCACTATTTACCTTTAACCGCGGTAAAAAAGTCAAAAGTTGCTTATCACTAAAAATTATTTTCATCTTATTGAACCACATTTTACTTACTAATAAAAACCATGTATGTCATATTTTCAAAATTCAATTCAAATAAGTGGTAAAATTTCATTTAAATGATAAAGTCTCTTTTTTTAACTACTACTAAGTGGTTTCACTATTCATCAAAAATTGAAGTTTTTCAGAAAAATTCCAAAAATTCATCCTAAGCATTATTTGATCTTCAAAATTAAAAAATGATGTCTATTTTTCCAAATTCAAAACATAGAAGTGTCATTAATTAATTTAAAATTAATTCTCATTGTAAAAACAAATAGTGTGTATTTAAGAAACAATAACTTTCAAAAGATTGACACTTGTTTATGTCCAATTTCAAAGTGAAATTAATTCCAATGACCAAAATTGGATTAAATGGTAAAAATATATTCTAATTTAACTTTAAAATGAATAAAAATATAATCTAACCATATAAATAAATTAGATTAAAACACAGTTTTGAATTAAAATACAATATTTTTCACTATTCATTAAAAAATGAACTTTGTCAGAAAAATTCCAAAATTTTACACAAAGTAGATTTTGATGCCCCCATTATAAATAGGGATTTTATTTGGTTAAATATAATGTATTAAAGTGACCAAAACTATATTTAAATAGGTTTCCCCATTAAAAGGCGGTAAATCGACCTTTTAATGTAAATTATGCTTAAAATTAGATTCACTCAAATTTTAAGCCTCTAACTTTTTATTGGATAAATGTAAACACATTTAACGAACATGTATAATCATATTATAGTTAGTTTTGTTCACTCCCACCAATACAACTGCTAGTAGTTATCTACCATTTAAAATAATAATATTATATTATTAGGGTGCAACGTAAGATTTCAAAGAAATTCGTTGTTGCGTATTGGGTACACTATCGAACATAGAAACCCCTTTAAAGTAAAATTAATATTTAATTCGCAAATTTTAATAAATATTAAATATTTATTATTCTTCAATTACCTGGGATATTACAGATTGACCCTATGATTATGTCAATATAGTGGGTGTTGTAGCTGTGTAGTTCATGACCACATCAGTTCATATGAACCAGGTTATGAAATATAACACTTTTCATATAGATAATCTTATTATTCCATATTGTTTTGCATGTATGGTTGATTATTTTAAAAGAAAAAAATCCTCAATCCAATAATGAAACAAAAAATCTATTGGTAATTGAGAAATGGATAATTTCATATGAAACTTTCTTCTGAAAATTATGATGTAATGAAAGTGAAAAGGTTGCATTATAAGAATATTTTTTCAATGGAGATATTAATAAGTTGTCATAATTTATATATAACACTAAATATGTTGATGTTTCACACCCACTTTTTTATGGTTCCTAATGGGGATTTTTTTAGAACTAGAAGAACCCATTTTTTATCATATATAAGAAATTAAATTCCATTAATATGGTTTTCAACCATTGGGAACTTTTCTGATGATTCTAATGGGCTCACATTTTTCATGGGTATGCGAGGTTGTGCCCATCACACCATTTTGTGGAAAATTGATTCATGTTCATGGACTATCTTATATATTTGGTTAATGTTCTTGAATATGCTATAAATAATAATATTATACTATTCAACCACTACTTCTGTAAATGATGATATAAACATGCTATAATTACTATATATATTTATATGTGGATCTCCATCAATGTAACCCTCCACATATAGTTTTTGATGTCTATTTTGGATCAACTTGTACATGTTATATGTTATCCATTTTATTTATTTACTTTCTAATGACATATTTTATTGAATTATGATTTATAGCCTCATGATTTGTGACATTGGGATTATTTTCCATCTAGGGAGTCGGTTGGGGTTTTGATTCCAATATCACAAACATGAGAGCAGTATCTTATGTATCCTTATGAAAGTAAACGCATCCTAGGTTGTTAGTTAAACAAAATGGGACACATCATACATTATATGGTCACATGATAAGGACTAGACCAAGAAATATAATTTCATGTCATAACGATATATAATAAAATGGTTTCAATCTCGAGATGGATTAGGGAATATGCATGAAAAAAAACTATATGGTTGATCCCTCAGGTAATATATCCTGACAATATCAGATTAACATTTCAAGGAAATTGTATATCTGATGATAGTTCCCATTGGGGATATCATCTAATGAGGATGAGATGAAAATTATCTAGAATGAATATTTCCCCTTAGAGGGGGTGATGTTATTTGGAATAGACCACAATGAGGGTGATGTTGTATTTTAGATCATGAGTTTTATCCTCATTAAGGATTATTATATATTCTATTAATATAAGAATCAAAGCCCATGTAGTTACTAAAAATTTATAATTGCACCTATATGGGGAGGCCCATTTTGTTTCATTGGGAATATGGACCATTAATGATTTTTATTGTAGAGAATATTTCCCTTAGAGAGGATTCTTTTGTGGTTTGGGATTACACAAAATATGGTTCCCATAAGGTATTTTTTATACTATTGTCATGATCACCACTGACCTCTAAGACCATGAGAGTCATGCTTGGTGTAGAAAATAAGATACTATAAAAGATTTCCACATCACATAGTCATATCTAAGATGGAATTAAACATGAATTTGAATCCCTTAATGTATCATTCAATATATGTGTGATGTATTATAAGAAATGGTAGTGTGATTCTTCAGGAGGGATTCCCATGGTGGATATTTACCCCTCATCATTGGGTGGATGATGGGGATGATATATTGGAGAACCACATGGTCATACACACAAATCTATTTATTTGGAAACAATGTTTGAGGATACATCCAAATTAACTTCTAGATTCTAGCATCATGTGGGATGTGAGTTACAATGCTTGAACCTTGGAGCCTCTAACTACCACTGAAAGGTTATGATCTTCATTACAATAAAAATTCATGATCAAAGTGGGGGGGGATGTTGGTGTTTCATATTCCTTGATCATACACATAAGGAGTCTTAGCAGTAATCCTCTATTTGACATACCATGGACAAGTGGAATGTGTAGTGGAGTTCCAAGTATTTTTTGGTATGATATGGACTTAGTAGATGACGATACAATTTCCAAGATTTACATGGTTGATCTAGAATGTTCTATGACCAAGTAATACATAGGAATAGTATTATTTTCATCAAAAATGTGATTCGTGGGAGAAAATTAATGTACCTCACCCAAGAGATACGTGGGATAACTAAGAATCACCTCAACAAAGTGATAATTGTGTGAACTATAATGTATCATTACAAGGTGATACTTTAGATAACTAGGATGTATCACACCCATGTGAAAATTTTTTAGAATGTAAATTTCATTTCCCAAGTGATACCATGATTTATTGATGTTGACATCATGAGTGTAGAATAATCTAGATGGTAACACATGGGTGTTTATTCACTCTAATGACCAAGGGTCTCCTTGAGTGATTTTGGAAAATGGTTTTGTATGTTTTTAGGATGGAAGTGTTCATTCACCACATTGTTGTTATCCTAGGTAACAATTTATTCATCACTAATTTTCTCTATCATTGGACCTTTGGGAACTCTAATACCATATCCTTTATATTAATTCATTCATATTGTAAAGATTTTTAATCTACCTAATGTATTTGGGGACCTATACAAGGGAGTTGGGTGAGGATATATTTATTTTTTTAACTGTATTCCAGAATTTCTAAATGAAGATCCCATGGATTATAATTATAGAAAAATTAGTAAACATTTGTGAAGGAGTGAAATCATGCGAGTTAATCATACATGAGAACATGCTAGTTAGTCTTGGTTGAAATGGTTGTTTATTAAAATTATTTTTTCATGAGGTGACTTTCCATTGAAACTCCAACAAACTAGGACTTTTGTGAACACACAAATATTTTTAGGATGATGTGTATTTCCCTCATTTATTTTCTTTTTTCCAATCATATTGTTTTTTAAGATATTTTTCCACTGAAATTAATACCCTCTAAAAAAATTGAGTAAAACAATTTCCCCTACTAAAAATTAGATCTTATTTGAACAAGGAGGATTTAATATTATCATATAAGTACCACTAGTATGAATTAATATTTGAAAAAAGGTCATATGTTACTTTAGGCTTTTCATGGATTTTATTTTTTTAGTCTTAATTTCATTTCGAACCATGTGTTCAAACACATTATTCACACCCTAGACATGGAATATCATTGTTAACCTTTTCATTCACACAAGGGTATAGTATAAGTGGATCATGTATGTGGATCGAGCTTCTTTTTTGCATAGTTTTGATGCACCAATAAATAGTGTTTCCTACATAGTGTCCACCTCCTTCACCCACCTTGTTCCATTGTCATCAGATAGATAAAATAATATACTCAATCACCCTTTTCGCATTTTATTTTGGTATGTTATCCCTCACAAGATTCAATTTTTCCCCAGTGATAGGCTAGGTGAAGTGAAGAAAATGAGATCAC
The DNA here is from genome assembly GCA_963277665.1 of Viscum album. NCBI lineage: Eukaryota > Viridiplantae > Streptophyta > Magnoliopsida > Santalales > Viscaceae > Viscum > Viscum album. The sequence goes on from OY728128.1 coordinate 620,230,271, forward strand.
TGACGTGAAGTGACATGTGAACATACTTAGTGAATGCCTGATTAATACTAAATTTATTTTTAATATATTCAAAATTAATATCCTAGTGAAAATGAAAACATGAATGTTTCTTTTCATACTTCTAATGGGTAGGCCAAAAATTACAATTTCTTCTAACCATGAAACTATTTGTATAGAGTAAATGTTTGAAATTTTTACACCATGATATTGAAGATTATATCAACCCATTCATAAAAATATTGTGAATCATCTGATAAGTTATCAATTAGACTATGCTATGAGATAATAATTTTATTTATATGACCATAGACTATTGAGGGATGTTCCCAACCCATGTCTGAAAATGTATGCACCACATTTATGGTTCAACGAATACAAAAAACCAAACTACCACCAAAGTTTCCTCTATGTGATCATATATTAATTAGGATAAAACACCCTAATGTTGTCTAATGAACCACAGAAATTGTAATATAGATTTTAAGAAACACGCAATTTATCCAAAAACACATTTTTACTCACACACTATCTGTTAGTCCATTATAGACAAATCGATAGGATATAAGGAAAACATGGACCTCTATACTGGGGGTGTATTCCATATTTGATATGGGCCTATTTGGTGTGAAATTATTATACTAGGGTAGAATCTGATCTGAAGGTATTTGGTATTTATGAATTTTTATGTGTTTCAAAGAGATATTGATTTATGTATCTTGATGTAGTCTTGGAGCATCTCCACCAAGGGAGTCTATAGACTAATACTTTTTTCATTATGTATGGGGAAGTATGAGTGAATTTATGGGATGTAAATAACATATAAAGTGCACATATACATAAGGAATTGTATGATGATTTCATCCCAGAAATGGTAACGTGGGATGATATTAAATGAACAATTAATGTGGAACATGAGTTTTCTAAAATAAATTTAGAGTTCACATAGAAATATAATCAACCAAAGGTTAACATTTATCTTGATGTGTGAAAGAACATTTTAATTAATCCTTGATGGAATAGAATAGGCTATAAGAATCCAATGGAGTGTCCTATAATAGAATAGTGTGACATCCCTAGAAAATATTAACATGTATTGGAACAAGGAAATTACAACAAAATTGGGAATAGCATCAACCCCAAAAACCCTACAATGACCATCATACTATATTTTTCACAATGTGGTTGAGTACCTACATACTGAAGGTTCATGAGTCTAATAGTGGCATTGGATAGGTAAATTTTTTATAGCATCCATGCTAAAAGATGGATTTCATATGGGGTTGGTTTTCCCAATCCAAAAAAATATCAATCAATGTTTTATTTATATAAATTTTGGGTAGGACCCTTCCAACATTTTAGGATTTGTTTTGTTACTATACTGGTGGATATAATCAAAATTTATCACTTCTATCATTCGTATTGAAGTTGGTATTCTTGGATACAAATTTTGACCGTACATTCAAGTTGTATCCATCATCTATACCTTTAAATTAAAACAAGTATGAGCATTGATGGTTCTAAGATTATCTATAGAATTTAACTTCTTTCTATATAAGTATTCTCCCATTAGGATAATATTTTATATTGGACTTCATGATTATAGGACACATCATATCATAAAAAACTATTTTGATTATGTTTTGGAAACATGGATAGATGAAGAAATTATCAATGAAACATAAGCACCCTATAGATTTTATGGTCAATTCATGTTTTCATGACAACCAACCATGTACCCCTCTTGAACACACACAATTATCTAATTTGATATGAACCTGATGGTGGACTAGTAGCTATGGGTACAATAGAATATGAGGAATACTAGGTAGTAATTATGTTTCATCCACTAGATACATCCCCCAGGTTAACTCTAGGGTATTCCAATTCATATGTCTCCTCATATCCTCAAGGGGTTCCAGCAATGTGAATCCCCAAAAAATTTACTCCACACCTTCTAGAAGAGTATGACAACATAAAATTGGTTCATTTTGAGGGTTAAATTGAAGAAGATCCAATATCACCTAAATAAACATGATCATAATCCATAAATTGGTCTTTGATGGAAAAGGCCACACTAGTTGGGTTAAGCTAAGCTGATATGTTCTTCATCATTGAGTGGAAAATCGAGCTTCTATTGTCCTGTATCTGATAGGAATTGATATGCCTATAAAACCCTTAATTTTTAGGGATTTTTTGTGTTATTTGTACAGTATAAGGAAATATCAGGTTAAATATGTCATAAAGTGGATCAATTATGGAATGATATTCATTCTAAAATATTGGATTTATGAAAAATTCTTTATGTTGGAATGTGTATTCCATAGTTTAGTGGAATTCAATCAAAATTTTACTTTGATTATTAGGTCACTACATATTTTGTGGGAAGCAATATCAATGATGTAGAGAATCAAAACCATTCCTCTGATAGTCAGATCGCCGATATGAAATGAGTGGCTAACATGATGAATTGAGGTGTCTCTGAAAGGGAGGATGCTCAACCCACTAATGAAAGTGGTGAGTTTCTTGATCACAAATACATAATTCCATTACTTAATTCCCTCCCCCCATTTTTTGAATAAGGGGATGTTACTGAGAAAACATTTAATATTTATTTTCAAATGGAATATAATTAATTTATTTTATAATACATAGATATCAAATCATAGTAGATGATTATTCATTTCATCTTACAAAAATAAGTCTTAGGAGAATATAGGTTTACTATATTTAGAAACATGGAAACATAAAAAACCATTTCATTAGAAAAATAAATCATATACCAATAATTTTTTATAACTATAACCCTTCTTAGACATATCAAATATAAAACATTTCTTCATAACCTAGTGAAAGGATATATAATAAGGGGTGATCTTATATGAATTATAAGGGTAAATAAGATATATATCAATGATCACCTATAAATAACATGGGATTAACAGTTTGATAATATGAGATTAATATTTTAAAACCATATATTTAATATCAATGAACATAATATTACATTGTGGCATAAATCTTTGTAGTTCATATGACCTAAATCATAAAGTAATCATAGAACATGAGACACGGGAATATAAAATTTTCATAATACATAGATTTGTGTCATACAAATAGGAATTAAAAATTATTTCTTTATTAAGGAAGAAATCAATTCCATTAATATCATAGTGGATAGGGTTCACTCCCCAAACCATCATACTGATAAATGTTTACTACCAAGTCTATCATATTGGATTAGGTTCACTCACCAAAATATCAGGGCTATTATGGTTCACTCTTATGAATATCATAGTGGATAGAGTTCTGTAATAAATTGTGTTCACTTATAATTATATTCCTATTTATCTCATGAGATATCAATCTTTATCCAATTAATTTGAGGGAGATATATGTCCAAACATTCACATCATAAAAATCATACACATAAGTTCCAAAAGATAATAAAAAATCATCTTATCAGAACCCTAGGAAATAATTGTCACGACCCATCCCAGTGGGGCCCAAGACGCAACTCCCCAAGCTCGCCTCCAATATACCAAGGGCTGGTGACTAGCACCGAGTAGGCATGGTACTAACATGGGAGGCATTGCCTAAAAACCTGTACGCACGCACACACATCTCCAAGCCCACAAAGCTGAAAAGTAAAAACTGCTAAAAGGAAAAGATGCATGCATACACTAAAACCCAACCAACAGAGTAAGACAGGAAAGTAAAGTACAACAAAGTAAAACCCTGGGCCAAAAGTACAAGCCCACCAAAAGAGAGTCTGTAACAAAGTCCAACCAGTAAAGAAAGGTGTTGGGATTGCAGTCTATAGCCGTAGGAACACACCTCGGCCTGTCTGATCTCACTGAGTACCGCCTGGTCCTGGTCCGCCTAGAATATTGTCAAAGGCTCGCTCGTTTGTACAAGACACGATACGTGCGGGAAAATCTCGTGTAGGGGTGAGTATAATAATACCCAGTAGTACACCCCGAAACCACAAAGGAAACACAACAAGGGAAATAACACAAAGGAAAGATATAGTCAACTCTACATAGTATATGTCTACCAAACATATAACAAAAATATCCAGATATACTTATGCACGATCGACTATCGTGAATACCACCACTAGGATCCAGCTCGAAGATTCCACTAAGCGTGTAACCGGGAGAACACACTCCTAGGTCTGAAGAGATAGATACGAAGTACTGATTCCGGGAGAACACACTCCACAAGTACTTTGTGAACATGATGCTCAAATGAAGATCACAGCCAAGTCATGGGGTGATTCTGACAACTCATTCTGAGCTAATCCGCTAAGTAGAGGATCGGTTCTCGGGTAAATTTGGTCACATTGATACCAAGAACTCTACCTAGGATTCTAGGAATGAATAGAGGATTCGGCTCTAAGTCTCACAGAGGGGATCCCAACAACTCTATTCAAGAAGTCCTTATAAAGGGATCATACTCCTGTATAAAGGAAATGATACCAGATCCTTCAGGGAAAAGACCAAGGGTATGAACCCTAAGAAAACTAGTCCAAGTCATAGAAGACAAGTGGCTCAAGCCATATAAGATTTGGTTACATAGCGTGTAGTATAGTTACACGCCGTGTTCCTTGACCCCGGGTACTGCCTGTGTAACGGCCCGTGTCATCTATCTAGTCTGTGTAAAACTAAACTACATGGAATGTAGAAGGATTACACGCCATGTTCCTTGACTCCGGGTACTTCCCGTGTAAACGGCCCGTGAAATCCGTCCAAACTGTGTAAAACCCAAATACACGGCATGTAGAAGAATCACACGTCGTGTTCCTTGACTCTGGGTACTGTCATGTAAATGGCCCTTGTCACTCGGCTTGTCGGACAGAAAGTAACTACACGGCGTGTAGGAGACACACACGTTGTGTCCGAGCACCTGGGACTCACTCCTTGTACGCTAGCCATGTGCCCGTACACGGTCTATGACTGTGTCTGTGTCGCCTGCCTGTGTACCAGCACACGGGGTATCCCGTGTATCTGGTTGGGTCTAGCCAGGGAGGGGTATACACGTTGTGTCCTTGGTCATGTACGCAACCCGTGTCCGTGTACTCCCAGAGTACACGCTGGGTGGTCCGCCGACGAACTCACGCCGTATAGCCCATACTACACGGCGTGTAGTCATGATTTTTCTAGAACATCGTCTTCTTCCTCACGCTTCGACCGATCTTCTGAATCCGTGATCTCTCATCCATTTGCCATAAAACTCAAGATCAAGGGTTTCCCCGATGTCGGGATGCTGAATCAGTGGGTCTCGGGCCTTCAATCGGCTCCAAAATCCGATTTTCATCATCCGTGCAGAAATCGTTCAAAGAACGATATCTCCCGATCCGCTTCGATCCATCTGTCGCCATCGCAGCCACACCTCCGTAGGGTTGTACCGATGCCATATCTTCAATTTGGGATCTTTGCATCGCACAATGGGTGCGCAAAGATCCGTAATTCATATCCCCGCAAAGAACGCGTAGAACGCAATGAATAATGCGATAATTTAGGGAAGAAGAACATAGAAAATCGAGAGGGATGAACCTCGATCGATGTTCGTGTCGATATTGGTCCATCACTGTTAAAAGGTTGAATGAAACCAAAATAATTCCAAGTATCAAATCCCCAAAATCCCTGCAAAATCCCATCCTGCAAGAACGATCGATCCACGGGCTAATCTGTTCATGGATTAGTCTGCGTTCATCGTGGAAATCAAAAACGGGGAAGAAATCATCAAACAAACATCCTACCGGGACCCGTGGTGTTCATTGGAAAAGATTTGGTCGCCGCGTTGACGTCACCGGCGAAGCTCGTTAAGAACACTGTCACTGTGTTGGGAGGTTTTCTCCAGAGCTTCCAGAGCCGCCAAGGGTTTCAGGGTTATGAGGTTTGTAACCCTAGACCCCTGCGTAGGCCTTTATTTAAAAAAATATAAGAGATATTTGTTGCATCAGGTTTAAAAATATTCCCCTACATAATAAAATATTTTTATTTAAATATTTTATTACTCTTACGGCCCAAAAACTAGATTTCACCACCGACCTACGTCAGCCGATGTTAGGCCTCGCCTAAGGTAAAATCGCTATTCTGAATGCAATGGTGCCCTCGTATTTCTGATCTGAGTGCCCATTTAGAAGTTATTCCACTTTTCAGGAAAACCGCACTCGCATGTAATTTAATTATTAAATTAAATTCAAACATTTGTTTCAGGATCACCGGGCCTCGGAACTGCACGCCGTCTCAGAGCCTGGTCTCGAAATAATTCCCTTTATTTTTAAGAATAAAGTATGGAAAATCTGAGACATTACATCACACCCACCTTAGGGATTTTACGTCCCCAAAACGCCAAAACAAAGGCTGCTCAAAAATATGTGGGTACTGCACACAAAACTGAGCCTCCCACTCCCATGTTCTCTGCTGGAGATTCCTGTGCTGCCATCGGGCACTCACCAAGGGAATAGCTTGCCCACGAAGGATATTCTCATGCCGATACTCGATCTCCACTAGGTACTCAGCAAAGTTCGCTCCATCATGGATGTCCATATCACCCCATTCGATGACACTACTGGGAAACAGCCCTATACCCACGGTTCAAAACCATGGGTATAGCCCCCAAAACCATGGGTATAGGCTATACCCACGGTTTTGGGAACCGTGGGATGGAACGGTGTCGGGATAGGGGGTTTTCCTATACCCACGGTTTCTCCCAAACCGTGGGGATTGGATTTCCAAAGCATGGCATGTGCGTGGACACACTGGCATAGCATTGACCCCACGGTTTGAGAACTGTGGGGATTTAATTCTTCAAAAATAACTGCCAGGGGGTTTCGAACCCGGGCCTCGCCCTGCGGCTGGCGGTTGCGCCCCACCATCAGGCCACCCGAGCTGTAAATTATACCTGTTATATATACATATATCAGCCTATATATATTAATATGTGCTATTTAAATTCAAAACAAAACACCCTCGGGTTTTCGAACCCGGCACATCGCACTGAGCCTCCTGGAAGCGCCCCATCAACAGACCAACCCAGCTGGCTTTTTATCTATTATATGTATATACATCTGCATATATATATTCATATCTGCTATTTAAATTCAAAAAAACTCCTACTGGGTTTCGAACCCGGCACTTCGCACAGAAGCCTCGAGGTCGCGCCTCACCAAAGGACCAACCGACCTGTAATAATAATCTACTTTGTATATATACATCCTCCAATTCATAGTATTTAAATTCAAAAAATACCCCGCCGAGTTTCGAACCCAGAATTTCTCACTGCGACTCATGTCCATGCCCCGTCAATGGGCCAACGGAGCTGTGAGAACTTCTGAAATATATATTTATATGTATATAAATATATTAATCTAAAACGTGAAAAAATATCTTCCCACCAAATTTTTTTGGTGTCCCACCTAATTTTCTTTCCCCGATATAACGTGGGAAAGATATGCCCACGGTTCTGGAGAACCACGGGTATAGGTCTTTAAAAAAACCCGCAATACCTATGGTTATCAAGAACCGTCGGTATAGGTCTTTGGAAAATACCTTATACCCATAGTTTTCTCCCAAACCGTGGGTATAGGTCTTAAAAGAGAACTATACCCACAGTTATTGGTACAACCATGGGTATAGGTTGCATATAACCATGGTTTTGTAAAACCGTGGGTATAGGTTCACATATTATCCTTATACCCACGGTTCTAGAAAACCGTGGGTATAGGGGTACCCTATACCCATGGTTTTTTGCAAAACCGTGGGTATAGACCTATTTTCCAGTAGTGTGACATGCGATGGATCATGCACGTACCTCCGTAGCCACGACACATGGAAGACATTGTGTACTCGGTCCATATGAGGAGGTAGATCCAAGTGATACGCCACCTCGCTAGCTCTACTCAGAATCTGAAAAGGGCCAATGAACCTCGAGGATAGCTTGTCGCCTCGTCCAAATTTCTGCAATCCCCGTCGAGGTGAGACCCGAAGGAACACATGGTCTCCTTCCTCGAAATCCAAGGGTCTCCACCTCCTGTCAGCATAAGACTTTTTTCGACTCTGTGCAGTCTGCATCCGCTCCTGGATGACCTGGACCTTCTTTGTAGTAGCTCTCATCATCTCTGGGCCCATGAGTGCTGACTCTCCTGGGTCAGTCCAGCAAAGTGGTGACCTTCAAGGTCAACCATACAGAGCCTCGAATGGTGTCATACCAATAGTAGAATGATAACTATTATTATAAGAAAATTCCACCAGTGGTAGGTGATCCTCCCAGCTATGACCGAAGTCAAGTATGCAAGCTCAAAGCATATCCTCCAGAACCTGGATGGTCTGCTCTGTCTGACCATCAGTCTGAGGATGGAACGCTATGCTCAAGCATAACTAAGTCCCAAAATATTCCTGCAATCCCTTCCATAACCGGGATGTGAAACTAGCATCACGATCTGAGACGATCGTGGATGGCACTCCATGAAGCCGAAATATCTCCTTTATGTAGAGGTGTCCCAAGTTCTCTACTGAACCTTGCTCCCATATGGCTAGGAAGTGGGCTGACTTGGTGAGTCGATCAACGATCACCCAGATGGCGCTGTGTCCCCTGGATGTACGTGGTAAACCTATCACAAAGTCCATGGATATCCCGTCCCACTTCCACTCTGGCACCTCAAGGGGATGAGTCAAACCTACTGGCACCTAGTTCTCAGCCTTTACTTGCTGACAAGTAAGGCACCGAGAAACAAACTATGCCACACTCTTCTTCATTCCTGGCCACCAGAACTGACGTCGGAGGTCCTGGTACATCTTTTCCATGCCTAGATGTACTTCCAAAGGAGATGTATGGAACTCCCTCAGAACCTCCTCCCGCAACGTCACTGGTACTATTGGGAACCCTCTGAAAAGAACAACGTTCTCCCCACCTATTGAATATCCATCGGCAGCATCACCCGCGGATATCTGAGCACGTAGAGTCTCACAGCTAGCGTCCTCGAGCTATGCTCCCCTAACTCGCTGTAAGATCGGAGGGGTAACAACAACCGATTGAAGGTAAGCTCCCTCATCTCCATCCATGAAGGATAACTGTAAGGAGTCCAACTGCCTCATCACCTCATCCAGCAACTGCGAACTAGATTTTCTACTGAGATCATCTTCCATAACATTCCCCTTCCCAGGTGTGTAAATTATCTCAAAGTCGTAATCTTGGAGGAACTCAATCCATCGTCTTTGTCTCAAATTCAGATCCTTCTGAGAAAATATATATCTGAGACTCTTGTGATCAGAGTAGACGATAAACCACTCGCCCGTCAGGTAGTGCCGCCACATCTTAAACGCAAAGACTACCACTACCAACTCAAGGTCATGGGTCGCATAGTTCTTCTCATGTGGCCTCAACTGATGTGAGCCATAGGCAATCACCGCTTGCCTCTACATCAAGACACAACCAAGCCTGATTCCTGATGCGTCGTAGAACACTACGTACTCGACACCCTCCTCTGGTAATCTCAAGATCAGGGCACTTGTCAGACTCTGTCTCAACTGCTGGAAAGCCCGCTGGCATCTCTCAGTCCTCATGAAAGGCTACCCCTTTTGGGTCAAAGCTTCCATGGGTGCTGAAATCCTGGACAAATCAAGAATGAATCTTCAATAGTAGCCTACCAACCCAAGGAAACTCCGCACCTCCATCACGCTTTGGGGTGGATTTCATGCTAACACTGCCTCTACCTTGGATGGGACCACTTCCACACCATCTGCTAAGATAATGTGTCCCAGAAAGTGGACCTCCTGTATCCAGAACTGACACTTAGAGAGTTTCCCGTACAACTGGTGCTCCCGGAGTGTGTCCAGAACCATCCTTAGGTGTCTCGCGTGCTCCTCCTTGAACGCAGAGTACACAAGGATATCATCGATGAAGACCACAATGAACAGATCTAGATAGGGCTGAAATATCCGGTTCATGATTCCCATGAACATTGTCGGGGCGTTCGTCACGCCGAACACCATCACCAAGCACTCATAGTGACTGTAGAGACATCTGAAAGTCGTCTTCGGTACATCCTCATCCCGTATTCGCAACTGGTGATAGCCTGATCATAGATCAACCTTCGAGAACCATCGTGCCCCTCTCAACTAGTCGAATAGGTCATCGATTCTCATTAGTGGATACCAGTTCCTTACGGTCACCTGATTCAAGCACCGGTAATCTACACATAGCCTCAAACTCCCGTCTGCCTTCTTGGAAAACAGCACTGGGGCCGCCCAGGGTGAAATGCTGGGTCTCACAAAGCCCTTCTTCTGCAAGTCATCCAGCTGCACCCTCAGCTCGCGAAGCTCTATAGGATCCATCCGATATGCTGATGCTGATATCGGTGTCATCCTGAGTTGCAACGAAATGCAGAAATCTATCTCCCGACGGGGAGGTAGCCCGGGGACATCCTCCGGAAATACATCCTCATACTCAGCCACTATTGCTGGAAACTAGAAACTTGTAACATCTGTTGCACCAAGGGCTAGGCTAGCCAACTGATAGGATATCGGCTGCACCTTCCTACGCACGAGTCCATCCTGTGATGTCTGGGTCTCTCTTTCGCCGACAAAAGAGGACCTCGTTCCATCACTGCAGACACACCACACCCTTCACCTAAAACAGTCAATTTGGGCATGAACTGTGGATAGCCAGTCCATGCCAAGAATGACATCGTAAGGCCTCGATGCTACCACCAAGAGGTTCCAAACAAAACTCTATCCTCCAAGGGTCAGGTCACACTGTCTGCAAAGGTGTGTGATCTTTTAATCTTCTCTAGTCGGTGTTTCTAAGCATAAGGGTCGAGTCAACGGCTCAACTGGAATCTCAAGGTCTCAAACAAGATAAGAAACCAGAAAGGAATGACTAGAACCTGTTTCTATCAGTACGGTAGCCAAAGTAGAAAAGACACGGATTGTACCTCTAATCATTTCGGGAGTACCTAGGTCATACGCCTCTGCCGCCTGTAGCTATCTCTGCCTCTGTCCACCATCTCCCTGAGCCTGGGGTGGACCTCCTGGTGGTGGTGGTGGTAAAAGGTCAAAATGCCGACCACCTCCAGCAGCTCTCTCAGATCCTCTACCACATCCGTCGTCCCGCGGATCTGTCTACTCCACACGTTTCCTCTACCTCGGTGGTCCATCCACTGCTCTTGTGTCAGTAGTACGGCAGGTCGGACAATCTCGAGTGAGATATCCCCTACCATCACATGAGTAGCATCGCCTCTCTTGAGGATGGTTGGATGCGCCCTGCGAACCCTGTATGACAGATCCCCTATCCTGGGATCTCCTCTGAAAACGTCTCTCATGCCTGGGTCCCTGACGTCGGCTCCCTGCTTCCAGGGTCTCTGCTCCATCTCGCTCACCACTGACAACTGACGGTTGTCTCTGCTCTGCCAAGAAGCTCTCAACCACCAATGCCCGCTCGAGGACCCCAGCATAAGTAGGAATGCTCATATGGATGATGCTAGCTCTGATATCTCTGCGCAAGCCCCGCTCAAAAGTCTGAGATCTGAAGTACTGATCTCTGACCATATCCATCGAGTACCGCGAGAGGTCGGTAAACCTCGATGAATAGTCAGCCACCGACATGGTTCCCTGCTGGAGCTGAAGAATCTCCTATATACGTACTTCTCTCAGGGTAACCGGTGAAAACTCTTCTATGAAGAGATGCTCAAACTCCATCCATGAAAGAGTCGCCTCGTCATGAGTCTAGATAAACAAACTCCACCATCGTCCTGTCGATCCCTGCAGAAGGCTCGCTGCCAGGATCACCATCTGGTCTGCTGGTGTCCTAACCAAACGAAAGACTCTGGGCACTGCCTCAAGTCATTCCTCTGCTGCCTGAGGGTCAGGCTCACCTTGAAACCTGAGGGGTCTCTGTCTCTGAAACTCATGGAGTGAGCTCAGCCTGCACTCCTCCTCCACAGGAACAGCAGGCACAAAACACTGCTCCACAGGTGGTGGGATAACTGGCACACCACCCGATGGTAAAAATGGGGGATCTGGTCCCTGAATTGAAGCTTTATCACTGAGGGGGTCATCCTTGTGATTGAGCTACTGGATCCTAGAGGGTGCGCGTCACGGAGGCATCCTGTGAAGAAATAAGAGGTATCTCAGTCAGTGAGTATATCTGGAGAGCTGACTCAAGAAGGACATGGAAACCACTACCCATTCCTATATGATGCATGTACCATTGTTTTTCCCTGCAACTAGTGTTCTCATGTTCCGAGTCGAAAAGAAAGTTATCAGAGTCCTAGTGTATGGATATATCGGCCGCCTGCACCAACACTGGGGTCCCTGGCCTGAAATCCGAACTCGAAACACTTAACACTGTTGCCCCAAACCAACTCACAGACTCTCGGTCCTAAGGTAGAACCGACCACCTCTGATACCACTCCGTCATGACCCGTCCTAGTGGGGCCTAAGCCGCAACTCCCCAAGCCCGCCTCCAATAAGTCAGGGGCTGGTGACTAGCACTGAGTAGGCATGCTACTAACATGGGAGGCATTGCCTAAAAACCTGTACACACGCACACACATCTCCAAGCCCACAAAGCTGAAAATTAAAAACTGCTAAAAGGAAAAGATGCATGCATACACTAAAACCCAACCAACAGAGTACGACAGGAAAGTGAAGTACAAGAAAGTAAAACCCTGGCCCAAAAGTACAATATGACCAAAATAGAGTCCGTAAAAAAGTCCAACCTGTAAAGAAAGGTGCAGGGACTGCAGTCTGTAGCCATAGGAACAGACCTCAGCCTGTCTGATCTCACTGAGTACCGCCTGGTCCTGGTCCGCCTAGAATCCTGTCAAAGGCTCGCTCGTCTGCACAAGACATGACACGTGCGAGAAAAGCCCGTGCAGCGGTGAGGATAAAAATACCCAGTAGGACACCCCGAAACCACAAAGGAAACACAACAAGGGAAATACCACAAAGGAAAGATACAGTCATCTCTACACAGTATATTTCTACCGAACATATAACAAGAATATCTAGATATACTTATGCACGATCGACTATCGTGAATACCACTGCTAGGATCCAGCTTGAAGATTCCACTAATCATGTAACCGGGAAAACACACTCCTAGGTCTAAAGAGAGAGATACGAAGTACTCGTTCCGGGAGAAAACACTCCACAAGTACTTTGTGAACATGATGCTCAGATGAGGATCACAGCCAAGTCATGGGGTGATTCCGACAACTCAATCTAAGCTAATCCACTAAGCAGAGGATCAACGCCTGGGTAAATTTGGTCACGTCAATACCAAGAACTATACCTAGGGTTCCATGAATTAATAGAGGATTCATCTCTAAGTCTCACATAGGGGATTCCAAAAACACTATTCAGGAAGTCCTGCTGAAGGGATCATACTCCTGTATAAAGGAAATGATACCAGAACCTTCAGAAAAAAGACCAAGGGTACAAAACCTAAGAAAATTAGTCCAAGTCACAGAATAAAAGTGGCTCAAGCCATGTAAGATTTGATTACACAATGTGTAGTATGGTTACACGCCGTGTTCCTTGACCCTGGGTACTGCCCGTGTAACGGCCCGTGTCATCTGTCCAGTCTGTGTAAAACTAGACTACACGTCATGTAGAAGGATTACACGCCGTGTTCCTTGACTCTGGGTACTACCCGTGTAAACGGACCCTGTCATTCGTCCAATCTGTGTAAAACCCAACTACACGATGTGTAGAAAAATCACACGTTGTGTTCCTTGACTCCAGGTACTACCCATGTAAACGGCCCGTGTCACTCGGCTTGTCGGATGGAAAGTAACTACATGTAATGTAGGAGAAACACATGTCGTTTCCGGGCACCTGGGGATCGCTCCGTGTACGCTGGACATGTGCCCGTACATGGTCTATGTCCGTGTCTGTGTCGCCTACCCGTGTACCAGCACATGGGGTATCCTGTGTATCTGGCCGGGTCTGGCCGGGGAGGGGTATACACGCCGTGTCCTTGGCCATGTACCCAACCCATGTCCGTGTACTCCTGGAGTACATGCCGGGTGGTCCGCCGACGAACTCACGCCGTGTAGCCCATACTACACAGCGTGTAGTCGGGATTTTTCCAGAACATCTTCTTCTTCCTCGCGCTTCGGCTGATCTTCCAGATCCTCAATCTCTCATCCATTCACCTCGAAACTCAATATCTCAGGTCACCTCGACATCGTGATGCCGAATCTGTGGGTCTTGGGCCTTCAATCGGCTCCAAAATCTGATTCTTGTCATCCGTGCGAAAATTGTTCGAAGAAAGATATCTCCCGATCCGCTTCGATCCATCCGTCGCCACCGCATCCACACCTCCGTAGGGTTGTACTGACGCTATATCTTCAATTTGGGATCGTTGCATCGTACAACGGGTGTGCAACGATTCTTCATTCATATCCCTGCAAAGAATGTGTAGAACGCAATGAAGAACGTGAGAATTTGGGGAATAAGAACATAGAAAATCGAGAGGGACGAACCTTGATAGATGTTGGTGTCGATCTTAGTCTGTCACCGTTAGGAGGTTGAATGAAACAAAAATAATTCCAAGATTCAAATCCCCAAAATCCCCACAAAATCCCATTCCGCAAGAATAATCGATTTGTGGGCTAATCTGTTCATGGATTAGTCCGTGTTCGTCGTGGAAATCAAAAACGGGGAAGAAATCATCAAAAAAACATCCTACCTGGACCCATGTCATATGTTGGCGAAGATCCGGTCACCGCATCGACGTCACCGGCGAAGCTCATCAAGAACATCGTCGCCATGTTGGGAGGTTTTCTCCAGAGCTTCCAGAGCCACCAAGGGTTTTAGGGTTATGAGGTTTGTAACCCTGGACCCCTGCGCAGGCCTTTATTTAAAAAAAGATAAGAGATATCTGTTGCAGCAGGTTTAAAAAGATTTTGCTGCAGAATAAAATATTTTTATTTAAATATTTTATTACTCTTACGTCCCAAAAACTGGATTTCACCACCGACCTGCGCCAACCGATGTTAGGCCTCACCTAAGGTAAAATCGTTGTTCTGAACGTAACGGTGCCCTCGGATTTCTGATCCGAGCACCCATTTAGGAGTTATTACACTTTTCAGGAAAACTGCACGCGTGTGTAATTTAATTATTAAATTAAATTCAAACATTTGTTCCGGGCTCACCGGGCCTCAGAACTGCACGCTATCTCAGAGCCTGGTCTCAAAATAATTCCCTTTATTTTTAAGAAAAAAGTATGGAAAATCTGAGACATTACAATAATTGTATTTCATAAACATTTCCTCACAGAATAACCAATTAAATTAAATCGGTTTCATAAATATTTCACTTTTTCATCAAATCAAATCGCATGGAAATAGAATAAGCTTTATCATAATTTAATCTCTCTTTATATCAACACCTGTGGAAAAGAAATAGGATTCATAAAAATATTGTCATCATAAACAAAAACCATCTAGAGGGAAAATAAGAATGGTACCACTAGATTATATCCCCATTAAAGTATAAGTACCATAAAAGTATGTGTCATAATATACAAAATGATTTTGTAAGATCAGTTAGAATATTTTTTTAATGAAAATACCCTTTGAATTTTCAAATATCATTATGAAAATATAAAAATTTACAAAATATTAAGGATGAAATTTACTTTTAAAAGAACTATAAAAACAAGAAATGGAATCTTAAAATAATTTATTGGTTATGATGGTGTAAAATTATGTTCATTTCATAAATGTTTAAACAATGATTCCTATCACATTTAAGGTGAAAATTAAAATGTACCTTATCTGGAAAATAAAAAGAAGATTTCATTAAATCCATTCTTTAATATAAAATTCATTCATAAAAATATCATCAATAAATTCATTTAGAATAGTAAAAAAATTATTTAATATAGTTTTATAATTATGTATATCAAAAAATGGTATTCTCAACAGAAGAAGAAATAAATTAATTTTTTTAAACACTTTGGGTCTCTTCAGTTAATAAAAATAAAAAACTGAAAGGAAAAAAAATCTCAATAAATAAGCATTTAATTAGTAAATTCATTAGTTTCATGATAGATATGTCAGAATATTTTATAATCAAAACCAAAATAATAAACAATCCTGATAAACAAAGAGATTATAACATATACCCATTAAAACTTAAGTGTCTTTTGAATTGTAGGACCCATGAATAAAATAAAAATATTTGGATAAATAAATCAAATAATTTTTTAAAAAATAATCATAAAATATGTTCATGGGAAGTATATACACACAACACAAATGACAAAAGTGGTGTATAATGAATATGTCCTGCATAACAAAAAAATGAGACCGAATTTGTAATGTCCCGACCCGAGTTACCCATAGTCAGTGCATTATTATATAACATTGGCATGATTCAAGTAATCATGTCCTAAAAGACCGATCAGTTTAGTAGCCTTGGATGTAATAGTTACATACTTAAGTTTTAAATTACATTTTGACTTGAAAAAAACAACATTGTGTCTCCATAGAACACACTTATATCCCTTAGCCAATCCCTACAGGTCATTCATAATATAGTTCTTCACATCCTAGGAGAAATAATACATAATAAAGGGGTGAGCTTAGATGCTCAGTAAGGATAACAATATAGCGGAAACATTCATAAATAATCATTAAAATGTAAGGAAATGTATAAGACTAAAACAAAAGCAGTTTAAACATAAAATTCAGTATAATATGGAAAATATAAATCAAATAATTCCATTTAGTTATTCACATTGATATTCTACTAGTCTAATAATCACATGTAATATCAATAGTCAATTTCATAATGATGGAATGCCTAATGTCGGACATCATAACCACATAGTCAAGGCCTCGTGCCAAGACTACAAATAAGATTTTTTTCAAGGCCTTGTACAAAGAAACTATCTTGTCTCATGAGACCTACTGATGCATCGAGGAACTATAGAGGGATCCACCTATCACTTACTATGCCCAATGCATTCCTTATATGATTATGATGAAACATAACATAAACATTTGTATTAAAACTAGCATACGAAATGTAAATACTTTAACAATAATCCTTGAATGGAATAAAAATAGCACATCCATAGTCAAACATATCATAACTCATTCAATACAATATGAAATATTTTATTATAATAAATCAACCTCAATCAAGAATAATATCCAGTAATGGATATTGACATAGTTGAAAGTGATCATTAAAACCCTTTAAGAGAAATAGCCCTTTTGTGAAATCATTTAAAATTTCTGAATTTATAAAGGAAGTCATTTGAAATTGATTTTTGAATCAAAGTTTATCATACCACTTTGATACTTTTGAAAGTAATTAACATTTTAGAAAAATAATTTACATATAAATAAATCCTTAGAATCATTTTTAAAACATAGACATTAATGAAAAAAATTAGAAAAATAAATCATTAAAACATTGAAAATGTTGATCTTGATAAAGAGACCCTTCCACAAAACATTAAATATTAATTTTAAAAATATGTGTATGAAACATTTATAGGAATGATAAAAATGTCCCAGTAAATACTTACACATGAACAATCTCATATAATAATGAGATTAATGAATTTACCCTTACCTTGTACTTTCCTTTGGTTGAGGGTACATTTAACCTCCTTTTTAATGACCATTGTAGGTTATTAAATTATCATAGAACCATATACATATTTATGATATCATACTTGATTCATTTATTGTTTTATACTACCCATTTAAAAATAATTTCCATGATAAAATAACTTTTCATGCAATAGTCACTTTCTTTATCACAGGTGTTTTAACTTGTTATTCTGGATCGTATAAATTCTATCATGACTTAATTGATTCCAAAATATAAAAAATTATTTATGTATAATATTTATTCATAATATAAGTTTGTATAATAGATATATATAATAAATGGAAAACATCATTTATGGAGACCGTAGGCAGTACATACGCCTAAATTCCATTTCCATTTACATATCATATTGAACAGAAGTAAGTCAATGGGATATATGTAAATATATATATATATATAGTATAATTATTTTGTCTTATATTACATAGTTTTTGTTAATAGATATATTTATAATAATCGTTGAATGGTGAATGTGGAAATAAATATCATCGCGTCGTGGAGATGGTAAGCTGTACAAACACATGAGCAATGATATCATTCTTTTGATGGTGAAATCGTATTTAAATGGATGTTATATTATATATAAAGAATCATTAAAATGATATATTTATTATTTACATCAATTATACTTATTATTATACCCATCCAAATAATGAAGTGTTGAATAAAAAACTACACCACGACGTGGAGACGGTAAGTCGTATGTACGTAGGTATGCTGACATTGTCATTTGTAGGATGGATAGAATAATGTAAATGGTTGTACCATATTTATATTAACGTCACAGTATGTATAAGGTACTGGATTTATTATTTTGGTATGGAAAAAACAATGAAATAGGAAGTGTAATAAGTAAATAAATTTGAAAGAGGTGATGAAATTATTACCTCTTCTTCAGGTGCTTCCTTTTCATTTGATAAAAAGGGGTCCTTAGGTTGGCTTTTTGATCAATGTAAGGACCCTAGGATGAAGTGAGGCTAGTTTTGAAGATATTTGAGCTGGTTTTGGCCGAGCCAATTGGCTTGGCAGGTGTGAAATTAAGAGAAGGGGAAGTACACTTTTATAAGAGAGGTGAGGGTAACTTCAGGAAAATCTTGAAATATCATTTTATTATAAAATCATTTTTGGTGTCTAATGGATCCAAATATATTTATTTAGAGGCTAAGGAGTGGTTAGGTCGAAAAACTCTCAACCAATTGGTTTTAGACAAGTTTAGGTCACCATATTAACCTTATCTTTTAGATTTTACTCTTAGTTAAATAGTTTATCTTTTACAATATCTTCATTTATTTTTATATTACATGGTTAATAAACTTACAATTAAATTCAAAGAGAACTTCAATTGGACGATTAATGACATATCTATCATTATATAAGTCCTTTGGTTGAACCTTATATTTTTAGGAATATTATATAATTTAATAATATTTTATTAGTTTTAAAAACTTATTTATATCAATTTTGACACTATTTAGTATTTGGTTTTTGTGAAAGTCATAAAAACATTATCACTTCGATAAAAATTTATTTAATCAACCCTAACATATCTTATTAACTTAGAAAATTCATGTAATGCATCAAAATTCTCAATCTACCTTTATTTAAATATTTATAATATCCATTATTTTAATCTTTTGTTAATAAGGTAATTAATGCATAATCATTGTGTCATATATAAATTTAATGAATTAATGTTAAAAAAATTATAAATAAAATACCATGATTTTTAAAATCCTTTTATCTTTATAATGAATATTTATAGTCGAATTTATCTTATGTATAACCCTATATTAAAAATGTTTTAGTTCTTAAACATTGAATTTAACACTTTTAACTCTTATTTAAGTAAAATAATAATAAATATCCTAATCTAATCCATGTGGAAAAAGTTTGATTATTGTTGAAATACACATATCTAATAGGGTAATTATAATATCATTTTTACCTTTAATTACCTAATTTAATTTTAACCGTGTTAAATAAAATTCAAAAGCTACTATTCCCCAAAAATTAGTTTCATCCTAATAAACCGATTTTCACTTAATTATGTCGACCGTGTCTCTCTTATTTTTGAAATTCAATTCACAGAATCGTTAAAAATATATTTTATGAAAATTTTCAAATGTCCCTCGAAGGTGGGTAAAAGGTGTTAAAAAATTCAATTATATTTTATACGTATAGTCTTATTATAAAATGATTCCAATGATTTACATTGAACTAATATAGGTATTATGTATCTATTTTTACTTTAAAACAAATTTCAATAAAGATAATAATTATTAAAATAAATGTCAGTTTTAAACTATAACGTAATGCTTTTCACTATTAATCAAAAATAGAACGTTTTCAGAAAAATACCAAAACTTCACCTTAAACTAATTTTTACTTTTGGAATTCAAAAATGAAGTATATTTTTTCAAATTCAAAACATATAAGTTTCATTAATTATTTTAAACTTAATTCATGTTGTCAATACCAAAAATAGGGTTTTTAAAAAGTATAAACTATCAAATTATTTACATCTGTTTATGCCCAATTTAGATGTGAAATTACTTATAATTACCAACATTGGATTAAATTATAAAAATATAATCTAATGATACCACTAAACCATTAAATGTGTAATTTAACACTCTAATTTTTTTTGATTAAAAAATTTGTTTTTAATTAAAATTAAGTATTTTTCTCTAATCATCAAAATGTTAATGTTTTCAGAAAAACACCAAAAATTTATACAAACTAAATTTTAAGGTACCGCTTCAAAATAAAAAGCTTATTTTGTCAAATTGAATGTATAAAAGTGTAAAATATTGGATTTAAAAAGGGTTCTCCATTAAAAGGTGGTAAAATTTTATTTTTTGAAAAATACTTCTTTTATCTGAAAAATTGAATTTTTTCTTATATTATGTCTAAGAAACACATAATATGTATTTTAAATTTTTATGGAGTATATATAAAATTCAAAATGCAGTTAATACTAGTCATAACCACTTTTTGAATGGCTAGTTTGGTAAGTCGTGATGCGCTCGGACTCGATTTAGCATATAGTGCAAGCTATTAAATTACTTTAAAAGATACGTACTATGAAATATATGAGGTTATATTCCACCCTCCTTCAATAAATTGCATCTTCTCAATTTAAAATTCTGCTTCAAAAATAAAAGGTTGAAAATAGAAAATACCATTGTGGTAAACACACATCGGAAATAGGGTTAATAAAATAGTCTTAATAAGAGGGAAAGGGAAATGAAAAATCCACCAACAAATTAGTATTTTGAAATTGGAGAACATTGGTGTCAATTTGAGACACATAATAAGAGGAAAACATAAATATTTAAAGGGAGTTATTGAGGTCATCAATCACAAACAAGTGAAAAATAAATAGAAAATTTAGGGCATCAAAGCCATAAATCTATGATGGCTTAAAATATTATCGGTTCATCAAAGAATAAGGTATTAGGATAACACATTTTTGTTTTTAATATCATTTCCCAAAAGATTAATAATTAATTTCTTCATAGAATAAAAAAATTCTCTACAATTAGACTTCCATCCTTTAACTAATTTCTACCACAAACTCATCTTTCACTCCAAAAGATAATAGAACTTAAATATATTGTATTTAATCCAATCATATAGTGTTTTTAAAAAAATGATTTTATAATTCATCAATTAGATCATTTAAAAAAACTAGATTATAAAAACCAGGACATCACGTAGGCCAGTGGTAAGTGATGCACCCTTGTCACCCTTCAGTTGCGGGATCAAGTCTCACAGCCTTGTCGGACAAGATGGGTTGTTTCCCAACCTCTAGGTTATCATTTTTATAATAATCCAAAAATAATCTTAAGAAATTTTTTAACCTTAAACAATAGTATCAAATGTCCAACTTAATTCTTTCAAACCATTAGACTAATCCAAAATACATTTTTCCAAACTCACAGTCCAAAACTTATAAAGAAGGTAAAAATAATGAAGTTATCTTCGGCCACGTAATAACATGTGAATACCTTCATTATGTATTCTCTTAAAACATGGTAACACCCTAAATTAACATAAACCCTTATTTAATACGATCATGCAACCTTTTTTCTTTATAGGATACAAAATATACTCCTTAAATCTGAAAATGTTGTAAACTCAAACAATGACGAAATAAAAAAACAATTAATTAGTTCCAAAGTAGTCAATAATATCCAATATACTTTATCTAACTCAATTATTTCTTATTCCGAAATCATTTTCTGAGTTTAAGAAACATATTAAGGGTTATATTTCCCCCAACCATATATTTTCCAAAAAATTTAACATTTTGTTGAGTAAATTTTCATAGTACTATATAATCTCAAATCCCCAATGAAATAGTACTACAGTAAAATCCTTATTTATTTCAATAATTAATATAACTAGTACTGTCACGACCCGTCCTCGGGGCCTGTGCCGTGACTACCCCAAGCCCGCCTTCCATAGGCCAGGTGCTGGCGACTAGCACCAAAGGCGTAAATCCCGATAACTGGGAAGGCATTACCTTTATAAAAGTAACAAAACACCACAGAGTACAAGCGGAAGTAAAACACTAAGTAAAAAAAAGAAGTGCTGAAAGTAAATGGGCCAGAATACAAACCCAAAAGAAAGTACAACTACAACTGAACAAAATACAACAGAAAAAGACAACAGCTGGAAGGAAGGAAGCGGCTCCTGGGTCGTCCTCCTCGGATCCTACCTAAAGGGTAGGTACAGATGGCGCAGCTCCTGGATCTTCCACCACGAATCCTACCTGAAGGGTAGGTACAGATAGCCTCCACAGTGCTCTCGTTCGTCAACCTCCTCCGAGTGTCGTCTCGCCGTGAATTCCACCTCCGGACACTGACTCGTCGTGTAGTCCACCTCCGGGTACCGTCCAGTCCTCGAACACTCGGCCTCTGTCAGCACTACCTGTCGTCTGCAACCAACACAACGAGGTTGCGGGCATAGCCCGTGTAGGGGTGAGTATAACGATACTCAGTAAGGACCCCGAGACCCTCAAGGTCCCACTAAAACCAACAAGGATAACCACAAGAAGATCTCAACAGATAACCTCTACTTAGATATATACCCATATATATACCTAGGTTATCAAGTAACCCATATCAATCATGAGGAAACACAAGGATTGTGAAATCAACGGATAACCACTACCCAGGTATATGCCCATACATATACCTAAGTTATCAAGTGACCCATCTCATTCATGAGGTAAACACAAAGGTCAAAGATTCAGCTCAAACCAGGAATTTCATTATCGAAACCGTAACTGCTGAAGAGCTCCGTCTCTGGAGTGTACAGTGGTCCTGTCACGACTCCGAGGTACTGCTCACTAACCTAAGACTGTTGTAGAACTCCACCTATCGAGTACTGCGGGCCAGCTGCTACAACCTAGCGCTCTCCTGTCGTGGGTCTGCCGCTACAACCAAGCGCTCCCATGTGCCATTACAACCAAGCGCACCTCTGTCGTGGGTCTGCCGCTACAACCAAGCGCTCTCATGTGCCGCTACAACCAAGTGCACCTCAGTCGTGGGTCTTCCGCTACAACCAAGCGCTCCCATGTGCCGCTACAACCAAGCGCACCTCTTTCGTGGGTCTACCGCTACAACCAAGCGCTCCCATGTGCCGCTACAACCAAGCGCACCTCTGTGTGGGTCTGCCGCTACAACCAAGCGCTCCCCTGTGCCACTACAACCAAGTGCACCTCTATCGTGGTTCTGCTGCTACAACCAAGATCTCCCCACTGGGCTATCCGTAACACACCGAGTCGATCGGTCAAGCAGTCGTCAGGTCTCGGCCGGCTACACGGTCTGCGTACTCCGTACGCTCGTCTCTGGGAGGGTCCGCTCCACGAGCTACCTTTCGATACTCCATGTATCTCTAAGTCCCACGAAGAAGTATCTCAAAGGACCGCCTCATCATAGGGGTCTCAACGCAACAGACGGCACGTCAATCGGACGCCCGGTCTGTGAGTTACTAGCCTTTTCGTCCTAGGGACCCAGTTGGTTTCGTGTGCGAACCAAACCCGGCCATAATCCAACTGCATCCAAAACTCGGGCGGAGTATGCCAAAAGTTCCATCTCATCAAGAGGAATTCAACAAAATAGACGGCGCGTCAATCGGACGCCCGGTCTGTTAGTTATTGGCCTTTCCGTCTCACACCCACCCTGGTAAACTTCTCAGGAGGTCACCCATCCTGATCACTACTCTAGGCCAAGCACGCTTAACTATGGAGTTTTAACCATGTAGGCTCCCGAAAAGGAAGGTGCACCTTGAGTATAGTATACCGAAACGACCGTCTCGATCCAAGGATCACTACGCAACTGACGGTTCGTCGATCGGATGTCTGCAGCCCAAGTTACGGGCAAAAGACCAAAAAGGTCCAGAAATGGGGGGTCCGGGTCCGGGCCGACCCGGCCCGACCCCCGCCCCCCCCCCCCCCCCCCCCGGGTCGGCCCGAACCGGGTCCGACCCGGTTGGCCCGGCCCAGTCCGGCTCGGCCGAGCGGCCGAGTGCGAGGGGAAGCCGCGGGGGGCCTGCTGCCCCCGCGTGAAGAATCATCGCGGCCCCGGTTGGGGCCGCCTCGTCAGCGGACGCATTGAGCGGGCCGCGTCCCTCCTTCCGGTTTCGTGCGGCCACGGAACCGTCTCGCCGCCGCGGCTTCGGCCGCGGCGGGGTTTTTGCCGGCGGCGCGCCGGCGGGAGTTTCCGCGGGCCACCGGACGCGCTCCGGTGGTCCGTTTTTCTTCCCATCTACACCGCTGCTCCTCCCGGGATCCGTTCTTCACTGCGGGAACCCCAAATCGCCTCTGCGGCACGTTTCGTCATTGCCCGCCAAATCCGCAAAACACGAAGAACGGCGGAGGGTTGTCGGGCCGTGTTTGTTTGGACCGCACCCTCCGCGTTAGGCGATATCAGATGGGAGGATCATACAAAACAGAGAAACATAACCGAAACAATTTTAATAAATTAAAATTGTTCTATAAAACTGGGTTCCTTATCTTTTTTTTCTAAAGGAAACTGTCACGGGAATAAAATCATTTAAACAAAAAGAATCTCTACCTTGCTGTCGCTGTCGGATGCGAGGTCATCGCAGAATTGACCGTCGCGGAAGGAGGTGATCGTCACACCACGGAAGGGCGTCGCGTCGACGATCTCCGAGGACCAAAAACATACAGATTTAATTAATAATAATTAAATCCATGTTGTTGTTGAAATCCAAAAAGACAATAAAAAGAAGCGCAACCCCCTACCTTGTTGTTGTTGATCGAAGGCTGTCGCGGGGTTGGATCGTCGCGGAAGAAGCGTCGCGAAGGGAGATCCATTGGCGTCACGGTACAAGGCTTCGCGTCGTCGATCTCCGCAGGTTCGGCGTTCTTCGCGTTCTTCGCGTTCTTCGCCGAAGAAGAACACTTTCCTCCAAATCCTCTCCACGCCACAAGTTTCAACCCAAAATAAAATAAGAGTTATCTTATTTTATTAACGCACAAGACACGTTTGAATTTCAAAAGAAATGAACAATTAATTCAAAGAATTAATTTTAACAAATTAACAGCCCAATTAAATTGGGGAGTTAAGAAATTAAGAAAACACATCAGTTGACTTCGTTTAATAGGGGGTGCGGGTGCGTTACTTAAGAATAAAAGAAACGGTGGGGCTCGTGCGGGCCCCACCTCACAAACATCCTACCAAGAGGGTAGGGTATTTCTGGATAGCACCCTATCCACATAGACTCAGCTTAAGCTGCTTTAAGTGGCTTCAAGTGGCTTCCAAGCGGCTTAACTAAAATAAAATAAAGTTTGTCCTGCAATTTATTTTATTTCTTAACTTTAAGCCCAAAAATTAAAAACCACACCCGAGAAAACGCAACTCCGGAAGAGGCGTTTCTAAGCAATTACCGGTGCTGCGATTCCATCGGTGCCCTCAGAATTCGATTCCGAGCACCGGTTCAAAAGTTAGAAAAACCCGCACGTTCGTTCACTGAACGTATCCGAGCCAAACTTCAGAAAATGATTCCGGGCACACCGGGCCTCGGAATCAGGCACCGTCAGAAACTTCGTTCTTGTAAAATTCCAAAGAAAATTAAGAAAAAAAAATTCCTTGGAATTTACGAGTCTTTACATTACTCCCACCACAGGGCTTTACGTCCCCGTAAAGCTTTACCACAAACTTAGCGATACAAAGGCGGTACTGAGCACGCATCTGAGCCTTCCGCTCCCATGTGCTCACCTGGAGGTTCCCGTGCTGCCAAGAAAGTGCACCAGAGGAATTGATCGTCCCCGTAGGATACGCTCCTGTCGATCCTTGATCCCCACTGGAACCTCCATGAAAAACACCTCATCGCCATCGTCCAGCTCCTCATGGTCAATGATATGTGAAGGGTCGAGCACGTATCTCCTCAGTTGAGATACGTGGAAGTCGTCGTGCACCTGGTGAAACTACGGTGAATGGGTCAAGCGGTAAACCACCTCGCCTACCCAGCTGAGGACCTAGAAAGGTCCATTGAACCTCGGAGATAACTTTCCTTCCTGGCCACATCTCCGTAAACCTCGTCGAGGTGAGACCCGTAAGAAGACGTGGTCGTCATCCTCGAACTCCAGAGGTCTCTATTTTCTGTTAGAACTGAAACTCAAAAGACCGCTGCCACGAGGGTATGGTTGACTGACTCAAGAGTGATCAGTCGCACCCTCCTGTGAAAGAGTTTATCCCGTCCTGCCTGGGGTTTCCTTTTCGCCGACCAAGGAAATCCCATCCTGACGTTTGCCTAAAACTGTCAATTTGTGTATGAACTATGATTGCCCAGTCCATACTCAAACCAACGTCGTAAGGCCTCGACGCTGCCACCAAGATATTCCAACCGAAACTCTCGCCTCGAGGGTCTGACCACACCGTCGGCATAAGTTTGATTATCGATTCTCCTCCCAAGGTATCTCCAGACGTGAGGGTCAAGTCCACGGCTTACCGGAAACTCTAGGTCTGGGACAAGATTGTGAAAGCGAGGAATGATTCATATCGACGTCTGTTACAACAGCAGCTAGTAGTGGACACAGACTGTCCCTTGAATCATTTTTGGAGCCATTGGGTCACACTCCTTGACCGCATGCAGCCGCACTCCTCTCCGCCCTCCAGCTCCCTGGGCCTGGCGGGGATAACTAAGTCGGGTGGTTGTAGCATGTTAAGATGTACACCACCTCATGCTGCTCTCCTAGCTCTGCCTCCATGTCTACCGCTTTGCAGATTCATCTCTCTTTAAAGCTTCCTCTTCTTGAGACATTTAACATGCCCGAGTCTCTAAGACTGGCACCGGTTTCCTGTTTCTTACTGCACTGTGCAGTCTTCATCCGCTCCTGGATGAACTGCACCTCCTTTGCATACGATCTGGAAGAGCTGCTAAAATTTCTCCTTTGCCGAAAAGAGAAACTCGGTCTCATCCCCCCTGGATGAACCACAACCATTGCCTAATACAGTCAATCCTGACATGAAAGATGCATTCATGCCATGGATGACGTCGTAAGGCCTCGACGTAACTACTGAGAGATCCAACTGTCACTCTCGCCTCCAAAGGTTGAGTCACACTGTCGGCATCAGTGTGGGGTCACTGGGTCTCCTCTAGTAGGAATCTCGAAAGTGAGGGTCAAGTCAACAGTCTTAACTAGGACCACTCAGTAACATCACAAAAGATGACAGGAAAGCAAACATCACAAGATAAGTGTCTTTATTTTATTGCAGCTCATGGTACAAAGACACAAAAACAACATCAACATGGAACTAGAAGTACAAGAGACGTATCCACTAGTTCCGCTCCTGTCCACCTGCTCCAAGAGCTCTACTGCCTTATCCACTACTCGGCTGTTGCTCAAGCACTCGTCGCTGCCTCTGCCTCGGTGGCTCCTCCCAAGCCTGTGGATCAACTGTACGAGGAGTCGGACAGTCACGATCCAGGTGACCCTTTCCACCGCATGAGTAACATAGTCTGCTTCTGGAACGCCTGGCTCTGACCCCACCCCGGGTGCCCCTTACCACCGGTCCTAAAACCCGAGATCGCCCAACTGCTGGTCTGGTCCTCCTGGACCTCTGCATCATCTGTCTACTGCCCACAGATGACTCGGCTACTGATCAAAAAACATGCGGTAAAGGCAGCAGCTCCTGAACACGCTCGGGGTGTAGAGCTACTAGCACAAACTCCACCCTGAAGAAGGTCTCGAAGTCTTCCCATGTGAAGGCCATCCCATCGCAAAACTGGAACAAGTGGCTCCACCACCTGCCTGCTGCTGCCTGAAGAAGTCTGGAAGCAAAGGTCACCATGAAGTCTGATGGAGTCCCCATTATCCTGAAGACTCCCACCACAGCCTCCAGCCAATCCTCAGCCGCCTGTGGGTCCGTCTCTCCCCCGAACCTGGGTGGCCTCTGGCGCTGGAACTCATGCAGTGCGCTCAAGCGACGTGCACTCTCTGCTGCTGGGGCTGGTGGCATCGGTGGCCCAACGTATGGTAGTACCGCTGGTGCCTCAACTGCAAGAGGGCCCTATACCGAAGCCTCGTCACTCGACAGGCTGTCAGCACGCACATCCCTTTGGGCTCTAGCTGGTCGTCCGAGAAAAGGCATCATGAAAGCAACAACATAACAGGGTCAAATGATTATACCTGGTGGGATGACCTGGTTTGAGCTGTTTTAAGGAGAAACATTTGAAAACACACACGCAATCAGTGTTTTCGTGCACAAAGTCGGAAATCAGTTGTCAGAGTCCTGGTGTATGGATACGCCGGCCGCCCGCACCAACACTGGACTCCCTGAACTAAAAACCACACTCAGTACTCTCAACACTATTGCTTCACAGAAGAAACATCAGAGTTATAAGTTCTGCGGTAGAACCTAACTCCTCTAATACCAATTTGTCACGACCCGTCCTCGGGGCCTGTGTCGTGACTACCCCAAGCCCGCCTTCCATAGGCCAGGGGCTGGCGACTAGCACCAAAGGTGTAAATCCCGATAACTGGGAAGGCATTGCCTTTATAAAAGTAACAAAACACCACAGAGTACAAGCGGAAGTAAAACACTAAGTAAAAAAAAGAAGTGCTGAAAGTAAATGGTCCAGAATACAAACCCAAAAGAAAGTACAACTACAACTGAACAAAGTACAACAGAGAAAGACAACAGCTGGAGGGACAGAAGTGGCTCCTGGGTCGTCCTCCTCGGATCCTACCTAAAGGGTAGGTACAGATGGCGCAGCTCCTGGATCGTCCACCATGAATCCTACCTGAAGGGTAGGTACAGATAGCCTCCACAATGCTCTCATCCGTCAACCTCCTCCGAGTGTCGTCTCACCGTGAAGTCCACCTCCGGATACTGACTTGTCGTGTAGTCCACCTCTGGGTACCGTCCAGTCCTCGAACACTCGGCCTCCGTCAGCACTGCCTGTCGTCTGCAACCAACACAACGAGGTGCGGGCATAGCCCGTGCAGGGGTGAGTATAACGATACTCAGTAGGGACCCCGAGACCCTCAAGGTCTCACTAAAACCAATAAGGATAACCACAAGAAGATCTCAACAGATAACCTCTACTTAGATATATTCCCATACATATACCTAAGTTATCAAGTAACCCATCTCAATCATGAGGAAACACAAGGATTGTAAAATCAACGGATAACCACTACCCAGGTATATGCCCATACATATACCTAAGTTATCAAGTGACCCATCTCATTCATGAGGTAAACACAAAGGTCAAAGATTCAACTCAAATAAGGATTTTCATTATCGAAACCGTAACTGCTGAAGAGCTCCGTCTCTGGAGTGTACAGTGGTCCTGTCACGACTCCGAGGTACTTCTCACTAACCTAAGACTGCTGTAGAACTCCACCTATCGAGTACTGTGGGCCAGCTGCTACAACCTAGCGCTCTCCCGTCGTGGGTCTGCCGCTACAACCAAGCGCTCCCATGTGCCGCTACAACCAAGCGCACCTCTGTTGTAGGTCTGTCGCTTCAACCAAGCGCTCCCATGTGCCGCTACAACTAAGCGCACCTCTGTCGTGGGTCTGCCGCTACAACCAAGCGCTCCCATGTGCCGCTACAACCAAGCGCACCTCTGTCGTGGGTCTGCCGCTACAACCAAGCGCTCCCCTGTGCCGCTACAACCAAGCGCACCTCTGTCATGGCTCTGCTTCTAGAACCAAGAGATCCCCACTGGGCTATCCGTAACACACCGAGTTGATCGGTCAAGCAGTCGTCAGGTCTCGGTCGGCTACACGGTCTGCGTACTCCGTACGCTCGTCTCTGGGAGGGTCTGCTCCACGAGCTACTGTTAGATACTCCAAGTATCTCTAAGTCCCACGAAGAAGTATCTCAAAGGACCGCCTCGTCATAGGGGTCTCAACGCAACAGACGGAGCATCAATCGGACACCCGGTCTGTGAGTTACTAGCCTTTTCGTCCCAGGAACCCGGTTTGTTTCGTGTGCGAACCAAACCCGGCCATAATCCAACTGCGTCCAAAACTCGGTCGGAGTATGCCAAAAGTTCCGTCTCATCAGGAGGAATTCAACGAAACAGACGGCGCATCAATCGGACACCCGGTCTGTTAGTTATTGGCCTTTCCGTCTCACACCCACCCTGGGAAACATCCCAGGAGGTCACACATCCTGATCACTACTCTAGGCCAAGCACGCTTAACTATGGAGTTTTAACCACATAGGCTCCCGAAAAGAAAGGTGAACCTTGAGTATAGTATACCGAAACGACCGTCTCGATCCAAGGATTTCTACGCAACTGACGGTTCGTCGATCGGATGTCTGCAACCCAAGTTACGGGCAAAAGACCAAAAAGGTCCGGAAACGGGGGGTCTGGGTCCGGGCCGACCCGGTCCGACCCCCCCCCCCCCCGGGTCGGCCCGAACCGGGTCGACCCGACCCGGGTCCAACCCGGTTGGCCCGGCCCGGTCCGGCTCAGCTCGGCCGAGCGGCCGAGCGTGAGGGGAAGCCGCGGGGGGCCTGCTGCCCCCGCGTGAAGAATCATCGCGGCCCCGGTTGGGGCCGCCTCATCAGCGGACGCGGCGGGCGGGCCGCGGAACCGGCTCGCCGCCGCGGCTTCAGCTACCGCGCCGGTGTGGCGCGCCGGCGGGAGTTTCCGCGGGCCACTGGACGTGCTCCGGTGGTTCGTTTTTCTTCCCGTCTACGCCGCTCCTCCTCCCGGGATCCATTCTTCACTACGGCAACCCCAAATCGCCTCTGCGGAACGTTTCGTCATCGCCCGCCAAATCCGCAAAACACGAAGAACGACGGAGGGTTTCCGGGCCGTGTTCATTTGGCCTGCACCCTCTGCGTTAGGCGATATTATATGGGAGGATCATACAAAACAGAGAAACATAACCGAAACAATTTTAATAAATTAAAATTGTTCTATAAAACTGGGTTCCTTATCTTTTTTTTTTAAGGAAACCGTCACGGGAATAAAATCATTTAAACAAAAAGAATCCCTACCTCGCTGTCGCTGTCGGATGCGAGGTCATCGCGGAATTGACCGTCGCGGAAGGAGGTGATCGCCACACCGCGGAAGGGCGTCGCGTCGACGATCTCTGAGGACCAAGAACATACAGATTTAATTAATAACAATTAAATCCATGTTGTTGTTGAAATCCAAAAATAAAATAAAAAGAAGCACAACCCCCTACCTTGTTGTTGTCGATCGAAGGCTGTCGCGGGGTTGGATCGTCGCGGAAGAAGCGTCGCAAAAGGAGATTCGCTGGCGTCGCGGTACAAGGCTTCGCGTCGTCGATCTCCGCAGGTTCAGCGTTCTTTGCGTTCTTCGCGTTCTTCGCCAAAGAAGAACTCTTTCCTCCAAATCCTCTCCACGCCACAAGTTTCAACGCAAAATAAAATAAGAGTTATCTTATTTTATTAACGCACAAGACACGTTTGAATTTCAAAAGAAACGAACAATTAATTCAAAGAATTAATTTTAACAAATTAACAGCCCAATTAAATTGGGGCGTTAAGAAATTAAGAAAACGCGTCAGTTGACTTTGTTTAATAGGGGGTGCAGGTGCGTTACTTAAGAATATAAGAAACGGTGGGGCTCGTGCGGGCCCCACCTCACAAACATCCTACCAAGAGGGTAGGGTATTTCTGGATAGCACCCTATCCGCATCGACTCAGCTTAAGCTGCTTTAAGTGGCTTCAAGTGGCTTCCAAGCGGCTTAAGTGAAATAAAATAAAGTTTGTCGTACAATTTATTTTATTTCTTAACTTTAAGCCCAAAAATTAAAAACCACACCCGAGCAAACGCAACTCCGGAAGAGGCGTTTCTAAGAAATTACCGGCACTGTGATTCCATCGGTGCCCTCAGAATTCGATTCTGAGCACCGGTTCAAAAGTTAGAAAAACCCGCACATTCGTTCACTGAACGTACCCGAGCCAAACTTCAAAAAATGATTCCGGGCACACCGGGCCTCAAAATCAGGATCCGTCAGAAACTGCGTTCTTGTAAAATTCCAAAGAAAATTAAGAAAAAAAAATTCCTTGGAATTTATGGGTCTTTACATTACTCCCACCACAGGGCTTTACGTCCCCGTAAAGCTTTACCACAAACTTAGGGATACAAAGGCGGTACTAAGCACGCATCTGAGCCTTCTGCTCCCATGTGCTCACCTAGAGGTTCCCGTGCTGCCATAGAAAGTGCACCAGAGGAATTGATCGTCCCCGTAGGATCCGCTCCTATCGATCCTTGATCCCCACTGGAACCTCCATGAAAAACACCTCATCGCCATCGTCCAGCTCCTCATGGTCAATGATATGCGAAGGGTCGAGCACGTATCTCCTCAGTTGAGATACGTGGAAGTCGTCGTGAACCTGGTGCAACTACGGTGAATGGGTCAAGCGGTAAACCACCTCGCCTACCCAGCTGAGGACCTAGAAAGGTCCATTGATCCTCGGAGATAACTTGCCTCCCTAGCCACATCTCCGTAAACCTCGTCGAGGTGAGACCCATAAGAAGACGTGGTCATCATCCTCGAACTCCAGAGGTCTCTATTTTCTGTTAGAACTGAAACTCAAAAGACTGCTGCCACGAGGGTATGGTTGACTGACTCAAGAGTGATCAGTCGCACCCTCCTATGAAAGAGTTTATCCTGTGCTGCCTGGGGTTTCCTTTTCGCCGTCCAAGGAAATCCCATCCCGACGTTTGCCTAAAACCGTCAATTTGTGTATGAACTGTGATTGCCCAGTCCATACTCAAACCAACATCGTAAGGCCTCGACGCTCCCACCAAGAGATTCCAACCGAAACTCTCGCCTCGAGGGTCTGACCACACCGTCGGCGTAAGTGTGATTATCGAGTCTCCTCCCAAGGTATCTCCAGACGTGAGGGTCAAGTCCATGGCTTACCGGAAACTCTAGGTCTGGGACAAGATTGTAAAAGAGAGGAATGATTCATATCGACGTCTGTTACAACAGCAGCTAGTAGTGGAAACAGACTGTCCCTTGAATCATTTTTAGAGCCATTGGGTCACACTCCTTGACCGCATGCAGCCGCACTCCTCTCCGCCCTCCAGCTCCCAGGGCCTGGCGGGGATAACTAAGTCGAGTGGTTGTAGCATGTTAAGATGTACACCACCTCATGATACTCTCCTAGCTATGCCTCCATGTCTACCGCTTTGCAGATTCATCTCTCTTTAAAGCTTCCTCTTCTTGAGACATTTAACATGCCCGAGTCTCTAAGACTGGCACCGGTTTCCGGTTTCTTACTGCACTGTGCAGTCTTCATCTGCTCCTGGATGAACTGAACCTCCTTTTCATACGATCTGGAAGAGCTGCTAAAATTTCTCATTTTCTGAAAAGAGAAACCCGGTCTCATCCCCCCTGGATGAACCACGACCATTGCCTAATACAGTAAATCCTGACATGAAGGATGCATTCATGCCATGGATGACATCGTAAGGCCTCGACGTAACTACTGAGAGATCCAACTGTCACTCTCGCCTCCAAAGGTTGAGTCACACTGTCGGCATCAGTGTGGGGTCATTGGGTCTCCTCCAGTAGGAATCTCGAAAGTGAGGGTCAAATCAACAGTCTTAACCAGGACCACTCAGTAACATCACAAAAGAGGACAGGAAAGCAAACATCACAAGATAAGTGTCTTTATTTTATTGCAGCTCATGGTACAAAGACACAAAAACAACATCAACATGGAACTAGAAGTACAAGAGGCGTATCCACTAGTTCCGCTCCTGTCCACCAGCTCCAGGAGCTCTACTGCCTTGTACACTGCTCGGCTGTTGCTCAAGCACTCGTCGCTGCCTCTGCCTTGGTGGCTCCTCCCAAGCCTGTGGA
This sequence comes from Viscum album, assembly GCA_963277665.1. Lineage (NCBI taxonomy): Eukaryota > Viridiplantae > Streptophyta > Magnoliopsida > Santalales > Viscaceae > Viscum > Viscum album. Next base: position 620,264,258 of record OY728128.1, read on the forward strand.
TCAACTGTACGAGGATTCGGACAGTCACGAGCCAGGTGACCCTTTTCGCCGCACGAGTAACACAGTCTGCTTCTGGCACGCCTGGCTCTAACCCCACCCCAGGTGCCCTGCACCACCGGTCCTAAAACCCGAGATCGCCCAACTGCTGGTCTGGTCCTCCTGGACCTCTGCATCATCTGTCTACTGCCCACAGATGACTCGGCTACAAATCGAAAAACATGCGGCAAAGGCAGCAACTCCTGAACACGCTCGGGGTGTAGAGCTGCTGGCACAAACTCCACCCTGAAGAAGGTCTCGAAGTCTTCCCATGTGAAGGCCATCCCATCGCAAAACTGGAACAAGTGGCTCCACCACCTTCCTGCTGCTGCCTGAAGAAGGCTGGCAGCAAAGGTCACCATGAAGTCTGATGGCATCCCCACTAGCCTGAAGACTCCCACCACAGCCTCCAGCCAATCCTCAGCCGCCTGCGGGTCCGTCTCTCCCCCGAACCTGGGTGGCCTCTGGCGCTGGAACTCATGCACTGCGCTCAAGCGACGTGCACTCTCTGCTGCTGGGGTTAGTGGCATCGGTGGCCCAACGTATGGTAGTATCGCTGGTGCCTCAACTGCAAGAGGGCCCTGTACCGAAGCCTCGTCACTCGACAGGCTGTCAGCACGCACATCCCTCTGGGCTCTAGCTGGTCGTCCGAGAAAAGGCATCCTGAAAGCAACAATGTAACACGGTCAAACGATTATACCTGGTGGGCTGACCTGGTTTGAGCTGTTTTAAGGGGAAACCTTTGAAAACACACACGCAATCAGTGTTTTCATGCACAAAGTCGGAAATCAGTTGTCAGGGTCCTGGTGTATGGATACGTCGGCCGCCCACACCAACACTGGACTCCCTGAACTAAAAACCACACTCGGTACTCTCAACACTATTGTTTCATAGAAGAAACATCAGAGTTATAAGTTCTGCGGTAGAACCGAACTCCTCTGATACCAATTTGTCACAACCCGTCCTCGGGACCTGTGCTGTGACTACCCCAAGCCCGCCTTCCATAGGCCAAGGGATGGCGACTAGCACCAAAGATGTAAATCCCGATAACTGGGAATGCATTGACTTTATAAAAGTAACAAAACACCACAGAGTACAAGCGGAAGTAAAACACTAAGTAAAAAAAAAAGAAGTTCTGAAAGTAAATGGGCCAGAATACAAACCCAAAAGAAAGTAAAACTACAACTGAACAAAGTACAATAGAAAAAGACAACAGCTGGAGGGACGGAAGCGGCTCCTGGTTCGTCCTCCTCGGATGCTACCTAAAGGGTAGGTACAGATGGCGCAGCTCCTGGATCGTCCACCACGAATCCTACCTGAAGGGTAGGTACAAATAGCCTCCACAGTGCTCTCGTCCGTCAACCTCCTCCGAGTGTCGTCTCGCCGTGAAGTCCACCTCCGGACACTGACTCGTCGTGTAGTCCACCTCCGGGTACCGTCCAGTCCTCGAACACTCGGCCTTCGTCAGCACTGCCTGTCGTCTGCAACCAACACAACGAGGTGCGGGCATAGCCCGTGCAGGGGTGAGTATAACGATACTCAGTAGGGACCCCAAGACCCTCAAGGTATCACTAAAACCAACAAGGATAACCACAAGAAGATCTCAACAGATAACCTCTACTTAGATATATGCCCATACATATACCTAAGTTATCAAGTAACCCATCTCAATCATGAGGAAACACAAGGATTGTGATATCAACGGATAACCACTACCCAGGTATATGCCCATACATATACCTAAGTTATCAAGTGACCCATCTCATTCATGAGGTAAACACAAAGGTCAAAGATTCAGGTCAAACCAGGATTTTCATTATCGAAACCGTAACTGCTGAAGAGCTCCGTCTCTGGAGTGTACAGTGGTCCTGTCACGACTCCGAGGTACTGCTCACTAACCTAAGACTACTGTAGAACTCCACCTATCGAGTACTGTGGGCCAGCTTCTACAACCTAGCGCTCTCTCGTCGTGGGTCTGCCGCTACAACCAAGCGCTCCCATGTGCCGCTACAACCAAGCGCACCTCTGTCGTGGGTCTGCCGCTACAACCAAGCGCTCCCATGTGCCGCTACAACCAAGCGCACCTCTGTCGTGGGTCTGCCGCTACAACCAAGCGCTCTCATGTGCCGCTACAACCAAGCGCACCTCTGTCGTGGGTCTGCCGCTACAACCAAGCGCTCCCATGTGCCGCTACAACCAAGCGCACCTCTGTCGTGGGTCTGCCGCTACAACCAAGCGCTCCCCTGTGCCGCTACAACCAAGCGCACCTCTGTCGTGGTTCTGCTGCTACAACCAAGCGCTCCCCATTGGGCTATCCATAACACACCGAGTCGATCGGTCAAGCAGTCGTCAGGTCTCGGCCAACTACACGGTCTGCGTACTCCGTACGCTCGTCTCTGGGAGGGTCCTCTCCACGAGCTACTGGTCGATACTCCAAGTATCTCTAATTCCAACGAAGAAGTATCTCAAAGGACCGCCTCGTCATAGGGGTCTCAACGCAACAGACGGCGCTTCAATCGGACGCCCGGTCTGTGAGTTACTAGCCTTTTCGTCCCAGGGACCCGGTTGTTTTCGTGTGCGAACCAAACCCAGCCATAATCCAACTGCATCCAAAACTCGGGCGGAGTATGCCAAAAGTTCCGTCTCATCAAGAGGAATTCAACGAAATAGACGGCGCGTCAATCGGACGCCCGGTCTGTTAGTTATTGGCCTTTCCGTCTCACACCCACCCTGGGAAACTTCCCAGGAGGTCACCCATCCTGATCACTACTCTAGGCCAAGCACGCTTAACTATGGAGTTTTAACCACGTAGGCTCCCGAAAAGGAAGGTGCACATTGAGTATAGTATACCGAAACGACCGTCTCGATCCAAGGATCGCTACGCAACTGACGGTTCGTCGATCGGGTGTCTGGAGCCCAAGTTACGGGCAAAAGACCAAAAAGGTCCGGAAACGGGGGGTCCGGGTCCGGGCCGACCCGGCCCGACCCCCCCCCCCCCCCCCCCCCGGGTCGGCCCGAACCGGGTCCGACCCGGTTGGCCCGGCCCGGCCAGGGCGCGGCCCGGTCCGGCTCGGCCGAGCGGCCGAGCGCGAGGGGAAGCCGCGGGGGGCCTGCTTCCCCCGCGTGAAGAATCACCGCGACCCCGGTTGGGGCCGCCTCGTCAGTGGACGCGGCGGGCGGGCCGCGTCCCTCCTTCCGGTTCCGCGTGGCCGCGGAACCGGCTCGCCGCCGCGGCTTCAGCCGCGGCGGGGTTTTTGCCGGCGGCGCGCCGGCGGGAGTTTCCGCGGGCCACCGGACACGCTCCGGTGGTCCGTTTTTCTTCCCGTCTACGCCGCTGCTCCTCCCGGGATCCGTTCTTCACTGCGGGAACCCCAAATCGCCTCTGCGGCACGTTTTTTCATCGCCCGCCAAATCCGAAAAACATGAAGAACGGCGGAGGGTTGTCGGGCCGTGTTCCTTTGGCCCGCACCCTCCGCGTTAGGCGATATCAGATGGGAGGATCATACAAAACAGAGAAACATAACCGAAACAATTTTAATAAATTAAAATTGTTCTATAAAACTGGGTTTCTTATCTTTTTTTTGTTTTAAGGAAACCGTCACGGGAATAAAATCATTTAAACAAAAAGAATCCCTACCTCGTCGTCGCTGTCGGATGCGAGGTCATCGCGGAATTGACCGTCGCGGAAGGAGGTGATCGTCACACCGCGGAAGGGCCTCGCGTCGACGATCTCCGAGGACCAAGAACATACGGATTTAATTAATAATAATTAAATCCATGTTGTTGTTGAAATCCAAAAAGAAAATAAAAAGAAGCGCAACCCCCTACCTTGTTGTTGTCGATCGAAGGCTGTCGCGGGGTTGGATCGTCGCGGAAGAAGTGTCGCGAAGGGAGATCCGTTGGCGTCGCGGTACAAGGCTTCGCGTCATCGATCTCTGCAGGTTCGGCGTTCTTCGCGTTCTTTGTGTTCTTCGCCGAAGAAGAACGCTTTCCTCCAAATCCTCTCCACGCCACAAGTTTCAACCCAAAATAAAATAAGTGTTATCTTATTTTATTAACGCACAAGACACGTTTGAATTTCAAAAGAAACGAACAATTAATTCAAAGAATTAATTTTAAAAAATTAACAGCCCAATTAAATTGGGGTGTTTAGAAATTAAGAAAACGCGTCAGTTGACTTCGTTTAATAGGGGGTGGGTGTGTTACTTAAGAATAAAAGAAACGGTGGGGCTCGTGCGGGCCCCACCTCACAAACATCCTACCAAGAGGGTAGGGTATTTCTGGATAGCACCCTATCCGCATCGACTCAGCTTAAGCTGCTTTAATTGGCTTCAAGTGGCTTCCAAGCGGCTTAAGTGAAATAAAATAAAGTTTGTCGTACAATTTATTTTATTTCTTAACTTTAAGCCCAAAAATTAAAAACCACACCCGAGAAAACGCAACTTCGGAAGAGGTGTTTCTAAGAAATTACCGGCGCTGTGATTCCATCGGTGCCCTCAGAATTCGATTCCAAGCACCGGTTCAAAAGTTAGAAAAACCTGCACGTTCGTTCACTAAACGTACCCGAGCCAAACTTCAGAAAATGATTTCGGGCACACCGGGCCTCGGAATCAGGCGCCGTCAGAAACTGCGTTCTTATAAAATTCCAAAGAAAATTAAGAAAAAAAATTCCTTGGAATTTATGGGTATTTACAAGTACATCATTGATACAACACTAAAATGACATAATTCATTAATAAAAATATAAGAACACTAATTATTCCTCTTCGTCTTTGGTAGTATCATAACTTGATTATTATCTAATATTATCATTTGGGGTTTACTCGGATGATTGGGACATTGATTCGTATAGTGTCTCAACTCTATGTAGATGAAGCATTGAACATTTGAAACATTTTTCTTACCCTTACAATCACATAATTGGTGTCTGTTTTCTCTACACATATAAGAAACCCATGTTCTATTAAAGCATTTACCAATGTGATTCTTTCAATAGTTATAACATATGGGAAAATCCTTCATTCCCTTCTTCCCATTATCCATCATTCTCTCTACCATCCTTTTCTTCTCTAGCATCCCTTCAAAGCCATAGGACTCAGATAATTATTTAATTATCTTATTAATATGTGACACTATTTCTTCCTATGATGAAAATAAATTGGAGACTATTTACCTTCTAAATGTTTCCTTAAGACTATGAAAGATATGATCCTAATTATTCTTTGGGTCATGCATATTGGTAGAGTTTTCATTCCTTCTATTGTGCACCATTTCTAAATAATGGCATACACTAGGTTAGTTTATGAATCCCAATGCATAATTCCAAACTTATAAAATACCTCACATAAAGTGAAAATTTTATTTATATAATGCATAATCATAAAAATGATTCCTTTGAGAAAGTATTTACCCATAAATCCTACATAATGGATTGCAAAGAAAATGTGAATTATCCTAAGGATGTCCCCTTAGAGTGTTGTAACCAAGAGTGTAAAAAAGGCACATTGTCGTGTACTGGGAAACCCATGGTCAAGCCTGAAACTCCTTGTTGGAGTTTTCACTCCAAGGTTTATCTATGTCAGAGACACATCTTCCAACTCGTATCCAGGCAAGGATGTATTTCTTGGATAATTCACAAAATATCAACATTACCAAAATTCTAGGATGTTCTTCTATACTAATCATTAATGTCTATCTCAGGGTAATGTTCTCTAATCAAAGTTCTTTTAAATCTAGATTCTAAGGATTTTACTAAACTTCCTCTTATACCAACTATAACACCCTAACCCCAGTTACCCAGAGTCTGTGCATTATTACATAACATTGGCATGATATAAGGAATCATGTCCTGAAATACCGATCAGTTTAGTATCCTTGGACGTACTAGATACATACTTAAGTTTTACATTACATTATGAATTGAAAAAAAAACAACATTGTGTCTCTGTATAACACAATAATATCCCTTATCCTATCCCATTAGGTCATTCATAATATACTTATTCACATCCTGGGGAAAATAAAACATAAGAAAGGGGTGAGCTCAGATGCTTAGTAAGGATAACAATATAGCGGAAACTATCATAAATAATAATAAACATTTAAGTCAATGTATAAGACTAAAACAAAATCCTTTTAAACATAAAATTCAGAATAATATGTCAAAGATAAATCAAATAATTCCATTTACTTATTCACATGGATATTCTACTATTCGAATAATCACATGTAATATCAATATCCAATTTCATAATGACAGAATGCATAATGTCTAACATCTTAACCACGTAGTCAAGGCCTCATTCTAAGACTACAAATAAGATTTTGTCAACACCATGTGCCAAGACACTAGTTTTTCATTTGATAACTACTGATGCATCGAGGAGATATAGCGGGCTCCAACCATCACATACTAAGTCCAATGAATTTCTCATATGAAAATACTGAAACATAATATAAATATTCGTATTCTAGCATATGAAATATAAATACATTAACAATAAACCAAGAATGGTATAAAAATATAACATCCATAGTAAAACATATCATAACTCATTAAAAACAATATGGATGATTTTATTTTAATAAATCAACCTCAATCAATAATAACATCCAATAAGGGATGTTGACATAGTTGAAAATGATCAGTAAAACTCTTTGAGAGAAATATCCCTTTTGTGAAATCATTTAAAAGTATTGAATTTATAAAGGAATTATTTTGAAATAGATTTTTAATCAATGTGTCCCATACCACATTGAAACTTTTAAAAGGAATTAACATTTTAAAACAATTATGTCTATATAAATAAATCTTTAAAATCATTTTTAAAACATGGACATTAATTAAAATGATTTAGAAAGTAAATCATTTAAACATTTAAAATGATGATATTGATAAAGTGTCCCTTCCAAAAAACCATAAAATATTCATTTTGAAATTATTTTTATGAAACATGGACATTGATGATATAAATATCCCAATAAATACTTACACATAAACAATCTCGGATAATAATGAGATTTAGGAATTAACCCTTACCTTGTACTTTCCTTTGGTTGAGGGTACGTTTAACCTATGGTATAATGACCATAGTATGTTATTAAATTATAATAGAACCATATTCACATTTATTTCATTCATTTATGGTTTTATATTCCCCATTTAATAAAAATTTATATGTTAAAATAACATTTTTGGTAATAATCGCTTCCTTTATCATGCATGTTTTAACTTTTTACTCTTGATCATATAACTTATATCATTATTTAATTGATTCCAGAAAATAAAACATTATTTATGTATCATATATACTCATAATATATGTATGTGTAATAGATAGATATAATAAATGAAAAACACCATTTATGGAGAAGGTTGGTCGTACGTACGCATAAACATAATTTCCATTTTCATATCATATTGAACGGAACTAAATAAATGGGATATATGTAAACACACACACACACACACACACACACATATATATATATATATATATATATTCCTTAGCATTATTATTTCATATATTACATACTTATTAATAAAATATTTATTTATAATCATCGTTTAATGGTGAACGTGGAAATGAATCTCATCGCATCATGGAGACGGTAAGCCGTACGTACACACGAATGATGATATCATTCTATTGATGGTGAAATAATATGTAATCGGATGGTATATTATATATGTGGAATAATTGACATGTTATATTTATTATTTACATCAATTATACTCATTATTATACCCATCTAAATAACAAAGTGTTGAATAACAAACTACACCACGACGTGGAGACAGTAAGTCGTATGTACACGTGTATGGTGACATTATTATACATAAAATATATAGAATAATGAATAAGGTTTTACCATATTTATAATAACACCACATTATGTTTAAGGTACTGGAAATATTATTTTGGTATGGATAAAACAAGGAAATATTTAAGTAGAAGAAGAAAAGAAATTTGAAAGAGGTGATGAAATTATTACCTCTTCTTCATGTTCTTCTTTTTTGATTTGATAAAAATGGATCCTTTGGTGGGATTTATGATCAATGTAAGGCCTCTAGAATGAAGTGAGGGTAGTTGGGAATATATTTGAGTAGGTTTTGGATGAGCCAAATATCTATGGAGATGTGAAATTAAGAGAAGGGGAAGTACCCTTTTTATAATAGAGGTGAGGGTCACTTTAGGAAAAGCTTGAAATATAATTTTATTATAAAATAATTTTCGGTTTATAAGGGATAAAAATGGATTAATTTAGAGTATAAGGTGGTGTTGGGTCGAAGACCCTCAACCAATTGTTTTAGGCATGTTTAGGTCACCATATTAACCTTAACTTTTATATTTAACTCTTAGTTAAATAGTTTAGCTTTTACAATGCCTTCTTGTATTTTTATATTACATGGTAAATAAACTTATTATAAAATTACAAAAGAACCTATAGTGGTTAATTAATGACATATATATCATTATATAAGTTCTTTGGCAGATCCTTATATTTTTAGGAATATTATATCATTTAATAATATAGTTTTTCAAAAAAAAAACTCATTTATGTCATGTTTGACACTATTTAGTATTTGGTTTTTGTGAAAGTCATAACAAATTTATCACTTAGAAAAAAATTTATTTAATCAACACTAACATGTCGTATTAACCTATAAAATTCATGTAAGGCATCAAAATTCACAATTTACATTTATTTTTTTACTTATAATTTCAATTATTTTAATCTTTTGTTAATAAGGTAGTTACTCAATTATCATTTTATCATATATAAATTTAATTATTTAATCTCTAAAAATTATAAATAAAATACCATGATAGTGTAAATATTTTTAGATTTATAATTAATATTTATAGTTGAATTTATCTTCTGTATAACCCTATATTAAAAATGTTTTAGTTATTAAACTTTGAATTAACACTTTTAACTATTCTTTAAATAAAATAATAATAAATGTCCTAATATAATCCAAGTGAATCAAAATTATCATATTTTATTCTGGAGGTTTATTTTGGTCAAAATACACTTATCCAATAGAATTATTACATTTTTTAGAGAAATTATAATATCATTTTTCCCTTTAATTACCTAATTTAATTTAAACTGTTTTAAATAATATTCAAAAATTACTATTCACCAAAAAATATTTTCATCCTATTGAAGAGAATTTTACAAAATCATGTCAACCTTGTCTCCTATATTTTTGAAATTCAATTCATAGAAGCGGTAAAATTACATTTTATGTAAATTTTCAAATGTGCTTAGAAGGTGGGTAAAAGGCGTTAAAAAATTCAATAAAATTTAATACCTCTAATCTTATAATAAAATGACTCCAATGAATTATGTTTAATTAATATAGGTATTATGTATCTATTTTGACTTTAAAATAAATTTAAATAAATATAATAATTTTTTAAATAAATGTCAGTTTTAAACAATAACGTAGTGTTTTTTACTATTCATCAAAAATTGAATGTTTTCAAAAAAATACCAAAAATTAACCCTAAGCTAATTTTTATATTTGGAATTAAAAAATAAATTATATTTTAAAAAATTAAAAACACATAAGTTTCATTAATTAATTTAAAATTAATTTTCCTTGTCAAAACGAAAAAGCACGTTTCAAAAAATTAAAACTTTCAAAATATTGACATGTGTTTACGGCCAATTTAGATGTGAAATTACTTATAATGACCAATATTGGATTAAATTATAAAAATATCGTCTAATGATAATTCAAAACCATTAAAATTTTTAATTTAACAGTATAAATTATATTGATTAAAAAAGTTATATTCAATTAAAATTTAGTATTTTTTACTATTCATCAAAATATGAATTTTATCAGAAAAAACCAAATATTTATCCAAACTAGATTTTTATGTCCCGATTCTAAAGAAGAATACTATTTTGTCAAATTTAAAATATAAAAGTGTCAAATATTGGATTAAAAAGGGTTCTCTATTAAAAGGAGGTAAAATTTCATTTTCTGAAAAGTATTTCTGTTATCTAAAAAATTGAATTTGTTCTTATATTATGTCTATGAAACACATAATATGGATTTTAAAATTATATGGAGCATATAAAATTCAAAATTCAGTTAATACTATTCATAACCACTTTTGAACGACTAGTTTGGTATGTCATGATGCGCTCGAACTCGATTTTGCGTGTAGCACGAGATATTGAATTACTTTAAATAGACAACATACTAATAAATCTTGGGGTCTTAAGAATTCCCTTACCACTAGTCTTGAATTTAAACATACACATTAGAAACTCATGAATAAAGAATGTTGGTTTATTAAAAATATATAATATGACCATAGTGATATACAACATACTATATATGATTTTTTAACCTTTTATTAGCGTTTTATTTACAATTACTTCTTAAAATCTTGTTTCAGGTAATAACATCATCCCTTTTTAGGAATATTTTTTTGTATAATTTTCTACCAATTTAATTTGATCATTGATACAGAACATCCATAATGTTTAACATGATATTAATATCATATATATTCATTATATGTGTATTTTTACTAACCCATGAATTATAGATATTGAAAATTAATTGCAAAATTCATCGAATCGATAGGTTGTACGTACGCATAAACATTATTTACATTTTCTATATAGATGGTTAAAATAAAGGTAAATAATATTTCACTATTGTATAATTATTTTATTTTCATATATATAATATATATTCAATAATATATTCCTTGTTACCATCCATGACAAAATAATGTGAAAACATTTATCACATATCTTCGAGGAGGTGGTAAGCCACACATACACATGAGCAATGTTATCATTTTCTAACTGATTGAAAGGAAATAAGGTATATGATTTCACAATAATTAATATCTAATAAATATAATATAAATATTTTAACTACATCATTATATATAGAAATGAATGGATGTGATTGAAAATTAATTATGTCGGTTTGTGAGGTTGTAGTCCACCATACACACGATTGTCGGTTTCATTTCCTATTTCGTGGATGAAGAGATGGATGTTTGTAATTTCAATTAAATAATAATATATTATTATTTGGGATATGATTATTTTATTATATAATCATATTTGATGAAGGTTTAAAATGAAATAAAATAAAAAATGCTTGGCTAAGAATGATACCTCTTCTTTTGACAACCTTCTTAGGTTATAACCAAAAGCCATCATATGATGATTTTCTAATAAAAAAAATGGCCCCAAATTGGTGGTTAAGTATGTGAAAAATATATATGGATATTTATTTGATTTATCAAAAGGATTTCTAATATTAAATAAAAGAGGATATGGGGTTCCCTTTTATTAGTGGTGGAGAGTACACACATGGAATTTTTGAATAGAAAAGGCTATACCTACATTTTATAGATGCCATAAGGATCAAAACGAATATTTATAAATAATTAGATAATATAAGGGCAGAATATTTTGATAAAATAGTAATTAGATAATTTTTTAGGTAATTATAACCCTTAAAATTTTCGACTAACCCTTAGAAAAAGTATTTTAACCATAATTGCAGTATTTAATTTATTATTTTTTACTCTACATTATGACCAAAAAATAATTTACCCTTATTATATAATATTAATTATTCAATATTTTAAATATGGAATAAAATTTTATGAATTTTATTCGATGAAGTGGAAGAATTTATTTTGAAATTAAACATACAGACACGATGAAAAGGTTGTTTCCCAAAGTGAAACTTTCCATATTTATAAAATAATTTCATATAAATATTCAATATTAAATTCATTATAATGACATAAATTTGATTAATAATAATATTATACAAATTTTTTTCTTTATAACCATTTTAAAACAAAATTTAACTTTGTAATTACATTAAATGAAAATGTAGTTTTCAATAAAAATAAATATTTGTCACTATTCATTGTAAAATATATCTTTCTAGAAAAATACTAAAAAATTCACCCTATGATATTTCTGATATTTTTTTTCTAAAAATAAAATTTATTTTTTCAACACATTTTCTAAAAGGTTAAAAACTCAATTTTATTATGTGTTCGTAAAAAAACATTTTAAATCAATTTTTTGAGAAGAAATGTATTTTCAAAGTATATAAAGTAATTACCAAAATTAATTACTTATTTATAAATATTATTATATTTTCAAAACCCATTATATATGATTTTTAAAATGTTTTTATTCCAATTCAAAAATCCATGTTCAACTACGAGGTTATATTGGTCCATCTTAGATAAAATTATTAATAGTATATCACGGTTCGTTCAAACATTGTGTTCGGTGTATCACAAGCTATCAAACAAAATAAATTTATTTAAAAAAATACACAATAAAATCTCATAGAGTAACACTATAACGCTTTGATTAAATTTCATCATCATAATTTGAACTTGTTCATGTGAATCAGGGGTTTAACATTTTAAAATCCCTTGGTAGAAAACCCACATCATAAAAAGGGCAGATAAAACTGTCACAGCCCGTCCCCCGGGGCCTGTGTCGTGACTACCCCAAGCCTGTATTCAATAAGCTAGGGGCTAGCGAATACCACCGAAGGCGTATTCCATAAAACTGGGAATACATTGCCTTTATAACCTATAAACACACGCAACCAAGCACACAGTAAGATATAAACTCATGTAAACTGAATAGTAAATAGAGTAAGTACAGTAAGTAAAAGGGGCCAGAATACAAGCCCAACTGGAAAGTACAAGAAACTGAAAGTACAAGTAAACTGGAACAGCTCATGCAATCACCCGCAAAGGATCCTACCTAAAGAGTAGGTACAGATCTCGAATGGTCATCTCTATGGTATGCCTCATCTATGCTCCACCTCTGAGCTACCTCCTATCCTATTACACTCATCCTCTATTAGAGTTGTCCATCGTCTGCACCAAACACAACGAAGTGTAGGCATAGCCCGTGTAGGGGTGAGTATAACGATACTCAGTAGGGACCCCGAGACCCCCAAGGTCTCACAAAATCCACAAAGGTTAAACAACAAAGAAAGGAAACAATTGATAACCCTGCTTAGGTATATGCCCATACATATACCTAGGTTATCAAGTAAACCCATATCAATCATGAGGAAAACACAGAGTCTAACTACAAAGCCACAATCTCAACTATTCCACAAAGGAAGAAATACCATGAAGGAAAGTACCACATAGGTACGCCACACAGAACAATACCACCAAGGTATTACCACGAAGGAAAGTATCACACAGGTACAGACTCTTCTCACACCATGTATAACTTATGTACAGTAGTAGATATGATTAGATGTAACTATTGAATCATCTTACTCTATTAAGTGGCAGACCCACGAATGATCGCTAATCATCATCATACCCACATTGGATCTCTAGGTGCTGACCCACACAGGATCGCTCGGTTTTGACCCACACAGGATCACTCGGTGCTGACCCACACAAGATCGCTCGGTGCTGACCCACACAGGATCGCTAGGTGCTAACCCACATAGGATCACTAGGTGTTGACCCACAAAGGATCACTCGGTTAGTCCCACATGGAATCCTAGAGCGGTTCCATGTGGTACCCTCAATCACAGACACACGAAGAATCTCTTCCTCAAGTCACAGCCAGCTATAGGGTTCCCGCACTAAGCTTGCTCATCTTCGGGAGGGTCCGCTCCTCAAGCCAATGTTAGATACTCCAACTGACTAGAATTACCACAAAGAAGTATCCTAAAGGACTGCCACATCATAGGGGTCTCAATGCAATAGACGGTGGGTCAATCAGACGCTCGGGTTGTATGTTATTATCCTTTTAGTCTCGGGGGCCTGGTTGGATTCTTGCTCGATCCAAACCGACTGTATACCAACTTTATCCAAATATCATGTGGGATATACCAAATAGACTGTCTCTCTCCATGGTTTACAGCTCCTTTGATGATTTGTGAAATGGATGCATAGTGCCAAAGTTATGGCCGAAAGAGTGTAAATGAATCGAAGTCGGTCCAGGTCCGGTCCGACCCGGTCGAGCCGACCCGGTTTGGGTCGGCCCAGACTATAGTGTGGCCCAGCCTAGGAAACGGCCTGTGGGGTGACTGCGAAGGCCACAGGTGTCCGCGGGAGCCGTTGGGCTGCGCGAGTCCGTGGGTGTCGTGAGGCGGCGTGAGGTCGCAGGTGCTGCGGGGCGGCAGAGGCCGCGGGGGTGAAGCGAGGATGCGGGTGTTGTGGGGTGCTGAGGTCACAGGGCAGCGCGGAGGGCCGCAGGGCGGCATAGAGAGTCACGATGGTTCAGAGGCCATAGGGCGGCACCATCGACTTCGTCACGGCCAGTGGTGGTGCTAGTCGTCGTTCTCGTGCCCCACCGAGAATAACTTGTCGTCCTCCTCCATCACGAAAAACACACCAAAAATAAAAACAGTTGAGGGGTGGGTGATGTTTGTTTGGCCCGCACCCTCTGCATTAGAGCAGTAGCAAGAAACTCAATAAAATCATGAATGAATAATGTTAAACCCTACAACCTCCCGCAATGATTATTCCCAAACCCACAAAAGAAACCATCAGCAGATCAACTAATTAGAGATTTGATCCATGTTCTTTGTTTTAGAAGGGAAGAACATGGGAATATATAATCATACACAACCAAACCCCTACCTCATTTATTTGTTGACATCAATGAGAGAAGTTGAATTTGTCGACATTCTTTGCGCCCGCCACACGCCTCTGATCCAGAGCTCATTCATCAGATAAATGCTCTTTGGTGGAGGTGGTTCTTCATTGTTGAAGATATCCACCATTGGAGAATGTCTCAAGGAATAAGTCAAAGTTGTGGGTCGGCGTTCTTCGTTGGAGGATGTGTTCTTCCAAGTTCTCCTCTTGCCAACCCTTTCCTCTCAATTCCACCAAAAATGAAAAGTCTCCCACATAATAGAACAAGTTATCTATTATGTTTGTTGTCATAATTTCAAATTGTCTTAATTAATTAATTGATGAGTTGGTATAATTAATTAAGGGGGTGGTACAATTAATGTCGGGAAAGATCAAGAGTTTTCTCCCCATTAAGAGGGAAGTTCATGGGGGTTTAACTCTCTGTTGGTCCCCACCACTATAACCCACATGGGAGGTTATTTCTGGTGGTCCCCACCTCCATAACCTCACATGGAAGGTTTAGTTCTGGTGGTCCCCACCTCTCAACATCCACATGGGAGTTCCAAAAAAAATAAAATGTTACACAATTTTATTTTATTTTATTCATTCACAAAAAAACCCCAATTATATCTTTCACCCTCGACCAACTGCTGTCGAGATGAAAGTCTCCTTAAGCGAATATTGGCACTGCGAGTCCAACGAGGTCCTCATATTTCAATTCCGAGCATCGGTTCAAAAGTTAAAAAAACCCGCTCGCACGTTTACTGAACGTACCTAAAACAAAGTTCAGAAATTCATTCATGGCACATTGGGAATTGTAATCACGCACCGTAAATTTTTGCAGACTTGTAAAATTCACATTTAATTAAAAAACAAATCATGGAAATTTTGGGTATTTACATTCTCCCCACCTTAGGGCTTTGTGTCCCAGTATTCCACAACTCAAACTAAGGGAACAAGTGGGGGTACTAAGCACAAATCTGAGCCTCCCGCTCCCATGTTCTCTCCTAGAGGTTCCCATGCTGCCAACGAACGTGCACCAGAGGTATCGACCACCCAAGAAAGACCCTATCCTGTCAATCCTCAATCACTACTGGAACCTCTGTAAATGTATCCCCATAGTCGACTTTCAGCTCACTGTGGTCGATGATGTGATAAGGGTCGTGCACGTATCTCCTCAGCTGGGATACGTGGAAGACGCCATGCACCCTGTGAAACTGAGGGAGAAGAGCTAAGCGGTAATCCACCTCGCCAACTCTATTGAGAACCTGAAAAGGTCCAATGAACCTCAGAGATAACTTGTCGCCTCGACCAAATCTCTGTAATCCTCATCATGGTGAGACCCGTAGAAAGGTGTGGTTTCCATCCTCAAACTCCAGAGGTCTCTGTCTCCTGTCGACATAAGACTTCTTCCTGCTCTGTGTAGTCTACATCCGCTCCTGGATGATCTGTGCTTTCTTTGTGGTAGCCCATACCATCTCTGGTCCCACGAGGGCTGACTTACCTAGGTCAGTTGAGAAAAAAGGTGATATGAAATGCTGCTTGTACAACACCTAAAAAGGTGTCATCCCAATGGTGGATTGATAGCTATTGTTGTATGAAAACCCCACCAAAGGCAATTGATCCTCTTAACTATGACCAAAGTCGAGGACGCAAGCAGGCAACATGTCCTCAAGGGTCTGAAAGGTCTGCTCAGTCTGGCCATCTGTATGAGGATGGAAGGTGGTGTTCAAACGAAGCTGCGTCCCGAAAGCCTCCTGCAACCCCTTCCATAGACGGGAAGTAAAACGTGCCTCGCAATCAGAGACAATTGTCAAGGGTACACCATGTTACCGCACAATCTCCTACACATAGTGGTGTCTCAAGCTCTCTTCTGAACCCTTCTCTATAATTAGTAGGAAGTGGGCCGAATTGGTGAGTCAATCAACGATCACCCAGATAGGTTCATGACCTCTGGATGTACGTGGATGTCCTGTCACGAAGTCCATGTATATCTATTCCCACTTCCACTCTAGGACTTCTAATGGATGAACCAATCATGCTAGTACATGATGCTCTGCCTTCACTTGCTGACAAGTGAGGCACCGAGAGACAAACTCTACAACTACTTTCTTCATTCTTGGCCACCAGTACGTTCTTCAGAGATCCGAGTACATCTTCGCCTCTCCTGGATGTACCGTTAGAGGGTATGTGTGGAACTCCCTCATCACTTCCTCCTAAAGCGAAACTGGTTCTATTGTACGTCTTCTAAAGAGGATGACGTGCTCCCCACCTTCATAAAATCCATCAGGTGCATGCCCTGTGGATATCTGAGCATGTTGAGCCTCGTAGTCAGCGTCCCCACACTGTGCCTCCCTGACTCTCTGAAAAAGTGGGGGAGTGACTGTAAGTGATAGAAGGAAATCTTCTCTATCTCTATACATAAAGGATATCTGCAAGGTGACCAGCTGCTCCATCGCCTCACCTAGAAGTTGTATACCAGATCTCCTACTGAGTGCATCTGCTACAACATTACCGTTCCTAGGAGTATAGACTATCTTGATGTCATAGTCCGGGTGGAACTCAAGCCAATGACGTTTTCTCAAGTTCAGGTCCTTCTGATAGAAGATATACATGAGACTCTTATGAACAAAGTACACTGTAAAATGATCACCCATCAAGTAATGATGCCACATCTTCAAAGTGAAGACCGAGGATGCTAATTCCAGGTCTTAAGTAGCGTATTTCCCCTCATGTTGTCTCAGTTGTCGAGAACCATAAGAGATCATTGCTCACTCTTGCATCAGGACACATCTGAGTATGGTCCCTGATGCGTCGCAGTAGACTACGTACCCTACACCCTCCTATGGAAGCCTCAAGATGAGGGAACTAGTCAACCTCTGCCTCATCTCCTGAAAACTGTACTGGCATCTCTCCGACCACACAAAGGGTTTCCCTTTCTTCAAAACTGCTAATAAAGGTGCTGCAACTCTAGAGAAATCTGGCAGAAATCTCCGGTAGTATCCGGCCAAACCCAGGAAACTCGGTATCTCTGTCACACTCCTGGGTGGCTCAGAAGTAAGTACCGCATCAATCATCACTAGATCTACTACAACTCTAGCCTCTGATATGACATGTCCTAAAAAGTGCACCTCTCGGATCCAAAAACTGGTACTTCGAGAGCATACTATAATGTTGGTGCTCTCAGAGTGTGTCCAATGCTACCTGCAAATGATAGGCATGCCCCTCCTCAGTAGCCGAGTAGATCAGAATGTGGTCAATGAAGACTACTATAGAGAAATCATGGTATGGATGAAAGATCATTTTCATGAGTCCCATGAACACTGTTGGAGCGTTGGTCACACCAAATGGCATAACCAAGAACTCGTAGTGGTCGTACTGACATCTAAAAGTCGTCTTCTGCACATCCTCATCTAGGTACTCTGAGTTGGTGATACCCTGATCTGAGATCTATCTTTGAGAACCATCATACTCTCTTTAGAAAATCAAAGTGGTCATCAATCCTCAGAATTGGGTACTTGTTTTTCATGGTCACCTCATTCAGGTGCTGATAGTCAACACAAAGTCTTAAGATCCCATCCGCCTTCATGGAGAACAAAATCGGGTCTACCCAAGGAGATACACTAGGTCGAATGAATCCCTTCCCCTGCAAGTCCTCTAGTTGTATTTGTATCTCACAAATCTCCGCAGGAGCTGTAGAGACCCAACGCTTGACGTACATAGACATTACATTACTTTTGAGGAATACTTGATACATGAAAAAAAACATACGCACAAAGACCATATTAGTTTAGTGTCTTTGGAACTTGGAACATAATCTTTTAATCATGGTGAAAGATCATCAACATCTCCCATAAAAATCTTCCACTTTTGTTTTCTTACATAAAACCTTTATTTATATCTTGGAGAAATGAAAACATAAAAAGGGTGAGCTCAAATGATCAGTAAGGGTAAACATGGATAACATAAAACAATCCATAAACATTTGAACGTAAAAACATGAACGTAAAACATGAGTAATGACATAAATATTTGCAGTACATAAGACATTGATCACAAAGGAAAATTAATCATGATAAAATAGCATGGGAATAAAACATGTAATCATGGAAAACCATTAAGCACATGATATGATTTCCATAGTAGTCAAGGTATTTCCGCCAAGACCATCATAGTGGACAATGTCCATTACTGAACCGGGTTTACTTGTTGTTCCAGCCCTGTATTACTGAACCAAATTTACTTTTCATTCTAGCCATGTCTATCTCATGAGATATAAATCTTTACCCAATGCATTAGAGGAAGATATAGGTCCCAAAAATCTCATAATGAAATCATTCTTTCTTGTGCCACAAAATAAACATAAATCATTCATCATAACCCAACGAATAAAATGGGTTTTTATAAACATCATCCCATAATAACATAATCCATACGAAAAAATTGATATAATTTCATCATAAAAAAAATAAACCATGTAAAAAATAGAGACATCATGCTTGAAACATAACCATATTGAATAATGTCATTACAGATGGAAAGTAGTTTTGATAAAACACTTGAAATGAATTATTGAAGAAAATATCCTTTCTTCTTTCAAATCATTTTATTTTCTTAAAATGACATTCAATTTTAAAAGAAAATAATTTTGATGAAAATACTCATGAAATATTGTATAGGAAGATTCATGGAAATAAGGCATTATGAAACTAAAAAAATCTATTCATGTCGTAAAAGTTAAAAAACATTCTTCACGTGCTTTTACCAAAAAAGTCAAAAATTACCTCCTATGGTAATCAAAAGAAATATTCCTTCCATACCATGTGGTAGATTTCAAAAAGGGTAAAAATGACTTTAAACATACATGAAAGAATAGTAAACTTTTTATGAATGAATTTTTTAGAAAACATGTACATGGATGATAAACATAACTTTAGTAAGTACTTACGAATAAACAATCCCAGATAAGAACGAGATTGAAATAATTATCCCTTACCTTATGTCCAATTTCTTCCATATGTGCCTGAGACTCCAGTATAGTGGGTTTAAACATATTATTAACTTGTAACAGAACCATAATAATATTTATTATATCATATATGATTCAGTTACAACTTTATATTACCCGTTCATTTGTCAATTCCATGTTAAAGGAGTGTTTTGGGTCAAATTGTTTCATTTCTCGTACATGTTTTGACTTGTAATTATTAATATGATTACTTAGATCATGATTACATACTTCCAGAATGTAAAACATGATTTATATATAATATATTCAGAATATAATATATATATATATATATAATAGATCGATAAATGGAATAAAATACACCGTTCATGGAGACGGTAGGTCGTACGTACGCATGAACGCTGTTTTCGTTTACGTATTAAATTTAATAGAAGTAAGTAAATAACATATACATAAATCCAGTATCATTATTATTTAATATATTTCATGATTATTTATTATATATACTTTATAATCATTCTTGAATGGTTAACTTGGAAAATGAATCTCATCGCGTCGTGGAGACGGTAATCTGTATGTACGCACGAGCGATGATATCGTTCCCATAATTATTGAATGGAATTGGAGTGGATGATATAATATCTCAGAATTATTATGATGTTATAATAATCATATATATTTATTATTCCCACAATTATATCCATCCAAGTATGGTGGTGGTGGAAAAACAGATTACACCACGGTGTGGAGACGGAAAGTCGTACCTATGCGCGCACTGTGATTTCATTTTTTGTAGGATGGATAGAAGGTGAAATAGGGTTGTTTAATATTTATAAAATATATAAGTATATTATTTATACTAATGTTATTATTTTATAATGAAACAACTAAAGAATAGGGAGTAGAAGAATAAGGAAACTTGAATGGATCGGTAGAAGAGATTACCTCTTCCCCGACGTGCCTCTTCTAAACTTCCTCTTAGGGCACTAGAGTAGGTCTTTTGAGTGGACCAGAACCTCTATAATATATCTAGATAGGTTTAAAAGTGTAATTGGAAGGGGTTGGCTAAGTTTGAAGTCTCAATATTGAGTGAAGAGGAGATGGAAGGGGTGCCCTTTTATAAGAGAGGAGAGGGGCACTTTTGGAAACCTCAAAATATTAATTTATTATAAACTCAAACCCCACATAAAAAATTCCAAAATGAATCAAATTCTAATATGAGATGATATAGGGTTGTAATATCATCATCCAATAAAATTTATACTTTTTGGGAAATTATTTTAAACCTTATCAGTTTTATTTATCCTTATTTAATCTATTTAATCTTATTTGTGGTAATAATATTCTAAATTTTAAATTGTTATAAATATGTACTTATGTGTTGTTGATTGTCCATAATTTGATACCTTATGACATAGTAGACCATATAAAATTCATTTTATAATTTTTAAATATTTTTGTGATTTTTAAACAATTTAATAAAATGTTATTTTTATAAAATATCAATAGTGTCAATTTTGACACTATTCATTTATTTGAATTTAAATAAAATCCACACAGAAGATATGTTCAAAAAAAAATATTTAATAGATTCCTAACATGTCATATTTATCTATAAAATTTGTGGAGCACATTAATTAGTTCATATATATTTTATTGTACTATTTTTAAAACCATTTATTCGATATTTCACTTAATAAAATAATTACTACAACATTTTTGTATAATTATCTAATATACTTATTTGTATCAAAAAAATTAAAAATAAAATACTATGATGAATATAAATATAATATATTTCATAAGAATAATTTTAGTCTAATTTATCTTCTAAAACAACCAACCTTTAAAATGTTAGCTTTATTAAAGTATGAAAGTGACAACTTTGACATAATTTTAAATAAAATAATATAAATTTCATAATCTGTTTTATAAGGATTTAAATGGTCCAAAAGTAGAAACTTTTAGGGTTAGGGTATATATATACTCGAACAATAAGTTTTGTTCATGTTTCGGGTCCTTCTGATGGGTATTAATATTTTAACAAAAACTATATTATTGATTTTTCACTAAATAAATAATTTCTGCATCATTAATGTATAAGCTATTAAGGTAATTAAATATTTCTTAAAAAGCAAAAATAAATAAAAATAATTAATAAAATAATGTTATCTTTAAAATGAGTATTTATTATCCAATTTATATTCAATATAACCTTATATTAAAAATACTTTAATTATTAAAGTTTGAGTGAGACATATTTCACTTTCTTTAAATAAAATAAATTAAAGGTCTTAATCACATCAAATTGGGTTCAAAAAGATACCATTTCGACCCATGTATATTTTAGGATGAAATATAATCATTAAATTATATTAATACAAGTGTTAGGGTAATTTTTTAATATTATGTATACCCTTAATTACCTGATTTACCTTTAACTATAGTAAATAAAATTTATCATAATTATTATGCATAATGCCTAAAAAAGTTTCTATTAACATAATTTGGACCTAATGACTATAAATATGGAATATATTTTTCAAAATTCCAAACATAGAAGTTTCAGTATTTAATTTAAAATTAATCTCGTTGTTGAGAAAATGGGTTCTAAAAGTTAAAACATTGCAAAAGATTGAAATGGTTTTACCTATGAATTCAATGTAAAATTGATGCTAATGACATACATTGTATTAAATGGTAAAAATATATTCTATTTATACTTTAAAACCATTAAATATTATAATTTAACCAAATAAATTATCTTGATGAAAATGTTGTTTTTAATTAAAATTTAGCGTATTTATACTATTCATGAAAATGAGAAAGTTATCAGAAAAATATAAAAAATTTATCCCAAGTAAATTTTTATATCCCTATTGCAATGAATAAGTTTATTTTGTCAAATTGATCTTATAACTGTGTCAAAAACTTGATCTATAGTGGGTGCGCCATCAAAAGGCGGCAAAACTGTATTTTTTGAAAAATACTTATTTTACCCAAAAAAAATTATTTTGTTCTCATACCATGTTCTATAATATGTGTAAGATTAATTATAATATTATAAAATTCAAAACTTGTTTAATAATATTAATAATGGCCAGTTCATAATAATATTATAAAAATATATCATTGTTTAGTGAAACACGGTATTGCATACAACACATGCTATTTAGGAAGGTCTCTCTTGCGTGAAACACAAGACAAGAATAGTGTTGCCTATACTACAAGCTAATATGGTGTTGTGTATAGTGCAAGATAATATTGGTGTAGCATACAACACAATACATCAATAAAATTAAGAAAATTATTTCACATAAAATCTCGGGGTGTTACATTCTACCCCCTTAAAATGAATTTCACCCTCGAAATTCGTCGGGGTTATAAATCGTTTACTATTTGAATGTTTCTTTTTCATAGAAACCCACATCATAAAAAGGAATACTACAACTTAATTTTAAAAACTAAATTATCAAATGTAACGGTTACCCAAATTAACTCATCACTGGGTTTCCACATAGGAGAACATAGGTGAAAACATTGATATAGAAGAGAAATATAACCATCATGTTTTCATGGAGAGTGGTAGAGAACATGTCTATGAAAAATCCAACAATCACATAGCCATAAATTTGTGATGATCTAAGGTACCATATGATTCATCGGATATGAGGGTTCTAGGACAAAGTTTTTGGTTTTCAAGATCATTTCCCTAAATTTCATGAATTTTTTCATAAGGATAAATACTTACTTGATTTTAGTTTAATATCATTGTTGGTCATTCCATGAAAAATTTCCACTTCATCTCTTATTTAAAGAAATGAAGTTGAATTTTTCATTCTTGAAGTGTTAGCAGATCATGCGATAGAATGATAGGTCATTCCATCTTTCTTTATCAAAAAAAGGTTATCACAAATTATTAAATATACATAAGTCCATCTATGGTGAGATTAACCATATATGATTCCAAAAATGGAATTATACTTAATCTAACATACCTCGTAATAAAATAAAACTAATTTCTACTAACCAGGGATTTCCTGTAGGCTAGTGGCAGGCGATAAAGGCCTATCGCACTTCGGTTGTGGGTTCGATTCCCACATCCTTATCCAATGCAATGGGTTGTCACTAGTCCTTCAGGTTATCCTTTTTCTAAACCTATAATATTATAACATTCCAGAAATAATATCATAAATTTCTATTATTAAACAATATTATCTGATGTTTAACTTAATCCATTCGAATCTTTAGTCTTATCCAAAATTCTTTTTTCCAATATCATAGTATAAAGAAAAATATTACTAGAGAGGTCATATACCAAGCATGTAAATACCATCATTTATCCCCCATATATCATAGGATATATCTTGTTGGTCAGATTCCAAACATGTGAATACCTTAATCATGTATTCTCTTGAAAACATGAATGTTGTCAAATGTTAACTCTTTCCACATACCAAAATCCCAAAATTTCTATATACTCAAACCATGATGTCACTTAGTCCTTATATCAGCCATGATCTCATTAATACTATCAAACATATTATTTTCTCATTATCCCTTCATTGTGCACATATCAACTTCTTTCCCAAAATATTTCAATCACTTTTCATGGTTACCGGTACCATTAAACATATACGTTCAAATACTCAAGGAAAAAAATTGTGTAACAATCCTTATATTTTACATTATTCCATAGTACCATACATTATTCTTGATAAACATGCAATCATTCTACTACCTTCTTAAAACACGGACCGAGCTTCTTTATTTTATTCCTCTACACTTCTTTCATCTCATATATCATTTGTAGTCTCTTCATCATCATCAACATAAATACTACCCATATGACCATGTTGATTCTCTTAATGATATTTTTTATTAGTGCATTGGTTTTCATAATGCCCGTACATTCCACATTTAAAACATTTAACCGTTTTTGATGTCTTAGAAATACCATTATCCTTGTCCATTTTGTTAACTGAACCTTTTCCTTTGTAGTTACTAGATTTGTGTCCTTCTATTCAAAACCCAAAGAATCTAGGGTTTCCCCGTCGCCGCTTCCTCCCCTTCCGTCTCGGGTCGGCTCAGACCTCCTCGGTGCTTGAACGGTGAGCTCGCGACGGAGTCCTCCTTCTATGGCGGTGTTGTGCGACCTCATGGGATCGGCTGCCTCGATGTTTCTCTACAGTGATGGCATTCTTCTCATCTCACTCCACCTTTGCTGGATAGGGTTTCCAAAGGCATCGTAGTGATGTTCTGTGGCCAAGATCCAATTTTCGCGTCTGAGGGTTGTTGCCTCATCTCCCATGAGTGTGGTGGGTGATCCTTTGTAGTCTCTGAGGAGTTCAGATGTAGAGATGAGATTTGGGTGTGGGATTGTGGTAGGTTCCGGTGATATATGTGTTCGGATGGTCTTCGACGAGTTGATGGTCTCTTTATCCTTGATTCCTGCTTTCTCTATTTGTTTTTGATGGATCTGTTGTTTGCGTTTTGGTTTTGGTTGAATCAGCGTTCGGGATATTGGTTCAGGAGGATTTGTGGTGTTTGGGTCAGCTATTTTGTTCAAGCTATTCATGTCTCTGGTGTCCTATGTCGGTTCTGATTTTGGATTCTAGTCGTGGATGGTGATTGCATTGATATTGATTTTTGATGTTGATTCTGAGTTGCTGAAGGTAGAGGAGTTGAACTTACTGGCTTTGTAAAGGTCCTATGGAGGTGTTGTGAATGAACATTGGGGGAATTCTCATAGGTCTGATATGATGTTTTTGATTTTTGTGTTGAATTCTATGAATTGGTGGAGGTATTGGTTGAATGCATTGAATTAGTGGCTTGATCTTTGTGGCATTCTGTTTGAGGTTGAGGGTCTTTGCATCTGTCTTACATGGTTTTTCTCTAGATGGGGTTTTGAGCAGTTGGTTTTTGTTTGGTCTTTGCTCTGGAATCAGATGTTTGAGAGGGTATGGCTTTTCCATCGGTTCCAGGCTCGTGTACTTATGCACGGGACAGTTAGCCGGCAGTGAGGAGTAGAAGGAGGCTGATCTTATTGTTTATGTTGCTAGGTGGGGATTTTCTATGTAGGCTTGGTGTTTTTTGGCCTTAAAATTTTGTTCGAGGGTGTTTTGATTTTCCTAAGTCGTGAAGTCATGTATGGTTTTTCACTTTTCCCTCAAAAGTGTTTGAATAATAAAAATTTAATTTTTAGTCAGCCAAGTCAGGAAACTTACCAAAGTTTAGATTATTGATCAGGTTATGATATTGTTGATTAAGGATAATAAGTATGCTTTGCCTTACAAATATCGTTTCATTTGGTTTCTTAGGAAGAATATCATTCCATTTTCCATCATATTCTCCATTAACATGAAACTTCATGTTTCCAGCCATTTTCTAAAACTCAAAAAGGAATAGTGTGAGAGGCAAAAATCATGCTAGGAAAACAACATAATAAAGGGGGTGTACCTTCAATATCTAACATCTTAGGTTTAATTCTAAGATCATTACCATAATTCTCGGACTATAACCTATACTTATACTTAACCTTAGAGACATCCCTAGACATACCTTAGAAATAACTCTAGGGAACTCACTAAAGTTTTTACATCCTAGTTTCTAAAGGCTAACTAATCCTTCACTATGTTACCAATTATAGAGACCCAATGCTTGACGTACAAATACATTACATTACTTTTGAGGAATACATGATACATGACAAAAATAGACGCCCAAAGACCGTATTAGTTTGGTGTCTTTGAAAACTCAAAATATAATCTTCTAATCATAGTGAAAGATCTTCAACATCTCTCATAAATATCTTCCCCTTTTTTTCTTACCTAAAACCTTTCTTTATATCCTAGGGAAAAGAAAACATAAAAGGGTGAGCTCAAATGCTTGGTAAGGGTAAACATGGAGAACATAAAACAATCCATAAACATTTGAACATAAAAACATGAACATAAAACATGAGTAATGACATAAATCTTGGCAGTACATAAGACAATGATCACAAAGGAACATTAATCATGATAAAATAGCATAGGAATAAAACATGTAATTTTGTAAAACCTTTAAGCACGTGATATGATTTCCATAGTAGCCAAGGCATTTCTTCCAAGACCATCATAGTAGACAAGGTCCATTGTTGAACCGAGTTTACTTGTCATTCCAGCCCTGTATTACTGAACTGGATTTACTTTCTGTTCCAGCCATGTTTATCTCATGAGATATAAATCTTTACCCAATGCATTGGAGGTAGATATAGGTCTCACC
The DNA here is from genome assembly GCA_963277665.1 of Viscum album. NCBI lineage: Eukaryota > Viridiplantae > Streptophyta > Magnoliopsida > Santalales > Viscaceae > Viscum > Viscum album. Next base: position 620,291,171 of record OY728128.1, read on the forward strand.
CATCTCATAATGAAATCATTATTTCGTGTGCCACAAAATAAACATAAATCATTCATCATAACCCAACGAATAAAATGGGTTTCATAAACATCATCCCATCATAACATAATCCATATAAAACAATGGATATAATTTCATCATAAACAAAATCAAACCATGTAAAAAATTGAGACATTATTCTTGAAACATAACCATATTGAAGAATTTCATTATAGATGGATAATAGTTTTGATAAAACACATGAAATGAATTCTTGAGGAAAATATCCTTTCTTCTTTCAAATGATTTTCTTTTCTTAAAATGACATGCAATTTTAAAAGAAATTAATTTTGATGAAAATACTCATGAAATCTTGTATAGGAGGCTTCATGTAAATAAGGAATTATGAAACTGTAAAAATCGGTTCATGTCATATAAGTTAAAAAAACATTCTTCTCGTACTTTTGCCGAAAAAGTCAAAAAGTACCATGTATGGTAAACAAAAGAAAGATTCATTCCATACCATGTGGTAGAAGTCAAAAGGGGTAAAAATGAAATTAAACATACATTAATGAAAAGTAAACATTTTATGAAATAATTTTTTAGAAAACATGGAAATGGATGATAAACATAACCCTAGTAAGTACTTACAAATAAACAATCCTGGATAAGAATGAGATTGGAATAATTATCCCTTACCTTTTGTCCAATTTCATTTATATGTGTCCGAGACTCCTATATTATGGGTTTAAATATATTATTAACTTGTAACAGAACCATAATAATATTTATGATATCATATATGATTCACTTGTGACTTTATATTACCCATTCATTTGTCAAATCCATGTTAAAGCAGTGTTTTGGGTAAAATCGTTTCAATTGTCGTACGTGTTTTGACTTGTAATTATTCATATGATTACATAGACCATGATTACTTACTTCCAGAAAATAAAACATGATTTATATATAATATATTCAGAATATAATATATATATATATATATATATAATAGATCGATAAATGGAATGAAATACATCGTTCATGGAGACGGTAGGTCGTACGTATGCATGAACGTTGTTTTTCATTTCCGTATTAAATTGAATGGAAGTAAGTAAATAACATATACATAAATATAGTATAATTATAATGTCATATATTTAATGATTATTTATTATATATATTTTATAATCATTCTTGAATGGTTATCTTGGAGAATGAATCTCATCGTGTCGTGGAGACGGTAATCTGTACGTACGCACGAACGATGATATCGTTCCCATAATTATTGAATGGAATTAGAGTGGATGATATAATATCTTAGAATCAGTATGATGTTATAATAATCATATATATTTATTATTCCCACAATTATATCTATCTAAGTATGGTGGTGGTAGAAAAACATATTACACCACGGCATGGAGACGGTAAGCAGTACGTATGCGCGCGCGGTGATTTTGTTTTTCATAGGATGGATAGAAGGTGAAATAGGGTTGTTTCATATTTATAATAACCTATCAGTATATTAGTTATACTGATGTTATTACTTTATAATGAAACAACTCAAAAGGAGGAAGTAGAATACTAAAGAAACTTGAAAGAATCGGTAAAAGAGATTACCCCTTCCTCGACGTGCCTCTTTTAAACTTCTTCTTAGGGCACTGGAGTTGGTCTTTTGAGAGGACCAGAACCTATATAATATAACTATAAGGGTTGAGAAGAAAAATTTTCTGGGTTTGTCCAAGCTTGAAGGATCAAGATTTAGTGAAGAGGAGATGGAAGGGGTTCCCTTTTATAAGAGAGGAGAGGGGCACTTTTGGAAACCTCAAAATATTAATTTATAATAAACTCAATCCCCATATAAAAACATCCAAAATTACTGACATTTGAAGATGAGATGAGATAGGGTTGTAATCTCATCATCCAATAAAATTTAGACATGTTGGGAAATTATTTTTAAGACCCTTATGGCCCCTTCCCTCCCGGCTCTCCCCTTCTTGCTCTCGGCTCGGCCTAGGGTTTCCTCGTGAAATCCTCTGTTGCGGGGTCAGCGGTGCGTCTGAGCATCGTTTTCTTCCCTTTCTCCCCTCTTTGCACCTATTATATCCTTCTTCCTCTTCACAATCATTGTGGCAGTGCGTCTCTTCAGGTGAAAGTCTCTCAAGCGGTTTTGTTGGTCCGGCAAAGGTGTCTCTGTGGAACCCTTGGCCGCTTCTGACCTGCTCTGACCTCAGGTTCCACCATGTCTCTCCAAGTTGGAGCTGGAGCGATGGTAGTGTTGTGGTTTTGGGTTATGGTTTGATGGTCAATGGTTTTTTCAGTCATCCCTAGGTTGGACTACTCTGGTTTTTTACTTTGGATTCTTCCTCTCTGTGGTGCTGTCATCAGGAGCCATCGGCCATTTTATCCCTGCCCTAACCTCAAGTTCCTCTACTCCTCTCCGAGTTGGATCAGGAGTGGTAGTTCCAAAGAGGTTTTGGGAGGTGGTATTGGTGGCCAATGGTTCTCCTCTCTCCCCCTGTATTAGTTTGGTTCTTTTCTACTTCGGATTCTCGGATCTCTTTTTCATATTTTCGCTGAAGGTTCATTTATTCTTCCATGTATGTGGTTTTGTTTTCTCGGTGGATACGATGATCTCCAACGATCTGTGTGAGGTTCGGAAGGTGACGACGACAGTGGTTCTTGGATGGTGATGTCGACCGTGGATTTTCTTCTTGTTAAAATGGTAACTATCATTTTAGGTTTCGGTCTTCAGTGATTTTCTGGTGTGGTGATGGATGTCTGCGTCGATGGTCGGCGATGGTGGAGCGAAGACGGAGTGGTTTTTTCTATGATAGGACCGTGTTGGGATGACCTCCGTCGGTGTGGCTCCAGCAGGGATGGATGACGATGGTGATTTCAATCTATTTTCTTAATGATGATGGTGGTTGGACGATGGGTGACAGGCTGACGCGGGTGCCTCATGGTTCGTGGCCACCTTGGGTTTGGCGTTAATTTTTTGAATTTCAAACTCTATTTCTGGTTTTTGGTCTTGGATCCCGCCTGATGTATATGGTTACCGCTTTCCCTTAAACTGGTTTTCATAAAATCAAATAAAAATATAAATATTAGTAGTAGTAGTTGGGAAATTATTTTAAACCATATCAATTTGATTTATCCTTATTTAATCTATTTAACCTTATTTGTGGTAATAATATTCTAAATTTTAAATTGTTATAAATACTTACTTATGTGCTGTTAATTGTCCATAATTGGATACTTTATGACATTGAAGACCATATAAATTTCATTTTATAATTTTTAAATATTTTTGTGATTTTTAAACAATTTAATAATATGTTATTTTTATAAAATATCAATAGTGTCGATTTTGACACTATTCATTTATTTGAATTTAAATAAAATCCACACAGAATATATGTTCGAACAAAAATATTTAATATATTCCTAACATGTCATAATTCTCTATAAAATTAGTGGAGAGCATTAATTAGTTCATATAATATTTATTTTACTATTTTTAAAACAATTTATTTGATATTTCTCTTAATAAAATAATTACTACAACATTTTTGTATAATTATTTAATATACTTATTTGTTTCATAAAAATTAAAAATAAAATACTATGATGAAGATAAATCTAATAGATTTCATAAGAATACTTTTAGTAGAATTTATCTTCTAAAACAACCAACCATTAAAATGTTATCTTTATTAAAGTATGAAGGTGACAACTTTGACATCATTTAAAATAAAATAATATAAATGTCATAATATGTTTTATAAGGCTTCAACTAGACCACAAGTCAACCCATTGATGTTTAGGGTATATATATACTCGACTAATAAGGTTTGGTAAGGTTTCTGGTACTTTTTATGGGTATTATTATTTTAATAAAAACTATATTATTGATTTTTCACTAAATAAATAATTTCTACATCATTAATGTATAAGTTATTAAGGTAATTATATATTTCATAAAAAACACAAATAAATTACCATCATGAATAAATGAATTTTATCTTTCAAATGACTATTTATAATGGAATTTATATTCAGTATAATCTTACATTAAAAATACTTTAATTATTAAAGTTTGAGTGAGACATATTTCACTTTCTTTAAATAAAACAAATTAAAGGTCTTAATCACATCCAAGTGGGTTACAAAAGATACCATTTCTACCCATTTATATTTTATGAAGAAATATAATCATCCAATTATATTAATACAAGTGTTAGGGTAATTTTATAGTATTATTTTTTACCCTTAATTACCTGATTTACCTTTAACTATAGTAAATAAAATTTACCGTAGTTACTATTCATAATGCCTAAAAAACATTTCCTATTAACATAATTTGGACCTACTGATTCCAAATATGGAATCCATTTTTCCAAACTCAAAACACTGAAGTTGCAGTATTTAATTTAAAATTAATCCCACTATTGAGAAAATAGGTTCTAAAAGTTAAAACATTGCTAATGATTGAAATGTTTTTACCTATGAATTCAATGTAAAATTAATGCTAATGTCATACATTATATTAAATTGTAAAAATATATTCTATTTGTACTTTAAAACCATTCAATATTATAATTTAACCATATAAATTATCTTGATGACAAAATTTGTTTTTAATCAAAATTTAGCGTATTTTTACTATTCATCAAAATATGAAAATTATCAGAATAATATTAAAAATATATCCCAAGTAAATTTTTATAACCAAATTTCAATGAATAAGTTTATTTTGTAAAATTGAACTTATAACTATGTCAAAAACTAGATTTACAGTGGGTGCTCCATCAAAAGGCGGCAAAACTGCATTTTTTGAAAATTACTTATTTTACACAAAAAAATTATTTTGTTCTCATACCATGTTCTAGAATATGTGTAAGATGAATGATAATGTTATAAAATTCAAAATTTTTCTAATACTATTCATAATGGCAAGTTCATAATAATATTATAACAATATATCGTTGTTTAGTGAAACTCAATATTGTGTACAACACACGCTATTTAAAAAGGTCGCCCTTGCATGCAACACAAGCCAAGAATAGTGTTGAGTATACTATAAGCTAATAAGGTGTTTCATATAGTGCAAGAAAATTTTGGTGTAGCGTACAACACAAGACATCAATAAAATTAAAAAGATTATTTTTCATAAAATATTGGGGTGTTACAGGAGCCATCTGATACGCAGGTGTAGATATCGGTGTCGTCCCGGGGTACAAGTCACTGTAAAAGTCCACCTATCTGCGAGAAGGTAAACCCAGAACATCATCAGGGAAGACATCTGCGTACTAGTCCACCACTATAGGATAACTTGGACTCTCCAAATCAACCGTTCTGAGGGTAAGGCTAGCCAACTAATTAGTGATCGACTGCACTCTCCTCCGGATAAGTCCATCATGTGCTGCAAAGGCTCCTTTCTCACCAGTGAAGGTAAGCCTAGTCCCATCCATGCAGACACACCACACATTGGGCCTAATACAGTCAATTTGAGCATGGACTATAGATAACTAGTCTATAACCAAGATGATGTCATAAAGCCTCGACGCTGCTACTAGGTGATCCCAGCCGAAGCTCTCACCTCCTATAGTAAGCTCGTACTACCAGCACTAGTGCGTAATCGTCAAATCTACTCCTGTAGGAGTCTCTAGCCATAAGTATCAAGCCAATGGCTCTGTTGGAATCTTTGATCTCTGAACAAGGGTAGTGTCAATAAAAGAATAACTGGAACATGTGTCTATAAGTATTGTAGTTAAGGTGGAGTAGACACATATCGTACCTTGTATCATCTCTAGAATGCCATGGTCGTAGGCCTTAGGTGCCTGTAGCTGAGCTCGCCCATGTCCTCCTGCTCCCTAAGGTCGGGGTGGACCTCCTGGTGGTGGTGGTGGTAACATCTCGAATCATCACCCACCACCAGTTGCGAGACCATCTCCTCTTCCATATCTGCTTGCTCCCTACAGACCTCCTCAGTCGAACCTTTATCTCTGCCTAGGCAGTCCTTCGATCGTTTGTTGATCATCTGTCTAGCGGGTCAGACAGTCATGAGTCATGTGACCCTGCCTGTCGCATGCATAACACTGCCCGCTCCTGGCATGACTGGCTCTGCCTCGGGTGCCCCGCACAACCGACCCTGAATCCTATGGTCTTCCACCAGTAGTCCTGGTCCTTTTAGACCTTTGTGTCATATGTCTACTGCCAGCTAGAGAAGACTTCGCTACGTGATGACTAGTAGTGGGTCTCGCTGCTGGTGACTGCTCGGAAAGGAAACTCTCCACTAAAAGGTCTTGCTCTAACACCCCCGCCTACGTCGGGATGCTAAGTGAGATCATCGAAGCCCTAATCTCCCGCCTGAGTCCTTGCTCGAATGTCTGAGCCCTGAAGAATGGGTCCCACACCATATCTGTGGAGTAGCATGAGAGGTCAGTGAACCTCACTCAGCACTGAGCCACAGTCATGTTGCCCGGCTGTAGATGAAGTATCTCTTGAATGCGCACTGCACGAAGAGTTGTGGGGACAAACTCTACTCAAAACAGGCTCTCGAAGTTTTCCAGAGAATTGCCACCTCGTCGTGAGCCTGGAGAATCAAGCTCCACCATCTGCCTGATGTTGTCTATAGAAGGCTGGTGGCAAGGATCTCCATGAGATCAGCTGGTGTCCCTACCAGTCGAAAGACTCTCACCACAGCCTCCAGCCAATCCTCAGCCGCATGTGGGTATGTCTCTCCCCTAAACCTGGGTGACCTCTAGCGTTGGAACTTGTGAAACTCACTCAAGAGGCGTGCACCATCTGCTACTAGGGCTGGTGGCATCAGTGGCCCAACAGGTAATTGTACCACTGCTACCTCCGTTGGTGCCTCTATTGGAAGAGAGCCCTACACTGAGGCCTCGTTGCTCAGTGGGCTATCAGTGTGTACAATATCCAAAACCCTAGATGACTGTCTGCATGGAGGCATCCTGAAAAGAAATAGGTTTTCCACAGTCATTATGTTATACCTAGTGAGCTGACTCAAAGGGGTCACAATGAAAACTCTTCAAAACACACATGCAACTAGTGTTTTCATGCACTGAGTTAGAAATCATAAGTCAGCGTCCTGGTGTATGGATACGTTAGTCGCTGCACCAACACTGGATTCCCTAAACTGATAACCACACTCTATAACATAACATTATTTCCATTAAAAAGAAATATCAGAGTCATATGTTCTACGGTAGAACCGACTCATCTGATACCAATTTGTCATGACCCATCCCTCGGGGTCCGTGCCGTGACTACCCCATGCCCACCTTCCATAGGCTAGGGAATGGAGACTAGCACCGAAGGCGTATTCACTAAAAATGGAAAGAAATTGCCTTTATAACCTGTAAACACATGCAACCATGCACACAAAAAGATAAGAACTCAAGTAAACTGAATAGTAAATAGAGTAAGTACAGTAAGTAAAAGGGGCCAGAATACATGCCAAACTAGAAAGTACAAGAAAATGAAAGTATAAGTAAACTAGAACAGTTCTTGTGATCACCCACCAAGGATCCTACCTGAAGGGTAGGTACAGCTCTCAAACGGTCGTCTATGTGGTACGCCTCGTCTATGGTCCACCTCCGAGCTACCTCCAGTCCTGGTAATCTCGTCCTCTGTCTGCGTTGTTCGTCGTCTTCACTAAACACAACTAAGTACAGGCATAGCCCATTCAGGGATGAGTATAAAAATACTTAGTAGGGACCCCAATACCCTCAAGGTCTCACCAAATCCAAAAAGGATAAACCAAAAAGAAAGGAAACAACTGATAACCCTACGTAGGTATATGCCCATACATATACCTTAGTTATCAAGTAAACTCATCTCAATCATGAGGAAAACACATAGTCCAAATCCAAATCCCCAAGCTCAACTGTTCCACAAAGGAAGAAATACCATGAAGGAAAGTACCACACAGGTACGCCACACAGAAGAATACCATCAAGAAATTACCAGGAAGGAAAGTACCACATAGGTATAGACTCAGCTAACACCAGTTATAACTTAGGTATTGTAGTAGAGATGATTAGATGTAACTAACTAATCATCTTACTCTGTTAAGTGGCAGACCCATGAAGGATCACTAATCATCATCAGACCCACATAGGATCTCTAGGTGCTGACCCACACAGGATCGCTCGGTGCTGACCCACACAGGATCACTCGGTGCTGACCCACACATGATCGCTCGGTGCTAACCCACAAAGGATCACTAGGTGATGACCCGTACAGGATTGCTAGGTGCTGACCAACACAAGATCACTCAGGTAGTCCTGCATGGAAACCTAGAGTGGTTACATGTAGGACCCTCAATCACAGACCCACGAATGATCTCTTTTTCAAGTCACAGCCAGTTACTGGGTTCTCGTGCTAATCTTTCTCGTCTTCAAGAGGGTCTGCTCCTCAATCCACTAGTCGATACTCCAACTGCCACCATGTCCCATGAAGAAGTATCTCAAAGGACCGCCACGTCATAGGGGTCTCAACGCAACAGACGGTGCATCAATCAGATGCATGGTCGGTAAGTTATTAGCCTTTTAGTCCTAGGGGCCCGGTTGGATTCATGCTCAATCCAACCCGACTGTATCCCAACATTATCCAAATATCATGTGGGTATACTAAAGGGACCATCTCGCTCCAAGGTTTACAACACCATTGAGGGTTTGTAAAATAGATTTTTGGTGTCAATGTTATGGCTGAAAGAGCGTAAATGAATTGAAGTGGGTCCGAGTCCAGTCCGACCCGGTCGGGCTGACCCGCCCCGGCCCGGGTGGCCCTTCCTGGGCAGCGGCCCACGGGGCGGCGGGGCTACCGCAGAGGCCACAGGTGTCCACGAGAGTCGTGGGGTGGTGTGAGGCCATAGGTGTCGTGGGGCAGCGTGAGGCCACAGGAGTCGCAGTGTGGCAGAGGCTGCGGGTGTCGCGGGGGCGGCGTGAGGCCACGGGTGTGGCGGGGCGGCGTAAGGGCCACATGGCGGCGGGGCCGCAGGGGTGTTGTGGTCACGGGGTGGCAAAGGACATGGAGACACGGGGGTCGTGGGGTGGTGACGTCGCCATTGTTGCGGTCGGCGGTGGTGCAGGCCGCCATTCTCCGGCCCCACTGAGGATAACATGTCGTCCTCCTCCATCGTGAAGAACACAACAAAATGAAGAACAGCGGAGGGGCCAGACCATGTTTGTTTGTCATGCACCCTCCGCGTTAGAGTAGTAGCAAGTGGCTCAATAAAATATTGATTGAAGAACGTCAAACCCTACAACCTCCCGCAATTATTATTCCCAAAACCAAAAAAGAAAACATCCATATATCAACTAATTAGAGAGTCGAAGTGCGTTCTTTATTTTAGAAGGGAAGAACATGGGAATATATAATCATACACAACTAAACCCCTACCTCATTTGTTTGTTGTAACGTCCCAGATCCAGGTGTCACTCAACGGGTGCCCCGAACCCAGTTGTTCACATGACCTCAAGCACATTTCCCCAAATGCCAGAGGATGCCGACTAGCAGCGAGGGCCCAAGTCTGATAGTGGGAAAACAATGCCCTCATTTGTCAAAGTGTAGCACAGCGGAAAAGATAAATAACATACAATAGCAGTGGAAGTAATAAACAATACACATTTAAAATGGACAATTGCAGTAAAAGATAGCCAACAGTTATATAGATAATGATGCAACATACCTCTAGTTCTAAGAAAACAGCCATAACATGTTACACAACAATATAGTACAATACAATACAGCTCAAGTACAGGTACAACAAAACAAAACAGAACAGCTGGTAGCATCGCGAGACTAAGCTCGGTCTAATTCTCCCCTAATCCTCAGCAACAATCAAGTACCTATATAGGGACCCTTTCCCTTATCCATACCTGCAGAAATGTAAACTGTTTGGGGACGAAGACATGACCCCAAACAGGGTGTGAAAAATGAATCCCAGTAGGCACCCACCAAAGGCCTGTGCCCAACTGTGTAAAAATATGCAACAACAGTGTGCAGTAGTAAATGCAATAAACTAAGCAGTACTCAAAAGTAACTAACTACTAGTTATATTTCCATTTAAACATTCATTTAATCCTTCAATTTAAGATACCACAGCAGTGATTATTCTAAGTAAACAGTCAATGTCCTCATACATGCCAACCTTACCCTCAGGTATAAAGAATTGAAACACTTAGGTATCTGCCCTCAGGCATATCAGATATTTCCCTCAGGCGTACGAAGTGTCTCCCTCAAGCATTGAGTCAATTTCCCACAGGAATCCCGAATATTTCCCTCAGGCTAAAATAACCACTGCCCTCAGGCTAAGTTGAACACTTCCCTCAGGATAAAGTAACCAGGCCGAGCCCAAAGCACAAACATGAAATTTACATACAAATCCTTTCAAGGAAAAAGTAATGAAAAATATAAACATGACATACCCTCGGGTATCCTAGCCAAACGGCAAAACAGAGGAACGCACCCCCGGGGTGGTCCTGGATCCAAGCAGTGATCCCAAACAACAGTTTATTATCACATTCAATTACCTATATAATTATAGGTATTTAAAACATCCAAGTCATCAGCCACACGACACCCCAACGTGGGTTTGTAGTATAATGGTACACACAAATGCACAGCAGTTGGAATTTAAACACCAAGCCACCTACTTCGATCGCCCCTGATTGGCATACGCGAATAATGCTCCTCGAATCACCCATGAACAACGTAGATCTGAGGTAAAAGAAATCTCGTTCAAACATAAATAACTTCCCTTATAAGAAGAATTGGTTATAATGGTTCCAGGAGAAGGAAAGGCTTACCCGTACGATTCCAATGAGATCAACGGAGGCGGAATCGGATTCCCGGTGCTCGCTCGAGTGATCTCAAAAGTTCCGGCCATCTCTCCCAATCCCTCCTCCGGTTCTAAGCCTTCCCTGTGAACAAGGGAGGCTACTTCCCATTTTAAGTGAAAAAAACAGACTACACGGCATGTACTATTGACTACACGGCGTGTACTTTCAATTTTTTAATTGTTCCTATGGAGGCTTCTTTCCACCATGACACTATTCATCAGTCGACATGAGTACACAACATGTAATCCATGAGTACACGGCGTGTATTGTCGCTCAGCTGGCAGCTGCCTACACCACCTTACTATTTGCTTGTTGACTAACTACACGGTGTGTACATACCGAATACACGGCGTGTAGTTGGTTTTTACGCGTTTCATCGCCCACAAGGCTACACACCCTGTGTACTCATCCCACACGGCCAAAGTACACAGAGTGTAGAAAATTACATGGCGTGTACCAACTAAAAAGAAATTTTTCCACATTTTCCTTATTTTTCTCAAAAACACTTAAGGAAAAGAGAAAGGAAGAAACTTGTACCCCAATAATAAGAACCGGTTTCTTACAAACTCCCCCCCCCCCCTTAAAGCAATTCATCCCCAAATTTCCCTTCCAAGGGTGGCGAAGATAAAGATCCGAACAACTCCGGCCACTGAGAACGTACGTCGGTCTCCCGCTCCTAGGTTTCATCCTGCACTCGGCCATGCTGCCATAGCACCCGTACGAGAGGAACTGACCGACCTCGGAGATCCTTTGTTCTTCTATCCACGATACGAATTAGATGCTCCTTAAAGGACACATCGATCTAAAGCTAAACCTCATCTAGATGAAAGATGTGAGATGGGTCTGAATGATAACGGCACAACTGACATATATGGAAGACGTCGTGCATGGCTCGGTACCTCTATGGTAACTGCAACCGATAGGAAACTGGACCGACTCTCTCCAGAATCTCAAATGGCCCCATATACCTTAGTGAAATTTTACCATGTCTCCTGATCCGCCTGTGTCCCGACCTCGGTGAAACACGCAAGAAAACCTGATCCCCGACCGTGAACTCCAAGGGTCGTTTGTGGCGATCAGCATAAGATTTCTGACGAGACTATGCAGTAGCCATCCGCTTCTGAATCAACTGGACCTGCTTAGAAGTCTCCTGCACGAGACGTGGTCCCAGTAAAGCTGCCTCACCTACCTCTAACCAGCACAAGGGTGATCGTCATGGCCTACCATATAAAGCCTCATAAGGTGCCATTTAAATATTTTTTGGAAAACTATTATTATAGGAAAACTCGACTAGAGGTATATGTTTCTCCCAAGAGTCCCCAAAGTCTAGGATGCATGCACACATCATGTCCTCAAGCACCTGTACAGTACGCTCTGACTGGCCATCAATATGAGGGTGGTAAGGTGTGCTCAGAAGCACCTGTGTACCCAATGCCCTCTGAAAACTATTCCAGAAACGAGACGTAAAATGGGCATCCCTATTTGAAACAATAGAACTAGGGACCCCATGAAGACGTATGACCTCTTGGATTTACAGCTTTCCGAGCTCGTCAACACCGAAGGTCTCCTTGATTAGCAAAAAGTGAGATACCTTCATGAGTCTTTCCACAACAACCCAAACGGCATCATTGCCTCGAGGTGACCTTGGAAATCCAGTCATGAAGTCCATCTCGACATCATCCCATTTCCACACTGGAATGGGTAACTGTTGTAACAGTCCGACTGGCCTCTGATGCTCCGCCTTTACCTGCTGATAGGTGGAACATCTTGTAACAAAACCAGCTACCTCTCTCTTCATACTTGGCCACCAATACTGACGTCTCGAGTCACGGTACATTTTGGTAACTCTGGGATGAACTTCCCAAGCTAAAGCATGAAACTCTCGCATTAGCTCCTCACGTATATCCCCTGGAACCCACAATAGTCCATGGAAACGCAGTACCTCATCATCGCCTATCGTCCAACTAGGAGGAGGGTCCTCACTTTCCACCGACTCCCGTAGAACTAGGCCTTCCGAATTAGATATTTGTCTCATCTTCACTCTATCCAGGAGGGTAGAAGTAACAACTAAAGATGAAATATAGGTTTTCCCCTGACTGTCGTGCACCTCCAAATGCATCTCAGAGAACAAGTCCATAAGCTGCCACTCACCAATGGCCTCCTGCACTGCCTGTATCTGATTCCTCATGCTCAGTGCATCAACTACCGCATTACCTTTACCAGGTGTATAGGCAAGCTCAAAATCAAAGGACTGAAGGTATTTGACCCACCTTTGCTTCCTCTGATTCAAGTCACGCTGAGTAAATATATACTTGAGACTTTTGTGGTCGGTGAAAACCACAAAATGCTCTCCTAAGAGATAGTGTCTCCAACAGCGTAACGCATGAACAACTGCATCCAACTCGAGGTCATGCATCGGGTAATTCCTCTCATGTGTCCTCAACTGCCGAGACACATACGCAACAACTCGATCGCCCTGCATCAACACAGCTCCCAGCCCAATACCTGATGCATCACAGTAAACTGTATAGCTCTTTCCATGCTCTGGAAGTATCAGGACTGGTGCTAATGTCAACCTTCCTTTCTAGTCCTGAAAGGCTTCCTCACAAGCCTCTGACCAAACAGACTCCACACCCTTCTTATTCAAACCCGTCAACGACATTTCTAAGCAGGAGAAGTCCTGTATGAAGCATCTTTTGTAACCATCCAGCCCCAAGAAACTATGTATCTCAAACACGTTCTTAGGCTGCTCCCAGGAAACTACTACTCTCACCTTCTTTGGGTCTACTGTAACTCCTGCCTCTGATATGATATGACATAGTAAGTGAATCTGGTCCATCCAAATGTGGCACTTTGAGAGCTTAGCATATAGCTGATGCTCTCTCAGTGTACTCAAAACGATCTCAAGATGGGTGGCATGGTCGTGTCAAGTGTGAGAGTACACCAAGATTTCGTCCATGAATACTACCACGAAATAATCCAAATAAGGATGGAACACTCAATTCATTAGAGCCATGAAAACTACCGGCACGTTCGTGAGTCCGAACGACATAACCAAGTACTCGTACAAACCATATCTGCTCCGAAAAGCTGTAAGCGGTATATCTGATGGTCTAACGCGTAACTGATGATATCCCGATTTCAATTCAATCTTCGAGAACACTCATTCACCTCGAAGTTGATCAAAAATATCATCAATCCTCGGCAAGGGATATTGGTTCTTGACCATAAACTGGTTCAGCTTCTGATAATCCACACATAGTCTGAGGGTACCATCCACCTTCTTCGCAAAAAGGACCGGAGAACCCCAAGGAGAAGTATTGGGTCAGATAAAACCCTTTGACTGTAACTCCTCTAACTATCTCTTGAGCTCTTGTAACTCAGGTGTATCCATCCTATAAGGAGGAATGGATACCGGTGCCACTCCTAGCACAAGCTCAATAGAGAAATCCACCTCACGCTCTGGAGGTAGACCTGAAAAGTCGTCAGGGAAGACATCCCTGAAACGATCAACCACTGGAGGGAAGCCCTTCTGACAAGTTTCCTGGTCATCCCGATATAAACTCGCAATTTGGGCTGTGACTCCACCTCACCCATGATGCTCTGGTCCAGCTTGACTCACCTGAACATCCCACTCACCCTTGTATAGAAACTCTCCACCCTCTGGTGACGTGAAACGCATCCTGCGATGATAGTAGTCTACAAAGGCTCTAAAGGAAACCAACCAGTCCATCCCAAGAATGACATCATATCTCGTCATCTCCAAGACATAGAGGTCCCAAATAAAGTGACACCCACCAACCTCTAGGGGGCACTCCATGCACTGACGCACACCAGCCGTTCTAGTTCCCAATGGAGTGTCTAGCGTCATAACAGCAGAAGAAAAATAAACACAGAGCCCAAGGCTCTCCACAACGGGAAAAGATATGAAAATATGTGTAGCACCCTTATCAAAAAGTAATGAAGATAAAACAGAAGCTACTAGAATAGTACCTCTGATAGTAGAAGGTACGGGATCCTACTCCTGTTGGGTCTGTTGCACTGCATATGTCTGCCCAGTGTCGCGGCACTGCGGCACAGTCTGGCTACCCTGAGCTGTCCCGCCCTGCTACCTCTAAGATCCTGGTGTCTGGCTACCACTGCCACGACCACCATCTCTACCTGTACGCCCTGACATATTCCAGTTTCCTGACTGGTAAGAAGCTTCTGGTCCCGCTCCCACTCATGGAGTCTGCACAGAACCCCTCTCACTAGCCACTGGTAGAAACGCCCTGCAAAAGCACTGCAGATGACCCATCTTTCCGCACGCTCGGAACTCCACTGAGTCATGTGGACACTACGGTCTCTTGTTCCCCTCTTTACCACACTGGTAGCATATGACTTAACCACCTGAAACATTCTTCTAGCAGGTACTACCACCGTGAGAGAAGTACATATGTCTCTTCCTCTTCCTGGTAGAAATAGTACCAGAAACTGGTGTCGAACCGCCCTGGCCCACACCACTAGCCTCCCGAAGGTTCCTCTATGTAATCAGCACCTGGTTCACAATCGCATGTACTGTAGGCAACCTGAAAACATTCCCCAGTGCTCGGATGTCATATCGAAGACCATCTTCAAAGCCTCTGGCCCTCAATGTCTCATCACCCACTAGAACGGGTGCAAAACACTGAAGCTCGGTGAAACGAGCAGAATAATCCATCACCGACATAGTGCCCTGTTGTAGATTCATGAACTCTCGAGATCTATCTGCCCTCAGCATCTTTGGGAAGAATAAGTCATAGAAATCTGTCTAAAAATCTTCCCACTCCATGTCTCTGTGATGCTCAGACGGAGTGGTAACATCCCACCACCTCTTGGCGGAATCACGCAGCATGTAAGTAGCAAGCTTGACCATCCACCCTGGAGGTGTCTCAAGGTGCTCGAAAATAGTCTGCATAGACCCCAACCAAGACTTCGCAGCCTGTGGTCCGCCATCCCCTGAAAACGTAGGCAGATGCTGCTATTGGAAGATACGAGTCTGTTCTACCATAGATGTGGTAGCTGGCAGTGCTCCCTGAAAGGTCTGCATGAACCGCATAAAGCCTTCATAGAACTGCGCATCTTCTCCTGTGTTCGGTATAACGACTGGCATCGCATCTGGCTCTACTAGAGGATCCACCGGTAGCCTATGGCCCACCATCTCTGAAGTATAATCGTTGCTAGTCTCCTGGAAAACAACACATGGTTGTCTCAGCAGCATGACTCTACAAGGTCAAATGCACACCTTATATCCAGATTATCAAAGATTGAAAACAAAGGGACCAAGAAGGAAACAAGAGGAAGACGACATTTCAAGATTTGAAAAACAAGACTACACGGCGTGTATAATGACTACACGGCGCGTACCTGACTTTTTTTCCCCTGCCTGGGTCCTTCTACATGGACAATCCCACACGGTCTCCCACTAGTAAGGACTACACAGTGTGTCCCTCAGGTACACGGTGTGTTCAAGAAGAGGTAACATTGACCCGTGTTTGTTAGCTACATGGCCAGGTCCCCAGGTCAGACTACACGGTGTGTTCCATGGTGGACACAGCATGTATGTCTCAAGGTCTCCTCCGTCTGTGTTATTAGTTACATGAGCGGACTCCGGGTCAACACTACATGGCGTGTACATACAGTACGCGGCGTGCTTTTCCCAAAACTTTCCCTACCTTGTGTCCCCGCCCACACGGTCTATGACGCAGAGAGAGTCTACACGGCGTGTACTTAGGGTAAACGGCGTGTACGTAAAAAGTTTCCATTTATTCCCAAATAGAAGAACACACGACATGTGTCTGAGGAACTACACGGCGTGTATCCTGGGTTTTCTGGACAGTAAGCCTCAGATACTACTCCGGTACCTGGAAAATACCAAAAAAACAACACCTAAGTTCCAAATTCTGATCTGTGAGGGCCCATACTCCCCGTGAATCAATGTTTGGCATCGTATACATATTATACCAAGATAAACAGTCAATGATCCACCAAATTCCGGTCATTGAGGGTCCATACTCCCCAAAAACCAAAGTTTGGTGTCCATTCTATCAACAGACTCACACAAAAATACCTTATCACATAGCAGGTATTTATCAAAGCAGCTAACACAACAGCATGCTTTTCTAGCACAACAATTATCACAACAACATGCAAGTTCTAATGCGCCTACATGGCATGGAATTATTCATGGCATGTGATTTCTAGCATGTTCCTAAATGATGCATGAGATGGCATACCCTCATCTCATCGGGTTGAAACTAAATAGAACCCATGGATAAAATATAAACAGAACAATCACAAGTGTGTCACCCAACAGTGAAATCAAATCAACTGTAAAATTTTCAAAATTAGAAGAATTTCAAAAATATGAGGTAGACTGGATTTTCCCTGTACACGGGTTAGTTATTCTCAGGCACAGCTTATTACCAACTACCATTTTCATCCTATCCCTGACTAAGGCTCTAAATAGTAAGTCAATGAAAAGAAACTCCTCTAATACCACTTTGTAATGACCCGGATCCGGGACGTTACATTTGTTGACGTCGATGAGAGAATTAAAAGTTGTCGATGTTCATCGCGCCCTCCACACGCCTCTGATCCCAAGCTCGTTCGTCGGATAAATGCTCTTCGATGGAGGTGGTTCTTCATTGTTGAAGATGTCCATCATTGGAGAATGTCCTGAGGAAGAAGTCAAATTCGTGCGTCAGTGTTCTTCATTGGAGGATGTGTTCTTCCATGTTCTCCTCTTGCCAACCCTTTCCTCTCAATTCCACCCAAAATGAAAAGTACCCCACATAGAAGAACAAGTTTTCTATTATGTTTGTTGGAATAATTTCAAATTGTCTTAATTAATTAATTGATGAGTTGGTATAATTAATTAAGTGGGGTGGCGCAATTAAAGTGGGGAAAGATCAAGAGTTTTCTCCACATTAAGAGGGAAGTTCGAGGGGGTTTAAGTCTCGAGTGGTCCCTACCACCATAACCCACATGGGAGGTTAGTTCTGGTGGTCCCCACCTCCATAACCTCACATGGGAGGTTTAGTTCTGTTGGTCCCCACCTCTCAACGTCCACATGTGAGTTCCCAATAAAATAAAATGTTACACAATTTTATTTTATTTTATTCATTCACGAAAAACCCAAATTCTGTCTTTCACCCTCGACCAACTACCATCAAGGTGAAAAGTCTCATTAAGAAAATACAGGCATTGCGAGTTCAATGGTGTCCTCGTATTTCAATTCCGAGCACCGGTTCAAAATTTACAAAAACCCACTCGCACTTTTACTGAACGTACCAAAACAAAAGTTCAGAAATTCATTCTGAGCACACCGGGCCTCAGAATCACGCGTCGTCAATTTTAGAGGACTCTTAAAATTCCCATTTCATTAAAAAAATTACATAGAAGTTTCAGGTCTTTAAAAAAACGTTATCTAAAAAAAGACAGAAAGTGAAATGTGTTCGTTATACATAATAACACAATACAATTTTCAAAATAGTATAAAAATAAATAAATATTTATACACGTGTTGGAGAAAACTAAATCTGAAGGACTATTATATAGTTTTAGGGAGAATGTTAACAACCAAAAAACTATAAATATGGGTTGGGTGAAATGATAATTGATTCATCAGAGATGGATGTAGTAGGATAATTTTTTAACATCAGGGTCATTTTCAAAAATTAGAGGGAATATTTTAATTTAAAATATATATCACCAAAAAATAATTATTTAAAATCACTTTATTTCTTAATAATATCTTTATCCTTTGGTTGTTATTTGATCAATTTTCACATTATTCGTTACCCCAAAAAATGAATATCAAAGATGAATTTTTTTATGAATGATGGACTAAAATTAACATATAATGGATCTCATAATCCACATAAAGGATAACAAGATCTTCCTCTTGTCTTTAGACAATAATCAAAAACAAAACTATTTTCACAAGATAATTCTAAAAATGAATTAACCACCATATGATGAAATACAACATTTGTCGTTGACGCCTCAGCAACAACTCCCAATGTTTTATATAGATAATTTGATGAATAAATATCCTAAAAATTCATTAAAATATACCATACTTTGATTGAACCCCAAATTTTAGAATTATTTAATCTCATTATCTTCCTATATAAGTTTAACATTTATCTAAAAATAATATCAATCACTCTTAATGTCTCAAAAAAATGTTTATTCCTTAATCATATAAACTCCAATATATATGCTAAAAAATTTCATAAATCACCTGAATCACCATGATCCTATGTCAAAATAATATTTTCTTCTGAAATATAATTTGTCCTTTATTTCTAAAATAAAATCTCATAATTTTTTGTTTACCTTAATCATATAATGTTCCCAAAATAGTGAACATCTTCTGAAATAACAATAATCAGCAAATCATTTTTCTATCCCATAGTTACTTTTAAAATAATATGAGAATCCCCAAAACAATGTAATCACTATATAAAACATAATTTTTTTCTTAAAAAAATCATTCTGTCCAAGAAATCATGTAGGTCAGTGGTAGGTGTATCACCTTTATATCCCTTTGGTTATGGCTTCATGCATGGAAACCTTTCACGATGTGAATCATTTAACATATTAATAATATTATGTTAATATATTAAATATGATTTCCCAAGAAATATATTTGGCATCCTTAATAATCGTAGGTCATATAAATCTTGAAGGATATAAATATCATTATACATATGAAAAGGTCATTCCCCCTCAAATGATACTTCATGTTGAACCAAATAGTTACATATACCATATCCCAATAAATAATCTCCCAAAAAGTAATTATTAAAATTTAAAATACCCTCACTTAAAACTCAAAAAGGGTATTTAAGACTTTGAAATTAGTAATAAACCCATTATGGTGCCCATAACACTTAATTTAATCATTAATAAAGACATATATGCTTCCAAAATTAACATAATACTTATATTTTTCATGATTATTGTTAAAATACCATTGGTTAAAATACTTATATAACATAATTATTTATTAAACATACATAAATAATTATATAAATTCATAAGTTCCTCCATAGTCTAGGAGTTAACCTATATAAGATGAAAATGACTTGGATAATTTCTATATTCCCCACACATTAGACAGTGAAATACTTGATATTTTACTTATATATGTACATAATTCCCACATAGAAAACTTTTTATTATTCCAATAAGATATTCATTTAAGTGATTATTCCCCCATTCTCAACCTATATGAAGTTGAATCTTCTTTCCTCTATAGTCTCCAACACTTGACCTCTCACTGAACTCTATACTCTCTTCTTTGGTGAGTCTAAGAGTTGGTTAATGTGTATGTTATTAATCATATAAAATGATAATTGATTACAAATA
The DNA here is from genome assembly GCA_963277665.1 of Viscum album. NCBI lineage: Eukaryota > Viridiplantae > Streptophyta > Magnoliopsida > Santalales > Viscaceae > Viscum > Viscum album. Next base: position 620,311,420 of record OY728128.1, read on the forward strand.
ATTACAATATCATTCACTATAGTAATTATCACATTTGGTATCTCATCATCACATTGTACATAATATTCAATTTTTACATAGTTCCTTCTAGTTAGAGCATAGATTGATACTAAAAACCCAATGTGAGAAACAATAATCAAAGTAGGAAATCAAAAAACTATGAAAAATATTTTATAGGATGTCTAAATCATGACACCTTATTTTCAATCAATGACACCATAGGTTTATCCTATGTCATTATTAGACATCACCAATTAAAAATCCTCCATTATGGTGAAATAATAGTTTATGAATTTACAAAACATTTCCCCATGAGTGTCAAAATAGATGTGTAGTAATGACTAATATTTTTCACTAGATGAAGATTGATTAAATGTAAAATGAAACCATTTTAGATTTATTATGACTAGGTATAACTATTATCAATCCACATCAACAAAAAGTATCTAAATAGGGATGTAATTACTCAGAAACCACTTTATTTATACTTTACCAAAATTATCTGATATTCTATAATACATAGACATATACTTTTTATTATCAAGATATATTTCTCATATATGTTTCTAAAGGTTATCAATCGTGTTCTATGATATCGAATATTAAGACCCTAACTTATTATACATAGATATCACATATTAATAGTTAAATACTCATTTCATCATATAAAAACATGTCTAGGTACTATAAATGGTTTGTATCTTTGGAAAAAATGATACATAAACAACTAGTTCATAATTATTCTATATCATGTCATTCTATGTTCATAATCATTAGGACCTTTCTTATACATATCATACGTAAAAAGAATCATAACATGGGGAAAGTAATAATAATAAAGGGTAATCTTAGATGTGTTATAAGTGTAAACAACAGACATATAAGTGATTATATAAGCATAAAATGAGAATAAGGGAATTAGAACATGAGCTACACATTTGAAATGTAGAACCTCTATATAAAATGTCATGATTGTGAGTCATGGAATAACAATTGTAAATTCATAAGACATGAATCATAATGTAATAAATGAACACTATCAATGAGATCATAACAATTTCATAAGACATAGATTTACGTCATATACATAAGTATATAAAATAAGTTCACTAGTATTCAAGGATTAACTTTAAGGACTATCATAGTTGATTGGTTCAACCACCCAAACAATCATATTAGTCATGGTTCACTCCCAACACTATCATAGTGGATTATATTTTCTCCCCAAACCATCATAATAGTCATGGATCATTCTCGTAACTTTGATATAGGAAATATTCCCATTTTGAACTGTGTTTAATCCCCATTAAAGTCCTATTTATCGCATGTGGTATCAACCATTATCCAATTCATTGGAGGGAGATCTAGTTCCCACCCTTCACATAATTAAACGCATACTAATATTTTCTAAAATATCATAAATTATTCATCAGATCAGAACCCATGAAAAAATGGGTTTCATAATCATTTAAACATTGAATAACCCATGGTAAAGAAAACTATTTCACAAAAGTTTCATCTTTTAATCATATAATAACTCATGTAAATGTAACATGTTTCATATAAATTTTATCTTTTCATCTTATCATAACCCAAGAAAAATATACAAGTTTCATAAATAACATTTTCTTCATTAAAATAAACCATACAAAGAAATAATAATTATGGAATCATTTTATCATGTCCTTGGTAATTCTTATGAGACATCTACGGAAATTATCGTATATGGAAAAATATTTTCAAAGATAACATGGAACATTGCACGGTGAAAATATCTTTTCCAATTTGAAATCCCATTTAAAGAATCCAAAAAAATCTAAATAGTATTGAAAAAAAAATTATTCTATAATAACCCCAATTAATTTTAATGGATGATTAAAATAATTGAGTGAAAATGATGGTTGAAAATTCTATTCATTCTATACATGTTAAAATAAATATTCATTTCACATTTTCAGTAAAACATTTAAAACTACATCATTCAAAGAATAACAAGAGGGTTCCTTTTAACACATTTTTTTAAAATTCAAAAATAGGTCAAAGATTATTTAAAAATCAGTGGGTAATAGTAAAAACATTATTTAATTTTTTTAAATATGGTCATGGAAGAAATGATATTTTCATTAAAAAAGAGGCATTAATTATTTATTCATTAAAACATATTTTTGGCTTCATTAGTTATTAATGTATTTAAAATTAAAGGAAAAAATTTAATATATATAAATAAATATTGGATAAGGAAATTCATGGCTTTATTGGGTGGTATATCCTAATATTTTTTCATTAGAATCACAGTCATAAACAATCCTGATAAATAAAAAGATTGCAACGTAAACCCATTATAATATTGGTATATTATGAATCATAAGCCCTATTAAATAAATAAAATTAGATATATATTTATATAAAAAAAATTCATTCTAATAATCATATATTAAATTCATGGTTAGTATATTTAAAACAAAAAAATAAATAATTTCTGTATATGGAATGTGTCCCACAAAAATAAAAGTGATAGAGAATCACATACCTCAAGATTTGACATTCATCATAAATTTTTAAACCTAATGTATAAAAAATATTTTTATTATACATATATTACAAAATAATAATAAAATATTTCATAACATATATGATTTAATTATGTCCTATTATTATGCATTTATTAACATATCTTTGTTAAAGTGACATTTCATGTAAGAACTCCATCTTTTATCATTTATGTTTTGTTTTGGTATATTCAATCATTTAACATTGATCATGGTTCCATGGCCTCAATAATGTTAAAAATTATATAAATATAATATATATTTATTATATATACATAGATTATTCCATAAAAGTTAGAGATATAAAATGAATTGCACTGTTCATAGAGACGTTAGATCGTATGTATGCATGAATGTTGTTTCAATTTTCCTGACTGAAGAAATAAAAGAAAGATAATAAATATGAAACTTTTCTTGAATAATTTTTATGTCATATATATATTATATATTCATTAAATATAAATTTATTTTCATCCATGGAAAAACAAAATGAAAAACATATCACATCACTTTGTGGTGGTGATAGTCCACACATATGTACGAGCGACATTATCATTCTTCTAAAGGAATGGAGGTAAGAAGGTAGATGTGATATTATAATTACATATGTATAATTATGTAATAGATATTGTGTGTAAATATATTAATATATATATATATTAAATCTATAAATATTTTTAGTCATGAACTGTTGCACTATAAAACGAATTACATTGGTTCGTGAGGCGGCACTCCTCCATACACATAATCGACGGTTTCATTTCCCATTTAGTACAAGATGAGATAGATGTGAGTTATGCCTATAAATTAATATAATATCAATATGTTTTAGATACTTAAGATATTATTTTATCATATTTTAATAATATTTTATGGAGTTGGAAGAAGATATAAAAAAAATTATTTATGAACAATACCTCTCCTTTAGACAACCTCGTTAAGTTAACACAAAAAGCCTTTATAGAAGGATTCATAATCAATATAATGACACTACGACATGGGGAGGTATGAAAGGATGTAATTTTGTTGTACATTGTTGAATTAAAATGCTTTTTATGTCTAAATAAGATAGGATATGGGTACAATTTTATATGTTGTAGGAGGAAACACTTCAAATTTTAAAAAGATAATGTTATACCAACATTTCACATATTCCATAAGGCAAAACAATGGATTATTATCAAGAATTATATGATATAAGATCTAATTATTTATACAAAATATGAATTTTAAATGTATTTTTGTTTAGCTTAACCCTTGTAATTTTATTTTATACCCATGTAAACCAATTTTAATTTTAACTACGATAATTAATTTTTAATATTTTTACTATTCTGTGTGAAATAAATTTAAGATGAAACAATTATATAAAATTGTTTCTTATGAATCCAAATATAGAATCCATATTTATAAATTTAGTTCATAAAAGTAGGAAATTTTAATTTCAAATTAAACTAATAGGTGCGACGAAAAAAAGTTTTCCAAAGAGAAAATTTTAAAAAGTTTAAAAACAATTTGAATAGGATACAATATTATTTTGATTATAATGAAATAAATTTAAATAATTATAATATAATTGATCTAATGTGACATTTAAGCCACATAATAAAATTTAACATTGTATATTCTTTAAATGAAAGTATAGTTTTTGATAAAAAATTAGTATTTTTAACTATTCATTGAAAAATTAATCATTCAAAAATCAGACTAACATAATTTTGACCAATTCACTAGAAAATGATGTTTTTCTCCAAATTTATTTTAAATATGTGGAAAATATATATTTTATTGTTTTTTCTCAAAAAATTAATAAAATAATTTTTTAGAAGAAATGTATTATTCACATATAAGAAGACATTACAAAAATTATTAACTTATTTTACCATATATATTATTTATCAAAAACTATTATACAAAATTTTTAACATTTGGCTATTCATGTCATAACACCTTGTTCAATAGTTTGGTTATAATGTTCATTTTTAAATAATTATGTTATCATAATATCATATAATATCAGAACTCATTGTTTCTTATACCACAATATATTGAAGAAAATAAAATCATTTCAATGGAAAAATAATTTATAAAACATTGGGGTGTTGTATGGAAGTGGAAGAGACCCCATAGCTGGAATATCCAGGATATTCTTAATCTAGAAGTCTCATTGGGTTTGAGGAATCATCTTCCTTAGAGTTAGTAGAGTAATCCCCATACATTAAACTTATGTAGAATTAATTCGATTGGGGGTTCCTCGCCTACCTCCTAAAATATTAGTGTATTGAAAAGGATATGCTAACTTCTCCTATTCTAGGAAAAAATAGTCACGGAAATGGAAATAATTGGACAAGTGTTTCATCATTCATGGTTAATTTTCACTACAACACTCACACCATGTAGGTCTATAAGATGCATCTGAATATACACACTTATGGAATAAATGGATTCTATTTATCTTATTAGTAGATCTAAGACGGATCCTTTGATAATTGAGTAGGGTGTTCCATGTGAACTATAGGGCCTTGCTTACAAGATGTTACCTTCAGCGGGGGATATGCTGAGTAATAATCCCCCCCCACCCACACACACTTGTGTCTCCCACAAGGAAGAACAATATCCTAGTAATTAAGATTGTCCTCAAAAAATCATAAATAAGTAATTTTTCGGTTTTGATTCTATTTTTTTCATAAACATCATCTGCATCAAGAGATATAATGGAGACAACTATTGATTCTTCTACTTTTTTAAAAGGAGCTAACTAACATATGAAGTTGTCTGATGTGAATCATAGAGGTGGTCCAGGTTTAAAGTATCTTGTTAAGGTAGTTTCTAATAATCCTCAAGAGATATCTCCATTGCCAATAATTTTTATATGGTTCTTTTAGTCAATAATGTTTATAGTTGGAATTAGGAACAATCAAGAATGTTGGATCATTATACTGATCTAATGATTTAGCCCTGCCAATAACAATGACTACCATTCCCCCTAAATAGACACCAACTTGAATTATATTGGGTGGATTTTGTGAAGCGACGGATTTCTAACATAATCCTTGAATCATAGATGAACTTAATAGTATTAATACAAAAATACTTTACTGTATATTTGATGAAAAATTGGAAATACATGATATATTTACGCATGTTGATATTCATGTCTCTTTTAAGGAGTTTGAATATTTAAACACTGAGTTATAAGAACATAATCATTTATTTTTCTCAGTAAATGTATTTATAAGTGGTCTATTAATTATGATTATTGAATCTCATAAAATTGGTTATATATAATATAGTAAAATTGATCCACCAATTGTTTTCTAATGTATTTTATTCTCCTATTACTAAGGAAAATTGAGTTGCAAATCATATAGATAGAGGTTCCCAGGAATCAATTAAAGTAGGCCTTGTGAACCTTGAGGGGGGATCCCCCTTCATGGGGCCTCTTCCCTCTAATTTTATGAAGCTAAAAATGATAGTGGATATTCAATCCCAACAGATGATGTATTTGTGGGTAACTATTTATGTTTGTTTCAATTTTTTTATAATCCCCTCTAGTGTTCACTTGAAGGATTGATGCACTTGTTTTTTTATAAATCATTAGTGGAACCAAATTTACCAACTAATCCATGACATGTATCCTATAATCTAGTTCAACCAACAATTCCATGTTGGGTTAATGTCCCTCCATAGGGAACTTCATAGATAGTTTATATGATTTAATCAATACAAGGGTACTTCACCCCACCATAATGTTGTTTTGAAGAATATCCAAATGCCTAGAATCTCTTCTAGGAATATATATGATTTATTTGGAATGACATGTGAAATTTGGTCTTAGAGTCACCCCTATAAGACCTACCATGAAACATATATAAACATCATATTTCCTTTACTACACTGAGATATGGTGAGATTAACTACCATGAAATTCACTATGTTGGAAATTTTATTGTTCGATGATGGGGGAAATTGCAATGGTCTCGATAACATTTCATCTGGGCATGGATGAATTCCAAATTTTATGACCATTAAACTACACTATCTCAGGTGGAACATGATAAGGAAGATGATATGGAGGAATTTAAAATATAATTGAAATGAAATATATCTAGTTGATACATATCCAATGATATTTGGATGTATCCAAGGGAGATTTCATACAAAATCACTAATTATTTGTGGAGGTCGAGGCTTAGGGAAATGATGTTGTCGCTACTGTGAAAGAGGATCTCCACCATACTGAGGAAGTTGAATCTAATAAGATAAATTAGAAAAATAAACTATTAATCTGGATTGGACATCGATCCACCATCTCAAAAACCATATAAATGGAACATTGTAACACATAGTTGAGAAACTCAAACTAGTGGATGATCCTCTAACTTTTTTATCTTATAAATGGGAATGAATCTATTCACAATTTTCTATTTCTCCATTTGTATTTACCTTTCATTAAAATCAGTTATTATCAAAAATTCATGTCTAAAATATCAATTTTTTATAGATTAGGGTGGATATATTTTTAAATATTATCACTATAATTGGAGAATGCTTTTATTTTTCCCAGATTCATGGGACAGAGTGAGTGTATCGTTACTGTTTCTAGGGATACATGGTGGGAACCATAGTTTTTGTCCCTTTTGTGTCATTTCTATAACTATTGATTAAGTTTGATATAGAGGAGACTTCGAGGGAAATACTTGGATTTTATTATACTACCACTGTTCCGGATTGTGAACAGACAAGATTCATGCCTTATTTATGTCAAACATCATTTAATGTGAGTGATATTCCATACACAACAATGTTAAAGGGATTAATTGACATGGGCAAGGATCCATTATTCTAGTATAGACCATCCGAAAGAAAATGAGGTGGCATTCGATTTATGTTCAAGTTGGTTAGACCATTGGGATAGGAACCCCAATATAAACATGTCCTGGTAGGAAAAAATGCTCTATAATATTTTGAATCTCGTGAGGGAAATTGTAACTTGTGATCTTGTAGTTCTCTAATTTGAAATAATGTCATGGGATATATATGTAAGGTATAACCCCATACAATGTTTGGAAAAACAATTTATGTCATAATGTTTTCAAAGCCTATAGAATTAAATGTATTTTCTATAAAAAACAAATATTCTTCTATTTGACAAACCACATAATGTGCATATTATACAGAGCCATGTTTAGGGTGAACCATTAATTTTCAAAATAAAGTTGTCCTCTAGAGTAAGATATCTCAATCATTGATATTCAATGATGTTTTCTGAGGATATGAGTTCCCCACCATATAAAGTGTGATTTATAAAAAGTAATATCTAAGAAGTGTGGTGGGTGTTTTAATATTTTGATTGGAAATTCTTGGGTGTAAAATACCTTTCATATTATTGAATTTTATGTTAGGGATAGGAAATTTTGCTTCAATCAAAAGGTTATGAAATTGTGGACCCATGGTAGAATTTCATTCACAGAATAAGGTCATATGAAAAAGAGGGGGGATTTTTGTTTCATATATGGTTTGATTATAATGTATTTAGGCATCACTGCATATCTATTCTAAGTGAGAATTGATCTTCACGTACTTTTGTAAAAGAGTTCTCTACACTGATTATATTCAATTGTAGGGAGATGGAATTTTTATCATATTGTAGTTGTGTCAGAATGTATGATTTTGGGTACACTACATTTCTCTTTTCAGTGAAAATTTGTGAACATGTAGTTTTATGAATTTGGTGTGGTTGATAACTATAACCAAAAGGGAATTTTTTTTTTGAGTGATTAAGTAACAAGACAGGATATTATTCTGTAAATAATTCTGGGTAATGTATGTAAAGTATATATTGGGGGATACAAAGTGCTAAAAACACATATTATGATCATGATCTTTGGACTAATTCTGATGGAGATGCATCCAAATGTGTACGTGGTTCTATATATTTTTAAACCTGATATGAAAAGAGGGTATATGAAACCATGTTCAACACATGTGTCATTGAAATGAGATGCATACATTTAAAGTTCTTGTTTCTTGGACCAAAATGATTCCTTAGTACATCTCAACCTTTCTGGGAGGCCTATATCAAGATTTATAATCCCTCATGAGACCTAATCAGTTTTATAAATAAAGAATGGTATAGAGATCCCATTTCCTTTTGGAAATGAGAAACAAGAGGGATGGTATGTTAAAATACTAGACTCGAAATCAGTGATCGTCTAAGGCATGGACCACAACAATGGGTAATTTTACATCATTTGAAATGGGCATCAACCACACAGTATTAACAACTTTTTTTGAGGAAGCTGATCATGTCATTTAGTGTCTTATAGTATTTAAATTCATTTTTCTACTGATTAGGGTGACATAGATTTAACTATTTATTTTGGGGACAATGTTCATAATAAGGATCCCTTGGAAAATAATATTCCATTATATTTTGGATGGGTTAAGGGGAGTTGTAAAAAAAATTCAAGAGGTTCTTGGATCTGAAGAAATTACATGTTACAAGTACATTAGGGAAAATAGTGGACCATGACCGATAGGTGACTATAGTTACAATGATTTCCTAGCATATATAGATAATAGGATTTTCTCTTGAGTATGAAGATTTCACTAGTTAAAAGGAATAATTTATGGACTATTACGCAGAGTCCATATTATGGATTACTATTTGTAATTTAAACAATGGTTTTTATTGATTTTGGGTTCTTTAATAATAGATAACCAAAGAAATACTGTAGGGATCCATGTATCTTGATGCATTGAGTCTATAAAATCAAGGGAAGATATTTTATTATGAGGGAATCTACTGGAGAGGGATTTTCCATGACCGATAAATTCACTTCATAGATATGTATCATTTTCATGGAGATGCAATATCTTTTAATACGGGGTCATAAATGAATGAACCCGTGTTGGAATTTCATAGGGGGGGCTCGGTCACTTGTAGAAGTGGGTATTATTTTTATTTTTTTCATGGTTTAGCCTCGAATGGTGGATCCAGGCATCACTACATATCCCATTTGAATGATAATCAAGCTATACATAGTTCTGGGAGTGAATTTTGGTGGTTTGGTATGAGACTAAAATTAAGAATAGGGGTCTTATCGGTTGAGGCTTAATGTATAATATAATTTTACATCATTTTATATTGATATAAACTTTGTATTTCAACATCTAATGATGATGATTTTTCCCTATAGTTACAATCATGAGACTAGAATGAATGGTTTATTCAGTTTATATTGGCATATATTTGAAAAATGGTGTGCCTCTTAGGGACTTTCCTTTGGGACTTCTCATTCCTTTAATAGTATTGTTATAAGGATCATATTTTTTTATCATAAGAAATATTTCTTAGGAACCCATACATTTTTAGGGTCATGATATACTCAACATCCATGGTAATTATAAAATTGTCACCATTAGAGTAGACCATATGAATGCCCCCCCCATTTTAGTTCCATATTGGGAGGTTTCTTCCTTGGTATTATCGGGGCATTAAGATCCAAACCCAGTTCCCCTTAAAGTAATAAAAGGAGGAAAACATTGTTGTTAAATGATCGAGCCATTCTAATTTGGTGATCCAATAAATTATTCAATATATGTAATATTTCATTATTGATTAATTCTAATTCATTAAATCACTTCCTAGATCATCCCTATTTGTATAACTGATCAGAATTGGTGGTTTGGATTGATTATAATTGGACCTCAATAGGTAGGATTTATTATATCCAATATACAAGTAAATATTGGGACTCATGTATTGCAATATTATTTATGGTACCATATTCCCACATGATATGCATAAGATTATTAGGCCAAAATTTCTTTTTTGGTCCCACCATTTTATGATGTTTGTATGATACAATGTTATTTAATGTCATTCTCTGTCAATTTTCTTCCCATGATAGTGGGATGACTTAATGTTATAATCATTGTAAAAACTATTCAATGTGAAAGAACAAAAAAAATCAGATTTTTCATCATCAATTTTTTGGGGTTACAAAATCTAATGATAATATAGTACATTAACATTGATGATAATATTTTTCCCAAATTATTTTATAATTATTATGATGGTCCATTTGGGAAAGAAGTCATAGAAACTAAGTATGTATTTGAACTAGATGGATGTAGCTAGATATTATATCCCCATGATCTCAATTCCCCATATGGAAAATGGACTATAGTACTTAGCATTATGCAACTGTTATGCATGATAACAGATAATGTTGGCATGTATTTGATATAAGTGACATTTATTGGTAATTAATTTTTTTAATATTTTGTAGTTGGAATCCATAATTACCTTTGTATTCTGATTTGATGAGAAACCCTAATTCATGATTGATGGGATCCATAGGTGCTAGTGTGTAATTTTTTCATAAATGCAATAGTCTCTTATCTGTTAATGCATATGAGGAAAAATTTGTCGATGCCTTGTTTATAAAGGATGTTCTGCTAATTTAGGTTATCGTAATAATTTAGGTTATCGTAATAATTAATGTTGATTGTATGTCAATAGATTTTCTCTTATATGGATCTGTTCAATGGAAGAACCCCATTTTAGACGTTGTCCAATATCAGCATCATATAACCATTTTCATGAATATATGGTTTAGCAATGGAATTATTTTCATTAATATCTTCCATGTTGTTAAAAATTAATTGTGACACCATTATGTAGTTCACATTGTTGAGGACCATTTCTTCCCAGACTGGATCTACCAAGGATATATCCATATTTTTAATTCATCTTCCTAGACATTTTTAGAGTGAACAATTTAGGTGAATGTTATCTTTCAAGGGACATATGCTATCATCCCTCACATATTGATAACCAAATGAATTAGAACTTCCTTCTTGATGGAATAATATCTATTTAATTACTAGATCACCGACTCTAAATTTTCATTTTGCATCAATTGGTTCACAAATATTTTTTGATCCAATTCTTTACCCAGGTTGTGGTCTTGGTATTCATCGTCAAAATTGGTGAAGCAATATGAAAATAAGAAGGAATATGTTAGAAATTCCTTTGTGGGAGTGATAAGAGTAACATTAAACCCTTCTTTGTTGAGTTTGGGGTATTCTAATCTATTTCATGTTGTATTTATATGCCTTCAATCAAAATACAATTCACATGTCTGGGTGAATCCATGATTATAAAATATCAATTATTTGGGTAATTCAGTATTAAATGGAATTTTACTAGAATATGGATGTTTTACAAAGAAATATTCTAGTTCCTTCCTTTTAATTACCTTTTTTAGTATGAAAAAAAATCCAATATACTACAGGATCATAACCCACCATGTCAAATATCCTGTAAACATTGGTTGGTTGAAGATATATTTGAGCAGATCATTACGATAGAACCAGGGGACTTCCGAATATGCTAGTCAGAGCCTCTGTTTCTTAATTGTAATGATTAACACAAGGAAACTCTACTTGATATCTAAATAATGAGGTTCATTATCAATCATGGTTCAACTAAGATAAAGGAGGGTCATCTAATTCATGGAATTATTTTGTTTATTTATGAGGAAACAACCCAATGATCACTCTAGGGAAATCATATATTAAATGACTTTATTTCCATTAACATGTGATATTAGAATTGGTAAATATAAAATAAATTTTGTGAGACAATCAAATGATTCATGGAAATAATCAGTCAACTAATATGTGTCTTTTTTTACTAGCTTGGTTAAGAGTAAACATTTTCCACAAGATTCTCTATGAACAATCCAAGGTAGTTGAGTTTTTTCTATTTTACTCACACCTAATTTATCTTTTACATAGGTGAAACATCAATGATAGTCTTATTTATCTCAGTATTGACTTTTATTACACTATAGAAAACTACAAATCTATGAAATTGCACTAAGGTAACATCAAAAACACGTTTTAAGGGGATTATTTTTGGGATATGCTATCATAGCTTGTTGAAAATGGTTTCATGATTAGATATATGTTTTTGGAAATTGCTGGTATTTCCCCACTAGATCATAGATATAGAATTTGACTCAATTTCCCAAGAATGGTTTAGAAATGTAGTGTATGGGGTGTTAATATATTGAACCAGTGTTTATCATACCAAAGAAAATCACAAGATATAAGAATATCTATTTGGGAGACCAAAAAGAAGTGGAACCTTTATAATCATTATCCATCTAGATTTAGTGGTATATTGATTAACCATGCATAATGTATAGGAATTGTTAACCAGTAGTTATGTCTATTAGTGTTCTGTAATTGGAACTGGTAAATCATCTTCTGGACAATTCTATTGAGATCCATAAAATCAATGGGAACTCTGATATGACCATTCATCTACATTAACTGAATGATATTAACATGGAACATTGGTGATTAAACATCCAAAATGATGTTTCCTTTTATGATCTATTCAAATTTAGCTTCACTCGTGTTATATTGAGTGAGAGGCATTCTTTATGAAAGCCTCTTATAACTATGATGATCATCTTGAAAACCCTATTGGGGGTGGCTATATTAGTGTCAAGGTCTAGTAGCACTATGTAATTCCATGAAATTAGAACATGTTAATTTTTTATAAAAGAGGTATAAAACTTGTAATAATATAAAATAATCCCCATTCTCAATACATGATACAAGATACTCTTATAATTATATTGATGCCAAAGGGGTATCATAAAGATCTAGGGATAAAGGGTGGTAATTTTTACCTAGGATTTTTGAATATTTATGAGGATCATATACCTAAATACATTACAAGATCCATTTTTCATAGCTTATGTCATGAGGGTCTATGTATACAAACCCAACTCTAAATTTATATTTTTGATCTGCTTAATGGTAAGAATGTATTCATCATAAAACTATCTTAATGGGTTGTATGGGGTCATTTTCGAACTATTTAGGGTGGTAACTCGAGTGACATCATCAATCATGGGTTATTTCCCTTATCTAAATTAAAAACCCTTGTTTATGTATTTCAATTCACAAAATTAGTAAAATGGTTCATCACCACACAATGTCCCAATTTTCCATAAATAGATTATTTGAGACATTGACAATATGTTTAAGGGACTGATTTATGTTGATGAAAAAAATTCCTACCAAGAAAAACATTGAAATCATTGTCATACCAAACAATGAAGAATTTATAATCAGATAAAACGTCCTTTGATTGAGTTTTGATCATGATTTTCCAAAGTGGTTTTTGCTCAATTTTTTTGTACCCCTAAAGTGTTAGAGCAAAAGGGGAAAAAGTATCTTCACTACAATCCAATCTTTGAATCATTCTAACTGGAAATATATTGATCTATGAGACAATATTAGTGAAATATTATTGTATTTCAATGTAATCTATTATAATATATATATATATATATATATATGTAAGGGGATGATATACCCTTTTATAATAGTATCCATCTCATATTCTTCAAAATAGATAAATATATGAAAGTCCATGGGTTTTATCATTGAATGATATACTTTAGCAGAAATGACCTTGGATTTAAAATTTTGAGGGATCAATAGGGCCTCTTCAGGCCTTTCCTAGAGAACCCACAATTAATTAAGAGAATCCAAGATTGAGTTTTTTTGTATAAACTAGGTCTAATTTTTCCAATATGTCATATTGTTTACCAAATATTTATATTTATTAATGAGGGATGATCCAAATAAATATCATTATGAGTTCAAGTGATTTAATTATATGGGTTGTGAAATTTAACAGACATTAGAGGCACTCCCATTAATGATGGGTTATGTTGGCTACATATTCCCACACGCATGGTATTATTGGACTATTGAACACTACTCAATATGTCATAAAAAATAATTTTCTTTGGTTGACATTTGAGTGGTGTTGGGGTTCCTCCATGATTCTGATAGGATTATTGATGTTCATATCTAGTGGTTTCAGTAACATATATAGCATCAGTTGATATGTGACTATGGTTTTGGGCTACACCCTGATTATGCCTTCCCTACATCCTCATAGCAATGCAAAGCGGGCTCACGGCCCGCGGGCTTTGCGGGTATGGGGCGGATGTAGGGCGGGGCGGGCCTAAAAATTTTGACCGTTTAGAGTGCGGGCCAATGTGGGTTGAGCCCGCGCGGGCGCGGGCCAATGTGGGTTGAGCCCGTGCGGGTGTGGGCTTGCCCGCGGGCCTGATTTAAAAAAATATATATTATTTTTACAATATATGTTTCTTTAAAATTTTATTTTTTTTAATAAAAAAATCATGGTTAAATGGTGACATATGATTTCTCACCGTAATGATCATATTAATTCACCATTTATTCAAATGTGACTTTTAAATAGGCCTATATTTATTGTTTTAATATGATATTATATTATTTATATAGTAATTATTAACCATATTCACATGGTGTGTCAACCCATCTCTTGAAAAATGGAACTCGTTGCCCCTGTGCATGGTTTCAATTCTATAAGAGTTATTATAATCACAATATTTTTTAGGTTGATTTAATTTTGTTGTTATTTAATTTTATTTTGTTATTAAGAGAATTGAATAGAACATCGTGAAAACACTAATATCTTCCTCTGAAACTAATCGTTACCTGGAGAGACTTCATTTATTCACAGGTTTAGTTGTTCACATCACCACACAATCAACATTATCATTCATCACCCATCACCGATCACTCACATACTTTATATCGCAACAGTTCGCCACCACATCAGCGTTACCACATGCCACCATTAACCCACAAAAAATGTTTCATCACATTATTTAAAACACTAGTTATTGTTAATCCATACTTCTCCCCACAAATACCTTTAAGAATGATAAAAAGTACAGTATTTAAATGATTATAAATAGTATATTTTTTGTAAAGGTGGGTAAGCCCACGGGCAACCCGCGGGCAACCCGCAGGTTTATGCGGGGCGGGGTGGGCTTGAAATTTTTTGTTCGCATTATATGCGGGATTTTGTGGAAAAACCCGCATGGGCTCAAACCCGTGCGGGCTTGGCCCGTCCCGCCCCGACCCGCCCGTTTCGCATTAATACATCCTCATCTCTTACATCCTCTACATGTGGCTCTCTATTCTTATATAGGGAACATAGGTTCATAATATTACTCATGATTATGGATTTGATCCATTAAATGAATGAATTCGGTGGAAATAATGATTAATTCTTTATCTATTGAGGACTCCACATGGTAGGGAAATTATCATGGTTCTGTTTAGTCAAATGGTTCCATTACCCTCAAAAATGGATTCATGATGTCAGAGAGGGACATTACTAGATTTCTATCCTCATGGTTTTATCATCTCATACATGATTTTCATTTCTTCAGTTATTCTGTTTCTATGAGGATTATCTCTAGAAGGATTATAGTGCTGAAGAATTTATTCACACTATATAATATTAAAACAGGGGTTGAGTTCGTTGGTATAACCATGCCTTGGAAAATTCATGGGTCTGATTGATTTTATTTCTAGTAATCTGGTCATGAAGCTCATAAACACTCTTCTGGTAAACTATTTATATTCACAAACATTCTCTTGAATGAAAATAAACACTCACACCGCTTGTATTTGTGGTTTACCCAACTTTTCATACACAAAATCAACCATATTATGTATAATATTTTTAAAAGAAAATAAAACTAGATGTTATGCCTCAATTTTTTGTGAAGGGGGAAGAAATTCAAACAATCGTTGAGGATTCCATGATTAGGTTTATTAGGATATAAAAACCTAAGTAAATTTTATCCATAACAACTACAAAGTATCCTAGAACATATTCATCTCGGAAGGAATAAAAATTATTCTACATATATTTAAATTGAATAAGTTTCTTCCCTATTATATCATCCTGGTTGGGGTATTACTTCAATTCCATCCATTTAGTAGGAGGAAACATGAGATAAGGCATGGTAATTAGAGCTCGAGGTGGTGTAGGATTCATTTTAAGTGTGACTTTTATAGAATCTACATTTCCTATTTTCCTTCCCTGGATTATCATTATTTTATGATAAGTTTATTTTTATATAAAAATGGAATATCCTAAAATATATTCTATTATAGAAATTTTCTAGAACTAACTGAGATAATTTATCTGAATGATGGTTTTTGCAGCTCATTTATAAAATTTCTTCAAATAGAGACTCAAAAATTCATATTCGGGAAGATTTAGGTTGTAGAAGAAAGTCAAACTATTCCTACATGAAATTAAATAAAAGACCCTCTCATTTTATCCCCGTTTTAAATTTTATATTTCAATGATCATTATTTTCCACAGTGTATAGCTAAATTGATAAAGAAATTAAGAGCATAGATAGTCCCATATATTGATTGGCCAAGATGGTAAACTGGTGTATTGGATGAATATTGTTTCTTCTTAGGTTTTCATGAAACGCTTATGTTTAGATTCATCTTAATTCACATGGGTTCCCATCATGGGATAACACTAGTAAATGAAATTTGTGAGATAGTATTCTGGGTCCCTAGATCCATTTAATTTTTGAAACATATGATTGAAAAACATAGGTAGGGGAAGAGTTATATATCACCATTGACAGTAATGCTTTGTCTATAGATTCACTAATTGATTCTATCACTCTATATCTTACAACAAATTTAAAAATGATTGATTTTAATAGTTAAACCTAAGGGGGGCATCAATCTGAGAAATTGTTTGAATATTGTTTGTAATGGGATTAATCGTATGTCCCAGATCTACCTGCATTTGTTATTGATAACCTCTATAGTCTATCCTTCTATAAATTATGTGACATAATTATGGTTTTCTCACTAATTTAAGGGATACATGACATTTAACCACCACTAGATCTTGATATATTACTTTTGTAGTCATGGATTATGTAGGTTTCCTAGACCATTTTTAAGGAAAAAAGGGTTCTACCTGTTGAATGATATCCTTAAAGAGGGTAGGATGATGATCTAGTCATAGAACATATCCCATAGGTATATTTCCTTTTTATAGTTTTGTTATGATAATTATTATTAAATTTATTTCTATCTCATACTTAACAAATATTTTCCCAATTGTGAGTGGTTAAAACTCATCAGGTAGCATGTCAGATATAACTACACCTTTACCCTTTTCTTTGGATGAATATCATCAAGAAGGTGAAAAAATAACATTATAGGGAGTCCACAAATTCTTATCTCAACTCTTATTCTAGGAATTCACTCTATATTTAGGCTCTTCTGCATGGACAATATTTCAAATGGAACCATCATCCTCATTTTACCCTGAATTGTCTTTATGCTCTATATCATATCCAAAGGATGTGATGTTAACATTCATTAAGGCATAATGAACTGGTAGTATCCCTTTATCAAAGGAACGTTTCAGGGAAGGTTTTCCCTAATATATCAACTAAAATGGATATCATATTCAAGATATTTTAACACATGACCAGTCTCATTTGAATGAGACCACTATGGGGCCCCATCCTTACCTTAAATAATACTCCACGAGTATCCTAATTAAGGGTGATCTGAATAGCATCTCTAAAAATTTTTATCATATGCATTCATTACGAGGAGGCTTGGGGTAAATACAAAAATTTCATTTACATAAATATTAAATATTAATTGAAGAATATTCATTACATATCATAAAGATCCATTCCAGAATAATTTTTTATAGTGACTTTGGAATCATGGATACATAAAGAACTAGTTCATAAGTGAACTACATCTTCTACAAATATTTTCTTCAAAACAATAACCCTTCATATATATATCATATATAATAAATTTATCCATAATTTTTGTAAATGGAACATTAGAAAGGGTGATATTAGATGAGTAAAAATGGAAAAAAGGTAGATTACAATATATCATGAGAATAAGGGTATGAGATCATGAGAAATACATTTGAAAAACCATACCCTACATATCATAGATCATAAAAATTAGTCGTGGAATATATCTTAGCATTTTGTATGGGAGGAATAATAATTTAATCAAATGAAATAGGCCATAAGATAATAACATATTAAAAAGACCTAGAGTTGTGGTAATCACATAATCATAGAAACTTTATGTTCAGGCTACCCACAAAGAAATTCATAACAAGTTATACCAGGGCTAGCCCACCATATACCTTCTTTGGGATTTGGATAAACTCATGTGTGCCAACTTTTTAGGCATGGTATAACCTCTCATGTACCCTCTAATCTCATAGAACATAAATCATTAACAAAAGAATTTGATGGAGATATAAGTCCCGCACATCACATAATCAATATATTTTTGATCCACAAGATCCTAAAATATTCTTACTATAATAACCCATGAAATGAAATCGGTTTCATAAAAAATGTAACACATTAGATCCAAAAAAAATAAATGGGCTCCATAAACATTTCATCATAGGGTAATTTGTAGTGATGAAACCGATTTCATAACCATCTTTTCATCATATATATATACCAACTAGATAAAGAACAATGGCAGTGTTATTGAATCATATCCCTTAAAAAAATTGTAATATAAAAAGGTTGAAATATTATATGGATAATTATTTTTAAAATAAAATCACATCTAGTATTTCATGATAGAAAAAATTTCATTAAAAATAACCTTTTTAAAACTAAAACATCATAAAAATTATAAATCAATTTCACTGTAAATAAAATTTAAAAAATATAATAGAATATTTAATACATTGTGTGGTTATGAATGCATTAAATGTCGTACATGTTTAAAAAATTCCTCTCATATTTTTAGTAAAATCCAAACATACCTTATTTTTAATATGACAGGAATATTCATTTTAAAAAAAATCAAAAATTAAAAAAAATAGAGAATAAATTTATAAAATATAAGAGTAATATTAATAAATTTTTTTGGAATATTTTAAGAAAAAATTGATTTGGGAGAAAAAATGTTTTTTGGTCAAAGTAAGAAATATTTTTGATGTTCTTTAAAAAAATTCTTTTAGAATCATTAGTAAATAGAGAAAGGAAAATGAATGTAAAACATGTAATCTGAAGAAATAAATATGGTATAAGATAATTAATTAGTTTTCAGATAGATAAATCATAATATATCATCATCAGAAGCATAAATATAAACAATCTTGATAAATTATGAGATTATATCATAAAACCCTTACAATTTTGATAACATTGAATTGTAAGGTCATGAAGGAATAAAATTAAATTAAATATAAAATATCACATGGATAAATAAATTAATAATATTAAATTTAAATGGTTCTACATATACACCTCATAAATGAGGATATGTGTATAATATAGAATATGTCTCAAAGAAGACTAATTGAGAAAAAAATCTCTTCAAATCTATAATTCCTTCATACACATGAGAACATCAGGTATAATAAATATAGGATTTTTATACATCTATTATTGAATCGTACTTTTATACATAAATCCATAAAGTATTTACTTATGAAATTTTATTTCCTGTTGAAAAAAAAAATCCATGTAAAATTCATTTTTCGGACAGTAACAAATTTGTTTGTGTGTGGTTTGACTTGTTATTTTTTGTCCACATACTTTTATCAAGGTCCCATAATATCTATAATATTAATAATGATATAAATATCATATATATTCATTATATATTTATTTATATAATTCTGTAAAACTTATTAATAGAAAATGAAATACACAATTCATGGAGACGGTATGTCATACATACACATGAACATTGTCCCCATTTTCTCAAAAAATGAAATACATTTAAGGAAAATACTATATTAACATTAAAGAATAATTTTTATTTCATATATTTAAATAATTTCATTAAATTTAAAATAATTACCTTCCATTCAAAATGTTGTTTAGTAATGAATCACATCATTTCATGAAGCGGTAGTCCGCCATACAAACAAACGGCGTTATCATATCCCCTAAAGAATGGAAAGTAATAATGTATAAGTGATATAATTATTTTAGATGTATAATTTTGTGAAAAATATCATATATATTCATTAAATATATCCTTCTTATCATCCGATTAAAAAAAATGCATCGCATTGGTTCGTGAGATGGTAGTCCACTGTACACACAAACGATGTTATTATTTTCCAACACTGTAAGAGGTAAGAACGTATATGTGGTATTATAATTAAAGATGTAAAATAAGATCATAAATATAATATATATATATATATATATATATATATATTAAATCCATGATCATAACCGGTTTTGAGAGCTGGTCATGGAAAATGAATAACATCAGCTCGTGAGAATGTAGTCTATCGTACACACGATTGACAGTTTCATTTTCCATTTGACGGATGAGAAGTTGGATATTACTTATGATATTAACATAATAAAATATCTTTATATGGTTAAACTAGTGTTATTATATCATAATAATTTATGAATATTTTAATAATTTAGAATAAGTAAAACCAAATGAATAGTATAAAAAATTACTTATTCTTTGGAAGCCCTATTTATATTTAACCTAAATCCATCATAGATTATATATATAAACTCACCATGTCCTCTAGTATGTGGGTAAGAATTTAAGTAAAATATTTTTCAGGTTAATGGCTAATAAAAGTGATTTTTTATGTCAATAGAGAAGAGGATATGGGGTTGCCTTTTATAAGTTGGGGAGAAGATACACATGGAAATTTTAAAATAATAATGTATATCCACTTTTTCACATGAAAAAAGGCTAAAAATGAACAATTTTAAAACATTAATGGTTAAATGGTCTAAATATATATATTAAATGTTGATTTTCCAAATTTTCTAAGTCACTTTACCCTGTATATGATAAATTTAACCCCTAGTAAACATGATTTAACCTTAACAGTGTTATTATTTTTTACTTTTTTTAATTCATTTTTTATTTAAATTAAGATTAAAATATTATATACTATAAATTATTATGATTAAAAATATGGAATATATATTTCCAAATTCCATTCATATAAGTGGAAAATTTTCATTCTATATTAAACCTACATATGTGATGAGAAAGCGATTATCCAAAGAGAAAATGATCAAAAGTCTAAAAAGTCCATATATCTAAAATAAATATGAACATGATTCTAATGACCTAAATTTGACTAATATCTATCAATTAACTAATAAAAAATTTAAACCAGATTGGAAAAAATGGATCCTAATACATTCATTAAATGAAATGTAAGTGTTCAATAAAAGACATTATTTTTCTCTATTCATTAAAATTAATTCTTTTCAGACAAATACAAAAAATTAAACATAAGCTAATTTTGAATTGTAGAATTAAAAAATGATGTTTATTTTTTCATATAAATTTTTAAAAACATTAAAAAACTTTATTTTTTTATTTATTCACAAAAATTAATAAAAACATATGAGAAAATAGTATTTTTGAAACATATAAAGACTGCAGAAGATTAGATAATTTTCTATCCATAATTATATATATATATATATATATATATAACATATACACAATATTTAAAATTTTGTTATTCTTATTAGTGACTCCATTTTCAATGGCTAGTTAATAATGTAGGTGTGTAAATTAAAATATTCATAGTTTTTCATTCTTCATTAAAACTCAGTACTTCATGAAACACAAGCTATTAATGAAAATAAATTTATTTGAAAAAAAAATCATAAAATCTTCGATTTTTACATTTTTCCCCAATTAAAATGAAATTTTCTATCAAAATTAATAACATTGGTAAAAGAAATTATGGATTATTTTTCTTCATCGCATCATCATGTTCCAATGTAGCTTACTCAAGCAGGTCGTTTCACCCCAAAACATTGACTAGGGGAGTGGTATTTTTTTGTAGACATTTCTATGTATGACATAGAATCTCCACCAGTTGTCCCTCATAAATACAGTCATGATCTAGTGTAACAAACTCTATGTTTAGTACATGTTTGGGATCAAGTATGTACTTCTTCTAGAGAGATACATTGAACACATTGTGAACCTAAGAGAGGTTTGGTGGAAGCACCATGTGGTAATCTATAAACTTGATATGATCAAGATATTAAAAGGGACTGATATAACTAGGATTTAGTTTTCATTTTTAAATCTCATTACCTTATTCCAAGGTAAAATTCAAAGAAAAAACTTCCTACTATGATCAAAATCTAGATCAAATCAATGATTATCATTATAAGTTTTTTTGTCATCAATGTGATTCCCTTATAAACTGATGAATGACTCTATACTTCTATGCCATATTTCAACCAATTTTTTTGCCAAAATGCTTATTTATCCAACATCATACAAACACATTGTATTTATATGATTCCTTTAATTGAGGGATTCATAAGGATCCATTTGTGTTAATATACACTTTAATCTTTTGTAATCAGTATATATATCTCACTTTTCTCCTTAACGATAATTCCACTATTTCATTAATTCAAAAATTACTACATCTAACTCCAAATAATGAATTGGGAAATTTTTTTCATAAACATTAAATTTTATTGATTCAAAGGCTCTAAAAATTCAATTTTTCATAATAATTTATCTCAATCACTTATTGGATTCATCGTAGTAGATGAAAAACTCTTCTCCAATATAAGGTAATACAAAAATAAGTGTGAGGACTAATCATCTCTTTAGTTCCATTAAATATTTTTCACATTCATATGTCCAAATAAACACGGATCCCTTCTGAGTTAACTTAGTGATTAATTTATATATTTGTGATAAATTATCCAAAAATCATGGATAATATCCATCCAAACAAAGAAAATATCAAATTTCAAACATATTGGTTGGTAATGTCCAACATTCAATAACATATTCCTTTGATGGGTCAAACTATATACCATCCCTTGAGATTATATGACCTAATAATGAAACCTTTTTTAACAAAAATTTACACTTCATAAATATTTCATACAATTTCTCCATTCTTAGAGAATTTAGTACAATTCTCAAGTGGTCTTCATACTCTTCCAAACTCATTGAGGAAATAATAATGTCGTCTATAAAGAATACCACAAACTGAGCAAGGTAATTTCTAATGAATGTATTCCTTCAGTTTATGAAGACATTAGAAACATTTGTAAGAACAAATACATGTAATATATATTCATAGTTTCCATACATTGTATGAAATTTTGTACTGGTTATATCCTTCTTATTGACCCTCAATTAATGATATCCCAAATGAAGGTCAATCTTGGAATAATATTGCGCTTTTTGTAGTTGATCAAGAATTTCATCAAGGTGGGTAGAGGATAAATGTTCTTGATCTTTATCTTTTTCATCTCCCAATAATGAATAAAATGTCTCATTGATCCATCATTATTTTTAAAAAAATGAACAGGTTCACCCCAAGGTGACACGCATGGATGAATGAGTTCATTGTCCTGATTCTCTTATAGATTCTTATTCAATTCCTACTACACAATTGAGTCAATTATATAGGGATTAATTCAAATAGGTGTTGTTCTAGGTATGAGTTCTTTTGAGAACTAAACATCATGATTCATTGGAAGACTAGGCATCTGTTTCGAATAGACAAAAAAATCCCTTAAAATAGACATCTCATTAATGTTGATTTTCTTCCCTAGCATCTGAGATAAACACTCCCTTTGAATAGGAATGAAAACTCATATATTTTACTTGATTTTCATTGGATGTTCAAATTTATCATTTTAGTGATATATGATCATAGTTTGGTTTGGAATATAAAACATTATATCCCTTATATGTGAATTGATGTGGGATTCATATAGAGAAAACCATTTAATGCCTAGGATATTGTCAAATTAAATGAGAGGAATAAGGAAAGATTTTCAGGAAACATATTCCCAAAAACATCAATAGGTGAGGATTAGTATACATGTGATGGGATAATCATACCATTTGGGGTTTTTCACTGCTAATTACACCTCAAATCCTTGATGTTTTATTTTAATACCCTTATAAATTTCTTCATATATGAACGAGTGGGTATATATATTTTCAAATAATACATTATCAGTCCATGATTTGATGGTATGTGTGCCTTTAACCACATCCTTATTACTCCGCTCATATGAAATGGTGATCAAATGACATTTTCTTTTATCCATTTGCATAAATGTTTCTGATATAGATCATTATCATCGACCCTTGGATTTAGTCATTTGTTAACCTAATTAATGAACTCTGTAGAATTTAATCATTGAAGTGTTGGAGGTGAATTCTATAGATATTTCTCTTTATTTGTATAATTAGCTAACTTTTACCTTTCACTTTTCAATACAGTGACTCAATATCCTTCATTTCCACACATAGAAAATTTATTAGTCCCTTTAAAAGAATTTCATCAATGTTTCCATTCACACATTGAACATGAAGGAAATATCATCTTCTTTTCTCTATGTTTTCTAGATACTCCTTTTAATTTCATCTTCATTTCATTTCAAAACCATGAAATTGATTGGAAATCCCAATATCCATTTCTTCCTTGATATCACAAATAATTATTTTCTTATAGTTATGGATGTCCCTTAAGAATAATGCCTTTTGGATACTTGGTTTCAAGCCAATAAATAATCGATTAACCTTACTTTCTGGTTTGATGATAAAATCATAACAATACATCACATATCTTGTAAAAATTTCCTTATAGGTACCAACAGATTCATCATAAATCAAACGAAACTGAAGGAATTCCTTATCAATTTTCCTGAAAATAATATGAGAAAATTACTTATTGAAAAATAATATATTAATCTCATCTCACTATATGGATTCCATTTCAGCTTATTGTCTCGTATTCTAGATAATATTCCACCATTTGTTCATTTCACCTTCCAAGAGATAGAAGGATAAACTGATTTTTTCATGCTCTAGACACTGGAAAAAAAATATCTTTTCAATGGTACTAATCCATTTCTTAGAATCCAGTGGATCAATAAAACCACTAAAAGAAGGTGGATGTTACCACATAAAGGACTCATCTGAAAACTTTTCCTTTATTTTATCATTCAGAAACATAACTTGATTTATCACCAGAGACTAGTTTTTATCATAGAAACAATATATTGAATTCTAGAACCTATAGAATTTGGTTTTTCATGTGTAAAAGATTTTCATTTTCCATTGAATTTACCATTAACACAGCTATTGCAGGCACCAGCCACTGACTAAAACCAAAAAAAACAGTGTTATCAAAACTAATCATATTTCAAGACCATATAATCTAAAAAATAACTAAAAGGATGTCTAAATCATTACACACTATTTTCAATATATGACATCTTAGGTGAATCCTATGTCACTCTTGGTCATTATCCAAATCATTTATGATGGTTCTTAAAGAATTTATGTATCTTCAAAACATATCCCCCAAGTGTGTCAAACCAGGCGTGAAGAAAGTCATGTTTCCATGCACCAGTTGATGATTGAGTCTAATTCAATGTGACCTTTCCTATTTATCACCCCTATATACCACTTATCTAGAGACACATCCACTTGTAGCATCTCGATAGGAATGTAATTTCATGGAATCCACTCTCTGTTTCCTTTACCAAAATTCTAGGAAAGTTTCCTATACTTTGACTCATCCATATACTTATCCTTCAATAAATCCTTATACATATTTATATAAAAATCCCTATAGATCTCCCTAATGTTTTCTAATCTTATTTTCAAATGGTTTTAAAAACTTTTCCCTGATACTAATAATAAACACCCAAACTTCTCACTCAAAAATATTATCTCTATAGAAAAATGTTCATTATATATCATAATGATCCACACCAGAATTATTTAGGCCTACTACCTCTGGAGAATCGAATTCATAAACAGATTTTCATAAGTGAACAACATCATCTCCCACTAATTTATTCATTAATATAAACCTTCTTATAGATATCATACATAATAATTTATTCACAAACCAAGAAAAGGAAACATAATAAAGTCGGAGATTAGATACTCATTAATTCTAAAAAAGAGATAAATCAACATAACATGACCATAAGTGTTTGATAACATGATAATAACATTATAAAAACTACAAAATATAAATAATATATAATAAACATGATTAATTTCATAAATATTGGTTGTTTATAAGACCTAAATAATTATCGAATCAAAGAATTTAGGCCACGAGATCATAAAATTGGCATAAGAAATAGTGTTTTCGAAAACAAATAAACATAGAAAACTTATGTCAAGGCTACCCACCAAGATATTCATATCATGTTAGGCATGGTAAACCCTCTAATATATCTACTTCGGTATTGGTATAACCTCCCATGAACCATCTTTTTAGGCTTGGGTTAACCTCCCATGTACCCTCTAAGCTCATAGAACATAAATCAATAACCAATGAATTGAAGTTAGATATTGGTCCCACCCGTCACATAATCCACGAATTTTTATGTCACAAGAACACAAAAAATTTAACCCATCAAAACCCATGGAATGGAATGGGATTCATAAAACATTCATTTTTTTAGAACCCCTGAAATGAAATGGGTTTCATAAATACCTCATCAGAGCATAACCTATGGTAAAAAAATGTGTTCCAAAAACCAATCTTCATCATATACATAATCCAACCAAAGATATAATATATATGACATCATTGGATCACATCCACAACAATGATTATGTAATATAAAATGATGTCAACTTTTTATGGAAATTTATTTATTTTTTTAAAAAAAATCAATTGGAACATTTCATGAGGAAAATAACCTTTCTTTCAAAATCAACTTTTTTAAACAAAAATTTCAAAAAAGAATTCAAAATCCTTACATTTTAAATTAAACATTTAAAATTATAATGTAATATTTAAAACATTGAGTGGTCATGATGGTAGGAAATTTCATAAATGTAAAATAAATCCTTCAACATTTTCATTAAAAGAAAAACAGGCCTTGTTTTGAAAGTGGTATGAAGATTACATTTAAAAAAAATTAAAAAAATTATAATAAAATTAGTAAAAATTACTTTTAAAAATACCATATGATCATTAAAAAAAATTATTACCATTTATAGAAAATATGTATAAAAAACGTTTTTGACCGAGGAGAATCAAATTAAGTTTTCATCAAAAACATTCATTTGAAATGATGAGTAAATAAAGAGGGTAAATGAAGGTAAAACATTTAATCTCAAAAAATAAACAGAGGAAAATAAAATTTAATAGTTTATTCAGATATAAATCATAATATTTTATCATCAAAAGAAAAAACATAAACGGTCAACATAAATGATGAGATTTTATTATAAAACCCTTACCACATTGGTAACAATGAATCATAACCCCCTCATAGGATGAACATTAAATTAAACCAAAAATATAATGGTAGTAAATAAATTAATGGATGTTAATTTAATATGGTTGTATATACACCTAAAAAATGAAGATAGGTTCATAATATAATATATGTCCCAATGAAGACAAATTTAGACAAATATCCTTCACCTTAAGTCTCAACTTCATTCATACACATTCAAACATCCAATATAATAAATATAATTTTTTTCAAAAAACTAATACAGAACCTTATTTAAATATGTCATACCATATATAAATATATCATACCATATAACATTAAAATATCACTTTTTATTACCAATTTACTGATAATTCATCGTTAAAATCACATTTTGATCAATAACTACTTTCTTTTTTGGTTATGCTTTGATTTATTATTATTATTCCTCTTAATTTGATCATGTTTCCTTATTATATGAAATTTTAACCGTGATATAAATATAATATACATTCATTATAAATGTATTTATAGTAATCAATAAAATTTAGAGATAAGAAATGAAATACACCGTTCCTGGAGACAGTAGTCGCCACATAGGTTGTTTCCATATTCTTAAATGATGATATAAAACAAATGTAAAAAAATATATTACTTGTAAAAAATCATTTTTATTTCATTTAAATCATATATACCCATTAAATTTATCCCAATTACATACAATTATAAGCTTTATTGAAAAACTAATCACATTGGTTCACATGGTGGTAGTCATCACCATGATTATCGGCTGATGATGATGAGATCAAAAGTATCCATGATGAATAAGGCCCCATAGGAAGGGACTATCAAAGTAGGATTATGGACCAATAAGGGTGATGGTAGATTTTAGATGTTGGGTTTTCACCATAGGGAATTATCTTACATATCCAATTAATATAATAATCAAACTCCATTTGGTTCATAAAATTTATATATTACACCTATAAGGAGAGGTCCATTTTTTATTAATTTTGAATATAGACCTATGATGATTTGTCTCATAGGGAATATGAACTTTTGAGATGATGGTTACATGGTTGGGGCTTAAACCTAATAAGTAGGCCATAACATATTTTTATTACATAGGTTTCATGAGCACCGCTAACCTATAAGACCAAATGAGTCATGATCAGTGTGAAACAAAAATAGTAAAATATTTTCACATCATAAATTCATGGTTATGATGGAATTTCACATGAATTGTAATCCTATTAGGTTGTCGAGGTGTTGTTTCCTAAAATAATGCTTTGGGGATAACTCTAGGAGGGATTACCATGGTGGATATTTACTGCTCAGCTATTGGAGTATTAGGGAAATGAAACAATGAGGTAGTACATACGAAAGAAGGGGTTTACCCAAAATCTTCTTCATGACTTTTTTGAACCACATGTTTAGACATACCTATCAATTTATTGTTAAAAATGCATGAATATAGCTCAATTTGCTCAATTTTTTAGGTATCATGTAAAAGTTATTGTCACTTCCTACAATGAGGAGCCTCACAGTATTACCCCTAATGATGTGATCCTCATTATATTAACAATAAATGATAAATTTGGGCTTCTTACAAGATGGTTCATTTTATTCCAAAATTATACACATATGGTGACATGGGAGGAGGTCTTGATTATACCTCCCTTAAATAAGAGGCTTCATTAACGGAGTTACCTATCATCTGAGGTATGATAAGGTCTTTGGACATGATGATATTATGCAAAATTTATATTTGGGAGAACTGGAATATACCTTGACCTACTGAAGCTAGGAAAACTATGATGTACCTTTCCTAAGACACAAATGAGTGAACTAGGATGTACCTCACCTAAGTCATACTTGGGAAAACTAAGATTTATATTTCATAATGGATACATGGGTGAACTAGAATATATCTAACCAAAATGTTTCTTGGGATAACTAGGATGTATCTCATCCAAGTGATACTTGGGTGGACTGACATGTATCCCACACATGTGATACTTGAGATGGAATGCATTTGACTACTTTAGTAGAGAACAACCTGAGAGATAACACTTGATTGAGGTATCTCTCTAATGACCAAGGGTCCCCCTGGGTTATTTTATAAAAGGGTCACACTAGTTTTTTTCATGTATTGTCCATTCAATATATAATTTTTAGATTAGAGAATATGTATTTCCTCATAATGATTCACATGTTTTGGACATTGGGGAACTCAAATACATTTCTTTCTATTAATTTTATCCTATTTTAAATCATTGTAAGATACCTGGGAGTTTGGAGATCAAAGTGAGGGATTTGGGAGAATCGAGCTATAATTGTTTCTCTATTTTCTATAATCTCTAAATAGAGATCACTTGCGGTCTATCTATAGGCATATCTAAGACTCTAGGAGAATTAGGAAACTCATCAAAGATAATCACACTGGTGGATTGAGAGAGATGTTATTTGCTGAAAAATATGTTTACAGAAATTTGACTTGTGTGATGTGTAATGTCTCGGATTTTTTGGGTATTACTTTTAATAATTATATGGAATTATTACAAGACCAAGCGCGGAGATAGCACGTCATTCCAAGGCCTGGTGAGCCCGGAATGGTGGTTTAAACTTTTTATAAGCTGTGTAAGTTGGTGGGTGTGCGCTGTTGTGGTAGTTTCTGAATGGATTCCAAAAATTAAAATTCTGAGGGCACCGTAGCGTCTGGGACAACGACTTTACCTAAGAGCGGGTCTAACCTCGACCGGCATGGGTCAGGGGAAAAAGTTAATTTTCAGACGTTTTTAGTAAAATGAAATAAAATAATATAAATGAATTAGAAAATTTTATTTATTTAAATTGGAAACATCCGTCGTAGCGCAACGACGGGGCAGCTGTTTTGATAATTAATGCCATGCCATAATCACTCTGAAACAGCAACACTGACTCATTAATGTCGCAGCATAATGACAACTACTTAGCGTAACAGAATGCTGAAATGTGTTCCCTTATTTTTATGGGTTAATCGAATGTTTCTCGTTGGAAGAAGGTGGAGAGAAACTCTGTAGAATTCTTATAGCATTGGAGAAAACTCTCGGTGATGAACGACGACGAATGAAAGCTGTGAATCATTTCGCCAACGAACTTAAAGGCTCTCGGTGACGACGGCAATGTGACCCCTTCATCAGTGATCGATCTGTCCTCGAGGCAGGGGTTTGTTATTTTGATTTTGTTCTTCCCCGTCCTCTAATTAATCGATCAACGCAGATCAACCCACGAACAGGTTGATCCATGGATCATGCGTTCTAACGAGAGGGTTTTTTTTATTTGGATGGTTTTTGGGATTAATCCAGGATGTTAAAATCCATGTTCTGATTCATTCTGTTTAATACTTCTAACGGGAGCGGATCAATGTTGTGACGAATGACGGTGGAGGTTTTTTCCTCTTTTGTGGTTTGGATTTCTTCCCCCTCTTCCTACCCCACATTCTTCGTGTTCTTCGTAGGGCGACGAACAGCGGATTGTTGCGCGTCTGTTTGGTAACTCTATGATCTGAAACTAGAGACCCGACATCGCAACGACTCAATGGAGGTGTGACGGAAAAGGCAGAAGACGAATCAGCTCAGATCGGGAGACACCTTTCTTCGAGCATTCTTCGTGAGGGAGGATCGATGCGCATTGTCGGGGCCGATTGGAGGCCTGAAAATAACGGAGATGACATCGGGACGTTGGGGTGACCTAGAATCTGGGTGATTATTGACTAGCTCACCATGTCGGCCCACTTCCTAGCTCTCATGGAGCAGAGTTCCATAGAGAGCTTGGGATGCCTCTACGTGGAGGAGATTGTTCGGCTTCATGGTGTCTCTTCGATGATAGTCTCAGATCGATACGCCTGTTTCACATCTCATTTGTGGAAGAGATTGCATGTGGATTTTGGGACTCATCTACACTTGAGCACGACATTCCACCCCCAGACCGATGGTCAAACGGAGAGGACCATTCAGATTCTGGAGGATATGTTGTGGGCTTGTATCATAGACTTTGGTCATAATTGGGAGGACCATCGACCACTAGTGGAGTTTTTATACAACAACAGCTACCACTCCACCGTCTGTATGGCTCCTTTCGAGGCTTTATATGGGAGTCTCTGCTGGTCATTGTTTTGCTAAACCGACCCCAGAGAGTCAGCACTCATGGGTCCAGAGTTGGTAAGTTCTACCACCGAGAAGGTGCAGATCATCCAGGAGAAGATGAAGACTACATAGAGCTGGCAGAAGTCTTATGCGGATAGGTGATGGAGACCTCTAGAGTTCGAGGAGGGAGACCACGTCTTTCTTTGGGTCTCACCTCGACGATGGATACAGAGATTTGGCCGAGGTGGAAAGTTGTCTCTGAAGATCATCAGACCTTTCCAGATACTATGCATAGTTGGAGAGGAGGTGTACCACCATGCTCTAACGCTATAGTTGCATCGAGTACATGATGTCTTACACGTGTCATAGTTGAGAAGGTACGTGCATGACCCAGCGCACGTCATCGACTGGGGTGAGCTGGACATCGAGGATTGAGTGACCATTACTGAGTACCCAGTGGAGATTGAGGATCGGTAGGAGAGGATCCTTCGTGGGTGATCAATTCCCTGGGTGTGCATTCGGTGGCAGCACGAGAATCTCCAGGAGAGCATGTGGGAGCAGGAGACTCAGATCTGTGCCCAGTACCTGCATCTTTTTGAGTAGTCTTTGTTTTGGCTTTTTGGGGACGCAAAGCCCCAAGGTGGGGAGTATGTAATGTCTCGGATTTTCTATTTATTTTTTTTTAAATATTATATGGAATTATTACGAGACCAAGCACGGAGACGGCACGTCATTCTGAGGCTCGATGAACCCAGAATGGTGGTTGGAACTTTTTTTAAGCTATGTATGTTGGCAGGTGTGCGCAGTTGTGGCAGTTTCCTAACGGATGTCCGGATTAAAAAACTGATGGCATCGTTGCGTCCAGGATGACGATTTTACCTAAGAGCAGGTCTAACCTCGATCGGCGTGGGTTGAGGGAAAAAGTTAATTTTCGGACGTTTTTAGTTAAATAAAATAAAATAAAATAAAATAATTCATAATGTTTATTTATTTTATTTGGAAACATCCACTGCAGCGCCACGATGGGGTAGTTGTTTCGATAATTAATGTCATGCCATAATCACTCTGAAACAGCAATGTTGACTCATTAATGATGCAATGTAATGACAACGACTCAGTGTAACAGAACGCTAAAACGTGTTCCCTCCTTTTTATGGGATAATCGAATGTTGCTCACTAGAAGAAGGTGGGGAGAAACTCTGGAGAATTCTTAGAGCATTGGAGAAAACTCTCAGCGACGAACGACGACGAATCAAAGCTGTGAATCGTCGCGCCAATGAAGTTAAAGGATCTCAACGATGATGGCAGCGCGACCCCTTCGTTAGCGATCGATCCCTCCTTGAGGTAGGGGTTTGTTATTTTGATTTAGTTCTTCCATGTTCTCTAATTAAATGGCGAATGCAAATCAACCCACGAACAGGTTGATCTGTGGATCGTGCGTTCTAACGAGAGGGTTTTTTTAATGGGATGATTTTGGGGATTAATACATTATGTTAAAATCCATGTTTTGGTTCCTTCTATTTAATCCTTCTAATGGGAGCATATCAACGTCGTGATGAACGACGGCGGAGGTTTGTTCCTCTTTTCTGGTTTGAATATCTTCCCCCTCTTCCTACCCCGTGTTCTTCGTTTTCTTCACGGGGCGACGAACAACGGATCGTTGTGCTTTCGTTTGGCAACGCAATGATCCAAAACATGAGACCCAACATCACAACGACTCAACGAAGGTGCGATGGTAAAGGCGGACGACGAATCGGCTCGGATCATGAGAGACTGTTCTTCGAGCGTTCTTCACGCGGGAAGATCGATGCACATTTTTGAGTCCGATCAGAGGCTTGAAAATAACGAATATGACTTTGGGACGTCGGGGCGACCTAGATTCTGGAGTCTTGTGGAAAACGGATCATCGATACAAAGATCAGAGCTTCACAGGATGCGCGCCGGTGAAAAGCGTCGTTTCTGGAAAATTCTGCAGTACACGACGTGTATCTCGATGAACACGTCGTGTGGTATAGGCGGCAGCAGCTAGGGTTTTGGGTGTCAGATAGGTATCACACAGCTGTGACCTCGGTCACAGGGCATGTTGGACCTTCCTCGAATATCAGCGTGTATTCTGGGATTTACACGGACATGGGATGAACTACACGGCTTCAGAACAAGGTGTGTAGACCCTACGCGGCATGGCAGAGGTGACTATGTGGGACTCGGTGTGTATCTAGAGGATACACGGACACGAGGTGGAGTACACGGCCCTGTACTCCACCACATGGCCTGGTGAGGCCAGTAACGTGGGTCACCCTGTGTGCCGATTACACGGATTGGCGTACATGGATAAAATCCATGTACGGACACATGGTAGCATACACCGAGCAGACCCCAAATACTTTGACATGGCGTATGATCCTTTATACATGTCGTGTAGTTGCGTTTCACATGACAAGCCTTACGACATGGGCCATGGTACACGGGTAGTACCCGGGGTCAGAGGACAGGGCGTGTGACCTATCTACACACTATGTACTTTTCAGTACATGGCTTGATCTTCTTGCCCACCGTATCTTGGACATGTTTCGTTTGGGTTAGTGTCCCTTCTTCTCGTTCCCCTGAAGGTCAGGTATCATTTCCTACTATAGGAATATGATCCCTTCAGTAGAACTTTCCGAGATGGAGTCAGGTATCCCTCCGAGAGGCCCGGAGTGAGATCCTCTATCCATTCTTGACCCTAGGTAGAGTCAGGTATCGACATGTCTATCCCCACAGGGAGTTGATCCTCTACTTAGCAGGTGAATCTAGATGAGTCATGGTATCCTCCAAGGCCCTGGCAGTGATCCTCATCTATGTATCGTGATCTTTTCCCCACTCATGGAGTGAGTTCTCCCGAACGAGTGCTTCGGGGAGTCTTCGAACTGAATCCCTAGTGGGGGTATGTTGTTGCGTGACTTGTCCTTAGACTAGGAGTTTGGGATGTGAGTATATGTGGATTTGGTTCTCCTATTATATGTTCTGTAGACATATACTGTGTAGATCTAACTATAATTTTCCTTTGTGTATTTCTTTGTGGTTTTCGGGGTCCTCTACTGAGTATTGTTATACTCACCCCTGCACGGGCTTTGCCTGCACGTGTTGTGTCTTGTGCAGACGAGCAGCCTTTCGACAGAGTCCAGGGCGGACCAGGACATGACTGAGCTTTCTGAGTTTCCTACAG
The DNA here is from genome assembly GCA_963277665.1 of Viscum album. NCBI lineage: Eukaryota > Viridiplantae > Streptophyta > Magnoliopsida > Santalales > Viscaceae > Viscum > Viscum album. The sequence continues at coordinate 620,346,491 of OY728128.1, forward strand.
GCCGAGGTGTTCCTACGGCCTCGAGCAGTAGTCCCAATACTTTTTGTGTTTACATGATGGACTTTGTAGTTTTCAGACTCTTGGTTTGGGTGGGCCTGCATTCTGGCCCAGTTTACATTCATTACTTTACTTTTTGTCATACTTTGTTTGTTGGGTTTAGTTGTATGCATGCATTTTGTCCCTTAGTGTTTTTTTTTATATTTCAGCATTGTGGGCTTGGAGATGTGTGTGTGTATACAAGTACATAGGCAATGTCTCCCATGTTATTAATATGCCTACTCGGTGCTAGCCACCATCCCCTGGCCTATTGGAAAAGGGCTTGGGGAGACGCGGCGCAGGCCCCACTAGGACGGGTCGTGACATGATGTGTTGAGTTGGTTAAGTTATACATGTTATTCCTTCTTGCATGCACTCCAGTGTATTAAGGAAGAGGTATTCTTCCTTCACTTCTATTTTTATTCTCCATCGTATTCTTTTTTTAGATATTTTACCTTCTAAATTAATGCCTCACTTCAAAAAATTGTGCACAAATAAATAATTAATTAAACTGAATTGAATGGAGAAAATTAAAATTGATATTCTTCAAAAAAATTGTTTTCTTAAGAGAATAAATTAGAATGGATAGAATGCCCATAAAAATAAATAATAATGATGATAAAAGTGCTACTGAATATGAGGTTATATTTAAAATATTAAAAATCCATGTAATTATCAATATTTTATAATTTAGAAAAATTATAAACATTTCGTATTCATTTAAATTTTAACCCCACAATATTTTATATTATATTGAATTTATATGATGTTTCATGAAATATAAAAATTTTATAATACAATATCTACTATATGAAAATCATATATGATCTAAATATTATATATTATTTAATTTATAAAATCTTTATAAATCACCTCTTATGATTTCAAATTAAACAATTTATTTCTATATCATAAGGCATGCCATTTTTTTGAAAAGGTATTTAAAATATTAACCACTAATATTTGTTGAAAATGTTACAAAAAAAATATTTAAATAATTAAATAATATAATTAATTAATTAATATAATTAATTAATTAATTAATTAATTATAAATTAAAAATCCCCAAAATACCTTTTAACATGATTTTAAATCAATTTATAAATTCTTAAAACCCATTTCTTATTTAAAAATAAAATTTATTAAATATATTTTCTTCTTACCCTTACACAGAACCATTATGTTTTGTTAGGGTATCCTCCCTTCTACCCTTGTGGAGACACATTATATAAGTGTAAATCAGGTTTCTAAAATAATGTGTAAAGCTAATATAAAGGTTATCGTTACAGAACCCGATTGAACACCATTTTGTAATGGTAATGTATATATTATTTTTACGTAGCTCCCCCTTATAAAGGTAACACCATTATATAACACATTTTCCTAAGGGTTCTCTAGAAATTTCATACACAACAAAAGGATGAAAATCTAGGATGTTTACAAAGTCGTTATATTTATACATAAGGGTAAATTGAAAATCACCCTTACGTAAGCCCCTTTGAATAAGGGTAATACCTTTATGAAACCTCTGTGTTAGGGTGTTACCTTAAATAGTGGCACATGTAAGGAAATCACGCAATGGTAAATCATATTTACCTTTATGTAAAACATATGTAGATCTTCATAAGGGTATATAAATTTCTACATTTTAGTAACTGTCTTGCATAAGGGTATAACCATTACACAATGGATTCCATAAGTTTATTACCTTTATACAATCTACATGCATAAGGGTAAGAAATATCTACCCTTACATAGCTCACATAATGGTATGAAATGAAAAAATATTTTAAAAATTGTCTTTTATTCATTCTTATTCAAAAAATAATAATGTTTCAAACACATCAAAAACATGAAGAACCATATTATTAAATAAACTGAAAACATTGTACTAGGATAACATGAGTAGTGAATCTCTTCTTTTTAGATTCCATGGAGAAGTTTTGAGTATGATCATGATTAGAAGTACACATAAGAATCCCAACTGTGAGGTTGTACACCATAAAATGGATCAATGATTTTATGTTGAGGGTAAATAATATTTTAATGGGTTCCATAACCTTATCAAAATGAGATAACAGATTTCAAGGGAGAAGAGATAATTAGAAGAGGCTTCACAAGTGTTAAAAACACACCCAAAATGGTAGGATATCATTTGCATATATAGCCTAAGATTGAGGTACTTCCAACACATTTTATGTGATTCTGTAGTCAAGGTATAATTCAATTCATGGTTTAAATGAATTAATTCAAAGCCTCTAATCCATTTATACATAGATTGTTACTGATGAAACCTATTTAGAAGTATATGAATAATATATATGTATATGTATATATATATATCATATTCTTGGATCATATTTATGAAACATATATTCACTGAATGCATATATTAAATGTGCACTGTATATATTGTTTCATATTATATATATAAATATTTCATGCAATATATATGTGTGAATTTTATTATAAATCCAACACTAATCAACTTCGATAAACCAATAACTTCACTAGAATTATTCAATTATAAGGACCAAATCGCATTCTCTATCACCACTGGATGGAAAAAACATAGGGGTATCATAATAGATAATATGGGAATGAATTCACCCCTGATAGACAAATTATGTAAGAGAAACGGAGTAAAACATCTGATAACCAAAGTATATCATAATTTAATACATTAACCAATAAAGATACAACCATTATATAGAAAACAATGTCTCAAGATAAGACTAGAAGACCATTAACAACATATAACACAAGAACACAAATAGTTCGAGCACCAAGTTACCAAAACTCACCTCCATCCCAACCCATTGATATGAAACAAGATCAAGAAGAGTAATCCCCAATATGGTCATATTCCCTTTAAATGTATCCTAAAAAGTCTACAAACTTTTAAAGGAAAAAAGTAGGGTTTTAGCACAAATTACTCGTAGGATTCCACCATGGAATCTATGCAATGTCTAACCACACACATCCATTGTTTCACATTCAAAATAGATTTAAAAAACAAATCCTATGAAAAGATTTTCCCACTATAAATCAATATTTGGTTTCCTTTTGAAAATTGTTCCATATACAGTAAAATAAAGTAATATGAAATATCAAAAAATTTATAGCATAAAAATATAAATAAATAGCTTTCAAGAATTATATAATAAAACATGAACAGCTGTGAAATTAAAAAAAATGGATGATCATTAATGTAATGAAATATAAAATCAAAAAATTGGATTGTAAATCACACAATTAAACAAAGTTGATTATAAATCACACAATGGTTTACAAAAAAACATTATAAGATACTCATAGGAATACTAGTTGGTATATGTGACCCTTACAATCTAGAAATATCAATTCCTTAGAAAATCTACCCCTTAGTCATCATGATATCCTGGAATCCACATCATGTGATATGTAACGCCATAATGGAAAATCATTTTTTAGTTTTTCCTCGTACTCTATGGTCTACCATGTGTGATATTTCATAATAATTATGTTCATGGAATCTCAAACAATGTTCTATAATAAATTTCTAAGGAAAAAATACAAAAAACGTCTTTTATAAACATTTTCCATGTCATAAGACTATTAGGATCTAGGATTCCCATTCATAGATAATAAATATTTTTATATGGATATTCATTATTTAACACAAACACGTGTCTGAGCAACGTAAAGGTATATTGAATTTAGTGACTGTGTACACAATCTTCTAATTTGGTGAAATATCTTAAAAAAACTCCCATAAAAAAGTAAACACGAGAAAAGGTGATCTCAGATGCCCAATAAGGGTAAACAAGGGAGACATGTAATCTTAAAATGATTATTAGGGTATGAGAACAGGAAATAGAAATTTAAAACCATACCATGTATATAAAATTTCATAATCCTTTGTCAATGAATAATGATTGGAAGTTAATAAGACATGAATCATAGAAAAATAAATGAACATGATCCATGAGGGAATAACATTTTCATTATAAATAGATTTATGTCATAAACATAATCATAGAAAATATTACGTAATGTCTACTCACAAATATATTAATAACATAGTCGGATTGGGAAAACCACCCATGTACCTGCTTCGGGCATGTGATAAACTCATGTGTACCCTCTTTCTAGCTAGGGATAACCTCTCATATACCCTCTTTTAATCTTGCTATAAAGACTTATGTACCCTCTTTCAGGATTGGGATAACCTTTTGTGTGCCCTATTTTAAGCTTGGAATAACCTCTCTGGTACCCTTTTGAGATCACATAACAGTAATCATTGCCCAATAAATTATAGGGAGATATTTGCCCCACCATTCAAATGATGAAAATAATACATAAATGTTCCACATTATTATTAAACATTTATCATATCAGAACCCCTAAAAATAAATGGGTTTCATAACCACATCATCATTTCCTCATAGAATAACCCATGCAAAATGAAGGTGATTTCATAATCATTTTATTATGTTATAACAGATTTAATAGAAATGAGTTTCATAAACATCTTATCAGTATAGAAATAAACCATTCCAAAAATAAAAAATAATGGTATCCATGGATCATGTCCATAGTAAATGATAATTAAAATATAATTATTTCATCTTATATATCTTAAATTATTTTGAAATAAAAATCACATGGAAAATTTCTTAGGGAAAATATATTTTCTTTGAAAATCACTATTCATAAATAAAAATTCCTAAAATATTAAGGATATGCTTTTTTGAAAATAAACTTTAAAACATATAACTAAGATTTAAAATCAGTTAAAATATATCTAGATGAAAATATAATTTCTACATTGGAAAACATATAAAAAACCATTTTGAAAAACCATTTCATTGAAAGTAACCATCAAAAACATTAATAGGAGGCTTTAAAATCATTAAAATCATTTTTTGAAGAAAATATCATTTCCTTATTGAAAACACTTTTTTAAAAAAATAGAATATAATTTTATTTAAAAAATACCTTGAAAACGTATAATTTAATATTAAAAAATAAAGTTTAGGTTGCCAGGAAATTCCTTTCATTCCATATATGTTAAAATAATATTACTTTCACATTTTCTGTAAAATCGAAATTGTAAATTTTTTGAAAAAAACATGATAATTTCATTCGAACAAATTTGTAAAAAAAATTAAATATTGGTAAAAATTTATTCCATAAATCATTTTAAGAATGTAAAAATTATTTTTGAAAACATTTTTATAAAAGGTGATTTTAGAAAAAAAAATTGATCGAGACATCAATAAAGATGGTTTTTCGAAAAAAAATATTTTTTGAATGATTAAGTACATAAAAAAGAGGAAAATGAAGAGAAAATGTATTATAATGACATAAACATGTTATAATAAATTTCATGAGTTTCTTGAGATACTGATCATAGTATTCCATCATTAGAAACATAATCATAAACTATTCTAATAAATGATGATATTGAAACATAAAATCTTTACCACTTTTGTAAAATTTTATTATAATACCCATGAAGGAATATCATTAAATAAAACATAAAATATCATGATAATAAATAAATTCATGATACTACATTTCAAATGGGCTTTATATACATCTCATAAAATATTATAGGTGCATAACATAACATATGTCTCAAAGAAACAAAAATGTGGATGCAATCCCTTATGGCTTTGGTAACTCATGGTCAATAAACCCCAGAAAAGAGAGATTATAAAATAGATATTTAAATCCACATAAATTAAAAGATAAAAATCATAAAATATATTTATGGGAAGTATATAAACCACATCAATGAAACAAGAGGTGAATATTGCATGTTTCATACAAATAAAATAAAAATGGGACATAAATCCTTTACCACTTTAGTAATATATTGAATCATAAGCCCCAATAAATTATAAAATCAAATGAAACTTTATATTTCATGAAAATTATTTGAATCATTTTATAACATGCCGAAGTTGTAACATATACACCACCCAAAATAAACCTGTTGTGAATTTTAATATGTCTCGCAGAAATGAAATTGAGACTAGATTTCCCTTACCAAAAGTCTAAAATTCCTTTGTAAACATTCAAAACTAGTTTGTAATAAATATAAATATATTATAAATATATTATAGAAATATATATATATATATATATATATATATCATACCATATATGTCTTAATTAAGACCTTTGATTAACCTTTTATTAACAATTTAATGTTAAAGTCGTGTTTTGGGCAATAACTATGTTTTTTGTGTCTGTTTTGATTATTTATTTTTAGATCTCTTACGTTAATACCAGTTACATCATCTCAATAATGTTAACCATGATATAAATATAATATATATTCATTATACATATATTTATAGTGATCCATAAATGTTATAGAGAGAAAATGAATATAATGGCCCGGACCTCTCCGGTCGATTACTTTGTAAAAACGTTTTTTTTTTTTTGATGTGGTCAATGCGGCGAACATCAAAAATAATAATTATTATTAATAATAAATGGTGACGTGTTAATAAATTTTTTTGGGGTTTTGTTATAAGTGTTATACTAAATAATTATAATAATAATGTTGGTTTTTTTTTGATAGATCTGGTAATAATGATTTAATGATAATTATGTTTTGAATTAAATGCAATGAGATTTGAGATATGAGAATAAATTAAAGATGTTATGATAATTGTGTAAAAATAAATAAATAAAGGTTTAAAATAAATTTGGGGCTTGCCACAAGGAGAGAGAAGATGAAAAATATAATAATATGAAATAAAATGGGAGGCGCACCAACAAAATAAAGATTGGAGAGAGAAAATAAAATTTATTGAAAAATAAATATAAGAGAGAGGCGCCACTTTTTGTGGGAGAGAATCTTGGGAGAAAGAATTAATAAAGATTGGAGAGAGGGAGGAGTTATAAGATATTAATGGGAATAAAATTAAGTGTGAAATAAATAGTAAAGGAGATAATTGGTGATGAATTTCCAGCGTGAAAAATGACAAATGGTGATTGATTGGAATTAGAGAAATAAATAAATAATTAATTAATAAAATATTGTTATCATTTTTTTTTATAATAAAACACTTTTTTCACAATAACTTCTTCGTGCGACCTCGGTTTCACGAACCGTCAGTGGCAGTGCGACCCTGACTACGAGATGAAAATTATGAGTCCAATATTGGATGTCTTTTTTGGGTTTTCGGATTGGGTACCTGAAACGCTCATGAATTAATAGATTTAATATTGTTATTATTACGGGATCTTGTATCTAACGTATCTCCCTCATACGGTATCGGATTGACGATCCGTCAGCGACAGCGTAACCCTGAAATTATGACGGTCATTTTAAGACCATTAATGAGCTACTTTTATGACTCATGCCTCGGGTCAACGAAACACCACATATTGATAGAATTATCATTATTATTAAAACGCGTGGAAACCGCGTGACGTGTTGTGTGTTAACCAATCAAAACATGTAACGTATGTACGGTCACATCGTGTATTCATTAATGCACGCTGAATACGGATTTACCTATTCGTTGCCTATATAAGAACAAGGTCATGTTTTATCTTCCATATCGATCGCTTCTTTGTCGCACGACGACGCTCTTGGACGATCGAGAAGTATTCCTCCTCTAACTTCTTTGTCCGAGCTCCGAATTACGATCCGTTAGCGGCCACAGGATCGTAGCGACGAGATGAAGCTTCTAAGCCCGGACTTGTCACCTTTCCTTCCGACCTTCCTTCTCGAGCTTCCATCCTAGGAGGCGTTTGTCGGGTTTGGCGAAGGCGGAGGACACCGTGTTGGATTGGTGTTGCCCGATCCGGTTGGGCCGAATGCTTGTGGCCCGCAACTTTCGCGGGTGCGGACTTCGGGGTCAACTTTACTGTAGCGCTTTTGACAAAGCCAGCCGTCGTTCACTGTAGCGACGCGGACCACTTTTTCGAATAGTGATCGTCTTCTCCATCTGTTTTATAGCCCATTTCGGGCTAGGGTTTTGTTGTTGGAAATCCTCTGTAATTTCTGTGCTCCCGAATCATAGTGAAAATCTGTCTCTCCCGTGGACGTAGGGATTTTTCCCGAACCACGTAAATCGTCGTGTTCTTTGTTGCTTTTCTTTCTTTCGTTTTCTCGTTTTTTCTGTCGTTCTGTCTCTCGGTGATTCCGCAACAACTGGTATCAGAGGAGGTTCGGAATTCTCCAACGATGGCTCTGGATGAAGGCAAAGTGAAGATCGATCGCTTCGATGGAACTGATTTCAGTTTCTGGAGGATGCAGATCGAGGATTATCTTTATCAGAAAAAGATGCACTTGCCGCTTCTGGGTGTGAAGCCAGCGGAAATGGAGAAGTCAGAATGGGAGCTACTGGATCGACAGGTTCTGGGTGTTGTGCGCCTGACGTTGGCCAAAAACGTGGCGTTCAACATCAGAGAAGAGAAGACGACGGTGGACCTGATGAAAGCCCTCACAAATATGTACGAGAAGCCTTCTGCGGCTAACAATGTGCATTTAATACGACGATTGTTCAACCTGAAAATGGTTGAAGGGAGAGCTGTTGCAGATCATATCAACGAGTTCAATACCATCATAAGTCAGTTGTCATCGGTGGACATTGACCTTGGTGATGAGGTATGTGCTCTGGTTTTATTATCTTCGTTACCTGAAAGTTGGGAAGCAACTGTAACAGCTGTGAGCAGCACTTCGGGGAATACGAAGATGGCTCTGAAGGATATAAGGGACCTAATCCTTAGTGAGGATGTTCGAAGAAGAGAATCAGGCAGATTCTCTGGTTCTGCTTTGAACATTGAAGGAAGAGGAAGGTACCCACAGCGGGACAATCGCAGAGGACGATCGAAGTCGAGAGGAAAGAGCAGAGACAAGGCAAAGGGGCCTGGTCCTACCTGCTGGACATGCGGGAAGAAAGGACATGTCAAGAAGGAGTGCAGAGAAAACCGGAAGGGACCTGAAACCAGTGGAGCAAACGCAGTAGCTGAAGGAACTGACGACGTGCTACTGCTGAGCGTAGACAGCCCGATGGAGTCTTGGATTTTAGACTCTGGGGCGTCTTTCCATTCTACATCGGAGAAGGGTTTCCTGAACAATTTTGTTTCAGGAAATTTTGGCAAGGTACATCTTGCTGATGACGAGCCCTTGCAGATTGTGGGGAAAGGAGATGCACGGATCAAGACCAACAGTGGGAGTTTGCTGGTTCTGGAAAACGTGAGGTACATCCCTGGTTTAAGAAGAAATCTCATTTCTGTGGGACAGCTTGATGATGCAGGGTTGAGTACCACATTCACTGGTGGTGCATGGAAGATCACCAAAGGAGCTATGGTCATAGCTCGGGGAGCAAAGAATGGCACCCTGTACAACATGACAGAAACGTGCATGGACATGGCTGCATCACTCGAAGCTGTCGGAGGTTCTCAACTGTGGCACTACAGACTCGGCCACATGAGTGAAAAGGGGATGAAGGTGCTGGCAACAAAAGGATTGCTACCAGAGCTGAAGTCGGTGGAAGTAGGCTTTTGTGAAGATTGCATCTTTGGAAAGCAGAAGAAGGTGTCCTTTGCAAAAGGAGGCAGAACACCGAAGGCCGGAAAGCTGGACCTGGTGCATACAGATGTTTGGGGGCCTGCACCAGTACCATCTCTCGGAGGGTCACAATATTATGTGACATTCATCGATGACTCAACGAGGAAGGTATGGGTTTACTTTCTGAAGAACAAATCTGATGTGTTTAAGATATTTCAGAAGTGGAAAGTCATGGTGGAGAACGAGTCAGGAGTAAAGCTGAAATGCTTGAGGTCTGACAATGGTGGAGAATATGGCAGTCAAGAGTTCAGGGAATTCTGTTCTGAAAATGGAATTCGGTGGGAGAAGACAATCTCAGGAACACCACAACAGAACGGTGTGGCAGAAAGGATGAATAGAACACTGAATGAACGTGTCAGGAGCATGAGGCTGCATTCCGGGTTACCCAAGACTTTTTGGGCTGATGCAGTGAATATGGCAGCATATCTCATAAACAGGAGTCCCTCTGTGCCAATGGGGGAATGTCTACCCGAGGAACTCTGGTCTGGTAAGGAGGTAAAACTCTCACATCTACGAGTCTTTGGCAGTTTAGCATATGTTCATGTTGATGCTAATGCAAGGGACAAGCTTGATGCAAAGTCCAAAAAATGTTTCCTTATTGGCTATGGTGGTGAGGAGTTTGGGTATCGCTTTTGGGATGATGTCAACAGGATGGTCATCAGGAGCCAAAATGTGGTATTCAATGAAGGTGTCATGTACAAAGATCGTCATGCAGTTGAAGATGAAAATGGGAACATTGAATCAGAATGCAAAAAGCAAGTGGAGCTTGAAGGTGTGTCTGAGCTTGAGAAGTCCGAACCAGTGGAACCTACTACTCCAGTGGAGTTGAGGAGATCATCAAGGGTGAGAAGGCCCGTGCAGAGGTATTCACCATCATTGCATTACCTTTTATTGACTGACGGTGGAGAACCAGAATGCTTTGAAGAAGCAATGCAGCTGAAGGAGTCGAGCAAGTGAGAGCTGGCTATGAAGGAGGAGATTTCCTCATTGCATGAGAACAACACTTGGGAGCTGACACCTCTGCCAAGAGGAAAGAAAGCATTGCAGAATAAGTGGGTCTACCGGGTCAAGGAAGAACATGATGGAAAGAGGAGGTTCAAGGCAAGGCTGGTGGTGAAAGGCTTTCAACAGGAGGGAGTAGATTTCACTGAAATCTTCTCACCAGTAGTAAAGCTTACCACCATCCGGGTGGTTCTCAGCATTGTGGCGACAGAGGATTTGCACCTTGAGCAGCTTGATGTCAAGACTGCTTTCCTTCATGGAGATTTGGAGGAAGATATCTACATGCAGCAGCCAGAGGGATATGTAGAGTCTGAAAAGGAAGACTTGGTGTGCAAACTCCAGAAGAGCTTATATGGACTGAAGCAGGCACCGAGACAGTGGAACAAGAAGTTTGATTCATTTATGTCTAAAAATGAATATAAACGATGTGGCATGGATCAGTGTTGCTACATCAAGTCTTTCGGTGATGAATATATTATATTGCTTCTGTATGTGGATGACATGCTCATTGCAGGATCATGTATGCAGAGAATTAATGAGCTGAAAGGGCAATTGGCTGAGGAGTTTGAAATGAAGGATCTTGGAGAAGCTGGCAAGATTCTGGGAATGAAGATCAAGAGAGACCGCACGGCTGGAACTTTAATGTTGTCACAGGCTGATTACATTGGGAAGGTTCTGAGAAGATTCAACATGCTGGAAGCAAAGGCAGTCTCTATTCCCCTGGCAAGCCACTTCAAACTATCAAAGGAGCAATCACCGAAGACGGCAGAAGAGGTGGAGTACATGGCAAAAGTTCCATACGCATCAGCTGTGGGAAGCCTGATGTATGCCATGGTCTGTACTCGACCTGACATTGCTCATGCAGTGGGAGTTGTGAGCAGGTATATGGCTAGCCCTGGAAAACAACATTGGGAAGCTGTGAAGTGGATACTGAGGTATTTGAAGGGCAGCAAGGAGGTATCTTTGTGCTTTGGAAAAGGAACTTCATTGCAGGGGTATGTGGATGCTGACCTTGGAGGCGATGTCGACAGCAGGAGGAGTACCACGGGTTATGTTTTTACCTGTGGAGGGACTGCGGTAAGTTGGATATCACAATTGCAGAAGGTGGTGGCTTTATCCACCACAGAGGCAGAATACATTGCTGTAACAGAAGCTGGGAAAGAGATGATTTGGCTGAAGAACTTCTTGGATGAATTGGGAAGAAAGCGAGAGGAGAATGTATTGCACTGTGATAGTCAGAGTGCCATACATCTTGCCAAGAACCCAGTGTTTCATGCCCGGACGAAGCACATTCAGTTGAAGTACCATTTCATCAGAGGTTTGATACAGGATGGGTTGCTGACTTTGCAGAAGATATGTGGAACCAACAATCCGGCAGACATGTTGAAAAAGCCTATGGTGATACAGAAGTTGAGGCACTGTTGTGCCTCTGTTGGTCTCCACTGATGAACGGAGGATGAGAGGCAGAATGATGGAGGACTTGAAGGGAGCAGAAGAGGAAAACAGTTTGTATTTCATGAATCTGTGAAAGCATGGCACTGGTGAGTGAAGAAGAGGAAGAACTTAGATTAAGTAAGTTGTCTTCATCAGTTGCATCGAAGAATAGCAGTGCAGCGGATCAGGCTACAAGTGGGAGATTGTTGGATTGGTGTTGCCCGATCCGGTTGGGCCGAATGCTTGTGGCCCAAATTTTCGGCACTGTAGCAATGCTGACCACTGTAGCGGAGCTGACCGACCGACACCGACAGGCACTGTAGCGGTGCGGACTTCGGGGTCAACTTTACTGTAGCGCTTTTGACAAAGCCAGCCGTCGTTCGCTGTAGCGACGCGGACCACTTTTTCGAATAGTGATCGTCTTCTCCATCTGTTTTATAGCCCATTTCGGGCTAGGGTTTTATTGTTGGAAATCCTCTGTAATTTCTGTGCTCCCGAATCATAGTGAAAATCTGCCTCTCCCGTGGACGTAGGGATTTTTCCCGAACCACGTAAATCGTCGTGTTCTTTGTTGCTTTTCTTTCTTTCGTTTTCTCGTTTTTTCTGTCGTTCTGTCTCTCGGTGATTCCGCAACACACCGAAGGACGTCGTCGGAAACGACGTGATCGGGACCTTTTGAGGTAGGGGTTTACCTTCGTCTCTCTTTTTGGTGCAACATGCGGGGTGGGATATTTTTCTTTTGTTCCATGGGATGTAGTTGAACTTTAAATAAAGATAATAACCGGATAAAGAAGGGTTTGGGGTTTTGTGCTGTTTCTATTGCCTTCCAGTTTCTTTATCTTCTGATTGTGATTTTGGATTGAAAGGCCTTTGCCTACTGAAAATCAAGGTCGTTAGTGGCCTTTGCGTGCGCAATTGATATCTGAATTGTTTGTGGTTGGTTTTGTTAAAACATGGAAAATGGATAAGCACGTAAAGACTGGCTGATTAAATGAGAATGAAAACCTTGTGTGATCACCCCGATTGAACAAAGTTGGAATAATGAACATGTTGGTGGTTTGGTTGTTTTGTGGAAAATGCTTTTATTTATGAAAAGTGTTTTGATTATGAAAAGTGTTTTGAAGTAAAAGGTGTTTTCAAATGCGGAAATGTTTTGTGTGTGGAAAGGGTTTTATGTATGGAACTTTGAAATAAATGAATGATGGAATGTTGTATGGTTGTGATAATCTCTTGTAAATGAAATGGCATGTGGTTGCTTGCGTTTTACCTAACCTTGGTTGTGGATGGCAGGGATATGTTTGTGAAAGGTTTTGTCTGGATGTTAGTTGCCCAGTAATAATAATTTGTTAAACCATTGCATGAAACATGAAAACCTAAATGGGGTTGGGGGATGATTGTTTGGTTGTTGATGCATGCTTCGTGGTAGCAGTGCCGAGGCACATGCTCAGTTTCTCTTTTTAAGAAGTCATAGGTTGGGTTGTGTGTTTGGTATATGTATATATATAATTGTATCTTTGTGTTTTGTCGCACCACACCCATGACAAGCACTTAGTGCCGAACACTCTCATTTTATGGGAGAGGGTGTTCCCCCTTAGTTACTAGCCTCTTCTTGCTCCTTCCATAGGCTATGATGGCTTGAGGTGACCTTACACCCAAGACTCTTCGGGTAGGTCTCGGAGGCTGTGATGGCTTGAGGCGACCTTTAGCCCAAGACTCTTCGGGCAGGCTTACCGTTCCCAAGAACCTTCGGGATGAGGCCCAGGTGTCTGCGGGCGGGTTAGTGGTTGTGGCCCAGGTGTGTGCGGGCGGGATGCGTGGTTTGGCCCAGGTGTGTGCGGGCGGGAAGAGTGTGGTAGCGTCAGGACGTTTGCCGTTAGGAAGAGCAGCATCTAATTAAGTGGGAAATGGTGCGGGGTACCCAATACTTTTGTTCTATATATATATATACTAAACTTGTTTGTGTTACTTGGTGAGTGTGACCAGTGAGGCTGGGTGGATAGTTTTTCCTTGTTAGTTTCTGGTTCTTTTTTCTCACGGGACCTTAGGGTGTCTCCCCACTTGTGCACGAGAGCTTTAGGTTCTCTACTGAGTATACTTGTATGCTCACCCTACGTTGTTTCAGGTTTTCAGGAGGACTACCAGGGCCGTGCGGGACCCTACTAGTCAGGCAGTGGGAGCTGTGCAGTTGCTGTTTTCTTGTTTTTCTTTTGGTACTGTACTCACTTGTACTTTGAGCTTATTTGTACTTGTACCTGTTTCAGTTTATTTATACATGCATATGGGACTGGTTTGGGTTTCTTTTCAGCACCTTTGTTCTTTTTCCTTTTTGGTGGTTGACTTGTCCTATTTCCGATCCTAACTATAAAAAGGGTAATGCCTCCCATGATTGAAAAAAAAAACTCATACCCTTGGTGCTAGTCGCCACCCCGGGGCCTACTGGAGGCGGGACTCGGGGGTCATTATCTCCCTTTCACCATTGCCAGCTCAGGAGGGGCATCTTTGATGGAAGGGGGTCGTGACAGAATGGTATCAGAGGAATGGTTGAGAGATAGGATGGAGTCTGGAGTTAGGCACAGTGAGGATTGCATGGGATGGTAGGGAAACAGTGTTAGCTGATCTTGGTGTGTGACATAGGCCAGGGAAGACCGGCTAGGACATGGGATTTTAGGGGCCCCCGTGATCCGATGCAAGGACTCTGAGCCTACCGAACAACCAAGTGAGGCTACATTGTTTTTAGGGTAGAAACCCTAGGAAAGGTACATGCATCATCATGTTTGTGTTTTACTTGATTTGGGGCGTTCTGGGAATAAAGTAAAATGATAAAATGAACCCTTGAGAAATCTCCTTACTACTCGGGCTTAGGTTTTCCTTGTTTACCGTACAGCTATGGCACCTGGACGGCGTTCCCAGGTGGCTCAGGCGGCCGAGGCCCAGCAGGTTCAGGCGATCGATCAACTGAGGATCGATCAAGAGGAGGAAGACAGCCAGTGGCAGAAGACCCTCCGTTCTTTCCAGCGTCAGACTCTCAAGAAGTACGAGGGAAGTACTTCGGACCTGGAGACGGAGGGGTGGCTTGAAGAGCTAGGGATCGCTTTTACCTTGATCCGTGCTCCGAAGGAGTACTGGGTCCCCCTAGCGGTCAGTCAGCTGAGAGGCGCGGCGCGCCAATGGTGGATGCTCTACCTCGGGGAGAGGAAGGAGGCAGAGATTCCATGGGCTGACTTCGAAAAGGAGTTCCGAGAGGAATTCCTTTCTTCTTTGATCAAGGCGGAAAAGCGTCAGGAGTTGCTCTCCCTTCAGCAGGGGAGTATGACTGTTCGAGAGTTGGGAATTAAGTTCAAGAATCTCCTACGCTTTGCTCCGGAACTCTTTCCGGATGAAGAGTCTCGGGCGAGACGTTTGGAAGAGGCGCTTCGTCCTTCGCTCCAGTATGTTGTGACCCCCTTCACCCTTCCGACATACTTAGCCGTACAGAAGAAGGCGGAAGTTGTAGAGAGGATGCACTTGCAGGGAGGTGCACCCCGAGAAGGGATCCAGGCGGGTCCGTCGAAGGGGAAGGCAGTCAGTAGCAGACCTCCTGCGACCGGACCTTCCAGGTTCAGGCCGGTGGGGAGCAGGCCCCAGCGGTTCCAGTTCAGGTCTTCAGGCCCTCGTCCTTCCTTCTCGAGTCCTGGACTGAAGTGTTTTTCTTGTGGAGGTTTCGGGCACGTCCGGAGTCAGTGCCCGACCAGAGCTCAGCACGGTGGAGGTGGTCAGGATCAGTACCCGCCTCAGCAGCAGTTGTCGTCAAGGCCCTTTCAGCAGCAGCAGGGCCCTCCGAGGGTAGACCCTGTAGGAGGAGGCCGATCTCAGGGTGCTCCTCAGGGACCTCGACCAGGGCGTGGTCGGGGAGGCGGTCGACATCAGAGAGGCAGAGGAGCTGGGCGTGGACAGTTGCACGCAGCAGAGTTGGCAGCTCCAGCAGGACTAGAGGTGGTACGAGGTACGATCTGTTTGTTCAGCACTCTTGTTTCTACCTTGTTCGATTCAGGAGCTTCGCACTCTTTTGTTGCACCCAGTCTAGCCCATGCTTTGGGTCTAGACGTAGAGAGACTTTCTATACCCCTGGTACTGAGTACGCCTGTTGGAGGTCAGACCCGTTTGTCTTGTGTTTGTCGGGGATGCGAGCTGACGTTGGGACCACATCGGTCCATTGGAGATCTTCTTTTGCTACAGATGCAGCCATACGACGTCATCTTAGGCATCGACTGGCTGTTCTCTGTTAGTGCTGTTATCGACTGCTTCCGGAGAAGAGTCGTGTTCTCCGATATGGATGGACAGCGTGTGACTTTTGTTGGCGAGAGGAGCTATCAGGTGGGAAGCCGGCATGTGAAGCCTCTCTTTTCTTTGTTGGGTGGGATATCAGCGGTTCCAGCTGATACGGAGATGATGAATGTTCCAGAAGTTGTTGGGGAATTCCTCGATGTCTTTCCCGAGGAGGTTGTGACTCTACCCCCTCGACGTGATGTTGAGTTTGGGATAGACTTACAGCCAGGTGCCCGTCCAATCTCGATGGCTCCTTATCGGATGGCACCTTCGGAGTTGCGGGAGTTGCGGATTCAGATTGACGATCTGATGGAGAAGGGTTTTGTTCGACCCAGTGTGTCGCCATGGGGTGCTCCGGTTCTGTTCGTGAAAAAGGCGGATGGTGGTCTCAGGCTATGCATAGACTACCGGAGGCTGAATCAGGTAACGGTCAAGAACCGTTACCCCCTTCCGAGAATAGATGACCTCTTCAACCAGCTGAGGGGAGCATGTTGGTTTTCTAAGATTGATCTGCGGTCGGGATATCATCAGTTGAGGGTAAAAGACAGTGACATCCCAAAGACAGCTTTCAGGTGCAGGTATGGGCACTTCGAGTTTGTAGTGATGCCGTTTGGGGTTACGAATGCACCAGCTGTGTTCATGGGTCTTATGAACTTTGTCTTCCGAGAGTTCCTGGACCAGTTCGTCGTTGTGTTCATCGATGACATCTTGATCTACTCAAGATCAAAGGAGGAGCACGTTGAGCATCTCAGGGCTGTCTTGGAAGTCCTTCGGCACCATCAGCTTTATGGAAAGTTGTCAAAATGTAAGTTCTTGACGCAAGAAGTACACTTCCTTGGGCACGTGGTGTCTCAGCATGGAGTGTCAGTGGACCCGTCGAAGGTAGAAGCAGTTGTTTCTTGGACAGCACCCAAGAGCGTGGCAGAAGTTCGTAGTTTCCTGGGGTTGGCTGGATACTATCGGAGGTTCGTCTCGAACTTCTCTCGAGTTGCTGCTCCGTTGACAGCTTTGACTAGGAAGAATCAGGTCTTCCTGTGGAATGAGCAGTGCCAGGAAGCTTTCGACTACCTGAAGGAGAAGTTGGTTAGTGCTCCCATCCTTAGGTTGCCAGAGGAAGGATCCTTGTATGAGGTGTTTTGTGATGCCTCTGGCCTTGGCTTGGGATGTGTGCTGATGCAGAAGAAGGGTGTGATCTGCTATGGGTCTAGGCAGTTGCGTCCTCACGAGCGGAACTATGCCACCCATGACTTGGAGCTTGCAGCAGTAGTGTTCGCATTGAAGCTGTGGCGACATTACCTCTTTGGGGAGCGCTTTGTGGTCTTCACCGATCACAAGAGCTTGCGCTATATCTTCTCACAGCGTGACTTGAACTTGCGACAGCGGAGATGGGTCGAGTTTCTCCAAGACTACGACTTTGAGATCTCGTACACTGAAGGTAAGGGAAACGTTGTGGCTGATGCCCTGAGCAGGAAGCCGCATCAGGAAGTGGTTCGGGAATCTGCTGATGCTTGGAAGGCGATGGGGGAGTTGGCTGCCTTGCACTTGGATGCGAGGGTGGAAGGTACTAGAGGCTGCTTGTTTCAGATGACGGTACAGTCCTCTTTGTTGCAGCAAGTGGAAGAGTCTCAGTGGGGAGACCCTGAGGTGGAAGTGTTGCGGGATCGTGTCGATCAGGGGAACACTCCGGAAGGATGGTCGGAGGACAGCCGACATCGGATGCTCTTTCATGGAAGGTTGTTTGTTCCAGAGGTGATGCGTGATGAAGTCCTTCGTGAGTTCCATAGCTCAGCCTTGGCAGTACATCCAGGTGTTTCGAAAATGTACCAAGGCCTGAGGGGACAGTTTTGGTGGCCCGGGGTGAAACGGGCAGTGGCAGAGTTTGTGGCTAAATGCCTGGTGTGTCAGCAGGTGAAGGCTGAACACCGCGTTCTTGGTGGTTTGTTGCATCCTTTAGATGTTCCCGAGTGGAAGTGGGACGACGTCTCGATGGACTTCGTCACAGGACTACCCAGAGCTCAGGGCGGGCATGATGCTATCTGGGTAGTGGTGGATCGACTGACAAAATCTGCTCACTTCTTGGCCATCAAGGAGTCAGGACCTGTGAGTACCTTAGCACAGAGGTACGTGGATGAGGTGGTGCGTTTGCATGGAGTTCCGAAGACTATCGTCTCAGATCGGGACACTCGGTTCACCTCACGAGTCTGGAAGGGGTTACAGCATGCTTTTGGCACCCAGCTACGCCTTAGCACTGCTTCTCACCCTCAGACTGATGGACAGACAGAGCGGACTATCCAGACATTGGAGGACATGCTGCGAGCATGTGTTCTGGATTTCGGAGGATCATGGGTACGACACTTGCCTTTAGTAGAGTTTGCCTACAACAACAGCTTCCACTCTACTATCGGCATGGCTCCTTTTGAGGCTTTGTATGGAAGACCATGTCGTTCACCCTTTTGCTGGGCAGAGGTTGGTGAGACTGGTACTCTTGGACCAGAAGTAGTGCAGAGCACCACGGAGAAAGTCCAGCTAGTGCGGGAGAGGATGAAAGCAGCTCAGGATCGGCAGAAGTCTTATGCTGATCGTCGGAGGAGGCCCTTGGAGTTCGAGGTGGGAGATCATGTGTTCTTGAAGGTTTCCCCTCGACGGGGGCAGCGGAGGTTCGGAAAGGGGAGTAAGCTCTCCCCTAGGTTCATCGGACCTTTCGAGGTGCTGAGGCGAGTTGGCGAGGTGGCATATCAGCTGGCCCTACCACCTCAGTTGGAGAGGGTCCATGACGTCTTCCATGTCTCCCAGCTTCGTCAGTACTTACATGATGACTCTCATGTCATCAACTGGGGAGAGCTAAATGTGGGAGAAGACGCGACCTTCGAGGAACGGCCAGTCAGGATCGAGGATCGCAAGGAGAAAGTGCTCTGTGGACGAACCATCGGCTTGGTTCGTGTGTTGTGGAGGCATGGCGGCCTTGAGGAGAGCACTTGGGAGCGGGAGACCCAGATGCGCGCTCAGTACCCGGGGTTGTTTTGACTTGTACCTTCCTTTGTTTGTTGGTGTTACCCTGTACCTTTGATATATAAAATGTTGGCTTGTTGGATGTGAGATCTTTGTTCCTTGTTCTTGGGAAGTGTGTGGCTTGTCCGGATATATGGGAAAGGAAAAACCTGATCCTTAATCAAGACGCATTAATGAGGATGCGATTAAACCCGTGCAGGCGAGTCAGTGCCGCCTAAAGCGGATAGTATCTTGACATAGGAGAGAGAATTCCTAACTCATAGAGATGTTGGTTGGTTCCTTGTCATGACGAGAGCCTTGAGAGGTATCTTGTGGAGTGGTTCTTCAGATCCTTTCCTTCTTCTGGGTCAGTTTTTAATTCTCGAGGACGAGAATGTTTTGAGAGGTATCTAATGTAATGGCACGGACCTCTCCGGTCGATTACTTTGTCAAAACGTTTTTTTTTTTTTTTTTTTTGATGTGGTCAATGCGGCGAACATCAAAAATAATAATTATTATTAATAATAAATGGTGACGTGTTAATAAATTTTTTTGGGGTTTTGTTATAAGTGTTATACTAAATAATTATAATAATAATGTTGGTTTTTTTTGATAGATCTGGTAATAATGATTTAATGATAATTATGTTTTGAATTAAATGCAATGAGATTTGAGATATGAGAATAAATTAAAGATGTTATGATAATTGTGTAAAAATAAATAAATAAAGGTTTAAAATAAATTTGGGGCGTGCCACAAGGAGAGAGAAGATGAAAAATATAATAATATGAAATAAAAGGGGAGGCGCACCAACAAAATAAAGATTGGAGAGAGAAAATAAAATTTATTGAAAAATAAATATAAGAGAGAGGCGCCACTTTTTGTGGGAGAGAATCTTGGGAGAAAGAATTAATAAAGATTGGAGAGAGGGAGGAGTTATAAGATATTAATGGGAATAAAATTAAGTGTGAAATAAATAGTAAAGGAGATAATTGGTGATGAATTTCCAGCGTGAAAAATGACAAATGGTGATTGATTGGAGTTAGAGAAATAAATAAATAATTAATTAATAAAATATTGTTATCATTTTTTTTTATAATAAAACACTTTTTTCACAATAACTTCTTCGTGCGACCTCGGTTTCACGAACCGTCAGTGGCAGTGCGACCCTGACTACGAGACGAAAATTATGAGTCCAATATTGGATGTCTTTTTCGGGTTTTCGGATTGGGTACCTGAAACGCTCATGAATTAATAGATTTAATATTGTTATTATTACGGGATCTTGTATCTAACGTATCTCCCTCATACAGTATCGGATTGACGATCCGTCAGCGACAGCGTAACCCTGAAATTATGACGGTCATTTTAAGACCATTAATGAGCTACTTTTATGACTCATGCCTCGGGTCAACGAAACACCACATATTGATAAAATTATCATTATTATTAAAACGCGTGGAAATCGCGTGACGTGTTGTGTGTTAACCAATCAAAACATGTAACGTATGTACGGTCACATCGTGTATTCATTAATGCACGCTGAATACGGATTTACCTATTCGTTGCCTATATAAGAACGAGGTCATGTTTTATCTTCCTATCGATCGCTTTTTTGTCGCACGACGACGCTCTTGGGCGATCGAGAAGTATTCCTCCTCTAACTTCTTTGTCCGAGCTCCGAATTACGATCTGTCAGCGGCCACAGGATCGTAGCGACGAGACGAAGCTTCTAAGCCCGGACTTGTCACCTTTCCTTCCGACCTTCCTTCTCGAGCTTCCATCCTAGGAGGCGTTTGTCGGGTTTGGCGAAGGCGGAGGACACCGAAGGACGTCGTCGGAAACGACGTGATCGAGACCTTTTGAGGTAGGGGTTTACCTTCGTCTCTCTTTTTGGTGCAACATGCGGGGTGGGATATTTTTCTTTTGTTCCATGGGATGCAGTTGAACTTTAAATAAAGATAATAACCGGATAAAGAAGGGTTTGGGGTTTTGTGCTGTTTCTATTGCCTTCCAGTTTCTTTATCTTCTGATTGTGATTTTGGATTGAAAGGCCTTTGCCTACTGAAAATCAAGGCCGTTGGTGGCCTTTGCGTGCGCAATTGATATCTGAATTGTTTGTGGTTGGTTTTGTTAAAACATGGAAAATGGATAAGCACGTAAAGACTGGCTGATTAAATGAGAATGAAAACCTTGTGTGATCACCCCGATTGAACAAAGTTGGAATAATGAACATGTTGGTGGTTTGGTTGTTTTGTGGAAAATGCCTTTATTTATGAAAAGTGTTTTGATTATGAAAAGTGTTTTGAAGTAAAAGGTGTTTTCAAATGCGGAAATGTTTTGTGTGTGGAAAGGGTTTTATGTATGGAACTTTGAAATAAATGAATGATGGAATGTTGTATGGTTGTGATAATCTCTTGTAAATGAAATGGCATGTGGTTGCTTGCGTTTTACCTAACCTTGGTTGTGGATGGCAGGGATATGTTTGTGAAAGGTTTTGTCTGGATGTTAGTTGCCCAGTAATAATAATTTGTTAAACCATTGCATGAAACATGAAAACCTAAATGGGGTTGGGGGATGATTGTTTGGTTGTTGATGCATGCTTCGTGGTAGCAGTGCCGAGGCACATGCTCAGTTTCTCTTTTTAAGAAGCCATAGGTTGGGCTGTGTGTTTGGTATATGTATATATATAATTGTATCTTTGTGTTTTGTCGCACCACACCCATGACAAGCACCTAGTGCCGAACACTCCCATTTTATGGGAGAGGGTGTTCCCCCTTAGTTCCTAGCTTCTTCTTGCTCCTTCCATAGGCTATGATGGCTTGAGGTGACCTTACACCCAAGACTCTTCGGGTAGGTCTCGGAGGCTGTGATGGCTTGAGGCGACCTTTAGCCCAAGACTCTTCGGGCAGGCTTACCGTTCCCAAGAACCTTCGGGATGAGGCCCAGGTGTCTGCGGGCGGGTTAGTGGTTGTGGCCCAGGTGTGTGCGGGCGGGAAGAGCGTGGTAGCGTCAGGACGTTTACCGTTAGGAAGAGCAGCATCTAATTAAGTGGGAAATGGTGCGGGGTACCCAATACTTTTGTTCTATATATATATACTAAATTTGTTTGTGTTGCTTGGTGAGTGTGACCAGTGAGGCTGGGTGGATAGTTTTTCCTTGTTAGTTTCTGGTTCTTCTGTTTTCTCACGGGACCTTAGGGTGTCTCCCCACTTGTGCACGAGAGCTTTAGGTTCTCTACTGAGTATACTTGTATGCTCACCCTACGTTGTTTCAGGTTTTCAGGAGGACTACCAGGGTCGTGTCGGACCCTACTAGTCAGGCAGTGGGAGCTGTGCAGTTGCTGTTTTCTTGTTTTTCTTTTGGTACTGTACTCACTTGTACTTTGAGCTTATTTGTACTTGTACCTGTTTCAGTTTATTTATACATGCATATGGGACTGGTTTGGGTTTCTTTTCAGCACCTTTGTTCTTTTTCCTTTTTGGTGGTTGACTTGTCCTATTTCCGATCCTAACTATAAAAAGGGTAATGCCACCCATGATTGAAAAAAAAATAAACTCATACCCTTGGTGCTAGTCGCCACCCCGGGGCCTACTGGAGGCGGGACTCGGGGGTCATTATCTCCCTTTCACCATTGCCAGCTCAGGAGGGGCATCTTTGATGGAAGGGGGTCGTGACAATGAAATACAACATTCATGAAGACAGTAGGTCGCACATACACACGAACATCATTTCCATTTTCTAAATGGAAAAAAAAAGAAATAATGTTAAATAATATATTACAATTATAGAATAATTTTTTCCTCTATATCACATATGTTCATTAAACTCAACCTTATTACCTTTCACCATTGCCAGCTCAGGAGGGGCATCTTTGATGGAAGGGGGTCGTGACAATGAAATACAACATTCATGAAGACAGTAGGTCGTACATACACACGAACATCATTTCCATTTTCTAAATGGAAAAAAAAGAAATAATGTTAAATAATATATTACAATTATAGAATAATTTTTTCCTCTATATCACATATGTTCATTAAACTCAACCTTATTACCTTTCTTGTAAATCATGAACGAATCGCATCGCTTCACGGGGCGGTAGTCCACCGTACACACGAACGACATTATCATATTCCCACAGAATTGAATATAAAAATTAAAATATGACATCACGATTCCATAAGAATAAAAATATCATAAATATTATATATAAATAATAAATATACCATTATATTCATCAAAGAGGGTTGGGGATGAAAAAAAGAATAGTATTAATTTCTGAGGCAGTAGTCCACCATACACAATAATGATGACTTTGTATCTCATTTATTAGAAGAGAAGAATTATTTGTGTTTTTAAATTAACAATAAAAATATCTCAATATATAGAATATATTATAGTTATTATATCATCATTCTTTAATAATAATTTAAGTTGGTGCAAGAAGAAGTTTTCTCATATGAAAGAATATAAAAAATAATGTTTTCAAATTTATAATGTGCATCACACACCTCCAATTTTTCAATTTTTTGACTATGAATATTTTCTCAATCATCTTATAGGAAATAGAGCTTCCTCATGAGCCAATCCACACCCCTCCCTTTTCTTTTTTGGACTATCCACTGGAATTATCTTCAGATTATCCAGATATTCCTCTTCAGCCCTTGGTCCCCATAGAAGTTACTATTGGTCGACCATAGAAAGAGATCCTCCTTCTGATGGATCCTCCTCCACATTTTGGTCTTCCTCCATTCCAATAAATTCCACTTAATTTGATAAGACCGTAAATAGTGGATAATTCCCTAGTGCATGCGTTTCTACTGGAATATTTTGAGACAACTTTAAATATTCAGCAATGGACATTAGAGGCATGCTTTAAGTCGAACTGGCTTCTGATCCCCTACTTTCATAACATTATATCTTGTTGGCGGTTAGGCGCTCATATGAGAGTATTGGTAACTGTAAATCCTTCTTCATGGTTCTCTTATCCAAGGATACTTTTCAACAGCATGGTTATCTTCCTCAAGATCATGTGGAAATAGGTTCTTTCCCCAGTTATTATAGTCCTTATGGGTTCACTCCAAACATGAATCCCCTCAGGTTTTGGTGTTGCTCAGCCATCCAGGTCTCTGCTTTCCCTTTCAAAACACTTATCTTCTTCACTCCACTGGAGACGTTGTGGTATCCATTCTGTGTGTGTATAATCGAACATTGAGGTTTTTGGATTCTTCATTAACTTGGATCTGTATATAAGTTTAACTTTCCTCTCCTTTACTAGATTATATTCTTCTCAAATCAGTATCCTTCTCTTGGTGGAAGAAACTCATACCTTTTTTCTCGGTGAATTTTTTTTGAAATGTCAGTTTCTAAGGAACGTAACCCCTATGGGAAGTGGATAAAAATTTCATTTTTTGGCTCTCCTGAGAGATGATGCATATCCTAGATTTTCCTCATGTCTTTCTCAGATGATCACCCCATGTGAGGTTCCTTTCACATGCTCCATCCCTCCCCCTTCTCCACCATCACCGAGCCCCCTAAATTGTCCTTGTTAGGCCCACTCTCCTCAGCTACCCTAGTGGATCAAGGATATTGAATCCCTATCGTAAATACCCCAATATCCTCTTCAATACCTTCATCATGCATGGACCTAGCTGTTTTCAGGCCCCAAAGAATATAAATTAAAAACATGTCCAACATGGATGAAATATTTTATCAAGGATAAAGTGATGGGGGTTTCATCCTCGATTTCTCATCAAATAAGAGATCTAGGACAATAAGGTACCATTTCACTCACTTTCTCTAATATTTTCCCAACCCTCTCCAATCCCCCCTAGTTTTTCCTATATTCAGAACAAGTTAATACTCCATCCCTTCACTTTCCCTCCCCTCCAAATGGAGTTTGAACTAGATATTATTACAACAACCTACGCTCAATGGGAGACTACTTCAAAAAATCCATAGTGGAAGTTGAAAAGTCCCACCCTCCATCAATGAATTATATAATGACTTGAAATTCCAATGGTTTGGTCACTCTAGGGGAAACAAATTTTATTGATCATGAAATTTTTGTATAATAACTCTTTATTTTCAACTGTGTTTGATCCGAAACAACGTCCCTCAATGATCACATACTTTCCACACAAGATATGAGATCATAATTTCTTGCAAGTTTCTCCCCAAAACCAATTTATGTAGTTATTCTAGAAACCAAATATTTATGTACATTGGATATTTTTATCATTTTATAGAAATTGAAATCATCACAAGAGGTCATCGTCCTTTTATAACCAGTGATTATGCTTAGTGTGACATGCTTTCTAGAGAGCCTTTATGTATTGATCATTAGTCCATTGATCTAGGGGACTTTTTAGGGCTCATGGGAGGAGATTTCAATGTTGCATTGGACCGATTAGAAAAGAAAGTTTCAGGTTCACTCACAAGGAAGGTGAGACATTAGTTCCCCATGTTTTTATCTTGAAAGTGTCTTTTGGACTTGGCCTACTTTAGATACTACAACACATGGTGCAACAATTAGAAGGGCAATGTTCCCACTTCATTTAGCCTCAATCATTTCTTAGAAAAACTTCATTCCTTATCCTTCTTCCCAAATGATAAAGTAACCCACCTAGTGTAATCCATTTCTCGGAACTCTTTGGTCCGTGTGGATATATCTCCAAAACAATTTAGAGGGGCCACATCATATACTGTCAATGTTGGACTTCTAAAACCCGGTTATCAATAAATAGTGGTCAAATGGAGGAGAAAACACGTATACAGAGGTTTATGGATGAGGCTTCACAACATGATGTGATGGATTTGGTACAATCATTGGATGTATAAAAAGAACCAGAATCCTCATTTCCTCAAATTAGAATCTCTTAATTCATGTATTTAATAGTTATAGTTAAGAATAGACAATGGCTTGGAAAAGGTTATGTTTAACAATCTAGTTTCAAAAACGATCAATGTGGTAGAGAAACTCATGGAACAAGAACTCCCAGATTTAGGGAAATCTAGGATAAAACGGCACTATGATGGTGACTAGAACACCACATATCTTCATGTCTATATTAAGTAAAAGGGGAAGATCATCGGGATAAACATACTTCGGGGGGGGGGGGGAATATCATCCAATGATCAGGATGAGATTGGGGGAATGGTTGAAACCCATTTCAAATATCATCATATGGGACAAAATTCTAATGGTTTTATGAGGGTCCATGAATAAATCGTTGATGCATTTCGTAGTATATCCAAAAGGTCCGGGGTCCAGTCATCCGACCCTGAGAAAATATTATATAAAAAGAACAGAAGAAGAGAAGTGTTGCAAGTGGTTATTACAAAGTCTAGTTTGTGTAGTACCCAACATGTCTGCCTACGCCATAAGAATGAAAACATCTAGCATTACAAAATACCACATCTGACCCATGTCTAAGACCGCCTTCTTCCTTGATGCATCCATCAAATGATTTGATTCTTGGTAATCATGTGAGGTCACAACGTGGGGTTGATCGATATTATTTAGACAATCACTCCACTGAGGTAAAATTTTCCAAGTCACACTCTGTTCTTGTTTGCAAAGCTTTGATAGGGATCTCAGAGATAGATTCAATCCATAGGCAGTTCCACTTATATCGAGTGGCATATCAGATTGCATACACAATAACCCATAATTCTGCTTCATAAGCCACACCAATTCCAGTGTAATGGTTAAGATATCCCATGAAAATGCAGCAGCAGGTGTGAAAAACACCACCACAACCTGATTGCACCGGCATACCAGATGCCCCATAATTAACGTTCACCTTGTGCCATGAGGAGAAAGGTGGAATCCATCTTATAAATTTAAGCACTTTGGGCTTTTTCGGCCAGCCTGCAACACCCAACCGCCCAAGAGTGTCAAGGTCATCAATGTTGTTTGACATACCTCTTGGATGCAGAACCGAGGCTGCATACACTTACCTAGGAATCACCATCCTTCTAGAATAGATAGATGGTTTTTGGCCATCAAAAGTGCTGGTATTCCTTGCGGTCCGGTTGCTGAAAAAAATTGATAGTCTCCGCAAGAAACAGTTCTGGATCTGCTCACTTCGACCAGAATTTTTTTATCAGCACCATGAAGTTCTGCACCTTCATTTGAGTATCAAAATTCATTCCAAACAGGTATCCAACATATTCCCACAGCTTTTGTACAAAACAGAAAATAAAGAAGAGATGGTTAATATCTTCCTCTTCCTGGAAGCATAAAATGCAGATGGACACCATGTGCTGTCCAATATTCCGAATTTGATCATGAGTGGGTAGCCTATGCTTCGATATCCTCCAAAGGAGCATAAATTTGGAAGGTTTTATGAAGAATACCTTGAATTTCATAATCCACGTTGGGGATCTATTGAAATCCCTGCAATGTAAGTTATACTAATCCTTTGTATGGAATTGACAAAACCTATTGCACTTCCATATAAAGGTTTCATGCTTCATGAAGAATTAATTCTGAATGTCCATCTATGTTTTGGTAGGTATAACATGATTATAACATTGATAATGAGTGAAAAATTTATCAATGGTCATATCCATAAGAACAGGAGGTATATCGACCAGGGCTCCAGTGGGCTACCAATCCAATTATTGCTCCAACAGTTGAGAGTAGAATTCATGTTCACTAACCATTGAGTCTCATGAGAAATATTATTGAAAGATTTCTTAAGGGCTATAGATACATTGTATGGAAGATAAAATTTATATCCGATAAATAATATCTCTTTAAACCTTCCTGATAGAATATCATAACGTGCATCATTAGTGAGCAGATGCCGTGTAAATTTCCCAATGATACCATCAATAAAAAATATAAGATCTTTGATCCCAATAACTCCCATTTCAAATGTCTTAATGAACTCTTTCCAGGACACTGTTATTAGTGTCTATTTATAAATTGACCCTCACCAAATGATGTTTCGGATCTTACCTTGGAGCTCCTTGATGAGACCTCTAGGCCACCTGTAAAGGGGGAAGGAATAGATGAACTTCGAAGTTATCACTGAGTTAACAAGGCATACCCTTCTAGCAGGGGACATTTCATTCCCTTTCCATCTCACAATTTGACTAAAAATGTTGTTGAATATACCTTCAAGGTGTTGCCGCTAAACCATACCCCAATAGAGAGGAACACCTAGATAGTTAAATGGGAAAGATCCCTTTTGGACACCATGTTTGTTGGCTATTTTGTTTTTTTTTTCCCACCATAATCCCATTCCCAATGACAATAAAAGATTTGTCCCAGCTTATGTGTTGGCCCGTGACCTCTTCATATTGTGCAAAAAAGGCTTTTATGGTGAGAATAGTCTTTTTGAAGGTTGTCCAAGCAAGAGGATATCATCAGCATAGAGAAGGTGCGAGGTGGAAAAATTATATCTATCAACTTTAATTTTTATATAAAGACCAACTTGAGTGAGATCATCAAGAAACTTGCTCAAATAATCTTTAGCAATGGAAATAAATCCTAGTGAGAGGATCACCCGGACGAACACCCCTCGAACATGAAAAGAAGTCTCTGGGAGTGTCGTTAATGAAAATCGATAGCTTTGGTGAATCAAGGATTGTATTGATGATCATGATAAAATCAATAGAGAAATAATACCTCCTAAGAATTTCAAGGATGAATCTCCATTTCAGCATATCAAAAGCATTGTATGTATCAATTTTGAGCACAAAATTTACCTCCTTCATTTTCTTCCACGTAAGATTAATGTTTTCTGAGGCTGTGAAAAGACAATTTTGTATGTTCTTTCCTTGGAGAAAGCCAAACTGGTTGGGCGAAGTGGAATGCGTCATGATCTCCTTAACCTTTTTCATGATGATTTTGCTGATATGTTTGGGGATAGTATTCCCAAGAGAAACTGGTCTGAAGTCTTTGATATCAAGGGCATTCTCCTTCATAGGTAGCAAGTCAATGAAACTGGCATTCACTCCATGAGGCATTGAGCTGTGCGTGAAAAATTCATTGATTGCATAAGGGATTTCCTCCTTAAATATATCCCAATGAAGCATAAAACACTTCTTAGTGAATCCATCAGGGCCAGGCACACATTCCTTATTGAGATAGAAAAGAGCTTCTTTAATTTCCTCCTTGGAGGGAGCCTTGATAAGAACATAGTTTTGATGCTCATCAATGTAGGGAGAAATATTATCAACCATATTATGTGTGCCATCCCACAAATCATCAGAGTATAGATCCCAGAAATTATTCACAACTGCTTGATAGATCACGTTGTCAAAGCTATAAAGCTGCTAATTAATATCAATGGCCTTAAGCCCAACCTTTTCCCTCCTCTCTTTCTACAAGCTATGGAAGAGTTTAGAATTCATATCACCATCCTTTATCCATATCACACTCAATTGGTTTTTTCCCTGCATTTCCTTAATCATTATATGGTCATAAAGCTTTTGATGGGCCTGAACCTCATCACTAGATGGTGATATCTAATGTTGATTTTTTATTTGACATCCTGCCAGTTCATCTTCAACAGATTTAACCTCTATATCATGCTGGGAGAATGATTCCTTACTCCATTTCATGAGTAAATTTTTTATATGCTTTAATTTGGAAGCCAACCTATAAAAGGGGCTACTGATTGGCTCAATCTTCTAAGACTCAATCTCAATATCTCTACATCAAGGATAAAAAATCCATCCATTATTAAACCTGAATGGAATGGGAGTTGACTGTACCATACAAGTAGAAACATCCACAAGGATGGGGTATTATCAGAATGATTAGTGGGGAGAGTGAAACTAGAGACACCATGTGCACCACTAATATCATCCATTTTAGAAAAGGATCTATCAATCTTGCTTTCATGTATGCCATTCAAGGTGTACCGATGCTAAGTGAAGTTAACCCCTGCAAGAGGAACCTTCACAAGGCTACACTGATCAATACAACAAGAGAGCTCTGCAGTTGCAATTTTGTTAAAGTGCATTCCAGTTTTCTCCTCATGTTTCAAAACAGTGTTGATGTTTCCTAGAATTATCCATTTTTGGCTATTTGTAAAAGTACCTGCAAAATCATACTAATGCTCTCTTCTCTTGATGTAAGGGGTAGAAGCATACACAGATGAAATGACAAAGTCACTCCCTGCAATTCTGCATGGGACTGAGATATTCTAAGGCTTCTTAATGCATGAGGTGATGTCAACACATGCCAGAGAATGAACCCAAAGATGATCCATGTTGGAATTATGGAGATTATTTGAAATGAATTTATATCCAAGAGATTACCCTTTGAAGTTATGTCAATTCTCAGAGAGAAGTTTTGGTTCTGCAATGCCAATCAACAATTGTTTATATGCCATGATGAAATGTCTAAGGGCTTTGATCGTTAGAGAGTACCCTATACCTTGACAGTTTCAAAAAATCCTCATTATTGAAAGGATTTAGCCCATTTTTCTGAGGGCCTCCTGGACGTGCCACTGCATCTTGGCCCTGATTTTTTTTCCTTCTTTTCCCCCTCCCTGCTTGGGCAGTACTTGTTTCCCCTGAATCTTTTAAACCTGTATCTGAGGGGTCTCCCTACATATCTGGAGAGAGCACGTAGTGCATATATGGAGTCTCCTCCGGTTCATCAGACCAAAAAACACCATCGAGATGGGTGACCTTTTTCACTAGTTTCTCCCCAGAAGGTTTCATCGTGGCTGATGTCCTCCGAGCAGCATTAGAGGAGGGGACTTCTGAGAATTCCCCTACCAGTTCACTTCACCAACCTGTTGTTCCATAAGATTCCTTCCATCATCATCCTAATCCGAATTCACAACATGCTGTGAAGCCACCTCCTTACTAGGCATCATCCGTGAAGTCAAACATTCACTCGCAGGGTATATGGCTTTCCCATAATGCAATTTTGATGACCCAGAACTCTAAGACCCATCTTTGCTGGATCCTTCCTATAGATTCCTATAATTTGATGACACATTGTTGTGAGACTATCCACATGTATCCATACTTTTGGTTGTCACCTGTGCAGAGACAACACTTGAAGTAACACCCAATGGTGCTCTATCAGCATCCTACTGTTGCGGAACATCCACTGTCCCTTTGTCCACATTTCGTAGTATAATTTTGTCACGTGATAACTCAAGGTTGGAATCAGTTCCTGATGAATTGGAGATCCATGAAGCAGTGCTGACTCTTAGCCCCAACATTATGCCAGGCATGATGGATTCCTCAGTTGTTTTTTCATATCCTCCTCAGAATTTTTAAGAACTCTATCAAGGAGGTGGTAAAATATTTATTTCTTTGTAGAAGTGTCCCTCACATGGTTATTGTTACTTCCATGGTGCTCATTCCCAAAATAAAAAACCCCTCTTCATTGAAACCCTACAAGCTTATTAGTCTGTGAATTTTTTCTTACAAAATTTTGGCCAGTGTTATCAAAAAAAGTTATACCCACGTCTATATCATAGGATATCTAATGAATAACATGGTTTTATCCTGGGAAGGAAGATTTAGGGTTCCATTGTCTTGGAACAAGAAAAGAATACTAACTTAAATTAGAAGGCATTTTGCACTAACTTTACCATCAATTTGTTCCTGGACAAAGCATGTGATCAGATTGAATATTACTTTATTTTAAAGGTAATCACATGCATGGGATTTTCTTCTCATATTATATAAAACTTTTTCTGGTGTGTTAGCTCCCTATAGATATCAATTTCATTCATGGGGAACAGTCGTGGATTCTTTAAATTGGATTGGGGGTTACACCAAGGAGACTCTCTATCTCCCACTATGTTCATAATGATACATGGAAATTTCAGTACATATATCGATAGGATTATCCAAGAAGGATGAGTCACTTAGTATTAGTGAATGACTCATTTTTAGGGTCTATCCTATCTCATGTTTGCAGATGATACATCTATATTTATTAATGAAAAGAAATTTTCAATATGGGGAATCATCAATATCATCCAAGATTTTGGTAAATGGATTGTTTGACTCATTAATAATGAGAAGAGTATTTTTTTTATCTCAAAGTATTGTTAATATGAGAGATTGAGGTCCCTGGAAGAAAGCTTAAGAATAAACCCAATAATCCTTCCCATGGAATATCATGGAGTTACAAAATCATCAACAAGTCTTTATGTTCATCATTTTGACAATGTGGTGGAGAAGCTTGCCAGACATATTACTATATATAAATTCCATTTCATATCCTTCATTTGAAGGATAAACTTGGTTAACATTATGTTATCATATACTCTCATGCACATGATTTCATCTCTCAAGGTTCCTAATTCAGTGATTTGGGGCAAGATAAAAAAAATGGGAGAGTTCATAGGGATTCACAATCTAAGGGAAAATAGGAGTGGGATAAGTGGGAAATATTTAATAGGATGGTGTGGTTGGGAGGAATTAATTTCTATGTTATCTTTTCTATGATGCATAGAATTCATGAAAATCTTTCATGGGAAACCATTGAGGGGAAGATTCTCTAGGTTAACTTCACTGGAATGAAATATGGGAAGCCTACAGAGTCTCTAAAGGGAATAAAATCTAAAATATGGGGAACTGTACTTCCATACATTTTAGTTCTTGGGAATAAAGAACGTTGGACTGTTTGTCCAGGTGATATCAGTTTTTGGCTCCACAACTTAAATGGAAGAAATCATGGTTTTCCAAGATACCCCACTTATAGTATATACTTTATAAAATCCAGCAAGCATCATGAATTCATTCAATATATTCTGTAAAAATGTTGATGTGGGGTATTCGATTAAATTATACAATCATCATTCATCAATAAATGTTTGTTTACTGGTTCAGTATCTATGGCCTTTTTGGTTAATGATCATAGGAGGATCGTGCGTACAACTATGGATCAATATGTATGGGGAGAGTGGTTGTGAGAAAAAGACATCCCCACTAAATTGAATTTTAGAATGTGGAAAGTTAGGAATAATTCTCTACCTTCCAATGATAGTTTCATGCGTATGTGAATATAGCTTTTTTCTAGGTGCAGTTTTTGCAGTGATCCATTTGATGAAACCACACATCATCTCTTCTTCAAGGGGTAATGGAAAATATAGTTTTGGCGTGTCCTAGGAAGCTTCTCTAGTGTAAATTCACATGAAAAAATGGAAACAAAATTTTAATGATCTCTGGTTTCATGTTTTGTGGCACAATAACTTCGAGATTAAAGCATGAAGCATTATCATTTCTGAAATCTATTGGTTTTTATGGAAGATGAGGAACAATTCCTGGTTTGATGGGAGTTTGAGTTCAAGGATGTCCATTTATTTTAGAACAACGAAATTTTTTATCGATCAGGTTCGATATTTCATGAACATTGATGCGCCTCCCTCTGTTATTTCACTTAAGTTCATTGGTATGACCATGGATTATTCCCCTAGCCCTCATCTTGGCCAATGGTGTCATCAACCAGCATGGGTCGACCCTCAAGAGGGCACTCGAACCGGACCGCAACATGTCATAAGGGGCGTTCTTGATCCCCACGGGCTGGAAACTACTGTCGAGCATCAAAATTGTCATGTGGGAATGATTTGGACCATAAATAAAACACAAGTAAAAAAATACAAAGATTGACAATAAACTGAAGACTAGAAGTGAAAAGTGAAAAAGAATAAACTGCGCATATCTCCACGTGACCTAATAGGTCACCACCCAGCTCAGAACCATGTTCGGCCCAAGAGAGATCCAGCACTAATGGAACTAGAAACTGAAATTCAAACCTACATCTAAAAAGATAGAGTAGGCGTTAGCATCGAGATGCTCAGTAGGAATGCCAAAATAAACCATGCTCGATTCCCCACCTCTAAAATGAAATCCTTTCTTGATAATTTGAAGAAAACCCCCTTTTTCTATTTCATTTTTCTAAGTCAATTGCCAAATCATATAAGTCATTACAATTAATTATTTTCAAAGCCAACTAGTAGCAAAAGATTTTATTTATTAGAAAAATACAAATAAAAGTTTCATGAGATCAAATAACTAAATGTTCTATAAAATAATGTTGGAACATAAAAGTATGAAACCATGGGCATTTCCTAAACATACATAGAGCGATCCCTGAACATACTCAGTTTGAAACCACCTACCAACATATGGTGAAGCCCCTACATAAATAACCAACGAGCTGCCCCAACGTGGCCTCACTAGTGGCATTGTCTGCCTAACCTAATAGAAAATCTAGGGGTACCAACCCATCTAATCGGGGTTGATCAGCAACTATCCCTCGACCCTCTAAAATATGCTCAGGAACACGTGGTGGTAGTAGTATTAATGTGTATGTAGGAGGTCCTCGCACGTGTGACTCACCTTACCTTCTATCACTACACATTCCTACCCCAAACACGGACACCCTATACAATATCCCATAAAGGGATATCCCTCCTATAGAAGTGCCCACTAGGTATATATATATATAAATATATAAACATGTAAATGTCATACCAACCAAGGTGCCAACCAGGTCGTCACGTCACATGAACTACTCAACCATTT
The DNA here is from genome assembly GCA_963277665.1 of Viscum album. Lineage (NCBI taxonomy): Eukaryota > Viridiplantae > Streptophyta > Magnoliopsida > Santalales > Viscaceae > Viscum > Viscum album. The sequence continues at coordinate 620,381,364 of OY728128.1, forward strand.
CACAAAGCACATCAATTTTCCAATCATTCGTTCACACTTTCAGAGTGACATAAGGTGTCGACCACGCCGTTATTACCATCATCCCAATATATGATAAAAATATTGCTAGCCAAATTCACTTCGCAAAGCTATTTCCAATTCGAGGTTAAAAACACACAACACACTTAAAAAGTTCCAAACATTCCTTCATGCCATTGAATTGTCAAACCATGCTTCAAGGTTCCAAACAAGTCATTTTTTAAACAATACATTTAACCAATGCCTAAAAGATTCAAATAATACACTTCATAACTAGCGAACTTTTATTAAACTATTATAAAACACATAGGACGCCTTCATAATTAGAAATAATTTGTAAACATGATTAGACATGTTATGAAAATTAATGGTAAAACAATCTACAAGGGGTAAAATCTATTTCACCAAGCACATATACATATCTACATATATAAATACCACATGAATATGTAAACAAATGTTTTCAGAATAATGCTAAGCAATCATGAAATTCAAATTAAAAGCGCGGGCATGTAAGAACTACCACAAAAAGGAAGGAGACTATGCTGAGACACTTTGAATATTGAAGCTTTTGATGAAAATCATCCACAACAGCACACACATACAATCTCATACAAATATATATACCCTTAAAATGATGTACATATTTCCCGGAGCCATGAGGGTGTTGCGGAATCGCCGGGAGACACAACGACAGAAATGAGAAAAAACGAAAAGAAAGCAAGGGACACAACGATTTACGTGGTTCGGGAAAAATCCCTACGTCCACGGGAGAGGCAGAATTTCACTATGATTCGGGAGCACGAAATTACAGAGGATTTACATAGAAACCCTAGCCCGAAAATGGGCTATAAAACAATGGAGAAGACGATCACTGTTCGAAAAAGTGGTTTGCGTCGCTACAGTGAACGGCGGCTGGCTTTGTCAAAAGCGCTACAGTTCAGTTGACCCCGAAGTCCGCACCGCTACAGTGTCTGTCAGTGTCGGTCGGTCAGCTCCGCTACAGTGGTCAGCATTGCTACAGTACCAAAAAAATTGGACCGGGGACCTTCGACCCCAAGAGCAGGGGCGCGTTGCCCCCTGCAACCCCCAACGAGCTCACCGCGGAGCTCGACCCGCGACAGTTGCGGGCCACAAGCATTCGGCCCAACCGGATCGGACAACATCAATCCAACAATCTCCCACTTGTAGCCTGATCCGCTACACTGCTATGCTTCGATGCAACTGATGAAGACAACTTACTTAATCTAAGTTCTTCCTCTTCTTCACTCACCAGTGGCGTGCTTTCCATTCACAGATTCATGAAATACAAACGGTTTTCCTCTTGTGCTCTCATCAGGTCCTCCATCATTCTGCCTCTCATCCTCCGTTCATCAGTGGAGACCAACAGAGGCACAGCAGTGCCTCAACTTCTGCATCACCATAGGCTTTGTCAACATGTTTGCCGGATTGTTGGTTCCACAGATCTTCTGCAAAGTCAGCAACTCATCCTGTATCAAACCTCTGATGAAATGGTACTTCAACTGAATGTGTTTCATCCGGGCATGAAACACTGGGTTCTTGGCAAGATGTATAGCACTCTGACTGTCACAGTGCAATACATTCTCCTCTCGTTTTCTTCCCAATTCATCCATGAAGTTCTTCAGCCAAACCATCTCTTTCCCAGCTTCTGTTACAACAATGTATTCTGCCTCTGTGGTGGATAAAGCCACCACCTTCTGCAATTGTGATATCCAACTTACCGCAGTTCCTCCACAGGTAAAGACATAACCCGTGGTACTCCTCCTGCTGTCGACATCGCCTCCAAGGTCAGCATCCACATACCCCTGCACTGAATTTCCTTTCCCAAAGCACAAAGATACCTCCTTGCTGCCCTTCAAATACCTCAGTATCCACTTCACAGCTTCCCAATGTTGCTTTCCAGGGTTATCCATATACCTGCTCACAACTCCCACTGCATGAGCGATGTCAGGTCGAGTATAGACCATCGCATACATCGGGCTTCCAACAGCTGATGCGTATGGAACTTTTGCCATGTACTCCACCTCTTCTGTCGTCTTCGGTGATTGCTCCTTTGATAGTTTGAAGTGGCTCGCCAGGGGAATAGAGACTGCCTTTGCTTCCAGCATGCTGAATCTTCTCAGAACCTTCCCAATGTAATCAGCCTGTGACAACATTAATGTTCCAGCTGTGCTGTCTCTCTTGATCATCATTCCCAGAATCTTGTCAGCTTCTCCAATATCCTTCATTTCAAACTCCTCAGTTAACTGTCTTTTCAGCTCATTAATCCTCTGCATACATGATCCTGCAATGAGCATGTCATCCACATACAGAAGCAATATAATATATTCATCACCAAAAGACTTGATGTAGCAACATTGATCCATGCCACATCGTTTATATTCATTTTTAGACATAAATGAATCAAACTTCTTGTTCCACTGCCTCGGTGCCTGCTTCAGTCCATATAGGCTCTTCTGGAGTTTGCACATCAGGTCTTCCTTTCCAGACACTACATATCCCTCTGGCTGCTGCATGTAGATGTCCTCCAGATCTCCATGAAGGAAAGCAGTCTTGACATCAAGCTGCTCAAGATGCAAGTCTTCTGACGCCACAATGCTGAGAACCACCCGGATGGTGGTAAGCTTTACTACTGGTGAGAATATTTCCGTGAAATCCACTTCCTCCTTCTGTTGGAAGCCTTTCACCACCAGCCTTGCCTTGAACCTCCTTTTGTCATCATGCTCTTCCTTCACCCGGTAGACCCACTTGTTCTGCAATGCTTTCTTTCCTGCTGGCAGGGATGTCAACTCCCAAGTGTTGTTGTCATGCAATGAGGAAATCTCCTCCTTCATTGTCAGCTCCCACTTGCTTGACTCCTTCAGCTGCATTGCCTCTTCAAAGCATTCTGGTTCTCCACCGTCAGTCAATAACAGATAATGCAATGATGGTGAATACCTCTGCACAGGCCTTCTCACCCTTGATGATCTCCTCAACTCCACTGGAGTAGTAGGTTCCACCGGTTCGGATCTCTCAAGCTCAGGCACACCTTCAAGCTCCACTTGCTCTTTGCACTCTGATTCAATGTTCCCATTTTCATCTTCAGCTTCATGGCGACCTTTGTACATGACACCTTCATTGAATACCACGTTCTGGCTCCTGATAACCATCTTCTTGTGATCATCCCAAAACCGGTAACCAAACTCATCAGCACCATAGCCAATAAAGAAACATGGCTTGGACTTAGCATCAAGCTTGTCCCTTGAGTTAGCATCAATGTGTACATAAGCTAAACTGCCAAAGACTTCTAAATGTGAGAGTTTTACCTCCTTACCAGACCAGAGCTCCTCGGGTAGGCGTTCTCCCATTGGCACAGATGGACTCCTATTGATCAGATACGCTGCCATGTTTACTGCATCAGCCCAGACGGTTTTGGGCAAACCTGAGTGCAGCCTCATGCTCCTGGCACGTTCATTCAGTGTCCTATTCATCCTCTCTGCCACACCATTCTGTTGTGGTGTTCCTGGGATTGTCTTCTCCCACCGAATTCCATTATCAGAACAAAATTCCCTGAACTCCTGACTGCCATACTCTCCACCGTTGTCAGACCTCAAACATTTCAGCTTTGCTCCTGACTCGTTCTCCACCATGACTTTCCACTTCTGAAACATCTTGAACACATCAGATTTATTCTTCAGAAAGTAAACTCATACCTTCCTTGTTGAGTCATCGATGAATGTCACATAATATTGTGACCCTCCGAGGGATGGTACTGGTGCAGGCCCCCAAACATCTGTATGCACCAGGTCCAACTTTCCAGCCTTCGGTGTTCTGCCTCCTTTTGCAAAGGACACCTTCCTCTGCTTTCCAAAGATGCAATCTTCACATAAGCCTACTTCCACCGACTTCAACTCTGGTAGCAACCCTTTTGTTGCCAGCACCTTCATCCCCTTTTCACTCATGTGGCTGAGTCTGTAGTGTCACATTTGAGAACGTCTGACAGCTTCCAGTGATGCAGCCATGTCCATGCAAGTTTCTGTCAGGTTGTACAGAGTGTCATTCTTTGCTCCCCGAGCTATAACCATAGCTCCTCGGGTGATCTTCCATGCACCACCAGTGAATGTCGTACTCAACCCTGCATCATCAAGTTGTCCAACAGAAATAAGGTTTCTTCTCAAGCCAGGGATATACCTCACGTTCTCCAGAACCAACAAACTCCCACTGTTGGTCTTGATCCGTGCATCTCCTTTTCCCACAATCTGTAAGGGCTCATCATCAGCAAGATGCACCTTGCCAAAATTTCCAAAAACAAAATTGTTCAGGAAACCCTTCTCCGATGTAGAGTGGAAAGACGCCCCAGAGTCTAAAATCCAAGACTCCATCGGGCTGTCCACGCTCAGCAGCAACACGTCATCAGTTCCTTCAGCTGCAGTGTTTGCTCCACTGGTTTCAGGTCCCTTCCGGTTATCTCTGCATTCCTTCTTGACATGTCTTTTCTTCCCGCATGTCCAGCAGGTAGGACCAGGCCCCTCTGCCTTGTCTCTGCTCTTTCCACTTGACTTCGATCGTCCTCTGCGATTGTCCCGCTGTGGGTACCTTCCTCTTCCTTCAACGTTTAAACCAGAACCAGAGAATCTGTCTGATTCTCTTCTTCGAACGTCCTCACTAAGGATTAGGTCCCTTATATCTTTCAGAGCCATCTTCGAATTCCCCGAAGTGCTGCTCACAGCTGTTACAGTTGCTTCCCAACGTTCAGGTAACGAAGATAATAAAACCAGAGCACATACCTCATCCCCAAGATCAATGTCCACCGATGACAACTGACTTATGATGGTATTAAACTCGTTGATATGATCTGCAACAGGTCTCCCTTCAACCATTTTCAGGTTGAACAGTCGTCGTATCAAATGCACCTTGTTTGCCGCAAAAGGCTTCTCGTACATATTTGTGAGGGTTTTCATCAGGTCCACCGTCGTCTTCTCCTCTCTGATGTTGAACGCCACGTTTTTTGCCAACGTCAGGCGCACAACACCCAGAACCTGTTGATCCAGTAGCTCCCACTCCGACTTCTCCATGTCCGCTGGCTCCACACCCAGAAGCGGCAAGTGCATCTTTTTCTGATAAAGATAATCCTCGATCTTCATCCTCCAGAAACTGAAATCAGTTCCATCGAAGCGATCGATCTTCACTTTGCCTACATCCAGAGCCATTGTTGGAGAATTCCGAACTCACCCTCTGATACCAGTTGTTGCGGAATCGCCGGGAGACACAACGACAGAAACGAGAAAAAACGAAAAGAAAGAAAGCAAGGGACACAACGATTTACGTGGTTCGGGAAAAATCCCTACGTCCACGGAAGAGGCAGAATTTCACTATGATTCGGGAGCACGAAACATTTTAAGGCAACCACCATGCCATAACCATGAAAGAGAACACACCAAACCAAAATTCATCAGTGAATAAATACTACTACATCATTATAAGGATAAAAATTTCATAAAAGGATTAATTCCTCTTCAAAAGAACAAGGAAATTCAAACTAGCATCGTAGTCATAATAAACCTAGGCAATTTATACAGAAGTCATTTGAAACAAATTTTTAACAAACTGAATGACATTAAAAATACCATAATATGTTCAAAAAGGTTTCCAATGTGGTGAAAATGATATTTAAAAATTAATTTGAAACATAGAAGCATCATAGATTGTGCAAGAAAGGAAACGTTCGGAAAACACCTGCCTCAATGTTGTGAGAATGCAACACCGCTTCAGCAGATGGAAAATCCTAGTTATGTGGTCCCTTCACACACCGTAAAACAGAGAAAAAAGGGAGAAATGAATACCCCACAATTAGGGTTTGGCCAACTCAAAATAAAACTCTCGCCAAATCACTTTAAGTGCTAGAAGACTTAATAGATATGGGGGGGTCGTCCGCACTGTGAGGGAGGACGACCGCCGAAGATAGGGGCAACTGCAGGTGGGTTGTGTGAGGGGGAGGTTGGCCAAGAAGCTAGACGGTGGGGGGGGGGGGGGGGGTTGCGGCCAGGAAGCAGGTTGGCGGCGAGTGGTTAAGCCCACCATAAGCAGAGCATCACCGGCGAGAAGTGTGGTCGAACAAGGCGGCACGCTGTGGAGGGTAAGGGAAGGAGGCCACCACATGAGTGAAAATCCTCTTGGGTGCAGGGGGGTTGTGCCACGGACGGGAGAGGAGGGGGAGGGGATAGGTTATGTTTTTTATTTTTTTAACCCTAAATAACAATATAATGATAATAATAATAATAATAATAATTAAAATTTTAATAATATTAATAACGTACTGATACAAAAAAAAATAATTATTATATATTTTTCATTTCACTTTAAATCATGAAAATATTAATAAACATTTAATAATGATTATTTTAATAACAATTATTGATTATAATATTATTATTATCTACGCAATAATATTATTATCATTATGTTTTAAATATTTACTTTATTTTATTCTAATAAAATATTATTATTTTAAGTAGTGCGAAACTGCATGGGTACCCAAGCTGAACAAAGATTACCACCAACTGTGTGGTGCCCATGCACCGGTCCGAAACACATCAAAATCATCGAACATCAATAATTTTTATATCGAGACCAAAACCCATACATTAACCAAAGATTCAACATTGATATAAAAAAAGAAAATAATTAAAAATAATGGAAACTCATGGTCGGGGTGTGACAATTCTCCCCACCACAGGCTCTTTTTTCTCCTAGAAAGTCACCAAGAACATGGTTAACACATCTCAATTCCATGCCCAGACAAAACTAATGGAATCTAAGTGCCTCGGGGTGACTATCCCCAATAAATGTCACACCTGACCAACTCAATATGAAACCGAAGCAGAAGAATGAGGGAATAATATGAGAGGGTTGTCCCCAACATAAGAATTCCACTAACAAGAAGGCCTCCAAATTCAAGAAAATCCCCACCGAGGGGAAATGCGGGAACTCCCAACGCGAATCTACCAAAACTTTTCACACTAACTAGATAGCGGTCTTACCACAACCAGAAACATGGAAAAATAATAACTACAGTTAAGACAACTTCCTTAGTTTGAATAAGACTATTCCACCACAGGGACTCTACCAGAGAACATACCACAAATCAACATGGCATACCGGGATGCCAGAATGTGGAAGCTCCCTCAAGAACTGTTGACCCTCTGAATAAGGGGAAACAACACACCACCAGAATAAAAAACCTCCACACCAACCAAAACTCACAAAACTAAAGGAAATCTTAAAGAAAAACTCATTTAGGATAGTGTACTGGGAACACTATCCACCCACCTCACGGAACTCATACATCCATAAGAGGAAACCACTAAAACAAACTTCACAATAGAACAACCCACCAAAGAGACAAACACATCTTGAAAGAAAAGAAACTCCAAAAGAAGCACTTAAAAAGAAGAAGTGATTGAGTCTCGGCAGAACAAGTCCATCACACCCTTACAATAAAGTTGAGTTTACAATGGAGAAAAGAATAGAAAAATGAAACATTGGATATTTTCATCCCAATGCTAAAAACATGATCTGTATAGAGGTTTCACACACCCTCAGAAACTCTTGAATATGTGTGTGCTTCAACCCGAGACCTATGGCTGGGGCCCTGGTGGCTGAGGCATCTCTTACATCATAATCAAGCATTTTCATCCTCCAGTCCCCAAATCCTTCTTATTATCGATGATTCAAACAACCACAATCGTGGTATGTTTTCAAAGGGACGCATCATGAAGACATAAAATGCCTGAACTTTGGCACATAAGAGAATGGTATGGAATTCTGGGAGCCGGTTTGGAGACAAGTTCCTCCGACATGCACTCCTTGCTAGATGGGGAACCTCAGCGAGAGAAGACCACCACCAACTACAACAGAAACTCTAACAATGATGAGACATCCTATCTAACTAATATGGAACTAGACCCTCAAATAATCCTGAGACGGTATAAACCTTAACATCCAGGGAGTTACCAACAACTTGAAGTCCCACTCTAATTCCACAACCCCCAAAACTGCCTCTAATGGACGATGATTACTTCAATAAATAGGCAACACTCAAAAGGAACCTGAAACTAGGCATGACTCGTTGGGAACCTTAGGGACACTTTCTCGGAGGCACATCATGAACAACACGAAGAACACAAACTGAAAATGGTTTCTAGCCATAACTCAATCAAAGAAATAACTCAAGCCAAGGGGAAAAGGCTCACAAGAAAAACATATACAAACACAATCAACAATTACATTTCCAAATACATCCATTTCTTTTAAAATTGTATGTTTTCCTATGGGACCTTATGAATCATCACATGTGTATTCATCTGATAGTGATTACATAATTTGTGGATAAGCTCCCCCATACCCTCTCCATGCATACCCACCCAGATGTGATCATCCATAAGAATTTTCAAGGTTTTAACATCAATTTTCCTCATCAAATCCAAATGCATACCAAAATTTTCAAATCAAAACACATCCTTTTTAAAAACCCACCTCACCAATTTCAAAAAAAATTGAAAAACCCTTTTCAATTTCAAAACCACTTTAATATTTAACACACACTCACATTAACCAAACAAAACACAACCAAAAACTGACTATCAGAATATGGAACTAGTATCTATGACTAACTTGAAGACATGGTGGGGAGCCATGACCCATGTAATGCATAACACTAAGATGAATTTGAACCGGGAACTTGGATTCCACATTGTTCACCACCCCATGTGTGGCAGCAACATAACCCGATTCTACTCCATTTTTATCCCTTAATCCAAAATAACCTAAGACAAAAGACTCAAATCCTGAACTACCCTTGGTTACTTAGGTCTCATCACAAATGGTGGTGATCAGGCACCGACCCGTAACCTACCCCCTAAGCCCTAAGAGTCCTAATCACCTTCTACCAGACACCACATATAACAAGAACCTACTCTAATACCATTTTGTCACGAACCATCACGAGTCGACCCTGAAGTGGGCACCTGATCCGGTTCGTAACATGTCCCAAGGGGCATTCCCGATCCCCATGGGCTGGCAAATAGTGTTGGTCATCAAAATTATCATGTTGGAATGATTTGAACCATAAATAAAACACAATTACGAAATGACTGATAATAAAATGAAAACTAGCAGTGAAAAGAAAAAATGAAAAAACAGCACAAACAACCACATGACTAACTAGGTCACCACCTAACTCAGAAACATGTTCACTCCAAGAGTCATCCATCACTAATGGAACCAGAAACTAAAAGATGAACCTACATCTAAAAATATAGAGTATGTGTGAGCATCAAGATGCTCATTAGAAATTCTAATATAAACCATGCCCGATGCTCCACCTCTAAAGTGAAATCCTTTCATTCTAATTTGAATATAGTTTATATATAAAAGTATGGTTTTCCACTCCTTTAATAAAATAGGTAACCAGCTTTTACTTTTATTAAAAAAAACCCCTCATTTTTCAAAATCAATTACCAAACCATATAAGTCATTCTAATGAAGTGTTTAAAAATCCACCTAGTACCAAAATAGGTTCATTATTATAAAAACCAAAGTGAATGTGTCCTGAGATCAAATAACCAAATGTGCTATAAATTAAACAAGGAACATACAAGTATGAAACCATGTGAATTTCTTAAACATTCCAAAAGCGATCTCTGGGCATACTCAGTTTGGAACCACCTACCGACATATGGTGAACCCCTAAGTCAATAACCAACTAGCTTCCCAAACCTGTCCTCACTAGTGGCATAGCCTGCCTGACCTAATATAACATCTAGGGGGTACCAACCCATCTAATCAGGGTTGATCAAAAACCATCATTGGACCCACTAAAAAACACCCAGGAACCCATGGCGGCAGTAGTAATGTTGTGTAAGTAGGAGTTCCTCACACGTGAGACTCACCTTACCTGCCGTCACTACACTTGGATACCCTAAAAACAGACACCCTATATGATAGCCTATAATGGGACATCCCTCCTATAAATTTCCCCAATAGGTATATTTATATTTATGTATAATCATGTACATGTCATATCAACCAAAGGACCAACCAAGCCTTCGCATTACATGAACTTTCCAACCATTTCGTAATGAACATTAAGTTTCCAACCGTGAGTTCACATATTCAAAGTGACATAAGGTGCCAACCAGTCCTTTAACACCACCATCCAAATATACCCTAAAAATATTCCAAACTGAATTCACTTCACAAATTGATTTCCAATTCCAGGTTAAAAACACACAACACACTAAAAAAGTTCCAAACAGGCCATCATGCCATTGAATTGTCAAACCACGCTTCAAGGTGACAAAAAAGGCCAGTTCTAACAAACACATTTAACCAAAGATTTAAGTTTCACAAAATACACATCAAAACTAGGGAAATTCTAGTAATCTATTATAAAACACATAGGGCAGCTTCATATTTAAAAGAAAATTGTAAACAGTCTTAGAAAATTTATTCAAATTAATGGGAATCCCATCTCCAAGGGGTGAAATCTGTTTCACCAAACACATATACATATCTACATATATAAATACCATATGAATATGTAAAGACACTTTTTAAGAAAAATTATAAGCAATCATGGAAATAAAATTAAAGGCACAGGTATGGAGAACCATCCTCAAAAATGAAGGAGACCAAGCCAAGATTCTTTGGCTCTTGAAGATTTGGACGAAAATATTCCTCACTCACACACATACATTTTCATACATATATATATTCCCTTAATCTGTTGTACATATTCCCTATGCCATGACGGAATTTGTGCATGGAAGGTATATAAACCTATATATATATGTACCTATGTGTGTGTGTGTGCACCACAAAGGATCCACTAATGCTCTAATTAATTAAACTAAAAGGGTTGACATCATTAAGAAACAATAGACCATTCAAGAAACCAAGTATTATCTTTATTTCAAAATTATGACAAAAATACACAACGCACTCAAAATTTCAAATGGTCCCTAGAATTACACATCCAAATACATTTTCCAAAAATACTTTAAAGACACCACTTTTAGATTTACAAATCCAAACAGCCCTAACTCTCATTATTCAAACCAAATTGTGCTTTAAGGCAAAATGGGCCAAACATGAGGAATAAATTTGAAACCATTCCTTTGAAAACAAACAAAATAACCTACATCCATTAGAATAAAAATCCATTTTATAAAACCAAGATTTTAAGAAAACACTATTTCAAAGGTTCCATCATCATTAGAGCGCACATCCATGTGTGCACCTAATGCACCCATGGATGTTCCCACATCCAATGGATCACCTAAAAACCAATAAAATATTTGAAAAAAATATCCCTAAAATCATCACTTTCTTTTAAAACCAAAACAAGACACTCCCCATATTTGGAAGAACACCAACCCTTATATTGGAAACATCAATCCCTTCCCAAAACATTTTAACAAAACCACCAAGAAACAACCACCAAAGAGAACACCCCAAACCAAAATTCATCAATGAAAAAAATCTTATTACATCATTTTAAGGCAACACATATCATAAATGGTCGAATTCCACTTTAAAAGAACCATGGAAATTCAAACTAGCATCCTAGTCATAATAATCCTAGGCAATTTATGCAAAATTCATTTGAAAACTGTTTTTAACAAAATGAATAACATTAAAAATACTATAATATGTTTAATAAAGTTCCCAAAGTGGTTCGAATGATATTTAAAAATTAATTTGAAACATAGAAGATCGATGGATTGTGCGGGAAAGGAAAGTTTCAGAAAATGACTACCTCAATGGCGTGTAAACGTGACGCTGCTTCAGCGGAGGGATAAACCTAGCTTTGTTTTCCCTCCATGCATCCTAAAACTGATAAAAAAGGTACAAATTAAAACCCCACGATTAGGGTTTTTCCAACTCAAAGGAAAATCTCTCCAAAACTCTATAAATGCCGGAAGACTTACCGAAGAGTGGAGAGGGGGGGCCGGAAGTGCTGTGAGAGGGGACGTCTGCCAGCGATTGAGGCCATCAGAGGAGGGTTGTATGTCGGGGAGGTTGGTTGGGAAGCGGGCAGGCGGCGAGGGGGGTCGCGGCAGGAAAGCAGGCTGGTGGTGAGTGGTTCGAACCGCCGGGAGCAGAGAATCGCCGGTGAGAAGCGTGGATAGATGAGGCGGCGCACAAATGAGGGAAAGGGCCGGAGGTCGATGCACGAGAAAGAACACCCATAAGAGGGGGGGTTATGCTACAAAGAGGGGGAGGGGGTAGGTTAGGTTTTTTATTTTTTTACCATAAATAACACTATAATAATAATTATAATAATGTTAATAATATTAATAACACAATCATAATAATAATAATAATAATAATAATAATAATAATAATAATAATAATAATAATAATTTTATGCATTTTACTTTAAACCGTGAAAACGTTAATAACCATTTTATAATATTTATATTAATAAAAATTATTAATAATATTATTATTATTATCTATGAAATAATATTAATTTCATTATTTTTTAAATATTTACCTTATTTTATTCTCATAAAATGTTATTATTTTAAGTAGTGGGCAACCACTGGGGTACCCGGGTCGACCACACGGTTACCGCCAACGGTGTGGTGTTCGTGCACCGGTCCAAAACCCGTCAAAATCATCGAACCTCAAAAAAATTAAGTCGAGACCTGAACCTAAACTTCAACTGATGAATAAACATTGAGAGAAAAAAAGAAAATAATTAATTATAAAGGAAACATATGGTCGGGATGTGACAAATGGATTTGTTGGCTCCCCCACTGTGCGGTATAAAAGATAAATATGGGTGGTTCATGTAACATGGGGGTGATGCAGGGTTGAATTATGGCGAAATACGTCAGTGGATATATAGTTATCACTTTCATGGATTTTTTTGGGAATGCTGACTCTCTCCAAATCACAGCCAATTTGGTGTTATCTAGACTCAAAATTTGCCACGAGGGAAAAATCTGGCTCACTGTATTAGAGACTGTATCCTGGTTAATGTTCAATTTCATGCATGTTCATAACTCCACCCCTAGTCAATCATGTATCATTTTTTTACTGTAATAACATAATAAATTAATGTACGAACATTATCCACACATGGCGTGAGGGGAACAAATTGGTCGACTACCTAGCCTCTAAGGCTCCTCTGGATGATCGCTTTTCTTGTTTCTCTAGTTTGGGTTCATTTCCCAATGAGGGTGTTAATATTTTAATTAATGGTTTTCTTAGGATCCACTAATATAGTCCCTCATAACTTTGTGTTCCTTTCCCTAGTTTTTTGTTGCTGATATAGTATTTCATTTCTAAAATATCCTATTTTGGTGGTGGCGGGGGAATAAATTAAATAAAACTCTTGATTAGAGACATTACCTCATCTCAATTAAATTATTTATGTTTTCAACAAAAGGATTACTAGGATGGACTTCTAAACAAAAAAAAAATTGATTGGACGAACCATATAGTTTTGGAAATGCGAAGAGGATTGGGTGGGTAACCTTTTAAAAGTGTGGTGGGTGGAACACTTGTAATTTTGAAAAATAAAAATGTTCACCAATGTTTTTCAAATTCTGCAGGGCTAAAAAATAGGAAATTATAGAAACTATAATGCATAATGTCAATATATGGAAATCCAATAGGTTTTGGACATGTATTAGGTCATTTTTAACCCTTATCGATTTATTTTAACCCTTAGTAAACCCATTTTTTACCTTAACAGTGACAAATAATTTTTTTTACAATATTAAATAATATAAATTATGATGATTCCTAATATGAAATAAATTTTTACAAATCTTATTCTCATAATTGGAAAAAAATTATTTTAAAAATATTCCACCAAACGAGCTGAGAAAGCTGGTTTTCAAAGAGAAAATGGTCAAAAGTTTAAAAAGTTTTTATATCAACATTAAATATGGAAATAATTATAATGACATAAATTAGATTAAAATATATATAATTTCCCTAATTTTTCTTATAAAACACTCTTAAAATAATTTCTATGTTATTAAAATATTTAAAATAAATGACATTTCTTAACAAAAACTTTCACTATTCAACAAAAACCTCTTCTTCTCCAGGAAATCTCAGAAATTAAATATAACCAAATTTTCATATGATTATTTAAAAAATTAATTTTTATTATTAAATAAATATCTAATATTTTTTAAAAAATATTTTTATTATAAGCTTTCAATTGATAGCAATTGTTTTTTAGGAAGGTACAATTTTTAACTATTAAATTGGATTGATTATTTAATCTCGACTAAAAAGCACATTAGAGGAATGCTAAACATTTATTTGAATGTATAATATTTAAATTTCATCAAAAAAATTATCAAAAATTTATTTTTTGAATTAATTTATGTAAAAAAAATTGATCAAAAACATAGTTTTCTAGAAAAAGAATTCCATTATTATAAAATAGTTTTTATTTTTAATTATAATTAATTGGTCACCAAAGAATTAATTTTTTTATACATGTGTACACTATATATTTTGATAATTTAGTTAATAATATTCATACCCACCATTCCAATATCTTGGTGAAAACTGTCATATAAAATAATAATATTTTAATATAATTTTATATTTTGTTTAAAATTCGTGTTACATGCATTGCAAGATAAATTAAATGTTTCCTATAATGCAAGTCAAACTCAGTTTTGTGTATAATAGAATCTAAAATCAGTGTTGTGTATAATTCAAGACAAATTATGTGTTCTGTGTAATTCATGTTAAACTTTATGTTCTATATAATTGAAAATATCAAAAAGAATATATTTATTTGAAAAACAATATTTCACAAAATCCTAAGGTGTTAAATTCTATCCACATTATAATGAATTTCCCCCACAAAAATCATCACTTTATTACCAAAAAGTATGGATAATTATTCCCCTTAACATCCTTAGGCCCCACATAACTTCTTCAATCTCGAGGTTTCACCAAAAAACATTGAATAGGTGAGTGGTCTTATTTTGTGGAACTTTTTTTATTCAATATTGAATATCGACCAGTTTTTTCTCATATAAAATATCCTAACCCAGTGGTATAAAATATTACTTCAATATTTTTTTTGAATTAAATATGTAATTCCTCTAGATAGATACATTGAACACATTATGAAACTGATTGAAGTTTGGTGGAAGAGGCAAATGATACATTATTGTCTCGATATGATAAAGTATTTTAAAGGGACTGATATTTATAGAGCTTAGCTTTCCTTTATATAGTAAACAAAATTTCAACCATTGGTTGAGCTTTCATCAATTTTACATTAATCAAATAAATTAAAAAAGAGGTAGATTTTTTTTATTCTTGAAGCACTAGTGGATCATAAGATCCATAAAAGAATGATAATATATTCTTTCATTCACTGGTTATTATAAAAAATAGAATAATTATTAGAGGTTATCCAATAAAATCTAGTGTTTAACATAAACAATTCCATGAATATATAACTTTAAGTATCTTCTATGTCTAACCAATATTTAAATCCAAAATATCATAAATAAGGTCAATGAATTTTGAAAATCAACATAACATTAATCCCCAAAATATTTTAATGTAGCTCTTAATTTTCACATACATAGTTTGTGAATACCATAGTCATATATTTTCTGAAAACATATTAATATTAAAAATTAACATAAAACATTAATTAAAAATTACATACACCCTCATTCCTTGAATAAAATCATAGAGTATTGAATATATTCCATAAATATTGTAATGTTGTAAACTCCATCAATGAAAATGTATACCAAAAAAAATCATTAATTATCTCCAAGGTATTCAGTATTGTCGAATTTACATTGTCCTTATTAATCATCTCTTTACCCCAACATAATTATCTAAAAAAAATTAATATTTTTAGGGTTTTAATCCCCTTAAACAGGTCATTTCTATTAAATATAACCATTCTATTAAAAACATTTCTAGTACATCAGAACCATTACAAATATTCATAAAAATCCTTAAAGAAAAACTCATACAGAAGAATCCTTATATATTTCATGATTTATATAATATAATTATTTAATTCCAAATTCATAAACACTTTAATCATTCTACTTAATTTTTAAATTATTGACTAATATTCATCAGTTTATTTTATAATTACTTCTTCATTTCATCTATCATTTTTATTCACTTCATCAACAAAAAACAAAACCTTTACTTATAACACCTTCCTTGTCCAATTCTTAATCTTCCCCCCTAGGAAATGTAATTTTAATAACTCTCATTATTTCTATAGTAAAAATACTCATCCACAAAATAATACCTTATAAAGACCAATATTATGACCAATTGGGTTATCTAAAAAACTTTCCATAGAAATAACAAAATTTGTTCCCTTATTCTCCACAAAAAAAATCATATTCTCATTCTGTTGAGATATTAACCTTTGTGATTATTCCCTCATTATAGAAAAATAGGAATATAAATCTTTTATACTCTATGGTTTACACCACCTAATCTCAAACTAAACTGTTTCCTTCTTTTCTTCAGTGTTTTTTGAGATTTGGTTGAGGTGTATGTTCTTGATCATGTGTCATGATAACTGTTTAGGCGTAATCAAAATAAATTAACTCCAATAACCATCCCATTTGGCTTCTCATCAACAAATTCTCCATCACATTCAATAAAACCCCATTTCCTTCTAGTTCCCACCATTGAAAAAAATAGAAAATGCATAGTTTCAATATTAATAGTGGAAAACATCATAATCTAGAAAAATCACTTATTGGATGCCTTAATCATGATAAATACTTTTAAATCTGTGACACTTTAGGCTCAACCTAGGTTTGTCGTGGTCATTATTCAAATCATTCATGATGGTTCAAAAAGAGTTTCTAAATTTTACATTCATATCCCTTAAGAGTTTCAAACTATATATGCATCAAGGTCCATTGTTGTGCATTAGGTGATGATCGAGTCAAGATCAATGAACTATTTTTGGAGTTATTACCCTTGGGTACCTCGGTTCCAGAGCCACATCCACATGTAGTATCCAGAAAGGGATGCAATTGATTGGAACCACTTGCTCTATCCTTTACTAAAATTCCTTGAAATATTCCTATACTTCAACTCATCCTTAGACTCATTCTTAGACACATAACTAGGAATATCCTTAGAAAAATCCCAAGGTATTTCACTAAATTTTTCTCATCCTAGTTTCTAAAGGTTAACTAAACCTATAATGAGATACCAAATATAACCGTTCAAGCTTCTCATACATAGATATTACATATTTTTAGATGAATATTCATTATATTACATAAACACACTCATGGTGATCATAAATGTATAGCGCCTTTAGAGACTAGGTGCATAATCTAATAATTTGGTGAAAGATCTTTAAAATCTCCAATAAAGATCTTAACCTTTATTAATATTCACAAACATTCCTTACTTATGACCTTTATTCAAATCTTGGGAAAAGGAAACATAATAAATGGTGAGCTAAGATGATCAATAATGGTGAAATGGGAGATATGTAATCATAACATTAGCATAAGTGTATGCGAACTAGAGCATAACATTTTAAAACAGTACCATGCATATCGACTATCTTAATCATGAGTAATTGAATAATGATTGGTAGTTCATAAGAAATATATAAAAAGGATATCAAAGAACATGAGCTATGATAGCTTAACATTGGAATAAGACATTGATTTGTGTAATACACGGTATCATAGAAAATCGTATGTCAATGCAACACATAAATACATTCATAACATATTAGTCTCAGGCTAACCACCTATGTATCATCTTCAGCACTAGGATAACTTCGTTTGTACCCTCTTACAGGCATAGGATAACCTTATATGTACCATATTTCAGGCTTGGTATAACCTCCCATGTACCCTCTTTCATGATTGTGTTAACCTCCCATTAACCCTATTTTGGGATTGGATAATCTCATGTTTACACTTCTAAGCCCATATAACATTAATCATTACCCATTGTATTGGAGGATGAAATAGGTCCTACCCTTCACAGGAGGAAAATAACACATATGTATTCCACAAGACTATAAAACATCCATCCTATCAGAACCCATAAAAACAAATGGGTTTAAAAATCATTTAAAAAACTCCTAAAACCATATCATTGGGAAAAAGAATCAGGTTTCATAAAAATTTTATCATGGTATAACACATGGAAGAGAAATAGGTTTCATAAATATATTTTCATTCTAAAAACAAACCATTCCTATAAATAAAAAGAATTGTATCATAGTAAAGTATCCACAATAAAGAATAAGTAACATAGAATGATGTCATCTTATGTAGAAAATGATTTGAAAAAAAATAAATTGAAACATTTCTTGCGAAAAATAACAATTCTTTGAAAATAAACTTTTAAAAATCAAAATTCCAAAAATATTATGAGAATAATTTTTCTTGAAAATAAACATAAAAAATATTAAAGGATGAATTAAAAACCATTTAAATCATTTATGAAGAAAAATATTCATTACACATTGAAAACACTTTTTGAAACATAAATTTTTTCTAAAATACATTTTTAAAAATTAACCTTTAAAACTTACAAAGTAATCGTTTAAAATACATTAAAACGTTTATGGATAAAAATATCCTTTCCACATTGAAAAACACTTCATGAAAAATAAAACATTTTGAAAATAATTTTTTTTAAAATAACAATGAAAACACATAAGGGAATCTTTAAATAAATTAATGTTTGTGATGTTGGGATATTCCATTCATGTCATACATGTTAAAAAAATATTTCTTTAAAATTTTATGTAAAATCCAAACTGTCATTTTTGGGAAAAACACAGGATGATTACAATCAAAAAAATTAAAGGGAAAATTTAATCATTGTTAAATATTTCATTAATATATCATTTTATTAATGATAAAATATTTTTTCAAATTTTTTTTGTAAAACATTGTTTTATAAGAAAAAAAAATTTGACCGAAGAGATAAAGAGAGATGAATTTTACTTTAAAAATTATTTTGAAATATTAAGTACAAAAATAAAGTAAAATGATGTGAAAGCATATATTCTCATAGAATAAACTGGGGAGAAAATTTTCATGAGTTTCTTTAGTTATGGGTCACAATATTGCATCATCGGAAACATAATCATAAATAATCCTGATAAAAAATGATATTATAACATACAATATTTACCACATTCATATCATTGAATTGTAATATCCATGAAGGAAAAATATTAAATTAAACATAAAATACTTTTAGAATAAATAAATTCATGATATTAAATATTAAATGGTATTTATATATATCTCATAAAATAAGATAAGTGCATAACAAAACATATGTATTAAGCATGAAAAAATGAGACAAAAAAACACCTTACCATTTTGGTAACTTTTGAACTATAAAACTCTTGAAATATAGATACCCAAATAGACACATAAATACCCATATTTTTAATTATAACCATAATAAAATAAATTTATAAGAATTATATACACCAAATAAATGATATGCATTGTTAATATGGCATGTGTCTCATAGAAAAATAAATGTTTGATAGAAATCCCTTATCACTTCAGTAAAATCTTAAAGCAGAAGCCCCTATAAAGTATATATTGATTTGAACCATTTAATATCATTAAATTAATTATATTAATAATATAACACATAAAAAGGTTTCTATATACACCACAAAAAATAATTGAGTGGGAAATTTTCCTATCTAACATTGAAATAAAGGTGAGATTAGAAATTACTGGTGAATTTTCATATCTATCATAGAGAAAAAGTGAGATTAAAAATCACTTTCCATATGCCTTTTTATTCGTCATAATCATTAGAAAATCATATATAATAAATATATCTTTACTATAAATCTATTAAAAAAACATAAATATATATAACATACAATATAAGATTTACATGTCATATTTTATTACCCATTTATTATAAATTCCTTGTTAAAGTCCCAATTTGGGCAATAACTACTTTTCTTTTTGAGTATATTTTGATTTTTTATTTTTAGTCCAATTAATTTTATAATGGTTACATCATATCCATAATATTATCCATTATATAAATATAATATATACTTTATATACATTTTTTATAGTTATCCATAAATGCTATAGATATAAAATTACATACACCATTTATTGAAAGAATAGGTTGTACGTACACATGAACATTGTATCCATTTTCTGACGGAAATAATGAAACAAGGGTAAATAATATATTGACATTAAAGAATGTTTTTAATGTCATATATATCACATATTTTTATTAAAACCATCCTTATTAACTTCCATGTAATGCGTGAATGAATCACGTAACTTCGTGATGTTTTATTTAGCCGTACCCAAAAAAAATGTTATCATATTCCCATAGAATTGATAATTAGAAGGAAAATGTGATATATTGATTAAAAAAATAATTTTATAAATATAATCTATATATAAACAATAAATTTGTCAATATATCCATATTTTAGAGGATGTTATGGAAAAAATAGCATCGATTTACGGGGTGGTAGTCCCCTATACATACGAAAGATGATTTCAGAACCCATTTGATGGTAGTGAAAAAGGTTGTAGGTTACTACATTAACCTAATAAAATATTATAATATTATATATACTGAGTTTATTATATAATTATGTTTTAATAATAATTTAAATACGTGGATGAAGATATAAAATGAAACGCATGATTAGGGACATTATCTCTTCTTTGGAAAACATTTTTTGTTTTTACCAAACAAATTCTTACGATGGATTTATCAAAACAATAAGGGTTATTGGATGAGATTAAGGAATTAAGGAATTTATTTGGTTAGGTATTTTTTAGAAAAAGGTATTTGATGTTTTAATATGAGAGGTGAGTGGGTGGCCTTTTATAAGTGAGGTGAGTTGAACACTTGTAATTTTTAAAAATAAAAATGTGTACCCCCATATTCAACATTAAACAAGGCCTAAAAGTGGTACATTATAAATCCTATAAGTGATAAGGTATAAATATGTCCATATGAATTTTTCTTATATATTTTGGGTCAATTTTAACCCTTATCATTTTTTGTGTAATCCCTCAGTAAACCCATTTTTACTTTAACAACGGTAAATAATTTTTACTGTTTTTAATATTAATTAAGGTAAAAAATTATGTTGACCCTTTCAAACAATAACAATTACGCTTATTCCAAGTATATAATTCATTTTACCAAATTCCATTCATATATGTGGAATATTTTAATTTAAAAAAAATACCACATAAGCGTTGAGAAAGCTGATTTTCAAAGAGAATATGTTCAAAAGTTTAAATTAAATTATAATAAATTTCAACATAAAAATGGTTCTAATGAATAAAATTATATTAATAGATATATAATTGAGTTAATTTTTCTTTCCAAACCATCTTAAAATAATTTTTAAGTCTTTAAAACAATTAAAATAAATGACAATTCTTAATAAAAACAAGTATTTTACTATTTATCAATAAATTTATCTTCTCAAAAAATGATAAGAAAATAAAAATAATATAATTTTTTATTATGATTTAATAAATGATGTTTTTTTTATGAAATTAATTTTAAAAAAGTTCAAAAAATAATTTTATTCTATGTGCATAGAAGGTGAAAATTTTTCTTTTTAAAAAAGTTAAAATATTAAAGAGTAACAATGGATTTATTCATATCACATGCATAAAAACACCTAAGAATAATATTGAATATTTGATTGAATATATAATTTGTAAATTTAATTAAAATAATTTAGTTAATTTCTTAATTTAATTAATTTATTTAAAACACATTTTTTTCTTCATAAAAATAGTTTTTTAGAAAATGATTTTATTTATTTTTAAATAGATTTTATTTTAATTTCTAATTAATTGGTAAATAAATATTCATTTAATATAAATTTTTAAACTACATATTTTTATAATTTATTTTACCCTATTCATACTCATCATTTCAACAGCTAGATGATAAATATCATATTAAATAAAAATATTTTAATAGTATGTCACATTTTGGTTATACATGGTATTGTTTGCAATGAACACTAAAATCAGTGTAGCATATAATAAAAGAAAAAAATAGTGTTTCGTGTATCTCAATGTAAACTTGGTTTTTGATATAATTCATTATATTGAAAAGATTTTTTTTTTGAATAAATATATTTCACCAAATTATAGAGTGTGTTACAAAGACCCTTCAAACCCATGCCAAATTTTTTAAAGAAATGTTATTTATATCAATCCACACTACCTTCCAAGATTAAAACCACATTATCCATTTTAAATTGTCGTTGACGAAATATATCAAACACATCACAAGTCACCAATGGTTTCCATCAAATACCATATAGAAAAATATATCATTTCCCTTAAATAATAATTCAATCATTAAAATTCTATTTGATAATAAAAACTAAAGGAAAATATCCTTGATCATAAGGCATTCTAAGGGATATACCAAAGTATAGAGACACCTTCCATGTGAATCATGAAACAATTTCACCTCTTTAAAATCATTTTTGGTAAATAAAGAAATTGGATCATTATTAACCTAAATATGATGAAAATAATGTTAATTCACTGTGTCTATGATATATCAAATGATATAGTCCCTTGATACATTAAAATCATGAAAAAATATAGGATAAACTTGATTAGAAGGAGTCATATTACTATATTTTGATAAAAAGATATCCAATCATTCATTCCTCACAACGATCTAACAAAAAAGAGGGGGATATCCAAAATGTCACCTAGGGGACTCTAAAATCATGTGAAATCCAAATAGGGTTGAAGAGTTGGATTTTAGGGGATGAATAAAAAAATTTGTACTATAATAAAGATTAGAAATTTACTAATTCACATCCCTAATTAAAGAACAAGATAGACCATTAATATAGGTAGGCATAATATAGCTATATGACAACACCAAAAGGCTTATGGGAGTCAAACAGTTGTCGGTTGGCATTAAAGACGTAAGCTTTTTTCTAGTTTTCACCATCTTTAGAGTGAATGGAATTAGCTATCTAGTAGCCCCATGATTCCAAATACTACTGAAATTTCCTCCCCTAATCCATTAAGATCCCAAAAAAATGAAAACTCATAAACATAAAGGGATCCAAACATAGTTCCACATAACCATGGGTAAAAAATCTCCCAAAATAAAATATTTATATCCCCAGAAAGGAACAATATTATGATCTGAGTAAAATATAAGGAAATTATGGAACATAAAAGCCTCATGCCCTATGACTAATGGTTTTCTTTAACATAATTTTATCCTACTCAAACTAATTGGATCATCTTACAATAAAGAACCTTATCATATTCATCCTCTATTTATCTATGTCTTTCAACCACTGAGATTTCATGTTCAATGTCAATTTCATCCCACTCAAATACATTAGATGGTTCTGGCTAATATTTATTTTTATGGTAAATATGAAACACATGTTGGGTATATTTAAAACAAGAAATTATATGAAAATAATAATCCAATTTCCGAATTTTGTCTGCAATCAAGAATGGGACATCATAAAACTACTATAAATATGGATTTTATCAGCGCTAAAAATGGCCATTAATAGCGCTAGAAAAAGCAATGATAATGCCGGTGAAGATAAAGGGGGGTCCCCTTTATCAACGCTCCAAAAATCGCTGATAAAGACCCCTTTTACCAGTGCTAAAAAAAGCGCTGATAAAAGGGGTCTTTTATCAACGCTTTCTTTTTAGCGATGATAAAAATAAAAAAAATTAAAAAAAATAAAAAAAAATACTGCCAATCTCATGGGGGGGCTTTTTACAGCACTTGAGCCCCCCTTTATCAGCGCTTTCCCTCACATCCAGCGCCCGCCCGCACCACCTACACCCTTTATCAGCGCTAGACCTTTAAATCACCCTTGCACGCGCGCCCTTGCCTCCACCCAGATTTGATCTCGAGACCTCCCCCATACGCACCTAAAGTCTTTTCCACTATCCTATATTGATTTATTCTCTTATTCATGATATATCTATTTATTTATATATATATTTCGTTATATTTATTCGTACAGTAATATATATTTATATTAATATATATAGTTATATTAATATATATATATATAGTTATATTAATATATATATATATAGTTATATTAATATATATATATATATATATACATATATAGTTATATTAATATATATATATAGTTATATTAATATATATATATAGTTATATTAATATATATATAGTTATATTAATATATAGTAGTTATATAAATATTCATATATTGGTATTTTAAATAAAATGGATATTAGTTATTATTTAGATAAAGCTAGTATATTTTATATGTAAATATGTTTAATTATTTATTTAAAAAAATTAATTTTTAGGTGTTAATATATAAAAAATATGTACATATAGTTATATATTTGATTATAAATAGCAGTGCATTATAAAAATGATAAAATTTCAAAGACATAATATCAATATGAATGTAATACCTTGGAATAAATTCAGTACCCACCAAAAAAATCCAATAAAACCCCCTTAAACAAGGCTGAAAATCCACAAAATGTTAAAAAAATCTGGGTACCCCGAATAAAAAATCAATTTTGGAGGCCTTTTGTGCCTCTTTTTGCCTTTAAAAACGCTTAACCATGGCTCCCCCAGGTCACAGCGATGTAGAGCTCGTCGCAGGCTTCGATTTGATATATGGTAGAGCTCAAACGGACACCCGGATCAAAAGTTATGGCCGTTTGAAGTTTGAGTTGCGTTTTCAACATATTTTGGATCTTTTTTTCATTTTTTTTTATTTTTTTATTCTTCAAATTGTTATTAAATGACTATTAATCCATAATAATTATCAAATTATTAATTAAAAATATATTTTTAATTTTTTAAGAATCCATTTTCACTAAATATCTTATATATTAAGTATATTAAGTGTAAATGTACATTTATACTTATCTAAAATATATTTAAAAATTATATATTATATTTATATCAATATAACTATATAACTATATTTATATATTAATATATATATTTTTTTGAAGTTGACCCTTTATCAGCGCTACTAAACAAGCGCTGATAAAGGGGTCCCTTTATCAGAGCTAAAAAAAAGCGCTGATAAAGGGGGGGCCTTTATCAGCGCTAAAAAAAGCGCTGATAAAGGGGTACTTTTATCAGCGTTTTTTTAGAACTGATAAAGGTACCCTTTATCAGCGCTTTTTTGAGCACTGATAAATGCCCCCCCCTTATCAGCGCTTTTTCGTTAGCGCTGATAAAGGGGTGGCGCTGGCCTTGCCCAGTTTTGTGGTAGTGAAAAACTTACAATATAACCTACTTCCCAAATTGGATATATCCCAAAAAAGGTGAAACATTACGAAATACTTATTCACTTATCTCATTATCCAGTGGAAGATGATTCCTACCATTGTATGATTTATGGATAAACTAAGATGTTTCTAATCTCTTTATTGTAAAATGTATGATATATGTTTTTTATGGTATGATACTCAACCCAACCAAGATGAATTATCCAAAATCCTCCCTATAAAGATGAATACATTTTGTTCTATTATATAACTCCTTAAACAATGATATATGAATTAAATATTGATGACTATGGTTATAGGAAAACTATAATGTGGTCATATGCTCCTCACATGATAACTAATGTTAACACATGTGTATGAAGCATGTATTCATGAATCTGTATGGATCTCTTAGTTTTTTCATCCCTATGTGGATGATAAGTCATTATCTCCATCAATTAAGTAACCATTACTCTATGCAATACATTCCAGAACTAGGATGTGTAGCCAATGTCTCTATTAGAGAAAATATATAATGGAACACCATTATGATAAAAAAATCCCACATGTACAAGTTCCAAATATCTTGTACATTGGATGACTCCATAATATGTAAAAAAGGCTATGATTTCAGTATTTGATCTATAATCAATCAAATAAAATCCATACCATTATGATCCTCGGGTATAATGATCCCAAATTCCATGGTTATCTCATCCCATTTTCACATAGGAATGGGTAATTGTTGTAACAAGCTAGTAGGTCACTGTCATTTTGCCATGATTTTAAGAAATATTAGACACCACGATAAAAAAATACAATTGAGCACCTCAATACCAACCACTAGCAATAATATCTCATGTCATGTTAAATCTTGGTAGCTCTAGGGTACATGAACCCACATGATTTATGTTTATTTTCCATTAACATTTTCATCAAGTACATTAAAAGAACCATTTATGACCACTATTGTGAGATTATTTCTACTAGGGAGTGTGTTGTGGGTGTCATGCGTAATTGGTCTCTCCTAGAGTGGTTTATTCCCTTATACTAGTCATAGATTCTCTAGGGTATTTTTGGACCAAATTCATAATTTTTCAATGCAGACAACCTCTCCCACCAATATTAATGATGTCTACTCCAAGATAAAAAAGGATAATGGGATGTTAGTTCCTCTTTCCATGGTTTAATCACATGAGTTCATTACCCTGTCTCTGTATCCCAAATAGATTTCATACATGTTCATGAATCTCATTCTAGGTCTCATCTCAAGGTGGACACTGGTTAATTACACTACATGATGTCATGAATGGGAAACTACCTATGTTCAGAGATGATGGTGATGTTATACCTACATAGACATCTATGGATGTTTGATATGATGGTAATCAATAATGGTATTCCTCTTTCAGAGAAAATTGAATCTCATGTTTAAGGCATCTTGGATGTAGAACCAAACTCATCCCATGAACATCATGGAGAAACTCTTTCAGGGGGTGTAAGTCATCCAAGGGTTATTTAATTGGAATCTAATGTTTATTTCATAAGGTAGAATCAGTTAAACATTATGATGGGTTAAATGATTAAGGTATTATGGGGACATAGTCATGGGTTTAAGGTCTTTTGGGAGAATGATAACATCATTAATGACTTTTAGGGATGTGGTCATAGTATTTGAGTCTTGTGCATACTAGGTCATGGATTTAGAGTCTTGTGGGGACTAGGTCAAGCTTTTAGAGTCTTGTGGGGGTGTGAATAAAATGTTTAGATTCTTTGGTGGTGGGGGTATTAATTTCATGTTTATATTCAAGTGGAAAATCTCCAATATATGTTCATCACATACCGATACGATCATATGTAAGTATTTCATGGTGATGTTGAGGCCCATTGGGGACCTTAATCTTGGATAGAGGTTTTTCAGTGTGTTCCCATGTCGATGATGATTAAACATTGGGATTGTCACTTCATAGGGAGAAGATAGATGAATTTGTGGTTGTGTCTAGATATTAATATTTAACCTTAGGGAGGCATCATATATATCCTATTTGGAGGCAAGGATCAAACCCCACATAGTTAAAATACATAGCTTATGTTCATGTATCAGGGATGATACATGTTTTTTAACATTGTTCAACATGGACACTAGTCTCGGGAAAGGTGCATCATCAAGGGATAGTGTGGGGCTTATGAATAGAAGCTTCTTGAGGGATAGAGGATCATATCATAATAATATCATGAGGCATCATATGTTGGTCCCACATGGTAAGGATATGGTTTAACATCACGTTATGGGGATGTTATTATGTAATTTAATGTCATGTGACTAGGACATTAGGATCTACATTTTAATGTCTTGTATCTTGGATTTAGTTGGGACTTATACATGAATCCACTTATGATCTATTGGGGAGAAGTGATTGTATCATTGGGGATTTTTCATGGAAGTTTTCATGGTTCTTATATGGATAAGTGACACATTGATTAGGTCCTACACGTGGAAGCTACCTGAGTGATGCTGATGACCAGAGATGATGTGATTTGGGATTACACATGGATATAGTGTCGGTACTATTGAGGAGAAATACTACTATGATTTGGGATTAACCATGGTAATTATGCATGTTCTATTGAGGAGTAGTGGTTGTCTGGTTGGGACCTACTCATTGAAGCTACATGGGTGTTATTGGGCTGTAGAAGTGATGTGGTAGGGGGTCACAAATGAAAGCTACCTAGGTGCTACTGTGAAGAAGCAATGGTGTGAATGAGAATTATATGTGAAAGCTACTCAAGAGGTCTTAAGGAGTAGTGATGGTATTATTGGAACATACGTACAGAATATTCCATGAGGATGTGCATACCATATCACAATTATCATGTGAGGAACCACATTATTTTCAAATGAAGAATCCTTATCATATTACATCTGTAACCCCTTGTTCATTGCATTGTGGTAGGGACCTAGTTTAACATCATGTGAAAGGACATTGTATATGGGGAATACACATGTGGGTTCCCATTATTTCTTCTATTTGTTGGGTCATGCAGGAATATTAGCCTGGTTATGGGTTTTAGAATATGATTAGGGCTTACCCCTAAATAGGATTCACATGGAAAGGTTTCATTTAAGTTATTGTATATATAACCCAATTACATTATAGTTTAGGGTCATATAGAGGGGACTTACAGGGGTCATCTCAATATCATCTCATAAGGAATATTACACTTGACATATAACACATCTCGTGTGTGTCATAAGAGGCGTCATATGCTCATAAAATAGATTATACTACAATTTAACATCATGTATTGAGGACTAATAAGCGGGATATTCCATGAAATGGACAGTGTGAGACTACACTAAGGTAGGAATTTTCATTTAATCTAGGTATAAGTGTTAGGTGATGGGATTTCATGAATTTATTAAGGAGTATTTTGATCCATAATATTATAGGAAACCAAGATTATTATCTCCACACATGGAATAATGAACACACCACGAGGAATAACTTGACTAAAGGTGTTTTAGGGAGCTAGTACTGTGTCAACTCACAGTAATATCTCGAATGGGAGTTGTGGTTGTATATGTCATAACAAAAAATTTAACTATCCACGAACAAAAAGTTAACAGTGTGACTCTCATATCATTATGGGTTCAGTGGTGAATATGAAGGGACCAATCCAACTATCTAGGATGACTTCACGACACTAATCTCATGTGGGGCTGTGAGGGTGTTTCCACAATGGTATGGAAAAGTCTGAATGATGGTATGATTCATAGGGGAGTGTTTTTTGAAAATTAGGTTTTTCATGGGTCTCAATATTATTCAATGTTTTTCTAGTAGAAGGGGGGATTCAAATGGATATGGATAACACTATTTTCAAAGACATTATAGTTTTTTTTAAAGATTATGTTTCACAATGAATAACCATCTTATGAAAATAGATATCTTCATGGATGGATGTTTCACAAAATATCCTTAAACACTCATCTTCACATAGAAGGGATTAATTGATGGAATCAGTGAAATATTAGTCCATGGAGGAAATTATTTATTTGAATTCATCAAACTAATTGATGTCTTGTGAATAGAGAGATCCATTTCATATCTTATAACCCCAATCCCCTAAAATGGTGACATTATGGGTTATTTATAAAAGTTAGGGTCATTGGAGGATACATTTCATGAAGTATTATCATCTTCCTAAAATATTTTTCATCATGAAATATTATCATATTTTTGAAAGATTATGTTATAGGGTTATATATTACACTATGGATTGCCTTATCTGAGATTCCCCAATCAAGGTCGATATATCACTAAAAGAGGGACATGTGAATCAATTATATCCTTTTCTTTTAAGTAAAATTTCAAATTAAAAAACCATCACCTACCATTAAAGGTTTTTACATTTTTGATAAAAAAACAATCACAAATCTATAAGAACTCAATAACTTACAATGTTAACTACTCCAAAGGTGTATCTACGCCCTTGGTATGGTATCGAAAAAATCCAATACCACAAAATCCAATAGAAAAAAAACCTTTTGTGTTGATAAAATAAATTGGACATTATGTTACATATATGTAGCACTATATTAATTACAACAATGCATGTGCATCAAGTAGAAAAAAATTGATGTAATATAATTTTTGTAACACGTTAAGAATAATTCACCAAATGCTTCCCAATATGTTATTATGATTCATTATCAACCTTCAAAACTGTGATCTTCAAAAAAATTCATCAATTTACTATCCAAAAAAGGTTAAGAACTTATGTGGAAATTGTAATGAAACTCAGACTAATTTTCTAGAAAAAATCACCTATCTAATTATCTAGTCCCAAAATATAACTCTTTCAGAATACCACTAAATCCAGTTGGAACAAATTTTGTCACAATATAGAAATATCAATTTGATTGATTGGTTTTATTCTAGAAACAGTGATAAAGATATTTTCTCATCTCCTTCTATCTAGAAAACATTCTATGGAATACTCAATCAGAAAAATCCTTCTCTTTAAAAATATCTAGCGCTCCTACTTCTCTATTGAATATTCATTGTGTAATAACGTAAAAAAGTACATATTATATTTATAGTTATTCCAAATATGATTTATTCTGGATTATGAAAACCCATCCTACTTAAAAAAATTTCCCAAATCATAAAATTTCATTGAATTTTGGGTGCATCTTTTACTTCATCAGTTCTACTCAACTCTTCTCAAACCTTCTCAAATCTTCTCTAAACATTACCTCCCCTAAAAATTTATTCACAATCTTCAGTTTGATTTAAATTTTCATTATGATATTTCCATTATGATTAATTCAATGGATTCAACATTATGTTTCTCCTTGACAATTGAAATAGATGAAAAAAGGTGATTTCTCATTATGATGCTCGAAACCAACTAAAAGCAAACAACCCATTCTGATCGTCCATATCAACTGAAAAATTATGAAATATGTATGAATACATAATCATAATTATGATTCAATGTTCCAGTTTTTAGTCACAATGTTATTCAAATAATTCATCTTTAAACATAGTTAAAAAATCTACAAATTCCATTATTTCATTGTAGCACATCAATATCAGCATCCAAACTCATTGAAAAACTTTTCTATTGAAATATAAAACATCACACTCCTCTTGAAAATAATTACGTGAAACACTAAAAATAGGTATTCTTTCCTTTATTCCACAATATAATGATCTTGTATTCATTGGAGTAATAAGTGTCAGTCTATGCCTAATTTGTTAGTCTTGGCATTACTTTTTTGGATCGGTGTCAACTTCAATATGATCGTCAGATCCACATTTAGTCTAATTCCTCATTACCCATTGAAATAAAACAAATGAATAGATTTCATCTTTTTCTTCAACCACTTGTTAAGGAGAAAAATTAGATCTTTCTTTCCCCTTGACCTGACTGAAAATTACTTTTTTTATTATCAAAACACTTTTGAGGATGAAAGTGAGAAACCACATAAACTGAGCAATCTCAAAAACAGCACAAGAAAGTAAAGAGAGGAGAAACACCAGAGCAAACACCCAGACCTACCCCACACCAGCAATTGAGTCATGATAACAAGCCTTCACCAACACAAGACCCTTCGACAAGCAGTCCCGTGAAAAATGCACGGGCACGGTACCGATGGCGTAGCCATACCCTCTCAAGCAACCCAATCCAAAAGGCCACCATTGATGATGACTTCACGCTCTGATCCCCATCTGGCATAGGTCCAATTAAGAGCTGGAAAAAAGCACAAAAAAAACCAAACACAGACAACCAGAAGGAAAAAACGAGAGGGTTCCACAACTCCCACAACAAACCTCTCAAAGCAACTGGCTAAAACCACCAACTTGATTAGTACCACTAAGAAGAAATTTAGTATTACCCGAGTCACTCTCCCTAAAAAGTTTCCAGGATAAAGATGAAACCTGTAAGTCGGAAACCTCCAAAATCCTCTTCTCAAACTCAGAAGCAAGTTGATCCCACACCTGAATGTACTCCCCAATACTGATAACCCCTCTATTGAAACCCCCTACCAGAATTGAGTCCTGTCTGTCAATCCATGAAAGTTGTTCCTCATTGAGGGGCGCCTCAAGTGACCTCCCCATAATCCTAGATGGCTCCTCCTCAGTTGCATTGAGCATCAAGACCTGCTCCGTCACTACTTCTTCAGAATTTAAAAGAATCACCAAGTCTCCATCACCCTGTTCCCCTGTTCTTTGAAGGTTCCTTGACTCCTTTTCCATCTTCTTTTCCTTCATATTCTTTGTAGAGCAAGTCTCTAAAGGAGTAGGTAATGAAGAGTAGTCCTTCTTCCCCTTCCTCTATTCGAGACCCCTAATACTCCTTGGGCTTGCATCCTCCTCCGATGGTTGATCCTGATCACACCCTTTGAAGGACTGCACTCTGGCCCCAACACCCCCACCTAGGGAAGTGGATTCAGAATTCACATCAGCCTCTTGAAGGCCTTCAAACCTATTATGAAATGAAACTGAGGTATGCATCGATTACAGACCCCCTCCCACAGTCACCATTCGAGATTCCCTTCCAGTCATATCACCACTGCCACCCAAAGAAGTATTCTCCATACCCAAACCAGTCTCCCCATCCAGTGACATTCGGTCAAAAGTCTCGTCTTGACTGGACTATAAGAAGCCACACCCCATGAACTGAGACTGTTTGTAAACATCCTCTAAAACAGCACCCTGTGTAGCACAAATTGTTGGAACCTTAGGACAATTCTTGTTGATTTCAGATTTATATTCACCTGCAGGTCTATACTGACCATGTCTGACCACTGCATGACAATCCGACACTGAGTCTGGCCTGCTCACACCACTGAGATCACCTATCGAACTACTAAAAACTTCTTGGACTTTCAGATTGGGAGCCAAAGCCAATGGCTGCCTCTGCCTCACCTTGTTGTCTACACCAGAATACAAAATGCCCGATCCAACTAAATTACTGTTATCTCCCTTGTCCTCATGGACTGAACAAGGATTGTGAGTTTTTATGCCTTCACAATCCGATCCCTGCCCTGCTAATTGTTGTTTGGTGACCCCCGAAGAAGAGGCACTATGCTTTATAGTGATCTTGGGATCACTCACCAATTCCTTTGTCCAAAGAAAAATTTCCTTTCCACGTAAGTTCCCACCTTCTGCTTTAGTTTCCACAACCCGCGATGCTACTGATTTACCAGTATCCCAGATCCTTGGTTTCTCTTTGAACTGGTCCGAGGCTCCCGACACTAAGGATTCAACACCCTTCCTTGCCAGAGACTGGGACTGCACCATGCCAACTGCTTTCTTCCCTGCCAGTTCTGCGGTCTTCCCCTGGTGCCCACCCCGTCTGTAAGTGTCGCTCTCATGACCCAGCCGACGGCAAGAAGAGAAAAAATCCACCCACTGCTCATAAAAAACTGGTTGTTTGCACCGAATCTGCTCACCGACTTCAATCCACACATATTCAACCAGTGTTCTCGAGAAGTCGACCTCTAAACACATCTGTGGATTGATCGGATGACAAATAGTGGTGGTACGTAAATCGACACAAAGAAATCGGCCCACCACATTCCCTAACATGCGCATAATAGCAGGATTCTGAAATGGAAGAGGCATTTGAGGAAGACTAACCCAAATCAGGACTGTAGGAGAATCGCAGTTGAGATAGAAATCATAACTCCACCGAGCCAGAAGGAAACCACAGTCACCACACTTCATGGGAGCACTAGACAGAGCACGAGCAAGGTCCTCAGTTGATGAACAACACACCATCAAGTTCCTCTTATCAAGCAGGCCGACTACTGCCCGATCTTGAAGCCCCCAAAAGTCGAAGACGAACTTGTCAAAGTCGTCCACCGAAGGTCATTTGTTCCTAAACCTTGCAACCAGAGTTAGATTAAGGAAGCTTTACACCTTTGTAAACTCCAATACCGATAAAGGAATCACTGGAGCGCCATCTTGAAAACCGGGGACCTTTGGATCCAGGTTTATCGAAGGGAACCTTGGAATAGAGTCAGGGTTGGTGAATGGATTGAAGACGCGGTGCTGAACATTGAAAGGATTCCAAGTATCTGACTTTCATCATAAGCATCAGTCCCAAAAACATTAAACTTTCTTTTTTCTTTTTCATTTGTCCCATTAACTCCCTAATGAAAGCAATTCTTCCACTGATGGATGAGTTCTAGAAGATTCAACATTAGAAACATCTCTTAATTTCTAAATATTATACACATTAACTACTTTCATATAAAATATAAATCCTTTCGATTTTTGGTCTAACTAAAAACTGGTATCTTCATCATGTTACGTTTCCAACAAACCATCCAAAAATTCAAACAATTCTATATCTAGTGATCTCACACTGATAGATTGAGACCGAAAAACTATGATGTCAACAACTTCTTTTTTCTTCAATGTTCATCTTGTTTCATGAATTCCTAATAAATTTTGGGAAATTTTAAGATCATATACAATATCAACTGACTTATGGTGGAAATTATTATAACATTCCAACCCACTCGAAACATCATTCTTTTCTACCAGGATTTAATATGATTGTAAACACAAGTTCTCCCCCTTACCTTCATAAGGATTTTATACCATGTTTTCTATAAAACTTATGACTTTTGTGAAATAAAAAATAAGAAAAGAATCGTCATATTTTCATCGGACCAATGAATACTCTGATACAACTTCTCATTATGTTCAAAAATTCTTTATGGACTCATGGTGAGTCAGATGAATATTACCTTATAGAAAAAATATTTCCAATATAATGGAATTTATAAGTAATTTTGGTTCTAATATTTTGATTAAAATGGTGAGTTTTATCATTTAACAATTACAAAGTAAATTTATTTCTTTTCTCTTTAACAATAAAGTACAATAAAATGATCACAAATTCTTTTGGTTCCAAAAAATTTCTTGGTAACTTAGTCCCAATAGTGTCCCCTATAGATAATTTTTTCATCCAAGATTCATAAATCCCTGAACTTTGAAACCTCATGCTATGGATTAATTATCAATAATTAAAATCCTATGTGAGTTAAATAATTATAGGAAACATGAATTATTGTTAGTAAAACTATATTAACCAAAATTAGTGACTCATAAATCATCTTCATCTTTTCATCACATATTTATTCTCTTCATCAACATTCATATAAAAAAAATCCTAAAACCACTCCACTAAACAGTTAAAAATGTTCTCACACATACAAGATGAAATCACATCTTACCCACAACTCCCCTTACCTATATACTTCAATAAAAGTTTTATCATGTATCAATTGATAAATTTATGAAACAATTAATCTCCCTGACAAAAGTATAAAAATAATAGATGGTAGTGGGGACAATAAAACATACCTCAACCATGATGAGAACTAGGTTGGATGCCAATGTTCAACTTCATTTTATAAAAATCTCCCTTTTATAAAGTTTTTGGGAAAATTTCAGCCACTTTTCTTACAATAGGAACATACTCCAGCTTTAATTCATTCTTCTCCACCTATGCTTTGATGAAATGATATTTGATATCAATATTTTTTTAACATTAATGTAGTACTAAATTTATACTATGGTTAATGGTATTTTGATTATTACAACCTAAGAGGAAGGATAACTTTACTTCAACAAGTAATTATTCTATCTAAGTCTTTATCCAAATGTGTTGAGTGGTGGATTGAGTGAAAGCAACATACTCATATTCAAGCATGCTAAGATTTAATGATTTTTTTCCCTTTGTATGCTAACAAACACAAAATTTATCCTAAAAGAAAACTCCCCCAGATGTGGATATTCAATCATAAAAAATTTCCTTTCCAATTAGAATATGAACACCCAAACAAGTCAATACATTCTACGTTGTCATACATGATTCCAAAAAAAATTCCATTGATATATCTGATAATCCTATTCTAGAGAACAAATTTTATTATTTTAGATTACTCTGAAATCTTTCACATAAGGTAACAATATAAACAATGATGGGTCTTGTAGAAGATAAATAGAACAAAATTCGAATCATCTTTCAAAACCCAATATGATTAACATCCTTTCCTTGTCTATATTTAGTGAACTTGGTTCCCACTAAAATCAATATGGAAATGGGTTCAAATTTTCCATGATAAACATATTAAGTAGTTCCTTAGCATAATTTTCTTAATAGAGAAAATTTTGTTTCTTCTTTAGTGATATTTTTAACCCATTAAATTATTTCATTTCACCCAACAAGGATATCTCAAATAAAATTTTCATTTGTTCATTAAATATTTCACAAATTATTTCATTATTCCCTACAATGATAATGACATCAACCTTGATAATTAGGATGAGGGAAAAATCTGTACATTATTCGATGTAGATATTAATATAAAACCTTCCTTTATTGAAACTCATCATTCATATGCAGACATCTAGTTTGGAATATCAGTCCCTCAAAGCTTCTTTCATCCCATACAAAGATTTATTCAATTTAAACACATATAATTCATAATTTACACAAACAAATACACATTATTTTAAATATAAACATCTTCATCTAGATTACCATTCAAAAAAATTTATTTCACTCCCATATATGAAATTCTATAACTTTGTTGTTCAATAATAGAAAGGAAAATTCTGATTGTTTCTAACCTTCCCACTAGAACTAAGTCTCATAAAGATCAATGCCTTTAATTTGTGAGTAACCTTTAAACACTATCTTTTCATTATTTATTATAACTTAACCATATTCATTTATATTGATCCAAAAACCACTTTTTTTACCAATAAATTTTTTCTTTTGTTTTAGGTATGATTTCCCAAGTATAATTATTTTTTATATGATTCAGCTCTTCATTCATTGCCTGAAACCATTCCAGACACTCAAAGGCATCATTCACATATTTTATACCATCTTTTAAATACAAGGATGTATGTGTAATATATTTTTATTCTCATCTTGTTTGAACCTTTATATGTTGATCACCTGCTATTTATGAGCTTCCACTTTCATCCCTAGCCTTGGATGAGACTTTCAGGATTCTTCTTCATCATTAGATATATTTGAGTCTAATTCTTATTCCTATGTGGGATTTCCATTTTCCGCATCCTTATGATAATTTTTAACAAAATTTATTACATATTATTCAGCTTCCTTATCATCAAATGATTTTTGAACATCTTCCTCATAATTTTCAATAAATTTCACCAATATAGATTCAACTAATCTTGTAGTCTATTTGTTAAAGAATTTGTATCATCTTACTTCGGGATCGCAACAAACAAAAAACCCATCTTCACCTCTTTGTTTCATCTTC
This sequence comes from Viscum album, assembly GCA_963277665.1. Taxonomy (NCBI): domain Eukaryota; kingdom Viridiplantae; phylum Streptophyta; class Magnoliopsida; order Santalales; family Viscaceae; genus Viscum; species Viscum album. Next base: position 620,418,546 of record OY728128.1, read on the forward strand.
CCATGTTTTCCACATTTCTTCATTATAATGCCTAGACTCCCAACTACTCTTATATGTTTCAAACATAGTGTTTTTAAAAAAAAACATTTCATAAAGAGTCTTATTTGGAATTGGTCTATAGAATCATTGGTATTGAATATAATTAGTAGTGATCATGGCTTGCCTCCAAAATTAATGAGAGAGACCACGTTCAAGTAAAAAAATTCATCCCATTACCAAAAAAACTTCTATTATTCCTTTCAGAATCACATTTTTGGTGAAGAATTTATGGTGCAATGAACTCAATCCAATTTCCACGATTCTCCTGATAAAATTAAAATTATTAATTTTTATATTCACCACCCCTTTCTGTTCTCAAATTCATTACTAAAAACTGAAATTTCTTCTCATCTTTCCTCCAGAAAAATTAATATGTTTTTAGAGAATTTGAATTATATTTCATATACATGAAACAAGTAAGGTGAGTAATGACCTCAATGAAATTGATGAAGTAATTATCTCCTTGATTTGATTTTTTCTCATTGGCCCATAGATATAAGAATAAATAATTTCCATGGGATCTTTTGAACAAATTTAAACATTATTATTAATAGAGATTGTAATCATTCCTTTATAATTTTTTATTCAACCATCAATATCTTCTTCATGAAATGTCTAAAATTCTAAAAATATTTTATCACATTGATATCTTTCTCATGATTTTATTACACATGTGCCTCAAACATTTATTCCACAATTGATTCTCATCCACCATGATAAAGTGACAAGAGTTTTGAGTCTTAGATCTTGGAATAAGATTCGTTTTATATGTTGGCCTCTGGTAACTATTTTTCTATCTTCCTAACTTTTAAAAACAAACCTATCTTTTTTGAAAATTACTTTTTTTCATTTATTGATAAGTTGTGAAACACTTGGAAAGTTTTTTTTGTCCATCAACAAACAATTATTTCTTGAAATTCAAAAAAAAATTCTCAATGATGGATGATCCAACATTTTTGATTCTATGTTATTCAACATTTCCAAATATCATTACTCATTCTTTGAATTATTTAATATTCATCAATAATTTTATGTCATCTATCATAGGAGATGAACACCCAATATCCATGATCCAAGTCCATTACCCTTTTTTACATTTGAGATAATATTCTATAATAATATCCATTTATTTCACATTAACATTCTTTACATCCACCTTCTTAGAATTTTTAAGGAACTTAATTAGTGCTGATTACAAAATAAGATATCATTTTTCAAGATTTCCATGTAGTTCACATCTTTCACAAATAGTTTCTAGATGTTGGAACTTATCTTCAGCATTTCCATTATCATTCATATTATTCTTCCTTTAAGGATACTAAATCCAGCTCAAAATTTTACTTCTGTAATTCATGGAAAAGTTGTAATGTTGTTTCATAAACCAACATATGTTTTTTGTATGTTCGAATACACCAAAATACATAGAGTATCCATAGAAATAATTTTATCATATTTAACATCCATATTTCCAAGAGATGTGAGCATGTTTCTTACAAACCTTTTTATCATTCTTATAGAATATTTTTTGACCACCAACCTTTTTTATTAACCATAATTTTCTTTTTCAGATTGTTTTTATTTTGATCTTTATTGGAACCAAAGGTAATAAGATCTTGTTTAGACTCATAATTTTTTGAAACTTCTGATTTCTCCACTTAATTGGTTTTAGACATGTATAACATTTCCAGTTTTCTTCTTCCTAAAAATAATTTCAGCTTTATTTTCATCCTTAAAATTTAATTTTTTATCCTTATTAGGTTTTCCCTTTCTAAAGATTTCACTAAAATTAGAAATTGAGTTATTGAAACTTATAACCCTTTGTTTAGCTTTATAATATTTTTGTTGGACATGTTACAACTCTTCTTCTTTTTTCCTTCTTATTTACTTCTAAGTGATTGTTACAATTCATTTCTTTGATATAATTTTTCTTTAATTCATCAATCTCTTTCATTAGATTAACTTTATCATCAGGAAAACATTCTTTATTTTTAGTTGATGAATATTTTTTTTTTCAGTTTCTTGATTGATTTATCAAGTATCCTAATCTTCCTCATACACTCTTTTAGTTATTATTTTGGATGAAATTATAATTGAGTTTCTTATTCTTCTGAATATTTTCTTCTCAACTATTGAATGTTAAATTTTAAAATGAAAGTATTCTATCTATCTTTCTCAGAAAACTATTCAAATTCAAGTACAATTTCTTCTTCTTCTTCATTATTAGAAAACAAACTTATTTTTATAAACTTGGGAAAAAATTTATCTTTCCCTTTGGTATATGATTCATCTTTATCCCCCTATTTCTTCCATGATATTCTCATCAATCATTCATTTTCATCACTATCATCTACCTTCATACTTAGAATAATATTTTTAGAAATGTGTTTAATGGATCCACATTCCAAACAGTTCAAGGAATGTTTTCCCTTATATTTTCATCTACCCCTTTTCACATTTTTAGAAAACAAGGATACAAATTCATCACAATTTTTATGTACCTCTTTTTTTGAATCAGATTCATCAACTTCTTCTTCAAATCCCATCTTAGGCTTACCTTTTTTGGAGTCCTAGAAGAGTATTTCTCTTTTAAATTTTTACCTTAATAAAATTTCCCTTCTAATTTCATATGTGATGAGAGTACTAATAAAATCATCAGGAGTTAATGTTTCTAGATCTCTATCTTCCAATGAGGAAAAAATAAAATCAAAAGTTTTTGGAATAATTCTTGAGATCTTCTGAAAAATATATGAATAATCCAACTTTTCACCAAGACATATAAAAGTTTTAACAATGTTATTCACCCAAGTAAATAAGTCACTATTAGATTTATACTCCCCCATATTGAGATTTTAATACATTGCCCACATTATTTGTATATTTTTCTTCTTTAAATTTTTATTTCCTTAATTAATTTTCGTCATCTTATTCTAGATACCTTTGGCGGTGGAAACACATTTCACTCATAAAAATTTACTTTCAAAAAGTGATGAAAGTAATGAATTATTATCTCTTCCTTAATTATCAAGATTCTTATTGTCAAAATATATAAGAGGAACCTTTTCATTAATTGGAGGAAAACCATTTTTTTGCTTCAAGAATAATATACCTAAGTGGAATAAGATTAGGAAATAATCTATCCTTCCAAATATGATAGTTCTTAACATCGAAGACCAGAATTCCCTTACTATTCAAAAAATTCAAAGTTTCCATCACAAATTCTCTTTCAAAACAATAATACAGAGTAAAAAAAGGTAACCATGGATCTGATACCAATTGATATTTCCTAGTAAATATCAATGTATCACTGAGAGGGATACATTGATTTGGTGATATATTTTTCTTTAAGTATCCTATATCCTGAAACAACCATCACCTCATATCAAAAAAATTAAACCATTATTAGAACAAAAAATCTCAAATCCAAAAGAACATAAGAATTTACAATGTTAACTACTCAACAAGAGTAGTTTCATCCTTGGGATGGTTTGGAAACAATCCAATACCACACAATCCACTAGAAAGCAATCATTTTAAGTGGACAAAACAAGTAGGATATTCACATACACTTGTGTATAAATATGTTTAATAAAGATCATGTGCTTCATGTAACATGAAATAATGTAATAAAAAATTTGTAACAAGTTAAGATACATTTACTACATACTTCCCAGCATGTTACTATGAAGAATTGTCAAATTTTACAAATACGATCTTTAAACAATTAATCTTATTCATACCTACCCATAAGTAATAATTTATCTAGAATTTTTAATTATACTTTGTCTTATTATCTATTCTGATTCACTAGCCTAATTATACAATATAGAAATATAATTCTATCAGGATACCATTGAAACCATCCATAATAACTTTTGTATTAGTTTGGAAATCCCAATCAGATTACTCTGTCCAATTATGGAAAGTATTTTTATGATCTTATCTTTTCCCCTTCTATCTGGAAAACATCACCATGAATGGACTATCCCTAAAAACATTCTCCTTAAATATATTCAGTGCTTCTCCTTCTCTCTTAAATAGTGGTTGTGTGAAAAATTACAAATTACAACCTCTTTTTATAGGTGTACCTAATATAGTTTTGGTTGGATTCTAAAAATCTACCTCATTTAACTAAATTTCCCAATTAATAAATTTCCATTAAATTTATAATGAATATTTGACTTCTTCGTCACTTATCAACTATTCTTGGGCCTTCTTTAATCTTCTCACAACTTCATCTCACTTCATACATTCTTCACAATCATCAATCCAATTCATATTGTCATTTTGATTTTCTAATTATGATGAAGATGGGAGATTATTAATTTCATTTCTCAGCACAAATTGAAATATATAAAAATAGATGACTTCTCATTATGATGCATGGAACTAATTGAGAAATAATAATCTCTATTCCAATTTTCTATATCAACTAAAAAACATAAGACATATATATGAATTCAGAATCTTAATTATGCATCTCCATACTAGTGATTAGATATATATTTCATCAAATAATTATACCAAAAACATAATCTAAATGTCTAAATATTACATTACTCATCAGTATAAAATTAACATAGACATTAAAATTCATTTGAAAATATTTATCTTAACACTTAAAACATCGTTATTCTCATGAATGTTTTTTGATTAACAAATAAAAATAGACCTTACATTATTTTTTCCTTATACTAAATATTTTATATCCTATGTAGTAATTGTTTTTAGTTTGGGCATGATGAGTCGGTCTCAGCATTATTTTTTGGATCGGTGTCACCTTCAGTATGATGGTTGGATCCACATTTAGTCAAAAGACTCTTCAACCATTGGTATAAAACCAATTCAATAGATTTAATTTTTATCTTGACTTACTAGTTACGGAAAACCAATCAAGTCTTTATTTCATCATTACCCAATTAAAAATAACCATCAATTCGTCTTACAGAAAATAGTTGTCTACATTGTTGATCGGTCTCGAAAATTATTAACCTGCATCTATCACAACAATTTTCAACATCATTTTTTCTTTTTCATCGATCCTGAAAACACCCTAATGAATGAAATTATACATCCTATGGAAAGGTTTTAGAATCTTTGACTCTAGTAAATTCCATTATTTTAGGAATACAATACAAAAAAACTAATTTCATCAAATATTTAAATATTTTGGATTATTGTTTTGAAATAAAACCAATATCATCATTATTTTATGTTTCCAAAAAACATTCTCAGACTTCATACAATTCTATGTCCATTGATCTCAAACCAATGGACTGAGACCAGAATACATTAACTTCAATATTATCCTTCATCTTTAATCAATAACTTGTATCATGACTTCCAAATGACTTTTGAGAGCATTTATGATCGGCTAAAAAATCATATAACATTTAATTGAATGTGTTTTAAGATTCCAACATGCTAGAAATATCATTATTTACAACCAATATTCAATATTATTGATGGCATTGGGGCTACCCCTTTCCTTTATATGTCTTACATCACAAGTTTTTTTAAAGATAATGACTTTTAGGAAATAAAATCACACAGATATTCTTGAAATTTTCATCAGATCTATAGAGACTCTGATACAACATCTCAGTATGATCAGAACATCCTTTTCATATGAAATGTGAGTTTGATGGGCCTTTCATTATATAAAAAATCATTCCAATATGTTATACTTTATTAAACATTTTGAGTATGACCATCTGACTGTGATGGTGATTAAAATAATTCAACAGTTACAAAGTTAATTTTTTTCTTTTCCTTTGAAAAAATAGGCAATACATTGATTACAAACTTCTTTCAATTTCCAGATACTACTTCTTCCCAAATTTGTCTGAAAGTTCTCCATGAATGATTGAATTTCGCAATTCTCTAACCTCAATTCATGAAACTATCAACATTTTAGAAATTATGTACTTTGTTCTAAAATTTCCTCTTTTATCCATTTTCTTAAGTCTATATTCACTAGTCATATAAATTCTTTCAAAATGAAATACTCACATGAGAATTAATATTAATAATTTAATCTAGTTATGAATAGTTTTTATGTTAATTAAAATCCCTCCCATTATGTGCATCCCAAATGGGATGAGGAGGTTATTGAGGGCCAGGTTGTAAGGAAAACACTGAGAAACACATAATATGTTGAGTTCCACTGTATCTGAATCATGCTTATGAAATAAAAAACTAAAATCTAATATCCCAATTGAGTCTAGATCACTATTATAAATAAGACAAAATAGAAGTCCATTCTCATGTATAAGAGTTTGGGACATGTGATGGGGGGAATGGGGGCATAATGATTCATAAACCATGGATAGTTTCCTCTTGATAGGGGAGTCAGTACGATAGATTCCATGGTGGACGACTATTATTCCCAATGTTCATGAGTTTGTGACTGGGGTAATACTAGCATATTGGATTCCACCAGAAAAAGGGTGGAATAGAGGATGTGAATTAGGTCATTTAGGACATTGAATGAAAAACCAGTAACATACTAAATAGAAATGAATGCTAACCTTGTTTGAAAAATAGGTTCCATAATCTCATGACCCATTATGGGGATATACAAATGAGGGTTGATTAATGGACATGTTTGAAACATTAAATCCATCAATTTATTGTTATAATTTATTTGGGGGGTGCATCCAAGATAGGAGGTGGTCCATTGGGTTAAGGCACTGTCACCTTTAGGGGAGTCCATTTAGAAGTGTAAGATAGTGGGGATCAAGATCAAGGGACATGTAAAGAGTGGTATGAATTGATTAATGATTGAATATAGTTCGACACACTAGTAATTATTCTACTACACATTGTCTCTTGTTGAAGAGTGTATTACACTAAACGAGGGCCATACCAGCCTCCAAAGGGTAGTTTCATCTTAATTGTCAAGTGAAGATCAAGTAACTTGTGTGATATGGTGTGTGAATGGATCCAAAGGGAGGAAATGTAATCTCAAGAGAGATCTAAAACATTTTTATGTTTTATTTCATGAAATGAGGATAAGAATAAATTATATTAATATATTTCATTGATGATGTTGAATATGAAATTTAATATCTTTTGGTGAGGGAGATTTTTTTCATAGTTTAACATCGGGTGATAAAGGAAACATTTTAAATAGTTTACCATATTATGACTAGGATATGAAGAATCAAATGAAAGGAGGTACATAGTTACCTTTCCCCATATAGATATCTCCATGGAAATATACACAATATTTAGGGTCATGATACTTGGACCATACAGGGTTATTTCTAGTTTAATGTCACTGAACATGGAAAGAAAATGTTGGTTTCATAGAGGGATTGTTCATTACAATGGAGTCTCAATCCATAAATGAGGATAAATTCATGGGTGTTTTCTGAAAAAAAAACATCGTTGGGTAGATCTGAGCATTGTAAATGTCATGATTCTTGGACCATTGTTAATGCTGAGATGGTTTCTCCATCTAGTATTGATCAAATTTTCATGAATAGAGGACTAGGGGTGAATAGTAGTGATGATGGTATTTATTGAAGGATGAATTTCATTTTGTTCCTATAATAAGGGATCTAGGTGTTGTTACATATACCAATGATCTAGGATTCATTCCACACATTGTTTTATAAAATGGTATGGTTGGAGAGATGTGTTTGATGTTGAGGGAATATCCTCTTTAGAGAGGATGAGAAACTGAATCTATAATTTAAAACATTATATTCAGAGAGGATATCATCATAATTTGAGGACATACCACTACGACCATGCTCTGTATACATTTTAATGTCTTCTGATAAGGATATTATTATATAATTCAATACTGTATGGCATGGGTGTTGGGTGATACATTTAAGGTCTTATATATTTGAATAATCTTCATACATAACATAAGGTAATGATTCTTGGATGAAAAGGGGATACAATAATTTTAGGATCATAAAGCCCGAAATAATAGTATATGTCTCCTAGGGATGTTCATATAATATAAAGGAGTAGAATTCTACATGAGGAGAGGGCCATAGAGGCCTTGTACCAAAATACATAATCTTCAAGTCAAGTTTTATAAATTTTATAGTGAACACGATTAGAATTTTAATGATCTATATTTTAACCAAGATACGACTTATTTTTTTCTAGTTTGATTTTTTTTATCTTGGTAAAAATGACCTATATACTAAGGAATATTTTGGAATCATTCAAGGCATTTTTAGATCCCAAAGCTCTAGAAATTGGACAAAAAGAGTGGGAGGCATGGTTAGCACATGGTTAGTGCAAACCATAAATATCAACCATGTGGGGCACTTATTATACAATAGAGGATGCACAATTTTTCTACAACCGTGAAATCCAATCAACACACTCATGTTTAATTGTAATTATTATTAATAGAGGATTTTAATATGTATTTCACATGGATATCCAAACCATGAACCTATCCCATTTGAGGCTGTTCCATGGACAGTGGAGGGAGGAAAGTTGGCGCTCATTTTTTCCAACTGTGAGGCCAAACTGTGTGACCCAATTTTTGGGGATGATTTTTCAAAATTTCCACTGTAAATTTTTAACACAAAATTCCTCTCTTCCCTAATTTCTAGTGGACAACCCCCCATGTACTTATCCTATGTTCTCTCCCTCCACCTTCATTAGTGATTTTGATAACAACTTGATCCAAAATATATTTCAATCACCATCAGAAGCATTGGATCCATAATGTTAATCTCTTTAATCCTATTGCTTCCTATTATATTTTACCTTCCAGTCTCATGTGTTATTTTTGCACAACAATATAAGGATTATTTTTATGGAACTAGTCCATTCTTCATTTTTCTTCATCGTCATTGTTGCCGTTGTCTGGAGTCCTCTGGCGCTCTATCCACTGCTCCCCTCTTGGTCGGACCTGGAGTAGTGGTTTCAATGGGGTTTTGGGAGGTGTGGTTTGATGACTATCGGTGTTCCTAGCATGTGGATTTTGATGAGGGTTAGAGTTTCTTGGATTTCTCTCTTATTTATTCGGTGTAGGTCTGTTTTATTCTTCCCGGCTATCGATCCTTTTTAAGCTTGTTTGATGGTGTTCCGATTTGTGATTCTAGTAAGGTTTCATCTATGATTGGTTATGGTGGCGGTCGTCGGTGTCTCTCTCGAAGGTGACGTGTATTTTCGTATGCTTTTTGATGATGTGAGGTCGTTCTATTTTGGTTTTCTAGTCATTTATGGTTTGATGGGGGTTGATGATAAGGTTGTGATGTTCTATAGTGTATTTTAAGGTCTATGTTTCGGTTTTCGGTGGTGCACGTCGGTGAAGGGATGGCGGTGATAGTTACAATGAGCTGGTTTTGATGTTGGTTGATGCGGTCTATGGTGGTGGTCACCGGTGTCATGACGATGGTGTTGTGTTGTGTTGATGGCGATGATGTGTGGACATGACATGACTTCTTTGATGCAATCAATGACCCTCGGCCTATTCACAGGATTAGCAAGATTTTCGGGATTTTCAGTGATCTTGGCATCCTTTGAATTTTGAAATAGGTGTGTGCTCATGGTTTTGGCACGATGACGACGTTCTATTTTAATTTTTGAAATTTGAATTCTATAAGGGGATGTGTTTTTTAAGGTTCTGATTTGATGTTTCAAGGAATGTTTCTATAGGTTCCCACATTGTCTCAAAGTGGTTTTTCAATAAAATAAATAAAAAATAGATTTGGTGAAGGGTAGTTGATCTAGAAATAAATAACAAAATTTTATATGTTATCAGAATATTTTTCCATAGATCTACATATCAAAAATATCTATTAATTTCCTAAAATGTGTTAAATATAATTTAATATTTATGCAATGTCTAATTACTCCAATAAAGGCTATTAAATGACTTGAGGATTCAAACATTAATGATTTCCTTCCCTTTGGGTGTGCCAAATGAATTTACTACTATAATAAAATAATGCAATCAACCAAAGCACCATGAAAGTATTTGGACAAACATGAAAATGTAATTCCCCACTTTTATATGATTTATTAGATTACCAAAGGCCATCAAGTTTTTGTATTAACTTGGATATTTATTTTCCTTTCCTTATAATTGAATGCATTTAATTAATTAAATGGAAATTGGTGTCAAGGCCTCACCATGTTTTTCTTACTAACCATTATATTGATTAGTTTATTATTATACCCATGGTTAATTAGGTTAAATGGTTATAAATGAATTAGAGGTGATCCCTCATGTTTATTATTATTATGATTATTCCATTACTATTGGTTGTAAAACAATGGTAAATGGTTATGTTGATCATGGAGTTTCATATTACCTTATGTTTGGTGTTCGGCATGATGTCTCACACCATTATATTTTTATCTAGATGATGGCCATGATGACATATGTTCCTATGATTTGAGTGTTGGTAATAACTACTCTCCCCACCATCACGAGTTATGGGGAATATTTATTTCATTTATATAATATTATTGGATTTTACCCTTGCTGGATCTATTTTCTCAATAGACTAGTTATGGATGCCTGAGTTATGCCCCGGTTCCAGCAATAACCTATTATCCATGTATATAGATCCAAACATACTCATCTATATTGTTAATATACATACATATACATATCATATATATAAATATGTCTACTATATTTATGGTTATGGATCAAACTCATTTCGGCTTATGCTGAGGTAGTTAGAGCTAGCTAGGTGTCCTATAGAAACATGAGGCTGTTGGTATTTATTATTCAATATTTTCTATTATTAATTTTACCTGTACACTTCTATGCTATGAAAACTTCATGTAATATTCTAGACACGATTTGTGGTGTCCTATTCAGTTTATCTCACACACTACTCAGGCATCCCTCAGTACCTGATTAGACTTCTTGTTCGCACGTTTGGATAAGATAAATCACCCTACTATTGTAGTACCAAAGGGAATTGAAAATAGTGTTAATATAGAATGCATGAAAAAATGATTATATTTGAAAAAATAATTTATTATTATAATATATATTTATAACCTTACCATTAGACACAATTTTTTCACTCTTGTGTTTTTAATTTTGAAAAAAGGACATACACTGTTGCGATCAGTAAGTTATTTAGAGTCTGATAGGATCAACTTACATTTTTGGTGAATAGTAACTTGAACCTTATGAATACTAATGTACCCTTATGAATAGTATTATGAACATTATGAATATTAACCTCACTCATGTACGTATAAATAATATTTAGGAGCCTTATAAATGATAGTGAATATTATAAAAATTAATAACTATTTGTTGGAATTTTGGTGAGTAATAAATATTTAATTAAAATTTTAAATTAATAATTTGATTTAAATTGATATTATTATTCATAAAATGTATTACTAAATAAATATTTTGTTTTCCAATGATTTGAGAAAAAATTTATGAGACCTTAATTAATTTTTGGAAGTATTATAAAATCAGTTTTAGATTTAAAATCTGTATTTTTTCAAGTAAATAATGATTTTAATTAAAAATTAAATTTCATAAATTTAGAAAATTATTTGATAAATTTTTTTCCATTTTTTAATTAAACAAATAAAAAAATGGTAATGGTAGTTTTTTGAGATTTTTCTAAAATACATGAATTTTTAGTGAATAGTAAAATATGATAATTAAAGATAAATGATAAATACATGATTTATTGAGTCATAGGTGATGTATGGATGATATAATAACCCCTAGATCAAACTAATATTATCTTATTACTATTTTTGGTCACAATAGACAACAATATTTTTTTCATGAGCAAAATAATAAAATAATGAATAAGATTTTCAAAAATCACCTCTCTCCTCCACTATAAACCACCCATCACTCTCTATTATCCTAAATCCTCTAAGACTTAAAGAATCATAAATTTCATCCAAAATAATCTTCCCAATAATATCCCAAAACCCATGAGCTATTTCACATTCCAAAATACCAAAACCCATCCCTTAAGGAGGTTCTCAATGTGGTTGGTTCAAGAGGTGAATCCTCTTCTTTTTCTTTTAATTTCATTTTAATTTATTTTCTTATTCTCAAATACACTATTCAAATGCTTATAATAACTCCAATATCATCTAAATAATAAAATTATATAATTTTAATGGATGAACCCCCATCAATTTCCTTACTCCCTCTATTAATATTTTCATAATGATATAATCGTCTGGGAAGTCTCGATTTACTTCCTTCGTGGACAAGGAAGTTTCATTATTCAATTTCTCCTTCTCGGTTGTTCATTACACTATTTTAATGGTTGAAATAGATTTTAAAATTAATATTAAATCCTTTTTTATATTATGTATGTATCATATTTTCATAAAACCAAGTGATAATACAAAATGAGTTCGTTATGATTAATAATCATCCTAATGATCTAAATGATTATCACTAAATGTATTATCTAATGATTCAACCTCATAATATATAACCAAATGAAATATATAACCATTTTCTTTTATTTATTGTCATTAATAACCATAAATTTCAATTCTTAATAACTATACCAATTTTAAATGAACTCCATTACTTATAATCAAGAAAATCGAATATGAAATCATGGAAACAAACACTCTAGAATAACTGAATTCAATCATATAACTTATTAATAAGAACATAAATGAACTTAATTAAATAATAATGAATAAAATACAAGTGTAAAAGGTTCTTAATTATTTAATTAATGGTCTTAATTTTTTTATCTAGGAAGATAAGGTCAGGTGTAGAACACGTTTGGACATAAGGTATAGGTTTTCTACTCGAACCTCCAATTTCCTTCTGGTTAGTCTTATTCTCTACGTACCTTAGAGAATTTATTAATTATTATCATTTAATCATCATAAATTATGTTTTTATGTTTTATATATCTGTACCAATTATAATCCTTATTTTCTTTAATGGGATTTACATTCATTAAAATTATCTTTCAAAAATTCTTCCTGATAAACAAGCATGTTTCAAAGGATCTTCTCAAATTCTTAACTATTTCTAAATTTAATCTATAATTTGTTTTAATCTCCAATTATTTTTAAAAAATAACTCATTTTTTTATAAAAAAATTATAATAATTCACTCCTGCTTTTATAAAATTATTTTTCCAAATGAACTCTTCTTTTCAAAGTAAAAGAGAGTTTATCTTAAGAATTACTCGATGATTTTATATAGGCATTTTTATCTATTTCAAAACCATTACTGATTATTATGTTTAATTGTGATTAGTATTTTATGATATCATCTACCATATTTTATTTAATCTTTTCTAATTAGTTTGACTATGAATGTGCTATCTTGAAACCATTTTCCATATTACTCTGAATGGTTATTGTTTATATTTAATGATTTGGGAAAGAAATTTACATTCCATATAATAGTTTCAATATGAATGTTTATTTTGTATATGTTTATACCCATTCATATTAAGAATGCATTGAAATTATTACATGATGGGTGGGGCCCTCTAGAGCTCCTAAGTGCACCGGGAGGTCTAATGAGACAAACTACTTTGGGTTTTTACCCATTTAAGTATGGTGTTGGCATAAGGCCTTGAAATAATTATTATGATGTGCAACATTATTAATTCCCTCATTATGAAACTAGTAATTGTTATACCATGTTATTATTCGACTAGTATAATATCATTTTTAATTTTTTATTATGGAATTATTTATTTGTTTCTCATTTATACCATATTATGCTCAAGTATATTTTAATGGAATGTGTTTTTTGTTCCTCACCTTGACTAGTGTTTATGATTATGATTAATTTTACTATATTATTTACCCTTAATGATAAAATAAGCTCACCCCTTTCATATGATTTATATTTCCCCAATATGTGAAGAATTTTATTATGAATGAATTTCAGGGATAATTTAGAAGTTATGAATATATACAATGGAATTTTCATATTATATTTCCTTTCAAGTTATAATGTTGAACATATGTATATATATATATTTTTAAAAACTACTAAACCACTTGGTTCATATGGATAAAAATTTCTTATGATCCGGCCACTATAATAAAATAATTCACCAGCTCCAAGAAACCAGGGTTGGGGTGTTACAGTTGGCATTGAAGTAATTTTAGTAGAAAAATTGGAAACTTGATATAGAAAACATATATTGGGGGAAAGGCCCTAAGGTATACCTGAGGATAATAATACAAGAAAATACTAGAATTTTGTTAACAGATTATGTGTGTATTACTAGAAATGCATCCTTGTCTAGATACTACAAGTGAATATGGTTCTGGAACAGATCTACTTAGCAATAAAAACTCTGACATGGTGTTCGGGGCTTGACTCAGGGTAAACATGTATACAAAAATGGGCCTTAATTCTCCCATGGTTAGATAGTCATAAGGGATATTCTTTGGATAATACACATTTTCTTTTCAAGACTTTGTGATGGATTTAAAAGTAAATTTTTTCCCAAAGAAACCATGTTTATGATTACGGGATTAACTGTGCATAGTATTTAAATTTATATTAAGTATTTTTCTTGTTGAGATTGTACATTATGATTCATAAACTAATCTAGTGTATGCAATTATTTACAAATGGAACCTAGTGGAAGGAATGGAAACTACATGAATTCGCGTATCCCATGTAGTGATTCAATCCTCTATAGGATAATGATGTTCTGAATAGTGCTTAGAGACTTATAACTATACTGGGACAACTGAATTAGGTTATGAATAATAACCTTACCCATATGGAACATCCTAATCCACAATGTAGAGATGTGATGGTAGATTTCTTCATGCGACCATAGCCTTCATAATTTAATTGAACTACAAACCCATTCATAGAAGAGTAGTTGATATGTTCCTTAGAGAAGATATTTCTCACATTGGGATGTAACAAAAGGGAGAAGGTTTTCATGGATGTTTATCATCTATTGGGATATGCTTATCAACAATGTTCATATATTCAAAACACAAAGGGGGAGGAAGATATTGAAAATATGGAAAGGAATGATTTTAAGGAAATATTATTATAAAAATACTTTCCTCATGAACAGAGTGGGGATTTGGAAAGGAAGTTTTTGAATCTAAGGAAGAAATAATATGAGAATATGAAAAAGAATGAATATTACTTCACATGGATTTTAAGGAATGTCATGGACTACATAAATAATCCAAGGATAAATATTGACTGATTCATTGATGGTTTCAAACCATTCTTTAGAAGGGAATTAGTCTCCCAATGTTTTTCATCCTAAAAAGATATAGTCTCATGTGATATCAAGATATAAAAATAACTCTCTAAGTATTATGAAATTAAAGGAATTAAAGAAAATATGGGTGCTAATGAACACTCTAGAAAAGAAAATTAGGAAAAGTGTAAGAAGGGAAGAACTTATTTTCCATCCTGAGATAATTGTAGGTAGAAACAACCCAGTACTTACCTGAAGGGTATGAGTGTTTGTTACATGTGTGGTTGAAAATGCCACCAATATTTTGATTGAATGGGAAATAAATAAGCTAAAAATTTTCAATGGTATAATTTAAAATATATGAGACATCATGAAAATGATTTTCCTAAGCCTCAAGGAAACATTCCCAAGAAAAGGCCAATAGAGGATGGCCAAACTCATGTGGTAAAAACTACTAAGGTTGAAGTTCCTATTGATGTGGAGGAATGGACATTAATAATTTCCTAAAACATAGAAAATGATTTATTTGTTTCTATATAATCACATTCTTTTATATATTCTAGGTTTTCCATGAAAATTAGGCATTTCCAACATGATTTAATAAAGGAGTTTTCAGTCAAAACTCGTAAGGGGAGTATCATTGCAACTAATATGTGATGATAAGTCCCCCTTATAAAACATAAACGTTATTTAGTTTCTGACCTTATCATCATAACCATGATTTAATTTGATATAATTTTTTGTATGAATCATGTTTAATGTTATGATGCCTAAATCTATTTCAAGAAGTAGGAAGTTATAATTTTTGAGAATGATGTAGAATCCCTTATCTTTAGAGTAGAAACATCATAATTTGATTCATATCTATGTCCACCCCAATAGCTCTACAGAATAAAATTATTTGAGAGGAATATAAAACAATATCTATGGATGAGGAAATAAATATTCAAATTTAATATGTAACTATTATGAAAAAATATATTAGTGTATTTGTAGTGGATTTACCTGGACATCCTTTAGAGCGGGAAATTGAGTTTTATATGGATTTAATTTCTAGTTCAAGGCCTATATCAAAGACTAATTATTGAATTGAAATAGTGTAATTAGTATAAATAAAGAAATAGATAGAGCAATTGAGTGATAAAGTATTTATCTGCCCTTGTGTTTCTCTATGGGGATCCCCTATTCTCTTTGTTAATAAGAAAAACAGATCCATGAGGTTGTGCATTGACTATAGAGAAATCAATGATATTATGATAAAAAACAAGTATACTCATCCTCAAATAGATGATTTATTTGATCAACTTCACATAGACTAATATTTTTCAAAGATGGAACTTTGATCTAGATATTTTTCAGTTGTGTGTGAGGAAGGAAGAAATTACAAAGACGGCATTTTGAACCATGTATGGGCATTAACATATTATTGTAATACCTATTGGACTGAATAATACACCATCTCTTTTCATGGATCTAATGAATTTATTTTTCAAGGAATATCTTTATGACTTTTTTAGGTATTTATTAATTATATCTTATTATAATAAAAAATATATGAAGATCATTAGATTAACATACACATTATTTAGAAGAATCTTATAAGAAATGAGTTTTATGTGAAGTATATATAGTGTGAATTCTAGCTTCAAACAGTATATTTGCATGGCCATATTTTCTCTAAAGATGGAATCGTATTTTATCATGAAAAGACAAAGTTAGTTTAGGAATGTCAAACTCCAAGGAATATAACCGAGGTATGTAGTTTTATTGGTTTAGAAGGATATTATTAGTGTTTTATTCAGAAATTCTTCTGATTAACTAACAAGTAAACCAATCTTAATTATAAAGTTTTAATGTTTGTACGGAAAAATAAATGTTATTTTTTTGGTGAACTTAAGAATAGGTTATTGGTTTCTCTAATAGTGACTATACCATCGAGAAATTGTGGATTGAGGTTTTATAGTGATGCATTAATGAAAGGAATTGGTTGTGTCCTTATGTATAATGATATATTTATTTATTATGCATCAAGGAAGTAAAAAATTAACGAACAGAACTATCTAACTCATGATCTTTAATTAGCAGCTATAATCCTTTCTCTGAAGATATGGATACAATATATCTATGGTGAATGATGTGAGATATATACTGATTATAAGAGCCTATAATATATATTCTCAAAGAAATAACTCTAAATTAGGAAAAGGATATAGATAAATCTACTCAAATATTTTTATTTTTCCACACACTACCATATAGGGATAGAATATAAGGTGGAATATGCATTGAGCAGGAAGGATCATGGAGTTCTGAACAAAATGATGATTGATAAGGATCCTATGTACATGGATCTAGTGAGTTTGGATATGGGAATTATCAAATAAGTTGAATAATCACTAATTTTTCATTTGGTTTCCCAACCATATTTATGAGAAATAATTAAAACTTCTCATTTTGATGATGAGAATGTTTAAAAGAAAATTAAAGTTGTGAATGATGGGATGTTTTTGGATTTTATGTGTGGGGATGGAATTTTGAAATTTTGGTAAAGGATATGTGTTCCCTAAATAAATGAACTAATAAGGGAGTAATTGGATGATGAACATAGTTTCAATTTCTCAATATTCCCCGGTAGAACTATGATGTATAGATATTTGAAAGAACATTTTTGGTGGGGAAACAATAAGTATTAAATGGTAGATTGTGTATCTAGATGTTTAGTTTGTAAACAAGTGAAGGTCGAACGAAAAAATCCTAGAGGCGTCTTGAAACCTCTACCTTTTCATTCCTAGAAAATGGATGATGTCACTTAGGTTTTTTTCACTGGATTACCCAAAAATCACAGAATTAATGATGCAATGTGTGTAATTATTGATAGACTTACAAAATCTACACATTTATTCTCTATAAGGGAGTATTTTTCAATGGAGTGCCTTGCACGAGTCTATATGAATGACATTGTGAGACTTCATGGAGAACCTCTCACAATTTTTACAGGTCATGATCTATGATTCACATCTAAATTCTAGAAAAGTTCTAAAAACATTGGATAATTAACTACATTAGAATAATTCTTATCACCCTCAAACATATGGGAAATCCGAAAGGATAATCCAAACATTAGAATAAATGATGAGATCATGTTCAATTGATATTCATGGTATATGGGATCAATATTTCTTTTTAGTGGAGTTTTAGTACAATAATATTTCCATTCCATTATTCAAATGGAATCATATGAAGAATTTTATAGAAATAGATGTTGTACACCGACATGATGGGATGAAGTTGGTGAGAGGAAGATTGTGGTCCCAGAGCATGTGGGGGAAAGAACAACAAAGTTAAATACTATTCAAAACCATATCAACATAGCTTAATGAAGGAAAAAAAAGATATACTGATAATCTAATAATTTATTTTTAATTTCAAGTGAGAGATCTTGTTTTATTAGAATTATCTCTATGGAAGGATGCTATAAGATTTGGGATAAAAGGGAAACTGATCCCCGCGTACATTGAATCTTTGAAATTTTAGAGAGAATTGGAGTTGTGTGTGTTCATTTGGAAATTTTTCCTTTCCTTTATAATGTAAAAAAATGCGTTTCATGTCCCATTATTGAAAAATTACATGTCATACCCTTCACATGTACTCACATCTAAAGGTATATAATTGGAACCTGGCATATCTTACTATAACGAGCCTATCCGTGTTCTAGATAATAAAGAGCAGGTGTTGAGGAATAGGATGACTCGTCTGGTAAGAGTAAATTTGAAAAATAATAAAATTGAAGAGGTGAAATGGGATCCTAAGGAGCTTATGATGAAGAACTACTCAAATATTTTTATGATCTAACATTCTGGTAATTTTGAGGATGAAATTTTTGTAAGGGGGGAAGAATATAACACCCCGACGAATTATAGATAAATTCAATATAAAATGCATTGAACACTAAAACTATGTGAAAAAACGCTTTGTTATTATAGAATATAGTTATAACCTAGCTATTATACATAATTTTGTTACTTCATTTTTTTGATTTTTTGAAAAACTGACATACATTGTTTCAATCAGTAAGATATTTAGAGTCTAATAGAATCAACATACATTTTTGGAGGATAGTAACATGACCCTTATGAATATTAATCTACCCTTAGTAATAGTAATATAACACTTATCAATAGTAACCTCTCCAATGTATGTATAAATAAAATTTTGGCACCTTATAAATGAAAGTGAATATTTTAAATATAAATAACTATGTGTTGGAATTTTTGTTAGTACTAAATATTGAAATAAATTTTAAATAAATAAATTGATTTAAAATAAAATTACTTTTCATAAAATGTATTCGTAAATAAATATTTTTTTCCTATGATTTTGGGATAATTTTAGTTGACCTCAGATTATTTTTTTAAGTTTTATAAAATAGGTTTTAAATTTATAATCTATATTTTTCAATTAAATATTGATTTTATTTAAAAATTAAATTTTATATATTTATAAAATTATTTTGATAAAATGGATTCCATTTTTTTAATTCTAAAAATCGAAAAATGGTTATGGTGAATTTTTGGTATTTTTCTAAAATACATGAACTTTTAGTGAATAGTAAAATATGATAATTAATTATAAATGCTAAATACATGGTTTGTTGAGTCCTAGGTGATGTATGGATTCTGTATGAACACTTTTTTCCAACTCACGTGCATTTATTAATATTTTTGGTCAAAAAAATCAACATTATTGCCTGTGTTGAGCAATATAAAAAATTATTGAATAAGATATTCAAAAATTGCTCCTCCCCTCCACTATTAAAACCACCAATCACTGCCTCTTCTCCACACTCCTATTATAATTGATGATTCTAAAATTTCTATCTTATTAATCTTCCCTATCCTTTCCCCATTTCTAGGAGCTCTTGGTCTTGCCACAATACCAAAACCCTTCCCTTAAGGAGGTTCTCAATGAGGTGGATTCAAGAGATAAATCCAATTCCTTTTATTTTAATTTAATTTCAATTTATATTATTATTATTATTATCACCTAATCTATTAAAATTATCATGATAACACCAATATCATTTATACACTTTAATTATATCATGTTAATGGAATAACCATCATCAATCTCCTTAATCTCTCTATTTTTATTTTGAAAATGAAATCATTGTCTGGGAAGTGCCGATTTACAACCTTTGTGGACAATGAATTTTCATTCTTCAATTTATCCTTAAAGGATGTTAATTAAACCATGGAAATAGTTAAAACTGATTTTAAAATCAATATTATAACCTTTTTTATGTTCCTCATGTATCATATTTACATAATACCATGCGTTAATACAAAATGAGTTCGTTATGATCAATAACTGTCGTAATAATCTAAACAGTTATCACTAAATGTATTATCCAATGATTCATCCTAATAATATATAACCAAATTATATATATATATCCATTTATATATATTTTCATTAAAAACATTCCATTATTATTCTTCAAAATTATAAAAAATTTAAATGAAATTCATTACTTATAATCCAGCGAACGAAATATGAAAAAAGGAAACGAACACTCCAGAACGACAGAATTCATTCATATAACTTATGAATAAGGCAATAAATGAAATTAATAAAAAATATAATGAAACCAATACATGTTTATAATGTTATTAATTAATTAATTAATGGACTTAATTTTATTATCCATGAATTTAAGTTCATGTGCAGAACACGTTTAGAAAATATTGTAAGGGTTTTCTACCTGAACCTCCATTTTATTTTGGGTTAGTCATATTCTCTACAAACCTCAATGAATTTATTAATTATTATTATTTACTCCAAATAAATTATGTTTTAATGTTATATATATGTGTACCAATCATAATCACTCTTTCATGTATGGGAAGTTACATGTTTTATAAGGATCTTTCAAAAAATCATCCCGATAAACAAGCCAGTTTCAAATGAACTTCTCGAATTCATACCTATTTTTAAATGCACTCTATAATATGTTTTTATCCCCCATTATTATAATAAAATCACTCATTTTATTATGAAAAAACTAAATTAATTTAATTCTTATTTTATTCAATTATTTATCCAAAACAAATCTTCTATTCAAAGTAATAGATTATTTATCTTAAGAATTGCACGATGATTTTATACGAGTATTTTCATCTATTTCAACGCTCTTATTGATTATTAAGTTTAATTGTGATTAATATTTTTTATATAATCTACCGTATTTTATTGAATGTTTTATGATTAGTTAAGAAATGGACATGATATCTTGATACCATTCACCATATAACTCCAAATGATTTGTTTTCATATTTAATGATTAGGGAAAGTTATTTACTTTTTTAAATGTTAGTTTCATTATGAATGTATATATTTTTTATTTTAATCCCTATTTATTTGAAGAATTCATTATACTTGTTACATGATGGTTGGGACCCTCTATAGCCCCTTAGTTCATCAGTAGGTCACAAGAGACAAACTGGTTTGGGTTTTTACCCGTTTATGTATGGTCTTTATACGAGGCCTTGACAGAATGATTATGATGTCCAGCATTATACATTCCCTCATTATGAAACCTATAATTGATAGTCCGTGTGAATATTCATCTATTATAATTTCTAGGTTTATGTTTTATTATGGTGTTCTTTATTCAGTTTATATTTCATCTAAATTACGCTCATGTGTATTTTAAAGTCATGTGTTTTCAGTTGCTCACCATGCCAAGTGTTTATGATTATGACTACTTTTACTGTATTATTTACCCTTACTGAGCATCTGATATCAGCCAATTATTATATTTTATATTTCCCCAGGATGAAAAGAATTATATTATGAATTAATTTCATAGATAATCTAGAAGTTATAGATGTTTATAATGGAATTTTCATATTGAATTTCCTTTCAAGTTTTAATGATGAACTTATGTATGTATCTTGTTTCCCAAAACAACTAAACTACTCTGTCCTTTATGATAAAACATTCATGTAATCATGCTAATGTAATAAAATAATTCACCAACTCTAGGTAACCAAGGTCAGGGCGTTACATCTATGGAATCTTGGTATGTTTCTTTTTTAGCATGGAACATGGGAGTAGAGGACCAAGCATATGATAGTAATGCTATTTGATCAGTGTTATCAGAAATTTTTTATTTTTTATACCATGTTGTATTTTACCACATTTCCCATTTTTTGTATATTTCATTCCATGACATCATTGTATTTGAATCACACTATGGGATTTTGATTATTATTGTTGTTGTCTCTTGGTTGTTTGTTATATCTATTTCCACAGTGCCACATATTGTCTTATGATTCCACTAATTCTTTTAATTTATATTATTTAATGTACAACAATGATATGAGGGTATAGTCTCCCCACTATATCACATTAAAACCTCGCTTCTATTTGGAAGCCTCTGGAATATGGGGAGGCATGCATGAGGTCATTTGACCCACCAGTTCGGGGCACTGGTTAAGTGGATCCTCAGTCAACATTTTACAATGTGGTATCAGAGAAACTTCTTCCTTTACCTTACTATTTGGGTATTAGAAAGGAGTCTATGATGTAGTGGAATTTGGTAATGAACCTATGAATTGGAGTTGTTAACCATCTTATAGGGAATCCAAAATTTACCTTGGATGGGTTATTACTGTTATTAGATTATGCTTATTGTAGTTGATATGATTTCATGATTGGGTAAAACACATGTTTTGTGATGTTATAAAATTGATGATATTAATATAAGGATTTTATGTTTTTACTTTGTCTTTTATGGAATGGATTTATCCTATCATACATCATCATAGGCACATTGGGTATAATATTCCTTTCATTTACCCATGTAATGTCTATTTCTATGTGCATTTTTCTGCTGTGTATAGTTTACTTCCTATATTATTATATTTATATATTCTAATGCTTCTTGGAGGGATAAATAATTTGATTAATTAATGTGCCTAAATCACTATAAATGGTTCTTTCCTATATCGATTGGTGATTACACCTCAATTGGATAATTATTCCATGTTGAGGGTTCTCGACCTATTGGTTCTATGTATCACAACAATGTTAGTTGATTGGGTTACTTGAATTCCAAAGGTGATTTATAGGGAAAGTACTTCTATAAATTATAAAAGGTGATTCATGTAATGAAATCATTGTTTATTACTTATTACATCCTAATGATGGATGTAAAGATTAGTTTTTGGTTAAATGATGATCCAATTGTTATTTATAAGGTCTATGACTTGTATAAATAGGAAATGGTGATGCATCTAACTAGACTATGATATATACCAATATATTTTAATAATATTATGGTCTTAGATTAATTTAAACATTAAAATGAAAGGTTTTTTCTAAATCTGATTCCAATTTCATTGTAAACACTCTTTTCATCTATACCTTGAAATTTACTATCCATATATCAAAATTGTATAGTGTGATATGAGAAGTAGACCCAAACCCAGCCATAATAGTGGGTAGTTTGGGTGTCTCTTATGTTCTTATGTCCTGTTATGGTTTTTCCTTACCACTTAAACCTATATTTTGGAGCAGGCATAAATTTATAACCTTTTATATGGTAAGGTTGTGTACATATCCTATTCTATATATGTAATATTTATGTTATTAAAATTTTCTTTCATTTGTGAATTTGGAATTGTAAAATAATTCCAACATGATATCCTGAAGTTGTAGTCCATGAAGGTAGTGATGACCATGCACCAGAGGTGGAATTCCTTGAGCTTCCAGCGATACGTCCTATAGTGCCACCAATGGAACCACCAGTTGTTCCTGATATGGAAATTGATGCCCAGTTTTGAGATGGTTTTCTTCCTATGAAGTAGTCTATGAAAGTTGTTGCTTGACTGACCATTTCTATAGAATAGTTGACTTAGGGGTTCCAGATGTAGCATCATCCCACCATTTCTAGGGATGGGGGACCGCATGCTTCATAATCATGGATTCAAACCATGATTTCTATATTCGATCATCTAGAGATGCATGAAATGTGGAGGGTCAATCTCACTAATTATATACTATACGATTTTTCCAAGAAATACTGGGATGATATTAATTTGGAATACTGACATCAAGATTTGATATAGATAGAGTTCTAGGTGGCATTTTATTATTACTTATTTCCGCTGACACTATGGGTTGAACGGGATAGAGAATTTATAAACATGCATTAGGGATCCCTAACTATTAGGGACTATTTCACTTGTTTTTCTAAATAGTTTTGGTTCTAACCAACACTGGATGGAGAAAATATTATAATTTAGAGGTGATTCGGGGATAAGACGATATACTCCATCTGATCAGAAGACAATATATAATATTGGACTACTAGTTTTGAGATTGTAATCCATTCCCTCTCCAATAAATGAAATATTAGAGAAGTCGATGTTGGAAACCAAGTCGGTTCAGCACCAAGGCCTACCAGTTGTTCTTCAAGATGAATTAACATATGTTTTGAGGTTTTGAGGTTTCTCATAGGGGTAACATTAGTTAGAATTCTCATATCGATAGATTCCTTATATTTTGTCAGTGTGGGAAGCTGGGACCCTCCAAACCACATTGTATGAGAGATCCAATGGTGTGAAATGATTGTGGTAGGATGATGAATATCCAGTGATTGTTTATAATTTATACACTAATTTAGAGCATGATAGGGTCTGTACTAGCTTCACACTATAGATTAGGGCTAGTAGTATCATTCCAGGCAAGCAGTTAGAATACCACTTTCCACTTAAGCTGAGCTGGTGATCAAGGTTGAGTGAATCAAACTCAGGGTATTCAATTTCAGTCGAGCGAGTATACACAGGGAAGTGAGGTTCTAACTTAGGGTCTCATAGTGGTCCAATTAAATTTAGTGCAACCTATGTCTATGGAGTAGAGATACATACCTTCTACTATTTGAGTTACTATTCCAGTGGCCTCTACTTTAGTGTCTAATTTATATCATATTGTATCATATAAATATTTTATATCTGTGTAAATTTTGGAGATTATGGGCCTCAAGATATAATTCTTCCTTGGTGTGATGATAGTCAATACCCCATTGGGTATCCAAGAAGATAGTGTTTGCTGATATAGGGATTTTTCCATTGAGATAGGATGATAACCCTTTGTATGGAATCTTTTCATCCTTAACATGAATGTTTTTATGTAATTATTTGGATGGTATGGTTAGTAACCTTTATAGTCCATATTTATTGTTATCATCAGAGAGTGATTTTTACATCACCAGAGGGTGGTAGACATATCTATAAGGGAGAATGGGATGTCCATGCATCCTGGGCTGGACCTGAGCATCAAGGGCTGTGAAGAGTGGAATCCTAGATTTTTTGTCATTTCATGGATGATCAGGGGTTATGAACCTCAATTTTTCCTCATGTGGTTTATTTTTTTAGGGATGAATTTCCTAATTTATTTTTTGGGATACCTTCAGTAAGATAGGTATAAGTCACAATTGAGCTAGTTCCAGTAATATCACCAGTTATTAATCCTTCTTATAAGATGGAACCCATGGAGATTTTGGTGCTCAATGAATTTTTGGGAGACATGGAGGCAAATGGTTATATCCAACATAACACCTCTCCATGGGGTTCATTGGTCCTTTTTCTTAGAATTCAGACACTTACCTTAGGATATGCATTGATTACCATCATTTGAACCATATTATGGATATGAACTGGTATCCACTTCCTCAGATAGATGACCTATGAAATCAGCTCTAAGGAGTGAGTGTGTTTTCAATGATTTATTTGAGGTTGTCCTATCTTCAGGCATGTGTCAGATATGTAGAAATCCCTCATAGATATTTTCAAAGACTGTATTGTCTTTATGAATACAAGGTAATTTTGTTCAGTTTTATGAATCCAACAAAATTCATTACGGCTATGATGGAAGGGTTTTTTCACCATATCTTAATTCATTAATAGTATTCTTTTGAATAACATATTATTATATTATCCTCCTTGATATGACCAAGCCAACCAAATTGAGATCTCGATGAATACACTATGAGAGAATCATATTTTCACAAATCTTAATGAATTCTATGTTTGGATTAATAAATTCTACAACCTGGGTCACATCATATCAAAGGAAGAAGTACTAGTAGACCTAGAAAAGGTTGGAGATTTGGTCTCCTGGGTACATTCTAAGAATTTATTTGATATACAAAGTTTCTAGGGGATATTTTGGTAATACTGATGCTTCATCCATAATTTTTCACACCTAAAAGTGCCTCTTCTGATAATTAATAATAATTGTTTGAAATTATTAGGGTTGGAATCTTGTGAATCATACTTTTAGTAGTTAAAAAGAATATTAAATTTAGCATCAATTCTGATTCTACTAGATCTAGGACGTAGTTATACTGTTTAATGTGATGCATCAAGTATCGGGATGGGAGTAGTTATAATGTATGATGAGTGATTCGTAGCATTCAAGTCTCATTAGTAGAGGCATCACGAACATAATTACCTAAGGAAATACTAGATTTATTAGATATGATACATTATTTACACTACTAGAGGCATTATTTTTATGGGGATTGTTTTTTGGTGCTCACTAACCAAAAAATCCATATGTATATCTTTATGAGGCGTGATATAAATCTCTGGGAGCATAGATAGGTTGAGTACATGAAATAATTTTATTTCATGCATGCCTATATGGTAGAAAAAAACCAATGTAGTAGTAGATTCTTTGAGCCATAAGACTCAAACACATGAGGTTTAAGAGTCCATGTAGAGTGGAATCTAAAGGCATTGTTTTCAGAGATATATGTTGAGGCTTAATAGGATAATGGTGAGACGTTCCGCTTGCATTTCACATATACCTCTACCCTTTTGGAATGGGTGATAATTGGTAAAATATCATATCAATGAGGATTAGTCCTAAGGGATGGTGTCTCAGATGATAATGCATCTTCTCATTGGACCATGTATAAGGATGAGGCCTTATCCTATCAAGGACATGGCTTGGTTCTAATAGAAATTTGAGAGGATTTGTTGTGGGAATTTCATGCATCATCTTATTAAGTACATCCCGATGTCACCAAGATGTATCTTAAATTATGTCACCAGTATTGGTAGCCTACTATGAAATGGGAGATATCTTGTTTTATCACATAGTGTTTCACCTATCAGTGGGTGAAAGTAGAACATCAGCAACTAGCAGGACTCTAATAATTATTTTCCATTCATGAGTTGAAATGGGAAAATTTCACTTTGTACTTCATGACTAGTTTTCCAAGATCAACTTGAGGAAATGACATAGTTATGATGTTTTTTATCATTTTATGAAGTTATCACACTTCATACCTATTTAGTAGACCATCTTGGTAGATTATATTGGGAGATTAGATATCGTTGAGGTTGTACGCCTCTAAGGATCTCAATGTTATATTGTATCTGATAGGTAATATTGCATCACATCTCATTTCTAGTAGGGTTTATAGAATTCCTTGGGCACAAGGGTTCATTTGAAAATGTCTTATCACCATCATATTGATGGCCAGTCAGTGTGCATGATTTAGGTGTTAGAGGAAATGCTTTGTGAATTTGTACTTCACAATAGGGGTTCTTGTGAGAAACACATAACCTTGGTCGATTACCTTGATAAAATGACATAGTTATGATATTTTTTGATCATTTTATGAAGTTATCACACTTCATACCTATTTAGTAGACCATCTTGGTGGATTATATTGGGAGATTAAACATCATGGAGGTTGTACAACTTCAAGGATCTCCATGGTCTATTGTATCTGATAAGTAATCTTGCATCACATCTCATTTCTAGTAGGGTTTATAGAATTCCTTGGGCATAAGGGTTTATTTGAAAATGTCTTATCACCATCAGACTGATGGCTAGTTAGAGAACATGATTTAGGTGTTAGAGGAAATTCTTCATGAATTTGTACTTCACATCAGGGGTTCTTGTGAGAAGCACATAACCTTGGTCGATTTATCTTATAATATCAGTTTTCAGGCTACCATAAAGATGTATCCTTGTGATTCCTTATATATTATTCCATTCCAATCACCTCTATGCTTGTTAGAGGCTGGAGATAATAGAGTAGGTCTAGTTGATCATAATGTGTGTGATTATAAATCAATCCAGATAATAGTCGTATGCTAATTGATGATGAAAACCACTTGATTCAGAGGATGGGGATTAGGTTTTGCTTATTTTTTCACTAGGGTGGGACATTGTCGAATTAAAATGCATGGTAATATTTTTTAATGATTCATTTTACACATTTAGGTATTGAAACGAGTTGAACTAGTAGCTTACCGAATAGAATTTCCATAGAGATACTGATATATGCCTGATATCATTCACATATCCCAGCTTATCCAGTACTTTAAAAACCGATCACACATCTTACAACATGATGATATTGAGTTATATGTGGATTCTTCATTTGAGAAGTATATAGTGTGTATTGTGGATCAGAGTGTGAATACACTATGTGGAAGGTCAGTTAAATTAGTACAGGTTAAATAGTAGTACATATGAGTATATAAGGATAACTAGGATCAAGAAGCTAATATACAATCCCAATGGATAAAATGCTTCTCAGATGATCCCTTTTTACCCTTTGAAGGCCAACTAGGGGACAAGTTTCATTAAGGATAAGGGGTTATAACGACTAAATTTTTCATGAAGGTATGGAACATTTTTTACCAGTTTGAATCCTTTTTTATCTTGATAAACCTTATATATGGCCTATGGAAGATTTTGGGGGAATCCAGGGCTTTTTTGGACCTCACATCTCTGGAAATTGGAAACAAAATTAGGCCTCCAGGTTAGTTTTAACTATGTGACTCAACCATTTAGGGAACATGTTGAACAGGAGGGGCCACACAGTTTGTTTGTAACCATGGGAGCCATTCCACACAGCCATGCATAATTGAAAACATTCTTAATATAGGCTTTTTTATAGTTTTTTCATGTTTATATAAACTATGCACCTTGAATGTGAAAGAAGGTTCCATGGGCAATGAAGGGAGCTTGGTGGGAAAATGGATTTTCTAACCATGTGGACAAACCATAAAACCAGTTTTGGGGGTGATTTTACCAAGTTTACCCTAACTATTTTTTATTAAAAATTCCCCTCCTCCCTCATTCAAGATTTCTACCTCTCCATACTTCTCCTTTGATCTCTCCCTCGATCTTTGTTAGGTATTTTGATAACTCCTCAATCCAAACTCTATTTCCATAACTTGTGAAAGAATTTGATCTGCAGCAGTAATCCACTTGATCTTAATGCTTCCAATTATAGTTTATATTCATGTCGATTATACTATTTTGGTATAATATCATATGTCATATTTTTAGGGCATTTTCCTGTAATTTTGTTTTATTTCTTTCTTATTCAAATCAAAGGTTGATGTTGTTTGAGTGGTTATCCCAGGACCTATGTTAGGTTCTCTTTCAATATTTTCCAAATGTTTATGTGTTATTATAGTATTTCTTTATAATGTCACACAATATAAATTTTCACACAAAGACTAAAATTTTATTAACTTTTTTAATAATTATTCAATGTCTAATTACTCCTATAGATTTTATTAATGACAAAAAGATTCTGACCTTGATGATTTCCCCCTGTTGGGGTGTTCCAAATGAATTTCCTTCTTTTATAAAATTATTCTGTGGACCAAAATAACATCTAGGTGTTTTTTCTGACATGAAAATGGAATTTCCCACTTTTATATAGTTGATTAGATGACCAAATACCATCTATGAGTTAATTTTGGCTTGGATATGGATTTTCAATGCCTTATAATTGAATATATTAAATTAATTAAATGATTATGAGTGAAAATACCATCCCAAGTGTTTCATTCTTACCTTTTTATTGATTATATGACTACAATACCCTTGGATAGTTTGGAAGAATGGTTATAAATGCATTTGAGGTAATCCCCCATGTTAGTTATTTTTTTATTGTTAATATTAAATTTCTATTAGATGTTTTACAATGGTTAAGGTTTCTATTGAACATGGTGTTTCACAATCCCTTATTATGGGTGTTTTCCATGACGTCTCACAATATTATACTTTTATTTGTACAATAGGAATGATTCCCCCATTCCCATGATTTGGGTGTTGGGAATAAAGAATTAAACCACCATCTTTAGTGATGGGAAATATGTATCACATTCTTATGAGATTATTGTATTGTACCCTTGCTGGATCCATTCACTTGTTACACTAGTTATGGATGCCCGAGTTATGCATTGGGTCCATATAGCACCTATTATCCATGTATATGGCTCTAAACTTCCTCATGTATACTGTGTATATGAATATATGCATATTATATACATACACATGATTACTATATACATGTTCACTAGTCAGACTCATTATAGCCTATGCTGAGTAGGTAGATCCAACCATGTGTCCTCTAGGAACTGGAGTCATCTTGTATTTATTATTCAGTATTGTCTATTATTCATTTTAAATGTACACTACTATAATATCTACACTGGATAGATTATTTTAGACACCATTTGTGGTGTCCTGTTGAGTATATCTCAGACACAAGATGAGCCACCCATGGTACCTGAGTATATTTCATGTCTATATGGGTGGATAAGGGTAATATCCCTACTATAGATGCTTAATTTTTTTTATTCTAGCATGGTTCATGGGATCATAACACTAATAATATTCTAGTGATGGTTAAAGAATAATATTTTTCCCTTTTTTTATTTTTTATAACATGTTGTATATGTTCGTTCCTTGTTTATACTTGTTTGTATATCATATTTCCATGAAATCATTGTATATAACTCAGCCTATGAGATTTTAATTATTATTATAGTTTTATGGTTTTTTGTTATATCTATTTTTATTATTTCATCTATTTAATTGTGCTTATAATACATTCATTAACTTATTTTATTCGTTGTTCCACTCTGATATGTGGGTATATCCTCTCAACTATACCACCACACACCCTCACTACTTGTCATTAGCCTCTAGCATATGGGGTGGAACACATGAGTCCACGTGACCCACTGACATGGGGCACTGACTAAGTAGATCCTAGGTCAAGATGTTACAATATTATAGAGTGTTCCAATTTTAATGTCATAGAGATCATACAGAAGGGGGTGACATTACATTTTTTGGATTTTAGTATGTCTCCACCGTGATTAGGATGAAATTTCCCAATGAATTCTAAGCCCAAATAATCCATACAATATGTGAGAAACAAGGACCAATGAGAAAAATCACATTTTCATAAGGAAGTGAACAATAGGGAAGAAATAATCAAACATTCAGGGGTCACAACAATGCTAAAATTCCTATAAATCGTGCATGAATTCATGGTGGAAACCACAATGTTGTTGAAAATCCAATAGAACAAAGGGAGGTAGAAAATAGGTGAATTGTGACTTTTGAGATATGGAATGAAAATGGGGTAGACCAATGGGTAGGGAATAACTGCAAACCATGTTTGAAACATACATCCCACAATTTCACTGATTAGTGATGGGGTGATAAAATGTTAAATTCATCATTGATCAGGTTTGAAACATGTGAACTATCATTTATTTTTGGGGATCCTTCAAGGCAAGACCCCAGGATGGGAGGTGAGCCAGTTTTCCCAAACAAAATTTTTGTTTGAGGGATAGTTCTGCTTAGGTGGGTGTTGAGGATCTAAACTGAGGGAGGTACAAAATGTGGAATTGGGTATGTTGGGATGTTTAGGTGGAAGTTAAACCCTCTAGTAACTATTTCACAACATGATCAAATACGGTGGATGGTCATATCAATATGCAATAATTAAACACTTTCCCAAGGGGTGTGACCTATATATATGTTGGTGGTTGGGATGGGACAAGGATGTGAGTCCAGTATCTTTGAAGATGGTTTACAAAATTTTTATGGTCACGACGCTCAGAAAAAAGGGGCTACTATAGTTTAAGGTCATTGAGCTTTGAATATGGGGGTATGTTTCAAATTAGTTTTGTGGAATAAAATAGAGTTTTAACCTAATGTAAAAGTATTTAAAAGGAGAACACATTCCAAATAAGCACCTCCAAAATGTGTTCCACATATTTATTGTCACGATGTTAATAACATGGGGTTTCTAGATTATGGTCTTAGTGATGGGAAAAATATGTTTGGATATTCTATTTTGAAATGTTTGTGTGTCTCAATAATGATGGGGAATGTCTAACCAATAATCATAGTCCCACTTAATCCATGATCGATATTGGAAACAAGGAGTGGTAAGGATCCTCCCCTTTTCACATGCGAGCACACGATAGTTGTGAGAAGTTGGATTGATAGGATTATAGTGACACTGACATTCTTAATCAACATGTGTTAATACATGGAAGGGTAACACCAAAGGTGTTTAAAAATCATCTGAATATTGGAATCTATAAAGTATGTAAATCATTACTTCTACAATTTGAACCACATTGGGGAGATGACAACGGTTGAGAAACATCTCCTTACAATGTTTGAGATGAGAGTTCTAAAACAACATTGGTTAAGCATGGGGTGAATATATAGAGTATTGAACATTTAAAATATTTTAATCACAATAAATATCAGCTATTTTATAACATCCTTCAAGGTGTGCATCCTTTAATTGAGGTAAAATAGTTTATTCTTGGAATTATCACTATTATGGGAGCTTGTTCATACTTGGATGATGGTGGGGGTCCAAATTGAAGAGGAATCGAAGTATGGAGATGAGTTGGAGAATGATCAAATAGATTTTAGTGCCCTAGGATCTATAGTAACATGAATTTTATTTCACTGAATTGTATATCATAAAAAAAGGGTCAAACCATTAATTAATGCATGTCTAATGAAGCTACATAGTTTAATGTCCTATAACAATGAAATAATTTGTTCCTTTTAAATTAATTCATGAAATCATAATGATGCCACACCGTTTAACATCATACATAAAGGATGTAGGATGTTCCTCTTATGGTATTTAACACATGAAAAATTATTATATGGAGTTTAACTTCATATATACAAGACATAGGATGTTCCTTTTAATGTTGTGCATGTATGACCATTGATGATACATAGAACAACATCATGTAGTAAGGAAGAATGGTGTGGTGTAGTTTAAAAACACATGAATAGGATGTTATTATGTAGTTTTAAATCCTACATCTAAGAAATTTGGTGGATTTATTCCATACACAATTCACCCAATTGGGGAGATATTATACTAAGCTACCCTAGGATTCAGTATATTTCCTATGTAAGATCCTCTGGAATGGGCTCCCGAGATTTTTATAGATGTATTTCCCCAAGGTTTAAGTAGGTAGAGACATGATCATATACACCAAATATAGATGTCTTGGGATTCATAAAGATCATATGGGACCCTTCAAATGTAATCCCCAAAAATGTCCTCAAATTACATCTTATTGTTCTCTAAATGTGAGTTGTTCTATGTCATATAGAAAATTCCATGAGCCGATGTTGGTGTCATAGGGAAGACCTTTATGGTTTTTGTTTATTATGGTGAGGACCTCAATGATGGTTGTTGATGGAAAAGTGGTAGGGTAGATAAAATAAAAATATTGGGGGATGGTTGGGGTCTTGATCCCATAAAGAAGAACACACCTCCCTATATAATGATCAGGATGATAGAGAGTTCAATAAGGGTAGTAGGGGTCGCATGAGCTATTGGAGAAAGGTATCATAGGGGAGTGATGATTTTATACCACTAGTGTAGAAACCTTTATAATAATAATGGTTACTGGAGCAACCAATCATGGAGTATCGATGATGAACCTCCCCTGGTGTATGGTTAGTTCCCACAGTAGTTTTCCTCCTATGGTATCTATGTTGCAAAAAAACCATTATTATTCCATTGGATACATTATCATCAGATTCATCTATCCTAAAATAAGTCTATCATCCCACGTTAAATGGGGTATTGGTTATTGTTTCATCCATTTCATACAATCTTTATTCAAAAAATTGGGCATGTTCACCATAAGCTGTAAAATTAAATCCCCATAAAGGAATGAGGTGTTGGAACCCTAGAGTATTGGATGACAATATATACATATGTATTAGGTGAGTTTCCACAAGAAAAATATATTTCTATCTCTCTAGATGGGTAAGGAAAGGGTTCCCAAGAGTTATGGAAGTTTATCTTGACAGATAGATGGGGTGATGGTGCAATGGAGAAGTGAAATCCTTTCTCAAAATATGGATGGGGGTGAGGGAATGAAAGATACAGTGAATCTTATATCTCTAGATTTACAGGGTAAGGGTTACTATAATCCATGTATTTTTAAGTTTAATAATGGATGGGGATATGGATATTAGTAGCTATGTAGGCATATATCACCAGATAGATGGGGTGAGGGATCCCATGATTCATGAAAACATATCTCTCCATATTGATGAAGAGAGGATTCTAATGATCCATGGAATACTATCATCATGTAATCTCATTGATCACAATAGGTGATCTTCCCCTAGATTCATCACCATAGAGCATGAACAATACAAACTAGAATAGGGAGATGAATGACTTTCCCCTATTGTTGGATTAAGAATCATTATACTAGTGGTGCTCCATAGTGGTGGGAACCTACAATGGAGAATTATATGTTATAGTGTGGTATTACAAATTCAAAATATCACATACCATCATGGTGTAGGGGTTTTTGTTACTGCCTTTTTGGGGAATAATTCCATTATGGTTAGTAGTGATAATTTGGCGGGGGTTCCCTTATCTGAATTATTTCATCAGTGACATTGAAGTTGAATTGTAGATTCTATTTATTCAAACCACCAATGTTTCTCATCCTTTAACAATAGTAGGTGAGGGTATTCACATCATTGATACCAATATTTGTGCATACCAATGCTTTTTTATCTAGTCATAGTTGAAGGAGAATAAATTTCACTTCAGGTTCACCATTTTTTTTTCTGATGCTTTCAAGTGGGGAACACATCTGGGTGATGATGCTCTTTATTTTCCCTCTTAGAGTGGTCTATATCCTAGTACAATTCATGTATCCTCTAGTGTGTTTTTCCCATATTTCCACTTTCTAATGTTTGATGACCTCTACCATAATGGTTGATGATAACAGATCAATGATGCAAACAAGATGATGGGATGTTTATTCCTCATCCATGTATTCCTCCTTGGATTTCATTTACTAGTTCGAGTTTCCCCCATATATTTGAGACATATTTGTGTATCTCATTCCCAGTCCCATATCAAGGTGGAAACTAATTATTTATGATACTTTTTATTGTGATAAGGATTCTACCTATGGTCTGAAATGATGGAGACTTAGGACATGTCAGGACAAGTTTGTACGTTGGTTTCATTGATCATTTGTAAAATTATTCCTCTTTTTGAGCTAATTAAATTCATATATGATTCATATTAGATGTAGAACCCATGTAGTCATGTTCCTATAATAGGGAAACTTTAACCAATGTCATAAGGAAACTAGGCCTAATTGCCTGAGGCATCTCATGTTTGTTGAATGAAGTAGATATTTAGATGCATTAGGAGGGATCGAAAGTTTAAGGTCTATTTGAGACACAATAAAATTATTATGGTTTTGTGGGTATATATTCATAGGTATATATTTTTATGGGTACATTGTTATAGGTTTAAAGTATTATGAAGGCTAATTCATGGGTTTAGTATATTCTACAGTCCTAATTGATATTTGTTTCCGACGATTTCGTTGGGGTGCGCGCATCCGTCTACCTGAGTACGTCAGACGCAGATTTTTTACCCCACATTCCCGCTTTCCAAAGTTGGGCGACATCCATTCCTTGTTCAAGGAAGTTTGCTCCTTGATCGAAACAGGATGATGGGATGTCGGTTCTTCCTTCTGTGGATTCCTCCTCGGAACTCGTTACCTAGTCCGGGTATCCCTCATAGATTTAATACGTTGTTCGTGAAAATCTTCTTGGATCCATATCTTCATGGACACCAGTTAATTATGATACTTCTTTCAGGACATTCCAAGGGGTCCGGTCAGGGCAACAACCTTCGGTTAGAGGAGTAGTTACGTTGGGGCATCACTGGCGTGTCTGGACGCTGGGGAATTAGCGTGTCTGTCTTCTGTCCCTTATGATAGGGATTCTTGAGGGCGCGGAAGCCCAAGGCATCCCACATAGAACGTGGGGAATCATATTCCATGGGCAAGTATCTGAGGATTTCCTCAGCTTCCCATGTTTAACACAGGGTATGCCGCAAGTTTAACGTCTAGTGGAGATGGATCGGACTGATCAGAACACTGACTAGAGTGGATCAGATGGAAGAACCCCCTGGAGGGAGCACCAATATTGGGGCCATCACATGGGCGGCTTCCCGAATGCTATGGAGGGGGATGGGGAATGAAGTGGCATGATCTCATCAGGATGTGGTAGCCCGGGTAAGAATCAAGATGGATGCATGGATGGGACCTAGAGGACGTGGAACCTCTGGGTTAGGGCATGAGCTTCCCGAGACACATA
Organism: Viscum album; assembly: GCA_963277665.1. NCBI lineage: Eukaryota > Viridiplantae > Streptophyta > Magnoliopsida > Santalales > Viscaceae > Viscum > Viscum album. Next base: position 620,455,280 of record OY728128.1, read on the forward strand.
GGCTCGAGAGAGAGGACAAGATGAGGCATGAGTGATGAGGCTTGAACCTCATGGATAACTCCTACATACCATTCCTTGAAATATATCAAAGACCTCGTAGTTCGGGATATGGGGCGGAGTCGGTGAGCTGACATGAATGAGGACCTTGGTCCAGGTGGATGGTGGGCTTGAACCTCAGGGAATCTTCCTACGTACTATGTCATGACATGGATCAAAGTCCCCATAGTTCGGGATGGATTGAGGCTTACACTCTAGGCTTCCCAGGGTGTTGGTGAACCGACGTGAATGGGGTCGTAATGACCGGGAGGTGGTATTGAACCTCGTGGAGGCTTCCTACGTACCATGCCTTGGCAAGGATCAAACACTTAGTTCAGGTGGTGTTAGTGAACCGACATGAAGGTGGACCTAAGGTCTGATGGATGATGGGATTGGACCTCGTGGAGGCTTCCTACATACCATGTATTGACATGGATCAATGTCCCCGTAGTTTGGGATGGTGTTGGGGATTACACTCTAGGCTGCCCAAGGTGTTGGGTTTTGAACCTCGTGGAGGCTTCCTACGTACCTTGCCTTAGCAAGGATCAAAGTCTCCATAGTTCAGGTGGTAAGGGTCTTGGCACACCGACACAGAGACGGTCGAGGCCAATGATTATTGGGCTTGAACCTCAGGGAGGCTTCCTACGTACCTTGCCTTATCAAGGATCAAAGTCCCTGTAGTTCGGGTATGAGGTTGGGGCTTACACTCTAGGCTACCCAAGGTGTTTGGTGAACCGACATGAAGGAGGTCAGAATGACCGGGTGGTGTGAATGAACCTCGTGGAGGCTTCCTATGTACCATGCCTTGACATGGATCAAAGACCATGTAGTTCATAAGGGGAATACAATTTAACGTCATGCGGGACGGGTATGGGGCTTACACTCTGAGGAAGCCCATGGTGTTTGGTGAACTGACGTGAATGGGGTCGGAACAACCAGGTGGGGGGCATGAACCTCATGGAGGGTTCCTACGTACCATGCCTTGACATGGATCAAAGACCACATAGTTCATAAGAGGAATACAATTTAACGTCATGCGGGATGGGGATGGTGTCAGGGTCGATGCTTACTCTAATCCCACGTGAGTCATGCTCGGTGTGAGAAACAAGAGGCAGCAAAGGCCAGACGACCACATCACGAAAGGTTTGTCCGTGGGAAGTGGAGTGGGTCTTATGCATGGAGTGTCCTAGGGAGAGAAAGATTATGACTTACTCCGGGATGGAGGCCCAAGGTGATAGAGCACAGTGAGAGAGGGACTTGGGACCAAAGAAAGGAGGATCCCCATTCCTTGTCACGCCCTATGATGACCTTGGGGACCGAAGATGAAAGGAGCATGGATGCTGCCTCCTGGAAGTAAAACTAGGGTCTTACACCAAGGTGGCTGCCCTTCCACCACAAAAAAACGCCACTCCCAGAAAAAGGATATCATCCCCGGTGGAGAAAAGGGGGCGTGGAGAATGACCAACGTGGGGGAAACCCACCTGCAAGGCACGGGGGGAGGTCACAGTTTAATATCATGTGATGAGGATGATTGTGCTTGGCAGTTTAACATCCTGTATCTTGAACGAGGTGGGTTTTCTCCTTACCCCTAGGACATACATAACCGGTACCATCTTCTCCTTGTGGGAGGGAAGGCATCGACAACGCCGTGGCGAGGGGGTGTCACGGAGCGAACCATTGAGGGGCCCACGTTAGCATGGCTATGCGAAGAAGCAATAGTCATTAGCATGCCTATGCGAATAATCATTAGGTGAAGCAACACAACAGGTGGTATCATCCAGGGGACATTGAATTCACATCTTGCGAACCTGAACGATTACACTGGAAAAGGATTTACCAAGCAGAGGGGTCCATAGGCAGGGGCCTTGTGAAGCTCTGTTTCTCCGCATGGTGGAGGGAACTTGTGAAGGGGTGTGCTTCGCGAAGTGGGGTGATTTGGACTAAGCATAGGGAAAAGGTGCATAAGGGGGGTGCTTCACAAAGTGGAAGGGAATTCGCGGAGCACTGCCTCGCGGAAGCAAAGGTGACTCACGATGCAAAGTGTCGTGAAGCAATGTTCTTCACGAAGTACAGTGACCCTGCCTTAGCATGTGGATCATGTGTACATGCAGGGTGTTTTGGAGAGCATAAACACTCCATGATGACCCGATTCCCCTTGGGGATTCCCTTCCTTCATGAAGGCCCTTAGGCTTCGCGAAAGGCATCCCTCTCAGAAGAGGGGTTCAAAACAAGACAAGGGGGAGGCACTTCGCGGAGCAGAAGTACCTCGCACAACTCATGGTTCACAGAGCAGAAGGATACTTCACGATTCAGGAGCTGGTAATCCGAAAGGTCAGATTGTACTTCTATTGGGCTCAAGGGGAGCCCAGTATTTATAGGCAAGAGGCATCGTGGAGCGGAGCGCACGCAGCACAAATAGGAACTTGGTTGCTTCGCGGTGGGTCACAAACGTCAAATGCGGTCGCAGAGTGGCCCACATCCTTGCTTCACAGTGGCCTCACAAATGTCAAATGCGATCGCAGAGCATCCCGACTCCTTGATTCGTGGCATCCGTGTGAATGTCAAATGCGGTTGCAGAGCGTCTTGCCTCATTGATTCATGGAGGCCACACGAACATCAAATGTGTTCGCAGAGCGTCCCACCTCCTCACTTCCCGGCAGCCACTGTGCTGGGGGGGCTCCGCGAAGTGGCTTCTCGAGGCAGTCTATGGGGCCTTCTTTGGGCCGCTTCCTTGTCCCGATTTTTGGCACCAACAAATCCCCCCCTCATACTTGGAGTTGTAGAGAGATCAAGGGTGGATGTCTGAGAAAAATCGCCAAAATCCTCAGCCGTTCACAGTGCTGACTCGCGAAGAGAGCTCACGAGGTGGATAGGGGACGCACCGGACGAGCGCGCCTTGAATCTCCGCACGAACTGGACACGCCGCGAATCTCCAAAGGTTATCACCTATAAATAAGAGGTGTGCCCTCTCTTTTTTCCTTTCCCTTCTCCGCAAATTTTTCTTCTTGCGCTCTCGATTCGCGAAGCTCTGCGTACTCCGCGAGTGTTCTCTGTGAATCGAGTCTTTGCAGCGCACAACGAGTCCTCGACTCTGTGTTTGTGCTCCGCGATCCGGCTTTCAACCCCTAGGAAATGCTCTGTGAACTGCCTTCGTGAGCGGACTTTGCGAACGTTCTTTGCGAACGATCTTCACGAACCAGCCAAAAAATGTCCAAGTTACAGAACTGAATGGCCCACCAAGAAGCTGACCAGGGGGTCTTTGCGGATGCCGCCCGGAGGGATAAAATGGAGAATAGTCTGGGGCTAAGAGAGTTAGTCTGGAGACACTCGGACCATAGTTCATTAGTGGAGCTATAGTCGGAGAGCCATAAGAACTAACCGATGTGTAGGAGGTTTCCCTTGTATGGATTCAGGCTTAGAGATGAAGTCTTCATCCCTGAAGCAGGTAGAGATGATCCGGATTACTGGTTCGGGAGCACGCCGCATCAGCACCGATGGTTCAGGGCACCCGATAGTCATGCCCAGGAGGACTTCACACCTGTCATTGCCGAATTCTTATACAATAATTTGAATAATGTCGACGGGAAGGCATTGAAGCTAGAGACTTCCCCTCCTCTGTTCCGAACCATCCTCAAGGCGGCACTGGGGAACTCGAAGAAGGGTTGGTCCGAGGAATGGGACATGTGCCAGGGAGGCAACTTTACAGACAATTGGGCTTGGGCCTACTGGGTAGGCATCTCGTGTGAGGATTTCAGAGCGGAGCTAATAAGGGTGGGCCTGAATGAGGTAGCTTGGTATTCCCAGTTCAATATCCACCAGCCGAAGCAACTAATGCAGGATCTATTGAGATGGTGGTCATCGGGGACCAATAACTTCCACCTGCATCATGGGGAGGTCGACATCAGCCTATGGGACGTGCATCAGATCTTGAGGGTCCCGATTCTGGGGGCGATGTATGACTAATTCCACCCAGCTATGGGTATATGGGAGGATCTAGAGCAGATGTTGCGTCTAGCGATGGCATTAATGGTGCTCGTGCTCAGGGAGGACAAGGAGGCCATGAGGGATGTCCACTTCAAGAATTGGTTCAATAATTTTATGAACTTCCCGGTAGACCTTCAGTTCTTGGTGAGACCTCGGACTTGCCCGAAGGGGGCCTAGAGTAAGGAAAACTCATACTTTCATCTGTTGAAGAATAGCCAGTGGAAGACCTGGGGGTTCGGTGTCAGCACTGAACAACAACCAATAGTCAGGCTGGTGACATTCATTGCAGCTCTCATCAGTGTTTGGATTCTGCCGGTGAGGGATACAAACATGGGAGTGCATCCAAGCACTTTCATCATGGCATCCACATTAGCGACATGAGGATGGGTCAACCTAGGGATCCCGATGCTCGCCAAGTTGTACAAAATGCTGTGGCACATCAGTGAGGGGAAAAGGCCACAGAGGGTATGTGGGCCATTCCATCTCCTGTACGGGTGGATGGCGGTACACATCAGGGGGATCTATGAGTATCTGAACCTCATCTCACCTCTATGGTCAAACTTCTATCCCTCAATCTTGAATTTTGTGGGGAGATTTCCGACTAAGCTGACCACACCATCGGTTCTGAAACGGGTGTGGAGGGTGGAGGAATTCAATTTCCACCCATTTCCGTTGCCGACGTGGGCATTCAATGATGACGAATGGGGGACAGAAGAGCATTGGGCCTATCTCATAGCCTTTCAAGGTGGAGTATTGGTGGCCAGGGTGGACCGCGAGCGTCTCTGCGATCCATACACCGCACACCGGTTTGCAAGGAAATTCTGGTGCCTACATCGGCTGACCCCGTAGGTCTACCTGGGGGTGCGCTACAAGGAGCACCCATGCGTGATGAGGAAGATGTGGCTCATGTTCACATAGGAATATGTGAAGATGTGGAATATACTGCCTCCACTGACCGTCTTCCTTGGGCTGGTAAAGGAATATGCCCAGAGCTGGGAGGTGGCCTATCCAGAGGAGATGCTAAAGTGGCCAACCATCCTGGTCGGTGAGGGTGAGCTTCCCCGATCCCGAGGCCAAGGCCGGAATGCGGTAAAGGCATCCCGCAATGGTGGGGCTGCAATAGCGGTGATGCCCACACCAGTTGAGGGGGGAGCAGTGGTAGCGGATCCGGTAGCGGCAGCGGAACCGGCGGTCCCAGGAGAATAGAGTCATCCAAAGGGGCAGCCACCGAAGGGATTCTGCAGGATTTCTACTCAGGCCTCGGGGAAACAGTTGCGCCATATTGACATGCCAAAGAATTCTATCTTTCGAGAGGCCTGGGACATCTGGGATTTCAACCGACAATTTCTCGGCCCATCTGAGTTATGGTAGCACCTTAACCACCTCGAGATAGACTTTCCGGGGATTGGCCCTATTAGATCTGGTTTTTTTGTATCCTTGGTATAGGCAGAGCAATACATAGCCGAGCTAGAAGACTTTATCCACTCCCGGGGTGCCCTGCACCCGATGAAATACCGAGTCAGGGTGTTGCTGGGTCATACGGTCCCTCTGCAACTTTCAGCTGCTGACCTGAGGGAGCGCTTACCTCTGCTGAAAGAATAAGATGAGTCCTCTTAGGGAGACGAGGCTGGTAGAGAGAGTCCACCGGAGGAGGGTGAAGTCGGTGATCAGTTCTCGGAACTTGAATATTTCGTGGAGTCCCTCAAGGTAAAATCCAAAGTTCCTTCTTTAGAGTCTGCCCTTAGGTTACTTTGGATTCCTTATCATCTTCTGCACTATGAAGGAGGACCTTTTACATAGACCTCATTCCCACCCCTCAGTGAGTGCCGACGTGGGACCTTCGAGATCAACAACTGTGGATGCCTCAACATCCGTGTATGGTGTGGCTAGGACACTTGAGGCGGCTCCCCCAAAGTCTCCAGACCAGCCAACCGTATACGGGGGGTCGCATCTCAGAGTTCCGATGACATCAGCCCAAGAGAGAGACCAGATATTTGACCTTTGTAAGTCTCCTCTACTGAATTTATGACTGCCATCCCCTGACCAAGTTAACTGAGATTCACGTCCCCCTTTTCTGGAGTGTACAGTCCTTCAATTGGCCTGGGCCGCTGCGGTGAAGTTGGTCGGGACATCTGGTAGCTCCTTTCCCAGAGGCATGCCAACGATCATGGAGGTGGACATCCGGCCTGACCGAACTGCACCACTCCCGATCGCTGGAGGGGGCACCAATGGGACCGCACCTGAGATTATTGAGGTGGGATCTGATAGTGATGATCAACTAGACAGTCCAGGACCCACCCTGCCTGATACAACGCTAGATGCAGACTCGGTTGAGGAGTTCCTAGGGGAATTCCCTATATACGAGCTTGCCAATCGCGCCGACTAAGACGATATGGCCTCTGATGAGGAGGACAACAACATTTTCTACCGCCAATAGTGGAATCTGATCACATGAATTATCAATAACACCCCCCATTATTTATGGTTGGATGAGATGGATAGACTTTGCTTGCGGCTACGCGAGCTGTGTGCTGGGGGAGTGGATGCCCAACACCCTCACATGCTCATCTGAGATCTTATGGAGGAAAAGATTCGTGAGTATGACCATGGCCTCAGTGTAGGCTGGAAGCGGAGGAAGGTGGTGAACATCAAGAGGCTCCAGGAGATCGAAAACAAGGTTGAACGGTTGCAGGCCCGGGCATATGAGCATTCCTCTTCTCTTGATGTGCAATCAGAGCTCGTTTCGAGACTGAAATCCCATTTGGCGGAGGCCGAAGAGGGAATGAAGTGAGCCTTTGAAGAGATGGCTATTATCCAGACTCATGTGGAGCGGGCTCGGGTCGCGGCCGGTGAATTGTGCCCTCTTGCTGTCGAGGAGGAGCGAGAGGTAAACAAGCGGCAGCAACTCCTGGACGCCACCAGCCGGAGGGTGGTGGAGCTGCAACGTACCATTGACGAGGTCAATCCGTCCATGGGGGGAGTCGACCCCAGTGTACTATAATGATTACAAACCCTTAAACATACTTTCATGCTTTGATTGTTTGAATGTCGTAGCATGCATGAGTTCTGTTGTTTACATTGGTTTACTACATCCTTGTGATGTTTGCGGAGCATCCATCGACCATTCCCTAAGATCATGTGGGTCGTGCTCGATGTGAGAAACAAGGGGTGGCCACCTTATCACCTTATCCAAATGTAGGAACGCAAACCAAGATTCGGGCATCCGGGGTCTGAACAATCAGTCTAGATTTCTGGGAGGAAATAGGAGAGACCTGGCTGGATAATGAAGCTCTCAGAACAGCCGAATTACCATTTCCCTAGAGTGATCTTGTGCACGAATGGGGCAATGCCAGGGGCGCTGAAATCGATCCAAACAGATGGGTATGGGAGGTGTGAACCACGAAACCAAGGATTCAGAACATTGTGGGGGTGGCATGAAAATAATGAATAACTTTTGACCGCATTCGAAAAACAGTATTCTTATTGTATTAGCCTGGAGTGGGGATAACAAATGAAAGCCGACCATTGACCATGTTTTAAACATGGGGCCTGACTCAAAATGTCATCTGTTAGTCTTCCGGAACGTTGGCCTAGCCAATAGGCAGGCCATAGACTGAGCATCCATACTGTTAGGGGGTTCCTCTAGACGTGAAAGAGGATGAGGGTCTGAATAAGGGGAATGCAAAGCGTGGAACGTGGAGTGATGGTTTGTTCGAACAGAATCCAACACTCTCGAAATTACGCCACTGTGGTGGAAGCACATTAGATGGATGAATCAGTATGATCATGGATCATCTGTTCTTTTAGGCAGGACCTCTCTGAAGAGGGAGCCATCACTTCCCAATGTCATCTTGGGGAATCCCGAACTTATTCAGGGAAAAGTTGTAGTTACATGGTTCCCCAGAAGGAGTCAGACCAGGGGCCAGAAATGAAGAGGAACAAGACTTATGATTCCTGGGGCTGGACCCTAGGTGAAATATCGGGGTGTCTCTACGTATCCCATGATGATGGGAATCAAGTTGTACGTAGTTCTGGAAGCACAGTTTAACATCATGCGGGATGATGAGAAGCCTGGTTGCACCGCTGCACATCCTACCAAAACTACTAAGCTCATGTGAGTCATGCTCAATGTGGGAAACAATAAGTAATGGTGGAATTCCCGACATAGGAAGGACCATGTTAGGGCAAAGGGACTCTCGGTGAATACCGACCCAATGATGCTAACCCGCCTATGTAGCGCACCTAGACGAGCAAAGATATAAAGCCGAGTATGTCAGAATTACACTTGAACATGAGGAAGTGGAAATGTGTGAATCATGACGCTTGAAATTTGGACAACAATGATGGTGGAGTGACGATGGAAGATAACTATTGACCGTGGCAGAAATGCAACATCCACATCACATTAGCCTGGAATGGGGATAGACAAATGAGGGCCGACCATTGACCATGCTCAAAACACGGGAACTGCCGAAAATGTCATCCGAGATCTTTAGGGATGTTGGACCAAAACGGCAGGGGAGCCCTTAGTCATAGCATCCATGCCATCCGGGGGTCGTTTTGGATGTGGAAGAGGATGAGGATCCAAATAGTGAGCTCACAAAGCTTGGACATGGAATGAGGGGAATTTCCCCATGAAAATTCCACACTTAGGGCTCTTTGTCAAAACGCATCTAAATACGACAACGAGACGTATTAGATAGAGTGATTCGAGTCCCTTCCCATAGGGAGATCTTAGTCTAGGGTCGTAGAACTCGGACCATGGATGGTAGGAAACGTGGGAGACACATGGTGGGGTAATTACAAATACCCGATGTGAGTGGGACCATGGGGCTTCGACCACCATGTGTTCCCTTGGAAGGTTTTAGGTTGAGGGACCGAAAACGAGAGTTAAGCTAGGCCTGAGACAAAGTGCACAGACATTTCTACGTACCCCCTAAGTATGGGGATCAAGCTACACGTAGTTCATGAGGTGGGATGGTAAGGTACCAGTTCCAGGGATAAAGGGGCGTGCGGACATGGCCCTCTCACCAAGAGATGCGGTATTTGATAAATCTAGTTTTTCCTTTAAGGTGAGTGGTTGTTTTTGTGAAGCGATAGGCCTAGGGTAGCAGGCCCTGGCATCGCCACAAGAATCAGCTATAGTAGGCGTTGAAAAATGGTATGGTGTGTGCCCAATACCAAACATAGTGTCCCCTTGAGTGAGTACATCACGATACAGTTCCGTTTTTCGTCGTGTGGCTAGGATGATAATGTCACAGTTTAGGGTCATGTGATAGGACCGGGTGGAATAGTTTAAAGTCATATGGCTTAGACATGAAGGAATGTGCACGACGTGGTACAACGTACCCGACGTGAATGTGGACATAATCCTACACTACACTATATGAAATTCTGAGAAAGGAGCCTTAGGCCAAGGGGCCTACATAGAGGTAAAAGGGCAAGGGGCAGAAGAAACTAGCTCCCGACTGAGATGGACTCGAAAATGAGACGTCTGGGTGGTCCTACGTATCCCATAAGGATGGGAATCAAGCCACATGTAGTTCTATACGAGATCTTAGTTTATGGTCTTAGAGCTCAGACCATGGATGAGTGAAAATCCTCTAAGTAAGTGCAGACCTCAACCCGATCCCTAAGCCCACGTGAGTCAAACTTGGTGTGGGAAACAAGGGAGGAAGATGTTTATTGCAATACTGGGAACACACGCCAAAGGGAAATCGGTGTGGATCCCCGAATGACACCCCTATTACAACTTTGGTCCTCCTAACGCGCGAATGCGCACTGAGGAATAGTACCAAGAGTTTTGAAGTTCTACTTGGACATGATGAGATGGGGAAGAATGTGAATCATGTAACCGGCATTTTGGGCTTAATGGGGTTGGTGTGGCGATGAAGGATAACTATTAACCATGTTCGAAACACAGTATCCAGATCGCGTTATCCTGAAAGGGGAACAACAAATGAGCATCAACCGCTAACCATATTTTCAATGCGGGATTTGTATCGGCTTGTTGTCCACGACCCTTGAGGATGTTGGCCTGTAATGGTAGGAGGGCCCTTAGGCCTTGCATCCACACCATTCAGGGGGCCTTCCGGGTGTGAAATTTGATGGAATCCCTAATGAAGGGGAACACAATTCCTAAAAACTGGTGGAAACATGTCTGAGCAGGGTCCAACATTCTAGGTACTAAACCAGAGTACCCTTAGGCACACTGATGAATAGATGAAGAGGGTCGTCGAGGGTGCTCAACTTGAGAGTAACTGATTTAAATGGAAGATTATATAGTGAGGGGATAGATAAATCCTAGGAGGGAGAGGTACATGGCATGGTTGTTATAGGTCTGACATGAATGAGGACATAATCCCATGCCATGCCATATACTCCCCTCCCCAGGGAAGGGTAGGCCAAGGGGCCAAGATGAAATGGAGATTTCTGGGAGATGGGGCTGGACCCGAAGTCTAGACATTCAGGTGGTCCTATGTATCCCATAATTATGGGAATCAAGACATACATAGTTCTTAAAGGTACACGGTGGTATGATACCCTAATGAGGGGGGTGTATGGAATGTTGAATAACCCGACGTGAATGAGGACATAGTCCTATACCACTCCATACACTTCGGGTAAGAACTTGGACCAGGGCCCACGGAGGCCAAGGGGCCTGAGGCTAGGCCATGGTTAGGAAAGCATGAACAGTTTTTAGTTTAACGTCTTATAGTGAGGATGAGGGACGGGGCCCGAGAAGGCCAAGGGGCCTAAGGCTGGGCCTCGGTCTGGAAGGCCCGACCAGTTTGCAGTTTAACTTCTTACAGTGAGGATGAGGGTCAGGGGCCTGAGAAGGCCAAGGGGCCTAATGCTGGGCCTCGGTCAGGAAGGCCTGACCAGTTTGAAGTTTCACATCTTACAGTGAGGATGAGGGGGAGGATATAGTGTCTTATCTGGGGATGTGTACGACACGGTGAGTAACCTGACGTGAATGAGGACATAATCCTATACCACGCCGTGCAATCCCAGAAGAGAGAACCCGGGTCGGGGGCCCGAAAAGGCCAAGGGTCCTGAGGCTGGGCCTTGGATGGGAAGGCCATATGCCCTCTTGTATAGTTACTGCCTCATCACAGCTCCTAATCCCATGTGAGCGGTGCTCGGTGTGGGAAACAAGGAGTCAGTCTCATCTCTCCCCGTCAAACATGGCGTAATAGTTGGCATCAACCAGAGGGAGTTCATCACTTGGAGAAACAACGGGGTAAAATGAACCACTACACTCAATGTTTGGGACATCTTGGGGTGGTCCTAATGATCCAGGACAGCTGTTGACCATGTTCAAAACATAGCTTCCCTATAGTTACCTGAAATGGGATTAACGAATGAGCATCAACCACTGACCATATTCGAAACGCTAGACTTGTATCAGCTTGTTGTTCAACATCCTCGAGGGTGTTGGCCTGAAGTGGTAAGAGAGCCCTTAGGCCTAGCATCCATACCATTCAGGGGCCCTTCCATATGGGGAAGGTGATGGATTCACAATCAAAGGAGTGGGTGCAGCATAGTTGTACCCATCTCTAAAAGAGGCGAATGTCTCTAGGGAGAGGGATGTATGGCCGTATCGAGGTTATATCGATGTGAATTGGGGAAAAAATCTATACCTCACCATATTTCTTGACCTGGGGGGAAGATTATGGCATTTGGGTTGGGCCAATAGATGAAATGTCTGTGCATTCCTACATATCCCATACGGATGGGAATTAAGCCATACGTAGTTCTCAAAATGTAGTGTAACGTCATGTAGGACTATGCGCAGTTTAAATTCATGCAAGACTAAATAGTTTAAGGTCATGCGGGACCGGCATGTAGTTTAGGGTCATGCAGGACCTTCCAGTTTAAGGTCTTGTAGGATCATTAGGCTCAGGCAATGTATTGCTTGAGGAACTAGGCATTGGTGGGAGGAGTTATACGCTCACCATCCATGGTCACAAAGGAGTATGCTCTATTGGGGTAAACCCTATGGACTATGTAAGGTCCTTCCCATTTGGGCTCCAACTTGGGTGGTTTCCTGCCAAGGATCATTGGTGCTCGGAGGGCCAATACCAGGTTGCCTTGTAGAAAACATCGGAGGCAAACCTTCTTGTTGAAGGCTCTAACTATCTTATTCTGATGCCTTTCTAGATTGTGTAGGGCACAAATCCTATTCTCGTCAAGTGATTCCAATTCAGCCAGAATAATTTCGGCCACCTTATCTGGCACCTGCTGGTCATAGACTGTAGTGTGTAACGATGGCAGCTGGATCGTGATGGGCAGGACGACCTTGGCCCCATACACCAGGGAATATGGGGTCACCCGGGTGGAATTGCAAGTCATCATCCGATAAGCCCAGAGGGAATTAGGGAGCTTGTCTAGCCAACTCTTCTTGCTCTGGACAACCATTTTCTGAAAAATGTTACAGAGGGTTTTTTTGAACTCCTCGATCTTCCCATTTTCCTGCGCGTGATAGCGAGAGGTATGGTTCAAGCAGATATTGTACTTGGCGTAGAATTTCTTCAGATCAGTTGCTTGAAAGTTGGTACCGTTATCGGTGAGGACATCGTGAGAGACTCCAAACTAGTGAATGATATTGGAGATCACGAAGTCAACGATAGAGCGGGATTTGACCTCCTTGAGCGGAACTGCTTATGACCACTTGGAAAAGAAATCTGTGGCGGTCAGGATGAACCTGCATTGGCGAGCTGTCGCCGGTGGGTATGGTCCCATGACATCGAGTCCCCACACCACAAACAGACAAGAGTACTTGGTGGAGTGGAGAGGTTCTGGAGGCCAATGCATGAAGTTATCGTGGGTTTGGCATGCATGAAATCTTTTGGAAAACTTGATACAATAATGGATCATAGAGGGCCAGAAGTACCCTAGTCTCTGGATCTAATGGGACAGCTTTGGCCCAGCCTGATGGGCACCACAGGAACTGGCATGAACCTCCTGCATGACCTGATAAATCTCGACTCCTTGGATGCATCAGAGGAGAACACCATAGAAACTGTGCTTTTAGAGGATCTGCTCATGACTGGGACCACTCTGGAGGGTAAACTGCAGTGTGCGGTGACGAATTCACTCACGCTCGGCCCGATCAGCTGGGGGGAAACCATTTTGGAGATACTCAAAAAAAAGGGGCTCTCCAGTCGAGGTTTGCTTCAACCACTACATCTGAATAACCTAGGGGTCATGATGTGGAGGATCCAGTGGTAAGATTGCTTACCTGCAGGCCGTCGTCATCCTATGTGATGATGAGGGGTAATGACTCTCTGGTGTGCCACATGTATAATCATATCATCCTGCTCGGGCGCTACAAGTGATGCAGCTATCTTGGCCAAAGCGTCTGCTTGACCATTCTGTGACCGAGGGAAATGGGTGACCTCCGGCCGAGAAGGGAACTGGGCCATTAGCTGGAGGGTGCGCTCCAACAATGGTATGAGCTCAATCTTTCTGACAACGTATCTACCGTTGACTTTCTTGATGACTAGCTTGGAATCCCTTTTCACATGAAAATGCGGCACATCGATCTCGAGGGCCAGCTCGAGGCCAGTGATAAGATCTTGATACTCTGCCTCATTGTTGGTGCAGCCTTCTGACAAAAGGAATGAGTACGGCATAATGGATTGCACCGGGGTAATGAAGACGACACCCAGGCCTACTCTATTGAGATGAGGATCGTTGAGACTCCTATAGGTGGGGCTCTGTGAGGCACCATAAAAGTGCATCTTCCAACATGGGACGACACGATCTATCAGGAGTATTTCCTCGTCGGTAAAATCCAAGTCCATGGACTGGTCCGCGGGCATTGGATGGGCAGCTAGGAAGTCTGCCAATGACTGTCCCTTGATGGCCTTCTGGGGAACGAACCTGATGTCGAACTGCTGGAGGATTATTGCCCACTATTCTAGATGGCCAGTCAACATGGGGTGATTCAGAATATACTTTAGTGGGTCTACCCAAGAGACTAGCTGTACCTCATGGTGCTGTAGGTAATGTCACAACTTCTACACAGCAAATACGAGCGCAAGGAAACTCTTCTTGATGGAGGAGTATCTGGTCATTGTATAGAGGAGCATGTGGCTGAGGTAGTAGAGACTGTTCTCTGTCCCCTCATTGTTCTTCTGAGTGAGAAGGGCATCGATAGATCATTCCAGGGAAGTCAGGTACATGATTAGTGGATTTTCAGAGATGGGTGGCATCAATACCAGAGGTTGGAGCAAATACTGCTTAATTTCCTCTAACGCGGTCTGGCACTTTTCGTCCCATTCATCGGCAGAGCCTTTCCACATTAGTTGAGAAAAGGGCTTACACTTTCCAGCCAGATTCGCAATGAATCGGCGTATGTAGGATAAGTGTCCTTGGAGACCTCGAAGCTCCCGAATATTACTCAGGGGAGGAATCTGACTAATGGACTTGATCTTCTCAGGGTTGATCTTGATGCCCCAGTACTTGAAAACAAAGCAAAGGAACTTTCCAGAGGTGACCCCAAAATCACACTTCAATGGGTTCATCTTCAGACAACGGGAACGGAGGAAGCCGAACACTTTCTCAAGATCCTTGATATGTTCCTGACACTGGCGATATTTGACTACCATATCATCCACATAGCACTCTACCAATTTCCCAAGGATTTTCATGAATATGTGATGCATGGCCCGCTGATAGGTGGCACCTACATTATTTAGGCCAAAGGGAATAACCCAGTAACAGAAAGTACCCTAGGGATCCCTGAAAGATGTGGACTCTTCATCCTTGAGGGCCTTCTAGATCTGGTTATATCCAAAGTACCCATCCATGAAGGAGAGGTCTTAGAACCTATCCATAGAATCGATTAACAATTCTGTCACTGGAAGGGTAAAATAATCCTTCGGACAATGGCGGTTGAGATCACGAAAGTCGATACAGACTCTGATTTGTCAGTTCTTCTTCCTGACTGGCATGATGTTGGCTAGCCACTTGGGGTACTGGACCTCCTTGACGAATTTGGATTTGATGAGCTTGTCAACCTCAGCCTTGACCATGGCATCATGAGAAGGGTGCATATTTCTGGGAGGCTTCTTGAACCCGTGATGGTTTGTCGGGAGACCGAGGCGGTGGACGGCTACCTGAGGATCTAGTCCTGCCATCTCATCATAGCTCTAGGAAAACACATCCCAGTGCTATTTAAGGAAGTACACGTACCTATGCTTCTCCTCGAGGGACATGGTGGAAATAATCAACGTGGGTCTCGGATCTGACTCACTAACAAGGTTCACCTGTACTAGTTCACCGACCGTGGCAGAGACACCTTCTTCAAAGGTGGGGGGTGGGAGTCCTCCAAATCCTCTTCTTCGCCTATAGAGGAGGGATTCCCAGTGGGTGAGGCTTTCCCTGGGTAAGAGGAACCTGATAGGAGGCTGGTACTAGCCTAGATAGCAGTGGACATCATATCAGGAGATTCACATGTCGTTGAGACCATAACGATGAAGGCAGTCGATCCGATCCCATCTGGCCTTCAGCCCAAGGGGCCACACTTGATGATATCAAAGCAGTAGTGGCACGTCAGATTGAGCTGGTTAATCCCATCCTGGTGAAACAGACATGTATGACATACTGTCGTTTCCATGGGGCGTACATCCCGGTATCGTATGGGGGTAGGAGGTTCTGGGATCACCTGATCCTAGTTTGTGTAGGAGTACAATGTGATTTCCCTCTGTCGCTTGGACTTGGGAATATGCCTTCCTCTTGTACAAAAGACATCAAAGAATTTCCCCATTTCAAGGGTCGTGACCTCCAATCGATTGATTGGGAAGATGTAGGCATCATCCAGACCTGCCCAGGGGTCACTTGTAATCGGGGCGGGCTCAACCTCATTTTCCAGAATCTGCTTATCCTTGCTCTTGTAAAAGTCAGTGTCTAGATAACGGGATTCACAAGAGGTGAAAGGAGATGCATCACCTTGGATTATTCCCACTCGACCATT
This sequence comes from Viscum album, assembly GCA_963277665.1. Classification (NCBI taxonomy): domain Eukaryota; kingdom Viridiplantae; phylum Streptophyta; class Magnoliopsida; order Santalales; family Viscaceae; genus Viscum; species Viscum album. The sequence continues at coordinate 620,471,283 of OY728128.1, forward strand.
AAGGATGTAATTGAGGCATTGGTGATACGATGAAGGGATCTCTGCATGGAGGTGGAGCCATGGCCTACCCATCAATGCATTGTACGCGATGTCCTGGGAGACGACCAGAAATTCAGTACTGGAAACTAGGCCACCAAACTGGGTCTTCAGAAGGATCTTGCCAGCCGGGTTTTGATCCTTCCTATCATATTCCTGGATCCTTAAATTGGAGGGAGTCAGGTCATCCTCAGATAACCCCAGCTTCTGCAGCGTCCGTGTCGAGATAAGGTTGATCCCAGAGCCGGTGTTAACGAGACATCAGTGAACTTCCATGCCGTTAAATTGGCCGGTGATATACAGTAGACGGATGTTCCCCTGTATGGGGTATCCTTCATCCTCTCTAGAGAATGAAATGATGGTCTGACATTTGGCGTTCTCAACTACTTCAACATGGAATGCTTCTGCAGCTACTATCTCCGTCTCAAACTAGAGGGGGATTCTTAAAGCCTCAGCGAGGGCTTCACACATATCTGAAGATAGGAGGAGGGATTTGAGGATGGAAAGCCTCGATGGGATGCTGGCGAGGTTCTTGATAACATCATACTTCTACGACATGTGTGAACTTCTTCTTTCAGGAGGTCGCTCTATGATTGGAGGCATGGCGGGCCCTGCCGGCTGGACCGACGGCTGACTGGTGCTGGGCATATCCCGCTACCCACTAGTTGAATACTGAAGTGTAGCTGTCGGATGAGGTTCAAATGACTGAGATCGGCCTATAGCGAGGCAAAGATGGTCACGGAATGGCCAAAGTGGCTCTGCCTGATCTAGTAGCACAAACGTTGGTGGAGGCGGTCCTGATGACACCAGATGAAGAGGCTGTGAGTGCTGAGCTCTGCACTGGGCCTATTGTCTGGTGTCAGTGGCATGCATGGCCTGGATGAAGGTGCTGACTGATGTGCCTCAACGACCCATATAGTCACGGCTTCGCCGATGTTGGTGTCGGTTGGGGATGTTGGGGAGGTTCGCCTGGCGCTGCCCCTTGTCGGGAGTCATATAGGTGTTTACCAACTCAACGGTGTTAACCGAAGCGTACCCTTGACTATCACTCGAATAATCATCCACCATTGGGAAGATTCTAGGGGGAATCCCCATCTACAGGTGCATAAAGTCACTAAGAGTGCGGGGCGACGACAGCACTGGCGGGACATGTTGCTTTTTCATTCACCACTGATGCCTGCTCTTCTGGGAAGAGGCCAATTGAGATGATGATACAGAAGTGGTGTCCACAGCTTCTGAAGGCCCCGACTGATTTAGGTGTGCCCAGATGATGCCATGGGCACGAGAGACCATCTTGCGAGCCATCCAGTTGTTATAATTCGGGGACCCATGGTCACAAACCTGCTGCCACTCGCCTTCGCCATCGCTACTGCTATCTGACCTCACAAAGACACCTACTACTTGTGTCGGGGCCGAGCCCAGCCTGACTATGTTTTTATTGACCTGGACTTGGAGCCAGTCCTTAAATACATATAACTGCTTGAGGGTGTTCCCTAGAATCTGATGATAGGGGTAGTAGTTGGGGCGATCAGTGAGATTCACCTCTGTCGGCCTTCTGTACTCAGGAAAGCGTACAATCCCCTGCTCTAAGGTGCTACAGAAGTAACTGGGGAACTGATTCTCACTGAATGAGTAATTCTAGTTCCTTCTTTCTAGATAGGGAGCCCTTGGAGCCTGGCCCTGACGAGGATCCGAAGGGGCCTGTCGAGGAGGTGGACCCTGATTGTCCCGCCTGGATGGTGGCGGCGCATTACGTAGGGGTGCACTGCTTTTTATGAGGACGCTGCAGAGTTGGAGGCTATGCCTGAGGGGGAGGGCCTCTGTGAGGCTATGAGGCTGGTTATACTGGTAACAATTCTAGTTGCCTAGGGGCTTCTATTTGGGCCACCGTGGTGGGCTTAGATCTATAAGCTCTCCTTACTGGGATTATAGGGGGCAACGGACGTGCCTACCTGGCCTGTTGCAGGGCTTCCTCAAGGTGATGGGCCTTGTATGAAAAGTCTTAGAACCCTCCAGGATAGTTCTGAGTGATCAGGGAGGGAACCAGTCCCCTCTTGACATTCCCCACGTAAATTTTCAGTAATTTTTCTTGAGTCAGTGGCATGTCAAGGGAGTATGTGAGCCCCTTCCACCGGGAGATAAAGACCACGACTCGTTCTTCATGCCTTTTTTTCACTTAAAGTGGTCTAAGATGCTGGTCTTCTAGGTGGTAGAGCTGAACTGGTAGAGGAAATACCTGTGAAGGTCCTCCCAGCTGGTCACGAATCCTATGGGTAGCTGGCTGTACTAGACAAATACTAGCCCCTCCAGTGTCTGAACAAAACAGCGGAGCTTGGTGGCCTCCTACTGCGCCGGAGTCCCCATCATGGGCCCACACCATGAGTTGAAGTGGGATAGATGCTGCGAAGGATCCCCCATCCCATTAAAGGGGGAGAATGTGGGATTCTCGAAACCCGGAGGCACTGGCATATCATCCACCCATGCTGGATATGACTTTCCATCTGGTGGAATTGCCACCTGCCATATTTCCAATGCCTCAATGCGGGCTATGAGTGCCACCATAGGATCATACAGATGGGGGTCCCTGTCTTTATGGGGATCCCTAACCATGAGTACATTTACGGGTTCTTCAACACGGTAGACAGGTTCAGCGGCTCATGGAGTGACTGGTGGAGCGGCCTGCGGGGTAGCTGGGGGAACCCGGGTCAGATTCCTTGGATTGTCACACTGTTCAGGAGGGTTTGGTGAGACATACCATACCCTCTTTCCATGAGTTCCGGCTTCAGCCCTGTCCACAGGAGCAGAATGATCAGGGTTTCTTGGAGGCATCTCGCCGGGGGAGGGGGGGGGGGTTGTTCCTACCCCTGTTGCCCTGTCCTAGGATCCCCGTAGTCAGGTCATCGCTCTACAGTGTATTCATCTAGGAGTTTGTCGACCAATATCTTTTTCTTATCATGTTGCTGGTGCAACGTGGCCTTCTCAGGGTCCTCCCTTGTCTTATGCACTGAGGCGGATGGGTCAGAGTGCTTGAAAGCTCTGACATGCTCTTTGCCCTTACTGGTATTCCTGCCGAGTACCAACAACTCGGTGGGAACAGGGAGACCAAGTAGGTTCCTCTAGTGATGAGCAATCCTCCTAGATGGGTCCAATAGTGGCGGTACACCCTCAGGGGGTAAGTCACCATCGAGAAACTCTATCTCGTCCTCTTTTTCCACTACGTCATCCATGTGGACCGTGACCCTTCCTGGGGGCATGTCCCCAATATCGCATAGCGAGTCGGGTTGCCGCCAGATAGGGCTGAAGAGGAGGGAAACATACTAACCCCATCCATGGATTTTCATGTGGGGTGTATCCTCCCTGATAATTTTTTGGAGTACCTTGATACTCTGAACACATTGCTGCTGGAGGGCCTCACAGCGACCTGGTAACTCAGGGAGCTGGGCCACAGGGAGTGCGGCCAGATTGACTAGACGACACTGCTCACTGATGTCTTCAAAATGCGTTTGGATCCTTGGATATACCACTCACTAATGATGGAGACTGAAATGATTTGCCTAGAGGGTTTTACAGAAACACTCAACTTCCTCTAGGGTGAGGGACTCGGGTATGCAGAAATCTTGCGCTGCCACGGGCCAGAACTCCTCGAGGAAGCGGTCTACCACAAGGATGTTCCAGAAGATCCTCACCTCAAATTCAGGTTCTAGACCTTTATTTACCCACTCGTCAACTAGGGGTGGTTGAGGAACAAGCAGCGGTACTAAGGCAGACCGCTGGGATGACAGGTCGGCCAGTGGGGAATAAGGCGAACAGGCTGACTGACCGCCGATTCTCGGGCTGTCCTCCGAGGAGTGTAGCGACCTGGCTGCTACGTTGTGATAGGAGGGACTGATGGATACCATTCCTGGCCTAGGGTCCAGGGCTACTGGTGGTGGGTCGTGCTGCTGCTCGCCCGCCAATGGTACCCATAATAGCTCCCTGTTATCTTTTGTGGAGGTAGAGAGCACATCCAGGGATGATGGTGGTGACTGCACGACCATAACCTACGGGGTTGCCAGATTTTCATCCTCTTGTATAAACCTGTGGAGGGATGCAGGAATCCTATGGACCTCGTATTCCGGGAGCACCAGGCTAATGTGCCTTGTCCTTGCCACGACCTTTGACTCAGATGAGCGAGGGGAGGGTTCTTGCGCTGAGTGACACTCTGCTTCAGATTCTGAGAAGTAGACTAGTTTTATCTCCATCTGTTCCCTCCTAGGATTCTTCTTGTGGTGGTGAAGACCCGCCTTCCTGCCCCTGGGTGGTTCCTTGGGATAGGGCTGATTTCTGACATGCGGTCCTTCGGCCACACTAGTGCTAGGGCGGAGAGGGTTTCCACCCGAGAAATCCGGGGTACAAGGAGCACCAAGAAAAATGTCAAAGGGGACATGGGGAGGACCTCCCTGAATAGCACCAGAGCTGGAAAATCCTCTGCTGGATCTGGAGGGAGCATGCGGAGGACCTCCATGCTTGGTGCGGGTGTAGTGAGGATGGACTTCACCCCTCAAGTTGTCGGGGCGAGGAGGACCTTCACTAGCTGCAGAGAGGACGTAGGGAGGATCCCCATGTTGTAGAGGGACCAGATGGGTAATTTCTCCATGTCGACAGTCGGGGGCAGGAGGAAGGACCCCATAACTAGTGTGATGGGCACGGGAAAGGCTTCCGTGCCGAGCATCACCGCCATGGGGCAGACCTTCATTCAGATCGGGGGTAGCATGGGGCAGACCTCCATACCGAGCCTCAGAGTGGGGAAGGACCACGCTCTGTGTGGTATTGGTGAGGGGAGGACCTCTGTACAGGGTGGCATCGCTGCAGGTTGGTTCACGGCGACCCCTGCTCATGCCTGTGACCAGGAGAGTCGACCTAGTCTGCCCGTGGGGCGGTTGGGGCCTCAATCCTGGTTGGGCATATAAGTGCCCTTGCTCAGTGTGTGCAGGGACTTGATGATATGCATTGGCGGTGGCTCGGTCCACAGTAGTCATCAACGTTGACGCCCCTTGGCGGGCATCCTCAGCTCATGCCCGACGCTGGCGTCGGGTCGGACGAGCCGGTGCTAGTGGTGTAGGTGCATAGCTTACCTGCTCCTCCGAAAAGGCCGGGCGGCGGTGCTGATGTGACTAGGTGGGGGCCCTTTCTAGGAGCCCCGGGATTGAGACTCTGACCAGGTTGGGCCGGGCGTTGCCCACCTCATCAGCGTAAGGTAGGGAGTCATCAAAGAACTCCAGAGACAGGCTCCCGAAATGATTGAGTGTTCGGGTGGGGAGCAGTAGCTCCCTGCGTAGCCCTCGTGGGCGACGTTGACGGCGGGGCCTAGATACCTATAGGTCCAGGCGGTCTATATCCTAGGTTGGGATTATGTCCTCCTCCTTGTAACAATGTAAAAGGTCATTAATTACCCTTCATTGGATAATTTCCGATGGGGAGATGGGGAGTGGACGCCCCACGGTCGTGGACACAGAGGCCGTCAGGGAAGCGGTGAAGCCACGCGGAGTGGCTGTGCTGGTGCTTCCCCTTACCCTGTGTAGACGGGCGGGTGGTGATCACATTCCTGCCGCAACAACCTGATTTCTGACAAGCAGAGAGATGAACTCGTCATTGTTAGAAGAAAAGGAATCAACGACCAATTCCCCAGTGCCGTCCCGTCTCCCGTGATCAATAAGAGGGATCCACTCTAACAACGTCGCAGAACAGAATTTCAAACGTTCTACTACCCCAACTTCTGGTGAGTTTCACGCCAGGTCCGCTATTTTCTTAGTGGGACCCAAAGTCGGATAGCTGGATCCGGTGACACGTCCATCCATTTATGCCCCGAGTGCTACTAATCTCCATATTGAGGAGAATAAATTCATTTTAGGTTCACCATTTTTGTTTCCGATGCTTTCTCCGGGGCATCCACATCCTTCTACTTGAGTACGACAGACACAACTTTTTTACCCCGCATTCCCACTTTCCAAAGGCAGGCGACATCCGTTCCTAGTTCAGGGATGTTTTCTCCTTGATCGAAACAAGATAATGGGATGTTGATTCTTCCTTCTATGGATTCCTCCTCGGAAATCGATACCTAGTCCGGGTCACCCTCATTGATTTAATAAATTGTTCGTGAAACTCTTCCTGATGCCATATCTTCATGAACACCAGTTAATTACGCTGCCTCTTTCAGGAAATTCCAAGGGGTCCGGTCAGGGCAGAAACCTTCAGTTAGGGGAGTAGTCACGTTGGGGCATCACTGGCGTGTCTGGACACTGGGGAATTGGTGTGTCTATCTTCTATCCCTTGTTATAGGGCTTCTCAAGGGTACAGAATCCCGATGCATCCCACATAGAATGCAGGGAATCATATGCCATGGGCATGTATTTGAGGTTTTCCTCATATTACCATGTTTAATACAGGGTATGCCACAAGTTTAACGTCCAACGGAGATGGATCGGGCTGATCCGAACACTGACTTGAGTGGATCATATGGAAGAACCCCCTGGAGGGAACAACGATATTGGGTCCAGCATGTGGGTAGCTTCCCAAATGCTGTGGAGGGGGATGGGGAATGAAGTGGCATGATCTCACCGGGATGTGGCGGCCCAGGTAAGAATCAGGATGGATGCATGGATGGGACCCAAAGGAAGTGGAACCTCCGGGTTAGGGCATGAGCTTCTCTTGACACATAGGCTCGAGGGAGAGGTCAGGATGAGGCATGAGTGATGGGGCTTGAACCTCGTGGAGTCCTCCTATGTACCATGACTTGACATGGATCAAAGACCTCATAATTCGGGATATGGGGCGGAGTCGGTGAGCCGATGTGAATGAGGACCTTGGTCCAGGAGGATGGTGGGATTGAACCTCAGGGAGGCTCCCTATGTACCATGTCTTGACATGGATCAATGTCCCCATAGTTCATGATGGATTTGGGATTACACTCTAGGCTGCCCAGGGTTTTGGTGAACCGATGTGAATGGGGTCAGAACAACCGAGTGGTGGTCTTGAACCTCGGGGAGGCTTCCTACGTACCATTCCTTGACAAGGATCAAAGGCCACGTAGTTCAAGTGGTGTCGGTGAACCGACGTGAAGGTGGACCTGGGGTCTGATGGATGGTGGGATTGAACCTCATGGAAGCTTCCTACATTCCATGTCTTGACATGGATCAAAGTCCCCATAGTTCGGGATGGTGTTGGGGCTTACACTCTAGGCTGCCCAAGGTGTTGGGTCTTGAACCTCGTGGAGGATAACTACGTACCTTTCCCTATAAAGGATCAAATTACCCATAGTTCAGATTTCAAGGAGCTTGTTACACTGACACAGAGATGGTCAGGGCCAATTATTTTTGGGCTTGAAACTTAGGGAGGCTTCCTATGTACCTTGCCTAATCAAAGTCCCCGTAGTTCAGGTATGAGGCTGGGGATTACACTCTAGGCTACCCAAGGTGTTTGGTGAACCGACGTGAAGGAGGTTGGAATGACCGAGTGGTGGGCTTGAACCTCATGGAGGTTTCCTATGTACCATGCCATGACATGGATCAAAGAACACATAGTTCATAAGGGGAATACAGTTTAACGTCATGTGAGACTGGTATGGGGCTTACACTCTGAGGCGGACCATGGTGTTTGGTGAACCGACGTGAATGGGGTCAGAACAACCGGGTGGTGGGCTTGAACCTCGTGGAGGCTTCCTACATACCATTCCTTGACATGGATCAAAGACCACATAGTTCAGAAGGAGAATATAGTTTAACATCATGCGGGACGGGGATGGTGTCGGGGTCGATTCTTACTCTAATCCCACAAGAGTCATGATCGGTGTGAGAAACAAGAGGTAGAAAAGGCCTGATGACCACATCGTGAAAGGTGCCATGGGAAGTAGAGTGGGTCTTACGCATGGAGTAGCCCAGGGAGAGAAAGATTGGGACTTACTCTAGCATGGAGGCCCCAGGAGACCGAGCACAGCGGGAGAGGGACTTGGGACCGAATAAAGGAGGAGCCCCATTCCTTATCACGCCCTCCGCTGGCCTTGGGGACTGAAGATGAAAGGAGGAGCAGGTATGGTGCCTCCTGGAAGGAAAAATAGGGGCTTACACCAAGGTTTTTGCCCTTCCCCCATGGATAAATGCCGCTCCCAGAAGGAGGATATCATCCCCTGTGGAGACCAGGGGGCATGGAGAATGTCCAAGGTGGGGGCACCCCGTGTGAGAGTCATGGGGGGAGCTCACAATTTAACGTCATGTGCTGAGGATGATGGTTCTTGGCAGTTTAACGTCCTGCAGCTTGGATGAGGTGGGTTTTCTCCGGAACCCTATGACTTACATAACCGGTAACCTCTGCTCCTTATGGGAGGGAAGGCATCAGAAATGCCGTGGCGAGGGGGTGTCACAGAGCAAACCATCGAGGGGCCCACATTAGCGTGGCTATGTGAAGAAGCAATAGCTATTAGCGTGCCTATACGAAGAAGCATTAGGTGAAGAAACGCAATGGGCGATATTATCAAGGGGACTTTGAAGTCACATCGTGCAAACCGGGAGGGTCGCACGGGAAAAGGATTTACCAAGCAGAGGGGTCCACAGGTAGGGGCCTTGTGAAGCTCTGTTGCTCCGCGTGGCGGAGGGCACTTGCGAAGGGGTGTGCTTCGCGAAGTGGGGTGCCTTAGCCTAATAATAGGGAAAATGTGCATAAGGGGGGGGGGGGTGGTTCACAAAGTGGAAGGGAATTCTTGGAGAACTGCCTTGCAGAGCAAAGGTGCCTTGCGAATAAAAGTGTCACGAAGCAATGTGCTTCGTGAAGTACAATGACTCTACCTTAGCACGTGGATCATGTGTACATGAAGGGTGTTTCGTGGAGAATAAACACTCCACAATGACCCAGGTCCCCTTCCTTCTCGAAGGCCCTTAGGCTTCGCGAAAGGCATCCCTTTCGGGAGAGGGGTTCAAAACGAGATATGGGGGAGCCACTTCGCGGAGTAGAAGTACCTCACACAGCTCATGGTTCGCAGAGCAGAAGGATGCTTCACAATTCGGGAGCTGGGAAGCCGAAAGGTCAGATTTTTCATCCGTTGGACTTAGGGGGAGCCTAATATTTATAGGCAATAGGCACTGTGGAGCGGAGAATATGTGGCGTGAAGAGGAATTTAGTTACTTCGCAGCAGGTCACGAACGTCAAATGCAGCCACGGAGCGGCCCACCTCCTTTCTTTGCAGCGGCCTCACGAACGTTAAATGTGGTCACGGAGCGTCCCGCCTCCTTGCTTCGTGTCGGCCGTGAGCACATCAAATGCGGTCGCAGAGCATCCCGCCTCCTAGAATTGCGGTGACTGCATGAACGTCAAATACGGTCGTGGAGCATCCTGCCTCCTCGCTTCGCGGCGGCCGCGATGCTGGGGGGACTCCGCAAAGTGGCTTCAAGCGGTAGTCCATGGGGCCTTCTTTGGGCCGCTTCCTTGTCCTGATTTTTGGCTCCAATAATATATTTAGAGTATTTTTTATATTTGAATCATTGTTTTATTGTCTTGTGGGGAAATTTTACATATAAGTTTGTCGCGTACCATGATAAATATATGTAAGAACTATATTGTTGTACTAAGGTCTAGTGGGTACCACAACCTTGGATGGTGGGGTTTGAGTGGGTTACTAGGGAGTGAGGATCACACTTTGGGGTTGTTAACTCCAAGTGGGATGATAGAAGTACTTGTATTGGTTTTGGAATATTATATTGAATCTCAGTAAGGAATCCTATGACAACCCTAGTCTTTTATTACACAATTAAATGTAATTTATTACATAAACTTCACTTGATACAATATAGAATATCGAGAGGTCTTGTGTCTTTGGGGCTTAGGATCATTAAGTAACAACTTAAAACATTAAATACAACATCTTTATTGAAAAAATCCTTTACATGACCACTACATTCCCTTGTACTTAGCATTGCATGAGATAACCCGAGGACATGCATAAGAAAATGGTGAGATATAAAGCCCAGTAAAGGAATAATCATGGAATAACCTGAGGAATACAATACATGTTAGGAAATAGGCATATCAATAGAGCACAAGATAAGCGTAAACATAAAGGCATGATAAATCATGATAATCATAACATGGATATGTGGCAACAACACTTAACATGGAATTAGCATGAGCCAAGGCTCATTGCACATGGAGCATGAGTAAATCCTTATTGCACATGAAAATTGTGTAAAAACTCATTGCACTTGAATTAGAATGAGTAAAAACCCATTTCACATGATGTATCATGATACTATTCTTAACCCAATGCATTGGAGTGCTATAAGGGCGCACCCTTCTTAAACATTTCATTTCATGCATAAGTGTGCCACATGGATCATGTAACATGGATTCAAAAAACATAATCATTTATTCCACGATAAAGGAATGTGTAATTAAAACATGAAACATTATAATCAATAAGTAAATTTTCATAAAGGTGAATACCCTTGATAGAGAAATGAGAATGGTATTCACAACACAATGTCATTGGCTTTGAAAATCGGTGCAATTTCGGCAGCGTAACGGCATGATGTAAGAATTCATAAAAATGGTTGATGAGAGAGAAAGAGGTGTCTAATCATATTTACATGAAATATAAAGTAAGGGGGTCATATAGATACATGTCCCAATAATTTTAATGGAATTTAGAGTCCTGATACAAAATAATTGCTTGAATGTAAAAGAGGAGAGAGAAATTCCTTTAGAAATTTCATCATAGTAACGGGTGTACATGGGAGGCATTTAGTGGGAGAGAAAGGGGAATCCCATCATTAAAACATAAAGAGTGCAGTATGGGGGAGGTTCAAAACCATACCCCAACATTTATAATTGAAATTAAAAGTCATAACAATTGAATGAAAATTGGACAAAAAATGGGAAAGAAAGAAAAAAACCTTTACTTGGAAGTGTGCTTCCAAAGGCTTGAGAGAGGCTTGAGAGAGGATTATTCGAAGCTTGGGGCACATTTGTATGATTATAGATAGAGTAGGTCATAGGTTGGACTAACTCCAAAGTCATTGAGTGAGGAATAAGTGGGAGCTTGGGTGGGTTTATATAGGAAAGGTGAGGGAATTCTTTATTATTTAGGTTTGGGACACCTCACATTAAACTAATCCAAACCACAAACCAGAACATGGTTTTTGCCCACGGTTTTTGGAAAAGGGAAGTGGAAAACAATATTTTATAAGGCCAAAGTCTTAACATCTTAAAATAATGGGGTTTCTTATGTGGTGGTGAGTCACACTTCCAAGAAAAACAATTTAAAAAGACAAGATGTTTAATAAGATTTGAAGGGACCATTAATGCTTTCTAAAATAAGTTGAAAAAACCCAAAATAACATTATTTTAATGTAAAAACATATATTGGAAGAATATAAGGCTTATAGTATTTTATTACATCACTATTGGGTCATTATGATGTCATAAAACACATTACATATTTAAACGATATTTAATTTTTACCCAAAAATTTGACTGTTTCAGAAAATTATGAAAAATTCACCATTGTATAATTTCTTTATCCTGATTACAGAAATAACATTCATTTTATCTAAATAATTTTGTAAATATGTTAATTTTCACTTTTAAAATAGAAACCGACATTTATCGAAAATTCATGGGTTTTGACAATAACGGCTTTCAAACCTTAATAAAAATTACAATTGCATTCATAAAATTATACAATCATTTATAGTTCATAAAAATTTATTTAATAATAATAATAATATTTTATTAAAATATTATTTAATTCAAAAATCCATTAATTCATCAAAATATATTTCTTAGTTGAATTTTAACTAAAAAATACTATTTGATCTTTAAAAACAATTTACAAGGAAACCATAATAATATGAAAGTATATTAATTATTATATACAAAAATAATCCAAATAACCATAATGGTAAGGTATTGTTACATAACCCCTTATAACACCCACATAAGACCGAAGAGTAAGGTGTGCGATGGGGACAAACTCTTGGGGTGACTCAGATATCATTGCTCGGGTGGTAATCTCTATCAACTTCCACTTCTCTCGTAGGCGGTTCTGCTCGAGTTTAACATATTAAAGATCGGAATGGGATTGGTCAAGAGAAAATCCCAATGACTACACCTCCTTTCCGAGCTCTGACAAATGGTCTTCATATGGGGCACGTCTACTGGATGAGGCTATCACTTCCTTTGTCTGAGTAAATTGGATTTGTTAAAGCCCTATATTTATACTATTCATGTGATCACTGTTCAATGACTATATTAAAAATGGTCACAATTCATAATAGTATTTTAAAATAAAAAAACATATAACCAAAGAAGTTTAAAATTTATATAAACATTTTACATAAAGAGACATTTAATTAGATCAAGAGGGATTTCTATTAATGAATGTTTGGGTCGTTGCAATCTTCCCCCCATAAGAAATTTCACCCTTGAAATTTCCTTTTATCACACTAAAACAGATGTCAGTAACTCTGCATCATCATTTCCTCTGATTCCCACGTCGCTTCTTCAAACTTGTGGTTTATCTATAACACCTTGATGAGGGGCATTGTCTTTTTTCATAGAACTTTTTCTCTACGATCTAAGATATTCACTGGTTGCTCCTCATAAGAAAGATCATCCTCTAACTGTACCACCTCTAAAGAGAGTACATGTGAATGGTCCGGTATGTACTTCCTTAAGAGGGATACGTGAAAGACATCATGTACTTTGGCCATGGTAGGTGGAAGTGCTAGTCGATAGGCCACATCCCCGACACGATCAAGAATCTCGAAGGGGCCGATGTACCTTGGACTTGAGTTCCCTTTCATTACAAACCTCATGACCTTATTCCACTGAGATATGAGTAGAAATACCATGTCTCCAACTTTAAACTCAAGTTCTTGTCGATGGTTATCTGCATAACTCTTCTGTTGACTCTAGTGTGCCTTGATATCCTGCTGAATGGTTTTCACCTTCTCCACCATTTCTTCGACCATTTCTGGTCTAAGCAGCTGACGCTCACCGACCTCATCCCAACACACTAGTGTTCTGCACCATTTCCCATAAAGGTATTCATATGGTGCCATTTGGATGCTCGAGTAGAAACTGTTATTATAAGAGAACTCAACCAGAAAAAGATTTTGATCCCATCCTCCTTTAAATTCCATTGAGCATGCTCTCAACATGTCCTCAAGTGTTTGGATAGTTCACTCAGATTGGCCATCAGTTTGAGGATGATAAGCCGTACTGATGTTCAGTTCAGTATTCAAATCATGTTGAAGACTCTTCCAAAACTTAGAGGTGAATCTTGGATCTCGATCAGACACAATAGATAGTGGTACTCCATGTAGCCTTACCACTCCCCTGATCTATATATGTGCTAGTTCATCCAATGAGAAATCCTCCCGAATAGCAATGAAGTGTGAAGCCTTTGTAAGATGATCCACAACAACCCAGATTGAATTTTTGCCTTTGGATGTCTTCGGAAGTCCGGTGAAAAATTCCATAGTGATGTTATCCCATTTCCATTCTAGTATGGGAAATGGTTGCATCATCCCCTTAGAATTCTGCCTCTCTGCCTTCACTTGCTGACACACCGGGCACTTTGATGTATATTCAGAAATCTCCTTCTTCATATTATCCCAACAATAATTCTCTCGGAGTTCTCGATACATTTTTGTGTTTCCTAGATTAATAGAGAAATTTGAACTATGTGAATCATCCAAAAGTTCTTTCTTCAGCTCCGGACTTGATGGAACACATAGTCTTTTCCCGAATCTGATAATTCCTTCTTCATTAACATTAAACTCCGAGGATTTCCCTTTTCCGATAGCTTCCACTTTTTCCTGAATTCCCACATCATCTTTTTGAGCATCCTTTAACCATTACAAAAGTTACAGTTGAGAAATCATTTGTGAAAGGATTGATGATGTTCCTTTCTTTATGATTCCCATGTCTATCTTCATCAAATCTAAGAAGATTGGATCATTTTCAATTCTCATCAATGATAGAATTGCTGGGTCCTTTCTACTTAGGGCATCCACCACCTTTTTCTCTTTCCCAGGGTGGTAATGGATTGAGCAGTCATAGTCTTTGATTAGCTCTAACCATCTTCATTGGCTCATGTTCAACTATTTTTTGTGTGAATATATACTTGAGGATTTTGTGGTCCGTATATATTTCAAACTTCTCCCCAAATAGATAGTGCCGCCAAATTTTCAAAGCGAATGTCACTGCACCCAAATCAAGGTCATTTTTTGGATAGTTCTGTTCATGAACATTAAATTGCCTTGAAGAATAGGCAATTACTTTGTCATTTTGCATCAACACACATCACAGGCCTTTCTTCGAAGCATCACTGAATACCACAAGAAGTTCTCCACTTATGGGTAAAGTGAGCATGGGCACAGTGATAAGCCTCCTTTTCCACTCCTTGAAGCTTTCTTCACATTCAATACTCCAAGAAAACTTTACTCCCTTCCGAGTAGGCTTGATAAGAGGGTTGGACAATCATGAGAAATTTCTCACAAATCGTCAATAATATCCAGCTAACCCCAAGAATCTATGGATATCTGTTAACGATGTTGGACTTGTCCATCCCTCAATTACATCTGTTTTGGATGGATTCACATATGCCCCATTTATTGTGATGATATGGCCCAAGAATAATACCTCCTTCAACAGAACTCACACTTTCTATACTTTTCATAGAGCTTCTCCTTCCGCATGGTCTCTAGTATAGTTCTCAGATGCTTCTCATGATACTCCTTGGTTTTGGAGTATATCAGAATATCATCTATAAAGACTAACACAAATTTGTTGAGGTAATCACTAAAGACTCTATTCATCAAGTCCATGAAGATTTATGGAGAATTAGTGAGACCGAAAGGAATTACTATGAATTCTTAGTGCCTGTATCTTGTACAAAAAGCAGTCTTGGGGATATCTTCCATCTTCACCCTTACATGATAATATCCCGACCGCAAATCCACCTTGGAGAAGTATTGTGCTTCATGCAGCAGATCAAACTATTCATCAATTCATGGGAGAGGATACTTTTTCTTTATCGTGATTTTGTTGAGCTCAGGATAATATATGAAAAGGTGCATTGACCCATCATTCTTCTTGACGAATAGGATTGGTGCACCCCATAGTGAAGCACTTGGGTGTATAAACCCCTTATCCAGATTCTCCTGTTGTTGTTCCTTCAGCTCCTCAAGCTCAAAAAGAGCCATTCAATATGGAGTCTTGGATATTGGTAATGCCCCGGGTATAAGTTCAATTGAGAATTCAACATCTATTCTTGGAGGAAGACTAGACAATTCATCGGGATACACTTCAGTGAATTCCATCACAATAGGCATGTCCTCTAGAATGGTTTCCTCCTTAGAATCAATCATCTAAGCCAGATACGCATTCTCATAGGGTTGTAATATCCATTCTTGAGATGATGGAGCTAAAGAAGATTCATATTCCTCCTTTAACTTGTAAATAATCAGGGGATGATTCTCCACATGGTGAGTGATTTCCCTCCCACGACAATTTATGTTGGCTCTATATAAGGAAAGAAAATCCATGCCGAATTGCATCAAATTCCACCAGAGGTAGTATGATGAGGTTTTCCGAGATGTTTAATCCACAGATTATGATAGGGGTGGAGTTATATTCATGGGATGCAATGATTTCCCCATTTTCCATACTCACCGACATCTCCACTTCCATGACTTGTGGTGGTGTTGGGATTGTTCTAATGAAATTTCAAGATATAAAATAATGTGTAGAACCTGAATAAAAAATTACATTCTCTATTGTTTAATGAATAACTATCTTACCTGTCACCAATTCGTCGTCAGGGTTTACTTCGGTAGTAGTGATGGAAAAATCTCACCCTTTCTGCCTTTGAGGTTGTTGGTTGCCTCCGAAAACCCATGACTTAGGGAAATGATTTTCAATATGCCCTAGTTATTTGAAGTTGTAGCAATGAACAACACATTGATGTTCGAATGTAGTGTTCCTCTCCTGTGTTGTAGCCACAAGTTTTTCTTATCGACAATTAATAGATAGGTTCCCTTCTCTTCCACACTTAAAGCATTTCCTCATCCCCTTATGGAAATTTCTAGGGTGATTCTTTATGCACCATTGGCAAGTGGGGGATGGATCTTCTTAACACCATTGTATTTATCCATCAGACCACCAACATTAAAGCCCACCATACGCTTCTTATCCCCATGATACTATTGAGATTCTATGATCTCCATTTCGACCATGAGGGAACATCGGACAATTTCCTCATAGCTGTTGAAGTCATGGATTGACAGTGCTTTCCGCAGGTTAGGTTTCAGCCCACCAAAGAGGAAGTCAACCTTGCATTCGAGAGTAATGACAAAGTAAGAAGCGTATCATGAAAGCCTTGTGAAGTTTTCCTCATACGCTCCAACAGATTCAGCGTATTTCTTCTTGAGGGCAAGGAAGTCTTTTTCTATCTTAAGATGGAGGGTGCATGGAAAATATTTATCAAAAAACATCTTCCAGAAATCCTTCCATTCCAATGCCTCGATCTCCTACATAGGCTTCGTATTTTTGATCAATGTCCACCATTGATCAGCTTCACCCACCATACGATAAGCAGCCAGGACAACCTTCTCTTGTTTAGAACATTGAAGGATAAAGATGATCTTTTCAATGGAGTTGATCCATTGTTCAGCGATTGAGGGATCAGATGATCCATTAAAAGTAGGAGGCCTTTGTCTCATGAAGCTCTCAATAATGACTTGTTCTTTCTTAGGGGGGGGTTGAACGTTCCTTTTGACCCATGTTTCTATTTAAATATTGAGTTACCTGAGAGAAAAGTGTGACAAAGTTCATGATTCTTAGTCCTATTGGATTGGGTATCTCATTAATACAGTCATCACATTGATCTTCACATCGGTTGTTAGACCGTGTCTTCCTATTACCGGCCATTGGATGGAATAAAAGAAAAGTTATGGGTAACACATAAATGGTAATACAAGGAAAAAACTAACGACTTATAAATAAATTTTATTTCCTTAACATATGAATCTATTGTCTTCAGTCTATGTTATCCATGATCTACTTTCTAACATATATTCTTAGGGAATTTTTTCCCTTAATAATGGTTTATACTAAGCTTGTGAATTTAACAAAGCATATCCCTCAGGAGTGTCGTAACCAAGAGTGCAACAAGGCCTGTTGTTGTGCACTAATACCCATTAGAGTCTAGCTCAAAATGGTGTTTTCGGGTTTTAACCCTAGGATACATTTGTGCCGGAGCCACCTCTACCTGCTCGTATCCAGACAGGGATGTATTTTCTTGATAAACCACTTATTAAATACTCACAAAAAAATAGGGATGTTTTTATTATACTTAGTCTTGTCTCTATGTCTTCACTAGGGTTTTCTAATCCTAATCCCAAAAATAACTAAACCTATCCTCTGATACCAACTATGACAACCCTGATCATTTATTACACAATTAAACATTATTTATTACATAAACTTCACTTGATACAATATAGAAGATCAAGAGGTATAGTTTCTTTGGGGATTAGGATCATTACATAACAAATTAAAACATGAAATACAACATCTATATTGAAAACTTCCTTTACATGACCACTACATTCCCTCGTACTTAGCATTGCTTGGGATAACCTGAGGGAATGCTTAAGAAAAGGGTGATCTATAAAGCCCAGTAAAGGAATAATCATGGAATAACATAAGGAATACAATACATGTTAGAAAATGGTCATATCAATAGATCACAAGAGAATCATAAACATAAAGGCATAATAAATCATGATAATCATAACATGGAAATGTGGCAACAACACTTAACATGAAATTAGCATGAGCCAAGTCTCATTGCACATGGAGCATGAGTAAATCCTCATTTCACATGAATCAGGAGTAAAACCTCATTGCACTTGAATTAGCATGAGTAAACACACATTGCACATGACGTATCATGATACAATTCTTAACCCAATGCATTGGAGCGCTATAAGGGTGCACCCTTCTTAAAAATTTCATTTCATGCATAAGTGTGCCACATGGATCATATAACATGGATTCATAAAACATAATAATTTATTACATGATAAAGGAATGTGTAATTCAAACATTAAACTTTATAATTAATAAGTAAATGTGCATAAAGGTGAATACCCTTGATAGAGAAATGGGAATGGTATTCCCTACACAATGACATTGGCTTGGAAAATCAATGTAATTTCGGCAGTGTAACGGCGTAACAAAAGAATTAATAAAAATGGTTGATGGGATAGAAAGGGGTGTCTCATCATATTTACATGAAATGGACAGTAAGGGGGTTATATAGATACATTTCCCAACAATTGTAATGGAATTTTGAGTCATGATACAAACAAATTTCTTGAATGTAATAGAGGAGAGAGAAATTCCTTTCGGAATTTCATCATAGTAACGGCTGTACATGGGAGGAATTTAGTGAGAGAGAAAGGGGTATCCCATCATTCAAACATAAATAGGGCAGTATGGGGGAGGTGTGAAACCATACCCCAACATTTATAATTGAAATTAAAAGGCATAACAATTTAAAGAAAATTGGACAAAAATGAGAAAGGAAGAAAAAAACCTTACTTGGAAGTGTGCTTCCAAAGGCTTGAGAGAGGCTTATTGGGAGCTTGGGGAACATTTAGAGGATTCTAGAGAGAGTAGGTAAGAGGTTGGACGAACTCCAATGGCTTTGAGTGAGGAAGAAGTGGGAGCTTGGGTGTGTTTATATAGGAAAGGTGAGGGAATTCTTTATTATTTAGGTTAGGGACACCTCACATTAAACTAATCAAAAGCACAAACCAGACCAGGGTTTTTGCCCATAATATTTGTAAAAGGGAAGTTGAAAACAATATTTTATAAGGAAAAAGTCTGAACTTCTTAAAATAATGGGGTTTCTTATATGGAGGTGAGTCACACTCCCAAGGAAAACAATTTAAAAATACAAGATGTTTAATAAGCCTTGAAGGGTCCATTAATGCTTTGTAAAATAAGTAAAACAAACCCAAAATCTCATTATTTTAATGGTGAAATATATATTGTCCGAACATAAGGCTTATAGTATTTTATTATGTCACTATTGAGTCATTATGATGTCATAAAATGCATTATATATTTAAACGGTATTTAATTTTTACCCAAAAATTTGACTGTCTCAGAAAATTATGAAAAATTAACCGTAGGATAATTTCGACATCTTGATTCCAGAAATAATATTCATTTTATGTAAATAATTTTCTAAATATGTTAATTTTCACTTTTAAAATAGAAACCGGCATTTATAAAAAATTCATGGGTTTTGACAAAAACGACTTTCAAACCTTAATAAAAATTACAATTACATTCATAAAATCATAAAATCATTTATATTTAATAAAAATTAATTTAATAATCATAATAATATTTTATTAAAATAATATTTATTTTAAAAATTCATTAATTCATCAAAATAGATTTCTTAGTTGAATTTTAACTAAAAAAATACTATTTGAGCTTTAAAAACAATTCAAAAGGTAACAATAATAAAATGAAAGTATATTCATTATTATATACAAAAATAATGTAAATAACCATAGTGATAGGGTCTTGTTACATAACCCCATATAACACCCTCATAAGACCGAAGTGTAATGTGTGCGATGGTGACAGACTCTTGGGGTGACTCGGATAAAATTGCTCGGGTGGTAATCTATATCGACTTCCACTTCTCTCGTAGGCGGTTCTGCTCAAGCTAAACATATTCAAACTCGGAATGGTCTTGGTCAAGAGCAAAGCCCAATTATTCCACCTCCTTTCTGAACTCTAAAATATGGGCTTCGTATGGGGCACGTCTACTGGATGAGGCCATCACTTCCTTTGTTTGAGTAAATTGGATTTGTTAGAGCCCTATATTTATACTAATAATGTGATCACTGTTCAACAACTATATTAACAACAGTCACAATTCTTAACATTATTTTAAAATACAAAAACATAAAACCAAAGAAGTTGACATTTTATATATACATTTTACATAAAGAGACATTTAATTAGATCAAGAGGGATTTCCATTAATTAAAGTTTGGGTCGTTACAAATCCTATACACCACATTATAATGCAGGTATCAAAACCCATGTAGTACGAATGAAAAGTTTAAGGTCATGTAGTGTTAATTTTACAAGTAGTATAACATAGTGTGGTAAGGATTATTATACTATTAAATGAGTGAATATAAGGGATGGTGTAGGTATTTCTAGGATAATATTCTTGAAGGATAGGGGATCATATCATACATATCACATGAAGCATCGTATGTATGTCACAAAGGGTAAACATAGCTTTCATTCCATGTTATGAGGACATTTTGGTGTAAATTAATGTAGTTCAACTAAGTTTCTAGGTTATTCAGTTTAAATACTTGTAGCACAAATGTTGTTGTGACTTACACATGGAGAAACCCATGTGATGATAAGGAAAATAATGGAATAATTGGGGATTACATGTGAAATATACTCAAGTAATACTAAGTAGTATTGATACATTGATCATATCCTACATCTGTAAGATACCTAGGTACTGTTGAGGCGCAATGATGGGGTGATTGGGGCTTAAACGTGGAATCATATTGGTTGTGGTTGAGGATAAGTGATATTTTGATTGCGGCTTATGTGTGAAATTTTCCTGGGTGATACAGAGGATCATTGATATATTTATCATAGAATACGTGTGAAAGCTACTATAGTGTGTCTAGGGATTAGTTATAAAGTGGTTGGGGATTATGCAAGGATTCTACCTGGATACTACTGTGAAGATGTGATGTTTTGATTAGGGCTTCAACATTGAAGTGTACTATGGGTAGCTAAAGATGATCGATGGTGTGATTGGGGATTACTCTTGGATTCTACAAAGAGTATGGGGTATCATTTCACACTTATCATATAATGAATCTATTTATCATCACATGAGGCATACTACCTGTATTAACTTAGGAATCATATGTTCATCGCATAGGGAAAGGACGAGATTTAATATCATGTGAAGGATATTTCCTATGAGAACTATGGATTATGATTCCAATTATTTCTTCCATATATAGGGTCATAAGGGAATATAGACCCACTGATGGGTCGTGGAATATGATTAGGGTTACACCATAGGAGGTGTCCCTTGGGGAGGTTCTCTTTAAGGTCTTGAATCTATGACCCATGTACTATGTACTTTAGAGTCATAAAAAAGGGACTGTAGGGGTGGTATCATGATCATCTACTGATGCATCTTGTGCTTGATGCATTAAAAATCTTCTTATTATCAAAGGGATGAATCTGATGATACTTACATGAAGTATACTATATTTTTTCATTGTGTAGTACTGAATAATGTGTGGGATATTCCTAAAAATTGATCATGTGGGACTTGTGTTGAGGAAGCCCTTTTTGTTACAAAATAGAATAGGTTTTAGTTAGTGAGATTTCAAGAGTTTATTTAGAAGTATTTCTAATACAAATATTTAAATAATCAGATACATCTATCTCCACTTGTTTAAAAATGAATACACCAAAAGGAATAACCCACATCAAGGTGTTTCAGGGAGCCAAGTGGTTATTTTTACTCATAGTATTATGTAAAATGGGAGGTGTGGTTGTATATGTTGTAACATGAAATATACCAGACCATTCCCAAAAATTTCATGGTGAGACACTCCAATTTTCATTAAGACCAATGAAATTTATGAAGGGACCATGCTAGAGGCCTTATACTATAGCCCAAAAATTATCCCAAGAGGGGGTGTGAGGGTGTTTCTTTCGTAGTACAAACAAGTGTGAGTGAAGGTAAGAGACCCAGGGAAAGGATTCATTTAAATATGGCTTTTCATAATACACATATTTTTGAAATATTTTTTTGTGAAAGGAGGGATCAAAATTGATATTGATTAAAATGTTATGATAATATTTATTATTTATTGAAAATTTTTTCTTCACAAGGTTTTTCCACCTTATACAAAAAATGTTCTACATAGATGGGGTATTCTCGAAACATCTTCAAATTTTAACCTATACATTGAAGGTATTTCATGAGGTAATTCAAGAATGATTATTCTTTAGGGGAAAGGAGTAATAATAATTCAAAAATCACATTGTAGTTTTGTGAATTGAGAGTGTAATGTTTCATCTCAGTTCGATCTCCCATAAAATGGTGGCTTAAGGGGGTATTAATATATGTCAAGGTCATCATAAGATATGTTTCACAAAGGATTACCGATAACAAAAAGTATTGAGCTTCGAGAAGGATTACCATTTTTGTGGAAGAATGAGTTTATTTGAAGTCCACTGTTTTAGATATTAAAATATTTTTGAAATATTGAGTTTTGTATCACTATTAATTTAATTTGAGAAACTTCTGTGTTTTTAAAAAAAATATTATTTTGTTCCAAAATCACCCCCATTGGCCTTTTTCAGAAGTCTAACTTTGAACAACCATAAAATTTTATTTTTATGACTTTTTGGATTCACTACAATTCAAATTGAATATCACAAAATAAAAATTTCTCTAATATACAAATATTCAAAATTTAGTAGAACTTGGAGATATTTTTTAGTTCCAATAGTTGTAATAGAACATATCTCCATCAGATGAACATGACCAATCACCTACGTCTCCTAACAAAAAATAGTCCTACTAAAAAACTAAAAATCTATATACATAAACTATCAAATATGACTCTTATTAGCCATGAGTGATCTAGACTAAGTAAAATCATTGAATACCTATCTGTCATCTCTCTATTCTTCGAAATGTCTCTTAGTGAACAAGATCATCAAGAAACGCTCTTTCTTTTAATATTTCGATGCTTGAATTGGAAATTTTATTCAAAATGAATCTATAACCACATACCATTTAACATTAATGTTTGTAATATAAAAACAATTTAGAAGATTCTCCAACAAATGTCTCTATCTCTATTTGGGATCCCTCTAGTTGTAAATAATCATAAAATTATCATGGTCAGAATAAACATTATACCACTCCTGGATGTTTTAGTAGAACCATGTCTTGAGTGCCTCAATAATCTCTACTAACTCAATATCATTTTTGGTATTTTTCTTCTCTAAAGGGTGAAATTTATGGGATCCATAACATACCAAATTTATTACCTACATAAAAACACAACACAAAACCATACCTTAAGCATCTCATTAGAAATCATAACTAGTAGCTAGCTCTAGAAACACCAAGACCATATATTAATCCAATCCCACATTAACCACCACAAAAAACTATAGAATAGTTTGCTCTAAACCAACATTACACCCTTATTGTAACGACCCAAAATTATAAAAATGATATTTCCCTTCCAATTTTTATTTCATATAGTGTAGATAACATATAAAAACAATAAAACATTATAAATTATGAATGAATTAAATAATAGGTATTCCTAGAAGTTAAGGAAGCCATATCACTGAAATAGTTACTTGACCTTAAGAATAGTAATATAACCCTTATGAATAGTAAATCACCCTAATAAATAGTAAAATCATCCATTAAAGTATAAATACAATTTAGGCACCTTATGAATGAATGTATAATTTAATTATATCATAGTATATGTAAATGAATATTTTAAAAATTATTAATTAAGTGTTGGTATTTTTTCATGTTAAATATATTTAATTAAAATTGTATAATTAATAAAATAATTTAAAAGAAAATATATTCATATAAATGTAATTATAAATTAATATTATTTTTTCATATGATTTGGGGATAATTTTAGGAGACCTTAGTTAATTTTTTAATGTCTTATAAAACCAGTTAAAGATTTAAAAACTGTATTTTTCGAGTAAATGATGATTTTAATTAAAAACTAAATTTATCATATTTAAAAAATTATTTTCATAAAATGGAGTTAAATTTTTAATTATAAATTTATATAAATATTTGGGGTGAATTTTAGGGATTTGTCTAAAATATATGAATTTTTGGTAAATAGTAAAATACGATAATTTATGATGAATGATAAATACATGATTTATTGAGTCATATGTGCTGTTTTGAAGATGTAAGAACCCATGGATCAAAATCACATGAAACTATTTCTGTATTTAGTCACAATAATAAACAATATTGGCAGTATTGAGAAAACAAATAAAATAATGAATAAAATAATGATAAATCACACCTCTCCTCCACTATAAATATCACCCCCACCACTTCTCATCACACCTTCCTTGATTTGAGACATGTAAAATTTATTCCCAATAATCTTCCTAAGAATATCACCCACATCTATGGGATATTTTTATCATAAAAAGTCCAAACCCAATACCTTTGATGAGGTTCTCAAGGACGTGTATTCAAGAGGTAAAATCCCCCTCCATTTCCGTTTAGTTTTTTTTCAATTTCTATTCATTTATTATTATCTCCTCACTTATACTATCCAAATTATCATGTTAACTCAAGTATAATATATATACTATTATGATACCTTGTTAATGTAATATCCTTCATCAAACTCTTTTCACTCTATATTTTATTTTTGATAAATGAAATCATCGCATGTGAGGGGCCGATTTACAACATTCATGGATGAAGGATTTTCATTCTTCAATTGATACTTCAAGAATGATAAGGAGTCCATTTTTGTGGTTAAAACAGTCTATAATATTTGTATTATAAACATTATTATGTTCTGTATGTAAAATATTTACATAATACTAAGCGATAAGACAAAATGGGTTAATTATGATCAATAACGGCTATAATAATATAAACGATTATAACTAAATGTATTATCAAATTATCCATACTCATACAATATAAAAAAAAGATATATATTAACATTTAAAATTATATATGTTTTTCAATATCATATAAATTCAATTATATACAATTATAACCATTCCACTTGAACTTCCATACACATATAAAACTATACAGATCGTGAAAACCATAGAAATGAATGCTCCCAAGCAATAAACATGTATATTAAAACTGACAAAAAATACATAAATGAAATTAATAAAATTATAATAAATCATATAAATTTATATAAAGTTATTATTTAATTAATTAATGGATTTAATTTGATTATCAACAATGTTAAGTTCAAATGCAGAACACATTTGGACACATGGTAATGGTTTTATCATCTCACTTCTATTTTGCGAGATATATCAAATTCACAAAAATTTATTGTATATGGTTTAGGTATACTTCACATTGATGTATCATATCATGAATATATTTATTTTCGTGGTATTAAATGTTTCATTGGATTATTATTAATTTTGATTCATATGATTCAATTGATCACATGTGGTAAGGGATTTTACCCAAACCCCCATTTTTCCATTGTGTTTCTCTTCCTCTATCATTACTCAAATGTAACACTTATTTATTTTTATATATATCATATATATTCTATTTATATGTCCCTAACTCATATATCTAGATCATTTCATCCTTATTTTATGGAAATATTCTTCTTTTAAAGTTTTCCCCTTCTCAATTCTTATAGATAAACAAGCCTAGTTCAAGGGAACTTCTCGATATCTTACATGTTTTTAAGTGAATTATTAAATTTTATTTAAGCCACAATTATTTTTAAAAAATAAATAATTTTATAATGAAAAAATATCTTGGTTAATTTATAGTTTTATGAAAACAAACATTCTTTACCATTTTAAAATCTCTTTAATATTTTCCTTAAACAACAAAAAATGTTTTTCTTCAAATGATTCTTGAATTTTTTTTTACTTGATTTCAATTTAGTGGGACATTATTTATCACTCAAATATAATTTTATTGTCTGTCCCTTATATTTTCTCAGATATAAATTTTTACAATCTTATTTGATTAAAAATACAAATTATTTTCTAAAAGAATTAGTCTTTCCAATATAAAAAAGGTGTTTTCTCGTCTCACTTTTACTTCAATGTGATACATTCCTTGTTCTCCACTTAATCATTTTATGTGTGGTGTATGTATTGTACTTTTATATATCATATCAAAAATATCATTTTTCATGGTATTCTAATGTATTAATATTTTAATGTTTCAAAGTTGTATAGGACACTTTGGAATGTTTAAATATTATTTCCTAAAAAAAAAAAATTCAATGGTCTCATTTAAAGTATCTTCCTCTATATCAATATAATTTTTTAAGTCTTGTATATCATTGAGGTTTATCTCTTATGATAACATCTACCATATTTTGTTGAAGGTTTGATAATCATTTTGAATATGGATGTGCTAATTTTATACCTTTCATGGGTTATAGATAAAGTATTCACATTTTGTATGATATTTTTTCAATATGACTTTTTAGATTGTTTATGTTTCACCCTTTTCATATAAGAAATATATGGGAATTAGTAAGTTATTTTTGGGGCCTTCTATAGCCCTTTGATTCATTTTAGGTCTCATGAGATAAAACAATATAGGGTTTTCTCTGAGGCCTTTTCCCTATTATTTTAGACGTCTTGGTCAAGGCCTTCATGATATGTTTCAGATGTCTATCATTATGAATTTCCTCATTATGATATAATTAATTTATACTCCATGAGATATTTTTATACTAGAATATCCATGATTAATATTCGTTATCTTTTTATCATTTTTATGGATTTTGTTACTCATAATTCAATCCTGCCATTTTAAGAAAAATATTATTTTTAAAGGCATGTTATTATGGTTATCCACCATGCCTAATGTTTACGATTATGTCATATTTTGTTGTATTACTTACCCATACTAAGAATCTAAGTTCGCTACTTTCATATGTTTTATTTTTTCCTATCATTTAAAGATGAATATAATGAATTAAATTCATTTATATTCTTGGAGTTATGTATATTTCTAATGTAATTTAAATATTGTATTTCTTTTCATGTTGTAATGTAAATATTGAGGTTTTATCTAGATTTAAAATACTAATAAACTATTCAGTACTTTGGGATAAGGATTCCTTGATATTATACAAATGTAATAAATTTTGGCATCATTTTTAGGCTACTAGGGTCGGGGTATTTGTAGTTGGTATCAAAGTTTGATTAGTAGAAACCAAAGAAACTAGATTTAGAAAACTTATATTAGGGAATATATAATTAATATTGATATTGATGATATGAATAGAATGACATCCTTGAATTTTTGTATGGTAGATATTATGTGGAACTTCCTAGAAATACATCCCTTTTTGGATACTACAAGTTGACATGGTTCTAGAATAGATGTACCTAGGGGTAAGAACTACAACAAGATGTCCCAGGCCTAACTCAGGGTAACTTGGTACATGATCATGGTCCTTACTGCACACTTTTTTTGACACTCCTAGCGAATAATATTTGGATAATTCGAATTTTATTCACATACTATTATTATGGATTTGAATATTTAATGAAAATTAATAACCTAGGTAAAACTTAATGTCTTTTATTTTTAAAATAATGTGTCATGATATTATATAAATGATTATATATTTTTCTCACTATTGATATTGCCTCCATACACTATTTTTTTCTGGTGTTAGTCAATGGATGGAACCCAAATGAGTCATTTTAACATTGAATTGGATGGAAAATGTGTTGGTGTTGAGGTACGGAATGGGTTGTCGATATGACTGAAAGATATCGTGAACATGTATAATCTTTTTTCCCAAAATATTATTAACAAAATATACCATAACTAACTCCCGAAACCAACAAAGAAGACCATAATGTAATTTTCTAAGAGCTTCAATGGTGCATACCATGCAGAAAAGAAGGATCGATTTCCATCATACAAGAAATGTCAATGGAGACACTAAGGAATGTGTCTCAAAGAAACCAAGAAATGATTCATGTGTGGTAATTAAGGATATAAAGAAAATTATTATCAAGGAAAAATGAAGAGTACAATTGAAGGAAATAATATGGATCCTAAGAATCCAGATGTAGTTATTTTCCTTAAAGGCAGGGGACCTAGGAATTATCCAATTCAATTCCTTATTTTGTAGGATAACCTCTAGACCAATAAAGAACATATGTGGAAATAAATGTATGATGTATTTATGTATTAAGGTTTTATTTAAAATATTAGCTAAATGAAGGATTAGTGATTGACATTATCTAAAGGATGTCCATCATATTAATTTTTGAAGTTATATGGTTTTCTAAAAAGTAAAACCTTCATGATATAGGACATATCATCGTATTTAGTAAGGCCATGGGCTTTTATCCCACAATTGAAGGGAGACAAGGGTGTGGTGTCTACCACTAGCCTATGTGAAGTCTTATTTATCATGATTTTTTGTTATGTAAAACATCTCATGCATAAATGTTATATTGATTTCAGGGAATTATTTATTAAATAGGAAACATTGAGATTAAAAATGGATATTTTTGATTAATTTATTAATGTTATTTCATAATACATTTGAAATTTTTGGAATACTATAAGAGTTTTGTAAATATAAAAACTTGAGAAATAAATATTGAATTGTATTTGGGAGTGAAATTTAATTTTTTGGTGGACTTATAGTGATCCAAGTCATTTATGTAAATGGATAGATTATATTAGGGATTATGTGATAGGGGAAATTAATTTTATGTTACAAGACATTATAAGTTATCGATGACATTTGTAAGACTATGTGAAAAAATCCTCATAATTTTGGGCTCATAGTGTATATTTGTTTTGAGGAATGATAGTAATTATCAAAATTATCTATGTTGAACATTTAGTTTTACACTTGAATTTTGGATAATAATGGTTTTTCATCATATAAAGGTTTATTATTTTTGGGGAATTATATTATCTTATCCTAACAATTTTCCTTTTAGTTAATGTATAAAATCTATAGTAATAGATAATTATAATTTTGTTGGATATTTTATCCCAAGATGTTGATTTGAATTCTTCAGGTGTGAAAAATTCATCATGAACGTTCATTTCCATGTAAAAGGAATGATTTGAAAATAAATCGAAGCAAAAAAAAATATGGCATTACTCTTATGACATGGAATTTAATCTAGTCAGTTTAATTTCTCAAGTGATTAATGAAATAGTAAAGGAATCTATCAAATCTAGGAAATGGTTTTGAAACAAAAATTCTATCTGTAAAATTTCTATACTAAGAGATCAGTGTTCTTTTAATTGATCACAATATTTATGGTTTTCTGATGATTAACTTTCAAATTACCATGTCCCTTATCATTCTCCATCATAGATTGATAGTTATATTTCTCATTCATGTCCATGTTTTCACTTCCCTGTAATATTCCCCTTTTTGAAAACTTAATATTGGGTTGAAATTCAACTTTTCTCTTTCCCTCTTATAAAAGGGATTTTTTATTAACCCTATTACCAATGTGGGTTTCCCAAAAATCTATTTTAAAAAATCAACCTCTATTTTTCAATGTGCAATATCAAATTCTGAAGCCACAATTTATTATAGGATGGGAAAATGTAATAAACCAAAATTATACCAATGACATATCCCTTCTAATGGTTTTTTCATATATTATAGATGAATTATAAAACAAAACAAAACTATATAAATGAATATTGAATTAAATAATAAATATTTCTATTGGTTAATGAAATAATACAGATGTAATATTAAATTAACCTTAGTAATAGTAACATTACTCTTATGAATAATAAATAAGCCTAAAGATTAGTAAAATCATACATTAATTTAAAATAAAATTTAGGCTCCTTATGAATTAAATTATCATATAATTATATCATAAGATATATAAATTAATATTTTAAAATTTATTAATTAAGTGTTGGTATAATTGTTAGTGATAAATATTTAATTAGAATTTTATAATTAATTAAATGATTTAAAATAAAATATTTTCATATAAAATTTATTCATAAATTAAATTTTATGTTCTATGAATTTGGGATAATTATATGATACCTCAGCTAATTTTTGAAAGTGTTATAAAATCAGTTATAAATTTAAAATCTCTATTTTTTTTGAGTAAATGATGATTTTAATTAAAAAATAAATTTCTCATATATAGAAAATTATTTTAATAAAATGGAGTTCATTTTTGAATTATACACGGCAAAAATTGGTTGGGGTAAATTTTTTGGATTTTTCTAAAATACATGAATTTTCTGTGAATAATAAAATACGATAATTTATGATAAATGATAAATATATGATTTATCGAGTCATATGTGATGTTTGGATAATTTAAGAACCCTGTTTTCAAAATAATGTGAACATATTACTATATTTAGTCATAAGAATAAAAAATATTTGCTGTCTTGATCCATATAATAAAACAATGAATAAAATGATGTCAAATCACCCCTATCGTAAACTATAAATACCACCCCTCCCCACCACTTCTCCTCGCACCTACCATGATTTTATAATTTTAAAAAATATAGAAAATACTCTTCCCAAGCCTATCCCCAACTTTCCTTAGAATGTTTTCTAATAAAAATACCAAAACCAACCCCCTTAAATAGGTTCTCAAGCGGGTGTATTCAAGAGGTAAAATCCTCTTCCTTTTCCTTTTAGTTTCTTTTGAAGTTATTTTATTTTATTATTATCTTCTCACCTCTTATATCCAAATTAACACGATAACTCCAATATCATATATATAATATAATGATACCATTTTAATGGAATATCCTTCATCATACTCCTTTCCCTCTTTAATTTATTTTAAAAAATGAAATCATCATCCGTGAGGGGCTAATTTACAACCTTCGTGGATATCGGATTTTCATTCATCAATTTCACCTTAAATAATGATAATGAAACCATTTTTGTGGTAAAAAAATAATATAATACTTTTATTATAACCTTTATTATGTTATTTATGTAATATATTAACATAATACTAAATTATAAAACCAAACAAGTCTGTTATGATCAATAACCGCCATAATAATGTATACAATTTTCACTAAATTTCTTATTTAATGATCCATAATCATACCATATAACCAAATGATATATATTAACATTTAAACTTATTGTGTTTCATAAATATCATGTAAATTAAATTCGAAAAAATTATCCCCATTCCACATGAACTTCCATACTCATATATAAGTATACCAATCATGAAAACCAAGGAAATGAATGCCCCGACCAATAAAATTGTATCCTATATCTCATAAAAAAGGCCATAAATGATATTAATAAAATTATAAAAAATCAAATATATATATATATATATATGGTTATTAATTAACTAATTAACAGATTTATTTGGATTATCCATGATGTTAAGGTCAAGTGCATAACACATTCGGACATGAGGTATGGGGTTTCTCATTCCACTTTTATTTTTGTGAGATATTCCTATTTCACCGCTATTTCTATTGTATGGTGTATGTATACTTAATTTTGATTTATCATATAATTAATATATTTATTTTTGGGGTATTAAATTTTTAATTTTATAATTATTAATTTTGGGGCATATGACTCGAATGATTACATGTGGTAAGATATTTTACGTGGACCCTAGTTTTTCCATCGAGTTACTCTTCCTAAATCTTTACTAAAATGTAATGATTATTTATTTTTATATATTTCATATAAATTATGTTTATATTTTCCCAAATCATATATCCAAATCAAATCATCCTTATTTTATGGGGATATATTTGTTTTAAAAAGGTTCACTTCTCAATTCTTCCCGATAAACAAGCCCGATTCATGGGAACTTCTTGTTTTCATACCAATTGTCAAGTGAAATCCAAAATATGTTTTATGCCACTATTATTTTTATAAAATAACTAATTTTTTTCATAAAAACTATCTTTTTTCATTTCACATTTTATAAAAACAAATATTCCTTTTTGCTTTAAAATCTTTTTGATATTTTCCTTAAAATGTACAAAAATGTTTTATTTCAAATGTTTTTTAAAAACACTTTATACATTATTTCACTTAATTGGGGTATCATTTATGACTAAAATATAATTTCCATGTCCATTAATTTTTTTTCATTTATAAACATTTTTAAAATCTTATTTTATGACCAATAAAAGTGATCTTCCAAAAGAACTCTTCTATCCAAAGTAAACGGGTTTTTTTGTCACAATTTTACTTTTGTGGAATATATGCCTTGTTCACAAAATTTTAATTTTGTGTGTGGTGTATGTAATTACATCTTATATATAATATAAATATCCTCTTTATTCTTGTCATATTATAATGTATTATGATTTGAATGTTTCAAAGTGGTATGGGACACTTCAGAATGTTTAAAGATTATTTCCTCAAAAAGTCTTCAATGGTCTCATTTAAAAGTATCTTAATCTATGACAAAATACATGCTTAAAACTTTTACTTCATTTAATTTTTATCTATTATGATACCTTATACCATATTTTTTTATGGTTTTATGATAATTTTGATTATGTATGGTCTAATTTTAAAATAATCTTGGGTTATAGATAACATATTCACTTTTTGTATGCTAGTTTTTCAATATGAATGTTTATGTTGTTTCAGTTTTAGCCTTTTAATATGTGTAATGTATTAGACTTTGTAAGTGATGGGTGAGGCCTACTATAGCCCCTCGATTCATCGGTAGGTCTCATTGGACAAAACAGAACTGGGCTATGGTTGAGGACTTACCCTAGTATATTCAGACGTCTTGGTGAGGCCTTGACATTTTGTTTTAGATGTTTAGAATAACACAGTCCCTTATTATGATATTATTAATTGATAAAACATGTGATATTTGACTAGTAAAATATCCATTATTACAGTTTATTCTCTTATTACCAGTTATATAGATTTATTTACTTATCTTTCATTCCTTCCATATTAAGCTCAATTTTATTTTAAAGGCATGTTTTTTAATTTATTAATTATATTTAATGTCTATGTTTATGATAACTTCCTCTATATTAAATACCCTTAATGAGCATATGATCTCACTCCTTTTTTATGTTTTAAATTTTCCCTCGATGTGAATATGAATGTTATGAGTGAATTTAAAGGATAATCATGGAGTTGTGGATGTTTCTAATGGAATTGGTATATTTTATTTTCTTTTAAGTTGTAATGTAAATATTATTTTTGGATGTGGATTTCCAAAACAACTAAAATATTCTATCCTTCAAGATACAATTTCCATGTAATCATACCAATGTAATAATGTAAGGCACCATCTCTGGTCTACTAGGTTCAGGGAATTTACATTTATAGGCCAACTAATTATTATAATATTAAAGTTTATAAAATTCTCAATAAAATTAACCTATAATAACTAGAAAAAACCTAAAAAATTTGACCCAAAACATTACTAGTTTTCTCTTAAGACACCACCACCTATATCATATTAGAATCCACCATGATGACCATAGAAATTATACGTTCAGGTTATTTTAATTATTTTAAAAATAATTGTTATTTGGACATATTTTTGAATAGAAGTTCTCTCAAAATGGCACAAATGGTATTAAATTTGTTAACATGATCATTATATAACATCAAATAAACTATAATATCATCCACAAATACAACCATAAAGGAATCATGGAAATAAGGAATGATCTAATTCATCAACACTATAAAAATCCCCTGAGATGTGATGATGACAAATTAAATAACCAAATACTTATAATTCACATAACTACTATAAAATTTAATCTTAGGAATATAATCCACTAAGACCATTAGCTGATCGTACCCCTATCTTGTATCAATTTTCATAAACCTTCAATACCCATTAATTTGTTAAATATGATAATTAATTTAAGGTAAGGACTATTTATTCCATATTGTTACTTGGATGAGTTTTTGGTAGTCAATGATAATTTGAGAACTCTCACATGCCTTTTTTACAAAGAGAACTTGTGATTACTAATGTGAAACAAAGGGATGAATAAATACCTTAGAATCAAAATTTTCAGGATGAATATTTTATTATTTTAGTTCTTCATGTTCTATATGGTATGAATATTCATAAATGGGTATTTTTCCTATAATTAGTCTATGGAGAACTCATCATACTAGTGGGGATGTTATACATATAAATCATCTGGAAAAATTTATGGATACTCAAACACCACCACTGGATGTGGTTCACTAATCTATGCAACATTGAAATAAGGAAACAACTATGACTACTAGAAGGGGATCAACACAACACTAGGGGAAAGGGTACTTTTTCATCCCCACCATTGATCCCACTCACCATGGAAGACATGAGTGACTGCATCAAGAGATTGAAAATATAGCCAATGATGATACTAATAAATCTAATATTTATAGAAAATCATCCAATCCATGATAATGTTGAGGTCAAATATGTTAAGGTCAAATAATAAAATTCCATACACATCTTCACAATCAGAAATCATCTCTTGACACACAATAGATTTTAATACCTTATTTCAATTCATTCCTAGAGGACTGAAAGGATCAAACTATAAAGGCATGTGCTCTGAATACAATTATAACATATTCATAATATTTGATAATGTAAAATAATACTTTCCACCTATATTAAACAAATCCAAAAAATAGAAGATGATATGAAAACCATACTATTAACTTTAGTTGATCTTGTCTATGTATCCTCTATTGAACACCCTACAATATATTGATGTCAAACCTTATCCTTCCAATTAATCTCCATATGAAAATCATCCTTAGCATAAGGTTGAGATCCAACCCCATTATCTATGTCTGGTTTAAAATTTGAAATACTAGGTAAGTTGGATCTATCTCTACTACCCTAGTAAGCTCTCTCATAGAAATGATTAAGATGAAAAGATTTCCCATTCTTGTGACACACCATGGGAACAACTTGAAAATAATGTTTGAAATGTCACTTTTTACCACACTCGTAACATACCACCTAAAACATACTTATTATTTTTTGTACACTCCTTTTGCTGAAGTGTTAGTCATCCTTATTCCTTTTCTGACTTGGAAGAAAACTATAGCTACACCCTACTATCATGGATTCTTCAAAGAGTCATGTATTGCAGGTTTCTTCGACCTTAGTCATAATTGACATACAAGAGACTTCTGTGTTGGTAGGAAGCACATAAAAATTAGTATAGTTTTTATTTCATCTGTTAAACTAATTTAAATCATTTGTTACATTAGAAAATTAGTGAAAACAATATTTATAGACAAGTTCACCAATTTAGATAACCTAGTAACATACTCATTGACAGAATGAAAACCCTACATCCATGTAAGAAACTCTCATGCCTTCACTGCCCTCATGTAACAAGGTACAATTGTTGGTGTATGGACTTATTAATCGTTGTTCAAGGGATATCTATGATCCCTTTCCACTAGTAATGATAAGTGTAATATTCCTATTAAATAGTAAATATTATCCACCTTTCATTCTGTTTCAACATTGGTGACTTGTCTCAAATATTGAATTGTTAAAATTATTGTCTCAACCAGAACATGATCAAATGGATGATTCACCGATAGTAATTTCTTTATATCCTCCTATCTATAAATCCTAAGGCTGCATCATTGATATGAAAAATCTTAATAATGAAGAGTTGAAAACATTTAAAATATAATTTTATTACATTAACATATATTGAATTTAGTGAACTAATATAAAAATGATAAAACCATAGCTTGGAGCACTGCAAAAACCCCAACCTCCTCATGGTAACTCAAAGCATGTAATGAATGTGATATTTCCATGAATACTCCCATGAAACCTATCTAGTTATGACAAACATGTCTCTAGATAATAAAAAATCCATAGACATAAGAAGGTGATACATAAGCATGACCAGATTCTTTAACCATCCCTGAGTCAATGATACCAATTTATAATAGAAAATTTTTGCAAAATCATAACATTACATGAATTAATATATTACAAGGACAAAAGTGAATTCTGAATCAGCTGAGGCTGTCTAGATGCACCTGTGTATCATACAGGATATAATAGGATAGATTTCACTCCCAAAAAGCATATTATATAAGAGAAATAGAAGAAAATAGTGGATAACTAGAAACATATCATATGCCAAAACAACTTCCATAATGGTAGAAACAAACATATAGAAAAAAATATAAAAATATGACAAATATAACTGTTAATAGTATAGAAACTGAAATAACCTATGAGGGCATCTCCATATGATAACATTTCACCTCTATACCAACCCACCATTATGTAACACAATAAAAGAGTGTCTTCCCCTAAATGTTTCTCTTAACTTGACATGTTTCCTGAAAAACCAAGGCTACATATTCCCAAATTCAAATGTAGTATGTAGGAACACATGCCTCATAGGATACCACCATTGAATCTATGAAATGTACAACCATGTGCATCTGTAATTACACTTTCAAAATATTTTTATAAAATAAATCATAATGAATTATTTTCCATTTATAAAACAAAATTCAGTTTTCTTTTCAAAATCATCCCATATTAAATAAAACAAATAATTATGACCTATAAACTTTTTCAATCAAATAAATAGATAAATAAAAAATTTTCAAGTATCACATCATATAACATGCAAAATTTGGAATTTAAGAATATCATAATGTAATTTATGTGATTTAATCTCAATGAAAACAAATGGAATGTACTTGACATGAGTGTGAACACAAAAAAACCTCTATGACTCTCAAAGGAACACTAGCTAGTATATGTGACTGCTATATTTTAGGAACCTTAGTCACTATGAAAGGATACCCCTTATTGATCATGAAATCAATGGAACGACCCCTATTGATAGATAACTCCACTGGGGATTGCATTTTTTAAAATTTTCCTCATACCCCTTGTCCTCTCAAGGGTGAAATTACATCATTATTATATTAAAATAATCCAAAACAATTTTCTTTAAAAAAATTTAAATCAAGATCCAAAACCATGTTTCATAAAACATTTCGAAGGAATATGAAAGTTACAACCCCAGACAAATTTTTTACTAAAACAATTTCTATTGTGACCCATAACACATTTCACGCATGAAAAATAATTTCCCATTTTAAATGTTTTTTGAAGTAATATAAAAAACACATCACATATCTATAATGTTTTCCACAAAAAATATGTTTTAAAACATAACACAACACATAAATAATAATACCATCATTAAAAATAAATTTCATAATCAAAACCAATAGAAACAATTAATGAATATAACACATGCCATGGATTAGAAAATATTATAGAGACACATATCTGTTGAATGATGAAGCAAAGTTGACTCTGTGAGACTAGTGCTGGATAACAAGTAATTTTGATCCATAGAAACCTATAATGATGATAATAGTTCCAATTCCTTATATCATTGATAGATAATATGATCGAGTCTCATAAAACACAAAAAACATAGAGAAATATAGGAGAAACCAAGTTAGGCTATTAACTAATTCTATAGAATGATATCCAATAATTAAATCAACATAATGATTCCCCAAATTAATGGTGGGGGACCCAAAATATCACCAAGTAGC
This sequence comes from Viscum album, assembly GCA_963277665.1. Taxonomy (NCBI): domain Eukaryota; kingdom Viridiplantae; phylum Streptophyta; class Magnoliopsida; order Santalales; family Viscaceae; genus Viscum; species Viscum album. The sequence goes on from OY728128.1 coordinate 620,508,788, forward strand.
CTTTAAAATCTAGAGAAATCAAATTTTAGTTGAAGAGTTGGTTTAAGGGGGACTAAGAAAACATTTTATGGTAAAATAAAAATTACGATCTTACTAATTTTCATCCTCAGTGTCACTATTATCTAGTCAGTGGCTACAAGAAGTGGTCATGTAGCTACGGTACACCACAGGATGACTAGTGTATGTATATAAGATTGAAAGTGGGACTTGTAGTTTTTCAAGCTCTCTAGCATACAGATCTATTCACCTGTTTGTTGGAGGCCTCTTACTACTTATAATTACCAAAATTACCTCTCCTAGGATATTAATGATATGATAAAATGAAAATAAATGAACATAATTGTCTCCATAGTAGTTCTACACACCTTTTGTTGACAATCCAAATGTTATTGATCATTAAATTATTCTCAAACAACCCTCTTAGGAAACATCACAAACACTTTTCACTCAAACCATCAATTTAAAACCATAAATATATTAAAATATATTAATATAAATTGTAATAATGACCTAAAATATTATTAAAATCAACCATGTGTATCACATATAAGTATAATTTTATCAGTAAAGGCATTAAAATCATTATCAATTCGATAAATTTTAAATTATAGTAATTTCACAAAAACAAATGCCACAACTCAAATTGAAATACCTTGACATAATTAGTTGAAGAACCACTAATGAATAAGAATATTTTTTCATGCCCCATTAATCAAAATCCAAATGATTTTGTTTCTCTATAACACTATATTCATCAAACATGATTTTTGGGGTTTATAAGATAAGATCAAACCAAGAGAAAAGACATAAGTAAGGGAATGAAATTGATCATAATGAAATTTTCATTATAAAACAAGCATAAAAATAAAAAAAAATACAAGGTAAAATCAATAGATAAGAAGAAGTGTGGAGAGGATAATCACCTAGGGTTTCTAATATCAAAATAAAGGGGAGAAGAGGCCCCTAAGTCATAAAAATAATTAGGATTAATCAAGGAAATTCAAATAAATTAAATTCTTGGTAGTCTGGATGGTTGTCTAAGATATGTGATAAATATTCATGCTCAACAAGAGTCATCCTAAAACCATATTTTACCTAAACCATTAATTTTATTCCAAAACCAAAAAAATTTATATGAAATTCATAAAAAAAATTTGATTCCAAAACCACTACAAAATATTAAATAACCTAAAAAAGCTATAAAAAATTTCATTAATGGAACCAAGTTCTTATAATATATGTTTTTTATAAAATATTTTATGTATTAATAATAAACAAATAGTTAATATTTAACTTAATTAACATTGTAATAAACCTTAATATAATAATGGTATATAATAGCCATCATATTTTTCAATTCCATGTTAGTACATATATGGATGAATAAAAAATTTCCACCAAAAATGTTATTCAAGTTGATGGTGGAGAAAAAATGATGTTTAAAAGAACATTATATATAAAAAACATGATATTTTATATGTGTGATTAATTTTGAAATTATCATAATTTATAGGATAATACATTGATAGTGATGAACTAAATTCAAAACAAAAATAAGGATTAATTATATACTACCACAAAACATGATTATTATCAAAATATGTTTGTTGAGTCTCTATAGGATTTTGAGAATACCAATACAAGATACAGGGTACATAAATAGTCACATGATTATTATATTTTACTATAAAATAAAAATATAAAGTTAAAAAATGGATATTAAAAATATAATAAATTTTCCTTTATAATATATTTTTCCACATATAAATAAATATTGATGATAATTGTTTTACTACAAGATACATTTAGTGAGATAATATTCCAGAATCATTTTAGGAGATATTAAATATTACAAAAAGTTTGATATTTCTTATAAAAATATAGATTCATATTCCAAATAATTTATGTTGTATTTTATTAGCGATTTATAAATAAAAAAAACAGATATGTCTTACTTCTTAATAGAAATAAACAAATCATGATGAAAGTTGGAATAAACCATCTATTAAGAAGTATAATTGAAATAAATCTTCTCCAAATGTTTTATATTTCATTATATTGAAACCATTTTATTTTTTATAATTCGGTACATCTAAAATAGATTAAAATTTTAACAATCCTAAAATGTGAAAATTAATTAGAGATTTATATAATATCCAAGATTTTTAATGTAACGTCCAAGAATTTTTTAAATGATATTTGTTTTCTAGGAAAATATGTTTTATATTATAAAATATAATACACATACAAAATATTGAGTAAACAAAAAAAATTATCTCACTAATAAATATCATTACATTAGTCATCTAAAAAACCAAGGACAATTTCAAACATTAAAATTGGACAAAAAATAAAAAATAAAAAATGTAAAATGAAAAAATATGGATCTCCCCAATCTTATACATTCATATACCCTATAGAAAAGACAATAAAAATGGGAAAAAATATTATTAAACCATTCAAAATATTATAAAATTAATATATAACTATATTATGATATGTAGAGAATTTTTATTTAAAGAATGATGTGGTATTTATATGGACCAATGTGACTGTTCATATAGTAATATGACCACCGGTCAATATAACCATTTTTCTATTTTACCATTGAGAGTTATACTAATTCTTAATAATTTTTCAATTATAATTATTATTTATAAGTAGTAATGACAAAGTATAATCTATTCATAAAGGAGAAATGATGGAATCAACCAGTAGAGTAGTGTTATTTGAAGCCCATTTGTCAGAACATGGGAGGGAGGTAGCATCCTTGGGTTTCACCGTTGACTAATCCCAAGACAAGCATCAATAAGATATACATGAATGAAATCACTTATAAGAGAAGTTCAATTAATTAGATATTAACAACTATTCAATGTTATCCATGCCACCCCAAGAAACTACCACCATATCACACATTACCCTTAGGGAATACGTACATGTATTAAGGGGTAATGAGTCCAAGAATTATTCTCATAATTTTTAATTCCATTTTTATAAATATTGTTTTTGTTCCATCAATTCCATTTTGAGAACAATTTTTTTAATAAAATATAAGTTCAAGTAATACCAATTTCATAAATTGATTGTTGGATGAAAATAAAACAAAATTGTATTTTTATAAAATATATATACACTTATAATAATCTCCGTTATTCTACCTAATATATTTTTATTGAAATTGTCTTAAAAAAACACTATTATTTAAATATAAATGATGTAATAATTTTATAATTTCCTAGGACTTTTTTATAAGTGTGATAAATCTAAATTTTTCTTAAAAAATATGATTTTTTAATAAATAAGGATGTTTATATTTAAAAGTTAAAATTATACTATTTATATAATAATTCTGATAAATAAATATTAAATTTTAAATTGTAATGTCTAAATTATTTTAGGGTTAATTATTGATAATTTTTTATAATACATTATTTTTCATTGAATAGTTAAAATATTTTTTTTGGTTTCTAGTATGTTTTATGACTAAATATTTATGCCATAAAGATGTAAAAATTAATTAACCAAAATCTAAAACATAAATTATTTTTTAATTAATATTATGTATTTTAATAGCTTTTATTTAATTTCTAAACCTACAGGTTTCATTCCAATGTCTAAAATGGATAATTTTATTTTAAAAACATTATTTTTTGGAAAATATGCCTTTCCAAGCAAAAAAAAATATTTTGAAACTTTTTGTTTGGTTTTAATGGATGAAATATCATAAAATGTGACTCAAATGTCTAAAAAATTGTAAAACCATGGGTAAGAAAATGGGTTTTCAGTTTCCACTACCAATATTTTCAAGACCTATATTTGGTAATTAATAAATGATTCCTCCACTTATGTTATAAATACCTACTCATTTCATCTTTCCCTTTCAGTCATAATATATACTCCTTGAATTTATGGTCCTTTGTTCCTCACAAAGTCCCCCCAATGTTCCCTTATGTCCCCAAGGTTTCATCCTAAAGATTTAGGAGCAACTCCTCAAGGTAAGGGAATCCTCGTCATCTTATCCTTTAAAGTAATTCTTTTGTGTATATCTTATAAATGTTGTGTTTCATTCTTTTCGGATGATTTTGATCATTACCTTACTTATAAAATAATTTTTTTGTTAATTTAATACCTTCATTCTATCACATTTTACCATTTTTTAGTACATATTTTATACCCATCATAATAATGAATTTACTTCTCAAATTTCACTCCTTTACATAAGATGTTATTAAATTGTGAGTACTCAAACCATTTATTTATCCATGGGTATTCACATAGATGTTAATATCATTTATTTATTCATGGATATATTTATATAAGAAACCCACATTCCCTTTGTGTGGGATAAAAATGATGTCATGGTCAATCCTTTATGCACTTATGCACTTGAGGATTTTATATAAAACATGTACATTATTCTCCTCATGTTATTGAAAAAATGTGTTATTATATTCAATGTCGATCACATGAAATTATGAAAAATTAATGGAGTTCCCTAATAGTGCTATAATTCATTGGGTAAAACATTTATTCTCTTTGTATGACATGTTTTACGATGCCTTGGTGAATAACCTTGGTAATTTTCATTTACAACACCTTGGTGATAAACCATGGTGATATTCTTATGAATGCATCATTTTTATATTGTATCCACATTTCCATGATATTATTCATCTATTGTTATTATGATACACCTCATGTTATCTTGGTCATGAAATATTTTTATACCACATGTTTTTATTGATATGTCTCATGATCACATGCTTAATGTCTCATTTACTCATACCCTTACTGGGATCATGTCCACCCTTTTCCTTTGACATATTTTCCTTGATATGATATTTGATAAAATTAACAGAGGGTGTTCCCATTAATAATTATTTCACATGGAATAGAATAATTTTTTATGTTTTCATATATTATGTTACTAATTTACAAGAAACAAAACATTAAAACATCAAATGTTTGGTTCCATGTAACAAAAATTATATATAATAAAATTTTAAGATTCCACAGTTGTTATAAGAATACAGTTTAGTTATATGACGTAATTAGGACTCGAAAAAATTATTTATAACCCTTATGATATGTCTAAATATAGGAAAACATCCTGTAATTTTTGTGATTTAGTAATATAGTGGTTTCAAAGAAATGGAATCCTTTTATGGATAGTTCAAGTGGATGCAGCTCCCGTACAGATGCACATAGGGGTTATAAACCTGAAAACACCATATTGAGCTCGACTCGATTGGGTACTACTGAAAGAAAATTAACATTTCTACACACCTAGTTTGATGCTCCTAGAAGATATGTTTTTTTAATAAAAAACTTTTTCTAAACCATTATGACTGATATATAGAAAATGTAATATTTATTATTGGAGATTAATGAATAATGGATTTATAAATGATGTGTTAATATATACACTCCCTTTATAATTATAAGGTTGCAAAAATTAACAAGTTTCTCACTAAACATTAATTTTATTAGAAAAATTGTGGGAAATAGGGGGAACCGTGTAAATGATGAGTGAAAAAATGATGCACTAATGAACATGCTATAATGATTAAGGTTAGAATATAAAAAATTACTAAGGATAGTGAATCAAATATCTTGAGTTATGAATAATAACTTCAATCAAGTTGTATGACCACATTCCCCTTGAAGAGAACAATTTTCTATTGAGTCCTTCGTACTTCAAAGATGACCTTATTTTATTGGATCTCCTGACCCATTAATTATTCAATAATGGATTACATATAAATAAAATATATTTTATATACTATGTTGTTTAAATCTACAAAAATTCACCCTATAACTATACCGATCAGAAGGTGAGTCTTATCAGTGGTAGTCACTGATTAAAAAACAAATCTAATCAGAGGGATTGATTCAATGTAGTAGGAAGAGTTCAGGTGAATCCTTTTCCATAAATAATTTCCCAATTCAAAAATAGAGAAGGAATTTCTAAAGATGAGGCATATAAAAAATGAATTTTTGGGAAACTATGAAATGAAACTTATAATAATTTCTCGATACACCTCTATATTTTTTAAGGATCCTAATGGAAATTTTGATGGTTTATTTAGTGTATTGAGATATATTATTCATAAGAATTTGGAAATTAGAAACTATGTAAGATGTGAAGAGATATTGAGGAGCGTAATGAATATTGGAGTGAAGTTTAGGGATAATCATTGGTCATATTGGTCAAATGAAAATAATAGAACAATTTATTCAAACATAAGGAATAATTTTGATAATAGAAGAGGAGGAATGAAAGAGAATCTTACCACATACAAAAAATGTGGGAAGAATCATTTGATGAACTACTTACATGGGAGAAGAAACTAAAACATGTGTAGAATATATTGTTACATAACTCTAAACTGTCAACGCAAGGTGAAGCCTCAACTTCACATCACTGATTACAAAGGGGATATATTATAGGCCTAACATCATGTTTAATTAATAATATGTATACAGGTTGGGTACTTTTCTAATCAATTTCCAAATCAAAAGATAATTAAGGGAAACTAGCATCAACATTTTCATAGGCTAAGGGAGACAGGTTAGGCATTTTCTATCATGAAGACTAAATTAGAGGCTCCAAACGATGTGGTGGTAGGTATAATCGAGATTCTCTCTAAGATATAAAGTATTTTTTTTATAGTTTTCGTAAATTATTTATTTCATCCATGTTTGTAAAGAATATAGAATTAATCCCTATGATTATAGATGTATATTTATCAGCAATTAATTCTAGAGAGACTATCATAGCATTAATAGTTTATAAAAACACTATTATTAACATTGGTGAGTACAATCTCATAAAAAATATCATAGTCATTCCCATGGTGGAATTCCAAATTATACTAGGGATGAAATTTCTATCAATGTACAATGTTAAGAACACTATTAAGAGAAATGAATTTTTAGTACTCTTGAATTGGAAACCTAGAGTTTTATTCAAATAATAGATATGACAGACTCATCTTTTTCTAAAAGCACCTACCATATCCTTCTTTATGGAGATAATTGGTGAAGATTTGGGTGGAAATGAATGTTTATGGATAGAAAATGTCCCCATAATTCAATAATACATTAAAACGTTTAATTAAAAATTAATTGGACCTCCCCCATAAATATAAGTAAGTTTATCCATTGAACACATACCCGGGTCAATGTGACATCAAAAACCCCAAATAGAATAGAAAAAGGGGAATTTTAGGAATTAATGAAACAACAACAAAATATTTCAGAGAATAGATTTAGTGGACTATGTTTGTATCCTTGAGGATCATATGTTCCTTTTTAAAAGAAGAAGTAGGTATCAATACGACCATGTATTGATTGTAGAGAACTTGAAGAGATCATATTAATGAAAATGTTCCCTCTCCCAAGGATTAATTATTTATTTGAAGAGATTATTGAGGATCAATTCTTATCCAAGATGTAAATATGATATGGGTATAATAAATTAAGGGTAAATATAGAAGATATTCCAAAGACTATCTTCGAAAAAAACATGTGAATTGTGAGTTTTTTTGAACACCCATTTACATGACTAATTAACCTTATAAATTTATGGATTTTGTGAATATATTATTTAAGTACTGCATTGATAAATTTCTATTAGTTTTTATTGATGATATTTTGATATATTTGAAAATTCATATGGATAATCGGGATTATGTAAGGATCATATTGAAAACTATGATGAAGGAGATGTTATTTAGAAAATTCATAAAATTTTAATTTTGGTTAAAAATAGATTATTTATTGGGTAAAATTGTTACCAATTAAGGATTCTCAGTTGACCATCTAAGAAATAGAATATAGAGGAGTGGCCTCATCCTACAAAAGAAACTGAGATTCATAGTTTCCTTGGTTTAGCGAGATATTATAATAGTTTTGTCAAAAACTTTTCACATATTTCTAATAAACTAACAAGGTTAAATCCAAAAATAACAAAGTTCATTTGGAAAGGGAGTGTGAAGAATGTTTCCAAGAACTGAATAAGATATTAGTTACTCTACCGATATTAAATATACAATCTATCAGAGATGGATTTTTTTATACTGAATCATCTTTAAAAGGGATTGGGTGAAAAGTCATGAAAAATTATAGGGTGATTGCATGTCCAAATCTATAGCTAAAGCCTCTCGAGAATAATTATCCTACGCATGAACCAGAGTTAGCTACAATCATTTTTTCATTGAAAAATATGACGGTACTATCTTTATATGGATAAATGTGATATATAATAAGACCACCAGATTTTAAAGTATATATTCATGAAAAATGAATTGAACATGGGATAATGGAAATGGTTAGATCTTATTAAATACTATGACTATTCAATTCAGTATCACCCTAGAATAGAAAAAAACTCACGTATGCATTATATAGGAAAGACCTTGTTTTGCTAAAAATGATGAGGATTCAAATATATTGTTTCATCAAGGACCTAGTATGTTTAAAAATGGGAATCAAAAGGGAAGGTACATCATTAACAATATCCTAAATGAACTTTCAACCATCATTACTAGAGAATATCATGATATATCAAATACAATATCATTTGATACACAATAAGATAAATTCTGTGATGAATATGAAGTTTCTTTAGTTTAATATTTATCAACATGTTGTGAAAACATTTCATACAATCATATGTGTCCTATATGTCTAACTGATAAAGTATGATCTGATGGATGAATCTCAAAGCACTTCATTCTCTATACATCATAAACATAATAAAATTTGTTTGGATATTGATGATCATTATTAGAGGGATAATATGAAAAGGGATATTGATGGCTATACTAAATGGTTCTTGGTGTGTTAACAGGTGATGTTGGAGTGAAAACATCCTAAAGGTGTATTGAAACTACTACCCATACCAACAAAGAGGTGGGACAATATCACTATAGAATTTTACATTAGACTCCCAAGAACATCCAAAGAAAATAATTTGATTTGTGTTAAAGTGGACCGAATCCCCACGTTTACCCATTTCATCTCCTTTCATGGAGATTTATCTCTTGAACAACATTCCGAGATAAACATAATGTATGTGGTGAGGCTTCAAGTGGCACAAATTTTAATCATTTATAATCATAATCTAGGGTTCACATCTAATTTATGGAGAAACCATCACCATGATCTAAATACTGAATTGAATTTTAGTATGGCCTATCACCCCCCAAACATATGTCCAATCTATATGTACTGTTCCGATACATGAAGAAATTTTTAGAATATTTTAAATGTAATTTAATGGTTGATGGGATCAACAGTTTCTTTTAGTTGAGTTCTCATACAATTACAGTTTCCACTCGGGTATTAAAATTGATCCCTATGAAGATCTATATGGGAAGTAATGAAAAACTCATTCTTTTTAGGTTGAATTGGGTTAGAAAAAAATACTTTGGGACAATCTTGTGAAAGAAACAACAGAAGAAAAATTATTCCATCCAAGAACATGTAAAAAATACTCCAAGTAAGAAGAAGATCTATGTTTAAAGCCATTAATGGGACTTGGATATTGATGTTGGAGATAAGTTTTTACTTTGGATATCAATTTGTAAGAGAGTCACATGGTTTTTAAATATATGGAATCTTATCCTTAGGTACATTTTCCCCTTTTAAATCCTTTAGGACATAGAAGAAGTGGCCTATTGTCTAGTAATTCAACCACATTTGGCTAAATTTTATATTGTATTCCATGTATATCTCTTGTGAATGTACATACCTAAGTCCTCACATTTACTAAATCTAGAGGTGGTACAACTGGAACATTCCCTCTCTTATGAGGAGAAGATGATGGATATCCTAGAACGTAGAGACGGAGTTATATGGAACATAAAAACTCACCATGTTAAAGTGTTGTAGAGGAACTATATGTATGAAGAGGTGACATTTTAACGAGAATAAATAATGAAATCGAAGTACCCACATCTATTCTCAATAGATAATATGAGTCTAAATTTCATGGATTAAAATTTTAAACGGGGAAGATTATAACAACCTATTATTTTTAAATTATATATTTTTCTTGAGAAAATGTGTGTTATATTATATAACTTTATGAACATACAAAATGTACATGATCCAGAAAAAACCTAATCTCATTAATAAATATTACTACATTAGTAATCTATAACCCCAATGAAAATTCCAATCCCTATAATTGGAAAAAAATATAAAATATAAAATATAAAATGTGAAAATAAGGATTGGCCAAGTCTGCTAGAATTATCACCTCCATGGTAAAAACTATATAAATGAAAAATATATTGTTAAAAAAATATCAAAAAAATGAAAATATAACCTCAGTGGGAATTTTACTGATTTTTTGATGGAAATAATGTGGTTTTATTTATAGGGAGTAGTGTGACCTTTGGAATAATAACATGTTCTATGGTCAAATATAATCGCTGGCCAATATATCAATTGAAATATTTGAAAATTGGGAAATATACCTATTTTTAATAATTTTACCATTATAATTAGTGTTTATAAGTAGTAATGAAAAAGGACAATTGATGTAGAAAGAAGAAATGACGACCTCCAATAATAGAGTCATGTCGTTTAAATCCCATTTGTAAGAACATGGGAGGGAGGGATCCAAAATAGGGTTCAACAATAACCAAGACCAATATAAGGTTCAATAATTGAGGATTGAACAGAATTTTATATGGGATAATTTCATGTTAGTGGAGATTACAACTCAATCAATGTTAGCCAAGCCACCTAATGAAACTACCACCATTGCATACCTTAAACTTAGGTCGTACTTGGGTGTAAAAATATCATATTTATAGAATAATTATGATAAAATAAATATTAAATTTGAAATTAGTACATTGAAATTAGGTTATCATGAATGTTTTAAAATTTTGTAAAATACTTTATTTTTCAATGAATAGTAAAAATATAGTTTTGGGTTTTCATCAATTTTATGACTTCATATTTATGTCATAATATTGTAATAATTATTTAACCACAATACAAAAACAAAAATTTATCCATTATTAATACCAAGTATTTTAATATTTTTTAATCAATTTCTAAACCTATATGGACATTCAATTGTCTAAAATAGAAAATTTTATTTTAAAAACATTATTTTGTGAAAAATATTTTTTCCCATGCCCAAAAAAGTATTAAAAACTATTATTATATTTTAATAGATTAAAATGTCATAAATTTTGACCCTAATGTCCAAAACCATTAGAGAAAAAAATTGTTAAGCCAACGGTTTTTTATTTTCCACAACCAATATTTACAATACCTATATTTCGGAATTAATAAACAATTCCTCCACTTTTTCTATAAATATATACCCATTTCACATTTACCATTTAATACTAATCTATATTCAACAATTTTATAGTCATTTGTTCTCCCAAGTATGTCCCCCAAGGTTTACGTAATCACCCAAGGTTTCATCCTAATGATTTAGGATAAATTCCTCATTGTAATGGAATTCTCTTCATCTTATTCTATGTTCACGTATTTTTTTTGTGTTCATATTCTTAAGGGTATGTTAATTTATTTTCTCATACTTTTAATAATCCCCTTATATAAAAAATATTTTTTACCAATGGAATATCTTTTTTTCTATCTGATTTTACCCTTTTCTAAATCTCGATTTTATACACATTATGCTACTAAATATACTTCTCAAATTTATCACATTTATATAAGAAATTGTTATGTTATGAATACCTGACCATTTATTTTTCCATGTGAATTTATATTTATGTTAATATAATTTATTGATTTAGGTATATACATATAAAAAATACACATTATGTTACTATGGGTTAAAAATGATGTTACGATCAAGCCTTAAAGCACTTATGTACTTAATTATTTTATATGAAACTCATACATTATTCTCATAGGGTTATTGAAAAAATGATTTATTATGCTCAATATGGATCTCCTAAAATTGATATATATGAAGGGTTCACATGGATAGTGCTTCAATTTATTTGGTGAATAATTTAATCGATCTGTATGAAATGTTTTACGATACCTTCGTTAACAAACTTGGTAATTTTTAGTTATGACACATTGGTGATTAACCATGGTGATATTCTCAGGAATGCCAATTTTTTTATAGTAGCGACATTTCCATGTTATTAATCATATTATTTTAATTATTATATACCTCATGTTGTCTTGATTATTTTATATAGTCATAGCTCATTTTCTTATATGCCTCATGATAACATTTTAATGTATCCATTTCTAATTTCATTATTGGGCTCATGCTCACAACATTCCTTTCATGTGTGTCCCTAGTATATGAGATGTCATAAAATTAACCTATTGTGAACCCATGAAAAATCATTTCACAAATATATTAAGAATTTTTTATATTTCCATTTATTATGCTCTTAATTTTCAAGAAACTAATATTTAAATGATCCTTTGTTTTATTGTATGTAATGAAAAGTTTATGTAATAAAAAATTGGTATTCCATATTAAAAACTATAGATATGTTTTAATTCATTATATTAAAATTTCAATGAAAATTATTTTAATGTGATTTTGGGATTACATATTGATGGATATAACCTATTAAGAGGTGTAATTAGAAATTATAGAATATGTATAGCAATTTAGGTCAATTTTAATCTAAAAATGTTGATTCTTATATAGAAAATGAGTATCAATGATGTCAATGTGCACCATGAGATTCATATATTTTTATTTATTAATTTTTTGAAAAATTTTATAGAAAATTATAATACATTAATTCAAAACATAATCAAGATACATTATGCTTTTATATGGACTACTTTTTATTTTTTCTAATGAACCTTTTCATGATTGGGGATCTTACAATGCAAAATATTATTTTATTTTCAACTCAAATTTTAACTATTTTACTTTTCTTTATATTAGGAAATGATATTTTATGTGTCATTGATGATTAATAGATTCATATCATGGATTTTAGTTTAATAGATATTTATTTGAGATATGGACTTGTTTTTGGAAACAAACAAAGCAATCATAAGGTTATGATACCCTATATCAATTATCAATAATTTATATACTTTTAATGAATGTCTATAATTTTTACATTATTTGGAAAAAATATTTCCTCAAATAAATTTGGAAAAACCAATTGGAATAAATATAGTATATTTTCCAAACATACTAGGAATTTTATATTTTATGTAATGACTTTCATATTATGAATATTGACAAGAAGGTTTGTGGAAACTAAATTTTTACAATATTGATATAGTATGGGAAATGAAATGATTTTTTTAATTATAATAATTACGTTGAATAAATTAATAAAAATCATGGTCTATGGTTAATTTATAATTGGAAATAACATGTAGTAATTTTTTTATTTGGTAATCCATGAAAAATTGTTTTCTTCAATGATTAAAAAATGTGAACTTATCAAAATTATATTCTTTTAACATTCCAATATGTTATTAATTAAAAAATTGTAATTTATTTGGGATTTAAGATTTTTAATTTCATATTTTTAGGCACCAATTATTTCCATTTTAAATTTATAGATAATTACATGTTAAAATATCTATAGTCATAATCATATATTTTAAATTCTTTTTAATACATTATATGACAAAATTAAACTCCCTTTAGTGGGGAAAACAACATAAATTAAATTTAATTATAATTTAAAATTTTGATATTATATTTCCCCTTTAATGTATGAGTTTTATGCTTTATTTTATAGTTTATATGATTTTTGATGATAAATATGGAAGGAAAATAATGTACTAACCAATGAATCATATTGAGTGGTTTTGTAACCCTACATTTTTTATCATTATTATTTAAAAAAAAATATTAAATAATTTTATAGTTTTGTAAGGTCTATTTAATTCATTAGTAATATTGGTTAATTGAATAATTGTAACACCCCAAGATTTCATAGTGTGTTATTTCTTCAAAATAATTCAATAACTTGCACTACATGCAACACCGAGTTCAATCGCACCATGACTTACCAAACAAGCCGTTCAAAAGAGGTTATGAATAGTATTAACTAAATTTTAAACTTTATATAATCCTTATAATTTTAGAATCCATATTATGAGTTTCTTAGACATAATTTAAGAACAAATTCATTTTCAGTATTGCACCTTTATCAACTTTTAATAGTGAACCCTTTTTAAATACAATATTTTAAACTTTTTGACTAAATGGGGACATCAAGAATTTAAAATGAAACATCCCAAGCTTCCACGGTACGCTTTCCTTTGAATAATACAGTAGCGTGTGTTATACGCAACTTCGAGTTTTAACACACACCACAACCGATCAAACTAGCCGTTATGAATAGTAATACCTACTTTTTGAAATTATATATATTTTATATTTCAAAATGGACTTAATTTTTGGATTCGGAATATCGAATTTAGCCTAAGGTGAAATTTTGGTACTTTTCGGATAACTTTAATATTTTGATGAATAGTGAAAATTACTAAATTTTAATTAAAAACAACTTTTTTAATCAAAATAATTAATAGTGATAAATTATGAATTTGAGTGGTTTTAAAGTATATTTAGAATATATTTTTACCATTTAATATAATGTTGGTCATTGGACATAATTTTACAATTAAACCGAACATAAAAAAGTGTCAATCCTTTGATAGTTATTATCTCTTAAAAACACGCTTTTTGTTTTGACAGTGGGAAATAATTTTAAATTAATTTCTGCCACTTATGTGTTTTGAATTTAGAAAAATGGATTCCATATTTGGAATCCGGATGTTAAAATTGTGCAAATAGGTAACCTTTATTTTTAGGCATTTTGAATAATTACTGCGGTAAATATTTTATTTACCATGGTTAAGGGTAAATCCGGTAAATAAGGGTTAACAAATAATATTATAATAATACTAAATTACCCTAAAAAGTGTCCTAGCCTTATTGGTTGATAAATGTTTGACCATAGGCATATTGGGGTCGATTTTGGGACCCCATGGTGCCACTTGTAGGTGATAGGGACATTTTATTTTAATTAAGTTAAAATGAATACAAAAATGACACAAGCATATATCTTTTAGAAAATTTTTTTTACATAGGGTTATATATGTTGGATTTTATATTATAAATATTAATTAGAAAGATAAAAAGATTTCCTACATAATGATATTTTATTTATAATTTTTAGACATTAAATAATTTAATTTATTTATGACACAATGATGATGAATTAATTACTATAATAGTGAAAAATTAAAATAATTGATATTATAAATACCCAAATAAATATAATATGAAACTTTTAATGAATTAAAATAATTTTCAAGGATAATATGATATATTAGGATTTATTTAATTGACTTTATTTGAAGTAATAAATCTGTTATGAGTTTCACAAAAATCAACTATTGAATAGTGTCAAAATTGACATAAAAGAGTTCTTAAAACAAATATTATATTATTAATTGATATTAAATTCCTAAAAATCTAAGGTTCGGCCAAGAGACTTATATCATGATATATCCATCATTAATGGACCACTTGGGGGTTTCTTGTATGTATATAGTAAGTTTATTAACCATATTATATAATAATACAAAGAGACATTGTAAAAGTGAAACTAATTAACTTAGAGTTAATACTTAAAGATAAGGTTAATATAAGTACCCAAACCTGTCTAAATTCTATTGGTTGAGTGGTTTTCGACCTATACCCACCTTAAAATTTAAATAATAAACTTTTGAGCCATTATAAACCGAATATGAATTTATTATAAATTAATATTTCTAGCTTTTCCAAAGGTGCCCCTCACCCCTCTTATAAAAGGGAACTCCTCCTTATCATTTCTTCACACCTTCATAGCATTTTGGTTTGGCCAAACTCTGCCCAAATACTCTCCCAACTTCCCTCACTACAACCTAGAGTCCATAGTTTGATCATAAAGCCAACCTAAGGATCCCTTTTGATCAAATCAAAAGGAAGAACCCGAAGAAGAGGAGGTTAACCTACCCCAACCAAGGAAAAGTACAAGGTAAGGGTAATTTCACAATCTCTTCATTATCCAAGGTTGTTTATACGTAATAATCTACTGGGATTTCTTTATCATCCACATCCATGTTTCTTAAAAATGAATTCCAAAACATTTTTACTATTTACTAGAATATGGGTTAAAGTCATTTATACCCTTGTTTTACTTTTTATAAGAGGTTTATAAAGGAATCTTTCTGTCGTTTTCCAAACAAGGTGCTTTTTAACCTTTTCGACAAAATTAAGGTAAGAATATTTTTTTTAACTTATACGGCGGGTGTGGCTATTTTCCGCCGTTATAAAATCGTCGAAGCTTCCCTTACAAGATAATAAGAATATTTTCAAAAAAAAATGTTTTATTTCATAAATATAAGACTCTTAAATGATTTCAAAATAGAAAGAGATATTTTTCTAAAATAGTCTTTATTTCATCTATGTCAACATCCTTTGATGGATTTGAAGCTTATTTGAAGTTGATTTATTATGATACAAAACATCCATATTTTACTGAAGGTTTTGTGATAAGTTATTCTTATGTCACTCATGGTTTTTGTTTAGAGTATTGAAATTTCATAAGTTATTTGTAATCCGAATGTTTATGTTATATTTCAACCTTTCATTCAGATGAATGTGTTAGATAAGTATGTTCCGGGTTGGGGACCGGTAAAAGTAAGCCCTCCGGTTTGGTCTCTGGTTATTAGAGGAACTCCGGTTTGGTCTTCGGTTATTAGAGGAACTCCGGGTTGGTGTCCGGTTATTAGAGGCACTCCGGGTTGGTGTCCGGTTATTAGAGGCACTCCGGGTTGGGTTCCGGTTATAGTTAGCCCCTAGGTCTTGGGACGAGGCCTTGACAAAGAAATTAAAGTTTATCATTATGCATTCCGACATTATGAAAGTGGTTATTGATATTGCATGTGATTATTCGATTAGTAGAATATCCATGTGAATAAGTAAATGGCATTATTTCATTTTACTTTTGCCATAATATGTTGAAGTTAAAGTTTAAAAGGCTTTTGTTTTAGTAATGCATTGCCTTAAATGTTTATGCTTATTTTTAAATGTTCCGTTATATTGTTATCCTTACTGGGCATTTGAGCTCACCCCTTTTCTATGTTTTATTTTTCCCAGGATGTGAAGAAGTAAGTTATGAATGACCTGCAGGGATATTATGAGGGGATAATAGTGTGGACTATGGAGACATTATGTTGTCATAGTAGTTTTTCACTTTATGATGTAATGTAAAAGTTATGAATATATCTAGTGTTTCCAAGGCTACTAAACCAATCGGTCTTTCGAGATTTGATATTTCTTGTGATCATTCCAATGTTATGTAATAATGCACCGACTATGGGTAACTAGGGTCGGGAAGTTACAGTTGGTATCATAGGGAGGTTTAGTACAAACCTTGGAAGCTATATTTAGATAAACTCTAATTAGAGCACGTAGACCTAAGATGAACTTTGAGGATTAGTATAGAAGAACTTCCTAGAATTTTGGTATTGTAGAGATTTTTTGAGTTTTCCGAGCAATACATCCCTGTCTGGATACGAGCAGGTAGAGGCAGATCTGGCACAGATGTACCTAGGGGTAAAACCCAAAAACACCACTTTGAGCTAGACTCGAACGAGAACTGGTGCACGACAACGGGTCTTGCTGCACTCTTGGTTACGAAACTCCCGAGGGATATGCTTAGGATAACTCTCATTTGCTTTACAAATCATTATGAAGGGTTTATGAGTATATAATTCCTCAAAGAAATCATTTTTATGATTATGGATTATATCCATAAACTATTTAATTTATGTTATGTGTCTTACAAGTTTGGGATTAGGTATTGTTATTCATAAACTAATCTAATTTATGCCATTGTTTATAAATGGCGCCCAGTAGAAGGAATGAGAACTCTAGCAATGCACATGATACAAAGAGAAAGAAGGATCATATATTTCATTGTCTTAAGCCAGAATTTATAAGAGAAATAATCTCTCATGTATTATCATTATATGAAGAAATAATATCATGTGTTGATAACATAAGAAAAGTGTTTACTGAGTCCTATGGCTTTGAAGGGAAGCAAGAGAAGAAGAGGATGGAAGGGAGAAATATGGATAAAGGGAAGAGGGAAAAGAAGAATTTTCCCATATGTGATAAC
The DNA here is from genome assembly GCA_963277665.1 of Viscum album. NCBI lineage: Eukaryota > Viridiplantae > Streptophyta > Magnoliopsida > Santalales > Viscaceae > Viscum > Viscum album. The sequence continues at coordinate 620,526,970 of OY728128.1, forward strand.
TGTGGAAAGAAACACCTTGGAACTTGCCTGAAAGGAATGGGAGTTTGTTATAAGTGTGGAGGAAAAGGGCACAAAGTACGTGACTACAAGGGTAAGAAAATGGTTTCAAACGTACAATGCTTCATTTTCAAGGAGTTTGGACACTACGCGAACCTATGTCCCAGTCATCAGACTATGCCGCAAATGATGCTATTTGATAATAATCAAGTTATGATACTACCACAGATGAATAGGAATGATTAGAGTTCTTATGTTGATTATGTCAATTGAGTGTTGTATCAACAATGTACTTGTTATAATAATTATGGAGTATATAAGGATTGTACTGCAGTGCTATTTCATTAAGGACTTGAGATTGTGTGGAACAAAGAAAAGTGACTCAATAGCAGGTTAAATTTTTGGAAAATATATGGTTGAGAGAAAGATAAACCATAATATGGTTCTGATAGCGAGGTAGTGATTTTAGAATAATACATGATTGATTTGGATAAATTATATTGGATATTATTGACTACCTTGAAGCTGATTAATGATTTGTATATTTTATCATTGTTGGGGTTTACAACATTTTTGGATTGAAGGAGTATATCTATTATTCTATAAGGAATAAGGGATCATGAATGTAATCAATAAGGTTTTATGATAATTCAGGATGTTGTAGTGTTTTAAAAGAATACATGATGAAGGTGATCACATGTTATTACGCGAAAAAAAGGATCTTCATTGTGTTTACCTTCCTTATAAATTTGGACTGAAGTATTTTGGATAGTTCTAGTTTGAGATTAATTTTGGATTGCCTTAAAAGGACAACCCGGAGGTCGGGCGGCAACCCGTCGCGACCGGCAAGGCCGCGAGACTTAAACCCGCAACCGAAGGGCGACAAGGGTGTATCACCTACCACTGTCCCACGAGATGTCCTGGATTAAATAATGTAGTTTTTATTAAAAGATCTGGTAGATGAATTATAAATTCATTTATTTTGGAACCCTGTACAAATAGTATAAATAGAATTTTTTTTACGTTCTATTATCTTTTAGAGTGAAAGATGAGTTTGTGGTAGAAATTTATTAATGGATAAAACTCTAATTATAAAGTAAGTATATCTCCTTATGATCTTAGACAATCTCATAAATAAATTCCTCAACATTAAGAAAAGGAACTTAGAACAAAAATGTTGTCCTAGACGGTACCTTAAATCATCACTAATTTATGGCTTTGGGATTGTTGGACTTTTCATAGCCATGTTCTCTACCACTCTCCATCAGATAATTGATGGTTAAATTTCTCTTCCATATCCATGTTTTCCTACATGGAACCCTAGTATGTGTTATTTTCGGTAATCTTCATAATTTCCACTCTTTATTTTAAATAGAGGCCTCATTAATTCATTTTTCGATGTGGGATTTCAACTAAGATATTTTGAAACTTCAAAAATGTGTTATCCCAATACCCTATGTTTTGTTGAACCGATGGTATTTCAAATCATCATAGATTGATGAATTTAAGGACCTCAATTTTATACTTGTTTGTGATTGATGACCTCAATCACTACCTATAAATATTTACGTTTTTTCTCCAAATATATGTCTCTAATTTTCACCAATGTTCTCCTAATCGAGATCATAATTTGGTGGTGACCCTTTTATTTCTCTTTTCCTCATATTAAGACTAAATTTTAGTAACCCAATTTCCGATGTGGGTTTTTCCACAAATATATTTTCTATTTTCAACCTTTTATTTTCGAAGAACAATTTCAAATTGCGAGGATGCAATTTATTGAAGGAGGGGAGAATGTAACACCCCAAGATTTCATAGTGTGTTATTTCTTCAAAATAATTCAATAACTTGTACTACACGCAACACTGAGTTCAATCGCACTATGACTTACCAAACAAGCCGTTAAAAATAGGTTATGAATAGTATTAACTAAATTTTAAACTTTATATAATCCTTATAATTTTAGAATCCATATTATGAGTTTCTTAGACATAATTTAAGAACAAATTCATTTTCAGTATTGCACCTTTATCAACTTTTAATAGTGAACCCTTTTTAAATACAATATTTTAAACTTTTTGACTAAATGGGGACATCAAGAATTTAAAATGAAACATCCCAAGCTTCCACGATACGCTTTCCTTTGAATAATACAGTAGGGTGTGTTGTACGCAACTTCGAGTTTTAACACACACCACAACCGATCAAACTAGCCGTTATGAATAGTAATACCTACTTTTTGAAATTATATATATTTTATATTTCAAAATGGACTTCATTTTTTGATTCAGAATATCGAATTTAGCCTAAGGTGAAATTTTGGTACTTTTCGGATAACTTTAATATTTTGATGAATAGTGAAAATTACTAAATTTTAATTAAAAACAACCTTTTTAATCAAAATAATCAATAGTGATAAATTATGAATTTGAGTGGTTTTAAAGTATATTTAGAATATATTTTTACCATTTAATATAATTTTGGTCATTGGACATAATTTTACAATTAAACTGAACATAAACAAGTGTCAATCTTTTGATAGTTATTATCTCTTAAAAACACGCTTTTTGTTTTGACAGCGGGAAATAATTTTAAATTAATTTCTGCCAATTCTGTGTTTTGAATTTAGAAAAATGGATTCCATATTTGGAATCAGGATGTTAAAATTTTGTAAATAGGTAACTTTTATTTTTAGGCATTTTGAATAATTACTGCGGTAAATATTTTATTTACCATGGTTAAGGGTAAATCCGGTAAATAAGGGTTAAAAAATAATATTATAATAATACTAAATTATCCTAAAACGTGTCCTAGACTTATTGGTTGATAAATGTTTGACCATAGGCATCTTTGGGTCGATTTTGGGACCCCATGGTGCCACTTGTAGGTGATAGGGACATTTTATTTTAATTAAGTTAAAATGAATACAAAAATGACACAAGCATATATCTTTTAGAAAAACAATTTTTACATAGGGTTATATATGTTGGATTTTAGATTATAAATATTCATTAGAAAGATAAAAATATTTCCTACATAATGATATTTTATTTATAATTTTTAGACATTAAATAATCTAATTTATTTATGACACAATGATGATGAATTAATTACTATAATAGTGAAAAATTAAAATAATTGATATTATAAATACCCAAATAAATATAATATGATACTTTTAATGAATTAAAATAATTTTCTAGGATAATATGATATATTAGGATTTATTTAATTGACTTTTTTCGAAGTAATCAATCTGTTATGAGTTTCACAAAAATCAACTATTAAATAGTGTCAAAATTGATATAAAAGAGTTCTTAAAACAAATATTATATTATTAATTGATATTAAATTCCTAAAAATCTAAGGTTCGGCCAAGAGACTTATATCATGATAGGTTCATCATTAATGGACCACTTGGGGGTCTCTTGTATGTATATAGTAAGTTTATTAACCATATTATATAAAAATACAAAGAGACATTGTAAAAGTGAAACTAATTAACTTAGAGTTAATACTTAAAGATAAGGTTAATATAAGTACCCAAACCTATCTAAATTCTATTGGTTGAGTGGTTTTCGACCTATACCAACCTTAACATTTAAATAATCAACTTTGGAGCCATTATAAACCAAATATGAATTTATTATAATTTAATATTTCTAGCTTTTCCAATGGTGCCCCTCACCCCTCTTATAAAAGGGCACTTCTCCTTCTCATTTATTCACACCGTCATAGCCTTTTGGTTCGGCCAAACTCTGACCAAATACTCTCCCAACTTCCCTCACTACAACCTAGAGTCCTTAGTTTGATCAGAAAGCCAACCTAAGGAGCCCTTTTGATCAAATCAAAAGGAAGAACCCGAAGAAGAGGAGGTTAACCTACCCCAACCAAGGAAAAGTACAAGGTAAGGGTTATTTCACAATCTCTTCATTATCCGAGGTTGTTTATACGTAATAATCTACTGGGATCTCTTTATCATCCACATCCATGTTTCTTAAAAATTAATTCCAAAACATTTTTACTATTTACTAGAATATGGGTTAAAGTCATTTATACCCTTGTTTTACTTTTTATAAGAGGTTTATAAAGGAATATTTCCGTCATTTTCCAAACAAGGTTCTTTTTAACCTTTTCAACAAAATTAAGGTAAGAATGTTTTTTTTAACTTATACGGTGGGTATGGCTATTTTCCGCCATTATAAAATCGTCGAAGCTTCCCTTACAAGATAATAAGAATATTTTCAAAAAAAAATGTTTTATTTCATAAATATAAGACTCTTAAATGATTTCAAAATATAAAGAGATATTTTTCTAAAATAGTATTTATTTCATCTATGTCAACATCCTTTGATGGATTTTAAGCTTATTTGAAGTTGATTTATTATGATACAAAACATCCATATTTTACTGAAGGTTTTGTGATAAGTTATTCTTATGTCACTCATGGTTTTTGTTTAGAGTATTGACATTTCATAAGTTATTTGTAATCCGAATGTTTATGTTATATTTCAACCTTTCATTCAGATGAATGTGTTAGACAAGTATGTTCCGGGTTGGGGACCGGTAAAAGTAAGCCCTCCGGTTTGGTCTCCGGTTATTAGAGGAACTCCGGTTTGGTCTCCGGTTATTAGAGGAAATTCGGGTTGGTGTCCGGTTATTAGAGGCACTCCGGGTTGGTGTCCGGTTATTAGAGGAACTCCGGGTTGGGTTCCGGTTATAGTTATCCCCTAGGTCTTGGGACGAGGCCTTGACAAAGAAATTAAAGTTCAACATTATGCATTCCGACATTATGAAAGTGGTTATTGATATTGCATGTGATTATTCGATTAGTAGAATATCCATGTGAATAAGTAAATGGCATTATTTCATTTTACTTTTGCCATAATATGTTGAAGTTCAAGTTTAAAAGGCTTTTGTTTTAGTAATGCATTGCCTTAAATGTTTATGCTTATTTTTGAATGTTCCACTATATTGTTATCCTTACTGGGCATTTGATCTCACCCCTTTTCTATGTTTTATTTTTCCCAAGATGTGAAGAAGTAAGTTATGAATGACCTGCAGGGATATTATGAGGGGATAATAGTGTGGACTATGGAGACATTATGTTGTCATAGTAGTTTTTCACTTTATGACGTAATGTAAAACTTATGAATATATCTAGTGTTTCCAAGGCTACTAAACCAATCGGTCTTTCGAGATTTGATATTTCTTGTGATCATGCCAATGTTATGTAATAATGCACCGACTCTGGGTAACTAGGGTCGGGGCATTACAATAATTATATAAGAATCAATGTTCAACATAATATATTTATTTCTAATAGATATATAGTTAAGGAGTGTCTCACCTTTTTAATAGAATTAGGATATGATGCGAACCCAATTCAATCATGTTATATTTTTTCATGATAATGGAATGGAATTTCCTTCCTATATTATATAAAAACATTACACATATAATATTTCATATTGGATAAATATACTCAGTTACATTGACATAAGTAGTGTTCAAACAAGAACATAAATATTATTAATGGAACTATTATATTACAGATCCTTTCATTAAATAAATTATGATTAAAATAAGGTGTTATTAAAATCAATGAAAAAATGAAAAATAAATAACAAAAACTGATAATAATGACATTATTTCATGTATTTTCAATTTATTAAGATATACATAAACATTAATTTCCTAACATATCAAAATTAATATTTTCATTAAAAATATAATATAATATTTTTCTATATATATCTTGAATGATTCCATTCGTGTTTCAATGTCATATGTTATGATGTATTTTCTTTAGAGATATTTGAATTAGTAAAATAATTGACTGATACATATAATATTAATGAATTTAGTTTTCATATGTTTCTATGTGAAATATACTTGAAAAAAATTATGGAATATTCTAAAATTTAAAAGAGTTGGGGTTCTATGGAATGTTAATTTACACTATCAAATTAAATTATCATTGATATATTTTAGTTAAAATATTTAAATTCAATTGGGACATTATATACAAGGGAAAATATAAATTCATATTTTAGTTTACTTATCTGAACATATCACTACTGTTTTATATAGGTGAATTTAATAAATACAATCTAAATATTTTTTCATCCCAATCCCAATTACAATATTATATTGATTATATATTCAATAAAAAAGGAAGTGTTTTGGTATATTTAAAATTGAGAAAGAAAAAAATAAAATATGGGTCCTGATGTTGATTAATTATTCAATAAGATTGAACCCTATCAAAAAAATCAATGATATATATATATATATATCAATGAAAATATAAAAATAGTTATCCTTTCAAACAAGTGTGTAAATGTTGAAATAAGGATAATAATAGTGTATGATAACAATATTCCTAATGGTGAATTAATTGAATATATTTTTAATCTCTATTTAAATTATTTATTTATTTATTTATGTTTTTAAAAAAATATAGATTTATATCCTATATATGGTTTTAAAAAAATTCATTTTTTTATTATAGAATTTTGAAATTGAAATGACATAAATATAAGACATGTTCCTCTACAACTGAACCATTATCATGAATTTTCCCAATTAAAGGCCCTCTTTAGGAAATGGAGGGAAAAATAGTGATTACTATGGCACACCTCTAATAGTCCCCAGGTTGGAGATGAGCATGGATTGCATCTATAAAAAATTAGAGGTGTTAACCTCTAGAATCCAAGGAGAAGAGAACAATACCACCAATCAACAACCTAGAATAATAGTAGATAGATAATGTAATTAAAAAACAATTTTTCATATTTTTATTGAATATAATCCAAATAAAAATAAATACCTAAATAAAAATCACTAGACCTCTAGATCTTCCTTCCACTCTATCCAAGCCACCTGAACAATGTCTTCTATATCTCTAGGATTATCCTTCAAACAATTAAAACATGGGAGATATGATCGTATGAATGTTTTCAATAGTATTATATTTATATTAAATTATATATGCATAATAAATATAATGTTAGGATATACATGTGTGAAAGAATCTATGAAAGATAATACTCTAAAAAACTAATAATAATAGAAATACTCATATTCGGTTCATTTTAGAAAAGCATCACCAAAGATATATTATTATAACATAATGTTATCAAAATTAAGAAAATGAAACCCTAATTAATATGGGTTTTAACTAATCAATGATACATTTTTATGTATTACAAAATAGTAAATAAATATTCTATATCACAATCGGTTATATAATAACACATATGTAATACTATTCAAGCATGTATGAAATCCTAACATTGTACATGAACTAATCATCTCATCATCAAATTAACACAAACCATGTTACCTTATCACCATAACCCAACACCTAGTGTGTCCACATAATTATATACATGAATTGTGATCTACCACATAACCATGTTCCTTCAACCCATGTAGCCATATCATCACATCCCTACACTATTGTTTACTAAAAAATTCAAAACATTTTCACTCGATACTTGATTGTGGTGATTGAGTGTGGTTGCCCAATTTTTTCACTTGGGTTTACCATATTTTTTATTAATGGAAAATCTGTAAGGTTCCCACATATATAATTTGGTATAGAATGAAATTCAAAAGGTAGGTATTCAATTAGGATTTCAAAACCAATGATGCTTATGAAATCATATTGGTTGGGAGGATGTGAGGTCAGTCTCATCGCATGTTTTGGGGATAATTGTTTCATATTCCAAGACTCTATTACATAATTAATATCTGTTCATCAAATCATTACTAATCCTAGATTTGAGACTAGTAACCCCTATGATAATGTCTTGATTGAAATTATGTGAAAAAGAGAATGGTAGTGTGTGCAATGTGTTCTCTATTATTCTCATCTTCATTTATGATGATTTATTTTATATCCATGTTAAGGTGATCTGGAGTTTGTTGATGTCTAGGGAGGTTTTCAGTGTCCTATAAATGGGATTTAACCTCTACAATTCTTCCTGAATATCCAGTGAGAACATGAATGAAATCCCATGTAGTTCATTTTTACATAGATTAAGGTCATTTGACATGACAATAACCTTCAGTTTAACTTAATGAGAAATGATGTAAATATAGGGCATGGTCCTCAAAGAGGGGTCCTATATATCCTATTGAGAAAAGAATCAGAGTAAAAATATTTCATACTATGGTCCCCATCATTGTAAAATGTGGGAAAGCAGAGGCCTTGAGTGGGAATTATACAAGAAAGTATTCCCTAAATTTCTTCAGTGGGGGTATGAACATTTGAATGAAGACGATATGTAATCAAGAATACATACTAATGAAAGTCCCACTCTAGTTGAATAAATTTAATGATATTGGTAAAATCATACGTAGTATTTAGTCCCACTTTATTCATTCTCAGTTTGAGAAACAAGACATAGAGAAGGATCATAAAAATCACATGAGAGAATACTTGTATGGTTTATACAAATTAACGTTTCCCATTGAGATGTATTATTACCAATCTCATGGAGTACATGATTTGAAACTTGGGACTTAGTAAATAATCATTTGTATCCTATTTAAAATAAGAATTATAGTCTTTATAGTTTATTTCATCTCTAACACGCTGATGGGTTTGAGGTACATGAGGGCATAACTGTTTCTAACACTTAAAAGGACGCCTATGTATGAGAAAACATCTCACTTACTGATGGATTAGGGAGGATAGAAGACTTATAGGCTAATTTAGTCCCATGATTTATGAATATATGGGATATTGAGCGAATTACACCATGGTGGATTCCAATTTTATTGTGGGCCTTATCAAGTCTTCATATGTATCCTATTTGGAAAAGAATCAGAGTTCTCATAGTTCAGTGTCACCCAAACCTAGTGATTGGTTGGGATAGGTTTTTAAAATGAGAGAAATTATTAGTATCCTTGATTTTTAAGAAATTTAAGATCTTATACTAGGATGTATGTGTAACATCCCAAGTATGTAAAGAATTATTTATTTTCATATCTATGTCTATTTACGAATTAGATAGTGTTTTAGAGGCTTAAAATGAGAATAAATCCAATCTTAAGCATAGAATTCTCTAATATTTTTTAAAAGATTGTTTTACTTCCTTTTGAGGGTGAACCATTTTTAAATCTATATTTTGAAAATTTTATAATCTCTATTTGTCAAAATAAACTTATTCTTTAGTATTGGGACACTGAAATTTACTTTGGATAATTTTTTGGTATTTTTCTAACAATGTTCATTTTTTAATGAATAGTGAAAAATATTGCATTTTACTTCAAAAATGATTTTTCATCTAATTTAATTATATGGATATATTATCTTTTTAATTGGTTTTAAAGATTAAATAGAATATATTTTTACCACTTAATCCAATGGTGGTCATTGGAAATAATTTCACTTTGAAATTGGACCTAAACAATTGTCAAACTTTTGACAGATATTGTTTCTAAAAAACCCGCTATTTGTTTTGACAACGTGAATTATTTTTAAATTAATTACTAAAATTTTTGTGTTTGGAATTTGGTAAAATGGATTTCATATTTTTAATCAGAAGTTCCAAATTATGTAATTAATACTCTTTTGTTTTAGGATATTATGAATAGTAACGCCGATAATTATCTTTAATTATCGTGATTAATTAGTAATCAGGTAGTTAAGGGTAATAAAATAATAACATAATAATATAAAATGACCCCAAAATGTGTTCTAATACAACTGGTTGTGTCATGGACGACCATGGGATTCCTTGTGCCAAACTTTGGGACCCCATGGAATCACTTTTGGGTGATAGTGACATTTTATTATATTATTTTTTTAAAGGGAAAGTATAACCAAAGTATGTATCACCCAAGTAAAACAATTTTAGTTTTGTATGTGTAAATGATCTATTAGAATATAAATAATCATTGTAAATATAAAGATATTTCCCACATCATAGTATTTTATTTATAATTTTTAGACATTAAATAAATTAAATTATTTATGACACCATGATGATGAAGCGATTACCTCATTAATTAACGATTTAAGTAAAATGAAACAATAATGTAAAATCTTGGACATACACTTATCAAAGACCTATTGGATGATTTTATTTCAAACCCTTATCACCTTATCCTCGAAATATATAATTTTGGGACCTTTAAAATCCAAAACTCATTATAGAATAAAGTAACATTTCATGAATTTCCAAGAGTGCCCTCCTCCCTCTTATAAAAGGCCCCCACCTCTACCAACTTACCCACACCTCTCAAGCCATTGGATCGGCCAAAATCTGCTCATTTTATCTCTCCAAATACCTCTATTCATCCTAGAAGCCTTACCTTAGGCATAAATATCTTCAAGAAACCCTTTTGGTTCAAACCAAGAGGAGTTACCCGATTTAAAGGTAATGTCTTCACTTGTGTTCTTTTGATTTATTTTGCTTCTCCAACCCCCTAAACTATTCTTATTCATCTTTTTGTAAAAACATTAGTATCTCCAATATAATAGGACGTTTTTATGAGAATTATTTTATTTAAACTTACACACACTCCCGTCTAATGGTTAAAGAACATACTGTTTCTGTGGATGATGAATTTCTGCCTCACGAAACGATGATTGTTCAATCTTCTTTTAACACCTTTCATGGTGGACATTAAGATGTAACTCTATTTATATATGATATATATTATGTCTATGTTTTTATTATGATTCTGTATTTTTCATTTATGGTATACATTATGATTTCCATTATGGGTAAGCGCGATATCTTCATTTTAGGAAGTGCAGACTACTGCCCCCTCAAAGTGATTTGATTCGTTAATTCCATATGTGGGACGTATAAAGGATGGATTTTATGATGTTATATATGATATTATACTGGAATTATAATATACCTTTATATCATTATGATTTCACTCAATTAAATACGATTTAGAAATGAAAGTAGCGTTTATGCGTACGTACGACTTACCGTCTCCATGAACGGTGCAATTATTTTCTTACCTATAAATGTTATGTAATATTATAAATGCATGTATATACTGGATATATATGATATATATGATATCTACATCATGAATATAATTCTGGATATAATGGATATTTTACCACATGAACAACTTGTAATTATAAGAAGTTTATTTTTGGCTCAAGTACCAAAGATCGACAAAACGACCGTTAATAACTTAAATAATTACATAATGTTCATAAAATGGTAACAAGTGATATAAAAGGAATAATGAACTTGAAAAAGGTTCTTAAGCAAGTAGAAATTAACTCTAGTTTATTATTCAGGAGATTAAAGAACGATCGAGTCAAGTCGGACACGAGGTATGGGACTTCGTCTCAATCTCCTTTCATTGAGGCATATTTTGTTTTATACACAACTTTCTTTTATACGGTGTATAAACCCCTTTGAATTTTACTTTTATTCAAAAGGAATATTTTTATATGAAGCGTTTTACTAAACAAAAAAAGGGAATGTTTTTGTCTTACGTATTCGGCGACAACGACTTCTCCGCCGCCGTGACCATTATTTGAGTTTCGAGTTCCTCTACAAGCCATAACTTTTTTTTAAAATGAAAAATAAATACCATGTTTTAACTTTCTTTTATTTTGGTATTGAAAATGGTTTTTATAATGTTTTTATTATATCAATGTGTTGTATTGATATATTGTTATTGAAATGTGGAAATGTTATGTTTCCTTTATGCATGTTTTATGTGATACAATTATGTTATGGTTCTTGGGCATTGTTTATGAAGACGGGTGGTTCCGTGATAAACTAAGGGCGGGTGAGCCCGTGATAGCTCTCCAATGCATTGGGTAATGCGAAGGAGTTAAACTCTAAGGTTTCTCCGAATAGATTTAGGGAATATACTATGATGGGTATTCCAAACGTAACCATGAGGGTTACTCCCTACGTAAGAATGTTATGAATGCCTCAAGTTACCTTTATGTCTTATGTTTTATATGAGTTATTCATAAATATTATGATTTCATGAGGTATGATAAAGTAATTATGTTTTATGAGTAAAGTATGATTTCATTAATTCTTATGTATACATGAACTAATGTTTTCATTCCATACTTTTATATCCCTTACCAAGATTTTTATGCTCATCCCAAGTTTTTGAAATGTTTTTCACAGGTCAAGGGAAAAGTACATGATGTGATGATAATGTCGAGGAAGTGTCACGAAATAATCCATGTTTTATTTTAAATATGTCTCCTTTGATGGAAAAAATGAATACTATCTTTTATGTAACCACCTTGTTGAAATGTGGAATGTAATGCATGATTTATGATCTAATCCTCTAAAAATCTAAACCCGAAAATATCCTCAATGTGTATTCTTTTAATAACTCAAGATTAAGTAATGTTTAAGGCTGGGGCATTATTGTTGGTATCAGAGGTTGGTTTAGATAACTTTAGGAGTTATAATTCTATTAAATGATTATCCAAAAATATTTTTTTATGGTCAAATTGAAAAGATATAGCATTTGAAGATTACCATGTTGCTTCATCTAAGACATGTTTGTTCAGAATGGTTTTCCGCAGAGGAAACAGGGAAGTAGTGCTAGGAAGGCATACAAAAAGAAATGACCTTCCGAATCAGCATCCTGAGATGGTCGGAATTGGAACTAAATAGTTTATTACAGTAATGGCGCAGTTGACTCAAGCGATAAATGGTGGTGGTATCCTTGCACGAGATTAGCCAGATCAACCACAAAGGAACATGTCAGTGGTGGAACATTTCATGAGTCAACATCCCCCATCATTCAGAGGTTCATCTAACCCTGTCCTAGCTGAAGGGTGGATTAAAGCACTGGAGAATATTTTCGATGTCATGGGGTGTTCAGACAATCAAAAGGTTAGTCTTACTGTTTACTGTTTAGAGGGTGAATCATATCAGTGGTGGTCGATGGTTAAAAATATCAGGGATGCTTATGAGATTGATGCTCTTGACTGGGATGAATTCAAAGGTATGTTTCTTGAGAAATATTTTCCTAAGGCTGTTCGACTTAGGATGGAAAAACAATTCTGGTAATTGAGGCAAGAGGACGACTAAATGGCTTATTATGAAGAAAGGTTCACTCGTTTATCAAGTAATGCTCCAAATTTTATCCGAGACCTTGATAGTAAAATCAATCATTTTTACTCAGGATTAAAGCCAAAATATCGAAAGGATTTAGCTTCTCGCGAGTTCAAGAGTTATGAAAAGCTTGTTCGATGTGCTGAGAATGTGGAAATGGAGTTTTTTGATGATAAAGTGTTTTATAACAACCAACATAAGAAGAGACCAAGGTGGTAGAAGAAAGGGAATAATCCTTCAAAGAGGTCTGATGGTAAGAAAAATAAGTTTTCAGTTTGTGATAAATGTGGTAAAAGGCATGCTGGGGAATGTATTCTGAATTCTGGAAAGTGCTAATGATGTGGTAAGATGGGACATAAGGCTCGTGATTGCACTAAAAAAGATCAGGTTGATGGTAAGACCAAATTTGATTTACTATTAGTGAAATGTTTCAAGTGCAATGATATGGGTCATTATACAAATGAGTGTTCGACAAAGAGCTCAAATGAGGGGAAGCAGTCAGACTACAAGCAGAAAGGTGCGGTGAAATCCTTTTCAACTACTTCATCAGATGTTGGGCCATCAAATGAGGTGGTATCAGGTACTTTTTTTGTTTTTTCAGATTATTCTAATGTGTTGTTTGATTCGGGGTCTACACATTCTTTCATCTCTGAAAAATTTTCTAGTAAATTGGGAATTCCATCTCAAGAAATGACTCCTGAACTTGTGGTAAAAACACCTGGGGAAATGTTGAGGAAAAAATAATTTATAAGAATCTTCCTATCCTTATCCATGGAAAGAACCTATTTGAAAACCTTATTGTTTTACCTCTAGTAGAGTTTGATGTTATCCTGGGTATGGATTGGCTCTCTGTTTACCATGCTAAGATTGATTTTAGAGATAAAGAAGTTTCTTTTCAAAAAATACTTTCAGTTTGTGTACAAGAATGAACCCTTACTATTGATAACATATCAAGAGGCTGAGAAACTTGTAAAATATAGAAATTAATGTTACCTTGCATATATTGTTGAAAAAAAAGGAACCGTTTAGATTAATGATGTGCTGATGGTAAATGAGTATCCTGATGTTTTTCCTGATGAGTTTCCTGGAATAATACTAGATCGGGAAGTTGAATTTACTGTCGACTTAGTTCCTGATGCTAAGCCAATTTCAAAACCCCCTTATCAAATGGCTCAAATTGAACTTTTAGAGTTGAAGGAGAAATTGCAAGATTTATTAGAGAAAGGTTTCATTTGACCTAGCACATCACCATGGGGTGCTCCTGTCTTATTTGTTAAAAAGAAAGATGGTTCTATGAGACTTTTCATTGATTATAGAGCCGTGAATAACATCACTGTTAAGAACAAATATCCTTTGCCTCATATTGATGATTTGTTTGATCAGCTCCAGGGAGCTCAATATTTTTCAAAGATTGACCTGAGATCAGGGTACCATCAGTTGAAGTTAAAGGAAGAAGATGTTCCGAAGACCACGTTTCGTACAAGATATGGCCATTATGAATTTGTAGAAATGCCTTTTGGGTTAATCAATGCACCTGCTGTATTCATGGACCTTATGAATAGAATTTTCCTTGAGTTCTTGGATAAGTTTGTGGTTGTTTTCATTGATGATATTTTGGTGTTTTCTAAAAGTAAAGAGGATCATGAAAGTCATTTAAGGGTTATTTTGAAAACCTTAAAATAAAATAAATTGTATCGCAAATTCAGAAAGTGTGAGTTTAGGTTGCAACAAATTTCTTTCCTTGGTCACATTGTTTCTAAAGATGGAATAACTGTTGATCTTGCAAAAACAAAGGTTGTTGAAGAATGGACAAGACCCACAAATGTAACCGAGATTCATAGTTTTCTTGGTTTGGTAGGATATTACTAAAGGTTTGTTAAAATTTTTTCACGGTTATCTAGTCCAATGACTAAGCTAATTCGGAAGGGTGTTAAGTTTATCTGGACAAAAGAATGTGATGATTGTTTTCAGGAATTGAAAATAATATTGGTGAATGCTCCTGTTTTGGCACTACCTTCCAGGAATGGTGAGTTTGTTATCTACAATGATGCTTCATTGAAAGGACTTGGTTGCATCCTAATGAAGAATGATCAGGTAATTTCTTATGCTTCATGTTAGTTGAAAATTCATGAGGTAAATTAACCTACACATGATTTGGAATTATCCGCTGTTGTTTTCGCTTAAAAAATTTAGAGGCATCATTTGTATGGAGTAAAGTGTGAAATATATACCGATCACTAAAGTTTAAAGTATATATTCACTTAGAAAGAATTGAACATGAGACAAAGGATATGGCCAGAATTAATCAAGGATTATGATTGTACAATTCATTACCATCCAGGAAAATCAAATAAAGTGACTGATGCTTTGAGTTGAAAAAGTAATGCTTCATTAACCATGTAACATTTGGAACATGATCCTTTGGTTAAGGATTTGATGAACTTTGGCATAGAAGTTGTTGGTGTAGGAAGTTCTTCTGTTTTGTTTCAGGTATCAGTGAAATCTTCTCTATCAGACAGAATTAACCAAGCACAGAAGCAAGACAGTGAGTTGCAGAAAAAGGTAGAGCTAGTTCAGAAGGGTAAGTTGCCTGAATTCAACATCGATAATAATTTTGTTTTGAGATTTGGGAAGAGATTGTGTGTGCCGTGTGATTCGCAGTTGAAGAGAGAGTTGTTTTGTGAAGCTCATAGTTCTCCGTTTTCAGTTCATCCAGGCAGTACCAAGATGTATAGAGATCTTTGGGAGTATTACTGGTGGGATGGAATGAAAAGAGATATTGCTGATTTTACTATGAAGTGTTTGAATTGTCAACAGGTTAAATAAGGGAGACAATTACCGAAAGGGATGCTTCAACCTTTACCAATTCTAGAGTGGAAATGGGAGAATATATCCATGGACTTCATTGTGGGGTTGCCGAAGACACCTCTAGGTAATAATTCAATCTGGGTTATTGTTGATCGCTTGAATAAATATTCTCATTTCCTTGTTATATGAGATACTTTTTCTCTAGATCAACTTTCTAGTTTGTATATTAAAGATATAGTTATGTTAAATGGAGTTCCCCTCTCCATTGTATATGATCGTGATCCCAGGTTTACTTCTAACTTTTGGAAAGGCCTTCAGAAGTCATTAGCTACTGAATTAAATTTTAGTACAACTTTTCATCCTCAATCAGATGGGCAGTTAGAACGAACAATTCAGAAATTGGAGGATATTCTACGTGCTTGTTCAATGGATTATCAGGGAAGTTGGGACCAACATATTTCTTTGGTTGAGTTTTCTTATAATAACAGCTTTCATTCCAGTATACAGATGACACCATTTGAGGAATTATATGGGAAGCGGTGTCAAACTCAAGATTTTTGGGATGAAGTGGGTGAAAGGAATTTTATGGGACCAGAATTAGTAAAAGAGTTGGCAAAAAAGTTCAGCTAATACAGAACACATGAGAACAGCTCATAGAAGGCAGAAACATTATGTGGACAAGAGGAGGAAGGATCTCTCTTTTGAGGTAGGTGATCATGTCTTCCTCAAAGTTTCACCATGGAAAAGTGTGATGCAATTTGGTAAAAAATGAAAGCTGAGTCCAAGGTTCATTGGACCATATGAAATTCTGGAGAGAGTTGGATCAGTTACATACTGATTGGATTTACCTCCGAGTTTATCTCAGGTACACAATGTTTTTCATGTTTCAATGTTAAGGAAGCACATGCCAGATCCATCTCATGTATTGAGTCCATAGGTAGTTCAGATGGAAGAGAATCTATCTTATGAGGAACAACCGGTCCAGATTCTTGACCACAGGGAGAAAGTATTGCAGAATAAGGTGAATCATCAAGTAAAGGTTTTGTGGAAAAACCACATGATTTAAGAGGCAACATGTGAATCTGAAAATGCAATGAGGGATATATACCCCCACTTATTCGATAAGTAAATAAATTGCGGGGATGCAATTTTATAAAGGGGGGAAGTATGTAACATACCAAGTAAGTAAAGAATTATTTATTTTCATATCTATGTCTATTTTTGAATTAGATAGTGTTTTAGAGGCTTAAAATGAGAATAAATCCAATCTTAAGTATAAAATTCTCTAATATTTTTTAAAAGATTGTTTTAGTGCCTTTTGAGGGCGAACCATTTTAAAATCTATCTTTTGAAAATTTTATAATCTCTATTTTTCAATATAAACTTATTATTTAGGATTGGGACATTTAAATTTACTTTGGATAATTTTTTGGTATTTTTTTTGACAATGTTCATTTTTTAATAAATAGTGAAAAATACTGCATTTTACTTCAAAACTGATTTTTCATCTAATTTAATTATATGGATAGATTATCTTTTTAATTGGTTTTAAAGTGTACATATAATATATTTTTAACACTTAATCCAATGGTGGTCATTGTAATTAATTTCACTTTGAAATTGGACATAAACAATTGTCAAACTTTTGATAGATATTGTTTCTAAAAAACCCGCTATTTGTTTTGACAATGAGAATTATTTTTAAATTAATTACTACAATTTCTGTGTATGGAATTTGGTAAAATGGATTCCATATTTGGAATCATAAGGTCCAAATTATGTAATTAAGACTCTTTTGTTTTTGGACATTATGAATAGTAACGACGGTAATTATCTTTAATTATCGTGATTAATTAGTAATTGGGTAGTTAAGGGTAATAAATTAATAACATAATATTATAAAATGACCCCAAAATGTGTCCTAATACTACTAGTTGTGTCATGGACGGCCCTGGTATGCCTTGTGCCAAACTTTGGGACCCCATGGAATCACTTTTGGGTGATAGTGACATTTTATTATATTATTTTTTTAAAGGGAAAGTATAACCAAAGTATGTATCACCCAAGTAAAACAATTTTAGTTTTGTCTGTGTAAATGATATCTTAGACTATAAATAGTCATTGGAAAGATAAAAATATTTCCTACATCATTGTATTTTTTTATAATTTTTAAACATTAAATAAATTAAATTATTTATGACACCATGATGATGCAGTGATTACCTCATTAATTAACGATTTAAATAAAATGAAAAGATAATGTAAAATCTAGGACATAAACTTGTCAAAGACCTATTTTATGGGTAGATTTAGAACCCTTATCACCTTATCCTCTAAATATATAATTGTGAGACCTTTAAAATCCGAAACTCATTATATAATAAAGTAACATTTCTTGACTTTCCAAGAGTGCCCCTCCTCCCTCTTATAAAAGGCCCCCATCTCTACCACATTACCCACACCTCTCAAGACATTTCATCGGAAAAAATCTGCTCATTTTATCTCTCCAAATCCCTCTATTCATCTTAGAAGCCTTACCTTAGGCAGAAAGCTCTTCAAGAAACCCTTTTGGTTCAAACCAAGAGGAGTTACCCGATTTAAAGGTAATGTCTTCACTTGTGTTATTTTGTTTTATTTTGCTTCTCCAACCCCTAAAATATTATTATTCCTTTCTTTTGTAACAAAAACAGTATATAAAATATACTAGGATGTTTTTATGAGAAGTATTGGATTTACACTTACACACACACCCGTCTAATGGTTAAATAAGATACTGTTTCTGTGGATGGCGAATTTATGCCTCACGAAACGATGATTGTTCAATATTATTTTAACACCTTTCATGGTGGACATTAATATGTCACTATATTTATATATGATATATATTATGTCTATGTATTCCTTATTATTCTGTATTTTTCATTTATGGCATACCTTATGGTTTCCATTATGGGTAAACACGATATCTTCATTTTAGGAAGTGCGGACTACCGCCCCCTCAAAGTGATTTGATTCGTTAATGCCATATGTGGGACGTATAAAGGATGGATTTTATGATGTTATATATGATATTATACTGGAATTATAATATACCTTTATATCATTATGATTTCACTCCACTAAATACGAAATAGAAATTAAAGTAGCGTTCATGCGTACATACGGCTTACCGTCTCCATGAACGGTGCATTTATTTTCTTACCTCTAAATGTTATGTAATATTATAAATTCATGTATATACTAGATATATATGATATATATTATATCTACATGATGAATATAATTCTGGATATAATGGATATTTTACCACATGAACAACTTGTAATTATAAGAAGTTTATTTTTGGCTTAAGTACCAAAGATCGACAAAACGACCGTTAATAACTTAAATAATTACATAATGTTCATAAAATGGAAATAAGTGATATAAAAGGAATAATGAACTTAAAAAAGGTTCTTAAGAAAGTAGAAATTAACTCTAGTTTATTATTCAGGAGATTAAAGAACGATCGAGTCAAGTCGGACACGAGGTATGGGACTTCGTCTCAATCTCCTTTCATTGAGCCATATTTTGTTTTATACACAACTTTATTTTATACGGTGTATAAACCCCTTTGAATTTTACTTTTATTCAAAAGGAATATTTTTATACGAAGCGTTTTACTAAATTACAAAAGGGAATGTTTTTGTCTTACGTATGCAGCGACAACGACTTCTCCGCCACCATGACCATTATTTGAGTTTCGGCTTCCTCTACAAGCCATAACTTTTTTTTAAAATGAAAAATAAATACCATGTTTTACCTTTATTTTATTTTGGTATTGAAAATGGTTTTGATAATGTTTTGATTTATCAATGTGTTGTATTGATATCTTGTTATTGAAATGTGGAAATGTTATGTTTCCTTTATACATGTTTTATGTGATACAATTATGTTATGGTTCTTGGGCATTGTTTATGAATACGGGTGGTTCCGTGATAAACTAAGGGTGGGTGAGCCCATGATAGCTCTCCAATGCATTGGATAACACGAATGAGTTAAACGCTAAGGTTTCTCTGAAGAGATTTAGGGAATATACTGTGATGGGTATTCCAAACGTAACCATGAGGGTTACTCCCTACGTAAGAATGTTATGAATGCCTCAAGTTACCTTTATGTCTTATGTTTTCTATGAGTTATTCATAAATATTATGATTTCATGAGGTATGATAAAGTGCTTATGTTTTATGAGTAAAGTATGATTTCATTAATTCTTATGTATACATGGACTAATGTTTTCATTCCGTACTTTTATATCCCTTACTGAGCTTTTTATGCTCATCCCAAGTTTTTGAAATGTTTTTCACATGTCAAGGGAAAAGTACATGATGTGATGATAGTGTCGAGGAAGTGTCACGAAATAATCCATGTTTTATTTTAAATACTTCTCCTTTGATGGGAAAAATGAATACTGTCTTTTATGTAACCTCCTTGTTGAAATGTGGAATGTAATGCATGATTTATGATATAATTCTCTAAAACTCTAAACCTGAAAAGATCCTCAATGTGTATTCTTGTAATAACACAAGATTAAGTAATGTTTAAGGATGGGGCCTTATAGTATGACCAGGTTATATATTCTTTCTCTATCCTCTTGCAGATAAAAAGAAATGATGATCATGAAAGGTATCTTGAATTTTTTTGGTATGAAAATGAGGACTCATACGAGAGAATGAAATAAATAGGGTCATATGATTGTGTAACACTAACCCATTATGTACACCCCTTGTAAAGGGAGTACTTGGGCGAAGGCTCATGGATGATGGTTTACATGGTGTTTGTCCAAGAGTTTATATCAGATGAATTTCACATGTATTCTAGGAATGTCAATATTTTTTCCCTAAATGTGTTGATTGTTTGTCTGACGTGTCCATGATATTAGTATGGCATGGAAGACACCTCAAATAGTATCTTCATGATAGCACAAGATGCTACACAAAATTGAAGTTGACATGTCTAGGGTCATTCGCATGATCAAAAAACATTTACAATATGTCTTCACATGATCAAATCAACTACTCATGGATTCTTTTTCATGATAAATGTGACTTTTACATGACACATTTTAATGATAAAAAAGACCCATCCATGGGGTGTTTCTTGAAAATGATGACATGTTAATGTATTGTAGCATGGAAATTTTTCCATGACTAGGGATACATGGGGGCATCATGTGACCAGTGAGTTAGTAAATCACATGATCTTTAGAGAGAAACATCATGGGGTCTCATGAATAGGTTAATGATTTCATGCATGACAAAGAGAACATGTTTGAGGTATTTCATGGTGAGAGGATGGAATGTACACATATTCATTTTCATGTTAAGGCCTCCTTCTAGAAATTATTTTCACGATAAGGGACATTTCCCATTGGTGTCCAAATTTCATGGCCAATATAGAAACCTAGGATTAACATACATGGATATTACCTCATTTTTATGAATATTCCTCACATTAAAAATTTACATGTCCAATTACCATAATGATTTAGTGTCATTGTAATCATGAAAATAGATTCTTCTATCTTGGTGAAAGAACTTCAGAATATCCCTTAAAGATCTTCCCCTTTAGTAATCCTACATAAAACCATTCCTCATAACCTTGGAATAGAAAACATAAGAATGTTGTGATCTAAGATGCTCAGTAAGGGTAAACAAGGGAGATATGTAAGGATATCATGAGAATAATTTTATAAGAACATGATCATATCATTATAAGATCATACCCTTCATATCATAAGTAATAATCCTTGAATGAATATTATCATTTCTTAAGATATGAATCCAAAGGAATTAAAAGAACATGAATCATGATAGAATACCTATGGAATTATATATAATCTTGTGGAATACACATCAAATTATTACATTGTGAACATGTTTCAATAGAAACAGTTGCACTCATAAGGTTTAGGATATGAAATCAAGCCCTCTCATAATCGTATGGATATGCAACTAGGTCAATGTATAACATTATGAACATGTCATCTAGATCCTACAAAGCATTTTGAACATGTAATCAGGTTCATGTGTAACATTTTGAATATATACTCAGGTTCATGCATAATAATGTGATGATATAATCAGGTACACACATAAACTTATGGACATAAAACCAGGTCCACATTTTGTGAAAATGTAATCACATTCACACATATACCTATAGACATGAAACCAGGTCCATGCATAAAATTTTAAACATGTATTTAGGTTCATTAATAAACTTATATACATGAAACCAAGTCCATGTATAACATTGTGAAAATGTAATCATTTTTACACATAACACATTGAATATGTAATAAGGTTCACTCATAACATTATGAACATATAATCATGTCTATGCATAACATTGTAAACATGTAATTAGGTACACACATAACATATATACTCATGAATCATCCATAATAACCCAATGCATTGTATGGATTTATATGTCCCACCATTCACATAAATGAATCATACATATGTGTGCCAAGGATCATAAACATTTATAATATCATAACCCATGAAATGATATGGGTATTATAAACACATCATAAAATTATTACCTATGGAAAATAGATTGGTTTAATAATAATATAATCATAGAATAACCCATGAAATGAAGTGAGTTTCATAATAATATTATTATGGTCTAACCCATGGAAGAGAAATGGGTTTCAAAAGAAACTTCTCCTCATAAACATAAACCATTCAAAGAAAGAATAATAATGGTTTCCTTGGATTATATCCCAAATAAAGCATAAACTATATCAATGGATGTATTCTTAGAATGATTATTTTTTTATTAATATCACATGGAACATTTCTTATGGGAAAAAATTTCCTTAAAAACCATAAACTATTTTCAAAATACTACCCTTTGAAAACAACTTTAAAAACATATAAAGTATTTTTTGAAAATAATTTAAAACATTTCTTAAGTAAAATTTCATTTATTCTTTGAAAAAACATTGTGTAAAGACTCGTAAAATTCAAGGGAAATTTTTTCTTAATTTTATTTGGGATTTTACCAAAACGTAGTTTCTGACGACACTTGATTCCGAGGCCCGGTGTGCTCGAAATCAATTTCTGAAGTTTAGCTCGGGTACGTTCAGTGAACGAACGAGCGGGTTTTCCTAACTTTTGAACCGGTGCTCGGAATTGAAATCCGAGGGCACTGATGAAACTACAGCACCAGTAATTGCTTAAGAAGACCCTTTCTGGAGTTGCGTTTTCTCGGGAGGAGTTGTTTAAAAAAAGTGAGGGATAAAAATATAATTGTTTTACAATTATATTTTCTTTTCTTGTTAAGTGGATTAAGTGTTGTGTCACAAAACTTTATCCCTCCCTTATGTAGTTATAACCTATATAAGGGAGTTAGGAGTGGGACCCACTTGTAGTAAACTACCTATGAGAGGATTAAAGGTGAGGTGGGCCCACACAAACCCCACCCCTTCACATTCCTTAAACCTCCTCTAACTCCCCCATTAAGTGGGTGATCTCTCATATTCCATAACTCACTCCAACCCCCCTTGTGACACATCCTCTCATTAATGATGCCAACTCTACTTCATTTAATTTTGACAAGCTCCAGATTAATTAAGTTAAGTTAATTCAACATTTTGAAATGTTTTGAAAATGCATGAGATGGGTAATAAAATAAGAAGAGTCTAATTTTATTAGGGGTTGGATGGTTGTGTGGGGAAGGGGAGGAGATAGAAGTTCATCTTCCACATTGAAGAATGTGAAGAACAGTTCTTCTCCGATGAAGAACATCGACCCTTCGACTTAGAAGACTCGACGACCCATATTCTTCCATCTTCATCTTCCTCCACGACAAGGGAGAAGTCGCCGACCGCGGTGATCATCGCCAACAACAACGTACCTTCCTTCTTCATCATAGAAACGAGTGAGGAGACGCCGTTTCCTCCTCGGACGCACCCTGACATCCACAGAATCTACGTCCGACCTCACGACGCCGTTCTCCGCGACACCCAACGTGCAACGTCAAATATCCAAGTAGGGGTTTGGTTTAATTTAATTTATGTGGATTATATCCTCGGCCTTTGTTTTTTTTGATAATTGTTTGAGCCTCCTGTTATCGTAATAACGGGAGGAGGTCGGACAACACGAACACGGCCAACCCTCCTCCCCCTTTTTTTTGGTTGTACTCGTTGCAGCACGAGCAAAGGCGGTTCTGTGCAACGACACCACGTGGAAACAATGAAGAACGGGCAAAGAAGCGCCGCGCCGTCGCGTCGCGCCGTTGCGGAGATTAGAAGGCTCCATAGATTGTTTAATTGACAGCGGATCGACGGGGGTTGACGGAACGGGCCGCAGAGGCGGTTTGATGATTCCGCAGTAAAGTGCGAGACCCAAGGTGAATGCCAGCGCAGTCGGATTTGAAAACGGACCACCGAAGCAACTCCGGTGGCTCGCGGAATTCACCGGCGGCGTGGGACGCCAGCGCGGTGGCGGTTCCGGCAGACTCACCCTATGCGAATAAGCTAGTCGCTAGGGTTACAGGTTGGAGGCGCTGCATGTGGTTGGAGCATGAGAAGATTGAAGGAGAAATTAGATTGGATTGGAGATAGAAATTGAAGTGATGAAATAATAAAGTAAATAATAATAAAAACCATAAAGGAAAGGAGGTTTGGGCACGCCGCATAGAGGAGGCACCAATGTTGGTGCGTGGAAGATTTGGATATTATAATTTTGTAAATTAAAATTAAAAATAATAATAATATAATAATGTTATTATTATTTTCATTGGGGAAACCATATTTTGACGGTATCTTCTTCGTGCGGCCTCGGTTTCAAGAACCGTCTGCGGCAATGCGACCCAGATTCCAAGACGGACATTACGAGTCCAATATTGGATGTTTTTTTTTTCGGGTTTTTGGGTCTGGTACCTGAAGCGCTCGAAAAATAATAGATTTAATATTATTATTAAATCTTCGACCCACCAGAACTCATGCGTGCGACGTCCGATTGCCTTGCTGTCAGTGGCAATATAATCCCGTCATTAATACGGTCGATTCAAGTCTAATGTTGGATACTAAATTCTAGTTTGTGGTGCGGGGCCACGAAACACCGAATAATAATAATATTATTATTATTACGGGATCTTGTATCTGACATATCTCTCTCATACGGTGTCGGAATGACGAACTGTCTGCGACGTTGCGACCATGGAATTATGACGGATGTTTCAAGAATAATTTTGGATATTTAAGTTGAGGTTGAGGCGCGGGCCCCATGAGGCCCGGTTCGCGCATGATGCGGTGAAATGCAACTTTTTCACCGGCTATCCGTTTGGGACCAATGGGTAGTCCATCTCGTGTGTTTTTCCGTATGGATCGCAATGGTGTGACCAGTTTGGTTAACCGGTGTCTTTTGAAGTACAATTTGGTTGGATCGATCATGAATCCAACCGGGACCTCGGAGCAGAAACACTTATAACTTGAGATCCAGACGTCTGATTGACGTGCCGTCGACTTTGTTGGATTCCTCTTGATGAGACAGAACTTTTGGTATACTTCGCCTGAGGTTTGGATGCTATTGGAATATGGCCAGGTTGGAATGTACCCGAAATCCAATCGGGCCCCTAGAACGGAAAAGTTGATAACTTTCAGACTAGATGTACGTTTGACGAACCGTCAGCGGCATTGGTGATCACGTTGAGAAACGGTCCCTATGAGTATACCCTATGAGAGTTTGGGGTACAGTTGAGATACAACCGGGTTGGTTCGCACACGAAACCAACCGGGCCCCTAGGACGAAAAGGCTAATAACTCACAGACCAGACGTCCGATTGACGCGCCGTCTGTTGCGTTGAGACCCCTATGACGAGGTGGTCCTTTGAGATACTTCTTCTTGAAACTTTGAGATACTTGGAGTATTGACCTGTAGCTCGTGGAGCAGACCCTCCCGGAGATGAGCATTCGGATTACAGAGACCGTGTAGCCGACTGAGACCTAACGACTGCTTGACCGACTCGACTTGGAGTGAGTCGACTAGCCCAGTGGACGGAGCACTACTTTTTTGGGTGCAGAACCATGGAGGACAGAGCACTACCTGTGTGACAGTGCAGACCCGCGGTACTCGTCCGGAGAGTACCTCTGCAGGCTATTAGGGTGTGTGCACTACTGTGTTTGGGTGGCATACCCCGGCGGGAAGCACTACTGTGTTTGGGTGGTTGGCCCGCAGTACTCAACAGGAGGAGTACCTCAGAAGTCTTAGGTTAGTGAGAAATACCTCGGAGTCGTGACAGGACCACTGTACACTCCAGAGATGAGACTCTTCAGCAGTTACGGTTTCGATAATGAAAATCCTGGTTTGAGCTGAGTCTATGACCTTGTTTTTACCTCATGATTGAGATGGGTCACTTAATAACTTAGGTATATGTATGGGCATATAACTGGGTAGTGGTTATCCGTTGATTTCATAATCTTTGTGTATCCTCATGATTGAGATGGGTTACTTGATAACTTAGGTATATGTATGGGCATATACCTAAGTAGAGGTTATCTATTGAGATATTTCTTTGTGGTTATCCTTGTTGGATTTAGTGAGACCTTGAGGGTCTCGGGGTCCCTACTGAGTATCGTTATACTCACCCCTGCACGGGCTATGCCCGCACCTCGTTGTGTTGGTTGTAGATGACAGGCAGCGCTGACAGAGGCTGTGTGTTCGAGGACTGGACGGTACCCGGAGGTGGATCTCATGACGAGTCAGTATCTGGAGGTGGACTTCACGACATGACGATACTCGGAGGAGGTTGACGGGAGAGAGCATTGTGGAGGCCATCTGTACCTACCCTTCAGGTAGGATCCGAGGTGGACGACCCAGGAGCTGCTTCTATTCTTCCAGCTGTTTGTCTTTTCTATTGTATTTTCTTTCAGTTGTAGCTGTACTTTTCAGTTGGGTTTGTATTTTGTCCCTTTTGACTTTTCAGCACTTTCTTTTGTACTTATTGTTTTACTTCCTCTTGTACTCTATGGTGTTTTGTTTACTTTTATAAAGGAAATGCCTTCCCAGTTAACGGGATTTACGCCTTTGGTGCTAATCGCCAGCCCCTGACCTATGGAAGGCGGGATTGGGGTAGTCACAGCACGGGCCCCGAGGCCGGGTCATGAAAAATTGGTATCAGAGGAGTTCGGTTCTACCATAGAACTAAGGACTCTGATCTTTTTCTATGTGAAGCAATAGTGTTAAGGGTACCGAGTGTGGTCTTCAGTTCAGGGAGTCCAATGTTGGTGCGACAGCCGACGTATCAGTACACCAGGACCCTGACTACTGATTTCTGACTTTGTGCACGAAAACAATGATTTCCAGTGTGTTTCCAAAAGTTTTAAAGTCATCTCAAACCAGGTCAGGTCACCAGGTATAAATCGTTGACCGTGTCGCATCTGTTCAGGATGTCTCCACGCAGACAGTCAGTTGGAGTTTCGAGAGAGTACTCAATGATGGCTCACTGAGCGATGAGGCTCTGGTGCAGGGCCCTTTTACTATGTTGGCACCCTCAGGTGGTGTACCAGCAGCACCACCACTTGTTGGGCAGCAGATGCCACCAGCCATACTAGAGAACTGTGCACGCTGGCAGAGTGTGTTGCACGAGTTCCAGCAGTAGAGGCCTCCGAGGTTACGAGGCGAGGCAGATTCCCAGACAGCAGAGCACTGGTTGGAGGTGATTGCTAGAGTTTTTGGCCTAGCTAAGACATCAGGAGAGTAGATGGTGGACTTGGCCACTAGTTTTTTCCAGTGAATGACCATGAGGATGGTTTGCATAGTGATGAGGTTTCAGTACGTGGACCGATGCCTGAGATAGTGACTTTGGGTAGTGTATCAGCTATACATCACTACCTTTTGGTCAGCAGTTACAACCGGCAGTACCGGTTGGTGACACATGTAAGCTTACTGCCTTACATGTGTTCTAACATAAGATACCCTCAAGTTCCGAGGCAAACCTGATTCACAGGTGGATGAGGACTGGCTTGAGGAGGTGGCTGAGAGTTTTCTAGAGCTTATACAACTTCGGCATGATGACATGTCGGTAGCTGAGAATTCATCGAGGTGTACCAAACATTCCGGGTACTCGATGAATACGATTCAAGCCATCACTTTTTCCTCTATGCATTCCTACTCACGTTAGGGTGCTAGAGAGAACCTTGAGGTTGAATGTTCTTTGGCTGAATGAATACAACTAGGGAATGTTAGAAGTTGGAACACAGCGAGCTGGTGCCAGTCTCAGAGACTTGGGCGTGCGAATGTTTCAAGAAGAGGAAATGTTAAGGACAGATAAATCTGTATAGCATCAGATGTGGAGGTAGATCTAGGAGAGCAGCATGAGGTGGTTTACATTTCAACATGTTACAACCACCCGCCTTTGTTGTCCCCTCCAGGCTCAGGGAGCTGGAGGTCAGGGGAAAAGAGTAGCTGCATGTGGTCAAGGAGTGCGACCGAAATGGATTTAAGGATGATTCGAAGTGCGGACTTTGTCTTCTACTAGCTGCCGTATCCACAGACATCGATACGAATCATCCCTTCCGTCCATGAATCTAGTCCTCGACCTAGATTTTCTGGTTAAGCCGTTGACTTGAACCTCATGTCTGGAGATACCTTTGGGAAGAGACTTGATAGTCACACTTACACCGATAGTGTGATCTGACCCTTGAGGCGAGAGTCTCGGTTGGGACCTCTTGGTGGCAGCGTCGAGGCCTTATGACGTTAGTTTGAGTATGGATTGGGCAATCACTACTCATACTCAAATTCACGGTATTAGTCAGACGTCGGGATGGGTTTTCCTTGGTCGACGAAAAGGAAACCCCAGGCAGCACAAGATAAACTCGTGCATGGGAGGGTGTAGCTGATCATTCTTGGGTTGACCAACCTTACCCTCGTGGCATCAGGAGTTTTGAGTTTCAGTTCTAATCAGGAAAGGGAGACCTATAGAGTTCGAGGATGGCGATCACGTTCTTATACGGGTCTCACCTCGATGAAGTTTATGGAGATATAGCCAAGGCGGCGAGATATCTTCGAGGTTCAATGGACCTTTTGAGGTCCCCAATAGGGTAGGCGATGTGGTTTACCACTTCACCTTTCCATCTCAGTTGCACTGGGTGCATGAAATCTTCCACGTACCTCGGCTGAGGAGATACGTGCAAGATCATTCACACATCATCGACCTCAGGGAGTTGGACGTCAATGACAGGGCGACATGAACGGAGGTTCCAAAGGAAATTGAGTATCGACAGGAGCGGGTCCTACGTGAACGGTCGATTCCTCAGGTACGCTTTCACTGGCAGCACGGGAACCTCCAGGAGAGAACATGGGAACGGAAGGCTCAAATGCGTGCTCAATACCACTTTTGTTTCCCTAGTTTGTGTTATAGCTTTACGGTGACGTAAATCCCTGAGGTGGGAGTAATGTAAAGACCTGTAAAATTCAAGGGAAATTTTTTCTTAATTTTCTTTGGGATTTTATAAGAACGCAGTTTCTGACGGAACTTGATTCTGAGGCCCGGTGTGCCCAGAATCAATTTCTGAAGTTTATCTCGGGTACGTTCAGTGAACGAATGAGCGGGTTTTCCTAACTTTTGAACTAGTGCTCGGAATTGAAATCCAAGGGCACCGATGAAACCACAGCGCCAATAATTTCTTAATAAGACCCTTTTTGGAGTTGCGTTTTCTCAGGAGGAGTTGTTTAAAAAAAGCGAGGGATAAAAATATAATTGTTTTAAAATTATATTTTCTTTTCTTGTTAAGTGGATTAAGTGTTGTGTCACAACACTTTATCCCTATCTTATGTAGTTATAACCTATGTAAGGGAGTTAGGGGTGCGACCCACTTGTAGTAAACTACCTATGAGAGGATTATAGGTGAGGTGGGGCCCACACGAACCCCACCCCTTCACATTCCTTAAACCTCCTCTAACTCCCCCATTAAGTGGGTGATCTCTCATCTTCCATAACTCACTCCAACCCCCCTTGTGACACATCCTCTCATTAATGATGCCAACTCTACTTCATTTAATTTTGACAAGCTCAAGATTAATTAAGTTAAGTTAATTAAACATTTTGAAATGTTTTGAAAATGCATGAGATGGGTAATCAAATAAGAAGAGTCTTATTTTATTAGGGGTTGGATGGTTGTGTGGGGGAAGGGGAGGAGATAGAATTTCATCTTCCACGTTGAAGAACGTGAAGAACGGTTCTTCTCCGATGAAGAACATCGACCCTTCGACTTAGAAGAATCAGCGACCCGGATTCTTCCGTCTTCATCTTCCTCCACGACAAGGGAGAAGTCGCCGACCGCGGTGATCATCACCAACGACAACGTACCTTTCTTATTCATCATAGAAACAAGTGAGGAGACGTCGTTTCCTCCTCGGACACACCCCGACATCCACAGAATCTACGTCCGACCTCGCGACGCCGTTCTCCGTGACACCCGACATGCGACGTCAAATATCCAAGTAGGGGTTTGGTTTAATTTAATTTATGTGCATTATATCCTCGGCCTTTGTTTTTTTGTTGATAATTGTTTGAGACGCCTGTTATCATAATAACGGGAGGAGGTCGGACCGCACGAACACGACTGACCCTCCTCCCCCTTTTGTTGGTTGTACTCATTGCGGCACGAGCAAAGGCGGCGCGGTGCAACGACACCACGTGGAAACAATGAAGAACGGGCGAAGAAGCACCGCACCGTCGCGTCACGCCGTTGCGGCGATTCGAAGGCTCCACAGATTGTTTAATTGACGGCGGATCGACGGGTGTTGACAGAACGGGCCGTAGAGGCGGTTTGATGATTCCGCAGTAAAGTGGGAGATCCGAGGTGAATGCCAGCACAGTCGGATTTGAAAACGGACCACCGAAGCAACTCCGATGGCCTGCAGAATTCACCGGCGGCACGGGACGCCGGCGCGACGGCGGTTCCAGCAGACTCACCCTGTGCGAATAAGCTGGTCGTTAGGGTTACAGGTTGGAGGCGCTGTATGTGGTTGGAGCGTGAGAAGATTGAAGGAGAAATTAGATTGGATTGGAGAGAGAAATTGAAGTGATGAAATAATAAAGTAAATAATAATAAAAACCATAAAGGAAAGGAGGTTTGTGCATGCCGCATGGAGGAGGTGCCAATGTCGGTGCGTGGAAGATTTGGATATTATAAGTTTCTAAATTAAAATTAAAAATTATAATAATATAATAATGTTATTATTATTTTCATTGGGAAAACCGTATTTTGACGATATCTTCTTCGTGTGGCCTCGGTTTCAAGAACTGTCTATGGAAATGCGACCCAAATTCCAAGACAGACATTACGAGTCCAATATTGGATGTTTTTACGGGTTTTTGGGTTGGGTACCCGAAGCGCTCGAAAAATAATAGATTTAATATTATTATTAAATCTTCGACCCACCATAACTCATGCGTGCGACGTCCGATTGCCTTGCCGTCAGTGGCGATATAATCCCATCATTAATACGTTCGATTCAAGTCTAATGTTGGATACTAAATTCTAGTTCGTGGTGCGGGGCCACGAAACACCGAATAATAATAATAATATTATTATTACGGGATCTTGTATCTGACATATCTCTCTCATACGGTGTCGGAATGACGAACCGTCTGCAATGTTGTGACCCTAGAATTACGATGGATATTTCAAGACTAATTTTGGATATTTAAGTCGAGGTTGAGGCATGGTCCCCATGAGGCCCGGTTCGCGCATGATGCGGTGAAATGAAACTTTTTCACCGGCTATCCGTTTGGGACCAATGGGTAGTCCATCTCGTGTGTTTTTCCGTATGGATCGCAATGGTGTGACCAGTTTGGTTAACCCGTGTCTTTTGAAGTACGACTTGGTTGGATCGATCATGAATCCAACCGGGCCCTCGGAGTGGAAACACTTATAACTTGAGCTCCAGACGTCTGATTGACGTGCCGTCGACTTTGTTGGATTCCTCTTGATGAGACAGAACTTTTGGTATACTTCGCCTGAGGTTTGGACGCTGTTGGAATATGGCTGGGTTGGAATGTACCTGAAATCCAACTGGGCCCCTAGAACGGAAAAGCTGATAACTTTCAGACTGGACGTCCGTTTGACGAACTGTCAGCGGCGTTGGTGATCACGTTGAGAAACGGTCCCTATGAGTATACCCTATGAGAGTTCAGGGTACAGTTGAGATATGGCCAGGTTGGTTCGCACACGAAACCAACCGGGCCCCTGGGATGAAAAGGCTAATAACTCACAGACCAGACGTTCGATTGATGCGTCGTCTGTTGCGTTGAGACCCCTATGACGAGGCGGTCCTTTGAGATACTTCTTCATGGGACTTTGAGATACTTGGAGTATCGACCTGTAGCTCGTGGAGCGGACCCTCCCGGAGATGATCATTCGGAGTACGGAGACCGTGTAGCCGGCTGAGACCTGACGACTGCTTGACCGACTCGACTTGGAGTGAGTCGACTAGCCCAGTGGACAGAGCACTACTTTGTTGGGTGCAGACCCATGGCGGACGAAGCACTACCTATGTGACAGTGCAGACCCGCGGTACTCATCCGGAGAGTACCTCTGCAGGCTATTAGGGTGTGTGCACTACTATGTTTGGGTGGCATACCCCGGTGGGAAGCACTACTGTGTTTGGGTGGCTGGACCGCAGTACTCGACAGGAGGAGTACCTCAATAGTCTTAGGTTAGTGAGCAGTACCTCGGAGTCGTGACAAGACCATTGTACACTCCAGAGACGGGACTCTTCAGCAGTTACGGTTTCAATAATGAAAATCCTGGTTTGAGCTGAGTCTATGACCTTGTGTTTACCTCATGATTGAGATGGGTCACTTAATAACTTAGGTATATGTATGGGCATATACCTGGGTAGTGGTTATCCATTGATTTCATAATCTTTGTGTATCCTCATGATTGATATGGGTTACTTGATAACTTAGGTATATGTATGGGCATATACCTAAGTAGAGGTTATCTATTGAGATCTTTCTTTGTGGTTATCCTTGTTGGATTTAGTGAGACATTGAGGGTCTCGGGGTCCCTAATGAGTATTTTTATACTCACCCCTACACGGGCTATGCCCGCAACTCATTGTGTTGGTTGGAGACGACGGGCAGCGCTGACAGAGGCCGTGTGTTCGAGGACTGGACAGTACCCGGAGGTGGATCTCACGACGAGTCAGTATCCAGAGGTGGACTTCACGACATGAATATACTCAGAGGAGGTTGACGGGAGAGATCATTGTGGAGGCTATCTGTACCTGCCCTTCAGGTAGGATCCGAGGTGGACGACCCAGGAGCTGCTTCTATTATTCCAGCTGTTTGTCTTTTCTGTTGTATTTTCTTTCAGTTGTAGCTGTACTTTTCAGTTGGGTTTGTATTTTGGCCCTTTTTACTTTTCATCACTTTCTTTTGTACTTAGTGTTTTACTTCCGCTTGTACTCTGTGGTGTTTTGTTTACTTTTATAAAGGCAATGCCTTCCCAGTTAACGGGATTTACGCCTTTGGTGCCAGTCGCCAGCCCCTAGCCTATGGAAGGCGGGCTTGGGGTAGTCATGGCATGGGCCCCGAGGTCGGGTCGTGACACATTGAATTAACATATAACATTTGGAAAACCATTTTATTCTAAAATAATGAGGAAAAATTATCCAAAAATCTAAAAAAAATTATGGTCGTGACAACATAAAAATTTGTATACATTGAACATTCCGTATGCGGTGTAAAAAGTTTAGAAAAGTTCCCCAAGCAGAAAATGAAAAGAAGATTCCTTTTTAAAAAACATTTTTTAAATGGTAATTAAAGAGTAAAAATGTATTTTGAATATCATAGGGAAAGATTATAAAATTTTAAAAAACATTTCTTCAGAAAATATATTTTTGAAAAAACAAATATTTCTGACTGAAGAGAGAGATGAATTTGGATTTTCTTAAAATGACTTTTTTTTATTATCTAAAATAAAAAATAGAAGAAAAATAGTATAGTTACTTGATGACATCAGGAATAACCAGAGTATAATAAAATTCATGAGTTTTTTTAACATATTTATCATAATATTTCATAAATTGAAGCATAATCATAAACAATCCTGTTAAACTATGAGATTTTAGTAATTAATTGTTACCAATTTGTTATCTTTTAATCATAATCCCTATTAATGAATAAAAATAAATGGAGACCAAAATATCTTGAAAAAAAGTATATGAATGACATAACATGTCAAAAGTTATTATATATAGCTCATAGAATAATGTAGGTGCATTACATGGCTTGTGTCTCAAAGAAGGTAGATTGAGATGAAATTACGTTACTTGTTTGGTAACTTTTCAACCATAAACCACATGAAAGAGATATAATAAAATGGATATGTAAATAACCCTATATTTTAGTATATTAATAATATAATATATTCATTGGCAGTATATATAATCCAAATAAAATAAATTAGTGGTGAATAAGGCATAAGGCTTAGGACAATTAAAGTGAGACAAGAAAACCCTTACAACATGAGTAACATATGAATCATGAAATCTATCAAATAATTGAATAAAAATAAGCTATTAATATCATTAAAAAAATAAATTCAAGATATAAAATTTCATAGGGTATTATATACACCACACCAAAGAAACAAGTGGTTAATATGGCATGTATCTCACCAATATAAAAAAGTGAGATGAAATTACCTTACCTTAAGTCTTGAATTTCCTCAAACACATTCTAAAATCATGTATAATAATTATTTTATTAATATAAATATAAAAAAAAAATTTTATTATATAAAATATCATATATTCTCTTATTATGAGGTTATATTACATTTTTATTGAAAAACAATTATGTTAATGTTGCGTTTTGGGCAATAACCAATTTGTTTTTAACATGTGTTTTGATTTGTTATATTTTGGGTCTTCCTAATTATATCATGATTTAATCACCTAAAGTAAATTAAAAATTATATAAATATCATTTATATTAAGTATATAAATATTTATAAAAATATACTACATACGTAAATATGAAATGGGATACACCGTTCATGGTGATGGTAGGTCGTAGGTACGCATGGACATTATTTCCATTTTCTTATCATTTTAAAAGAAAGAAAGTAAATGACATATATGTAAATATATATATAATATCATTATATTATAATTATTATTCCATATGTATAATATAATTTTACTAAATCCATCCTTAATACATTCTATGTAAAGTGCGAATGAATCACATCATTTTGTGGAGGTTGTAGTCCAGACATCCACAAACGAAGTTATCGTATTTATAAAAATTGGAAATCATGAATGTATGTGTTGTATAATGATTCAAGAAGAAAAAATACATCATTAATATCATATATTTAATATAAAAACATAAATTTCATCATTATTACAAACCATGAAATATGGAAATGGAAGAACGAAGGACATCGATTCATGAGGTTTTAGTCTTCCATACACACGAACGATGATTGTGTATCCCATTTGATAAAAGTGTGTTCAATTTTAGGTAATAAAATTATAATAAAAATAGGTAAGTATATTTTGGAAATTTATTTTTTAATATAATCATTGAATAATAATAATTTCTAGTGTGAATAAAGAAATAAAATAGAATTGCATGTTGAAGGATGTTACCTCTTTTAGGTGTAATTCCTTTTGGTTTACATCAAAGGACTAACTTAGTTTGATTTATTTCCAAATTGAGGCTTAAATGTTGAGATGGGGGAATTTCAGAGCTTATTTTGGTAGGTTTTATATTATCCAACATTCTTGAAAATTGTGATGGTAGTGGGAGGAGGAGGGGGGGGGCTATATTCGGAAAATGACACATTGAGTAGTTTTTAAACGATTTGAGTTCTCCCAACATTTTACTTACCAAAAAACATTTAAAAATGGGTTAATATAGATTTTAATAGATTTAATGGTCTAAATATGGCCACAAAATAAGTTTTATACAATTTAGGCTTGTTTTATCACCTTATATTCTAATATTAATAGCTAATAAGCTTGTTTTTACCTAAATCAATATAAATGATTTTAATTACATTCACAAATATTTTTGATCAAAAATAAGTTGAACATGTTACATGTTATAAATTATTAGGATTATAAATATAGAATTCATTTTACCAAATTCTAATCACATAAGTGGTATGAAATAATTACAAATTAATCTCACGGATGGGATGAGATGATGGGTTTTTTTAAGGTTAAAAAGTCCAAAAGTATGAAATATTTTTATATCCAATTACAATATAAAATATTTTACAATGAAATAATTTGGATTAAATGATGTCTAATTTATCTAATTATACATTAATACAAAATTATAATATAATTTAAATATATAAATAAAGTAGATAAAAAATATTTATTTAAAAAAATCTGTATTTTTTACCATTCATCCAAAAATGATGTTTTCTGAAAAATACTTAAAATTAACACTAAGATAATTTTTAAAATATTAATTCAATAATTATTTTTATTTTATCAAATAGTAATTATAAAATTTTCAAAATTTATATTTAAATTAGGTTAACCTTTAAAAGGTAGAAAAATTACTTTTTAGAAAAAACGTCTTTTTATTTATAAAATTGGATTTATTCGTATCTTGTACATATAAAAAAATATTTTATTATTTTAGAAATATTGATTGAATATATAATATAAAAATTTTATTATAAAAATTAATCAAAAGTGGTTTGTTTAATTTATTAAGATAAAATTGTGTTTTTACATCGAAAAATAAATTTTTTGACAATTAATTTCATTATTTTCAAATAGTTTATAAATTCATTTCTTACTAATTAATAAACAAAGCATTCAATTTATATAAATTTTTAAATAATATTTTTAAAATTTAGTAAATGTTATTCATAACTTTTATTCCAATGGGTCGGTGGTAACTATAATAATATTTTAATAGCAATATTTATAATATATTTTAGTTCGATAAAACTCGGCCTTATGTGTGACGCAAGATATTGAAAAACATAATTATGTGTAATATAATCCAAAATAAGTGTTATGTATACTATAATATAATAACACTGTTTGTTATAGTGAAATGATAACTTTGTGTTGCATGAAATGCAAGACAAACTTAGTGCTTTCATATAATAAACCCTATATTCAATGTTGTGTGAAATGAGAAATATTGAAAATAATAAATTAATTTGAAAAAAAATCACAAACTCTTAGGGTGTTACATTCTACCCCCTTAAAATTAATTTATCCTGAAAAATTAATCTATATTATCAATGGTTTAATTCTTGAAAGTTTCATTCATAGACTCTCGCATCGTAAAAATGAATTGTAAAACTTCTTTTAAAAAACATTGATTGAAACATAACAGTTACCCAAAGTTACTACTAACTGGGTTTCCACATACAAGAACATAGGTGGGAAGGGAATATTGTACATGTAATAAATATGTAAATAATTATATTAAATTATTGAGTTTATTGATCACAATTAATTGAATGATCAATTAAAAGTTAAGGCCCTTCAAAACAATAAATATTTGATGATTTATCAAACCATTGGTTCAAAAAAAATGATGGTATTAGATAAATATTTATAAATAAAAATTTCATTGAATTAAGGAATTATTTTAATATTTAGGAACTTAAAGAAATTTACTTACTTTATATCATTTTTTTTTCATATGTACAATCTCACCTTTTGGTTATTCCTTGGTCGATTTCCACTTTATATCTTACTCCAAAAAATAAATGTGAAATTGTTGTTTCATAGGTACTAATAGATCCCATGATCCATAAATAGGATTATTGGTCATTAAATATATCTTTTTTTATCATCACATCAAAATTAGTTATCATAGGTTATCTAATGGAATAAATCCACATATGGTAATATAATAATTTAATCTCTAAAACCCCATCCTGTGTTTAACATAAACCATTAAATAAATGGTCTACCCTATAACCCTTTTAAAAGTTAAAAATAAAAAACAACATAAATAAGGTAACTAAATTTATAAAAAGAACATATTAACATTGACCCCCATGTATCATAATTCTTTTATTTAATTTCACATTCCGAACATGTGAATAACTTCATCATTCATTCTCTTTAAACATGATAATAGCCTAAACTACAATAAATACATATTGAAAACCTACATGATTTATAATTCCATATATTATTATATATATTTATAGATATAAAAGTCTTAATATTAATCCATGATAACATATATAACTTTTAAAAAAAATCAATAATTAGTTCAACAGTAATTAGTATTATCCAATTTACTTTATCTATATCAAAATTTTCATTATCCAAGATAAACACAATTTTCTCAACATTAGGAACACATTAAGGGTTACTTTGCCCTAATCAAAATATCACATTTCAATTAAATTCCATTTCTATGTCATCGTCACCATTCAAAATATCATTTTAAATCATTAATGAAAACATTATACTGAAAAATGATTATATATTTCATGATTTGTATGAAATAATATTCTAATTACAAAACATATACACTTATATCATCCGAATTTATTCTTAAACCATTACTCATGCTTCATCATCTCATTAGTTTATACCCATTTACTAGAATATGAAATATGAATCATATCTTATGGTTATTCAACCTGAATATAATCATTCTTATTATATTTGATTTAAATAATACTATAAGAACTTCCTATACCATTCATATGTCGTTTTTTGTTCTCATTATCTTAAGAAGTATAACCAATACTGATAACTCCTTCCTGATTCTATTCATGATATTTCCACTAAAGACATATATTTCTATAATGTCCATAGTTTTGAAACCTTAAATGTTAAATCAGTTACTTTTGGTTCCCTCCATTTACTAAAACCCGAAATTATATTATGAGAAACACTTATCAAAGATGAAAACCACATAATTATGAAAAATTACTTATAGTGTACCTAAATCATGACACCTTCTTTTAAATCTATAACACCATATTCTTATCTTTAGAGACATCCCTAGAAATAACCATATAAATATTCCTAGGGATCTCATTAAATTTTTCTCATCCTAGTTTCTAAAGGTTGGATTGACTTTTCCATTGATACCAACTATAGTGACCTAGGCTCAACATACAGAAATATTATATCATATTAGATGAATATTCACTATAGTACAAAAGTACATGCCCGAAAGTCATAATAGATTAATGTATTTGGAAACATGGAAACATTCTCTTCTATCATAGTGAAAGATATTCAACTTCTCCATTAAAAATATTACCCTTTAGTACTCCTACATAAAAACATTTTTCATATCCTAGGGAATGGAAACATAATAAAGTGGTGAGATTATATTCTTAGTAAGGGTAATCAAGATACATATGTAAGAATATCATTAGCATAAGGGTGTGAGAACAATATCGTATCATTATAAGATCATACCATACATATCAAAGATCATAAACATTAATCATGAAATAACTATTACCCATTTATAAGAAATGAATCATAAGTAAATCAAATAGCATGAGTTGTGAGAGCATAAAATTGGCATAAGATATAGACTTGTAACATACACATCAAATAATAACATTATAAACACGTGTAAATATAACTAGGTTAACTTATTAGGTTTAGTAAATTAAATCATTCCCTCACATAAACTTATAGACTTGCGACTAGGTCCATGAATAACATTGTGAACATGTAATCACATTCATGCATAACATTATAAACATGTAATCTGGTTCACGCATAACATTGTGAACATGTAATCAGGTTCATGCATAACATTTTTAACATGTAATATGATTCACGAATAAACTTATGGACATGAAAACACATCCCACATAACATTTTTAACATGTAATATGGGTCAAGCATAAACTTATAGACATGAAACCAGGTCCATGCATAACATTGTGAACATGGAATTAGGTTCTACCATAAACTTATGGAAATGATACTAGGTACAAATATAACATTGTGAACATGTAATAAAATTCATGAAAAACATTGTAAACATGTAATAAGGTACACTCATAACATTGTAAACATGTAATATGGTCCTTGAATAACATTGTGAACATGTATTCTGGTTCATGTGTAATATATAAACTCATGGGTCATCCCTCATTACCCAATGAACCAGTAGAGATATAGATCCCACCTATTACATAATTAAATCATACATATTTGTTCTAAATATCATATATATATATAATATCATAAAACATGAAATGAAATGGGTATTATAAACATGTCATCCTATCATTACCTATAGAAAAGATAAATCTTTCATAGTCAATTAATCATTGAATAACCCATGAAAGGATGTTTGATTCATAATCATCTTATCGTGGTATAACCCATAGAATATAAATGGATTTTGAAAGAAACCTTTCCCCATTAACATAAACCATTCAATGAAAAATAAGAATACTGTCCTTGGATCATATACACAATAAATAATAAATTGTGTCAAAGGATTTCATCATAGATGGATCAGAATTTTGAAAGATCACATGTAAATTTTTTTTAAGGGAAATAACAATTTGTTAAAAATCATAAAATATTTTCATAATCCATTCCTTAAAAAATGTCTTTGAAATAAAATAAAGTAATCATTAAAAATAATTTAAAACATTTCTTGAGAAAAATATCACTTATGTTTTAGAAAACACTTTTTTAAAACATAATAAATTTATAAAAAAAGTTCATTTTCAAATAAACATGAAAAATTATAAAATAAGCTTCAGAAAAATGATAGTCGGGAAGGTGGATAAATCTGTACTTATCGAACAATCCTTATGTGCAATAAAAAATTTAGAAAACTACCTTGATTGGAAAATTACAAGAAGATTACATTATAAAAAAATACTTTTAAAAAGATAAAACATTGGTAAAAATATATTTTAGATATAATAGGATAATTTTAGAACATAATTTAAATCATTTCATTATAAAAAATAATTTTTAAATAATATGGATTTCTGATCGAAATGGGAGAAAATGTAAAGTTTTTTAAAAACACTTTCTTAATTATATTAAGTAACAAAGAGTGTAAAATGAAATAATTACATTAATATATCATTAATAAACATATTATAAGAAAATAAATTATATATATTAATAGTTGTAACATAATATTTTATCAATGGTATATAATCATAAACAATCCCGATAAATGATGAGATTGTAGCAATAAACTTTTACCACTTTTTTAACTTGAATCACAATCCACATGAAACAATAAGATTAAATGAAGCTTAAAATATCATGAAAATATGAATATTAATGATATAAAATGTAAAAAGGGAATTATATACACCTCATAAAATAATATAAGTACATAACATGGAATGTATCTCAAAGAACGAAAATTGAGATGAAATTATTTTAGAGATTTGGTAACTTTTGAACCATAAACCACATGAAATAGATTCAATAAAATGGTTATGTAAATACCCATTTTTTCATTATAATAATCGTATAATACATTCATGGTATGTATATATACACCATACATAAGAAATGAGTATTGAATTAGGCATAAGTCTCACAAAAATAAACATGATACGAGAAAACCATTACTACTTGAGTTACATATCAATCCATTGATATTTGAAAGAATGGAATAAATTTAAACTTCCAATATCATGAAATAAATTTAATTTAAAATATAAAATTACATATTTCATTATATAGATCATAGAAAATAATGTGGGGAATGTGGCATTTATCTCACATATATAAAAAGCGATATGAAATTATCTTACCTTAAGTCTTGACTTTCTTAATACACGTTCAAACATCCTGTATAATAAATAATTAATTACTATACATATATGATAGAAAAATTTTCTTATAAATAATATAATATATTATTTTATCATGACTTTATATTACCCATTTATTAATAATTCCATTTTAATGTTATGTTTCAGGTAACAAACTCTTTGTTTTTTGCATGTGTTTTGATTTGTTATAATTTCGTTCATCAAAATTATATCATGAATTCATAACCTATATAATGACAACCATGATATAAATATAATATATATTAAGTATATAAATATTTATAATAATCTATAAAATATATAAATATTAAGTGGAATACACCATTAATGGAGATGGTAGGCTGTACATACGCATAGAAATTGTTTCTATTTCCTTATCATATTGATTGAAATAAAGTAAATTGAATATATATATATATATAAATATAATTTCATTAAATTATCACAATAATTTCATATATATCATATAAATTCACTAAAACCATCCTTAATACATTACATGAAAAGTGTGAATGAATCACATCTCTTTGAGAAGGTGGTGGTCCACATGTCCACAAATGAAGTTATCACCTTTACAAAAAGTGGAAACTATGAAGGTATGTGTTATATAATAATTTAATAAGAATAAATACATCATAAATATCATAAATATCATATAAAAACATAAATTTAACCAATATTACCAACCTTGGAATGTGGAAATGGAAGAACGAACGACATTGATTCACGAGGCGATAGTCCGCCGTACATGCAAACGATGATTATGTATCCCATTTGAATGAAGTGTCATTGAGTGTAGGTATTAAACATATCATAAAAATATACTTTAATTTTTATTATTATAATATTATTATATAATATTTGAATAATAATGATTTAGGTGGGAAGAAATAAACAAATTGAAAGTGTTTATTGAAGGATGTTACCTCTCCTTTGTGAAATTCCATCTCGTTTGCACTAAAGGACTAACTTTGTTTTCTTTCATCCTAATATGAGGATTATATATTGATATTAGTGAACTAGGTAGATTATTTGGTCATGTTTTTTATGATACAAATTTCTCGAGAGTTGTGAAGAGAGGGGGAGGAGATGATGCCTTTTATAAATTGGGAAAAGGACACATTGGGTATTCTTGAAAATATTTCAGTTCTCCCTACATTTTACCTATCATAAAAGGGATAAAAACAGTCAATTATATAATATTATATTTTTAATTGTATAAATATTTCTATAAATTATTTTTTGGAAATGTGTAGGGTCATTTTTAAACATTATATTCTACGTCTATACATTAATTAGGCTCATTTTTACCTTAATCACTATAATTAATTTTAATTACATTCACTAATAATTTTCACCAAAATATAATTTAACATTATTAAATATTATAAATTATTGTTATTATAAATATTGAATCCATGTTTCCAAATTTGAATCATAGAATTTTTATAAATTAATTTAAAATTAAACCCACAGATAAGATGAGGCGACCAGTTATTTATGTCAAAAATTCGAAAATTTTGAAATGTTTATATATCCAATTTCTATGTGAAATTGGTTTCAATGAAATAAATTATATTATAAGATGTATAATAAATATAATTAGACTTTAAAAGAATATTTAAATGTAATTTCACT
Organism: Viscum album; assembly: GCA_963277665.1. Lineage (NCBI taxonomy): Eukaryota > Viridiplantae > Streptophyta > Magnoliopsida > Santalales > Viscaceae > Viscum > Viscum album. The sequence continues at coordinate 620,570,302 of OY728128.1, forward strand.
ATATCAATAAATTATAAGTAAAATTTGTTTTGAATTAAAATTCATTTTTTCACTATTCTTCCAAAAATGAAGTATTTTAGAAACAAATCCTTAAAATTCACCCTAATCCAGTTTTTAAATTCTGAATCCAAAAATTATTTTTTTTATAAAATAAAAATTATATTATTTTTGAAAATTATATTCAAAATATGTGCGCCATTAGAAGACGGTAAAATTACCTTTTAGAAAAATACATATTTTTATTCATAAAATTGGCTCTTATACATATCATATATATTAGATGAGTATGAAAAATATTGATTGAATATATAATATATATGTTTTATTTAAAACATTAATAAAAAGTGGTTTATTTGTTTTATTGAGATAAAATATTCTTTGTACATAGAAAAATTGTTTTCTATGAAATGTAAATTCATTATTTTCAAATAGTTCACACATTAATTTATAAATAGTTGATTACTGAATGATTCATTTTATATACATGTGAAGAAAATATTTTCACAATTTTTTTAATCTTATTCATAACTTCCATTAAAATATCATGGTGAAAACCATAATGATATTTTAATAACAATATTAATAGTATAGTGTAGTTTGGTAAAACTCAGCCATGCATGTAACCAGAGCTATCAAATGTACTCATTATTCAATATAAACAATTCAAACATAGATTTTCATGTACTGCATGCTAATCTAAGTGTTTTATTTAGTGAAAATGTAACTAGGTGTTACATAAAACGCTATCTAGACTTAGTGATATCATATAACATAGGCTATATTCGGTGTCTTGTGAAATATAAAATATTAAAAATATTAAATTAATTAAAAAAATTCATAAAATCTATAATTTTTACATCCAAGGGTTTTCAAGGGAATTTATTCCACTGTATTGACTTCTAGGGATGAATACATCTTGAAGGGTGTCTGCCAGATGTTTTCTCGTGACGTTTAACTAATCATGATAACAACTACCCTCATGGAGTCATGAACATCTTGAATCTTACACGGAATCAGGATTGAATTTACATGGGCCAAGGGTTTTCAGGGAAATATGGGTTAATGTCCATGGGTTCACTAGCATACCAAGGCTACAAACATGTCGATGGGTTCCCTCATGAAGGAATTGTATGATGCCCAATTACTAATAATCTTCTCATGAACTTCATGGAGACTTGTGAAGGATTATGTGAACACGTAACGGGGAGTCATTTTAGAGACACACCATATAAAAGGGTGCATAGCCATGGGTAGTCAATTCTTATGAGTCCATCACATGACCAAGGGGAGTATTTCAAGGGGGGTCCATTTTTTCCAGTCATCCAAGTCCATGGATGCATGAATGCATTATGGGGACAAGTTTTTTTATACAATACTCAAGACTACATGGGGGATTTGTTGTCCACTGGTGTGTGTCTTTGTACACTAGCAAGGGTCTCCTTCATGTATGAGGGCATACACCACATGGCCAAACTAAGGTGTCATGATATCAGAGTGTTCGCAAGATATTAAATTTTTTCATGTGACTCTGTGATATTGTAACACCCAAAGATTTTATGATATACATTATTTTTAATTTCTTTGATATCTTTTGTTGTACACTACACCAATATTAGCTTGTATTATATGCAACAATATACTTGGCTTGTGTTACATGTAAGAGCGGCCTTCCTCAATAGCGTGTGTTGTATGCAATACCGAGTTTCACTAAAAAATGATATATTATAATATTATTATGAATTATCTATTATTAATAGTATTAAACACATTTTAAATTTTATAACATTATAATTTATATTACACATTTTTTAGAACATGGTATGAGAACAAAATTAATTTTTCAGATACAAGAAGTATTTTTCAAAAAATGCAGTTTTGTCGCCTTTTGATGGCGTGCCCATTTTAATTCTAATTTTTGAAAGGTTTATAAGTTAAATGTGGAAAATTAAACTTATTCTTTTGAATCAGGATATAAAAATCAACGTTTGATAAATTTTTGACATTATTCTGATAACCCTCCTATTTTGATGAATAGTAACAATACTCTAAATTTTAATTAAAAACAACTTTTTTCATAGAGATAATTTATATAGTTAAATTATAATATTTAATAGTTTTAAATTATAAATAGAATATATTTTTACCATTTAACATAATATAATTCATTATCATTAATTTTACATTGAATTCAAAGGTAAAAACATTTCAATCTTTGGAAGTGTTTTAACTTTTAAAACTCATTTTCTCAACAGCGGGATTAATTTTAAATTAAATACTACAACTTCTATGTATTGAATTTGAAAAAATGGATTCCATATTTGGAATAAATAGGTTCAAATTATGTTAATAGGTTACTTTATATTTTTGGGCATTATGAATAGTAACTACGGTAAATTTTACTTACCATAGTTAAAGGTAAAACGAGTAATTAAGTGTAAATATAATATTATAAAATAACCCTAACACATGTATTAATATAATTGGATGATTATATTTCTCCTTAAATCATACTTGGGTTGAAATGTAATCTATAGGAACCCACTTAAATGTGATTAATACCTTTAATTTATTTTATTTAAAGTAAATGAAATATGTCTCACTTGAGCTTTAATAATTAAAGTATTTTTAATATAAAGTTCTACAGAATATAAATTAGATTATAAATACACATTTGAATGCTAAAATGTTTTTATTTTTTATGGTAATTTATTTTTAAATTTTAATAAATATTTAATTACCTTAATAGATTATACATTAATGATGCTAAAATTATTTATTTAGTGAAAAATCAACAATATAGTTTTTATTAAACTAATAATGCCCATAAAAGGCACAAAAACCTTACCAAAGCCTTATAAAAGTGATTATGACACTTATATTATTTTATTTTAAATGATGTCAAAGTTGTCACCTTTATAATTTAATAAATATTACAATTTAAATGTTGTGATTTTAAGATGATAAATTCGAGTAAAAGAAATATTATAGAATATATTAGATTTATATGCATCATAGTATTTTAGTTTTAATTTTTATACAACAAATAAGTATATTAAATAATTATACAAAAATGTTGTAGTAATTATTTTATTAAGAGAAATATCAAATAAATGGATTTAAATATATTAAAATAAATATTATATGAACTAATTAATGAGCTCCACGAAATTTATAGATGGATATGACATATTAAAAATCTATTAAATATTTTTTTTCGACTCTATCTTCTATTTTGATTTTATTTAAATTCAAATAAATGAATAGTGTCAAAATTGACACTATTTATTTTTTATAAAATAACATATTATTAAATTTTTTAAAAATCACAAAATTATTTAAAAATTACAAATTTAGATTTATATGGTCTATAATTTCATTAATTATCTAATTATGGACAATTAAAAATACATAAGTAAGCATTAATAGCCATTTAAAATTTAGAATATTATTACCATAAATAAAATCAAATAGATTAAATAAGGATAAATCAAAATTATAAGGTCTAAAATAAACTTAAAACAGGTCTAAATTTGATTGTTTGATGTGATTACAACCCTATCTCATCTCATCTTATAATTGAGTGATTTTTGGTGGTTTTTAAGTGGGTATTAATTTTATTATTAATTAATATTTTTGAGGTTTCCAAAAGTGGCCCTCTCCTCTCCTATATAAGGGCACCTCCTTCCCTCTCCTATTCACCCAATTTTGAGCCTTAAAGTTTGGAAAAACCATATCAATTCATCTTATAAACCTATATATTTATATTATATAGGTTATGGTATTCTTAAAATACCAACTCTAGTGCCCTAAGAGGAAGTTTAAAAGAGGCACGTCGAGGAAGAGGTAATCTCTTATACCCATTCTTTCAAGTTTCTTTCTTCTTCTACTTTCTCTTTTTTCGTTATTTCATTATATATTAATAACATCAGTATCAATCATATAATTATATTTTATTATAAATATTAAAAAACCCTATTTTACCTTATATCCATCCTACAAAAAATGAAATTACCACGTGTGTGTACGTACGGAATACAATCTCCACACTGTGGTATAATATGTTTTTCCACCAGCACCTTACTTGGATGGGTATAATGGTGGACATAATAAATATATATGATTATTATAACATGATACTAATTATGATATATTATATCACCCACTTCAATTTCATTCAATAATTATGGGAATGATATCATCGCTCGTGTGTACGTATGGATTACCGTCTCCACGACTTGATGAGATTGATTTTCCATGTTAACCATTAAAGAATGATTATAAAGTATATATAATGAATAATACTGAGATATATGACATAATAATTCTACTAGATTTATATATATATATGTCATCTACTTACTTCCATTCAAGTAAATAAGAAAAGGAAAACAACGTTCTTGCGTACGTACGGTCTACCATCTCCATGAACGATGTATTTCATTTCATTTATCTATCTATATATATACACTGAATATATATATGATATATAAATCTTGTTTTTCATTCTGTAAGTAATTAAATCATGATATAAGTAATAATATCAAGAACAAAAATTCCAAACACGTACGATAAATGAAATAATTGTTACCCAAAACATTGCTTCAACATGGAATTTAAAAATGAACAGGTAATATAAAGTCATATGTAAATCATATATGATATCATAAAAATGACTATGATTCTTGAATAAGTCGATTACATTATTTAAATCATTATACATGAGGTTCAGACAGGTACGAAATAAATTGGACCTAAGGCAAGGGATTATTTCATCTCACTTTTATTTCTTTGAGACATATGCCTTAATCACTATCTATTTATTTTGTATGGTGTTTATGATTCCCATGAATATTTTATGATTTTTATTATAGAGGATATGATATTTAAATATGCATGTAATTTTCTTTATTTTATGACGTGTATGATTCCACCGATCATAAAAGGTAAGGGATAATTATTCCGATCTCGTTCTTATCCGAGATTGTTTATTCGTAAGTATTTACTAAGATTATATTTATCATCCATGTCCATGTATTCTAAAACTATTTTCATAAAATGTTTACAATTCTTCCATTTATGTTTAAAGTCATTTTTACCATTTTTTTACTTTAAACACATGGTATGGAATAAATATTTCTTTTGTTTAGCATGCGAGGTTCTTTTTGACTTTTCCAGAAATAGTATGAGAAGAATGTTTTTTAAATTATACAGCATGTACAAATTTTTATGGTTTCATAACACCTTATTTCCATGAAGATTCTTCTACACGATTTCATGATTATTTAAAAAAAACCTTTTCTTTTAAAATTGCATGGAATTTTGAAAAAATAAAATTATTTTGAATAAGAAGAGATATTTTCCTCAAGAATTCATTTCATGTGTTTTATAAAAACTATTTTCCATCTAAGATGACATTATTTAATATGTTTATGTTTCAATTATAATGTCTCTATTATTTACATGGTATTATTATTCTTATGATGAAATGATTTCCATTTATTTTATAAGGATTATGTTATGATGGGATGATGTTTATGAAACCCATTTTATTCATTGGGTTTTGATGAATGATTTATGTTTATTTTGTGGCACACGAAAGAATGATTTCATTATGAGATGGGTGGGACCTATATCTCCCTCCAATTCATTGGGTAAAGATTTATATCTCATGAGATAGACATGGATAGAATGACAAGTGAATCCGGTTCCGTAATACAGGGATGGAACGACAAGTAAACTCGGTTCAGTAATGTACTTTGTCTGCTATGATGGTCTTGGAAGCAATGCCTTGGCTACTATGGAAATAATAACATGTTCTTAATGGATTCCACAATTACATGTTTTATTCCCATGCTATTTTATCATGATTATTGTTCCTTTGTGATCTATACCTTACGTACTACCAAGATATATTTTACAACTCATGATTTTGATGCTTAAACATTATGTTCATGTTTTTAAGTTAAAATGTATATGGTTTGTTTTATTTTCTCCATGATTAACCTTACTGAGAATTTGAGATCACCCTTTTTATGTTTTCTTTTCCCCAGGATATAAAGAAAGGTTTTAGGTAAGAAAAAAAAGGGGAAGATCTTTATGGGAGATGATGAAGATCTTTCACCATGATTATAAGATTATGTTCTGAGTTTCCAAAGACACTAAACTATTACGAACCTTGGTTGTCTGTTTATATTATATATTAAGTATTCTGCAAAAGTAATGTAATGTCCATTTACGTCAAGCTTGAGTCTCTATAGTTGGTATCAAGTAAAGGTTAAGTTAACCTTTGGAAATTAGGATGCGAAAACATTAGAGAGATCCCTAGAGATATTTCTAAGGTATATCTAGGGATGTACCTAAGGTTAAGTATAAGTATAGGTTATAGTCCTAGAATTATGGTAATGATATTAGAATTAAACCTAAGTTGTTATATATTGAAGGTAATCCCCTTTTATTATGTTGTATTCCTAGTATGATTTTTTCCTCTCACACTATTCTTTTTGGGTTTTAGAAAATGGCTGGAAACAGGAAGATTCATGTTAATGGAGAATATTATGGACAATGGAATGATGTTCTTCATGAGAAACCAAATGAAACGGGATTTGTAAGTCCAAACATCGTTGTTATTCCAAATCATAAATCTTATAATATGATCAATAATATAAACTTTGGTAAGTTTACTGAATCGGCTAATAAGAGAAATATGGAGTTTCATGATGATCATAGAGGAAAATAAGTTCAATTTCCTTTATGTAAATCATGTGGGAAGAGGCATCAGGGGGAATGTTTCAAAGGAACTGGAAGATACTTTGGGTGCGGAAAAGAAGGGCACAAAGCCAGTAATTGAAAATAAAAAGGATCAGTTAACATAATAGACAAGGATAATGGTATTGGTAAGACAAAAACAATGGTTAAATGTTTTAAATGTGGAATGTACGGGCATTATGAAAACCAATTACCTAAGGGAAAATCCCATGAAGATAATTAGTATGGTCGTATTGGTAGTATTTATGTTGTTGATGATGAAGAGACTACAAATGATATATGATATGAAATAAGTGTTGAGAAATAAAATGATGAAGCTCGGTCAATGGTGTAAGAAGGTAGTAGAATGATTTCATGTTTATCAAGAATAATGTCTGGTACTATGGAAAAAAGAAAAACTTAAGGATTGTTACATTATTATTTTTCCTTGAGTATTTAAAAGTATATGTTGAATGATACCGATAACCATGAAAAGTGATTAAAATATTTTTGGAAAGCAGATGATATGCGCATAATAATGGGATAAGGAGAAAATAATATGTTTGATAGTATTAATGAACTCATGATTGATATAAGGACAAAGTGATATCATGGTTTGAGTCTATAGAATTTTTAGGATTTTTCTATGTGGAAAGAGTTAACTTTTGATAGCATTCATGTTTTCTTTGGTAATTCATGTTTCATGAGAATACATGATTAAGGAATTAACATGTTTGGAATGTAACCAACAAGATATATCTTATGATATACATAGGATAAATGATGGTATTCAATGCTTGGTAGATGACCTTTCTAGTAATCATTTTCTTTATACTATGAGATTGGACAGAAGTATTTTGGATAAGCATAAAGATTGGATTTGATTAAGTTAGACATCAGATAGTATTGTATAAGGATAAAACTTTTTGTCAATATTATTTCTGGACTGTTATAATAGTGTAGTTTTAGAAAGAAAAAAGACAACATGCAGGACGAGCGACAACCCATCACGTCAAACAAGGTTGAGGGAATCGATCCCAAAACCGACGTGTGATAAGCCTTTATCGCCTACCATTGTCCTACAAGAAGTCCCTGGTTTTTAGAAATTAGTTTTATTTTATTAATTGGTATGATATATGATGTATAAGTCCATTTTTGGAATCATATATGATTAACCTCACCATAGATAGATTTATGTGTATTTAATAATTTGTTCTAACCTTTTTGTGATAAAGACAGATGGAATGACCTATATTTCTATATAATGATCTAATAACACTTCAAGAATGACCAATTCAACTTCATTTCAATAAATAAGAGATGAAGTGGAAATTGTTCATGGAATGACCAACGATGATATTACACTAAAATCAAGCAAGTATTTATCCTTAAGCAAAAATTCATCAACTTTAAGGAAATGAACTTGAGAACCAAAAAAATGTTGTCCTAGTACCCTCATATATGATGAATCAGATAATACCTTAGATCATAAAAAATTTATGTCTTTGTGATTGTTGTCTTTTTCATATCCATGTTCCCTACCACTCTCCATCAGAACTTGATGGTTAGATTTCTCTTCCATATCCATATTTTCACGTATATTCTCCTATGTGGAAACCCAGTGCTGAGTTACATTGGGTAACTATTATATTTCTTACTTTAATTTTTCAAATTATGTTTTAGTATTCCTTTTTTCAATGTGGGTTTCTATGAAAGAAACTTTCAAGTAGTAAAACATTTATAACCTTGATGAATTTTGAGGGCGAAATTCATTTTAAGGGGGATAGAATGTAAAACCCTGAGATTTTATGATATATATTCTTTTTAATTTCTTTAATATCTTCTATTGTACACTAGAACAATATTAGCTTGCAGTATAAGAAATAATATACTTGGCTTGTGTTACATGCAAGAGCAAACTTCCTTAATAGCGTGTGTTGTACGCAATATCGAGTTTCACTAAACAATGATATATTATAATATTATTATGAACTAGACGTTATGAATAGTATTAACCGAATTTTTAATTTTATAACATTATAATTGATATTACACATTTTCTAGAACATGGAATGAGAAAAAAATTAATTTTTCGAATATAAGAAATATTTTAAAAAAAATGCAGTTTTGTCCCCTTTTGATGGCGCACCCATTTTAAATATAATTTTTGAAAAGTTTAGAAGTTAAATTTTACAAATTAAACTTCTTCTTTTGAATTAGGATATAAAAATTTGCGTTTGATAAATTTTTGACATTATTCTGATAACCCTCATATTTTAATGAATAGTAAAAATACGCTAAATTTTAATTAAAAACAAATTTTCTCATTGAGATAATTTATATGGTTAAATTATAAAATTGAATGGTTTTAAAGTATAAATAGAACATATTTTTACTATTTAATATAATATAAGTCATTATCATTAATTATACATTGAATTCATAGGTAAAAACATTTCAATCTTTTGTAATGTTTTAACTTTTAAAACTCGTTTTCTCACCAGTGGGATTAATTTTAAATTAAATACTGCAACTTCTGTGTATTGAATTTGGAAAAATGGATTCCATATTTTTAATATGTAGGTTCAAATTATGTTAATAGGCTACTTTTAATTTTTCAGCGTTATGAATAGTAACTACGGTAAATTTTACTTACCACAGTTAAAGGTAAAACGGGTAATTAAGGGTAAATATAATATTATAAAATAAACCTAACACATGTATTAATATAATTGGATGATTATATTTCTCCCTAAAGAATACTTGGGTCTAAATTGAATCTATTGGAACCCACTTGGATGTGATTAAGACCTTTAATTTATTTTATTTAAAGTAAATGAAATATGTCTCCCTCAAACTTTAATAATTAAAGTATTTTTAATATAAGGATATACAGAATATAAATTCAAATATAAATACAAATTTTAAAGCTAAAATGTTTTTCGTTTTTATGGTAATTTATTTTTATTTTTTAATAAATATTTAATTACCTTAATAGCATATACATTAATGATTCTATAATTATTTATTTAGTGAAAAAACAATAATATAGTTTTTATTAAACTAATAACGCCCTTAAAAGGCACAAACACCTGACCAAAACTTATTTTTCCTATAAATTTAAACCATAATCATAAAATGGTCGAATTATTGACCATTTTAAGACTTATAATAGTGATTAGTACACTTATATTATTTTATTTTAAATGATGTCAAAGTTGTCACCGTCATAATTTATTAAATACAACAATTTAAATGTTGTGATTTTAAGATGATATATTCTAGTAAAAGTATTATTATTGAATATAATAGATTTATATGCATCATAGTATTTTATTTTTAATTTTTATACAGCAAATACGTATATTAAATAATTATACAAAAATGTTGTAGTAATTATTTTATTAAGAAAAATATCGAATAAATGGTTTTACAAATATTAAAATAAATATTATATGAAATAATTAATGTTATCCATGAACTTTCTAGATGAATATGACATGTTAGGAATCTATTAAATATTTTTATTTGACTCTATCTTCTGTTAGTATTTTATTTAAATTCAAATAAATGAATAGTGTCAAAATTGACACTATTGATATTTTATAAAAATAACATATTATTAAATTGTTTAAAAATCAAAATATTATTAAAAATTACAAATTTAAATTTATATGGTCTATAATATCATAAATTATGTAATTATGGACAATTAACTACACATAAGTAAGCATTCATAGCCATTTAAAATTTAGAATATTATTACCACAAATAGAATCAAATAGATTAAATAAGGATAAATCGAAATGATAAGGTTTAAAATAAACATAAAACATGTCTAAATTTTATTCTCTGATGATATTACAACCCTATTTCATCTCATCTTAGAATTTAGAGATTTTTGGAGGTTTTTAAGTGGGGATTGAATTTATTATTAATTAATATTTTTGAGGTTTCAAAAAGTGCCCCTCTCCTCTCCTATATAAGGGCACCTCCTTCCCTCTACTCTTAACTCAATTTTGAGCCTTCAAGCTCAGACAACCCCTAAAAATTACTCTTATAAACCTTTATGGTTTTATTATATAGGTTCTGGTCTTCTCAAAACACCAAGTCTAGTGCCCTAAGAGGAAGTTAAAAGAGGCACGTCGAGGAAGAGGTAATCTCTTCTACCCATTCTTTCAAGTTTATTTCTTCTTATAATTCATCTTCTTTAGTTGTTTCATTATAAATTAATAACATAAGTATCAATAATATACTTATATGTTATTATAAATATTAAACAACCCTATTTCACCTTCTATCCATCCTACAAAAAATGAAATCACCGCACATGCGTATGTACGGAATATCGTCTCCACGCTGTGGTGTAATATATTTTTCCACAACCACCTTACTTGGATGGGTATAATGGTGGAAATAATAAATAAATATTATTATTATAATATGATACAAATTATGATATATTATATCTTCCACTTCAATTCCATTCAATAATTATGGGAATGATATCATCGCTCGTGCGTACGTACGGATTACCGTCTCCACGACTCGATGAGATTCATTTTCCATGTTAACCATTCAAGAATGATTATAAAGTATATATAATGAATAATACTGAGATATATTACATAATAATGCTACTAGATTTATATATATATATATGTAATCTACTTACTTCCATTCATGTAAATAAGGAAAGGAAAACAATGTTCATGCGTACGTACGATCTACCGTCTCCATGAACGATTTATTTCATTTCATTTGTCTATCTATATATATATATATACACTGAATATATATATGATATATATATATCCTGTTTTACATTCTGGAATTAAGTAAATCATTATATAAGTAATAATATCAAGAACAACAAGTCCAAACACGTACGATAAATGAAATGATTGTTACCCAAAACGTTGCTTCAACATGGAATTTACAAATGAATGGGTAATATAAAGTCATAAGTGAATCATATATGATATCATAAAAATGAATATTATTCATGAATAAGTCTATTAAATTATTTAAATCATTATACAGGAGGTTCGGACATGTACAAAATAAATTGGACCTTAGGTAAGGGATTATTTCGTCTCACTTTTATTTATGTGAGTCATATGCCTTAATCACCATATATTTCTTTTGTATGGTGTTTATGATTCCCATGAATGTTTTATTATTTTTATTATTGAGGATATTATATTTACATATGCATGTAATTTTCTTTATTTTACGACACTTATGATTCCACCGATCATAAAAGGTAAGGGATAATTATTACAATCTCGTTCTTATCCGAGATTGTCTATTCGTAAGTATTTACTGGGGTTATATTTATCATCCTGGTCCATGTATTCTAAAAATATTTTCATAAAATGTTTACTATTCATCCATGTATATTTAAATTCATTTTACCCCTTTTTTACTTTGACCACATGGTATCTAAGGAATCTTCCTTTTATTTACCATATGAGGTACTTTTTGACTTTTCTGGAAAAAGAACAAGAAGAATGTTTTTTAACTTATACAGCATGAACATATTTTTATGGTTTTATAATGCCTTATTTCCATGAAGCTTCCTCTACAAGATTTCATGATTATTTTCAACAAAATACTTTTCTTTTAAAATTTCTTGTCATTTTGAGAAAAGAAAAAGATTTTGAAGAAGAAAGGATATTTTCCTCTAGAATTCATTTAAAGTGTTTTATCAAAACTATTTTCCATATAAGATGAAATTATTTAATATGTTAATGTTTCAGGTATACTGTTTCTATTATTTACATGGTTTCATTTTTCTTATGATGAAATTATATCCATTTATTCTATATGGATTATGTTATGATGGGATGATGTTTATGAAACCCGTTTTATTCATAAGGTCATGATGAATGATTTATGTCTATTTTGTGGAACATAAAAGAATAATTTCATTATGAGATGAGTGGGACCTATATCTCCATCCAATGCATTGGGTAAAGATTTATATCTCATGAGATAGACATGGCTGGAATGACAAGTGAATCTGGTTCAGTAATACAGGGCTGGAACAACAAGTAAACCCAGTTCAGTAATGGACTTTGTCCACTATGATGGTCTTGGCAGCAATGCCTTTTCTAATATATAAATCATAACATGTGCTTAATGGATACCATAATTACATGTTTTATTCCCATTTTATTTTATCATGATTATTGTTACTTTGTGATCTATGCCTTACGTACTACCAAGATATATTTCACAACTCAAGATTTTGATGTTTAAACATTATGTTCATGTTTTTAAGTTCAAATGTATATGGTGTGTTTTATTTTCTTCATGCTTACCATTACTGAGCATTTGAGCTAACCCTTTTTATGTTTTCTTTTCCCCAGGATATAAAGAAAGGTTTTATGTAAGAAAACAAAAGGTTAAGATCTTTATGGGAGATGTTGAAGATCTTTCACCATGATTTGAAGATTATGTTCTGAGTTTCCAAAGACACTAAACTATTACAGTCCTTAGGTGTCTGTTTTTGTTATATATTAAGTATTATTCAAAAATAATGTAATGTCCATGTACGTCAATCTTGGGTCTCTATAGATATTATGTTGATCATGTGAAAGTTTCTCATGATGACATCCCACATTGGGTTCTTGAGATGGGTGTCTTGTAGTTGTTTGGAGGTATTCTTATTATGGTCAAACTCTTCTTATCCTCCTCTATCTTCTGTATCTTATTTGATATTCTTATGACGTCCTTTATCTCCCCCTCTCATTTGTACATTTTTTTTTGGAGAGGATGATTTTATATAGGTAGAGTTTGACTTATATTATATATGTATTGTATGGTAAGGATTCTGCATTCACTAGATTAAGGTGGGGTAGAGCTTTGCATGAAAAAAAACATGTGTTCCTGTGATGTATTTTCATGATGTAATGTTTGAAAATCACTGAGTCATCACTCAATTGTCTCATAGTTCATCACATAATCATTGTCTTTTCATGTGATATCTATTTGGACAATTTCTAAGGGCTTCACATGGTATATTCTTAGCTTTCGCATGATCCTATGGTATTCAAGTGGATGGCCGATTTGATACTTCTCATGACAGAATAAATGAATTAAATTTCATGGGTGGAAAGATTTCGATATAGTAAAGATACGTTGTTCTTTATGAAAGTCTGGTGATGTCATCTGGGCTCCAATGATCATCATAACCTTACTTGAAATGGCTTCTCCCAGTCTTTATGATTGGTTCTCATGGGATCATCCATTCAGTAGTATCAATGCCTTCAGACAGTAGTTTGGTGTCCCATGTTGTCATTCAATAATCACTTTTAGACTGTTGTCAATTTTTTTTAGGACAATTGGCCTTTTGAAGATAATATGTCTTAGTAATCAGAGTGTTGGATTTGTGATTCACCTGATTCATATTACATCACATGAATGATTCATGTTATAGAACACAATTATTATGTCATGAAACTTGTGATAGTTGGTAAGTCTTTATTTGATGTTTTAAGATCATATGATGGATTGGTTATTGTCTCAATTTGATCATGTAACCTATTGTGTAAATTTTGATGGCTTTATGTGACAGATTCAACACCTTTATGCAAAGAGAAGCAACATTCCTAGATTTGAGATGTTGAGGATGATTTGGAAATCTTGGAAAAGATCAATGGAGAAGGACAACATGGTGGTTATTAAACAGTGGAGTCATATGAGAATCAAGTGTGTATCATTGTGTCGAACCAAGGGAATTCATAGTGTGTAAGTAATGTAGGGGTAATATATGATTTGGGTGAGTGATTATATATATGAGATCATATTTAAAGTGTATATGGAACAATATCCATATTTTTAATGGATGGATAGTGATTCACCCAATATCTATCCCATGTCTATTTATTTTATGTGAGGGTGTAACTTAATAAATCAATCAATGTAATCAATCCATCAATTCATTGGTAAGTTTAGAACCCACAACACATTTACAACACCCTTGTTAGTTATGCCCTCCCATTGCATGACCTCTGTAGACACACCTGTAAATGACATGTGCACTCAACATGAGAACTTTTCTCTCCTACACCTTCAACCACCTGGTTGGCTAGATGGCTGGCTCATGGGGGATGGTTGGGGTAACTCCTATGTAATGAACTGACCCAGGATACCCTCAAACCTGACACCCAACCTAATCCTTCATAAACCAAAATGGAATTCTTGATCCTCATGGGCTAGCGACAGGCACCCAGGCATCGAACTACAAAACCAAATGAACAATTTCACTCAACTTGAACAACCACATTTCAATCATATATTTAGCAAGGAAGAAATAATGGAAGAATGAAATATATATATATATATACTATAACTGTAGGAGAAATTTTGTAAATAGAACAACTATAACAGTAACAAAAACTCCAAAAGACAAGTCAAACTAGAAAGGACTACAAGAAATGGCTACTTCAAATAATGGTGTAGAAAACCCTCCACCATATCACCACCAGCTACCCAACCAGCTAACAAAAACCTCTCCACCTCACTACAGATCTTTTCCTTTCCATGTATTGGAAGAAAAACAAAGGTTTAAGAACAACCGAAGTGGTGTGTAGGGTGTGAGCTAATTTTTTCAGCAGGATCCCACCAAGGTGACCCATTAACAGTCTCTATTTAAGAATTCATTTATGGTCATTTTAAGTAAAAACATGGCATGATAAGCAGTAAATAAAATTTATATAAAACATTGTAAACATTTATCTTTACAATAGCTCTAAAAAAAGTTGGTATATCAATTTCAAAAAACATTTTTAAATATCATTTTCCATAAGAATAAACAAGAATATCAAGGATAACTCAGAAATCTAGTTAGTACAAAATAGAATATTGGGTATCACAACACCATGGAATACTATAGGACCAGGCTGTAGACAACTCGTACCATAATAATCAAGTGCACAAAAAATGATCCTAGAACAACAGGCCTAGGATGAAGAGGATTACCCCATGAGTAAACACCCAAAATTCCAATATTGGTCCCCTAGAACAATGAGCCTAGGAAACAAAAGAATTCCCCAAGACAAAACCTCCATGATAATCAAAAAACAATAGATGATGGCCCCAAGTTAAACCTTACACATAGGTACCCAAGGTAACCCATTTTTTCTTTTCCACAAATCATTTCAATGGTTTTAAACCCATTCCAAACCCATTTAACAATCATTTAAATGCATCTAAAATATCTCTTTTCCATTCTATTTGTCCCTAACTAGTGAAAAACTATTTTTCATTGAAAAATATTTTCAACACACACAAATTAATCATGCCAATATTTCAATATAAATTATCTTATAAATAAAGAACCATCAAGCTTATCTACATATGCTAAATATGGAATCACCTACCTCAATGCTTAGGTTGCACGCTCCCACAATGTAATCCAAAAGCAATAAAACCCAACACTATCAATAAAGGCCCTAGAATCAAATCCCTAAATCTTAGTATTTATCCAAATATAAACAAAATGGGTTAGAGGAAGAGAGGAAACCCAAATAACTTGAGGAAGAACACCCGGTGCACCACGAACAGTGAAGGGAAATGCCTATGGAATGAGATATCTGAACGGATATAGAAGAAATAAATAATAAGCATCCAACATAGATCAAAAGATCTAATAATTCCATTCTAGGGTGATATTGCGATAAAAAACAATGAAGAACCATAATGAACACATTCCATGAGAGTTGTACCACAGGCACAATAAAGATCCAAAGTCAATCGGATTGAACCAAAAATATGGGTGCCTCTAAAAATCACCTAGCATGAGTCTAGGGTTGAGAGAAATGGAGTCTAGAAATAAAATAACAATAAAATCTATCGAACGTGTAACTTAAACCTAGACATGGTTCGAGTTAGAATGTGTAGCTCAAGTACATGTTTTGTAGTCCACACTGGTTGAATTACTTAGAAAAACTATCACCTTGGTTTTAAAACCTATCATTTACACACTACACAACATGTACCTTAGGTAAACAATGTTTACCGGTTCATGGTATCTTGTACATGACGTGTACCTCAAATACATAGTGTATATTGACTCTTCAGCCTGCAAAAATTCCATAAAACCACTCCTAAGGTAATTAAAAAAAAGGGAACATAGAAAATTGGAAAACATACCAGATCAAGGTAACAAGATGTTACAAAATACCAATTATAAAAACATTTTATCCCCAAGAAGTCATGTGGAAGATATAGTTCCTAGAAAAAGATGAGTTCTCTGCTCCCTCATCAAAGACTTGAATTCCTAAGAATCTTGATAATGTGATCCTTGTTTCCATATAACTCTGACCAATATAATACATTTCCCATGCATTAATTTCATCTGGGAGTCAAAAAACTCAACTGGTTTCTCCAAAATAGAATCATCTGGATCTAACTCAATTTCTTCACAACTTAGAATGTGAGCGAGATCATGTTGATACTTCCTGAGCTAAGATATATGGAAAACATCATGAATTCTCATCAATCGAGTAGGAAATTCTAACCAATAAGCAACCTATCTAAATCCTTCAGTGATCTCTAATGGTTAAACATATTTCTGAGACAACATTCATTTTTTTTTCAAGCTGACAGTGACCTAAACAAGGAGAAACATTCATGAAAACTCATTCACCTATAGAAAAATTCAAAGGATGATGCTATTGATCTGCAAATGATTTCTATCATCTTTGGGTTGTAACCAAATTTTTTCGCATATCCTAAATCATTGCTGATGTCTCCTGTACTAATCTTAGCCTAACCAAAGTTATTTATCCCGCCTATTCCAAACAAATACATGATATGTACATGTGACCATAAAACACCTCAAATAGATCCATTATTATATATGAATGTTAACTATTGTTATAAATAAACTCAACCAGCCCCCGATAGAAATCCCATGATCCTCTAAAATCCAAGATGCAGGCATGAAGCATATCCCCTAGGATCTGAATTACGCGCTCTGTCGGACCGTATATCTATGGATTGAATGTTGTGCTCAACATGATCTGAGTTCCCATTTCCTCTTGAATGCTTCTCTAGAACCTCAAGTTAAACCGATGATCCTAATCAGAAACAATGGCACAAGGACTCCCATGTATCCTCATAATGACCTACATATATAGATTACCTAGATATTTGAATTTACTGGTGTCATTGATCATAATGAAATGAGAATACTTGCTCAACCGGTCAACAACCACCCAAATAGCATTTTCCCTTTGGTTTTATGTGGAAACCCAACAAAAAAAATCCATGGATAACTCACCCCATTTCCTATCTAACACAAGAAGAGGATAAAGTAAAATATAGTGTTTTAAATTATCTTCCTTTATCTATAGGAAGGTGTAACAACAATACACATAATCTGCAATGTCATGCTTCATAACCGACCACTAGAATATTGTTCTCATTTCATAATACATCTTCATACCGCCTGGATGAATGTACCATTTATATTTATAACAATCAAAAAACATTGAACTTCTCATCAGTACTATGTTGAAAACTCACATTCTGAAGTGAAGTATGCCATATAAAGATAGAGACCAATCAAGAATGGTCTCCCCACTATAAAGTCCTTCCCAAGTCTTTTGAAAATCATTATCCTTCTGCTGACTTCACAAGATGGACTCCAAGAAAGATGATGATAATTGAACACTAGTCAGATCCATACCTTAAACATCCTCAAGAGAATCCAAGTGAAACTGAGTGAAAATACTCATAAGATTCCACTCCACCTTCGATTCTAAAATAACATGTGATGGTACCTTCCTAATAAGTGTGTCTAGAAAAAAAATAATTTTTATTTTTGTATAGGGATCTTTGAATTCAATCTTTTTAAGGTATTCTATCCATAATATTTGTCTTAGATTCAAGTATTTCTAAGAGAAGATATAACTTTGTCTCTTACGATTAGAAAATATTGTGAAATTTTCTCCAAAGAGATAGTGCCACCAAAATTTAAGTGCATGAATAAACAAAGAAAGATCTAAATCATGGTAGGGGTAGTTCTTATGATGCAGTCGAATCTAATGAGAGTCGTAAGCTTCCGCACGATCGTCCTGAATCATCACACATCCCAAACTAGCACCAGATGCATCACAAAACACCATATACCTATTACTGGGATCTGGTTAGATCATAATAAGAGAATATGTTAGAAGATATTTCATTTCATTGAAATAAGATTTATATTTTTCATCCCATGTGAATTTCAGCACTTTCCTGGTAAGAGTAGTCAATGGTGATGCCATCTTAGAGAAGTCCTTGAAAACCCGTCAGTAATACCTAAAAACACCATGGAAGCTTCAAATTTCAAAATTTTAAGTGGTTCTTTCTAAGAAATAACAACCTTTACCTTCTCTAGATCAACTGATAAGCCATACTCAGAAGTTATGTGCCCCAAGAACTTCAATTTTTGAATCCATAAGATACATTTCAAAATATTTCCATACACTTGGTGACTTTTAAGAATTTCCAAAACCAAACATAGATGGTTCTTATGCTCATGATCAGATTTTTAGTAAACTAAAATATCATCCACAAAAACTACCATAGAATTGCAATGATTCTGGTGGAATATCTGATTCATCAAAATCTATAAAAACTGAAGGAATGTTAGTTAGACCAAAAGGCATTACAAGACATTCATAATGGCCACACCTTCTCCTAAAGGCTGTCTTTGGTATATCATACTCTCAAAATCTAAGATGATGATGACTCAAATGAATATTAATCTTCATGAATGACATTCCCCCATTCAATTGATCAAACAAATCATCCACATGAGTAAAAGTATATTTTTTCTTAAATGTTACCTGGTTCAACTTCTGATAGTCCACACACAATTAGAGTGAACCAACTGCTTTCTTGGAAAATAGCATAGGGGATTCCCAAGGAAAAACACTAAAGATTAATGAAACCCATATCCAATAGGTCATATAATTGAATTTTCTTCTCTTTCTCCTCAGTTATTGCCATACGATAAGAAGGCATCGAGATCAACTGTGTACCTGGCACCAAGTCAATCGTAAACTCTTCCTCTCTCTCTAGAGGGAGACCAGATAAATCATTTGGGAAAATTTCATAAAATTCTTGAACAAAAATTATAATATCATCAATAGAATAAACTTCATCAAGATCAAATGCAACAATAGCTAAAAAACCCTTAAGCTATGGGCGGGACGATCCTACATGACCTGACCATGGGCACCACTCCCCATGAAAAACATGAGATATCCCATTAGAAAAAAGAAATGAAACATGACGATGATATCAATTAACCTCAACATGATGATAAAAAAAGACAAAACATATCAATAATGACATCAATCAGATCCAAATAAAAAATGAGGAAATCCCAGACCTACTATGTATCGGCTATTATTAACAAACATGATGGACACCAGACCCCCTACTATTTCCTTTTACCAAGAGTTATTTCTAACTCCATTGTAAAAGGCATAAGTTCTATTAGAGGTCTAATAAAATCACCAAAGAGTTCATATATAAATGAGTGGGAAGCACTAGTATCAAACAAATAAATTGCTAATGAAGATGCAATAAGAAGCGTACCTCACACTATTGTCGGACATGCATCAACTTCCATTGGAAAATCATCTACTCTGACAAAATTATTTACTCTTGAGGCAGGTGGCTAGAGACTTATAGTCTTTGAATATTTTTATATCACTGTAGTAGTTTTTAGAGCCAATGAACATTGACAATAAGGAGGCGTAGTCATAGCCCAATAGAAATGTTGTACATGACCAACACGTCCACAGCTATTACATGTCTTTGTAGGAATACGACAAGAATGTTTAGTATGTACTCCCTTTACACAATGATATAAATTCAAAGTAACACATCCTTCTACAACGGATGGTGAAAAGGAGGCTAGTTGTTGAAACCCACCTCCACCACTTCTATGATGATCCTGCCACTTTCTCTTCTTCCCATGCACGCTACTGAAGATGTCACTAGTTGGAAGAAAAGAAGTGGTAACACATACCTTCCCTACCATATTCATCTATTCCATCAAAAATCAGACTACCATATCCACGTAGTTAGAAATATTCAAGATATAAACATATGATTTGAAATCCATTGGAAAATCCTACATGTATTTAAGAGCCTTCATCTTTTAATTCATTACCATGTCCTAAGAAAATGGGACATGCTCAACAAAAAAATTTGTGTATTTTAGAACCGAATGATATCCCTAATAAAATGACAATAACTTTAGAGACCTTTAAAAAATTAGAGACTCTGGAAAAAAATAATGAAAGAATGGGGTTTTGAAACTGTTCTAATCATATCTAACACGACTGTCTTCCTGGACCTTAGAATCCAACCAACGCTTGTCAGAGCCCTCAAGTTTGAACGTTTCAACCTTCACCCTAATAATCACAGGTGTCTCCAGGATGTTGATGGTTTTATCAATAATATCCATCTAATCCTCTTTCTCTTGAGGTGTATTCATTTATTTATATAACCATGGATTCTCCCTCAAGAACTCTCGTGATTGATCTCTCTCTACTCCATTTACTAGTTGTGCCTCAATAATAGCATTATGAACTCGTGTTACATACTGATCAATGTAATGGACATCTCATATGATTGTATCAATGAGATTAATATCCATATATTGATTCCCTTGAGAATCATCCATTGCACCCTCTCGCGGAACTTGTGGAATACGTCTCAGAGGCATACTATTGCACACCGAAACATTAGAATGATCAAACAAAAAAATCACAGTTCAGACTAGAAAACCCATAAGAAAAAAACTAATATTTTTAAAATAAAATCCAATAATAGATACACACAACCCAAAATACCCTGGAAACATGAGTCTCATTATGACAAGAGCTGGCCAAGCACTCATCGCAACATACTTCTAAAGTCCCAAAAATTATACATCATGTCTAACAGATGTCCTATAAAAAGGAATCTTTAGAACAGAACTACTTTGATACCAAACTTTAAAGAACTAGCACAATTTACCCTCAAACTAGACATGCGACCCGATCTATCACATACACGAATGGTGTTCCCAGTCCCCAAGGGCTGGAGACAAAAACCAAGTCATCGAACTAATAAACTGAAGGAATGGTTTTTCCCTACCAGTACAATCACATGGGATACATTTCTATAGAGTGGAAGAAATAGAGGAAGATTATGAACTATATATATGCCTTAACTATAGGGAAAATACTAGAAACAGAATAATAGTAACAGTTAAAAAAACTCCAAAAGACATGTCCAACTGTAAATGATAGCCACTAATGGCTACTCCAAACCATGGTGTGGAAAAACCCTCACCATATAACCCTCATCTACAGAACCAGATGAACCGAACCTTGTCTCCTTACTACGGATCCTAGCCTTTCCCTCAACTAGAAGACAGTCAATGTTCTATGCACCACTGAAGAGGTACGTAGTTTGTGATCTAATAGGATCAGTAGGATCCCCCTAGGTTTTCCATATAAAATTGCTATATAAAAATTCATGTATGCTCATTTTATGTAAAAAAATGGCATGATCAGTAGTAAAGAAGTTTTATAGAAAACATAGAAACCATTTCCCTTTTCCACAGTTCTAAACAAAAGTACGTATATAAATTTCAAAGAACATTTTTCCATATCACATTCCACATTCATAAACATACATATCAAGGATAACTCAAAAATTCATGCAGTACAAAACATACTCACATGTATCACAACACCATGGAATACTATAGGACTAAGCCATAGACTACTCGTACCATAGTAATCATGTTCTCAAAAACTTATCCTCGAACAATGTCCCTAGGAAGCGGTGGATTACCCCATGAGTAAACCCCCAAAAATGTCAATATCTGTTCCCTAGAACAATAGACCTAGGAAATAGAGTAAATCCCAAAGACAAACCTCCATTATAATAAAAAAATAAAGGATGATGGCCCCTAGATGACCCTTTCACCTAAGTACTCAAGGAAACACATGGAATATTTTCCACAAATCATTCAATGATTTGAAAACAATTTCACCAACATTTCAAAGCTTATAAAATTCCCCTTTTCATTATATTTGTCAATAATTACGGAAAAACAGTTTTTTATTTAAAAATCTTTTCAATGCACACAAAACAATCATGAAAATCTTTTAATATGAATTAGTTTATAAATAAAGAACAAAAAAGCATTTCAAAATAGGCTAGAGATGGAACCACCTAAATCTAAGATTGGGTCACACACGCCCACAATGGAATCCAAAAGCAATGAAACCAAACAACATCAATGAAGGACCTAGAATCAAATCCCCGCATCATAGGATTTATCCAAATCTAAACACAAGGGGTCGGTAGAAGAGGGGAAACCCACATACCTTGAGGATGAAGGCATGCCACACCACAACCAATTAAGGAAAAGGCTTCCAGAACAAGATCTCACAATGGATCTTGAAGAAATCAAGAAGAAACATCCAACTTATATCAAAAGATCGTATAACATAAAGCTATGGTGCTATTGTGATCAACCATATTGAAGAATTGGATTGAACCCTTACCTGGAGAGATGAAACATAGATGCAACGAAGATCCAAAGTGGAATGGATCAAACTATAAGTAGGGGAACCTCATAAAATCTCCTAGGAATAATCTAGGGTTGATAGAAATGGATTCTGGAAATAAATGACCGAGAAAAAAAAATATAAATTCATGAATCAAACCATGACATGGGCCATGTCACAATGTGTAGCTCAGGTACATGACATGTATCCCATGTTTAATAAGTTACACTAAAAAACCCATCACCTCAGGTTAAAACCCCTTCATTTACACACTACATGATATGTAACTTAGGTAAATGATGTGTACCAGTTCACAGTAGCTAGTATACTATGTGTACCTAAACTTCATCCTGTAGGAAGTCCAGAAAACCACTCCTAAGGAAATTAAACCAAAAGGGAACTCAGAAAAATGGAAAATTTACCCGATCCAGGTAACAAGATGTTTCATCCCACATGTTCCAATAGTTGAGATAACCAAAAAGTTATCCTAGATGGACAATTTATTTCCTAATGGACTTCCCAAATACCTATAAAATTCATCTAAGTAAAGAGGATAAAATAAATTCCATCCCCTTATTAAAATGAACCCAATGCCATCCATTATATTTCAAAAATACCACTTCCAATCTATTTAATATTATTCTTAACACTTCTTTAATTTCCAATAGAAAAGTTTTTTATACACAATTATGTACATCAATAAATTTCCCCCTTAAAATTACATTTATTCAAGAACAAAAAAATCTGGTTCTATGGTGAACATACATCACTTTTCTGTATATCTGAACATCCAGCAGGCATTTAAATTGAGACCCATGAGAGTATTTTGGGAAATTACATATTGAAATCAGATTTTTTATAAATTCAATGATGTAAAACATATTTTTTGGAAAGAAAATTGTGTATATATCCTATATAAGATGCCCAGATGTCCCTACGTATCCTGAGGGAATTTGAATCATGTATTGTGTAGTTCTGAGATAAAATCCTATGTATTTCAAGATAATTCATAGGCAACATACGTTTATAGATAAATACATATATGATTAATGTCCTTACATAGATGTATCTCATATGTGATATGGGTAATGTCATCATTTTATGATGAAATCCTGGGTAGGGTCCCATGCTTTGGTGGATATTTTTCACAGATCCCGCTCTCATGCCAAGATTTAGAACAAAACTAATATGACACTCTTAATAGTTTATGGTACTTTTTAATGGACCAAGTATCATGTAATTTTAAGGAATGAGAGGACTTGTTAACCTGAGGTGGGTCCTAAGAAATAGTGATGTTCTCAATTTTTTTTCAAGATCAGCAGACCTATCGAGCATATCATAATTTTTAATAGCTCAAAATATCATGAGATAAGGACATATTCCATGAAGCTTAACATAATTTGGTAAGGTTTTAAAACATTATGATGTTTAATTTCATTTTATTAGGACATGATGGTTGAATATATAAAGTTTCATACATGCTTAGGATAACCCAAAACACCCTAAGGTGATGAGTTTTTCTGTGGTGTTTCTGAGGATCATGAGGTTTAGAGTTCCTTTACTATAAGGAGTTGATACCTATAGTTGGTAATTCAGAGGCCCTTATGTGTTGGCCTATAGGGATTAGATGAATGGTCAAGTAATGGGGATCCCCACTCCTTTCAAAAGGCCATGGATGATTTTTTGGAGATAGTATTGGTGGTTGGTAAAAATATTAGTGAAGTCGAATCCAATGATATTGTTGGAATATGGGTTATGTAAATAATCTGTACAAGATATTGAAACAATAAATATTTAATTGGACATGAATTCTAGGGATTAACTATAACACCCTAAGATTATGAGTTCTAACATGATGTTATTGAGGATAACTAGAATTATAGTTACATTTTAATAAGGAGAAGATTCCCCTAGTTGGTATATCAGTAGCCCTTATACATGAACCTATAGGGTTTACATAAATGGTCAAGTATAGGTGATCCTACTCTTTTCCATGGGATATAAATGATTTTTGGACACTCAAAGTTATGGATGATGAAGTGGGGTATGGAGCGAAATCTATCCAAGGAGGGTTCTAACACCATAGGGTATTTTAGTTCCTAATTGTGAAGATTTAGTCCTATGCCATGTGATTTTGAGTCATGTTGTGTTGGACATAAAAAGGTTTTTTAATGGAATATTACATTCATTATTTGTGAAAAGGTATAATATATGGTGACATAACATCAAGGATTATGAATTTTCTTGAATAATATGGTTATGGGGATTTTAAATCAGGGTCTAGGAATATTTGAGTTAACTGGAGGTGAGAATCGATGGGTATAGGTAAACCATTGGTAATGGTAGAATCCAATAATTTTAGTGGAATTCAAGGAAATTACTCTTGGATTTATGGAGGGATTTCTGGGAACAAAGGGCCTATCATGGATTAACCAGTCCAGGTTATGAGTTTGCTACATGGAAGAATCTTAAGAAAGGGGGCTTGAGGTTCATGGGATTCCAAGAGGAGGATACTAACTCAAGGAATTGGTTCCGTCCACCTAGAAATCAATGTGATGAATGAGTTTTGTGGGAAAATATAATATTTAAGAAGGATTTGAGCACCCTAAAAGTTGTTTTTTCACCTATTGAACATATTATCATGGTGTGGAGAAGTCAAAAATCATTAATCTGACATGTGATAGAGCACATCATCGCACCAACGCACTGCGATTATGCCCTAGTGACGATGGTAGTTGTGGTGGCCCCACCTCTTCTGGGGGAGGGGTCTCTTTCCTACGATTCTCCTCAACAGGGATCTCAGTATAGAGGTAGGGTTTCTATTTCGTTACCTCTAGTAGTGGATTTCTTGTTCTTTCATAAAATTATTGTATCCCCAAAGGTTCCGGGGGACCTCCATGGAAAAATCGTGGTTCTAATTTCTCTAAAGGAGTTCATCGCATCCTATGAACTCCTTTCTTCATGTTTAGTGGCTCGGTTTGTTCAACGATGGCCCCTAGTCGGTTTTTTTGATAGGCTTGTGAATGAGGAGTGGGGTTTAGCTCAGCGTGTGTTTATCAGGTTTATAGGGCCAAAATAGATTCTTCTCGGCTTCTCGAGTGAGGAAGTTTTGGGGCGGGAATGGTCTAGACTAGGAATATCTATTCGAGTCTTCCACTTTCATCTTCTCCACTGGTCATTCGATCTTCACATGGAGTGGGGCCCTTCCACCACAACGATTTGTATTCAACTTCCTGGTCTCCCGCTGCCTTTCCATAATCTGGCGATACTCCCATCTATAGGTAACTCTATTGGACGTTTTCTCTATGCTGATCAGCAGACTTCCTCTTTGAATCACCTGATTGTGGCACAGTTCTGTGTTGAAATGGATCTCCTTCGGCCCCCTCCCAAAGTAGTGTGGATTGTGATTGAGGGAGAGTACAGGTATTGCCAACTGATTTCTTATGAATCTTGGACCACACTTTGTTCCTACTATAATAGATACGGCCATAGTCATCTTGACTGCTGAAACAAGGCTCATTTTTCTCATGAGATAGACCAATTTGGTCTATCAGTTGGGCCCATTTAACAAAATTATGCTTCATTGGATGCACGCCTGGAGGAATATCCGAATGTCCAGAATAGGGGGACCCTATCTCCATGGGTGGGGATCATTCCTAAAAAGATTCAGCAGGTATAGGCTGGGGGTGTGCTTCGGTTGTTGTTGAGAAAGGAGTTATAGAGGGTTCAGGTCCCCTTGTGTCAAAGGTGTTTGATCGGCTACATCATGATTTAGGTGGAAGCTCTTTGCCAAGTAGTTCGGGTGAGGACATGCATGCTTGCGAGGATCGGCATGATGAGAGGCCCTTGCCTGCAGATGCTGATCAGGACATCCAAAGCGAGGGGAATGCAGTTAGGGAGGTCCTCCGGGATTCTTCAGAGGTATTACTGGAGGTCACTCCTTCCAAAACTGAGGGATCTTTCTAGTAGGATGACAGTAAGGGTCACGTCACCAGTGAGGATGCAAAACAACTGGTTTTTGAAGACATCCCTAACCATCTTCTATTAATGGTCCAATGTCTTGAGGAGATAGAAGTTCTGGCCAAGCCAGAGTAGGTCCCGCAAGAATCCTCTTATGCTGAGAAGATCAAAGCAGGGGGGAAAATCGGGACCTCTCAGAATCCTTTTGCAGTGCTAGGTGAAGAACACTACCTTAATAGCGAGGAAGCAACATGGGGGATCACGGACCGGGCACTCTAGTTGAAATGGAAACATCCCAAGTGGAAATGGTTGAGGCTTCAGACCATGATGAGTCCAAGGAACTTTCATTTTAGGAGGACTACTTTAGATCCTGTATATAGAAGGGAAAGAACAAAACCATGGATTTATATGGCTTTATTTCATACATTCAGAGGGCGCATATGAGGAAGGATTACTCCAACCTCCCTAGCCCTCCCACTACAAGATCTGCATGTAGAGGTAAGTTTTCACCAAATGATTCTACAAATGTTGAAACCTCAACCTGGAACAGGCCCAAAGAACAACAGGAGGCGACTGCCATCACTGAGGACCTGGTTAGGGCAGGATGTGAGGTTGCTTCTCCTGTTCCTCCCACAGGTGGTGAGAAGTTTGGTGGTCAGGGGAAACTGCACGAAGAAGGTTCCAAATTTGATTATCAGTGCTATATGGCCTCAGTGCTGGATCAAGGTATTTAATCATGCATTCAGACGAGGTAATGTTTAAAGATACTTTGGATGTCTTGGAACTGAAGAAGATGAGACTGATCCAGGTGGACACTACAAAGGAGCAAGGCGAGTGGGCTGATAAAAAGACTCACATTCTTCTTAGAGACTTCAACATGGGGAAGATTATCAAGGAGGAATACAAGAAATCTTGGGACAACATGGAACTTATATTCAAGGGTACCTTGAAGGATCCCCTCGACACTCTATTAAATGCTATTCCCTGGATTTTGTTTAGGGAAAATGTTTCCAAACAACTAACTCTTTTCGTTAACAAATCTATCATATCCTTTGGTACTGAAACTATTGAGCTATGAGGGTTACCAATTTTCCCTTAAAAGTTCTTGTTTTAATAAAAAATTAATGTTGGATTACTCTATATTTTTCAGGGATCAGGGGGTCTAGAGGGAACAACTCATATTTTAATAGGGATGTAAAGTGGGACTTCTGATCTTTATTCCTTGTTTGTAAGCACTCTAACTTTTTCCTAAAATCTAGTGACGAAGAATTTAGAATGTTGAGATTTGAATTTTGATCGGGCTTCCCATTATAGGTTTTAAACTTAATAGGTTTTATGTCTTTTTAACTAGTATTTTAGGGTATTTTAATTTGGACCATCAATGGACAACGTTTAAGGTCAAATAGATTTGATCAAATTGAATTCAATTTAAGTTCATGATGCACATGGACCTGATATGATGGGAATGTTACACAATAACCTAATTAGGATACCCAAGGTAAAGAATATTCAACCAACTTTTTGAGTGGGAGATGAAAATTTCGTAAGTCATGGATTGAGGTTCAAAGGTCATTAGTAATGATATGCAACAATCGTTTCAAGGATGACCCAAAAAACCTAAGGTGATGTGTTCTTTCAAGGAGACGTTAGGCTCACAAGGATTAGAAATCCCTTCCTGTATGGCCAATATTCCTCTAGTTGGTAGGTTAAGAACATTATGTAGATCCATCTTTTTCATGGTAAAATTGAAATATCTCTTATCATTTCCATGGGTCGTGAATGTTTTGCATGAACTTGAGGAACTCATCACATGAAGTGTGATTTATGGGTTGGGGTACATAAAAAATGGTAGAAGCACCTCATAATCTGGTTAACAGAGGGAAATATCTTATCTTAATTTTATAAATAATGATAATGGGTGATGGTCTTCACATTTTAATGTCATTTAGTCAGGACGTATCATTTTTATAGTTTTATGTCATGCATAAGGATATTTACCATATAGTTTGAAGTCATTTGTTAATGGCGTAGGAACTACCAAGAAATTCTACAAGATATCCTTGGGGAAATATTGAATTCATCCAATGAAATTAGATGTAGGTTACACCTTTGATCCATGCATATGATTATTGATGGGTATCCATGTGTTTGATCCCTTCTTTCAATGATTTATCACATGAACAGAAAATCTATATATAGATCAAACTCTATCATAGGCTACGTGAGTTTTTATGACTATACCCTCTTTAAATAGAGGTCAATAATACTTTTATAGTTGGGTTTTCCATGGTTTCCATATATATATTTTAAAGGAATTAATCATTCTGTAATAAAGCCTTTTAAATTTACTCCTCTATGTAGATCTGACTCACATGTAATGGATATGATCCAAAATGACAGTGATCCACGACTGGGCTAGAAATTTGGGATCCAGGAGTCACAAAATTCCCTATTATTGATGGAATCAATCCATACGTAGTTCTAAAATATATCTTTTTAGGGTTTTGGACCATATTAAAGAGCATTGTATTTTTATCATTGATATTGTGATTGGACCCAGGATTGTAGCTCTGGCATCACTACATATCCTATAATTGAAGGAATTAAGTCGCACATAGTAATTGAATGGAAATATATCCATTGAGGTATAACCCATATGTAGTGGGGTGATTTTTCCAATTTATTCTTATGGTTGGGCAAAATATTAGATATCCTGGCATCACTACGTATCTTGGGATGGTAGGAATCAATCCACATATTGGTTTTTAATGGAAAACTCTCCTTTAAGGTCTGATCCATATGAAGAAGGGGATTTTTTATCATTGATTATTAGGGATGGACTATGTATTAGAGGTCCAGGTATCACTATGTGTCTTGTGAAGGTTGGAATCAATCCATGTATAGCTCTTGAACAAGAAATTCTCCAAACAATTTTGACTCATACGTAGAGGGGGAATTTCTCCCATTTATTATTATTGTTGGAACATGGATTGGATATATGAGCATCAATTAATATTCTATGATGCTATGAATCAAGCCACATGTAGTTATTGAATGGGAAACTCTCTATGTATATCTGATCAATTTATTGGGGGCATTGTTCCTTTTGATTATTTCAGATGAACCCAGGATTAGAGATTTGGAAATCACTATATATCCTATAATGGAGGGAATTATGACACACGTTTTTTTATTGGGAAAACATCCACATTGTTCTAACCCATCCATATAGGGGGGACTATTCCCATTAAGTATTATAGTTGGAATTATAATTGGAGATCTGGGCATCAATAAATATCATGTCATATAAGTAATCTATCTATACATAGTTTATGAATTGGAATCTCTTTAAAAAAATCTGATCCCTACGTAGAGTGGAATTTTTCATGCTGATTATTAAGGATGGAACCAGGATTGGAGATCCACTATTCAGTACATATCCCGTGATGGTAGGAATTAATACACATTATATTCATGACTTGGAAACTCTCTGTGCAGGTCTAACCCATATGTAGAGGGGGTAATTGTTTGAATTTATTAATTTGAATGGACCTAGGATTGGGGATTTGTGAATCACAATGTATATCATGATATGTGGGATCAAGACACATATAGTTCCTAAATGGGAAACACTCTCTATGATTCTAACACATAAGCAGAGGGGTGAATTGTTCCCATTTATTATTATGATTGGACCCAGGATTGGATATTTGGGTGTTAATACTTACCCAATGATGGAAGTAATCATCCCTAACATTGTTACCGAATGAGAAAAACTCCACGTAATTCTGACCCCAACATAGATGGGGGCATTTTTCTCATTTATTATTGTGGAAATACCTGAGATTAAAGTTTCAAGCATCACTATGTATCCTATAATGGAAGGAATCAAACAACACATATTTATGGAATGGGAAACTCTCCACACAGGTGTAACTCAGAAGAATAGGGGAGGGGATTTTTTCCATTGATTATTATGGATAGACCCATGATTGTGGATCTTGGAATCACTATGTATCCTTTGATGGAAGAAATCAAGACACATATATTTATTGAATGGTAATCATTCCATATAGGTCTGACCCATAGGTAGAGTGTGGAATTGTTCCAATTGATAATTATATATTGACCTATGAATATAGATAAGAGCATCACTATATATCTCATGATGGAAAAAATCAATACGTATGTAGTTCGTTAATGGGAAAATCTCCACATAGGTCTTACACATATGTAGAGGAGGGAATTTTACTCGTTGATAATTGTGTTTAGACCCAGAATGGGAGATTCATGTGTCACTAAATATATTGTGATAGTAGGAATAAATCGACACATAGTTCAGGAATGGTGGTTGGGGGGACAATAACACCATGGGTAGTGGTACTCTTGGGAGAAGGACATAGTAATTCAAAATTTTATTTCCTGAAAGAGACATCAACCATGCAGTTTAACATCTTATAGTAAGGAATTATTGTGTTCCTTTTAAAGACTTACATCTAGGACCATATTAACCAAGGTGTGATATAATGTGTCTCAATAATGTTAGGAATCCCTAACTAAAATTCCTAATCCCACGTGACCTATGATAGATGTGAGAAACAAAAAATGGAGAATATTATTTGGAAAAAGGAAATTAAAATAAAGGATAGTTTCATTTTGTATCATGTGGTGGTTCGACCAATACATAGGGGCAAGGAATTTCTACATAAACAATTGGATTGAGAATAAATTAATTTTTATTTATAGGAACATTTTAACATTTAATGAAAGGTATTTAAACCATTTTTTTTAACATTATATGTTAATAATGAAGGTTACCCAATGTGAAAAAATGGATGAAACCTTCAAAACATTTTCCACACATTTTGGAAATCATATCATAAAACGAATCTGATTTTTGTTACATGAGGCTTCCTAAGATGGCTTCCTAGGGCATCCATTTCATGATACATTAGGTATGATTATGTTTTATCATCACGTTATGAATATGGTTTCATTAAATTTAATGTCTGGTCACTAATACAACATGGGTCTTTCCTTTTAGGGTAATGTGACAAAAAACCCTCTGTGTATTTTAGTTTCATGTGTTAAGGAATAATGGTGAATATATATTATATATAGACCCATGATTTAGTATCTATGGGTCACTACATATCATTTGATTCCAAGAATCAATCCATTCACAGTTCTTACATGGGGATATTCCCTATGTGGATCCAACTCACACATAGGGACAAGGGTACTTTGTTTGGCTTTCTAAAATATTTGGATCATGTGTAGTAGGTCATATATGAAGTAATTTTTTCTATGTAGTTTGACATCATTCTATAAGGATTAATGTTTTCCTATAATTTTAGTTTATATTTAAATGACCCTTGGCGTCTTATCGTTTTAGTTCATATGAATTAGACTGTGGACAATGTGTTGTTTAATGTCTTGCTTATAGGACATCAAATGATTTTCTATTTAAATTTATGATGCCAGGACTTAGGAAACTATAAAGTTTAAATTATTTCTTCCAAGACTCCTTCCCTGAATATTTACATCATACAGTAAGGGTTTATCAATCATGAAATTTAACATCATGAAACAATGAAATTTTCCATACATTTTAACATCATGAGACTAGGATATATATTTAATTTATTTTAATATCATGTGACACAGAAATTTTATTTACACTATTACATCATATGTCCAAGATGTATTAGTTTAATGTCATGTAACAAGGATGTATCATTCAGTTTAACATCATACGAACCAGATGTTTGGTGCATGATGGTAGCTAGGAAAATTATTTCTTTAGAAACCTCATATTGGTTGGGAGCATGATGTGTTCCCCATAAATTTTGGCCAATGAGTAAGATCCATTAGAATAGATCGTATGTATGAGGTTATGTCCCTCCCATTTAGGTTCTAGTATTGGAGGTTTCTTTTCAAGTATCCTTGGGGTTCAAAGAGACAATATAAGTTAACCTTAAAGGTATGATCATTGGTGAATCTTTTTAGTAAAGGATCATCAGATCCAATTTTGATAGACTTCATGGTTGGGTAGTGTATGCAACATTTTATCACCGATCAGTTACAACTCTTCTACCTTATTCAAATATTTTTCATCAAATGAGTGTTGTCCACAGATATCTATTTGATGTTAGGGAAACTATACATTTAATGGAAATACTACCTTGGTTATGTACACTAATTAGTACATAGTTTCTTGTGTAATAGTGACTGTGTTTGTATTGTCGGACCATAAATCCAATAGGATCATATCTATCTTGGTCATCTTATCCTTTTCCACCATATTTCAGAGTTTGTTTGGTAGAGTCTTTTTAAAGGCCTTTATTTTTACATACTCTACTACATGGTAGTGGAAAAAATGGTTAGACTCGATGTTGTACTCCTAGAAAAATTTATTAAATTTGGAAGAATAGAAATTGGTTTCATTGACCGAAAGTATTGTGTGAGGGAATATAAATCTCTTAATGATATTAGACTTTAAGAAGGAAATGATATTATTTATCTTGACTTCATTGAGTGTTATTTCCTCAACCCATTTGGAAAATAAGTATGTAAGAGTAAGGATGTACATTACCCGCTTGGTTATGGATGAGGGATATATCCACAAAACTTCCATTCCCAATATATAAAATAGACTAGAATATTTACCTATATTTATAAATTATAGTGGGAGAAAGATGATTTTTTCATGAATCTGAAATCCATGACATTTCCTAGTAAATTCCACAGAGTACTATATCATCATTTCCCAATAGTAACTAAGCCTCATAATTTGGTGGGAGAGCCTAGTCCCAGACTGATGAGAACTGAAGGATCATAATTTAAATGCAGATGATAACACAATGGGAACTTGTATCATTCTAGATGAAATTACAAAAATGTTTAAAAATAGATAAATAATTTAAATGCAGACGATACAAAAAACCAAATGATCAACCAACCTCTTGATGAAAATGTAAAACATTTATATCTTATAAAACACACAGATAACACAATGGGAACTTGTATCATTCGGGTTGATATATATAAATAAATATAATAATTTATAATTAATTATTCAAAATTAAAAAATAGTAATAATCACCTAAAAGAACATAAAATAGTAGGGGTGTTTCTACAAAGTTATTTTTTGGAGAAGAGGGGCCATTGTCAGAGGGATCATATCATAGGGAGGTCCTAGGTTTAGTCGCATTTGGGGAGAATAGGGATTGGGTCCAAGATGAGGTAGGTGTAGGGGTCATGATTTGGGGAAAGGGGATATGTTGGGGGAGGGGGATCCAAGGTTTGGGAGAGGGGGTTACAAGTTATGGGGAGGGGTAGGCGGTCACTGTTGGGGGTTAGGGGTTGAGGAGAGGGGGGATTATCATTGTTGGTTAGATAATGAGGGGATCGATGGTGATGGAGAGGGTGGATCGGCCATTGGGGGTTAGGGAGAGGGGGGATTAGGGAGAGAGGAGGAGGAGGTGGCCAAGGTAATAAGATGGGGGGAGGGGGATGCAATATCATGATTATTTAATGATTTAGAGATAGTTTAAAAAAACCCTACTAAATTTTAAAATAAAATAATATCTCAATGGCTCGGTTAAATCACTGCTGTCATAAAATAATATTTAATACAATTTATTTAATGATAGTTATTTAGACTATCGGTAATAAACAGCTGACAAGAGATCTTATTTTTAATGATACTGATAGGATGGCATGGATTTCAAGAAGATCACAGTTGAATTCAGATACAGTGTGTAGAAAAGTGATTTTATTTTGAAATGTGTATGCTAGAGATGACATGGGTAGTGGGATGGGGTGACCTAGAGAGCTGGTGAGTAGTGGCCTCATGTCACAAGTAGTTGGAAGACCTTGTAATGATGGAATTTTTTTGAGAAATGTACATGGGATAAGATGGATTTTTAGAGGATATGCTTTTGGGTGTTGGGAAGTGTTCTTCTTGTGAGAAACTCATGGAAAGTTGTTGGGAAAACTATTAGATGCATTCAATATAAAATGGGCCTACATGTCATTTCTTTTGTCTGAGATTCTCAAGAAGCAACTAGTTACTTTGGATTATAGTGGTTGATTCTCATAGTGTCAGTGGTATATGGTATGGGTTGCTGATAGGTGTGATTGAAATGAGGGTTTTACTTCATTTTTAGGGGTCTTTGACTAATTTCATGGGCTAACGGGCATGCTTTTTTGAGGTATATAGGAAACATTTTTCATTTGGGTGATGCTTCTTGTTCCCTTTATATTATGTCACTATTTTTCAATACTTTTATTTTCATTAATAATTTCTTTATGATCGAGCACACTCAGATCCTAAACCATTCTGATATATATTAATAACTATATACAAATATTTATAAATATATTTATTTATAATTAGAATTATAAATAAATATATATATTTAAATAATTATAAAATTATAATAAATATATTTATTATATATATAATTATATATACTAATATATTAATAAATATATATATTTATTTAAAAATATTTATAATTATAAACAAATATTTTTAAATATACTTATTTAAAAATATATTAATACATAAATATAAATGTATTTATATTTTTAAAATAAGATTTATACTATAAATGTTGTGAACCATGGTTAAAGTCGATGGTCCTGGAAAATTATTATTAAAAAGAAAAGTACATGATAAAAGGGGACTCGGGCTACAATGAAAAAGTGACACAAATAGTGCCATCAGAAAACCAAAGGTCCGTCGACAATCATCTTCATTGAAGTCTGCCACCATGCCCTAGGGGGGAACTATGATTTATCGGGTACCTATCTCTCTTCCACAGTACGGGGGCCTTCCAATTGTTGATAAGATCATCCATACATTATGATTCATCTTCCCTATCAACATGTATAATTTATTGACCTCTTTAGGAGATATTTTTTGATCCCAGAACATAGCCATCTTGATTTTAGGCATTGTCCTTCAGAACAAATATAAACCATTCTGTGATAGTGTCAGTGCCTAAAAATTGTCCTCAAATACAAAAAGGTATCTGGACATTACCAAATTTCACATGAAACACTTCCTGGATGTTAGATCTATTCAATATATCACATAATGAATGTCTATTCTCTATGATACCAGAGTCCAATGAGACAGTGGCATCCTCCTTTGTTGTCACCTTCCTTTATAGTGTACTATCTCCTTCAGCTCCTACCCAACAAATTAGAGTTTCCATTTTGGGGATAATTTCTTCTAAGATCAATGTCTCCCATTATATTCATCCCATTCGTTAGTACCTAAGAATCTTTAGGATCAGTATTTAGCACCTTATCTTCATACACATCAATTTTCACAATGGACATAGCTAAATACATCCGAGGATTTCTAAAAAACATATGGAAACTCACATTCCTCTACCATATTAGCTTTCCCTTTCCTTTTGGAATTAGATAAATATTCGTGATGAAATTCATGATCAACTTTATCTTAGACAGCATCCTCAAAGTCATATTTTTAATAAGAGCCTCTTTTTCCACAATAGCTTCAATTCACTTAAAATAGAATCATTATAAATGATGCTAACATGAGAAACCTGAATTTACAGATCCACTGCATCCTTAATATCAACCAATGAGGCCTTTATATTTGATGTTTAGTCACAACCTATGAACATTTCACTTCCAATGAAAATCGGTCGAGTGAAAAACTCATAGAGAGCCTTGCTGCCAACATGAGTCTACCTTATACCTGTATTCATATTCTCATCCAAGTTATCCTTATCAACATTAGTTTTCTCCATGCCAGTCTCTAAATCCTCAGCTTTTAAAAGGTAGCTTGACCCTCCAGGATTACTCGGCTTGTGGGAAGCAACATAAGAATTCACAGATGGGGTCCCTGCATTGGTCTTATGAGTTCCAATCCCAGCGTCGTCAGCATTCTCAGCACCAAGTGTAGGGTTTTCATTTTCTCTACCTACAACAGAACATGTTCCTAGTGCAGGTCCATCTGTATCCATTAAAACCTTTCCATCAGCATCATAATTTCTAACTCTAGGTACCCTGGATCTAAAATAGTATGGTTTCCTCTCATGTTAAACATAGAGTTCAATTTTATGTACATTAATGACCAAATTTATAGAATAAATCATTATAGAAGATAAGTCTACCTCAACAAGGACCCTTGGAAGGAATCCATATCAGACTCCATCGGTCTCCCTTCTAAACTATATTGGGACATGAATAGATAAAACAATATCCCTCAGGATTTCAAGATGCCATCAAAACAAAATTAGACCAAAAATGTGAATCTAGGATTGGGATATAGATTTCTTGACCTTCTTGAGATCAAAAAGGGTATCCATGTATTGTATTTTCAAAAAACCTGGTTTAAGAGTAACAATCCCACAACCCCAAGACCGGGTCTTAAGATATTTTAAGGGAAAGACGATGTGATAAAACCATTTTACAATGGAGATGATTTACTGTCCCTCAAATCCCCAAATATAAAGATGTTGGGTCTGTAAATATTCAATATTCAACTTATTATCCCCTTGAGAAATAACTAGTTAGGAAAGGATCAAAAACTTATATTTAGCAATTCAATATTTTAGGAGCTTGTGGTTTGGTTCAACAATATCCAAATATCCATTATGAGTGACGTGTACATTTTTATTATATATTAATGTAAATGTTACGAGTTCAATTCTTAATATTTTTTTAACCAATTTAATTTTATTTATTCATTTATTATTAGATATCCATTAATAATATTAAAAATATATTTAATCATTTTGTAATATTTATTTAAACATATATTTATTTACAATAGATATAATATTTTTAAAATGTTTTTAATTTGTATGAACAATATTTATTCATTTTTATTTATAATTTATTAACATTTAAGATATGTTTGAAATTTATATAATTAATATATTTAAATTATTTTTTTAATAAACTATCAATTTAAATATTTATTTATAAAATTATATATATATATATATATGTAATTATAAAAAAAATTACTTTTGAATTTATAAATAAATAAATATATATATATATATATGTATTTAAATAATTATAAAATTATAATAAATATATTTATATTATAAATATAATTTTTATATTAATAATAATATATATTTATATATTGATACAAACATATATAATTATATAAATATATTTATAATTTTATATAAATATTTTTAAATATATTTATTTATAATTATAAATAGAGATAAATATATATATATATATATATTTAAATAATTATAAAATTATAAAATTATATTTAAATAGTAAATATATTTATTATAATTTTATTAATATATATTTAAATATTAATAAAAAAATATATAATTAAATAAATATTTATAATTATATATATAAAAGCATAAAAATATATTTATCATTATATAAAAATATTTCTATATATGTTTATTTATAATTAAAATTATAAATAATATATATATTTAAATATTTATAAATTTATAATAAATTTATTTAAATGAAAAATTTATTTACTATATTCATAATTTAATATATATATATATATATATATATTAATATAAATTTATATAATTATATTAATATATTTATAAATCCATACAAATATTTATAAATGTATAGAAATATTTTAAGAAATATTTATTTATAATTATATTTATAAATAAATAAATATATTATTAAAATTATATCTTTATCAGTGCTAGAATTGTAGCGTTCATAAAGACTAGTTTTTTTTAGAGATTACGATTTTACCACTGGTAAAACTACTCTTTATGTGTTCTTTTTTGAAAGTGCTAATTAAAGACTCACCTGACCATATAAAAATAATCTTAGCATAGTCTCCCCACTCACACTTTCAAGCTATTATGAGTCCCTACTGCTGAAGATGCTCCCACTTTTTATCAAATTTCTTAAAGAACAGATCCACTTCAAATCAAAGGTATGTAAAAAATTTATTGTGTTAGTGCCTCTAGATTTGTTCCCTGATAGCACATTGTACCAATTGGGTTTTATCTTTTCATTTTGCACTGTATAGACATATACTACAACCCTACACCATATTACACCACCCAACAAGGATTTTAGAACACCCTGTTAAATTGATTATGTTTCATTCCAAAATTCCATGTCATCCGTGATCTTCTTTCTAAAATATTAATTAAATCTTAAGATTGATAAACCTTTATGTTTTCCTTCATGGTATAAATATCAATCCAAGGTGTGGAAAACTCTTCAAATAAAATTGTTAACAGAATGGACCTTATATAGGGATATTATTTTCCAATCTTTTCCAAATTTCCCCATTCCAAAATCAAAAGTAAATTAATACTTTGTAGAATCATGTTTTTATGTTTTAATGTAATTTTTTCAGCCGATGTAAATATGAATAATTTTATATTTATTTTTTAACATAGTTTATATAAACCATCATCAAGATATTTTTTTAACTAACTATCAAATATTTTAGCATCAATTTTTTTTGAGAACCAACATCAAATATATTCAAACATTTCTTTCAGCATCAGTTATTTTGGGAACTGACATAAAAAATCACTTATAACATCTGTTATTTTAATAATTAATGTTATAGTTTACTTTGAATTATGGTCCTCAAGATAACCAATGAAAAATCTTATAGATATTTTTTAAAAAATATTAAAATTCCCATAACTCCATTGGAATGAGAAACAAGATTAAAGAACTAAAAAATATAGAAATCATATAAAAAAGAAAAACAACTCAAACTGGTCATTTATTTTCCATGATAGTGGTGGTGTCTTCTAAATTTAAGTATCATTTTTTAAATATTATGTTTATTTTAAAATAATAATGAATACACCATTTCAATTTTTTTAACAAATCTCATCTAGAAACTTTAACATTTATACTTGATTTGAATAAGTCATTTTGAGATACCAAGTTTTAAAATAAGGTACAAATATTTTTTCTAGTTTAAATGATTTTTTATTGTATAATGTGAGTTAATAATGAGATTATGGGTGTATCAGGGGTGTTAGAGGCATGTTTAAAGCCCTGTTATTTTGTAAAAACATGGTAGGACACACTGTTAGTTGAAACAGTGTGGGATAGGCCACATAGTTACTTATAAACATATAGGGCTTGTAATAGTGGTGTAAGTGGTTGCATAGTTTGAGGGAACCATGAAACCTTATTGAGACTCTTATGTGGGGGGGGGGGATTTGTCATTTTTTATTGAGCCTTAAAAATAGTTTCTGCATAGTTATCTAAACTGTGATATTGAAACCATGTGAGCCCCCCTTTAGCACTATGAAGGGCACAAATTCATCGCATGGTTTGGCCAATAATCCATCCAAACCGTGCATCCAAGTGATTTTTTACAAAATAACCAAAATTCCCATAATGATTTTAACTGTTTAAACAAAACTTACTCCCTTATTGTCTCTAGTGATAGGAGGTACTCCTATTTGAGTTCCCCAAGTTCCCAAATCTAGGCTTGGCTCTCCATTGTTCATATGGACTTGAAATTGATGATGATTATTCTCATGGGATTCATGATGATGAGTTCCTCGATTATATTATGTCATTCATAATTTGACTTCGTATTGACAGAGTTATTTAGTTTCAAGTTAATATTCCCTATTTTTAAGAATTTCCCTCATTATTCAATTTTCTCTATATATAGACCAAAACATAGATTGATATTGGATGAGTGCTATAATATAGATATTTGACATGTCGTCTATAACTTTGACTCATTTTTTGGTGTTTTATAAGCATAGTTTCAATTGTTCCACACTCCAGAATTTTCAGTTGATCCCTTATAATTAATTTAATTCAATAATTTAATGAATTAGAACTTGTTAAGGATTTCCACTAGTTCCTATAAATCTTTTAGAGAGTTTATCCCCAACTAAGGCCACCAATGGCGTGTGTATATGTATATTACATTATTTATACCCCCTATTAGGTGTGTGGGTGCTATCCCTTTTATAGGAAGACTTTATAAATTGAATTGAATTAATTAGGTGATGGTTAAGAATCTTTTTCCATGTGTTCACATGATGTGTATTGTTTAATTATTTATTTGAGAATTATTGTATGAGCTGGAAGAACTCAGGAAATTTTAATGTTATTAATTTAATAATGAAATGAGATAATGAGATGAAATGGTTTGGGATTACTTTGGGTGATATCCTTGGATCATGATTTCATTAGATTCCATAGACATTTTCCCGTAGATCTCTATTATTGTAGTGGATTATTTGGACCTATTTCTTCCATGAATATTTATTATGTAGGATTCCTAGGGCCATTAAACCCCTTAGATCCATATTTCTTGATCTCATAGTGGACATAGTCTATTGATATTCTTCTTATACCCCAGAAAAGTCCTTACTGAGTTTCCATCGAGATAATCCTTGGAATCAAAGTGGATTCCTTATTCTTCTATACCTTGTATCAGACCCTTCAGGGTTTGGCACTTTTGATTACATGGTGGGGATATTATTGATTACATGATTAAACAGTGAGTCCATGATTAATGATATATAATGGATTATATGGTTTTGCCATGGAAAATTGTATACACTTGGTTACATGGAATGATCGGGGTGGATATTTTTCTATTCTTACAAATAGACATCATATGTGTATCAGTTCACCATTGTTACAATGAATATTGTGACTTGTTTATTTATGCTTTATAACTTCCATTGTTTATGAGAGTTTGACTGCTATTTTTAGGGATACATGATTGGTTTGACATGATTACTTTCTTTTATCACCAATTAATTGGTATTTTTACTTATATTTATAGTATACTTGTGAACGATGAAAAAATATCCAGAAACAAGAGAGAAGGCCTCTGAGTGGCGGCGACTTCCCTCTCCCCTGCGGGTCTAGGGTTTCCATTTTTCGGTGCCTTGTTCCCTCCTCCGGCATGACCCGACCTCGGCGGCGGCTGTCTTTGCTTGGCTTGGCGTCGTTGGGTGTCAGTTCCGCGTGGTCCGGATTCGTTTTGGGCTTAGCGGCAACTTCGTTTCGGCTTCAGGATCTTGCCTCGGCTGTGGTGTGTTCATCGTCGGCTCTGGTGTGCTCAGAGGTGGCCTCGACAATCCTGGATTTGGGATCTCATCTCGGCGTTGGCGTGCGTCGACTCCGAGTGTCTCGGATTCGGGATCTCGGCTCGGTGACGGTTTCGTTGCTTCCGGGCCCAAGATCTCGTCGCGGCTTCGGATCATCGTCGGCTTGGTGGGCTTGTCGTTGGCTTCGTGGGACCTGCTGTTCGGTTCAGTCACGGCGGCGGTGTGCTCGGCGTTGATGTGCTCAGCTCCGGCGGATCTTGTTCCTTGCTCGGCTTCATCCTGGATCGACATCGGCCATGGCGTGCTACGACTTGCTCAGGGTTGTCTCCAATGGCTTGGAGGGGGGAGGACTTCTGATTTGGTGGTTTTTGGTGCAGATGGAAGCTGTTTTGAGGTTCTGATTTGGTGAAGATGGGTTTGTGTTTGATCGATGGCCGTTCGTTCTGGATTTTTGATTTTGTGATTGATCTGTTTTCTGGAAGATCTCTGGAATGAAGTCGCGGTGGAAGTAATTGCAGTGAAGATATGCTGTTGAAATTTGGAAGTTTTGATGTTTTTGAAGATGATGAACTTCTGTTTGAAGTGTTGAATCAGTAGTATGGGTCTTTGGTTTTGGTTGTAATGGTTTGGTTTGTAATTGGCTATGTTTGGTGGGGACTTCTCATTGGGTTTGGGCAAGATGTTCTCCCTCATCCATCTCCTTATTTACTGCACTTTTTATTTCTTTTAATAAATGGTCATAGGTTATTCCTCTGACTGAACTTTCCTGGTAT
The DNA here is from genome assembly GCA_963277665.1 of Viscum album. Classification (NCBI taxonomy): domain Eukaryota; kingdom Viridiplantae; phylum Streptophyta; class Magnoliopsida; order Santalales; family Viscaceae; genus Viscum; species Viscum album. The sequence goes on from OY728128.1 coordinate 620,613,424, forward strand.
AGTATACTTGTTATGCATTGCTCACTGTTTTATCTTATTATTAAAAATCATGAACTTTTTATAGACAAAGTTGGTGGTGGCTTTCTAGGTGTTATCTCACATACATTTTAGGGAGCTCTTGGGAACCCAAAAAACTTCTTGTTTGTAATTATGGATTGGGGCAAGCACCCACAGTACGATGGTTGACTTATTCTATTCTTAGAACCATTTGAGCATAATATTGGTCTAGGATTGTGATGTAATATGGGATAGTTATTTTTGGTTATTTTAGTATATTAATACATTTATTGTACTATATTATTGTATACCGATTTTCTTGATTTATAGTGACATGACATGAAACATCATATTGTATATTATATTTCATCTAGAATTGTTCATTTATTCATATCTTGTATGTTTATATTCTATTTGGATGATTCACTTATATTGTTGACTGACTATGTTTACTACAGTTGTGATATAATCTGGCATGAGGGAATAGTATTCCCATAGACATAGCCTAGGCTCTCACTTCTATTTCATAGCCTCTGGCATATGGGTAGGTGCGCTTGAGGAAATGTGACCATCTAGATAATGGCACCATTTAGGGGTATCCAGGCCAAGGCATTACAATCATCTTTAAAATAATAATAATATATATATATGAATAAAATAAATCATTAAAGAAACCAAATAACGATAAGATATTATAAATACCATGGTAAAGTGATGGAAAGAAGAATATGTGGAATGATGAAGCACTAAAATAATGAAGGCGGTGTAAATGGCGGAAGGGAAAGTTATATAAGTTACTGTAAAAAGTGTGCTCATGACATGATAAATTTATAGGCATGAAAATAAATCTAATGGGTATCTTGTGAACAAAATGAATCATTATGAGTGCATAATGTGAAATTTTATTTTTAAAATTAGTTATTTATATAACTAAAATAAAAACCTTTTATTTTAATAATATTTATATATTAACCATTTTTGAAACTCTTTTTATCATTGGTTATTATATATGAAATGATAAAATCCCCCATGAAAAAGTGCTCCGTGAAAAATCGAAATTGTGCACTGTTAAAAAATTACATTTAAGATCAGTTATACAAATAACTGACATTAATATAATTTTTTTTTGATGTTAGTTATATAATAAATGAAATTAAATGTGACATTTAACATAACATAATTAATACATGATGTCAAAACTCAAACTGATAGGGTTTTAACAAATATCATTTATATAACCGATGTTAAAGCCCACTTATAAACGGTTTTAATATCGATTAGTAATATAATTGATATCAAAACCCTTATGTGAATTATACAAATTTCTATAAGTGAATATATATACTATTACATATCACTTCCATAAAATAATGACTCCTATTTATATTGAGATATTCCCCATGAAATTCTCAAACTATTGAGATTATATAATGAGCATGTTATTCAGGTGAATCATGGTTTTAAAAATTTTTAAAGCTTGGTTAAAAATGGAAATTGAATGGTTTTTTAAAAAGTGTGTGAGTATTATAAGTTTAAAAATGAATTAGATGCTTTATTTTACAAAAAATATTTTTTAGTGAGTAAACATTTAGTTAAAAATTACTTTAAATAAAGGGTAATGAGTTTATAGCAATAATTTTTTTTTTAAAACTAACTAAATGTGTCCCAATGATTTAATAGGGAAATATTCATCAGTTTATTATAATGTAAATTTGAATTTCAAGGTAAATGATTGGTTTTAAAGCTAATAAATTTTATTTCTATGATGTTTTATAATGATGATACAATTTTGGATTTCAATAATGATCCCAAATAATCATCTTTTAATTTTCACATTGAATATGAAATGGATTTTTTTAATTGAAATTAGAGTAAATATAGTCATTGGTTTTCTTATAATCTAGTTTACTTTTTTAAGTAATGCTTGATCCATATCAACAAAAAATTTATTTTTCTACTAAAAAACACATTTTATTATACTGTATATAGTATACTATGTTTATATTGAATAACATGATTCTCAAAATAATCATTAATTTTAATTTCTAAATTCTTTAACATTATCTGTCTGGATAATATGTATGGAAAAATTAAAATCATTTTTTAATTTTCATCTAAACCAATTAAAAATATTTACATCCTATGATTTATGTCTCAAATTTAAAATAGATTTCATTTAGGAAAAATTATCAATAACGGAAATAATATAATTCTCTTTATTTTTTTAATACTTCATCATAGTCCCATAATTATAATATAAAGGATCTTCTATAGTTAGTTATATTGTATCTCTAAATTATTATATAATGATTTAACAATCTTTCCATTTAGACATGATGAGAACATTTTATTATTTTCTCATTTTAGTCTTATAAAGTCCTAAAAGTTTTCTCCTTAAGTAATCATACTCATGTAATTATTTTAAAGATGATTGATCATTATATTCCATAATTGGTTTCCTCTATTTAAAAATAAGTTGAATGAATTTCTTTCATCGCCCATTTGAATTAGATTTTAACTTTGTTCAGTGATCTATTATCAAAATACATCCATAAAATTAGGGATTAGTTTGTTTTTTATATAAACTATGAAAATATAAAAGAAAAATAACGAATTAAATTCATATAATCCAAGAAAACCAACCACTCCAAAAAAACTAAGGAACATTGAAGTATTAAAAAATATTCAATGGATTAATATCAGATTTGAATGCATAGGGATACTGCTAAAAAATATGTTGTAGAAGAATATTATAGAAGATAATATAGTCTTAAAATTTCAATAATTAATCCTTATTGAATATTCTAGGGTAGTGGTAATTTATCACTATGAAGGGGTGATAAATATGTTATATAATTTTTCTTTTATAGTTACTCTTAAAAAGTTATCCTCTGTTATTGATTAAATTCTTGATCCACTCATTTACTAATATAATTTTCCTTTCCGAACACTTCTTAAAATATGTGTAAATTTTTTTAATGGTATCTATATTTATAAATGCAATGGGACGACATGTAAATATATTTATAAATGCACACATGTGTAAAAAATAAGGGTGGTATATATATTTATATGATCATATAAACTTTCAGAGACCTCTTAGATACACAAAATCTATGCTACATTATATATATTGATAATAACACCCTGGAAAGAGCATGTCCCTAACTCCATCCAACCCATAAGATATCCATCATGAACTAACTCCTATGTCATTGGACTCGTAAGAAGCTAAGTGCTATTGAAATTTAATCCTCATACCAAATTACTTTTCCTTTTCGTAGAATAATTGAAGTATTACTTTAAATGTTGAAACTGAAATGATTGTATCATCATGAGTTCTTGTAAGAACATCTAGCTGATCCTTCTCAACGTCACAAAAATCAAGGAGCCCCGTGTAGGGATCAGATAGTTCCTGCTATGTTTTTCAAATTTATATAGAAAACTAATAATTTATTTATAGTGCTTCTCCAACTCCCCATCTTGGGAACATTTATATTTGAGGATACAACTATCATCCTCATCAACTTCATCTCCCAAATAGTTATTATTCCATTTTGGTTCCTAAGACTCATCCATCATCACTTATGGACATGCACCAATGTTTCTTGAACTACCCTAAGCATTAGTCATCCCATAAAAGGTATCAGTGATCTTTGTGAATGAATTCAAATAATAACACCCACCACCAGTGGATTAATTCATTTATTAGATTCAATTACACATTTACTTAAAATAATGCTGAAATTACATGTAAAAATTATATATTGGGTTCCCCTTATTTGAAAGGCCCCATTTTATGTATTGATTTATTTTATTAAATATTAATATTACTGAATGTAATATGATGGATATGAATCGAAAATGGATGGATTCCAATCATTTAAAAAATGAGTATGAAGATGGAGTGAAAGAGTTTATCACATTGGAAAAATATCATGCGTATGGCCCTTATAAAATCTTTTCACTATTTTAACAAAATTGTTATTAAAGACTAATTAGTCCATATGATTTTCAGGAACACTTGATTTGTCATAGAAAATATAAAATTTATAAACATTAGAATAAAAATGGGAAAATTTCAATATATCTACTGACTAAGATAATACTGATTTTTTATGGATAATATGATATGATTACAACTGTGGATAATGAATAATATTGTTATGAGGATGTGATTAAAAATGTGAATGATGATGCAAATTTTATTGAGGAAATGATAATTATAATCGAATATGGACTTTTTGATAGTAAAAAATTATTTGAGAAGTTAAAGAGTTGTGAAAATATTTCATTGTATGTTGGTTGTACTAAATATACAAAATTTTCATCCATATTGAATCTATAAAATTTAAAAGTTGGAAATGGATGGAGTGTTTTCAATTTTACTAAACTACTTTCTCTCTTTAATGATATGATCCTAGAAGATAATGATCATTATAGCCAATCATATGGTTCTAAAATAATAATACATTCAATAGGTGTGACCTATAAAAGAATAATTTCTTATCCAAATGTATATATACTAATTTTCAAGGACACAAATCACATAATGAATGCCCAAAGTGTGGATCTTCTCGATACAAGAAAGATGAATCAGTCTCTATGAATTTTGTATGGTACTTTCCAATCATTTAAATATTTAGGAACCTAGATATATGTGAGGAGTCTATAAGGAAATTTATGTGGAACATAGATACAAGAAATAAATACGGGAAGTTGCATCATGCTAACGACTCACCCCAGTGGAAAATAATGGATCATTAGAATACTAAATTTGGAAGTACACTGAGAATCCTTCATCTTGAACTACATTTATATGGGGTGAATCCTTTTGGTTTTTAATGTATAATTTAGAGAATATGGGTTTTTAGGTTTGTAAATAACAAAATTACACTATTGTTATGCATAAAATTAAAATACATTGGGTTATTTATGCATATAAAAGGTCCAAAATAACTAGGTAATGATATTAATGATTATTTGGATCCATTGAATTATGATTTGAAATTATTCTGGGATTCAACTATCAAATTTTATGATGCCTGTATAAATGAATATTTCATATTGTGATCTATGATGTACATGATAATAAATGAATTTCTTAATAATGTAAAATTTTTAGGATATAGAATTATAGGAACTCAAGGGTGTCCCATTTTTTAATAAGTTACATGGTTAATAAGTTTGGAAAATTGTTCAAGGATTGTGGTTCTAGAAAATTTTATATTTCTACCTTCGTGAAATAAGTAATGATCTTTTATGAAATCATTTAACGGGAGTTCATAAGAATGTACACCACCATCTCCACTAACAAGTGATCAACATTTTGAGAAAGTAAAAGATATTGACACTTATTTTGTTAACACATTTTTTGAAAAACCTTATTAAAAATGGATAGAAAAAGAGATTAGTTATTTTTGAATTACCATACTTGAATTTTTTGTACATCAGGAATTTTCATGATGTTATGAATGTTGAGAAATATTTACATGATAGTGTCATTGTAAAGTTACTAAATGCACCATAAAAAACAAAGGATGAAATTCAGGCTAGGATGGACATGACTGGCATGGGAATGTGACCATAGTTGGCTGTAGTGAAGGGTAAAAATTAGTGTTTTCTTCCCCTATCTTCTTACTCTCTTTCCAGGAATTAGATATATCAGTTATGAAACATCTTTAATGATTTATATATTCTATAGGGGTATTTATAAAATATAAAGAATATCTTGTAAATGAATGATTTAAATTTAAAGTGTCTAAAATCACATGATAATCACGATCTGATGAAAGTTCTAATTCTTATATCTTTACATTTAATTTTTCCCAAGAATTTATGTCATACATTAACCAAGCTATATTTCTTTTTTAAATCTACATGCAACAAAGTTATATATTATAATAAATTTACCATTATAGAAAAGAAAATTTACATCATATTATTTGAATTGGAAATGTTCTTAATGCTAAAAATTCATTGATGTGATGGTTCACTTGATTGTTCAATTTGTAAGAGGTATTTGAATAGGTGGTCATGTACATTATAGATGGATATACTCCATTTAATGATACATAAATAGTTTGAAAGGGTATGTAAAAAATAAAAGTCATAGATAAGGTTGTATTGCAGAACAATATATTGTTAATGAAGTCGTTGAATTATGTACTGAATACCTTCATGGTGTGGAAATCATTGGTCTACTAAAACCTCATCACACTGGGTAGCTTTTGGGTGAAGTAATTTCTTGAATAAATTTTTTCATAATCTCTATTATAGATCATGAGTAGGTCCACCATTACATTTTGTTTAAAATTTTAAATTATTCCCCATATTTTGAAACAAAAAAATAAATTATTAGGAATTTGAATCTAATAAGTCATGAAAGATGGATATCAAATACACATAATAAAAAGTTTATTGTATTGTTTCAAGGCCATATTTTTAAGGAGTCATCTGAACATACTAATTAAATTTTGGAATGACGTTGATGGATAGATATAAGACCAATTTTCATGTATTATCTTGTAATGGTTAGGTAATTATTGGTTATATGTTCTATATAAATGAACATTATGATTTTTTACAATGAAAACTAGTGGGGTTACCCTTATGGGTGAAGCACTGCATGTATCTAGAACCAATGTCATAAATCCAATTTCTGTGAATATGTCATACTTTGGCATCATCAAATAAATATGTGAGCTGGATTATACAACATTATAAGTTCCATTTTTCAATGAAAGTGGGTTGATAATAGGAATGTTGTTAACATATATGAATTGGGAGTCAATAAATTATATTTCAGTAAGGAATTGTACAAAGGAGAACCATTTATAATGGAATCACATTCTGTAAAAGTATTTTATGTTCCAGATCCTAAAAACCAAAAGCGGTCTATTGTTCTATTATCGACCATAACCACTATAGGGTCAGATGAAAATTCAATTGAGGATGACCCATTCATTGGGATGTTGAAAACATTTCATTGTTTTCCCATTGTATATGGGGTCTTAGATGTCACAAGACACCACAATGAATAAATTTGGATACACAATAGAGGGGTCAACCTTTAAACCTTAACAAAAAGAGAGTTCAATAACAAGGTTATACTTTTTGTAATATACATTATGTTAATTTATATTATAATCTCTTCACTACTTAATTAACATAATCTAAATTAAAGTTTTTACCCCTTCTGTAGATAGTGAATTTTTCATGTACCTATGCTCATAGTCTTGAGAAACAATAGGTTTTCAACCTTCTGGTGCTCTCAATGAAAAGGAATGACAACCTTTTAAACATTTTGATTCTACCATTCCATAGGAAGAACATATTTATGATGTTGAATCCATGAAAATGGTAGATGATGAACAACTGATGTCATAGAAAAAATAGGAGCATCGTAGTGTGATGATGATAAACAAATGTTATGGTTTTAAAAAATACATCTTATTAGAGGTTGGATGGAATGAAAACAACTAGGATGTTAACCCCAAAAAGTTCATGATCAGTTGTTTCATGGGTCTCACCACATAGAAACATGATTTGATTGATATATATTCATAGAACAAAGTTTTTTCTATGATTAAGACAATAATTTGGGAAGATATTACTGTTTAATTATGATATACACTCTTTATTTTACAAAAAAATATAATAATGAAACATTGACTTACTCTTAATTATCCTTTGTAGTGTGCATTTATAGTAGATAAATCCCGATTGAAATTTTTATTATTGCTCGATAGAAAGGCTCATAGAGTATTTTACAGAATTCTAATGAAGTTTTATCTAAATTATGATGAAGGGAAAATAAAATCACACCCACCAGCAATTTATAATTACTTGATAAGACAAGAAGTGTGTGATGAGTTTACTGGCCATCATGATGAAATTTATTTTAAGTACATTGTTTCTAGTAATGCATTTATAGACAATATATGTATCAGTCACTTTGATTAAAAATTATTAATTTAGTAAACTTCAACTGAGTGATATAAATAAGCAACAGATAACAAAACCAACGTACCCATATTAGAGCGCAATGATGAGTTTTTCTCACCTGAAAAAAATTTGCTAAATATTTTAAATCTACCTTAATACTTTATATTGCATGAAACGACATTATAATTATGTTACCCTCTTTATATATAGATTAATTTATCCAAATCTAATGGAATATTCATCCCACATCATTTTCTATGTAAGGGGGACTGTGTAGATTAATATGGGATACTAATATATTAAAATAGAAAAAATTTGTGGGAGTCATGTGTAAGTATTAAATAATTTTTTTGATTTAAATTGATATTATATAAAAATGACTACTTATTTTACTATATTTTTTCTCCAACATAGACACAGGAATCATTGTCATATGTACTAGATGAACAAATTCTATTAGGGGCCTTGAAATAGACATAATAGTATAGCTGCATTAGAGGTGTGGGATTTGGGGTGACACCACGAACATATTTTGAGAAAATAAATGAACATAGGGTAAAGATAAAAACATGAAATAGTTTCTGACATGATTGGATTCTCTTGAAAAAAAATTAATTGGCATATAGATTTTCTAGAAAATGTTATGGGAAGGAATAAAAGCGAATAAAAGATAATTAATAATCTCTAGGTGATTATCCCCCACACCCATCATCAATGAGGTGATACATTCCCCTTGAAGAGCTATATTAGACGAGGTAATCAATATTCTCATAATTGTTTATATGAAATGTAAATCTGGAAGTCATTGATACCTTTCTTGTATTGATATTCTAAATGGTTAATATTATTATGATTTAGATTTATAAACACCCAAAAATCACCTTTTGTAAGGGATACCATTTTCAATTTCCAAGATGATATTTTATACAATAGTAAAATTCAAAATGGTCATATGGGAGTGGGGATTAATGTAGCTTATGAGACGGGCATCGAGATACCGATTCCACATGATGATTTAGATATTTATACGGTCTATCAAGATATTATAACATTAATATCACGGTGTTTAGATCATGTAATAAATATGTCAAAAAATAATTATTCAATTTAAATTTATTTTTCCTAAAAAACCATTAATAATTAATGAAAAAATTTCTGAACAGATGAATGTTATAATAGATGGAAGAATGGAAGGGGTGAAATAAATAGTCAAATCAAAACAATCTAAAGGATTAACCAACCAATAGAAAAATATATTCAAAAACAAGTAAATTCATTTGGATATTTTTGATAATTTTGTAAGAAGATATATATGTCATTTGTTCCATGTGGAAATTATTCACACCTCAATTTGATACATGGTGTTCTTGGTATCACTCTAAGTGGATGTTATATGTCTAAATTTGACATTTTATTTCAAAACATGTGCCACTCACTGAAAACCAAGAAAAAATTCTTGGATTATCTTGATAATTTATGAAAAATTTCGATAAGTCATTTGTGACATGTATGAGTTATTCTCACATCAAACCGACACATGATGTGGACGGTATAACTCAAAGTACATGTTTCTATTTGAAAATGTAATATTAGTAAAACACACAAGTGACATACTAAAAACCAAGAAAATGAATTTGTATTGTTTTTATACTTTATGAAAATGAACCTTAAGAAATTTTTGTCTTATAGGAATCAGTCTCAACAAAATCTGACACACTGTGTGACTGGTTGAATCCAATAGTGTCTTTTTATTTCAAATTGATATTAATTTTAGTCAAAAGGAAAAGTGACAAACTGAAAAATAAGAAAAAATGTAAAAAAATTAGATACCTTAAGAAAACAGTCCATAAGTCATTTTTGACTTGTAAGAATCAGTTTCACCTCAATTTGATACACCATGTTCCATGTATTACTCAAAGTGTCTGTAATCAGATTCAAATTGACATTTTAGTTCAAAATGCGTGTCACTCACAGAAAACCAAGAAAACATACTCCAATATTCTTGATAGTTTAGGAATACAATTTATAATCCATTTTTGATGTATAGGAATTAGTCTCATTTCAAACTAATACAGGATGTGACCAGTATGACTCAAAGAATGTATTTTCAATTTAAAATTACATTTTAGTAAAAAAAGAAAAGTGGCATACTTGAAACCAATCAAAAAATCATATTGTTTTGATAATTTGGAAAAATTATCCATGAGCCAATTTTTATTTTTAGTCATTATCCTCACCAAAATTAAATTCACTCTTTTACTAGTATGATTCCAACCTTGTCTTTTTAACTTAAATAGACATTTTAGTAAAAAACCCAAGCGACATACTCAAAACCAATCAAACACATTCATATTATTTTGATAATTTTGGAAAATGATCCAAAAGTAATTTTTGATGTTCAGGAATCATCTACACCTCAATCTGATACATGGTGTGACTGGTATGACTCAAAGAGTTATTTATCAGTTTAAAATTATCATTCTTATTTAAAACGTGTTTCAATCACTGAAAAATGATAAAACAGACTCTCATTGTATTGATAATTTCACAAAACTATTAATAAGTCGTTTTTTATGTGTAGGTGTCATTCTCTCATCAAAATGAAAAATGTTTTTTTGTGGTATGACTAAAATTGTGTTTTTTCAGTTTAAAATAACATTTTAGTAAAAAAACTAGTTACATACTCAAAACTGATAAAACCCATTAATATTTTTTAGATACTTCAGGATAATGAATCATATGTCATTAATAACATGTATTAATTATCCAAACCTTAATACAATGCAATTTGTTGATTTTATGACACATAGTGTGTATTTTTATATAAAAAAATTATATATTTGTCAAAAAAGAAAAGTTACATACTCAAAATTGATAAAACCCATTTGGATTGTTTTGATAAATTAAAAAATTATCTAGAAATAATTTTTGATGTGTTGGAATCACTCAAACCTCAATCTGATACACGGTGCACTCAGTATGACTCAATGTGTCTGTTATTAGTCTAAAATTGTCATTTTAGTTCAAAACATGTGTTACTCACTAAAAATAAGGAAAATATGCTTGAATTTTATTAATAATTTATGAAAGAGATTCATAAGTCCTTTGTGACATGTAAGATTCATTATCAGGTAAATCTGACACTTGATGTGATTAGTATGAGTCAAAGTGCATGTTTACAGTTTAAAATGAAATTTGATTAAGAAATACTAGTGACAAACCAAAAATCAAAATAACGTATTTATATTATTTTAATAATTTATAATAATGATTCATATGTAATTTGTGAAGTGTAAAAATAATCCCCACCTCAATATAATGCAATGTGTAACTAGTATGACTATAAGTGTGTCCTTTTATTTTAAATTAACATTTCATTCACGTATAGTTTCATATTATATTTAGTATATGTCTTTATAGTATTAATAACATAATAATTTACTTTTAATATATGTTGATTATTTTTCTCTAGATAGTGCAGTTTGATATGCAACTAATACCAGGATGATTCTTTTTTGAGAGCGGGTCGAGTGCCAAAAACAATGAAACGTTGATCTTTTTTAATTTCTGTGATAGCAATTTCTAATGTAATTGTGAACAATATTATTTTAAATTTCTATAATATAGTGTTTATTATGTTTTTGTGATGTAATTTTTATTTAAATTAAATTATTATAAAATTTCGGTATATATGATAAAGGTTTGTTCGTGAGTGTGATGTAATCCAAATGTCACACTGTAGTAGTTGGGCCTTTATCAGCACTATTTATAGCTCTAATAAAGGTCCCCTTTTATCATCACTAAAGAAAGTACTAATAAATGGGATATTTTATCTTTGCTAAACTGAAACTAATAAAAGACCACCTATATCAGTGATATTTTAGAACTGATAAAGGGGACACCTTTTAATATTCCTTAGAAAAAAAATATTTTTTAGTGATGTTGATGCCCATTTGACTATTTTTTAAGGCCTTATTTTTGGTAGTGAATATTTCATATTATATGTTTTTAGTTTTTGTGAATAAAAAATAAATTGGTTTACCAAAATTCATAAACATTACTTTTTCTTATCAAAACCTTATGATTACTTAAAAATATTTAATCCATAATATTATTTAACTATTTAAAAAAAAATTCATGATTGAAACAAACCAACATTAAATCCGTATATTATTATTTATGAGTTTGTTTAGGTAAATATTTTTTCCTTTGAATCAAATTAAATAATCCCAAAACACAGCATTTAAGAGAAACTTATTGTTTTATTCCAAAACCATTTTCAATTTTTATAAGTTAAGAGTAGAAGAATAGACATATAATAAACCTTACATCCAAATAAAATCCATTGAAAATATAAATACTCTTTGAGCCTATGATAATATAAAAAATCCTCTATAAGGGAAAAGGATAATAGTTTTAGATATATTTCACGACATGACGCCTCAACCTCATCCATTTATCTATTTCAAACTATCCAACCTTCCTAATCCATTTCCAATGTAATCTACATGGTTAGAACATATCACATAAATTACATCAACCACCCAAATGTTGGAGTTCTATTAAAAATTATAGAAAGAATTGATATTTAAAATTATAGGGCTGAATAATTTTGACATTGGCAATAATAAAAATTAAAAAACAGTAATATTTTTTACATCCCAGAGAATATTCTTTAAAAATTCATGGACTATAAACTTCCAATTACTGTCATCCATTTCAAAAACATCATTATTTTATTTCCAATTTTTTATTCATTATCATCTATAATATTAATGTTTCTATGATGGAAAGAACCATAATAAAGGTGGATACAAGAATGATAATCATCAAATGGAAATGAAAAGTGGTTCATTTTAAAATATTATGTAATATAGAAGAAATGGATGTAAAATAAAAAATAATTAGATAGAATATTAGAAACCATAACCTATAAAAACAATTAATAAAGGCTACCAAACAAGTCATTAATAATTGACCATCATATATTTCTTACAACTCAAGCCAACCATTATCCTTAGAAAATTTTCATTTCAACCTCACCTACTCACCATCACCCATATAAAATCCTTCCATGGGTAACAATTATATAATTATTTATTGAAAAATAATTTTCTTAGGGTTATATATTAATACACATAAAATCAATAAGGATGTATTTCATTAATATTGAATGAAAATATTGAACAGATTTATATAATATCATTATTTCATTATAGTGAAATTTTTATCTTATTTTTAATTAATTTATGTTTTTCTAACATCTAAAATCTTATAATTAAAATATCATATTAATTAATTAATTTTACATTTCATTATTAATTTCATTCTCCACTAAATTTCTACATATTTTCATTTCAAATTCATATTTAATCCACCATAACATAATAAATCTTATAGAAAATTTGAATCATGTGTAATAAATCATGTAGATAATTATGAAACATAATGTAACTTTGAGACTTATCATTCTTGACATATCATTGAAATAATTAGTATACGACATAATTTATCATTCTCATTTGACAATAACAAAAAAATTAAGGAATATTTTCTTTAGTAAATAGTCTATGAATTTTACATTCATTTTTAATTTAAATACTACACGGTTATCCTATTTTTAAGAAATATATATATATATAATATACATGATCCTTAAAATTTCATTAAATATATCATTCTATGTGACAAGAAATTACAAATATCACAATATCGCTATTTAAAAAACATATTATTATATCTTACATTAAATGATAACAATTTTCTAATTTACCTATTTAGTACATAAATATTATTATTAAATAAATAATTGATATAATTTTATGTATGTTGGTAAAAATTTTCCTTGCCAAAATCTAGGAATTTATTAAATATTTTATATACATATAAAAAAACAAGAATGTTTTTAGAAAAAAATTAACATGAACCATACTTCAATTTTTTTAAACAAAATATAAATTTACTTTTAAAATGATCCACTAAAATTCTTACATGTTAGTATAATTATAGGTTATATGAATTGATATACAAATATTAAATCTTATCATGGTATATAAATCTACCAAATAAGCATTATCAGTAATAAAATCATCCAAACATATAATAACAAAAATTTTAAATTTAATAATTAATTTCTAACATGAAATTATCTATTTTTTAACTAACTACAACAATTCATAGAGAATAAATTTACCAATTTATATTTTTGAATAATACTATATTCCTCTTAATTTAATGAGTTTCAACTATCATTGTTTAGTAACATGAATAAATTTATTATATTTCAATGTAATAAATTTATTAAGGTTGAAATATAAAAAAATATTCTAGTATAATGATTCATGTAAGCATAATCACAAATCAAGATCTAAATAAATAATTGAAAATAAAAATGATTCATGCACCCTTTTAAATTTTTTGTTCCCTAAATTCATTGCATATTCAAACTAAACATGTTCAGTTTTCTATCATGGTCCTTGATTCAGATCATAGTGTGTTATGATTATAACTCCTTATAACTTAAACAAACCTTACTTATATGATTTATAATACAGTTTTTATAGTATTATATTTTAAGAATATATTTAGTTAAAAATTTAATATAATTAGGTAAAAATTATTTAACAATGTAAAAATTTCTACGTAGTTCCATTTTTTTGACAAAACAAGCTCTTAATAATAACACACTTTATTCATTTAGAGTAACTTTAATATTTGGAACTCTGAGTTAAATAAAATTTCTAATGATAATTAATCTCTTTGAAAATACATTTGAGATTAAATTATGAAAAAAAAATTCAAAGTGAGTAACATAAAATAAAAGAAACATGTTATTCTATTTATAAACATGAAAAAATCTCTAAGAAGGTTTTTTTGAATAGACAATTCATCTCAAATATCTATTTAATTATCTATTAATATAAATTCCTTTTATTAATATATCATAAATCATTCCACATGTAGTCATAAATTAAAATTCTTAATCTTAATGGTTTCTTTGAAATATAAATTCATTGGAAAGGTTTTTCTTGAAAAAACAATCCATTCACCTTTACATGAAAATTTTCATAAATGTTCCTTAAAAAATAAAATTCAATTTCCTTTTTAAATCAAAAAATATCCTTTATTAACCTTTTTAATCATATCATGTATTTACTATGGATAATTATCCTTACATTTTTACATAAAATTACCCTTATAAGGTAATCACTTACCCTGATAATTTCTATTTCACATAAGACTAACTGATCACTAGTAAACTCTATCACTTCCCATAATGAATTGGAGAGTTATATCAGGCTCACACATCATTAAAGTTATATTGACTTCACCCACCATAAAGATATAATTAAAAAGGACCATATCATTAATTAAACACAAATATATTTCACCTTAATAATAAAACCTATTTTAATTGGCATTCAATACCTGAATAAATAACACTTTCATTTATCTCATATTGATGAAAAAAAATTGATTCCATATAAAATATTTTTAAAACTATAAATTCCCAAAATATTGAGAGAAATAAATTATTTAAAAATAATCTTTGAAAATTTTATAATATTATTGATAATTAATGACAACTATTATGGTGAAGAAATATCAGGTCACGTCATATATATTTAAAAAACATTTCTGTACCTTTTTTTTGAATAACAACAAAATAAAACATATGGTAAATACATAAAAGATAAATTTAATATTTTTTTTAAAAATATGATAAAATTATTTGAATATGAAATTTAACTATATTTTATGAATTTATTAAAACATTCCTGGATCATTTTTAAGAACATGGATAAAGAGGGGAAATATTTTAATGGATAACATTAAATCGAGGTATTAAATAATAATCCCTTTATTTTAGTCCTGTCTAGCTTCATATTTTTTCTAAATCCATTATATAAACATTATACATTACTAATAAAAAAAATTATGATCATTTAATTATTATTTTTCCTTTTATTTCATTTCTTAACATGTATTATTTAGTTATCAAAATGGGTAAGTTTAAGTTGGAGATTTTGGGGTCTATCAATTTATGACATCAAAACAACATGGGTTCATTGATTGTGGTAAAATTAGTTTTGAATAAATTAATTACATAATAATAATAATTTATAAGTATAATATTTATATATTAAATAAACTTTAAAAACCAACCATGTAAGGATTTTATGTAAAATGAACCATATTATTACATAAAGATGGTAATCTATAAGAATGTAAGAATGAAATTTTCATTTTCTAATGGGGGAAGATAAATATGTTCAATAATATTTTAATTTTAATGAATCATAAATATGTTATATATGTCATATTTTTTCATTAGTTGCAACTTTATGACAATCCTATTTTGGTTGAAATGAAAAATTAATCATAGTACTTTGTGGAGTTAGTTTTTCATAAATATGCATTAGTGATGTTATAAATTTCCAATAGATAGAATTGGTTTGAATGTAAGTAGAATATTACTTTTAAATAATAATAATTATTTCATAAATATCACATATATAAATTCTTATCATTATTTTAACAATCCATATGACCCAATCATGAAAAAGAAACACATATCTTCATGGAGTTCATAGTCCAAAACTATGCACGAGCGATGTTTTCATGTCCCATAACATAGAAAATGATTTTAAAATAGAATATAAAACAATTATACTAAAATTTAATTGTATTTAAACAATATATGGTTTTATTTTATCATGGTTTTAGAATATTTTTGTGATGTATAATAAGAAATAAACTTGAAATAAGTCTATTTGGAATTATAACTTCTCCTCAGATATCTCCTATATCTTATACCTTATGCTTTCAAAAATTCATTTTTTAGACTATAATGACTTATAAGAGGTTCTTACGGTATTGGGTAGTGATTTTTTAGGTTTATCCTAATAGGAGATCTTAAATGTTGTAGGAATGGTGGAGAGTTCATCCCCTTTTATAAGTGAGGGGCATGGCACACTTGAAATTTTATAAAACATTTAAATATTATAAATTTTTATTAATGTGAATGTGGCTCCAAAACTATAAAATTAAAAATATAATGTGATAATATTAAAAATACCATTATCTAATAAGATTTATGATGAATTTTTTTTGGCTCAATCTCAAAGTATTTTCCCCAATTATTTGGATTTACCCTTTACTATGGTGAGACATTTTTACAATGGTTATTTTTCATAATGATAAAAAATGTATTTAAAATCATTAAAAAAATTAATCCTCAAAATGAAAAATGTAGAATCCTTTTTTTGATGATTCAATTTGTATAATCATTTGAAATGTATATAATATAAGTGTGTACAATAGGATGAAAAAAACTATTAATATAAAATTTTATTTTTATACACAAAAATGAACTAATTCAAAAATAAAATAAATTATTTATTCCAATGTAATTATTTAAATTATTTCTAATCAAATGTATCCTATGTTACTTTAAAAAAATCCAAAATATAATGTTACTTTCAAATTACTTTAATGGATGAAAATAAATGTTAGTTTTATAAAATATACCTTATCACTATTCACTTAAAAATCATTCTTTTAAGAAAAATATCAAAAACATCGTCATAAAACTATTGAGAAATGATGATTTCAAAAATTCTTTCCATTTTTATAAAATATAAATTAAAAAATATGTATAAATTAATTATAATATATGTGTATAAAATTCATGAAAACCCATTTTCCATTATAATTTTCACCAAGATAGAAGGTAAGGGAAGATGAATAATCATCGTTTTGTGAGGTGAGAGTTCATCGTACACATAAATAGTATATTCATAACCCATTAGATGGAAGTGTGTAAATGTGTAGGTAAAAATTTTAGAATAAAAACATGAAGTATTTTTATGGTACAAAAGTTCTTTTATAATAATTTAATAAGGAATGTGGAGGGGGTGGAGAATGAAAATAAGATAAAGGAGCTTGATGGAGGATGCTACTCATTTTTGGGTAACTCATTTTAGTTTTCCCCAAAGTACTTCTTTAGATTTATTTATACCCAAATGAATTCTTCAAGGAGTTATTTATGTATTTTGGGGAGAAATTTGGGTAGATTTTGGTTGAGCCAAAGTGTCATGAGATATAACGACCAAAACATTTATTAATGAAAATTATTCTTGATCTAATTATATGTATTATTATGTAAAATGGTTATATAACATATGAACTTCCTTAGTTATATGTACTTGGATTTTAAAATACCGTTAAGAATTATAACCATTTCTAATATAGTCATTGAACATTGACCACATGATTAGAATAAATATATGGATTTAACAAATCCAATTTACTCAAACAAAGGAAGTGATGACCTCATTCAATAGAACTGCTCCATACGAATTCTTTTTGTCGAAGCCTTGAAGGAAGGTAGTTTCACTGGACTTCACTCTTTACCAAGCACAATCTGAGCTTCAAAAAGTTAATCTTGAACGAAACCGCCTATGGGAGAAGTGGAAGTTAATAAAGATCACCACACAAGCAATATTATCCGAGCCACCCAGGAGTCTGTCACCATCGGAAACCTTACCCTTTTGTATTATTTAGGAATTATAAGGGGTTATGTAAAAATATCCTAGAACTATGATTATGTGCATTATTTTTGTATAGAATAACAAATATACATTCATTTTATTACTATTACTTTTTAAATAGTTTTTAAAGCACAAATAGTATTTTTAGTTAATATTCAATTAATAAATACATTTTTATGAATTTATTTATTGTTAAATTAAAAAATATTTTAATAAAATATTATTACTAAATAAATTTTTATTAAATATAAATGATCATATAATTTTTATGAAAATAATTGTAATTTTTATTACGGTTTGAAATCTTTTTTTTGTCAAAACAGATGAATTTTTTATAAATGTCGGTTATTGATTTTAAAATTAAAAATTTACATATTTATAAAATTATTTGGATAAAATTATTATTATTTTTAGAATTAGGATTTCTAATTTATCCAATGGTGAATTTTTCATAATTGTCTGAGACAGTCGAATTTTTGGGTAAAAATTAAATACCGTTTAAATATAAAATGTGTTTTATGACTTCATGATGTCCCAATAGTGATATGATAAAATAATATAAATGGTATGTTTGGAAAATATATGTTTTACCTTTAAAATAATATTATTTTATCTTTGTTTTATTTATTTTACAAATCCTTAGTGGACCCTCCATTACTTATAAAACATTTTAACATTTTTAAATGATTTCCTTGAGAGTGTGACTCACCTCCACGTAATAAAGCATAATATTTTAATAAGTTAAGAAATTAAAATTATAAAATAATGTTTTCCACTCCACTTTGGAAAAAATCATGGGCAAAAAACTTGGTATGTTTTGCGGTTTTGATTAGTTTAATGTGAGGTGTCCAAAATCTAAATAATAAATAATTCCCCCTCCTTTCCTATATAAACCCACTCAAACTCCCATTCCTTGTCACTCAAATGATTCAGAGCATGAAAAACCCCTGCCCTATTGTATCTATAATCCTCTCAAGGCCCCCAAGCTCCCAATAATCCCCTCTCAAGCCTCTCCTAAGCCTTTGGGATCACATATCCAAGTAAGATATTTTATCTTCTCTCATTTTTTTCAGGTTTCTTTATGTTGATATACCCATTTATTTTAAATTAAAAATGATGGGGTAAGATTTTTCAACTCCCCTATACTTCCCTCCATATTTTTTAATAATTAGAGACCGATTTATCTCTCTTTAATACCTCTCATTTACACCCATTACCATGCCGAAATTCTGTAAGGGATTTCTTCCTTTCTAATTTGTGTCCAAATTTCATTATGTAGTTATATCATTTGTTCAATTAAAAAAGTTGGGGTATGGTTTATCACCTCCCCCATACATTCCTACTTATTTTTGAATAATTATAGACCTCTTTATCTCTCATTAATTCTTCCCATGTACACCTGTTACCATGCCAAAATTCTGTAAGAAATTTCTCTATTCTCATTTACATTCAAGAATTTTTTTTATTATGAATATAACTTACATTAACTATATTGGGAAATGTATATGTATGAACCCATTACTGTAAATTTCATGTAAATATGATGAGAAACCCCTTTCTCTCTCATCAAAATTTTTTATGAATTCTTATGTCACATCGTTATGCTACAGAAATTGCACCATGATTTTACAGGAAAAAGTATTTGTGTAGTTTATAACTTGACCACTTCTCTATCAAGGGTATTAAAGTTTATGAACATTTACTTATTGATTATAGAGTTTCATGTTTGAAATCTACATTCTATTATCGTGGAATAAATTATGATGTTTAATGAATCCATGTTATATGATCCTTGTGGAATACTAATGCATGAAATGAAATGATTAAGAAGGGTGTGCCCTCATAGCTCTCCAATGCATTGGGTTAAGAATAATATAATGATAAATCAAGTGAAATGAGTGTTTACTTGTGATAATTCAAGTGAAATGAGGGTTTACTCATTCTAATTCATGTTCAATGAGGGTTTACTCATGTTCTATATGCAATGAGCCTTGGCTCATGCTAATATCATGCTAAATGTTGTGGCCACATTTCCAAGTTATGATAATCATGATATTTCATGCCATTATGTTCATGTTTTTCTTATGGTCCATTGATAATACTATTGTATAACATGTAATTTATTCTTCATGTTTTTCCTTGTTTACTCCCTTACTGGGCTTTGTAGATCATGCTTTTCTTATGCATGTCCTCAGGTTATCTCATGCAATGTTAAGTACGAATGAATGTTGTGATTGTGTAAAATAATTTTTCCAAAAAGATGTGTTTGTCATGTTTTAAGTTTTTATGTAATGTTCTTAATCCCCAAAGACACTAGGCCACTCAATATTCTATGTTTTATCACGTGGAATTTTTATGTAATTAATTATTTTTATGTGTGAAATAAAGAGTAGGGTTATTGTAGTTGGTATACGAGGATAGGATTAGTTATATTTGGGATTAGGATTCGAAAACCCCAGTGAAAGCCTTTGGGATAAGGCTATGTATAATAAAATCATCTCTAAATTTGGTTGAGTATTGAGTAATTGGTTTATCAAGAAAATACATCCATATCTAGATACGAGCGGGTACAAGTGGCTCTGGCACAGATGTATCTAGGAGTAAAACCTGAAAGCACCGTTTTGAGCTAGACTCGAACGGGAATTGGTGCATGACAACAGACCTTGCTGCAATATTGGTTACAGAAATTTTAGAATATATTCTTTGTAAATTAATGAGTTTATTATGAACCATTTTGAAGGGAATAAAAATATTCCCCTAAGAATTTATGTTGGAAAGTAGATCACGGATAACATAGATTGAAGTTTATAAATTCATAAGTTAAGGAAATAAAAGTAATTTATAAATTATCCCTTTGTTTCATTGGATTCTGCTTTATGTGGTGCCCTTAAAATTCCTTTTATTTTAGCCAATGGCCGATAATAGGATGAAATGGACAAACAACCGATGAAAAGATCAATGTTACAGTTGTTCTAATGAGATGCCCAATCCGATGCGAGTGGGAATCAATTTTTTTTTCATGACACTATCTCATTTAACTCATGTTTTTAATAGAAACATGGTTGAAGAGGAACATTCAACCCCCCCCCCCCAGAATGAACATGTCACAATTGAGAACTTCATGAGACAAAGGCCTCCATCTTTTAATGGATCATCTGATCCCTCAATTATCGAATAGTGGATCAACACCATTGAAAAGATATTCTCCATCCTTAAATATTATAAACAATATAAGGAACTTATGGATTATTATCATATGTAAGGAGAAGCAGATCAATGGTGGAAATTAATAAAATATATGAAGCTTTAGGAGGATATCGAGGCTCCAAAATTGAAGGATTTCTGGAAAATGTTTTTCAATAAATATTTTCATTGAAACCTCTGACTTAATATGGAAATATACTTCCTTTCCCTCATGAAAAAAGATGACGAATACATCAGAGCGTAAGGGGTAAACTTCACAAGGCTTGCACGATATGCCTTCAGCTTTTTCGTTACTCCTAAATGCAAGGTTCACCACTTTTTTGGTGCGATAAAACCTAACCTACAGAAATCCATATTGATCTATGAATTTGAGATCTATGAGGAAATTGTCCGATGTTCCCTCAAAGTTGAAATGGAGATTATAAAATCTTACAAGTATCATGGGGAAAAGATGCAGAAAGTGGACATTATTTCTAGCAGTCTGATGGGTAAATCCAATAGTGCTATGAAAATCTAGCACCACACTTTCCAAAGGTGAGGAAAGAAGAACCCCTAAAATTGCCTAAAGGGGACAAGGAAATGCTTTAGGTTTGGAAGAGAAGGTAACATGACCTTTAAATGCCCGAAAGAAAACCCCATGGCTATGAAATAGGAGAGGAATGATCCATTTGATCCTCAATGTGTTGTTCATTTATTCAACTTCAAAGAACTAGGGCACTTTTCAAACCAGTGCCCAAATCCAAGGGTTTTCAGGGGAAACCAAAAACCTCAAAAGTTTCAAGGGTGATCTATTTCCATCCCTACCGCAGAAGTTAACCCAGAAAATAATGTGTTGATAGGTAAACTAGGTATTCATTAATGAATAGAGAATGTACTTATTTATTCTAGTTCTTCAAATTCTTTTATATCTCATATGTTTAGTAGAAAAATCCCAAAACAACCACAAATCATGGAAGTAAAGATGTCGGTGAGAACAGAAAATGGGAAAATCATTGCATCCAATGAATATAACTCCTCCCCTGTCACAATTTATGGTTTTAACTTCCTAGAGAACCTCTTAATACTCCCTTTGGTGGAATTTGATGCAATTCTTTGCATGGATTGTCTTTCCCCATACAGAGCCAACATAAATTTCTGTGAGATGGAAATCACTCTCCATATGGTGAATCGACCCTCGATTTTATAAAATTGCATGATGGAGGATGATTCTTCTTTAGAACCATCATCTCAAGGGTGGATATTAATTCCATATGAGAACATGTTTCTTGATCACATGATTGAGTCTAAAGATGAAACCATCCTTGAAGACATGCCTATTGTGGGGGAATTCTTTGAAGTGTTTCCCGAGGAATTGTATGGTATTTCTCCTAGAAGAGATGTTGAATTCTCAATTGATCATATACCTAGGGTGTTTCCAATATACATGACTCCATATATAATTGATGTTGTGGAGCTTTAGGAGTTATAGAAACAACTATAGGAGAATTTAGATAAAGGGTTTATACGCCCAAGTGCTTCACCATGGGGTGCACCAGTCCTCATCCTTAAGAAGAAGGATGGGTAAATGTGCCTTTTCATTGATTATCATGAGATCAAAAAAATCATGATAAAGAATAAGTATCCACTGCCATGAATTGATTACTTGTTCGATCAGCTATGTGGAGCACAATACTTCTCTATGTTTGATTTTTGGTTGGGATATTACTGAGTAAGGGTGAAGAAGGAGGATATCCCCAATAAAATTTTCATAAAATACACTAGCACTATGAACTCATAGTAATTTCTTTTTGGACTAAAAAATGCTCCATCAATCTTATTGGACTTTATGAATAGTTTCTTTAGATATTACCTCAACAAATATTTGGTAGTATTTATAGACGATATTCTAATATACTCCAAAACCAAGGAGGAGCAGGAGGAGCATCTAAGCACTGTACTAGAGACCTTGTGAAAGGAGAAGATCTTTGTAAAGTACAACAAGTGTAATTTATGGTTAAAGTAAGTCTCATTCTTGGGTCATATCATCACAATCAATGGGATATCTATGGATCACTCCAAGATATCTTCAATCGAGGG
The DNA here is from genome assembly GCA_963277665.1 of Viscum album. Taxonomy (NCBI): domain Eukaryota; kingdom Viridiplantae; phylum Streptophyta; class Magnoliopsida; order Santalales; family Viscaceae; genus Viscum; species Viscum album. The sequence continues at coordinate 620,637,201 of OY728128.1, forward strand.
ATGGTCGAGGACAACATTAGGGACATATATTTATAGCTTCCTGGGGTTATCTGGATATTATCGCCAATTTGTGAGAAATTTCTCATGATTGACCAACCCTCTTACCAAGCTAACTAGGAAGGTATTAAAGTTTTATTAGAGTGACAAATGCAAAGATAGCTTCAAGGAGTTTAAAATAAGGCTTATCACTTCACCATTTCTCACACTACCCACTAGTGGATAACTTTTTGTGGTATTCAGTGATTCTTCGAAGAAGGACATGGGTTGTTTGTTAATGCAAAATGAAAAATTCATTTCCTATGATTTATGTAAATTAAAATTTCATTAACAAAAATATCCAACACATGATCTAGATTTGGATGAAGTAACCTTCTCTTCAAAAATTTGGTTCCATTACCTCTTTGGGGAAAAGTTTCAAATATATATGGATCACAAAAGCCACAAATATATATTCACATAGAAAGAGCTGAAAATGCACCAATGAATTTGGTTAGAGCTGATCAAAGACTATGACTACTCAATCCATTAGCACCCCGTGTAAGTGAACAAGGTGTTAGATTCCCTATATAGAAAGGAAATATCAATTCTATCATTGATGAGAATTGAAAAGGATATAATCTTCTTAGATTTGGTGAATATGGACATGGGAATCATAAATAAGGGAACACCATAAATCCTATTACAAATGATTCCTCAACCGTCTCTTTTGGAAAAGATAAAGGATTATTAGATGGATGATTTGGAAATTCAGATGAAAGAGGAAACTATCAGAAAAGGGAAATCCTCAGAGTTAATTGTTAATGAAGAAGGAATTTTGAGATTTGGGTCACCACTATGCGTTCGATCAAATAAAGAGTTAAATAAAGAACTTTTTTATGATGTACATTGTTCCAATTTCTCCATTCACCTAGGAAACAAAAAAGATGTATCAAGATCTTGGAGATTATTATTGGTGGGATAACATAAAGAAGGAGATCACTGAGTATAGATCACTGTTCTTGGTATGTCAGTAGGTGAAGGCTGAGAGGCAGAAGTATAAGGATATGATGAAACTATTACCCATACCAACATGGGAATGGGCGAACATCAGCAAGGACTTTGTTACTGGACTTCTAAGAACCTTCAAAGGTAACGATGCTATCTGGGTTGTTATGGATCTTCTTACAAAGACTACACACTTCATTGAAATTCAAGGGGATTTATCATTAGATAAAATTTCACGGATATATATCAGAGAAGTGGTATGAATTCATAGAGAACCACTATATATTTTATCCAATCAAGATCCAAGATTCAACTCTATGTTCTGGAAGAGTCTTCAACATGATATTAATACTCAGTAGATCATCAGTACGACTTACCATCCTCAAAATGATGACCAATGTGAGCGGACTATCCAAAAACATGTGGAAATTTTGAGAGAATGATCAATGGAATTAAAATAAGGATGGGATCAACATATTCCTCTGGTTGAGTTCTCATGCAATAACAGTTTCTAATCAAGAATCCAAATGGATCCTTATATAACCCTTTAGGGGAAGAGGTGCATAACACCGACATGTTGGGATGAAGTTGGGGTGAGAAAAATATTAGGTATAGAATTGGTCAAGAAAATGGTGGAGAAGGTTAAGACCACCCAACAACACATTAAAGATGCTTAGAGTCAACAAAAGAGCTATGCTGATAATTGTCTATGAGACCTAGATTTTAATGTTGGAGACATGGTATTCCTATGCATATCACCATGGAATAGAGTTATGAGATTTAGTAATAAGGTAAATCTTAGTCCAAGGTACATCAACCCTTTTGAGATCCTTGATTTCATTGGAGAAGTGGCCTATCAACTAGAACTCCCACAAAAAAATCTCAAGTATATGATGTATTCCATGTAGCACTCTTGAGGAAGTACATACCTGAACCATTTCATGTACTCATTCCAGAGGTGGTACCATTAGAGAATTACCTCTCCCATGAAGAGAAGTCAGGGATGATCTTTGATCGTAGGGAAAAATTTATATGAAATAATACAATGCCCCTTGTCAAGGTGTTGTGGAGAAACCAATAGTTTGAAAAAGCAACATGTGAATCAGAGGAATTGATTAAGTATAGCTTCCTACATCTATTTTAGTGTGGGAAAAGGAAATTCTAGGGAGAAATTTCTAAAGGGGGGGGGGAATATTATAATGACCAAAACTTTTATTAATGAAAATTCATCTTCATATAATTAAATGTATTATTATGTAAAATGGTTATATAACATATGAAATTCATTGGTATTATGTTTTTGTATTTTAAAATATTGTTAAGAGTTGTTACTATTTCTAATATTGTCTTTGAACAGTGACCACATGATTAGTATAAATATAGGGCTTTAACAAATCCAATTTACTCAGACAAAGGAAGCGATGACCCCATCTAGTAGAATTGCTTCATACAAAGCCCATTTTTCGGAGCTCGGAAAGAAGGTAGAATCACTAGGCTTCACTCCTAACCAAGACCATATCGAGTTTCAACACTTTAATCTTGAATGGAACCACCTACGGGAGATGTGGAAGTTAATAGAGATTACCTCCCGAGCGATATTATCTGAGCCACCCCAAGTGTCTGTCATAATCACATACCTTAACCTTAGGTCTTATGATTGTTTTATAAGGGGTTATGTAACTAGACCCTAGATCTGTTAATATGTGCATTATTTTTTAATATAATAAATAATATACATTGATTTTTTATAGTTACTTTGAAAATAGTTTTTAAAGAAAAAATAGAATTTTTAGTTAATATTCAATTAAGAAATATATTTTGATGAATTAATGGATTTTTTAATTACATAATACTTTAATAAAATATTATTACTAAATTAATTTTTATTAAATATAAATGATCATATAATTTTTATGAATACAAATTTAATTTTTATTAAGGTTTTAAAGTTGTTTTGGTCAAAACCCATGAATTTTCGATAAATGTCAGTTTTTAATTTTAAAAGTTAGAATTCAAATATTTATAAAATTATTTATATGATGTGAATACTATTTCTTTAATTAGGGCATTGAAATTATCTAAAGTTTATTTTTTCATAATTTTCTAAGATAGTCAAATTTTTGAGTAAAAATTAAATACCGTTTAAAAATATAATGTGTTTTATGACATAATAATGAAGAAATAGTGATATGATAAAATAATCTAAATGGTATTATCAGAAAATATATGTTTTACCTTTAAAATATTTGAATTTTAGGTTTGTTTGATTTATTTTACAAATCCTTAGTGGACCCTCCAAGACTTATAAAACATTTTATCATTTTAAAATGATTTCCTTGAGAGTTTGACTCGTCTCCACATTAGCAAGCCTAATATTTTAATAAGTTTGGAAATTTTACTTATAAAATAATTTTTTCCACTCAAATTTGGAAATAACGATGGGATGGTTTTTGTTTTTGATTAGTTTAATGTGTGGTGTCCAAAACCTAAATAATAATATATTTCCTCTACTTTACTATATAAACCCACTAAATCTTCCATTTCAATTCACTCCATCCATTTGGAGCATGGAAAACCCCTTCACTTATATATATAATCCTCCCAAGGTGCTCTAAGATTCCAAGAAGCCCCTATCAAGCCTTTCCCAAGCCATTGGGATCACACTTCCATGTAATGGATTTCATCCTCTCTAATTTTTTGTCCATGTTTCTTTATATTGATATACACATGTCTTTTCAATTACAAATGTTGGGGTATGATTTCACACCCCACTTATACTTCCATCCATATGTTTGAATGCTGATATACCCATTTCTCTCTCATAAATTCCTCCCATGTACACCTCTTACCATGCCAAAATTCCATAATGGATTTCCTCCTTTCTCATTTTTATCAAAATTTTATTATGTTGTAATACCATTTTTTAAAAATAAAACTGTTGGGGTTTGATTTATAACCTCCCCCATACTTCCATACTTATGTTTTAATGATGATATACCTCTTTATCTCTCATTAATTCCTCCCATATACACATGTTAACATGTTAAAATTCCATAAGGAATTTCTCTCTTCTCATTTACATTCAAGCAATTATTTTGTATTATAAATCGAAATTACATTACAAATGTTGGGAAATTTATCTATATAACCCCCTTAATTTAAATTTCATGTACATATGATGATAAAACCCTTTCAATTTATTTAACCATTTTTATTAATTCTTATGTCACACGGTTTTGCTTCCAAAATTGCACCGTGATTTTCCAAGACGAAGTCATTGTGTAGTAAATACCTTTCACATTTCTCTATCAACTGTATTCACCATTATGCACATTTACAAATTGATTATAGAGTATAATGTATTAATTCAACATTCCTTTATCATGGAATAAATTATTATTTTTAATTAATCCATGTAATATGATCCATGTGGCACACTTATGCATGAAATGAAATGATTAAGAAGGGTGTGTCCTGATAGCGCTCCAATTTATTAGGTAAAGAATAATATCATGATACGTCATGTGCATTGAGTTTTTACTCATGTAAATTCAATTGAAACAAGGGTTTACTCATTCTAAATGTTTAATTAACCTTGGATCATGATAATATCATGTTATAAGTTGTTTCCACAATTCCAAGTTTTGATAATCATGCTATATCATGCCATTATGTTTGTGTTTCTATTATGCTCCATCGATATTTATATTGCCTAATATGTACTGTATTCTTCATCTTATGCATTGTTTACTCCCTAATGGGGCATTATATCTCACCTTTTTATTATTCATGTCCTCGGGTTATCCAATGCAATGCTAAGTACGAGGAATGTTGTGGTCATGTTAAAGAAGTTTTCAATAAAGATGTGTTCATCATGTTTTAAGTTGTTATGTAATTTTTCTAATCCCCAAAGTCGCTATACCTCTATATATTCTATGTTGTATCAAGTGAAAATTTTATTTAATAAATTATGTTTAAGTGGGAAATAAAGATCTGGGTTTTCATATGATACATGTGTGGAAGTGAGAGGGTATGCGGCTTTTTATAGTAGAGGACGAGTGGCACATTTGTAAAAAAAATTAAAAAGGGAAACCCCAAACACATTTTATTATTTTTTGGGGATACGATAATTTAAAAAGGTAGAAAAAAGGAAAAATATTATCTATATATTTCGATACAATGTATTTTTGATAAGTTTCTATTTCTTATTCGGCTATACGTTTAGGGTTTAGTTCGTTGTTAAGCTTAATTTCACCTTAATCGTCGTAATTAGTTTTAATTACCTTCACTAATATTTTTTTTCAAAAAATAATTATATATTATTATAATGTATTAATTATGATGATTCAAAATATGTAATAAATTTATCCAAATTCAAATTACATAAGTGGCTAAAATTAATTTTATTTCAATCCTGCAGACGGGATGACAAAGCATGTTTTTAAAGTAAAAACATTCAAAATTTTCTAGGTTTTTATAACCAATTTCAATGTGAAATTGATTCTAATGACCTAAATTGGATAAATTGAAAAATATCATTAAATTAAAAATTAAAGTAAATTAAAAATATAATATATCCTTATTAGGAAATTTGATGAAAAAGTGAATTTGAGCTTAGTTTCATTATTTTCACAATTCATTAGAAAAATGATGTTTTTTAGAAAAATATCAAAACATCACCCTAAAATGTTTTTTATTTTTACCTTTAAAAAATTTATTTTATATTGAAATATTAAATATATAAAAGGTACCAAAATTGGTTTAAAATTTCTTTTCCCTTAAAAGGGGTTAAAAATGCCTTAATAAAAATATAGGTTTTTAAGAAACAAATTGGTTTTGTTCATATCTTATGTATATAAAGTCAAATAGATGAATATATAAAATGATTTATTGAATATATAAAATATATATTACATTAATATAAATCACTAACTATAATTAATTTAATTTATTTGGGTAAAATTTCATTGTGACTGTAAAAATAATAATATTTTCTATTATATTCAATCAATTTTCATATTCATTTCTAATTTATTTTTAAACTATGAATTCATATTATATTTTTGTAACTCATATATTTTCATAAATTATGTAATAATATTAGTAATAAATAATTTAAAGTATATTTTATACCTTATTATATTCAATAATAACATTTTAATAATACATTATTGTTCGGTAAAACTTGTTCATTCATGTTACGTAGGCCCTCGAGGGAAGCGATTGGTACATGTAACACAATATTACCTTGGTGTTAGGTGTAGAGAAAGGTAAAATTTATGTTTCATTTAGTTCATGATTAAATTGTATTTTCATATAACGCAATCCAAACATAGTGCTTTAATAAAAAATAAACTATTTCTAGTTATACGTGAAGGGAAAAATAACAAAAAGATTAAATTCATTTGAAAAAAGAAATTTCTCAAAATATGGAGGTGTTAAATACACACAACCCATGTACTATTTTTTTTGTTATATGGTATGATGATGTTATAATTATTAATAGTATTATAAATTTTTTCATTAAATTCATCTTAGAAAAATCACAACCAAAATTAATAAAATAAATAAAATAATGAAACCCGCTAGATAGTAGTGAACTTACATGATACCATTGGATTGTTATTCTATAATCTTTAAATTATTTTAACAATGGAGTCCATGAGTACCAGATATATTAATTTATAATTAAATGATGATCAATGAGTAATTATATTGGATATTTCTTGTAACACTTCCTGTTCAGTATACATATCATGAAATATAAATTCACTATTTAATTTCTCATATCTTGTATATAAGTTCTCCATCATATAACCATATACATTATATAGGTATTATATATCCCCAATAAATAATATTAACATAAACTAAAACATATCCATAAAATAGATAAAATAATTCAAACTAATAATAATGATAATTATCACCACAAATATAATTTGAGAATAAAAAAATAGTTTCTGAATAATATAGAGTAAAAGATAATTTTTTAGATTTTGTAAAACAATTTATATCCATAATTTGAATAGTCTAAAATTGTTCTATAATAAAAAATCTATAATATTCTAATAATTTCATATAATAGTTTCTATCACTAATATTCAAAAAAATTAAACTAAATAAAACAATCCCATATTATATTCAAATTTCCGGTATTGAATTATTTTTAACGATAAGTGCATAATTAGTCCTTAAACATATATAGACTAAATGAAATTACATTTATTTGGTTAGATATAAAGTCCATAAAATATTAATGTATTTAAATTTTATATTTATATATTTTTTCCAAAAAAAATATTCTTTAGAAATCCTATTACAATCTCAGTTGAAATATTCCTTAAAATTCATTATACATTAATACACAAGATTCAGTCAATTTCTAGAGTATCTAAATATCAAATTAGTAATTCCCTGACCCTAGTTACCCATATTGGGTTCATTATTACATAACATTGGCATGATCACAAAATATCAAGTCTCGAAAGACCGATTAGTTTAGTAGACTTGGAAGTACTAGATACATTCATAAGGCTTACATTACATCATAAAATGGAAAACTACAACAACATTGTTTCCATAGACAACACTGAGATCCCATAGACTATCCCTGCAGGTCAGTCATAGTATAATTCTTTGCATCCTGGGAAAAATAAAACATAGAAAGGGGTGATCTCAGATGCTCAATAAGGATAACAATATAGCGGAAACTTTCATAAATAAGCATAAACATTTCAGGCAATGTATAAGACTAAAACAAAATCCTTTTAAACTTGAACTTCAGCATAATATGGAAAATATAAAAAATAAAATAATTCCATTTACTTATTCACATGGATATTCTACTAGTTGAATAATCACATGCAATATCAATAGCCCCTTTCATAATGATGGAATGCATAATGCCAAACTTTCATAACCACATAGTCAAGGCCTTATACCAAGACTAGAAATAAGATTTTGTCAAGGCCTTGTTTCAAGACACTATTTTTCCTCATGAGACCTACCGATGCATCGAGGAGCTATAGCAGGCTCCACTTGTCACTTACTAATTCCAATACATTCCTCATATGAAAAGGTTTAAACATAACATAAACATTCGTATTAAAACTCACCTACAAAATGTCAATACTTTATCCATAAACCATGAATGGTATGAAATAACACATCCATAGAAAAATATAACAAAAAATCTTCAAAACAATATGTATGTTTTTTATCATAATAAGTCTACTTCAAACAAACTTAAAATCCATTAAAGGATGTTGACATAGATGAAATCAAAACCTTTTTAGGTAATATCTCTTTCTATTTTGAAATCATTTAAAGTCACATAATTATAAAATAAAACATTTATATTTGAAAATATTCTTATAATATTGTAAGGGAATCTTTGATGATGTTATAACGGATGAAAATAGTCGTACCTACCGTATAAGTTAAAAAAACATTCTTACCTTAATTTTGTCGAAAAGGTCATAAAGTACCATGTTTGGAAAACAACAGAAAGATTACTTTCAAAACATATAAGGTCAAATAATACTATAAATGACTTTAACCCATTTTCTAGTAAATCGTAAAAATGTTTTTAAATACATTTTTAAGAAGCATGGATGTGGATGACAAAGAGGTCCCAGTAGATAATTACGTATAAACAACCTCGGATAATGAAGAGATTGTGAAATTAACCCTTACCTTGTACTTTTCCTTGGTCAAGGGTAGGTTAAACTTCTATATAATGGTGAAATAATTGTTATTAAATTATACAATAATCATATACATTAATATGATATCATATATGATCTTTTAATATTTCTTTGTTAACAATATTTTAGTGTTATCATCATTTTGGGTGTTAACTGATTCGTTTTCCTTTATATGATTTGTTATGTAAGTATTGTTTGTTATGGATAGTATGTATCTTAATAATATTCAGAATTATATTAAGTCTTTAAATATTATTTTTAATCATCTAATTAAAATTAGTCGTGAATGGATGCGATGAGGAATGAATCTCATCGGGTTCGTGGAGACAGTAATCCGTACGTATGCATGAGCGACAATATCATTCTTTTGATATTAAAATAATATATAATTGGATGGTATATCATATATACAGAATAATTATCATGTTATATTTATTATTTACAACAATTATACATCATTATTATACCCATCAAAATAATAATGTATTTAATAACAATTACACCACGACATGGAGACGGTAAGTCGTACACACACACGTATGGTGACATGTCATTCAAAGGATGGATAGAATAATGAATATGCTTGTACCATATTTATAATAACATATCAGTTTATAGAATATACTGGATTTATTACTTTAGAATTGAAAATACAAAGAAAGAGGAAGTGGAAGAAGAAAGGAACTTGAAAGAGGTGATGAAATATTTACCTCTTCTTCGGGTTCTTCCTTTTAATTTGATAAAAAGGGATCCTTAGGTTGGCCTTCAGACTAAAGTAATGACTCTAGGATTAAAGGAGGATAGTTGAGAAGGTATTTGGGTAGGGTTTGACCAAGACAAATGGCTTTGAAGGAGTGAATTAGAGAGAAGGGGGAGTGCCCTTTATAAGAGGGGTGAGGGGCACCTTAGGAAAAGATAGAAATATTATTTTATAATAAAATAATTTTGGGTTTATAATGGCTCAAAAATGTATTATTTAAAGGATAAGGTGGGTATGGGTCGAAAAAAACTCCACCAATAGGTTTTGGACAGGTTTGGGTCGCTATATTAACCTTATCTTTTATATTTAACTCTTAGTTAAATAGTTTGACATTTACCATGTCTCTTTGTATTTTTATATTATATGGTTAATAAACATACTATATACATCCAAACGAACACCAAGTGGTTAATTAATGATACACCTATAATTACATAAGTATTTTTTCCTAGCCTTAGATTTTTAGGAATAGAATATCAATTAATAATATAATATTTGTTTTAAAAACTCTTTTATGTCAATTTTGACAATATTTGGTATTTTGTTTTTTTTAAATTCATAACAGCATTATTAAATTGAAAAAAAATTCATATATCCAACCCTAGTATGTCATATTAACCATAAAAAATAGTGTAATTCATAAAAAGTCTCAAATTACATTTATTTGGATATTTATAATATTAATTCTTTTAATCTTTCATTAATACGGTAATTAATGCATCATCATTGTGTCATAAATAAATTTAATTATTTAATGTCTAAAAAATATAAATAAAATACCATTATGTAGGAAATATATTCATATTTCTAATGAATATTTATAGTTGAATTTATCTTATGTGTATCCCAATATTAAAAATGGTTTATTTATTAAACATTGAATTTAACACTATTAACTCTTAATTGAATTAAATAATAATAAATGTCCTAATCTAATCCAAGTGGACCAAAAGGATCATATTTTATTCCTAAGGTTGTTTTTAGTCTAATAAAACTTATCCAATAGAATTATGATATGTGTTAGGGTAATAATAATATCATTTTTACCCTTAATTACCCTATTTACTTTTAACCGTGGTAAATAAAAGTAAAAAGTTTCTATACACAAAAATTTATTTTCATCTTATTGAACCACATTTTACTTACTGATTTAAAACGTGTTTCTTGGATTTTTGAGATTCAACTCACAGAAGAGGTAAAATTAAGTTTTATTTAAATTTTCAAAATGCTCCTAGGAGGTGGGTAAAAGACGGTAAAAAGTTCATTAAAATTTTTATATATCTAAAATTATTATAAACTGACTCCAAGGAATTACATTAAAATTATATAGGTATTATGTATCTATTTTTACCTAAAATAAATTTAAATAAAATAAATAATTATTTAATTAAAAATTTGTTTTGAAACTATAACTAAGTGTTTTCAACTATTCATCAAAAATTGAAAGTTTTTAGAAAAATACCAAAAATTCACCCTAAGCTAATTTTGATATTCTAAATCCAAAAATGAAGTCCATTTTGAAAGATATAATTTATAAAATTTCAAAAAGTGGTTATTACTATTCATAACGTTTAGTTTGATTGGTTGTGGTGTGTTAGAACTCGAAGTTGCGTACAACACACGCTACTGTTTTATTCACAGAGAAGCATACCATGGAAGCTTTGGGTGTTACACTCTCCCCTCCTAATAATTTCATCCTCAAAATTTCTAGAATATTACTGCATAAAAAGACTCGGGTTTTTCTTCATCATAAGTTCCTCGGGTTCCCACATTGCCTCTTTCATCTTATGGTTTCTCCATAAAACTTTTATTAGACGAGTCTTCCGGTTTCTCAAAACTTGTTCTCTTGTATCAAGAATCTTGACAGGCTCTTTGCAATAAGACAGATCAGGTTCCAGTTCCAATTCCTCATAGGTGAGTTCATGCGTTGGGTCATGCATGTATTTTCTCAACAGTGATACATAGAACACATCGTGAAATTTGGAGAGACTTGGCGGCTTTGCCAAATGGTAAGCTACAACCCCAATTCATTCTAGAATTTCAAAAGGTCTGATGTACATGGGACTCAATTTACCCTTATTAATGAAATTTATAACACCCTTCCATAGAGATACCTTCAAGAAAACATGATCTCCTACCTGAAATTCTAAATCCTTCCTTCAGTTATCAGCATAGCTCTTCTGTCTACCTTGAGCTTCCTTGATGTGGTTTTGGATTACCTTCATCTTTTCCATCATTTCCTCCACCAGTTATGGGCCTACGAGTTTCCTTTCACCAAAATCATCCCAACAGGTTGGTGTGCGACATCTCTTTCCATATAATGCTTCATATGGTGCCATCTGAATACTTGAATGGAAGCTATTGTTATAGGAAAATTCTACCGGAGGTAAATATTGATCCCACATACCTTGAAAGTCATGTGATCATGATATTAACATGTCTTCTAAGGTTTTAGTAGTCCGTTCTTATTTTCCATCAGTTTGGGGGAGTCAGGCAGTGCTCAAATGAAGTTCAGTATCCAAGGCTTTCTAAATACTTTTCCAGAATCGTGATGTAAAATGGGGATCACGATCAGAAAAAATCGATAAGGGTACTCCATAATGTCTTACAACTTCATTAATATATAGTCTTTCTAGACGTTCAAGTGGTAAATCTTCTCTTATATCAAGAAAATGTGATTATTTGGTAAAACGATCAACAATGACCCATATTGCATTGTTACTTCTAGGAGTCTTTGGTAGTCCCATGACAAAGTCCATCATAATATTATCCCATTTCCACTCAGGTATGGGAAGAGGTTTCATGAATCCTCCAAGATGTTGCCTTCTAGCTTTCACTTATTGAAAAACTATACATCTTGACACAAAATCAGCAATCTCCCTCTTCATGTTGTCCCACCAAAAATGTTCCTTCAAATCGCTATACATTTTGGTGCTCCCAGAGTGTATAGAGAAATTGGAACTATGAGCATCATCGAACAATTATCTTTTTAGATCAGGTATATCAGGAACACAAAGTCTCTTCCCAAATTTCAAATTTCAATATTCATATACTAAGTCACTCAATCTCCCATCATTCACAGCTTTAATCTTCTTTTGAAACTCCTCATCATCAACCTGACTACTCTTTATCCTTTCTAGTAAAGATGGTTTGGAATCCATTTGAAAAATAATTGATGTTTCACCTTCCATGGTTATTCCCATATCCATATTTACTAGATCCATGTATATAAGATCCTTTTAAACTCTTATCTTGTTCAAAACTCCATGATCTTTTTTGCTTAAAGAATCTGCCACCTTATTTTCCTTCCTCGGGTGGTAGTGTATCTGAAATCATAATCCTTGAGTAGTTCAAGCCATCTCTTTTTCCACATGTTGAGTTATTTTTGTGAGAAAATATACTTCAAAATCTTGTGATCAATATATATCTAACATTTTTCATCATAGAGACAGTGTCTTCAAATCTTCAAAGTAAATATTACAGCTACTAACTCAAGATCATGAGTATGATGGTTTTGATCATGAATTTTTAGCTGTCGGGATACATAGGAAATAACTCTATCATTATTCATAAGGACACAACCAAGTCCTTTCTTTGAAGCATCAGTATAAATAACAAACCCATCATTCCCTGATGGTAAATTCAAGATAGGTGCATCAACTAATCTTCTCATAAGTTCATCCAAACATTCTTCACACACTTTTGTCCAAAAAAATTTAACCCCTATTCATCTAAGATTTGTTAATGGGTTATCCAATCAGGAAAAATTCTAGACAAAACGTCGATAATAACCTGCTAAAACGATAAAACTGCGTACCTCAGTTATACTCGTCAGTGCTGGCGATTTTTGGATTTACTTGGTCGTAGAAGGATCAACAGATATTCCATCCTTGGAGACAATATGGCCATGAAAAGAAATATCCTGAAGCAAGAATTCACAGTTTCTAAACTTCCCATATAATTCATGTCTTTTAAGAGTCTTCAGGATAATGTGCAAGTGATTATCATGATCTTTGTAGATTTTGTAGATTACCAAGATATCATCAATAAATACCACTATAAATTCATCAATATATTCCTTGAAAACTCTATTCATTAGATCCATGAATACAGAGGGTGCATTAGTCAATAAAAAAGGCATTACTGTAAACTCTTAATTCTAGTACCTAGTTCAAAATGCTATTTTTGGAATGTCTTCCTTCTTCACACACAACTGATGATATCCATATCGAAGGTAAATCTTTGAAAAGAACTGCGATCCATGAAGTTGGTCGAATAAATCATCAATGTGAGGTAGGGGATACTGGTTCTTTATTATTATAGCATTGATCTCCCTGTAGTCAATGCACAAGCTCATAGATCCATCTTTATTCTTAACAAAAAGGACAGGGCCTCCCCATGAGGAAACACTAGGGTGAATAAATACCTTATTACTCAATTCCTTTATTTGTTTATTTAGTTCCACTAATTCCACAGTGGTCATTATATAAAGGGTCTTTGATATGGGCCTTGATCTAGGAATATAATCAATATAAAACTCAATTTATCATTCTGGAGGATGTCCAAGTAAATTTTCTGGAATCACATCAACATATTCTTTCACAATAGGTACATCCTCTATTTGAACATCCCTTTCCTCACACACAGTTATTTCATTATATTCCACCCCAATAATGGAATTTATTTGTGCTACTGAGGGTGGATCTATATAAGAATCAGGTGGTGATGATTCTCATCTAAAGATATGGTGTTCTTTATCATCATCATCAAAAAATGTAACCTATTTCTACTTACAATAAGTTTTCGCATCATGGTCCGAAAGCCAATACATACCGAGGATTATATAAAATTAAATCATAGTTATAATTATGAGATCAACAGATAAAGAACATTTATATGCCATAATGGGTACTGATTCACAAAATGTTGTTGCAATGATACTTACCTTAGGAGTTTTGAATGAAAACTCCCTTGTTAAATAAAATTGGAAATATTTAATTTTCTTAGAAAACTGGGAAGATATGAAACAATGCGATGATCCAGAATCAAATAATTCATTTCCTAAACTTGAGGAAACCATTAAATTACCTTCCACCATGTCTTTCGGAGATTCAAGCTTAACAGTAGTGATAGCATAATCTTGGCCTTGATCCCTTGGCCTTTTTTGAGGTAAGTTCCTATAACACTTAGTATGTTCATTCGTATAATTCCCCCTTCCCTAAAATTGTATAATCTAACATCAATAGCATCTTTCTTCCCCTTGAAATCATGATCTTGGTGGCCTTTTTCACCACACTTGTAACAGACTCCCATTCCCTTCAGGAAAGTACCGGGGTGTTTCTTACCAAATTTACTGTAGGATGGATATTCAACTTTTCCCTTATTCCCCTTATTTCCATTTCTAGAGTGTTCAGAAGATATCTTCTTCTCTTTCTTTGCTTTAGATTCGTAAGACTTAGAGAATTCTTTTTCTGTCTTGATAGCACATGATACAATATCTTCATACAATGAGAAGGATTGTGAGACTAATTCTCGATGGATAAATAGTTTTAAACCATCAAATAAATGATCGATATTACTTCTTGGGTTATTTATATAATCTGCAACATGCCTCACTAACCTTGTAAAGTTAGCCTCATACTTTGCAACATTCTCATCCTCCTTTTGCCTCAAACTCAGAAATTGACTTTCCATATCTGCTCGATGGTCATAAGGAAAGTATTTTTCTAAGAAAATCTCATTAAACTCCCTCCATTACATATTTGATACTTCATCATCTTCCTTGGTGTTTTGAATCAATGACCACCATTGACCAGCATCTCCAGTGAGGCGGTAAACTGCCATGACAACTTTTTCCCTTTCACTACCCCAAGGCGTGGAATATTTTCTCTAATTACTTTATCCATTTCTCAGCTACTAATGGATTTTTACCCCCATTTAATGTTGGTTGTTGTGGCCTCATGAAGCGATCTAACGTTGATCCTCCACGATGTGGATCAAGGTGCTCCATATGGGCAAGGTTATTATTCATAACCTGAGTGAGTTGTCCCAGTATAGTGATTAGCTGATCAGCACTAGTTGCATCACCAGCTCCACTATAATTATCTTGAGTAGGAGGGAAATCTCTACATGGAGTGTGTGCATTAATATGGTTTCCATTCCTTCCACTAGGTTCCATTTCTAAACAATGGAATAAACTAGATTAGTTTACGAATCAAAATACATAATTCCAAACACTTAAAACACTTAACATAAATTGAAAAGTTTATGGATATAATCTATAATCATAAAAATGTTTTCCTTG
Organism: Viscum album; assembly: GCA_963277665.1. Lineage (NCBI taxonomy): Eukaryota > Viridiplantae > Streptophyta > Magnoliopsida > Santalales > Viscaceae > Viscum > Viscum album. The sequence goes on from OY728128.1 coordinate 620,652,958, forward strand.
AGGAATTATATACTCATAAACTCTTCATAATGGTTTGTAAATAAAATGAGAATTATCCTAAGCATATCCCCCGGGAGTGTCGTAACCAAGAGTGCAGCAATTCCTATTGTCGTGCACCAGTTCCCGTTCGAGTCTAGCTCAAAGCGCTGTTTTTGGGTTTTACCCCTAGGTACATCTATGCCAGAGCTTCCTCTACCTTCTCATATCCATAAAATGATGTATTTCTTATAAAACTCACAAAATCTTCACAATACCAAAATTCTAGGAAGTTCTTCTATACTAATCCTCAAATTCTATCTTAGGGCTATGTGCTCTAAACAGAGTTTATCTAAATCTAGTTTCCATGGTTTGTACTAAACTTCCTATGATACCAATAATAATATCCCGAACCTAGTTATCCAGAGTTAGTGTATTAATACATAACATTGGAATTATCAGAAAATATCAAGTCTCTAAAGATCGATTAGTTTAGTAGCCTTAGAAGTACTAGATACATTCATAAGGTTTACATCATAAAATGGAAAACTACAACAAAATTGTTTCCATAGACACCACTGAGATCCCATAGACTATCCCAACAGGTCATTCATAATATACTTCTTCGCATCCTGGAAAAAATAAAACATAGAAAGGGGTGAGCTCAGATGCTCTGTAAGGATAACAATATAGCAGAAACTTTTATAAATAAGCATAAACATTTAAGGAAATGTATAAGACTAAAACAAAAGCCTTTTAAACTTGAAATTAATCATAATATGGAAAATATAGAAATCAAATAATGCCATTTACTTATTCACATGGATATTCTACTAGTCTAATAATCACATGCTATATAAATAGAAACTTTCATAATGATGGAATGCATAATTACAAACTTTCATAACCACATAGTCAAAGCCTTGTGCCAAGACTACAAATAATATTTTGTAAATTCCTTGTTCCAAGACACTATTTTGTCTCATGAGACCTACTGATGCATCAAGGAGCTATAGTGGGCTCCACCTATCACTTACTAAGTCTAATGCATTCCTCATTTGAAAAGGTTTAAACATAACATAAACATTCAAATTAAAACTGACATATGAAATGTCAATACTTTATCCATAAACCATGAATGGTATGAAATAACACATCCACAATAAAACATATCACAAAACCTTCAATACAATATGGATGTTTTGTATCATAATAAATCAACTTCAAACAAACTTAAAATTCATCAAAGGATGTTTACATAGATGAAATCAAAACTTTTTTCGAGAAATCTCTCTTTCTATTTTGAAATAATTTAAAAGTCATGTAATTATAAAAGAAAACATTTATATTTGAAAATATTCTTATAATATTTTAAGGAAATATTCGACGATATTATAATGGCGAAAAATAGCCGCACCCACCTTATAAGTTAAAAAAACATTCTTACCTTAATTTTTTCAAAATGGTCGTAAAATACCTTGTTTTGGAAAATGACGGAGAGATTACTTTCAAAACATATAAGGTCAAATAATGGTATAAATGAAATTAACCCATTATCTAGTAAATAGTAAAAATGTTTTGAAATACATTTTTAAGAAGCATGGATGTGGATGATAAAGAGGTCCTAGTAGATAATTACGTATAAACAACCTCGTATAATGAATAGATTGTGAAATTAACCCTTACCTTTTACTTTTCCTTGGTCGAGGGTAGGTTAAAATATATTATATTGGTGAAATAATTTTTATTAAATTATATAGTAATCATATACATTAATATGATATCATATATGATATTTTAATATTTCTTTGTTAACAATATTTTAGTATTATCGTTGTTTCGGGTGTTAACTGATTCATTTTCCTTTATATGATTTGTTACTAAAGTATTGTTTGTTTTGAATAGGATGTATCTTATTCATATTCAGAATGATATTAAGTATTTAAACCTTATTTTTAATCATCAAATTATAATTATTCTTGAATGGATACGATGGGGAATGAATCTCATCGCGTTCGTGGAGACGGTAATCCGTACGTACGCACGAGCGACAATATCATTCTTTTGATATTAAAATAATATATAATTGTATGGTATATAATATATAAAAAATAATTATAATGTTAAATTTATTATTTACATCAATTAAACATCATTATTATACCCATCCAAATAATAATGAATTGAATAACAATTACACCATGACGTGGAGACGGTAAGCCGTACGTACGCAGGTATGGTGACATGTCATTCAATGGATTGACAGAATAATGAATATGGTTGTACCATATTTATAATAACATCACAATATATATATAAGATACTGGAGTTATTATTTTATAATGGAAACAACAGAGAAAGAGGAAGTGGAAGAAGAAATGAACTTGAAAGAGGTGATTAAAATATGTACCTCTTCTTTGGGTTCTTCCATTTGATTTGATCAAAAGGGCTCCATAGGTTGGATTTATGACTAATGGAATGACTCTAAAATTAAGGGAGAACATTTTAGAGGGTATTTGGGCAGGGGTTGGCCAAGAAAAATGGCATTGAAGGTGTGAATTAGAGAGAAGGAGGAGTGCCCTTTTATAAGAGGGGTGAGGGGAACCTTAGGAAAAGCTAGAAATATAATTTTATATTAAAATAATTTTTGTTTTATAATGGCTCTAAAATGGATTATTTAAAGGATAATGTGGGTATGGGTCTAAAAAAACTCAACCAATAGGTTTTAGATAGGTTTGGGTCACTATATTGACCTTATATTTTAGATTTAACTCTTAGTTAAATAGTTTGACATTTACCATGTCTCTTTGTATTTTTATATTATATGGTTAATAAACATACTATATACTTCCAAGCGAACAAAAAGTGGTTAATTAATGATACACCTATCATTATATATGTCTTTTGGCAGAACCTTATATTTTTAGGAATAGAATAGCAATTAATAATATAATATTTGTTTTAAAAACTCTTTTATTTCAATTTTGACACTATTTTGTATTTTGTTTTTTCTAAATTTATAACAGCATTATTACTTTGAAAAAGTTTTATATAACCAACCCTAATATGTCATAATAACCAATAAAATTAGTGGAATTCATAAAAAGTCTCAAATTGAATTTATTTGGATATTTATAATATCAATTATTTTAATCTTTCATTAATATGGTAATTACTGCATATCATTGTGTCATTAATAAATTTAATTATTTAATATCTAAAAAATATAAATAAAATACAATTACGTTGGAAATCTTATTATATTTTTAAGGAATATTTATAGTCAAATTTATCTTATGTGTAACACTGTATTAAAATTTTTTTAGTGATTAAACATTGAATTTAACACTTTTAACTCTTCTTTGAATTAAATAATAATAAATGTACTAATCCAAGTGGACCTAAAGGATCATATTTTATTACTAAGGTTGTTTTTGGTCGAATTAAACTTATTCAATAGAATAAGGACAAGTGTTAGGGTAATAATAATATCATTTTTACCCTTAACTACCCTATTTACTTTTAACTATGGTAAATAAAAGTAAAACGTTACTATTCACTAAAAAATATTTTCATCTTATTGAACCAAATTTTACTTAATGATATCAACCGTTTCTCTCGTATTTTTTAAATTCAACTCATTTAAGTAGTAAAATTAAGTTTTATGTAAATTTTCAAATGCTCCTAGGAGGTGGGTAAGAGACGGTAAAAAGTTCATTAAAATATTTATATATCTAAAATTATTATAAACTGACTCCAATGAGTTACATTGAACCTATATAGGTATTATGTATCTATTTTTACCTAAAATAAATTTAAATAAAATAAATAGTTATTTAAATAAAAATTCAGATTTAAATAACAACTCTGTGTTTTTCACTATTCATCAAAAATTGAAATTTTTCAGAAAAATACCAAAAATTCACCCTAAGCTAATTTCGATATTCCGAATCCAAAAATGAAGTCCATTTTGAAAGATAAAATTTATAAAATTTAAAAAAGTGGGTATTACTATTCATAACGGCTAGTTTGATTGGTTGTGGTGTGTTAGAACTCGAAGTTGCGTACAACACACGCTACTGTATTATTCAAAGAGAAGCATACAATGGAAGCTTAAGGTGTTACAAAATTTAACTTCTTCTTCAGTTTTATTATATATAGATAGTTACCTAAGATTTATAATATATCAACGAACCACTCAATATGACACATGTAACTGAATATATAATTTAAATCTATATTAAAATTTATTCCAAAAGAAAAAAATATAATTATAGAAACGTGATTTCACTTCAAAAAATTTCAAACATACAAACAATTAATTAATATTTCTTTTTAGTTAAAGTAAATTTCAATAATTTTATTTTTTAACCATCACAATAAGAGTAGTTCAATTTCTAGTTCTGCAAATCATGTTATTATAAAAATGATGAAAACTAATAAAACGTTCAATTATTAACATAGAAGGAAATATAAAGTAAAAAATAAAAAACATTCCATCAAAATATTATTGAATCATTATGGATTAAAAAAATAACAACTATATTACTAAAGAATAATATACAAATAAATGAATGAATATTATAAAAAACGAATAAGAAATAATAATTAATATTATAAAAAAACAATAAATAAATAAAAATTAATTAATAAATTACATAATAGATAAATAATTTATAGAATTATAATTATCAAAACACTACTAAGGAAATTTCTTTGAGGATCCAAGTCAATAATCTCCAACATTTTTATTATTACAAAACATAATGAAAATTCCAAAAAATTCTCCCCATATTTGAAATTGATCAAAAAAATTAAATATTTAAAACCAAATATCATTACAAAACATTTCCCCCTATTTTAGAAATTAAAGAAAAAATATTTTTCAAAAAGAAATTCTTCAAAAAATTACATTTCTCCTAATAATTTAATAAAATCCAACATACATTCTAAATAATATTTTTCCAAAATTTATTATCTCCCTTAAAATGAGAAAATATGTAAATATTGTAAAAAAAATTCATAAACAATTGTGGAAAATTTTATATTATCTCCCATAAAAATCACAAATTATTGAAAATAGAAAAATAAACTATAAATACAAAATAATAAATATTCTCATAAATTAAAAAAATATAAAAAGTTTTTAAAATATATATATCCCCATTAATTAATTCTTTTCATCCAAATTAAATATATATATATATATAAGTGATTTTTAATTGTAAATTCTCAACCACAATTAAACAAAAACGTTATAAATGGATAATAAAAAATTGTTAATAATATCAAAATAAAAAAATGAAGATGTCCAAAAAAATTAAATTACATGAAATATCAACAATAATGTAAACACAAAATTAACTCAGGATATCATACCAAACAATATGAATATAAAGGGTATACATATTGGTCATAAAATAATAAAGATACGTTGTTGGGAATCTAGACCAGATTTGGTCTAATAGAATTTAGAAAATAATTCTTAGGAACCTTTTCATTTTATGTGTTATTCCTATTAACTCTAAAATTAGATCTATTATTAAATTTCATTGTACGATCATGTTATTGAAAAAAAATTAACGAACATTCATTAACATAATGACCAAATAATCCACATTTAAATCCTATAAATAATAATATACCTTTACTTGAAATTTTCAAAAATATATTTATATAATTAATCATCTATCTAAACGATGAAAATTGTTATTATTTTTTGATTTAGTCATATTTTTTAATCTCATAAATTCATCTAAAATTTGACATCCAACTGTAAATTTAGATGACATTTCCATAGAATTTTCAACTTCCATCATAATATTTATATTTTATTTTATAGTAATATCAAAATCATCAAGAAATATATATTTAATAAATTTTATAGAGTTTCTCAAACAATAATTCCAAATTACAAGTATATATAAATTAATTTCAATAATCCTTAATTCTTTATTTTCTTTAACAAATTTAGAAATATAATATTTCCACATTAATTTTTCCTAAGTTCAGCCTTTCCTTTATTTTGTAACTTTCTTTTAATACATATTCATCTTATCATAGTTTTTAGTAATATTTGAAATTTCCTCTTAATATACATCATGTAGTATAGTCAACTTTTTATCTTTAGTATTATAATCATCATAAATAGAAGTAAATTAAGAATCATAATAATAATGTCTATTTTTATTCATTTAACCATAAAATATATATTTCTATAATTCATATCAGATTCTCCAAAATAAATTAATATATATGTGTGAGGTGGTGATTAGGTAATATTATAGTATTTTATAACTAAATTAATATTACATATTTTGATTTCAGTTATAGATTCCTCACTAGAGTCTGATTCTTCATTGCAACTCGAATGTCTGAAAAATTATTTCTTCAATTAATCTAGTCATTATTATCTTATACTATTTGATTGATCAATCTAAAACACTCATATTTTTTATGTATATTTTTCATTCATTTATCAAACATAATAGAATATTTAAATTTCATTACATTTCTCTTTTAATACATCATGTATCCCTTACTTATCCCTATTTTTGTTTTAGTGGCATGCTTTTCCATTATGATTACTTAAATTCATTTCAAAAAAAGATTTAGAAAATAATTATTCCATAATCTAGAAGAACCTTAGGTATAAATAATAGAGTAATATGGTACATATTTAGATATAAAATCAAATCACATTCATTTATCAGGATGTTTATTTCCATTATTCTACAATTCAAGATGATATTGCACTAAGGAAACAACCAACCCATCTATAGTGTACACAAAAAAATTACTTCATTCATTAATAGAAAATTTTTATGAATTATATTTATTTTGTGATGGTTCAATCAACACTTATTTATACATATTTTCTCTATGTGTAGTCGAATTATTCACAATCCTTATGAATTTGTTATATATCTCAATAAAACATTCATAATATGTCTTTATAAATTTCCAAAATTTATCACTATGAATTATAGGCTTAGTTCAATAAATTTTTTAGTTCCTTTAAGAGTAAATTTTAAAGCTCTCCAAATTTCAAAATTAGTTTTTCATGTAGTGGAATTGAAATTAAATTCATTACATTATTTTTGAAGACATATTTTATAGAAATAGTATCATCAATTATTTAAATATCAAAAACATGTAAATAATAAGGAAAATCCTTGATGAACCGTTTTTAAATATATTTAGTCATTTAAAAAATAACAACTTTCAATTATTATAATATCCATAATCAGTACCATTCAAATAAAGTGGAATGGAAAGTTTAAAATGTTTATCCTTTGGACTTGCCATCACTGAAAAATGACTTTCACGGATTCTTGTTAAGGAAATAGATACATGTTCAATTAAAAAATAATAATTAAAATAAATATGAATAAAAATATAAAAAAATATGTCCAAAATTTTATAGAATCTAACACTAATTGTGGTATTATGAAATATAGTGAGACTTAAGCTAACAATTCCTTACAAGGCCAAGATCTAACATAAATTGTTAGGTCTTAATTATATATTATATATTTATACTCATTTTATGAATATTAGTTAATTTTTCAGTCAAAAGGAATAAGCTTTATATCTAACCAAATTGGGTTTTTATGTTATACACGGTTTTATTTAAAATAATTATTTCAAAATAATAAAATTTTAATTTTAAAAACATAACTGCAATTTTGAATTCATAGTTTAAAAATTACATTAGGATTTTTTTTGAGAATTTTATGAAAAGTATTAATTTTCAATGAATAATGAATAATACTGATTTTTATATAAAACACTTTTATTTTGGACTATTTAAAATGTGAAATTATATTTTTAATTATTTTTAAAGTAGAATTATTTTTTATTAATAATAATATAATAAATTTAATTTCATCATCATTACACTTGAATTTTGTTTTAAAACATTTTTATAGTTAAAAACATTTTTCTAAAAAAGCATATTTCGTCACTTTTTGGGGGTTTAATTTTAATTTAATTTCTCTCACTTATATGAATTGAATTTGATAAAATATATTATATATTTGGAATAAAAATAATTAATATTAATTAATATGGTCAACATAATTTTTTGTCATATTGAATAGTAAACATCATCAAAATAAGGTACCACGATGAAAGTTAAAACATGTTTACCAAGGGGTTATATTACTGAGATAAGAAAATGTCCTAAAACCAAATATAAAAAAATTTATATCCATATTTAAATTTTATATAATCTAATACTCATTAATTGTTGGTTCATTGTTCTTTTTTAAGACATTAATATATTTTATCCTTTTTAAAAAATTCATGTGCATCCACTCCCCCACTTATATAAGGACACCCCATTCACACTCACCTTCATAATTAAAAAGCCTTTTGGATCAACTATTACTTAGAAAAATAACTTCATTATATACCACTCCATGTACTATAGTATCTGTCTTCATCAGAAAATATCCATAGAAGGCTTTAGGTATAAACATATAAAGTTTTTCAGAAGAAGTGGTGTGGTTATTAACTGATAATTTTTGTTTTATTTATTTTTCTACCTCCTTCAAATATTATTTATACATTCTGAAATAAAAAAACATATCATACATATACTAATATTTTTTTCTGTTAATTTAATAACCTATATCCATATACTTATTGCATTAAATGGTAAATAAAACCATCATTCATGTTTATGGCAGACTACCGCTTCACGAACTGATATAATTCATTTTCATACAAAATCTATTATGATTAGTTTTAAGTATAAATTTAATGTGTATATAAATAATATTAATTTCATATTTATAATTCTATAATGATATTATATCTTATACTTTATTATTAATCAAACCATTGAAAAATTATATCATCGTTTATGTGTACGTGTAGTTTACCACCTCTACGAGCCAATGTGATTCGGCTTTCATGAAAACATCACATGAATTATATATGTAAGTGTAATTAAAAATATAATATGTTATATATGATATAATCATCCTTATAGATAGATAAAATGATATTTACCTTTTTTCTATCATTCTCTTTGGAAAATGAAAATGTTACTCTTGTGTATGTACGTCCTACCATATATGAGATTGTAACATGACTATTTTTCATAATTATCATTAAATTGTTACTTAAATTTAAAATTAATTAACCATTTTATCATAAACATCATATCAATATCATTTTTAGGTATTAGATGAATATCATCCAAAAAAATAATAAAATTTTAATTGATTATATAATTATATATTACATGATAATATATTAAATAAAATGGCATAATAAAAAAGAAAAAGATTCTCAATATAGTTAGTAATAACCATAAGTTTATTATTATGGAGATAAATAATGTGTGTGGATATTTGGACTCAAGGTAAGGGTTCTATAACCTAAAAACATAATTTTAATTATTTGAAATATTTATTTTGTATATATTTTCCTAACATATCTATATTCATAAAATTATTTTATACATGTCTTTATATAGAAATAAATGAATTATAATTGAAATTTTATTTCACATTGAAATATTTTCCAAGGCTTTATAAAGTATTTTTTTACATATTTCAATCATTACATTTTCAAAAAAATTTAATAAGGAATTATCTATTTTAAAATATACAATATCAATGGTTTTGACATTTGATATAACTATTATTTGATATTGGGTTTCCCTTACACACATTTATTTTTTTTTCAAATAAAACCCTTGTTCTATTTGTTCTGATTATTTTCAAAAATGGTTTTTAATGTAATAGTAATTTCAATATCTAGGAAGTTTTTAATTGGGGCATTGAATATTGTATGAGTGTAATGATAAAAATGTAAGTTTTCATATATTATGAAAATTTTATAGTTCTTGAAAAAACAATATGATGATTGGTGAGAAATATATGTCTCATGATGATAGGTGAGACCAATTTAGATCATGTTAATGTATGAGATTTATATATTTCTCCAATTTATTGGGTAAAGGGAGAGAGTTAACCAATTAGGTTTCTCTAAAGAGTTTATTTCAATTTACCGGTTAGGTTGTTCCATTTTTAGGTGTGATTTTTAGAGTGATATGAAAATTATTTCCCAAAATTTCCTACATGATTTATTTATAATATCTATGGATTTTTATGAAAATATTATGATTAAATGAGGTAAGGTAAATAAATTATGTTTAAAAGGATGGTTATTCTGTTCTTAAGGGTGAATTGTATACTTATTTGAAAAAAATTTCTCTAATTGTTTAATAATTACAAAGAAACATTTAAGAGTAATATTTTTCAATAAAATTTTATTATGAAATTGTTTATGAAAATAATTATGAATGGATTTTTATTTATCAGGTAAGAAAATTATTATTTTGAGTTGAAGGTTTATTTGAGAAAGGTAATTTTTTCAGTATTCATGGGCTAATGGTCATCATTCATTAATTTCATATGTACCTGATTGATCATTTTATCCTCATCCTTCATTTTAAAAAAATCATAAGGTTTTAAGGATTAGCATGGAAAATAATGAAACAAATATGAAAATTATGATGAAATATGATTAAAAGAAAACATTTTCTATCTTAAAATTATTTTATTTTGGGATAAATGGATATTTAGTGGAAGGTTCCACAATGTGGTTTAATATTTATTTATTTAATAGTTGTGACCCAATTATCTAAAACATTAAATTGTAAGGATCCTTAAATTGTATTAGTGAAATTATAACATGAATCTAAATATAATGTAATTTTTAATGTTGGGTACTTATAGTTTGTATCTCATCCAAAGTTTAGATAAATTTAGTGGTTATGGTTATATATCTAAATTATCTTAAGATAAAATAATTTTTGGTTATCATGATATTTAATTTTAATATTACCATGTTTCATTACTTAAAAAATTTCCTTTTAGATTGGGTTTCCTCAAAGAAAATAGGAATGATGAAATATGAGGGAACCAATAGAAAAATATGCATCCAAATCAGAAATCGAGAATAGGTGGAATTAAAATATGCCATTTTGGTTCTATGATGGATAAGTTGAAACAATATATAAATGGTGTCCAGTTTTATTCTATATAATAACCAAATTTACCACAGAGGAATGTGTCTATAGTTGAGTATTTTATTAAACAACATCCTCCAGCATTCAATGGATATTCTGACGTACTGGTAGTTAAGGGATGGATTATTTCTTTGTAAAATATATTCATTTCAGGGTTTTTCATTTCATGAAAAGTGAAATCTTGAAATTTAATATTTTAAAGGTGCTTATAATCAATATTTTTAAATTATTAAGAATAGTAGAGAACAATAATATATTAATTCTTTGGAATGGGATGCATTTATGATTTTTTTCCAAATGTTGTTTGACATATGATGGAAAATATATTTGTTTAATTTAGGAGTAATGAGGAAGTAGACCTATATAAAAAATAATTCACAAGTTAATAATGGTAGGAAACGAATTTTATTTGGGATATTTATAGTAAAATTATTTGGTTTACTAAGGATTAAATCCAATATATCTAATAGTATTTTCCTCTTTTATATTTAGAAATTATGAGAAACTTGTTTGATGTGTCAGGAAGGAGGAATTGAAGTTTCAGGAATATTAATAATTTTACGAATATAAGAATAATAATTCGACAATGTGGAAGGAAAATGGGATGAACCAATCAAGGAAATATATAGGTAAGAAAATCAGTTTTTTAGTTTTTGATTGGTGTCATAAAAATATCCCTTGGAAATGAATTTTGAAATTATTTATGTGCATATGACGTGGTATGTTTGGGGATATGGATCATGATTTAAAATAAAAATATATATTTAGTGGTAAGAATAATTTTTATAAATATGAGATAATGTGTTTTAAATGTAATTAGACGAGTTATTATGATGATTCATATTCGAATATGAGCATGAATGTTGGGAAGTAGCAAGATGATAAGAAAACGTTTGTTGTGAAATCCTTGGAAAATTTATAAGAATATTATTGGTCATCAACTAATTTGGTAATAGGTATATAACATATTTATTTATATTATTGTAATGTCTTGTTTTAATTGGTTTTTATACATTATTTTATTTATGAGAAACATTCTTGTTAAATGAAAATTTCACCTCCAGAAATGAAGTCGTGAGTTTTGGTAAAAAAATCATGGGGGTTTTATTATAGAAATAAGAATTTACAAAGAGATTTTTGTTATCATATATCGAAGAGTTTTCCTAATTTTTTTTTCATTTCCATTGAATATATTTTTTGTTATTCTAGGTATAGATATCTTATGTATTTATCATGATAAGATATATTACTGATCTAAAGAATTTATTTTTTGAAATGAGCTTCTATTTGTTTATTGGAATCCATTTTTACCATTGATAACATATAAAGAAGATGATAAATTACTAAAATGTATAAATGGATGTTTTCTTAATCATATTATTTAAAATGAGGAAACTATTCATATTAATGTTGTTCCGGTTATAAAATAATATTTGGATTTTTTTTATTATGTTGACAGTTAATATACATTATCATGAAATTGATTTTACTGTTGACTTAGTGGTTAATGTTAAGCCAATTTCAAAACTACCTTATCCAAAGGATCATTTTGAACTTTTAAAATAGAGAAAATATTAAAGGATTTTCTTGATAAAGGATTCATTCATCCAAGAAAAACGCTATTAGATTATCATATATTATTTATTAAAAATAAATATGGTTCTATGAGAATTATCCTTGAGTATATATCATTAAATAATATTCAAATTAAGAATAATTATTTGTTACCTCATATTGATGACTTGTTTGATCATCTCTAGGAAGTTTATTATTTTTTAGGATGATATTAATTTTGATTACCATCTATTATAGTTGAAGGAACATACCATCTCTAAAATAGTGTTTGTACTAGGTATGGGAATTTTGTGTTTTTGGTTATACACTTTGGTTTGAAGAGTGTTATACCATATTCATGGATCTTATGAATATAATTTCCCATGAATATTTGAATAATTGTTTTGTTGTGTTTAATTGGAAAATATATTAAATGTTATTTTTGGTTATAATAAATTTAATTTATTGTACATTATGTGAATAAAGATAGAATAATTGTGTATCATATTAATACTTAAGTAATTGATAAATATACAAGACCTATATTTTTATAGAACTTTGTAGTTTAACAAATGTATATAGACCTTCGAAAAAGTTTCTGGTGTGAAAGAAAGATGAATGATATTACTAATTTTACTATGAAATGTTTTAACATTCTATAGGTACAACACCCCAATATTTTATGGTATGATTCTTAAATATATTAAATTTCTTTGATAGCTTATATTGCACACAACACCCAACTTAACTGAACAATAAAATATTATTATAACATATTCATTAAATGAATGGGAATTAATATTATTAACCAAGTTATGAAATTTATATATTATAAATTGTTTTGAAATTCGTCCAAAATATTTTATAGGCTTAGGATAAGAATAAATTTAATTTTATGCATAAGAAGCTATATTTTTCAAAATGTATTTTGCAACTTTCTAATGGTGAACTTGATTTAAAACATAATATTGGATCATTTATAAACTCTATTTTAAAATATAAATATATTTTTTTAAAATATTAAAATAAAAATTTACTTTGGTTGATATTTTGGTATTTTTTTGAGATGTCATTTTTCAATAAATAGAGAAACAATACTACATTTTAATTTAAAACTGCATTATCGTATAATTTATTTACATAGGTAAATTTTATTTTAAATTTATTTTTAAGTATAAATAGTTAAATTATACATCCATAAATCAAATTTTATCAATTCTTATTAATTTCACATTAAAATTAGATATAAAATTTTTTCAATCTTTTGAAAATTATTACTTTTAAAACCCATTATTTCATCCCATCTACATGAATAATTTTAAATTAATTTATGAAAATTATTTAAATCGAATTTTTAAAAATGGAAACAATATTTTGAATCCTAGGTTCCAAATTTATTAAATGGTTTCTTTTTTGGGCCCCTATGAATAGTAACTTTGTTAATTGTTTTACTATAGTAAAAGGGTAAATCGGGTAAAAGGTGAGTAATAGAGTAAAAGTAATATGATAAGGATTCTAAAATGACCCTAATACTTGGGTTAATTTTATATCATGAGTAAATTTCATCAAATTTATATAAAATTTAAAATATATTTCCTGTTTTCTATTTATATGTGATTTTGAAAATCATGATATTTTATTTAAATAAAATACAAATATGTCACAATCATATTCTTAATAATTAAATTTTTTTAATATGGGGTTGTACAAAGGATATATAAAAATATAAATAATAATTTTAAATATAAAATATTTATCTTTATTATGGTAAATTATTTTTAATTTTTATTGAATAAATAATCACCTTAAAATCATTCACAACATTAATTCTGTAATTATTTTACTAATGGAAATTTCAAATAAATGATATTTGAAATATTAAAATAAATAATATTTTATATAATTAATTTCATAGAATAATTTTATATATGACCTTTATATATAAGGTATGCATTAGAATAGTTGGTTTTCATATATCCCTTTTTATTGATATTTTTAAATGCCAATGTAATGGATAGTTTCAAAAACAGATGATGGAGAGAGCATAAACCCATGAGTTTAATCTTGGACATGGATAAACCTTGATATCTTGACCCCATGTTTTATTTTCCTCATTGATTCACTTCCACCAAACTTATAATTCTCATACAAAGATGATAGAACCACATTGTTGACGCCTAGTTTGACCATAGATTCACCAGACTCTAATTTTTTTCATAATAATAGAGGATCCTTCATGGAGGCTCTGACTGGATTTACAAGTCCGATTAAAAATGTCTCTTCTAGACCATCCAATATCAGTAATCTTGAGAATGGTGGGTCTCATTAGTGGCAGATTCGGAGGTCCTTCAACAGAGATTCAAACACTGTAATCATTAGATCTTGGTTCTTGTTTTTTATTCAAGAGGTGATATTCCATGGTCCTATGTGAATCTCAAAAAAAAAAGAGTTTCCCATTGTGTAGGAATTCATGATTGGATGATAATACCTATCAGGAGGGATTTTTTTCATATATTATTTCAATCCAAGGAGGATCTCAGCACTTCTTATACCCTTGATAATCTGCAACTCAGGCCTAGAATTATCTTGTTATCCTAGTGGGATGTCAATTTTAATCCTTTAAATATGAAGTAATCCAATTATCGTGTTTGAATCAGGTTTCATTGCTTGAATTGGATTAATTTGCATCCAATGATCCTCAATGATCTTGATTCCTACATTGGCACCCCTATTAGTATGGATCATAGAACATTGGAAGAGGAGCTTGTTTTATTCAGCTTGAATTCTTCTTGATGTCAATTTTGAAATCAAGAAACTTAATGGAATTAATCTCCTTGGTAATGGAAGAAACATTGATTTAAAAATTGAATTTGAAAACACTTCTCTATTTTGTGATGTCTGAAATATTGTGGGTCACTCAGTAAAAAACTACAGGTTTCTTCAAAATAAGGTGAAGGAAGCTTCTAAAAAAAGGATTGAATGGAAATAAATCTAAATCCAAAAAATAAAAATGAAGTTATTGAGATGAGGTCCAATAGCCAAGCTGGTCCCTATACTACAATTACCTTATAGAAGTCATGGGGAGACATTATTGAGGAGGAGGAAAAGGCAAATCATCACCGTATCTTTCCAAGTTCTCCCATAAAGGACGGGTGTGATAGAAATGTGGAGAAAATTCTATTCTTTTGTAATTTTCTAATGACATCCAAGATCTGGTTTTTTCTCTACAGAGGAAGGAGGCTTCTTATAATTCAACTAGGGGTCATATCAATATCTCTCAAGATATATCCAATCAAACCGGACTGAATGAATCTGAAAATAAAATTCATTCTAAAAATTCTACTTTACATTCTTTGAATCCCACTATCTCAGACTGTTTGGACCTAAGCAGATGATCTCCCGTTACAGTTGGGGTTGATGTAAATTCCTCAAATTTAAATCATAATGGACTACCTGTATAGACATTTCTGCATCCACTTGGACTTGTTCATTCTAATATTAAACTTTATATTTTCATAGTCAATATGGAATCAATGGAATCGTTGCTTAATAATTATGTGAGTGAGTTTGACATCATCAATGAAAGTGTTGATCATTATTCAAATATGATCCTACCATGCTCACAGCATGATCAAATCACTGATAATAGTGAAAAATAGAAATCAAATCATGACTGGACTATCCTACACACTCATACAATCCCTTCTCATATAGGATTTGTGACATCTGTTGGCTCGACCATCTTGGTCTCAAAAGGTATGTGTCACACATGTTTTGAAACTGGAGATCAGAACGTTCAAAAATAACTACACATTCAGGTTACTCCTATTCAGTCAGACCTTTTGGCTCTTATTGATATATCCAGTTTGGATCCAAAAGTTATGTTCCACTCACATTTTGACACTGGTTCTAATGAAAACAACGAAAATTATTTTCAGAATTCATAGATAACTTTTTAAAACTCTAAGTAGGATAATGAAAGTTTCATTAATGTTAACTCTGAAAAGGATTTGTCCCAGATTTCTGACATCATTGATCTTCTGTGATGCACTCCATCTTCTGAAAGGAAGGCTGGTGGGCTTCCTAAATCAAATAAAAATGGAGTAGGGAGAAATGATAATGGGTATCCAACCCAGGTTATAGGTTTAAATAAATATTGTGTTTTGGAATATCCAAATACTAGCCAATCGTGAAACCACTAGATCCTTTAATATTTTTATTCAGAAGCAGAAGCATATCCTTAGTGGTTTGTTTGAACCAAAAAAATATTCTCCTCCAGTATTTCCAATCTAGAGAATCTGGGATTTCATTTACATGGCACCAATAGATGTTCAATATAGGTATAGAGTCTTTGGGTCATGACCCACCCTACCTTGGTTAATCCATCCTTGGTCTCCAACAATGAACAATATTCTACACGTGCTTTTAATTATATGGGTGTTCAACATTCATGCCCCTTCATTTATTCTCATAACAGAGCACGCTCTGCTCATATATCTTATAATCTTACAAATTGATGGATAAAATTCTTGTATTATCTATCATCTATGTATTATATTATCAATCATGTCTACAGGGAATCCAACTCACTTGAGGATGGTCTTGCGAATAATGGCACTAATGGTGTTGACCTTCCATGGTATGATCAGGTTCTTGATGATCTCATGCCTCTACATCAGAGGGATCAATGTAAATTTCTCATTTTTAGACTTTTTAAATATATTATTTATTTTCTAATAAAAGATTCTTGCCCCTCTGGGAAAGGTCTCATCTTATCATAAAAAAAATAGTTTCAAAATTGACATTAATGAAATTTTAAAATAAATAATATTTTATTAAATGATAAAAAATATAATATTCATCCAAATTATTTTAATAATGTTTAAAATTTCATCCATGATTAATTTATGCTTATTTTTTCAATTTAATTTAATTATGTTAATCCTCAAAGAGTAAAAATTCATGTTGTCACGATACGAGTTAAAGGGGTTAAATAATGGTTAAAATAAAAATATAAGGGTATGAGTGTGACCTAAAAACGTCTAAAAATTATTTTATGATAGTATTTAGACCCATAATAATATCATATTTTTTTAAACTAATTTTTGGGAAATTTTGAATTGAAAAAAATTATATTAATTTTATATTTTGACAGTTTCTATAATTGATCATCACCTAAATTATAAAAGGGTACCTACTACCTCACTTATTTAAACCACATTGAGCCTTATATATCGACCAAACCCTTCCAATTTCTCTTCTTAATATCCTTTTTTATGTTATTGATGTTATAGTACCTTCAAAAGGCCTTATTTAGTGTCCCTAAGAGATGTTCAAAAGGAGGTTTGGGGAAGAAAAGGTAATCATCTTTAACGAGTCTTTCAAGTATATTTCTTATTATACATAAATTTAATGTGTTGTTTCTATTATAAATTAGTAAATAATGTATCATATATATATTTAGATATTATAATGATTATGGTACTGTAGGACCCCAGGACACCCTAAGAGGGGCGGGGTGAATCAGGGTGACAACTTTTTGTTTTAATGTGATGGATCTTGTTACCACATTGGTAGAAAATTGTTAAACCTGTAAGATGGATATGATCAAAAAGAAAACATTAACAAACAGAGAGATGACACATCACTTTTTACTTGGTTCACCACTAAGGGCTACGTCCAAGGAGCATACGCCGACAGGTTGTTGGTCATACCTAATTCCACTAAACTTCACTAGTTGTGGATTAAAAAGGTTCGAGCACAGTCACTCTATCCCAGGCTCACTGCCTTTACAAAAGTTCATGGATAGCTCACTGCGTCCCTCGGGTCACTCCCATTGACTCCCCT
Source organism: Viscum album (assembly GCA_963277665.1). Lineage (NCBI taxonomy): Eukaryota > Viridiplantae > Streptophyta > Magnoliopsida > Santalales > Viscaceae > Viscum > Viscum album. Next base: position 620,671,382 of record OY728128.1, read on the forward strand.
GGCTCAATTCCTTTGGTTAAGTCCCACTCAGTTTATAGATGCGAAGGTCTCTTCATCATTGCTAATTAATACATCCTTTGTTGTATGTAGATGCTCTATTTAAGTCCAAATTCCACCTGTAGATGAATCTCACTTTTCACCAAAGCTATCAGAAAAACTTCCATCTTTCACGTAGCCCCAAAAATATTGGCATGCTTCAACCACACCTGGAGGACTTCTCCAATCCAGCGCGCAAGTTTTAATACATCGCACAAGTTCACCTCTACCACTTGTGCGACACTTGATTTTTCAACCTCAAACTTGCGTGACTCACACTCTTTTCTGCCCAAACTGGTTTTGGAATGCAACTGTCAATTGTCACGCTTATTCAAATCCTGGCGTGCAAGTGTCATCAAACCACCTGTGCGACACATCCTTCACCAAATCCAAACTTGGGTGACTCACACCCTTTCTCGCCCAAACCACCTTGGATGCACAACAAACAACTGTCGCGCAACTTCTACTTGTGCGACCACACAACCACTTGCACGACCACTCCACCTGCATGACGGGAGCTCTGAATTTATTTAAGTCTTGATCTTTGTCAGAAAATAGGAGGGGTGGTCCTACATTTATAGGCATTCTGGACACCCTGCGCGACGGTGTGCAAGTCTCCTCTCGGCATGCAAGTCCAACCGCCCTAGTCTCCGCCGCACTAGTCACTTGTGCGACCAAACCCAAAACATGGGTGCCCCTTCTTCCTTTTCCATTTTATGATGTTCTGATCTTGAAAAAAAATATGGCACACAAGTTTCCAAGACTCTAAGTAATCAGTGCGCAAGGACCTTTTCCAAAAACACTTTTCTCCATTTGTCAATTTTGAGGTCCAGAAATTTGGTACACTGGAAAATGGTGCCACCTTCAATATTGTTATCTGCTTGAACTTTAAGATCAATTTTCTTTCACATATTCTGAACATCCACTGAGGATTGACAACAAGCACAAAACATACTCCAATTCATGCAAAGACAACCATGGTTCCAAAAATCTCCCCCTTTGGGTTTTTTGTCAATCAGTAAATAAATTCAATAGATTACCAGCCACATGAAAACCAAAAACACAAGAATAAACTAATCCAACACTCTAAGTATACATGAGAAATGATCAATGTAGAAAATAAGAGGGGAAGCATGAATTGGGATCCCGTGTTTTGGAATTTCTCAATAACTCCCAGGAAATTCTCTTAAATTTTCCCAGAAGCATTACATGTCCAAAGAATTCCTTCTTATCTTATCACAAAATTCTCATCATGATACCAAACATGACCTAAATTTATTCCTTCTCCCCCATTGACAATAAACCCAAAGATCGGTATTTTATCATTGAACATCTCAAAACACCCCCTTGATAGTATCTCCCCCATAAACCTGCATCATATCCACAAAAAGATTAAAACCAGTTAACATAACTGGGGAGAGGAGTTTTTCATAACCTCCTTATGCACTGGGAGGTGGATGAACATCGAGGTTCAATCGATGCTTCTCAAACACAGCTGTTGACAGTGGGTTGGTCAGGATATCCGTCACTTTCTCATCTGTTACCACATGATCCATTATAATCACGCCTTGTTCAACTTTCTCTTTGATAAAGTGATACATAATTTCAATATGTTTTTTACGAGAATACTGAACCAGATTCTTCGTAAGATAAATTTTTCTCTTGTTATCACAGTAAATCACCATTGGTTGCTTCACCTGATCACCCATATCTGTTAATGGTTACTTCATCCATAGTAGTTGAGTGCATGCCTTAGTGGCAGATATATAATCATCTTCAGCAGTACTAATAGAAGTACTTTATTGTTTCTTTCTCAACTAGCCAACACATTAATTCCCAAAATAGAATGCTCCACCACTGGTGGAATTTCAGTCCACTACATCGCCAGCCCAATCAGTATAAGAAAATGATGATAATTCATTATCCCTTCCTGAGGAAAAGTATAAGGCACAATTGTGAGTATCTTGAATATACCTCATGATTCTTTTTACTACTACCATATGTTCTTCTTCTGGATTACTCTAAAAGCGGGCCACTAGAAATGTTGCAAAGACAATATTTGGCCGTGTCACTATCAGGTACAGTAGGCTCTCAATTATCCTCTGATACATGGTGGGGTCTATAGATGTCCCATCCTCATGCTTTCCAAGTTTGGTTCCAACTTCAATTGGAGTTGACATTGGTTGGGAGTCTTGTAAGTTAAACTTCTTCAGCAGCTCTCTTGCATACTTTTCTGGAGAAATGAAAGTGTAATACTTCCTTTGAATCACCTGCATCCCCAAGAAATATGTGAGCTCCCTAATCATAGACATTTAAAATTCTTATTTAATGTGATTAGAAAACTCCTCCACTTATTTCTTCATGCTTCCACCAAATATAATTTCATCAACGTAGACTAGAACCATGAACTGATCTTTTGGGGAATTATTCACATATAGATTGTGATCTAATCCAACTCTTTTGAATTCCATATTCTTGAGGTAAGAATCCAACTGGGAGTACCACGCCTGTAGGGCCTGTTTCAAGCCATAAAGTGCTTTCTTTAGTTTGCAGAGATTTGTTTCATCGGTACCAAGAAGAAAACCCACTAACTATTCAATGTAGACTTCTTCTTCAAGTACACCCTTCAAGAACGCTGTCTTGACATCCATTTGATATGCTTTATATCCTTTTTGGAGATCCATGGAAAGAAAAATCCTGATTGACTCCAGTATAGCCACTAGAGAAAAGGTTTATTTAACATCAACACTTTCAATCTGAGAATATCCTTTAAATACAAGTCGTTCCTTATTTCTAAAAAAACTTCCATTCTTATCAAACTTTTTATTAAAGATCCATTTTGTACCAATAACATTGTAAACTTAGGGTCTCTGGACAATATCCCATGTCTGATTCTTGTAAATCTGATCTAACTCTTCATTCATGGGTTTTACCCATGATTCATCCTTTGTAGCTTCTTCAATTGAGGATGGCTCCACGACTGACAGAAATGCAGATTGTGTGTTATTACTCATCCTCCTTGTTTGTGTGGGTGCACTCCTGTCCAAAATTATGTTAGATGGATCAATATCAGCTCTTCGATTTATCCAGTGAAGTTCAGTCACATTCTCTCCACCCAATATTTCCTCTTTAGATTCTTCTTCTGAGTCAACATCGTGATGTGACCCCTGAGTCTTCTGTATACCTTCCTCTATTTTTGTATTTGTATTTACTCCATGTTCACATTCATCCTCATATTCTATCTCCTCATCATAAGAATTATTTAAAGGGGTTTTGCATTTAATGATCTTAACATCATTGCTTTCTACAATCCCCTACAAGTGTTTATTGAAACACTTGTAGGCTTTGCTATTCATTGGATACCCAAGAAAAATTCTTTCATCAGCACTATCACCAAACTTCCCTTTATTTCCTTCTTTATTTCAGATGAAACATTTTCTTCTGAAAACATGAAAATATTTCAAAGAAGGCTTCCTTCCATTCCACAATTCATATGGTGTCTTCATTTCTCCCATATAAAGCCCTGTTCGATTCTGAAAGTGCACTGCGGCTTTAACAACCTCTTTCCAGTAATGGCGAGAGATACAACTCTCAATCAGCATAGTCCTGACCATATTGTTGACCTATAGATTCCAGTGCCCAAAAACTCCATTTTTCTGTGGAGTTCTCACAGCAGCTACCTCATGCAGTATTCCATGTTTTTCTAGGTAATTCTCAAACTTAATGGATGTGTATTCCCGTCCATTTTCAGATCGCAGGACTTTTATTGTCCGTCCAGTATTATTCTCAGAAATCTGGTGATAAGTTTTCATGCATACTTGTCTCTTACTATGAGTCACCATTACACAAGACATTCTACTATAATCATCAATGAAAATGACGAAGTACCACTCTCCATGAGTTTCGATAACATTTATCGATCCACATACGTCTGTATGGATGAGATCGAGAAGGTGTGATGGCCTTTTCTTCTTTGGTCGATATGAATTACAGACTAGCTTCCCTTGTATGCAAGAATCACAAGTCTTTTCCCGTTCATGTTTCAGAATGGGGATATCCATGACAATCTTCAGCTTAGATATCTTTTCCATGTCTTGTTTGTTAATGTGCCCCAGCCTTCGATGCTAGATGTTGTTTTCTTCTTCAACACACAAATAGAAAGAATTTACTTTGCTGTCAACCTGATATAAGTTTCCATATGTTCTACAGCCTTTCATAATATAATTCCCTATTTTTACCTTTATAGTGCAGCCTTTTTGATTGAATGTTACTATGAGCCCTGAGTCACAGAGTTGACTTACACTGAGGAGATTGTGGCGTAGACCGTCCACAAAAAGAACTTCTGTCTTCTTTAGCTCTCCATTGGCGAGAGAAGTATTCCCACTACCTTTAATCTTCAAAGAACCATAATTACCACACCTTACTATTCCATCAACCTTCTTTTCAATTTTCTTCAAAAGGTCAGCATTTCCTGTCATGGTGAAGAGCATCCACTATCAAGAATCTAGGTGCCGCTGCTCTTTGTAGCTTTAAAGGATACTTCTTCAAGATTGGATTTCTCGATCTTCCTTTTTTCTTTCCATGAGGTATTGTATTGAGTATAAGATATTGACGGACTTCTAATTATTTCTTTCACATAATCAGATTCTTCATACCCATGATCTTCTTCCAGAGGAGAAAACCTGTTTGTGAGATCAACAACATCAGGAGGAGGAATATTGACCCGTTTCTGAGAGTTGTATGAATCTCTTTTATTGAATCTCTGCCTGCAATACATAGCTTTATGGCCAAAGTTAGAATAATGAAAACAGTATCCATATAAATTATTTCTTCTATAAGATGGAGGATATGAAGTCAGTCTCCTTTTTTGACATCCCAGATCTTCCCCATTAAAGTATCTCCTTACATCTTCTCAATATGACATGGTATGTCCCAAATAGCCACAGAACTAACACTTCATGAGAGGAAATGTATTCTCACTTGAATTTCTCTTTATACCTTATTCCTTTGGATAATAGTTAGATTGACTGTCATTTCTGAATGTTTGAGGATAATTTTCAGTTCTCCTTTTTGTAACATCCCAAGTAAGTAATGAATATTAGATATTTTTATCTATGTCTATTAATGAATTATATAGTGTTTTAGAGGCTTAAAAGGAAAATAAATCCAATCTTAAGTATGAAATACACTAATATTTTTAAAAGATTATTTTACTGCCTTTTGATGGAAAACCATTTTTAAATCTATCTTTTGACAATTTTATAATCTATGTTTGTCAAAAAAAACTTATTCTTTATGATTGGGAAATAAAAATTTACTTTGTGTGAATTTTTTGTATTTTTCTGACAAAGTTCATTTTTTTATGAATAGTGAAAAATACTGTATTTTACATCAAAACTGCTTTTTAATCTACTTTATTTATATGATTAGATTATCTTTTTAATTGGTTTTAAAGTTAAATTAGAATATATTTTTACCATTTAATCCAATGGTGGTCATTAGGATTAATTTCACTTTGGAATTGGGCATAAACTATTGCGAAACTTTTCATAGACATTGTTTCAAAAAAAACCCGCTATTTGTTTTGACAATGGGAATTATTTTTAAATCAATAATTGAAATTTTTGTGTTTATAATTTGGAAAAATGGATTACATATTTGGAATCAGAAGGTCCAAATTATGTAATCAAGACTCTTTTGTTTTTGGAAATTATGAATAGTAACAACGGTAATTATCTTTAATTATCTTGATTAATGAGTAATCAGGTAGTTAAGGATAATAAAATGATATCATAATAATACAAAAAGACTACAAAATGTGTCCTAAGGCTACTGGTTGTCTCATGGCCGACCATGGGATGCCTTGTGCCAAACTTGGGGGCCCCATGGAATCACTTTTGTGAGAAAGTGACTTTTTATCTTTTTATTTTTAAAGAATGTTAAATGTGACAAAGAATGTATCACCTAAGTAAAATATTTTTAATTTTGTCTACACAAATGATCTTTTGGACTATAAATATTCATTAGAAATCTAAAAATATTTTCTACATCATGATATTTTTTTATAATTTTTAGACATTAAATTTATTAAATTATTTATGACATCATGATGATGCAGCGATTACCTCATTAATAAAGGATTTAAATAAAATTAAATGATAATGTGAAATATATGACCTACACATGTCCAAAACCTATTGGATGGGTGGATTCATAAACCTCATCACCTTACCCTCGAATTATATCAATGTGGGACCTTTTTAATCCGAAAATCATTTTCAAATAAAGTAACATTTCTTTACTTTCCAAGAGTGCCCCTCCTCTCCTCTTATAAAAGGCCCCCACCTCTACCTCCTTACCCACACTCCCAAATCCTTTGGCTCGGCCAAACCCTGCCCATTTTGTCTCTCCACATCCCTCTCTTACTCCTTGAAGCCTCACTTTGGGAAGAAGTCTTCCCAAGGAAGCCTTTGAGCTCAAACCAAAGGGAGTTACCCAATTTTAAGGACATTAAAGAACGATCGAGTCAAGTCGGACCCGAGGTATGGGACTTCGTCTCAATATCCTTTCATTGAGGCATATTTTATTTTATACACAACCTTATTTTATACGGTTTATAAACCCCTTTGACTTTTACGTTTATCCAAAAGGAATCTTTTTTATACGTAGCGTTTTACTAAATGACAAAAGGGAATGTTTTTGTCGTACGTATGCGGCGACAACGACTTCTCCGCCGCCGTGACCATTATTTGAGTTTCGGATTCCTCTACAAGCCATACCTTTTTTTAAAAGAAAAATAAATACCATGTTTTAATTTTCTTTTATTTTGGTATTGAAAATGGTTTTCAAAATGTTTTTATATCAGTGTTTTGTATTGATATCTTGTGATTGAAAGGTGGAAATGTTATGTTTCCTTTATGCATGTTTTATGTCATATGATTATGTTGAGGTTATTGGGCATAATTATGAAGACGGGTGGTTTCGTGATAAACTAAGGGCGGGTGAGCCCGATATAGCTCTCCAATGCATTGGGTAACGTGAAGGAGTGAAACGTTAAGGTTTCTCCGAAGAGATTTAGGGAATATACTGTGATGGGTATTCCAAACGTAACCAAGAGGGTTACTCCCTACGTAAGAATGTTATGAATGCCTTAAGTTACCTTTATGTCTTATGATTTCTATGATTTATTCATGATTTGATGACGTATGTTAAAGTGCTTATGTTTTATGGGTAAAGTATTATTTCATTCTTATGTATATATGTACCCATGTTTCCTTTCCATATTTTTATATCCCTTACTGAGCTTTTTATGCTCATCCCAAGTTTTTTGAAATGTTTTTCACAGGTCAAGGGAAAGGTACATGATATGATGATAGTGTCAAGGAAGTGTCAAGAAAGAATCCATGTTTTATTTTAAATATGTTTCCATTGATGGGAAAGAAGAATACTATCTTTATGTAACTACTTTGTTTATATGTGGAATGTAATGCAAGTTTTATGATCTAATTCTCTAAAACTCTAAACCCGAAAAGATCCTCAATGTGTAATCTTGTAATAACTCAAGATTAAGTAAGGTTTAAGGCTGGGGCCTTATAGTTGGTATCAAAGGTTGGTTTAGATAACTTTAGGAGTTAGAATTCTATTAAATGATTATCCAAAAATATTTTTTTTATGGTCAAATTGAAGTGATATAGTATTTGAAGATTACCATGTTGCTTCATCTAAGACATGTTTGTTCAGAATGGTTTTCCGCAAAGGAAACAGGGAAGCAGTGCTAGGAAGGCATACAAAAGGAAATAACCTTCCGAATCAGCATCCTGAGATGGTCGAAATTGGAACTGAACAGTTTGTTGTAGTAATGGCTCAGTTGACTCAAGCGAGAAATGGTGGTGGTATCAATGCACGAGATCATCCAGATCAACCACAGAGGAACATGTCAGTGGTGAAACATTTCATGAGGCAACATCCCCCATCATTCAGAGGATCATCTAACCCTGTGCTAGCTGAAGGGTGGATTGAAGCACTGGAGAAGATTTTTGATGTCATGGGATGTTCAGACAATCAAAAGGTTAGTCTTGCTATTTACCGTTTGGAGGGTGAAGCAGATCAGTGGTGATTGATGGTTAAAAATATTAGGGACGCTGATGAGATTGATGCTCTCAACTGGGATGAATTCAAAGGTATGTTTCTTGAGAAGTATTTTCCTAAGGCTGTTCGACTTAGGATGGAAAAACAATTCTTGGAATTGAGGCAAGAGGAAGACTTAGTGGCTACCTATGAAGAAAGGTTCACTCGATTGGCAAGGTATGCTCCAAATTTTATCCGAGACCTTGATAGTAAAATCAATCATTTTTTACTCAGGATTAAATCCAAAATATCGAAGGTCATTAGCTTCTCATGAGTTTAAAAGTTATGAAAAGCTTGTTCGATGTGCTGAGAAGGTGGAAATGGAGTTTGCCGATGATCAAGTGTTCTATAACAACCAGCAGAAGAAGAGACCAAGGTGGCAGGAGAAAGGGAAGAATTCTTCAAAAAAGTCTGATGGTAAGAAATCTAAGTTTCCAGTTTATGATAAATGTGGAAAAAGGCATGCTGGGGAATGTCTTCTGAATTCTGGAAAGTGCTACCGATGTGGTAAGATGGGACATAAGGCTCGTGATTGCACTGAAAAAGATCAAGGTGAAGGTAAGACCAAATTTTATTTACAGTTAGTGAAATGTTTTAAGTGCAATGATATGGGTCACTATGAAAACGAGTGTCTGACAAAGAGCTTGAGTGATGGGAAGCAGTTAGACTACAAGCATAAAGGGGTGGTGAAATCCTTTGCAACTACTTCAGCAGATGTCAGGCCATCAAATGACGTTGTATCAGGTACTTTGTTTGTTTTTTCAGATTATGCCAGTGTGTTGTTTGATTCGGGGTCCACACATTCTTTCATCTCTGAAACCTTTTCTAGTAAAATTGGAATACCATCTCAAGAAATGACTCCTGAAATTTTGGTAAAAACACCTGGGGTAAATGTTGAGGAAAAAAGAATTTATAAGAATCTTTCTATCCTTATCTGTGGAAAGAACCTACTTGCAAACCTTATTGTTCTACCTCTAGTAGAGTTTGATGTTATCCTGGGTATGGATTGGCTCTCTATTTACCATGCTAAGATTGACTGTAGAGCTAAAGAAGTTTCTTTTCATAAATACTTTCATTTTGTGTACAAGAATGAACCCTTACTGTTGATAACTTATCAAGAGGCCAAGAAACTTGTAAAAGATGGAAATGAATGTTACCTTTCACACATTGTTGAAAACAAGGAAACTGTTCAGCTTAATGATGTGCCAGTGGTAAATGAGTATCCTGATGTTTTTACTGATGAGTTTCCTGGAATAATACTAGATCAGGAAGTTGAGTTTACTATTGACTTATTTCCTAATGCTAATCCAATTTAAAAACCCCCTTATCAAATGGCTCAAATTGAACTTTTAGAGTTGAAGGAGCAATTGCAAGATTTATTAGAGAAAGGTTTCATTCGACCTAGCACATCACCATGGGGTGATCCTGTTTTATTTGTTAAAAAGAAAGATGGTTCAATGAGACTTTGCATTGATTATAGAGCCTTGAATAACATCACTGTTAAGAACAAATATCCTTTGCCTCATATTGATGATTTGTTTGATCAGATCCAGGGAGCTCAGTATTTTTCAAAGATTGACTTGAGATCGGGGTACCATCAGCTGAAGGTAAAGGAAGCAGATGTTTCGAAGACCGCGTTCCGTACAAGATATGACCATTATGAATTTTTAGTAATTCCTTTTGGGCTAACCAATTCACCTGCTGTATTCATGGACTTAATGAATAGAATTTTCCATGATTTCTTGGATAAGTTTGTGGTGGTTTTCATTGATTATATTTTGGTGTTTTCTAAAAGTAGAGAGGATAATGAAAGACATTTAAGGGTTATCTTGCAAACCTTAAAAGAAAAGAAACTGTATGGAAAATTCAGCAAGTGTGAGTTTTGGTTGCAACAAATTTCTTTCCTTGGTCACATTGTTTCTAAAGATGGGATAACTATTGATCCTGCAAAAACAAAAGTTGTGGAAGACTGGCCAAGACCCACAAATGTAACTGATATTCGTAGCTTCCTTGGTTTGGCAGGCTATTACCGAAAGTTTTTTAGAAATTTTTCACGGTTATCTAGTCCAATGACTAAGCTAACTCGAAAGGGTGTTAAGTTTATCTGGACAAAAGAATGTGATGATTGTTTTCAGGAATTGAAAAGAAGATTGGTGAATGCTCCAGTTTTGGCACTACCTTCCTGGAATGGTGAGTTTATTATCTACAGCGATGCTTCATTGAAAGGACTTGGTTTCATCCTAACGCAGAATGATCAGGTAATTGCTTATGCTTCACGATAGTTGAAAACTCATGAGGTAAATTACCCTACACATGATTTGGAATTAGCTGCTGTTGTTTTCACTTTAAAAATTTGGAGGAATCATTTGTATGGAGTAAAGTGTGAAATATATACTAATCACAAAAGTTTAAAGTTTATATTTACTTAGAAAGAGTTAAACATAAGATAGAGGAGATTGCTAGAATTAATCAAGGATTATGATTGTACAATTCATTACCATCCGGGAAAATAAAATAAAGTGGCTGATGCTTTGAGTCGAAAAAGTAATGCTTCATTAGAAATGTTGCGTTTGGAACGTGATCCTTTGGTTAAGGATTTGATGAACTTTGGCATAGAATTTGTTGGTGTAGGAAGTTCTTCTGTTTTGTTTCAGGTATCAGTGAGATCATCTCTATCAGACAGAATCAAGTAAGCACAGAAGCAAGACAGTGAGTTGCAGAAAAAGGTAGAGTTGGTTCAGAAGGATAAGTTGCCTGAATTCAACATTGATAATGATTGTGTTTTGAGATTTGGGAAGAGATTGTGTGTGCCTTGTGATTCACAGTTGAAAAGAGAGTTGTTATGTGAATCTCATAGTTCTCCGTTTTCAGTTCATCCTGGCAGTACTAAGATGTACAGAGATCTGCGGGAGTATTACTGGTGGGATGGAATGAAAAGAGATATTTCTGATTTTACTGTGAAGTGTTTGACATGTCAACAGGTTAAAGTAGAGCGGCAGTTACCAAAAGGGATGCTTCAGACTTTACCAGTGCCAGAGTGGAAATGGGAGAATATATCCATGGACTTTGTTGTGGGATTACCGAAGACATCTCGATGTAATAATGAAATCTGGGTTATTGTTGATTGCTTGACTAAATCTGCTCATTTCCTTTCTATACGAGATAGTTTTTCCCTAGATCAACTTTCCCATCTGTATCTTAAAGAGATAGTCAGGTTACATGGAGTTCCCCTCTCTATTGTATCTGATCGTGATCCCAGGTTGACTTCTAACTTTTGGAAAGGCCTTCAGAAGTTGTTGGGTACTGAATTAAATTTTAGTACAACATTTAATCCTCAATCAGATGGGTAGTCAGAATGAACAATTCAGACCTTGGAGGATATGCTAGGAGCTTGTTCGATGGATTATCAGGGAAGTTGGGACCAACATCTTTCTTTGGTTGAATTTTCATATAATAACAGTTTTCATTCCAGTATACAGATGGAACCATTTCAGGCATTATATGGGAAGCGGTGTCGAACTCCAGCTTTCTGGGATGAAGTGGGTGAAAGGAAGTTGATGGGACCAGAATTGGTAGAAGAGATGGCAGAAAAAGTTCATCTGATTCAGAAACACATGAGAACAGCTCAGAGTAGGCAGAAGAGTTATGCAGACAACAGGAGGAAGGATCTAACTTTTGAGGTAGGTGATCATGTTTTTCTCAAAGTCTCACCATGGAAAAGTGTGATGAGATTTGGTAAGAAAGGAAAGCTGAGTCCAAGGTTCATTGGACCATATGAAATTCTAGAGAGATTTGGATCAGTTGCATACCGGGTGGCTTTACCTTCGAGTTTATCTCAGGTATACAATGTTTTTCACGTTTCAATGTTGAGAAAGTATATGCCAGATCCATCTCATGTTTTGAGTCCATAGGTAGTTTAGCTGGAAGAGAATCTATCTTATGAGGAACAACCAGTCCAGATTCTTGACCACAGGGAGCAAGAGTTACGAAATAAGGTGATTAATCAGGTAAAGGTTTTGTGGAAAAACCCCATGATGGAAGAGGCAACATGGGAATCTGAAAATGCAATGAGGGATAAGTTCCCCCATTTATTCGATAAGTAAATAAATTGTGGGGATGCAATTTTCTAAAGGGGGGAAGGATGTAACATCCCAAGTAAGTAATGAATAATAGATATTTTTATCTATGTCTATTAATGAATTAGATAGTGTTTTAGAAGCTTAAAATGAAAATAAATCAAATCTTAAGCATGGAATACACTAATATTTTTAAAAGATTATTTTACTGACTTTTGATGGAAAACCATTTTTAAATATATCTTTTGACAATTTTATAAGAAATTTTTGTCAAAATAAACTTATTCTTTATGATTGGGACATCAAAATTTACTTTGTGTGAATTTTTGGTATTTTTCTGACAATGTTCATTTTTTTTATGAGTAGTGAAAAATACTGTATTTTACATCAAAACTGCTTTTTAATCTACTTTATTTATATGATTAGATTATCTTTTGAATTGGTTTTAAAGTTAAATTAGAATATATTTTTACCATTTAATTCAATGGTGGTCATTAGGATTAATTTCACTTTGGAATTTGGCATAAACTAATGCCAAACTTTTCATAGATATTGTTTAAAAAAAACCCGCTATTTGTTTTGACAATGGGAATTATTTTTAAATCAATTATTGAAATTTCTGTGTTTGGAATTTGTTAAAATGGATTATATATTTGTAATCAGAAGTTCCAAATTATGTAATCAAGACTCTTTTGTTTTTGGACATTATGAATAGTAACGACGGTAATTATCTTTAATTATCTTGATTAATGAGTAATCAGGTAGTTAAGGATAATAAAATGATATCATAATAATACAAAAAGACCACAACATGTGTCCTAAGGCTACTGGTTGTCTCATGGCCGACCATGGGATGCCTTGTTCCAAACTTGGGGGCCCCATGGAATCACTTTTGTGAGAAAGTGACTTTTTATCTTTTTATTTTTAAAGAATGTATCACCTAAGTAAAATATTTTCAATTTTATCTACATAAATGATCTTTTGGACTATAAATATTCATTAGAAATCTAAAAAGATTTCCTACATCATGATATTTTTTTATAATTTTTAGACATTAAATTTATTAAATTATTTATGACATCATGATGATGGAGCGATTACCTCATTAATAAAGGATTTAAATAAAATGAAATGATAATGTGAAATCTATGATCTACACATGTCCAAAACCTATTGTATAGGTGGATTTAGAACCCTTATCACCTTACCCTCGAATTATATCAATGTGGGACCTTTTGAATCCTAAAATCATTTTCAAATAAAGTAACATTTCTTTACTTTCCTAGAGTGCCTCTCCTCTCCTCTTATAAAAGGCCCCCACCTCTACCTCCTTACCCACACTCCCAAAGCCTTTGGCTCGGCCAACCCCTGCCCATTTTGTCTCTCCACATCCCTATCTTACTCCTTGAAGCCTCACTTTGGGCAGAAGTCTTCCCAAGGAAGCCTTTGAGCTCCAACCAAAGGGAGTTACCCGATTTTAAGGAAATTAAAGAACGATCGAGTCAAGTCGGACCTGAGATATGGGACTTCGTCTCAATCTCCTTTCATTGAGGAATATTTTGTTTTATACACAACCTTCTTTTATACAGTTTATACACCCCTTTAAATTTTATTTTTATCCAAAAGGAATCTTTTTTATACGTAGCATTTTACTAAACGATAAAAGGGAATGTTTTTGTCGTACGTATGCGGCGACAAATAATTCTCCGCTGCCGTGACCGTTATTTGAGTTTTGGCTTCCTCTACAAGCCATACCTTTTTTAAAAGAAAAATAAATACCATGTTTTAATTTTCTTTTATTTTGGTATTGAAAATGATTTTTAAAATGTTTTTATATCAATGTGTTGTATTGATATCTTGTGATTGAAAGGTGGAAATGTTATGTTTCCTTTATGCATGTTTTATGTGATATGATTATGTTGAGGTTACTGGGAATTATTATGAAGACGGGTGGTTCCGTGATAAAATAAGGGCGGGTGAGCCCAATATAGCTCCCCAATGCTTTGGGTAACGCGAAGGAGCGAAACGTTAAGGTTTATCCAAAGAGATTTAGGGAATATACTGTGATGGGTATTCCAAACGTAACCAAGAGGGTTACTCCCTACGTAAGAATGTTATGAATGCCTCAAGTTACCTTTATGTCTTATGATTTCTATGATTTATTCATGATTTGATGAGGTATGTTAAAGTGCTTATGTTTTATGGGTAAAGTATGATTTCATTCTTATGTATATATGTACCCATGTTTCCTTTCCATATTTTTATATCCCTTACTGAGCTTTTTATGCTCATCCCAAGTTTTTTGAAATGTTTTTCACAAGTCAAGGGAAAGGTACATGATATGATGATAGTGTCAAGGAAGTTTCAAGAAAGAATCCATGTTTTATTTTAAATATGTTTCCATTGATGGGAAAGAAGAATACTATCTTTATGTAACGACTTTGTTTATATGTGGAATGTAATGCAAGTTTTATGATCTAATTATCTAAAACTCTAAACCCGAAAAGATCCTCAATGTGTAAACTTGTAATAACTCAAGATTAAGTAAGGTTTAAGGCTGGGGCCTTATACTTTTAGTTTGGATTGAGGGTTTCTTTTTCAGAACTTCAGGAAACATTTCAACATGTCCAACTTTCATCTTGTCTTTATTTTGGCTCTCTTCACTTCCAGCAGTTGATATCTCAGCTTCACAGCCAATTCCACTATTTCCCATGCAAGTGGGTCTTTTATCACTCAATATTTTTCCAACCCCATATGAAACACACTTGGATCTTTCCAGTAATTCTGCATATGAGAATCTTCCAAAATGATTTTTCTTCTTACCATCATTTGTGGTTGATTGACATTCAATTTTACTCCTAAGAGTAGTAACTTCTTCCTCAAGACCCTCAATAGTCTTGGAATTTTCTTCCAGTCTGAATGAAAGTTCATTTATGAATATTGATTGTTCTTCAATTCTAATATTTAGTTCCACAACATAATCTGTGATTTCAGGGACTGAAGATTGAACTTTCACAAGTTCTTCTAGTCATTCAATTTCTTCTTCAGGATCATCGACATATTCTGATGAATCTTCCACCATTTCCTTCCACTTATTGCATCTCTTGCATTTATTCCCAAGCTTTGAAAGGGAATCCTTAATTTGAATCTTTGGATCCCCATTAACAGTAATCTGATTATCTCTACCTTTGTTGATCGAGGGTTCTGACTTTTCAATGGTAGCCATCATGGAAGCATGGTTTCCTATTTTAAATTCAGGTTCTTCTTCTTCTCCACAAAATTCAATATCATCATCTTCCTCTTCATAGAAAAAACTCCTCCTCTGTATTTTCTTTCCAGATTTGAAGTCTCCCTTTTCAAAAAACCTTTTCCAAGGCTTCTCGATGTCTTCTAATTTGATTTCATCATCATCAAACTTTCTTTGGCACTGAGAGGCAATGTGCCTGACTCTTCCACAACAAAAACATGCCAGAGGTAGCTTACCTTTAAATTTACCTTTTCCCTTCTTCAGCTTCTTGGTGATGAGAGAAAGAATTTATTTTTCCTCTTCATCTTCACCACCACTATCTTCTAAATTTTTTAGTTTTTCCATGGCTTTGAATTCCATTTCCATACTTACATGAGTTGTGGAATCTTCGAGTTTGACTCTCATCTCATATTCCACTAGACTACTTAAAATATCATCCATAGATAGTTTAGATAGATCTATTTCTTCAAGGGCTGACACCATTGCATTTTACATATTAGGAAGTCTTCTCAATATTTTCTTTACGATATCAATGTCTTTGATTTCTTCTCCAAGACCTCTAATTGCTCCGACAACTTCAGTAATTCGATTGAATAATGAATCTGCATTCTCCTTAGGATGAATCTTTAGATCATCAAACCTGTTTTGTAAGACTTGATGTTTCGCCTCCTTCACTTTGATGTCTCCTTCATAAATGTTTTCAAGTTTATCCCACATAGACTTTGTTGAGGTGTAACTCATCACCTTTAGATAGATCTAATCTGACAGAGCTGTAGTGATTGCATTCTGAGCTTTATCATCTGCGTCAAAAACTTTCCTGTCTGTATCAGTCATAGCAAGCCCTGTTGGATCATTATCTTGTATTCCTTGAACAATAGTAAAGAGGACTTCAATTCTAAGGGATCTTAAATGAGATTTCATTCTGTTATTCCAAATCTGAAAATTACTTCCATCGTAGAGAGGTATTCCCCTAGCGTTGACCGCATTCTCCTTGACAACAAAGGATAGATCTAACACCAGCAACCTCCCCTTGATACCACTTGTCAGACCCTAGGACACCTTGAGAGATGAGGGGTGAATCAGGGTGACAAATTTTTGTTTTAATGTGATGTATCTTGTTCCCACGTTGGTAGGAACTTGTTAAACCCGTAAGATGGATATGATCAGAAAGAAAACATTAACACGTAGAGAGATGACACACCACTTTTTACTTGGTTACCCATTAAGGGCTACATACAAGGAGCATACAATGACAGGTTTTCGGTCATACCTAATTCCACTAAACTTCACTAGGTATGGATTACAAAGGTTCCGGCATAGTCACTCTGTCCCATGCTCACTGCCTTTACAAAAGTTCAGGGATAGCTCACTGCGTCCCTCGGGTCACTCCCGTTGACTCCCTCTGGCTCACTGACTTTGGTGAAGTCCCACTCAGTTTATAGATGTGAAGGTCTCTTCATCATAGCTAATGAATACATCCTCTGTTGTATGTAGATGCTCTGTTGAAGTCCAAATTCCACCCATTGACGAATCTCACTTTGCACCAAAGGTATCGGGAAAAATTCCAGCTTTCGCGCAGCCCCAAAAAGATTGGTGTGCTTCAACCACACCTGGAGCGCTTCTCCAAGTCGACGCGCAAGTTTTAAGTCAGCGCACAAGTTCACCTCTACCACTTGCACGACACTTGGTTTTTCAACCTCAAACTTGTGCGACTCACACTCTTTTCCGCCCAAACCGGTTTTGGTGCGCAACTGTCAACTGTTGCGCTTCTTCAAATCATGATGTACAAGTGTCACCAAACCACCTATGCGACACCTTCTTCACCAACTCCAAACTTGGGTGACTCACACCCTTTCTATCCCAAACCACCTTAGACGCGTATCCAATAACTGTCGCACAACTTCTACTTGTGCGACCACACAAAAACTTGTGCGTCCACTCCACCTGCGTGACGGGAGCTCTAAATTTCTCCAATTATAGAACTTTTTCAGATAAGAGGAGGGGTGGTACTCTATTTATTGGCATTCTGGACACCCTACGCGATGGCGCGCAAGTCTCCTCTCGACACGCAAGTCCATCCACCCTAGTCTCTGCCGCGCTAGTCACTTGCGCGACCAAACCCAAAACATGGGAGCCCCTTCTTCATTTACCATATTTTGATTTTATGATCTTTAAAAACATATGGTGCGCAAGTTTCCAAGCCACCAAGTAATCAGCGCGCAATTCTCTTTGCGAAAAACACTTTTCTCCATTTTTCAATTTTGAGGTCCAGAAATTTGGCAAACACTGGAAAACAGTGCCACCTTCAATACTGTTATCTGATTGAACTGTAAGATCACTTTACTAGCACATATTCTGAACATCCACTGAGGATTGAAAACAAACACAAAACATACTCCAATTTATGCAAAGACAACCATGGTTCCAACAGGTACAACCATATTATAACTTTTATCCATCCTACAAAAAATGGAAGCAATGTGCGGGCATACGTTCGCCTTACCATCTCCACGCCAGGCTGTAATTTGTTTTTCATCGCCACTTTATATGGTTGGTTATAAAGATAAATATTGTTTATATATATGGTAATTACTAAATGATATTTATCTGGATAATTAATATATCACCAGCTTCCTTTTCTTTATACCCATTGATGGAATGATATCATCTCTCATCCATACTACGACCTATCATCTGCACGACGTGATGTGATTCATTATCCATGATCACCATTCAAGAATGATTATAAAAATGTATATAATGAATAAACATGATATATATGAACTTAATACCATTATTGATAAGATATAACTGTATCCTTTGCACAAGAACTGGGACATACACGAAAAACATGCATAGGAAAATGAAACACCCAAAACAAGGGTAATAATAACATATTATTAACAAATTAGTCATATAATGATATAATAGGGCCATATATGATATCATAAATATGAAAATGGTTATATTATAAATTAATAACATGCTTTAAACCATTATATAGTAGGTTAAACCACATTCAACTAATGGAAAGTGCAAGGTAAGAGTTTCATGTCTCACTTTTACTTTTACGAGGTATAAGAATTATTCGCCACTTAATTATTTTGAGTGGTGTACTACCCTATTGATATATCATATCATGAATATAATTATATTCATGGTATAAAATTTCTCATTTGATAATTATTACTTTTATGGGTAATATTATTTGAGTGATTATTGACTTAAAGTACTTTATCTCAATTTCACATTATTGAGGCATGATTTAATATTATGAACCAACCTAATTTTCTATTGGGTATACACTTACCATTTATTTTATGATAATAATTAATTAATGAATTGATTAAATATACATATTTATAAAATCATTGATATGATTACTACCTAAAATATTTACCAATTTTAAATATGATTTTTTACTTTGAGAGTAATTTGATTAATTAGGGAAATGATGTTAAATCTGTATACTTTACTAAATACAAATATTTTTTTGATATTATTTAATTATTCAAGAATTCAATCGATTATTTTAAATATAATGAATGATTTGGAAATGAATGAAAATAGGGGTACCACATATAGAAAATCCCCTCGATGCATTGATTGTCTCATGACATAAATCATGTGTCCCTATTAAATGGGTTTTACCCATAAAGATTAAACTATTTTGTGAATGGTCGTGATGGTAAAGGTATTACGTCCTTGGGAAACATGACTTTCAATAATTAAGAATTTAATTTAGAATTCCATTATTTTACCAATCATATTTTCACTATGATATTATATATGGATTCAGAGTGTAAAAAAGTTATTGATTAAATGAGATGAGTGTTAAATTAATTTACCTTTAAATATTAATTATTAATTTTTTATATATTACTTTGTATGTAAAAATTACTAGGAATCTATGCTCACCCTTTTATTTGTTCTCCTTTCCCTATGTTATGAAGATGAAATGTTTGAATGAGTTCAAGGATGAAGATTACTATCATTTTTTATGTTTTATTTTATATTTATAAATGTAATAAGGGAACCATGTATGTATATAGTTATTAAATACTAATAAAATGATCAATAATTTTGGATTTTAATCATGTTTATATTATAATGTAACAAAATAAGGCACTGAATCTGGGATATTGGGGTTGAGGTCATTATATTTGGTATCAGTGAGGTTTAGTAATAATCATGGGGAATATGTTTTAAAATAAACATAACCAATGTGGGAACTATGATAATTCATTATAGTATTTAAAAAAATTCACCAAAGGATTTTTTATTTTGGGGATCAGTACTCATGAAGATTATGGGATAACATAGTGTGTTCTATTATTCAGTTATGGTGCCTAAAGGAAGGAATTGAATCAATACCTTTGTACAATGTAATGATTTATCCACTAAGTAATCTTACACAGTCGGTGTTTGAGATGATCAAATCATGGCTATATTAGGGAATACTACTCAAGATTTAAGAAAAATATATGATACACCTATGTTGGACCATTTAATATGGCAAAATCACCCATATTTAGGTGTTACTACTAACCCAGTGGTAGTTGAGCAATGCATCGGTCCCCTTAAAAAGATATGTATAACATTAGGATGTGATGAAAATGACAAGCTAGTACTGGAAGTATATTTTCTCAAGGAATATGAGAAAAAATAGAGGTCGTTGATCATAAATACTAATAATAAAGATGAAACAGAACACCTTAAAGGGTGATATTTTAATGAAAAATTATTCCAAAAATATTTCCCTCGTGATTAATGAATCCAAATAAAGAGAAGATTCCTCAGATTAAAGTAAAAGTAATAAGAGTGTGTTTCTGAGTATGAGGCTACCTGTACGACAATAGTCAGGTATGCTACAAATTACCTTCGTAATTTCGAATGCAAGATTTATCATTTCTCAGGAGGACTTAATCCAAGTCTCCAAAGTGAATGGGATTCTCAGACATTTTCATCATATGAAGATAATAATACCATGTTTCATCGAAATGGAGAAGGAATTCTCTAGATCTTACAAATTCAAGAAAAAGAAATATAAGAACAGGTTATCTTAGAACCATGAGAATAGTAAAGCACCAAATAATAATTCAATCATGGGAATTTTTTTGGAAGAAACATATAGGTAAATTCCTAAAGGGATCAAGACTGTGTTATAAGTGTGGAGAAAAGGTTCATCTATCTCACGAATGCAAGGGGAAGAAAAAAAACATTGATATTAAGTTCTTAAACTGCATAGAGACGTGGAATTATTCAAATAAATATCCCATGAGTCAGGAGAATCTACCAAAAAATATACCAAGGGGATATGGCCAATATTTTGAGATCAATAAAGCTGATGTAGAAGTACATAATAATGTGGTGGAAGGTATATTAATCCTAGCTTAAAATTTAACCAATGGTTTATTTGATTCTGGAGCATCACACTCTTTTCTATCTACCAATTTTTTCAATAAAATTATACATTTCTCTTTTGATTTAATGGGTTACTTTTCAATAAAAACATAATAGGGAAGTCTCATTATAACAAATATGTGTCGGTCAGTCCCCAGTTTTGGCCTATAAACATGATTTATTTGATGAAATTATCATTATAATTATTATGTAATTTGATATAAACCTCTATATTGAATGGATGTTAAAATATGATGTGAAAAATTATTATAAGAAGAAGGAAATTATGATTTGTTTGTAATATGTATAATCTTGTATCTATCATTTGATTCTTATCTAGATCCACCCTCAGAATATCTACTCAATGAAATTATTGGGGAGTAATTGAAAACAACATCTTGGGATGAAAAAGGTAATCATAAAAAGGATTATGTGCCCATTGCATAGGTATATATTGATGTATTTCTTGAGTAATTACTGGGACACCCCCATAAGGTAAAATTGAATTTTCCATTGATTTAATCCCTAATGGAAGACCGATATCATAGACTCCTAATATAATGACCAATTTTGAATTAATGGGGATGAAGAAACAAATAGAGGAGTTTAATAATATGGTATTTATAAACATTAGTGTTTCTATTTGGGGAGACCCTATTCTCTTTGTAAAAAAGAAATATGGATCTATTTGTTTTTACAATGATTATAAAGAAATTAATAATATTGTAGTAAAGAAAACAAATCTTATACATTTTATCAATGATTTATTTGATCAATATCACAAAGATCAATATTTTTTGAAGATTGACCTTCATTTTGGATATCATCAATTGGGATTAAATATGAAAGGTATTATTTAGATTGCTATTTAGATGAGGTATGGAAATTACAAGTTTATATTAATTACATTTGGGTTGACTAATTAAATCTTAGATTTTAACGATCTAATGAACATAGTATTAAAGGAAAATCTTGATTGTTTTGTATGGTATTCATTGATGATATTATGGTGAATTAAAAACCTATTAGAACCACAAAAAACACTTGTAGATCATTATTGAGACTCTCATGAGAAAAGAGTTATCTGGTGAATTTAGAAAGTGTGAATTATGGATTTTGGAAATTTCTTTTCTTATCTAAATTTTCTCTAAGTATAGAACCTCAGTTGAACCTAAGAAGACAAAATCATCCCAAGAACATCATACACCAACAAACATAACTACGATACATAGCTTCATTGGTTTTATTGATTACTATAGATGGTTTGTTTATAATTTTATCCAATTCAATAACATGTTAACCAATATCACACTTAAAGGGTTTAAGTTCATATATATAAATGAATTTGACAAAACATTTGAATAATTGAAGATAAGATTAGTCAATGCTCAGATTTAGACTCTAACATCCAAAAATGATGGGTTATTAATAGACAATGATGCATCAATGAAAGGACTGGGGTTTTTTAGTTATGAAAAAATGACGAATCTATTACATACACATCAAGTTAGTTGAAGAATCATGAGAAAAATTATCCAACTCATGATCTTGAGTTAGAAATCATGATCTTTACTCTAAAGATATGGAGACAATTTCTCTATGGTAAATGATGTGAGATATATATGGATTAAAATAGTTTCAAATGCATATTTATAAAGAATAAAATCAATATGAGGAAAAGAAAATGAATCATGTTACTCAAAGATTGTGATTTCTAAATAAATTGCTACTCAAGAGAATAAAATAGGTTATCAAATGAATTAAGTAGAAATTCATGGAATTATGACCCAAATGAGGATTGAGAGATATCATATGTTCATGTATTTAGTAAATATGGATATGTAAATTATTAAATAAGGGGAGGCACCACTCCTTTAAATGAATGTGAAACCATATTTATAAGAAAAAATAAAAATATCTCAATCAGATGATGTGAATTTAATAATAAAATCAAATATGTGAAGAATGAAAAAGTATAAGGATTTTTTTTGAATATAGTGCTTTTAAATTTGGAAAGAGGACATTTTTTCTATAAATACCTGATCTAAAAAGGTAAGTATTGGATGATGTTGATATCCAATATTTCTTTATACACCCTGGTAGTACCAAGATGTATAATGATTAAAAGGAACATGTTTTGTGTGATAATATAAAGATGTAAATTACTAAATATGTATCAATATGTCAAGTTTATCAAAAATTCAAGGCTAAGAGATAGAATCCTAGAAGGTTAATGAAACCTAGACCTATTCCTATGAGTAGGTGGGATGACATTGCTTTGGAATTTTTTACTAGACTACCAAAGACCCCTAGAATGAATGGTTTGTTATATCTATTGTTGGCCTCCTTAAAAAATTGGCACATTTTATTTCTATGAGATAAGATTTAACTCTTTATTTATAAGAAAGAATTTATATTAATAAAGTTTTAAGACTACATGGTACACCTCAATCGATTATTTCTGATTGAGATCCTTGTTTTACATCAATATTCCGGAAGAGTCTTTAAAAGGCTCTAGATACTGAGATTAATTTTATCATCGCCAACCATCCTCAAATCAATGGAATTTATTTAAGGAATATTCAAACATTAGAATACATGTTGATATCATTACCACATGACTTTCAAGGTATATGGGATTAGTATTTACCTTTGTTAGAGTTTTCCTGTAATAATAGTTTCCATTTAAGTATTCAAATAGATCCATATGAATAATTATATGGAACGAGATTTCAAACTCAAAATTTATAGGATAACGTTGGTGAAAGGAAAAGTATATTCCAATAACTTATTTAAGAGGCAATGAAAAAGGTAAATTATATTAAAACTTATATTAAAGTATCTCAAAGTAAGTAGAATAATTATGCTGACAACCAGATAAAGGATTTGGAGTTTCAAGTGGGAGATCATAGTTTTTTGAAAGTATCTCTATGGAAGGGTTTCATAAGGTTTATTAAGAAAGGGAAATTGATCCCCAGGTATATAAGGAAAATCTAAATTTTGGAAATAATATACGGGTTCAGGATCCGGCCAGGGCTTGTTCCAAATAAATTTTATTAAAAAGAAAGCAATATAGCATTACAAGGGGGCTTACATAAGTGAGAAAAAGAGGTACCACACATATCAGAGTCCGCTAGGGTGGAACAAAAGGTAGGTGAAATGAAATAACAGTGTGATATGGTTTCAAAAATTATTGTTTTGGAAAGAGAACCTACAACTTGGTTGGCAACCCTATACACATGGGTGACATCCACCTCAATTTGGTTAGCTAGTCGAAGACATTAAATACAATGTGGGATCACTAGTCGGGGAACACCTCTGGACCGAGTCCTTAAAAAATACACTACAATAGAGGAGTCAGGTTCTACCCAAATACGTCTCCAATTATGCTAAACTACATAATTCATGGCTTTAATAATTTTCCATAATTCTACCCTAATAGCAGAGCCAATTCCAATGTAATGATAGAAGAATCCCTTTAAAAATCCTTGATACGTGCGAAAGAACCCACCACAACCTAATGGACCTGGAGAACCCGATGTCATAACATCCACATTTACTTATTTCCAACCAGATATTAGAGGTATCCATCAAATTTATTTGAACATCAATGTTTGTTTGATCCTTCCCACAACTCTAAAGGTTTTCAAAATAACAAAGTCATATATTTCATTGTTCATGGTACCTATTTGAATCTTGGAAGAAGAAAGGACCTCTCTATAGATACTCATGACGAAATTATTGAAATAATTTGAGATGTACCTTATCGATTTGAAATGCCACTAAGTCTCTCCAAAGTTCATGGTGTGTTCCACATATCATTGTCAAAAAGAACATTCTAAACCCAAAAAATGTACTCAGCTATGAAAAAATATTACTGGAATCTGATATATCTTACTGTGAAATACCTATTTAGATTCTTGAAAAATAGAGAGAATGTGTGTAGGAATCATATGACTTAACTAGTAAAGGTTCTTTTGAGAAACCATTAAATGGAGGAAGAAATGTGGGAACATAATCTTGTTATAAAGAAGAAGAACCATCATCTATTTAGAATGTAACATTAATGAAATTTTCAATGACGAAAATTTTCAAATGAGGGGTGAATATTACACCCCAATATTTCACAGTACGTCTCTTATTAAATAAATTCAATTTATTTGATACCTTACATTGTACACAACACCCATCTTAACCAAATAATGAAATAATGTTATAACCAAGTTGTTAAATTTATGGGAATGAATAATATTGACCAAATTATGAAATTTACATATTATGAGATGTTTTCACATTCATCTAATATATTTTACAGGCTGAAGAGGTGAAGAAAGCCAATTTTACACATAAAAAGTAATATTTTTCTAAAGTAAATTTTGTCACCTTTTAATGATACAATTGTTTTAAAAATAAATTTTTAAAATTTTTGTAAATTCTATTTGAAAAAATTAGACTTAATTTTATAAATCATAATAAAAAAATTTACTATTGTTTAATGTTTTTTATCTTTCTGAAATGTTTCATTTTTTTGATGAACAGTGAAAAAATACTGAATTTTAATTGAAAACTACATTTTTATATTATATATTTATATAGTTAAATTATATTTTATATTGGGTTTAAAGTATAAATAGTTTAATTATACATCAATAAATCGAATTTGGGACATTATGATAAACTTTACATTGAAATTGGATATAAAAAAAATTCAAACTTTGTAACATTTTTACTTTAAAACTCAATTGATTCATCTCGTCTGTAGGATTAACTTTAAAATATTTTATGAAAATTATGTGAATTAAATATTGAAAAATAGATCCCATATTTGGAATCATAAGTTAAAAAATTATTAAATATGTCCTTTTATTTTTTATCAATATTAATAGTTACTTTGTTAAATTTTATTACCCTAGTAAAGGGTAAATTGTGTAAAAACTAGTAATAAAGGGTAGAAATAATATGATAAGGATTATAAAATGACCTTATTAAATATGTCCTTTTGATGATTTTTTCTCCCAAAATGGCTATAATTGTAATTTCTCTGCTCCTAAGACACCTCAAAAAAATGGTATGGTAGAAAGAAGAAATAGAACCTTACAGGTTATTGCCCAAACTATTCTTAATGAATTTGGCCTACCCATTTATTTCTGGGTTGAAGCTGTTAATACAAACTGTTACATAATAAATAGAGCCTTAATCAGACCCATCCTTAAGAAAACTCCTTATGAGTTATGGAATAATAGGAATCCCAATTTAAGTTATTTTAAAGTGTTTAGATTTAATGTTTATATTCTGAACACTAAGGATGATTTAGATAAATTTTCCTCCAAAAGTGATGAAGGAATATTTATTGGATATTCTACATCAAGAAAATCCTATAGAGTCTTTAATAATAAAACCAAATGTGTGGGGGAATCATAACATATCAAGATTGATGAAGCAGATCCACATGAGCCCAAGACTTCACTAGAAAATATTGAAGTGGATATGTCTAATCTAGACACTAATGATAAAACCTCAAATCATAATGTGAAGGAATCTTTGAAAACTTCCAGTTCTGGAAATTCTCTAGATCCTAACCGTTATGAACTAGATCAACCTGTCCAACCTAAAATATCAACTCATACCTTCTCTAGACTAACTAGGACCATTAAGAATCATCTACTAGAATTTTTTGTTGGATATTTATATTGTATAACATAGACGAGAGCTTCCTTAAGAAACCAGGTTGTACATCAAGCTTTCCTGTCACAGCTTGAACCCAAAAATATCAATGATGTGATCAATGATGAATTTTGGGCAATGGCCATGCATTAAGATCTTAATTAGTTTGAAAGAAATAATGTTTGAAATCTTGTAAATATACTAAAGGATACTTTGACCATAGAAACCAAATGGGTGTTTATAAATAAAGTAGTTGAATCTAGAAATATAGTTAGAAACAAAGATAGACTAGTTGCACAAGGATATAATCACGAAGAGGTAATTGATTATGAAGAGACCTTTTAACCAATAGCTAGACATGAAGCAATTATAATATTACTTGCCTATGCAACAAACGTGGATTTTAAACTTTATTAAATGGATTTCAAAATTACATTCTTAAATAGTTATATAATTGAGGATATTTTTGTTGAACAACCCCCAGGTTTTACAAATCCACATTTTCCAAATCATATGTTCAAATTATCTAAAGCTTTATATAGTTTGAAACAACCTCCAAGAGATTAGTATGAAAGGTTGAGTAATTTTCTTATTTCTAAAGGCTTTACAAATGGACTTACAGCTCCTAATTTATTTATAAAAAAATTTAGAGGAAGTTTTAATAGCCCAAATATAGGTAGATGATATTATTTTTGAATATTCTAAAAACACATTATGTAATGATTTTTCAAAAATAATGCAAATCTAGTTTAAAATGAGTTTAATGGGGGAATATAAATATTTTCTTTGATTTCAAATATTTCAAAATAAAGAAGGTATTATTTTAAATCAAAGTAAGTACACTTATGATATTTTGAAACGATATGGATTTGATAGAATTAAGATAAGTGAAACCCCTATGAGTTCTTCATGTAAGATATATCTTGATGAAAATGGAAAATCAGTTGACCAAACTGCTTATAGAGGAATGAATGGGAGTTTTTTGTACTTAACTACCTGTAGTCTAGATATTGTGTTTAGTGTATGTATGTGTGAAAGATTTCATGAAAACTCAAAAGATTCACATTTAAATTCTATTAAAATAATTTTCAAATACCTCAAGTATACAACTAATTTAGAATTGTTCTATCTTAAAGGGAAACCTTTTGATTTAGTTAGCTATTCTGATGCTGACTTTAGTGGATGTAAGTTATATAGAAAGAGTACCTCTAGAACATGTCACTTTTTTGGGAAAGTTTCTAATATCATGGTGTAGTAAAAAAGAAAAATTCAGTTTCATTATCAACTACATGAACCAGAATACATTGTTGCTGGTAGTTGTTGTGCACAAATTTTGTGGATGAAACACACCTTATTAGACTATGGATTTCAATTCAGTCATATCCCCAAAAACTGTGACAAAAAAAGAGATATTAAAATTTCTTATAATCCAATTTTTCATTCAATAACAAAGCATATTGATGTAAGACATCACTTTTTGAGATATAATTATAAAAAAGGTGATATAAATCTTGATTTAATTCGGACAGAGCCTCATCTTGCTGATATATTCACTAAAACCTTAAACTCTGAGAGAATGAAGTGCATCCGAGATGAACTAGGAATGATAAATCTCTAAAGTGCCACCAAACCAATCCTGGAAACCAGTCTAGTGAAACCGATCCTTGAAACCGATCTTGTGAAACTAATCCATGAAACTGATCTTGTGAAACTGATCCTTGAAACTGATCTTGTGAAACCAATCCTTTAAAAAAAATCCTTGAAATTGATCTTGTGAAACCGATCCTTGTAACCGATCTTGTGAAACCAATCCTTGAAACTGATCTTGTGAAACAGATCCTTGAAACAGATATTGTGATACCGATCCATGAAACTAATATTGTGAAATTGATCCTTGAAACTGATCTTATGAAACCAATCCTTGAAACTAATCATGTGAAACCGATCCTTGAAACTGATCTTGGGAAACTGATCCTTGAAACAGATCGTGTAAAACTGATTCAATGAAACTGATGTATTTAAGGACTCTTTTGTAATTCTGTCTGTTTTAAATAAAACGACACTATTTTTGTGTTCTTTTTTCAGTGTTCAAATTTTATGCTTTATGATTTACAATACCTAAATTATATAATAAATTTGATCTATCCCGACCTTTCACCATCATATTGTTGTAAAACCTTCAACCCTTTGTCACTCTATCTCTCCACCATCAACCTCTCAAAAACTTTGGAATCTGAAATCCAAAAATGGAAAAGACTAAGTGCAATATGGAAGAGTCGAAAAAATTTCCATCTAATAAATGTCAAATGGGTGATCCCAGTGGGACTGCAAAACCATGTTTGGAAAGTTGTGTGGTTACAGCTGAGAAGGAAGTGTCTGTATAATGGCTTCTATCAAGCAAGTCATTTTTATTGAGACTGCTAGAATTTCAAGGGTGGCTAAGCTGGTTCACTAACAATGAAAGGCCTTATAATTCTTCACTAGTACATGAGTTTTATCAACATTTGAAGATATCGTTTGATGAAACTAAGGAAGCAAGGATGAAGTCAATGATAAAGGGAAAGGAGATAGGTTTTTTTATCTAAGGAATAGGCTGAATGCTTATAGATGCCTCATGAAGGTGTCTATGATGATTATCAAGGTAATATTCTACCTTCCTCTGATTTGTTCTCTTATGAAGATGTTATGAAAGGGATTACTAGAAATGGAGAATCTAGGAGAACTATTATAAGTGAATTTGATGGAGATGTAAGGTTACTTTTTAGGTTTATACAACATCAAATCTACCCAAGGAAGGGAGATTTCTCTGTTGTGAAGTATCAGAATGTATTCCTGATTTATTTGTTGAAAAAAGGAATAAAGGTGAACCTGTGTAGGTATCTAATGGTGCATGTTTGTGATATGATAAATCCATCCAAGAAGGCAACATGTTTGTACCATCCCAGGATGATCTCTTCCACGTTAAAGAAGATAGGTTGTGTGGAAGATTGAGATGAAGTGATAAGTGCATGTAGTGGTTTTTGTCTTCAAAATGATATTTGTAAAAGGATGAAGATCTTCTAGACCCCATTGAAAAAATGTTGGGTAGGAGATGAGGAATGGTTGCATGAGGAATTCAATCCAATTGATCATCCTACTAGACCAAATGATCAAGTTGATCTAGGCCTCAAACAAGGAGAGAAACATGTTTATTTAGATGAGGAAACTAAGAATGAAGTTCCAAGGGAACAAGTATATAATTTTGAGGACATGAGTGATATAGATATTACTGAAATCCCTAAGGATATGTATTATGCATCTTCTAATCCACCTTCGGACTTACCCTCAATAGAACCTTTGTTAGATGATGAGAATGATGAAGAGACCAAGGTTACTGGATCTGAAGGCTATATGAGTATATCATATGAGGAGTCTGATGATGATGATGATAATAAAGGGGGAAATGATGAGCATGTAAGTGATTATTTAAAAGTTGGACCACAAGTAGTTGACAGATCCTGTGAGGAATCTATACATGGAGATGGTGATGGTACTAAGCATGTTGTATAGAATGATGTTGATCTTAGAGATGCTGGCCATGAGGACAGATCACCCCATCCTAATGCTGAAAATCAAGAAATCATTGAGGAATTGAATGAACTTATAGCTGATGGCCATAAGGAAGAAGCTGAGGATCTGGTGACTCAAATTGATGAAGTTCTTGGAGAAGATGAAGTCGATGGAGCACATGATGAACCTCAAGCTTAGTTGATACTAATACCTAGAAATGTTATTATGGTTAGAGGACAGGATGAAGAAGTTGATAAAGATGAAGTTGTTCCTGAGCCTCAGGTAAGAAGGATCAAGATTGACACTGTTGAACCAAAAGACTGTATTTGTACTCGAGAATGGAATAATGATCTAGGATACATTCTTTTTGGTTTGGAATATGACTCAGATGAGGGGAGGGTGCCTCCTCCTCCTACTACGCAAGCCCAAGCTAAAGTAGAACCTATTTTACCTCTTCCACCAGCTACACCCCCAGGAGTAGATCCAGTAGCATAGACTATGCCTAGTGACTATGTCACTAAGTACTATTTGGATAAATTAAAAAATGATATTTGTGAGTCTATGAAATCCCCTGTTGGATCTAGAAGTGAAGCCTCCAATTCAACAGGTATTTCAGATGCTGATGCAGCAAAGATTACAAGGATGGTCCTCCAGGAGATTTAAACAAATCTCATTACTATAGAAGAAACCATCATTAGACATAATACTTTACCGAGAGAAGAAGTGAGGAAGATGAGAAATGAGTTAAATTCTCTAACATCTTATTTCAAGACCTCTTTTAGCGGTGTACTAGAAGTTATTTGGATCTTGGTGACTCATCTACTAAGTTTATATCTGAAAAAGTTGAAAGAGGAGCTTGGAAAAATAATTACTGGCCCATCCAGTTCTAGGATTGGGAAAGGTGTTGTTGGTGATTTGGAATCTCTCAAGGCTTTGATGAGAGAGGAAATCCATAATCTTCATAGTGTTTTAGACAAAGAAACTCTTGAATAGGTACATAGAAATATAGACCTTGTCTACAATATGGTATGAAAATGCACAAATGAAGCCTCTTCTACTATTAAAGATATTAGAGAGAAAGTGGATACGTACTTTACCAAAATCTATACCAAGAATGATCTCATCAATAGCTTCATGTTTTTAGTAGAAAATCTCAGAATTCCTCTAGTCACATAAGCTTTCAAGAAGAAAGTTACTCAATTGAAGGAGTTTACCCCTCTGATGAATAAATTCATGGATAATAAGGATGACTTCAAGAAATCTATGAAATATGGTGGTGAAATCATCAATGATTTCATCAACCTCCTTAAGCCATATCTATATGTCAAATCTGAAGCAATTGTGGTTCCTTATACTACTTCCATTAGTACTACCTCTCAGCCTCTTACTCCAATGACTGTCTATCAGGCTCTTTCCCAGATTCCACCAGTCATTACAGAGAAATCTCCCAGACATGTTTTATCAGAGAGAAGGACTATCCTTACAACAAATTTTCTTATGGGTGTTTCTTTTCTTGGTGTTATCTTTAGACCACCTCTTCCCTCTGCCACTCCCAAACCTTCTCATCCTACTCCGGATCCTTCTGATAAAGGAAAATCCCCTCATAAGCCAAACTATTAGGTATGGATTGTTTCTTTGATAGGGATTTGTCCTATTTTGTTGACTGTACTCTTTTTCTTCTTAATGGAACTTTTTTTTATCTTATCTCTGCCTCTTTTTTTTGTTTTATGATATTTATCTTCTTCCCTTATAATTTTCTTTTTTGGTAATCCCAAAAGGGGGAGAAAAGGCATACATTATGAATTTATGGGGGAGAAATTATGACATAGGACACATGAAATGTACTTAACATAACATATATACATTTATTGAGGGGGAGATTTGTTTTAAAAACTCAAACATGGGAAAGATTTAGTTATATTGAATAATCACATTCTGTGAAGTATGTTATGTCTAGTTATTTTTATTCTTTATATTTACATGTATGTCCTAATTTGTAATTATCAAAAAGGGGAAGATTGTTGGACCCTCTACGTTATATTAATTTTCATAATCACAAATAATGTAAATATACATATTATACTATTTCAAGCTATTTAATCTCTCTAAGTAAATCAATTATGTTATAAAGAACAATATATTTCAATTAGTCAATAACCTATATTTATGAATCAATATGTTTACAAGTATATTTTTGGATGTCACTTAATCTAGTAATGTTGTGTGTAAGACATCCACTTCATAATTTTCTCAGAGTACCTATCACCGATAGCGATGTTCAACAAACTGATGTTCGACACACCAATGTTCGACACACCGATGTTCGACACACCGATGTTCGACACACCGATGTTCGACACACCAATTTTCGACACACAGATGTTCGACACACCGATGTTTGACATACCGATGTTCGACACACCAATGTTCGACACAACGATGTTCGACACATCAATGTTCAACACACTGATATTCGACACACCGATGTTCGAAACACTGATGTTCAACACACTGATGACAGACCGATGATGACAGACCAATGCAAATGACTCACCGATAGTCATAAATAACCGTTTCAAATTTATTAATTCAAATTTATTTCTAACAGTCATATTTAGAAAAATTAATTTTTCTGACATTATTTATTGTTGTCTATAGTACAATTCGTAGACAGTATGAGGTATATGCACGTGGGGAGTTATTCATGCCTACTGGACCTTGAATTATAAATGTATTACAAGCTCAACCTTAAAAATTGATCTCAGAACCCTCTAGAAAAACAAAAAGGTAGGCTATAAAAATATGAAAGATATTTCAAATAGAATATCTCGAAGCTTGAGTATACAATAAGTTTAATAATACAAGCAGTAACATGCTAAAGCACACTGAACATCATAACAATGTAGAGATGATCCTTTACACACTTGGAAGATAAATTATAGAGACTGTGATGCTCTGTTCTGAATCCAACTTTAAGAAGAGGACTCAAATATCATCTTCTCTACATCCATTGAGTACAGAGCTTTATAGCACAACACACGTGGATTACTAAACTCTATTCTTCTTTTATAACTCTGTTGTGATATTGTGTATACTTTTTGAGCAGAGTGTGAATTTTTTTTATGTCAGATACACTGTATCCTAAGAATAACTTGAGGATATTAAAATATACTCACACTCAATCCCTTTTTACTCTTGTATCCCATGTAGAACTGTGGAAGAGATCATGTGTGATCTGGTTGTAGGCTTTCCCACAAATAACTATGGTAGAGGACAAGTGTGACCTGGACATCCCTGTGTATTGTTGTGAACCCAAATCATGGGTGTGGATTAAAAGTTTATTATTATAAAATACTTGGTGGTGGGTGATCACCAAGTGGAGAGAACTAAGTCTCAGCTTGAGATTGAACCTCTTATTTTAATCCGCTGTGTAGTTTGTCTTATGTTTTAATCTGATATGTGTTTAATTCATTTCACATTAAAATAAACTGAACTTCGATAGTTCTTTTAGCATGTGTTTATATCTATTTTGAATCACTATATTATTTTCAAATGATTTACTAGTCATTATATTGGTAAATATGAGAACTAATCAATCTTCTGAGAAATTAATTGAACATTCAAGACTTTTGTAATTTCACTACAAACTAACTTCGATTAATTTAATCAGGGGTGTTCATTTAAAGAACCATTTTTAACAAAAAATTTTATAGACACTCAATTCACCCTCCTCTTGAGTGATCTACTATGACCGACATTTTGTAACAAAGTATTGAAAGTTATTGTTAGTTTTTAAAATCTTGTCAACTGTGATTATTGTTTTTTTCAATGTTCTCAAAATTTCTGTTATTTTTAAATTTTTATCTATTTGAAATTATTTTACAATATGTATCATGGATAATAGATTAGAAGGGGTTGGTGCCAATAGAACAACTTTCTTTAATGGAACTAATTATGCTCACTAGAAGCTTAAAATTTAAATACATCTTGAAAGCATGGGATTTGAAATCTGGACTGCTATTGAAATTAAATATGAAATTCCTGAAACTTCTAGTAACCCTTGGGATAAACCTACCAAGACTACCTATAACAATAATTGTAAAGCAATGAATGCTCTGTATTGTGAACTAGGATATAAAGAGTTTAACCGTATCTCTAGTTTTAAAATTGCACATGAGATTTGGGACACTCTGTCTGTTACTCATGAGGAAACATCTAATGTTAAAGATATGAGATTAAATACTTATACTATTAAATATGAAAACTTAATAATGATGCCTGATTAGTCAATTTCTAATATGTATCTCATGTTCAATGAAATTGTGAATAACATGATTTCTTTAGGAAGAGAAGTTACAACCCAAGAGCAGATTATGAGGATTCTACGATGCTTACCTGAAAGATGGCGTGGAACATCTGTGTCTATTAGGGAATCATAAGATATTGATAAAATGCCAGTGGAGGAATTTATTGTAAAATTAATGATGTATGAAGAGGAATAGAAGGTAAATCAAGAATAGGATAAACCAAAATGAAATTTTGTAGCTTTCAAAACAACTACATCTAAAAGTAAATTTAAGGAGAAAGTTCAAGCTACTATTGAAAGCTCTAGCAGTGATGACGTAGCTTCATACATGGTTGAAGAAATGGCCCTGTTGGCTTGAAGATTCAAGAAATTTTATAGGAAATAGAAGTTTTTTGAAAAGCCCAATTACAAAGTAAAGAATGATAACAAGGGAAATTGAAAAAGGATTGGAAGAGAAATGATAAGTCATAAGAGATAATCTTCTATGAATGTAAAAGGAAAATACATGTCAAGAATGACTATCCAAATATAAAATTCAAGAAAAAGTATTAAAACAAAGATTGAAAGTATACGAAAGAAATGAAGGCCACCTAAAGCGCCTCCAAGGATAGCTCAAATGATTTTGCCTCTTCTCAAAGTTAGAAGGATGATATAGATAATATGTGTTTTATGAAAAACACAACTGAGGTAATCTTAGACTCTCCTATACATAATTATTATTATTCTAAAAGTGAGTCTGAGAATATGAAAAATGATGAATTATTCGAATATTGCAACATGCTAGAAGAAACATATAATGAGGTGAAATATAAGTATAAATTATTGAAAAAACAACATGCTCTTATTATAACTGTTAACTCTGAACTTACAACAAAAAATTTTAAAAATGCTTAACTTCTCAAGGAGAAAAAT
Organism: Viscum album; assembly: GCA_963277665.1. Taxonomy (NCBI): domain Eukaryota; kingdom Viridiplantae; phylum Streptophyta; class Magnoliopsida; order Santalales; family Viscaceae; genus Viscum; species Viscum album. Next base: position 620,706,702 of record OY728128.1, read on the forward strand.
GAGTTAAAAATGTATAATGAGCAATTAAAGAACTATATGGAAAAATTTTCTAATGGTAAAAATAATATTACTCAATTTCTTGGTTAAAAAATAGCTCCTCAGTATACATCCAGGATAGGATATAAACCAAGTCAAAGGAACTAATCAAAATCACATTTTGTAACAAAATTTGGAAAATATGAAACCTCTTTCAAAAACCAGAATTTTATAGTAAGTTCTTATTCCAAGAATTATTTTTCTGCATCCAAATCTTTAGGACCAAATAGAGTTTATTTTTCAAACACACAATATTCGGCATATAGGAAACCCATAAGACATGTGTGGGTTCCTAAAGCTTATATCACTAATGTATGTGGACCTAGACAAATATGGGTACCAAAGTCATTTCTTGGATGAAATGTTTTGTAGGTAACCTGCATAAAGAGATCATGTAAAAAACAGTGGTACTTAGACAATGGATGTTCAACACATATGACAGGGGACTATACAAGATTTAAATGTCTTATCCAGATTTATGGAGGACATGTCACATTTGGGGACAATGGTAAAGGAAAAATCATTGGCCTAGGCCAGATTGGTAACCCTAACTCTATTTCAATTTTTAAAGTATTGTATGTTGATAGATTAAAGTATAACCTGCTCTGCATATCTCAATTGTGTGATGATGGATTTAATGTTAAATTCAAAAATTATCCATGCCTTGTTTTTTATGACAATAATAACTTTGTATTTACTACTTTTATAAATGATAATGTATATGCTATAAATCTAGACACACTAGCACAATAGAATGTCTCTTGTCTAAATGCCTTTCACAAAGATTCTTGGATCTGACATAGAATACTTTTACATTGCAACATACACTCTCTTAGGAAGTTAACTAGAAAAGGTTTAGTTGAAGACATACCAAAATTAGAGTTTCCAGACAATAAAGTATGCAATCCTTGTTAAAAAGGAAAGCAACATAAAATCTCTTTCAAACCAAAGGAAGAAGTAACTACTTCTCAACCTATTGAGTTGATTCACATGGACTTGCTTGGACCATCTAGAGTTTCAAGTCTCAATAGGAAGCACTATGTTTATGTTCTGGTAGATTACTTCCCTAGGTACACATATAATGTTTTTATAGCTCATAAAAGTGATGCTTGTTCACACTTTACCAAGTATGCTACGACTGTAGAAAATCTCAGTGAACTTAAGATTAAATACTTAAGAAGTGATCAGGGCTGTGAGTTTCAAAATAGATATTTTGAAGCTTTTTTATCACAAAATAGATATAATCATAAATTCTCTTCTCCTAGGACACCTCAATGGAATGTTGTGGAAGAAATAATAAATATAACCTTAAAAGAAATTTCCCGAACTATGCTTAATGAATATGACCTACCCATTTATTTCTGGGCTGAAGCTGTTAATACAGCTTGTTACATAACAAACAGAGTCTTAATCAGACCCATCCTTATGAAAACTCCTTATGAGTTATGGAATAATAGGAAACCCAAAGTAAGTTATTATAACGTGTTTGGATCTAAAGTTTATATTATGAAAACTAAAGATAATTTAGATAAATTTTCCTCCAAAAGTGATAATGGAATATTTCTTGGATATTCTACATCAAGCAAAGCCTACAGAGTATTTAAAAAAACCAAATATGTGGAGGAATCTATACATATCAAGTTTGATGAAGCAGATCCACATGAGCCAAAGAACTCACTAGAAAATATTGAAGAGGATATGTCCAGTGTAGACATTAATGATTAAATCTCAAATCATTATGTGAAGGAATCTGTGAAAACATCCTGTTCTGGAAATTCTCTAGATCATAACTGTAATGAACCATATCAACCTGTCCAACCTGAAATATCAAGTCCTACCCTATTTAGACCAACTAAAACCCTTAATAATCATGCCCTAGATTTTGTTGTTGGAGATTTAGATAGAGGAACATAGACGAGAGCTTCCTTAAGAAACTAGGTTGAACAACAATCTTTCTTGTCACATATTTAACTCAAAAATATCATTGATGCAATCAATGATGAATTTTGGGTAATGGCCATTCAAGAAGAACATAAATAGTTTGAAAGAAATAAATTTTGTATTCTTTTAGATAGACCAAAGGATACTTTGACCATAAGAACCAAATGGGTGTTTAGAAATAAAGTAGATAAATTTGGAAATATAGTTAGAAACAAAGCTAAACTAGTTGCACAAGGATATAATCAAGTAGAGGGAATTGATTATGAAGAGACCTTTTCACTAGTAGTTAGAATTTAAGCAATTAGAATCTTAATTTCCTATGTAGGACACTTGGATTTTAAACTTTATCAAATAGATGTAAAAAGTGAATTCTTAAATGGTTTTATAATTGAGGATATTTTTTTCGAACAACCCCCAAGTTTTACAAATCCGCATTTTCCAAATCATGTGTTCAAATTATCTAAGTATTTATATGGTTTGGAACAATCTCCAAGATATTGGTATGAAAGTTTTAGTAATTTTATTATTCTTGAAGGATTTACAAAAGGAATTGCAGATCCTAATTTATTTATAAAAATAATTTCAAAAGAAGTTTTAATAGACCAAATATATGTAGGTGATATTATTTTTGGATCTTCTAAAAACACATTATGTAATGATTTTTCAAAAATAATGCAAAGTGAGTTTCAAATGAGTTTAATTGTTGAACTTAAATATTTTCTTGGATTTCAAATATTTCTAAATAAAGAAGGTATTATTTTAAATCAAAGGAAGTACACTAATGATCTTTTGAAAAGATATGGCTTTGATAGCATTATGAGTAGTGAAACCCCTATGAGTTATTCATGTAAGTTAGATCTTGATTAAAATTTAAAATCAGTTGATCAAACTGCTTACAGAAGAATGATTGGGAGTTTGATTTACTTAACTCCTAACAGTCCAGATATTATGTTTAGTGTATTTATGTGTGAAATATTTAAAGAAAACCCAGAAGATCACATTTAAATGTTGTCAAAAGAATTTTCAAATACCTCAGGTATACAACTAATTTTGGATTTTTATATCCTAAAGTAAATTTTTTTGATTTTGTTAGCTATTCAGATGCTGACTTTGGTGGATGTAATTAAGATAGAAATAGTACCTCTGGAACATGCCACTTTTTGGGAAAGTCTATAATATCATGGTGTAGAAAAAAGAAAAATTCATTGTAATTATCAACTGATGAAGTATAATACATTTCTGCTGGTAGTTGTTGTGCATAAATTTTGTGGATGAAACACACCTTATTATACTATGGATTTCAATTCAGACATATACCCATAAACTATGACAACAAAAGTGATATTAACATTTCAAAGAATCCAATTTATCATTCTAGAACAAATCATATTTATGTAAGACATCACTATTTGAGAGATCATTATCAAAAAGCTGATATAACTCTTGAGTTTATTGAGACTGAGCATCATCTTGCTGATATATTCACTAAACCCTTAAAATATGAGAGAATGAACTACATGAGACATGAACTAGGAATGATAAATCTCCAAAGTCTTGTCAAACCGATCCTTGAAACCAATATTATGAAACCATTCCTTGAATCCGATCTTGAGAAACCGATCCTTGAAACCAATCTTGTGAAACCAATCCTTGAAACTGATCTTGTGAAACTGATCCTTGAAACCAGTCTTGTGAAACAGATCCTTGAAACTGAACTTTTTAAACCGATCCTCAAAACAGATCTTGTGAAACTGGTCCTTGAAACTGATCTTTTGAAACCGGTCCTTGAAACCGATCTTTTAAAACCGATCCTTTAAACTGATCTTGTGAAACCAATCCTTGAAACCAATCTTGTGAAACCGATCCTTGAAACTGATCTTGTGAAACTGATCCTTGAAACCGATCATGTAAAACCGATTCAATGACACAAATGTATTTAAGGACTCTTTTGTATTTCTATCTGTTTTAAATAAAACGATGTTGTTTTTGTGTTCTTTTTGTCATGTTTAAATTTTAGTCTTTACAATTTAAAATCCCTAAATGATATAATAAGATTGATCCATCTTGACCTTTCACCTTCTCACTATTGTAAAACCTTCTACCCTTTTTCACTCTATCTCTCGACCCACAACCACTCAACTCCTCTGGAATCTGAAACCCCAAAATGGCATGAACCAAGCATGCTATGGAATAGCCGAGAAAATCTACATCTACTAAACATCAGAAGGGTGAGCCCAGTGGGACTGCAAAACCATGTTTGGAAAGATGAGTGGTTATAGCTGAGAAGGAAGTGTCTACATAATGGATTCTATCAAGATAGTCATTTTTATTGAGAGTGCTAGAATCTCAAGGGTGGCTAAGTTGGTTCTATAACAATGAAAGGCCTTATTATCCCCAGCTAGTACATGAGTTTTATCGATATTTGAAGATATAAAAGGATGAAACTGATGAAGCAATGATGAAGTCAATGATAAAGGTAATGGAAATATATTTTCGTCCAAGGAATGGTCTGAATGGTTGGAGATTCCTCATGATGTTGTCTATGATGATTTTCAAGGTAATATTCCACCTTCCACTGATTTGTTCTCTTTTGAAGATGCTATGAAGGAGATTACTAGAAATGGATAATCTAGGAGAACAATTGAAAGTGAATTTGATAGATAGGAAAGGTTACTTTTTTAAGTTTATACAACATCAAATCATCCCAAGGAAGGGATATTTCTCTGCTGTGAAGTATCAGGATGTATACTTGATATATTTGTTGAAAAAAAGAATAAAGGTGAACCTATGTAGGTATCTAATGGTGAATGTTTGTGATATGATAAATTCATCTAAGAAGGAAACATGTTTGTACTATCCTGGTATGATCTCTTCCATGTTAAAGAGGATAGATTGTGTAGAAGATGAAGATGAAGTGATAAGTACATGTAGTGGTTTCTGCCTTCAAAAATATATTTATAAAAGTATGAAGATCTTCTGGAACCCATGGAAAAAAATATGGGTAAGAGATGGGGAAAGTTTTTATAAAAAATTTAATCTAATTTATCATCCTACCAGACCAAAGGATCAAGTTTATTAAGGCCTCCAACCAAGAGATAAACCTGTTTATTATGATGAGGAAGCTGAGACTGAAGTGCCCAGGGAAGAAGGATCTTATTTTGATGAAAGGAGTGATCCTGATATTACTAAATTCCCCAAAGATATATATTATGGATCTGATAGTCCTCCTTTGGACTTACCCTCAAGAGAACCTTTGTTTGATGATGAGGATGAGGAATATACAGAGGTTACTAGAGCTGAAGGCTATGTGAGTAAATTATATGATCAGACTAATGATGATGATGATGATGAAGGGGGAAATGATGAGCATGTAAGTGATTCATTAAAATTAGTACAACGATTAGTTGATAGATCTAGTAAGGAATCTATACATGGAGCTGGTGATGGTACTGAGCATGTTTAACAGGTGGATTTTTATCTTAGAGATGCTGGTCATGAGGATAGATCACCCCATCCTAATGTTGAAAATCAAGAAATCATTCTATCTTTGAATGAACTTATAGCTGGTGGCCATGAGGAAGAAGTTGAGGATTAGGTGCCTCAAATTGATGAAGTATCTGTAGAAGTTTAAGTGGTTGGAGCACATGCAGAACCTCAATCTCAGTTGATACCAGTACCCAGAAATGTTATTATGTCTTGAGGGCAGGATGAAGAAGTTGATGAATATGAAGTTTTTCCTTAGACACAGGGAAGAAGGATCAGGATTGACACTATTGATCCAAGAAACTGGACCTATACTCGAGAATGGAATACTGGTCTAGGATACATTCTTTCTAGGTTGGAATATGACTCAGATGAGGAGAGGGTGCCTCCTCCTCCTACTCCACAAGCCAAAGTTGAAGCAGAACTTGTTCCACCACTTCCACCAGTTTCACCACGAGCAGTAGAGCTAGTAGCACATACCATTCCTAGTGACCATTTCACTAAGGGAAATTTGGTACAATTCAAAAATGATATTTTAGAGTCTTTGAAATCCTCTATTGGATCTAGAAGTGAATCATCCACTTCAATAGGTATTTCAGATGCTGATGCAGCTAATATTGCATGGATGGTCATCCATGAGATTCAACCAAATCCCATTACTACTGTAGAAACCATCACTAGACAAAATACCTTACAGAGAGAAGAAGTATGGAATATGAACAATGAGTTAAATTCTCTAACCTCTGATTTCAAGACCTCTGTTAGCGGTGTACTTGAAGTTCTTAGGGACTTGGTGACTCATCTACTAAGTGTAGATCTGAAAAAGTTGAAAGTGGAGCTTGAAAAAATGATTAATGGCCCATCCTGTTCTAGGAGTGGGAAAGGTTTTGATATTTATTTGGAATCTCTCAAGGATATGATGAGAGGAGAACTCCAAAATCTTCATAGTGTTTCATTAAAAGAGACTCTTGAAAATGTACACTGAAATACATACCTTGTGTACAATATGGTAAGGCAGTGCACAAATGAAGCCTTTGTTGCTAAAAAAGAGATTAGAAAGAAAGTGTATAAGTACTTTTCCAAGAGCTACACAATGCATGATCTCATCAATAGCTTCAGGTTTTAGCAGAAAATCTCAGAATTCCCCTATTCATAGAAGCATTCAATAAGCAAGTTGCTCAATTGAAGGAGTTTACCCCTATGCCGAATAAATTCATGAAGAATATGGATGACTTCAAGATAGTTATGAAATATGGTGGGGAAATCATCAATTATTTCATCAAAATCTTTAATCCATATCTAGAACACCCCAAGCTTCCACGGTATGTTTCCCTTTGAATAATGAAATAGCTTGCGTTGTACGCAACTTCAAGATTCTAACACACCACAACCAATCAAACAAGATGTTATGAATAGTAATACCCAATTATTGAAATTTTATAAATTTTATTTTTCAAAATGGAATTCATTTTTTAATTCAGAATATCTAAATTATCTTTGGGTTAATTTTTGGTATTTTTCTATAAACATTCCATTTTTAATGAATAGTGAAAAACACTGGGTTATTGGTTAAAACTGAATTTTTTATTTAAATAATTTTTATTTTATTTAAATTTATTTTGGGTCAAAATAGATACATGATAGCTATTTATGATCAATGTAATTCATTGGAGTCATTTTATAATAATTTTAGATATATATAAATTTTATTGAACTTTTTACCATATTTTACCCACCTCCTAGGAGAATTTGAAAATTTGCATAAACAATAATTTTACAACTTCTGTGAGTTGAACATAAAAAATATGAGAGACATTGTTAATATCAATAAGTAAAATTTGGTTCAATAATATGAAAATAATTTTTGGTGAATAGTAAATTTTGACTTTTATTTACCATGGTTAAAATTAAATAGGGCAATTAAGTGTAAAAATGATATCATAATTACCCTAACACATGTCCAAATTGTATTGGATAAGTATAATTCGACCGAAAAAATCCTTAGGAATAAACTATGATCCTCTTTGGTCAACTTGGATTAGATTAGGACATTTATTATTATTTTATTTAAATAAGAGTTAAAAGAGTTAAATTCAATGTTTAATAACTAAACCATTTTTAATATAGTGTTATACCTAAGATAAATTAGACTATAAATATTCATTTGAAATATAAAACAATTTCCCACATAATGGTATTTTATTTATAATTTTTAGACATTAAATAATTTAATTTATTTATGACACAATGATGATTCAATAATTACCTTATTAATGCAATATTAAAATAAATGATATTATAAATATCCAAATAAATAAAATTTGAGACTTTTTGATAAATTACACTAATTTTATAGGTTAATATGACATATTAGGGTTGATTAAATAATTTTTTTGAAGTAATAATGTTGTTATTATTTTCACAAAAACCAAATACTAAATAGTGTCAAAATTGACTTAATTGAGTTTTTAAAACAAACACTATATTATTAATTGATATAATATTACTAAAAATATAAGGATCGGCCAAAGGACTTAGATAAGGTTATATATATTAATAATTAACCACATGGGGTTCTATTGGCTTGTTATAGTATGTTTATTAACCATACAATATAAAAATACAAAGGGACATGGTAAATGTCAAAGTATTTAACTAAGAGTGAAATCTAAAAGATAAGGTTAGTATGGTGACCTAAACCTGTCTAAACCCTATTGTTTGAGTGGTTTTTTACCCATCCCCACCTTATCCTCTAAATAATTCATTTTGGAGCCATTATAAATCGAAAATTATTTTATTATAAAATAATATTTTGTGCTTTTCCTAAAGTGACCCTCACCTCTCTTATAAAAGGGTACTTCACCTTCTCTTAATTTCAAACCTCCAATGCCATTTTCCTCAGACAAAACCTACCCAAATATCCTCCCAAATATCCTCACTTCATCCTAGAGGACTTCCTCTGGTCAGAAAGACAACCTAAGGAGCCCTTTTGATCAAATCAAAAGGAAGAACACGAAGAAGAGGTAAATATTTAATCACCTCTTTCAAGTTCTTTTCTTCTTCCACTTACTCTTTCTTTGTCTTTTCCATTATAAAATAATAAATATAGTATCATATATATACTGTGATGTTATTATAAAAATTTTACAACCATATTCATTATTATATCCATCATATGAATGACAATGTCACTATACATGCGTACGTACGGCTTACCGTCTCCACGTCATGGTGTAGTTTGTTATTCAAACACATCATTATTTGGATGGAATTAATAATGATCATAACTGATGTAAATAATAAATATAAAATTTTAATTATTATTTATATATGATATACCATACAATTACATACGATTTCACCATCAATATAATGATATTATCGCTCATGCATACGTACGGATTACCATCGCCACGAACATGATGAGATTCATTCCCCATCGCAATCATTAAAGAATAGTTTTCATTTTATAATTAAAAATAATTTTTATAAAAATAATTTCATTATTTATATGAATAAAATACATCATATACATAACAAAAATGGCTTACATAACCAATCATATAAAGGAAAATGAATCAGTTAACACCCGAAACGATGATACTATTGAAATATTATTAAAAAAGCAATATTAGAGGGTCATATATGATATCATATTTATGTATATATTTCTTGTATAATTTAATAACAATGATTTAAATATTATACAGGAGGATAATTTACCATCAACCAAAGAAAAGTACAAGGTAAGGGTTAATTTCACAATCTCTTTATTATCCGAGAATGTTTTTTCATAAGTATCTACTGGGTCCTCTTTATCACCTACATCTGTGTTCTCTTAAAAATGTAACTCAAAACATTTCTAATGTTTACTATACTATAGGTTAATTCATTTATACCCTTATTTGACCATATATGTTTTGAATGGAATCTTTCCATCGTTTTCCAAACAAGGTAATTTATAACCTTTTCGACAAAATTAATGTAAGAATGTCTTCTTTTAACCTATATGGCAGGTGTGGATATTTTCCGCCGTTATATCATCATCAAAACATCCCATACAAGCTTATAATAATATTTTCAAAATAAATGTTTTCTTTTATAATTATTTTACTTTTAAATGATTTCAAAATAGAAATAGTAATTTTTTTAAAATGTTTTGATTTCATCTATGTCAACATCCTTTAATGGATTTTAAGCTTGTTTGATGTTGATTTATTATGATTCAAAACTACAATAATGTATTTAAGGTTTTCTTATATGTTTGACTATGGATGTGTTATTTTTACACCATTCATGGTTTATAGATAAAGTATTGACATTTTTTATGTTAGTTTTAATAAAAATATATATGTTATGTTTAAACCTTTTCATACGAGGAATGAATTGGAATTAGAATTTGATGGGTGGAGCCCGCTATATCTCCTCGATTCATCAGTAGGTCTCATTAGAAAAACTAGTGTCTTGGCACAAGGCCTTGAAAAAATCTTATTTTTAGTCTTGTAACAAAGCCTTGACTATGTGGTTATGAAGTCTAACATTACACATTACATCATTATGAAATTGGTTATTGATATTGCATATGATTATTCGACTAGTATAATATCAATGTGAATAATTAAATGGAAATATTTTATTTTATCTTTTCCTTGTTATGCATAATTTTAAGTTTAAAAGGTTTTTTTAGTCTTATAAATTGCCATAAATGTTTATGCTTATTTATGAATGTTTTGTCTATATTGTTATCCTTAGTGTGCATTTGAACTCACCCATTTCTATGTTTTATTTTTTCCTAGATGTGAAGAAGTATTTTATGGTTGACCTACAAGGATAGGATAAGGATATAATTGTGTTCAAAAGGGGAAAAAATATTTTTGATGTTTTTATTACATGATGCAATGTAAAACTTATGAATGTATCTAGTACTTCCAAGGATACACAAATAATTGGTCTTTAGGGACATGATTCCTTGTATCATGCCAATGTTATGTAATAATGCACCGAATCTGGGTAACTGGGGTCGGGTTATTATAGTTGGTATCATAGGAAGTTTAGTAAAATCCTTAGATGTTAGATTTAGAAAAACTCTGATTAGAGAACATTACCATAAGATAGACTTTGACGATTAGTATAAAATCACTTCCTAGAATTTTGGTACTGTAATGATTTTGTGAGATTTCCAAGAAATTCATCCCTATCTAGATACGAGGAGGTAGAGGTAGCTCTAGCACATATGTACTTAGGGGAAAAAACCAAAAACACCACTTTGAGCTGGACTCAAATGGGAACTGGTGCCCGACAGCGGTCCTTGCTACACTCTTGGTTATGAAACTCCAGTGGGATATGCTTTAGATAATTCTAATTTTATTTAAAAACCATTATAATGGTTTTATGAGTATATTTTCATCAAAGAATTTTTTTTATGATTATGGATTACATCCATAAATTGGTCAATTTATGTTAAGTGTTTTACATGTTTGGAATTATGTATTGCGATTCATAAACTAATCTAGTGTATTCCATTTTTTAGAAATAGAACCTAGTGGAAGGAATAGAAACCCTATCAACACACATAATACATGTAGGGATTTACCTCATACTCAAGATAATTATCATGGAGATGGTGATGCAACTGGTGCTGATCAGCTTATCACCATACTGAGACAACTCCTCAAGTTATGAATAATAACCCTACCCGTATGGAGCACCCTGATCCACAATGTGGAGGATCAATGTTAGACCACTTCATGAGGAAAAAAACACCAACATTCAATGGGAGTACAAATCCATTAGTATCTAAGTAATGGATAAATTCCTTAGAAAAAATATTTCATGCTTGGGGAGTAGTGAAAGGGAAAAAGTTGTCATGGAAGTTTATCACCTCATGGGAGATGCAGATCAATGTTGGTCATTAATCCAAAACACAAAGTAAGAATAAGAAGTAATTAACAATTAATGGAGGGAGTTTAAAGATATTTTCATGGAAAAATACTTTCCCCGTGACCATCGAGCAGATATGGAAAGACAATTTCTGAGTTTGAGGCAAAAGGAGGATGAGAATGTCACAAATTATGAGGCTATCTTTACAAGGTTAGAAAGGCATGCAACAGATTATATAAATAACCCAAGGAGTAATATTGATCAATTATTTTATGGGTTAAAACCATTTCTCTATCGATCATTAGTCTCACAATCCTTCTCATCGAATGAAGATACCATCTCATGCGCTATCAAGAGAGAAAATGAATCCACTAAGTCTTACGAATTTAAAGAAAAGCATAAGAAAAAGAGATCTTCTAAAAACTCTAGAAATGGAAATAAAGGAAATAAGGTAAAATTTGAATATCCATCCTGTGGTAAATGTGGTAAGAAACACACCGGTACTTTCCTGAAGGGAATGGGAGTCTGTTACAAGTGTGGTGAAAAAGGCCACCAAGCTCACGATTGAAAGGGGAACAAAGAGGCTATCAATGTTGAATGCTATAATTGTAAAGAAAAGGGGAATTACGCAAATGAATTTCCTAAGAACCAAGGGAACTTACCTCTAAAAAGGCCAAGGGTTCAAGACCAAGCTTATGCGATCACTACTGCTGATGTTGAAGCTCAGAAAGACATGGTGGGAGGTAATTTAATGGTTTCCTCATGTTTATCCAATGCTTTATTCAATTCTACATCATAAAATTGTTTCATATCTTCCCAGTTTGCTAAGAAAATTAGATATTTTCAATTTAACTTAACAAGGGAGTTGTCACTCAAAACACCTAAGAGATGTATCATTGCAATAATGTTTTGTGTATCAGTTCCCATTAAAACATATAAATGTTCTTTATCTGCTGATCTCATCATCATACCCATGATTGAATTTGATATAATCCATGGAATGGATTGGATTTTGGACCATGATAAAAAAATATTTATAAGAAGAAGGAGGTTACAATTTTTGATGATGATAAGGAGTACCTTATCTTTAAAGAAAAAACATCACCACCTGATTCTTATCTAGATCCACCCCATATAGCTCTACTAAATTAAATTATTGGAGAGGAAGAGAATGAAATAATTATGAGTGAGGAAAATAATGTTCGAATAGAGGATGTACCTATTGTGCAAGAATACGTTGATGTGATTCCAAAGGATCTACTTGGACATCCTCCAGAATGAGAAATTGAGTTTCCCATTGATTTAATTCCCGGTTCAAGGCCCAAATCGAAGACCCCTTATAGAATGTCCACTGTGGAGTTAGTGGAACTAATGAAACTACTAGAGGAATTGAGTAACAAGGTATTTATCTACCCTAGTGTTTCTCCATGGGGATCCCCTGTCCTTTTTGTTAAGAAGAAAGATGGATCTATGAGGTTGTTCATTGACTACAGAGAGATCAATGCTATAACAATAAAGAACAAGTATCCCCTACCTCACATTGATGATTTATTCGACCGACATCAAGGATCTCAAAATTTTTCAAAAATTGACGTTCGATCTACATATCATCAATTGTGTGTGAAGAAGGAAGACATTCCAAAAACAACATTTTGAACCAGGTACAGGCATTACGAGTTTACAGTAATGCAATTTGGATTGACTAATGCACCCTCTTTCTTCTTGGATCTAATGAATAGAGTTTTAAAGGAATATCTTTATGACTTTGTAGTGGTTTTTATTGATTATATTTTGGTATACTCAAAAATCTACAAATATTTTGAAAATCACTTGGGCATTATCCTAAGGACTCTTAGAAGAAATAAATTATATGGTAAATTTAGCAAGTATTAATTATGGATCTAGGAGATTTCTTTTCTTGGCCATTTTGTCTCTAAGTATGGAATCTCTTTTGATCCTTCAAAGACCAAGGCAATCCAAAAATGGCCAGCACCGATGAGTATAACTGAGGTACATATTTTTATTGGTTTAGCAGGTTATTATCAGCGTTTTGTCCATAATTTTTCTTCATTGGATAACACATTAACCAAGCTCATTCGTAAAGGGGGAAAATTTGTTTGGACCAAATAATGTGAATAATTTTTTGAAGAACTGAAGAGAAGATTAGTCAACTCTCCTATCTTGAATCTACCATCAGGGAACAATGGGTTTCTAATTTATAGTGGTGCCTCAAAGAAAGGACTTGGTTGTATTCTTATGCATAATGATAGAGTTATTGCCTATGCATCACGATAACTAAAAATTAATTAGAAAAACTATCCCACTCGTTATCATGAGTTTTCCGTTGTAATATTTTCTCTGATGATATGGATACACTATCTCTATGGTGACAAATATGAGATTTATACTGATTTCAATAGTTTGAAGTATATTTTTTCTCATAGAAAGAACACAACATGGGGCAAAGATGATGGCTTGAACTACTCAAGGACTATGATTGCACTATATAATACCACTCAGGGAAGGTAAATAAGGTGGTATATGATTTGAGTAGAAGTGATCATGGAGTTTTGAACAAGATGAGAGTTGAAAGGGATCCAATTTTCACGGATCTAGTAAAGATGGAAATGGGAATAACTATGGAAGCTGAAACATCAATTATTTTATAAATGGTTGCAAAAATATTTTACTAGAAAGGATTAAGAGTTCTATGACTAATTATGAGGAGTTTCAAAATAAGATTAAAGCTATGAATGATGGGAGATTGAGTGACTTCATATATGAAGATGGAATTTTGAAATTTGGGAAGATAATTTGTGTTCCCAATATACCTAATCTAAAAAGGAAATTATAGGATGATGCTCATGGATCCAATTTCTCTATACACGCTGGTATCACTAAGATGTATAGTGATTTGAAAGAATATTTTTGGTGGGACAACATGAAGAGAGAGATTGCTGATTTTGTTCTGGGATGTATGGTTTGACAATAAGTGAAAGCTGAAAGACAACATCCTAGAGGAGTCATGAAACCTCTTCCCATACCTGAGTGGATATGGGATGATATTGTGATGGAATTTGTCATTGGGCTACTAAAGACTCCTGGAAGGAATGATGCAATACTGGTCATTATTGATCTTCTTACCAAGTCATCACATTTTCTTACTATAAGAGAAGATTTAACACTTGAACGTATGGAAAGACTATATATTAATGAATAAGTAAGACTTCATGGAGTACACATATCGATTGTTTCTGATCGTGATCCCCATCTTCCATAAAGAATCTGGAAAAGCATTCAGAAGGCCCTAGATGCTGAACTTTGATTGAGCACTGCCAACCACCATAAAATAGATGGACAATCAGAACGGAATATTAAATCCTTAGAAGTCATGTGGAGATCTTTCTTAGTTGACTTTCAAGGTATGTGGGATCAATATTTACCTCTGGTAGAATTTTCCTATAACAATAGCTTCCATTCAAGTATTTAGATCACACCATATTAAGTGTTATATAGCAAGAGATGACACCCTACAACTTGTTGGGATACTGTTGGTGAAATAAAACCTATAGGCCTAGAACATGTTGAGGAAACAATAAAAAAAGTGAAGATTATCCAAACCCACATCAAAGCTTCCCAAAGTTGGAAAAAGAGCTATGCCGATAACTAAAGGAATGATTTGTAATTTTAGGTAGGAGATCAAGTTTTATTTAAGGTATCTCCATGTAAGGGAGTTACACGATTCAGTAAGAAGGGTAAATTAAGTCACAAGTACATCAGACATTTCGAAATTCTAGAACGAATTGGGGCTGTAGCTTACCATTTGGCAATGCCACCTATTCTCTCCAAAGTTCACAATGTGTTCCACATATCACTATTGAGAAAATATATCCCTGACCCAACGCATGTACTCACTAATGAGGAAATTGAAATGGAACCCGATCTGTCTTATTGAAAAGATCCTATCTAAATTCCAGATACAAGAGAACAAGTGCTGAGAAACTGGACGACTTATATGGTAAAAGTTCAATGGAGAAACCATAAGATGGAAGAGGTAATGTGGGAACCCAAAGCACTTATGATGAAGAACCACCCAAGTCTTTTTGTGCAGTAATATTCTAGAAATTTTGAGGATGAAATTATTTTAAGGAGGGAAGAATGTAACACCACAGGATTCCATGGTACGTTTCCCTTTTAATAATGCAATAGATTTCATTGTACACAACTTCAAGATTCTAACACACCGCGACCAATCAAACATGTTGTTATGAATAGTAATAAACACTTTTTTAAATTTTTTAAATTTTATTTTTCAAAATGGACTTCATTTTTGAATTCAGAATATCGAAATTAGCTTAGAGATATTTTTTGGTATTTTTCTGAAAACTTTCAATTTTTGATGAATAGTTAAAAACACTACGTTATTGGTTAAAACCAAATTTTCTATTTAAATAATTTTTTATTTTATTTAAATTTATTTAGGTAAAAATGGATACATAATACCTATATAGGTTCAATTTAATTCATTGGATCCATTTTATAATAATTTTAGATATATAAAAATTTTATTGAACTTTTTATCGTCTTTTACCCACCTCCTAGGAGCATTTGAAAATTTGCATAAAACATAATTTTACAGATTCTGTGAATTAAATTTCCAAAATCCTAGAGACACGATTAATATCAGAAATTAAAATGTGGTTCAATAAGATGAAAATAATTTTTGGTGAATAGAAACTTTTTGACTTTTAATTACCATAGTTAAAAGTAAATAGGGTAATTAAGGGTAAAAATGATATCATAATTACCCTAACACAAGTCCTAATTCTATTGGATAAGTATAATTCGACCAAAAACATCCTTAGGAATAAAATATGATCCTCTTTGGTCCACTTGGATTAGATTAGGACATTTAATACTATTTTATTTAAAGAAGAGTCAAAAGAGTTAAATTCAATGTTTAATAACTAATCCATTTTTAATATAAGATTATACATAAGATAAATTCGACTATAAATATTAATTATAAGGATAAATTTTTTTTCTACATAATTTTATTTTATTTATAATTTTTATACATTAAATAATTTAATTTATTTAGGACACAATTATGATGCAGTAATTACCTTATTAATGAACGATTAAAATAATTGATATTATAAATATCCAAATAAATGTAATTTGAGAATTTTTATTAATTACAATAGTTTTATAGGTTAATATAACATGTTAGGGTTGATTAAATAATTTTTTTGAAGTAATCGCGCTATTATGAATTTCACAAAAACCAAATACTAAATAGTGTCAAAATTGACATAATTGAGTTTAAAAAAAAATACTATATTATTATTTGATATAATATTCTTAAAAATATAATGTTTGGAAAAAGGACTTTGATATGGTTATATATATTAATAATGAACCACATGGGGTTCTCCTGGATTGTTATAGTATGTTTATTAACCATATAATATAAAAATACAAAGAGACAGGGTAAATGTCAAACTATTTAACTAAGAGTTAAATCTAGAAGATAAGGTTAATATGGTGACCTAAACCAGTATAAAACCTATTAGTTGAGATATTGTTGACCCATCCCCATCTTAGCTTCGAAATAATTCATTTTTGAGCCATCAGAAACTGAAAATGATTTTATTATAAAATAATATTTTCAGCTTTTCCTAAAGTGACCCTCACCTCTGTTATAAAAGGGTACTTCACCTTCTTTTAATTTCACACCTCTAAATACATTTGGCTCGGCAAAACCCTACCCAAATATACTCCCACATTTCCTCAATTCATCCAAAAGGCCTTCCTTTGGTCTTAATTTCATCCTAAGGATGCCTTTTGATCAAATCAAAATGAAGAACCCAAAGAAGAGGTAAATATTTCATCACCTCTTTCAAGTTATTTTCTTCTTCCACTTCCTCTTTCTTTGTTGTTTCCACAATAAAATAATAAACCAAGTATATTATATATACTATAATGTTATTAGAAAAATGGTACAACCATATTCATTATTCTATCCATCATATGAATGACAAAGTCACCATACGTGTGTACGTACGGTTTACTATCTCCACGTCGTGGTGTAGTTTGTTATTCAAACACTTCATTATTTGGATGGGTATAATAATGAGTATAACTGATGTAAATAATAAATATAAAAATTTAATTATTGTTTATATTTGATATACCATCAAATTACATATGATTTCACCATCAATATAATGATATTGTCGCTCGTGCGTACGTACAAATTACCGTCTCCACGAACACGATGAGATTCATTCCTCATCGTAATCATTCAAGAATAGTTTTAATTTAATGATTAAAAATTTTATGAACATAATATCATTATATATATGAATCAAATACATCTTATCCATAACAAACATGTCTTAAGTAACCATGCATATTATGGAAAACAAATCAGTTAACACCTAAAACGATGATACTACTGAAATATTACTAACAAAGCAATATTAGAGGGTCATATATGATATCATATTTAGGTATACAGTTCTTGTATAATTTAATAAAAATTATTTAAATTTTATACAAGAGGATGACGTACCCTCGACCATGGGAAAGTACAAGGTAAGGATTAATTTCACAATATCTTTTTTATCCAAAGTTGTTTTTACGTAAGTATCTACTAGGACCTCTTTATCATCCACATCCATATTTTCTTAAAAATGTAACTCAAAACATTTTTAATATTTACTATACTATGGGTTAAAGTCATTTATACCATTATTTGAGCATATATGTTTTTAAAGGAATCTTTCCTTTATTTTCCAAACAAGGTACTTTAGGACCTTTTCGACAAAATTAAGTTAAGAATGTATTTTTTTAACAAATACGGAGGTGGGTGTGGCTATTTTCCACTGTTATATCATCATCAAAACGTCCCCTACAATCTTATAATAATATTTTAAAAATAAATGTTTTATTTTATAATTATATGACTTTTAAATTATTTCAAAATAGAAAGAGAAATTTCTCTAAAAAAGTTTTGATTTCATCTATGTCAACATCCTTTGATTGATTTTAAGCTTGTTTGATGTTGATTTATTATGAGAAAAAACTTCAATATTGTATTGAAGGTTTTGTGATATGTTTTACTATGGATTTGTTATTTTTACACCATTCATGGTTTATGTATAAATTATTGACATTTCATATGATAGTTTTAATACGAATGTTTATGTAATGTTTAAAATTTTTCATATGATGAATGCATTGAACTTAGTAAGTGAAAGGTGGAGCCCGCTATAGCTCCTAGATGCATCGGTAGGTTTCATGAGACAAACTAGTGTCTTAGCACAAGGCCTTGAAAAAATATTACTTCTAGTCTTGGCACAAGGCCTTGACTATGTGGTTATGAAGTCTGGCATTATGCATTCCATCATTATGAATGTGGCTATTGATATTGCATGTAATTATTCGACTAGTAGAATATCCATGTGAATAAGTGAATGGAATTATTTGATTTTATCTTTTCCATATTATGTTGAAGATTATTTTTAAAAGGCTTTTGTTTTATACTTATACATTTACTTTAAATTTTATGCTTATTTGTGAATGTTTTTTCTATATTGTTATCTTTACTGAGCATCTAAGGTCACCCCTTTTTATGTTTTATTTTT
The DNA here is from genome assembly GCA_963277665.1 of Viscum album. NCBI lineage: Eukaryota > Viridiplantae > Streptophyta > Magnoliopsida > Santalales > Viscaceae > Viscum > Viscum album. The sequence continues at coordinate 620,725,694 of OY728128.1, forward strand.
TCCAGGATGTGAAGAAGTATTTTATGGTTGACCTGCAAGGATAGGATATGGATATAAGTGTTTTCAAAAGGGGAAAATATTGTTGATGTTTGTATTACATGATGTAATGTAAAACATGTGAATGTATCTAGTACTTCCAAGGATACTAAACTGATCAGTCTTTTAGGACATGATTCCTTGTATCATGACAATGTTCTGTAATAATTCACCGACTCTAGGTAAATGGGGTTGGGGTGTTACAATATCTACATGTCCAAGCTGAATCAATTGTGGTTCCTCTTACTGCTTCTATTGGTACTACCTCTCAGCCTCCTACTCCAATGAATATCTCACATACTTTTTCCTAGATTCGACCGTTCATTACAGAGCACTTTCCTTGTCGCATGTTGTCAGAGAGAAGAACTAGCCCTGTAGAAAATTATCCTAAAAGTGTTTCTTTTCCTGGTGTTATCTTCAGACCACCTCTTCCCTCGACCACTCCCAAACCATCCCATCCTACTCTTGATCCTTTAGATAAAGTCAAATCTCCTCAGAAGCCAAACCCTTAGGGATGGATTGTGTCTTTGATAGGTATTTGTCCTATTTTTGTTGACTATACTATTTTTCTTATTAATGGAACTCTTTTTTTAACTTCTCTATGCCTATTTTTTTATGATATTTATCTTTTTACCTTCTACATTTCTTTTTTTCTAATCCCAAAAGTGGGAGAAAAGGAATTGATTATTAATTTCAGGGGGGAGAAATTCTGGCATAGGACACCTGGCATGTACTCAACATAATCTATATACATTTATTAAGGGGGATATTTGTTTTAAGAAATAAAAAAAGGGAAAGCTTTAGTTATATTGAATAATCACATTCTGTGAAGTATTTTATGTCTAGTTATTTTTATTCTTTATATTTACATGTATACCATAATTTGTGATTATCAAAAAGTGGTAGATTGTTGGACCCTCTATGTTATTGTTGTTTTCATAAACACAAATAATTTAAATCTACATATTCTACTATTTCATACCACTTAATTTCTCTAAGTAAATCAATTATGTCATACAAAAAATTATATTTCAATAAGTCAATAACATATATTTATGTATCAATATGTTTACAAGTGTTTTTGTACATGTATTTTTGGATTTCAGTTAATCTAGTAATGTTGTGTGTAAGACAGACACTTCATAAGTTTCTCAAAGTTCCTGGAACTGATAGAGATGTTCGACACACCAATGTTTGAGACACCAATGTTTGACACAACGATGTTCGACCCACCGATGTTCGACACAACGATGTTCAACACACCGATGATAGACCAATGATGACAGACCAAAGAAAAACTGATGCAAATAGACAGATGATGATAGACTGATGAAAATGACTCACCGATAGCCATATATAAAAACTTCAAATTTATTAATTCAAATTTATTTATAGCGGTCATATTTATTCAAATTAATGTTTTCAAGATTATTTAATTTTCTCTATAATACTATCCATAGACAGTATGAGGTACATGCACATGGGGAGATCTTCATGCCTATTGGACCATGAAGTATAAAAGGATTACAAGCTCAACCTTAAAAACTGCTCTCGAAACCCGCTAGAAAAACAAAAAGGCAGGCTATGCAAATATGAAATATATTGAAAATATAAGAACTCAAATCTTGAGTACACATGAAGTTTAATATTACAAGCACCAACCTACATAAGATCGTTTTACATCGTGACATCTAAGAGATGAACCTTTACACACCTAGAAGAAAAATTATAGAGACTATAATACTCTGTTTTGAATCCAACATCTAGAAGAGGACTTGAATATCATCTTCTATACATCCATTGAGTTTAGAGCTTTACTACACAACGCAAAGAGATTTCTGAACTCTATTCTTCTTTAATAACTTTGTTGTGGTCTTGTGTTTACTCTTGGTGTAGTGTGTTCATCTGTTTGTGTTACATACACTATCTCCTGAGCATAACAGGAGGATATTAAAATATCCTCACACTCAATCCATTTTTACTATTGTATCCCACATAGAACTTTGGAAGATATCCTATGTGATCTAGTTGTTAGTTTCCTCATGAATAACTGTGGTAGAGGACAAGTGTGACTTGGACAGCCCCGTGTGCTGTTGTGAACCCCGATCCAGGGTGTGGATCAAAAGTTTATTAATATAAACTGATTGGTGGTAGGTGATCACCATGTGGAGGGGACTAAGTCTTATCTTGAGACTGAACCTCTTGTTTTTATCCACTGTGTTGTTTGTCTTGTGTTTTAATTTGTTATTTGTTTAATTCATTTCACATTAAAATAAACTGAACTTTGATAGTTATTTTAGTAAGTTTTATATCTATTTTGAACCACTAGATTAGTTTCAAATGTTTGACTAATCATTAAATTGGTAAAGCTGAGAACTAATCAATCTTTGGAGAAATTAATTGAACATTTAAAACTTTTGAAAATTCACTACAAAATTACTTTGATTACTTTAATTGGGGTTGTTCTTTTAAAACCCTTTTTTAACAAATTTTTTTATAGACACTCAATTCACCCCCCCTCTTGAGTGATCTACTCTGACTAACAGATAATTAATATATAACTATATTATTTTCTAATTTACCCATTATTTTAGTGATATCATCCCCCATTCGTATGTATGTCCTACTGTCTCCACAACGCGATGCAATTGATTTTCCATGTTCAAAATTAAAGATTGATTATAAAAAATGTATATAATTAATAAATATGATATCTATGGCCTTAATTTTAATATTTATATTACATAATTATATCCTATTCAAAATAATTAGTACATAAATTAAAAAACATTCATAGGAAAATGAAGGAGTTAACACCCAAAACAAGGGCAATAATGAAATATTATCAATCAACAGATGATAAGATGATATAAGAGGAAAATATATGATATAATAATTATAAAAATTGATCTATTATAAATTAATAACATGATTTAATCCATTATATATTAGGTTAAATCACATTCAAAAAAATTATAGTGCAGGTTAAGGGTTTGTCATATCATTTTTACTTCTGTGAGATATAAGCCTTATTCACCACTACATTATTTTGTTTCGTGTACTACCCCATTGATATATAATATCATGAATCTTATTATCTTTATTATATTAAATATCTTATTTTGATAATTATTACTTCTATTGGGCATATGATTGGACTAATTACAGGTAGATAAGGGACTTCATCTCAATTTCACTTCATTTAATCATATTTTAATATTGTGCACCTATATTATTTTCTCTCATCTATATACTACCCATTTCATTTATGATCATCATTAATTCAATAATTAAATAAATTTCAATATTTCTTTTATCATGTATATGATTATTTCCTAAAACATGTGCCATTTTAATATAAGGTTTTTACTTTGAAATTTATTTGATTAACTAGGTAAATGTTTTTAAATACATATCTTTTATTCAATAGAGATATTTGTTGATAAGGTTTAATGATTCGTGAATTAAATAAATTATTTCACATATAATTAATGATTTTGACATGTAATAATGTGTGGGGACCGTATATAGAAAATCCCTTAGGTACATCAGTAGTCTCATGAGATGAATAATGTATCCAAATTAAATGGGATTTTACCCATAAAGATTAAACTGTCTTGTGAATGGTCTTAAGAGTAAAGGTATTTTCTTCCTAGGAAACATGAAATACAATAATTAATTATTTCATTAATAATTCTCTTATTTTTTCCACAATATGTTTACTATGATATTATTGATGGATTGATATTATGAAAAAGTTATTGATTAAATGGAGTGTGTGTTCAATTATTTTATCTTTCAATATTTATTATGAATTTTCCCTAGATTTCTCTTTATGTAACTCTTACTAGATATCTGATCTCACCCTTTTATATGTTCTATTTTACCTAGGTTATTAAGATGAAATTTTTGAATTATTTCAAGGATAAAAATTACTTTCCATTGTTTGGTTATTTTTAATTACGAGATGTAATTAGGTAACTATGTGTGTATCCAGTTCTTCAAAAATCCAAAATCGATATATACTTTGAAATTTGAATCTTGTATCTATTCCAATGTAATATGATAAAAAACCATCACTGAGATACTATGGAGAGAGTAATTTAAATAGGTTAAAGTAGGTTGATAGTTACCAAACAGGATGCTTCCTCATTTTCTAATAGTATATTATAATTGTGATAATATATCCATAGATTTTGTGGTGGTATTAACAATTGAATCTCCAGGTAAAAATTTAATTCTGTTAAATATCAATTAATTGACTAAATTTAAAAAATTTATTTCCATTTGAGAAAATATATATTCATATCAACTTTAACATATTTATGTTAAAGAGATAATTAAATTACATAGATCCCTACTCTTTATTGTATTTGATCGTGATCCCAGATTAACCACTAAATTCAATAAAGAACATAAAAATTCATTTGTTGCAAAATTATATTTTAGTAAATCATTTAATATTAAATATGATAGACATTTAGAGAGAATTATTCAAACTCTATAGGATACGGCCCAATCTTGATCTATAGATTATCTGTGAAACTGGGATCAATATATAACTTTGGTTTAGTTTTCTTATAATAACAATTTTCATTCTAGTATATATATGGTACATTTTGAGGCAATATAGGTAAAGTGGTATCAAAATCTAACTTATTTGGATGATTTTTGGAAAATATATTTTTAGGTACATGATTGGTAGAATATATGGTTGAGAAAGTGAAGATTATTTTTCAATATGTTAGGATGGATCATAGCATGAAGAAAACATATGTAGATAACTAGAAGAAATATTTTTCTTTTATGGTTTGATAACATATGTTTCTCAATGTATATTCATGTAAAAGTGTTAGTTTTATGATAAAAGGGAAAAATTAAGCCCATGATTCATTCAAACATGCGATATAATAGAAAATATTTGGTTTTTTCTTAGTGAGTGGCCTTTCATTGAGTTTATCTCATATAAATTAATTATTTCAAGTTTCATTGTTAAATAATTTTGTGTTAGAATTATCCCATGTTTTTTCTCTGAAGTAATTCAATTTAAAGAAAAACATTATGATGGTAATGTAAAATATTTATTCACAAATATAGAGATAAATTATTATCAAATAAATTGATTTAATAGGTTAATATTTTTTAAAAACCTATATGATTGAAGTAGCATCCTAGGTATCATAAAATGATATGATGGAAAATATTGCCACTTGTTTATGCAATGAATAAAATATTAAGGAAACAATTTATAAAGGGGGTAATAATGTAAAAAACTAGTCAATGTTAAGAAAAATTATTTTCAGGTATTGTTAAATTCATAAATTATATTTTATATAGTTATATTCATTATATAAATGTTAGTAAATGTTTTAGTCAAAAGAAAAAAATTTATTTCTAACCAAATTCTGTTTTCATGCATTATATGGTTTTATTTAAAAAAACCATTTCCAAATTATTGAATTTTAATTTTAAAAAAATTAACTTTATTTTTAAATTAATAATTTTAAAATTATCATTGAATTATTTTTTTATAATATTCTGAAAATTTAAAATTTTCAATAAATATTGAAAAATACTATTTTTTTACTCCCTTTTCATTTCAAGTATTTAGAAAGTCACATTCTATTTTGGATTGTTTTTAAAATTTCATTAATTAATTTTTATTAACTTAATTAAATAAATTTTATTATAATTTTCAATATACTCTAATTTGGTATAAATAAATTTTTATACTTAAAAAGGAATTTTCTAAAAAACAATTATTCATTACATTTTACAGGATTATGTTTAAATTAATTATATACAATTATATAAATTTAATTTTATAAAATGTATTTCATAATTTTCATTTTAATACATAATATAATTTAATATGATCAACATAATATTTGATCATAAATAATATTTACAATAGAAAAAATATGTTACCATATTTATGGTTAAAACATGATAATTTTTTGTTAAACAAAAGAGATAAAAATTAAAATTACCTAAAAACATGTCTAAATATACGATTTTATAAATATTTTGACCTTACATCATCTTATATATTGAAATGGTCTATTTTTAATCCCTACTACTTTGGTTAGACATTAATGTCTTTTTATATTTTTTAAAAATTCGAAGTGCATCCTCTCGCTCGGTATGAAAGGACACCCCCTCCTATCCTCTATACACATCAAGATCCATTTGGTTCAGTGAATAAAAATTAAAATAAATTATTCATTTCCCTATATATATCCTAGATTCCTTTTTCTATCATAAAAAATATTCTAGGGATGATTTATGATTAATTCTAAAGAGGTTATCTGAAGAATATGTATAGTTATTAACTGATTTTTTAGTTTTATTTCATTTTCTACCTCCTTTAAATATTATTCAACCACATTGAAATATTAAAAATAGTATCTTATATATATATTGATGTTTTTATGTTAATTTAATTACCTATATCCATTTATTTTATCCTCAAGTGTGAAATAAATCCACAATTTGTGTGTACAGCTGACTACTGCCTCACAAACTAATGTAATTCATTTTCTAGTACTCCCCATCGTTGATGGTTATAATGATGGATTTAATTTATATATATGGTATTTGTTAAAAATACTTATAATTATTGAAATACAATTTATAATCTACTTTCTTACCATTCCATCCATTAAAAAATGACAATGTCGTTTGTACATACGTGTGGATTACCACCTCTATGAAGTGATGTAATTTTTTTCCCTGACCACAAAAAATGGATTATATATAAAAGTGCATTTAAAGATATAATATGATATTTATTGTATAATCATATTTCTATAAAGATAAAATTATATTTACATTTTTCCCCCCGTTTTCTTTAAATAATAAAAACGTTGCTCAATTGTATGTATGACTTTCTATATCCATGATTATAATGAAAATAAATTTTCAAAATAATACATCATGGTTAATTTAAAATTATAATTAATGTAAAATTATTATAATTATTTAATTATAATTAATCAAGAGATGATACCGTAATAACATTTTTAACCATAATCCACATACCAATGACATTTTGGATATATGAACATAATATCATCAAAATATCTAATATAAAATCAATATATTATGAAATTTTATTTAACATGATATAAAATAAAATAAAAGGAAATTTTTGAAAAAAATTATAATAATGTAAATAATTTACAATTTTTTTTTCATTAATTATGTTAAATAATGTATGTAACTAGTCAGACTCCATGTATGGGGCACTTTACCTTAACAACATCGTTTTAATTATATTTAAAATTTATTTTCTAAATTTTTTATTCCATGACTATATTATAAAAATTATTTTATATATGTATGAATATACAAAGAAATTAATAATAAATTTTATTTTATTTCATTTTTAATTTTAATTTTTTTGAAAAGGAATGTTATTATGTATTTTATACATAACATTTTGACAAGAAGACAAAAATAATATTCGATTTTAATATTTATAGAGTCAATAGTTTTCCCAACCTCTAAAACAATTATTTTATGTTTAGGTTTCATTACAATATTTCATGTTTCTTCAATGAGAAACCATTTTTACCTTTGATCTTATTATTTAAAAAAATGGAATGGATTTTTAGATATCTGAAATGTTTAATTATGGGTGAAAATAATATTTTTTGTGAGTGAGATAATGAAAATGAAGGAATTCATATATTATAATTATATTTTAGTTCTTTCAAATTTTTTATGATGATTTTTGTTCCTGATATAGCTCATGATTATGGTTGAATCCAATATATCTCTCCTATTATTTGGATAAAGGGATGGAGTTCACTTATTTGGTTTCTCCTAAGAGATTATAGAAATTTACATAGTAGGTTATTCCATTTCTAAGAGGGATTATAAAATTGTTATTTTAAGGATTCTATGGGTTACCTACATAATTTTTCTATTATATTTATATGTGCAATAATATAATTTTATTATTTCAATATTTACGATAATGTGCTTATGTTTAATGATATTTTTATTCTACTTTATAATGGTGGAATGTATAACTTTTTGAAAAACGTTCTTTATGAGTTTTTTTTTGATTGAAAAGAAATATTTATGAGTATTATTATCAATTTAATAAATCATAGGTAATGTTTTATGAAAATAATTTGTAAGATAATTTTTTTATAGGTTGGATAATTTTTAATTTGATCTGAAATTTTATTTTTAGAAAGGAAAATTATTTTGAGTATTTGTAGAAAAACAAGTTTCTTTATTTCTTTTTATATCTCTACCAATGAGATTTTTTGTGCTCATTCCATATTATAAAAAACATTATATTGATTTTAGGATAATGAATGGAAATTTATTATGTTTAGAATAAAATTTTTATGATATTCCATGAAAATAAAACATTTTGTGTAATAAAATTATTATATTTTTAGAAAAATGGATACTGAGTGGAATTTCACCTTGTGATGTAATATTTATTTTTATAAGGGTGATGAATTAATAAATTATACCACTAAACCAAAATGATCCAATAAAATTTAAGGGAGTGAATTATTGACTTAAAAACTAAATATTGTGTAATGTTTATAGATAATTCTATATAGATCCTATGTCTAATCTAAAAACACTAACCAATGTGCATGATAAATACAAAAATAAAATAGAAAAATTTACAAAGTAATAACAAAAGCATATAATTTTTCAATGTGTGATATCATATCCTTGTAATTTACTATGTATAATCCCCAAACAAAAACCACATATTGTTTTTGTATCGAATTATAGAAACTTGGTTTCAGATAACAATTTATCTATAATGAAATTATTTTTTAATAGGATTAGTGATAACCAATGTACTGATTTTTGGCCATGGGGAAAAACCAAATATAATTATTTAAATGTAATATAACCAATATGTGATATAATTCTGTGTAGACCACTACAAACCAAAAAAATGAAACAAATAAAACAATGCGACCCACTAGGATGTTTTGAACCAAATTTCATGTATAATAATTATTTTTTTAACCCTTTAAATGATCAAAATAGTGTATGTTGGGAATTCATGATATTTTTATTTAGTAGGTAAGGATGAAAAATGAGGCTTTATCTTGGATGTTGTTGGGAAAACAACTCATAGAGTGTACATATCATGAAAATTATAATCTCTCTCATATTGCATATGGATTTTTTTAAGTTTTTCTTCATATCAATATATACATTATCCATGAAATCATTATCCACATTAAGTAAGAATAAAAAATTCCAAAAACTTTCGCTGAAGTCCTCAGTATAATTAGAAATTATCAACCCATTAATTATCAACTCAATTATCATTAGATAATAATAATATTTAGTTTCCAAATAGTATTGAGTAAAATATAAAAACCTATATAGAGATAGTCAACCCATTTATATTCAACAATTGAATAGCAAGAAATTTTTACATTATAACTAATCAATAGTATCTAATGAATATAAAATAATAGTTTCCTTCAAAAATATTAAAAAATTTGAAATGGAATAAAAAATCTCACATTATCTTCATAATAGCTACATTAAATTTTTTATAGAAAATTTTAAATAATTAGTCCTACAAAAAATATATTCTAAATTATATTCCATAAGTGTGTATGAAAATATTGATTATATAAAAATTAAATATCAATATTTTAATTTTTAATATTATTTTAAAATAAAATTTTAGAATTAAAAATCTAATAATTTTATAACATGAAATCACCCAAAAAAAATAATAGAAGGAAAATATCACAAAACCCATTCCATTATTAGCTAACAAAATAAAATTTAGTTTCTAGCAAAGTTGAATTATATATTTATAATTTCTAAATATTCTCATCCATCAATGGTCGCCTTAGTCTAACCTATCTATCTCATAATATCATAGAAAAAATATCAATTTTAATTTGAAAACTAAAAAATTATAATATAAATGTGAAGATACATGTGCCTAATTTATATAAATTATAATGATTGATTCATACATATTTGTAGTTACATAAAATGTATAAAATTTCAAACTATTATATATCTATATGAATAATTAAATTCTAAATTTTCAAGCTCGTGAAATGATCAAAATACTAAGATTTAATAAAAATAGAATATATTATGATATTTATAAATATCAAATAATAACCTAAAATTTTATTTCTCAATATTTTACATAGGTGTTACGTATGAATTAAAAAACTAATTAACTATCATATGGAATAATAACATAAAAAATATTAAATTAATAAATAACAATATAAGAAATAATAATTAATATTAAATATTAACAAAATATGATTACTGTATAATTAAAGAATAATTAATTAATTGAATAAAATATTAAGAATGTGAGTAACTGTAATTGACCAAAAAAACTAAATAATTTTGTTCAATTAGTAAATTCCATAAAAACACTTTTTAAAATAAAAACAATAATTTTTTATTTTATAAAACACATTGTCGCTGACACCCACAACCCTTATTTTCAAATCCAACAATAAGTAAAGGTATCTCCAAAACAGGTTCCCAAATAATATTCATTATAATACATGTGAATTTAATTTTTAAAACTGGATTCTTATAGATCTATATAGGAGTAGTTCGAGAGATAATCCACTCAATTATAATGTGTTAATCCTAAATATTCATAGCATTATCATAGACATCTAGTCTCTCATAACCATCAATTTTAAATTCTGATGAAATACGCATCAAAATATCACATTGAAAATTTTTCTTGGAATGGAATATTTAATACATGGATATTTCCAAGTGATAATGATAATATTATGAACTATAAGAATAAAAAAAATCATACCTCAAATTCCATAGTCCATAAAACCATGATTCAAATAGATTGAGCTATAGAGTGTTGAAAATCACCAAAATCACCCAAATGATCCTTGAGAATTTAGATCACTATCTAGAAGGAAAATAATGATTGTTTTGGGGAATTAATTTTTTTAAATAATTAATTTTTGGAAATATTTAATGGAATGTATAGTTTTAAATCATATTTTCCCAAACCATGTGCCAACCATGTGGGTGAATAGTATGATACAAACAAAATAAATGATTTTCCCACATGGTTTTTAAACCTCGCATCAACTATGAAAATGGATACTATCCTAAAATTTTCCATTTCATATTATTTCTTCATAGTATTACCAAACCAGGATGCAATATTAAACCTGTCAAAAAGGCCAGTTTTAAGCATTCATAATTACCTAGGGATTATACAATGTTTCCCATAAAAATTCTTCAATATTACCCCCCAAAAAACTTATAATTTTTTTTAAAACCTCTAGAACAAAATTAAATGAATGATCATTATTACATATCTAAATAATTACCAAAATAAAACCAAAATATAAGAAATTGGTGTTTTCTAAATCCCCTACTCCATTGGAATTTCCATCCTCATAACTATATTGGCTAGAGTTGTATTCAAAAATCTAGGGACACTTATCCAAAATAGACATTTATCTCTCCAAAACTTATTCTATAATGTTTCCGGGAATAAAAAAGTTATTCACCAAATATATATTCATTCAATAAAATATCATGTCTTACTTTTCCAATATAGTAATGGGGTTGTGAATGAATTTTCAATATAAATCGATAGAAAACTAATCCAAACTAATCTCATTTCCTGGATTGGTATGATACTGCTTCAGCTTAGACATGTGTACAATGTTTTGAACTAATATAAATATTATCTATAGGTCTAGTTGTTATCATCCTAACTAATTTTCTTAATAATGTCAAATGGTCAATATAGATGATCAAATTTCCATTTCTTATCCAAACTAAAATTCCCCAACCTCTATTAAATTCACATAAATATATTATTTTCCCAATCAATAGATAAAGAGGGATGATCTTGGTTAACATAAACATTCTAATTGCTATGTTTTTTTCCATCCATTTATTGAACAACTATATATTATATTAGTCTTTAGTATGGGGCTTCGTATAATAAGTGAAGTGTAACGACCTAAAAATTAATAAATAAAATTCCCCATATGATTTAAATTATTTATGTTATTATGTTTTATTGATATAAAACATACATTCAATTATTTGGTATTGTTATATCCCATCAAATTTACAATACCATTATGCATCATCAACATTGATAATATATCTATTTAACAGCGATCAATGACTATAAATATAGGGTTTTACAAAGTCCAATTGACACTCCCCTAACAAATCCCAAGATTTTATCTTGTATCTTAAGCATGAGAGAACCCATTTATGGTGGAAGTTCAAGCTCATCGAAATCATGTCCCAAAATAGGTATTTCATACAACCTCATAAAAGTCTCACCGTCATGTACCTAACCCATAGGGAATTTTATAGTGTATTTAAGGGATATGTATCAAGAACATAATAATATAAATATTTGTGTTTTATTTGCAATATAATATTGTTTTTATTTTCTTATTATTATTTTTTTATAAATGTATTTTATTAATATATAATAAAACAGAAACTCTATTTTTAATGGGTATTTGATTTAAATTTAGAAATTTGATTTCATGAATAAATGTATTTTTCGAAATAGAAAATATTTTAATAAAATATTATTATGATATTTATTAAATTTAAATGGTCATATAATTTTTATGAAGTCAAATGTAATTTTTTAATGGTTCGAAAATTGTTATTGTCAAAAAACCGAACATTTCTCAATAATTATTGAATATTATTTTAAAATTGAAAAGACACATATATATAGTAAATTAATTGATAAAATGAATATTATTTTGGAATTATAATACAAAAATTACCCAAAGTTGATTTTTTTTCTATGATAGTCGAATTTTTGGGTACAAATTAAATATTGTATAAATATATGTTTTGTATTATATAATCATAATGACCCAAAAGTGATTTAAAAAATACTATAAAGGACACAAATGAAAAAATATATAAAATTACTTTAAAATTTTGTTATTTTATTCTTATTTGATTAATTTTATAAATCCATTATGAATCCTCCAAAATAATTAATATATTTTTTGGTTTTAAACTCAATTATTTCAGAGTACATCTCACTTATACATTAGTATGGGCATTATTTTATTATTTATGGCCCTTGGAAATATAAAATAATGAAAAATAATACCTTTTTTTTATAAAAAATAAGGAAACCCATTGGAAGGTTTGTGTTTTTTGTAATTTTATTATATAGTGTCCGAAACCTATATTTGAGAAATGATAAAAAATTCTCCACTGATTTCAAAAATAAAACCATAAAGGATCCCATTTATCTTCAATAAAAATTATTAAATAACATACTTACTTTTTAATCCCCTCTCTATAGTCTCCCCAAGGTTCTCACAATCTCTCAAGATGCACCTCCCAAGCATTTGGAGTCACACTTTCAAGGTAATGGGTCTTTACATTCTCTTTTTTATTCAAGTTTCATAATTATATTATGACTTATATTTCCCATTACTATTATTGGGATATATTTTTCTATATCCCTAATATTGTATGTTTGATTTAAAAATGATGGTATACCCCTTTCTCTATCATCAACCCATTTTACGAATCTTTATGTGATGTCGTTATTTTGTTTAAATCTCATCATGATTTCCATGTCAAAACATTTGTGTAGTTAAAAATATACCCATTTATTATCATGTTTGTTCACCTTTATACAAAAATACTTATTTAATTTGGTACTTCCATGTGTGTATTACACTATCCTTTATTGCAGAATAAAAGTTACTAACAAATGATTCCATTTTTTATGATCTAAATGGAACACTTAAGCATGAGAGTGAAATGAAAGTGATGACTGTGCCTAGAATTATATACCACTAAAATGCATTGGTTAATGTTTTAATCTCATGTGACGTCAAATAAGGGAATGGGTAGTGAACCTAATCTATCATGGAAATGTTTACATTATGACACATTGGAATTTATCCTTGACATATGTTTATGATGCAGTGTTTTAAGTTGTTTATTCATTTCCCATGTTTCCATTATGTTATCATTTTATATCATTCATAATAGTTCATGTTTATGATTATCACCCATTTTATGTCCCATTGGTATTCCTATTGTCTTAAATGTTTTAATTTCTTCATTTTATTCCATTTTTATTTCCTTATTGGGATTTATAGCTCACCCTTTTCTTATGTATGTCCCTAGGTTATCCCATGCAATGTTAGGAATAAAAGATAATTACCAAAGACATTATACCTCTCAATATTCTGAGTTTTATTATGTTTCATCTTATTTAACAAATCATGAATTAATGTGTAATAAATATATGGATTGTTATCATTTGTTTCAACGGAAAATTTTAGTTATTTTTGGGATTATGATTAGAAAACAATAGATAAAACCTTAGGGATAATACTATATATAAGAAAACTTTCCTAAATTTTGGTAATTATAGAGTAAGTGGTTTATCAAGAAAATACATCCATGTCTGGATAATTTATGTTGATGTGGATTTGGAATAATGTACAAAAGAGTTAAACCCAAAAAAAACACACTAAGCTATAATCGACCAAGAACCGGTGAACAATAGTGGGTCTTGCTTCACACCTGGTTTTTCACTCTCAGGGGATATGCTTTAGTAAATAAATATGCTCATTATAAAGCATTATTAATGTAAACAAAAATACGAATAAGATTATATGTTAAAAAATATATCATGGATAAAATATATTGAATCCTTGAAATTCATAAGTTAAGGAAGTAAATTTAATTTATAATTTATCATTTTAATGTCATGAAATTCTTTATTATGTGTTTAATACTTTAAAAATATTTATTCCAAATTTTTCTTTAATTTTAGAAAATGGTTTGAAATAGGAGGAATCATGCAAACAACCAATGTGATGGGAAATGTGATGACTGTCCCAAAAAAATTCTCAACCTGATGGTAGAAGGAATGATGAACTTTATAATGATACTATCTAATATTACTCAGGTTTTGAATAGAAACCTAGATCTTGAGGAGCACCTAAATCCACCTAAGAAATAACAAGATTCAATTGAGTCCTTTATGTGAAAAAGGCCTTAAAATTTCAATGGATTATCCTATCCCATAATCATAGAATAATTGATCAACTCCGCTAAGAAGATATTATCTATACTGCTATGTTTTAAGTAATAGATTGTTATATTGGCTGTTTTACATATAGAGGGAGAATCTGATTATTGGTTAAAATAAATCAATTATATGAATCATGTGGAATAACTCGAAGTGAAGGGGTGGATGTATTGTTAGAAAATTTTTATTGATAAATATTTTCCTCACACACTCCAACATAAAATAGAAAGTGATTTCCTTTTCCTTGAGAAAAAAATGAAAAATATATTGGGGTGTACAAAGGAAACATCACAAGACATACATGATTCACCTACCTCTTTGTTGTTACCCATAAATGAAAGGTTTAACACTTATTAGGTGGGAAAAAAGCCAGTCTAAAAAATCTATTACAATCCAAGACATTGATAGCTAGGAGGAAATTGTTCGATGTGACCTCAAAGTCAAAATGAAGATAAGAGAATCTCAAGGGTATGAGGGAGATTAGAAGTGAAAAGTTGAGTTTAATTTTAGTTTTAAAATAAAGAAATCTAAAAGTTCTAAAAAATTTAGACATCCCATTTATCAATGATTCAATAAATTTCACCCCATAAATTTCCTAAGCATGAAAAATAATTTTTTTATGTGAGGGAAATAAGGAAACATATTAAGTGATTTATGATGGGAGAAACCCACTAATGAGATGGAGGAAAGAAATGATTTAGTAAACCATAAATCATTGTTCATTTAATAAACTACAAGGAAATACGAATATTTTTAAACCAATTCACTAATACAATGGTTTTCAAATACAACCAACAAACTCCATGGGAGTAAGGGAAATATTTTTCCATCACACCTACTAAGGTGGATCCTGAAAATAAAGTGGTGACAAGTACACTAGTTCTTTATTCAATAATATCAAACATACATTTTGTTTCGAGTTATAAAAATTCTATTATATCACAACGATGTACTAATACTATTCATACACCATCAAAAATAAAGGAAGTAGAGTTTTCAGTGAAAACAAAAAATAGAGAAATTATTTCATCCCAAGTATATAACTCCTCCCATGTCAAAATTTGGAAACTAAAATCCCCATCGAAACATTTCATACTAAATTTTATGGAATTTTATGAAATTATAGGTATTTATTGTATTTACCTAAATAGATCCATTATAAATTTATTCCATAATAAAATCACTCTATTTATCAAAAAATGTCCCCTGATTCTATACATGTACATGGAGGAGGATGAATCTTCTATAACACCAACATCTCAATCATGAATATTATTTTAATATAATCAAGAATATCTATCCAAAATAATTTATTCTAAGGAAATTAGAATCCTTGAAGACATGCCATCATGATGGAATATAATAAGTTGTTTTTCATAGAATTACATTGTATTTATCTTAGTTGGAAGTTTTTATTTTGAATAGAGCATATACATGGGGTGTTACCATTATCTAAGAATTAAAATAGAATGGATTTTGTGGAATATAAGGAGAAAAATATAAAACTATAGGATCATATAGGTAAAGTGTTCTTACACCCATGTTCTTTACCATAGGGTAAACCAATATTATTTTTCAAGAAGAAGGATGGGTGAATGCACATTTTCATTTATTATTGTGAAATCATCATGATCATAGTAAAGAAAAAGTATCCTATAAAAAGGATTGATAACTTTTTTGATTATATTCATGGATAAAAATACTTTTCCATGGTGAATTGATGATTGGTATATTACCAAGTTAGAGTGAAGAAGGAGGATATCTCCAAGAATGATTTTCATATAAGGTACGAGCACTATGAGTTCAGAGTAATTCTATTCTGACTCAGTAATGCTCTAGAAATATTCATTGAATTGATGAATAGAGTGTTTAGATATTACCTTAACCAATTTTTTTATTATTTATAGATGAATTTAAAATATACTCCAAAATCAATTAGGGGCATGAGGAGAATCTGATCATGGTGATAATGACTTACAATAGGAGAAGGATTATTCCATGTCCAACAAATGTGAGTTCTGTTTGAATTAAGTCTCATTATAGGGGAATATGATCATAATAAATGGGATATATTTAGACCCTTCAATGAAAAAATCTGTTGATTTAGGGATAAGAAAAACATCTAAGATAGATATCTACAGATTCCTTGGATTTCCAGGGTACTATTATCTCTTTGTGAGAACATTTTCATGATTTTCAAACCCTCTAACCAAATAACTCAAAAGGAGTCAAGTTTTCATGGAATTATGAATGATAAATAGCTTCAAGAAGTTGAAAAGGAGTATTATCAATGCACCTATAATAAAACTTCCCACAAGTGGAGAAATGTTTTTTAGTATTCAGTGATTCTTTGAAGAAGGGGTCAGGATGTGTGTTAGTGAAAACTGACAAAGTGATGGCCTATGCTTCAAGGAAGTTAATGTTCATTAACAAAACTTCCAAATGAATGATCTGGAGTTTGTTGTAGTGATATTAAAATTGAAAATTTGGAAGTATTATCTCATTGGATAGAAGTTTTAAATTTATATAGATCAAATAATCTACAAGTATATATTCACACGTAAAGAGTTGGACATGTTTCAATGAAGATGGTTATAGTCTATCAATGTCTTTGCTTTCTCAATACACTACCATCCTGGTAAAGTGATTAAAGTGAAAGAAACTCAAAGTAGAAAGTATATAATAATTTTATTATTTATGAGTGTTGAGAAGGATATAATCTTCTTAAAAATGAAGATGATAGATGTGGAAATCATAATGGAAGGAAGATTATCAATCCTTTCACAAATTATTTCTCAACTATATCTTATGGAAAAGCCCAACGACTTTCAAAGAGATTTTGTGGGAATTCATAAGAAATTGTAAGATATAAGTAAAAGGAAATCATATGAGTTCGATTTTAATGATGAAGGTGTTGTGAGATTTGGGTCATGACTATGTATACCATAGAAAACAGAGTTAAATATGGAGATATTGGATAATGCACATAGTCTGACTTTCTCCATCCATATAAAAATCACAAATATTTAATGAGATATATGATATAACTATAATTTTGACAATATGAAGAAGACGATCAGGGAATATACATCAATATATCTTATATATCATCACGTGAGACCATTACCCATACTTATACCTATAAGGTGATGATGAAACCATTACCCATACCTACATGGAAATGGGAAAAAATCACCATGGGATTTTTAGTAGTTTTCCAAATACATCAAGATGAAATAATGTTATATGGGTTATGGTAGATCTTCTTACAAAGACTAATCATTTCATTGAAATTAAATAGGAATTCTCACTCTATAAACTTTCATGGATATACATTTTTGAAGTAGTGAGGTTGAATGGAACACAAATATCAATTGTATCTTATAGATGATTAATATTTACCTATAATTTATGGAAGATTCTCCAACCTAATATAAATAATGAGTTAAACTTAATCATGAATTGTCACCCCCAAACTAGTGTCTAATATGAGAGGAATATCTAGAAACTATAGGACATGTTGATAGCATGATCAACTGATTTTAAAAGAGCATGGGATCAACATCTTCTTCTAGTTGAGCTCTCATATAATAATAGTTTCAAATCAAGCATCTAAATTTCTTCCTTTGAATACCTTTATGATAAGAGGTGAACAAAACCTAAATGTTGGGACAAAATTGGGGAACAAAAACGATCAAGTCTTGAAATGGTGATGGAAATGGTGGAAAATAGGAAGACTATTCAACAACAAATTAAGGATGATTACAGTTGAAAAAATATATATCTTGAAAATAATAAAATATCCCAAGAGTTTTATATTTGAAACATGGTATTATTTATCATATCTCCATGGATGAAATTCATGAGATTTCTGATGAAGTTAAATCTTAGTCTAAGATACATAGACCCTTTGAGATTCTTGATCATATAGGAGCAATGAAATATCAACTAACATTCCCCCATAACCTATCTCAAGTAAATGATGTATTCTATGTATCCCTATTGTGAAAGTACATTCCATAACCCTCACATGTACTCAATAAAGATTTGGTTCGATTGTATAATGACCTTTCCTGTAAAGAGAAACCGGTGAGGATCTTAGATCATAGAGAAAAAGTTCTATGGAAGAAGAAAATGAAATGGGTCAATGTTTTAGAGAGAGAACTCTAGATTGTATAAGTGACAAAGGAATTGGAGGAAGTGATGAAACATAATTACCATCAACTATGTTAGTGTGGTAAATGAAAATTTAAATGGTGAAATTTTTGAGGGGGGAAGATAATAATGACTAGAACATTTATAAATACAATTCCTCTTAAGGTTTAAATTAATTGTATTATTACGTATTATGGTTATAGATAACACATGAGATTATTTGGTTTTATTATAACATATGAAATTTAAAAAACCGTTAATAATAATTATCAATGATATTATAGCCTTTGAATAGTGATCACATGATTGGTATAAATATTGGGTTTTAGTAAATCCAATTGACATAGAAAAAGGTAGTGATGGCCTCAACCAGTTGTATCATACCCTATAAATACCATTTATCAGAACATCCATGGGAGATAACATTGAAATAATTTGACCATGGCCATACCTAAGTTGGGATCTAATCACATATTCAAGAGAAAAACCAATTGTGGGATAAGATCAAGTTCATCAAGATCACGACCCAAAGAATGTATGTTGTGCAACCACAAGAAAGTTGGACCATAACAAACCACAACATTATGTCGTTTTTTAGTGTATTAAAGGGATATGTATCAAGAAAATAATAATATGAACATGTATATTTTATTTTATAAAAAATAATTTTCATATTTTCTTCTTATTGTTACTTTACTAATGATTGCTTTTATTTAATTAAACAAAAAATTTATTTTTTAATTAGTATTCAATTTCAATTAAGATGATTATTTTGAGGAATTAATGGATTTTTGAAATAAATAATATTTTAAAAAAATATTATTATTAAATAATTTTTGTTTAATATAAAAGATCGTATACTTTATATGAAGTCTGATGTAGTTTTTTAAGGGTTTAAAAACTATCATTTCCAAAAAAACCCAACATTTCTCAATAAATGTTGATTCATATTTTAAAAGTGAAAACACACATATTTTAAAAGAAATTATTTTGATAAAATAAATATTATTTTTGGAATAAGAATTCCAAATATATCCAATGGTGAATTTTTAATAATTTTTAGAGATAGTTAAATTTTCAGGTATAAATTAAATATCATATAAATATATTGTGTGTATTATGAAATAATAATGACTTATAGTGATGTAATAAATAGTATAAAGTGTATCTAGGAAGAAATATATGTTTTAAATTTAAATTAACATGATTTTATTTTTATTTTATTAATTTATAAAGTCATTATGAATCCTCGAAAACAATTAATATATTTTAAGATTTTAAAATAATTTCATTACGAGTATGACTCACATTATCATCAGAATGGGTATTGTTTTATCAAGCTCGGCCTTTGGAAATATAAAATAATGAAAAAAAATCCCATTTGGAAGAAACCATTGGAAAAACCCAAGAAATGTTTTTCTATTTTGGTTATTATATTATATAGAGTTCAAAACCTACATTTGAGAAATGATAATGATTACCCACTCATCTTCTATATATACCCACCCATGATCCAATTTTTATTCACTAAAAATACTTGGAGAATGTCTTTACTTTGAACTACCCTCTCTATATAAATCCCAAGGTGGCCCCAATCTCTCAAGAACCACCTCACAAGTATTTAGAGTCACACTTTCATGGTAAGGGATATTTTCCTTCTCCTTATTATTCATGTTTCATCTTTACCTCATGACTTCTATTTCCAATTACTAATGATGGGATATATTTTTCCATGTCCTAGTTACTATCCATTTGATGAAAAATTGATGACATACCCCTTTATATCTTAGAAACCCATTTTATTAATCTTTATGTTATGATGTTATGTTGTCGAAGCTTCACCATGATTTTCTATGACAACACAATTTTATAGTGAATACCATAAAATATTCAAATTAAGGTTGTTCAAATTTATACACCTATATTTCTTTGATTATGGACATAAATGTATGTATTACATACTCCTTGATTGATGAATAAAATTTATGGATAAATGATTCCATGTATTATAATCTATCTGATACACTTAATCATGAGTGTTAAATGAAATTGATTAGTTTTTACAGAATTATATAGTGCTCCAATGCATTGGGTAATGTTTTAGTCTCATGAGAAGTTGTGAAAGGGATTAGGTAGTGAAACTAAACCATAACAATACTTTTTCCATCATGATGTCTTCAAAGTTAGCCTTGACCTACGTTTATGATGTAGTGTTTTTTGTTGTTTCCACATTTACCATGTTTCCTTTATGTTATAATGCTATATCAGGACTCATTGTTCGTTTTTATGATTCTCAGCCCTTTTATGTCCCTTTGATATGCTAATTTTCTAAAATTTATTACTTTATTAATGTAATTACATGTTTATTCCATTATTTTGCTTTATATCTCACCCAATTCTTATATATTCCCCCCAGGTTATCTAGTACAATGTTCAGTACGATGGAATAATATGATCATGTTAAGAAAGTTTTCAATAAAAATTATGTATTACCTTTTTCAATTTGTTATGTAATGTACCTAATTACAAAATACATTATACTTTTTTTTTCATATTTTGTGTTATATTATTTGTAATATTATGTTATAAATCATTAATTTTTGTGTAATAAAGAGAAGGGTTGTTATATGAATATTACCTAACCTCGTCCCTATAAAGTGTTGAGTAGCATGGGTGGAAATAAAATGCTTCAAACAGAGCCTTATTTATCATTCCCTAAAAAATAATAATATAATAAAACTCTATAAAAAGAAAATTTAATTCCCACGAACCACTAATTTCTTTCATATGGGCACTGAGAAACTCTTCTAGTGTCTGAATCGTATTTTTGGATTTCCCATACATTTTGGGGTGTTATGTCTTGTTTATGGACATCTTAGTACCAAGGTCTCATTATGAAGACTTAATACCAAAGATAGAAATCTACGGCCTTAATTGGGAATAATAAATACTATAACACCACTCAATTTTAACACATTATAGATATAAATCATTTCAAATTTATCTACTATAATATTTTTTGGAATTTGGAATATGTGGGACATCTTTATGTGTCTATCCACTATCATCTAAATATTTTGATGATTCTATAAAATTCTTAGTTGACTAGTGAAATGTTCTATATAAATTTATTTCTATTTCATATGGGTGTGGGTAAATATTGTGACAACTATTTGTTTTTTCATGTTCATCCTTCACTTAGGGATAGTTGAGTAATTTAGGGACATACATGACAACTTTTTTATTTGAAAAAAACCACAAAAAGTCTCCTTCATTCCCGTATACATTTTCTTATTTCTGAGGTGGATTTTCCACTTTTAATAGTGATAATAAAAAATGATTTATTCATTTAAGGAAGGAGGGACTACTACCAAATATCAAAATAATATGATATAATTTAAATCATATATACCTACATCCATGGTTTCTCAACATTATGGGTTATCATATTGGTAAGTTAGTTTGGTTATAACCATTTTGAAGTTCTAACATGTTAAAAAAATAGGAATTAAGGGGACCAAATAGAAAAAATATATTATTATAATCATTACAATCAATTTTCATGTCAAAAATTTCTCTAATTAGCTTCCATTTATCTTAAACTTCACCAACCATAAGATTATATAACATATGACTGAATGAATCAACTGTATAATTTTAGTTCCTTGATTTATAGATTATATTAATGTTATGAATATCAATATAACCCATCCAATTTTTTTGTCTCTAATTCTTGTCCCATTATGAGAAGATGTGATTTTATATTGTTTGATACTTATACTGAGTAAACTTTTCACCAAATATATTGTGATTTTATTTTTATGCATAGACATTTTTTCATAATTATAGATTATTTTTTGGATAGTTTTTTTCTTTTTTTTCATCAATTTTCACAATATATAATCTATGACATGATATCCCTTTATTAGAGTATAACCCAATATAGATCTAGAATCATCACAATATACAACATTTCCCTCATGTAGTTTTAGTATGATAAGGATTAATACCACTGAATATTGTGCCTCTAGTAAACTAAATTATTTTTTACATTGATAAATAAAACACATTGGATTATCGTTATTTATAAACACAATCATGGGATAATAAAGAATTTATAAATCACAAAAATAATGATAATAATAAGTTTTAAATCCCATAAATCTCTATATCTCAAAGACATGAATTAGTGGATATATAGAAATAAACACCACAATTTCATCAGGATTGGCTGATATTAATTTTTTAAAAATGAAATTACTACGTAAGATAACCCATTGAATTAAGAAAGAAAACTTTGAGAATTTTTCATATTTACAATTCCCTTTCATTTTTTAAATATTATATTCACATTCCATTTGTTATCATCTACAATGTGAGAGTACAATAACATGTAATCAATAAATACTTCAATTAATGAATATAGGTATCTATTAAAGATATCATTCAACAATTATATGATCACTAATGGGATATTATATATACTGAATGTGTAACAACTTGAACTTTTATAAATTAAATTCTATCTTTGAATGAATAAATTCTTTATCAAGTAATGTTTTTAATGAAAACACAAGCTATACTTTTTTTATTTTGGATAGTTATAGTCTTTTGGATTTAAATCACCATTAAGAATCCTCAATATTGATAATATATCTTTTTTACATTGACCATTAATATTAGTATATTAAGGGTTATGATAAAATCAAATTGAAATATATGGAAGAAGCGGTGGCCTTGAAATGTAGGATCAGACCCTATAAAGCTTGATTATTAGAGCATCCAAGATATATAGGATCACTAGGATTTTCCCTTAACCAAGAACAAGATGATATTTGAAAACTAAAGATTTAAAAAACTATTTATTGGATAAGTTCATGATTTTTGAGATCACAACCCAAACCATGTTTGCCGAACCACCCTATTAAAATATCACCGTCCAACAAATTACCCTTAAGGAATTCACCAGTGTAATAAAGGGAAATGTATCTATAACTTAACAGTGTGAATTTTTATTTTTTATTTTTAATAAAAAAATATTACATTTTTCTATTTTTAATATTAAATTTTAAAGATAAAATAATGAGTTTAATAAAAATTAAATTTTGATTATATGAAATAAAAATTATATTTTCAATAAATATATAGTTCCAATCAAGACAATGTTTTTTTGAAATTAATAAATATTACAAATATATTATATTTTAAGAAAATTTTACTATTAAATAAAATTTATTAAATATAAATTATAATATACTTTTTGAAATTTAAATATATTTTATATAAGGGTTCGAAAAATGTTATTGTAAAAAAACCAGTATTTCTGAAAAACAAATGTGGATTTTTTATTTTAAAACTGCAAATTATAATATTTAGAGGGTTATTTAGACAAAATAAATATTCTTTTCAAATAATAATGTTAAAAATATACAATGGTGATTTTTTTATAAATTTCTAAAAAATTTCACATTTTTGGGAAAAAATTAAATACCATATAAATATGCAATATGTATTAAGATATCATAATGATCCATAAGTGAAGAAATATATTAAATAAATGGTATACATGACCAAATATATTTTTCACATTTAAAATAATTCTTTTTATGTGATTTTATTTATTTTATAAAGCCTTAATGAACCCTCCAAAATCAATATATTATTTTAAGGTTTAATATAAAATATTTATAAATATAACTCACTTACAAATAACCAATGGAATTATTTTAATGGGTTATGTTAATATAAATCTAAAATAATTAAAATCACTCCTATTTTATAGAAACCATTCGCAAAATATGGGAATATTTTTAGTTTTGATTATTTTATCATATAGTTCCATGAACCTATGATTGTAAATTATTATACAATTCTCCTCTCTTTTTCTATATAAACCACCCAAAATACCATTACTATTTTCTAAAACCCATTTAATAACATAATTATTCTTCTTATAACTCTCTAGAGTACTCAAAATATTACCCCAATCTATTAATAATCTCTTATGAAGCATTTTGAAGCCTCCTGTCAAGGTAAGATATCCTCTCCTTATCCTCTTTATTCAAGAACCTTCTTTAAGTAATGACTATTTATTTACAACATTATAATCTTGGATATGTTTTTATACAAACATATTAATATCCTTATGAATACCATGTAATTGGATACCCATTTAAATCCCATCCATCCCTTCTTTAAACATCTATATAAACCTATTATGTTTCAAAAAGTATCCTATGATTTTCCATGCCAAATATTTGTGTAGTGAATACCAATCACCATTTACACTCAAGGATATTCACTCAGTTGTTCCGATCATTAATTTATTGTGTATTTTCATTTATCTAATACAAACTCCATAGTTATGGGGTTTCAATTTCTTAAATACATCCTTCTGGTGTGTGATCTATGTGTCACACTTATGTATGTACATGATATGAAAGTGATGGGTGGGCCTAAAATTACAGAGCCCTATAATTCATTGGGTAATGATTTTATCATATGAGATTCCATGTATGGTGAATGAGATGTTATCCTAAGAACACTTTTTTATTTATTTATTTATGGTTATCCTTGAATTATGTTTATATTGTTGTGTATTATGTTGTTTCCACATTCCAATGTTTCAATCATGATATCATTTTATATCATGCCTCATTTTTCAATATTATGATTCTCACCACTATTATGATACCTTGATATTAATATTTTCTAATATATAATACTTTTCCTTGATCTATTCTTTTCTAATTCCCCTACCTGTATTTATATCTCACCCATATCTTATGTACGTCCCTATTTATCTCGGACAGTTTTAGAAGAATAACTGAATTTTAAGGGCATATTCAGGAACATTTCAAAAATGTTTTCATACTTTTATCACAATTTGTTATGATATGTACAAAACATCCCAAATAAACTATGAATCAGGATATTATGGGTTTTACTATGTGTATTATATTTTAATAAATAGTGAAATAATGTGTGTTAATGATAGGGGTCATCGGAGTTTGTATTATAGGAAAGTATAATTATTTTTTAGACTAATATTTGACAACACTACTGAAATACATAAAAATAATACTAAACTTAGGAAATAAGACATAATTTTTTAAAAAGTAAATATTTTTTTATTTATAGGAAAATAAATCCTAGTATAGATGATTCAAGTTGATGTGGATCAAGAATAGAGGTGTCTATTGGTAATAACCTAGAAAAGGGAACATTGATATAGACTTGATCATCACCTGGTGCATGAAAATGCACCTTTTTACACACCTAGTTTGACACTCCCACGGTATATTCTTCTAAAAATTCATAACGTCCTTATGAACCATTATTAAGGGAATAAACCATTAATATTTTATGTTAGGAAATAGATCATGGATAATTTATATTGAAACCTTGAAATTAATAGGTTAAAGAATATGTGAGTTATCCCTTAAAAGTTTATTTTTCCATTATATGTGTTTAGATTAAAAATACTCTTCCCTAATTTTCTCATTATTTGTAGTTAATGGCTAGAAATTGGAGAAATTGTGCCACAACCAATATGAGGGGAAATGTGATGACTGAAAAAATGAGATGCCCACTTTGATGGGGGGAGAAATCATAAACATTTTGGAAATACATTCTCAGTTAAATAAAGTTTTTAATCAAAACTTAAATCCAAATGAATGTCTAAATCCCGCTAATAATGAGAAAGTTGAAATTGAGACCTTTATAAATCAAGGGTCTCTAACATTCATTGGGTATTCTAATTTATTAATTATGGTGAAATGGATAAACTCCATTGAAAGGATTATCTCTATACTTCAATTCTATGATCAAGAGATGGTTTTACTAGTTGTTCATCATATGGGGTTAGACACTGATTAATGTTGGACAATGGTAAATAATGTAAATCCCGGGGAGGATATCGATGTAATGGACTAGAAGGAATTCCAGAAGAAATGAAAAAAATATTGTCCTCGCACTATACCACTTGAAATGAAGATTGATTAACTTATCCTTAAAAAGGGAATGACAAATCAATCTATGTGTATAAGGAAAAATCCACATGACTTGCATGATATAACTCCATATTTTTCAATGTAATTTTACTTCTTATATGTTGGACTAAATCCATTTCTATGAATAGACTTAGATATTCATGTCTTTGAAATATAAGTGAATTCATATGATGTTCTCGTAAATTTAAAATAGATATTAGTGAATCTCAATGTTCATATGGTGATGAGGAGAAGAAAAAAATGTTAATTTTGGTGTTATGATGAATAAATATAATTTTGGAATGAAATTCCAACAACCCACTTTTAAAAAAGTGGGAAGAAACATCTTTGGAATTTCATGAGGGGTATAAGGAAGTTCTTTAGATATAGGAAGGAAGGGCTCTTAGCTAGAAATTTCTAATGGGAGAAACCCATAAATGTGATGGAGGAAATTAATTCTCCATTTAACCAATAACCTATTTTAAAATGATTAAATTTCAAGGAACAAGGATATGAAAAGAATCAATTATAGAAGACAAGGGGTATCAACAAAAAGTAAGGAAAATAACCTCCAGGGCCTAGAGAGAATGGGTGAGCTTATTTCATCACCACAATAGAGGTGGATATTGACAATGAAGTAGTGACAAGTATAATATTTATTCATTAAATAATTGAGAACATACATTTTTATTATGGTTCAATTATTTCATTCATATCACACTTGTTTAGTAAAACAATTAAAACACCCCCTCCAAATATGGAAGTTGATTCATCCATGAAGATGAAGAATGGGTCAATTATTTTATCCAAATTATATAAATAATACCCTAGCCAAATTTATGGGTTAAATTTCTTTGGAAACAATGTGATACTTCACTTAGATAAATTTTATCCAATTCTTAAAATAGTTTTTCTTTATTTATATAGATCCAACGTAAATTTCTTATAGAATGAAATCATCCTCAGTATTGTAAGTATACCGCCACTTATATACATGTGAATTAAGGAGGATGAATCTTATTTTGCTCCAACATCTCAATACTGGATATTATTACCTTTTGAGAAATTATATCAGCCCAAAATGATTGAAAATAAATAAAAAATCATACTTGATGACATTCACATTCTAATGGAATTCACTGATGTGTTTCCGGAATAATTTTACGGCCTTCCTTCTAGCCATCATTTGAATTTCTCAATAAATCTTATACTAGGAGATTTCCCAATACCTAATAATACATATATAATGTCTTTTTTCAACATGAATAATTAAATATTCAATTATATAAGAATATGAATAATGTTTTTATACACCCAAGTGCTTCACCATGGGGTGCATAGATCATTTATACTAAGAATAAGGATGGTTCAATAAACCTCTTAATTGATTATCATGATCTCAAATTTATCAGGATAATGAAAAATTATCCTCTTCCATGGATAGATGAGTTGTTTGATCATCTACATAGATACACATGTTTCTCCAAGGTGTATCTTTGATTAGGATATTATCATGTAAATGTGAATAAGTTTGATATTTCCAAGACTACTTTTTTTACAAGGTATGAGATCTATGATTTCATATTGATTCCCCATAAACTCGCTACTACTTTCAAAATCTTAGTGGTATTTATGAATATAGTCTTTAGGAATTACCTCAAAAAATTTTTGGTAGTATTTATAGATGATATATTTTCTACTATAAAATAATGGGGAACATGATGCATATTCAAATACTAGACTAAAGACACTGTTGAAGAAAAATTTAAATGAAAACTATAGTAAATGAGATTATTGGTTAGACCAAGTAACTTTAATTTGGAATTTTTTCAATAACAAAGGGAAATATGTGGATAATTAAAAAAATCTAAGCAATCAAAGGTTGGAAAAGACCAACTTTTGTAAAAAAAAATACATAATTTACATAGATTAGTTGGGTACTATCATCAATTTTCAAAAACATTTCATGGTTTTCAAACTTGATAACCAAGATTAATTTTAATGGAGACATGATTATTTGGAATGATTAATGTGAATAAATATTTAAATATCTGACAAAGAGTGTGATGAACCAAAATATTATTAATAAAATTCCCTTATTGATTTAATTAAGTTTCATATTATGAAATATTGTTTTAGAAGACACATGAATATATTTTGTTTTATTATATCCAATTTGATTTAAAAGAATATTAAGTATCTTTAACATGGATAATATTTTTGTTTAACTATGATCACATGATTAGTATAAATATAAGGTTTTTACAAATCCAATTGAAAGAGAAAATGGAAATGATGGCCTCAGCCTGTAGGATTACACCCTAAAAAGCCCATTTATTGGAGATTTTGAGGTAGATAACATCAATTGTATTTTCCCTGGCCAAGACAAAGCTGAGATATAATATCTTAAGCATGAGAAAAACCGTTTACAAGAGAAGTTCAAGCTCATCGAGATCATGTCCCAAACAATGTTCGTCGAACCACCCCATGAAAGTCCCACAATCACCCACCTTACCCTTAGGGATTTTTATGGTGTATTAAAGGTATATATATCAAGACCCTAGAAATATGATTATGTACATTATTTTTTATTTAATAATCAATATATTTTCATCCTATTACTTTTATTTTATAATTGTTTTTATTTTGATTAAATAAAACATAAATAGTATTTTTTGTAAATATTCAAATATAATTAAGGAATTTATTTTTTTAAATTAACTTATTTTTTTAAAAAATAATATTTTATAAAAAATATTTTTATTAAATATTTTTATTAAATATATATCATCATATAATTTTTATGAATTCAAGTGTAATTTTTATATGGGTTAGAAAACTATTATTGTTAAAAAAACAAAACAATTCATAATATAAATAGATTTTATTTTAAAAGGTAAAATTCACATATTTAGAAAATTATTTAGAGAAAATGAATACTATTTTTGGAATTAGAATTCTTAAATTGTCCAATGGTTAAATTTTCATATTTTTCTAATATAGTACAATTTTTGGGTAAAAATTAGATACAATATAAATATACTTTCTGTATGATGACATCATAATGACCCAAATGTGAGGTAAAAAAATTATAAAGGGTATCCATGTCCAAATATATTTTTTAATTTTAAATAATGTTATTTTATATTTATTTATTTAATTTTATAAAGCCTTTCTGAATCCTACAATAGAATTGATATATTTTAATGGTTTTAAAATAATTTCTTTCAGAGCATGACTCACCTCCACATAAGTAAGGGAATTATATTATTATGTTCATCCCTAGTCCTTATAAAATAATGATAACCACTCCAATTTTTTAAAAACCATGGGAAAAAACATGGCATGGTTTGTGGTTTAGGTTATTTTATTATGTAGAGTCTAAAATCAATATAAAAAAGAAATCCCCATCTTTTACTATATTAACACACCCATGTTCCCATATCTCTTAACTAAATCTCCTTGAAGAGCTTCCATACTCTTAACTACACTCTCTATAGTCTAATAATGGTTCTCTCAATATCTCAAGAATCCCCTCCTAATAATTTTGGAGTCACACACTCATGTAAGTTATTTCACTATTCTCATTCCAATTCAAGAACTTCATTTATGTTATGTCTCTAAAATTAAATTTTATTTTGATATAATATGTTATTCCATATTCCCATTACTATAAATTTAATTTATAAATGGTAATATTCCCATATTCACAATCATTAATCCCCCCATGATCCTTTATGTACACCCATTACCATGTCGAAATATAGTTAGGATTATTTTCTTTATTCAAGTTTCTTCATTAACTTATGGCATATATTTAAAATTTATAATGTTGAGAAATGTTTTTACATGTCCCTATTACTAAAAATTTTATGTATATATGATTATAGACACCATTCTCTCTCATAAAACCATTTTAATGGATCTATAAGTGATGTTGTTATGCTACCGAAATTTCACCACAATTTCCCATGCCAAAGCAATTGTGTAGTGAATACCATACCCATTTACTGTCAAAGGTTTTAACTTTGATTCACATGTAATTTTTGATTTTATAATTACATATATTTATTCCACACTCCATTATCATTTATTAAATTTTTATTATGAATAAATCCATTTTGTATGATCTTTGTGGCACACTTAAGCATAATAATGAAATGAATGTGGTAGGTGAGCCCGAAATTATATAACACTCCAATGAATTTGATAATGTTTATAATAACTATAAGTAATGTTCAGATAGGTAGTGAACCTGATTATTTTATTGGAATTCTTACACCATTATGTCTCTATGGTTAATCCTTAAACAATTTTTAAGATGATTTTTTATGTTTTTGGGAAAAATTTCATGTTATGATTATTAGGAAATATAATGTATCAATGTTCATTATTATGATTTCTACTCTTTTTATACCCCATTTATATTCCTATTGACTTACATGTATTATTCTATTCATGTTATTCCATGTTTATTCCATTATCGATCTTTATAGCTCACCCCTTTCTTATGTATGCCCCAAGGTTATCCTTTGCAGCTTTAAAATCCATGTAATTTTATAAGCATGTAAAGGATGTCTTTAATAATGTTATTGCATCCCATGTTGAAGATTTTACATTACATACCTAATTCCCAAATACACTATACTTCACAATCTTTTGAGTTTAATTAGGTATTCTTTTATGTAATAAATCATTAATTAATTTTTAATAAATAACATGGTTGTTATAGTTGGTAACAAAGGAAAAGTTTATTTATTTTGGGATCATGATTAGAAAAATCTTGTGAAAGACTTAGGGATAAGACTAAGCATATGAAAACATCCCTAAATTTTAGTAATTATAGATTAATTTCGTTATCAAGAAAATAAATTCATGTATGGAAACTACAAGTGGAAATGTTTCTGGAACATATGTACCTAGGGGTAAAAACTCTGACAAGGTGTACGCATCATGACTTAGTTTAACCTGGTACACAATAACGGGACTTACTGCACACCTGGTTTGACACTACTGGGGGATATGATTTGTAAAATTCATAAGCTCATTTCAATCCATTATTAAGGGAATAAAAAATTATTGTATTAATATATTATAAGAAATAGATCATAGAAAATATAAATTTAATCCTAGAAATTCATAAGTTAATAAATAAATGTAATTTATAAGTTATCCCTTTAATTTCATTGGATTTTCATTTTTTATTTAACAGTTTAAAAATAATCATCCATAATTTTCCTTTTATTCTAGCCAATGTCTAAAATTAGGAGTAATTATGTAAAAAATAAATGTGATAGGAAATGTGATGACTTCCCAAACAAGATACTCAACCCGATGGGAGTAGGAATCACAAAATTCATGATGATACTCTCTCATGTGAATTTGTTTTTGAATAGTAACCTGAATTTTGTGGAGTTTCTGAATCCTCTTAAGAGTGATCAAGCACCGATTTAGAACATTATGTGATAAAGGCCTCCAAATTTCAATGGATTGTAAAATCCATTAATCGTGGAACAAAGGACCAACTCCATTGATAATATCTTCTACATCATTCACTATTATTATAAATACAATTTATTATAATATTTTTGTCATATGGAGGAATAATAAGATTAGTGGTGGACATTGATCAAGAATACAAATCATGAGGAAGAAATCGAATTGATGGAGTGGAAGGAATTTTAGAAAAAAATATATTCAATAAATATTTTCCTCAAACTATTCATATTTAAATGGAAAGGGATTTACTTTCCCTCAAGAAAAAATAAGACGAATATGTCGAGGAATATGTGGAAAACTTCACAATAATTTCATGATATTATTATAGCTTGGTTATTACCCCCAAAAAAATTTTGAATGCTTATTTGGTGGGATAAACCCCAGTATAAAAAAATCCTTGGTAATCCAATACTTTGATAGCTATGAGGAAATACTCCAATGTTCCCTCAAAGTCAGTATAAATATCATAGAGTATCAAGGGTATCAAATGGATAAGAAGCATAAAGTGGAGATTAATGCTAGAAGTCTGATGGAGAAATATAATGGTGCTATGAAATATCATCATTCCACTTTTCAAAGTTGTGAAAAAAAATCACCCCATAAATTCCGTAAGTGGAATGAGGAAATGATTTAGGTGTGGGAAGGAAGGACACATAGCTAACAATTATTGATAGGAGAATAATACTAATGCAATAAAGGAAAGGAATACTTTGGTCATCCCTCAATGCATTGTCCATTGCTTCAAATACAAGGAACTAGGGTACTTAAAAAGTCAATGCACTAAGATAAGGGTTTTCAAAGAAAAACCACAACCTCCAAGGAAGTGAGGGAGAGATTTTACCAATAAAACCATCGAGGTGGATCCTGAAAATGAAGTGCTGATAGGTACACTATTTATTCATTCAATAATTGAAAAATTATATTTTTATTATAGACCTACGAATTCATTTATATCTTGAATGTTTAATAGAAAAATTCAAACACAAAAAAAAATAAAAGAAGTAATGTTGCCAATGAAAATTGAAAATGGGGAAATTATTGCATCCTAATTATATAAATCCTCTCCATTCACATTTTTTGGATGATATTCCTAGAGAACCTTGTAAAAATACCTTTCGTTGAATTTAACGTAATTTTTGTAATGGATTATCTTTCTCTATATAGAGGAAACATAAATTGTCATGAGAAGGAAATCACTCTATGTATTGTGAATCGACCCCTGATTTTATACAAGTGTAAGGATGATGATGAATCTTTTTAAGCACAGAAATCTCAAGTATGGATATTATTTTCCTATGATAATGTTTATCTATCTCAAATGATTGAGTATATGGAAAGAACCATCCTCAAAGACATGCCTATTGTGAGGAAATATATTGATGTGTTTCAAGAGGAATTTCCTAGTCTTGCTCCATGCTAAGAGGTTGAATTTTCAATCAATCTTATACCTGGGTTGTTTCCATTATACAATACTTTGTAGAGAATTTTTGTTGTGAAACTTGAGGAGATAATGAAATGAAAATAGAAGAATCTAGATAAATGTTTCATATACCCAAGTTCTTTAATGTGGGGTGTACTAGTCCACTTCATCAAGAAGAAGGATGGGTTAATGTTCCTTGTATTGATTATCGTGAGCTCAAAAATATCATGATAAAGAACAATAATCCTTTTCTATGGATTTATGACTTGTTCGATGATCTATATAGAGTACAATACTTCTCCAAGGTGGATCTGTGGTCGCGATATTACCATGTGAGGGTGAAGAAGGTGGATATCCCCAATACTCCTTTTTGTACAAGGTATGGAAACTATCTGTTCATAGTCTTTACATTAGGACACACTAATGAACCAAAAATATTCATGTTATTATTGAATAGATTCTTTAGATATTACCTCAAAAAAATTGGTATCCTTTATAGATGATATTCTAATATACTAAAAAACTAAGGAGGAGAAAGAGGAGAATCAAAGAACTATGTTAAATACCTTAGGAAATGAGATGATTTATTCTTGGAAAAACAAATGTGAGTTTGGGTTAATGGAAATATAATTCTTGGGTAAAATCATCATAATAAATGGGATATTTATAAACCCTTCAAAGATATAAGACACTGAAGGATGGTCAAGGCCATCATATATGATAAAAATCTATAGCTTCCTTAGATTGGATTGGTATTATCATTGATTTGTGAGAAATTTATCATGATTTTCAAACCCTATAACTAAGATAACTCATAAGGGAGTAAAATTTTCTTTGAATGATGAGTACAAAGTGATATTCAAGGAATAGAAAATGATACTTATCAATACTCATATTCCCACACTACACAAAAGTGCAGAAATTTTCATAGTGTTTAGTGATGCTTCATAGAAGGTATTGGGATATGTGTTAATATATAAGGAAAAAGTCATAGCCTATTCTTCAATGTAGTGTAATGTTCACAAATAGAACTACCCAACACATGATCTGGAGTTGGCTACAATGATCTTTTCTTTAAAAATATGGATCCATTATCTCTTTATTGATAAGTGTGAAATATATATGAGTCAAAAAATTCTCAAATATATATTCACATAGAATTATTTGAATATGCTCCAAGAAAGATGATTATAGCTGATCGAGGACTACGATTGTTGAATCCAATACCATCTTAGTAAATAGAATAAAGTGGTGGATTCTCTAAGTATAAATAATTATGAAATTCTATCATTAATGAGAATTGAGAGGGATATTATCTTATTAGATTTGGAATGGATTCATATTGGAATCATTCAAGAAGGAATATAATTAATCCTTTCATAAATGATTTATCAACCATCTCTTCTATAGAGGTTAAAGGATGATAAAAAAGTTAATGTTGAAATTTATAAGAAAGTGGAAATTGTAAGGAAATGAAAATCCTTGATGTTTAATGATAATGAAGATAGAGTTATAGTATTTGGATCATGATTATGTCTACTATAAAATCCTATGTTAAAGAAGGAAATGTTGGATGATGCACATAGTTACAATTTCTCCATTCACTTAGGAAGAAAAAAGATGTATCAAGATCTTCGAGAGAACTATTGGTGGGAAAATATAAATAAGGATAACTATGAATATATATCAAACTTTATATTCTATCAATAAGTGGACACTTAAAGGATTATGTCTAGGGGGATGACAAAACCATTACCCAAACCAATATGGAAATGAGAAAACATCACCTAGTACATTGTCACCGAACATCCATAGAAATCCATGGGAAATAAAGCTATATGGGTTTTTGTATACCGTCTTACATGTTCATCTGAATTTATTCTGATTAAAGACTACCTCTTTCTTGATCGACATGCATGGATATACACTAGAGAAGTGGTAAGGATGCCTGGACTAACACTATCAATTATATCAGATCATGATCTGAGATTCACCTTTACGTTTTTGAAAAGTATTCAACATGATCTAAACATTGAATTAAACTTCATCATGTCTGGTCATCCTCAAACAGATATCCAATCTAATAATACTATTCATAAATTTGAATACATGTTTCTTTCATGTTCTATTGACTTCAATGGAGGATGGTAATAACATATAAATATGAATTAGTTCTCATAAAAATGTTTCTACTCGATTATCCAAATGTCTCCCTATCAATCACTTAATGGGAAGAGGTGAAGAACACATAAAAGGTAGGATGATGTTGGGGAATGAAAACTACTAGGTCCAAAAATGGTCGATGAAATGGTGGAAAAGGTTAATACCATTCATTATCACATCAAGGATACTCTAAGTTGAAAAAAAGAGCTATGCCGATAATCATCAACAAGACCTCAAGTTTCATGGAATTCCCCCGCATATCTCTAAGGAATAAAGTGATGAGATTTGAGAAATATAGAAATATTATTCCCAAAAACATCATCCCCTCTAAGATCCTTTATCGCATCAAAGAAGTGGCCTATTGACTATCACTCCCACTAAACCTATCTCAATTACCTAATATATTCCATGTATCCCTATTGAGATGGTACATATCATACCCTAACAGGTATTCAATCCATATGTTGTAAAATTGGAGAATGATATTTCTTATGAGGAACTGCCTATAATGATCTTATATCATAGAGACAATGATCTACTAAATAAGACAATACACCTTGTCAAAGTGTTTTGTAGAAACTACATGTTTGAGGAAAAAAACATAGTAACTGGAGGAAGTGATGAAACAAAGTTACCCGCATCTACTTTATTATGGGAAATAAAAATTTCAAGGATGAAATTTTTTAAGGGGGGAATATTGTAACGCCCCAAACTGTTATAAATAAAATGCCCCTTTTTATTTAATTAAATGTATTATAATGTAATTTGGTTATAGAAAACACATGGACTTATTTTTTTTATATCCAATTTGATTTGAAATACAATTAAGTATTTTTACCATTGATAATATAGTAGTCGAATAATGATAACATGATTAGTACAAATATATGGTTTTAACAAATCCAATTGACACAGACAAAGAAAGTGATGGACTCAACTCATAGGATCATACCCTATAAATCCCATTTATCAGAGCATTCAAGGGAGATAGAATCATTAGATTTTTTCCTTGGCCAATCCAATGCTGATATCCAATAACTTAAGCCTGATTGGAACCATTTGTGGGAGAAATTCAAGCTCAATGAAATCACGAACCAAACCATGTTTGTTGAACCGCCCCATGAATGTCCCACTATCACACACCTTACCCTTATGTTGTTTTCTAGTGTACTAAATGAAAATGTATAAAGGCCCAAGAAATATGAGTGTGTACATTATTTGTTATTAAATAATTAATATATTTTAATTCTATTGTTGTTATTTTATAAATGTTTTTATTTTTATTAAATAAAACCCAAATAGTATTATCGGTTAATAATTAATACAATTAATTTTATTTAATGAATTAATGGATTTTCAAAAAAATAATATTTCAAAAAATTAATTTTATTAAATTAATTTTATTAAATATAAATGATCATATAGTTTTTATGAAGTCAAATTTAAATTTTATAAGAGTTTTAATACTATTATTGTCAAAAAAAACCATCATTTCTTATTAAATATTAATTTTATTTTAAAAGTGAAAATTGATTTTTTATAAAACTATTTAAATAAAATTAATACTATTTTTGGAATCAAAAAATTGGAATTATCCAATGGTTAATTTTTTATAATTTTCCAAGATAGTCATTTTTAGGATAAAAATTAAATACCGTACAAATATACTTTGTCTATTATGACACCGTAATGGCCAAAAAGTTATGTAATAAATACTAAAATGGTTATAAATGACCAAATATTTTTTTTACATTTAAAAAAAATGTGATTTTATGTTTATTTGGTTAAATTTATAAAGCCTTTAGGAATCCTCCAAAACTATTAGTATTTGTTAAGGTTTTATAATAATTTCTTTAAGAGTACGACTCACCTCCACTTAAGCAAGATAATTATTTTATTAGTTTAGGCTCATGGAATTATAAAAAAATATTAACCACTCCTATTTAGAAGAATCCATGGAAAAAAATCATGGTTTGGTTTTTGTTTTTGGTTTTTTAATTATGTCAAGTCCAAAACCTAAATTATAAATAAATATCTTTATTTTCCTATATAAAACCACCCATGATCCCATTTCTCTTCACTCAAACTCCATGTATCACATTCCTACTATTACCTTGACTCTCTAGAGTACTCACAAGGAACCCCCCATCTCTCAAGAACTCCCTCTCAAGAATTTGGAGTCACACACACAAGTAAATGATTTCTCTCTTTTCATTTCCATTCAAGCACATAATTTATGTAATGTATCTTAAATTCAATTTTCTTATGTTGGTATATGTTATTCCATATTCCCCCTACTATCTATTTAATTTATAAATGATTATATCTCCCTTTTCACTCTCATTAATCCTCCCATGATTCGTTATGTACACCTGTTTACATGACAAATTATAGTTAGGATTCTTTTATTTATTCATGTTTCTAAACTAACTAATGCCTTATATTTCCAATTTATAATGTTGGGATATATTTTTTGGATGTTCATTTTAATTCACATTATATTTATATTTGATTAGATACCCCCTTATCTCTCATAAACTCATTTTTTATGAAAAATTATCTGACATTATTATGCTACCGAAATTTCCCCGTGATTTTCCATGCCAAAACAAATGTGTAGTTAATACTATACCCATTTACTATAAAGGGTGTTCATGTGTATGCACATGTAATTTTTGATTGGGTACATATATATATTTTTTTAGAACTCCATTATTGTGTAATAAATTATGATTATGAATGAATATGTGTTTTATTATCTACGTGGAACACATAATAATGAGAATGAAATGAATCTGACCGGTGAGATTAGAATTATATAGTGATCCAATGAATTAGATAATGTTTAGTATCATTATATGTCATGTTGGGATAGGGATTGAACCTAATTTCTTTATAGGACTTCTTCCACCATGATTTCTTATTGGTTTATCCTAGACCTATGTTTATTATACAATGATTTATGATGTTTCCACATTTGTCATGTTATTATTATCAAGCTATATCATGTCTCAATGTTCATGTTTATGAATAATACTCTTTTTATTCCCCATTTATGTTCTATTTTTCTGAAATGTATTATTTTTTTCTTTTTATTCCATTTCTATTCCAATTATAGGATTTATATCTCACCCCTTTCTTACGTATGTCATCAGGTTACCTCATTCAGTTTAGAAGTCCATGGAATTTTAGAAGAAAGTTAATGAAGTTTTTAATAATGTGGTTGTATCCCATGATCAACATGTTATGCTATATACCTAATTCCCAAAGACAGAAGAATTTTTAGTATTTCTGTATATAATTTTGGTTCTTTTATATAGTAAATCTAGATTTAATGTGTAATAAATAACAGGGTTGTTATAAAGAGGCTCATCACTATAGCTATAATCACATTACCCAGTAATGGGGAAGGATTTTTTATCTATAGTGATAAATCAAGAAATGTCTAGGAATATGTGTTCATTGATGATGAAAAAGTGATAGCCTATGAATCATACCATTTAAATATCAATGAGAAAAACAACCCAACAAATGATATATAATTTGGAGTTGTGATCTCTGTGTTGAATTTTTTGGACACATTATCTCTATAAAGAAGATATGAAATATATAAAGACCATAAAAACCTAAATTATATATTCACATAATGGATATAGATATATATAAATGAAGGTTTTTTGGATATGATAATGTATTATGATTATTCAATCCATTACCATTATGGTAAATAAAACAAATTTATAGATGCTCTAACCAGAAAGTATCATGCAACATTATCCACGATGAGGATTATGAGGGATCCAATATTCTTAAAAATGAAATGCATATTCATGAGAATCATACAAATATATTCATCCTACCTTTCTGAAATAAATTATCAACAATCCATTCTTGATAAGAATAAGGAGTCCTAGAAACATGATGAGTTTCTATACAAGAAAGAATTGCATATTCTAGAGTTCAACCATTTAGAATATATAGTTATAATGTTTGGAAAATTAATATGTTTCCCAAAAAATAGAATTGAATATGGGACTTATAGATGATGTTTATAGCTCATCCTTATCTATTATTCTAGGAAAAACTATTTTGTATAGATATTTTAATAAAAATTTATGATTGGATAACATTAAGAGAGATATTGGGGAGTTTGTATCTTGTTGTTCTGTACAATAACATGTTGAGGTAGAATGATATACGTACAAGGGTATGATAAAATAATTTCCCAAATAATTATGGAAATTGGAAAAATAACAATGGATTTTGTTATAGGACTCCCTAGTACCCCTAAATGCAATAACACCATTTTGATTGTAGTCAGTCACCTTATCAAGTCAATGAATTTCATAGCTGTCATGGAAGATTTATCTATTTACCAACTCACCATGATAAACATAAGGTATGTTGTGATACAAAATATAGTTCCACTATATATTGTATCAGATAGATATCTTAATTTTACCATGATGTTTTATGTAATCATTCATCATGAATTGGATATAAAAATGATCATCAAGGCTACTTATCACCTTTAGATGGATTGACAGATTGAAAGGAACATTAAAACTCTATAGAATATTCTAAGATCCTCTTAATTAAATTTACAAGGATATTTAGAATAAAATCTCCCCCTAATAGAGTTATTATATAAAAATTATTTTCACTATATAATTATAATGGAACCATATGAGGTATTTTATGGGAAGAGATGTCAAACTCCGATATGATGGGATGAATTTAGAGGTAGAAAGATAATTATATGTGATCCTATACAAGTGATGAAATATTGGGTTCAAACAATTTAGTTTTATATTAAATCCACACAGTGTTGATAGAAATGCAACAGAGACAATAACTGATGAGACCTAGAGTTTTATTCCAGAGATAAATGTTCCTTCATATATATCCATGGAATAAAGTAATGAGGTTTCAGAAAACAGGAAAGCATAGTCATTGATACATTGTATAAAGACCTAAAATTATCATACATAAATATAAAATATTAATAAAGGAATATAAATTGTATAACATAACGATCAAAACCAAAATCATTTAGGTATAGTGCCTCTGGAAACATGGAAACATAAAAAACTAGACCATATATGAGCTATGTTATCTCCCACTAAGTTATTAATAAATAGAACCCTTATTAGACATATCATAAAAAATAATTTTCTTCATATCTTGCGAAAAGACAAGATAATAAAGGGTCATATCATATACTCATTATGGTTAAACAAGGTAGATATCAATATAACATTAGCATGTGGGTAGGATAACAAGTTACAAACTTATGAAAACCTTAAAATACATAACATAGATCATAAAGATGAGTCATGGAATAAATATTGGTAGTTTGTAAGACATGAATCATAATGGAATCAAATAACATGATCCATGAGATCCTAACATTGAAATAAGACATTGTTTTTTGGAATATACATAATCACAAAAAAAAATTATGTCAAGGTTACCCAATTAGTTTTTCGTAACTTGTAATGCTTGGGATAACCACTTGTACCTACTTCAATCTCGGGACAACCTCCAATGTAACATCATTTTGGATTTAGATAACATCATATACACCCTATTTTATGTTTTATATAACATCTTCTATAACATCATTCATTCTTGGGATAAACTCCAATGTTCCCAATTTTAGACTTGGGAAAACCACTCATGTATCCTTTGAGATTATGTAATATTAA
Source organism: Viscum album (assembly GCA_963277665.1). NCBI lineage: Eukaryota > Viridiplantae > Streptophyta > Magnoliopsida > Santalales > Viscaceae > Viscum > Viscum album. Next base: position 620,767,748 of record OY728128.1, read on the forward strand.
CAATTACTCAATATTTTTATGGAGATAAAGGTCCCACCTTTCACATAAAGAAAATCATTCATACGTGTTCCATAAGATCATAAAACATTAATTATATCACAACCCATGAAAAAATGAGTTTCATAATCATTTCATTGTGCCCTAAAAGAATAACCCATGTGAAAAGATGTGGGTTTAATATGCATTCCAACATGGAGTAACCCATTGAAGAGGAATGAGTTTCGGAAAAATATTGTCATAATAAACATAAACCATATGAAGAATGAATAATAATGGAATACTTGGATCATATCCCTATTAAATCATATGTAATATCAAATAATTTTTTCTTATATAGAAAAACATTTTAAAAGAAAACCTCTTGGAATATTTCTTGAAGAAAATAGAATTTCTACTTTAAAAACAAGTTTTTAGAACTTAAAAAATATTAAAAATGTTTTTCATTGACTATATGATTGAAAATTTATAAAGGGGTATTAAAATAAAATAATGGTCATGATAAAGGTAAATGATTTTCATGTCATACATGTTAAAACAAATATTCCATTCAAATATTCAGTAAAATCAAAATGGTCTTTATTTATAAAATAATTTGATTCTTGTTTCCTAATTGTTTTTTATAAAAAGTAAAAAAAGGATACAAATGTCTTTAGTAAAAAATTTGAATAATTTTAAAAACACTTTTTATGTATTTTTCAGAAAATGATGGTTTTTGTATGAAAAGGGTTGTTAACCGAAGAGATAAATAAAGATGCTTTTTCTTAAAATCATTATTTTAGACTCTTGAGAACAAAAAGAGATGAAAATTAAGGTAAAAAAGTATTATAATGACATAATTAAAGGTTAATAAATAAAATTATGTTATTAGGAGATGGATTATAATATTTAATCATAAGATTAATAATAAATAACAATACAGAAAAACAATGATATTGTATCATATAACCCTTACCTCGTTGGTAACATTGCATCGCAATCCCCATGAAATAATTACATTAAATGTTACATAAAATATCATGATAATAAATGTGTTCAAGATATTACATGACCAAGATGATGTGTATACACCCTATTAAATAGTATAGGTGCATAATATAACATATTTCCTAAAGAATACATGTTGAGATAAAAATACCTTATCAATTTGGTATCCTTTGAACCATAAACCCCATGAAAATGATATCCTCAAACGTATATATAAATATGCTTGATTTTCAGAATAATAATAATAAAATATATTAATGGGTAGTATATAAACCAAATAAAATAAATATAGGGTTAATATGGTGTTTTATCACATAAGTAAAATGTGAGAATAAAATACCTTACCATATGTCTCAACTTCCTTCGTACACATTCAAACCTCCTCATCTTTAAAAAAAATTATTTTTTTTTGCCAAAAAAATCTTATTAGGGTGAATTTATGACCAAACCAAGGCTTATAAGATGATATATAGGAACTAAGGAAGTAATTTGTGTAAGGCTTGGCTAAACCAAAGGGTTTTTCAAGTGAGAATAGGAGAGGATAGCGGTGACCTTTTATAAGTGAGGTGAGTGACACACTTTTAATTTTTTAATGTAAAGAAAGTGTTCCCATATAATTTACATTCCATAAAGCTCCAAAATGGACCATTCTCAGTACCAGTAGAGATAAGGTCCAAATATGGCTAGAAAATGGGTTTTGGACATGTTTTGGGTCATTTTCAACCTTTATCTTTTTATTTTACCGCCAGTAAATCTGTTTTTATCTTAACCCACTACTACAAATATTAACATTAATAGTGAAAAAGGGGTCTTATAAACAATAAATAAGTACTGCTAATGTAAGAAATGTTAATTTTTTGTCTTTATTAGTGCTACAAAACACTAATAAAGGCTCCCTTTAATAGTGTTAAAAAATGAACTGATAAATGGGGCCTTTATCATTTGTTTTTTTACCACTAATAAAGGGGGCCTTTTACAAAGATTTTTAGAGCACTGATAAAGGACCCCCTTTATCGGTGCTAAAAAAAGTGCTGATAAATGTTCCATTTATGAGAACTTGTTTTTAATCATCGATAAAGGGTGATTTTTTGGGGTATATCCTCCACAACGTTTTATGTGCTTCCCCTACCAATTTATTAGTTCTTTTCACCCAATCACTAACCACCCCTTTATTAACACTCATAATGGGACTTTCTCATCATTTTATTAAATTCCATCCTTTTGTTGACCTTTCGTGCATGCATAGATTCGATCCTTTCACCTATATTTTGGAACTCCAATGCCTTTACCACTACACCAATATGTTTTGTTATTTATTTTACCATGTTTCTATTTATTTGAATATATTTACACATATATATTGCATATATTTATATAATTATTTTTAAATACATCTATAAAATAAATTTTTGTGTGTGATAAATATATACATATATTTATTTTAATATATTATATATTAATATTTATTTACATATATTATAATTTAATATAAATATATATTCATTTATTAATACACATACATATGTATATATAAATATTATATATATATATAAGTATATGTATATTAATTTAATTTTATAATTTAGAAATTGTTTAGATATTATCTTAAATAAATTTTTAGAATACTTCTATATATTTTATACTTATATATATATTATACATTACATATATATTTATATTTTAATATATTTACATATTCAGTTATAATTTTATATTTACATATAAATTGTTTATAATATTTTTATAAATATTTGTGGTAAAACACATTAATATGATATATATAATGATAATAATAATGATTTATTTATAAATAAAAATTTATATATTGTATATATACATAATACTGACACACACATATTAACTCACACAAGTATATATTTATGTTTCCCACATACATATACAAATATTTACCAGGAAAGTTGGGGGCGAACCCCTTTATAAAAAATAAAAGAAAACACAAACCCTTTTAAGGGAAAAGGGGAATCGGAAAGCCCATAGAAAACCCATAGGTCTGGAACAAGGACTTAAAATACAGTGTCTAGAGAGCCTAGTGGTACATAACCCATTACAAAACAAAAGTCTGATCCAAATCCAAATCTTATGAAAAAAAGCCAAGAAAAAATAAACCAATACAATGTCAACAAACTAATGTCACCCCCAGCGACCACCAAAGGCCCTCGTTCAAACCACCATGGCATGATCGCTGATCCTCCGCCACCACATCACCTCGCCGCATTGAAGCGTCACTGCACATCTAGATCCGCCGAAGCCAGATCTACAATGACCATCACCCTTTAATAGAAAGACGTAACGAAGCCCACCCCAAGCCACTATACACCTGCATTGGCCGCAGTACGCCAAAGATGCCGCAATATATGTAGAGTAATCACATGGGTTAAAACCCTAGATCCCGAGAACCATCCGCCGAAGTGGAGTTAACATCCAAAACAATCATGCGGACCCAAGCCCACACTTCTCGTGGCCTCTACCAAAGAAATCACCGCTGAAATTTTGGCGAGGATAAGGAAGAACTGAACCCCGCCTCCATGCTCCGTTGAAATCCAAAATACGAGCTGAGAGAGCTGCCGAAGCTCGGATCTGTGCCTCTGACCCATCCCACACTGAAATTCCACGCGAAGCCATCCTGGCCGCTGCGGAATGAAGTTGTCTGCATCGCCGTCACCCATCTGAATCACCCACTATAACACCGCATGAAGTGAACGCCGACGCTAGGAACTCTCCGCCACTGATGAATCTGAAGGGACGTCATCCGAAGAAAGAGTCAGCCACCAGATCCGAAGCACCATTGTCCAAATAAGGAGCCATCTGCCTCAGCAAGAGCCGTCGTCCGACGGAGGAGAAAACCCTAGCGAGCCCGAGAGCTCTCGGCCGAAGCCGAGAGCTTCCCCCATGTACAAATATTTACATAATATGTATTTATTTACACATATTAGAATATTTATATATGTAAATTTATATTTGTTTATTGACACACACATGTTTTTATATAACTATTACTTATATATGTATACATATACATATTCATGCATTTTTTATAAGGTAAATAAAATGGATAATTTTTATTTTAAATAAAACTAATAATACATATTTATTTTCATTTAGTTTATACATCTAAAAATACATTTTTACATAAATATTTTTAAATATGAATTTATAAAATTGATTTATTATAAGTAAATATATAAAAATATGCATATATATAATTATAAATTAAACTATATTATAAAAAATGATAAAAATAAAAAACCATAATATGAATATGAATGTAATCCATGGGAATAAATTTAGTCTTCACTAAAATAAGATAATAATACCCGCTTAAACGAGGATAAAATTTCATTGAATGTTAAAAAAATTGGATACCCCAACTAAAAACATAGTTCTGGAGGCCTTTGGGAACTTTTTTGGACTCCAAAAAGGATGACCAAGGTTACCCAAATTCCACAACAAAGATTTATTGATATGATTTTATTTTATAGGTGGTAGAGCCCAAATGGACACCATGGTCAAAAGTTATAGATGTTTGAAGTTTAATTCATGTTTTCAACTTATCTAAGATCATTCATCAATTCACTTAATTTATTTTATCCAGTTTTTATTAAATGAATATTACATGAAAATGATTATAAAATTATTATATAATAATATTTTTTCAATTATATTAAAATAAACTTTCACCAAATATCTTATATATTAAGTGTAAATACATTTTTAGCCTTATATAAATTTTATTTTTTAAAAAAAATATTGTATTTATATAAATATAATTATATTAACATGTTAATATGTTATTTAAAATGAAATATTTATTTGTATGAAATATAACCTCTATAAGAACTAGAAAAAAAGCACTGATAAAGGAGGTCCTTTATGATCAGTAGTAAAAAATCACTAATAATGGGGGGCTTTATTAGTGCTTTTTAGTAGTGTTGATAAATGGACCCCCATTATCAGTGATTATTTATTAGCACTAAAAAAGGGACCCCTTTATCAGAACTCCATTATTATAACTAATAAATGGAACCCCTTTATTATTTCTTCTTTAATACAATAAATAAAGATCCCCACTTTGTCGATGATTTTTTCTTATCAATGATAAAGGGCCCCTTTATCATTGCATTTTTTATCACTGATATAGACCCCCCATTATTATTATTAAAAAAAATCACTCTTTATAAGGGATTTTTATAGTGCTAATAAGTAGTACCCTTATCAGTGATTTTTTCAATTGTCGATAAAGCCTAGTGTTGGATAAACACATATTTGTAGTAGTGACCATGATGAATAATTTTTAGCTTTTTTTACAATTCATTATGGAAAATAATTAACCTAAAATTATTAAATAATATAAATTCTTATTATTGTAAATATGGAATCCATTTTTCCAAATTCTATTCACATAAGTAGAAAATTTTAATTTAAAATTGATCCCCAAACACGATGACAAAGCGGGTTTTCAAAGAGAAAATTTTCAAAAGTTTAAAAAAAATTATATCATCATTCAATATGAAAACAATTCCAATGACATAAATTGGTTTAATATATATATATAATTGAACTAATTTTACTTTTAAAACCATTTTCAAAAATATTAACCTTATAAATTCTTTAAATTAAAATGTACTCTTTGATAAAAACAAATAGTTTTTCACTATTCATTGAAAAAATATTCTTTTCAGAAAAATACCAAAAACTCACCATAGGATATTTTTTCATTCTGATTTATATTTGTTATTTTATTTTATAAAATTAATTTTTTAGAAGTGTCAAAAAATAATTTTATTTTTCTTTACTAAAATAATGAAAAATATTTTCTTGAGAAAATAGTATTTTCGAAACATATAATGATGTTACCAAAAATTAAATATTTTTTTATCAATATGTTTTATTTATATAAAACAATTATACTTAATATTTAATAAGTATTTATTACTATTCATATCAATAATTTTAACAACTATGTTATAAACTTCATGTTTAAATAATAATAATATATTGTGGTTTGAAAGAACTTTTTCTCTTTTTGTAAAACAAACTAAACATGGTGTTGTGTATAAGATAGGCTTTACTCAGTGTGGCATATAATGGAAGTTTAATTTAGTTTTTGTGCAATTAAGGATTAAGTAGGTGTTTCATGTAACGAAAAATATTATAAATACTAAATTTATTTTTTTTAAATCACAAAATCTCAAGGTGTAACATTCTACCCCACATAAAAAATTACATCCTCAAAATTTTAATTGGTGATCTGTTGGTTTTACACATTTGAAATTTCATTCGTGGAAAACCAATATTAAAAATAGAGATAATAAAACCTCTTCTTGATAAGAGGTAAATGAAATTATGAATTTCATCTTGAATAACACATACTAGTTTTCTAAATATGATAACATTGGAGGAAAGTGAATATTTGGACATGGAAGATAAGTGTAATGTCCAAATATTGATGAAGAGTGATATATATCATGGATCATAATAAATTTAATTATCATGAGAAAATGAAAAACCAATAAACCATAAACCGAATATATATGAAAAAGGTCATTGATATCATAAAGAATGACGGAAATAAGATAAAATTTTACTTTAATATCTTTTTCCCAAAGTTGATGAATTTTCATGATAAGATATATTTACTTTATTTATTTCCACATAATAATTACAACCTCATCATTTGATTTTAATTTGATCAATTTAAACCTTATCTCTTACTGTAATAAATGAAGATGATTTTTTATTCCTAAATCTCTAATGGGTCAAAATATCAACTATTAAATAATAAGTAATTCCTTCTATCTCCAGTTACAAACATAAAAAATGTTATAAAAGTTATCCAATAAGAATAAATCTTAATATATTTATGTAATACATTAATATTTAAAACCTCATCCAAAGTTTAAATTAAATCATTCCATAAATTTTTAACCTTATGATGCTTCCCAAATTTAAAAATTATAAATAAGGTCACTAAATTTCCATAAATATACATAAAATTATTCCTAAAAATATAATTAATTAGTAATTAATGGTAACATTCCAAATATTTGAATACATTTGTCATATATTATAGCATCCCGCCATTTTATAACAAAAACTTTCATTACATTACACAAATCTGAGGATCGTTAAGGTTTAGTGTCTTGGAAACAAGGATCATAATACATAAAAAAAAACATAAAACATTCTTCTTAAACACTTGCAAGGCGTCTCCTTATGTTCATTCTAGGTTCATTACTGCATCTCATAACCTGGGGACATACATCAAAAGAAAGGGTGAGCAGAAGGCCCAGTAAGGGAAACAAGAGGAACATTTTACATGTGAACATGAGATACTTCAATAAGGACATGAAAAGAACTTTAAGGCATGAGGAAGAAATCATGAGGCATTTCATAATAAAAATAACATTTTTCATAACTTGAAGATGTGGCTACATCATTTAACATAGACAATCATGAACATATCACCAAGGTCCATCCCCAAGGTGTCATTTGAAAATTACCAAGGTTATTCACCAAGGTATCGTGAAAATTTTAATCTCTAGTGGTTACATCATTACCCAATGCATTGGAGCGCTATCAGGGCGCACCCTTAAATTTGCCTTTATTATCATGTGAGCCACATATATCATCATCAAACATTTCATAAATAACCCACATAGCATAAAATAAATGGGTTTCATTTCATAATCATAACGTTTTAAAAACTGCTTTAAAGACATGATCTTTACGTCACTTTAAACCCACGGAAAGGGAAAGCGGGTCTCATGTATGTAAATCCCAGAATTTAAAATGGAACATTTTGATATATATGTGAATACCTTTGTAGAAATAAGAGCTTTGAGTATTCACTTTATAACATAAAATATTTTTTGAGAAAAGAGAGAGGCATTTTGAGGGGAAAATTCTGCAGCATAACGGCTAAGTTTCGGGGTTTTAGAAAACGTTGAAATGAGAGGGGACATGGGTCACCCACTCATAAATGATCCATAAAACAGTAGGGTGAAAGAATAAGAAGGACATATGGACATGGTAACGAAATTTTAGGGACATACCATTTGAAATGAAAAACATGGAAGGAAAAAAGATTAGATTTCTCTTATGAAAATTCGGCAGCCTTACGGCGTCACTTAACTTCAAAAGAAAATGATTTGACAAGATCAAAAAGGGTCCCTCATCATATGATCATAAGAGATCAGTATGATTGATATAGAGATCATACCCCAACATAATAAAAAGGAACTTGAAAGACTTGACATGAAAATTGAACTTGAAAAATGAGAAGGGTGAAAGAATCCCTAAACAATTCGGCAGCCTAACGGCGTCACTTAAACTTTCATAAAACGAAATGATGAGAGTAAGAGGGGATCTCTCATCATATAAACATGAAAGGGTAGTAAGAGGAATATAAAAGAACATCCTCTCACATAAAAACATGGAGCATAATAGGAATGACATAAAAGAGATTTCATGAAAAGAAAGAGAGGGGTCGGATCCCTTACCTTAAAACGTGACTCTTGAAACTCAAAGGATTGGACCTTGAGGGCTTGGGGGCACCTTGGGAGGACTCTTTGGAAGGTAAGAAGACCAGAACTTCGTTGGGAAAGAGTTGGGAGTGAAAACCAAGGGAGGAAAGGGTGGGTATTCATAGGGAAAGTGAGGGGACAAAGCATTAATGGCCAAAGGACACCTCACATGTGCTTCTCTCAAACCCATGGGCTCTCCCTTGGCATTTATCATGGAGTTAGGCCACATGGGGCCCCCAAAACAATAATTCATCACCCTTGGCCGGCCAACCCTCAAAATATCTCATGACATCATCATGACATCATTATGATGTCATTAAACATACCGAAACCCTAAAACGGTATTTTTACTATTCACTGAAAATTCAACTTTCTCAGAATAATCCCAAAATTTCACCTTAACCAAATATCAATGCTCTGATTTCAAAAATGAAATCCATTTTATAAAAATATTTTTCTAAATATTTTTAATTTAATTTTTAAATAAAAACACTATTCATCGAAAATTCATTTTTTTCAGAAAAATCCCCAAAAATTACCTTAACATAATATCGATGCTCTGAGTTCAAAAATAAAGTCATTTTTATAAAAATAATTTTCTAATTATTTTTAATTAAATTTTTAATTAAAAAACACTATTCATCCGAAAAAACTAATACTTGATTAATAATTTATGAAACCGTTATTTACCCATTTTATTGAATCACATTACTTAACCAAGGTGTCTAAATTATACTAAAACTTTCTTTAAGTGAAAATTACTAATCCATTTGGTCACATTACTAATCCTAAGCGTAAAATCACTATTCATAATTTACTATTCATCAAAAATTAAGTTGATCTTATTAGACTCCAAATTCCTTAATGAACACTTTTGTAGAAGACCATTTTTTGAAAATCATTACACATCATTAGTTATTTAGGGTTTACATAAATATTTCAAAATATCCCTTTTTCAAAATTCATCAATAAAATACATTCTAAAATTATCTAGGCATTTGAAATTTCACAAACATCACTAAAGGAAGAAATCTCAATTTATTCACCCGAGAGGATTACACAAGGAAACTAGGGTCTCATCACATAGCCCCTTATAACACTGGCATAAGACCTAAGTGTAAGGTGTGATATGGTGAGAGAATCTGAGGGAGGCTCAGATAACATTGCCCTAGTAGCAATCTCCACTAACTTGAACTTCTCCTGCAAGCGTTTTCGTTCAAGCTTGACACGCTGGAGCTCGGCTTGGGCTTGGTCCAAAGCGAAGCCCACAAATGCTACCTCCTTCCCAAGCTCTGATAAGTGGGCTTCGTAAGGGTTGAGTCTACTGGATGAAGCCATCGACTCCTCTTTCTGCATTAACCATTAACATCTTATTAAATCAATAAGAGTAAGTTAATATACTACTCAAAAAGATTGGGTCGTTACATTCTTCCCCCCTTAAGAAATTTCGTCCCCGAAATTTACACTTGAGGCCTAGTCGAAAAGGTGAGGGTACTTTTGCTTCATTGTTTCCTCAGGCTCCCAAGTCGCCTCTTCATATTTATGATTCCTCCACAACACTTTCACAAGGTGGGTAGTCTTGTTTCGTAGAACCTTGTCTCTACGGTCCAAGATCTCCACTGGCTGCTCCTCATAAGAGAGGTCATGTTCAAGTTGTACCACCTCTGGGTTCAGTACATGCGAAGGGTCGGGTATGTACTTCCTCAAGAGAGATACATGGAAGACATCATGAACTTGAGCTAGGTTCGGTGGAAGTGCTAGACGATAGGCCACTGCTCCTATGCGATCAAGGATTTCATAGGGGCCAATGTACCTAGGGCTGAGCTTCCCTTTCTTCCCAAACCGCATGACTCTCTTCCATGGAGAAATTCGAAGGAAGACTTTGTCACCAACACCAAACTCCAAGTCCCTTCGACGATTGTCAGCATAGCTCTTCTGCCGACTCTGAGCAGCCTTTATGTGTTGTTGGATGGCATGAACCTGTTCTGTCATCTCTTGCACGAGATCAGGCCCAAGAAGCTTCCTCTCACCAGTTTCATCCCAACAAGTAGGAGTTCTACACCGCTTTCCATACAGAGCTTCATAGGGTGCCATCTGAATACTCGCATGGAAGCTGTTGTTATAAGAGAACTCCACTAATGGGAGGTGTTGATCCCATCCACCTTTAAATTCCATTGAGCATAATCTCAACATGTCTTCGAGTGTCTGAATAGTCCTTTCAGATTGGCCATCAGTTTGAGGATGATAGGCCGTACTAAAATTCAATTCAGTATTCAGAGCATGCTGAAGACTTCTCCAGAATTTTGATGTGAATCTTGGGTCACGATCAGATACGATGGATAGTGGTACCCCATGCAGCCTTACCACTTCTTTCACGTATATCTTGGCAAGCTGATCCAGAGAGAAATCTTCCCGAATAGAGATAAAATGGGCTGTCTTGGTGAGACGGTCCACAATAACCCATATCGCATTGTTTCCTTTGGATGTTTTTGGGAGACCAGTTACAAAGTCCATGGTGATATTATCCCACTTCCATACTGGTACGGGTAGCGGTTGTAATACCCCCTTAGGAAGTTGTCTTTCTGCCTTTACTTGCTGACACACCAGGCACCTTGTAGTGTAATCGGCAATCTCCCTCTTCATGTTATCCCACCAATAATGATCACGAAGGTCTCTATACATCTTAGTGCTTCCCGGATGTATAGAGAAAGTAGAGCTATGAGCTTCATCCATCAGTTCTTTCTTTATCTCCGGAATAGATGGAACACATAGTCTTGTACGAAATTTCAATACACCTTCTTGATCAATATTGAAATCAGGGAACTTCCCATCCTTTACAGCCTCGAACTTCTCCTGCAGCAAAGGATCTTCTTTTTGAGCCTTCTTGATCTTCTCTAGTAATGAAGGTTGAGAAATCATTTGGGATAGGGTTGATGATGTCCCTTTCCTTATAATTCCCATGTCCAGTTTTACTAGATCTTTAATCAAGGGATCTCCCAGGATCCTCATTGTTGCCAGAACAACAGGATCTTTCCTGCTTAACGCATCCGCGACTTTGTTTGCTCTACCAGGGTGATAATGAATTGAACAATCATAGTCTTTAATAAGCTCCAACCATCTCCTTTGTCTCATGTTCAATTCTTTCTGTGTGAAAATATACTTTAGACTTTGGTGGTCAGTGTATATATCACATTTCTCCCCATAAAGATAGTGCCTCCATATCTTTAGAGCAAAAACAACTGCCGCCAGCTCTAGATCATGCGTAGGATAATTCTGCTCATGAATCTTCAACTGTCGAGATGCATAAGAAATTACTTTGTCATTTTGCATGAGGACGCACCCAAGCCCTTTCAGAGATGCATCGCTAAAAATAACGAATCCTTCTCCGATAGAGGGTAGTGTTAACACTGGTGCAGTAACCAATCTCTTCTTCAGCTCTTGGAAACTTTCCTCGCATTCCTTTGTCCAGATGAACTTAACCCCTTTTCGAGTCAACTTAGTTAGTGGATTAGAAAGCCGTGAAAAGTTTTTCACAAACCTCCTATAATATCCCGATAAACCAAGGAAACTACGAATCTCAGTTACTGTTGTGGGTTGAGGCCACTCCTCCACAACCATTGTCTTTGCAGGGTCAACCGAGATACCTTCATTGGTTACGATGTGCCCCAAGAAAGCCACTTGTTGTAACCAAAACTCACACTTGCTGAACTTCCCAAAGAGCCTCTCCTTCCGTAGAGTTTTCAAAATAACCCTCAGATGATTTTCATGCTCCTCACGACTTTTTGAATATATCAAAATATCATCAATAAAAACTACCACAAAGTTATCAAGGTAGTCCTTAAAGACTCTATTCATCAAATCCATGAAAATAGCAGGAGCATTAGTCAAGCCGAAGGGCATAACAGTAAACTCATAATGCCCATATCTTGATCGGAAGGCAGTCTTTGGAATATCTTCCTTCTTCACCCTCAGTTGATGATAACCAGATCGAAGGTCAATCTTAGAGAAGAATTGAGCCCCACGAAGTTGGTCAAATAAATCATCAATTCTTGGAAGAGGGTATCTGTTCTTCACTGTGATCCCGTTCAGTTCTCTATAATCAATGCATAGCCGCATTGATCCATCCTTCTTCTTCACAAAGAGAACTGGTGCTCCCCAAGGAGACACACTCGGTCGGATAAACCCCTTCTCCAACAAGTCTTGGAGTTGTTTCTTTAGCTCCTCTAGCTCCACATTTGCCATTCTATACGGAGTCTTTGATATCGGTTGAGACCCAGGTACGAGTTCAATGGAGAACTCTACCTCTCTTTCTGGGGGAGGTCCAGGTAACTCCTCAGGAAATACATCCATGTATTCCTGAACAATCGGAACATATTCAATTTGTATGCTCCCCTTCCCTTCTTCCTCATCACCGATTAACTCCATAAAGAAAGCTATAGGAGGTGCTTCTAGATAGGGATCAGTTCGGGATATCTCTCCTCGGAAGATAACTGTAGGTCGTTCATTCAAGACTACTGAGATTTCCTTACTTCTGCATTTGATCTTAGCATTATACTTTGAGAGCCAGTCCATCCCTAGTATAACGTCGAATTCCATCATGGGGATGACTACTAGATTTGCGATAAGATTGTGCTCACCAAAGTAAACACTAGAGTCTCTAAACACTGTTGATGCATGGATAATCCCACTTGGAGTCTTGACTGACAACTCTACCTCAAGCAATTCGGGGATTGATTCTATATTCTTTGCAAACTTGGAAGAAATAAAGGAATGCGTAGAACCAGAATCAAATAAAGCACTTGCTAGTTTTGAGAGGACAACAAGAGTACCTGCTACCACATCGTTCGGAACTTCAACTTCAGTTGTTGTGATAGCGAAAGCACGACCTTGCTCCCTTGGCCTCTGCTGAGGTTGATGGTGATTCCCCTCCACCGCCCTCGGATTTGGACATTGATTAGCAAAGTGCCCAAGCTGTCCACACTTGAAGCATGTGACTTCGGGTAGGGCCAGAATCATCTTTCCTCTGTCGTTAGTGTTGGGAAGTTGAGGCTTCACATCACCACGACAATTTCGAGAAATATGGCCTTCTTTTCCACACCTATAGCACTTGCCACTTCCGATCAAGCAGTTCTCCGGATGCTTCTTCCCACATTTATTGCATGTGGCATGTTGCATATGCTTTCCACCTCTTTCCTGATCAAAACTTCTTCCCAGGCTCGGTTCTAGAGTTCTCTTCTTCTCATTAGATTTGTGAGACCACTGTGTCTCCCCAAACTCTAGTTCAACTTTCATAGCACTTCGAACTATTTCTTCATAGCTATCGTAGTCCCTGTTGGCTAGATTCTTCCGCAGATGTGGTCGTAGTCCGCCAAAGAATCTATCAACCTTCCCATTAGGGTCCATGACAAAGCTTGAGGTATAACGGGAAAGCCTTGTGAAGTTCATCTCATAGCTTCCGACAGATTCGTTCTCCTTCTGCTTCAGCTCGAGAAACTCTTTCTCCATTTTCGTTCTCATGGAACGAGGGAAATACTTGTTAAAGAAAATTCCCCGAAATTCTTCCCACTCCATAGCTTCCATCTCTCCTCGTGGCTTCGTGTTTTTGATCAGTGACCACCACTGATCAGCTTCTCCCTCTAGGCGGTAAACAGCAAGGGTGACTTTTTCTTGTTCCGAACAATGAAGTACAGAAAAGATCTTTTCAATGGAGCTTATCCATTGTTCCGCAACCAATGGGTCAGTAGATCCACTGAATGTTGGCGGTCGTTGACGCATGAAGGACTCAACAGAAAGTTGTTCCCTTCGTGGTGAGGTCGGCCTCTCAGCTTGATTCAAGTTATTACTCATAACTTGAGTCAGTTGGTTCATCATCCGCATGAATGTTTCCATTCCGGCTTCCATCGGAGGGCCGTCAGCACATGGTGCATTGCGGTCACCATCGGCACGGTTTCTCCTATTGCCCGCCATTTTCTAAAAGAATAAAACCTTAGTGAGAAACTTATTTCATTTATGAATCTTTTAACTAAGACTTCATGCTTAGACAATTATACTTCTCTATAATTCCTTCATAATGATTCATAAAAAGCATGTGATTAACCAAACATATCCCCCGGGAGTGTCGTAACCAAGAGTGCAGCAAGGCCCGTTATCGTGCACCAGTTCCCGTTCGAGTCTAGCTCAAAGCGGTGTTTTCGGGTTTTACCCCTATGTACATCTGTGCCAGAGCCGCCTCTACCTGCTCGTATCCAGACAGGGATGTATTTGTTTGATAGACCACTTACTCAATACTTACCAAAATACCAGGAAGTTTTCCTATATTTAAACTTTTCTATAGGGTTCTTCCTAAAGTTTTTATATCCTAATTTCCACAAATAACTAAACCATCCTTTGATACCAACTATAGCATCCCGCCATTTTATAACAAAAACTTTCATTACATTACACAAATCTGAGGATCGTTAAGGTTTAGTGTCTTGGAAACAAGGATCATAATACATAAAAAAAAACATAAAACATTCTTCTTAAACACTTGCAAGGCGTCTCCTTATGTTCATTCTAGGTTCATTACTGCATCTCATAACCTGGGGACATACATCAAAAGAAAGGGTGAGCAGAAGGCCTAGTAAGGGAAACAAGAGGAACATTTTACATGTGAACATGAGATACTTCAATAAGGACATGAAAAGAACTTTAAGGCATGAGGAAGAAATCATGAGGCATTTCATAATAAAAATAACATTTTTCATAACTTGAAGATGTGGCTACATCATTTAACATAGACAATCATGAACATATCACCAAGGTCCATCCCCAAGGTGTCATTTGAAAATTACCAAGGTTATTCACCAAGGTATCGTGAAAATTGTAATCTCTAGTGGTTACATCATTACCCAATGCATTGGAGCGCTATCAGGGCGCACCCTTAAATTTGCCTTTATTATCATGTGAGCCACATATATCATCATCAAACATTTCATAAATAACCCACATAGCATAAAATAAATGGGTTTCATTTCATAATCATAACGTTTTAAAAACTGCTTTAAAGACATGATCTTTACGTCACTTTAAACCCACGGAAAGGGAAAGCGGGTCTCATGTATGTAAATCCCAGAATTTAAAATGGAACATTTTGATATATATGTGAATACCTTTGTAGAAATAAGAGCTTTGAGTATTCACTTTATAACATAAAATAATTTTTGAGAAAAGAGAGAGGCATTTTGAGGGGAAAATTCTGCAGCATAACGGCTAAGTTTCGGGGTTTTAGAAAACGTTGAAATGAGAGGGGACATGGGTCACCCACTCATAAATGATCCATAAAACAGTAGGGTGAAAGAATAAGAAGGACATATGGACATGGTAACGAAATTTTAGGGACATACCATTTGAAATGAAAAACATGGAAGGAAAAAAGATTAGATTTCTCTTATGAAAATTCGGCAGCCTTACGGCGTCACTTAACTTCAAAAGAAAATGATTTGACAAGATCAAAAAGGGTCCCTCATCATATGATCATAAGAGATCAGTATGATTGATATAGAGATCATACCCCAACATAATAAAAAGGAACTTGAAAGACTTGACATGAAAATTGAACTTGAAAAATGAGAAGGGTGAAAGAATCCCTAAAAAATTCGGCAGCCTAACGGCGTCACTTAAACTTTCATAAAACGAAATGATGAGAGTAAGAGGGGATCTCTCATCATATAAACATGAAA
The DNA here is from genome assembly GCA_963277665.1 of Viscum album. Lineage (NCBI taxonomy): Eukaryota > Viridiplantae > Streptophyta > Magnoliopsida > Santalales > Viscaceae > Viscum > Viscum album. Next base: position 620,783,997 of record OY728128.1, read on the forward strand.
GGGTAGTAAGAGGAATATAAAAGAACATCCTCTCACATAAAAACATGGAGCATAATAGGAATGACATAAAAGAGATTTCATGAAAAGAAAGAGAGGGGTCGGATCCCTTACCTTAAAACGTGACTCTTGAAACTCAAAGGATTGGACCTTGAGGGCTTGGGGGCACCTTGGGAGGACTCTTTGGAAGGTAAGAAGACCAGAACTTCGTTGGGGAAGAGTTGGGAGTGAAAACCAAGGGAGGAAAGGGTGGGTATTCATAGGGAAAGTGAGGGGACAAAGCATTAATGGCCAAAGGACACCTCACATGTGCTTCTCTCAAACCCATGGGCTCTCCCTTGGCATTTATCATGGAGTTAGGCCACATGGGGCCCCCAAAACAATAATTCATCACCCTTGGCCGGACAACCCTCAAAAGATCTCATGACATCATCATGACATCATTATGATGTCATTAAACATACCGAAACCCTAAAACGGTATTTTTACTATTCACTGAAAATTCAACTTTCTCAGAATAATCCCAAAATTTCACCTTAACCAAATATCAATGCTCTGATTTCAAAAATGAAATCCATTTTATAAAAATATTTTTCTAAATATTTTTAATTTAATTTTTAAATAAAAACACTATTCATCGAAAATTCATTTTTTTCAGAAAAATCCCCAAAAATTACCTTAACATAATATCGATGCTCTGAGTTCAAAAATAAAGTCATTTTTATAAAAATAATTTTCTAATTATTTTTAATTAAATTTTTAATTAAAAAACACTATTCATCCGAAAAAACTAATACTTGATTAATAATTTATGAAACCGTTATTTACCCATTTTATTGAATCACATTACTTAACCAAGGTGTCTAAATTATACTAAAACTTTCTTTAAGTGAAAATTACTAATCCATTTGGTCACATTACTAATCCTAAGCGTAAAATCACTATTCATAATTTACTATTCATCAAAAATTAAGTTGATCTTATTAGACTCCAAATTCCTTAATGAACACTTTTGTAGAAGACCATTTTTTGAAAATCATTACACATCATTAGTTATTTAGGGTTTACATAAATATTTCAAAATATCCCTTTTTCAAAATTCATCAATAAAATACATTCTAAAATTATCTAGGCATTTGAAATTTCACAAACATCACTAAAGGAAGAAATCTCAATTTATTCACCCGAGAGGATTACACAAGGAAACTAGGGTCTCATCACATAGCCCCTTATAACACTGGCATAAGACCTAAGTGTAAGGTGTGATATGGTGAGAGAATCTGAGGGAGGCTCAGATAACATTGCCCTAGTAGCAATCTCCACTAACTTAAACTTCTCCTGCAAGCGTTTTCGTTCAAGCTTGACACGCTGGAGCTCGGCTTGGGCTTGGTCCAAAGCGAAGCCCACAGATGCTACCTCCTTCCCAAGCTCTGATAAGTGGGCTTCGTAAGGGTTGAGTCTACTGGATGAAGCCATCGACTCCTCTTTCTGCATTAACCATTAACATCTTATTAAATCAATAAGAGTAAGTTAATATACTACTCAAAAAGATTGGGTCGTTACATTCTTCCCCCCTTAAGAAATTTCGTCCCCGAAATTTACACTTGAGGCCTAGTCGAAAAGGTGAGGGTACTTTTGCTTCATTGTTTCCTCAGGCTCCCAAGTCGCCTCTTCATATTTATGATTCCTCCACAACACTTTCACAAGGTGGGTAGTCTTGTTTCGTAGAACCTTGTCTCTACGGTCCAAGATCTCCACTGGCTGCTCCTCATAAGAGAGGTCATGTTCAAGTTGTACCACCTCTGGGTTCAGTACATGCGAAGGGTCGGGTATGTACTTCCTCAAGAGAGATACATGGAAGACATCATGAACTTGAGCTAGGTTCGGTGGAAGTGCTAGACGATAGGCCACTGCTCCTATGCGATCAAGGATTTCATAGGGGCCAATGTACCTAGGGCTGAGCTTCCCTTTCTTCCCAAACCGCATGACTCTCTTCCATGGAGAAATTCGAAGGAAGACTTTGTCACCAACACCAAACTCCAAGTCCCTTCGACGATTGTCAGCATAGCTCTTCTGCCGACTCTGAGCAGCCTTTATGTGTTGTTGGATGGCATGAACCTGTTCTGTCATCTCTTGCACGAGATCAGGCCCAAGAACCTTCCTCTCACCAGTTTCATCCCAACAAGTAGGAGTTCTACACCGCTTTCCATACAGAGCTTCATAGGGTGCCATCTGAATACTCGCATGGAAGCTGTTGTTATAAGAGAACTCCACTAATGGGAGGTGTTGATCCCATCCACCTTTAAATTCCATTGAGCATAATCTCAACATGTCTTCGAGTGTCTGAATAGTCCTTTCAGATTGGCCATCAGTTTGAGGATGATAGGCCGTACTAAAATTCAATTCAGTATTCAGAGCATGCTGAAGACTTCTCCAGAATTTTGATGTGAATCTTGGGTCACGATCAGATACGATGGATAGTGGTACCCCATGCAGCCTTACCACTTCTTTCACGTATATCTTGGCAAGCTGATCCAGAGAGAAATCTTCCCGAATAGAGATAAAATGGGCTGTCTTGGTGAGACGGTCCACAATAACCCATATCGCATTGTTTCCTTTGGATGTTTTTGGGAGACCAGTTACAAAGTCCATGGTGATATTATCCCACTTCCATACTGGTACGGGTAGCGGTTGTAATACCCCCTTAGGAAGTTGTCTTTCTGCCTTTACTTGCTGACACACCAGGCACCTTGTAGTGTAATCGGCAATCTCCCTCTTCATGTTATCCCACCAATAATGATCACGAAGGTCTCTATACATCTTAGTGCTTCCCGGATGTATAGAGAAAGTAGAGCTATGAGCTTCATCCATCAGTTCTTTCTTTATCTCCGGAATAGATGGAACACATAGTCTTGTACGAAATTTCAATACACCTTCTTGATCAATATTGAAATCAGGGAACTTCCCATCCTTTACAGCCTCGAACTTCTCCTGCAGCAAAGGATCTTCTTTTTGAGCCTTCTTGATCTTCTCTAGTAATGAAGGTTGAGAAATCATTTGGGATAGGGTTGATGATGTCCCTTTCCTTATAATTCCCATGTCCAGTTTTACTAGATCTTTAATCAAGGGATCTCCCAGGATCCTCATTGTTGCCAGAACAACAGGATCTTTCCTGCTTAACGCATCCGCGACTTTGTTTGCTCTACCAGGGTGATAATGAATTGAACAATCATAGTCTTTAATAAGCTCCAACCATCTCCTTTGTCTCATGTTCAATTCTTTCTGTGTGAAAATATACTTTAGACTTTGGTGGTCAGTGTATATATCACATTTCTCCCCATAAAGATAGTGCCTCCATATCTTTAGAGCAAAAACAACTGCCGCCAGCTCTAGATCATGCGTAGGATAATTCTGCTCATGAATCTTCAACTGTCGAGATGCATAAGCAATTACTTTGTCATTTTGCATGAGGACGCACCCAAGCCCTTTCAGAGATGCATCGCTAAAAATAACGAATCCTTCTCCGATAGAGGGTAGTGTTAACACTGGTGCAGTAACCAATCTCTTCTTCAGCTCTTGGAAACTTTCCTCGCATTCCTTTGTCCAGATGAACTTAACCCCTTTTCGAGTCAACTTAGTTAGTGGATTAGAAAGCCGTGAAAAGTTTTTCACAAACCTCCTATAATATCCCGCTAAACCAAGGAAACTACGAATCTCAGTTACTGTTGTGGGTTGAGGCCACTCCTCCACAACCATTGTCTTTGCAGGGTCAACCGAGATACCTTCATTGGTTACGATGTGCCCCAAGAAAGCCACTTGTTGTAACCAAAACTCACACTTGCTGAACTTCCCAAAGAGCCTCTCCTTCCGTAGAGTTTTCAAAATAACCCTCAGATGATTTTCATGCTCCTCACGACTTTTTGAATATATCAAAATATCATCAATAAAAACTACCACAAAGTTATCAAGGTAGTCCTTAAAGACTCTATTCATCAAATCCATGAAAATAGCAGGAGCATTAGTCAAGCCGAAGGGCATAACAATAAACTCATAATGCCCATATCTTGATCGGAAGGCAGTCTTTGGAATATCTTCCTTCTTCACCCTCAGTTGATGATAACCAGATCGAAGGTCAATCTTAGAGAAGAATTGAGCCCCACGAAGTTGGTCAAATAAATCATAAATTCTTGGAAGAGGGTATCTGTTCTTCACTGTGATCCCGTTCAGTTCTCTATAATCAATGCATAGCCGCATTGATCCATCCTTCTTCTTCACAAAGAGAACTGGTGCTCCCCAAGGAGACACACTCGGTCGGATAAACCCCTTCTCCAACAAGTCTTGGAGTTGTTTCTTTAGATCCTCTAGCTCCACATTTGCCATTCTATACGGAGTCTTTGATATCGGTTGAGACCCAGGTACGAGTTCAATGGAGAACTCTACCTCTCTTTCTGGGGGAGGTCCAGGTAACTCCTCAGGAAATACATCCATGTATTCCTGAACAATCAGAACATATTCAATTTGTATGCTCCCCTTCCCTTCTTCCTCATCACCGATTAACTCCATAAAGAAAGCTATAGGAGGTGCTTCTAGATAGGGATCAGTTCGGGATATCTCTCCTCGGAAGATAACTGTAGGTCGTTCATTCAAGACTACTGAGATTTCCTTACTTCTGCATTTGATCTTAGCATTATACTTTGAGAGCCAGTCCATCCCTAGTATAACGTCGAATTCCATCATGGGGATGACTACTAGATTTGCGATAAGATTGTGCTCACCAAAGTAAACACTAGAGTCTCTAAACACTGTTGATGCATGGATAATCCCACTTGGAGTCTTGACTGACAACTCTACCTCAAGCAATTCGGGGATTGATTCTATATTCTTTGCAAACTTGGAAGAAATAAAGGAATGCGTAGAACCAGAATCAAATAAAGCACTTGCTAGTTTTGAGAGGACAACAAGAGTACCTGCTACCACATCGTTCGGAACTTCAACTTCAGTTGTTGTGATAGCGAAAGCACGACCTTGCTCCCTTGGCCTCTGCTGAGGTTGATGGTGATTCCCCTCCACCGCCCTCGGATTTGGACATTGATTAGCAAAGTGCCCAAGCTGTCCACACTTGAAGCATGTGACTTCGGGTAGGGCCAGAATCATCTTTCCTCTGTTGTTAGTGTTGGGAAGTTGAGGCTTCACATCACCACGACAATTTCGAGAAATATGGCCTTCTTTTCCACACCTATAGCACTTGCCACTTCCGATCAAGCAGTTCCCCGGATGCTTCTTCCCACATTTATTGCATGTGGCATGTTGCATATGCTTTCCACCTCTTTCCTGATCAAAACTTCTTCCCAGGCTCGGTTCTAGAGTTCTCTTCTTCTCATTAGATTTGTGAGACCACTGTGTCTCCCCAAACTCTAGTTCAACTTTCATAGCACTTCGAACTATTTCTTCATAGCTATCGTAGTCCCTGTTGGCTAGATTCTTCCGCAGATGTGGTCGTAGTCCGCCAAAGAATCTATCAACCTTCCCATTAGGGTCCATGACAAAGCTTGAGGTATAACGGGAAAGCCTTGTGAAGTTCATCTCATAGCTTCCGACAGATTCGTTCTCCTTCTGCTTCAGCTCGAGAAACTCTTTCTCCATTTTCGTTCTCATGGAACGAGGGAAATACTTGTTAAAGAAAATTCCCCGAAATTCTTCCCACTCCATAGCTTCCATCTCTCCTCGTGGCTTCGTGTTTTTGATCAGTGACCACCACTGATCAGCTTCTCCCTCTAGGCGGTAAACAGCAAGGGTGACTTTTTCTTGTTCCGAACAATGAAGTACAGAAAAGATCTTTTCAATGGAGCTTATCCATTGTTCCGCAACCAATGGGTCAGTAGATCCACTGAATGTTGGCGGTCGTTGACGCATGAAGGACTCAACAGAAAGTTGTTCCCTTCGTGGTGAGGTCGGCCTCTCAGCTTGATTCAAGTTATTACTCATAACTTGAGTCAGTTGGTTCATCATCCGCATGAATGTTTCCATTCCGGCTTCCATCGGAGGGCCGTCAGCACATGGTGCATTGCGGTCACCATCGGCACGGTTTCTCCTATTGCCCGCCATTTTCTAAAAGAAGAAAACCTTAGTGAGAAACTTATTTCATTTATGAATCTTTTAACTAAGACTTCATGCTTAGACAATTATACTTCTCTATAATTCCTTCATAATGATTCATAAAAAGCATGTGATTAACCAAACATATCCCCCGGGAGTGTCGTAACCAAGAGTGCAGCAAGGCCCGTTATCGTGCACCAGTTCCCGTTCGAGTCTAGCTCAAAGCGGTGTTTTCGGGTTTTACCCCTATGTACATCTGTGCCAGAGCCGCCTCTACCTGCTCGTATCCAGACAGGGATGTATTTGTTTGATAGACCACTTACTCAATACTTACCAAAATACCAGGAAGTTTTCCTATATTTAAACTTTTCTATAGGGTTCTTCCTAAAGTTTTTATATCCTAATTTCCACAAATAACTAAACCATCCTTTGATACCAACTATAGCATCCCGCCATTTTATAACAAAAACTTTCATTACATTACACAAATCTGAGGATCGTTAAGGTTTAGTGTCTTGGAAACAAGGATCATAATACATAAAAAAAAACATAAAACATTCTTCTTAAACACTTGCAAGGCGTCTCCTTATGTTCATTCTAGGTTCATTACTGCATCTCATAACCTGGGGACATACATCAAAAGAAAGGGTGAGCAGAAGGCCTAGTAAGGGAAACAAGAGGAACATTTTACATGTGAACATGAGATACTTCAATAAGGACATGAAAAGAACTTTAAGGCATGAGGAAGAAATCATGAGGCATTTCATAATAAAAATAACATTTTTCATAACTTGAAGATGTGGCTACATCATTTAACATAGACAATCATGAACATATCACCAAGGTCCATCCCCAAGGTGTCATTTGAAAATTACCAAGGTTATTCACCAAGGTATCGTGAAAATTGTAATCTCTAGTGGTTACATCATTACCCAATGCATTGGAGCGCTATCAGGGCGCACCCTTAAATTTGCCTTTATTATCATGTGAGCCACATATATCATCATCAAACATTTCATAAATAACCCACATAGCATAAAATAAATGGGTTTCATTTCATAATCATAACGTTTTAAAAACTGCTTTAAAGACATGATCTTTACGTCACTTTAAACCCACGGAAAGGGAAAGCGGGTCTCATGTATGTAAATCCCAGAATTTAAAATGGAACATTTTGATATATATGTGAATACCTTTGTAGAAATAAGAGCTTTGAGTATTCACTTTATAACATAAAATAATTTTTGAGAAAAGAGAGAGGCATTTTGAGGGGAAAATTCTGCAGCATAACGGCTAAGTTTCGGGGTTTTAGAAAACGTTGAAATGAGAGGGGACATGGGTCACCCACTCATAAATGATCCATAAAACAGTAGGGTGAAAGAATAAGAAGGACATATGGACATGGTAACGAAATTTTAGGGACATACCATTTGAAATGAAAAACATGGAAGGAAAAAAGATTAGATTTCTCTTATGAAAATTCGGCAGCCTTACGGCGTCACTTAACTTCAAAAGAAAATGATTTGACAAGATCAAAAAGGGTCCCTCATCATATGATCATAAGAGATCAGTATGATTGATATAGAGATCATACCCCAACATAATAAAAAGGAACTTGAAAGACTTGACATGAAAATTGAACTTGAAAAATGAGAAGGGTGAAAGAATCCCTAAAAAATTCGGCAGCCTAACGGCGTCACTTAAACTTTCATAAAACGAAATGATGAGAGTAAGAGGGGATCTCTCATCATATAAACATGAAAGGGTAGTAAGAGGAATATAAAAGAACATCCTCTCACATAAAAACATGGAGCATAATAGGAATGACATAAAAGAGATTTCATGAAAAGAAAGAGAGGGGTCGGATCCCTTACCTTAAAACGTGACTCTTGAAACTCAAAGGATTGGACCTTGAGGGCTTGGGGGCACCTTGGGAGGACTCTTTGGAAGGTAAGAAGACCAGAACTTCGTTGGGGAAGAGTTGGGAGTGAAAACCAAGGGAGGAAAGGGTGGGTATTCATAGGGAAAGTGAGGGGACAAAGCATTAATGGCCAAAGGACACCTCACATGTGCTTCTCTCAAACCCATGGGCTCTCCCTTGGAATTTATCATGGAGTTAGGCCACATGGGGCCCCCAAAACAATAATTCATCACCCTTGGCCGGCCAACCCTCAAAAGATCTCATGACATCATCATGACATCATTATGATGTCATTAAACATACCGAAACCCTAAAACGGTATTTTTACTATTCACTGAAAATTCAACTTTCTCAGAATAATCCCAAAATTTCACCTTAACCAAATATCAATGCTCTGATTTCAAAAATGAAATCCATTTTATAAAAATATTTTTCTAAATATTTTTAATTTAATTTTTAAATAAAAACACTATTCATCGAAAATTCATTTTTTTCAGAAAAATCCCCAAAAATTACCTTAACATAATATCGATGCTCTGAGTTCAAAAATAAAGTCATTTTTATAAAAATAATTTTCTAATTATTTTTAATTAAATTTTTAATTAAAAAACACTATTCATCCGAAAAAACTAATACTTGATTAATAATTTATGAAACCGTTATTTACCCATTTTATTGAATCACATTACTTAACCAAGGTGTCTAAATTATACTAAAACTTTCTTTAAGTGAAAATTACTAATCCATTTGGTCACATTACTAATCCTAAGCGTAAAATCACTATTCATAATTTACTATTCATCAAAAATTAAGTTGATCTTATTAGACTCCAAATTCCTTAATGAACACTTTTGTAGAAGACCATTTTTTGAAAATCATTACACATCATTAGTTATTTAGGGTTTACATAAATATTTCAAAATATCCCTTTTTCAAAATTCATCAATAAAATACATTCTAAAATTATCTAGGCATTTGAAATTTCACAAACATCACTAAAGGAAGAAATCTCAATTTATTCACCCGAGAGGATTACACAAGGAAACTAGGGTCTCATCACATAGCCCCTTATAACACTGGCATAAGACCTAAGTGTAAGGTGTGATATGGTGAGAGAATCTGAGGGAGGCTCAGATAACATTGCCCTAGTAGCAATCTCCACTAACTTGAACTTCTCCTGCAAGCGTTTTTGTTCAAGCTTGACACGCTGGAGCTCGGCTTGGGCTTGGTCCAAAGCGAAGCCCACAGATGCTACCTCCTTCCCAAGCTCTGATAAGTGGGCTTCGTAAGGGTTGAGTCTACTGGATGAAGCCATCGACTCCTCTTTCTGCATTAACCATTAACATCTTATTAAATCAATAAGAGTAAGTTAATATACTACTCAAAAAGATTGGGTCGTTACATTCTTCCCCCCTTAAGAAATTTCGTCCCCGAAATTTACACTTGAGGCCTAGTCGAAAAGGTGAGGGTACTTTTGCTTCATTGTTTCCTCAGGCTCCCAAGTCGCCTCTTCATATTTATGATTCCTCCACAACACTTTCACAAGGTGGGTAGTATTGTTTCGTAGAACCTTGTCTCTATGGTCCAAGATCTCCACTGGCTGCTCCTCATAAGAGAGGTCATGTTCAAGTTGTACCACCTCTGGGTTCAGTACATGCGAAGGGTCGGGTATGTACTTCCTCAAGAGAGATACATGGAAGACATCATGAACTTGAGCTAGGTTCGGTGGAAGTGCTAGACGATAGGCCACTGCTCCTATGCGATCAAGGATTTCATAGGGGCCAATGTACCTAGGGCTGAGCTTCCCTTTCTTCCCAAACCGCATGACTCTCTTCCATGGAGAAATTCGAAGGAAGACTTTGTCACCAACACCAAACTCCAAGTCCCTTCGACGATTGTCAGCATAGCTCTTCTGCCGACTCTGAGCAGCCTTTATGTGTTGTTGGATGGCATGAACCTGTTCTGTCATCTCTTGCACGAGATCAGGCCCAAGAAGCTTCCTCTCACCAGTTTCATCCCAACAAGTAGGAGTTCTACACCGCTTTCCATACAGAGCTTCATAGGGTGCCATCTGAATACTCGCATGGAAGCTGTTGTTATAAGAGAACTCCACTAATGGGAGGTGTTGATCCCATCCACCTTTAAATTCCATTGAGCATAATCTCAACATGTCTTCGAGTGTCTGAATAGTCTTTTCAGATTGGCCATCAGTTTGAGGATGATAGGCCGTACTAAAATTCAATTCAGTATTCAGAGCATGCTGAAGACTTCTCCAGAATTTTGATGTGAATCTTGGGTCACGATCAGATACGATGGATAGTGGTACCCCATGCAGCCTTACCACTTCTTTCACGTATATCTTGGCAAGCTGATCCAGAGAGAAATCTTCCCGAATAGAGATAAAATGGGCTGTCTTGGTGAGACGGTCCACAATAACCCATATCGCATTGTTTCCTTTGGATGTTTTTGGGAGACCAGTTACAAAGTCCATGGTGATATTATCCCACTTCCATACTGGTACGGGTAGCGGTTGTAATACCCCCTTAGGAAGTTGTCTTTCTGCCTTTACTTGCTGACACACCAGGCACCTTGTAGTGTAATCGGCAATCTCCCTCTTCATGTTATCCCACCAATAATGATCACGAAGGTCTCTATACATCTTAGTGCTTCCCGGATGTATAGAGAAAGTAGAGCTATGAGCTTCATCCATCAGTTCTTTCTTTATCTCCGGAATAGATGGAACACATAGTCTTGTACGAAATTTCAATACACCTTCTTGATCAATATTGAAATCAGGGAACTTCCCATCCTTTACAGCCTCGAACTTCTCCTGCAGCAAAGGATCTTCTTTTTGAGCCTTCTTGATCTTCTCTAGTAATGAAGGTTGAGAAATCATTTGGGATAGGGTTGATGATGTCCCTTTCCTTATAATTCCCATGTCCAGTTTTACTAGATCTTTAATCAAGGGATCTCCCAGGATCCTCATTGTTGCCAGAACAACAGGATCTTTCCTGCTTAACGCATCCGCGACTTTGTTTGCTCTACCAGGGTGATAATGAATTGAACAATCATAGTCTTTAATAAGCTCCAACCATCTCCTTTGTCTCATGTTCAATTCTTTCTGTGTGAAAATATACTTTAGACTTTGGTGGTCAGTGTATATATCACATTTCTCCCCATAAAGATAGTGCCTCCATATCTTTAGAGCAAAAACAACTGCCGCCAGCTCTAGATCATGCGTAGGATAATTCTGCTCATGAATCTTCAACTGTCGAGATGCATAAGAAATTACTTTGTCATTTTGCATGAGGACGCACCCAAGCCCTTTCAGAGATGCATCGCTAAAAATAACGAATCCTTCTCCGATAGAGGGTAGTGTTAACACTGGTGCAGTAACCAATCTCTTCTTCAGCTCTTGGAAACTTTCCTCGCATTCCTTTGTCCAGATGAACTTAACCCCTTTTCGAGTCAACTTAGTTAGTGGATTAGAAAGCCGTGAAAAGTTTTTCACAAACCTCCTATAATATCCCGCTAAACCAAGGAAACTACGAATCTCAGTTACTGTTGTGGGTTGAGGCCACTCCTCCACAACCATTGTCTTTGCAGGGTCAACCGAGATACCTTCATTGGTTACGATGTGCCCCAAGAAAGCCACTTGTTGTAACCAAAACTCACACTTGCTGAACTTCCCAAAGAGCCTCTCCTTCCGTAGAGTTTTCAAAATAACCCTCAGATGATTTTCATGCTCCTCACGACTTTTTGAATATATCAAAATATCATCAATAAAAACTACCACAAAGTTATCAAGGTAGTCCTTAAAGACTCTATTCATCAAATCCATGAAAATAGCAGGAGCATTAGTCAAGCCGAAGGGCATAACAGTAAACTCATAATGCCCATATCTTGATCGGAAGGCAGTCTTTGGAATATCTTCCTTCTTCACCCTCAGTTGATGATAACCAGATCGAAGGTCAATCTTAGAGAAGAATTGAGCCCCACGAAGTTGGTCAAATAAATCATCAATTCTTGGAAGAGGGTATCTGTTCTTCACTGTGATCCCGTTCAGTTCTCTATAATCAATGCATAGCCGCATTGATCCATCCTTCTTCTTCACAAAGAGAACTGGTGCTCCCCAAGGAGACACACTCGGTCGGATAAACCCCTTCTCCAACAAGTCTTGGAGTTGTTTCTTTAGCTCCTCTAGCTCCACATTTGCCATTCTATACGGAGTCTTTGATATCGGTTGAGACCCAGGTACGAGTTCAATGGAGAACTCTACCTCTCTTTCTGGGGGAGGTCCAGGTAACTCCTCAGGAAATACATCCATGTATTCCTGAACAATCGGAACATATTAAATTTGTATGCTCCCCTTCCCTTCTTCCTCATCACCGATTAACTCCATAAAGAAAGCTATAGGAGGTGCTTCTAGATAGGGATCAGTTCGGGATATCTCTCCTCGGAAGATAACTGTAGGTCGTTCATTCAAGACTACTGAGATTTCCTTACTTCTGCATTTGATCTTAGCATTATACTTTGAGAGCCAGTCCATCCCTAGTATAACGTCGAATTCCATCATGGGGATGACTACTAGATTTGCGATAAGATTGTGCTCACCAAAGTAAACACTAGAGTCTCTAAACACTGTTGATGCATGGATAATCCCACTTGGAGTCTTGACTGACAACTCTACCTCAAGCAATTCGGGGATTGATTCTATATTCTTTGCAAACTTGGAAGAAATAAAGGAATGCGTAGAACCAGAATCAAATAAAGCACTTGCTAGTTTTGAGAGGACAACAAGAGTACCTGCTACCACATCGTTCGGAACTTCAACTTCAGTTGTTGTGATAGCGAAAGCACGACCTTGCTCCCTTGGCCTCTGCTGAGGTTGATGGTGATTCCCCTCCACCGCCCTCGGATTTGGACATTGATTAGCAAAGTGCCCAAGCTGTCCACACTTGAAGCATGTGACTTCGGGTAGGGCCAGAATCATCTTTCCTCTGTCGTTAGTGTTGGGAAGTTGAGGCTTCACATCACCACGACAATTTCGAGAAATATGGCCTTCTTTTCCACACCTATAGCACTTTCCACTTCCGATCAAGCAGTTCCCCGGATGCTTCTTCCCACATTTATTGCATGTGGCATGTTGCATATGCTTTCCACCTCTTTCCTGATCAAAACTTCTTCCCAGGCTCGGTTCTAGAGTTCTCTTCTTCTCATTAGATTTGTGAGACCACTGTGTCTCCCCAAACTCTAGTTCAACTTTCATAGCACTTCGAACTATTTCTTCATAGCTATCGTAGTCCCTGTTGGCTAGATTCTTCCGCAGATGTGGTCGTAGTCCGCCAAAGAATCTATCAACCTTCCCATTAGGGTCCATGACAAAGCTTGAGGTATAACGGGAAAGCCTTGTGAAGTTCATCTCATAGCTTCCGACAGATTCGTTCTCCTTCTGCTTCAGCTCGAGAAACTCTTTCTCCATTTTCGTTCTCATGGAACGAGGGAAATACTTGTTAAAGAAAATTCCCCGAAATTCTTCCCACTCCATAGCTTCCATCTCTCCTCGTGGATTCGTGTTTTTGATCAGTGACCACCACTGATCAGCTTCTCCCTCTAGGCGGTAAACAGCAAGGGTGACTTTTTCTTGTTCCGAACAATGAAGTACAGAAAAGATCTTTTCAATGGAGCTTATCCATTGTTCCGCAACCAATGGGTCAGTAGATCCACTGAATGTTGGCGGTCGTTGACGCATGAAGGACTCAACAGAAAGTTGTTCCCTTCGTGGTGAGGTCGGCCTCTCAGCTTGATTCAAGTTATTACTCATAACTTGAGTCAGTTGGTTCATCATCCGCATGAATGTTTCCATTCCGGCTTCCATCGGAGGGCCGTCAGCACATGGTGCATTGCGGTCACCATCGGCACGGTTTCTCCTATTGCCCGCCATTTTCTAAAAGAATAAAACCTTAGTGAGAAACTTATTTCATTTATGAATCTTTTAACTAAGACTTCATGCTTAGACAATTATACTTCTCTATAATTCCTTCATAATGATTCATAAAAAGCATGTGATTAACCAAACATATCCCCCGGGAGTGTCGTAACCAAGAGTGCAGCAAGGCCCGTTATCGTGCACCAGTTCCCGTTCGAGTCTAGCTCAAAGCGGTGTTTTCGGGTTTTACCCCTATGTACATCTGTGCCAGAGCCGCCTCTACCTGCTCGTATCCAGACAGGGATGTATTTGTTTGATAGACCACTTACTCAATACTTACCAAAATACCAGGAAGTTTTCCTATATTTAAACTTTTCTATAGGGTTCTTCCTAAAGTTTTTATATCCTAATTTCCACAAATAACTAAACCATCCTTTGATACCAACTATAGCATCCCGCCATTTTATAACAAAAACTTTCATTACATTACACAAATCTGAGGATCGTTAAGGTTTAGTGTCTTGGAAACAAGGATCATAATACATAAAAAAAAACATAAAACATTCTTCTTAAACACTTGCAAGGTGTCTCCTTATGTTCATTCTAGGTTCATTACTGCATCTCATAACCTGGGGACATACATCAAAAGAAAGGGTGAGCAGAAGGCCTAGTAAGGGAAACAAGAGGAACATTTTACATGTGAACATGAGATACTTCAATAAGGACATGAAAAGAACTTTAAGGCATGAGGAAGAAATCATGAGGCATTTCATAATAAAAATAACATTTTTCATAACTTGAAGATGTGGCTACATCATTTAACATAGACAATCATGAACATATCACCAAGGTCCATCCCCAAGGTGTCATTTGAAAATTACCAAGGTTATTCACCAAGGTATCGTGAAAATTGTAATCTCTAGTGGTTACATCATTACCCAATGCATTGGAGCGCTATCAGGGCGCACCCTTAAATTTGCCTTTATTATCATGTGAGCCACATATATCATCATCAAACATTTCATAAATAACCCACATAGCATAAAATAAATGGGTTTCATTTCATAATCATAACGTTTTAAAAACTGCTTTAAAGACATGATCTTTACGTCACTTTAAACCCACGGAAAGGGAAAGCGGGTCTCATGTATGTAAATACCAGAATTTAAAATGGAACATTTTGATATATATGTGAATACCTTTTTAGAAATAAGAGCTTTGAGTATTCACTTTATAACATAAAATAATTTTTGAGAAAAGAGAGAGGCATTTTGAGGGGAAAATTCTGCAGCATAACGGCTAAGTTTCGGGGTTTTAGAAAACGTTGAAATGAGAGGGGACATGGGTCACCCACTCATAAATGATCCATAAAACAGTAGGGTGAAAGAATAAGAAGGACATATGGACATGGTAACGAAATTTTAGGGACATACCATTTGAAATGAAAAACATGGAAGGAAAAAAGATTAGATTTCTCTTATGAAAATTCGGCAGCCTTACGGCGTCACTTAACTTCAAAAGAAAATGATTTGACAAGATCAAAAAGGGTCCCTCATCATATGATCATAAGAGATCAGTATGATTGATATAGAGATCATACCCCAACATAATAAAAAGGAACTTGAAAGACTTGACATGAAAATTGAACTTGAAAAATGAGAAGGGTGAAAGAATCCCTAAAAAATTCGGCAGCCTAACGGCGTCACTTAAACTTTCATAAAACGAAATGATGAGAGTAAGAGGGGATCTCTCATCATATAAACATGAAAGGGTAGTAAGAGGAATATAAAAGAACATCCTCTCACATAAAAACATGGAGCATAATAGGAATGACATAAAAGAGATTTCATGAAAAGAAAGAGAGGGGTCGGATCCCTTACCTTAAAACGTGACTCTTGAAACTCAAAGGATTGGACCTTGAGGGCTTGGGGGCACCTTGGGAGGACTCTATGGAAGGTAAGAAGACCAGAACTTCGTTGGGGAAGAGTTGGGAGTGAAAACCAAGGGAGGAAAGGGTGGGTATTCATAGGGAAAGTGAGGGGACAAAGCATTAATGGCCAAAGGACACCTCACATGTGCTTCTCTCAAACCCATGGGCTCTCCCTTGGCATTTATCATGGAGTTAGGCCACATGGGGCCCCCAAAACAATAATTCATCACCCTTGGCCGGCCAACCCTCAAAAGATCTCATGACATCATCATGACATCATTATGATGTCATTAAACATACCGAAACCCTAAAACGGTATTTTTACTATTCACTGAAAATTCAACTTTCTCAGAATAATCCCAAAATTTCACCTTAACCAAATATCAATGCTCTGATTTCAAAAATGAAATCCATTTTATAAAAATATTTTTCTAAATATTTTTAATTTAATTTTTAAATAAAAACACTATTCATCGAAAATTCATTTTTTTCAGAAAAATCCCCAAAAATTACCTTAACATAATATCGATGCTCTGAGTTCAAAAATAAAGTCATTTTTATAAAAATAATTTTCTAATTATTTTTAATTAAATTTTTAATTAAAAAACACTATTCATCCGAAAAAACTAATACTTGATTAATAATTTATGAAACCGTTATTTACCCATTTTATTGAATCACATTACTTAACCAAGGTGTCTAAATTATACTAAAACTTTCTTTAAGTGAAAATTACTAATCCATTTGGTCACATTACTAATCCTAAGCGTAAAATCACTATTCATAATTTACTATTCATAAAAAATTAAGTTGATCTTATTAGACTCCAAATTCCTTAATGAACACTTTTGTAGAAGACCATTTTTTGAAAATCATTACACATCATTAGTTATTTAGGGTTTACATAAATATTTCAAAATATCCCTTTTTCAAAATTCATCAATAAAATACATTCTAAAATTATCTAGGCATTTGAAATTTCACAAACATCACTAAAGGAAGAAATCTCAATTTATTCACCCGAGAGGATTACACAAGGAAACTAGGGTCTCATCACATAGCCCCTTATAACACTGGCATAAGACCTAAGTGTAAGGTGTGATATGGTGAGAGAATCTGAGGGAGGCTCAGATAACATTGCCCTAGTAGCAATCTCCACTAACTTGAACTTCTCCTGCAAGCGTTTTCGTTCAAGCTTGACACGCTGGAGCTCGGCTTGGGCTTGGTCCAAAGCGAAGCCCACAGATGCTACCTCCTTCCCAAGCTCTGATAAGTGGGCTTCGTAAGGGTTGAGTCTACTGGATGAAGCCATCGACTCCTCTTTCTGCATTAACCATTAACATCTTATTAAATCAATAAGAGTAAGTTAATATACTACTCAAAAAGATTGGGTCGTTACATATATTCTCATAAAGCATCGTAATATCCATTATTACCATAAAACCTCAATGAAAACATGCATGATTCCTCATTACTTTAATAAAACCAAATATTATTCAATATATTACATGGATCTAATAATGTTTTAAACTCCATAGATGATAACATAAACCACTTTTCCAATAAATCATTTAGCAGTTCAAAGGTCATCAATATAATTCAATTTACATTTTATATAGGAATTATTTCTTTATCCAAACTAATCCACATTTTCTCAACATCAAGAACATATTAAGGGTTATCTTCCCTTAATCATGTGTTTTCTATAAAATGTAATATTTTAATGAAATCAATTTTTCAGTTATCAGTAACTGTAATCAAATTATTTTAAATCCTTAATTAAAATATCCTAGAATAGTCCTTATATATTTCATGACTCATAGAACACAATTCTTAAATTCTAGTTCATATACAATTCAATTATTCCTCTTCTTTCTTAAACCATTAACTAGCCTTTATCATCATATTATTTGATACCACTTTAATATAATATGAAATATAAATCATTTCATAAGATTTTTCAACCTAAATTAAATCATTATTCATACATTTAATATAAAAAATACTATTAAAATAGATTATACCATTCACATGTCATTCAGGGTCTCTTTAACATCAACACTATAAACATTAATCGTACAACCTGGCTAATTCTGTTCATGAGATTTACCCCCAGGACATCGATTTTCATAATTACTATACTTTATACAATTAAAACATTAATCCATTGATAATACCTATGGAGACCAATTTTACCTTCCATTTTATTAACTGAATTTTTCATTTTTCCTCAAAATTTACTTACTATGTTCCCTTCTTATCCACATATAAAACATCTTCTTTTTTCCTCTGAGAAATTAACTAGAGTGCTTCTTCCCACATTTTTGAAATATATGAAACTGAGTAATATTTCCTCCATAGTCTCCACCACCAAAAGTATTGGGAAAATAAACCCTTCTATTCTTTGTTGATTTTGAGAGTTGGTTGAGGTGGAATTTGTTAATCATACCTTGAGATAATTAGTTTGTCATAAACATAATATCTTTAACTATATTTATCACAATATAGTATTTCTCATCAGCACTTTTTATATCACATTTCACATCAATAGAGTTCCATATGATTCCCTCTAATGAATAAAACCAAAAAACATTTCATTATTAACAATATTCATAGTGTAAAAAAACATAATCATAAAAAATAACTTATATGGTGTATAAATCATGACACCTTCTTTTCAATATATAAAACCTTAGGATTAATCATAGTTATTCATGGTTATTATAAATTTAAACCTTTCATGATGGTTCCTAAAGAGATTGTGAATTTTCAAAGCTTATCCCCTATGTGTGTCAAAACAAGTTTATATCAAGGCCCATTATCATGCACTGGGTGATGATCAAGTCCTTAATATTTCCTTTTCAGAGTTATTACACCTAGGAACCTCTACACAAGAGACATATCCACATATAGTATCTATATAGGGATCTAATTTCTTGGAAAAAACTCACTCTATCCATTAGAAAAATTCTAGGACATTTTCTTATATTTTGACTCATCCTTAGACTTAACTTTAGGCATATCCATAAAGGTCTCAAAAACATTTTCTTATACCATTTTCCAATGGTTAAATAAACATTGATCTGATACCAACTAAAAAGAATCAAAACTCTCATATATAAATATTATATGTTAATATATAAATATCAATTATATAATATATTGATGGATTCTATTATTATTAAGGTATTGTACCTTTGTAAACATGGATATATAAAAAATTTATCCACAAGTGAGATACTTCATATCTCACTATGCTATTCATAATTATCACCCTTCTTAGACATATCATACATAATACATTAATTCATATCCAATGGAAAGAAAACTTAAGAAAGGGTGAGATTAGATTTTCAATAAGGGTAAAAAAGTTAGATATAAATTTAAAATGATCATATGGGAATTATAACATTATAATAACATATGAAATCCATACCCTATATAACAGAGATCATAAACATGAGTCACGGAATAAATCTTGTAAATTCATAAGCCATCAATCATAATGGAAACAAATAACATGAGTAGTGATATAATAACATCATAATAATACATATATTTTTAAAATATAAATAATTATAGAAAATATAATGTTAAGTATACCCACCAAGAGATTCTTAACATGATATAATTGTGAAAATCACCATCGTACCTACATTGGGGTTGGGATAACCTCCAGTGTACCCTATTCAGATATTGGTATGACCTCTCATTTAATCTCTTTATGGATTGGAGTAACCACCCATGTACCTTATTTCATTATTGGGATAACCTTCTATGTACCCTATTTTGGGCATGGTATGTTCTCATGTATAACATTTTATCACATATAATATTAATAATTACCCAACACATTGGAGAAAGAAATAAGTCCCAAATGTCATATGATTAAAATCATATATATGTGATCTAAAATACCATAAAACATCAATCACATAATAAACTATTAAAATAAATTAGTTTCCTAATCATTTCATTATTTTCAAAAATAAAAACTCCTAAAATAATAATTGGGTTTCATCAACATTTTATCACGTTATAACCTATTAATGAGAAATGGTATTTACAAATATATTTTCATCATAAAGATAAACCATAAATATAAATATTAAAAGTGGTATATATATATAACATCTATATTAAATCATAAATAACATAAAATCATGTCAACTTATATTGTAAAATATTTTGAAAGAAAAATTATTGGGAATGTTTTAGAAGGAAAATCACCTTTCAGCATTAAAAACATCTTTTTAAAACATTAAAATATTTTGAAATTCTATTATTTGAAAATAAAATAAAACAATTATAAATTAATATTAAAATAAAATAATTTTCATAATGACATTAAATTTTTTTCATGCAGTATATATTAATTAAAATATACATTTCACATTCTCGGTAAAATACAAATGGGCCTTGTTTGTAAAAAACATGAATATTATTTTCATTTTCTCAAAATAAATGGGTCAAAACTTAATTAATGAATCATTTAAAGGATTTATAAAAAATTAAGAAAACATGGCTTTGGAAGGAAAAGGTTTTTTGGTCAATGAGATAAAAAAAGTTTATTTTTCTTGAAAATATTCTTTTGAACCCTTGAGTATATGAAGAAAGTTAAATGAAGAGAAAACATGTTTTCACATGAGATAAATATAGGATATGAATAATCATTAAATTTATGAGAGATAGATATTAATATTTCATAATCATAAACATAATCATAAATAATCATTATACACGATGAGATTTTATTATAAACCCCTTACCACTTTAGTAACATTAAGTCATAAGCCCAGTGAAGAATTAAAATTAAATGTGACATAAATTACCTTGAAAATTAATCTATTCATAATATTAAATGTAAAATGGGTTTTATATCCACAACATAAAATAATAAAGGTTCATAACATAATGTATGTAACAAATAAAACAAATTAAGACAAAAATACCTTACAAATTTTCTAACATCATAACTGTAAACCCCATAAAAGAGAGATCCTCAAATTGATATATAAATAACAACAATTTTAATTATAAGAATAATAAAATAAATTTATGGGAAGTATATACAACACAAAAAAGAAATATGTGGTGTATATGGCATGTGTCTCACTAAAGTAAAAAAGTTAGATGGAAGTCCATTACCATACCTCTTGACTTCCTTAATACATGTTTGAAACTCCTCCTCTTCAGAAAAATTCTCCTAGATTTCCCAAAAATTATTATTAGGATGGATTTATAACCAAAATATTGATTCTATTATTATATGAGGGATTAAAGTAATTTATTTTGGAAGGAATTGGATGAACCAAATGGTTTTGGATGTGTGGAGAGGATGGGAGAGGGGCGACCTTTTATAAGTTAGGTGAGTGGAACACTTGTAACGTTTTAATATAAAATTGATTACCCATGCTTATAAAATTTATAAAGTCTCCAAAATGTCCCATTATCAAACATAAGAGATATAAGGTTAAATTTTTTCAATAAAATGGTTTTTGGAAATTTTTTTGATCATTTCTAACCCATATATTTTTAGTTTTACCTCTGGTAAACACATTTTTACCAAAACCATGGTAAACAATATTTTTAATGTTTTTACTTTTATTGATGGTAAAAAATTAATTTCAAAATATTATATAATATAAATTATCAAAATTGAAAATATGGAAATCATTTTTCCAAATTCTATTCATAACTGTGGAAAATTGTATTTTAAATTTAATCTTGTAGATAAGATGAGAAAGCGAGATTTCAAAGAAAAATTGATTAAATGTGTTTAAAAAATTATATCAAAATTAAATATTAATATAATTTATTTAAATTAAAATGAATTAATATATATATATATAACTTAAATAATTTTAATTTTAAAAACATTTTAAAATAAAACATAAAAATGAAAATTTTTTAAATGAAAAAGGGGGTTTTAATAATTTTTTTCTCTATTCATCAAAAGATTAATATTTCCAAAAAAAATCCAAATAATTTACCCTAAAATAATTTTGACATGATTATTTAAAAAATAAATTATATTTTATCAAATAAAATTTCAAAAATTTTCAAAAATTATTTTTATTATGGTACACTAAATTAAATAAAAAACATTTTTATGAGAATATAGTATTTTTGAAACAACTAAAGACTACAAAAATTTTATTACGTTTCTCAATATGTTTTCATTATATAAAACCATTATACTTAATATTTAAAAAGTTTTTATTAGTATTTATACTTATATGTTTAATGGATGTGTTATAAAAATTGCATTTAAATAATAATTATATTTTATGGTTTGTTAAAACATAGTGTCTAATGTAAGGAATGTTAACTTGTTGTTGCATGTAAAGAAATATTAACTCTTTGTTTCTTGTAAAAAATCATAAAATTTTGTTTAATGTAATTAATGATTAAATTTTCATTGAATGGAAACAAAAATATAAAAAAAATTAAATTTATTTGAAAAAAATCAAAAAATCATGGGGTGTTACATATTGGCCCCTTTGAGACCCTCGATCACATTGGAGGAGTGGCCTATTAACTAGCACTCCCACCTAACCTATATTAAGTACATGATGTGTTACATGTATCCATATTTAGATATTTAATACCAGGCCCCTAACATGTTCTAAATCTAAAGGTGGTATCATTGGATAATGACCTTTCATATGAGGATAAGTTAGTTAAGATCTTATATCATAGAGATAGAGTTATGCTAAATAAGACAACACACTAGGTCTAAGTGTTGGGGAAGAACCACATGTTTTCGGATGTTAAATGTGAACTAAAATAAGAGGTGAAATGGACATACCCTTATCTTTTTAGTGTATTAAATAAAATTTTCAAATCTGAAATTTCTAGGAGGCAGAAGAATTTAATAACACAAAATTATATAAATTAAATTCCTTATCTGAATGAATAAATATCTTATCAAGTTATATAATTATAGAAAGAATATGCACTAGTTTGGTTATTTTGTAAATTTATATTATTTTGGATTTAAAATACCATTAATCATTATAACCATTGATAATATATTTTTTGTACAATGATAGTTAATATTAATATATTAAGGGTTATGATAAAGTCCAATCGACACAAATGAATGAAGCGATGGACTTGACCAATAGGATTGTGCTCTATGAAGCCCTATTATTAGAGTTCATGAGAGAGATAACATCACTATGATTTTCCCTTGACCAATCCCAATTTGATATTAAACAACTAAATCATTAATGTTAACATTTATTGGTGAACTTAAATCTTATTGAGATCACTGTCGAAACCATGTTTGTCAAGCCAACCCATGAAAATATCACCACCACACACCTTAACCTTAAAGAATTATATAGTATAATAAATATATCAGAATCTATACCTTCATAGTATAAATTTTTATAACTTACATTTTAATAAAACAATGATTATATTTATTCATTTTTAATATTACTTTTAGAATGAATAAATAATTAGTTTGATAAAAAATAGATTTTGATATGATGAATCGCAAATTATGTTATTTTAAAATATATAGTTTTTATCAGGACACTTTATTTAATGAATTCAATAATTTTTTAAATAAATTTATTCTAGTATGTATTATTATTATATAATATTTATTAAATATAAATGACAATATAATTTTATTATATCACAAATAATTCTTATAAGTGTCAGAAAATGATTTTTGTCAAAAAAAAATTATTTTTAATTAAATGTTTATTTTTAATTAATAGGAAAAATTATCATATTTATATAATTATTTTGATAAAATAAAAATTATTTTTGATATCATCATGTATAAATTACCCAATTTTTATTTTTTTATAATTCTCGGAAACAGTCAAATTTTTCGGTTTAAATTTAATAAGGTTTAAATATATAATATGTAATAAGGAATTATAATGACCTAAAAGTGATGTAAGATCTTCCATAAATGGTATCCACGACCAAATAAATATTCATAAACAAAATCAAGTGATTTTTATGCTATTTTATTAATCCAATAAATCCTTAAAAATCCTCCAAAAACTATATTGTATTTTAAGGATTTAAAATAAATTCGTTGTAATCATGACTCACTTCCACATCATGAAGGGAATTATTTTAATGAGTTATGTTATTGTGATTATAAAATAATTAGAAAACTCAAATTTGTTAGAAACTATGGGAAATAACTGTAGGAATATTTTTTTAAATTACATTGACATATAGAGTCCAAAACCAATGTTTGAAAAATTAATAAATAAGTGTCCTCTATTTTTCTATATAAACCCACAAAAATTACCATTCCTCTTCACTCAATACCCATGGAGCGTGAAATTAATTTTCCATTACCTCTCTTGATTCTTCCCAAGGTTCCCTCAAGCAGTATCTAAGATCCTCCTAATCATTTAAAAGCATACACTCGAGGTCATGAATCATCTCATTATTCTCATTATTCACGAACCTTATTTATGACAGGCCTTTTGATTTCCCATTTTTCAAGTTGGGATATGTTTTAATAAATAAATATTATTATACTTCAGATTAATAAGTAATTAGATACCCCTTTCACTCCTATTCACCCCTTCTATAAACTTGTATATACACCTGTTATGTTCCTGAAAATATCTTACAGATTCCATGACATACATTTTTTTAGTGAATACCTGTCTCTATTTACACTCTAGGATATCCAACTAGTTATAACTACCATTAATGGATTGTGGATTTATATTTATTTAAAGTCCAATAATTAATTTTGGGGTTAACATTTATGAACTATATCCTTATGTTGTATGAATTATGTGGCACACTTACGCATGCACAAGATACAAAAGTGATGGATGGGCATGAAATTATATAAGTTTACAATACATTGGAAAAACATTTATCTCATGAGATGTCATGTATGGTTCATGGGAGGTAATCATTATCACACTATGTTATATTTCCTTTTATTTTATCCTTGACTTAAGTTTATGATTTCATGTTTTATGTTGTTTTAACATTCCTGTGTTTCTGTTAAACTATCATGTTATATCATGACATATTGTTAAAAATTATGATTCTTATCCCTTTTATGATACCTTGATATGCCTCATGGATAAAATTTACTAATTTACCTTTTTCTATTCTTTTTTCATTCACTTTGTAGGATTTATATCTTACCATTTTTTAATGTGCATCCCCAGGTTATCCCACAATGTTTGAAATGAATGATGGAATTTTAATAGAATATTAAGGATTTTTTCAATAATTTCATTGTATTTATAGTGAAATTTGTTTTTATATGTACCTAATTTTGAAAAGACACTGGGACTAAAAATATTCTAGGTTTTACAATGTTTTATTTTATGTAATAAATCAAGAAATAATTATTATTAAAGATATGGGTTGTCATAGAATGGAAAGATGCCATATTCAAAGTGTACATAACTCCTTTAAATTTTTTTTCTTAGGAATATAATTCTTCTGGGCATAGAGTTGGGGGAACCCTGATCAAGGATAAAAAATTTAAAATCACTCTTTTCTATTCAATTGATCAAAAAAATAAAATTAATGGAATATGATAATATTTCTTGATCATATATTGAATAAGTTTATGATAATAAAAAAATTAAAGGGTTACCATATATCTTCTTATAAAACTAAAACAACGGTGGTACATAGTAATGTACCTGGTCATATAAATCCACTTCATTCCAATTCATCCAGTTGGGCCTTCATTTATCGTAATTTATTTAATTTCATTATGTATGATAGAATTGATATGGTATTAATTCTTGTGAATATATAGATGAATAAATATACTTCTATTTCAGTTTGTTAATCTATATAAATTATCCAAAATAGAATCAAGATATAGATCTATTATGGTCGAAGGATTTATATTCTTAATTTCATTAGTACTCCTCAACGTTGTGATGGAAAATACAAAATTTATAGTTCCAATAATTTCCACTAAATGTATAACACATAGTATCATAATAAACTAATAATTACATGGTTTATAAAATCGGATTTACTTTTTCACATTTCTGGGATCTTAATTTTAATGATTTTTAGAGAGTTATAAACAAATCAGTAAAAAAACAATTGGAAATTTACACATATTAATTATTCTGTCAAAAAAATAGTTTCTTATCATTAATATTATGTTTCATTCAAAAAACATTTGAATCACTCTATATATCTAACTATTACCCATGATATAATACTTAAACATCCTCAGTCCCTAAGAAAAAACATTTGAGAAATTAGTATGACCAAAAGAAATCATAGTAGGGTATATAAAAAAGAACCATTTTATTCCATTTTTAAATTCATTAAAACCCATTATAAATATTTTCATTTTCATAATACACTTTGGGATCAACTATTCATTTAATTACACATTAAATTAATTAATTTTCACAAAGGTTTTATAAAAAATATCACAAGAAGTCATAAAAGAAAAAATTTATAATCATGCGGATTTATTCAAAATCATGAAATAAAACACAATGAGATTTTAAAAAGAACATTGTTTTTTATAGTGTATGTGACACACAACACTGAACTTAGACGGCCCACAAAATATATTTCTTTAAATTTAATCGTTGCGATATGGAGTGAAATAGGAAACTATAAGTCCAAATGAACCATAATATAGTACATCATTATAACCTAACCATTAAATTAGTAGTTATGAATAGTTTTAATTGAATTATGAAAATTATGGTTTTTTATCGATTATAAATAAAATAAAAATCCTTTAAAATAAAAAAGAAATGAATTTTGAAAAAAAAATATTCTTTATAAAATGCAGTTTAGTTGTGTTTTGGGATCACAATTTAATTTTTTTTTTCAATTATAGAAAATTAATTTTAAAAAATTAACTTTTTTTTAAATCATATATGAAAATTATCTTAGGGTATACAATTTTTATTTTTTGAAATTTTTTATTTTTTGTGAATAGGGAAAAATGAATTTTAATTGAAAATTTCCTTTTCATTTAAATTATTTATAAAGTTAAACTGCACTCATAAGAGTTACTAAAGTATAATTAGTTCAATTATATATCTATTAATAAAATTTATATCATTGTAATCATTTTCATATTTAATATTGATAGAAAAACTATGTATGATTTTTAATACTTTCTCATTAAAAATCAACTTTATTGTCTCGTCTCTATGGTTAATTTTAAATTAACAATTTTCAATTCCGTGAATGGATTTTAGAAAAAAGGATTCAAAATTTTGAATTAAAATTATTTATATTATCTAATAAGTTAACCATAATATTTTTAACAAAATTAAAAGTGAAAATGGTAAATATATTTTACAACGGTTAAGGTAGAAATGGGTTTATCAGGGGTTAAACTAAAAAAGGTGTTTAAATGAACGAAAAACTTCTCTAAATTTTACTGGATGGCCATATTTAGACCCTGTAATGTATAATTATTTACATTAATCCATTTTTTAAACTTTTATAATGTGAAAAACTTTTTAAATATTTTCTATACAAAAATTACTTGTGTGCCACTCACTTCCATTATAAAAGGTCAACACATCTCCTCTCCACTTCACACATTAAAACCATTTTTGGACAATTACTGATCAAATAAATTCCCAAAATCTATTATATTATCCTAGAATACTTATTTTTGGTATAAAACTGGCCTATTAAGTCTTTTTTTCAAACCTAAGGAAGTTACCCGAAGGAGAGGTAACATTCTTCAACAATGATTTTAATTTTATCTCTATCTCCACCATCATATTTTCTTATTAAACCATTATGATATAAAAATATAAGTTTATTAAATATAATAAGATTTTTTATGTTATTTCCATGACCAGAAACCATCATAATTCAATAAAATGTGTTATGAAATTGTCATTCGGTCGTATGGCGTACTAAAGGCTCGTTAATCAATGTCATTTATTTTTCTGTTACCACCTACCATGGTAGGGAATGTTGATAGATATAAAGTATATATCTGATATTTAAAACATAATTATACCTATGGATTAATTATATCATATATAAATTTTTAACTTCCATTCATTAGGGGATGTGATAATATCGATCATGTGCACGACAGACTACCGCCTTGTGAGGTGATGTGATTTATTTTTCATTAATGCTTTACATGGAAGATAATAAGTTTTTTCTTAATGAATATAAGTTATATAAATTAAATAATTATCATATTAATTAAAATTTTATCATTATAAAAATATAATAAATCGTTTTATTTTTTACAATTTCACTCACTAAAAGATTATAAATTTTTTGTTATGTGTGGATTACCGCCTTCACAAAGTGATGTGACTCTATTTTCATCACCACAACACATAAATTATATATAAATGTATATTTAGAGAAATAATATATTATTTATGATATCAATATAATTATTTAATGATTAAATATTTTCTACCACCTTTCCATAATCATCATTGAAAAATTGAAATGTTACTCATACATATGTATGGCCTACAATATCCAAGATCGTAACGTCCTTTATTTATCAAACCCGTATTTTATGATTGGTCTTAAAAGTTTAGTTGATATATAAATATTATTTTCATGTCATGTTTTTTATTTCTTAGATGATATAACTATATAATATGTGCAAGAACTGGATCATTCATAATGAAACGTAAAGGAGAAAAAATGACAATTAACACCAGAAATAATGAAAATAATGAAATATTACTAACGAATGGGTGATAATATATTTTAAGAGGATCATATATAAAATTATAAATACTAATATGGTTCTGTTATATGTTAGTAACATTGTTAAAACTACTATACAGTAGATTAAATCACATTCATCCAAAAGAAAGCGTAAGGTAAGAGGCTTCGTCTTAGTTTCGTTTCATTTAGCCATATTGTAATGTTATGAACTTAATTTATTTTTTATGGTGTGTATACTAAATAATTTACATGTAATATAATTATTTATAATTAATTCACAGTATTTAATGTTTTAATTTCAATTATTTCATCCAGGGGTATTTGATGCATCCTTTACCAAGTGGTAAAGAATTTTAAAACCCAATTTCATTTCACCATGTTATATTACTTCTTAGAAATATTTGATATTCTTAGACAATGTGTCTAATAACATATGATTATATTTTATTTTATTTCCAAATTTTTATTCATGTTTACATCTATTACAAACAATCATTTTATTAATTAGTTGTCACATCAAAGTTATGATCTTTGCAAGTGTTTCTTTAACAATCCCAATTTAATCGTGAATGTTTATACTTGAAAATCCAATGAAATAAGTTATTTGATAATTTTGTAATAAAAACATCCATTTTATTCTCATATTCCTAATTAAATTGTTTTTATGTAACAGTACTATTTTCACACACTTTGGTACTTAAAATTATTAACAAATATTTTTAATAAAATCCGACTTCATTTCTCTGTTCAATCGAAACTCCATTTACTTCCAAAACCATATTTTCTAAAAAAAATAAAAAACGTTCTTATCCATTTTCTAAATGATTTATTAAATATATTTTTTTCAATTTTTTACAATTAAAAAAAATAATTGGAATGAATATTCTTGTTGTTTAAAAAATGTGGCCCTCTTAGATTTTATTGAAAAGTGAAAGGGATATTTGTTCTAACATACTTAGTACGTATGTAATTTTCAACCATCAAGAACAATCTATGTTTTAAAAATTACATTATAATTTTAAAAATTTATTTTTGAATAAAAGTTTTTAAAAATGGGTTTTTAACATTTAATTTTAAAATGATATTTTTAAAATGAAAAGTACTTTTTCCTCAAAAATATATTTAAATATATTATTATGGTATTTCAATTTTTCGATGACAAAAACCATTTACTCTATATATACATCTATATGGATATGTTTTATTGATACCATATTTATTATTTCTATGTATTTTTATGATCATTTTGTAAAAGGAATGAATTTCCATTCACTTTCATGACTCATTTTTATATACATTACCTTTCCATTTAAGTATTCACATAACTATGATCATTAGGCATTAAATATCACCAAAATATCCATATTATTTATCATGGATTTTTTTATTTCTTAAACCATATATCATTTCTATATATGATGTTATTCAATGAAATTTATCTATTAATTTTGGGAAGTACTGATAAATATGTATTTTTTACTCAATAAGGATAGTTGATAATAAGGAACTTTGTTCCTAAATTAAATTGATAATTTGATATATAATGAAAGATTTGTAAATGTATACATAGGTGGGTACCGATTATAAATAGTCTCTTGATTAATCGATGGGTCTCATGAGACCGATTAGTTGACTAGACTTAGCTAAACTGGTTTCTAGTGTATACCTTCCCATAATTTTTACACTGTCTCGGGGATAGATCTTAATGGTAGATGTATCATGATTCTTTAAATCATGAAATCCAATAATTAATAATCTCCTTAAATTATAATTTTGTTATTAATATCCAATGTATTTTCTTAATAACATATTCTTTAGATGCATTTCATTCTAAGTTTATAGATTTAATGGAACATGTTTTAGTTTATTTACCTTTCCTTATTGATTATTCCTTATCAAATTATGATATTATTGTTATTTATAAAATATAATTTGTATTCAATTTTTTACCTTTCCATTGATTATGGTAGTCAATTATTCAAATGTAATGTGTGTTTAAATATTTACCTTTCCATATTTCTCATCTCTTATTTATTATGATTCATTATTAATGATAGTTTCCACTTTAATTAAACCTTACTAAGAATTTGAGCTCTCCCTTATTTATTTTCCTTCCCGAGGAATCCATTATGTGTAATATGATTGAAATGAAAGATATGATTTAGGGAGTAATATTATTCTCAAAAAAATTGTAATTTTTATTTTCAAATATCATGTAAGAGTTATGTATGTATCAAGTTAAAAAAACTACTAAACTATTACACCATTAGGAATGTGGTTCCTTCAATATTATTCCAATATAATAATTAATTCACAAGTTTTGGGTTACTAGGGTTGGTGTCTCTATAGTTGGTTTCAAAGGATGTTTAGTATAAATCATGAAAACATGATTTATGAAAAAAAAAATTTAGGGAATGTAACGCTATGACTGAGTTTGAGGATAAGTATAATGTACCATCATAAAGTTTTTGTAAGGAATATAATAAATTTTATTCCCTAGGAAATTAATCTTTATATAGATACTAAAAGTTTATGGGGTTCTAGAATAGATTCACCTTGGTGTAATATCTCTGAAATGGGAACATTGTTCTTGACCCAATCATCACTCAGTGCACGAAAATGAGCCTTAATGCACAACTAGTTGGAAACTCCCAAGGGATACTATTAGAGTAAGTCACAATTTATTTACAAACCATTATTAAGGGTTTGATTTTATGATGATAATTAATGAAGTAGGATAAACCTAAGGTGTCTTAGATTAAAACTAATATTTCTTGATTAAAATATCCAATAAATGATTATATGATTTTCTCATTATCATTATTATTGATCACATTATAATTTTTGGTTTTAATAAATGTAATGAACATGAAAAAAATCATGTTATAATTGATTATGAAGGAAAAGGTGGTGACTATGAGAAAAAAATGGGATGATGATAGGGGTGAAAGTTATCACGATTTTTCCTAATCAATTATCTTGAAATATTATTGACAACCTATACCTTTAAAAACTCTTGGGATCACCATAGAATAGAAGGATGGAGTCTAAAAAGTTCTCTAGTGGAAAAGACCTTGGATAAAAGAAGAATTGATTTCCATCTTGTCATAAATATGGAAAGAGGCATCTATGAAACTGTCTTAACAGAGCAAAAAAAAATTCTTCATGGAAAATATGGGTATAAAGAAAATTTTCACATCCATGAATTATTTTAAATATATTTTTCATTAAATTTCCATTCTTTCTTTGTTTTAGGGGTTTCCCGTGCATTTTTTGGAGGAAATGGTTAGTTTTGAGGATTTGGGCCAAACTATGAGCCCATTTCCATATTTAAAAACAAATTTTGTTTCTTTTATAAAGATTTCATTTTTCTAAAATTTTCACCCATTCTAATTCTAAAATGGCCTACCCGGCCCTAGTAACACCACCATATCAATTTGGACCCCTTATAAATCCATAATAATGGTGTATTTGGGTTTCTATTTAAGGAATTTGGCCAACCCATAAGTCCATTTCCAGTTTTTTTAAAAATCAATTATTTAGTATCATATTCAATATATATGATTTTTCAGTGATTTTAACTATAATGTGAGCCCATTAACCCTTGGAGTTCCCCCATTTTCTTTTTTACCTATTTGGAGCTCATATGCATTGTGAATTAGGTCCGAATATCTTAAGATTTCCCAAATCGTCTAGATTTTAAGAGAAAACTTGTTTCCTTCAAAACTCCATAAATTTTTACTCTATTTCCAACATTTCAGTTCTCACATGGAATTATCAGCCTTATTTGAACCTCACTTTCCCTTTTTTATATTTGGAAATTCATAACTGGTGTATTTTGGGTGATTCTTTCAAGATACCTCAAGTAAGTGGGTATCCTTCCTTATTCCTCCCATTTAGATAGGGTTTCTTACATTTTCATAGGGTTTCATACATTTATTATTGAATTTCCTAATGTATTGATAGTTTGGATTTGATCCTAGGGTTTGATCTTGGGTTTCTTGTCCTATTCTTGTGGTTTTAGGCTTGATATGAGTCTCTCGTGGTGCAGAAGTGGTGCAGTTGAACTTTCACACAAGGATTCAAGGGTTTTGACAATTATTGTAGGTGATTCCATGTGTATGAAATTTTAGATGAGTTATATTTTCTTAATTTCCATTTTTATCACACTTCTCCTTCATTATCCTTACTGAAAAAGTTGGTTTTGGTGTAATTTGGAATGAAAATGATTTTTATGTACCAATTTTGTGTCAAATTGGTTGTTTTACATGTTTATTCTATATTATTCCAATTGGGGTTGTTTTATAACTCATGTAATAGATTTACAAAAAAAATTTAGTTCTAGAAATTCTGTTTTGGTAAATATGGTTACGCACATAGTGTTTAAAGTGGGGGTTTTCATGGATTTTTTGTGAAACACGTAGTTAAATTTTGTGAAGTTATTCAATTGAAGTTCTAAAGGTTTTATGGACTGATATAAGTGGTGAAAAACCAATTTAGATACTATTTTGAGTTTTTTATGACCACAACTAATTTTTTTATGTTCTAATGGATTTTTTAACATGTGATAATGGTTTGAGAACAAATAGGGATGCCTGGGTAGTTTGGAGGGTGGATATGTACTAGTACGCTAGTGATCCAGAGGGGTTTTATCCTTGTTTCACTGATAAAAATAGATAAAAATAACACTAAAAAACTATATTGATGATGGTTGGGGGCCACTAGGTTATGGCTATGTTCCCTACTTGTATCTCATGCAGGAGAGTGTATTTTTCAATGGTTACATTACACTGAGGTTCATAGGGACCGAGAATAACTAGTACATAGGGGTATTCTCAAGATTAGTGATCATTTACTATTATATATTTATCTTCTTCACATGGTATTTTTTTCTATAAAATATAGTACCTTACATGTTTTATTGAAATGTTCTCACTTAGGGAAAATTCCCTTTGAAAACTGTTTCCATTTAAAAGTTTCATTCTTTAGAAATTATTTCCACCACTCCTTGCTTATCAAACCTGGCATGATTTTTATCATTTATTGCTTACTCTATGAAATCTATTGGTGGTATCCTTTTGGGATTAGGCTCACACACTACTTACACCCCTTGGGTGTAATTAGACTTTATCCTATTTGACATAGGTAAAGGCAATGCCTTGGGTGATGGTTGTTCAGGTTGTTAGTTCTCATCCATTGTGCGGTGTTGTGGTGACAGCTTGTTGGTGATGACGCATTTCATGTGGAGCCCTTGGGGATGTTTTTCTACTACATTTATGTTTATTTTGACCTCTTTTTCTATGCATAAACCTATGTATTCAGTTCTGTATTTTTTTTAAAGATTGTTGGGCATGAATTTTCAGATTCGGTTTATCGATTGTTTTTTATGTTTTAGGGATCCATACTCAGTTAAATGGTTCCCAAACCAAAATATATGATACCCAGGCACTTTTGCCAGCCTGTGGTGATAACGAACACACTTTTCCCCTTGTCATGGGTTGGGTTTAGTGTTAGTTTTTTTGGCAACCAGATTCAGTTCCGGAAAAAATGGAATCAGAGGCGGTTAATGTTTTTGTGTCACATTATTATTTTGGGATGAGTCGAGCTAGATAGAAGCTAAAACTCTCAAGATTCAGAGTTTTGGTCATGAGTGGGGTGATTGACTCGCAAATCTCTTGGAAGAACCCAAGTAATCATTGGACATTGGATTTGTTTACTTGACTTCGCTTCCTAGTGAGACGTGTGGGTTGTAGACAACACATGAACATCGGGTGGGGGTGGGGTAGTTGTTTCGTTAATTGTTATAATGTGTTTGGATTTTTTATATTTGATTTTATTTATGAAATTTTCAGAATTTTTTTTATGATTTTTTTTCTTGTGACTATTGTCTTTTTTAGCAACATGCCTTCCCAAAAAGCTCTCATGCATCCATGGGAGGAAGCTGGAGAGATTTCTCCCTCACCGCATGATCAGCGGATAATAGAGGTTGTGGTTCGAGTTTTCCAAGCTCTAGGAAATGGACTATATCATGTTCAAGATCCTATTAGAGTGTATGAGACCATTCCTAGTAATGAAAAGGCCCAGGAGTTCCTAAAAAACAAGCCTCCTACTTTTCGAGGCATCATATAACTCTATAAAGAAGAGGAATGGCTCAAAAAGTTCAAGCACATGTTCGAGTTTCTCGACACACCCGAGGAGGTCTGGGTGAATTGTTTTTCTTTTCTATTGGAGGATCCCAACCTCAGGTGTTGGGAATTAGTAATTTAAACTCAAAATAATGAGCAGATGTGTTGGGGAGATTTCAAGGCTATCTCCAATGAATAATATTACCCTGAATTCTTAGCATATGAAAAATCCCTAGAGTTCATGGATCTTGTTTAGGGGGATCTTTTTGTGATGGAGTATTCCAACCATTTCATTGATCTGGTTCGGTACTCTCCTGAAAGCATCTCTAATGAGGCAGAAAAGGTCCCAAGGTTTGAGAAAGGATTACGACAAGAGATATACTCCCAAATTTTCTTGTTTAATCTAAGGAACTATGCTGAGGTAGTTGACCAAGCATGTATGGTGGTGATTGACTAAAAAGGGAGGGATGGGTTATCTGGGATAGTATTAGTAGTGGGTAGTGGAATCTCTTTGGTGAATAAAAGGAAGTGAGAGGATCATGGAATGAAGGGAAGTGGTAGTTCAAGCCACACTCCCAGGTAGTTTCCATCTGTGGCTTCTAATGCAAGATCTTTCATGTTCCACCTATGTTAGAGGTCGGGGAACATACGACCATGATGACCATTTCCTCTAAATCCATGTTGTCAATGTGGAGGTATGGGTAACTTATAGTGCTTTTTCAGGGTGCAACGTCTACATTTGAGTGGGGATGGATTAGTGGCTTCAAGTGGAGTGCCAACTCAATCAGAGTCATCGAGGATGGGGGGATATTAATTTGGTGGCCATGGTGGTGGGGATGGTTCATCTTCTTGGAAGATTTAGTTTAGGGCACAACTATAGACTAGAGTCATCCTCAGGTAGAGACTAGACATCTCCATACGGTAGACCAGGCACTAGCAGGATCAGAGGCGCGATCCCCGACAGTTCAAGGTACCATTTTGATTTAATTTTCTATATATACTACTATTTTGGTTATTTTTTCCTCTGTTTAATTCATTTATACTCATTTTTTGAACACACTAAAATTTCCAAACGAGTTGTTATCTTTTTCGATGGAGTTGGTGACACCACTGGGAAAGAAAGAGTAGGGTCTCATGTTTCCGTTGTTTTCCCTTTTCATGTCAGGGGTTGAGATTGAGTTGGACCTCTTGGTATTAGATATGGATTTATTTAAAATAATAATTGGCATGGATTGGTCGGTACACTTCTAGACACACAATGATTTCAATAGGTGTTGAGTGAGTTTCACCACACCTGATGGGAGTCGTTAGGTTTTTCTTGGGGAATGAGATCCTTGGTACAGTCATGCAGAACCTCCACTCCTAAAGTTGGTAGATCTTGTTTTCTAGTTATAATCACTCACGATAGAGGATGATGTTCATGATTTTGATGTTGGAATACCTCATGTAGTTGATGAGTTTCTAGATGTATTTTTGGATTATTTTTCAAGTTTTCCCCCATAGCGGTATGTGGAGTTCTCGATTGATCTTGCGCTGGGAAAACAACTGATATCTCTTCCCAAATATCACATAGACCCCACTGAGATGATGGAATTAAAGATACAACTGGAAAACATAGAATCCAAAGAATTCATTCACCCAAACTTCTCTCCTTGGGACGGTCCTATGTTGTTCACGAAAAAGTATAACAGATCCCTCTGAATATTCATTGACTACAAGAACCTGAATAAGATAAAAATCAAGAACAAATATCCTTTGCCCAAAATATATGACTTGTTTGATCATTTGAAGGAGGAAATATGGTTTTATAAAATAGACTTGTGTTTAGGATATCATCTACTCAGGTTGAAAGAGGCAGATATCCCAAAGATAGCCTTTAGAAGTAGGTACAACCACTTTGAGTACTTGGTCATTCCCTTTGGATTGACCAATGATTTAGCAGTCATTATGGAACTCATGAACAGGGTGTTCCATTAGTATCTTGATTCTTTTTTTGTGTTATTTGTGGATTACATCCTAATTTATTTGAGATTCAAGGTGGAACTTGAGAATCACTTACAGATCGTTCTGGGCACTTTGTGAGAGCATATCCTTTATGTAAGGTTGTCCAAGTTCACTTTCTGGATGAGGGAGTTGAAATTTCTGGGGAATGTGATCTCAGAGTAGAGGGTTTCTGTGGACTCTAAGATGATCATTGTGGTTATTTAATGGGATAAACTGAAGAATGTATACGAGATCAGGAGTTTCCTCCGCCTGGTTGGTTATTACAGGTGTTTTTTTTGGGATTTCACTCAGTATTCCTCACCGATGACCACGCTCACCTGAAAAGGGGTGAATTTTTTATGGGGCCCAGAATGTCAGGTATACTTTGAGGAGTTGAAGAGGAAGTAGACTACCGACCCCATTCTAATTTTTCTATAGGCTGGAAAGGGGTATATGGTGTATTGTGATGCTTCAGGTATGGGTCTTGGGTGCCTTCTTGTTTAGGATAATCACATGGTGGTGCATGGCTCTTCCAAACATCTACCATATGAAAATAATTACCCATCCCAAGACTTCGAGTTGGCAGATTTGATGCATGCTTTGACGACTTGGCATCACTACCTCTTTGGGGAGAAGTTTATGGTCTACTCTGATCACAAAATCTTGTCCCATATCTTCTCATACAAGTACCTCAACATCAGGAAGCATTGTTGGATTGAGTACTTGCATGGGTTAAACATTGAAATTGTCTATACCCTAGGAAAGGGTAACGTGGTGGCTGATGCATTGAGAAGAAGAGTCCCAGTGCAGGCTTTGATAATTCCTAGTGATGAGTGGAATTTGATGGCACTCTTTTCTTAGATGCATGTGGAGACCAAGGAGCAAAATGGGGGGTGCGTTCTTGGTGAGTTTTCAGTTGAATCCTTCTCTATTGGATCTAATTCAGCGAAAATAGCCTAGTGATGGGATTTTTTAGTGGTCAAAGCAGTTTCTTCATGGTGGGGAGATGTCTTGTGATTGGTAATCATCTCCCAATGGCATCCTATGCTTCATGGTCCGTTCAGTAGTGTCATTATCTCTATAGAAGGTGGTGATCCAGGATTTCCACCAATATCAGCGGGTTGTCAATTCGGGTGACACCAAGATGTATTATTATGGCTATCAATTGTTCTAGTGGTCTGGTATGAGTTGATACATCGCATACATCTTGTCGAGAAGCTACACATTCTAGGAGGGTAAAGTATAGCATCAAAGTCCCTACTGTTTTCTCCAACCATTACCCATTCCTACCTGGAAGGGGGATGAGGTCACCATGGACTTAAATTTTGGATTTCCTTGTACACCTCCGGGTAAGAATGGCATTTGGGTGCTGATTTATCATCTGATCAAATAATACCACTTCATTTTGATCGTAAATATAGCTAAAGTGGATGAGTTGGGATGTTTGTATCTTCAAGAGGTGGTAAGTATCCATGCTGTTCTGTCAGAATTTGTCTCAAATAAATACCCCTATTTCACTTATTGGTTTTTGGAAGGCATTTATAAGGACTTTTGGTCTTATATTAAGATAAAAACGATATACCATCCTCAAACGGATGGACAGATAGAGCGGGAGAATTAGATTTTGGAGGATATGCTTCGTGCATGTATTCTAGACATTGAAGGTTCTTGGGATATTTGTATAGTTTTCTTATAATAATTTCTATCAATACTCAATTCTAAAGGCTCTTTTTTAGGATCTCTATGTTCGGCCTTATCGGTCCCCCTGTGTTGGGTTGAGGTAAGTGAGACCTCACTAATGGGACCAAGTCTAATGCAAGAGATGTATGAGGAGGTCAAGTTGATTAGGAAGCACATATTGACAGCTCAGAGTATTCATAAATCATATGATGACCAGAGGAATCGAGACCTAGATTTTTCTATTGGTGACAGGGTGTTCTTGAAAGTGGCTCCTCATCTGGGCCATCGTCGATTGGGAAAGCAAGGGAAGTAGATGCCACAATATGTTATCCCTTTTGAGATCACCGAGCATATTGGCAAGGTGGAATACAGGTTGGCGTTACCTTCTCAGTTGACATCCATCCATTATGTCTTCCATGTCTCCCAGTTGAAGAAATACTTCCCGGATCCATCCCTTGTACCGAATTGGGGGGAGTTGGATATAGAGCATGATTTGTCAATTTTAGAGAGGTCGACAAAAATAGTTGATTCTCAAGAGAATGTGCTTTAAGGAATGTTTATTCCACTGGTTCAGGTCATTTTTCATCATGGTAATGATGTCCACAAAACTTGGGAGCGGAACCTGTGGGTTGAGATGGAGTGCCCATTCTTATTTTTCGATGAAGCTTCATATTGACTTTCCGGGGTGGAAAGTCTTTCATAGTGGGGAGAATTTTCACATCCATGACTTATTTTAAAGTTAAATTTCATGAAATTTCAATTATTTATATTTTGGGGGGGATTCCCATGCATTTTTGAGGAAAGGGCGAGTTTTCATGATTTGGGCCAAACCGTGAGCTCATTTACAGATTTAAAAACAAATTTGATTTATTTTATAACTCTTCCATTTTTCATCATTTTTCACCTAGTACACTTCCAAAATGGCCTCCACTAACCTATTAACACCACCATATCAATTTGGACCCTTTAGGAATCTATAATCATGATGGATTTGGGTTTTTATTTAAGGAATTGGTCCATCCCAGATGCCCATTTCTATTTTTATCAAAAAAAATATTTAATATCTTATTCAGTTTTTATGCTTTGTTCTGATTCCAACTCTCAGCCAATCCCATATACCATAGTCATTCCCC
Organism: Viscum album; assembly: GCA_963277665.1. Lineage (NCBI taxonomy): Eukaryota > Viridiplantae > Streptophyta > Magnoliopsida > Santalales > Viscaceae > Viscum > Viscum album. Next base: position 620,823,463 of record OY728128.1, read on the forward strand.
CATTCTCTTTTCCCCAAATTTGGAGCTCATATGAATCACGAATTAGGGCAAAACATCTTATTCTTTCTCAAATCGTCCAGATTTTAAGAGGTAACTTGTTTCCTTCATAACTCCTTCAATATTTACTCTTTTACCACATTTTAGTTACCAATTGACCTTATTAGCCTTATTCAAACCTGACATGCATTTTTGGCTATTTGGAAATTCTGATACTGGTGTATTTGGTGATATTTCTTTAAGAAACCTCAAGTAAGTGGGTCTCCTTCCTTCTTCCTCCCATTTTCTTAGGGTTTATTCCATTAACTTCGGTTTTCTTTTATTTCTTCTTGAATTTAATAATGTAATGAAATTTTGTATTCAAACCTATGGTTTTATCTTGGGTTTGTGGCCCATTATTATGGTTTTAGGCTTGATCTAATTCCCATGTGGTATGGCGGTGGTGCAGTTGAACTTTCGCACAAAGATTCAAGGGTTTTGACACTTGTGGTAGGTGATTCTATGTGTAAGAAATGCTATATGAGTTATATTTTCTTAATTTCAATTTTTATAACACTTTTAATTCATAATATTTATTGTGAAATTTGGTTTTGGTGACATTTATTAAGAAAATTATTTTTAGGTACCAATTTTGTGTCGAATTAGGTGTTTTACATGTTTATTCTATGTTATGACAATTGGAGTTGTTTTATAACCAATTTAATGGATTTATAAAAAAAATTTAGGGATTAAAATTCGTTTTTGGTGAATATGGGTACGCACATAGTGTTCAAAGTGTGGTTGTCTCTGGATTTTTTGTGCAAAACATTGTTAAATTTTGTGAAGTTATTCTATTAAAGTTATAAAGGTTTTAAGGACAAACGTAAGTGGTGAAAAACATGTGTAGACACTTTTTTGAGTTTATTATGACCATAATAGATGTTTTTATGTGATAATGGATTTTTTTAACATGTAAAAATGGTTTTATCACAAAGGGGGAATCTCGGGTATCTTGGAGGGCGGATATGTATTAGTACGCTAGTGATCCAGAGGGGTTTCATCCCCATTTAACTATGAAAAATGGATAAATACCCCCCAAAAATACTATATTGATGATGGTTGGAGACCAATAGGTTATGGTTATGTTCCCTACTAGTGTATCAATCATGATAATTTATTTTTCTATGGTTACATAACACTGAGGTACAAGGTACACGAGGCCCGAGACTAACTAGTGCCTAGGGGTATTCCTGAGATTAGTGCTCATTGAATCTTCTGTATTTATCATTGGAATAGGGTGTTTTTTTCTGGAAAATATTATATATTAAATTTTTTATTTAAATGTTCTCACTCAAGGAAAATTCCCTTTGAAAACAATTTTCATTTAATTGTTTCATTCTTTATAGATTATTTCCACCGCTTCTTTCTTATCAAAACTGGCATGATTTTTATCTTGAATTTCTTACTCTATGGAATCTCCTAGTGCTATCCTATTGGGAATAAGCTAACACCCTATTTACACCCTTGGGTGTAAGTGGACTTGATCATGATTGACATAGAGAAATGTAAGGCCTTGGGTGGTGGCGGTTCGGGTTGTTAGTTCTCATCCATGGTGTGGTGTTGTGGATACGACTACTGGGTGATGACCCCTTGTCGTGTGGAGTCCATGGGTATGTTTTATGAAACTGTTATGTGTATTTTGACCTCTTTTTATATATTTAAAACTATTTATTAAGTTTTTTATTTTTTTTAAATATTTTATGGAATGAATTTTCAGATTCAGTTTATCGATTGTTTTTTATGTTTTATGAATCCATACACACGTAAATTATTCCCAAACCAAAATCTATAATACTAAGGCACTTCTTCTAGCCTGTGGGGATAGGTAACTCCCTTTGGGACTTTTCACAGGCCGGGTATGGTGTCGGTTTTTTTTGCAGACCATATTCGGTTTGTGACAAAAATAATTATCTACGAATAATGAAGAGTACAGTGGAAGGAAATAAATAACATCCTAAGGATACATTAATAGTGTGTTGCATTAAATGTTGAGAACCTGGGAATTATCTAAGTTGATTTAATATTATAAATTTCAAACCCTAGACCGTGAACGTATATATTTAGAAATAAAATGGATAAAATGTTTATTTATTGATGTTCATGAATTAAATTATAGAATAATTGTTTACCAATGGACTTTTAGTGATAAGAATTATGAAACTTATTGGGTTGTGATGAATATGTTTCATTATTAACTTAAGAGTTATGGATACAATCATTGATCTATAAGTTCAATTTTTATCATATGTTAAAATTCATAAGCACCCCATTTTTGGTTTTATCTGATGAGAGTATACCAATATTAAGGATATTTTGAGAAAACATTATGACAATACAACCCATTGGTTTTGTATATGATATAGTGAAAACATTATTTCAGGAATAATGCCCTTAAATCTTATAGACATAGTTTTAAAGGTATTGATAACCTTTAGGGTTGATATGATCATTAATGATATTTTTATAATAGAAAAATAATATTATTTGACTCTATGGAAATAATAAAATTATATTGAAAACATTTGTAAAAATGTCAATTAATGATAACTTTTATTTCAAGGATGTCCATACTTTTTTGGGGAATGTTATAGTAATTTTATTAGTATTGTTTTAAATAAACTAAAAACCAATATATCAGGTAGAAATCCATTATATCTAGTGAGGTTGTGAGCCTCGAACCCATAACTGAAGGATGATAAGGGATTAGAATATTCCACTAACATATATGATATCCTATTTAATAAGTCAATGGTTAAAAAATTTGAAAAATAAATATTAATGATGAATCAGTGGTGTTTCCATTTAGATTTATATATTAATCTATTATATTAGATAACTTTTTCTAACCATATTGGTTTTTCAAAATAGTTAGAGATAAAAGAAAAGACTCATCACTATATTATAGATCATACGATCTATTAATATGAATTTTAGTACTTCAGACATAAAAATCAATTTTTGGATATTAATTTTCTGGGGTAAGAGTTGAATTGGAAATTTATTGAATCACAACCAAAGGATTAAATTATACTTTTGAAATAGAAACGTATCAAATAAGAATATTTCTTTGTATTCATATACAATAAAATAATTCCAAAAAAATTAACAAAGGTTTTCTAAAAAAAATATCCTATTATATTCTTATCCGATGAATCATATGGTTTTCTAAATAATCATATATTTATGTTTTTGAGGTCTTTAAATTTCTATTGATCATTTACTTTCCTTAAATCAATGACCTCTGACATTATCTATAATTATTAATGGATTTATTCTATGTCTATATCTTAACTTTCCACCAATGTTATCTGACTTAGAAACCCAGTTATGTTTCATTCAATATGAACTATGTACTTCCCTTTCTATCTTATTAAGTGGATATTTTATTAACCCCTTTATGATGTGGGTTTTTCAAAAATGGTATTTCAAAATATCAAACCATTGATTATTGAGATCTAGTTTAAAATTTTTAGACACAATTTATTTAAGGTGGGGAGAATGTAGTAACCTGATATTTGAAAATAAATTTTTTTATAGAATATGAATTACTCAACATATATCCAAAAAACCCATGAAATATATTTCTTTAAATTTAATCTATTTGATGGATTGCGGAACACACTGTCCAATGTTGAGGTGAACGATAATATAATATACCATTATAACCTTAGCATTATGTTGGAATGTATTAATATTAATCCTAAAATTATGAAATCTACGTTGCTATATAAATTAGAAATAATATAATAATCATTTAAAATAAAAAAGATTTTTTTTGAAAAATGTATTTTTCTAAAAGGTGGTTTAGCCTTGTTTTTCACAAATAATTTAAAATTAATTTTTAATACTTTAAAAAATTTATTTGAAAAAATTAACTTCACTTTTAAAATAAAAATATCAAAATTATCTTAAGTTGAAATTTTTGGATTTTTCTAAAATGTTTCATTTTTAGATGAATAGTAAAAAGTACTAAATTTTTATTAGAAACTACATTTTAATTTAAATTATTCAAAAAGTAAAATTAGTTAAATTATACAGCTATTATTTCAATTTATTTTATTGGAATCTTTTTCATATTAAATTTTGATATAAAAAATTATAATCTTTTGGACATTTTCTCTTTAAAAGCCCATTTTCCTATCGTTTCTATAGGATTAATTGAAATTATAATTTTCCACATATATTATTGAAATTTATAAAAATGGATTCCGTATTTTCAACAAGAATAATTAATATTATATAATAATTTCAACATAATTTTTTACCAAAATGAATAGTGAAAATAGTAAAAATTATTTATTTTGGTTAAGGTAAAAATGGGTTTACTAGGGGTTAAAATAAAAAGATAAGGGTTTAAATGACCTAAACACTTTTATAAAATATCTTTTGTGAAAATATTTAGACCCTATATTTTCTAAGTATCATTATTACTCCATTTTAGACCCTTGTGTCATCTAAAAAATGTGGGTACACCTTTTTTGTTTCAAAAATTACAAGTGGGCCACTCACCTCACTTATAAAGGACACCTACCCTCATCTACTCTTCACACATTAAAACCCTTTTGAATTAGCCAATACCTTCCCAAATAACTTCCCAGTATCCCATGTTTCATTCTATAATCCTTAATTTTGTTATAAATCCATCGTATAATGGATTTTGGTGCAATCCTAAGGAGGTCGTCAAAATAAGAGGAAACATTCTTTAATGAGATTTGTTATTTTATTTATTACTCAACATCCTTATATTATTATAATTATTAATCCTTGATGATATAATTATATAAATATCTTACATATAATAATATTTTTTATGTTAATGTGATGACCTATAACCATACACACTTCTATCAAATGGGTTATAAAATCCTCATTCGAGCACGCAGAGGACTATTGCCTCACGAACTGATGTCATTCCTTTTTTCCTTTACCACATATCATGATTTGATATGATGATGATTCAAAAGTATATATATGATATTTCAGACATAATTATACCCCCAAATAAATTTTATCATATATACATTTTTTATATCCATTTCATAGGGGATATGATAATGTCATATGTGTGCATGATGGACTACCGCCTAGTGAAGCTGTGTGATTCGTTATTCACTAATTATTTACATGGAAGATAATTATTATAAGTTAAATGAATATATGTTATATAAATGAAATAATTATTATATTAATTACCTCTTTATCATTTTTAAAATTTTATATATCATTTTATTTATAACATTTTATCTCACTAAAAGATGATAACATTGTTTGTGTATGTGTGGACTACCGCCTTCACAAAGCGATGTGAATCTCTTTTCATCATCACAACACATGGATAAAATATATTCTTATATTTAAAGAAATAATATGGTATTTATTATATAATTATCATTTTTAATTTTATAATATTACTTACCATCTTTTCATAATGATCTTTGAAAAATGTTAATGTTGCTCATGTGTTTGTATGACCTACCACCTCCATGATCGTAATATAATTAATTTCTCAAAACTAGATTTCATGAGTGGTATTAAAATTATAATTTACGTATAAATATAATAATTATATAATTATTATTATTATATATATGTTGGAACTGTATAATAAGCAGAATAAATGGATCTTTCATGATGATACATAAATGAGAAAACAAGGAAATTAATATCAGAGACAATGAAAATAATGAGTGATTATTAACGATTAGGTGATAAGATGTTATAAAAGGAACTTTTATGATATTATTAATTTTAATATGTGTTTTTTATAATTTAATAACATGTTTATAATCACTATACTTGAGGTTAAATCATGTTCAACCAAAAGTAAGCGTGGGGTAGGGGACTTTGTATCAATTTCCCTTCATTGAGGCATATTGTAATGTTTTGCATATAATTTATTCTATACGGTGTATATAATACCTAATTGACATGTAATATCATGATTAATTAAAAATTAATCTCATTTTAAGTTTCATTTTTAATTATTTCATCTAATGGGACTTGAATTAAAATTTTAAAAGTGGTAAATAATTTCATAACTCAATTTATTTTCATTGGGTTATATTACTTCTTCATTGTATTTGATATTCTAAGAATATGTATGTGATTAATTATTATTATATTTTATTTTATTTACAATTTTTTAAGTTATATTTATATTTGATTCACATAATCTATTAATAGATTATTTTTCACATCAATGTTATGAAATTTGTTAGGGTTTATTTCATAATATCATTTTAATCGAGATTTTTTATACTTGAATTTTCATTGAAAACAATTATTTTATAATCATTTAATAAACATTTTAATTTTTTATAATAATCATATTCTATAAATATTTCTATTAATAGGTCAAATTTTCCACTTTTTGGTACTTAAGATGACTCAAATAGTTTTTAATAAAATTCAACATATCTAATCTCTTCGGTCAAGAGTAATTTTTCTTCCAAAACCAAGTTTTCTAAAAATATAAAAAATATTTTGAACCATTATTAAAATCATTTATCAAATATATTTTTTCCAATTTTGAATTTTATAAAAAAAATTAACGAATCTTATTATTGTTTCCAAAACAAGGCTCGATTGGATTTTATCGTAAAATATGACAGTAATATTTATTTTAATGTACTAAATATATATAAAATTCCATACCATCCTAACCACTCAATTTATTAAAACATCATTTATATATTTTAAAAGTTATTTTAAAAGAAAATTATATTCAAAATGATTTGTAAAATTTTAGTTTTAAAAGATTATTTTCAAAATGAGAAGGATATTTTCCTCTATAATTTATTAAAATATATTTTTATGTTATATTTATTCATCTATGAAAAACAACTTTATTTTAAATACACTCTTCTAGGGATATGTTTTATTGATACCATCCCCATGCTTCCTTGGGATGGTTTATAATCATTTTTCCTATGGAAAGTATTGACATTCACTTTCTTGATTCATTTTTTTAGTCCTTAGCTTTACATTAATATATTCACTTACCTATGATTTTTGGACATTAAATCTCATCTAAATATCAATATTAATTATCATTGATTATTTTATTTATTAGACCATATATAATTTCTAATTACGTAGTTCTATATTGAATGTTATTTATTTATATGGGTAAATATTTATAAATCCATATTGTTTAATTAAATATATATTTGATGATAAGGCACAATACTTATGAATTAAATCGATCGTTTTATATATAATAAATGACGTGGAAAGGAAAACCTATGTAGATCCTAGTTATAGATAGCCTCTCAATACATTGATAGGTATCATGAGATGAATCAATTGGCTAGCCTTAGTTAAATGGGTTTCTGGTGTACACCTACCCATTATTTTTAATCTATCTTGACGACAGATCTTTATGGTAGAGGTATTATGGTTCTAGTGATCATGAAATCAAAAAATTAGTCATATCATTCAATGATAATTAATTTTTTATTATCCATGATATTTTTTCAAAGACAATACCTCTTGATGGATTTCTTTCTCAGTTTATTGAATTAATTTCTTTTTTTTTCAGTTAATTACCTTACATATATATTATTCTTTATGTATTTATGGTAGTCATTTTATTATTTAAAATTATTTTTTTAGTTATTTACATTCACCTTGATTACGATTTCCAATTATTTAAATGTCATTTGTGATTAGATATATACCTTTCCATATTGTTCATTCCTTATTGTTTATGCTTCATTTATTCATTATATCTTCTGGGTTACTTAACAACAGATAATTTGAGATCAACCTTATTTTTTTCATTTACAAGGAATACGTGAAGTTTACTATGTTTAAAATCAATTTATATTCTATGGGGAATTATAATATTCTCAAAAAAAAAATTTGATGCTTTTGTTTTCAAATGTAATGTAACACTCAAGTGTGTATCTAGATTATCAAAACTACTAAAATACTTGGTCCTTTAGGGGTTTTATTCCATGTATATTATGACATTTTAATAAATCTTACACTAACTCTAGATTACTGGGGTTCGGTTTGATACATGAAATCCTTCCATATGAAAATGAATTATTTTATCTAAAAAGGTCATAACATACTAAAATCTATAAGCACATTTTCTAACCTTATAAATAAATAGTATTTACATGTAAAACCATTTTAATGAATATATAATTAATTATATACCATGGGAATATATATATATATATATATATATATATATATATTTCACTCATTCAACAACACTTATAATCAAACATTCAAATGGAATAAACTGCACAGTTAATTACTATGTGTGACTTGAAGAAAACATATCATTACCCAATGCATTGCATAGATATACTAGTCACAAAAATGATCATAAAAAATTTAAAAGATACATAACATGTATTAAATACATTAAATATTTAATTCAAATCATAACACTCATTGGAATTTACTTTTATTCTCATAAGTAAAATCACTTTAAATTATTTCACAAAATGGATAAGTAATACACTTTTGATGTGAAATCTGTTTAAAAACAATTACCAATGTAATGGGAATAATATATATATTTTAAAAAAATATATTTTTGAGTTTGTATAATAATAGATGAATAACATGTCCATTGGAAAATCTATTCATTTTTAATATTTTAAATAACATTGTGTTTAAACTTATTTTAAATTAAAAAAAACAATAATTGTATAAAAAATGTTGAAGTGATTTATTTTAAAGAATTTATAAAGAATAAAAAAATTATTTTGTTATATTTTTAATAATTATTGATATATATATATATATATATATATAATATTATTGAAACATTTAACAAAAGATGTATAAAAAGGGATAACTCTTTAAAACATTTCAAACAATGATTTAATGAAAATCCCTTTACCTTGCAATGTCAACTCCATAAATGAGGTCATAACCTCCTCTATAATAAATTTATACTTTTTATGAATCCATATAATAATAATATTCATATCTATAATTCAATATACCATTCAATATCAATATCTTTTACACATTTTGTTATAACCCTTTGTTAAAACCATCTTTTAGGCGTTAACTACCATATTTCCCTAACATATTTTGATTCAGTGATTTCGGTCATTGAACATTAGTCATCGATTATTAATATATATAATAATAAAAATATTATAATTATCATTTTACATATTAATTATTATTTTATAACCATCCAGATAAAAATTTATAAAAAAAATAAGCACATCAATTCTTTGATATGGTAATTTATTCATATTCATGAATAATGTTTTCATCTTTGTACTGGGTGGAATAGAAATAAATATGAAAAAATTACTTTTTAAAAAATAATAAATTTTTTATAAAGTTCATATTTATTAATTAGATTCATCATTATGACAAGACGTGTGATACAGTAATGAAAAATCAATCACACTACTTATAGAGGTGGTAGTCCAAACATATGGACAAATGACATTGAAATTTTATAATATACAAAGGGGTAAGATGGTAGATAATATAATATATTTATATAGTCATAAAATATTCATAAATATCACAAAAATTAATTAATTATACCATTATAACTATCCATTTTAGGTGGTGATGAAAAAGGAAACACATCTCTTCACGGAGTGGCACTCTATATATGCGCACCAGCGAAGATTTAATTTCCCAAGGGACAGAAAAGGGGGGAAATCCTTTCTTAATAATAATAATATAATATACATATAGTGATATAGGTTATTTAATTATGATATAATGATTATAATTTATTTATGGTGAGTTGGATGAGGAAATAAATTTGAAATATTTCAGTTAGGGTTTATAACTACTCATTGGATAATCTCATTAGTATACTTCATAAGACATATTGTATGAATATTTTGAGTAGATATGTACCTCTAAGAGGTGGTGTTAATATATGGGGGGATTTTTTTATAATGGTTGCAATAGAGTATGAAAATATCATTAATAATGGAAGATATAAGGTTCACTTTTATAAGCTAGAGGAGTGGGACCTAAGTAAATATTAAATGTTTTCAAATAATACGAACACATTTTTGTGGGTAAGTGGTAAAAAGGAAACCAATTTTTTGTAATAATATATTATAAGATCTATATATTCATACCCAATCATATTAACATAGGTTTTAAAGATATTGGAATCCTTATATCATAGTTTAACCCCCTCTTAATCTTTTTTACCCTTACCATGATAACTTAACTTATTCCATTGTTACATCATTTCATAAAAAAAATGAAATTAATACCACATTAAAATTTAAACATGATGATTAAAATTAAAAAATTCCATTTTCTATGATCTAATTATATGAAGTGTCAAAAATTACTTTCAATAGTTGTTTTCAAAATATAATGAAAAATGGGTTTTCTTTTAAAAAATAGTAATTTTAGTCATAAAATTGTTTTTGCTGCATAATTATGTATATTAATGATAATAATTACATTAATTTTATTATTATTAAATAAATAATGTTATATTACATTTTTATCAATCCAAAACTAAATTTAAACTTCTAACCACACTATAAAATGAAAATATCCAAAATTTGGTTTTTACAAAATAAAATATTACTTAAGTTCCAAAAAAATCATGTATGGGATTATAAAACAAAATTAATGTTTTTAAATGATTTATTTTACTACATAAATAGTTTTATTTTTCAAAAAAATAAAATATAAATTTTTATAGTATTATTACATCCGAATGATGTCATAAAAGATATAGTATTTGAAAATTTTGTATTTTCACTATTCACTAAAAATAACTATTTCATAAAAATCCCAAAAATTAATCCCAACCTATATTTGAAATGGTGAATCATAAAATTAAGTTGTTTTTATAAAATTTAAATTCTAAAATTTAAATGATTATCATTTAATTACATTCTTGTAATGCAAGGATGAGTATTTTAGTTAATAATAATAACAATTTCATTTTCGATTTAAAATTTTCTTAAAATTACTATAGAGAATATGAATCCATAAAATAAAATAATTAATATTAATTAAACCTGAAATTTTTTATTAATAATGTTACAAGGGTTTTAAAAAAAGTCTCTTTCTCTTGGCATCCACATCCCTGTCAAACTTAAAGATGTGAACAACTCCATTTGGAGATGTGAAAGTAAATCATTTTGAATAGTTGTAGATATGAGAATTTAATGTCATAATTTAATCCATACATATGATTTAATGAATAATGTAAAATTATATGATTATAAAATCCCACAAAAAATGTGTTGAATCAATGGAAATGGTACGTATTGGAAAACTGAATTCTATACACTTCAATTATCCAAGAGGTGTTTTTATACTCATGATAGGGGAAACATTTTCATATGAAATAATAGTTTATTTAAGACATCATAAATAATAAAATAATTATATGCATCATTATTAAAGAAATAATTCATAAAGGTTGAGTCAAGGATAATTGTACTTCACACCGTTAGGGGACCTAATTCTGAATTTGGAATTATCTACGACTCGAGAAAAATTGTCTACTATTCTAAATTTATATGTGACATTATATTGTTGTTTTTTTATTTTTTATATTATTATTTAAATTATGTTTTGTAAATACATTCAGAAGGTGATAATAACCTAAACGTGATTTTATATTAGAGTATGACATTCCTAAGACTAATTAGAGCCATTACCTACAACTTACTATAGATGATTTACATAATAAAGAATTAGAAAACCATTTTGGACATAGTCATAACACTTCCATAGTATTGTTTACATTAATTCCTCAAAAACCCAAATAAAAATAAAATCAACTAGTTAATGTGATGTGGGGAAATGAAACTAACCTACTTGATCGGTTCTCTAGTGCTCAGCTTATGTATGAGTATCTCTTTCATTTTCACTAATATTAAGAACATAGTATCCAACCACATCTAAAATTAAAAATTTGTTCCATATACTATTATTACTAAAAAAAATTCCACCAAAATATCCTTATTTAATAGGATTGTATAATTATCTATATAAAAATTTTATAACTCTTGAATGAATATCTCGTTTCATGTCCAATTGTGACATGTGTTCCTAAGTGATTCACTGTCCAACACTACTAGTGAAAAACAAGAAATATATCTAAACTAACATGAATATTCTTTAAACTAGTGGTTTAATTACTTTCATTCAAATAATTTTTTAGTTATTGATAGTTTAAATGTATTCAGTTATAAATGGTTGTTAAAAAATTCCTCAAATCCATCACAAGTAAGGTCATAATAGTCCCTAGATTAAATATCTAGGTCCAAAACAATTCATGCTTGATTCTTGATCATGTATAATCATTTCCGTAATTTAATCCCACTTGGATTGATATATATTTTAAAAATAATATTCATTATACTTGTCCATTATTTCACTTTCTCAAGTCCCTAATCACCCTAAATGACCAGTAAGTTGTGTCTTGTAATTATAGTGAATGATCTTCATCATGTGGTTCCATGAGTGTATTTACTATTTCAAAAGACAATAATTATTCCAAAATACTCAACATATGTTTTCAATTCACTAATGGTATAGGTGAAACCACATTTTAAATTTCACCCTCCTACTATTTTTTAGGTCGCCTAAGTTCGGGAATTATCCTATAGAATTTCTAAAACCAACACTCATTCACAAAATTATATTTAAATCATTTAATATTACCATTTCCATATAATAATAGAAAATTTAATAAAATATCATTAAAATGAGAAACCCTGGTGTGTTGTATCATTACAAATTAATGGTACTAAACTCTAATTTTCTTAACCCACAAATATGGAAAGACAACACACCTAGAAGTTTTCTACAATAAATTTATACATAAACCTACCTTTTAACATGAAATTTAATATAAAGAGATTAGATGAAAAAAAATTATACTCTTAATTTTAATTATTTAAACACCATATCTCAATTATACCATACACAACTGATAGGTCATACCAAATTCATACTATTTATAACATATTTACCTTATATAATGGATTTGGTAGGACTGAAATACCTATAACCATAGGTGTATTTACCACAAAATAAAGGATTTAAAAAATTAAATGGTTTTAAAATTTAATTAAAGGGAAGATTTTACACTTTTAAACAATACAACTAAAAATAGATTATCCAAAAGGGTGAGATATAAATATGATTCATGATAGAAAGTAAATTCAACTACAAATGACATAACATAACCATAATTAGTGGTAAATTAATATACTAGAAGAAAAAAAAATTTATAAAAAATGCAATAGTATGGTACTAAGGTACTAAAATATAACCATATATTACCCTACTACAAGATCATCCCTAACCTCCACCACCCAATAATCATGAAACAATCACCTTTATAATTTACTAGAGAAGTATGGGACATTCTTTTTTACTTGTATCATGATTAACATCCTCTTTATACACTTTTATGTAAATGTGTAGGGGTTAATATACAACCCCATTGGAAATCCCCTTATACTTCCCACACACTCTAATATAATAAGAAATAGTTATATCATGAGAAAAAATATTTTAAACAGAAGAGAATGTAAAAACTATTGAATAATATACGCATGAGGATGTACGACATGTAACTAAAACCATGGTGACCGCCCGTATAATAAACACACACTCCCACCAATGTAGGTACTGAACCCTCCATTCATGTATTTTTTTACCCATAAAATGTATTTCATATCCTATATGTCTTATATATTTTCTAAACTCAAGATCATACCCTATCCCAGTAAACCCATGTCCACGCATCGTTAATATAATACAATGTGCCCCCAATTTCGAACACCGACCATGTCGAAACCAATATTGCCCTATTATATTATATAAATCATAAACTCAGACCACACCTTCCAATTCCATACATACTGACCAAAAAAATCCGAAAAATAAAAAACATAATTTATTAATATTAACAAACATGTTGTGGGAATCACCCATGATTATTATTTTCAAAACCAATAACGAAGATAAATTTCTCTAAAATAACCAAGAATTTTCCATAAAATGTATGAACTTTTATACTTCATAAACCAATGAAATAATGATTTATGTTTGATCCAAGTGACATAATTTACAATTACCCCCAACATGATCTTTCTGGTGATTTGAAAAATGGCCTATTAGATCCAGGCTCTCACAACCTTTCTATACTGAATCTGTTTCAAATAGCCCCCAAAAAACACCCTATACCATTGATTCGGTAATAATATCCCTATTATTGGGTTACTCAGTGTATAAAACTTGACGATCATGAACAATAAGAATAAATATAAATAATAAATCTAATTACTCTATAAAACATTCAATTATTCAAAGGAATAAAGCTCCATAGGAAAGATAATAACCAAAATTACCTAAAGGATCATTGAGGATTTAAATTTTTATCCATAAGAAGAATAATAATAGTTCCATGCAAGTTCTTAGGCTAAAAAGGTAATTTTGGAACCCTTTATTTATTTTCATAGTTTGGATGAATGGTTTACCAAATGGTTCACCCGCCATGCAAGGGTAATTGTATGTTTACCAGGGATATAAGAGTTGGTTGTATGAATTTTTAAACCTTGTACAATCCATGTAAATAACCATGATCCAAAAAATAAATGTCGCATGTTTTAAAAATGGTTTTCTAAAATCATGTACAACCCATGTGCCTATCTAAAATACCCCCTTCAAATTGACATAGTTACCTACAGATCTAACCTGATTTCCCATAACTAAGAACCAACCATGCAACATCCAAAACACTTCCAAAACCATTTAAAACAAAAAAAGGCACATAAAATAAATCTAATTTATTAGATAAAATAAAAAAAGAAATATAATAATAAAATACCTCAAATAGAGGTGTTATATGTGACAATTAAGTGATGTATAAAAGAGAGTTGTGTGTTAATTAAGTGATGAAGAGTAAAACCTATTCCACTAGGTATTAACTTTCTCTACCATTACATGGATTACACGACACTAAATAAACAATAAAATGACTTCTAAATATGGTTATGTCTCCATCATATGGTGGTCACAATAACTCTATGTGAATTGTTTTCTCTAATTAGAGGCACATGTATAGATTTAGAAATGAATTTTTTACTCAAAAGATAATTTGAAGTTCCCATGGTGCCATGATCTTAGATTCTATTGGGATTATTTAATAGTTGCAGTTTTGAATGGTTTTATAACTATAATTTACATTTAAGATTATTATTTTAGATGTTTTTTTAAATTTAAGTTGAAAATAAAATGTTAAAAGAAAATTTTTATATGGTATATATTCAATATATCATTCTAGGATTATCTAACAATAGTTTCTCATGATATATTTGGTGGGATCATAATAGGATTATTTTGTTTCACACCAAACATAAATCCTCTTGGGGTATATAGATATTGTTTTTAAATATATAGAAAAATTCAATTCACTACATAGAGGGTGTGGTTTTTTATTCAAATTAGTTTCAGTTTAGATATTTTTACATATTGGGAGTGATCCCTCCAATAACATCGAGATGAGTAGTTGAACTTTTGATTCATTTTTTAAATATACAATCATTTATATGTTCTTCTTAAATTCATATCACAATCCCTTTTTAAATATATTTAATTCATTACACCCAAATTGCATTAATGAATACTTCATTATATTTGTTGACATGGTTTCCTTAAGCGATTTCATTTATGATTATTTTATTTAAAATGTTTCTGTTATGGATTTTTTTATTCAAGAACATGAAATAAAAACATATATAGAGATAAATGTCAGGTTTTATTTAGATACCCTTTAATTGGTGTTATGTTTATTGAGTTGAAACAATACCATAATTATGTTTCATGGTTCTCATGAACTTTTTTACATTCCATGATGGTTGGGAATACCCATCAGGCCCTTCCATGGAAGAGTTTGGGTTCCCTTATTAAGGGAAACCTAAGTAGAACCATTACAATATTATATCATACTTTAATTTTTTATTTTTTATATTTGGGATTTTATGGTTGATAATAGATTGGATTTTTGATCATAAAGTTAGGTATGAAGGGTTTTCATAAACAAAAATTTTGTACTCAACCTTGAGTATTAATGGGTTATTAAGAATTTCATGTTTTCACTTTTGATCCATTCTATGAGTTACTATATATTATTTATGGGTAACATGTGTGGGATGTAAATGGTACACCGTGACTAAGATTCATTGGAAATGGGTTTTTTATTTTTCATTTTATTGTGTATTTTTTATATTCTCTAGTGATTTTCAATGTTTATTGAAAACAAATATGGTGTAATTTATTTTATGATCCTTCTTTAGGGTTTTCATATATTTCATATATTAATTAGTGTAGTACCAATCCCACATGAATACCCCATTTGAATTCTCTAGAGGAATCCATGGATATTTTTCCATGAAAAAAACCAACCATATACCACAACCTTATCGATGTAGTGGTATGAATAGTCCATTAAATTGTTGATAGAGTGGTCCATGACACCACTCTACCTAATATCGTAGATTTGGATCTATGAGGAGATAAGGATTGGGATCAAGAATTTATTGCACTAAATTATTCAACCATAATAGGAACCAACCATATTTCTGGGGCATAGAATTGTATATAAAATTTTAAATGGATCACTTAATTATTTAGGAACATGGATTCTATTAGGATTAAGTGTTATGTATTCATGATTTTGGGATGAAGTTTGAAATGATAGGGGTCCTTGACCCAAGATAAGCTGCATGAAAACATTGTTTAGTATTTCATGATGCCCTCAGTTATTTTACCTAAATACCACATTTCTAAATTAATCGGGGAAGTTTTTCCCACTAGCAAGGAATATTATTGGTAAATAAATATGTAATATTTTTCATCTATATCATTCATTTTTTCATAATATAGTTTCAAATAATGAATATACATGCCTGAGTTTGGAGGTGGGTTTGTGACCAAATATTTGATGCCATATTTTCTTGATAAATCTTTAAAATATTTTAATAACATGTACTATTCCTAATTTTTTAAAATAGATCAATCCAAGATTTCATGGATGATCAATATTCTATACATTCCAAGTGGAAGTGAATCTTTATTCTCAAAAGGAAGAAAAAACATGATGAACATAAATAGGGGAAGTTATGATTTCTCAACAAAAATATCCAAGATATTATCATTAATAGACAAGTATATGGGACTTTCACCTATTATCAGTGTTGTTATGATAGAAATATGAGATTTTCAATCCATGGAAACCCATAGTCTTCTAATTAATGGTAATTTTTGAACCGTTGATAATTATTTTTTAAAGTTGAATGCATTCATTAAATTGGTATATACTCTTAAAATATTATAAGACCAAAAGTGGTATATGATTCCTATAAGGTATCATGACCCTGAACTTATAGGGAAAGAAGAGTGAGTATTTTTTTCAAATAGGAAGATACATTTTAGAGTTGACTCACAATGTAATTGTATTCCTCTGGCCCATTTAGAGGTGAGACAACTGAACATATTAGAGACAGTACTTGTGTAGTCTGAGGATAGAATAGTGATTGTGAAAGGTAGAATTATTATCACATCATCTATGGAGACTACCCTATTTAATATAACTTCCCCTAATTCATTCACTTATTATTTTATAATATATTTTTTATTATCTTTAAGGATTTTATGCCTTATGTTATGGAGATATCTACACATCCTTTATAGAATTATTAAGGTTTCTGATGTCCATTGTTTATCATATATGTTCCAAGATATATTCTCCCATAGTATTTTCTCATTATCAAAATGGATCTCTATGATATTTTTAATGAGATAGATTATATTAATACCATTAAATCCTCTAATTATTATTAATATAAAAGGATTTATTTCATTAACATTAACAAGAACTCTTGTTTTTTTCCGAGAGAATGAATATAACAAACACTTTGGATAAAAAATAATATTATAGATGATGGAAAAATAATATGTCATTTGTGTTGGAACCAAGTCTATTCTTTTTTTAATGGTGTATGGTTTGTGATTGATAACAATTACCATTATAATATTAGGATTTTTTTCAAGTAAATGGATAATATAGTTCAAGAAGACAACAATATTGAAGGTGGAATCATTTCCCAGTGTCTGCCAAATTTTTGGGTCCCAAAATTATAAAATATAGAAAATTATATTTGGAAAAGGAATTTTGAAGAAAGAATGAATGTGTTTTGGAAACATTCATGCATGTCTTGTTTATGGATCGTTTTATAAAAAATTTCAATGGAAAAAAGTGAACTTAAGATTTAAATGTGCACGAAACATGAGGTTGTGTGGAAGAATATTATGCTCCCAAAGTGAGTAAAAATGGGTTTTGTGTTCTCTGAAATAATCTTAAACGCACCAACCAAGATGCATCAGAAACTTGTTTGTACGGTCATAGAGGCCTATAACTTGTCGGCTACCCCATGGAAGACTAAGAAATTATCAAAAATATCAGGTTCCTCTTTCTTTTAAAATACTTGCTCGTGGAAGAGAAGTAGAGATAAAATCTTGTGTGAAAAGTATTCCTTTAGTCTTAAAAGACCATGTGAACCATGTGGGGTGGTTACATGAAATATAAGTGGTGTGTGAAAAATATTTATTGCACAAAAGCATTCTTGAATGACAAATCCTAAATACTTCACGCAAGGGTCATGTGTTCTTCCCAAGTGTCAGTGTTTTCTTCTACTAATATTTGATCATCTAGGTTATATAATTTGTGCTTACAAGTGCATCGATTTTGGACATCGGTTCTATAATAGATTCATTCTTGATAGAGACAAATAATTAAAGGAAAATATATTGAAGAGGCCATCAAGTCAATAAATTGGGTAAGACTTCACCCAAAGAAATGAACTAGGGGAATTCGACATAAGTGCTCTGAGGGACGTAGTGTGTTATCCTTGAATTCTTGTGAAGGCATTGTTCCTATAACAGAGTGATTGTTTTTAAACATATGTACTCTAAAACTAGTGACGATTAATGGATTTTGGTTTGGCCAACACACTGTCGGCGTATGCCCCATGGACATAACCCTTAGTGGTGAACAAATTAATTTTGGTGTGTGTCATCTCTTTGTCTATAAATGTTTTTTTGTTGATCATAACCATCACATAGGTTTAATGAGAACCTTCAAATGAGGGAACAAGATCCATAAAAATAAAAGAAAAAGTTTACACTATGATCCAACCTTCCCATCTCAGTGTGTCTTAGGGTCCTAAAATATTTCAACATTTATATTTAAGATTTATAAAGGGATCATTATATGAATACTTCCATTAGTGGTAGGGAAGTCTCCTGGGTGTTTTTTAATGACTTCTTGGGATTACTCTAGGCGTTGGAAGATTTTTTTTTATATTGTGCATGGTACAAGAATAATTATGTTTAATTATTATCATATAGTTATTATATAAATAAAATTAGTTAATATTTTCATGTAGGACATTGAATCTAGGAGACTTATTCATTAAATGATACTTCCTTCGACTGTCATGGTATTCGTTTCTATAAAATCATGTAAAACCATTTTCTTATTTAGTGATTATAGACAGATAAACTGTTTATTGAAAAGAATAAATACCAATTGTCACTTATCTCTAAACTCTTTGATTATTTTATTAGGTAAATATAGTTCTTAATGTTTGACCATCCATTGGAAAATCACCATCTACATGACATGGATTCAGATTTTTCTGTACTTATTATAGAGGTAGTTATATCCAATAGGATTTTTATAATTATGCCTTACCATTTGATCAATTATCTAGAATTTTTCATAGAGATGATATAATATATATTTCATAAATTCCTCTAAAAATTAATTATGTTATTCATGGATGGTATTTTGGTAAATTAAAAAACTAAATTGAAGCATAAGAATCATTTTAGAATAGATTTTTAACTCTCTGTGATAATCCCTTCTATGTAATGTTTCATAACCATAACTTTTGGATCCATAAAGTCATGATCATGGGATATGTTGTGTTAGGAATTTTATTATTTTTTGATCCAATAAGGTAAAATATACTACATCTTCGTATAAACCAAGTAACATCTTCATGATATAATGCTTTTAGGGGTTATCAGGTCATTACCTTTGATTTGGGGATCATTTATCCATTATTACATAAAATCTAACCACTCTCACATAAAATGGGGATAAATTCATATGGATACCTAAGTATCAAGAATAATTTGATGAGTTAAAGAACCACAAAACCACATCTCATATAGTGATTCTGCCCATGATCAGTCAACGATATGTCATCTATTAAAGTTCATCATGTATGGGTTAGTTTTATGTGCTTATGTAGTGCATTAAAGTGGTGGATTATATTTATATAAAACCTGAACCACATGATTATAACTTCCAATAAAATGACCCTTATCAAGAATTGGTTATGAATTCAATTAAATTTTACTAAAAAAACCATTTTTGGGAGAGATTGACTATTTATTTTGGTAATATAATTCTAATCTATAAATTTTATTAGATAGGATGAGTTGGGTGTAATAACTTTAGGCACATGATTTTCAACATAACAATATATCCATAAATTTAAACATATTCACTAAAAAATTAATAAGATAATACCATCTAATTCATAAAATATTATAGTGATAAATTGAACTAGATGGTTCTCTTTTCCAATATTGATTTTTAGGGGAAAGAAGATGAGGATTTTTTTTATTTTTACTATTTAGATGACACCATCACTCTATGTGATTATTCAT
Organism: Viscum album; assembly: GCA_963277665.1. NCBI lineage: Eukaryota > Viridiplantae > Streptophyta > Magnoliopsida > Santalales > Viscaceae > Viscum > Viscum album. The sequence goes on from OY728128.1 coordinate 620,844,238, forward strand.
TAATATGAAAAAAAGGATGGGGATTTATACTATATTTGGAGTATTATATAGATAGTTGAGACCATTAATGGGTCGTTTATATTTTTTGAGGTTGTTTTCAAAATCCATAACATATTTGAAGATCTTTCATCCATGAGGTGAGTGGTAATGATTGATTTTGATAACTCTTAGTGGGGAGAGCAACATGGTTCCACCAAGATGTAATATGACCTGAAGTGACAATATTGGTGGTTATATGTGAGATGTGACATAGTAGATTTTGATTCATAATCATATACCTACCTATAATTTAACAAAAAGAAGTAGAATCATTATAGTATTCTTTAGAATCTCCCTATACTTAACAGTATATGGTATGTCATATTAATAAAAATAATTATAATATTTCCTCTTACATTAGGATAATGGAATTAAATCTGTGTTGGGATTGATTGATTGAATAAATCAATTCATTTTATTTTAATCAGAGATACAACTAGTATTAATGATTAATGAATGTTTTATTTGTATCAGATCACGAGGTTTCATGGATTGGATAATAATATTATCTTTTATAGATATTACCTGTTAAGTGATTGATTATTGAAAGACATTCAAGTGGTTATGGGATCCCCATAGAAACTATGATTAGTTCATAATGCATTAATGTATGGGAAGAAAGAGAAAAAATCTATATTCTTGATGGCACAATCTATGCATGTGTCTTGGATATAATATTTTTATGGGATTCCCATTTTCCATTGTTTTAGTTTTGTTATAGAAATAAATATAAAATTTTTATATTAATTTAATATTTGAGTCTACATATGGTTGGAATTATCATACTACAAATTAGAATAAAGTGGGAATGACATCATTGTATAGATTGAGAATTCAACAATATATGATGGGTAAAATTAAAATTTTCATACATTGACAACTAATATTTTATAGTTTCTATAAATCATAAGCCTATAATTTTTTTAATTCATTGTAATTTTTTGTTAGTAACTCGGTGTTCTTAATGGTATAACCTCATTTATTTCAATAATGGGTTGAGAAGGAGGGAAAAATTACTCTCAATTATGTAAGACTCTTCAAGATAAATAAACATTCCATGATGTTTGGTTATGGGTTGCTGTTACCAAATTAATTTTTTTTGACCATTAATTTCTTCCCTTAATCTCCTCTAGATATATTTAATCCTTATCTACAGCATGTTATAAATTAGTAAAATCTGGAGAAGGATCCAAATACATCATTTGCTGAGAAACCTATTTGGAATGTTCCCACATGGAAAAATATATTGAGGTAGAAATACATACTATTTTTCTAAGTTATATAGTGGAAAAAAATAAATTCCCATGATAAGTTGTAGTAGAAATCATTTATGAAAGAGTAATGAGATCATCTTATTTCTGAGGATCCAATATTGGGTTCACTTGTTTGGATAATTAATTGATATGTTCGGGGGGAATTATAATAACCACAAAATAATTTTAATGTATGAAATTTTCATTTTATTAAAATTTTATTTCATTTTTATGTTTATTTGATTTATAGTTTTTTTATATTTTTGGGAAATAACAATTATAGGTTATAGTGGGATGTTTTTTCCAAGATTGGTCAAAGGGTAATAGGTCCTTAGGATAAATTGATGTTTCATTCTATATTGGTCTGCATCATAACCAAGGAGGTTCACACCATGAAAGGATATTGGGATACATAAATGTATAAATTTTAAGTATGTAAGTTTATCCATTGAAAATTTCCTCTTATTTAAAAAACTATATTTTCAAAATATGAGTCCCTTGTATAAAAAATTCACATTTCAAGGAATGTTCATTCCATGAAATTGAGGGTTCAGCCATGATGGATTTCCTAGAGCCCGAAATTGGTGAACACTCATGTGTATGTGTAAATATTTTACTCTTATTATTGAATTAAATCATATTAATTTTACCAATTATTAGTAAAATTTAGTTTGAAGTTGGTCACACTGTGACATGGGGGGTCATGCTTCAAGTTTTAGTTTTCTCTATTTCAAGCCAATATACAAATTTCATGCCATGATTTTTGTATTCCACACCCTGAGGTATAACATACAGGATAGCCATGGGGTTTTAATAACATATATGGACGATTCATTCCATAACATGACTCAGGTAATGGTGCATCATTTTTTTTCTTTATGGGAGGTGAGTCATTCCATGACAGGGTTAGTGATCACCATAACATGCCGTATATAGTATATTTAAAATATTAAAATTATTTTGTAAGAAACATAAAATAATAGATTTATTTATTTATATTAAATTTATTATAGACTACCTTCATGAAAACTATCTAGTCTATGGGTATTTATTATCAGTATTTTCCTCCCCTTCCTCTCAATTAGTGTTGTTCCTTGAGTGATAAATCACTAGTAAATGATATAATTTCTATACAAACATTCATTGGTCATTATATTCCATTATTTATAGTGACTAAAGTGTCTAAGATATTTTTTTTGATATTTTGATAATTAGATTTTTTTTCATTTATTTTTTGTATTCCCACCATTAGTAAGTGCCTTATTTGAGTTAAAATCAGTGATTTCATGAATTTTCTATGATTGAGGAACCATAAGTTCCTATTGGTTTTTTAGGAGCATTTAAAAAAATTAATTATTTTTAATCATTTTATGTAATATTTGAGGATTTATCTATGTTATCAGATTATTTTGAATTATTTTATTTCATTAGGGTAATTAAGATAGATTTATAGCATGTTTTGTATATGGAATGTATAGCCACATAATATGTGTTTGAAAAATGGAATATTTCAAATGAAATAAACTTTTTGAATGTTTTCAATATGGAATGATAATTTCTTAAAAGGGGGATGGTTCATCGGAACCCAATAGAATTTTTTGGAAGACTTGCATGAGTAAAAATAGGAATTGACTCTGTTAATTTACTAATGGATTACACAACATTAACTGAAAGTAACATTGAATTTTATGATATGGTTGTGGTTATGTTAGATTGGTTTCACCATGATGATCAGATAATATGAAAAACCACTTAGTGGTATACACATGGATTTGATTATGATTGGATTAATCATGATATAGTATGAGGATACAAGGGCTCCATGACCTTATCCAACTTATGGATTCACCAATGATACATGTTTTTAAATTGTTATTTACCTAATATTTACATTGACAATTATAATTGTTAAGGATCATTGAAATGTTAAATTCCATTAAAATGGAAAAATAATATTTTCATATGGTACATTTTTTAATAATCATTTATGTTTTATCTTTAAATGGTTTCTCATGAAACGCTTAGTAGGATCCCACTGGGCTTATTATGTGTACACCATATAAAAACACTATTGATGTGTGATTATTTTTTTGACATATACCCATAATAGAAAAACACCATTTAGAGGTGGTATATTTTTTTCTATATGGATTTTGTTTATAGATAGTGAAATTGAGGTATTAAAACCTCATGTCAAACATATAAGGGAATCATGTGTTTTGATTCATGTTTTTGTTTCATTTTTAATAATTACTATTATATGTCTAATTTGAAATCCCATCATTTCCTCTTTTTTTATACATGTGATGCCTTACTTTTGAATTTTTATGCATGACGGTTTCATTATTTTTTATTTCATGGTTTTATTATGATCTTCTATGTCTCATTAAATCATTTTCATTTCTATTTTTATAGTTTGTTTATTTGAGGGCATGAAGCTCCAACTTATTGAGGCATCTTGTTAGGTTCCTAGTTGGGTACCCTTTGATTGGTCATTGGTTTATACAAGATAAATTATTCCCAATATATTTTTCAGGATTATAAAAAGTAATATCCATATCTAGGGGTATCAAAACATCATTAAGCCCTTTCTATAGGCTAGTTTAGGATACTGGGTCAGGGGTAACCTAGTTTGTCTCATGTCATTTGCTAAAAATTTAGTTCAAAAAAACTTCTTCCAGTTTAATACAATGATAATTTTTTCCCAAAAAACATTATTCGAAAATACACTCCACTGACTAATGTAATGGTTAAAACCACACATAATTTAAATAAAAAATGGAAATTTTAAAAACAATTATGGTATCGAATTTGAATATTTAAAAACTATCTCATATTTATGATATGTGATGGTATTTAAAATTTATCTTATATTAAAAAAAATTATCTTAAAGAGTATATTTCATGGTGTTTCCTCGGTAATATTTACTAAAAATGAATATATTTACATAGCCTTATTATAGAGCTATCTAAATTTCAATATGGTAAAAAAATTAATTGACATCCTCTTCCCAAAATAAAAAAAATGATAAATAAGTTATTTTCTATGAAAGGCCTAAGATAATTCTATGATAATTATTTATTTCCACAGTTAGATAAATAAAATAAAGATTTTTGGGGAGAATATTTTAATTATGACTATGAAATAATTTCATTCATGAACTCAAATAAGAAAATTAAATCCCTGAAATTATTGAACCAAATTTTTTTAATGCATATATATATATTTAAAAATATATATTGACACAAGAATTTTGACTAAAAGGACTCAAATATTTATTGAAATAATTTAAATCATACATTATATAATATTATAAATATTTATAAATTTATAGTTATCCATTTTATTGAAGAAGTATAGTCAATATTCATAAATTTGTATTGATACATGTTATAAAGGGGAAAAATATGTGATATGGGATGATGAAAACAACTAAATATGATATAAGGTAGGGGTATGACTGACTTATTTCCCGAACCGAGGTAGAAATGGGCAATGATGAACTTGTGGCTTAACCACTGATAGAGATGGTGTATAATGGAAAAGTTTCCTAGCCCATTATATAGATAGGGATTAATGGTATTGTGGTCATACCCAATACTTATTTGTCACATGGTTATACAAAAATATATATGGTGGCTATGAAAATGACTTTCACTATGATTTTCCTTCTAGTGTGGAGCTAAATCATATATGGAAAGGGTTTATAAACGTTTTATTCTCACATGAATAATAAAATAAAATATTTATATTTTTAATTTATTAATTTTCATTAGATACACATCTTATGTATATCCAGTTATGTTAATGATCCATTTGTTGTGAACTACTTGGTTTATAGTCATACCTTTCAAGGGTATCTCGATGGACACACAAAATTTATTATCCGGGATCAACGAAAGAAAAATGGAATAATACGGGGGAGATGAAGAGATAGATCTTGGAGTTTAGATTTGGTATAAGGATAGACTCTGGGTACTGTAATAGAGTGTTTATTTATTTTAATTTTCCTTTATTATACTCTATCTTAAGACACCACCTCAGGGTTCCTGGTTTATTACCTTTATGAATTTTGATATATTTCATTTAATCTATTATGATATTATTACTATTTATTTATTTTGTTCCCTTTTGTGTATTATACATTTAATGATATGTTTATGATGTTTGGCATTGGGTATTAGGGTATAATCTCCCCATTCCATCATTTATACAATAACTTATAGTATAAAATGTATTTTGTATGTGGAGGTGCACGTGAGGCTTTGTGGAACTGAAGATAGAATGAAGTTATTATGGTAGGTGATTTATAAATTTATATAAAATGATGTTTTTATTCTCTCTATTCTTAACTATGTGGAAAACTACAAATCTGTTTGGATTTTTAAAAAATGGGTATGGGATTAATGTATGTTTTTATATAGATATTAGGTGATGAGACTCTATGTTTCTTGAAATGTTGTTTCTATTAGAGTTAGGATTTTAGGGTTTTATGTTGATCTTGAGTATGTTATTCTATCATAATTTATGGGATTTGGGTGAATTCATACATCATTTCTATATATATCGGATCACATGTTCTTTATATTCATAATATTTTTTACACATGGCAGTTTATTTAATTAAATTTATTGATGTGTGATGTGTGGTTATATGATATATTGTGCATCTAATTAGATTAAATAATATTGAGACTTCATTTTATTATATGTGTATTTGGGAAAATTCAATTTTTATATATTAAATTATAGAAAAGAAACCCTCACCCACATGGGGGTGAAAATGATTAAGGATAAGAGAATCATCCCAAATAATTAGTTTACAGTCATTTGGAAAGGACACAAGATATGAAAAAATATTAATTCATTCACTTGGACTCCCTTTTCCATCCAAAGTATTGGCCGCAATGTTACCTTCTCTCCATGTGTGGTCCACACCAATTCCCTGATTAATAAAACATTTTCATTTCTTCACAAAATATATCATCAATCGAGGGGGTTCAACCTTTCTATAATGGAGTCTAAAAATAATAGAAAAACAAGATTCAACCTCCAAGGTATTAATGTTATATATCCTACACAGAAAGAGACCTATGAAAACTACCCTTTCCTATGCTCTGAGTGAGTTGTCTTCACCAAAATAGTTGAAAACCAAGACCACTTCCCCTTGATTATCCCTTTCCATTATACCCACTCAAGAAACCCACAAACAATCCTCATTAATTTTTAGTCCATGTTCTGGAAGAATCCATCTCACCAAACTCACTTGGTTGCTACTATATACCACTCCAAATTCATAAAAATTATCCAGAGGATCCTTCTTAGAATCTCATAATATTCCATATCAATGAAAATAGAACCCAGTTTTGAAATGAAATACTTCATAAAAACCTGAAAAAGATAATAGATAACCCTTTTCTATCTCATTTTTTCTTCCTAGCCTCTCAAATTATGCAGAAAACCACTAAAAATGAAATAATACTCACTTTAAACTCCTATCCTTTTTTACGAGTACCATAGAACCATGCCCCATGAATTCACATACATTATCCATACTTATAAAGATGAATATTCCTTGAAAAATGAAATCTCAGATCCTGATCACCCATTCACTTCTAAAAAAGAGATGTTAAACATGCTCCAAACTTGATAAAACACAACCAAGACATCTTTATTCCAAGTCCACAACTTTATTTTTTACTTTTTTTAATAGGAATATCATGATTCCTTATCCAACACAAAAGGAAATTATTATTTATTGGGATATCCTTGTTCCACATGTTTTCCCCATATTCTTCATTTACAATATTCACATTCATTATAGATGAGTAGTCCCACCATTAAAATATCCTAGGTATAAACCCAAGAATATTAATTTATCTGGTTCTTGAGTCACAATGATATTTCCACATAAATATTTATTTAGAAAATGAGGAGTGGGTTTGATAAACTCTATATATATACTTTCTTCCTTGAATGAATTATTAGTGTTGAACATCCCAAAAAAAACAAATATTCTTCTACCTAATTTTCAACCCAGTAGTTGATATACCCACAACCCAATGTGTCTCACCCTCTAGAACCTCTATGTGTTTGACAATACATCTTTCCCGGTAAGGCATTATCCTATTTACCTTTTTTAGTTCCCTCTAATTTTCCCCATAACATTTCCTCATAAACCTTTCCCACATTGATTTCCCTACAACGACATCCCATGAAAGCTTTGTATTTATGTCCAACATGGCTTCAGTAACATAGAATAAGTCTAGTACTCCTTACGTCAGTGGTCTTTCCATTTTTTCCATGAATCCCTATGATGTATCCATGTTTTTTTATTTCCTAAATAATGTATCACGTGATTTTATCCAGCCTCTGTAGATCCCTATTCATATCATTGATGATAAATAGTATATGTGTTGGGTTGGAATAGATAACACAATTAACCACTGTGATCTTCCCTATGAATGAGTGGAAATGATTATTCTAGTTGTAAATTCACCCAATTATATATATGTGATTATAGGTAACATGTAATGTTTCATAACAATATTTTATCCTTGGGTAGTACATGTATGAGAATTAATTATCTCTTTTTTGTAGCCTCCATGGATATTTTTTTTAAATAAATTGTGTTCTTATAAACTAATTAGGTTATTTTCTTGTGTAATAATTCATAAGAATTATAATTGTATGATTATAATTTTAGAAAATTCTACCTAGAAGATATCTTAGTGTAATGCCAATGAAAGTTATTCTTAATTCGCTTTCAAGTGAGGGAACTCCTATTCGATTACTAAACAGATAGTGGGATGCATTTGAGAATTATCCTATACCTACTATAGTTGTTTAGGTGTTGGACCTGATATAGTGATGAGTCCTATTAATGGCTCATGATCATGATAGAGGTGTTCCTAAGATAGTGGTCTATTATTACTAGTTCATCTAGATTTAGAATCCCCCATCTCTTCAGGTAACTTGAACCCCTTAAGATATTGAGGATTGAACTAACATCATTGATGAGATCTTTTACCTAATGGAGAACCAGAAGTATTGATGGGTAAATCCGGTTACATTAATGATTCAAAGACTTTCCAGGATTTAGTAGTGTGCTATGAACTAGGTTGGATGATTTGAGAGTCTTAAACGATTGATATTGTCATGAACCAACCCGGGTCGACCCTGAACCAATCACCCAAGCCGGTCATCAGTATGGCCCAAAGGGCCTTCCCAATCCCCATGGGTTGGAAACTAGTTCCAAGCATCAAAATAAACTAGTTGGGAATGATTTCTCCCATAACAAAGATAAATAATCATAAAATAAACAAGAAGATAAAAAAATGAAAATATACCAAACAACATGGCATTAGAAAAAAGAATAAATGAATAAACATGACATACCTCAAGTGACCCCATGGGTCACCACGGAACATAAACCACACTCACTCCAAGAGAGATCGAAGACTGAAACCTGCAACTGAAAAGTAATGCAGGCGTGAGCACTGAGATGCTCAGTAGGAATGCTAAAATTCAAAAATTCCCTATTCCCCTGCCGTTTATATGAAATCTAAAACAAGATAGTTTTAAAATAAAAAATAATAAAATAATGGTTTTCATTATTTTCAAATTCAAGTAACAAGTTTTCATTTTCAAGTAAATCATTTCTCTCCCACTAAATTTTCAAAATAATTTCCAAGCATGCATTAACGTTTCAAAATGAAAGGAAACTAATTTAGATTAAAATATGGTTTTCAAAAATAAGACATAAAGTATGAAATAACTGAAAGGAAAATTACATCGCAAGCATCATGTCACAAATTATCACCAAGGGTAATCCCTGTAGGTAGCTATCACAAGTGGGACCCTAGAGACCTTGTACCTCAATGAAATGTGGATTAGAAATCACGGCCCTCAGAAAACGTGGTTTAAAAACCATGGCCCTCATAAACTGTGTCTTAGAAACTATGACCCTCAGTAATTCATATGTTTAGTTAGTGTTGTTGCGTTAATCCTTCTAGATGAAATTGGGACGAACCGCTGCCGTCTCATCTAGTGTACTAGTCATGGTCACCCACCTAGATACCTAGGTTCCCCATTGTGCTCTATTTTAAGTGGTGGTGGGTTTTCATTATCAAGAAAACATATATGTACATAACAAATTATTTATCCAAAACTCATTCAACCTCTCACCACTATTCTCCTTCCTTAACCGCATTCCCTCTCTTTCACATCACACAATGCATAATCCCCAACATTAAGCACATTATAACACATTCATCATACAAATAATTTTCTCAAACCAAGGGGGCGTGCCTCAAGAGAGGTCTTTATTTTTCATAAAACATTCTTAAGGTTCCAAATGGGCTTAATTACATAAAAGGACCACTTTTTACAACTAACTGGCTGAAAGGACAAACACCATTTGAAATACTCATTACCAGTTAAAAACCACTTAAGAAATCAATTTTCAAGAAAATTCACTTAAGATCGATAGCATTAGAAATACATTTCAATTTATAAAACAAAGGCATAATAATTTCTAGAAACCGCATCCAGATTACATAGCTTGTTTATATAGCATAAATGAAAAACTTATTTTTAAAACAAGTAAGAAATTATTAAATTAAAATTAAAAGCATTGGCATAGGGGACCTCCCTCAAACATGTCTCTATGTGTCGATGACCACTCGAACTGACTCTTGGCGCATACACGCACATGAACTTATACATACATATATATATATATATATACACATCGCTTGCAGCATTGCACATATTCCCTGAACCATGAGGGAATTTTTACAAAGAAAGCGTATATATATTCATTACACTATGCATGTACATGTAGGACACCTCGACACCCATGGCCCAAAACCTTTGTAGTGAGGTCCAACACACTACACATATAATTTAATAAAATAATTAAACACTTAAATAGTCTGGAAAATGTTTAAAAATAACACATTAAGGGTTTTGACTAATAACACACTCAATTTCAAGTAGGAAAAGACACTTTAAAACCAACAGTACACCAAAGTGGCATTAAAACATACTTTCCCTCTTTTGAAAGAATTTACAAAACATGTTGAAAAATGAACAACAAGTAAAACATGCTCAAAGTGGTACATTTCCCATAAAAGATCCTTTTTCCACACACACTCACCTCATGTACCCACAAAAACAAATGGAGCACTACCTAAAAAATTAATTTAACACATCCAAAGATTTTCCCAACAAGGAACAAACACAAAAATACACCCATTTGCACACTCAAACCCACTTTTGAGAATATACCCACACCAAAACAATATCCAAACATGTTTCACACCCTTTATAAGATTTAAAAAACCACTTAAAAATTTTATGAAACAACCCCAAGTGGTATTACCAAACATTAAACACAAACACCCACTCAAAAACCCCTTCTAAGGCCAAACGAACACCAATAACATGATAAAATGGAATTCACAGCCCTTGCACAACCTAATAAAACACTAATAAAATACTAAACATATATTTTCACCACAAACTCACTTTATTCCATATAAACTTGCTAAAAAAGGGATCAAATGTATATTAATCTCCATTAAATCGAGTTCTTCATCAACCAATTTAATCAAAGACAATGATGAATTAATTTAACATATAAAATAAACCATCAAATAATGATTATATATGGACCCACCTATCCTTGGTGTCAAAACCCCCAAAATTCAGTGTGAAACAACCACTACATACCCATTGCAGCACAATCGACCATAATTATACCCTAATTCAAGAATTAGAGCCAAAATCAACTAAATCAAACCAAACTGGAGACCCTTGAAATAAATTAGGGTTCGTCCAAGGAATTTGCACCACACAGAATCAGAGAAAAAACAAAAATAGTGGAATGGGAAGGGAAAAAGGCTCTCACCGGAGGAGACCTCACACCCAATCGATGGAAAATATGGTCACCGAAGGAAGGGAGGTGGATTTCTGGAGGTCCTTGAATAGTGGTGGTTGTGTAAGAGAGAAGTGATTAGCCGATGGTGTCATGGGCGGGTAGTAGGGGTTGTGCCTGGGTGGTCCGAGTGTCCAAGTGTGGTCACTGGAGTTTCTCTCTAAAAGGAGAAGGGGGGCATCAGTTGCAAAGGAGGTGAGGTAGGGTTCAATTTTCTTAGGAGGTGGAGAAGCTTCACAATGCAGGTAGGAAGAACTAGAGGGGGAGAAAAAAAAGCTGAAAAAAATAAAGGAATAAAATAAATGAAAAGAGAATAAATAATAATTATTAAATAATAATATTATTATTATTCATAATAAATTAATAATAATTATCATAAACTTATAATAATAATAATATTAACCATAATAATAGTATTATTATTAAAAAAAATTCTATTTATTTTGTTTTATTTCATTTTGATTTTAATATAATAAATTTTTAAACATTAGGAAATGAAAATACTCAAATAAAAATAAAAATAACCACATCTGTAAGATGTCAGGCCAGGGTGTGACAAATATTCAAGGATCTTTTCTTCAATTATTTCATCCCAGATACAAATATGTTGGACTTTTATCTGGTGATTATGTTTCTTAGGTATGGGATGATGAATGTATCTACCAACACTTTGTGTTTCATGAAGTTCCTTTGTTTCACTCTACTCTTAGATGGTAATGAATCAAAGAAGGATTTGAATTTTAAGATTGGAATTCATATATAATGTAGGTATCAATTCAGGATATTTAATATGATGAAATTTACAATGTCTCTTCACAAGGAATTGTTGATAGAGAATGTTTTAGATAAATATATAGCTGTAGGCCTTCTTAAATCTTTTTATAGATAAGTAGGTAGACTTAAAAGTGTTTTAGTGGTTGAAACATCTATTAGTAAGTAGTGTAGTGAAAATAGTTTCAATAGGGATATGGAATAAAATTGACACATATATGGGTTTCTTCAACCCTAGTTATGAGATAAGGAGGCCACCATTGTTTCAACTGTTGATAGACCGGGAATTATCAAAAAATTATTCCAAGAACATAGTGAAAGTATCACTTTGGATAGAGGTAACAAAATCATGGTTGTTTCACTGTCTAAAAAATTTTAGGGACAATATATGATAGTTCCTATCATTTTAGTAAATTCTTTGATCAAACCATGCATGGAGTTCCAATTACTCTGAAAATTGAGGTTTGAACATAAAAGCCTCCTTGAATCTGTTAATTATTCTTTTTATACAATGGGTCCTCAAACCTAGGTATTGCAGTGGTTCTTTTTAATTATTTTTCTACTTCAAAATACAATTCATCTAAATTTAGAGGCTTTAAGACATGATAATTAAAGGTATGTGATTATTTTTCTCCATTGTTCTTGATTTTTCTCAATATTTTTTCATTATGTTGGGTTGAATAATAGATCTATGAAATTTAGTATATATCTATATATTTCGGTGTTATTTAAGGAAGAATAATTTAATCATTTATGTATTAGAGCATGTGTCTATTGGAAAACCCTTTCGCACTCTCTCAAAATAAACTAAATCTACCTTTTAGAGTAGATATGGTTCGGTAATACAAATCATATTGATTCACATATAATGTTTCTCTTCATAAAACTTATTCTAAAATCCCATTTTTAATGATTTTGGATTAATCCAAGGGATAATTAGAATGAGGGTTTGATTCCTATAAGGAGGTTGTGGCAAAACGTACCTTTTGGAATCAACATACTTATGGTTGGATGTTCATTACCATTTAGAGTCCCTACGCATTTTTATATACATTATAATGATCACATTTTTTGAGTATATAGTTTATGATATCTATGGTTTATATTTATCAAATGTTCATGTGTGTATATCCCATGGGACCCATTGATGATATTAATCACATGTATGAGTGTTTATGGTGGCTCAATCTCATGATTAATTGTTTATGTCGTGCACAAATGTGTTATTAATTATTTTGTGTGAATTTATGACATGTAGAGAATTTTTATTGTAAAAATGATATTTGGAAAGTCATTTTTTGGTCATCTCATTTATGGGTTGCATTTGCGACATGGACTGATAATGATGATAGACTGTGATATATAGTATATGTATGGTTTCATTGTGGCCTGACCCATGGTAGAGTTTGGGTAAGATATCCTATTAGCCTAACCTGTGATAGAGATGTGGTATGATGGACTTGTTTTTAGACTAGTTATTTGGTTAGGTATTGAAGGTCTTGTGGCATGAACCAATAGTTGTTTGATTTTTTGCTAATCAGGGATATATGTGGTGGTATACAGGCTCACTATGAACATGAATTTTGTTATGATTATCCTTTCAGTATAAATTAAATGAACATTCGGTTGGTTTTGTGGTGTATTATTTAGCACATGATCACTCAACACGTGATTTTTTGTGGTTTTATTATGAATTTACTCATTTTCAGGGAGTGCATAATTTATTCAAATAAACATATGTTAAGGACACAATGGTGGTGTCTTACATAGATTATACTCACACATTACATGGGAATATCTATGTGAATGTAAACATCATTATTAGGAATCTAGGAAAGTGAAAGGGCCCAATTATAGGGTTCTAAGTGGATAGATATTTGTGTTTAGAGGTAGTATTAGAATAGAATACAGAGTAATTATGTATATTATTTACTTAATTTCCATTTTTCATTCATATACTCAAGTTTATCCTACCACATTGGGTCATTCCTTTATTACATATATGACTTTTGATATCTTTCAATCCGTCTATAATTGAATTATTCTATTTTTTCACTGTTCCCATTTTTGTATTACAATTTTGATGATATTTTTAGGATATTTAGATTTTGATACAGAGGGTATAGTCTTATCACTGTACAATTTGGACCATTTTTTTAGTTAGAAACCTCATACATATAGGGATGAATGCATGAGGCCATTTGACATTATGACATGGACCAAATGGGTCTGGATGAGACGTTATAGAATTAAACTAAAATATTTTTGTTATATGTGATTATGTATTCATATAAAAGAATTTATGGTATTTATTTAATCTTAAATGAATAATGAATCCATGTCTTTAGGATAAAGAAATTATTTGATTGATAAATACTAAAATGTATTATATAAGGTTATAATATGATTATTTTTACCTCTCTTCGATAATAAATATTGAAGAATATATTTATAATTTTATTTGAATAGTTTTAAAAATTATGATAATGCATATGATTCACATGGAAGTGTTTGAAAATTAAATTTTTTAAAATAAAATCATAACATTTTATGAGTTTTAAAATACAAAAATAAGATGAGGTAGTTGATGAAGATTTGTGAAATAATGGTGTTAATAATTTGAAAAACATTTCAATAAGAAAACTCAATATTATTATTCTATATGTGAGATGGAATAACATCATATTTATTAATTCCATAGATTATGTTCCCTTTTGATATTGACCATTCTTTAATTTTTTTTGATATTATATAATAAGTTGGTGCTCATTTGAAATTCATTCTACTATATTTTTAGTTAATTCAAGGATATAACCTTTTTCATAGCTTCATCACATTAATAAAATATTTTTTGTGTCCATGGTGAATAATAACCATAATAAACCATGTATATATCCATCTCTATTTGATATGAACCTCATTAACAAATCAGTTATTATTTATTATTTATTTATTCTCGAGGTGAGTAAATTGTTTTTACTGAACTAGAATGATTGTGGAACTATTTTAAAGGGTGATAAGATTTTAAAACTAATTAATTCCCATCTTACTGTGGTTATTTAATTAAGTTATCATAATTATTATAATCTAAGATGTGATTCTGTCTTGAATATCTCTCTTGGCAATTACTATAGATCATCACTACTCAAAAAAATCAATGGATTTCCAACTTTTTATTGAGTAGGAATTCATATATATAAAGAATTAATGGTACCATATCCTCAATGTCATATACTTAAGGTCTTATATTATTTTATTTATGGTTTAGTTAAAACATGTGAGAGTATTATGTTCTCTTTATCTAATATTTATTTTATTTAATGTGATTGGAAAGTAATTAACTATATTATTTATTAATTATCATAGAAATATCAAAAAACAAGATGGGATATAAATTTCTAAATTGTTTTTATTATACTTCAATATAATTGAAAGAGGGAAGAATGTTATGGAAGTAAATACAATACTCAAATTAATTCAATTTTAATATATATATATATATATATATATAAGAGAATAAATTTGATGATATGTTCATTAAAATGGACTATATGATTGTCTGTACTATCAGAAGATATTTAGAAACTCATAATAACTCAATAGATGTAACAAAATTTATGTGATTTCATCTTGAATGATTTAATTAAAATATTTCAACCCTTGGATATAGAGATCCTGACAGTTGGATAAATGATCATTTCTATACTATATTAATTTATAATGAGATCGGAGTGGGATCTTCCTTAATAAAAAAATGTCCTAAATTGGAAATAAATTGAAATTAAAACATTTTTTAATTTTATGAATGATGATGAGCCTGTTAGTTCTCCTAAAGTTGAGAAAGTAAAAGGTTTTGATGAGATCCTCTCTCTGATGTTAAGGAACATCAAAAGATGAATGATAAGAATCAAGGTAAATTTCACATTAAATTTAAAAATTATTAAATAACTGGTCACTTATCATCCCATTTTCCATTAAAAATTTTAAATTAAATTGTTTATTATAATTAAAATATATTATACATGAAGAAATATGTTTCCATTAATAGAAGTCACTCTAAATAAAAATTTATTAAGAGTCTTTCGTCTAATTTAATTAGAAGAAAATTTTTATATTTAAATGAATATATTTTAAATAGTGAAGAATGTTTTAGTTGTGGGAAATGTACAATGAAACTATAAAAACCCTTCAACGGTCAACAAGTAATGATAGTATATCCTTATAGGATAACATGCTAATTTTTTCAAGTTTTATAATCATTAAACAAATCAAATCAAGTTTTGTACTATGAAAATTTAATTAATATGTTCCTCTAGGAGTTTGGAATATTGAGAACTGAAATTCCCCTTCTAAAAGGAGACATTAATAATATAAGACATATCTAGATTAAAAAATAATATAATTTCATGAAAATTTAGTAGTTGAAAATTGAGAAATCTATAAAGTGGATGATCATTACTGATATAACATAAAAATCATTCTTAGGAATTAAAATGTGGGTATGTAAAAATTAAAATTAATGAATTTAAGAGATAAATGGATTCAATAAACATTATTATAGTAATTTTTTCGCTAAAATGGTGAAATATTTATGAAATATATGAGTAAAATTTAAATTAATGATCATTTAATGAGTATCGAAAGTAACAAAAATATGCACTCTTAGTGAAAATAGGTTATACATATTGATGAAATACCTTATGGTGTAGCACCTTGGTTTTAAATTATCATTATAATTGAATATATTTATAAAATATTAACTAAATCAGCTTTGAATTCAAAAAAAAGGTAAAAATTGTTCAGATCTAGAGGGATAAAATGACTGAATAAATTTAAATGGATGTTTCAAATGATTAAATAATAGTCCTAAAATATTGTTTTTTAAAATATTCAAAATGTTTTTTAAATATTAAGTTAAATAAGAACCCATTAAGTAGTATAATTTTGTTTAAAGAAGGATATTTATGGATATTATTAGTGTTGTTGGTATTTAGTAAAATAAATTATTGTTTTTAATATGTCATGTCTCAACCTAAATAAAAAAAATTAATTAACCAATGGGAATAAAATAGTATATTAGAAAAAACAATTAGTTAAAATAGTCTTATTTGAATATCTATGTGATATAAAGTTTTGAGATTATGAAGGAAGTCTCTAGAAGTAATTATCAAGATTGACACACCTTGGATGAATTTCAAATAAATTTTACATGATCAATATAAAATATATCTATAATTCAATAATTGTTTTTAAAATTATCAATACATAAAATTAGGAAACATGTTTAAAGTTTATTTATAGGCATAAAAATCATGGAATATATAGATTTTGGTTAATGGACTCTCATCCCACATGATTGGTGATATATATAAATTGAATAATTTTAAATTATATGAAGTATGATATGTTATCATTGGAAAGTATATGTCATTGAAAATCATTAGTTTTTTAGAGGATAAATTTTTTAAGAAATACTAAAACTCTGAATTTTTTTTGATAATGAGTTAGAGTATGAATGATTAAAATTATAATAAATTGTTTATGATGCAAATGAGAATATTTTTAAAATGATTTTTTTATTAATAAATATGGAAAAAGATGGTACAGTAATATTATGTTGGTTAATAACCCATATAAATTTATTTTCTGATCAACAATAAAAATATGGGTTCCACATGTGTATGCATGTTGAGAATAACATAAGGAATATAGGACTTGGTTATCATATTTAATAGAGTATTAAAAAGTTAGTAAATGTAGAGGTAGTGTGAAATATTCCAATCCTCAAGGATGATATATTCACCGTTTGAAAATGTTACCAAAGGTTTAGATAGTCAATATGTTAGAAAATGGAGTTGAGTTTAAAATAATAAGACCATTAGAGTTGGTTACAAATGACATGTGTGGAACCATAAGTAGAAAAATAAGAAAACGCAGATAATTATTTCATCACATTCATTGATAACATAACTCAAGTGACTTGAACTAAATTTTTTCCTCACGAATATCATATATTAAGAATCTATAAATGTTTTAGTTTTCCTGATGAAAATAAAACTGTATTTTCTTTGATTAAGATATGATCTGATAATGGATTTGAATATTCCAACTAGAAAATTAAAATACCTTTAAAATATTGGCATAAATAATTTTTTTAAATAAATAGATACTATATAACAAAATTTAGTTTCTTGAAATAATAAAGTTACCCCAATTGATAAGGCTATCAAAATATTAGCTAATAATAGAGCAATAATGTATTTATTGTAAAAAGTTATCATAACAACATAAATACTTAAAAACAAATTTTTATGAAGGAAATATATATATATTAAACTATATGATATGTGGTTCAAGAATAATTCAAATATATAACACTTTATAGTGCCATGAATCCTATGAACAATCAAGAAGAAATTTGGAAGGGGTGGAAAACATGATAAAATGAAGAAGATGATGTACCGTTATCCAATAAAAAATAGAATTTCATGTTTGTTCTAAAATAATATATCTAAGAGTATTATTAATCTTGATAATGTAATAATATTCGAAAATGAATATGATCCTAGAAAAAAATCATTGGATAATGATGATGATTATGTTATAACAACTGAAATAGCTATACAATTTTAAGAATATAAATAAATCTATAATGTTGATAAAAATTATGATAATTTGAGTGACAGGGATATGAATTTGAGGACGAAAAATAGAAATAAATTACTAATAAATTATTATGATTCAAAAAAATAATTTAATATTAAAATAATTGTGTATAAACAAGGATACAAAATTTGACCACACCTTATAGTATTTTTATTTCAAATTATAATCGTTAAACTATTGATAAGTCTTTTGAGAAAAAAATATATTGATGAAATAAATCATGATCTAAGTTAGAATGAAAATTATTGGACATGAGATCTTGTTTTATGTCCTAATGAAGGAATCCATTATTGAAAATGGGTTTTTAGAAATAAGAAAAATGGAAAAGGTGATATTGTAAGGAAGGAAGTTATATTCATTTAGAAGGTGTATTTTTAAATTGTAGGAAATTATTTTGATAAAATATTTTCACTTAAATATAGATTTAATACTATCAGAATATTCCATTACAGTACTTGATAATGAATATTCAGAATATATCAAATGGATATAAAGTTTTCATCTAAAATAGTGATCTGAACAAAAAATTCTGTATAATGAAACTTGAAGTGTTTGATCTAGATGAATATGGGAAAAAAACTTATGAATATTTATGATTACTATATATGGAATGAAATAAGATTCAATATCATGTTACTTTAAGATTGATAAAAATATCAAGGGGTGTGAATTTATAAAATCAAAAGTGGATACTATCTTGATTGTGATGAGGGTCAAATAATGATCACTTATTAAGATGTTATATATTAATAATATAAATTTTAATATCAATGAATAAAAAAATAATTAATTTTACATATAAACAAATAATATATTATGTATTTCTTTGTTGAGAGGAAATTATTTTTATGATTGAAAATTACTTTAAATACATACAATAATATTTCCTCTCAAAAAAGTTATTCTAATCATTTATTGAAATTCATTGGCATGTATTAATCAAGAATAGTGTGTATAAAAACACATATTTCTACAAAGTTGAGTAAATATGATCAAGGGAGTTTTTTATTGTAAAATAATCATGAAATATTATTGGTGTTCTACTGTTTTTATCCACCTCAAGGAAATATATTATGTCTTTAGTTTCACTCTATGCTAAATATAAATCTAATCCAAAGGATTCAAATATATTATAAGAAAGGATAATTATGAGGTATATAAATAATTATTTAAATTGTGTAGTTTTTTCAAAGAACAAAGGTGAGATATATTGTTAGGGTTTTACTATTTTTTAATATACTGGTAATGTTTTTGAAAGAATATACACATTTGGAAAAGTAATATTAATTCGTTGATTATGTGTGCAATATCATTCTATTAATCAGTAATCTGATACATTGAGATCCACAAAAGATGAGTATGATTTTATCGTACAGATAGATAAAAAATATATTTGGATGAAGGATCAAGGTGATAATATACATGTTACTCTGAAGTATCCAATTATAATTGGTTGTGAAACCCAAAGTGCAATAAATTTTACCATTAATACAACAAAAAACTCATGATCAAAGAATATAGATATCAAATATATTTTTGAAAATTAGATACTAGTTGTAATAACATTAAAACTATAATTTTTTCCTTCTAATATTATGATTGATGATATTATTAAAAAAATTATACAAACTAAATCATTTAAATAGCCACGAAATCAAATGGGAGTGTAACCAAATACACAACACCATTGAGGTATGTTTCTGACATTACACCTACTATTAGTTGTGTTATCATTTCTATAAATTTGAATATATAACCTACTATAGGTGAAACCAACTTTAAAAGGAATGTATTTGGAAAAAAAATATTTTTAGTGTGGAAACATACTTGAAAATATTATTGATCAATTCCTAAAATAATGTTTTTGAGTTTATATGACATGTTTAAATGAATTATTTGAAAATTTTATGTATGTGTTAATTGATATTTTTTAACCTCTAATATAGATCATGTGTCCCTAGTTATTATTGATATAATAATCCTTTCTTTTACAAAAATGAGATAAATCCTTTCAAAAGAAACATTTGAATTATTACTAATAAGGGCATAGAATGATGTGCTCACATGTAAGCTGAAAATATCATCTGGTATTATATAAGATTTAAAAATAATAACTCTATGTATAAGATAGATAAAATGTAAAAAATAAATAATAAATTTAAATAGGTAAATTATTGATCTCATGGATGATACAAATTTATTTTTTGTTAATACATGTGAGTGATTCGAATAATTTTTAGATATCTGATGAGTTTTATGATTATTTAAAAGGTTATACAAGGTGATTTCATGAATTTATAGTTTACTATAATATATATAAAATATCATTAATTTTCTAAAAAATTGAAAATTATTACATAATAATTTCTTAATTGAAATTTGGAAAAGTGATAAGATCATATGTAATATTTTAAAGAATATTGGACATAATGAAATGGAAAATTTAAGATCATTTTAGAAACTTGTTAAGGTTTTGGAGAGTTTAACCTATGATATGTTACATATTTTTAACAATATGTAATATCTCTTAGAGAATATTTATGAATAGTCATCATAATACATTATTGTGTATAAAAACTTATCATATAATACAAATGATCATTTTGGTGATAATTATGATTAAACATGATGTTTCAAGGATTTTTAATACTAAATTCATGATAAATAAATTTAATTCTAACATTCAATAGAGTAAATAAGAATAATGTTTTCTCAAATAATATAAAATCATATGATGTGTAAGTTTAATATGAGTATTTTAAAGAATATGGAAGATCATTCAAATAATATTATATGATTATAAATGTGTTTCCAAGGGAAATGTAAAATTATTAATGTTTATCTTTTGTTGTTATTAAACAATTAATCATCATGAATATTGATATATTATATTTTGATTCAAGAAAATAATGGTATCAAGATTTGAAGAAATATTTTTCACCTTGAGATGAATTATTTCATTAAAAAACTAACATTACATGTGAGCATGAATTTATGAAAATAGTATAGACGAGTTCTATGGACGAATCATGAAAAGAAACTGTTAATAATTTTAGAAAAAAAATGAAAATATAAAAAATCCATAAATGATATTTGATAATGTTTCAATTTGAATATTTTCTCCTCAGTTTAATAATTAAGAATTGGGGTTATCTTAATATGTTGTTTGAAAATTTTGAAATATAAAGATCTTGTGCTGGATTTACATGTATGTGATCCAAAATAATCTATTGAAAATTATGCTCATAATTATTATTATTATTTAAAATATAAAAAACTAATATAGTATCCATTATAGTTTGATGTGGGAAGGATTAAATAATTTTGACAATACTAAGAAGAATATATACTAATATGGTTTCTATATAGGTATAAAATATGAAGATCATATTTATGTACTTTAATAATGAATTGTTATTATTCTTAGGATAAATGTTCTAGAGAAACTTTTATTCTTTTATATTGTATATCAAGTGGGTGGTTGTTTCAAATAGTTGGTCACGTCATTATAGTGAGTTCAAGGAAAAAATTTGTTTCTTAATTTATCATCATTATAAAATAGAAACTATATGGAATAGGATAATAACCACCAAAACCAATGATTTATTCATCCATATTATATGTGAAAACCATTAAGAAATCTATTATTCTCCATCTTTAATTTCTATATGGGATGAGTAGAGATTCAGTTGATGATCAATCATGATAAATGTCTAGTTTTGAAGAGATAAAATATTACAATGTTGGTTCTCCCTCTTAAGTGTTGGGAATCATTACTGTTATCTCCAAAAATGAATAAATTTAAATTTTATAATCTTTTAAAATTATTTATGGTCACATTTCCTCTATAATAAAATTTAGTGTTTATGCACTATAGTTTATTATAGTGCTTTTCCTTTTCTTTATTGTTCTTGATGTTATATTCTCTATCACACCCTATCTCATTAACTTTCTCTTTCCACTTTTAAATATTATTTATTTATTTACTTTATTATCTCTTATAAATTCAATCCATTGTATGTTCATGTATATCGATGTCATTTCCCTTTAATCCCTCAAGAAAAACCCTATTATATTTACAAAGGAAATTTTTCATTTCTCTTAACTTTATATCTGTGTATCATTTATTTGAATTATATTTTATTTCAAGGATTATTTTTTGGGATATTTTAATTAAAAATTTTGTATAGAATAATTTTTATTCCATAATGAAAATGATTTTATAAATATACTCATTTTTTTATTTTCATGAAATTTTAATCAAAAGATATGAAAACTCATTAATTTATTTCACCTTCATCGGTCACTCTATTTTTATGAAGATTATTTTATAAGGAAATTTTTTATATCATATTTTCTAATAATTATTCATTTTAAATTTTTCATTTATTTTAATCAATCTAGCATATATTACCTTTCTTTAAAATGAAATTTTCCGTATTTATTTAATTATTTTGTAATAAATGAGAAATTTCTTTCTTAAATTCTAAAACATTTTTATATTTTCCTATGAAAGAATCTTCATCTATGATAATATTATTTTATAATCCACTCTTTGACCATATATTATTTTATATTTCCTCTAATGTTTTCTTCATCATAAGTGGAAATTATATTAAAGTAATTATATAAATTATTACCTCTAATCCTAAATATATATATATGGATTCTGGAAGGAGAAACAACTAGATGATGAAAAATCCACCAACATATTT
This sequence comes from Viscum album, assembly GCA_963277665.1. NCBI lineage: Eukaryota > Viridiplantae > Streptophyta > Magnoliopsida > Santalales > Viscaceae > Viscum > Viscum album. Next base: position 620,867,622 of record OY728128.1, read on the forward strand.
AAAATTAATTATCTTAAACAATGTGAAAAAAAGGCATCCTTTCAACCAATACCATTAATATATGGATTCCATATACTAATTAAATCTAGTTTAAGGGTGTTCTCCTAGTTAACCTTATATTTATTTGAGTATTGAAGTATTTTGACTTTACCATATTCCATTAATTCTTTATTATTTAATAACTTATACATAATTATCTTTCATTACTGGAAACATACCATATACCAAAAAATTTAAACTATTAATATATTCCATAAAAGCATTGGTATATCCTAGTACCCATGGTTTTTAGTAAAGAGTTAGTATATATGTATACCAATAGTTCATTAAACCATGGGTATATAATTTTGACCACCAGGGATGTATAAAAATAGTTATATAACAATTGGTATAGATATACCTCCCATGAAACCACAACATACCAATCTAGTACCACACCCATAACCTATAAAAAAGAACCAGTAAAAAAATTCAAACCATGGTGAAAATTTAATATAGTACAAATATTTTATGTTTATCATTTAAACATCTTTTTATCAATACTTTTCAAACTATTTACAATACTATAACACACACACACACATATATATATTCAGAAAAATCAACTAGTTTTAGTTATTAAACATTATCCCCTCATGTCTCGTTTCTGTAAACTCCAAAATAGAGGGAATGAATATCTCCCTAATCACCATTAGCCCCATCATCATCAACATCGTCATCACAATCTTCCTCACTTTCATCCTCACAATTCTATCCCCATCGCCATCGAAATATCTAAGAACATCATCATCCTAACCACTACTAAGACCATACATGTCATCACCTAGTGTATCATATAATGAACACATCATTGATATGTATGTATCACAAACCAAAGTGGTATCTGGTTGAATTGAAGGACATAAGGATGACATAACATTTATAAATTCATCTTTAGCCTTTTGACTCCATCCATGCTCCTAAATGACTATTTTGGCCACTTCTACCCCTATATGAGCTTGTGCTACCTCTATATGAGATTTTCCAAATCATTGAAACATGAACAAAAACCTTAAGTTTGATAATATCTAGTGGGGATAATAATATTCCCTGATTGATATAATACTCTCCCATGGTAGTAATCTTCTAATAACTTGTGAAAATGATTTTTTGGCTAAAAGTCTTCATCTTCCTGGTCATCAAGGTCCTCCAAATCACACTATTCAAAAATCAAATGATTCATTTAGTTAAAAAATATATATTAATATTTGAAATCAAAAAAGTAAAACATATCATCTGTTGTTTTGTCTATTCAATTACCGCACTCCAATATTTCTTCTTTATGCTTGACCAAAACAATTTTGATTGAGTAAAAAATCATTAAATATTCAATACCAACTTATATAATAAAATTTAGTATAGAAAACCATTATTCAGTAATACATAATTTTTGAAAAATTCAATTCATTTTAATAGATATTTAATTGAAAATTAATAACCAAAATTAACTATATGAAACTAGAATCCGTCAAACTGAAATTAAGGGGGATTAGAGATAATAATATATACCTCTACTAAATTCTATGTGAAAGGGGTAGGTAATTAAATTAAATATATGGATAAGAAAAATATTTATTTTTATTTAAAATTGATGACTTGTTATAATTAACTACAAATCCATATATTTTTTTAATAAATTAGTGTTAAAAGGGGGTATATTAATTATAGTAGTATTGTAAAAAACAATAGGGGAGGATATCTTAACAAGGATTTTGGAAGTATATTGAATGTACATAAATTGTTGAATGGTTATCTATTTGGGTGATATGGTATAATAGATAATATTTTTATAACTCAAAAGTATAGGTTGGATAGGTTTTATAGAAAATAAACATCCTCCAATTCTGTTGTGTGAATGTTTTTGGAAGGATAACTATCCATACATTAATTACGAGTAATGGAATATTTTAACTAGAAGGTTTATTATTTTTTGGGAGAGATTCATTCCATGGTATGTGATTTTTAATTGATTATTATGTCATTCAAACCAATAGATTCATTATGTATTGTTTGATAATCTCATTGATATATTGATTATTGGCTAGGGATATCCTAACTAAGACATTCATTATTGGTCAGGTGATATTCTAAGTGACATATTTATTTTTTTAAAGATATCCATCCCATGTAATTATACCCCCTATGAATGAAGTTAGTGAATATAGTGGCAAGATTATGTTTCTTATGATGTTATAATTTTTATAATTTTTCTTATAAGAGGAGATAAGTTTTTTCTATAAGTAAATTTAATGTCCGTAAGTTATTGAACAATAGAAAGTTTGTTTTTTTTTTGGATTTTTGGAAGTTGATGTTAAATTTTAATGCTCCATAATATAATATTTTTTTAATGATGTTCCTAAGGATATAATGAAGATGATAATGGATGTTACAACTTATAAGACATATTATATTTTAAAACATGGGTATATTTATAATAAAGTGTATGAGTTATATTCCTTATAAAATTACTAAATAAAAAATATTAAGATATTTAGAATAAGTATAGTGTTCTTTCAGGTGTGTGCTGGCATGTTTTCTTCCAGGTGTGGTACCGTGTGATCTCCCAGGTGTGTGCTACTTGGTAGTGGGAAGGATGGGAGTGTTTTAGGATTCCATGTATTTTTAAGACATGACAATCCATAAAAGTGATGTTTATGTGAATTTATGTTTGTGTTGTTTTATATTTTGATAAATTATGATCACAATATGTGGATTTTTAATCCAAAACAAATAAAAAATGATAGATAATTAGTTAAAAGCAGGAGGGTGACACACTCCCAAGTTCTTATAACCAAATCTGAATAAGGCCGCAATATAGAAAAGGATGCGACCCTATAATTATAATAAGAGTGGTGTAACTTTAAAAACTACCCATTTGATGATTGAAAACCCACACAAAAATTGAACCATGTTCTTTAAGGTGGGTCTTGATAGTAAACCTCACTGGGAACACACCATTCAAAGATACATTGAACCTCACTCTTTAAAATGGGGATTAAAATGAGACATTACTAGGACCTATGTACTTATTATGTAGTTATTGGGTTGAATTAATGGAATGATATTTAGTACATAGTTCTGATGTTCACCAACATAAATGATATTTATATGAGTTTGAGAATGTTTTATTAATTCATTTTATCTACCTATATCTACTCTAGTTACACTTGTTTTCAAATTCTAGAATAGGTTATCTCCTCTTTTCTACCCATTCATTCGCGCACACACAGAAATCCATGAATCAAATTTGTAACCCTAAAAACATTAATATACACTATAATAAAATCATATATATATATATATATATATATATATAATTTGTATCACATTAAAATTAGGAGATTATATAGATTAATTTATATCACATAACCAATAATACCCCAATAAATGATAGTAGAGTAAGAAAATATTTTCAAGCCTATCTAACAGATCGGCAGCTCCTAGTTGGGTCGAAGAGGTTAAATAAAACCTTATTTATCCAATTTTATACCATGAGTATGATTTATCATAAGGTTTACCAAAATAAGAAATATATCTATAAAACAAAAAATCGAAATTAATGCTTTAAGAATAGATTTCATATAATATATAATGATATATTTTATATAAGAACACATAGTAAATCATTTTCAGCAAGCCCTGAAAACAAATTCAATGGATTGTAGCATAATTTTGGTGTATCCTTACTAATCAATTTATAGATAATTATTTTTTTCAAATAAACCACAAATCAGATATTGTATAACATCATATAAGGATATTAGTTTATGTAGAAGTGGGAGTAACTAAATTTAAAAAAAATACATCATCGATGATCAAATTTATCATAAACTACAATAATAAATATCATCAAAACTAGCCTTTATTTAATGAATAAGGAAAAATAATTCCATAAAACAATATCTGTTGAATTACAGTATATAATTGATCCATATCATTACTCATGGAATTAATGTGATTCATATTGTAGGTTTTTATTAGGTATTGAATAATAATATATAATAGGAATAAGAATCTTGTTCATAGTATATGATATACCCATATTTTTTCTCATATTAATGTGAACCATTTAGTTTAAGTGGGTATTATTCTCTTAAAAAGGATCATAGAGTTTTTTATCTCTACTGTGGTTTTATTACTTTTAAATTGATCAAACACTATTAGTTTATATTAAATATTATTTTAATCTATTTGGTTTGGTTTAGTCAAACTCATTTTAGGGTGGGTTTCATTGGACATGATTGGTCTAATTATGGTCAAATGAGGTTTATTTTTTCTGATTAACATCAATTATATTTGATTTTAGTGGGTATTATTTTATTAATAACATGATTTTTTATAATTCTATATACATTTTGATTCTAACTATTTACTCTTATAAACTTCTATTTAGTTAATTTCAATAAATATTAGGTTTTTTTAGTTGTGTTAGTGCCTAGTAAAACTCAGTTGGTGTTAAAAATTACATGATGTCTCTCATTCTCCTACTTTGTAGTGTACCCCAATGTGTTCATGTATTTAATAGTAACAATGTTCTTTTTTTATCTGATTAATCTTGAAAAAAACATCAATAAAATTAATAAGAATTAAATTTTCAATACAAACAATTAATGTTTAATAATACCAAGAACTAATTAATATGTTAATATAAAATCATTTATTGTCATTGTGTGGTTGGAAATTCATTTGATAATGGTAAAAACTATAACTGAGATATGAATCTACTCTTTTAACTAATATATGACTCATCCTTATATGATTTACATAATTCCCCAATTTCCACCGATCAGGAGACCTTAGCAATTTGATCGTATGAAAATTTAGATCGATGATGGAATGAACATGTTAATTCATCAAAATAAAATAATAATATAGATAAAAATTTAGTAAATTTTCTTAGAAAAATATCCTACAGTTATTTCTCTTTGATTTTATTAATTATATTACTTCATAAGTCTAGATTCACTTCATTGATATCATTTTACGTGGATAAATTTTCCATTAAACTTCTTCATTGTTTGAAAATTTTACCCATCACTTGATTTTCTACATTTTAATAAACAATTAATTATGTTGCACAGTTCCATGATTCACTATGGGTGTGGCCATATCACCTACTAGAACATCCCAATAAATAATATAATTGATAAAAATGCAACATTAACTCATAGTAAAACAAGAAAAATGATTTGATATATTTTGAAACACTTATAAAAAAACCCAACCCAGGGTGATCAATAGGATTTGATGGATTCCTGGGTTGTTCTGGATCAATAAACTCTAAAGGATTTAACTCTTAAAATTATTTCACTAGGTTTTCAATATGTGATGGAGTGTAATATTAAGGAGTAAAATCATCAGATCCAAGATGAATAAAAGTTGGATATGGAGGTAGAGTATACATGTTATTATAAAAATAAAAGGTCCGGGGATATATCATAGTATATAAAAATGGTATGTGATAAGTAGAACCTAAATAATATAATGATGGAGGAATAGGTGGGAATATCCCTGTTGGTTTATTTAGATAAGTATAAAGTGTGCTATATTGTATGTTTGATGATGGTTCTAGATGTGAATGTGTATGACAGGTACTTTGTCTAGCTCTAGTATCACCCCCACTTGTTTGGACATGTTATTGGCCCCTACTAGTAGGCTAAGGAGAGGTTAACTCTGGTTCATGAACTTCCCTAAAATATATTTGATAAATAACAAAAACATGATATTAAAATTAATGACGTAGATAAATATTACAGTTATTATACTCACTAAGGGAATCAGAGGAGGAATCCTTAGCTTGAACGGATGTTAGTTATTATCATATAGTCTCTTCCTTCAATTTTCATTAAAATCATTCACAATTTTTATAATTTATATAAATATAAATAATCATCCAATCTAAAAAACCATAAAAACTAAAATTTATATAATAACAAAAATATATCCAATATGTGATAAAGGAAATAGAAGCCCGTAGTTATATGATTTATGAAATGAAATACATACTTATTAGAAAAATTACCCATATCCAAGTATATAGAAAAATATATCAATTATCTTTCTCCATAATCCCAAATAATATTCAATAATAATCCAATAACTCAAATGGTAACATTCATCTACTAACATTAGAGTAAATTAGATCTACATACATATAGAGTGTGCATATATTGTGAAAAAGATAACATATACTATGATTAGACAAAATTCCTAATTCTTAAACATTATAATATAATACATATTATGATACATTGAAAAAAAATATTAAATTAGTATTTTAGTTTTCAATAAAAAATAAAAGCATCAAATAAGGCACTTTTATATATCTCTTTGAAGACATGAAAGTTATCCACTTTTAAAACATATATTACAATAATTTTCCTGATATTTAATAAAATATGGATATATAATATAATTAGATTTAATTTATTATGAGGAAAAGTTTCTTTTAAATAATATGTTAATTAGTATTAAGGAATATCAAGAGATGAGGATCAAATGTTCATTCGTATAGAAACATGTTTGGGATAAATGTAAATAACAATTTCAAATAAAACATCAAATTATATCCAATGAACATGATTATAAAAAATGGAAAACACTTTTAAATTTCATTTAATGTTAATATATAGTGAATATAAAATTTATAGGTATTAATAATCAACAATACCATTTTTATGAACATAAGTAACCAAAATTAATAATGAATAATTAGATTATTTTAGAATAATTTGAGGAAGTAACTACATAATAAGAGAATACCTCATAATAAAGTTTCACAATAAGGATCATGGGTAAATAAAAATAGATCTAAGGGTGAGAAAAATTAGATATATTTTAAAATATCATGTACTTTTGCTATAATTTCATGGGAGAACAATGTACACATAGATCATTTTATATGGTATCTATATATAAATGTGTTATATTTTCATGGGATCACCATGCCTATATGGTTCAATTTATATGGGAGCACCACATCGCTAAATTATTTACTCTATGGGAGTGAAATATCCTCATAAAAATAAACATAATAATTTAAATAATATTGAACCCAATTTCAAATGGATGACCAACCACGTTTCTACCCCATGTTACCACCAACGTATCCAAGTTATCTCCCATAAATTATTACATATAATCTCATGACTTATAATAACCCCTAATACATTAACTAAATAAAAAAATTACAACATTAATTAATTACATAATCAGTTGATATTTATTAATAAAATTATTGGATTTATGTAAAATTAAAAGATATCTAAATTATAAAAACATATATATCTATTATAATCATATTTATTTTGAAATACTTAAAAATAACCAGAGAGAACTTTTTTCAATGAATCTGGAAGAATTTTTCCCTAACAGGATAACAGTTATGTTTTCATATATAGATAAAAATGAATAGAATACTCGACAAAAGATTTGAATGATTTGGAACTCACTCATTTGATTTTATTTAATAAAAGGATCAAAACATCTCTAAATGATGGTAGATCCCAAAGGATAATAGGGATATGTCATTGCTCAGGTGAGGGGATATTAAGCATCATGGATGGGGTGATTGGGGGGAGGTTGAGGGTGTTAAGTGAAGAATCAATACCAATGGTTTTTCAAAAAACTATTGGTATAATATGTCATATAAAAATATATTATAAAAACGATTAGTATAGGATTATATATACTAATGGTTTATACAAACCATGGGTATAGACCGTTTCCCTGAACAAAATAGAAATATTTCTACAAAACTATTGGTACATAGGTGTGGAGATAACCTCAGTTTCAAGTAGTGTTTATTTAATGTTATTTATCTAAATAATTACTTCATTTCATTGGATGACCATTTAATTTCAATGATATAATAACAATAAAATTTTGATTATTTTAGGATTAATTTTTCATTCATGAGTCTCACATATTTATATATTTATAATTATGATGATGTGTGGGACTAGATCAATATATACCTAAAATATTTCATGTAATGATTTTCATCTAAATTGATTTGATGGTACAATAATAGTGTAGTATTTTGTATCGAAAATGTTATGAGTGGGCATGTTATGGTTATATTTATTTATAATTTTATTCATATGAATGATGCAGTTATCATTTTCCATAATGTTATTATGTCATGTTTATAATCCTTGACCTCTATTTATGATTTTATATAATTATGTATGTGCCAACATTCTATGTCATTGGGAAAGGAATTTCACAACAAATTGTGCTAACTGTCCCACACATAGTGTTTTTCCATGCATGGAATACACTAACTGGTATATAATATGGTTTCACAGTCATTATTTCATAAAAACTATAAAATAATGTATAATTATCCTATAATATTTCATTTTTTACTTCTTATGATAGCATATTCATATTTCATTAATCATTTAGTTTCTCACATGATCATCCCTCTAATTTTTTAATGATCTATTTACAATCCCTTTAGTTGTCATTATTACTATTTTACGCCCTATTAAGCACTTGAGATCAATCCATTCATATGTTTTCCGATATCTCATGGTGATAATTGATGAAAATTTATTTTTATTGGATAATAATGGGGTTTAAAAATAATTATATAACTAAAATTTATAGATTGATTATAACGACCACCATTTTTATGGGTTTCGAATTTTGGAGGAAGTTTGAACTTCTAATTTGTGGGACTAAAATTTCATGGAAAAGGGTGTCAAACATAGATAATTTTTTTTTAAGATTCTTAATGAGTTATTCTGGGACATGAATTAAGGAATGTAGGATGAACTATGGAATGAGTATTAATCGAGGGAAACCAAGAGCAGTTGGGTAAGTACCTGTTACCTCTATCTATATTGTATCCCCCACCAGATAGCTATTGGTGTAGACAGTAGCCCTGCTGACTAGAAGGAGTCACCATAGAGGTGGTGAGAACAAATCTTCTTACTAGTGTGATGGGATGAATCCCTGTATCCTAGTAAGACTTACTATTTATCTAGTGATCCAACATCAGGTGTATAAGGACCCGACCTTATTACATTCATAATCTGGAATTTAGTCAAGAAAACACTTCCTTTTACATTGAGGAACTTTTCAATGTTATAGATTTAGATAATTGGGACAATACATTCATAACATTACACATTATTATAGAGTGGATACCATAAAAACAGTTTCCATTTTTTTCAAAATATAAAACATTAAAACTTAAACATGACTCCTTAACAATTATTCAACATTTAACATGGATTCCTTCTTTTTATTAAACATCCATTAACCTGTGAAAATCGTTTAAAAACATGGGATGAGCACAAAAGCTCAGTAAGGGATGGAAAAGAATGAAATATCACATTAGTCTATGAATACTCGTAACATATGAAAGCATTTTGAAATGACATGCTTGTCACCCATATATACTTACTTTGTGTAACATGAGATTTAAAAAAGATCCAAACAAAACATGAGAACATAAATATAATCATAAAGGTATCTTGGGGAATTACTTACGTAATATTGCAACCCTCTCGGCTACCTTATAATTTGTGACCCTCACAGCTACCTTACACTTTGTGTAACCATCACAGTTACACTTGAAGTACCCATACGGACAACCTCCAAAATACACATACCAAATGTATTAGAGGGAGATATATGTCCCACCCTTCATCATAAAAAATTCCCAAGAACTATAATATAATCATATAACATTAAAATAGCATAAAAAATATTACTTTTGAATTTTGTAAAACAAAATTTTAATAGATGATTTTTAAAATCAAAACCCCTTATGTAATTCATGTAATTGAATAAAGACTTAATAGAGTAGATGGAATAGGTATATACACTGTAAATAAACATAATTGAACATAATATAAACAAAACCCCACACTCAAACAATTTTAATACAACATAAATAATAAAAGCAGTAGGTTAACCCAAAGAATGGGAATCCGGTTAAGAATTCCCTTACCTCAGGTTTGTCTTAATTTAAACGTGTTTAAAATTCTGGTATAATGGCTAAAAGAATTTTATTAGTATTTTATAGAAACATTTTCATGTTTATAAAATCTTATATTATCATTTAATAACATCATTTCACATTTTAATTGTTAGTATTTTGCTCCTTGCACTGTTTTGGGGTGAGTTCTTTACATGATTTCCATGATTGGTTCATGGTGGATATTCTTCACGATTGGAAGTGAAACTCTAGAATTGGAATGGAGTTGGATTTAAATATATCCAGTAATATAAATTATACCATTTATCATTTTGAATTCTTACATGAGGAAGATTCATAAGTTAAAACATTAATGATATTCGTTTAGATCTTTTTAGTGGTTCTTTGATAATAACGACTTCATTTTGATTTATAAATTAAATCCATGTGTAAAAAATAATTCCAAAACCATTGATGAGATATTATACATATATTATAACCTATTTCAACCATAAAAATGGTTTCATGACCAGACTTTAAGGAATTAATGAAAATTGAAATCACATCGTCCACGATGTCGGTAATTCAACGCATCACGGAAAATGTTTTTAATTCCTTGAACAAGTGGGTGAAGAGAAGAAGATTGATGATGAATTTCCCATGAACATGAGAAAATATAGAATATACAAGATTCTGGAGCTTTCATGACACTTTTTTATGAGGAGGTAAGGAAAGAAGAAGAAAAGAAAAGAATCTTGAAATAAAAGAAAACATGAGAAATTTCTCACGAAAATTCGGCAGCCTAACGACGTCTCATAAAATTTAATAAAAATATTTTGATGAGAGAAAGGGTATATCTCATCACAATTACATAATATGTATATTAAGGGAGGATATAGAATGAAATATCCCAACATAATCCAATGGAAAAAGAAGAGAATAAAATAAAATTAAATAAAAGAAAGAAAATAAAAGAGGATGTTTACCTCTTTATCTCTTCTCCTTGAGATCCTTCTTAATGGCTTCAGTTTTGGCCTTTTTGTGATACTAGAAGCTCTAGGTCATGGGGAAGAGACTTGGGAGGATTATTGGGAAGAAATTAGGCATGTATCAAGGCTTGAGAGGTGTGGGAAGAAGAGGGGAGTGAGGGTGGTATTTATAGTGGAGGAGTGGGGGTATTTTTATTATTTTAATCATTATTATAATATTTTGCCCAAGATTAGCAATAGTCTTAGTTAATGTGACCTAAAATATTAATAATAAAATGTGAGTTCGAACCAAGTGTCCTTTAATCACTTATGATGTCATAAATAGTGTATTTTACTGATAATTTGATTATACGGTATTTTATCGTATTTCACTATTAATCGAAAAAATAAGAATTTCATAAAAATCCCAAAAATTTACCCTAACCATTTTTCAACATGTAGAATTCAAAAATGAATTCCATTTTTTTTTAAATAAATTTCTAAATATTATTTATTTAATTTTTAAATAAAAGCATACTTAATTCAAAAATTAACAATTCTAATTCTATAACAACTTCTATATCACGGTGAAAATTTAACCAAGATGTTATTATCTTAAATCCTTAAGAAAATAAAATAATAATAAAATTTACTATTCATTAGGTTCATATTACTTTTAAAATTACTATTCATAAGGTTTGTTACTATTCACAAAAAATAATTTGCTTTCATCAGACTCCAAATAACTTACTAAACACAATTGTAGATGACAGTTTCTTGAAATTCAAAATATAGAATTGGAAAAATTATGTTTAAAGGATAGTTATAAATATCTACTTAAAACAAAGTTCCATGAATTTCTACTTATTTTTATAAAAACATGGGTTGTTACATTATCCTCACCTTCTAGAAATTTCATCCTCATAATTTTATTTACTTATTAAACAACTGAGGGTACTTTCCCCTCATAGAATTTTCATACTCCCATGTTTCTTCTTCAACCATGTGGTTTCTCTACAAAAACTTTACCTGTTGGATTACCTTATTCTGCAATACCTATTCCCTTTGATCAAGAATATGAACTGGTTTCTCTTTATAAGAAAGTTTCTCTTCCAGCTGAACTGCTTCTGGGCTCAAGACATGGGATGAATCTAGCACATACTTTCTCAACATCAAAACATAAAAAACATTGTGTGCCTGAAACAAAATCGAAGAAAAAGCTACGCTGTATGGTACTATTCCAACTTTCTCCAAGATTTCAAAAGGATTAATGAACCGTGGACTTTGCTTCCCTTTCTTACTGAAACACATCACACTTTTCAAAGGAGATGTTTTAAGGAAAACATGGTCACCTACCTCGAAAGAGAAGTCTTTCCTTCAGTTATCTGCATAAGTTTTCTACCTGCTTTGAGCTGTCCTCAAGTGCTACTGGATTATCCTCACTTTCTTAGCCACTTCTTCTACTAATTCTAGCCCCATCAACTTTCTTTCATTGACATCATCCCAAAACACTGGATTCCAACAATATTTCCCATACAAGGCCTCAAAAATTTCAATTTGAATACTAGAATGAAAATAATTATTATAATAAAATTCAACTAAAGAAAGATGTTGATCCCAAATTCCCCGGTAGTCCATTGAACAATGTCGAAGCATATCTTCCAAAGTATGAATCATTCTTTCTGACTACACATATGATTGAGGATGAAAAGTTCCACTGGAATTTAACTCTGTACCCAATGTCTTTTGAAGTACCTTCCAAAAGTTATAAGTGAACCTGGGATCCTGATTAGATATAATGGAAAGAGTAACTCCATGTAAACTGACAATATCCTTGATGTATAATAGAGAAAGATGATCCAAAGACATTGTATCTCGAATAGAAAGAAAATGTGTGGATTTTGTCATCCGATCAACAATAACCCAAATCACATTGTTACCTCGAGAAGTCTTTGGTAGTCCCACCACAAAGTCCATGGATACATTCTCTCATTTCCACTCTAGCATTAGAAAAGGCTAAAGTATCCCCTTTGGTAACTACCTCTCTTCATTGACCTTTTGACATGTCAAACTTCACTTGGTAAAATTAGCAATATATTTTTTCATTTCATCCCACCATTAATACTCCCGAATGTCTCTATACATCTTAGTACTTCCAGGATGAATTGAAAATGGAGAACTATGAGCTTCACACAACAAATCTTTCTTCAAATGAGAATCACTAGGCATAAAAAACCTTTTTCCAAATATTAAAACACAATCTTTATCAAGGTTAAATTCTGAAAACTTAACCATTTTAACCAATTCTACATTTTTCTGTAGCTCACGGTCTTCCCTCTGCGCTCACTTAATTCTATCTGACAATGAAGATTGAATTGAAACCTAGAAAAAAAACTGATGTATTCCCTACACCAACAAATTCAAATCCAAAATTCATCAAATCATTAATCAATGGATCATGTTCCAAACGTAACATGGTTAATGATGCATGATGTTTCCAACTCAAGGCATTCTACACTTTGTTTGCATTTCCAGGATGGTAATTGATCATACAATCATAATCCTTTATCAGTTCAATCCATCTTCTCTGCCTCATGTTTAATTCCTTCTGAGTGAATATATACTTTAGACTTTTATGTTCAGTATATATTTGACATTTGGTTCCGTTTAAATGATGCCTCTAAATTTTCAAAGAAAAAAACATAGCTTCCAATTCCAAATCATGTGTGGTATAATTTTTCTCATGAGGTTTAAGTTCTCTAAAAGCATAGGTGATTACCTGATCATTTTGCATGAAAACACACCCAAATCCCTTCAAATAAGTATCACTATAGATGAAAAAATCACTATTTTGGGAAGGAAAGGCCAAAACTAGAGAATTAACCAATCTCTACTTTAGTTCCTAAAAACAAACATTTAATTCTTCTATCCAAAAAAATTAAAACTCTTTCCACGTTTACTTAGTTATTGGGATATATAACTGAGAAAAATTCTTAACAAAACGTTGATAATAACCCGCTAATACAAGAAAACTACGAATCTCTGTAGCATTTGTGGGTCTTGGCTATTCATCAACCACTTTTTTTAGCAGGATCTATAGTTATTCCATCCTTATTTACAATGTTACCAAGAGACGAAATCTATTGCAACCAAAAATCACACTTTCTAAAATTTCCATACAGTTTATTTTCTTTTCAAGTTTGTAAAACAACCCTTAGATGTATTTCATGCTCCTCTTTATTTTTATAAAATACCATAATTTCATTAATAAATATAACCAAAAACTTATCCAAGAACCCATGAAATACTCTATTCATAAGATTCATGAATACAGCAGGTGCATTAGTTAATCCAAATGTCATAACAACAAATTCATAATGCCCATATTTAGTATGAAAGGTTGTTTTCGAGATTTCATCCTCCTTCACCTTTAGCTAATGGTATCTAGATCTCAAGTCAATCTTGGAAAAGTACTGAGCTCCCTGGAGATGATAAAAAAAATCATCTATATGTGGAAAATGGTACTTGTTTTTAATAGTGATGTTATTCAAATAATTATAATCAATGCAAAGTCTCATGGAACCATCATTCTTTTTGACAAAAAAAACAGGGGCTCCCCATGGTGAAGTGTATGGACAAATGAATCATTTGTCAAGAAAATCCTGCAACTGATTTTTAATTCAAGAAGTTATATTTGAGCCATATGATATGGGGGTTTTGAAATTATCTTAGCATTAGGAACCAAGTCAATTGTGAATTCGACTTCTCGATCAGGTTTGACACCGGGTAACTCATCAGGAAAACATCAATGTATTCATTTACCACTAGAACATCATTAATTTGAATAGTTCCCTTGTTTTCAATAATATGAGCAAGATAACTTTCATTTCCATATTTCAATAGTTTCACAGCTTCCGGATATGTTATCAGTTGTATGGGTTCTTTCTTGTATATAAATAGAAACACTTTCTGAAAACCATTTTCTTTAGCTCTATAGTCAATCTTTTCATAATAAATATAAATCCAATCCATTCCCAGAATAACATCAAACATGAATAAGGGTAAAATAACAATTTTTTCAGGTAAAGTCCTTCCACATACCACAATAGAAAAATTCTTATAATTCCTCATTGCAATAATATTTCCCCCTAGTGTTTTAACAACAAGTTCATGTCAAATTTTTTGAGGTGATATTTCCAATTTACCAGAAAATTTATCAGAGATGAAGGATTGTGTAGACCCTATATCAAACAAAACTTTAGAAAATTTTGAGTGAACAAACAAAGTGCCTGATACAACTTCAATAGATGGCCTGAAATTTGCTGACGTTGTCGCAAAGGATCTCACTACAACTTTCTACTTGTTTTCTGGCTTCTTTGCATCATTCAGATCTCTCTTTGGGCAGGAATTTTCATAATGACCCATTTCACCACATTTAAAACACTTTACAGTCTTCTTATCATGATTTTTATTAGGATCATTTTCATTGCAATCTCGAACCATATGTCCAAATTTACCACATTTAAAACACTTCCTAGTTTTTCTAAGAGATTACCCAAGGTGGTTCTTGCCACACTTTTCACAAACTAGAAATTGGATTTTCTTAGCATCATATTTTTTGGTTGATTATTACCCATCGCTTTCCATCTAGACCTCTTCTTATCCTTATTTCCAAAATGAACATGATCATCAGTAAAATCCATCTCTACCCTCTCATAAAATCAGATAAGTTTTCTCATAACATTTGAATTCATGGGAGGCCAACGCCCTTTGATACCTTGCCTTTAGTCCTGAGTAAAAGTGGTTGATTTTGCTATCAATATCCAAAAAATGATTTGGAGAATACCTCGCTAGTTGAGTGAAGTTCAATTCATACATGACCACTAAATCTTCCTCCTTCTATTTCAATTCAAGTAATTGCTTCTCTATCCTAAGTCACCACACCTTAGGAAAATATTATTCAAGGAAAAGACTTTTAAATTCATCCCAATCTAAGGCATCAAAATCCTCTCTACCCTAGATATTTCATACCATTTACCACTACTGATCAGATTCCCCTTCAAAATGATAAATGGAAAGACTTACCTTTTGATTTTCTGAACATCCCATAACAACGAATATCTTTTCAAGGGCTTTGATCCATCCTTCAGCTGCTACTGGACCAGAAGATCCATTGAAAGCAGGAGGGTGTTGTCTCATAAAAATTTCCACTACTATCATGTTCTGTTGTGGTAACTATATTTGTTATCTTGTATGGATTCCACCACCATTTATTTCTTACGTTAGCTGAGTCATTACTTTCACAAAACATCTCGGTTCCAATCTCTACCATTCTGGGTTGTAGACCCGGAACGATTTCATTCTGTCGGTGCCTCTACTTTTCAGAATCCCTTTTCCTTCTACAGAAAATCATTCTAAAAAATATATCTTAGATGAAGCAACAAGGTAATATTTAAATACTATAACATTTCAAATTAAACATAGAGTGAAAATCATTTATGGTATTATATTAACATCACTCTAACCCTTAAATTTGTCTAAACCACCCTCTGATACCAACTATAAGGTCCCAACCTTATTACATACATAATCTTTCATTTAGTCAAGAAAAAAATTCCTTTTACATTGAGGATCTTTTCAATTTTAGATATATATAGAATTGGGACAATATATTCATAACATTACAAATTAATACAGAGTGGATACTATAAAAATAGTTTCCATTCTTTTATAAATATAAAACATTAAAACATAAACATGACTCCTTGATAATTATTCAACATTTAACATGTCTTAATTATTTGTCTTACACAGACATTAACCTATGAAAATCATTTAAAAACATGGGATGGGCACAAAATCTCAGTAAGGGATGGAAAATAAGGAAAGATCACATTAGTCCATGAATACTCATAACGTATGAAAGCGTTTTCAAAAGACATGCTTGTCACCCATATATACTTAATTTTTGTAAGATGAGATTTACACAAGATCGAAAAAAACATGAGAACATAAATATAATAAAAATGGTATCTTGGGTCATTAATTACATAATCTTGTTACCCTCTCGGCTAGCTTATAATTTGTAACCCTCACGGCTACCTTACAATTTGTGTAAACAATGCAGTAACACTTGGAGTAACCATACATCCAACCTCGAACATACACATACCCAATGAATTGGAGGGAGATATAGGTCCCAACCTTCATCATAAACAATTCCCAATAACTAGAACATAATCATACAACAATAATAATATCATAAAAAATATTTATTTTGAATTTTGTAAAACAGAATTTTATTGGAGGATTTTTAAAAGAAAAACCCCTTACCTAATTCATGTAATTGAATAAAGACTTAATAGAGTGGGTGGAATATGTATATACACTGTAAATAAACATAATTCAACATAATATCAACAAAACCCAACACTATAACAATTTTAATACAACATAAATAATAAAAGTAGTAGGTTAACCCAAAGAATGTAAATCAGGTTAAGAATTCCCTTACCTCGGGTTTGTCTTACTTCAAACTTGTTTAGAATTATTGTATAATGGTTAAAATAGTTTTATTATTATTTTATAGAAACATTTTCATGTTTATAACATATTATATTATCATTTCATAACATCATTTCACCCTTTAATTATTAGTATTTTTCTCCTTGCACTGTTTTTTGGGTGAGTTCTTTACATTATTTCCATGATTGGTTCATGGTGGATGTTCTTGTCAATTGGAAGTGAAAATCCAGAATTGGAATGGAGTAGTATTTACATATATCTAGTAACATAAATTATACCATTTATTATTTTGAATTCTTACATTAGGATTATTCATAAGTTAAAACATTAATGATGTTTGTTTAGATCTTTTCACTAGTTCTTTGAAAATGACAACCTCATCTTGTTTTATAAATTAAAACCTTGTGTAAAAAATAATTATAGAACCATTGATGAGACATAATACATATATTATAACCTAGTTCAACCATAAAAATGGTTTCATGACTATACTTGAAGGAATTAATGAAAATTGAAATCATATCGCCCACGATGTCGGTAATTCGACACATCACGAACAATGTTTTTAATTCCTTGAACAAGTGGGGGAAGAGAAGAATAATGATAATGAATTTCCCATGAACAAGATAAAATCAAGAATATACAAGATTTTGGATCTTTAATTCCTCTTGGTTAAGAGGATGCAAGGAAAGAATAATAAAATAAAGGAATCTTGAAATAAAAGAAAACTTGATAAATTTATCAGGAAAATTCGGCAGCCTAACGACGTCTCGTAAAATTTCATAAAAATTAGTTTTATGAGAGAAAGGGGATATATAATAACTATTACATAATATGGAAATTAAGGGGGGATATGGAATAAAATATACCAACATAATCCAAAGGAAAAAATGAATATAATAACATAAAATGAAAGAAAAGAATGAAAATAAAAGAGGATGTTTACCTCTTGATCTCTTCTCCTTGAGATCCTTCTTAAGGGCTTTGGTTTTAGCATTTTGGTGACACCAGAAGATCTAGGACTTGGGGAAGATCCTTGGGAGGAGTATTGGGTAGAACATAGGCATGGCTCAAGGCTTGAGAGGTGTGGGAAGAAAAGGGGAGTGCGGGTGGTATTTATAGTGGAGGAGAGGGGGTATTTTTCATTATTTTAATCATTATAATAATTTTTTCCCAAGATTATGAATAGACCTAGTTAATGTGACCAAAAATAGTAATAATGGCATGTGAGTTTGAATCAAGTGTCTTTTCATCACTTATGATGTCATAAATAGTGTATTTTACTGATAATTTGATTATACGGTATTTTATCATATTTCATTATTCATCGAAAAAATAAGAATTTCAGAAAAATCCCAAAAAATTAAACTAAATTTTTTTAGACATTTAGAATTGACAAATGAAGTCCATTTTTTGAAAATAAATTTCTAAATATTATTAATTTAATTTTTAAATAAAAGAATACTTAATTAAAAAATTAACAATTCTAATTCTATAACAACTTCTATATCATGATGAAAAATTAAACAAGACGTTATTATCTTAAATCTTTGAGAAAATAAAATAATAAAAAAATTTACTATTCATTAGGGTCATATTACTATTCATAAGGGTATGTTACTATTCACAAAAAAATGCATGTCGGTTTTATCAGACTCCAAATAACTTACTGAACACAATTGTAGATGAATGTTTCTTGATATTCGAAACATAGAAGTGGAAAAATTATGTTTAAAGGCTAGTTATAAATATATACTTAAAACAAAGTTCCATGCATTTCTATTTATGTTTATAAAAACTTGGGGTGTTATAAGGTGGCTGATGAGGAACATTTTGTAGAGTTTTATTAATACCCTTTTTTTCCTTTTAACCATTGATGCCCACTTGTTTTTATCATCCTTGTTCAGATTATTGAGGAACATTTTTTCATAAAAACTTAATCACCACCTTCAATGAGACCCATATGATTCATGGTGGATCTTGATGAAAAATTATTGCAAATCTGGGTGAGATCTATCATTCTAAAAAAATATTTACCTCATTTTTTCTTATATGGTGGTGGATAGATGTTTCATTCATCATGTGTAATTATATTTGTAATTTTTATCTTTTTTGATTATTTTATGTTTCAATTATTTTGGATCCTATTCTCCCAAATCATCTTGATCATCATTTGATCTTTGGACATATTTTGATTATAGAATAAAATGAAATTTCCATTAGATCTTGATGGAATTGTCTAAGAACAATTGGGATTTGGATCGGCATGACTAATGAATTTATTGAAATGAGGATAATTTTCTATTGAGAGTAATTTTCATGAAACAATTTTCCTTGGTGATTTATTCATTACTTTTTTGGTAAAATTGAGATTAATTATCTAGAGTATCATAGAATTGATTTGGGTAATTTTCTTGTCTTAGAATCAAGAGTGTGTCTTTAGTGGCCAAACACTGTTGGATGAAATAAAAGATAAGGTATATCACATGGTTGATTTAATCAAAAGGATCCAACCTAATTATATTAAATTAAAATATTTTTTAGCTCAATATTTATTATTTCTTGAAATAATTTTAGAAATGTGAGGTACATACTCCATGGGTGGAAGATTTTCTTCTATCTTGATGGTGACACACGATAAATCCTTTAGCAAGTATGCCTTTCACCCTTGGTTGAATGTTCCTTATCATAATTTAATTTATTATATTTTACTTTCAATTAATTAATTTGGAATAGATTTCCATGGGTAAAACATCATGGTAATATATAGAGATCGATTAGACTTGGGTGAAATAGAAAAAGAAGTTTGAAATTTCATGGATAGATGTTAACTCAATTTAAGGTTGGTGATTCCATATACTCTACTCGGTTCTATTATTCATGGTTTATTTTTAATTCGATATGAGGTTCGCCACCTTGGGTGATCGATGATTAAATTCATGATCAGTTATGAATAACATGTAATTATTAATTAATTAATTATCCTTAAGTACTAATTAATTAAAAGAATAATTTAACGTGTAAGAAAAAATTGAAAAGGTCCATGAAGGATCATTGTCCACTAGCTTGATGATAGCCACCAATAGTCAAGGATTGATCACTATTTAATACTAAAAATAGAATAGAATCATTTGGTTTCATAGTTTTGTAGATTGTGTTTGATGATTGATCACATGTGTTTAACTATGTATCCCACGTGACCATGTGGGATACTTTATTACATGTGTATGCATGTATAGATCATGTGTCCAATTTGGATTCTTGATTGAATGTGTGTTCTTGTGTAGCCTGTGAAACCCATTATATGCATATATCGCCCATGATACCTATGCTTTATGTTTTCTCTCACATGGATGTTGATGGTTATGACTCTCAATTAGAGTGATGTCATATTGATCTATCATCTTATATATTTTTATTGTATATTTTGTTCCACTATCTATATAGTTGAGCATGTAGGTGCTGCAATAAGGATAAAACTGTGAGTTGGATGTGTCAGACATTGGTTGGAATACACATGAGTTATCCCTTAGAGTGGGATGTTTACAGAATTTTCTTGATAATCCCATTAAGGGGGTATTTTTTAGGATGTTTGGTTACTATTCATCTAGGGTGGCTGTGAAGTAGGTATGGTCATGGTTTGTGGTGGATTAGTAAGAACATGACCACTCGATATATGGGTATTGTTACTTACATGTTCTTTGGTGATTATATGGGATTATTATGTAGTTTATGAATTAAGTTTTCACTTTATACTATACTTATCACATGTACATACAATATATTTACTAGTTATGTATTGGATCACATTGTTGGTGAGCTACTAATTTTTACTCAAACCCTACTTAGCATCCATGGTACTTGGGCGGTCAAGAAGCCATCACATGTTATAGTTATAGGTTGTGGAAAGGCTCATGTTTTGATCATCAAGTGGGATATATTTCGATGAATATAAAGATAAGGATGTGGTGAATCTTGGATTTTAAGATCTTGTTGTACTTTTATTCTTTTCTAATTTATGTATCTCATGATACTAATGGGAAATCAGTGTCCTTGTTTTCAATCATTACTATTGTGTCTATTGTTTTATAATTCATTCACTACGAATTATATATTATTAGTATCTAGTTAGTATATTTTTTATTACCTAGTAGGATTTTTATCTATAATTGTGGACTTTTATAGAGGATAAAATCTCCCTAAAACTTCACTTTAGACCCTCATAGCTAGTTATAAACCTCTACTGTATTGGGGGATCTTGATGTTATGTGGTACCCTATCTCAGACCCAATGATTCGGGTCATTATGATACAAAATTCTATTATAAAACCTAGTTTTTTACCAATTTTTGGGTGTTTGTAGTCGAAAAACAAATTAATTTTCAAGATCACTTGTTGAAATTTGGTCTGCTGCATTGTGAACACCTTTATCAAGGGAAATCCTGGTTACCAGGGAATGAGATTTTTGTTATTGGTTTTCACTATCATGGTTATACGATTTTACCTCATGTAATGCATATAGATTTTTTGGTTCATGATTTCATATGGATTTGACTCTTCAACATATTAGAATGATTCAACACATATATAATATCGATCTTCTAGGTTTTAGATGATATATATGTTTCTTGTGTGTGATTTTGTTGAGGACAGAGGACTCAACTACATAGTGTTAAAAAATTGTACTATATTTTTATATATGGGTTCTTGGATACATTATATTTTGTTGAGATAATATGTGTATAATTTTGATAAATGTTAATGTGAAAATATAATATGTTTCAACTGGGTGACAATAATAATAGTGATGATGATGATGATGATGATAGTAGTGATGATATATTCATTCATTTCATAGATGGTCCAGTGTGTCTTATACGGTCATTTTCAGGAAATAATTGACTTAGTAAGAAACCTTGTGTGAGTAGGAATTAGATAAGTCTAGTAAATTGGGGTTCTAACTATATCATATATGTATTAATCCATTTAGCACCCAGTAGTATTCTTTTTAACTAAACCATGAATCTGTATCCTTGACAGGGTTAGTCTAACTAAGAATTCATCTTAGTGAGTCTATTGATATGTGTATATATGATGTTATGTGAGCTAGGAATCTTATGGAATCATTATTTGGGTTATTTATAAGACCATAGGTATTTTGAAATGTGAATTTATTTTTTAGTGATTCATTTTATCATACTATATGGAGGTAACTAGACTGAGGATACTCCCAGTGAAGAAATAGTCCAAGTTAATTCCATTAATGAAAATTTATTTTGTATGTGATTAACCTTTGGAAGTTTTAAAGAATTTTATTCTAAGTTTTATTGAAACGCTGGAGTATGGAGTACCTTTAGTTCTAATACACATGATAAAATGTTGGATTTTGAGTACTTGAATGAGTGTGGTATCGATGGTTGGAATTGAAGTTATCAAGACAATTAGTTCAAAATAAAACTCTTATTTTATGTTGATTTAATGAACCAAAGTGTTTGGAACAAAGATAGTTTGAGTGTGGGTGTAAGATCAATGAATTGAACTAACAACATTTTTGAGGGTGGTGGTTAGGGAATATTGGTGGGAATGGGGCTCTAATTTAATAGAGGATCACAAAGAGTGATCAAGTTTTGTGGTGTTGGAACCTTGAGAAGTGTGTGAAACTAAAGAGTCATATGATTCAAACAATTATGACCTCTAATTGGTTGGGAAATCACTTTAATTTATTTAATGAGTTGTATTATCATGACTTTCTTAGAAAGAATTCATGTGTGAGAATTCATATCTATGGTTATGTGTGAGATTAGTAGAACTGGGGAAAGTAAGGTGGTGAGAAACCCATGGAGGTTGTTTATTGTTTTGAGGATGAACATAAGGGAGGTGTTGATGATAGGTCACTGATTATTTTGATTCAGGGTCACCCTTGGAGTTAGCAACTATTCCACTGGAATGATTCTCACAAATTATGGTAGATTTGAGGTTTTTTTAGTGTGGATATATCTTTACAGAAAGAGATGATATTAGAAATAGACTGGGGTAATGTTATAGAGTCAACTAAGGTTGTCTTCTATGTGGAAACCATGGTTTTGTGTAAGTAATATAGTAAGAACAACTGAATATACTGAATCCATAATCAAATGAAATTCAGGGAATACTATATCCATGGAAATAAATGAAAACCTAGATAACAACAATCATTGATATCTTAATAATGGAATGAATAATTTTAGACATCAAAACATATCATCTAGGCCTTCTTCATTGACACATATCATGTTATGAGGATATTTATACACTAAAATCCAACCTATTTTTTTGTCATCAGACCCTTCAATGCATCAAGGGATATATAATTTTAGGCATCAGTCATCACCTAATTATATCCAATTCATTCACCATAAGATTCAATAAGAGCATTCATAAAAATTCCATCAAGAACCTCCTACTGAATAAAACATGGTCATTCATATAATGAGAAATAAATACATAAAATAATTCCTCATTCAATATAATAATTTGTATTTCTATGAGATAATCCCTTAATTAACATGTAAGTCATGAAGTGTCATCAAAGTAACAATTAGTATCCATATAAAAGAAATATACGGGTGATGGTACCTTCAATGAGATGGGTTATCAATTGAAGATAGAAATTAGTTTAAATAGTTTTTATTCGAATGAGAGCATGAAAATGGTAGGAAAAATCATTTAAAATTGTTTATTAAGAGTGTGTGAATATTCAAAAGCACATCCCTAAGGATTGTATTATTAGTTGTGCATTATTAGTCCCACTATATGTAAATCATGGTGATGATTGATTCCATTTGAAACCAACCCTTTTACGTGTGATTACACCTTTGTTCATCTATTCTACAATCATATCCACTTGCTAGAATCCATAAAGGGATGTTTTTTCTAAGAAATATCTTGCACTTTTACCATACCTAAACATAACATCATTTTTCCACCATGGAAAGGGTGAATAATTTATTTACAAAATATGAGAGAGGGGTAAAAATATATAATTTTAAATACCCTAAATTTCATGGGTAATATATAAAAATTCCTCCAGGGTAATGTATGAACCACATAAAAGAAAATAGGTTATGATTATAACATGAGCTATAATTAATGAATGTTGAGATTAAAAACCACACTTATCTATTTCATAGCAATTCAATAAACAAATATTCAAATATAGGGCCTAAAAATGATCTTAAAAACCATTTATAATGTTATTTCAGGATATTACATCTCAAATATGTAGTATATTCACTAAATAAAGTAAATTATGTTCAAAATAAAAAAAATATGTCTCCAAGAGAGGAATTTGATATGGAAAACACTTACCTCTTATCTTGACTTCCATGATCACATGTTAAAATAATTTATAATAAATACATCTATATTAATCACATAATTAATAACATTAATCATAAATACTTTCATTCATAATCTTTATAAATAGTCATTCTGAACATTAATTCTTCTCATTTTCCAAATCGATGTTTTTTGTTTTGATAATTTGCATTTGTTTTATAATATTAGTGTTTTTATTCATTCTTATTCCAATGTACATCATTAATGGGTCATTAAATTTTTTATTAGGGATTATTAATAGTAATTTAATATTTTTAAAATTTATTTAATGAGTGTGTTAGACCTCATCATTGAAGATGAAGTTGCTCATAATCATGTTTTAGTTATTTTTGATGAATGAAGGGTGTCTCCATAATTGATGAATTAGATATTGATAAAGAATCTCCAAGAAAAAAATATTAAAAAATTTATATCATATTATAAAAGTAAATTATTTTTCATTATAATTAATGATATAAATACATATTATAGTTCAAGTGGTTAAATAGACCCAAACAAAATCATACCATGATTTAATAAATGATTATGAGATGTTTTTCTTTAATAACATTATAAAATAATAAAATTATCTTATTTAGGGTTTTTATTTTGAAATATTAAAAATTTATAGAATTATAATAAGGTTTAATGGAAATGAAAATATTACACTATTTAAATAAAAGAATACATTCTTAGAACGCTTATTTTAAGAGATTAAGATAATGAGGATAATTTTTTATCATATCATTCAAATTATCTCAAATATTCCATAGAAAAATATTAATTATATCATAAAAATATTATTTATAATTTAATACCATCATTATATGTAACATTATAATGTGGTGGAGGAAAAAGATACTCATTACGCCATATAGACGGTAGTCTACTCAATGTAGAAAAAATAATTTTTTTAATGGATAGAACATATAAATAAATATTGACAATATCCATAATATAATAAAATTATATTATATAAATTATAATTATACAATTACAATATTTTGGATATAATAAATTTAATAAAATATAATTTATTAGAAAACTTAGTACATAATTATACTCCCATTGGGTACAAAAATATTTTCATATAAGTCACCATGTAAATTAATTATTTATGCCAATTAATAGTGTATGGGATCCTTATAAAGAATGGATAGGTTATAATTAGGTAAAAATGGAAAATTTCAACAAGGAATTCGAATTATATGTGAGTCTTGAAGTGGTGAAGATCATAAAATTTTATAAGTGAATTAAATGGTAGATTTAGAAATACACATTGAATTTCAATAATCTTATTTCAATATTAAATTCACATGTTATTAAAAATGGGAAAATAAGAAAATGGGGAGAGTTTTTATTTTGTCAGACATCAAAGTTTTATTTGGAATCATTTTTGTACATGTTTTTTCCTTTCCCCATTATTAAAAGACCATTTACCATTTTTTACTTTTTACCTAGATAACTCATTTTTAACCTTAGTAAATAAGTAAAATGAACAAAACTGAAATTGAACTAATTAAAAAAAGTATAATTTATAATTTAAAATTTATAAACCATTTTATTAAATAAAATTTATAAAGTTTTGAAAATTCAATTTTAAAGAATAAACATTGAAAAGCATATAACTATTTTTAGAGAAATAATATTTTTAATAATTAAATTTATTTATAAGATATAATTATCTTGGAAAATGATTATAGTTATATAAATTGATTTTTTTAAAAAAATTATAAAGTATATGAGGATTAAAATGTAATCCAGAACCTAATAACCATTGAAATATACTTGATTCAAATAAAATATCAAAAACAACTTTTATATTAAAGTAACATTATAATAAGTAACATTAATTTTTTTCATATGTTTTCTAAGTTAAATGAATATTTTAAAATGAATAAATTTATTTCTAAAATTATTAATTTATTTCATAAAATGTTTCATAAGTTTTTTGAATATTCTTATATAATGATAAATTCATACAAATTACATGTTTCGTGGAAACTGTAATTTTCCACTAAAATTGACCTTTTCAGAAAAAGATCAATAATTCATACTAAGATAATTTTGAAATTATTAGTTCAAAAATGAAATTAGTTTGATCAGTAAGGAATTATAAATTTAATATTGTAAATAATTTCACAAATATAGGCTATCGAAATATTTCATTTTATGATATTTAAGGATATGGAGTTTACAAGCTACATTAGAGTCTCGTGTTTTTCAGTGCCTACGAAGAAACCAAAAAGTTCAATAATATGGAAATACATGGGATGTTATCATAAATAATATATAATTTATCTTTAGGGAAAGTGTCCAAAATTGGTTATTTATTACATGTTATGATGTCAAGGTCACTGGGAATGTAACTAATATTGTCGAAACTAGATTTTTTTATCCTTATTTATCTCAAATTTTTGTATTAACCTCTTCAAGTAAATGTATCCATCGAATAAGGTGTATTTTATCATTGGTATTCATAAACAAATTAATGGTAATAGGTTTATAAAAAATCCAATACATTATACCCAATGATATATATGCTAAATTTGTCCAAAGGTAACCCTATGTGTAGAAATTATTTTTTCAATTTTGGTGCAGTTTGTTTGTAATAGGTTTTGTGTGTGTGATGAATATAAATTTAAATTAGAATTATGATCTAACCACTATCAAAGTATAACCCCAATGACATAGTTGTAGGAATAAAAAAATCCAAGGGTAGATCCCATCATGGTGGTTAAAATATTGTTGGTGTAGGGTAATACATTTTTAGTCAATAAAATTCAATTTTAAAATTTTCAGTAAAAATAATTTTCACATATTTTAGAAATAGTTAAGATAAAGGGAGTATAATTTTACAAAAAATATTTAATAAATCATTGTTAAAAACCAACATGTATCAAAACTAAATGCACATTCTGAATATAATTAGGCTACTATAAGGAATAAATAACATAAATTTTTAACTTATCAAGTTGAATACCCTCCCAAAAAACCACACCATCAAAAAAATTCCTCGTCACCTTATAAAATTATACTTTTCAAAATTTAAAAATATATTGTTTGTAATTCATCAATAAATAATTAAATGGATACTAAAATAAAATTTATAAAAATTGGAACCATGAATAGTTAATCATCTATAAATACTTCCATGAATTGCTATAGGTAATCTGAGAAAATTATAACCATTCAATTTTGTAAATCACTCAAAGTATTACATAGGATGAATTTATATATATTTGATAACATCATGTATATTGGTCAATGTACATCTCATTGATTTTTTTACACCCTTTAAAAATGTCAAGAAATTATATTTTTTGGATTTTGAGGGAGGTTACTGGTAATAATGATAGGTAATTGGTCGAAACAATCAAGGAATTAATATTTTATGTCACTTTTAAGTGGTTTAAATTCAATAGAATATGGGTGTATAATATAATTAAATTATCCTTTGTGAAGAATATCATGTACACTATCTATATGCTCAATATTTCTCTCCCCAGTGGGAAATTCAATATTAATGGTATTTGAAAATCATTTATTATTTCAAAACACTATTTTATGTAAAAAAATAATAAAAATACTTATATTAATGAAAATTTTCATCCCCAATATATCAATTTATTGATGAATCCTCCCCAAAAATATCAAATAAATAGGAAAAATGGTGGAGGGGTCTGAAGAAGAATTTAGAATGTGGTAATATATAGAAATAACATCAATATTGATAATAAAGAAACTTTAGTGGGGATGTGTTTCATTGTATCTTCAAAATTGAAATTCAAAATATCATCTCCACATTCAATGGATAGTATTCTAATATTGACATTGATTACTATTTTCCAACTTTAGAATTATTTTATCAAGAATTCAAAGTACATTCCATTTTATTTAATCATCCTTCATTTAATGTACATATAATTAAATTGGGAACACTAATTAATTTAATTTCTCCAACTCATCTTCTAGATTACTAATTGGGTGTTTCATACTTTGATTTTATAATTTAACTATGATTATTTTGGTATTTTATTATCTAACCTAAAAAATGTAGAAAATTTAGTGTGGTATCACACTAATTTAATCACCATGATTAATCATAATATCATATAAATAAAAAACTCTTATATTGAATGTAATTTATAAGGATCATGTATGCTTGAAATTTATCAGTAATAGTAGTTCAATTAGTGTGCAGGCATTTCTCCATGTGCATACTCTCTTATCCAGTCAAATCTAGTGACAAGGGTTACAAAGTAAATTAAAAATATTTTTATATTGAAGAATTCAATTAACTATATAAATAAGAAGTATTTTATATTTAAAATATTTAAATATATAATGAATTTTTTTTATCATGTTCAGTTTTAGTAGATTTTGTAGTGGGTCTGATTATTTGGGGAAATGGAATTTGGACATTTGAATTAATAGGGGGAATTATGGACCACTTTTTTACCCATTTAATTTGTTAATTTTCACATGAATCTTTTCAATATTGAGAAGGAGATATTTCAAGAGTGGGGCATACCTTATTTGAATTGATAACTTGTTGAGAAGGTGGTGGTTCATAACCTTTCATCTTTATCTCACCAGGGATCTTGTCCAATTTTACCACTTGAGTATGAAAGACTTCAATGGATGATTTGGTGGTTTTTTGGAATTGGAGTTTTGGAATGATTTTTTATTCAAATTATCTTCATGACTTGTTTCCTGATTTGGAGGTTGTAGGGGTTCATTTTTAGGTGTTTGAGGATGAGGATTATTACCTTAACCATAGTTGTTAAAACGCTGATTAGGGATTCTTGAGTTTCCTTCATATCCGTATTATTGGTGTCTATAACACCCAAGGTTAGGGTTATCCTATTGATATATTTATCAAAATTGGGTTTCTAATGAAATAGAAACCTTATAATGACTACTATATAAGTCACAAATGAATCTAAACATTAGGGTAATTGATTATAGAAATGATTATTATCAATACAAATACCACAATATAAAGTAATAGATGGAGATTGGGAATTTCCATAAACAAGGGCCATTTTTCAAAAACTAGTATACAGTTCAATAAATTTAGTGTCAACCTCTTGTTAAATTGAATAAATGTTTACCGGATGAACACTTTTAGTGGGTGATATCACTCATTTGCCAAATTGTTGTGCATTTCTATCCATGTTAGTTATCTAATCCCATGTGGTAGTAGTGGTTTTTTTTAAAATTTCACCACCAGCTATAGCATCTATCACTACTTGATCCATGGGGGAAAAGTTCCTCATAAAAGTATTATATTAGTAATTGGTATTTAATTTGGTGTTTAGGTAAACTAGTTTAGAATATTTAAATCTCTCCTAGTATTCATGCAGTTATTTTTCTTATGTTTTCTAAATTTTTCATATTTCTTTCCTAAGCATTATTATATAATAGGTTGAGAATAAATTATCCAGGAAGAGTTTTTAAATTTTAGACCAACCTTTTTGTAATGGTAGGTAGGAAATATAACAAATCTTTGGCTCCACCATTATGTAAGAAATGGAATTTTCTAAGTTTAATGATACCCTTAGAGATACACTATAGTTCATGATTGAGTACACAAATTTTAACTTATTTATGTTTTTTGGGGTCCTCTCCACAATGCCTATGAAATTTAGGGAGGAGATGTATAAGACCATACATAAGTTTATTTTTGGTATCAACATGTAGATATTTGATGTACACAAGTTAGTACTCTATAGTAAGTGTGCTAATTTATTTTATGGTCCTATTTTTCTTATGATTATCTTAATTTATTGACCAGGATAACTTTTAGTTTCATTTTGAACTTATTGAGGTTATATTCCATTGATTTCTTCACTTTGGATTTATTTCTCCACACTAAAATATCATTTTTTGTGTGAGATATTTTTTTAGATCACATATTATTTTAAGTAGTATACTTTCAGATCACCTAGTCATGAAATGAATAAATAAAACCCAAAATAAACATTATTATTTTAAAACCCTACAATTATATATGATGAAAAATAAAAATAAAACCCATAAAAAACAACAAAAATTAAAAATAAAATAAGTAAAATATGAAAAATGAACAAAATTCACAAAAATGAATGACCAAAATGATATAATTTGATAATAATATGGAAAGAATCACAAAGTGTTTCTTATTTATAAGGTATTTTAAAAGTTTTATACCTTATTTTAGCTTGATTAAAACAAGTTAGATCAAGTTTGTATACCCAAACCTAGTCAAATGATTATCATTATCCAAATAATAACTAATGAAGTAAGTAGTAGATAAATTTAAAGGTAATAAACACAAAATAAACTGAACATTGTTTCCTTGATAATGGATAAAAAATTATCTCATTATCAAACACACCGAAATTGAATTTACATTTTACTAGTTTTTATAATATAGTGTAATCCATGTCATTTATTAAGGTTGTAATCGATTAATTAAATTGATTTTGTTGCTTCTAGAGAAATTTAAAAAGCATGAAGAAGGTGTGGGACTTTTATTTTTTAAAAAATTGAAAATATTTTAAAAAATATGAGAAAGTTGTTTGACAATTTGTGTTCAACCTAGGTTATATTTCCCCTGATGATGAAATTTCATTTCTCTAAATGAAAACTGGACATTTCATTTATTTATTGATTTAAAACTACTAAAAATAGTATGATATGTGAGTTATTACTAGGTTAACACCTAATATTTGATCAATAAATTATATTTATTACCATTGAATTATCAAATTCATTAAAATCATTTTCAATGTATGATATAAACTCAATCAATGAATCACATCAATAAGATGAAGTAATTTTAATATTTGGTTATTTTTTAAACGTTATTTAATTAAAATAAAATGAATTTCCATGAAATCGTGATTATTTATTTTATCAACTGATGAAACAAAAAAACTCTCAATATAGAAAATATAGAGAGAGTTAACCAATATATTAAATCATTACATGATTAAGTTTATGCATAGTTTCATGATAATTAATGTTCCCTTGATATATGTGTTGGAATACAAGAAAAAAAATATAAACAATAGATGAAATTAAATTAAAAAGATATAAAATTTTGAAATTCATTTACTATCCATTGACTAAAAATCTATAGTTGAGGATTACATCAAAGATAATACCCTTGACTGGTCACTAAGGGGTTTAAAAGTACACGAGAAGAAATAAAAAAAATTAACAAAGGGATCTATATAACTCTACCAGATTCTACCTACGCACATTCTAACATTTCAAATGATCCATGGAGTTATTTCTATAAGAAAATTTTCAAGTTGGAACCATTAAAAATAAAATGTCTCTAGGTGTATTTCGGTTGTCCATGATAGATTTCTATACCCCATTTATTTTAATGGTTTACAAACTTATACATGGAAGTTTGAATTCAACTTTTAGGGATATATTAACCTTTTAATTATACTTATACAAACATTTTAATCATACCAATTAGAGCTACATATCCCATGTTGTGGCCGGAACACTGTAGGTGGGTCCAATCCATCTCACCCAAATTTTCTTCACACAATGGACCCCCATTGGTTCTCGTGTTCTTAGATACATCATTTTTTCTAGTCGGATAAATTGAATCCCAATGAATATAGAATCTAAGAAAAAAATTCAAATTTTATGTTTAGTTTATTGTATTGAATGTTATGATATAAACAAAAAAATTCTTAAAATTGGGTCACTATATGAAAAGATCCAATTTTTTTATTTGGTCTTATAACCTCTTAAATAACCAAATCTATTAATTTACAAACTAAAGGTATGATGAGATAGATGAAAAAAATATGAAAAAGGGTTACTCATATATCTTAAAAATAAATTGGAAATACTTTAGATAAGAATAGAGGCTTTTATATGGATTAATTATCATCATTTTCATAGGAGATGTTTGGTCACCAATAATGATTTATTTATTGATTTCATACATGATTATTTACATTAATTTTACTATTAATGTTTATTCATTAAACTCTGTATTAGTTTCTTCTTCATATTCTTCATCATCACCATATTATCTTCAAGATATTCTTTACTCCTCATCACCCTCCACTAGATCTTACTCATTTTTTTGTTAAAAAAGTTCTTATTTTCTCTAACAATGACATCTTTAATTTTAGAAATATTTCCTATGTGTTTTTTAAACATTTTTACCCCTTTATGGTAGATGAGTATCCAATAAAAATCCACCGTCTCTATGTGATTCATAATTCATGTGATTCTTCCTCATATTATGAAAAACCACTTAATTATAAATATTTTAAGGTACTTCAATGTTTTATTTTCCCCATAGCACTTTATTTATATAGTTATTTATTCCCCCCATACCATATATGGCACAAATTGTGATATAGACAAATGTTTAGATTGATGTTTTATAAAACATCTATGGAGAGTAATTCTCAATTTACATTGGTCGGACCATATTATGGATAATCTAGTTCCCCATACATTTTAAACCATTTTATAGCGTAGTATTATGGAAGATACATTATACAATATCCAATGATTCTTGACATAATTCACCACTTGGAAATTTTTAAAATTCAAGAAATTATTGGATTAAAATTTTATAATTCAGTTTAAGAATCTTCCCCTCCAATATCTGATAAAATGTTATACAATATAACACTTCAAACTCTTGGTTCATATCCATAACTAGTTCACCCTAATATAAATATCAATTAATCTCCTATAATACCTCTTTCTATCAAAGGAACATATTGATATCGATCTGAAAAAAACATGAACTATGTCATTAAAACATGAAGAATTATTATATTATGTCTAATAAAACTTTTTAATAATCATTCCCTTTAATAAAACGTCACATGTGTGAGTTAAATCATTTATAAATTTAGGTAAATCATGATATACTCTATATTTCACTAACTCTTCCAATGGTTTTTTCATATATACACGAATTCTATCCCACAACTTATTTTCATCCACCCAAGATAAAAATGAAATGCCTATTTTACAAATGATTAGGTATAGATTCCACTTTATAAACTTATCTTAAATGAAAATTGCATCATAATTTACCCTTATAGTAAATTTATTCTTGGTGAAATTTATTACATGTCACAATTCACACAATTATATAATGCTGTTAAAATTGTTTCGATAACATTATACTACTAAAATAATTGTGTGCTGCATTTTTTCCTCTAATAATGGTTTTTGGAAAACAAATTATATATGAGAATTTAATATTTAAAATCATATAAAACCTTATTTATCATACTTTATTCTCAATACAAAATTCTGGTTTCTCATCATATTATATAAGAATATACAATAGTGAACCCACACTCCAGCTAGATCTTTTATACAAAAATAATTCTCCACTATATACACATTTGTATCCATTTTATTTTTTATCCAGATCCACTTTTTCAGATAATTTGGTAGATATTATGCTCATTATAATTATGGATACAATATAACAACATTATCTTAAAAAGTATTAAATTTATTTTAGTGTTTTAAACCTACTTGGTGATGAATCAATTATAGGTAATTTTAATATTGAGTCTCCTTGTCATAATTCTCTACATTGTTAATGAGTAATAAGTGGTAGTAAATCTCTATCCCTCACATAAAAAATAATAGTTATAAAAAACATATAAGTATTTATTTTTTCTCATCTTCCTCTATTAATATAATTTCTAAGTGTATGTATTATCTATGAAACACAAATATTTTGTATTCTTAATAATTCCACAATAATAAAATATAATTTATAGTGTATTTTTTATGAATTCAATAATATTCTGATATACATTGGGGCCTTCTGAGTGACAACCAAACAGGTTTTCTTATGTAGTGTAGGTTTAGGTGTCTTAAAATAAACCATGTCCATATTTTATTTGAAATAAATCCTTAAAGTTATTTTTCATTAATTATTGAACAATTTTTTAACCTATAAATAATATCTTGAATCTCCATGTTCCTCCTTCACTTTCTTCACTACACAGACAATCCAACTTCTGAATGTTATAATTGGAGACAATTATATGTCTATATTTTCAACCATTAATCATACACCAATGATTTATCCTTTAGGTTCCCTGATCTATTTACCTAAATATTTACTATTCAAGTAAAACTATCCATGATCCAGGCATGATATTTAATTTTGATTTTTAAATCGACCACTTCCTACATGTTTCTTATATTCTCATATTTAAGCATTTAAATATTACTCTTAAAATTACTTTTTCCCTATTCTTTATAAAATATAATGAATTAAAAATTATATAATACTCTATTATTATTCTTTTTTTTGCCCCTCCTGACATCTAACTCACTGAGATACACCTTTAACTCCACATTGTGGTCCACTCCTCCCTCAACTTCAAAATTACCACCATAACTACTATCTTTAATTATTTTATTTTTTATGAGAACCATAAGAACATCTTCATTGAGAATATTTATATCCTAAATTTCATCCACTTTAATGTCATCATAGAAAAACTTTTCTTTTTAAAGTAATCAATTCGTCATAAATAATTTTGGATGTGAGTTTCTCTTGCCTTTCACTTCTTAAGATAATCTCTTCATGAGTACATCATCATCCTTATTACCTTGTAACTTATTTGTACACTTTGTAGAAAGATACACATCCATCCCAAACTAATAATATGTGAGATTAATTTTCCCCATCCAATTTCATTTCCATTTTTTAGATTTTTGGAAAGTATTGACATTTCTTTTTTAATATCTTTTTATTTTAGTTCATTCTCAACTGAGATCATCATAATTTCCATAAACACTACTTTATCCACCTTTTCAATTATATCATCATCATTAATACTTATAATTTTTTCAATTATATTTCTATGAAGACATAAAAATATAACATTCTTGGGATCCTTGTAATTGACCATGAAAACCATCAGATTGAATCAAGGCTGTGGCCATCATAGAATATGCACAATAATTTTTATATCATGGATGATTTCTTTTATTCTTTTCATTTCCTCCACAATAAAATATAAATGATCATAAAAATATAAATGTATTCATATATGGGAATCCTTAATCTCTCATACATTTTATATATAACCTATAATTCCTATTCACATATAATAAATCTTCCTCCATAGATGTTGAGAAATTTTTTCCTTATAGTGTGTGAGGATGTACATGATACCAAGTTTATGTAGTTTGGGTGGGATAGAATTCCCCTTAATCTTTCATCACTTTGGAATCGATATATATCTTTTTATTATCTGTTTCTGATATTTCATTACAAAAAATGATGATTATAATCTGATATGTAATATCTAGAAACACATATTTTCCCAATGATAAAAAGTAGTGTTTCATCTGATTCAACCAAACTTAAAAGTAGAATACATTATATATTAGGAATCCATTATGATTAAAAATCAATTCCATATCTTCTAAGGATATATAAATCCTTATGAAATTTCACTATGATATAACATGTTATTCCCAGAAATGATCGATACCTTAGGATGTGAGGGGAATCCGGATATTCTGATCTCAAATGACAATTACAAATGATCATGTTTCATGGTAAAGAAAATAAATATTATCTCCCTCATGATTAAATTATTAAAGAAAATAAATATTAAAATAGCAGAAAAAATATATTACTTGGATCACCTACACAGGTAAAAATCCAAGGATCAGATACATAGTTTTTTTCAATGTGCTAAAATTCAAAGACTACACTAATTGCTAGTTATAATTTCAGGGTGTCCTCACTAACCCTATGGGTTTTAAACCCTCAATTAATTTT
Organism: Viscum album; assembly: GCA_963277665.1. Lineage (NCBI taxonomy): Eukaryota > Viridiplantae > Streptophyta > Magnoliopsida > Santalales > Viscaceae > Viscum > Viscum album. The sequence continues at coordinate 620,904,249 of OY728128.1, forward strand.
GGGATCACACTATACTCCTCATATATAAATAACACACTACTCCTCTTCGTGACTCATTGATCATGAACGAATCAATGATGATATTTATACCAATATTGGTGTATAAATTTAATACTATTTTATCAACTTGATGAATATAAATAAATATATTTCATGAAGAACTCATAGTTCTCTTTTTTTTGGAAAAATTATGGAATTACATACCTATTTATATAGAATAAATCACTGATCCTCTTTATACTTTTATATACGTAGATATCGCTATAATAATAATAGATTGTTTTTCTTCCCATTTAGAATGATATTCTTGTTGTTCTGATTATGATGGTAAATGTATCTATTAATATTCTATAAATATAAGTTAAAAATAATAAATTCATGTATCATGATATCTCTAAAAATATTAAAATTTTGAAATAATGTTATCCACTTAAACAGAACACTCAATGATATATATGACTTCATCATATGGATTTTTAATTATTAGTTAAACATTAACCCCATAAAACACTACCTTTTGATCTCTAAATACCATGAAAATCATGGTATTTACTTATTTTAAATCGTTAAATCCAAAATAATCCATGTAATAAAAAACATTACAGCATAAAATAAATGGTATCTAGATAAAATTTCCATCACCATGCCATTAAAAATGGATTGATACTAATTTTTATAAAAGACTACAATAGCTTATAAGAAAAATAATATACACCATAAAAAATTATATTATAACTTATTATTTTGAAAAATATATGTGAAACCACTACTTCTAGTTTTACACCCGTTTTTAGACGAACTGATTCTTGTAGAAATTTCAATAAGAGACCACAGTCATTACAATTCTTGTTTCAAGTCTTAGTATGTTGTTTTTTTCACAATGATCATCACCATATGAATTTTTTAATCTTATTAGGGATTTCGAAAAATAAACTAACATGTACCATAACTTAACATCTAGTGGATTTTCCATTTTCAAAACAAATGATTGTACTGTATGGATTCTTCTAGAAAACTACTATTTTAACCATATCATGGTCACCTCCACAACATTTTTATATTTTCACCACAATGTAAATAATGTCTTCATTACAATCATCTACCGACCTACTTCCATGATTACTGTAATTATTTCATCAATCTATGTATTTAATTTTCATTAATTTTAAATGTTTTTTGTGGGTTTCAAAAAATATTTTTTCAACAATCACAACCAAAATATGAAACTTTGTATTTTTTCTAACATAAATACTCAATTTTTTCTTATGTTAAATTTTGGAAAAGTGGGTTTTCAACTTATAAATGAATTAAATTAAAAATTATAATGGTTTATGTGTTGAACTATATGGTTTTGATCTTGGGGTCCATTATTAATTTTTTAGGTGATGTAGATTCCTTGTTTGTGATTCATGTGAATTATAAATAATGATATAATTAAAATTTATGCTCATATTGTTTTGATGATATTTTGGATTGATGTGATTTTAAGATATATTTGATAGATAAATTACATCAATTATCACTCTAATAACATGAATGGGGATTATTTCCATTAGCTATAAGGCATTATAGGTTTCAAAAATTATATTGGTAATATTACATCAAGGACAATAGAATATTTATATTTGAAATGATAAGTAATATAAAAATAAATTTTTTTTATACTATGTTACCCTCTTAATGAAATGTTTTCCATGGGATATTTTATACCATGTACCTATGTTTTTTATATGAAAATAAATGTCATACATATTTTTAATAAATTTTTTATGTAGAATATACTAAGTATATTTGTGTTATAGTAAGATCATAATATATTGAATTGTAAGCACACTACTTTACATTATATGTTTGGGGTTATTTGGTGTTATATATTTGATTTTTTACTATTACCCTTTATCTACTTCTCATGTAACACCATAATATTTTTTAAATATATTTTTTAATTAATTTAATATTTTAAATATTCTAAATTTCACATGACACTAAATATAGCTTATGTTATATGAAAGAACCATGTTATTATTCCTTTTACACAAAATCATGTCGAGCTTATTCAACATGCAACACTATATTTGGCTTGTGTTTCACACAATTATGAGTTCCTTTTATAGTTTACACAACACGTGATACCTAGTTTTTTCAAACAACATTGTACTATTGATAATATTATTAAAATATTATTATATTTACCACCTAGCCATTGGAAAGGAAGTAACAAATAAGATTAACTAAATTGTGAAAATATGATTTAAACATGTATATAAAATTAATCCTTTAGTTTTCAATTAGTTAAAATGAAATTAAGATCTTTTTATGTGATAATTATTCCTCCATGTAAAAACACCATTTTATCTCAATTAATTAAACAAAAACATTTGGATGAAAGTTTTAAATAAAATTTATATATTATATATTCAATCAATATTTTTTACACTCACTTCAATGCTGAATTTTATTATTATTCAAGAAAAAACCCATAACAACATGGGTAGTTCATATAAAACAAGTCTGAGGTGGCCTAAAATAATAAATACTAAGCTGGTCACCCCTAATCTGGTTCACCAATTCCAGATCCATTTTAAGGGAACTGGAAAAACAAAAGATGTTGGTACCTTAATCAACCACCACCATGGACCCCAAATAATCAACTACTTTTTTACCTTTACATAATTTATGAATAATCTATATGTTGTTATTGTCGATATTGTCTATACTCTTCCTAATAATATAAGCAATCGACCATGGAAGCGAAATCTTACCATTCATCGAGTCCTGAAAGATCTTGGAGTCAGTTTCAATTTGACTAAGAGATAAATTTTTCTGAGCACACAACATAATACTCATATGAATATCCTTGGAAACTACCTGGATAGAACTAACCCTCCCATAAAATATATAAAACGCAATCATAATGTTGCACTACCTTCTCATACTACACCACCACATCTAATGCTTCCCCCAACGCATAAACCATAAAAGTTAAGATTCAACCCATGTTAGGAGGTAACAAATGCACTCAGTTTCCTATTATCACATGACCTTAAGAATATAATAAATATTCATGTTACTTCATGTTCCTCAAGGAAGAATTATCACTCAAAATATTTTAGCACTAAACCAAGTCAATTATAAGAAATCTTGTCTTCAAGATAACAGACCAATCTATGGCATGAATACTCTCAAAACAAGATTTTTTTCTTGCTTTCCAAATACACCAAAACCCTACACTAAGAATCAATATTTTTTATACTCATCTAATGTAATTTATAGTTATAAGATAATAATATATCATACTTTATTAATATAAAGATGTATTTTTCTAAAAGGTAATTTTACCACCTTTTAATGGTGCACCTATTTTAAATATTATTTTTTAAAATATTATTATTTTTATTTTAAAAATTAACTTCATTTTTTAAATATAAATTTCAAAATTTACATTGGGTGAATTTCTTGTATTTTTCTGGGATGTTTTATTTTTTAATGAATAGTGAATAACAATGATTTTTAATTGAAAACTATTATAACATCTAATTTATTTATAAAGTTAAGTAATATTTTAAATTGGTTTTAAAGAATATATATATATTTTACATTAATTAATCAAATTTAGGTAATTTTAATCAATTTCACATTGAAATTGGGTATAAAAAACCAATTCAAATTTTGGAACATTTTCAATTTAAAAACTCATTGTTTCATTCCCTCTGTGGGGTTATTTTTAAATTAATTTCTTTCACTTTTATGGTTTTAATTGGAAAAAATGGATTCAATTTTTAGAATTAGAATAATCTATAATCTATAAAATTTTCAACTAAGTTTTTGACCAAAAATATTAATGAAATTAATTAAAAATATTTACAATGATTAAGGTAAAAAGTAGTTTACTTTATGGTAAAACTTTAACGTGAGGGTCCAAATACCCTATAAATAAGTAGAAAATAAATTTTATGGAAATATTTACACCATATCCTACCTTTTAACATAAATGGTCAATTATTGTTGGCACTTTATGTAATGGAGGTCTCTCAACAGTGTTTACCTTTTTATATTTAAAATAATTCAACTCCTCCTTCGCTATAAAAAGCCAATCACCCCCCTCACTTATTAAAACCTATCATGGACTTTTTATTGTATGAAAACTGAAAAAATAATCTCTAAAAATCCCTCCAATAATCCTATAATCCTAAATTTTTTATTAAATCCAACCAAGGAACCTCTTTGTTGCAAACCAAAAGGAGTTACCAGAAAAAATATAATGTTCTTCAAAATGTATTCTTGTTTTATTGCACTTTCCACCCATTAATTTATTATTATAAAATGATTATATAATAACATAAATTTCTTAAATATACTAAAATTTTGTTATTATAAGGTTTTTACACAACTTATACACACTTCAATTAAATGGGAAACAAACATACCGTTAGTGTGTACGGTGGACTACCGCCTCACAAAATGATGTTATTTGTTTCTCCTTTTCCACCTATCGTCGTTAGGAATTATGATCAGGATACTATTATTATATAATATTTATAATATTTATGATTTATTTATACTTCTTTAATTATTATATAAAACATTCCTTCATGTTTTACATTTTTTTTAATATGATAACTTCGTTTGTAGACTAGTGGATTACCGCCTCCTCAAAGCAATGTGAATCTTTCAAAAATTACATGGAATGTATTAAAGATGATTTTAGTATATTTACATGATATATATGAAATAATAATTATAATTTAATGATAATATATTAATATATATGTACAAATATTTCATTTCCTTTTTTTCTTTCAATATAACAGTACAACAGAAACAGTGTTCATGCTTACGTACGACCTACCATCTCCATAAATAGCGTATTCAATTTAATATTTATATTATTATAAATATTTATATAATTAATATATATTATATATAAATCATTTTTTAGATTATTGATGTAATTAAATAATTATCGAAGTAATAGGATCAATAATAACATGTCAAAACATATATGAAAAATAAATTGGATTTACCCAAAATGTAACATTAACATGAAATTTTTAATAAATGGGTAATATATGGTCATAGTTAAATAATATATGGTAATATATAAAAATATGGTTATGTATTATATTTATAATAAACTTATAATTATTATAAATGAGGTTTTAATGTGTATAAAGAAAGTTAAGACTTAAAGTAAGGGTTTTCAAGTCTCACTTTTATTTTTTGCGAGACTTATGCCTTAATTACCACTCATTTTTTTGTGGTGTACATACTTCACATTAATTTATTATATGATTATTATAATTAAATTTATGGTTATTTACATATCCATTTGATCATATTTATTTCATTGGATTTATGGTTAAATATTTACTAAATTGGTAATGTAATTTTGTCTCAATTCTCCTTCTTTAAGATACATGCCATGTTATAAACCTGTATTTTTCTATGTGGTGTATATTCTAAACATTTTCAATTTATTTCATGAAAATAAATATTTTAATGATATTTTAAGATTCATTTAATGTTATTCATTCATGGGGATTATGATTCAAAGTTACTGAAGTGGTAATAGATTATTTCTATAATCTCATTGTTTATCACGATTGTTTATAATTATGTTCACATTGACCAAAATTTATGATCCATCTATAAAAAACTCTAATTTATTTTTTTATCACCAATTTATTCATGATATATTCAAGTAATGGTATAATTTTTCCACTATCTTTTACTTAAAATAATTAATAAACTATTTTTAATGAATTTATCTTTCTCTTTGGTTAGAAATATATATTCATTAAAAACAATGTATTATATAAATGTTTCTTAAGAATGTTATAGTAATATCTTATGGTATCTAAAATAAATTTTTACCCATGTTTTAACTTTTAAAAAATGGTTTTTAAAAATTAATTTTCTTGTTATTTTCTGATTGAGGAACTTCTCTAAGCTTGTTACGATGAAAAAGGATTGTTTAGCATGTACTCATTTATCCATCATCATGAATTTCATTTCCTTGAATCATACATTGAATGTTTACAACATTATATTTATTTTGAAATTTTTTTATAATATTTTATAAATTCAATATTTAACTGTGGTTTTAAAAGAATTTTTTTTTCAAAAAAAAATATTTTCAAGAATTGTTTAAAATGATTTTCAATACTTACATTATATGATTTATGGGTTATTTTCAAAGAAAAAAGTTTCCAAATTTTTTTTCTGATTTAAAAAGTATTTTTCCAATTAGAAAGTATATTTTTATAAAAAATTGTCTAAATGATTTTTAAATATTAATTCATTAATTTTCAAAGTGGTTTCAAATAAAGGTTATTTTTAAAATGTTATATGAGTTAAAAATTATTCATAAAGAAAGGATATTTTCCTTAAGAAATGACCAAAGGGATATTTCAAAATCCTTCCCCATCTAGGATGACATACTTTGATATATTTTATGATTTATTGGGAATATTATCTATGTAAACCATTCTTATTATTTCTCTAAATGGTTTATGTTTAAGATGTAAAGTTATTTATGAAACTCTTTCCTCTTCCATGGGTTATAACTTGATAAAATGTTTATGTATCCTTCTTCATTCTTAGGTCACTCAATGATGAATTGATTATGAAACCTATCTCTTTTCATTTAGTTATAACATGAGGAAATTTTTATGATACACATTTCATTTAATTTCATATGTTATGATATGATTAAGGGTTATGATATTTTGGCACCCATATATATGATTTCATTATGTGACCAATGAGAGTTAAATATCCCTCCAATGAATTGGGTAAGGATTTGTATCTCAAGAGATAAATATGGGAAATGAGTTTACAAGCTTCATCAACAATTGTAAACAGGTGAGTCATGATCCACAATGGTAAATATGTCTGTCCTAATACAAAATATGAAATAGGTGTATCCTAATCTAAAATGGGAAACAGGTGTATCCTGACACACAATTGGAAATGCGTGTGTCCTGATACACAATAGAAAACATGTGTTTCCTGCTTCATAATGGGAGCTAGGTGTGTCCATATACACAATGGGAAATAGGTGTGTCCTGATACACTATGGTAAACACATTTTCCCTGGTCCACTATATTGTTGATCGTGGTAGTGAACATTTAAAACTAAAATGGTTTTATATTTTTATGATGGTTCCACAATTATATGACATGAAATTATAGTTCAAGATATATTTATGATGATTTATCATCCTTATGATTAATGTATTATGAACTTGAAAAATTTATTCCATGACTCATTTATATGATCCTTGATATGTAGGGTATGATATTCAAATGTTATTCTTGTGTTCTACTACCATTATAATCATGTTATAAATATGTATCTCTTTTACATGCCCTTAATGGGCATTTGAACTCACCCTTTATTATGTTTCCTTTCTCCAAGTTCTAAAAAATTATTTTAAGTAGGAGTAATAAAGTGGAATTTATTTATGGGATATTTTGAATATCTATAAACAAATTATAATAGTTTATTCCATGTTTCCAAATATATTAAACTATTATGGTCCTTAGACATTTAATTTTTTAATGTGATGAATTTTCATCTAAAATGATGTAATTCCCATGTATGTTAATCCTAGGTTATTATACCTCATGTTTACTTGTTGATTTAAAGCCTCATGATGCATGTAAGAGAATGAGACCTATGGTAATGGTTAATTCTTAAATATATATATATTTTTAAAAAATATTTTCTCAATTATTAAAATTTTATTTCTTAGAACATAAAAATAATTAAGAAAATTTTAGTATTTATTATCCCTAAAAAGGTGTTGAAAGAGGTTCCCTTGGGATGATATATAAAATATTTTCTATTATAGTATCGTAAATAAAAAAAAATTGATTTTGAAAGAAATTATTACTAATAATGGAATAATAATATATTTTATTATCTAAAACCATATTTGTAAGTTGCATTACAATTTGAAAATGGACTTCTACACTATAAGGAATTCCTGTATGAATAAATTTTGAAATCAATGGATTTATCCCTCATGAAAAAATATAATTTTTGTATTTTTATAATAAAATACCCATGTATGAATCTATTATAAGCATAGTCATAAATAATTATTGCATGTGTAGTGCATACTGATCTAGCCAGGATACCAATGATCACCTTTTTATTCACTATCACTTTACTAAATCCCTTTGTATCATTGTTGATACCCTTTTCAAGTTCAATACATTAAATTTAACTAGATTCACATCCCTTTATTACTACTACAGAAAATAGTTTTTTTGTATAAATAAGGGAAAATATCTAGAATGTGGTGGATAAAATTATACATATTATTTGGTGGAAAAAGAATGCTAATAGATTAGAAGCTCATACCATTGATCTCAGAATGATTATTAGATGTATTCTTTCATTTATTAAGTCATCAAACAAAATTAATATTGTCTTGGATAGAAATATTATCCAGTATTTATCTATCTAAAATATATTGGGTTTTATAGAGTGGAATAATACAAACAATGTTTATATTCCAATCATTTGGTTATCACCCCTTAAAGGTTATATCAAGATAAAAATGGAAAGATATTTAAATAGAAACCCAAGACTATATTGATGTAGTCAAATCTTTATATAATTAAAAGGTATATATCTTTCATGTTTCATTAAATATTATAGAATGGTTATTTCTTATAAATCTAAAATAAAAGGATTCATCCTGGAAATTCAAATTGTGAGATTCAAAAAATTGAGAAAACTCTGGATTAAGCTAGATTCAAATGTTTTGTTATAGTTTATCTTAAAAAAGATATTTTTACCTTTAAAAATAATTGAAAGAAAGTGGTAGGACTATATAAATTATTATTTTGTTGTTGATTTTTGTATTTATCATATCTATAGAGAAGGTAACATACTCACTGAAACGTTAAAAAACATAGGAGGTAGATCAGGGAAATTTAACTTGCATCTGTATATGACCAAGTGGATTGAGGAGTTATTATTCCTAGAAATTTTTGTAACTCTGTCATTATATTTTTGTTAAATTTTTTTATTAAATATATTATCAATATAGGGAGGTCTGTTTTTATAAATAAAATAGATAAAAATTGAATATGTGAAGAATAATTTTCTTATAACTTAATAATCCTTTGAATTTTAAACTACAAAATGAATGTACCTATAATTGAAATGATTCTCATATATGCATAAATAAATGATATGTTTTTTATTAATAATAATTAAAATAATAATAACTATTTACATGTGGAAATATAAAATTTAGTCCATTCTAGTAGTGTTGGACATCATAATGATATGTGGTTTATTAATATGTCACACAATTAAATCAATGATTATTTTACTAGGGTTTTGATTATAATAAAAGATCTTTTTAATTTTAACAATTTGAAATGATTTTTTTACAAATTATTTATTTTAAATAAAAAAACTTTTTAAAAATTTATAAACACACTAAATGTAAAATTGATGTGTATTGTTTTCAGATTGTCAAAAATTAGTCTAAAGTGATTTTTTTAGAGTTTAATGTAAATATAAACTTCTGTTATTTTTCTTCTATGTAACATGTGTTTTAAAATAAAACACCACATTTATATTCAAAACATGTATTTTTATATATTTAAAAAAACATGTATCAAAATAAAATTTGATTTATTACAACATATCTTAAAGAATAAAGTATCATTTTTTAATAGTTTAATGATTGTTTAAAAATTTTAAATCTGTTTTAACTGTGAGACGAACATATCTAACATAAAATTATCTTATAAATACAAATTATTAATTTTTTATTTAGAACACACTCTATGTCATAATTTTGTTTGGTTTATTATTATATTTATGAAATAAATCAATGATATTTTTCCTATGATATATGATAATAAGAGAATGTTTTCCTACTTTTAATCATGTGAAATATGTTTAAACATCATATAAGACTTCAAATGAAAATTATTACATTTGGCTGTTTTAAGCACACTATTTATCAGAATGACATCTAGGATTTTCCTAATGAAGTAAAATAATTCAATGATCATTTTCATGGAGATTCATAATAGTAAAAGATATTTTTCTCATATTTGACCTTGTGATATAATTATTTAATTTAAATATTTATTTTCAATGTGTAAAATCATTTTTAATATTTTTAGAAACACTTCTTATCAGAATGATGTGAATTTTATTTTTTTCTTTTCATAAATAAATCAATGAATATTTAACAGAATTTTTGTCATTATCCAATATCATTATCTTGTATTTGACCTTTTAACCTCTAATTATGAATTTTTAATATTAATATAAAATATAAAACACACAAATTGGTCCATTTTTTCGATAATTTTTTTGAAATTATATGAAGTTCATTTTTATATGTAATAATTGAATACATTATTGTTATATTCTAATTTCATGGAAAAGTGATCATGTTTTATTTTCTTGATCATTTTTTGTAAAAAGCAATTAAAAAATGTCTCTTTAAATTCAAAATATATTAGACCATTTGGATGAACCTATATGTTAAAATTAGTTACATTTTATTCCAAAAATTTATCACATCCCTCTTCCCCATACTACTAGACAATGATTGAACTGTCTATTACCATATCACCTCATGCATGAATCTTTATAATCAAGATTTTTTGCACTATAAATGTAATGGTATGTGTCCTCCTACTACATTACTTTGTTAATATTTGCTGTTAAAGGTTCTCGGAGGAGGTTCCATGAGTTTTTTCATGATATAGGGGTGTACCAAAGCTACTGTAGGAGTTATACATTGTGTAACTTTATTTCAAGATGTGAAAGTTAATTTCATAAATTCTCTAAGGCTATTTCATGACATAAAATGTTTTAGGGTATGAAAATAAAATAAATTGAAAAACAATGTGATTTTTATTTGAAGTCTCCCATAAGGAATTACATGGCGTGATAGGGTATTACATGTCATGTAATACACTACTACTGTAACTTTTAAGTGTTTTTTAGCCTCCTAAGATGTCAAACCCTATGGCTGCTGTGACCCTTCCTCGACCACAGGTAACCTAGTTACACCTCTCTATAATTTTTAGGATTATTACACTAAATATTGATTCTTATCTTCCCTCATTTGATCGAATGTGATCTATCTTATATCTAAGTTGTGTTCCTCTTCCATTCTTGAGTTTCTTTTGATTTGGTCTCTTTCCCCTCCTGTTTATTCTTACCATGTGATGGAGGATGGTCTCCAATGGTTCTAAATGAGATAACCTTTGGTTTTTGTTAGTGCGGTGGTGCCGCAGAATCCTAGGATGGATACAAATCTTATGGTATAGGTGATCAGAGATTTGTTACATGTACCATTCTTATGCGAGGATCATTGACAACCTTTCAAGGTAGTGTTTCCTCCTTTTATATTCATTTCTGAATAATGTGGGAGGGATCTAATTTTGTTCACCTATGGGTCATTATTATGTTGGACTGATCAAAGATAAGAATCAATTAAATTAAATTGAAAGGGTAGGTGGATTTGATTTTAATTCCTTTATGGTTTTTAAATTATGATTTTGATATTGTGAATTATTCATGCTTGACGCCCCACTGAAAATCATGGTCATTAGAGGGGCCTTTTTTGCACTAAATGGGTTTCATGTTGTTTGGATTCAGTTGAACACTCAATTAATCATGAAAATCTGGCTAATGAATGGATCCCTATATTTGGTTGTTTGGTAGAACCCTTAAATAATTAAGTAGAATTGGATAATTGTCTCATTTTCTAAATCTGAAAATGTGTTACATCGTGGTTTGTGATTTGATGTGTGGAATGGTTGTGGCAGCATGCGTGGGACTGATGTAATATAAAGTGGCTATGTTTTGATGTTTGGTTTTTCTTTAGTCTGGGATTTAGTATGTCTATGAGCATGGTTGTGTGTTTTGGGTTGGCCTGGGTGGTGTTATGGATGAACTTGTAGATGATACATCAACCGAGATATGTAATTGAATCCCAGGATGAGATATAGATTGATTATTAAATAAATTAGAAGTTTTATGTAGTGGGGTTTAGATAATGGTTTTATAGTAATGTGTTATCAATTGGGGTTGTGATTTGGGGGTTGGTTTTGTTTGTACGTGGCATGAGATGGATGAGTTTGAAGGATGATCGTAGTGATTGGTATGGGAAATTCATTTGGAGTTTCTCCATGAGTGACATGCATGAATCTTCACCATTTATCTAAGAGATCGATATATGATATACCATGAATGGGTATTAAATATGAAGAACATGGAATGGTGTGTCTTTAATGTGTATTCACCTTAATTTATTAGCCTCTTCACCTTCTGAAATGATAGTTTTCATTTTTCCAATGGTGTGTTGTGCTTAGTGGTTCCCCATGTACTATTGGAATAAACAAATAATTGATTAATAAATCCTACAATAGATTTGTTTGGTTTGGATAATATGATGGAAATTGTTAATTAAATTTTTTTGGGCATGAGAATTGGGTTTCATGTTTTGTTGTGTGGTATTGTTCATTTAGAGGTAGCAAAAAAGATGGCATTGTTTTGAGTTGGTGGTTTTTCTGAGAACCCATAGGTTGGGCTTAAGTGTTTGGAATCATATATGTATATACTTTTATTTTCCTTATGATTTGTATACACACCCCACCCTAGTTGATCACTATGGTCCAAACACTCCCATAATCATGGGGAGGGTGTCTTTCCCAAATATTCTGATGGGAGGATGGATGGTTAGCCACCTGCTCTTCCCTTCTCCCTATTCCAGGTGGTGATAGCCCCAGATTCTTTGGGCAGGTTGTGGTTTGTGAGACCTAGGTTTGTTCGGGTGAGTTATTCTTTCCTAGTTGTCTTTGGGGTGAGATGTGCAGTGCTTTACCAAGTATCCTTCTAATGATATGTGTTGTTCTTTACCAGGTGTCTTCAGGATGTTATGTGGTTTGTGGCCAAGTGTCTGTGGGTGAGATGTGATGTAGTTTGTGTCCTAGGTGTATGTGGAAGGATATGATATGAATTTTTCCCCAGGTGTCTGCGAGTGGGATGTGATGTTCTTTGTGGCCTCGGTGTCTTAGAGTGAGTTGTGATGTGATACTTTCGAAGGATATGGGACTGTGGGGACATTTTTTTAGGCAAGAGTGGATAATCAGTGGGAAGTGGTGTGGAGTAACCTATCATTAATGTGAATTATATTACATTACATGACTTGTGCTATTTGGTGAGCGTGACTTGGTGAGGTTGGGATGGTTGGTATACCTATTAGGTGTTGTTTGGTTCTGTTATTTTCTCACAGGGGAATTAGTAAGCTTCTTTCACATGTGCATGAGAGATATTGGTTTTCCTAATGAGTATACATGTATTCTCACCCTACATATATACAACTATTTTCTGGTTTCCATGAGGATTTTTTAGACCATGCTGGACCCTACTACCTGGATAATGATAGTTTTTGTGTCAACTCTTATCTTTTCTTTTGGTATTTACATTGGAGAATTTTGTACCTGTAATAGTTCTACTTTATGCATGCATGGGGGTGGTTTTTGGATTTCTTTAATATATAGATCTTTGTGTTTTTTGGGGGATGAACCATCTTGTCTCCCAATATTGTCTCCCATGAAGGGTGTTGCATCCCATTTTGTGAGATTTTTATACCCTTGGTTCTAGTCTCCAACCTAGGTCCTACTGGAGGTGGGACTCAAGGGGGACATTATCTCCCTTTCTTCATTGCCAGTCGAGGAGGGGGATAATTGGTGGGAGGGGGTTTTGACAGAATGGTATCAGGGTGATGGTTGAGAGATAGGATGGTGTTTGGGGTTAGGCACATGGATGGTTGAATGGTTTCGTAGGGAAATAGGGTCATGAGATTTTGGTGCATGACATAGTCCAAGGAAGACTGACTAGGGAATGAGATTTTTGGTCCCCCCATGATTCGATTCAATAAATCTAAGCCTACCGAATTACCATGTAGGGATACACCATTTTCTTGGTAGAGACCTTAGGAAATGAACATGCATCATTATTAATTGTGTTCTCATTTGGATTGGGTTTTTTTGGGAAGGTTGAAATGAATAAAAAATGTGTTAAAATGAGTTAAAATGAATCTTAAATAAAAATTTCATATTACTCAGGCTTATTAAATCTTTGTTTACTTTTTAGCTATGGATCCTGGTCACTATCCGCATGTGGATCGAGAATTTGAGGCTTGGAAGGTTGATCTGGTTGATTGAAGGAGGGTTGATCTAGTTGAGGAGGATGAATAGTGGTATAGGAAGTTGTGTGCCTTCCAACGGAAGGATTTTGGAAAGAACAAGGTAGTTTTTCGGACATGGAGATAGAAATAGACTTGAGGAGTTTGAGATCACCTTCATTTGGATTTGGGCCCTGACAGAGTACTGGGTTCCTTTGGAAATTAGTCAGATGCGAGGAGTTGTGTGTCATTGGTGGATGATTTATCTAGGGGAGAGGAAAGAAGAATACTTTTTGTGGATCAACTTTGTGAAGTAGTTCCGACTAGAGTTATATTCAATGACCATTATGGCTAAGAAGAGGAAGTATATACATAGATTTCAGTATGGGAGTATGCCACTGAGGGAGATTGGGATCATGTTTAAGGACCTTCTTCATTTTTCACCAGACCTCTTTCAAGAAGAGGAGTATCAAGTGATTCATATTGAGGAGGTTCTCCATACATTGATCCAGTATACGGTTACACCTATTACATTTTCAACTTACTTGAAGGTTTAGAATAAGTAATATGTGATCGAACAGATGCAATAGTGAGGAGGTCCACTGTGATAGGGGATCCATTTGAGTTCTTTGAGAGGAAGGGTTACCAGCAGTAGGTCTTAGGTGCCTAGACCTTCGAGGTTTCGACCAAATGGTAGTCAACCTTAGTAGATTCCTTTCTATAATATTGGGGCTTGTGGTTCTTGTGATCTTTTTATGGGCTTGGGGCCGAACTGTTTAATATGTGGAGTTCACTGACATCTTTAGAACCATTTTCCAACAGCAGTTCAAGCTCAGTTTTGTGGAGGTGGACAGGCTCAACATCAACCTCAACAGTAGTTTTTGGTGAGACAGTTTCAGCAGTAGGGACAACATGCTTTTTCTCCACCTAAGGGATATGTAGTAGGTATAGGCTGACCTAATGATGCCCCTCATGCTCTGAGACCATGACCAAATAATGTCCTTGATGTTTTTTTCCAGTAGAGAGGCGTAGAAGTTTGGCATAGTTAGTTGCAAATAGTGGAGGTGGCAATTCAAGTAGGGCCAGAGATCATAAGAGGTATGATTAGTTTGTTTAGTTCTATTTCTTGTGATTTTTTTGATTTAATATCTTTTCACTCCTTTGTTGTACCCACCCTATCCCATGATCAAGGACTATATGTAGAGAGGTTTCACATTCCCTTGGTGTTGAGTATTCCATTCAGAGACCAGACCAAATTGTTTGATGTGTGTCGAGGATGTAGACTGATTATGGGACCTCATAAGTCCAATGAAGATATTTTGATTCCACAAATGAAACCATACGATTTCATTCTCATCATTGACTAGTTGTATTCCATGTACTTCATTATTGACTATTTCTGGAGGAGAGTCATGTTTTCAAATGCAGATGGCCTACGTATAGTTTTTGTTCGAGAGTGGAGTTTTTAGTTGGGAAGTCAACATGTGGAAACCCTCCTCTCCTTGTTAGATGAACTGTTTAGGGAATCAGTATATGTTGAGATGGTGGAGGTTCCCAGAGTTATTGGGGAGTTCTTGGATTTTTTTTGGGAGGTTGTGAAATTACCCCCTTGACATGATACTAAGTTCGGGATAGACTTGCAGCCCAGTGCTTATCTAATTTTGATGGGACCATATCAGATGGAACCATATAAGATGTGGGATCTAAGGATTTAGATAGAATATCAGATGAATAAGTGTTTTATCTGACCTAATGTTTCAACATGGTGTGTTGTGGTGTTTTCTCAAAGAAGAAGGATGGTAGTCTCTGGTTGTGTATATACTACCGGATGCCGAATCAGGTAACGGTCAAGAACCATTACCCTCTTCTGAGGATAAAAAATTGTAAAGAACAGATTATAGGTGAATATTGGTTCTCTAAGATCGATCTGCATTTTGGATATCACCATTTAAGGGTGAAGGAGGGAGATATCCCAAATACTGCCTTCAGATTTGGGTATGGGAACTTAGAGTTTGTGGTTATTTCATTTGGTGTTATGAACACACTAGTTGTGTTCATGGGGCTTATGAAATCTGTGTTCCATGAGTTCCTAAACTATTTATTCATCATCTTCATCGACGATATCTAAATATAATCAAATTCAGTGTAGGAGCATGTTGAGCATCTCATAATTGTATTTCTGGTCCTTTAATGCCACTAGCTCTATGGGAATTTTTCCAAGTGTAAGTTCTAGACATAATAGGTGAATTTCTTTAGACATTTTGTGTCTCAAAAGGGAGTTCAAGTAGATATATCAAAGTTTTAATAAGTTTTTTATTTGGAATCACCCCTGAATGTTGTAAATTTTTTCATTTTTATCAGTCTTGTGGGATATTATCAGAGGTGTGTCTATGATTTATCTTGATTTTCTTCCTTGTTGATGGATTTTACTAGAAATTATCATGATTTTTTATAGATTGATAAGTCTTTTGAATCATTTGGTTACTTGAAGGGGAGGTTGGTTAATACTCTATTTCTCTGGTTTCCTAAGGAAGGGGAAATGTTTGGGGTGTTCTGTGACACTTCCCATATAGGCTTGGGATGCTTCTTGATGCAGCAGTGAGTGGTGACCACTTATGGGTCTAAGAATTTATGTCCCCATTATCATAACTATTCCACCCATGATCTGGATTCTCCGGTGTTGGTTTTCATGCCGAAATTATGGCGGCATTACCTCATTATAGAGTGCTTTTTGGTCATTACCGATCAAAAAAGTTTGAGGTATATATTTTTTCAATGAGATATGAACTTGCAACGGTTTATGTGGATGGATTTTATTCAGGAATATGATTTTTAGATATCCAACACCTTATTAAAGGGGAATTTTGTGGCTGATGCTTTGAGAATAAATTCGTATAAGGAGGTTTTTCGAGAATTTGCATATGCTTGGAGAGAAAAGGAGGACTTGGAAGCCATTCACTTCGGTACAAGATTAAACATAGGAATAGGTTGTTTATTTCATATGATAGTGTAGTATTCTCTAATTTAGTAGGTATTAGAGTCTCATTGGGGATACTTAGAGGAAGATTTGTTGTGTGATCATGTTATCCATGGTGATACTCTAGAGGGATAGTCAGAGGATGATCCAAAACTTGATTTTGTTTCACAAAACGTTTTTTGTTCTGACGGAAATCCACGAGGGAGTCCTACGTAAGTTTCATATCTCACTATTATCTATACACCCAAGATTTTATATGATGTATCATGGTTTGAGTATGTATTTGTTGTGGCCAGGGATGAAGCGGTCAGTAGCAGAGTTTGTCAAAATATTATTTCTCTACCCATAGGTAAAGGTCATGCACTGGGTTACTAGTGGTTTGTTAAAGCCCATGGATGTTCTTGAGTAGAATATGGATGAAATATCGATAAATTTTGTCACAAGGTAAACCAAGGCTCAGGGAGGGTATAATTCTATCTGGGTAATAGTAGATCGACTGATGAAATTGACTCACTTATTATAGATTAAGGAGTCGGGCATTGTTGATGCCTTGGAAAAAAGGTATGTGGCTAAGGTGGTGCAGCTACATGGATTTATGAGATCCATTATCTTAGATCATGAGATATTTTTTACCTTGACAATATGGAGGGGATTGTATCATCCTTTTATCACCTAATTATTCCTCAGCACTTCTTTCCAGCCTCAGGAAGATGGGCAGATATAGCAGACTATCTAGACATTAGAGGAAATGTTGTGAGAATGTGTCTTGTACATTGGTAGATCATGGGTAAAACATCTACCCTTGTTATAGTTTTCTAATAATAATATTTATCACACTTCCATTGTCATGGATCTATTTTAATCTTTTTATGGAAGACCATTTCATTCCTCGTTGTGCTGGACAGAAGTTAGGGAGACCGCTTTTCTTGGTCCCAAGGTAGTGCAGAGCATGACAGAGAAGGTTCAACTTATTCATGAGAAGATGAAAGCAGCGCTGGACTGGTAGAATTCAGATTCCAGTCAATAGAGGAAGCCCTTAGAGTTAGAGTTTGGGGACCACGGGTTCTTAAAGGTTTCCCCCCTATGAGGGGAGTGGAGGTTTTGCATAGGGAGTAAGATTTCTCCCAAATTTGTTGGACACTTTGAGGAATTGTGGTGATTTGGTGAGGTGGCATACCAGTTGGCATTTTCACCACTTTGGAGAAGATCCACTACATCTTTCACATCTCTCAACTTAGTTGGTATCATCATGATAACTCCCATGTCCTTTACAAGGGAGAGTTAGATATCGAGGATGATACAGTGTTCGTAGAACGCCTAGTAGAGATCTCGGATCATCAAGAGATCACACTACATGGATAGACCATTCCCCTAGTTTTTATGTTGTGGAATCATTTAATCCTAGAGGAGAGTACTTGGGAGTGTAAAACATAGATGTGTGCCCAGTACTTGGAGTTGTTCTGAGTTATTCCTTCTTATGTTTTTCTATGTGATGTAATTGTGAACTGTGTTTTATAATAAGATCTATTTTTCCCTTGGTTTCAGATTTGTGTGGTGTGGTATTTGATAAATTCCTAAAATGAAAATAGGATATGACCAGATTCCTAATCAAGGCAGATTAACTATGATGCGATCAAACCTATGAGGATGAGTTAGTGCCACCTAGAGTGGATAGAAACTAAATATGGAGGAAGGAATTCCCTAATTTGTGTGTTTGGGATGGTGTTATTCATTTACTATAGTGGTTTTTGGTTTTTTCTATGTAGAGGGTGAGATAGTTTCACAGTGGTTATATTCAGTCTACTTGTGTCCATTTGAGTTGACATGTTTGGCTGGTGGTAGTGCTTGAGGAGTGGCGAGACTCTTGAGAGGTATCTCACTAGGTGGTTGTTCGAACCCCTTTTTCCCATGTGGGATTGTTTCTGGATTCTCAATGATGAGAATCATATTATAGGTATGTAATTTAAGAATCCATGTCCTCTTGGTCCATTACATTGTTATTTTTTTTGTGTTGAAGGTGTTCATAGGAGGTTCCATGAGTTTTTACAAGAGTTGCGGGTACAGCAAAGCTGCTACAGGAGTTACACATCATTTAACTATATTATACAACATGAAAGAAAATTTCACAAATTCTATAAGGCTATTTCATGTTCGGAAATGATTTAGGGTATGAAAAATAAAATAAATCAGAAGGTGACTGGTTTTTGGAGGAATTAAACTGTGGGGCATTACACAGCGTGAAAGGGTATTACACATCAAGTAATACTCCACTTATGTAAATATTAAGTGTTTTTTCAGCCTCTATAGTTGTCAAACAATATGAATACAATGACCTTTCTTCAACCCCATGTGACCTGAAGACCCCTCTTTAGGGTTTTTAGGATTCCTACACCAAGGATTGATTCCTAGCTTACCACTTTTGATTCGTAACGATCGATCTTTGATCTAAGGTGTGTTCTTCCTCTGTTATTTCATTTCCTCTAGTTTGGTCTCTTTCCTATCCTATTTATTCTTTAAATGTGATGTAGGATGGTCTCATATGGTTATAAATGGGATTCTTGTTGGTTTTTGTTGGTGTGGTGGTGACACATCATCCTAGGATAGATGCATATCTTGTGGTAGAGGTGATCGTAGATCTATTCCATGGCTCATTCTTATCCGAAGATTACTGGCACCCTTTTGAGGTAAGATTATCCTTATTTCTCTTAATTTTTTACATCATGTGGGAGGGGTATGCTTTTGTTCCCATATGGATCATGGTTGTTCTAGTATGATCAAAGATAAGAATTGGTTAAATGAAATTGAAAGGGATATGGGGATTCTATTTTCATGCCTTTAATGTTTTGATATTATGATTGTGATATTTTGAATTATATGGGCTTGATGCCCTACTAAAAATCATTATTGTTGGGGTCCCTTGTTTTTTCACTAAATGGGCTTCAGGTTGTTTGGTTATTGTTCAACACTTACATATGGAAATTGTTTAATCACATAAATATAGCTAATGGATGGATGCCCTGGGATTTGGTTGTGTGGTAACACACTTAAATAATGAAGTGGAATTAGATAAGTATCCCCTTTTCTAAATCAAAAAATGTTTTACATTGTGGTTTGTGATGTGTGGTGTGTAATGGTTATGGATTCATGTGTGGGACTGATGTAATGTGAAGTAGCTATGTTGTGACATGTGGGTTTTCTCTAGTTCGTGTTGTGGTATATATGTGAGCATGGTTGTGTGTTGTGGGTTGTCCTATGTGTGGTGTTATGGATGAAATTTTAGAAGATACATCAACCTAACTATGTAAGGGAATCTCGGGTTGAGATATTGATTTATTGTGGAATGTATGTGAAGTGTTGTGCAATGGGGTTGTAATACTAGTTGTGAGGTATTGTGTTATTGGTTGGGGTTTTGAGTTGGTGGTTGGTTATATTGGTATGTGGACTGAGCGAGATGATTTTGAAGGAGGATAGTAGTGATTAGTATGGGTAATTATCATAGATTTTATCTGTGACTAACATGCTGAAAGCTTCACCATGAATCTAAGAGATCAATGTATGATATACCATGAATGGGTATTAAAGGTGGAGAACGTGGAATTATGTTTCTTTAATGTGGATCCTCTATAATTTATCAGGCTCTTAGTCTACCAAATGATTGTTTCTATGTTTCCTATGGTTTTTTGTGCTTATTGGTTTCCCATGTAGTGATGGAATAATTAATTAATAAATTAATTAATCCGGGAATAGATTGGATTGATTTTTCTAACATGATGAAAATGGTTAATTAAATTGGTTGGGAATGTGAATCGTGATTCAAGGATTTTTGTGTGGTATTGAGAATTTAGAGGTAGAAACAAAGTTTTCATTGTTGTGAGTTAGTGATTTGTATGAGAATCCATAGGTTGGGCATGAGTGTTTGCTATCATATATGTATATACTTATATTTTCTATGATTTCTATACACACCCAACCATAGTTGAGAATTATGTGTCAAACACCATCATCATCATGGGGTAGGGTGTCTTTCCCAAACATCTCAGTGGGAGGATGGATGTTTGGTCACCTGCTCTTCCTTGATCCCTTTTCTAGGTTATTATATCCTAATATTCTTCAGGTATGTTGTGGTTTGTGAGGAATAGGTTTGTGGGGGATATTAGTTCTTTCCCATGTATCTTTTGGATGAGATGTGTTGTGATTTTCTATGTGTCTTCTATATGTGATGTGGTTTTTTGCCCAGGTATCTACGGGTAGGATGTTATCAGGTTTGTGTCCCAGGTGTTTATGGGCAGGGTGTGATTTTGTTTGTGGACCATGTGTCTATAGGTAGGATTTGATGTGGTTTGTGGCCCAGGTGTCTGTGGGTGGGTTGTGACGTGGTACTTCCAGAAGAGGTGGGAGCATGAGGACATTTTCCATTAGGTAAGAGAATATAATTAGTGGTAAGTGGTGTGGGTACACTATCATCGATGTGAATAATATTACATTAATTGACTTTCATTATTTAGTGAGTATGCCTTAGTGAGGTTTTTATGGTTAGTATACCTGTTAGGTGTTATTTTGTTCTGTTGTTTTATCATAGGGGCATTAGTTTTCTTCTTTCACATGTTCATGAGTGACTTCAGTTTTCTTACTGAGTATACATGTATTCTCAACCTATGTATGTAAAACTCTTTTCAGGTTTCTAGGAGGATTTGGAAGAACGTGTCGGACCCTACTATCTTGGATCTTGACAGTTGTTTTGTCTTGGATTAACTTTACGTTTGTTATTTACATTGGAGAATTTTGTTCTTGTAATAGTTCTACTTTATGCGTGCATGTGGGATGGTTTTTTTCTTTCTTTCATATATAGATCTTGGATTTATTTTGGGGAAGAACCATCTTATCTCCAGATATTGTTTCTCATAAAGGGTAATGTCTCCCTTTTTGTGAGATTTATATACCCTTGGTGCTAGTATACAACCCAGGAGCTACTGGATACGAGACACAATAGGTCATTATCTCCCTTTTTTATTTTCAACTCAATAGGGGCATCGTTGGTGTGAGGGGATCGTGACAAGTGGAGATGGTGTCAGCTTGTATAATGGGGAGACTAAACCCTTTGGTTAGAGTAGAATAAAAAAAGGAATATATGATATTAAATCACTTTAACCTCATCAGTAACATCATAAATAACCTTAGGAAAGTAATTAAAATAACTATAGTATAATATTATATTCAATATTGTATGACATACATGTCACATCAGTTCCCCCATGGGTGGATCATATACATAGGATAACAAAAGAAAAAAATAAAACTGAATATATAACTCAAATAGATTTATTCATGAGTACAACCCAATAACATCATCTATACTCCATCTTATCATGTTAATAAATCATCATTAAATTTTATTTTTCCCTAAATTGTACCTTCAACCAAATAGTAAAATAGTCTCTGAGTACCCAAGTTCCATGGTAGTTCAAGAATAGTGTGAGTACAACTAAATTTTCCACCACCAAAGGAGTCCCTAAAATAAAAAATCTATAATAAATTTTATGAAAAAGTTCTACAATTAAATAATTTAAGTAAATTTAAAAAAACAAATTCAATAGACAAAAATTTATTTCCTAGCTCTATAGTGACACCCGAGATCAGACCATACTCACTTATTCTAATGTCTGGTGTCTTAGAGAACATCGTATTGATCATGCCTACAAAATTAACTATAGGTAGCCTAAGTCCTAACTTGAAAAAAAAATTGATATCGTATAATACCACATCATACATGCCTCATACAGTTCCTGATTTCTCTTAACCAAGGGACCCATTTATTCATTCAAAAATTACCACTAAAGGCATGTGAAAACTACTTCAATAAAGTTTACAAATCGGCCTTATGGGTGCATGAATTTAATCAGGGTCAAAACATAAAATAAATACATGTTCTAACCATTTCCTAAATAGTTTCATTTTACTATTATCAATACCACCACTAAAGGTATTTACAGACCAAGCTAAAAGTATTTTCAATTTTATCACCTTTTTTTAATTTCATGGATCAATATTTAAATCACAAATCATTATTTTTCATTGCAATATCATTGGAAAATTTGATTCACAATCATTATAATATCTATTTAACATTTATAGAACATTATTTTCTAACAAAAAATATAAACTTCTGAATCATTTCAAAACTCATACATTATTTCAAAAAAAAAATAACCTTATCGAGCTTTATAATATTTACAAGTAAACAATTTTATTTCAAATAGAATAATGTATCATCTAGATGCTTTAATTATTACTTATAACTTTTGAATTATCATATTATTTCATAGAACCATTTCAATCAAAAATCATCATTTTATAATTTAACTCTAATAATTTCCTTAGAACCCACTCAATGGAACATTACGATCTAGGTTTACCCTTGGAATCACCTTTTTTTCATAAGGAGTTACTAAGCTCACAATTCTTTTTACAACTCAAAGACTATGAAATTATATTTCACAATAATTAATTCAAATAAAAATCCCATTATAAAAAATTTCAAACATAATTATCCATTTAATGATATCAAACCGAAAAAAGGTCAACGTTTCAACTAGAAAATCCCATTTATTTTATCTATTTACTTCTCATAAAAAATAGGTTACCATTTAGTTAGGAAATTGAAATGTAAATTTCTTCACCAAGGAATCACACTATAATTAACCTTTTATAAGGTTAATGACATGAAATAAGGGGTATTAAACTATGTAAAACAACATGTAAAAAAATTATTTTAATTTTGGTAAAAGAACTAGCATGACCACACAATTCATCACTTGAGAAAAATATGGTGAAGTTATGGGTACAATTTAAGGACCTCTTAACTCATTCATAGATAAGTATGCTAAAAAAAATATTAGATTCTAGTTATTCCAAAAATGTAATAAATTGAGAAAATAGGTGAAATCCTAGAAAATACGGTATATTAGACAAACGAGTGGGATATCATAGAGTACTCAAATAAATGAAGGAGTAAAATAGGACTCATGGATTCACCTTAAGCACTTTATCACGCCTGATTGTGGATGAAATAGACATGGATCTAGGGAGATACACCACAGGAAGAGGAGATAGATAGAAAGAAATATGGGGGTTCTCCTAGTCATTCTGGGTGCCAAAATCATGAGTGGGATAAAATAGGTATAACCTAGGTAAAAGTATAGGTTTTCCCCTAATTAAAAAAACACACATCAAACTGTCGGCTATTCGGTGGTCTTAATGATCATGTATGGATAACTCCTTATCCATTAGCTATATAGTGGTGTTGTAGAATTATTATGAATCCTAATCTATATGTTTGAAACTCCTGATTCACTCTTGATACACCTCATACTCCTAAAACACACTAAAATATGAGTTTTATCCAAGGTTCGAAAAAAATAAATTTACCCTTACCGCCATAGGGGTGGGATCCTAGAAACTCCCAACCAAATATTAGATCATCCCAATGCTTTAAAACTTGATCATAATTGATCCTCAGTTCTTGACCCCAAATCATACATATCACTGGGTGTGGTTTATCTTATACTGCACCCTAAACCAACTCTACCACATGAACTCTCATCGGCACATGAATTCCAGTACTGAGCTATTTATTTGAACACCCTAAGTCCATGTTAGTCAATATCTCACTTGAAAATCCAAATATAGTACCATATTATCACTATTGATACTACATATAATGAAAGAACATCTCTTGAGAAAGTAATTAACTTTTCATTATAGATTATCACACATCCTCTTCCCGATAGACACATATGGTCACATCATGCTGCCTCAAATCATACAATAAATTACCTGACCATTATAAACCCACAACGATGTCCATATTGGACACCCAATGTGATTTCCATGATTAAAACTCCAATTGATCAAAAAAATTCATTATTCCCTACATGAGAACTATTTCACCATTGATCCAATAATTTCTAAGATCACCAAAAACATCATGAGCATAAACTAGTAAAATCCTTTCCACCTTCTCACCTATATCCAAATACAACTACCTATAATGATGATCATTATTATAGTCATAACCCTTACATATGATGTTCAAACACCACTACCTATTTGGAACTACTGATAATTATATTTCATGCATATATTTTATGGTGTTTTAAGAAATAACATTATGTCTCTAATTGATTATTCTTTCCTATTTTTGAGTGATTTTATTTTTTTATGTTCTATTGTAAGAAAAAATTAATAGTTGAAAAAGGAATCAAAATAGGTGAATATTTGAGCTAAAAGGCACTTCACACCATGAGCGAAGTCAGGTAGCCTGACACCGGATTTTTTAGGATGTTGCAGAGCTAGAAAATTAGAGAAACACTATTACATGATATGTAATTCATTAACACATCATGACTTCTAAAAAAGAATAAGTGTCTCATAGGAAAAGGCATGAAGACAATACATGTTGTTGAAATTAGTTACAGTTCATTTATCCAAAAACACATCATGAATTTTTAAAAATAGAAGGATTTGATAAAGTCATTACTGATATGGATTACATGACATGAAAATTCATTACATGTTGTGAAGGAATTGGGAAATAAAAAAATGAGATTTCTGTGATTTGTTGCGTGGTTAGGGATTTGACTATAACCCCTTTAAATGACACAATTGGCCGCACCTTGGAAGGGGGATCTGACGAAGGACCACCAATGGATGCCAGTTGAGACGCTCAAACCTATTTCAGAGCACTTATTTTCTACTTTATGATGGATTTTTCTTTATTATTTTTTCTACACCCAATCATGGTTAGAATGAGTGGGTGATTTCTTTGTGACGAGGAATTCATGATGAACTAGGATTTAATGTATGAGTAATTTTATATTTTAATCAAATTCATGTTGGTATTTCATAATTTTTATTCAATTATATACTTCCAAAAATTTATTCTTTCATGACCATTATGAGTGGGGTTAGGGATAAAGATTAATTTCTTTCTATTTGAGAATTACCATGGATTTATTTGATTGGATTAATTTATTTAATATAAGATATAGGGTTTAGACTTCCACCAGGACTATTGGGTTTTTATTTTACCTATTTTTAAAATAGGTTTTGGATTACTCGTTCCTTATAATATGATGTACCTAACCATGAGAAAATAAGTGTTTTAGTTTGGGTGTGTTTATCATGACCATTGAATTCACTATTGCCTAATTCCAACAACTGCATGATTTTTAATTAATTATTTTATAACTTTTTATCCCACAAACCTAGATTCATTACTACTCGGCACCCATTTTATATTATCTTCTCCCACCTTCTTCACTAAATCACATTCCCGATAGTTTAGATTTTACTTCTAAAAATATAAATAATTTTAGGTTTATTATATTTAATTAATATTTTCTCCAATCCAATCTCTATGGGTTCGACCTCAGGCTTGCAATTCCTATACTACCTTATAGTTTATCTCTTTGTTTGTATCATTTTTTAAATTTCTAAATTTGGTAACCTGATAAGAATTAATGATTTCCACCGAGCTACTAACTTCCCACCATATAACTTTACTAAAACCACTCAATGATCTCAACCTAAACTAGTTGATTCATTGAAACACATGTGTATATCCTCCCAATCCGTTCTAATTTACTAAAAAAAAAACACCCATATAATGGGAAATGTGGTTCAACCATGAAATCATTCATTGGTCCACCTATTAACATCACCAAATAAAAAAGATTTTCAACCCCCCATAAGATCCCTATCCATCCTATATATAAGCATTCCACTAAATTTACAGGTCACCTCACATTGAAAAGGACCTACCAAATGACACTAGTAATGGACCCAAGACCCTCTATGAAGTGTCATGAATTTATGATGATTATGGATCCACATCCAGTGCATCACTCAACTAATGGACTTAAAAATAAATAAGTACCACAAAAAGGCATCACGAAAATCCATGTTATCATTAAAACCTATGTTCACACACTCCTCTATTATTGAACATGGATACTATATCATAATTAAATTAGTTTTATCTCATTAAGACATGGCTTACGTGCCTAAAATCATTCCATGATCTCATGACATGCTAGTTCCATTATGACAAGATCACCCCCACTATATCTAATTCAAAATCAGTTATCCTTCCATAGAAACAATTAAATTCATGATTTACCTCCAACCCGCGTCATTAAATAAGTAAACCCTTTTACCCATGCTCTCACTACACACAAAAGTGATCATAAATTCAACATTTTTATGCACAAGTCTGACCCTGCCCTTCAAAATATAATATTGACACAATACACTATCACTCGAGGTGTATGAAATCACCAAGATTTGGGAAAGTCACTTTCCCTTCCTCAATCCCTTTATGGTTGTACACCAACATGAGAACTCCAGGCCCAACCCAATCACACGCATGACGACTACCACGCATGTACTAACATACTCATGAAACTTATACATTACCAAGAAACATTTAAGAAGGGACTCCTCATTCTCAAACTAAAAAATATATTTACTTAGTCTTACTTCCTCTAAGGAACTCACTAAATGATGCTAGACCCTGTCATGGATTACCCTCACAGATTATAGGCAGTGACTGGCTATACTAAAATAACAATGAAGTGTTACTAGGTTCTCCCACCTTGCATGCTAACCCTATATCACATATAGCATACCCCATGGATTACCTTATGGTCCCTATTTCATAATCACATGGAATCCAACATTCCTAAACAACAATCTCTAGGGTTGTTCGACCCATATAAAATGGAATCACCTCAAGAACATCTAACAATTATGCTCTTTCAAACACAACACACTATATTCATGTCATCTATAGACATAAATTCCACATTATAACAAACTTTAATTAGATATATTTCCAACACCGTATCTCAAAGAAATAAAAAACATGCTTATCCCACCTAACATTCTTTAACCTCATTACATTGGAATCCCATGGCTCAGGCCCACTAAACATCCCCAACACCCATACATAGGTTCAAGAATAGAACAAAAGTGATCTAAGTCACCTGATATATTTAATTATCATCATTAAAAAAAATCAAATTCTTAAAATTTTATCATTTCACATGGTTCACCTTTTTTATCCTTTCCATAATTTTTTATAATCCCACATTTTAACCATTCATCATTTATTTGAATATTATATCCTCAGTTTAGATAGATAGAATTTCATTCACATGTTATGAGGGAAAACACATCAAAAAATTTGTTCTCTAATTTTATTTAACAAAACCATATTTTAATATTTGATTTATATATTCTTATTTAACAATTATCCACTCATTGAGTTGTTCATGAATGAAACCGCCAAATACTTATATGGGAAAACATAATATAAATCACTGGTGACATTTTAAATAACCTCCCCACTTATTTCATCCATAATAAGATATAAATTAATGGTAGATATAAATCATATGTAGTATATAAATCAAAAATATATATAAATAATAGAAATCCTTGAATCACAAGAAAAATACATTTTACATACAAATCCTATGATCCTAGAATGATGAATTTTATTTAAATCCCTATATGCTTTAAATGTTGCATGAATGAACATGCACTCTCTTTCTATACCAAGCCATGGTTAAAAACAACATAAATCAAAACATCATAAATTTTGTTTCTCCCTAAGGGTAAAAATAAAATATAACTTTAATAATTAATTCTATGAACAAGAAGTCCCATCCTTGGATAATTGGGTTTTCACCTATGAATGGGTTGATAAATCCAAAGAAAAATATTATTACTAATATCTTAGACATCCAATAATCTAATATACCATGATAAAATAGTAATGAAAAATAAAAAACCTCTCATACAACATTGAAATATCCCTCTTTCATGGACCACTAATCAGTGCTTGGACCCACAGTCACAAAATCACCTCTGGCCTACCTCCCCATACACCATAGTCTATTGACTATCAAGGGGATGTAAGGTGGTATGATGGAGAGACTACAGAATATTTTTTGAGTAGAAATAGTATTATAAATGACATGGAATCACATAAACCCAAAAAGGAAAATCATTGTTAAGACAAGGCAGCTTCCAAAATAACTACATTATGAAAATGCTTTATAGTGGAGTATTCCATACATTTCATGTCAGAACCCCCTTGGGTAGATAATAAAAATAGGATAAAAACTCAATACCAACTAGTCATGGGTCAAACCCAGTACCATCATCAATATTACATTCTAGTATTCTGAATAATAAAAATACAATTATAATATTCCTTAAACGTGAACCTATGACCAAATAGTAATATTTTCTCAAGTACCCAAATTTTTTAGAGGCCCAAGAAGGGTGTGAGTATAACATAGTAGGTTTCCACAAATTTTGTCCCTAAAATAACTAGTCTATAATAAATTTCATGTAAAATTGATATGATTAAATAGTTAAAATAAATTTTAAAACAAATACAGTATCTAAAAATTGATTTTATAGCTATGTGGTGACACTTATGATCATTCTATACATACTTTTCATTGTGTCGAATTTATATAATCATGTTTATGTGAAGTTACCTCAAAAAGTAACCATAGGGAGACCATGTCCAAGTCTAAACTAAAAACTGATATCTTATCATACCACATCAATTTTATGGCATCCAGTATCATAGGTCTCTAAAATAAGTTACCCATTTATTCATGTTGAAACGTCCACTAAAGTAATGTGAAAACCACTTAAAGATCATTTTTAAATTTTCCTGAGGGGTTCTTTCTTTTCATATAGTCAAAACTGCCACTAAATTCATGCACAACCCACTTTAACAGTGTTTTATTTTTATTAGTATCAGGACCTCTAGTAAAGGTGTTTACAGAACTCTCCATGAGTATTTTCAATTTTATCACCTTTTTCCCATTTCATGGATTAAAAATTAAATAACACATAATTATTTTCCATACCAATTCATACATTCTAATTTTATTAAAAATCATCATAATTTATATTTACGAAGTGTAATTTTTTTACCAATTAACGATATCAAGGTTAACATCATTTGAAAACTCATACATAATTTTATAAATTATTTTTCAAGATTTACCATATTTCCAAGGAAATTATTTAATTTACCATAACGTCACTTATCATATAGATCCTCAATTACAACTATTAATTTTGGAATTATTATTAAATTTCATAGCACCATTTTTATCACAAATCATTATTTTACAATTTAATGAAAATCTGTTCATTAGACCTGACTCAAGGGAATATTCAAATCTTAGCACCACTTGGAATCACCCTTAATTTAATAAGGAGTTATTAAGCTTCTAATTATATTTACAACATCTAATATTTAGAAATTTAATTTCAGAGTCATAAATTCAAAACACAATTACCATTTTAACCATTTACAACCTAATAATCCATTTAATGATATTATGCCAAAAATAAGTTCAATATTTCAAAAATAAGCATCCTTTTAATTTATCCATTTAATTTTCATAAAAAACAAGTTACAATTTAATTGGAAAATTCCATGGTTAAATCTATAACCACGGATTCCCATTAGGAAACACCTTTTCTAAGGTTCATGAAACATCATAGGGGCATTGAACTATAGAAAATAATGTTTAGAAAATATTAACGTTAAATTAGGTAAAAAACAGTGAAGCTATCATGAACTCACAATGAATAACATAGAAAGACTAAGGAAATACAATGGGTTAAATTTAGGGACCACTTACCACATGCATAGAAAATTATAATCTTACAATATCAAATTCGTGTTCTACTTAAAATATAAGAAATCGAGAAAGATAAAAATGATAAAATTAGTCATATTAGTTAAACAAGGTGAGAGATCACCATCCACATAAATAAAAAAATAATGTGATAAATAGGACTTGTAAGTTCACATTAATTTCTTGATTTCACCTGATGGTGGACAAAATTGATAATAATTCAGTGAAATTCACCATGGGAAGAGGATATGTGTATATGGGTGCAGTGGGATGATCCTTGTAATTTTGGAGTCCAAAATCCAAAGTTGAAATAAATATGAGTAGCCCTTGGTAAAATTGGTAGGTTTTACTTAGTTTAAAACTACATTGGAGGCCACTGACTAGCTGATAGATGTTGACTATAATAAAAATATAGGGCATTTTCCTTTGCCTCTAGCTAGTGGGTGGTACTATAATATAATATTATCACCCCAGATCCATGAATCAAACCACCAGTTCACTATTTCTAACACTCTATACCTAAAAAATTGTCCAAATTGTTTTTATCTAAAGTTCAATTTAAAAATTAAATTCCCTCATACCTCTAAAAGGTTGGGATCTTAAAAAAGTCATAAATTAATATATGATCATTTTTATAAAATCCCATTAAAAATCAAGTACTTTTTCATAGTTTTTAGTATGTGATATTTAATTTGAACTATTAAAATAAAATAAAAACATATTAGGTTATATTTTTGACATGACATGTAAAAACGATGTGTGGTTTATTTCTATATGAAAAATAATTCCAAAATTTGTGTCCTAGATGATTATGGAAATCCTAAATTGTTTTATCTAATTTAAAAATGAAACATAATTATTCAACTAAGATGAATATTTTAAATAGAGAAAATTAATTTTAAATCATTTAAAAAATAATTCACATAAAAATGCTACTTATATGTTTTCTTACAAATCTTAAATAAATCTGATATCATTGTACAATATTTTTAGAAAAAACCAAATTTATTTTCTTTTTTTAATCTTGTATCAATCATCTAAAATTGAAATATCTATTTTAATTTTAAAATACATTGATTTAATAACTTCTCCCACACAATTCTTTATAATTTTTTATATTTCATTACAATAAGTTTTAAGTGAATCAATGATCATTTTCCAATTTTGTCCTAATAATTTTATATTATTTTCATGATTTATATCATGTGATTTGTGTTTTTAAATAAAATATATCATTGAAATTGAAATCATTTATTTTCAATTATTTTGATAAAAAAATGTTTGAATGATGTAAAATTCATTTTAAGAAGTCAAAAATGAGTTTATGAACACTTTTTTATAATATCACAATAATCCCTATGACATTTCTAAGAATTAATTATATGGTTCACTCATATATAGCACAATTAGATAAGAAATATATATATAAGTAAACGCATAGAAATATCACTTCATGAATTTTATTAATATTTCAACAAACAGCATAATTCTTACTCATCCCTAAATGCATCTATTTCATTGTTTGTAAATGATTGATCACTAGTATCTAAAGAGTAAAAAAATATATTTTAATACATTTTTAATAATATTTTACCTTAAAGTATATATATTCAATAATTGATATATCTAATCTATACTATTAAATTAATTTGAGTTATTTTATAGTCGATGACATCTACCATTAATTTAAAATATATATCAATGATATTTGTAGCAATTTGGTTATTTTAGATACAAAAAAGACATTGATAATTTTAATAAATTTTTATGACAAATGTTCTAATAAAAAAATATTAGTGTATATATATATATATACTGTTAACTATAACAATCCATCATATTCTTATTTTTGTTCATTTTCCTTAAATACATTACTAATCAGTATTTTATTATTTCACAAGAAAACAAAAACATGATAGTCAATATATATATTATAACATATAATTAGAAGGCCATAAAAAATAGGGAATATAACACTTATTAGTAAGGTACATCATGTAAATACTATTTTTAAAATACTTCATCATTGTATCCATATAATTTATTATTTTATTAAATAGATTTACATGAATTAACATTAAAATTAACAAATAAAAGTTTAAAAAATAATTAGTACTGGATACTAATAAACACAAATAAAAATAAAAATAATCAAATCATATAGTTTAATTCCATAATGTTAGATATTAAAAAATCATATCAACTATTTAATTTACTTAAAAATCTTTAGAAAATTTTCAAATTTACTTATAATTTTATATGTGTCCAAATTCCATTCCTCTATAAAACTAATATCGGTACATACTTATCCAAAATGATGAAAAACTTGTCTAGTGAAAATATAATTTTAATATAAATACACGAAATAAAAAATAAATTTTTTTAAATTTAAATATAAATTTTAAACCAACAATTAAAAATACAAATTTTAACAATGCATCTCATATATACATTTAGAATGAGTGTTTCTATCTAACTATGCTACACACTTTTATTTACATTGGTGAGACTAATAACTTCATTAAAGACATTATTGTGTATGTGTAACCCAAATATAAAATAATAATTATTAAAACTCATTGAAATATGAATTTATAAGATATTTTAATGTCACTAACTATGTTAAGGATGGTAGTAGAGAAAAATTAGGGTTTACTGCCCAATTTTATGTTACAAATGTTTTTCACATTTAATTTCTTTACTAATTTTTTTTCCATATTTCATTGGATAAAGTAATTTAAGAAAATCTTCATAAAAGGTATATAATAAAATATAATGTCAAAATAAAATACACTTTTCTTATTTTTTTTCCTTTATAAGTTTCATTATCCATTAAACTAATGTTCCAATAGATTCATCGACTATTAAATCATCGATATTTTCATTAGGAATAAGTAACTCATCTCTCAACTTGTGAGTTACATGAATCCAAACATTCACATGATCTTGCATTAATAATTTTTTATAAAGTGTATCTCTTTAAATATTATACAAAACTCTTATTTCAATGAATATTTGTGTGGGTTCTAATAGATATAAGTTACTTTCAATTTCCATTAGACATATTTCCAAAAAACTAGGTAATAAATACTTATTTTATACACGGATATTATGAAATGTTGTCAAGAAAATTTTTACCTATTGTGTGTTATAATTTTGATGGGAAAAAATATTCTATAAACTCAGTTTTTTTAGATTCCAGAATTATTGTTTGTTCACCAATTTTTATTCTTGCATTAACTTCATATTCTTCGTAATGAGTAATTAATTTTATATAATCATTATTTTTCAATAATTCTTATATTTTTTCCCAAATAAATTAATATTACTTATAAAATATTTTTATTAATACATTTAAAGAAACTATAATTTTAATTTATTAATGTATTCACATGGAAAGAATCCAAAACCCACCCTCTACTATGATCATATTGTTCTTGAGGATGTAAAACCACCAAAAATAGTTTTTTCACCTATAAAGGATGAATCATCCTATGTTAAAACCAGATAATGAAAATTATTGTGTACAATATTATGTTTAAAAATATAAAATAACCAACAAAATTACATATTATAACTTCATTTCATAATTTTTGTGTGCTTTCATCCACAAGTTAACTGTTATTATTAACACAATCCTCCTTTAATGTTTTGATCCCAACTACAGTAACCCAGAACTGGTTCCTAATTAATTATATTAGATTATATACAAGGAATAAGATCCCAAACTATCTATCAGTTTAGTTGTTTTTTTGAACTGAATACATACATGATACCCATTTTACAGAGGGATATAAAATAAAAAATATAAATAGAGAACATTAGGTATCTTTAAAATCATTCCCAAGATTATTCTTCATATCTTAGGGAAAGGAAACAAAATAAAGTTGAGCTAAAATTATCAATATGGTTTAAGTACAATTGAATTTGTCTTGAATGAATAATAATAATCAATATGGAAAGGTAAATAATTGAACACCCATGCCATTTAAATAACTTGGCTATCATGATAAGATAAGAAATAATCATTATATAATTGTATATAACTGAAAACACATTCCATTTTATCATTAAATTGGGAGTTAAATGAATCCATAGATAATATCATTGTGAAAATAAAATTGATAATAATATAAGGCATAACCAATATGGAAATTCAAATAAATAAAAACACATTACATGTAAAGACCCACAAATTTCAAGGAAATTTTTTTTCTTAATTTTCTTTGGAATTTTACAAGAGCGCAGCTTCAGACGGCACCTGATTCCGAGGCCCGGTGTGCCCGGAATCAATTTCCGAAGTTTGGCTCGGGTACGTTCAGTGAACGGACGAGCAGGTTTTTCTATCTTTTGAACCGGTGCTCGGAATCGAATTCTGAGGGCACCGATGAAATCGCAGCGCCGGTATTTGCTTAGAAACGCCTCTTCCGGAGTTGCGTTTGCTCAGACGTGGTTTTTAAATTTTGCGGCTTTAAGTCAGAAATAAAATAAAGTTTGTGCGACAACTTTATTTTATTTCACTTAAGCTGCTTGGAAGCCACTTGAAGTCACTTAAAGACGGCTTGAACTGAGTTGATCTGGATAGGATGCTATCCGGAAATATCCTACCCCCTTGGTAGGATATTTGTGCGGTGGGGCCCGCACGAGCCCCGCCGTTTCTTTCGCTAAGTAACGCACCCGCGAAAACCCGTCAAAGTAACTGAAAAGTCAACCGACGCGTTTTCTTTAATTCTTAACAGACCATTTAATTGGGCGGTTTATTTCGTGAATTAAATGGACTGTTTCTTTCGTGAATTAAATGGGTCGTTTCTTTCGAATTGATGGATCGTTTCTTAACCGGTTTCGTGTGTTGGCATGTTTATAAAATAAGACCAACCTAAAAAATCCTTTGAAAGGATTTGAGAGGATCTTGTTTCTTCATCTCCCCGCGAAAAACGCGAAGAACGCGAAGAACGCGAAGAACGCGAAGAACGCGAAGAACGCCGGAACCGGAATTCGACGACGCACGATCCGCGACGTCAACAACTTTTCCGCGACCTTCTTCTTCTTCTTCTTCTTCGGTGCCTCTTCTTCCGCGGCGGACCTGCGATCGGCGGTTAAAGGTGAGAATCGAAACTTCTAAATTCTCCCCTTTTTATAATTCGATATCAATGGATTTAAATTAATTAAATCCGTTTGATCTTGATCCGGAGATTGGCGACGCGACGCCGGATACCGCGACGACGCGACGAACCCCTTCATCCGCAACGAGCAATCCCGCGACGATCCCCCGTTCGGCAACGACAGCTGTGAGGTAGGGGTTTATTTTCCTTGATGATTCATTCCCGTGTTCTTATTTCTTTTAAATAAAGAACCGGCATGAATAATTTCAATTAATTAAAAATTGAAATGCCTTTTAAAAGAAAAGGGGTGAACAATTTTTATCTTTGATTAAAAATTGTTGTAGCCTTTCCTCCCGTTGATTATGACTAACGCGGAGGGTGCGGGTCTAACGAACAAGACCCGGCAACCCTCCGCCGATCTCTTTTGTCGTGCGGATATGGCGGACGACGACGAACCGCGCGGCAGGGGCGATCTGTCGATCCCGCAGTGAAGATCGGCCCCCGGGAGGAGCAACGGCGCAGACGGGAGGCAAAACGGGCCACCGGAGCAACTCCGGCGGCCCGTGGAAGGAGGCGGCGGCGCGGGACGCCGGCGCGGCGGCGCCGGCAGCCGGAGGCGGCGGCGCCCCGGCGCGCCGCCGCGGCTGAGCCGCGACGGCGGCCAGCGGACCCGCGGTCCGCGGGTCCGGTCCACCCGGTCGGGACGCGGCAATGCGCCGCGTCCGCTGACCACCCGCGCGGCCCGCACGCGGGCCGCGGCTCCCTCGACCGCGGGCTGCGCCCGCGGCCTTCCACCCGCGCGGCTGGCCAAGCCGCGCCGGCCGAGCCGGGTCGGACCCGGGTCGGCCCGGGCCCGTACCCCCCATCTTCGGACGTTTTCGTTCAAACGCCCGTATCTTGAGCTTCGTGCCTCCAAACGACCTGCCGTCAGCGGCAACGCGATCCTTGGATCGAGACGGTCGTTTCGGTATATTACACTCAAGGTTTCGGAAGACTTTGGGTTCGGCCGGGTTGGTTCGTACACGAAACCAACCGGGCCCTCGGAGCGGGAACGCTCATAACTTGAGCTACGGACGTCCGAACGACGTACCGTCAGCTGTGGTAGTTTCCTCTAAGTGAGACGGAACTTTTGGCATACTCCGCCCGAGGATAGGATACAGGCGGAGTACGGTCGAGTTGGTTTTGCCCTAAAAACCAACCGGGCCCCTGGGACGAAAATGCCAATAACTCTCAGACCGGGCGTCCGATTGACGCACCGTCTGTTGCGTTGAGATCCTGTTGTCGATACGGAACTTTTGGATACATCAACTTCGGACTACGTGTCAGTTGATGTATCAGCCTCTCGGCTCGTGGAGCGGACCCTCCTAAACGAGCTCGCTATGTGCGGGAACCCTAGCGCTGGCTGTGACTTCGACGACAGAGCAGAGATCCTCCGTGGACTGCGACGACGACAGAGCAGAGATCCTTCGTGGACTGCGACGATGACAGAGCAGAGATCCTCCGTGGACTGCGACGACGGCAGAGCAGAAATCCTTCATGGACTGCGGCGACGATTGTGCAGAGATCCTCAGTGGACTGCGTCGACTACTGCACTCAGCGATCCTACGTGGAACAGTGCTACCGAACCTGTGTGAGCTGAATCTTCTTTTTACCTTGAGCGGTGGAGCGCTTGGGTGTAGCGGCGGACCCGTGGTACTTGATAGTGGTGGTGCGCTTGGATGCAGCAGCAGACCCTTGGCGGTGGAGCGCTTGGTTGTAGCGGCGGACCCGCGATACTCTACGGAGTGTGTGCGCTTGGTTGTAGCGACAGACCCGCGACGGTGGAGACGTGCGTGCGGAGTACGGAGACCGTGTAGATGACTGAGACCTGACGACTGCTTGACCGACTCGACTTGGAGTGAGTCGACTAGCCCAGTGGACGGAGCGCCCAGTAGTTGGCAGCAGACCCACGGCGGACGGAGCGCCTGGTAGTTGGCGGCAAACCCGCGGTACTCGACAGGAGGAGTACCTCAGTAGGCTATCTGGGTGAGCGCCCGGTATTTGGCAGCAGACCCTCAGCGGACGGAGCGCCCGGTAGTTGGCAGCAGACCCGCGGTACTCGACAGGAGGAGTACTTCAGCAGTCTTAGGTTAGTGAGCAGTACCTCGGAGTCGTGACAGGACCATTGTACACTTCAGAGATGGGGCTCTTCAACATTTACGGTTTCGATAATGAAAATCCTGGTTGAGCTGAATCTTATGTTACTCTCCTTTGTGGATTGTGTTGAACTATCCTATGTGGATTTACTGTTTACTCTCCTTTGTGGATTGTGTTGAACTATCCTATGTGGATTTACTGTTTACTCTCCTTGTGGATTTGAGTCTTGCTTTCCTTTGTGGACTGAGTTGTTCTTGAGCTCGTGGGCAGAGCTAGAATTGGGGACTTAGGTATATGTATGGGCATATACCTAAGTCGAGTCAGATGTTACTTCGTGATTGCATCTTTCTTTTGTGCTATATCCTTTGTGGATTTCGGGAGACCTTCGGGGGTCTCGGGGTCCTTACTGAGTAGCTCGTACTCACCCCTGCACGGGCTATGCCCGCACCTTGTTGTGTTGGTTGCAGACGACGAACAGCGCTGATTACGGTTGGGCGTGGAGCAGGATGGTACCTGGAGGTGGACCACTGGGCGGGACGTGCTCGGAGCGGACGTGGGACCCGAGGAGCCTGGAGGCTATCTGTACCCACCCTTCAGGTGGGATTGCCAGTGGACGACACGAGGCCGCCGTCTTTTCTTCAGTTGCTGTTCTTTACTTTTTCAGTTGTACTTTACAGTTGGGCTTGTATTTCCGGCCCCATTTACTTTTCTGCACTTTACTTTCCGCTTGCTGACTCTGTGTGGTTGTTACTTATAAAGGCAATGCCTTCCCTGTTTACTGAGATTTTACGCCTTGGTGCTAGTCGCCAGCCCCTGGCCTATGGAAGGCGGGCTTGGGGTAGTCACGGCACGGGTCCCGAGGACGGGTCGTGACAAATTGGTATCAGAGGTGGTCGGTTCTACCGTAGACTCTGATCGTCTTTCTTTCCATATGAAGCAATAGTGTTTAGTGTATTGAGTGTGGTTATCAGTTCAGGGAGCCCAGTGTTGGTGCGGCGGCCGACGTATCCGTACACCAGGACCCTGACTCCTGATTTCCGACTTAATGCATGAAAACATTGATTGCGTGTGTGTTCCAAGTTTTCTTTGTGATTACTTGTGTCAGCTCACCGGGTATACTGATCTGCTTTATGAAAGTCTCAAGTTTTCCTTGTGATTACTTGTGCCAGCTCACCAGGTATACTGTTCTGACTGTGGTGCTCTTGTTCTCCTTTTCAGGATGGCCCCGCGACGACAGCCAGCTAGGGTTCCGAGTGTAGGGCGCGACGGCAGCCCACCGAGCGACGAGGCCTCGGTGCAGGGCCCTTTGCCAGCAGTGGCACCGGCGGTAGCTTTACCCGCCGAGCCACTGATGCTACCAGTACCAGACGCTGACGATGCACGTCGCCTCAGGGCACTGCATGAGTTTCAGAGCCAGCGACCGCCCAGGTTTCGCGGTGAGGCGGACCCCCAGGCCGCCGAGGACTGGCTAGAGGCGGTGGTACGGATCTTTAGGCTAGTGAGGACACCAGCGGATCTCTTGGTGATTCTCGCGGCGAGCCTCCTGCAGGCGGCGGCAGGACGATGGTGGAGCTTGATGCTCCAGGTGCACGATGAGGCATCTCTTCTTTGGACGGACTTTGAGAGCCTCTTCCGCTCGGAGTTCGTCCCAGCCACCCTTCGTGCGGTGCGTATCCAGCAGCTTCTACAGCTGCGGCAGGGTAGCATGACGGTCGCTCAGTACGCGGCGAGGTTCACCGACCTTTCTCGGTACTCGACAGACATGGTACAGGACCCCTTCTTCCAGGCCCGGACCTTCGAGCAGGGTTTGAGACACGAGATCAGGGCATCGCTGATCTCCCTCAGCATACCGACTCAGACAGGAGTACTAGAGCGGGCCCTTCTGATCGAGAGCTTCCTTGCTGAGTCTACACCAGCACAGAGACCCACCGCAGGGCGGCACGTAGCGGAGTCTTCGGTAGCAGGTAGCCGACAGATGACTCAGGGTTCCAGGCAGACCAGACCTACCAGTGGCCGACTGCACGACTCAGGCTCAGTTGTGCGGGGAAGCCGGGGTGGAGTCAGAGCCAGGCGTGCCGAGAGTGGGCAGTGTTACTCCTGTGGCGGAATTGGTCACATGGCTCGTGACTGCCCGACCCGCCATGCGGGGGAGCAGCAGACGGTTGAGGAACCACCTAGGCAGAGGCAGAGGTTCGACTGTGGCAGTCTGCAGGGAGGAGACGGACGAGGTAGAGGAGCTGGCTGAGCAGCAGGTGGTGGACGACGCTTTGAGGCTCTACCACCACCACCACCAGGAGGTCCACCCCGACCGCAGGGGAGAGCTCAACTTCAGGCAGCCGAGGCCTTCGATCATGGAGCCCTGGGAGCTGATGGACAGGAGCAGAACTAGTGGATACATCCTTTGTACTTCTAGTTCCTTGTTGCTTTTGTGTAGCGTCTTGTAATATGAGCTGCAATAATAAAAGACGCATACCTTTGTGATATTTTCGTTCCTGTCCTCTTTCGTGATGTTACTAGGAGATTCCAGTTTTGGCTGTTGACTTGACCCTCACTTGTGAGACGTCTACTGGAGGAGACCCAGTTACCACACACTGATGCCGACAGTGTGACTCAACCCTTGGAGGCGAGAGTAACGGTTGAATCTCTTAGTAGTAGCGTCGAGGCCTTACGACGTCATCCTTGGTATGGATTAGTATCATCCATGTTAGGATTGACTGTTTTAGGCAAAGAATGTGGTTCATCCAGGGGATGAGACCGGATTTCTCTTTTCGGCAAAGAAGAAATCTTGCAGCTCTTGTGGGACCTGTGATGGTCCAGGCCATGACAGAGAAGGTCCAGATCATCCAGGAGAGGATGAGGACAGCTCAGAGCCGGCAAAAGTCATATGCTGACAGGAGGCGGAGGCCACTGGAGTTCGAGGATGGCGACCACGTCTTTTTGCGTGTCTCACCTCGACGTGGTTTACGGAGATTTGGCCGAGGCGGCAAGTTGTCTCCACGCTTCATCGGGCCTTTCCAGGTCCTCAACAGGATAGGAGAGGTGGCTTATCTCCTGGCTCTACCACCTCAGTTGCACCGGGTGCACGACGTCTTCCACGTGTCTCAGCTGAGGAGATACGTGCACGACCCGATACAAATCATCGACTTCAGGGAGCTGGACGTGGACGATGGGGCGACTTTTGCAGAGGTCCCAGTGGAGATCGAGGATCGACAGGAGCGGGTCCTACGTGGGCGGTCGATTCCTCTTGTGCGCGTCAGATGGCAGCACGGGAACCTCCAGGAGAGCACTTGGGAGCGGGAGGCTCAGATGCGTGCTCAGTACCCCCATTTGTTCCCCTAGTTTTTGATGTATCTTTACGGGGACGTAAAGCCCTGAGGTGGGAGTAATGTAAAGACCCGCAAATTTCAAGGAAATTTTTTTTCTTAATTTTCTTTGGAATTTTACAAGAGCGCAGCTTCAGACGGCACCTGATTCTGAGGCCCGGTGTGCCCGTAATCAATTTCTGAAGTTTGGCTCGGGTACGTTCAGTGAACGGACGAGCGGGTTTTTCTATCTTTTGAACCGGTGCTCGGAATCGAATTCTGAGGGCACCGATGAAATCGCAGCGCCGATATTTTCTTAGAAACGCCTCTTCCGGAGTTGCGTTTGCTCAGACGTGGTTTTTAAATTTTGCGGCTTTAAGTCAGAAATAAAATAAAGTTTGTGCGACAACTTTATTTTATTTCACTTAAGCTGCTTGGAAGCCACTTGAAGTCACTTAAAGACGGCTTGAACTGAGTTGATCTGGATAGGATGCTATCCGGAAATATCCTACCCCCTTGGTAGGATATTTGTGCGGTGGGGCCCGCACGAGCCCCGCCGTTTCTTTCGCTAAGTAACGCACCCGCGAAAACCCGTCAAAGTAACTGAAAAGTCAACCGACGCGTTTTCTTTAATTCTTAACAGACCATTTAATTGGGTGGTTTATTTCGTGAATTAAATGGACTGTTTCTTTCGTGAATTAAATGGGTCGTTTCTTTCGAATTGATGGATCGTTTCTTAACCGATTTCGTGTGTTGGCATGTTTATAAAATAAGACCAACCTAAAAAATCCTTTGAAAGGATTTGAGAGGATCTTGTTTCTTCATCTCCCCGCGAAGAACGCGAAGAACGCGAAGAACGCGAAGAACGCGAAGAACGCCGGAACCGGAATTCGACGACGCACGATCCGCGACGTCAACAACTTTTCCGCGACCTTCTTCTTCTTCTTCTTCTTCGGTGCCTCTTCTTCCACGGCGGACCTGCGATCGGCGGTTAAAGGTGAGAATCGAAACTTCTAAATTCTCCCCTTTTTATAATTCGATATCAATTGATTTAAATTAATTAAATCCGTTTGATCTTGATCCGGAGATTGGCGACGCGACGCCGGATACCGCGACGACGCGACGAAACCCTTCATCCGCAACGAGCAATCCCGCGACGATCCCCCGTTCGGCAACGACAGCTGCGAGGTAGGGGTTTATTTTCCTTGATGATTCATTCTCGTGTTCTTATTTCTTTTAAATAAAGAACCGGCATGAATAATTTCAATTAATTAAAAATTGAAATGCCGTTTAAAAGAAAAGGAGTGAACAATTTTTATCTTTGATTAAAAATTGTTGTAGCCTTTCCTCCCGTTGATTATGACTAACGCGGAGGGTGCAGGTCTAACGAACAAGACCCGGCAACCCTCCGCCGATCTCTTTTGTTGTGCGGATATGGCGGACGACGACGAACCACGCGGCAGGGGCGATCTGTCGATCCCGCAGTGAAGATCGGCCCCCGGGAGGAGCAACGGCGCAGACGGGAGGCAAAACGGGCCACCAGAGCAACTCTGGCGGCCCGCGGAAGGAGGCGGCGGCGCGGGACGCCGGCGCGGCGGCGCCGGCAGCCGGAGGCAGCGGCGGCGGCCAGCGGACCCGCTGTCCGCGGGTCCGGTCCACCCGGTCGGGACGCGGCAATGCGCCGCGTCCGCTGACCACCCGCGCGGCCCGCACGCGGGCCGCGGCTCCCTCGACCGCGGGCTGCGCCCGCGGCCTTCCACCCGCGCGGCTGGCCAAGCCGAGCCGGACCGGCCCTGGCCGGGCCAGGCCGGCCGAGCCGGGTCGGACCCGGTTCGGGCCGACCCAGGGGGGGTCGGGCCGGGTCGGCCCGGGCCCGTACCCCCCATCTTCGGACGTTTTCGTTCAAACGCCCGTATCTTGAGCTTCGTGCCTCCAAACGACCTGCCGTCAGCGGCAACGCGATCCTTGGATCGAGACGGTCGTTTCGGTATATTACACTCAAGGTTTCGGAAGACTTTGGGTTCGGCCGGGTTGGTTCGTACACGAAACCAACCGGGCCCTCGGAGCGGGAACGCTCATAACTTGAGCTACGGACGTCCGAACGACGTACCGTTAGCTGTGGTAGTTTCCTCTAAGTGAGACGGAACTTTTGGAATACTCCGCCCGAGGATCGGATACAGGCGGAGTACGGTCGGGTTGGTTTTGCCCTAAAAACCAACCGGGCCCCTGGGACGAAAATGCCAATAACTCTCAGACCGGGCGTCCGATTGACGCGCCGTCTGTTGCGTTGAGATCCTGTTGTCGATACGGAACTTTTGGATACATCAACTTCGGACTACGTGTCAGTTGATGTATCAGCCTCTCGGCTCGTGGAGCGGACCCTCCTAAACGAGCTCGCTATGTGCGGGAACCCTAGCGCTGGCTGTGACTTCGACGACAGAGCAGAGATCCTCCGTGGACTGCGACGACGACAGAGCAGAGATCCTTCGTGGACTGCGACGACGACAGAGCAGAGATCCTCCGTGGACTGCGACGACGGCAGAGCAGAAATCCTTCGTGGACTGCGGCGATGACTGTGCAGAGATCCTCAGTGGACTGCGTCGACTACTGCACTCAGCGATCCTACGTGGAACAGTGCTACCGAACCTGTGTGAGCTGAATCTTCTTTTTACCTTGAGCGGTGGAGCGCTTGGGTGTAGCGGCGGACCCGTGGTACTTGATAGTGGTGGTGCGCTTGGATGCAGCAGCAGACCCTTGGCGGTGGAGCGCTTGGTTGTAGCGGCGGACCCGCGATACTCTACGGAGTGTGTGCGCTTGGTTGTAGCGACAGACCCGCGACGGTGGAGACGTGCGTGCGGAGTACGGAGACTGTGTAGATGACTGAGACCTGACGACTGCTTGACCGACTCGACTTGGAGTGAGTCGACTTGCCCAGTGGACGGAGCGCCCAGTAGTTGGCAGCAGACCCACGGCGGACGGAGCGCCTGGTAGTTGGCGGCAAACCCGCGGTACTCGACAGGAGGAGTACCTCAGTAGGCTATCTGGGTGAGCGCCCGGTATTTGGCAGCAGACCCTCAGCGGACGGAGC
The DNA here is from genome assembly GCA_963277665.1 of Viscum album. Taxonomy (NCBI): domain Eukaryota; kingdom Viridiplantae; phylum Streptophyta; class Magnoliopsida; order Santalales; family Viscaceae; genus Viscum; species Viscum album. Next base: position 620,948,773 of record OY728128.1, read on the forward strand.
GCCCGGTAGTTGGCATCAGACCCGCGGTACTCGACAGGAGGAGTACTTCAGCAGTCTTAGGTTAGTGAGCAGTACCTCGGAGTCGTGACAGGACCATTGTACACTTCAGAGATGGGGCTCTTCAACATTTACGGTTTCGATAATGAAAATCCTGGTTGAGCTGAATCTTATGTTACTCTCCTTTGTGGATTGTGTTGAACTATCCTATGTGGATTTACTGTTTACTCTCCTTTGTGGATTGTGTTGAACTATCCTATGTGGATTTACTGTTTACTCTCCTTGTGGATTTGAGTCTTGCTTTCCTTTGTGGACTGAGTTGTTCTTGAGCTCGTGGGCAGAGCTAGAATTGGGGACTTAGGTATATGTATGGGCATATACCTAAGTCGAGTCAGATGTTACTTCGTGATTGCATCTTTCTTTTGTACTATATCCTTTGTGGATTTCGGGAGACCTTCGGGGGTCTCGGGGTCCTTACTGAGTAGCTTGTACTCACCCCTGCACGGGCTATGCCCGCACCTTGTTGTGTTGGTTGCAGACGACGGACAGCGCTGATTACGGTTGGGCGTGGAGCAGGACGGTACCTGGAGGTGGACCACTGGGCGGGACGTGCTCGGAGCGGACGTGGGACCCGAGGAGCCTGGAGGCTATCTGTACCCACCCTTCAGGTGGGATTGCCAGTGGACGACACGAGGCCGCCGTCTTTTCTTCAGTTGCTGTTCTTTACTTTTTCAGTTGTACTTTACAGTTGGGCTTGTATTTCCGGCCCCCTTTACTTTTCTGCACTTTACTTTCCGCTTGCTGACTCTGTGTGGTTGTTACTTATAAAGGCAATGCCTTCCCTGTTTACTGAGATTTTACGCCTTGGTGCTAGTCGCCAGCCCCTGGCCTATGGAAGGCGGGCTTGGGGTAGTCACGGCACGGGTCCCGAGGACGGGTCGTGACATTACATTTAATCAATAAATTGAGAATGAAATGTATCCAAATATAATATAATTTTGAAAATATCATGGATAATAATAATTGAATTCTTAATTAAGTACATGATTATTCATGGGATGTAATGTTCTTAGGAACATGATACATATACCATCAATAACGTTCATAAGATGGTTTAAAACTACAAATAGAAACTCGTTTAATTTGGCCAAAAGATTTGAATCATGTGACCTGCTAATGCATCAAGGGTCTATATAATTTAGGGACCAAATCATCATTTCATGTTGAAATAATTACTCAAATATCAAATAATATATTTAATTTGGGAATAATATGCCTTATTAACTAATATCTACATTGAGTAAATAAAATATATTTATCAATATTTCCCCAGAAAAAAATGACTTTCGATGTAAAAACCATATATAATAATTGTATATTTTTTAGGAAATATTCAAATCCACGATACAAATAATATGGATAAACATGAATTAAAACAATAAAAAACATTAATAAATAGGTACACATGTTAAATACATCAAATGGGTAGATTATACACCACATTAAAGTGAATAGGTTCATGTTAACAAATATGTCTCAATGAAATCAAAATTGAGATAAAATACCTTAAAATGATCATAACATTGAAGTGATAATTAATAAATAAATAGATCATGTGTATAAAATATAAATAATAATATAAAAATTTGAAATAACATGAATTATTGAGGAATCATGATATTATGTAAAAACTATAAGTATATATACAACATAAAAAAATTAGGTTTATAACATTTCAGTCTGCCTAAATGAAGAGAAACTGATACAGAGTCCCTTACCTTGAGTCTGACTCATCATATACATTCTCTATCATCCTAAATCATAAAATTATATTAATTATTTACTTAATAAAGAACATTTTTAATTTTTATTATTTCTTTTATTTCAATTATTACCATTTTGTATATAGTAACTTTATTAATTAAGTTTACGTTTGGTGTTTTGATGATATTTGACTTATATGTCCAAAATGACATCGGTTAGTTGATTATTGGTCTAAGAGGTCATTATTTAAATATCTCCAAAAATAATAATCTAGAAATAATTATCATATTTATAAATAAATTATAAATTTAATACCAATCATGAAATATTGTTTTGCTAAATAATGAATGTTACGATCATGGAGATGCTAGGTCATACGTTCATAAGAGTAACATTTCCATTTTTTCAAAAATAATTATAGAAAGGAGGTAAGTAATATTTTATATTTTAGAAATGTTAGTATCATTAATATAATATTATTTTTTAAAATGTACTTTTATATATCACCAATGTTGTGTGGTGATGAAAAGAGAGTCACATCACTTCATGAAGGAGGTAGTCCACGTATACATGAGTGATGTTGTCATCTTTCAGTGAGTGAAAGGGTAAGAAATAAAATGATATATTATCATAAATATGTCATTAATATAGTAATTATTTAATCTATATCACATATATTCAATAAATTTATACTTATTACCTTCCATATAAATAACAATTGAAAAATGAATCATATCACTTCTTAAGGCGGTAGTTCGTCGTACACGTGAGCGACGTCATCGTATCCCCTGAGTAATGTCATGTAAAATGGTATATATGATATAATGACTCCATAGGTATAATAATTTTATGAATATAATAAATATATTTTATATCCATCATAATACCAACCCGTGAGAGATTATGGAAAATAAGACACATCAATTCATGAAGCGGCAATCCATTGTACACATGAGTGACGTTTTCATTTCCCATTTGAGGGAAGAGGGGAATGATATAGGTAATTACCTTAAAATAATAGATATAATTATATAAAATATACTGATTTTATTATATAATTATAATTTAAAAATATTTGAAGGAGGTTTAATATAAAATAAAACAAAAATATATAGTTAGGAATTTTACCTCTTCTCAGACCACCTCTTTAGAATTATACCTAAAGTATTAATATAATGTCTTTATGACCAAGAAAAGGATACCAATATAATGGTATGGAAGTTATAAATTTATTTGGGTAGATATTGGTGGATCCAAAAGGGTTTAAATGTGTGAATAAGATAGGATTGGTGGTGGATTTTTTATAAGTGAGGTGAGTGGCTCACTTGTAATTTTGGAAAAGAAAAAGGTGTTCCCACATTTTTCACATGACATAGGGGTAAAAATGAACTATTGTTGTGAAATATACATTATAAGGTCAAAATATTTCCACAAAATATATTTTATTCAAGTTATTATTTCATTTTAACCTTTATCTTTTTAGTTTAACCCCCAAGTAAACTCATTTTTACCTTACCTAGTGTAATTAATTTTTACTATTTTCACAATTAATTTTGTTAAAAAATTATATTGAACATATTATATAATATAAATAATTATGATTCCAAATATTGAATCCATTTTTTAGAAATTAAATTCTTGTAATTGGAAAATTACAAATCAAAATTATACCCATGGACATTATAAAAAAGTGGGTTCTTAAAGAGAAAATTTCCATATGTATAGATTTTTTGATATCATAATTCAATATAAAATTAATTAAAATGACATAAACTAGATAAATGGTAATATAATTAAACTAATTTAATTTTAATAACATTTAGAAATTTAATTTAAATGTGTTAATTATTTAAGTGAAATGGTGTTTTCTAATGTAAATTAGTATTTTTTATTATTCATTGAAAATGAAACATTTCATAAAAATAAAATGAATTCACCCTAATATAATTTTGATCTATTGATTTCAAAAATGGTGATAATTTTATTAAATAAATTATATAAAATTTTTAAAATATTATTTTAAATAATATAGGAAAATAGTAACTAAACTATCTTTTAGAAAAATTACCATTTTTTGAAGAAAAATATATGGTTTCTTTTAAATGATTCTTAATTTTTTCTAATAAAAATATGACCAATATTTTCAAAATTTAACTACTAATTTTCATATTCTAAAACATAACATATACTTTATAATGTAAATTTTTAAATAATATATTAATATAGTATTTTCTTTCAAACCCAGTGTTGTGTGCATCGCAAGCTATTAAAGAGATTGAGTTTAGTTATATGGAAATAAGTCATAGAGTCTTGAGGTATTAAATTATTCCTTAGTATAACAAAATTTTCTTATAAATTATAAAGATATTACCTTAAAAATAGAGGAAGGTAGTTATTCTTCATAACATCCTCTGGTTCCCGTGTTTCTTCCTCCATTTTATGATTTCTCCGAAGTACTTTAACCAGAAAAGTTGTTTGATTCCTCAATACTTTATCTCTAATATTAAAAATCCATATGGTTTATCTGTATTAATATAGATCAGGTTCCAATTATTTTTCCTCATAAGTTAGCACATTCATTGGGACTGTAATGTACTACTTTAATAATGATATGTGGGCCATATCATATACTTTTGAGAGAGATGGTTTGATTGGAAAGTGATAAAAAAATAAATCAAATTATTTAAAGTATTTAAAAGAGTACAATGTACCAAGTTATTAGTTTCTCTTTCTTACCAAACCTTATAAATCTATTCCATTAAGATACTTTCATGAAAACATGATCTCCCACATGGAATTATAAATCATTCCTTAGATTATTAGCATAACCCTTTTACCTATATTGATATGCTTTAATGTGATCATGAATAGCCTTTACCTTTATTTTTCTCTCTTTAAAAATTTCAAGGACTATGATTTTCCTTTCCCCAACATCATCCCAACAATTTGTATTATGAAATCTCTTTCTATATAATGCATCATAATATTCCATTTTAAAATTTGAATGGAAACTATTATTATAGGATAACTCTACCAAAGGTAAATGCTGATCTTAAATTCCTTGAATGTTAGTAAGCATGAACTCAAAATTTATAACATTGTTTCAATAGTCCTTTCAGACTGTCATTCAGTTTTTTATGGTAGGCAGTTTTCAAATGAAGTTCAGTATCAAGAGACTTCTGAAGATTCTTCTAGAATTTTGATTTAAAATGAGGATCAATATCATAAAAATTTAAAACTGGTTTGCCATAAAGTCTTAAAAATTCATTAATATAGATCCTTGTAAGATTCTTAATTGGTAAATATTATTTTATAGAGGTGAAATGTTCATATTTTGTTAGGTTATCCTGATAACTAAAATTTCATCATTATTTCTAGGAGTCTCTGGTAGTCATGTTCCAAAGTCCATAGTAATTTCATCCCATTTCCAAAAAGTAATATTAATAGGTTGAATGAATCCTTTAGGATTATATCTCATATTTTTAACTTTTTAGAAAACCAAACATGCAGACACATAATAAACAATTTATTTCTTCATGTTATCCCACCAAAAATTTCCCCTCAAATACCTATACATCATTATCCTACCAGGGTGTATAGAGAAATTTGAGCTATGAACATCATAAACAATTTCCAATTTTATCTTAGGTATAAATGAAACAAATTATCTCTTTCCAAATTATAGAACACTATCTTCACAAATGAAGTATATTAATTTCCCATCCTTCCCATCTTTAATTTTCATCTAAAAGATATCTCCATCATATTGATAACATTTATTATTTTCAAATAAATATGGTTTATCAATCATTTTAAAAAATAGTGATGTATCCACTTGCTTAATAATTTTCATATACATATTTACTATATCCATGAATATATCTCTATCAACACTCATTTGGTTCAAAACACTATGATCTTTCCTACTCAATGCATCGGTTACGTTATTTTATTTCAGTGGGTGGTAGTTTATTGAGTAATATTAATACATGGGTATCTCAATCCACCACCTTTATCTAATATTGATATCCTTCTATTAAAAGATGTATTTTTTGTTTTTTTGATCCATTAATATCCCACATCTTTCACCATATATATAATTTCTCCATATATTCAAAGCATAGATTACAACCTCTAACTCATGATCTTGGGTAGGATAGTTATATTCTTTAGCTTTCAATTGCCTTTATATATATGAAATAAATTTATCATTTTTCATTAGTAAACAACCAAGTCCCTTTTTTATGTATCTCTATATACCACAAAATCATTATTTCTGTATGGTATAGTAAAAATCAAAGAATTGACCAATCTTCACTTTATTTCATCAAAGCATTCCTCATATTGCATTGTCCAGAAAAAATAACCCCTTTACATCTAATCTTGGTTAATGGGTTCTCCCATTGGTAAAAATTATGAATGAATCATTGATGGTAACCTGTCAAGATAATGAAACTATGTACCTCAGTTTTGTTGATTATTTTAGGCCATTATCTGACTCTATTTTTTATAGGACTAAGAAAATAAAAATATTTAATCTTTAAATCACACTTACTAAATTTCTTATATAAAAAATTCTTTATAAGATTATCAAGAATAATAAAAAATTTATTCTCTTGGTACACATAGATTTTAGAATACACTATGATATCATCAATGAATACCACAAATAAATTATCAAGAGAGTCATTGAATAATCTTTTCATTAGATCTATAAAAACAGAGGGTGAATTAATCAATCCAAATGGCATTACTCTAAAATTATAATCTCTATGCCTCATTTGAAAATCCATATTATAATTTTTTCCTTCTTTACTCCTAATTTATGATACCTAGAATGAAGTTCAATCTTTGAAAAATATTAAGCTCTATAAAGTTGATCAAATATTTCAATAATGTAAGGCATATGATACTTGTTCATTAACATAATAGAATTTATCTCCCAATAATAAATATATATCCTCATGGTACCATAATTCTTCTTAATGAAGAAAATAGGTTCCCCCTAGGAAAAAATACTATGGTGAATAAATCCCATATCACCCAACTAATCTAGATTTTTTTTAACTCCAATAATTCCATAGTGTCTATTATATAAGGATTCATTGATATTTTTCTTTCATAAAGGGTTAAATAAATATAATACTCTACTTTATACTCTTGGGTATTTCTAGGTAATTCCTTTGGAAATACATCAATTTATTTATGTTCAATAGGTATATCCTCAATTTTATGATTACCTTCTATATCCTTAGATTTTTTTTTGATCTTATTCCACAATAATCTTATATAATACAGCTACTGGTTATGGATCTATACATGTATCAGATGAAGGTGTCTTTTATCGAAAGATAAGGAATTATACATCTTCATAATGAATCATAATTTCCTTATTCTTGTATTAAATATTTGTATAATATTTTTAATTCCATAACATATCAAGGATTATATCAAAGTAATCCATTTTATGATAATAAGTATTGCAAATAAATCTTGTTTATTCATCATAATGGGGACTTCTTGGCACATCCTTGTTGCAGTGAAATTTCCCCTAGGAGTTTTAACTGAAAAATCCATTCATAAATTCAAAGGGAAATGTCTAATATTATTGGAAAACTAGGTAGATATAAAAGAGTGAGAGGATATATAATAAAATAAATAACTAGATAAATTTTATGATATAATTAAAGTACCTTCCACCACATCATTATGAACATCCACCACATCTGTTGTGATCGCCTAAGTATAACCTTCTCAACATGTCATCTTCACTGGTAGATTACCTTGGTTTTTGTAACATTTGTGGGAATAATTCCATATTTAATTACAAATTAAGAACTATAAATTTTTTATTTTTTTATTTCTGTTACATTTATGTTCCCCATGAACCTTTTCTCCACATTTATAAAAAACTCTCATTCCCTTCATGCATTTCCCAGGATGATTGTCTCCATAGTTTTCATAAGGTGCAAATTTATTCATACTATTCTTATTGAACACATTCACTTTTTCATGGTGCTAATTTTACCTCTTATTTACTTTATTTCACTTTTAAATGTTGAATATAGATAATTCTTTCTCTATTTTTATTAAATAAAAAACTATTTCAGTATGTGATGATTTTTTTTAGAAATTGGTGCCTTTAAAAGACATATATTAATATATTGAAATAAATTGTCAATATTACACTTTGTGTTGTATATTTAATCCATATCATACATAAAAAAACTTTTAAAGGTATCCTCATACACAACAACCCATTATTCTTTATTTTTCTTTAAGTTGAGGAACATTTCCTTCATTTCAGTTTATTTGTCATGAGGGAAATGTTTTTTAAAGATTGTATCCATAAATGATTTATATTACTTGATATATATTTTATATTATTCCCTAGTATTCTAGATAAATGACAACCATTTATCATCATATCCTTTGAGACAATATAATACCAGTGTATCTTTTTCCATTTCATCACATCTGATGTCCATAAATAGATTCTCTATAGACTTAATCCATTTCTTAGCTACCATTGGATTAGTGGCCCCACAAAATGATGGGTTATACTACCACAAAAATTGATTCAATATAAAATAATCTGACTATGTAATAGTTTTATCCATATAGGAAAGGTTATTTTTCATAAGCTCATTAAGCCTCCCTAATATAGCCATAATTTTATCGGTTCTAATACCATCTGTATTGGATTAATCGGTAGGTAAATATATAAATTGGTCATTATTACCAATACCAAACTTCCTTATAGGCTCAATTTATAAAAAAATAATATACTATATTTTCTAATAAATTTTGACATTTAAATCATAATATGTAAGTTTAAATATGGTGTACCACTTAACATAATTTAAAATGTATGCATTGTTAATTTCAAAATTGTATGCTAGTTTTCTGCAGGGATATATTTTTTCAAAAATATTTCATAATGGTTTGTAATTATTATGTTAATTATAATAATAATATCCATCATGATTGTCAAGACAGGTACACATTAGGGCCCATTTTCATGCTTGGGTAACGATTAGGTCAATCCCAATGTGCCCTTTTCAAATTTTTACCCCTATGTACCTATATGCCAAAACCAAGTGAACTTGTAGATTCCAAACATGGATATATTTATAGGAAAGGAACATAACATATTACTTTAAAAAACATTATGTTGTTCTTATATAAATATCCTTAAATTCTATCATAGGGTTATGTTCCCTAATTTATGTTTTCTATAATCTAGTTCTCAGGGTTTCTACTAAAATTCCTTTGATTCCAACTGTAATGACCCTAAGACCAGTACCCCAGAGCTAGTGCCTAAATCATTACATTGGCATAGATACAAGGAATCAAGTCCCAAGTAACTGATCATTTTAGTATTTTCGGATAACCAAATACATATATAATACCCATTTTACACATGGATATAAAATAAAAAACATATAAAAGGAAAATATTTGGCATCCTTGAACTCATTTCAGGAATTTTTCTTCATCTATTGAAGAAAGGAAACAAAAGAAGGCTGAGCTCAAATGATTTGTATGGGTTAATTATAGAGGAATATATCATGAATAAATAACCATAATCGACATGGTAAGATAAATAACCGAACACACGCACTATTTAAATAACTTGAATATCATGATAAGATAAGGCATAATCAATATAGTAAGGAAAATAACTAAAACAATTCCATTTATTTTAAAAAAAATAAGAATGAAATGAATCCTGAGATAATACCAATACAAAAATATAATGGATAAAAAGGTAAGGAACAATCAATATGGAATGGTAAATAACAAATAAATCCATTTAATCTACAAAATAAGAAAGAAATGAACCCATAGATAAAATCATTGTGAACATATCCAGGATAATAATAATTAAATTATTAATAAAGGTAATGATTAATAATTGGATGAAATATCCTCAGACACATGATACCTCTACCCTAAAGATCATTCTCAAGATTATTTAAAATTATTGGTAGAAACTTGTTTAATTTTTTCAACTGGTTTTTCTTATGATATATTTTGATGCATCGAGGAGAAATATAATCCTAGGCCCCGCCTGTCACTACATGTCCAAATAATTCCTTATATATCAAATAGTAAATTTAATTCATGAATAATATTACTTATTAAAATTTATTCATCAATTAATGAACACATTTTTATCAATATTTCCCCAGTTAATCAGATTACTTTCAAAATAAACACCATATGTAATAATGGTTTATGATTTTGGAAATATTCACATTCATCATAAAAATAATGTTAATAACATTGAATTGAAACATTAAACATCATAAATAAATATTAATTCATTTTAAATATATCCAAATGGTATTGTATACACCACATAAAAGTAAATAGGTTCATATTAACAAATATGTCTCAAGGAAATCGAAATTGAGACAAAATACCTTACAATGATCATAATGTGTAAGTGAGACATAATAAATGAATAAACTACATGTATCAAATGTAAACCCTCATAAAACAGGTGAAAATTCCATATAAGATAATAAAAATTTATTACTCACATAATCTTATAATATCAAAGTCATATGAAGAATTAATATATCCCAAAGAAAATAAATTATGTTAGGAAATTATTTAGAACTTAATAACAATCTTGTAAAATACCCTTGGATGAAATAATTCACATTGAAATATAAAATACTAAGAATTATTAATGAATCATAATATTACATGTAAAATAGTCATTCTATACACCGTATAATCTAAATTATGTGTATAACATTTCAATATGATTCAAGGAATAGAAATTGAGACGGAGTGCATTACCTTGAGTCTGACTGATCACATAAGTTATTTATCTTCATAAATAATAAAAATATATTAATTATTTATTTTATTAATAATATTTTTCAATTTAATTATTCCTTTTATTTCATTTATTACTATTTTATATACAATTAATTAATCAATTTAGTTTACATCAGGTGTTTCGAAGATATTTTCGATATGTTTCAAAAATGACTTTGGTAGGTTGACTATTGGTCTAAGAGTTTGTTATTTAAAAATATCTAGAACAATAATAATGACATAATTAAAATATTTATATATTAATAATAATTTTAATAACAATCATTATACTCTTTTTGAGAATAGAAATATGTTATGATCATGGAGACGGTTGGTCGTACGTATGGAAGAGTAACGTTTCCATTTTTCAAAGATCACTATAGAAAAGAGGTAAATAAATTTCTATATTTCAATAATTATTATAATATCATAAATACAATATTATTTCTTTAACTTTAACTTTTATATATCTCCCATTTGGTGCGGTGATGAAAAGAGGTCCAGGTCACTTTGTGAAGGTTGTAGTCCACATATACGTGAACGACGTTATCATCTTTTAGTGAGTGAAAAAGGTATGAAATAAAATGATATATTATCTTTTAATAATTATAAATAAGTTTTTAATATAATAATTATTTCATTAATATTATATATATTCAATAACATTATCCTTATTACCTAACACGTAAAGAATTAGTGAAAAATGAATCACATCGCTTCGCGAGGCGGTAGTCCACTGTACACACGAGTGACATTATCGTATCCCCAATGGAATAGAAAGTAAAAAAGGTATATATTATATAATGAATAAAAATATATAATTATGTTATATATATTATGTATATATAATTTATATACCCAATCATTCCCAACTGTGTGAGGTTTTGATGGAAAACATATCACATCAGTTCGCGAGGCGGTAGTCCGTCGTACACACGAGCGACGCTTTTGTTTCCCATTTGAGGGAAGAGGAGATGGATATAGGTAATGAACAAAATATAATAACATATCATTATAAGATAGATAGTTGTTTTATTATATAATGATAAATTAATAATATTTGATGGAGGAGTGAGAAGAAATAAATCAAAAACGAATAGTTAGGAATTTTGCATCTTCTTAGACCACCTCTTGAAGATTATACCTAAAGTATTCCTAAAATTTATTTTTGACCAAAAAATATTTATATAATTAGGTTATAAAATTTTAGAAGTAATTTTGGTAAGTATTTTTGTAACCAAATGGGTTTCAAGGTGTGAAGAAGATAGGATATGGGGTAACCTTTTATAAAAGAGGCGAGTGGCACACTTGTAATTTTTTGAAAGAAAAAGGCGTACCCACTTTTTTTACAATATAAAAGGGTTAGAAATGTATTATTATAAATTATTAGACAATATAAGGTCTAAATATTTCTAGAAAATATGTTTTATACAATTTTTTATGTCATATTAACCCTTATCATTTCAGTTTAACCCCCTAATAAACTCATTTTTACCACAACCATGATAATTAATTTTTACTATTTTCACTATTACATTTTGTAAAAAATTATGTTTAAATAATTAAATAATATAAATAATTATTGTTACAAAAAATTTAATCCATCTTTAAAAATTTAATTCAAATAAGTGGCAGGTCTAATTTAATATTATACCTGTAGATGCGATGAAAAAAATAGGTTTTCAAAGAGAAAATTCTCATATGTATAGAAGGATTTAATATCCAGATTTAATATATAATTGATTATAACGACATAAAATAATAAAATTTTAATATAATTAAAATAATTTTAATTTAAAACCAATTTAAAATGTAATTTAACCTTGTAAATTCTTTAAACAAAAATCAGTTTTTAATAAAAATTATTAATTTTCAATATTCGTCGAAGAATGAAACATTTCATAAAAAATCCAAAAAAATCACCCAAGTATAATTTTTAAATTATGATTTAAAAAATTGGATTCTTTTTATAAAATAATTTTTTAAATTTTTTTAACAATTTGTTTTAAATTATGTATAAGGCCCCAGCCTTAAACCTTACTTAATCTTGAGTTATTACAAGATTACACATTGAGGATCTTTTCGGGTTTAGAGTTTTAGAGAATTAGATCATAAAACTTGCATTACATTCCACATATAAACAAAGTGGTTACATAAAGATAGTATTCTTCATTCCCATAAATGGAAACACATTTAAAATAAAACATGGATTATTTCTTGACACATCCTTGACTCTATCATCTTATCATGTACCTTTCCCTTGACCTGTGAAAAACATTTCAAAAAAAACTTGGGATGAGCATAAAAAGCTCAGTATGGGTTATAAAAACATGGAAAGGAAACATGAGTTCATATATACATAAGAATGAAATCATACTTTACCCATAAAACATAGGCACTTTAACATACCTCATAAAATCATGAATAAATCATAGAAATCATAAGACATAAAGGTAACTTGAGGCATTCATAACATTCTTACGTAGGGAGTAACCCTCTTGGTTACGTTTGGAATACCCATCACAGTATATTCCCTAAAATCTCTTCGGAGAAACCATAACGTTTCACTCCTTCGCATTACCCAATGCATTGGAGAGCTATAACGGGCTCACCCGCCCTTAGTTTATCACGGAACCACCCGTCTTCATAATAATGCCCAAGAACCATAACATAATCATATCACATAAAACATGCATAAAGGAAACATAACGTTTCCACATTTCAATCACGAGATATCAATACAACACATTGATATAATAAAAACATTATGAAAACCATTTTCAATACCAAAATAAAAGGAAAGTAAAACATGGTATTTATTTTTCTTTTAAAAAGAAGGTATGGCTTGTAGAGGAAGCCGAAACTCAAATAACGGTTACGACGGCGGAGAAGTCGTTTTCGCCACATACGTACGACAAAAAAATTCCCTTTTGTCGTTTAGTAAACGATTCGTATAAAAAAAGATTACTTTTGAATAAATGTAAAAGTCAAAGGGGTTTAAACACCGTATAAAAGAAAGTTGTGTATAAAATAAAATATGCCTCAACGAAAGGAGATTGAGACGAAGTCCCATACCTCGTATCCGACTTGACCCGACCGTTCTTTAATCTCGTGAATAATAAACTTGAGTTAATCTCTACTTGCTTATGAATCTTTTCCAAGTTCATTATTCCTTTTATACCATGTTATGAACATCATGTAATCAGTTAAGTTAATAATGTTCATTTTGTCGGTATTTGGTTCTTAAGTCAAAAATAGACTTCTTACACTTACATGTTGTTAATTTGGTCAAAGGTTCATTATATCAAGAATGTTATTCATGATGTATATATCATATATGTCATATATATCCAGTACATACATTCATTTATAATATTACATCACATTTAGAGGTAAGAAATGAAATGCACCGTTCATGGAGACGGTAAGTCGTACGTACGCATGAACGCTACTTCCATTTCTATTTCATATTTTCTGGAATGGAATCATAATTATATAAGAGTATATTATAATTCCAGTATAATAACATATATAATATCATTAACTTTATCCTTTACACATCCCACATATGGTATTAACGAATCAAATCACTTTTAGGTGGCGGTAGTCCGCACTTCCTAAAATGAAGATATCGTGTTTACCCATAATGGAAACCATAAATGTATGCCCAAAATGAAAAAAACAGAAGCTTAAGGAAAACATAAACATATTATATATCATATATAAAAATAGTGACATCATAATGGCCACCTTTGAAGGTGTTAAATGAGTATTGAACAATCATCGTTTTGGGAGGCAGAATTTCGCCATCCACGAAAACCGTATGTTCTTTAACCATTTGATGTAGTTGTGTGAGAGTGTAGCTCAAATAAATATTATAACAACATCCTAGTATATTGAAGATACTGGTGTTGTTACAAAAGAAGTAAATAAAAAGAGTTTAGGGGGTTGGAGAAGCAAAATAAAACAAATGAACATGAGAGAATGAATTACCTTTAAAAGTGTAACTCCTTTTGATTTGAGTCTAAAGGCTTCCTTTCAAAGGATTATGCCCAAAGGGAATCCTCTAGGATGAGGAGAGGGATGTGGAGAGAGTAAATGGGCAGGGGTTGGACGAGGAAAAGGCTTGAGAAGTGTGTGAAATGAGGTAGAGGTGGGGGCCTTTTATAAGAGGAGAGGAGGGGCACTTTTGGAAAGTAAAGAAATATTACTTTATTTGAAAATGTGTTTCGGTTTTAAAAGGTCCCACATTGATAGAATTCGTGGATAAGGTGATAAGGGTTCGAAATACACCCATCCAATAATTTTTTGACATGTTTAGTTCATAGATATTACATTATAGTTCCATTTTATTTAAATCGTTAAATATTGATGTCATCACTGCATCATTATGATGTCATAACTAATTTAATTTATTTAATGTCTAAAAATTATAAAAAAAATTACTATGATGTAGGAAATCGTTTTATCTTTCCAATGACTATTTATAATCAAAATTTGGACCTGTATAACCCCACTTAAAAATTGTTTTCGTAAAACATATTATGTTTCTGTCATTTTCACTTTAACATTAAATAAAAAGTAATTTATGTCATTTCCCAACAAACGTGGATCCATGGGGTCCCCAAGTTGGCCCATGGCTTGTCTTGGTCGGCCATGACTCACCCAATAGGTGTAGGACAAGTGTCATGGTGTTTTCACATTCTTATAATATCATTTTTACCTTAAACTACACTAATTACCACTAATCGCGATTAAAAACTTAATAAGTTACTATTCACCAAAAAAATTTATTTTTATCCCATTGAACCACATTTTACTTCTTAATGACAACCATGTATGTCGGATTTTCAAAATTCAATACACATTAGTGGTAAACTTTCATTTAACTGAAAAATCAGTTTGCTTGATTACCACTTAGTGGTTTCACTATCCATCAAAAATTGAAGTTTTTCAGAAAATTACCAAAAATTCACCCTAAGCTATATTTGATATTCTGAATTCAAAAATGAAGTCTATTTTACAAAATTCAAATCATATAAGTCACATTAATTAATTTAATAATTAATTCCCGCTGCCAGAGCAAATAGCGTGTTTTTACAAAACAATAAGTATCAAAAGATTGACACCAGTTTAAGTCTAATTTCAAAGTGAAATTGACTCCAATGACCACCATTGGATAAAATGGTAAAAATATATTCTAATTTCACTTCAAAACCAATTCAAAACATAATCTAATCATATAAATAAATTAGGTTAAAAAGAAGTTTTGATGTAAAACGCAGTATTTTTCACTATTCATTAAAAAAATGGATATTGTCAGAAAAATACCAAAAATTCATACAAGGTAAATTTTGATGTCCCAATCATAAAGAATAAGTTTATTTTGACAAAAATAGTTTATAAAATTGTCAAAATATAGATTCAAAAATGGTTTGCCATCAAAAGGCAGTAAAACAATCTTTTAAGAATATTAGTGTATTTCATGCATAAGATTGTATTTATTTTCATTTTAAACCTCTAAAACACTATCTTAATCATTAATAGACATAGATAAAAATATCTATTATTCATTACTTACTTGGGATGTTACATCCTTCCCCCCTTTAGAAAATTGCGTCCCCGCAATTTATTTACTTATCGAATAAATGGGGGTACTTATCCCTCATTGCATTTTCAGATTCCCATGTTGCCTATTCAATCATGTGGTTTTTCCAAAAAACCTTTACCTGAAGAATCACCTTATTCCGTAACACTTGCTCCCTGTGGTCAAGAATATGGACCGGTTGTTCCTCATAAGATAGGTTCTCTTCCAGCTGAACTACCTCTGGACTCAAAACATGAGATGGATCTGGCATGTACTTTCTCAACATCGAAACGTGAAAAACATTGTGTACCTGAGATAAACTCGGAGGTAAAGCCACTCGGTATGCAACTGATCCAACTCTTTCCAGAATTTCATATGGTCCAATGAACCTTGGACTCAACTTTCCTTTCTTACCAAATCTCATCACACTTTTCCAAGGAGAAACCTTGAGAAAAACATGATCACCTACCTCGAAAGATAGATCCTTCCTCCGGTTATCTGCATAACTCTTCTACCTGCTCTGAGCTGTTCTCATGTGTTTCTGAATCAGATGAACTTTTTCTGCCATCTCTTCTACCAATTCTGGTCCCATCAACTTTCTTTCACCCACTTCATCCCAGAAAGATGGAGTTCGACACCGCTTCCCATATAATGCCTGAAATGGTGTCATCTGTATACTGGAATGGAAACTGTTATTATATGAAAATTCAACCAAAGAAAGATGTTGGTCCCAACTTCCCTGATAATCCATAGAACAAGCTCGTAGCATATCCTCCAATGTCTGAATTGTTCGTTCTGACTGACCGTCTGATTGAGGATGAAAAGATGTACTAAAATTTAATTCAGTACCCAACGACTTCTGAAGGCCTTTCCAAAAGTTAGAAGTAAACCTGGGATCACGATCCGATACAATGGAGAGAGGAACTCCATGTAACCTGACTATATCTTTAAGATACAAACGTGAAAGTTGATCAAGAGAGAAAGTATCTCGTATAGCAAGGAAATGAGCAGATTTGGTCAAGCGATCAACAATAACCCAGATTGCATTATTACCTCGAGATGTCTTCGGTAATCCAACAACAAAGTCCATGGATATATTCTCCCATTTCCACTCTGGCACTGGTAAAGGCTGAAGAATCCCTTTCGGTAACTGCCGCTCTGATTTAACCTGCTGACAAGTCAAACACTTCACAGTAAAATCAGCAATATCTCTTTTCATTCCATCCCACCAGTAATACTCCCGCAGATCTCTATACATCTTAGTACTTCCCGGATGAACTGAAAACGGAGAACTATGAGCTTCACATAAAAACTCTCTCTTCAACTGTGAATCACAAGGCACACACAATCTCTTCCCAATTCTCAAAACGCAATCATTATCAATGTTGAATTCAGGCAACTTACCTTTCTGAACCAGCTCTACCCTTTTCTGCAACTCACTGTCTTGCTTCTGTGCTTGCTTGATTCTATCTGATAGAGATGATCTCACTGATACCTGAAACAAAACAGAAGGACTTCCTGCACTAACAACTTCTATGCCAAAGTTCATCAAATCGTTAACCAAAGGATCACGTTCCAAACGCAACATTGTTAATGAAGCATTACTTTTTCGACTCAAAGCATCAGCCACTTTATTTGATTTTCTCAGATGGTAATGAATTGTACAATCATAATCCTTGATTAATTCCAGCCATCTCCTTTGTCTCATGTTTAACTCTTTCTGAGTGAATATATACTTCAAACTTTTGTGATCGGTATATATTTCACACTTTACTCCATACAAATGATGCCTCCAAATTTTTAAAGCAAAAACAACAGCAGCTAATTCCAAATCATGTGTAGGGTAATTTACCTCATGAGTTTTCAACTGTCGTGAAGCATAAGCAATTACCTGATCATTCTGCATTAGGACGCAACCAAGTCCTTTCAATGAAGCATCATTGTATATAACAAACTCACCATTCCTGGAAGGTAGTGCCAAAACTGGAGCATTCACCAATCTTCTTTTCAATTCCTGAAAACAATCATCACATTCTTTTGTCCAGATAAACTTAACACCCTTCCGAGTTAGCTTAGTCATTGGACTAGATAACCGTGAAAAATTTCTAACAAACCTTCGGTAATAGCCCACCAAACCAAGGAAGCTATGAATCTCGGTTACATTTGTTGGTCTTGTCCATTCTTCCACAACTTTTGTTTTTGCAGGATCAACAGTTATTCCATCTTTAGAAACAATGTGACCAAGGAAAGAAATTTGTTGCAACCAAAACTCACACTTGTTGAATTTCCCAAACAGTTTATTTTCTTTTAAGGTTTGCAAGATAACTCTTAAATGTTTTTCATTCTCCTCTTTACTTTTAGAAAACACCAAAATATCATCAATGAAAACCACCACAAACTTATCCAATAACTCATGGAAAATTATATTCATTAAGTCCATGAATACAGCAGGTGCATTGGTTAGCCCAAAAGGCATTACTACAAATTCATAATGGCCATATCTCGTACGGAACGCGGTCTTCGGAATATCTGCCTCCTTTACCTTCAGCTGATGGTACCCCGATCTCAAGTCAACCTTTGAAAAAAACTGAGCTCCCTGGAGCTGATCAAACAAATCATCGATATGAGGCAAAGGATATTTGTTCTTAACAGTGATATTATTCAAGGATCTATAATCAATGCAAAGTCTCATAGAACCATCTTTCTTTTTAACAAATAAAACAGGAGCACCCCATGGTGATGTGCTAGGTCTAATGAAACCTTTCTCTAATAAATCTTGCAATTGCTCCTTCAACTCTAAAAGTTCAATTTGTGCCATTCGATAAGGGGGTTTTGAAATTGGCTTAGCATCAGGAACTAAGTCAACAGTAAACTCAACTTCCCGATCTGGTATTATTCCAGGCAACTCATCAGGAAAAACATCAGGATACTCATTTTCCACTGGCATATCATTAATCTGAACAGTTCCTTTATTTTCAACGATGTGTGCAAGGTAACATTCATTTCCATCTTTTACAAGTTTCTCGGCCTCTTGATATGTTATCAAAAGTAAGGGTTCATTCTTGTAAACAAACTGAAAGTCTTTCTGAAAAGAAACTTCTTTAGCTCTACAGTCAATCTTAGCATGGTAAATAGAGAGCCAATCCATACCCAGGATAACATCAAACTCTACTAGAGGTAGAACAATAAGGTTTGCAAGTAGGTTCTTTCCACAGATAAGGATAGGAAGATTCTTATAAATTCTTTTTGCCTCGACACTTCCCCCATGTGTTTTTACCAAAAGTTCAGGAGTCATTTCTTGAGATGGTATTCCCATTTTACTAGAAAAGTTTTCAGAGATGAAAGAATGTGTAGACCCCGAATCAAACAACACACTGGCATAATCTGAAAAAACAAAGTACCTGATACAACTTCATTTGATGGCCCGACATCTACTGAAGTAGTTGCAAAGGATTTCACCACCCCTTTCTGCTTGTAGTCTAACTGCTTCCCATCACTCAAGCTCCTTGTCGGACACTCGTTTGCATAGTGACCCATCTCATTACACTTATAACATTTCACTAACTGTAAATCAAATTTGTTCTTACCTTCACCTTGATCCTTTTCAGTGCAATCACGAGCCTTATGTCCCATCTTACCACATCGGTAGCACTTCCCAGAATTCAGAAGACATTCCCCACCATGCCTTTTGCCACATTTATCACAAACTGGAAACTTAGTTCTCTTACCACCAGACTTTTTTGAAGAATTCTTACCTTTCTCCTCCCACCTCGGTCTCTTCTTCTGTTGGTTGTTATAGAACACTTGGTCATCGGAAAACTCCATTTCCACCTTCTCAGCACATCGAAAAATATTTTCATAACTTTTAAACTCACGAGAATCTAATGCCCTTTGATATGTTGGCTTTAATTCTGAGTAAAAACGATTGATTTTACTATCAAGGTCCCGGATAAAATTTGGAGCATACCTTTCCAATCGAGTGAACCTTTCTTCATAGGCAGCCACTGAGTCTTCCTCTTGCCTTAATTCCAAGAATTTCTTTTCCATCCTAAGTCGAACAGCCTTAGGAAAATACTTCTCAAGAAACATACCTTTGAATTCATCCCAGTCAAGAGCATCAATCTCATCGGCGTCCCTGATATTCTTAACCATAGACCACCACTGATCTGCTTCACCCTCCAAACGGTAAATAGCAAGACTAACCTTTTGATTGTATGAACACCCCATAACATCAAAAATCTTCTCCAGTGCTTTAATCCACCCTTCAGCTAGCACAGGGTCAGATGATCCTCTGAATGATGGTGGATGTTGCCTCATGAAATGTTCCACCACTGACATGTTCCTCTGCGGTTGATCTGGCTGATCTCGTGCATGGATACCACCGCCATTTATCGCTTGAGTCAACTGCGCCATTACTGCAACAAACTGTTCAGTTCCAATTCCGACCATTTCTGGATGCTGATTCGGAAGGTTATTTCCTTCTGTATGCCTTCCTAGCACTGCTTCCCTGTTTCCTCTGCGGAAAACCATTCTGAACAAACATGTCTTAGATGAAGCAACATGGTAATCTTTAAATTCTATATAATTTCAAAAAAAATATTTTTGGATAATCATTTAATAGAATTCTAACTCCTAAAGTTATCTAAACCGACCTCTGATACCAACTATAAGGCCCCAGCCTTAAACCTTACTTAATCTTGAGTTATTACAAGATTACACATTGAGGATCTTTTCGGGTTTAGAGTTTTATAGAATTAGATCATAAAACTTTCATTACATTCCACATATAAACAAAGTGGTTACATAAAGATAGTATTCTTCATTCCCATCAATGGAAACACATTTAAAATAAAACATGGATTATTTCTTGACACATCCTTGACTCTATCATCTTATCATGTACCTTTCCCTTGACCTGTGAAAAAAATTTCAAAAAAAAACTTGGGATGAGCATAAAAAGCTCAGTATGGGTTATAAAAACATGGAAAGGAAACATGAGTTCATATATACATAAGAATGAAATCATACTTTACCCATAAAACATAGGCACTTTAACATACCTCATAAAATCATGAATAAATCATAGAAATCATAAGACATAAAGGTAACTTGAGGCATTCATAACATTCTTACGTAGGGAGTAACCCTCTTGGTTACGTTTGGAATACCCATCACAGTATATTCCCTAAAATCTCTTTGGAGAAACCTTAACGTTTCACTCCTTCGCGTAACCCAATGCATTGGAGAGCTATAACGGGATCACCCGCCCTTAGTTTATCACGGAACCACCCGTCTTCATAATAATGCCCAAGAACCATAACATAATCATATCACATAAAACATGCATAAAGGAAACATAACGTTTCCACATTTCAATCACGAGATATCAATAAAACACATTGATATAATAAAAAAATTATGAAAACCATTTTCAATACCAAAATAAAAGGAAAGTAAAACATGGTATTTATTTTTCTTTTAAAAAGAAGGTATGGCTTGTAGAGGAAGCCGGAACTCAAATAACGGTTACGACGGCGGAGAAGTCGTTGTCGCCGCATACGTACGACAAAAACATTACCTTTTGTCGTTTAGTAAACGCTTCGTATAAAAAAAATATTCCTTTTGAATAAACGTAAAAGTCAAAGGGGTTTATACAACGTATAAAAAAAAGTTGTGTATAAAATAAAATATGCCTCAATGAAAGGAGATTGAGACGAAGTCCCATACCTCGTATCCGACTTGACCCGACCGTTCTTTAATCTCCTGAATAATAAACTTGAGTTAATCTCTACTTGATTATAAATCTTTTCCAAGGTCATTATTCCTTTTATACCATGTTATGAACATCATGTAATCAGTTGAGTTAATAATGTTCATTTTGTCGGTATTTGGTTCTTAGGTCAAAAATAGACTTCTTACACTTACATGTTGTTAATTTGGTCAAAGGTTCATTATATCCAGAATGGTATTCATGATTTAGATATCATATATGTCATATATATCCAGTACATACATTCATTTATAATATTACATCACATTTAGAGGTAAGAAATGAAATGCACCGTTCATGGAGACGGTAAGCCGTACGTACGCATGAACGCTACTTCCATTTCTATTTCATATTTTATGGAATGGAATCATAATGATATAAGAGTATATTATAATTCCAGTATAATAACATATATAATATCATTAACTTTATCCTTTACACATCCCACATATGGTATTAACGAATCAAACCACTTTTAGGGGGCGGTAGTCCGCACTTCCTAAAATGAAGATATCGTGTTTACCCATAATGGAAACCATAAAGGTATGCCCAAAATGAAAAAAACAGAAGCTTAAGGAAAACATAAACATATTATATATCATATATAAAAATAGTTACATCATAATGGCCACCTTTTAAGGTGTTAAATGAGTATTGAACAATCATCGTTTCGGGAGGTAGAATTTCTCCATCCACGGAAACCGTATGTTCTTTAACCATTTGATGTAGTTGTGTGAGAGTTTAGATCAAATAAATCTTATAACAACATCCTAGTATATTGAAGATACTGGTGTAGTTACAAAAGAAGTAAATAAAAAGAGTTTAGGGGGTTGGAGAAGCAAAATAAATCAAATGAACATGAGAGAATGAATTACCTTTAAAAGTGTAACTCCTTTTGATTTGAGTCTAAAGGCTTACTTTGAAAGGATTCTGCCCAAAGGGAATCCTCTAGGATGAGGAGAGGGATGTGGAGAGAGTAAATGGGCAGGGTTTGGCCGAGCCAAAGGCTTGAGAAGTGTGTGAAATGAGGTAGAGGTGGGGGCCTTTTATAAGAGGAGAGGAGGGGAACTTTTGGAAAGTAAAGAAATATTACTTTATTTGAAAATGTGTTTCGGTTTTAAAAGGTCCCACATTGATAGAATTCGTGGATAAGGTGATAAGGGTTCGAAAGCCACCCATCCAATAAGTTTTTGACATGTGTAGTTCATAGATATTACATTATAGTTCCATTTTATTTTAATCATTAAATAATGATGTCATCACTGCATCATTATTATGTCATACATAATTTAATTTATTTAATGTCTAAAAATTATAAAAAAATTACTATGATGTAGGAAATATTTTTGTCTTTCCAATGACTATTTATAATCAAAATTTGGACCTGCATAACCCCACTTAAAAATTGTTTTCATAAAACATATTATGTTTGTGTCATTTTCACTTTAACATTAAATAAAAAGTAATTTATGTCATTTCCCAACAAAAGTGGATACATGGGGTCCCCAAGTTGTACCATGGCTTGTATTGGTCGGCCATGACTCACCCAATAGGTTTAGGACAAGTTTCATGGTGTTTTCACATTCTTATAATATCATTTTTACCTTAAACTACACTAATTACCACTAATCGCGATTAAAAACTTAATAAGTTACTATTCACCAAAAAAATTATTTTTATCCCATTGAACCACATTTTACTTCTTAATGACAACCATGTATGTCGGATTTTCAAAATTCAATACACATTAGTGGTAAACTTTCATTTAACTGAAAAATCAGTTTGCTTGATTACCACTTAGTGGTTTCACTATTCATCAAAAATTGAAGTTTTTTCAGAAAATTACCAAAAATTCACCCTAAGCTATATTTGATATTCCGAATTCAAAAATGAAGTCTATTTTACAAAATTAAAATCATATAAGTCACATTAATTAATTTAATAATTAATTCCCGCTGCCAGAGCAAATAGCGTGTTTTTACAAAACAATAAGTATCAAAAGATTGACACCAGTTTAAGTCTAATTTCAAAGTGAAATTGATTCCAATGACCACCATTGGATAAAATGGTAAAAATATATTCTGATTTCACTTCAAAACCAATTAAAAACATAATCTAATCATATAAATAAATTAGGTTAAAAAGCAGTTTTGATGTAAAACGCAGTATTTTTCACTATTCATTAAAAAAATGGATATTGTCAGAAAAATACCAAAAATTCATACAAGGTAAATTTTGATGTCCCAATCATAAATAATAAGTTTATTTTGACAAAAATAGTTTATAAAATTGTCAAAATATAGATTCAAAAATGGTTTTCCATCAAAAGGCAGTAAAACAATCTTTTAAGAATATTAGTGTATTTCATGCATAAGATTGTATTTATTTTCATTTTAAGCCTCTAAAACACTATCTTAATCATTAATAGACATATATAAAAATATCTATTATTCATTACTTACTTGGGATGTTACATTATGTGTGGAAAGCATGACTAAACCGTTCTTTAGCAATAATGCAGTTTTTCAAAAAAACATTTCTTTTTATTTTAAATTATTCTTATTATATTTATAATAAATGGGTAACCATAATTTTCATGATTCAGTTAGTACTATGAATACTAAGAAATTTAATATCTATGTTATAATGGTCACCTTTAAACAATATTTTATATTGTATTTTTTTAAACTTGATGTTGTGTGCATTGTAAGCTATTGAAGAGATTAAGTTAATTTAAAAGGAAATAAGTTGTAAAGTTTTGGGGTGTTAAATTAGAAACCACATGTCATGTGAATTATTTAATGGGGTTATCTAATTGAATAATTTATATCTCATCACATTTTCATAAATCATTTTATATGTTAAAATTTTTATTAAAAAATTAAAATACAATAAGCTGTTTTTCAAGTAAAATATACCCCATCCCTGATAAACAGTATGGGTATGTTGGTTCTTCTACATTTTTCATATTCTATAGGCTCCTTTTCATATTTTATAAAGTAAAATACAATAATTTTAATACCTTATATATTTCATGTCAAATACCACTAATAATTTAAGATAAAACTCTCCTACTCACATATGAAATGATGGAATTCATCATTTCTTGGGAGACGATTATAGAATATAAAAGTTGTGGGTGAGAATTTATTTTTTCATCATAATAACCCAATTATTGACATAAAAAATTATAAATGTACTCTTAAATTAAATTTCTATTTTCAGACATGATCTAATGGGAAAAGAATTTAATGTCTAACAGAAGGTCACCATAATGGTTTCCCAAAAATGAACTTCATTACAGGTATAACACTATGTGTACTATATAAGTTTATTGAAACATATCTTATAGTACTAACCAAAAAATTAAATGTGAACATTGAATTGTTATAGTCAATTTTTTTACCAAATTAATTATATATAATATAAAATTTTTAACATCTACTTCTTGATTTAATTAACTTTTAAAAAACATCAGTTAATGACCATGTTTTTTATTCATTATAATCAATAATATTCTGTTCCTGGCCTTCATATTCATTTAAATATTTCTTTTTAGTGTGAGTAACATCTTGGGGTGGGGAAAACATTGACATCATAACAATTTATAAAAGTAAATTAGCACACATAAGTTTTTTATTAAATACAAATCATATAGATAGAATACATAATATATATATATATAAAAATATGGTATCCAAAAACAAGAATTTTACAATATTAATTTTTTATAATGGATAAATTATTTCCCCCTCGAATTTTTATTAAAATTACCTCTCTACTTTCACCAATAAAAAACATGTAACTCCACTAAAATATTAAGGTATTTTTTAAAAATATATAATTGAATCATGTGAAAATTGATGAGTTTAGAATATTTTGGGTGTTGTTAGTGGCCTAAGAAAAATATTTGAGGTGTTGGGAACAGTTTGAGTATAAAGATTATATAGTATGAAGGAGGTCACGATGAGGTGAAGGGTGTTCGGGTGTGATGTTATGGATTTAAGAAGGTTAATAGCACAACAATGGGGTTGTGTTGGGAAGCATTTTCAAGGTGAACCATTGTAGAGTGATACTTAATATCATACTACAATAGTAACCGACTAGGTGTCATGTCACGACCCATCCTCGAGGCCCGTGTCGTGACTACCCAAAGCCTGTCTTCCATAGGCCAGGGGATGGCAACTAGCACCAAAGGCATAAATCCTGATAAAAGGGACGAAATTGACTTTATATAAGAAAACAAACACCACCGAGTATGCAATCTGAAGTAAACACTAAGTAAACTGAGTACAAAAGTAAGTGCTGGAAATTAAATGGGCCAGTATACAAACCCAACTGAAAGTACAGTACAACTGAGAAAAGAAAGTGCAACAGCTGTAAAGTAAGACAGCAACCACCAAGTCGTCCTCCAGAATTCCCACCTGAAGGGTGGGTACAGATAGTCTCGTCGGCTCCTCGGGTCCATCCGTCTGCTCCGTGTACGTCCCGCCTGATAGTCCACCTCCGGGTACCGTCTTGCTCCACAAGACTCAACCACGATCTGTGTAGTCCATCGTCTGCAACCAACACAACGTAGTGTAGGAATAGCCCATGCAGGGGTGAGTATACGATACTCAGTAGGGACCCCGTGACCCCCCGTAGGTCTCCCAGAATCCACAAAGGATAAACCACAAAGGAAAGATACAAACACAAAGTATTAACTAACTCTACTTAGGTATATTCCCATACATATACCTAACTCATCAATTCCAGTTCAGCTCCAACTTCTGAGCCCATGTTCAACCCAGTCCACACAGGAAAGTACAACCCAATCCACACAGGAAATCACAACCCAATCCACACAGGATAGCAAGTCAATCATATCGATGATATAGATTGAAGTCAAGACTCAGCTCACACAAGTATACTACTCATGAAGAGGGGTGGAGATGATAGATATAGACCCTGAATCATCATCCATGCCGAACCCACGTAGGATCAAAGTACAGAAGTCATCGCTACTGAACCCACGTAGGAACCTAGTACAGTAACCATTGCTGCCGAACCCACATAGGATCCATGTACAGTCTTCATCGTCGTCGCAGTCGCAACCAACTCTAAGGTTCCCGCACACAGCACACTCGATTTCGGGAGGGTCCACTCCACGTGCCAAGGGGTCAATACATCAACTATCACGAAGTCCAGAGTTGATGTATCACAAAGTTCTGTCTCATCAATAGGAACTCAACACGTCAGACAGTGCGTCAATCGGACGCCCGATTTGAGAGTTATTGGCTTTTTCGTCTGAGGGCCTGGTTGGTTTCTAAGTTAAAACCAACCCAACCATACTCCAGCTGTGTCCAAACCTCGAGCGGAGTAATCCAAAAGAACCGTCTCACTAAGAGGAATTCAATCTGATTGATGTCATGCCATTCGGACATCCGATCGTTAAGTTATAGGTGTTTCTGCTCCAAGGGCCCAGTTGGTTTCAGGTTAAAACCAACCCGGCTGTACACAAACTTTACCAAAATCTTGAGTGTAATATACCAAAACTACCGTCTCGATCCAATGATCTCAATGCAACTAACGGTGTGTCGATCAAAGGTCTACAGACCAAGATATGGGCGTTTCAACGAATCTGTCCGAGAATAGGGGGTTTGGGCCCGGTCCGACGCAGCCCAATACCCCCTGGGTTGGCCCGAACTCGGTCCGGCCCGGCTGGAACGGCACATCCCGGCACTGGCAGCCCGGCCCGGATGGCCTACGGCCCTACTCGTAAGCCGGTCGTGGTTCGGTTCGGCTCTCGGCCAAGCGGAGTGCGACAGGGGGGGGGGGCGCTGCCCCCCTGATTCCCGAAACGGCCGGACTTAATGGATGACCTTGGTAACTGCGGGACCCTTCAGGTCCTACCTCCAGGTGGCGTCGGCGGCTGGCTCAGCCGAACGCCGCTTTGGAAAACCACTGCGGCCTTAGGTCGTGGCTTCTGTCCGACCGATGGGGCGCGACATGCGGCCCCTTGGTGCTCTGACGCGGCACAATGGCATCGCGCCCCTCCTCCATGGCCCACTCCTATCCACAGCCCACTCCGGTTATGGTCTCCTTTGGTCTCACCGGGGCGGCATGATGGCGCTGCGCTCCTCCTCCGCGGCCCGCTCCGGCCACAGTCCTCTTCGTCCTCGCGTGATGCAACGGCACCGCGTCGCCTCCATTTCAAGCCACAATGAAGATCAACAAAAAAGGGGAGGAGGATTGGTCGTGTTTGTTCGGTCCGATCTCCTCCCGTTATATCGATAATAAGTGGCCAATCATTAAACAACGAAGATCGTTAAATAATACTTGAACGAAGAATTAACCCCTACCTCAACACAAGTTTTCGAACGATGAGCGTCGTGGAAAACAGCATCACAGGGTGAGGTTCTGTAAACGTTGACAAAGAGTGTCTGAGGAGGAAGCGGTGTCTCCCTTCCTTTGTCGCAGGGAGAAGATTATATGTTGTGATGTCATTGGCTAGTTTCAGCGTCGTTTCCTCCTCCTTTTTCATGGAGTAAGAAGAGGACGGAAGAAACCGGGTCACCAAGTCGATGATCCTTGATGAAGTGTTGTCATTCTTCGTTGAGGACGAATTTCTTCAAGAGAAAAGAGCTCTCCCCAAATTCTCACTCAACAAGCCAACCCAATAAAAAATAATACTCCGCTTATTTTATTATTTCAAGCCATGAAATTCAAATTAAAAAAATTCAAAACTGAATTCACTTAATGAATTAAACCATGAGTTGTCTAATTAATTAAGTGATATGTTGGCATTATTAATGTTGAAGAGGAGAAGCCATATAATTAAATACAAGGGAGGTTTAAAGTAAGTTTAAGGGGTTATGGGGAATGTGAAAATATGGGGGATCGTGTAGGCCCCACCTCACCTTTATCCTCTCAAGAGTAGTTAGTAACTAATGGGTCCCACCCCAACTCCCATACTTAGGATATAACCACTTAGTAAAAGAAATAAAATTGTAACACAATTTTATTTTTACTTTTCATTTAATCCACAATTTTTTTATAACTCCTCCCAAGCAAACACACCATCGGTAAGGGTCCTATTAAGAAAATAATGATGATGCGGTTCCATCAGTGCCCTCAGATTTCAATTTTGAGCACCGGTTCAAATGATAGAAAAACTCACTCGTTCGTTCACTGAACGTTCCCAAGCTCAACTTTGGGAATTGATTCCGGGCACACCGGCCCTCAGAATCAGGTGCCGTCAGAAACCGCGTACTCGTAAAATCCCAAAGAATTTTAAGAAAAAAAATTTCCTTAAAATTTATGGGTCTTTACATTACTCCCACCTCAGGGATTTACGTCCCCATAAAGCTACATCATAAACTAGGGAAACAAATGAGGGTATTGTGCACGCATCTGAGCCTCCCGCTCCCATGTGCTCTCCTGGAGGTTCCCATGCTACCATCTGATGCACAGTAGAGGAATCGACCAACCATGTAGGACCCCCTCCTGTCGATCCTCGATCTCCACCAGTACCTCCGCAAAAGTCGCCCTGTCATCGATGTCTAGCTCCCCATGATCGATGATATGTGTCGGGTCGTGCACGTATCTCCTCAACTGAGATATGTGGAAGACGTCGTGCACCCGGTGCAACTAAGGTGGAAGAGCTAGGCGATAAGACACCTCGCCTATCCTGCTGAGAACCTAGAATGGTCCGATGAAGCACGGATATAACTTGATACCCCATCCAAATCTCCGTAATCCACATCGAGGTGAGAACTGTAAGAAAACGTGGTCGCCGTCCTTGAACTCTAGTGGTCTTCGTCTCCTATCAGCATAGGACTTTTGTTGGATCTGATAAGTCCTCATCTGCTCCTGGATGATCTGTACCTTCTCCGTCATGGCCTAGAACATCTCTAGTCCTACAAGTGCTGACTCCCCAGGGTCTGTCCAGCATAGAGGTGATCTGTAAGGTCGGCCGTACAATTCCTCGTATGGTGCCATCCCGATGGTGGAGTTGTAGTTATAGTTGTACGCAAACTCCACAAAAGGAAGATGATCCTACCAGCTATGACCAAAGTCGAGGACACATGCACGGAGCATGTCCTCGAGAGTCTAAATGGTCCTCTCCATCTGAACATCTGTCTGTGGGTGATAGGCGGTGCTCAGGCATAGCTGTGTCCCAAATGCCTCCTACAACCCCTTCCAAAGCTGGGAAGTAAAGCAATCATCTCGATCGGAGATGATAATCGATGGCACACCATGAAGCTGTATGATATTTTGAACGTAGAGGCGTCCCAAGCTCTGCACTAAGCACTACTCCCTAATAGGTAGAAAGTGGGCCGACTTGGTGAGTCGGTCGACAATCACCCAAATGGATTCCTGACCTCTGGAAGTACATGGAAGCCCTGTCACGAAATCCATAGATATCCCATTCCACTTCCACTCCAGGACCTCCAAGGGTTTTACCAAGCCTGTTGGTACCTGGTGCTCCACCTTCACCTGCTGGGAGTTGAGGCATCGTGAAACGAACTCTGCCACAACCTTCTTCATACCTGGACACCAGTGATGTCGTCTGATATCCTGGTATATCTTCGCTACTCCTGGATGTACTGATAAAGGGGAAGTGTGAAACTCTCTCAGAACCTCCTCCTGTAATGCAACTGGTACCATGGTACATCCTCTGAAAATGATGATGTGATCTCCTCCTATAGAAAATCCATCAGGTGCCTGTCCTGAGGATATCTGTGCACGTCGCATCTCACAGTCAACGTCCCCATGTTGTGCCTCTCTTACCCGCTGAAGTAGTGGAGGAGTGACTATGAGCGACTGTAGAAAGGCTGCCCCATCTCTATACACAAAGGATATCTACAATGCGGCTAGCTACTCCGTCGCCTCTCCAAGTAGCTGGATGCCTGACCTCCTGCTGAGAGCATCATCTACTATGTTCCCCTTCACAGGAGTGAATCTCTCGCCTCCTAGAGTATTCTCACACTACTAGCACCAGTGCGTAATCATCGAGTCTGCTCTTCTAGAAGTCTCTAGCCCTAAGGATCGAGCCAACAGCTCTGTCAGAATCTCTGAGCTCCAAACAAGGTAAGCTACAATGAAAGAATGACTCGCTCCTATGTCTATAATAACTACAGCAAGGGTGGAGTAGACATATATAGTACCTCGAATCATCTCAGTTGTGTCGTGGTTATAGGCCTCCACTTCCTGAAGCTGAGTCTACATCTGTCCGCCAGCTCCCTGTGGTCGGGGTGGACCTCCTGGTGGTGGTGGTGTTAGAGCCCCAAAGCATCATCCACCACCTGCTGCTCGGTCAGCTCCTCTACCTTGTCTGCTTGCTCCCAGAGGACCACCATAGTCAAACCTCTACCTCTGCCTGGGTGGTCCCTCAACCATCTACTTCTCCTCTACATGGTGGGTCGGGCAGTCACAAGCCATGTGTCCCTACCCGGCGCATGCATAGCACTGTCTACCCCCTGAATGACTGGCTCTGCTACGTGTGCCCCTCACCTCTGAACCAGTATCCTGAGCTCATCCTCCTAATGGTCTGTTCCACTTGGACCTCTGCGACATCTATCTACTGTCGGCTGTAGAAGACTCCGCTAGGTGTCACCCTATGGTAGGTCTCGCTGCTGGTGAAGGGTCAACTAGAAAGCTCTCCACAAGAAAGGCTCACTCCAGTACTCCTTTCTGCGTCGGAATACTGAGGGAGATCATTGATGCCCTGATCTCATGCCTCAGTCCCTTCTCAAAGGTTCGGGCCCAGAAGAATGGGTCTCGAACCATGTCTGTGGAGTATCGCGAGAGATCAGTAAATCTCACTGAGTACTGGGCTACTGACATGCTGACCTACCGTAGTTCTAATAACTTCTAGATGTGCACCGCACGGAGGGTGGCTTGAATGAACTCCGAGAGGAAAAGGCTCTTAATGTCTGACCAAAGGAGAGATGCCTCGTCGTGCACCTTGAGAATCAGGATCCACCATCAGCCTGCTGCTGCATGCAGGAGACTCGCCGCAAGGATCACCATGAGGTCTGTCGGTGTCCCTACCAACCTGAAGACTCAAACGACAGCCTCCATCCAGTCCTCGGCTGCCTGAGGGTCCATCTCCCCATGGAACCTAGGCGGTCTCTGATGCTAAAACTTTTACAGTGCACTCAGGTAATGTGCACCCTCAGCTGCTAAGGTTGGTGGCACCGGTGGCTCGGCGAGTAAAGGTACCACTGGTGCCTCCGCTGTAATGGGGCCCTGCACCGAGGCCTCGTCACTCGGTGGGTTATCGTCGCTCACAAAGCTCGGAACCCTAGCTGGCTGCCATCGTGGGGACATCCTTAAAAGAAACAGGTGCTCCATGGTTAATACAGTATACCTGGTGATCTGACACAAATTAATCACAAATAAAACTTTTGAATCACACATGCAATCAATGTTTTCATGAATTGAGTCAGAAATCAGAAGTCAGGGTCCTGGTGTATGGATATGTCAGTCGTCGTACCAACACTGGACTCCCTGGACTGATAACCACACTCAATACCCTAAACACTATTGCTTCACATAGAAGAAATTATCAGAGTCCTGAGTTCTGTGGTAGAATTGACTCTTATGATACCAATTTTTCACGGCCCATCCTCGGGGCCCGTGTCGTGACTACCCCAAGCCCGCCTTCCATAGGCCAGGGGATGGCAACTAGAACCAAAGGTGTAAATCCCGATAAAAGGGAAGGAATTGCCTTTATATATGAAAAACAAACACCACAGAGTACGCAAGCTGAAGTAAACACTAAGTAAACTGAGTACAAAAGTAAGTGCTAGAAAGTAAATGGGCCAGTATACAAACCCATATGAAAGTATAATACAACTGAGAAAAGAAAGTACAACATCTGTAAAGTAAGACAGCAAGCACCAAGTCATCCTCCGGAATTCTTACCTGAAGGGTGGGTAAAGATTGTCTCGTCTGCTCCTCGGGTCTGTCCATCCGCTCCATGTATGTCCTACCTAATAGTCCACCTCCGGGTACCGTCCTGCTCCACAAGCCCCAACCACGATCAGTGTTGTCCGTCATCTGCAACCAACACAACGTAGTGCAGGCATAGCCCATGCAGGGGTGAGTATATGATACTCAGTAGGGACCCTAAGACCCTCCGTAGGTCTCCCAGAATACACAAAGGATAAACCAAAAAGGATAGATACAAACACAAAGTATTAACCAACTCTACTTAGGTATATTCCCATACATATACCTAAGTCATCAATTCCAGTTCAGCTCCAACTTCTAAGCCCAAGTTCAACCCAGTCCACACAGGAAAGTACAACCCAATCCACACAGGAAAGCACAACCCAATCCACACAGAATAGCAAGTCAATCATATCGATGATATAGATTGAAGTCAAGACTCATCTCACACAAGTATAATACTCACGAAGAGGGGTGGAGATGATAGATGTAGCCTATGAATCATCATCCCTGCCGAACCCATGTAGGATCCAAGTACAGAAGTCGTCACTGCCGAACCCACGTAGGATCCTAGTAAAGTTACCATCACTGCCGAACCCACATAGGATCCATGTACAGTCATCATCGCCACCGAATCCATGGAGGATCCAAGTATAGTCTTCCTCGCTACCGAAACCATGTAGGATCCAAGTACAGTCGTCATCGTCGTCACAGTCGCAGCCAGCTCTAGGGTTCCTACACACAACACGCTCGATTTTGGGAGGGTCCGCTCCACGAGCCAAGGGTTCTATACATGAACTATCACAAAGTCTAGGGTTTATGTATCACAAAGCTTTTTCTCGTCAATATGAACTGAACGCGTCAGACGGTGCGTCAATCGGACGCCCGGTCTGAGAGTTATTTGCTTTTTCATTCCAGGACCCAGTTGGTTTCTAAGTTAAAACAAACCCGACCGTACTCCAACTGTGTCCAAACCTCAAGTGGAGTAATCCAAAAGAACCCTCTCACTAAGAGGAATTCAACGTGATCAAAGACACATCATTCGAACGTCTGGTCGTTAAGTTATAGGCGTTTCCACTCCAAGGGCCCGGTTGGTTTAGGGTTTGAACCAACCCAGACATACCCAAAATTTACAAAAAGCTTGATTTTAATATTCTGAAATGACATTCTCAATCCAAGGATCCCAACGCAACTGACGGTGCGTCGATCGGAGGTCCGTAGCCGAAGATATGGGCGTTTGAACGAATCTGTACGAGAATAGGGGGTTCGGGACCAGTCCGACCCGGCCCAATACCCCCTGGTTTGGCCCAAACCGGGGAGACCCGACCCGGGTCCGGGTCCGTCCCAATTGGGAGTGGCCCAGACCGGTGCTGGTGGCCCGAACTGGATGGCATGCGGCCCGACTCGGAAGCCGTCCGCGGTTCGGCTCGGCTCTCGGCCGAGCGAAGTGCGAAGGGGGGGGGTGCTGCCCCCATAATTTCCAAAACAGCTGGCCTTTGTAACCGTGGGACCCTTTGGGTCCCACCTCGAGGTGGCTCCAGTGTCAGGCTTAGCCGGCCGCCCCTTTGGAAAACTGCTGCAGCCTTAGGCCGTGACTTCTGTTCGACCGGCGCAGCGTGACGGCGCCGAGCCCCTCCGCCACGGCCCCTTGGTGCTCCGGCGCGGCGCGACGGCGCCGCGCTCCTCCGCCGTGGCCCGCACCAGCTGTGGACTCCTTTGTTCTCACCGTCACAGCGCAATGGCATTGCGCTCCTCCACCGCGGCCCTCTCCGTCCGTTGTCCTCTTCGTCCCCGCATGGTGCAATGGCACCGCGTCACCTCTGTTTCAAGACATAATGAAGATCAACAAAAAAGGGGAGGAGGACTGGCTGTGTTTATGCGGTCTGATCTCCTCCTATTATATCAATAACAAGAGGCCAATTATTAAACAATGAAGATCGTTAAATAATAATTGAACGAAGAATTAACCCCTACCTCAACACAATTTGTCGAACGATGAGCGTCACAGAAAACAGCGTCGCGGGGTGAGGTTCTGTAAACGTCGACGAAGAGCGTCCGAGGAGGAAGTGGCGTCTCCCTTCCTTTTTAACGGAGAGAAGAATATATGGCATGACGTCGTTGGCGAGTTTCTGCGTCGGTGCCTCCTCCTTTATCGTCGAGGAAGAAGAGGACAGAAGAAACCTGGTCGCCGAGTCAATGATCCTTGATGAAGTGTTGTCATTCTTCATTGAGGATGAAGTTCTTCAAGAGAAAAGAGCTCTCCCCAAATTCTCACTCAACAAGCCAACCCAATAAAAAAAAGACTCCTCTTATTTTATTATTTCAATCCATGCAATTCAAATTACAAAAATTCAAAAGTGAATTCACTTAATTAATTAAACCTTGAGTTTCCTAATTAATTAAGTGATATGTTGGCATTATTAATGTAGAAGAGGAGAAGCCACATAATTAAATACAAGGGAGGTTTAAAGGAAGTTTAAGGGGTTATGGGGAATGTGAAAAATGGGGGATCATGTGGGCCCCACCTCACCTTTATCCTCTCAACAGTAGTTAGTAACTAGTGGGTCCCACCCCAAATACCATACATATGATATAACCACTTAGCAAAAGAAATAAAATTGTAACACAATTTTATTTTTACTTTTCATTTAATCCACAATTTTTTTATAACTCCTCCCAAGAAAACGCACCTTCGGTAAGGGTCCTCTTAACCAAATACTGGTGTTTCGTTTCCATCGGTGCCCTCAGATTTCAATTCCGAGCACCAGTTCAAATGATAGAAAAACTCGCTCGTTCGTTCACTGAACATACCCAAGATAAACATTGTGAATTGATTCTGGGAACACCGGGCCTCGAAATTAGGTGCCATCAGAAACTGTGTAATCGTAAAATCTCAAAGAATTTTAAGAAAAAAATTTACTTGAAATTTACGGGTCTTTACATGTCAAGCCATTTTTCTAGTGTGAATTTTATAGTTATATTGTGGTTTATTCCATGATATGGTCAGGTTGGGGATGTGTTGTGTTATAACAATCATGGTCACACCATAAACTTCCAGTTGGGTAGTTTTTAAAAAAAATATAGATTTGGAATTTCAATATGGACCCCCTTAAAGATTACTACCCTCTTTCATTTACTCTATTTAATATTTTGGGTTATCTCATGGGTTTTTATGCTTCTTATTCCTCTCCACCTATTAATTTTAATTGTTTTTTTGGTCCTTGTGATATTCTATTGGTAAATCTAAGCCCATTCATACTATAGTTCCTTCCCTCTCATATTTTTTTCTTAGTTTCCCTTTGTAAATACCTAATTTTAAGGGTTTAGTTATGATTTTAGTGTTTTGGTAGATTGATATTGAATCGGATAAAATGGATTGGAAATTGGACATCTTAAGCTAAAAGGTAAAAATTCCATGCCATATGATGACATTTGTAAATATTCTTGTGGAATGACCTATATATCAGTTCATAAGTTAGCTTAATAGTGTTATTTTTTTAAATTTATGTATTTATGTGGGTAAAAATTGTTATGGTGGGACCTTTATAGGGTCTATATGGGTAAAATAACATATAATTGTGGAATTATCATGTCATTATGGAGGTAAATATCAGGATGTCTACTAGGGTGAAATGGGCCTATAATGAGATTTTTAAGATCGGTTAAGGCTTATATAGCCTAATAAGTTAGCACATTGGTTGGGGTGATGAATTGATTCACATAATATGTTTTTATGTTCATGAATATGGATAATGTGGTTTACATAGATGGTTGGTAAGGGATATGTTAATTTGTTATCCTTATGGTACTCTTATGCTTGGGTTGTGTTGTTTGGCTAGTGTTGACATGGATACGCTATATTTTCATTTATTCTTATTGCTTGTTATATTATGGAATACTGGTTATTATAGTTGTAACTCATTCCTGGGTTATATGGAGGTTGATCTTTATATGATGACATGGGATCATGATGGTATAGTCTACCTTGAGTGAGAGGGTTAGGCTAGAGATAATGATGTGTATCCTCCCCTTAGTGAGAGAGGATATTTTGGGATTTGATGTATGACCTCCCCTAAGTGAGAGTGAACAATTCAAGACTTGATGATTGACTTCCACTAAGTGAGATGGGATGGTTTGAGACTTGATAGAAGTTCTCCCATAAATTAGAGGGGAAGGCCAAGGACATGATGTGTGAATTCCATTGAGTGATAAGACATAGAATAATGATTGATATGGGACTATACCTAAAGTTATAAGGTGTTTTTAATTCTTTGAGATATACTATTTATTTGAGATGAATCTTCCTTCTAGTATAGATTCATATAAGATATGGTTAGGATCATGGAACCCTAATAGCACATGAAGAATATTTCTGACAAAAATTATGTTTGGGTTAGGTATTATTATTTCCAAAAGTTTTCCAATTGGTTTGTTTGTAGAACCGGAAATACCCAATGGTTATGTATCCATAGGGACCTACTTTCCAAAGGCAGATTCTCATTAGGGTGTTTAGCCAATGATTCTTAAGAACTCACATTGTTCAAGATGATGGTAGTTCGGTCTCATCACATCCTTATGGGGAGGATTATTTCCTACTCCATGACTCTCTTATATATTTAAAATATGTTCATGAATCCTTTATTTCTTCCTAATTATAGTTTAGGTCACCCTTGTATTAATAATCTATTATTATCATGTATTGAGCTTGACATCATTTGTATATATCTGAGGTTCCTCATAAATGGAGACATATGTATGTATCTAAGTTTCTCCATCAATGGTTTCATATTTTATACTACTCAGAGATCCTTTGGTCATTATTATGACGATGTTGGTTTTCTAACAACTCAGTGGTGCGATCTGGAGTGTGTCATCATCTAGTGAGATGGGAGTTGTTTTGATGTTGTGATTGAACCCATAGATGGGATTCCAATATATCATTGTGAAGGGAATTATAACCCATGTATTTTTGTGCCACGTAATGGGACACATCATACCTTTTAAGGTCATGTGATAAGGACCTAATCATACAGTTCAATGTCACGTGGCAGGGATTTCTAGGCGGAAGGTTCCTAGTCCGTTTATGTGCATGGGAATTATATCGAAGCATCACGGGGGACCTGGAAGTAATATGGATTCCCATATTGAATTTGACCTTGTTGAGAATGTGTCCCAGAGAGAAAAATGTTTATTTTAGTTATTGGTATTGAACCGAAAGGAGGATTCCAACAGATCCCACATGGATGGGAATCCAAGACCACATAGTTTTGTTGTGAGGATCCATTCCTATTTAGTCCCTTGAAGGATTTTCTCATTAGAGAGTATGACCCTTTGAGATGATTGAGTTGGGGATTACTCCTAAAGAGGATTTCCTATGGTTATTTGGTTGTTATAATTAGGGATTAATCCTAAGAATTATTCCCACTGATCGTTTTCCATAGGTAGGTGTCCTATGTATCTTGGTTATAGATGGAATCAGATTTATCATAATTAAATATGTGGGGCTTACAAACTGAGGATTACCTTGTAAATGGGGTGAAAATTGGGACTTACTTTGGAGGAATATGCCCATGTTGCTTCAAAGTTGGGGATTACACCATGTAGGAGGCCCTAATTTTGGTTGTGGCTTACACATGGAATGATTTCCAAAAGTCTTGGGATAATGTAGATGTTATGACCCCCATAAACCTCTAATCCCACATGATTAATGTTCGGTGTGATAAGCAAGTGGAAATAGAAGATCTAAAAAACTCTATAGTCTACTTTTCCATTATGTTGAATGAATGACCTTGAGGTCCTATGCTTGTGGAGGCACTCTAAAGGTGGTGAGACGAATATTCAAAGGATGATTGTATTCCAAAAATATGCACCAGATGGTGTGGATTTTTTGATCATGGATATCCTATATGTCTACATGGTTCAGGATGAGTCATGCTTTAATGTGATGGATAGGAGGAAGTAAAATATTTGGAAAACAACACACTTCACCTCCTACACTACTAAAAGAGGATGTAAAGATGGTGGAAGAGGTCGAGGGAACCCCACTTCCCACTAATCACATTTCCCTGGATTGAGTTCATGTTTTGAAAAATTAGGAGTGAAGAGAGTAGAAGTGAGAGGAGATGATTATAGTTCCCATCCCTTGTTTGACCTAGTGGCCAAGAGGTAGAGAGGATCATGAGTGAAACCTCTTGTAAGAAAGGATGGGGGCTTACTCTAGGAGGGAATCCCTAAAATCAATCTCATAGAGAGGGAGAAGGATTTAATTCCAAATTTAATGGAAATGAAAGTGTGAACCTCATCCTCCCTACTAGAAACTGGAGGCACCAGGTCTTAGAGACGAGAAGGGTAGAACATAGTCCTAACCCTAGTTTCCCAGACCAAGAATTCTCTGACATGATACCTGGGGTAGGGTTCATCATTACCATAGGAATACACACTCACATGCATCCTGAGGACCCTGATCTACCAACCAAAAAAATGTTGGAAACCTCTACCCATCGGAATACACCTTAAAATGGGGGACACGTTGGTGTGGCACATTCAATGGTTATGTAATTCCTTATTATTTTTTGGAGTTTTAAACTTGGTCCCTCTTAGACAAGGGATATAGAGGAGGAGAGGTCGTGTCTTTTATGGATTTGAAGAAGGAATGTTGGGTGGTTCATGAAAGTTCTAGATCATGTGCTGGGAACAGGTGCTAAAAGTTCTTTGCACAGTGGGGGATAAGCCTAAGAGATCTTAATACACCTTCATAAATGGACCACCTAGAAAAAAACACTTAGGTAATGCTTTATCCTAAGAACTACAGGTCTCCTGAGGTGTCCCTGGACATGATTCACACAGGTTCCTACTTATGTAAGGAGGCTCACTTAGGTGGTTTCCTACTGGAGTAAAATGTGTTCTCAAACAATTTATTGTTGATTAAGAACCTTAATAGACCTTGATCTCCCTTATCCCCTTTTATTGTTTCTTATCTGGTGTTTTGGATTGATACCTGAGATTTTTAGGAGGGCCTTGGTTATGGGGATGTGCGATTTGAGCTCAGGGATTATTTTGAATTTTCATTTGTTCAAATAATGGGTCCAAGGGTCCTATTTATAGGCAACTGGGGTACACTAGTCCAAACAAGATCTCTTCATAGGTATGGGGTGTAAGTCCTCGGAATAGGTATTCCATCCCTTTTCTTGTTGTGCAATGGGGTTGTGTGGTCATTCTGGTGTGTCGGTGCTATCATGATGGGATTTCATGTAGGGTTAATTTGATCTTCTTTGGATATCTTCATAGTTTTAACCTTCTTAGAGTGACTTTAATAATATATTCTTGTGTTTGATGAAATACAATGTCAAAAAAATACCCAACTCAGGATTAGATTTGATCAAAATAATATGTTTTATTCCTGAGGTATAATGGGTAAAAGATTATGACAGGTGATCCTGCCCAACCACATAGGAAAACAGCATAGCTTGGCAGTAGAGGCTTGTTGAGCAGATAGGAATCACAACTCCCTAGCACAGTACTGGGGTTCATGCTAATGGTTCCTATAAATACCATTTTCCCCCTTTTCATTTTCCTCTCTTCATTTTTTGAAATTTATCTCTTGTCATGAAGATCATTTTCCTAGTTGTGTCACATTCTCTGTTTCAAGAAGGTTAAGTGCAGAGTTCCCTTTGGTGTGTCTACATGAGAGGTAGTGTTTTGTGGAGCCACCCTGGTAGAGAGTCTAAGAGAGAATCTTGATTGAGAGTCTTGGGAGAGGGACCCAAAAGAGTGGACTACGCGCGTTCCCTAGTTGAAGGATTTGCGTACCCACTGTCCTCTACAAAATTTTTAAGAATTCATCAAAAATTGTAATTTTTCTCTAAGTTAATATTTTAACTTAAAAGGGACAAATTGGTGTCTTCTTGTAAGTGTTCATTGACTACTACAATGAAATATATTTCATAAGTTGTTAAACATTCTTCTGAGATGATCAAAGTCATCTGGCCAGATTAATATAACATGATCGAGCCTGTTACATCAGATCTAATAAAGCACCTGATGCAGTATCAGCACGAATACCCACAAAGTGACTATCTTCTGCTATATAATCATTTAATTTTTGGTGATTCTACCATCCATGGGACTCAAAGTTACTTTAAAAATTCATGGATTGTGAGGCACACCAACCACCACTATTCCAACTTCTCCTCCAAGGGAATATTTATCAAAGAAGGGAAAGTATCTATTGGCTGCATTGTGCATCATAATAAATGTACTCCAAATTTGAAATCACATATCAAGAATTTGAGGCCTTGTTTTTATGATTCAACCTTCCACGTCTTGAAGACTGATCAAACACAAGGTTGGAAGAAATACGGGGACTTCTTCTCTAGAGGGGTTCTCAGGACTGAGTGTGTGTGGGTGTTTTGGGTGTGTCGAACATACATTGATCTCAAGAAAGATCTACAATATGTCTACATTTATGAATTTTTCTGGGTTGGGTAGACCTATGTCTACAAGAACACAGATATTATCCCCAATATTCTTAGCTGGTGGAGTCCAGAGACAAATTATTTCCATATGATGTATGGAAAAGTAGGTATTAACATGTGGGACGTCTATCATATTTATGGGTCCCTTGTTCTTGGGGATATGTATGATGAGTTCATCCCACCATAGTTAGAGTGGGATGATTCCAAAAGGATACCACCTTTGACCCATGATATTTATAATGTGGTGAAGAAAATAATGAAAAAATATCCTTTCCCCATGAGTCAAATTCATCAAAAAACATGGATGAGTGATTTTCTAAAACATTAAGGGGAAGGTCCCACGTGCCAGTGGCCCACAATATGACCCACCACAGAGAATTAGTGTTCTTCAATCATGTTATGGACCATATTAGAGAAGTATGAGTATAGGAATTGGGTTTATAAGGTCCAACCTAAGGTTGATGGTAAAGTTCTCTTATCCGGTTTGCATGATATGTTGTTGAGTATTTACCTTGTCCCAGTCCGTGATTCCAATGGCGGTGTGAGTCCAAGGACTTTTTTTGTCACAACCAAATTAGCATTGGGGATACACATAGTGTTAGTTATCCTGATATTTTCCAGAATCTATTATTTCCTACTGCATAAATACATAGGGAGGGGAACTTTAGGATTTCATGGTTGTTTCATGTGCTATGGAGGTGGGTCACGACACATTTTAGTTCAAATGTATTGTTGATCCCATTTCAAATCCATGACATCTAGTTCTTCCCATTCGTTCAAGGTGTCTCTTGAATTCAACCCCTGAACAAGAAGTAT
This sequence comes from Viscum album, assembly GCA_963277665.1. NCBI lineage: Eukaryota > Viridiplantae > Streptophyta > Magnoliopsida > Santalales > Viscaceae > Viscum > Viscum album. The sequence continues at coordinate 620,990,953 of OY728128.1, forward strand.
AATAATGTAATAAGGATTTTTAATGTGTCAGGAGAATTTACCTTATTTTCTCATGGTAACCCACCAACATGGGCATTTACCAATGATAGAATGGAGTATAATTATGAGCTTAGTCCATACATGATAGAATTCAGAGATAGTGTATTGTCTGCACTCATTAATAATGACATCATATGTGAGGCCTATACTTGGTATCAATTTTTTCACCAATTTAAATGTATTCATCATTTATGTATCATTCCCCTACTCATTTCTGGTTAGAGAAAAATATGATAGTATCCTAACAGTTCTGCATTTTAATGTCCATGGAAGTATCCGAAATTGAAATCATGTTATCTCCCTCATATGCATCAATCATGTTTGAGAATGGGTATTCTGAGGTGTTGATCTATTCATAACCTCAAGGGGAGTTGATAAAATTCATTTACTAGTTTATGACCCTGAACACCACTGTTCATTTAATGTGTAGTAAAAGGATTTGGGTTTAAGATGATGATGTTGAAACTCTGGAGACCTCAAAACAATCTCGGGTGAAGACTATGAGGCATGATAGAGTTGAAGAGACCACACCTCTGACTCCAAGGTATTTTGATCTTCATCTTTATAAGGAGGCATGTGTTCCATCCCCTCACTCATTCGAGAGATAAAGGAGGCCTAAAGAGGCTTCCCAATTAATAGGTAGTAGGTCTTCCTCACTGCTAGTAGCATCAGGGTCAAATTATGTGTGACCCTTAGTGATCCGACTTTAAGAGAGAATAACTCAAGATGTCAAAGATACCTACTAATTTTTTCAGGCAGACCGACGAATCCTAGAACTGGGTGATATTAGACCATCCTCTGATCTCTATCAGAACAATAACTTGTCTAACGTGACAAAGAATCTTCAGGAGTTGGAGGCTTTGATATATGCTACTGATGATGAGACCTTGGCCAAAAGGTGAGTGTCTAAATTGCTGGATTGAGGAGTATGTGAGGGGGCAACTATTCATCCCAAAGAGTAATGGGGAATATATATTAACCCCGGTGATGTAGTTCTATTTTTTTCTCGTCACTTTTTTTATTTCATCCACCATTATTAATCTCTACAGGAATTTATGTTTCATTTCTGTAAGGGAATAATAAGAAAATTTATTAGTTGAAAAGGGTTAAGTAGAAGAGGCTTCTAGGTTTTCAAGGTATGGGCCAACATGAACCCTCATTGGGGGAGTGGATGAGGCCCTTGGATCTCCATGACTATCCCTGGGTAAGAGGAACATGGTAGAGGAGATGGCAGTGGTAAACCCTCAGACTTCACCTATGGTTTCTCTTGTGAGGTTAGTTGAGGTGAACCCTTTAACATATCAAGAGAGAAAGAGAAGGTGGGAATTAAAGTTGGACCAATGTATGTGATATAGTAAGCCTCTATGCTATCATCTTTTTTTATCATTAACTTCTTGACATATCCATTAATTATATTTTTATTTTTCAAAATTTGTATCACTTTTTGTTCCTCAAGGGGTGCGGAGCTAATCTTTCAATGGTTGAGTAAGTTGTCTTGGGGGAGGCATGAACTCATTATCTATTATTTTTTATTGATGAATCATCAATATATGCATTCATGTCTACCTCTATTCCTACAAAGAGGGAAGGTGGGCATTTTAATGTCAAATGCACTCCATTTTGTGTCACATTCTATTTCTAAATTTCTTCTCCTAATGATATTTTGGATTCGTCTCACGTACCAATTGTTCGTGATGTTATAGTAAATGTTGGTTTCATTCTCACTTAGAAATGGGATAATAGTGATATATGGTTTTCCAATGAAGGTGGTGATGTTGACCCTGACTTTGTGAGGCCTGATGATGTTGTGCCTACTAAGAATTGGGCAGAGGGGATCAACAGCAGTTCCAATATGGTTTTCGAGAAACATGCCTCAGATATTCTTACTGGTGAGGATACTTCAAACATGATTCTATGTGTCATCAACTATGGGATTTAATTAATCCACTTATTGATATTCCAGGTTCTCTCAAGGATTTTAGGTATTTCCAAAAGGAATTTTAAGAACATGAATCTTATCATTCTTACAATTTGCAAACACAGTTGATTTTCTTTCACCTGATGTTTTACATAAAAGTACAACTTTTTCAGATTTTTTTACCGAGAATGTCACATAATACCTTCATCAAAAAGGAATATGAGTCCACCATACTCCTATTTATGATGAATTGATACTTGAGAATCTTGAAACAGGGGGTTCTAGAGTGTCTCTGATTCTAGATACTGAGGAAACCCAAGAGGGTGGTCCTCATCATGAGGTTCTGGCTTCGATAGTCAAGGCTGAGGGTGCTGAAGAAGTACCAGTTATGGTAGTTGATCCAACAACAGGATAGTTTCATCAACTATTTTGATTTCTATTCAATGCTTACTACTTTTTGGCCTCCATATTTTAATGAGAAGTGTCATTTAATCTTTATCATCATCTACTTCAACAATCAGTCTTGAGATGGATGGATTCCATGTTAGCTCCTCCAACATTGGTAATAGAGGCTAGGGATAATTTGGAGGGAGTGAAACAAGGTGGAACATTTAGGGTATTGATCCCATATTATGTCTTTCCTTCCAAAATTATATCTAAGTTTGATCCAAAGATGCAGGAGGCTTTTAACTTCACTTGTCATCTCATCAAGTGAGATATATAGAATAATGTTAGGGTGACACCTCTTGAAGACATGACATCATGACTTCATTGACTTAAATTCAAGATTTCCATACTGGAATGTGGTGGATTTAATTATTGTGAGATCCATGATATGGTGAAGGTGATCATATAGTAAATGGAAGAGGATCCAATACTACAGCAAGTTGATGCACAATAGGCGGGCTATTTTGAGGAACTTAGAGCTTCCACAATACAATATGAGGTCATCAACTCCATAGAGGTGGAAAATTATCAATATTTTCTTCATGAAAAATATGTCCAAATAACGTGCCTCAAATAAGAAATAATTTCTGCAAGGGAATCGGTAGACTAACACCACCAATACCTGATAGGGGATTTGTCTTAAAGAAAAGATGTTGTTAGTGCCGAGTTGGAGATGTTTCATAAAGCTGAGGAGGTTACTACTACACAAATAACCAATATTAAAAAATTTATTCTAGTCTCTTAATGTTTAGTTCAACTTATTAAATTCTACATTGAGGGAAAATTATATAATTTGTAAAAGAGGCCCCAGTATGATGAGGTTCCCCTAAATTTTGGGACATAAAATTTAAAAAGTATTTTTGGTTCCCAATCACTTATGTCTTTATCTCTATTTTTTTCTATGATCATAAAATAATATTGGATTTGATTTTCATAGAAAGACACATTTGTATCATCTTATCATAAACACGGTGATAGGGATGGGGAAATTCTCTAATTGTTTCTTAATCTATGAGGCCTATCGAGCATAGTTTTACATTTTTCGGGGGTTGTATGGGTAACCCACCAAGATTTGTGTCTTTTATGTCATCACCCTAATTTTATAAGCCAGTATAAGGAAGATTCAGTGGGTGAGACTTGGATTTTCCATAATCCACCTTTTTGGGGGTTTTGGGATAAAAAAATTTGTGCCTTTTATATTTTTTTCCCTTTCTGTATTATTTCCTAAACCCTATGGAGTGTACGTCTAGTGAGCATAGATTTGGATTTTATCCAAAGTTACCTTTGCATGTTTTTAATCTGGTGAGATCTATGGGATGTTAAAATTCATGGAAGTTAAACTAATGAGGCTAGTGCTTTAGGTCGAACATCATTGACCATTAAATTTTTAAATGATGACCCAAGAAAGAAAATGTTCCAATATTATTTAGATACCTAGTGGGGAATCTTGAGCAATGATTTTTTGGTTCTTAGATTTAAAATTCTATATTAATAAATAGATCGTTCTTCTGAGGAAGATGTAACCACTTATTAATAAACCCATTTTGCAAGCTGTTTTGTGCAAGGCTAGCTAGGGAGCATTCTATATTTTAAATAGTGTCATCCTTTGGTTGAATATATATGAAATTTTTGAACAATATATAAAAATACAAATGGGGTTTATTATAGTATTGTTAGTAAAATAAGTTCCTAGGAATTATGACATTCTATAGCTGATGATTGAAGTTTACGATTCAGATTTCTCAAGACCATGATGAGTTATTTTTTCAAAGGGAGTTCTCTGAGAATGAAGGTAATATCTATATTGGTACTTTCCATGAATGGGAAACCTCTTATACAATAATTTGGTTCAAGGGAAAGAGGGTAAATCTTGTTACATGTTTGATGTTAGGGGGAAATTCCCCTTTCTAAAAAATGAAAGATTATCATGCAATTTAATGTCATGAGATCATGGCACTAACCATTTAGTTTAAGGTATTACAGAAAGGAAATTGTTTTGTAGTATAATGCCTTATGACTATGATGTTATGTTACACAGTTTAAATTCATATAGTAAGGACATCATGATATGAAGTTTAAAGTTAAACAACAAGGATATATTGGGTATATAATTTAAGGTCTTTATCTTTGACCAAAAGGTTTATAGTTCTCCAATTCATGGAAATCTTTTCGAAAGTGTTCTAACATATTCATCTCTAAGATGATAAAATTGTATTATATGATTTGGGGATCCCCATATCTGAATAGTGGTATGGTAAAAAGGGATTATGGAATTAGAGGAGGTATCTCTGGTGGGCAATGTTACCACTGATTAACAAACTTGTTTTGTAGTCTGTTTTATTCAAGGCCAACTAGGGAATGTTTTGTATAGTAAAATAATGATATATTTTGGATAAAAGGACCATTATGAGGTTCGTTTTATTCAAGGACAACTAGGGAGTGTACTGCATATCTAGGAAAATAAGTTCTCATGAATTATGAAATTAGTTCACTAATATATGATGGATTTTTACAAAGATTTTGATTTCTCCATGCATATAGTTTAGTTTGTGAGAGAAAATCATCTGAATGCGGAAGATACATTTCATGTAAAATTTTAATAGAATTGGGGGAATAGGTTTTCCACGTAGGTCTGATCTAGGTGTGGGGAGATATGGTGTCCTTAGTTTTAGGTCTTGTTCCTAGGACTAGAACATCTTGCAAACAATAGGTGCCAAGTGGCCTATCAGACCAATGTTTTTCCAGCATGATTCAGACATGAGGGAGGAAACTATAAACCATTGTCTTGGAGGTTCTCAGATCGAGAGAAAGAATATGAGAAAAGTATATGGGAGATGACTGTATACTAAATTTTAATCATGGGTTCCAACATAATTTCATCAAATCAGACAGAGACAAAAGAGGCTTCTCTCAAGGAAAAAGTTGCCTCAGATAGAGAAATCCATTTTGTGGGATATTTTATGCAAGTAAATCTAGGAAATTTACTAGATATTCAATAGTGACATCCACTAATTAAAAGGACCTGAAATTTATGAGCAACTTATGAAAATTCAATTGGGGAATGTTACAATTGTTAGGTAAAGAAGTCCTCGGGTAATATACATTCTATCACTAGGAGATGGATAAAGGTTATAGAGATTCTAAAGTGTCCACGATTAGGAATATGACATGTGAATGGGATATATCTGAGCATATAGGACACATTTGGACAGATATGGGTCATGAAGTATTATGTACCTTACATTGATCTGACTCGTATGTAAAAGGGGGACTTCATTGTTTCTTTGATGGATACTTTAATAAAAAGATTCAACTTTAGAGATCTTACACATATCATTGTTCATATAAAGGAGAGAGGGGTTAGTTATTATTTTTACTATGAGGTTTGGACTAGGACATGGGGCCTAGGAATCACTATGTATCTCATTGGAATGAGAATCAAGACACATGTAGCTCTGAAAGTCATTTTAGTTTAAATCCATGATTTAAAGACATTAACCATGTAGTTTAATGTCATGAGATAAAGATGAAAAATAAATTATGTGAAATAATGGTAATTTTTCAGTTGGACACAAGGATGGTGATCTAGGAATAACTACATATCTTGTTGAATAATGAATCAATCCATACATATGTATTGAAGAAATCATTCATTTTATTGTCAAACAGTGAGGACAACTAGTGTGCCTTTTAAAGTCTTTCATCAAGGACCAAGATAGGCCCAATGTGAGTTGATATTCCTTACTTTTGTAGGGAAATATTTTACTAAAACTCCTAAATCCACATGATTTGTGATCAGGGTGATAAATAAGGAGTGGTAAAAGTTTCTTCCATGGAACAAAGTTTACATGTTTCTTGCTATGTGCATGTGACTAGCCAAGGGACCCACATATCAATGGTGTGGTTTAGATTATACCAGCGGTTTAATATCATGATTCCCTCCTCATACCTTTTATAGTACAATGATGTGACACAAGGTGTTGATATAGGAGATTGGCCATATTACTTTCCCTGAGGGGGTCATTCAATTCATGTGATAGGTCGGTTATTGAGATGCACTACATAGATATCTAATATGTGTGACTATCCATGATACCTAACTATGGATGGATTCATTCAGTTTATGTGAGTGGTTGGATATTATGATTTTTTCCTAAAATCATTTTTTAAATTTTATGATACTAGATGTGATCATGGTAACTTACCATAAGGGGACGGTTTAGTTGTGTGATAGGTTAGATATCTATATAACGTTCTTAGATATCTTATTGGATGTAATGTGATTGTGAGAAACAACCATTTTGATAGGGGATTAGTCATTATTTTATGTAATTAGATGCATTGAGGACATCAATATAAGTGACATGGTGGTGGTGTAGTTCATGTGTGATAAGGGATGTGAGATCGAGGACTAGTTGTAGAGATAGAAGATTGACATACATGTACATTACATTAATTTTGTGGAATACCTAATACATGACATAAACAATTCCAAAAGACCGTATTAGTTTAGTGCCTTTGGAAACTAAGAACATAATCTTCAAATCATGGTGAAAGATCATTAACATCTCCCATAAATATTTTCCACTATTTTTTTCCTACCTAAAACTTTTCTTTATATCCTGGGGAAAATAAAACATTAAAAGGGTGATATCAAATACTAAGTAAGGGTAAACATGGAGAACATAAAACAAACCATAAACATTTTAATGTAAAAAACCTGATTATAAAGATTAAACATCAAAATCTTGAGCAATGAAATAAATCTTTGTAGTAACTAAGGCATAGATTATGAAAGAACATTAACCATAATAGAATAGAATTGGCATAAAACATGTAATTGTGGAAAACTAATAAGAACATATTATGATTTTCATAGTAGACAAGGCATTGCTGGCAAGACCATCATAGTGGACAAAGTCCATTAATGAATCGAGTTAACTTTACATTCTATCCATGTATTACTGAGCCGGGTTTACTTGTCGTTCCAGTCATGTCTATCCCATGAGATATAAATCTTTACCCAATGCATTGGAGAGAGATATAGGTCCCACCCATCTCATAATGAAACCATTCTTATGTGTTCCACAAAAACATAAATCATTCATCATAGCATAACCCGTGTAATAAAATGGGTTTCTTAAACATCATTCCCTCATAACATAATCCATAAAAAATATCATTCCATTAATGACATAATCAAATAATATTGACAATATGGATAGAAACATAACCCTATTTAATGAGAATCATCTCAGATGGAAAAATAATTTTGATAAAACACTTGAACTTAGTTCTTGAGGAAAATATCCTTTATTCTTCAAAAACGTTTTCTTTTATGAAAATGTCAGGCAATTTTAAATGAAAACAATTCAGTTGAAAATAAACTTGTAAATTTGTAGAAGAAGCTTCATGGAAACAAGTCATTATGAATATGTAAAAACCCATTCATTCCATATAAGTTAAAAAACATTCTCCTTGTACTTTTTCTAGAAAATTCAAAAAGTACCTTGTATGGTAAACAAAAAAAGATTCCTTCAAAACCATGTAGTAAAAGTCAAAATGGGTAAAAAATGAATTTAAACATACATAGATAAATAGTACAAATTTTATGAGAATATTTTTAGAAAACATGGTAATCTATGATAAATATATCCCCAATAGATACTTACAAATACACAATCTCAGATAAAATGAGATTGGAAAAGTTATCCCTTACCTTAGGTCTGATTTCTTTCGTATGTGTCTAAAACTCATTTATAGTCAGTTTAAACATATTATTAACTTGTAACAGAACCATAATAATAATTATGATATCATATATGATTCACTTACGACTTTATATTACCCCTTCATTTTTAAATTAAATTTTAAAACAATGATTTGTTCAATAATAGTTTTATTTATCGTACACGTTTGGACTTGTTATTCTTGATATTATTACATAGATCATGATTTAATTACTTACAGAATATAAAACATGATTTATATATCATATATATTGATTATATAAATATATATAATAGATATATAAATGGAATGGAAAACATTGTTCATGGATGAGCTTTAAGTCTCAGGATGGAGTGAAGAGGAGAGGGATGAGGTGCCCTTTTATAAGAGAGCAGAGGGGCACTTTAAGAAACTCTCAAAAATATTAATTTATAATAAATTGAATTTCAACTAAAAATGGTGAAAAACTTATTTAATTCATATATAAGATGATTTTGGCTTGAATACCCATCATCCAACAATATTTAAACATGTTTAGAATATTTTTGTATCCTTATCTTTCTTATTTAACCCTTATTTTACCATTTTTAATCTTACCATGATATCATGTTATTTACACGTTGTGGGTAAATTTAATTTCCATATCATATGAAACGACCCAAAAAAAGTTAGTTATGAAATATTTGGACTTATATTAACCATTTGACCTAATATTATATTTTTATGAATTTAATATCATTTAATGAACTATTTTATGTTTTAAGTTATGAATTGTGTTATTTTTGGACACTTTTCAAACTTTACTTTTTTTTAAATCATAACAACTTGATTCCTTAGAAAATAAGAAATTAAATAAAATATAATAATTAAATATCATCCAAAAAATTCTTGTATGACATCAAAATAACAAAATTACATTTTTTTTAATATTTTTAAATTCATTTATTAGAATCTTTTTTTAATGAGGTAATCACTGCATCATAATTGTGTCATAAATCAATATATTTATCTAATGTATATAAATTATAAATAAAATACCATGATTTAGGAAATATTTTTAGATTTATAATGAATATTTATAAACATAGATATCATTTATAAAACACTATATTAAAATCGATTTAATAAAAGATATAGGTTTTTGTTATAATTATCATTACATTAAATTAATTCTTATAAAATGTCATTTTCACATCCAAGTGAATTCATGGGGTACCAAAATCGACCCAAGGACGCCCATGGTCTAAAATATCTCAACCGATAGGATTAAAACACATTTTATGGTAGTTTTATATTATTAAATTATTATGTTTTACCCTTATTTACCATATTTACCCTTTAACCATGGTAAATAAAATAATTACTAAAGTTATTGTTCATAATGCTTGAAAATAAAAGATAATTATTCACAAAATTTAGACCTCTTGATTCAAAATATGGAATCCATTTTTCCAAATTCAAAACACATAAGTTGTAGTAATTAATTTAAAATTAATTCTCGTTGTCAAAACCAAAAAGCGGGTTTTTAAGAAAAAATAACTATCAAAAGATTGACATCTGTTTATGTCCAATTTGAAATTGAAATTATTTACAATGACCAATATTAGATTAAATTATCAAAATATAATTCAATTATACTTTAAAAAAAATTAAAAAGATAATCTAACTATATAAATAAATTAGTTTAAAAGGCAGTTTTGAATTAAATTGAAGTATTTTTCACTATTCACTAAAATTTGAATTTTATCAGAAAAATACGAAAAATTCAAAAAAACAATTATGTCTTGATTAAAAATAATAAGTTTATTTTGTTAAATTTAAATTATTAAAAGTTTCAAAAACTAGATTAAAAATTGGTACTCCATTAAAAGGCAGCAAAACTGCATTTTTTGAAAAAAAATACTTATTTTATCCGAAAAAATTGATTTTGTTCTCTTAACATGTTCCAGAAAACGTGTAAGATGGATGATAATGTTATAAAATTAAAAATTTGGTTAATATTATTCTTAATGTCTAGTTTATCTCCCATTAAATAATAATATTTCAATAATATATCGTTGTTTAGTGAAACTCGGTATTGCGTACATTGCAAGCTATCAAGGAAGGTCGCTCTTGTGTGTGTCGCAAGACAATTCAATGTTATTTGTAGTGAAATCTTACTTTGGTGTTGCATATAAAATAATATAGACTTGTTTCATTTATAAATTTTAAAAAATCTATACTCCGTGTTGCGTGAAATGAATTCTATTAAAAGAACTTGAAATCGTGTGCAACACAAGCCAAGAATTGTGGTGCGTATACCGCAAGCTAATATGGTGTTGTTTATAGTGAAAAATAATATTTTTTTAGCATAAAACACAAGACATCAAGTAAATTAAAAATAATCTATCTCATAAAATCATGGGGTCTTACACTAGTATGGTACCCTACACTAAGTGAACGGTTAGTGGAGGGAATCGAAAAAATACACTACCATATAACATCAAGTATGGGTCGAGGCCTAGTATAACACCCTATTATATATCTTTGGGTATGTGTTTGGATTTAATGAATAAGGTGGATTCTTCCTGTATTGGTGGTTTAGGTATGGCTGAGTGCTATATTCTCCCAGTAAGCATACGATTACCCGATGTGTATTCTTCTCTATTTATTTTTACCATTTACCTTACTCAAGCATACACAAGTGTATAATAGTGTTTATTAAGTGGACATGGTGAGAACCAAATGAGATATATTTTTCCCACCCTACATATGAACCCTTTAGAACATGAAAACCTTATATTGGTTATATATTTCTAATCACAAAATTTATAGTGGAATGGGTGGGAGATGCTCAACAGGGATTGAGGTGTGACTTAGGGTTTGATGAAAATACACATTATGTATTAATTTTATTGTTTGTTTTGTATATGTTATCATCCCAATGGGTAATAATTGGGTTTATATATGGTTATGTGATTACATTTATAGTTATTATATAATGGATGGGTTATTAATCATACATAATTTGATTTTCTTTTGTAGTTGTTGTTTTAATATTTTTATGATTTATGATTATTATATCAAGGGCATAGTCTTCCAAATGTATGATTTAGGAACTTTTCTCTAGTAGGTTTACACTTCTATATGAGGAGGTGAACCTAAGGTCTTGTTGAACACTAGTCCAGTTACTATTGAGTGAGATGGTCTAGGGAATTACATTTATAGTTGATATTCAAGTTGATATGGTTGTGATATTTTTCTAATTGTATCTGTTGTTATTTTTTCATTTTTTTCATAAATTATTATTTTTCAATTATTTTTTATGGGATTTTCCTCTTATCCATGGTCATAATATTTTATGATTTTATGCATCATGAATAGGAATATAGGTTCGTATGTCATGTTCATGATTTTCTATGGTTAGTAAAGGTTTAAATTGATTAAATTATAGTGATAATATATTTACTATTTTCAAAAATTCATTATTCCTGACAAATAATAATTTTGAACATATTATGTAACAATAATGTTATATTATACTATGACTTATGTTATGGTAAATTGGGTACAATCTTAGGTATTAGGTGAATGGTGGGAAGTTATCCCTATCTATTTTGGGTAGAGCCTTATTGCTTTTCATGTGACACCATCACAGAACTCTCATTTGAGTAGTTTTTACCAAATTTTCTAAATCTAAATTGGATGAAAGATTTTATATATTAATAATAGTGGAAAGTATCTATAAGGGACTATAATTCTTGATTTTATAGGCTATTGTGATTTTCACCATTCTTCTTCATTAATGAGGCCCAGAGTACCATAAATTTGGGATTGAACATTGAATATAAGTGAGGTTTTAGGTCATGATTTCTAACCAAAGACCATAATCAATAGTTGTTTTGAATTCCATCACCATTGATAAAGGATTGGTAGTGGATAGTACAGTGGTATCTCTTTCAATATTTAGTGGGTCAGGTAGTGGCCTCTCTAGTAAAGTTGTTGGGGCCTCTTCCAATAGTTGGGAGAGAAGGTCATATTAGATTAAAAAGTTTGTTGATATGTAGTCTGAGTAGATTAGGTGTTCTCTAACTCCTTCAATGGTAGGATCTCACCTTATATGCTATCAATGCATGTTGACCATGAATTTTTTCCATATATGTATGTGGACCTAAAAGGAGAGTTGTGAATGTGGCATAATGGGTCATCTATAGAAGTTATCTATGAGGATGTCTCAATTGGTTTAAATATATTTTATGGAAGATGAAATATTTTTGGGATTAGTTATGAGGAACTTAGACCAATAGTATGCCTTTGCCTGGAAGGTCATCCCATAGAGATGGACATGTGTCTCAAGGAAAATAAAAGTTATAGAGGTGTTGAGGTTCAGTTCCCTATGAGAGATGTATTATACCGTTAGGTTTATGGATAAAATGATTTTAGGGTAATGATTTAGACTAGGTTCCAACAAATGGTCCATAGGGTCATTCTACTATCAAAGTTATGGTTTTTCTTTTTGTTGTGCTTTCTATAACATTATTTTATATAGTGGTGTATCATTCATTTATCAATTACTGGATTGTGTCTAGTTTTTGGTAAGCATTGGAGTTTTCTCCATGGATTTTAGATCTTGATTCACATATTGGAAAAAGGATATATTATATTTATATTTTCCCAGTATTTTCGATAGTGATTGGGTCTATGGGTATTTTTTGGATTTCACTTTTCAAGATATGGTGAGTTTTGATGTCATCGTTGGGAAGGATTCATTGAATCTCTTTTGGGATGGAATTTTTTCATACTGAAGGATGGTGTATTTTTACCTCACTTATGGGGGAGTATATTATCTTGGGAGTGGGATTTTGAGGTAGATTGAGCGGGACCTGACCTCTATCAAATAAGAGATACTATAGCATGAGTGTTGGTAATAGTTCTTTCAGTGGATTAAGAAATAATTACCTCTAGTAGTGGATCATTTCAAGGATTTAATCTTGGATTAATTCTCCATATTTCCTAAGGAGAGGCATATAATTTTCATTATTGATATCATGTTAGGTTCAAATCCAATATGGATTCCTTTTTAGTGTATGGGATTGGCTGAGTTGATAGAGATAAAGGTGCAGCTTGAAGGACTTGATGAAAATGGATGTATTATCCCAAGTACCTCCCATTGTGGTTTCATGGACTTATTCACCAATAATTTAATGGTAAACTTATATTTTATTTATATTATTTAATAGAAAATCTGATTATGTTTAATAATCTGTATTGGTTTTCTATGGAAGATGTTTAATTAGTTGGGTAGAGCCCGATGGTTCATTAAGATTAACCTACGATTAGGATACCATTAGTTATAATTCATACTAGGGGATATACTAGATATCTTATTTTTTAGTATATTTGGATTGAATGATTACCTTTTTATATTATTCAATCTAATAAATTCATTATATATGTTCATGGAACTCATGAACTGGATCAATAATCCCTATGTTATATTTTTTATGATATTTGTTGATGAAATATTGGAATACTTAAATACCTATTTGTTCCAAGTTGATCACCTATACATTGTGTTTATTATGATAATACCCTGTCATCTTTGTACTAAGTACTCAAAGTTTCAATTTCTAATTAAGAATGTGTGCTTTTAGGGGCATGTGATTTTAGAGGCATAGATCTTAGAAGATCTCGAGATGGTAGAGGCAGTGATGTCTTGGGCATGACACTAGAATGTATTCAAAATTAAGAGTTTTCTTGGTTTGTATATTTATTATAAAAGATTAATTATATAATTCCCTAACTTTTTAACACCCATGATAGAGATGAAAAATATGGGAGTAATGTTTTAATGGATTTATTGGTATGAAGAGGCTTTCCTGGAGTTAAAGAAAAGGTTGATGTCTTCTCCAGTTCCAATTCATCTGTATCCATGGATAGGTTATATTTTTTACTATGAATCATTCGGGGTTGATCTAAGAGGTTGTATTATTTATGTGGCTAGGTAGTCACTTATGGGTATCATCATCTATGACCTTCTAAGAAAAAACTACCATACCCACGACTTGGAGATAGCAATTATGGTTCACATCATAAAGTTTTGGCTTCATTACCTATTTGGTGATATATGTGTTATCTACATGGTCAAAAAGATCTTATGATATATATATATTATCCTAGTTGAACTCAAATATATGATAGATGCAATAGGTTGAGTTTTGAAAAACCATTGACTTTGAGATGGAATATTCCCTAAGAAGGGGAAACGTCGTCAAATATCCACTTAATAGAAAAGATTGGGAGTTGGGTGTTCATATGTTTGATAAAAAGTGTAAGATGGTGATATTTATCATTTATTAGTATATTCATGTGTTATAGTGTTGAGATGATATGTTCTATTCCCCTTATATCATCACTACTTCAGTGGTGGATAGGGTAAAGTCTATCCAAGAGCCTAATTTTGATTGAATTTTGAGGTGGGAACAACTCATGGGAGATGATCCACTTCTGTAATGGTTGTGGGATGGGGATTTCATTATCTAAGTCAATGGTAGTGTACTAGTTTCTAGTTCCATGAGGTACTCCCACACCCCATGATGGGAAGCGAATCCAAGGTTAAGCAAGACATATCATGACCTTAGATATCATTTTTTATCACCACATATGAGAAAGAATATCATGGGGTTTTTCACTTGTTGCATTATTTATCCAAGTATAAATTCAATGCACCAATGAACATGTGGTAAACTTCAACCACTTTGGGTTATATTATATATATGGCATGAATTTATTGTGGACTTCATCATGGGACTGTCCAAGAGACTCATTTAGTGGATGCACTAGATAATATATATTTGTTTGAAATAATGCGGATGAATGGGGTACCAATGATAATATTATCAAATTATAATACATGATTCAAATTGATATCATATCTGGGACTATAGAATTATATGAGGGCATAGATAAAGATTATTATATTGTACGACCTTTATATAAATGTGAAATATGATAGTACAATCTAGATACTTGAGAATATGTTTAGGGCATATGTGCGTGATTTTGCAAAATCATGGGATGACCACATGGTTTTCAAAAAGTTTATTTATAATAACATATTTTAGACATTAATTAAGATAAACCCATTTGATGATCACAATTTTATGTCATGATGGTATCTACTATGATGGTTAGAGGCACAAAGGCATGATAGCCTATAACTAGCAAAGAAAGTGATGGAACATTTGGGGTTTCACTATAAGACATCCATAGGGTGCACCATTATGGTGTGAGACATGATTTCATTCCTAAATGGTGACCTGTGGGATATTTGTCCTTATATCATCGGTGGTTTCATGGTGATTCAAAAATCAATAGAACAACATAGACTTTTTCGATATTTATTACACCATGACCATCATGGTGATGATTTAACATTCCTATGGTGCATTTTTTTAAATGGGGGGTTTTTAACTTCTCTTTAGACCCACTTAAACCTTCTTCTCCTCTTACATTGACCTATAGTTTTTTTTCAAACATTGTGTCTCTATAATAGATTTAAAATCACATCACTCATATCTTATTATTAATTTTAAATGTTTTTGGTCTCAATGATTTTATATTGGTAAATATAACCCTATCAATTCCCTAGTTTTTTCTTGGTTTCCCTTTTTAAATCAACAATTATGTGGTTTTGGGGGTTATTTTATGGTTTTAGTGGAACATTATTGAATCAGAGAGAATGGATTTGTTAGTGTGGAACTAATATTGAGTTAGGAAGTACTTACGATGTTATGTAATTCATAGGAAGGTGTATGTTATAACATTCAAATGGGTGGTTGAGTGGGTCATATAATGTTCTACTTTTACTATCAGGGTTTTCTTTTTGGTATTACTTTTTATAGTGTAAATCTTAGAGTGTTTATTGGATAAAAATGGAATAGAAATTAAGAAACATCCCCTCATTATGAGGGTATAGTTGTGGTTATGATCTTGGTTATATTAGGATTAGACTGAGTTTTTCAGGCTATGTTACGCCTTGGGTGACCTAATAGGTTGGTACATAAGTTGGGATGATGAATCCCTTCACATGAGAATGTGTCAGGTTTATGAATACATGTAACATGGGTAACATAAGGGGGATAGTGAGGGAGAGGCCTATGGGTTATCCATTTGGTGTTTCTATTCATGAGATGTTCTGTTGGGATAGTTTCAACTTGGTTACACTTCTTTATTATTTATTCTTACTGATTCTTATATTATGGTATATTATAACTAATGGTTTTGACCCCATTATGAGTGAAAAGGAGGTGTATTGTGATGTGGGTCCATGTGATTATGGATTTTTAGGTCCACAGTGTTAGGTTTAGTCTATATATGATGATGTAAAACCTCACCATATTGAGAGGGTGTGGTCTGAGACTAGATGGATATCCTCTTCTAAGTATCAGTGCAAGGCATAGGGTATGATATTTGACCTCTCCTAAGTGAGAGTGGATGATCTGGAGTATGATGTGGGATATTACCTTGAGTAATATGATATAAATTGTTCATCAGGATATACCTATGGTTTGAGATGTCTCTTCTTTCCATCTTGGATCTTAATCATGTATGTCAAGGGACCATGATATTTTAGTGATGAGATCCAATTTCTCACATATATTCAACTTCTTTCCATTTTTAATTAACACCATAATCTATATAAAACCTTGGTAATTAATTGATTTTTGTTACATTTATAAATCAAAAACATAATTTCTTAATTACTAGAATATTGGTTGTTAATGTTTTCTATATATTAATATTTATTTTGAAAGGAATACATTGATTTAGAGAATTAAAATTACATTTTATAAAATCAATTTAATCTAATTTTAATTATTTTATTAATTTTTTGTAAATATTTGGAATAAATACTACAATGAAATTCTGATTTTAATAATTTCTCATAATGAATTTTCAAGGTTTGATTATGAGGATGAATCGACCATGACTTACCTCAATCGACTGCATGTTTCTAATATCATACAATTAACCATAGCTTCTAACCAGTCATAATGAAAATTATAAAAATTCATAGATTGAGTATGATATTGAAACAAATTCAATAAGATACTCAATCATCCATACTAAAAATTTTAAACCAAACTGGATCAAATACATGTTTATTCTGACCAAACAAGTGAGGATCAAGAGAACATGTAAATAGCATTCGATAATCATAACTAACTATGCCTCTCAAGTGAATGCTTGTAGATTTTAAATGACCACATGACTGATTTTTATGTCTTTAGGTTGATTAAAATAGACTATTCCATCATATCAACCATATTTTGACTCAAATAAACCATTAATTTCTTTTAGGTGATTAATCTAGTACATATCCAACTTTTTAATCACAGTTATAAAAATAAAAAATTATAAAAATGTCATAAATTGACCAAAAATTAAATCAAAATATATTATCATTTTTCTTACCAAATGTAGTGGCGGTTTTATTCTAGTGGAAGAGAAACCCTATAATATTACATGTAATACTAGTTTTGGGCCCTCACAATAGCAAATTTTAGATGGACAAGAAAAAAATGATGGGAATGGGGGTGATACAGGAAGTTCACATCAATGGTGGGTAGGAATCATTGACTATAGGGGATCATAATGTGGTGTAGATGGTGGATGGTGGTTAGTTAATAGAGGATAGTTGGCTTGGATGTCAGCAATTGGTGGGGATGGGACTCAATGGTTTTGACGATGGTGGTGGTGATTGTGATCTACATCACTACAAGGAACTCATTCGGTGGAATCAGAATGTGGTGGAGCTAGAGGATATCGATGATGGTGATGACTGGACTCAGCGGTTGTGACCAAAGGGGGTGGTGTTACATGGAGGCTGGTAAAGAGCGATAGGCTTGGTGTCGATGGTGGGGAGGTTCCATCCATGATGGTATAGTATCCACAATTTCCCCATGGGAAAAATATATATATCGAGTCTCTTCCATAGGTGTAGGTCCATGGGTTTCATAACATAGGTCATATCTTTGCAATTCAACAGGATTGGATAAATGAGATGGTATGGTATCTTCCATTAGTACCAAACATTGTGCATCTATACTTGATGTATTTTCTAGATGTATATTCAATAAAGGGTTGGGATCTTGATAAAATATAATGTATCAAGATGGGGAGGGACTATTCTGTGGTTTTAGGTCCTTAGAACCTTCTGCTTCATGTACTTGGGCTATATGCCTCCGGTCCTACGGGTCATGTAAGGTTTTCCCTTCAACCCAATTAAAAAGGTGGATTATCCAAAAATTAATAAAAAAATTGCCTTTAGGGTTTCATGTCACTAGTCTTCCCAAAGTAGGATGAGATATAAATAAAAATCCTTGTAGTGATCATCCGATCTAAATAAGAAGATGTAGATCATGTCATAGTGTCAAGAATGTGTTGAAAGACTCTTGATGCCCATATTCATCAATCTCAACCCTCTAGCTAACCACATGGTATAAATTAGTGAATAAGAAGATATTAATTAGACCAAAGGAGTTTTTTGAAGGAGTTGAATAGAGAAAAGAATCCCAAAATATCTATAATAATATTATTTTTCATTAAAATAAAGGGTTTGGTACCAAAATTTGTCAATCAAGGTGATAGATACACATAATTTATTT
This sequence comes from Viscum album, assembly GCA_963277665.1. Taxonomy (NCBI): domain Eukaryota; kingdom Viridiplantae; phylum Streptophyta; class Magnoliopsida; order Santalales; family Viscaceae; genus Viscum; species Viscum album. The sequence goes on from OY728128.1 coordinate 621,009,736, forward strand.
CCAGTTTTTTTTTTATTTTAAATGAATACCTATAATGATAGAATATTAGTCCATTAGTGGCATAAAAATTTAGACTCCATTTCCTAGTTAATTATTTAATATTTTATGGTTTAATTCTCTTTTTTTCAATTTTATTGGAGAATTTTATTCTTATAAACACTAGTAGATTTCCTTTGTTCTGTTTAGTTAAATTATTCTTATAGAATTCTAGTTTTCACACATAAGACACCTTGAGATTCTTGCCTCTCTATTATTATGATAAGTGGTTTAATCTATGGGTCATTGGAGATAATTAATAACTAGGATATGTGGTATTAGGTAATGAAAGTATTATTACATTTCTCTTATTAAGTTAAAACTACTAGTTGAGGGTGATCAGCGTGGTCACAGTTGATTACAGAAATAATAGGAGAGTGAAAATAAAATAATGATTTAATATTTAAGAATGGGGATATCAAGGATTATTCCACTATCATTAAAACTAATTTTAAAACAAATTGAATTGAATCCATAATTCAATTTGTTCACCATTTTAGCACTCACCAAACCCAATAAATCAAGGAAAAAACATATATAATGCTTAACTCACCAGATACAACCTTATATCCACTATTACTACATTAAATATAGATTTATATTTTTCATTTCCCTATGATAGACACCTCATCAACCTAGAGTCATTATCAAGGTGTCCAATATTACTACTTTTCCATTTGTTTCATTTAAAAAAATTGATACATGACTATGTCTAGTTTAACTCACCAATTTGGATTTGATATAGAAGTATAAAGTATTATTCTAGTAATACTTAGAAACCTAAGAATAACTAGGGATCTGGAGAAATAATTTTTCATAATTCTATTGATGGACTCTCCATCCTCATCTTCCATATCCACTAGAGTTACTTTAGGTAGTTAAAACATGGATGAATAGCTAGATTAATTGATTAATAAACTGAGACAAGTATATGATTCTAATTCTAGAAATAATAATTAACTTCAATAACCTAATAACCAAAAATATTTTTATAATAGAAAAATAATGATCTAACACCTACCAATGTTTCTTGGATTAGAGGAGGGAATCATAACCGACACTTGATATAGTTTTCTAATGTTCATAGTAATTTAAAAACTAGAGTAATTTAAACATATTAGGTTATATTTAAGGTCTCTATATTCTCCATTAATGGATCGACAAAAGGGTGGTTCTATAACATGTAGCCTAGGGAAGTAACCAACTAGGATGAACAAAAAATTTGTTTCCTCCAAAAATTCATACCTACTTTAAGGAATATCTAGTCGAGGAAGAAAATATATAGAAATAAACAAGAAAATGGAGAACCCCTTTATGAGTTTTGGGAAAGATTCAAGTGTTTAAAAAATTCCTTCCCACACCATCCCTTTGAAGACCATAAATTCCTGGTGTTCTTTTACCAATGTTTGATAGATAATGATTAAAACCTTATTTATAAATCCTCTAGTAGAGAACTACTTGATAAGTCCCCTTTTGATGTAAGAGATATTAGAGAGAGGATTTCCCAAAAAAACCCAACAATTTGGCCCATGATCCAAAACTAGAGGAGTACACAAGGTAAATAGTTCCAAATCCACATTGCATGAAAATGAAATTTAATGACTAATTAATATTGTGAGATAGTTAATAAAAAATATAGTTTAGGTCACCACACATTCTATACCCCCTTCAATTTTTCCATATTTTCCACTCACAATAACCATACAAATATGGTAATCAACAAGTTCAATGATTTAAAAATTGTGAAGATGTGTAGAAATATAAGTACAAGAAGAAACCAACTAGCAATCATGAATTTAGAGAGTATTTCAATACTCAGTTTAGAAATATAAAACAATATCCCTCAAGACCACCTTTCCAATAGGGTGTACAATAACCTTTCTATCTACCACTATTCTAGACCCATACTTCTAAACCATATACAAGTTACAAACATAAACAAGACCAAGAATCCATAATAGAGGACCTACTAAAAAATATTGTGGAGTATCAGTCCTCTCAACAACATACCCTCAACACTTATGAAACAAAGGTGAAGGGACTAAAAGTAAAATTTATATAGATCATGAATAACATTAATAACATGGAAAACTAAGGTTTTGGAAAACATCATAATCCATAAATTTATTACCCCAATCAAAATTCAGATCCATTTATTTAAGGAGAAAAAATGAGTAGAAAATTAGTGTAGATTCACCACTGGAGATCAAATCTAGAAGGGGAATTCCAATTGAACCCCAATAATATGACCCTAGGAAGAAATAAGAATATGATACTTATTAGGATACACTATTAGGGAAATGTAAAAGGCAAATGAAAAGATATATGACCTACATCTACCCCAACCTCCCTACTTTATAGTAATAAAACCACCTAAGAGAACCGATGAAGAGGATTTAAAGTAAAAAATCATTGACACATTGAAAATAGTGGAGATAAACAATAATTTAATGGAATACATCCACCAAATCCCATTGTATGAAAGGATTATTAAGAAAATGTTTTCCAATAAGAGGTAATTTAAAGGAACTAAAAAATGTAGATTTTGGAAGAAATATCTCTTACCTTGTTACCCCAAAATATCATTGTAAATTCTATGACCCAAGTACTTTTATTGTCCCCTAAAATATTGGATAATTCACTTTTTCAAATGAATTATCTGATTTTTGAGAATAAATTAGTTTAATACCTTACTATTTTTATTCTTCCCTGCATATAGAAATGTTAAAACACACCCATGGGGTTATACAACCTGATAATTGAACAATTTCTTACATATTTGGAGTTTTCGAGTATTTTCCTATAAGAGTGGAAGGATTATTGTTCCCTATTGATTTTTACATCATAAACATGAAATAATAAATAATTATTTCTCATTCCCCTATCATCTTAGGTATACCATTTCATAAGATTACTAAAACTATAATAACTATAAATGTAGGAAAACATTAAATGGATTTTGGGGAATATAAAAATAATTTTAGCATCCTAAAACAAAAATATACCCACATAATGATAAATATATTATTTTTACTAAAATATTATGAAATTAAATGTTGATATAAGGAGGAAATTGAAATATTTGATAAGATAATAAAATTAGGATAATATTTGGAATAAAATGATTTCTATAATGATTTTTTTTTTGAAATGAACATAATCTTGAATATATTTTATGTTTTAAACATTTTAAGTAATTTGATGAGGGATATTTTGATTATTTACTCAAAAATATCACTATCACTTCTAAAAATACATGTGCAGTATACAATTTTGGATAACAATGAGATAAAAAATCATTATAGAACAACACAAAATTAGAATTAATGTTTCTATCATCCAACATGAAATATTATTTCCATAAATAAAATATGAAACATCCAGAAATTATTTAATATAATTTAAACCCCAATTAATAACACTAAATATTAGAAATTCTAAAATAAGACAATAGGAAAATAATTTGTTCATTTAGAGACATCCCATGAATTATCCCTATAACTAATGTACACTATGATTTTGTTAGAATATGAATCTAAACATGTGACATGGGACCAAATGAGGATTAACCTAGCCCTCATATATGTTGTAAAAAATGAAGTTGAGATAATTTTAGGATTTGGAATTACATACCCCTATTTCTAACATTCAATGGGTGAGCCTCATTTCTACAGTCTCAAAAAATTAGATTCGTTGTCATAAAAAATAGTGGAAATTAGTTATTTTCCATTAGGATCTAGAACAGTTTGAGGGTTTGTAATTACTATAGAAAATGAAATCATGTTACATAAGATGACTATATAAATATTCTATTTTTCGAATAAAATGTTGAAAATTTAGATGGTAAGGGTGACTAATTTTTCCTTGATGGGTTTTGTAGGTATTTTTAGGTCCCCATCACTCCGAAAGAATAGGAAAAGAAATCATTAACATGTCCCTTTAATACATTTTCTTATCAAAGGAAGAACTTTTAGATATGAAATTCAAAATGTACCTTTAAATGTTTCATGGTATGTATCATTTTAGACTTTATTGAGATAATATTAAAGGTATTTCATAAGGATTTTACTATTTATAGTATATTCTTTCAACCCTATCTTCAAAGTGTAGAAAATGTTTTAAAAAATAACTGAAAATAATTTTTTAAACATTGAAAAGAATATTTTTTTTATAGGGTAAGTAAATATTCTAGGACACATGATTTATAATTATAGGACTGCAGCAGATGAGTCCCATGTTGAAATTATTTATACACTACATTTACCAACCACTGTTAGATGTATTAAATCTTTTTTAGACCATGCTGGGTTTTATAGAAGATTTATTACTGATTTTAGTAAAAAAAATTAATATTTATTAACATTATAGAAAATTAATCTTTGTTTTTTATGATTCATGTGGGATATAAAATAAAAATATCAAGGTCTTCATGACCATATCCCATGTGATCTACCAACTTGAATGGAATATCCCCACTGAAATGCCTTCTGATGCATTAAACAATGTTGTTGAAGCTGTGTTTCCCCCATAAAATTATTGGAGATTTAAAAGTGATAGAATACAATTCTAAGAACCAAAACATATCCCAGATCAAATACCCAAATAAAAAAGTTGATTTTTCAGTTATTATTTCCCAAGAGAAGTTTTTTTCATATTTGTTAGGAATTAAAGTGACAGTTTTTATGACCTTGTAGAAATTCAGTATTTGATCAATAAAGATGAAGCAAATATAGGGTTAGTTAGATTGATATTACTCTTAAAATATTTTGAATTAGTGATCAAGAAAAATAAGGGTTGTGAAAATTAGGTGGCCAACCACATTAGTAGGTTACCTCACACTACTATGGTAGAACAAAAAACTGAATCAAACCAGAATGAAACCTTCTCTTGTGAGAAAAAGTAAAGAGTTACCCAAGTTCCCTAGTATGCATAATTAGTGAATTGTTTTCACATCAAAGGTAGCTAGATTATTCACTAATAATGAATTGCATAAATTTATATTGAGTTGTTGTTTTATGACTAAGAGGATCCATGTTTAGAGAAAATATGTATTGATAAGATGATCAGGAGGTGTATCTATGATGAAAATGGTATGCTTGTAAACTTTTTTTTCATACACAATTATGAGGAGGCCATTTTGGACCTCAAAGAACTGATGGGAAGGTGTTCAAATATAGTTTATTTAGTCCCAAAAAAATTTAATACTCATATGTATTATGTAAAGTATTTCAAAACTATCAATTTACTTATAGAGCCTCCAAAATTTAGAAAATTCCCCAATAAAATTAATTTTCATTGAAGTATTTGATGTTTGGGGATTAAATTCCATGGGTCTATTTTCAATATGTAACAAACCCTCTTGGAACGACCTAACACATCACCTAATTTTGATCATAAAAAGGCCTTAAGAATTCATCCTTCTTTATCATGGGAAACTGACCAGTAGAAATGATCTTAAAGATATTGTGGGGAGATTATACCCTCAGTTAGAGTGAAATAAATACAGAAATAAAAAAAACATCTTTAATATAGAAATCATAGTTCATAATAAATAAATAAATAAATAATAATTATATAATAAATGAAATATAAAAAAACCTCATAGTAATACTTTAACACGGTAATAAATCCCCCACCGAGTTGACCTCCTACATATACTAAATAAAAATAAAAATAAACACATCAGTCTCCACTTCCAAACATGAGTAATAATGCATAAATTGTCTTCAAAAATATCAAGTTTCACTAGATGGATATGAAGACCCCATAAGAGTAACTCTGCTTGATCATATAACATTGGGACTCCACAAGATCCACTATGCATTCTATGCTCAACCTAAATTTATATATAAGGTATTTTACCAAGTTTCATGTATTATGGGTGATAAATAAATCTTAGTAGGACACCCAAAATGATGACCTATAATATTTCATATTAACAAGTGAATTAAAATGTGATATTCTCAACCTAATTGATATCTAAAAAACGTGAATAAGATAAATAACTCCATAAAAAGGGTGGGTAAATTGATATGAAATCATAAAACTACCAACCACTGGATACATTCAGACACCCTAGGTAAATATAACCCCACTATAGAACAATATAGAATACTTTTAGAATGTAGATAACCCATGAACTTGGCATCAGGATCATATTCTAGATCTACACTAGAGCTCCAAAATATCTAATAATGAAATAGGTAGGAATGTTAGACCCTATGATCACACCATAGGCATCCAAAATAGAAACATAAAACCCGACTAAGTTCTTGGACTCTAATGGAATGATCCAAAATTGAATCAAGAACTCTACTAACATTGAGATAACATATCAAAAACATGGTAGTGCAACATAACCTACCTATTCCAAAGAATATACAATTGGGGAAAGCCTCATCCTGAAACATAGTCCCTCCAAATAATCCAAAACCATTATCACTGAGCCCCTATTTAAGTAATTATCTATTTCCCAAGGGGAGGGTAAAACTCCTCTTGAGAATTAAATATCATATAATTACCATATTACAATAGCTCTCTAATGGAGGATAGAACTAGATAAATCTCAGATCCAATTACAAATCCAAATATATCCCGAAGGTCTCCTTCTACATCAAATCTTGAGTAAAAAATATTGCAACACACTCGACCAAAGTCCATAAAATCATGATTCAATCAACTCTCAAACCAATCATACGAACATATGAATCTTAACCACCAACCATCCCACATTTAACAAATCTTGAGTCTCCCAAGGTCCGATGAATCACCAAAATAGACATTGTGGGTTAAAACTTCAAGTTTAAGGTTATAAATGGACACATGGAGTTTCTAATGTTCATAAAGTACCAACCCCTCAGTGTATCATCCAAAACATGTTTCTCCCATGATCCCTTATATCACATCATTTAAATAAATTCTAGGCTCAAAGTGATAACATCGTCAATTAGAAACTCGGAACCTAACATATCCATGGACATCACCTCACCCACAATGAAATCTATAAAAGACTAAACAGGACACCCTATGAGGGGATCATCTATAATATCCAAACCATGATACAACCCCACCCACATAAGAATCTATATTTATCACTCAGTGTCCAACCATTGGTCCTTGATCAACAATAATAACGTAATGGAATCTAAAATTATTTCCACTACCAAAAGGTAATTTCCAATAGCCATATATGTCATCCACATATCATGTTCCATAAACTCACTCTAAAATGAATCCTTGAGATCCCCTCAGACTCTTCTAAACATCTACTCAATGGTACTTGACTTTACCCACCATCCCATGGTATAAACCCATCCCTAATGCTCCAATCGTTTCAATCCTCAAACATGGGATCAAAACCTCAATATCTCAAACCTCAATCAACTAGTTCCGACATCCGAATACCATCCAATATCACCTCATAGATACTAATCGATCAAACTTTTTGGAAATTATCCAAAATAACCTTGAATAAAACCATATTTTCATCAAAAATACCTATCTTCCAATAGGCCTCTGACCCTCACATAGGTCACGAATCATATCCCACCTCTCTGGAGAATTCTAAACCAAAACCATCAAGAAATACTCCCACAAAAAACCACCTAGTCAAAAAAACCAACCATACATCCTCTTTATTATAAAAGGATTTCACCATTGCGATCTATATATAAAAATACTCATAATTCACAACTCATGAGTCCAATGCGACTCCAGGGTGAGAAAATAGGAAAATTCCTAAGTACACTGAATATACCCCATATACATGGCGTGTAACCAAAAACATAAACCTCGGTCATATACCCTTATCCAAATAGGTGTTTACTTTATAAATTACCTGGAATTCCTTCATTTTAAATTTTGTATACCCCATATGGGTTACCAGGACATGTATATTTCCATGTACCCCACATGTTTTCTATCTAACAACCTTATATGACAACTAGTCGTGTACCTCATAAGGGGTCTGAATGTGTGCTCAACACAACCAGGTTCCCAGAATCAGGGTGTTTGGCTAAGTACCTGATTACTCCCCATGATTACTCTACACAACATTCCATACACATGACATGTAGTCCTTGTATTCAACCTTATTCCCAAAAAAATAGCACATTCCATGTGTTTACTAAATTATATAACATGTAAATGGTTTTCCCAAAATGGAAACCCCATGTGAATCCCCCAAAACCACCATTTTTTCAATAACAACCACAAATCAACCCTCAAGGGGTCCCCAAGAACACATATAATGAATTAAAATGAAAAAAAATTATTGGGTTTAAGTCGAAAAACATAAAACCATCCTATATTTAAGAGTAAAATATTGATTCTTCAAGAATGGATTTGTGACATACCATCACTACAACCAGATCTAACTTCGATCGATGATGTTAGTGTGATCCCCCTCTCCTTACCCCTCTTCTTTATCTCAACCAAACTCATGATAAATGGGGGTTCCCTCTCATGTATGTGTAAAGATATGTAGACGAGGAATATAAAAAAAAGGAAAAAATAAAATTGAATTCAAATAGATTGAAAAGGGTCTTGTCCTAGTACCCATGATGGGGTTTATACCTCACATGTACAAAATCCATCATTCCAGACTCAACCATAGAGTCTAAATATCAATTAAAGTCTCCAAAAAAACATATCACCATTTGAAAATGTTGTAATAAATAAAATTTAATTAAATTAAATTAAATATTCTACCAAAAATTTTAAATATCAAAATTTCATTAAATTGTTATCCTGGGGTGGGTTCCCTATTTTGGGACCAATGTAGTGGCCAAATAAATTATCTAAAAACATCTAACATGATAAATTTACATTTTTTCCTTTATACACTCTCAATACTAAACATTTTTTATTTATCATTATTTTATAAACATTTATGATGGGGTTAATAAAGAATCTCCCTCATGCCACTTATCACCCCAAATAAGATTTTATTATCAACCATGAACCACAATTTAACCCATGCACTATCATAACCCTTACAATCATGATTATACATCAACCAGTTTCATAGTACTAACAAATCTCACAATTTTAAATACACTCAACTAAAATTTATCTGATACTCCCCACTGTAAGTGCATCTTATCATTTACTCATAACCAAAGAAACAAAAAACATTGAACACTACTTTTTTATCATTTAATGCAATTAATGGACATGTCTAACCATATCACTCCAAATATCCAACATAAAAATTAAAAAAAAAATCTCTCATACATTACTCAATAGGAACAAAAACCTCTGCAATAAAAAAACACACATATAATGATGATAACATCCTCAAATGGACGATAGTATGCTCCCCACCATAAGGCTTCCATAAAACCACTCCTCTAGTGTTGACCTCAATAGGTCCAACATGGAAATTCCACTCAAGCCTACCAATATTTGAAAAATATTCAACGAACCCACATCTGGACCATTTAGTGAATCTATGAACCAAATAGACCTATGTAGAACATGCATTCACATTCCTTCATGAAACAAGGCTTTAACCTAAAAAACCACATGAACCACCACTCTCCTCCTCGAGGAAGAGTGATTATCCATGAGCCTCTCAATGGTTCTCATGCTCACACAATCCATGAACCAATGAAATTTTTCTAATGAACCTAAAGATACTAACCATTACCCTCATATAGTTCAGTTCCAATCGATCGGAGCACCCTTGGCGATCCACTTCCAAATTGTGGTATCTCCCTTTTTCCAAGATCATCCACATGACAACACACCACACGAACGTTGTTTCAACACCATGGGAACCTAAAAACTCACCCACTATTCCATTAAAAAATGAAAATGGAAAAAAAGATAAAGAATATAACCAAACCTACCCTCTTGAGACAACCTCAAAAGTAAGAGCACTCACAACTCTCCATTTATCCAGCCCAAGGTTAGTGTCCCAGGTGGATCATGCAGTCACCCTAATAAGGGGTTGAATTAGGGATGACTAACTTTATATTGATTATATTAAATGTAAATTCTTTTTTTTGTTAAGTTTAACAAACCTCAATAATTAGTTAAGATGTATAGATCTTTAGTAACTCACCATCACCACTTTACTATATGATGTGATGGTACTTTAAATAAAACAATAAAAATTTATTTTTACATGGTTCAACCATAGTGTGAGAACCAACATCTATGTCATGTTTTTGCTCATTGATTCATAGATTCTTGGACTTATGTTTCATTTAAATGCAATGATCCAACTCATTTTAAACTCTTTATGTCTTATGATAGGTAATTATGCTAACTTCTATCAATTACAAATCTTGATTGTTTTTTAAATCCAAAATAAAGTAAAACATGTAAAATATCACAAGACGTCATCTATAAATTTTCAATCCTATATACTTTATCTGGTAGAATTTCATCTACTACACATCCGCCTTCATTTAGTATGACTCCATCTGGTGTGCCTATAAATTGTTTTCCTCAAAAATTTGCAACCCAATATCTTTCTTGTATTACTCCATCTAATGTGCCACTTCTTTCATCTGATGTCATTCCATATGTAGAACTTAAATTATTTATGCCTCTAATATGAACTATTTATAGTGACTAAATCATTATGCCTCAAAAATATTTATACTATTTATACATATTACAACATATTTCTAGTATTTTTCACCAATTCCTTAGTATGATGAAAATGATCAGTACACCTATATGGTATCTCTTCTCTCTACACCTCTATCCAGTGTTATTACTTTACATCTTCAACAAATATATTCCTTTGTTAGAAACTCACATTTCTCCAAAAACTCCATCAATTAAGATTCCTTATGTGCATGAACAGTTTACATACATCCCATTAAAACATGCACCACTTTATATAGGTGATCTCTCAAGGTGAAAAGTAATGATTTCAAATGTTTTTTCATTATTAACCAAAACTCAAATTTAAAATATCCTTCTCTACTTAACTTCCCTGAATTCTTTAAAACTCTTATAGAATATTCTTATTGATTCATGAAAAATCCAATGATAAAAAATATCTTTAAACATTCTCAATCTCATTATTGAGAATATTCTTTAAACTTATTTAATATTATAAAGATAAAGACATATAAATAATAAAATAGCATCATCACTTTATGGGTATTTATAAAGTTTTATGTAAATCTCTTAAAAACATCATTCAGAACATGTTTGTCTAATTACTTTTTTTATGAGATAATCCAATTTTTGATTTTTTACATCTCTTTATAATGGACATAGGATATTATTTTATTAATTTATTCAGGTAAACTAACTCTATAAATATTTGAATGATGATATTCATAATGAATACCTTATTCGTAGAACTATTCCTATGACCAATGAACTCTGTAAGTACATCTCCTTTCGATGATCACAAAAAATTTGTTCTGATGAGCTCCGGAGGTTTCATCCATCCAATGGACCATGAAAAGGATCGTCTGATGTAATTTTTACTTCCCTATACATTTCTTATAACTCAACTTCATAAAATTCTACATATGCACTTTATCTATTTGAACAATTTCTATTTTCTTCATTTGGGGAACTCACATATGTTCAAAAAATTTATTATGACTCATGGGTTGGAATGTCTCTATCTGAACCATCATACATTGAATTAGTCTTCATATAATATTTTTTTTGAAAAAAACATTCGGTTACATCTCTATGGAATATTCTATCTTATGACATCACATTTCTCTATCTGATTCCCATCCATCTGATAGATCTCTAACCGATAAAACTTCCCACCTAAACTAATTCTGATGGATTCATTGATAATTAAATTTCTCTATCTAATATACTTTCTACTTCTCTATTAATTAAACTAGTGAACTTTACTTCAACTAGTATAACTACAACTTCCAATCCTGCTTCAAATCCTGAACTCAGTTCAACCATATCTATAGCTTTGTTTCTTCTAACACAGGCTGACTTCAACCCCAACATTGTAACTCAAAATTTGTATGAATATATGTATTAAAACTATATATAATAATATTTTGTGGGACTTTATTGAATATAAATTATTTATTTTTTTAGTATCATCCTCCATTACATCATTTCTTTAAACATTATACATTATGAAGTTTTTAACTTTTTATGCCCTATTTTCCCAGTAAATCTATTTGTCTCTATATGGTAAAATCAAAACATTGGTCTTAAAGAATTTTTTTATAGTCACCATTATATATTCAAAATAACAAGTATAATACTTCGGTTTCTCTCCCTTTTAATTTTTACAAACTCATTCAAATTTTGAATTCCTTCATTATGAACTTCATCCCCTATTGGAGTTATCTCACTTTGTAAAAAATCAAAAAAAAATTACTATCATAGGTTTATTATTGTTATCCATATAGTAATATTGTAAACTTTTTATATTTTCACTTCAAAATAAATTATCTAGGGAATGATTATCTTTATGATGTAAGGTACTTGAATATCAGAAGAGTGTCATATAACATGTAATGAAATTTCCTTAAAATGGTTAAGGAAACATTTATAACCTCCTTCATTAACTATCAATAAAAATTTCTTAACATCCAAAAGGAAATTTTCCTCATCATGAATATTCATAAGGACTTTATCAAATATTCAATGATATTCAGCCTTCCTTATTATCCTGGATTCTATTTACTGATAATTAGTCCCTTCAACCGACCTATTTAATATTCATATCTTTTGGAACATAGTTCTTTAACTCCAAACATAATAAATAGTGTTTATATATCATATAATAATTCTCCTATATATGTCAGTAGAACTATCCTACAATCTTTTTTTAAGAACAGTCAACTTAATTATTTTCCTTAGAAACCTTTACATAAGGATAATTTTCCTTCAAATCCCTCATTGACATTACTATAAACTATTTATAACATATACAACATAACAACATTATCATCTGATAACAACTTCAAATGCCCAGTTTGTATTTTTTGTCAATTTCAATTTTTCATTAAAGTAAATGATATTTTACTCCCCCTTATTGGAAATGAATTCAAAGTATCTTCTTCCAAGAACTTATGTGATGGAATACTTTTCTCTCCCGTATAATTATCTAAATATTAAACCCCCTTTTAGTGACATCTTTGGTAAGGTAGGAACATTATTCGCACATTTTCTTCTTTAGTTATTTTCTTATACAGAACCAAATATATATTATGATCTCCTTGATAGAAATCATAACTATTATTAATTTAATTGTTACTAAAGAAATCAATTCTATGTCTATGTGATCCATTCTTGGTGTATAAAACAAGAGTGATTAACTCTACTAAGTGATGCCAACTTTAAAAAAAATCAACTTTCAAAGAGAAATTAACTAGATTTTCATTCCAATTTCTTTATTTTATCCAAATTAAGGATCACAACATCATTCAATTATTCAATCTTATAGTATCTTTTATTAGAACACTTTGGTTAATCAAAATGACATTCTAATTCACCTTATGAAGATTTATGAATAACCAGCTTCAAATTTAAAATTCAAAGATAAGCATAAATACCATCACCTTCAATCTGGCTTGCTTTTCCAGACTTACTGATTCACTTGTTTAAAAGAGAAGCCTTATTTGCTATTTCTAAACTGTTTGGTACTCCAATTAAATTGGATTTTTCCACCTCTAATTTGACAAGGCCCTCGGTTTCAAGGGTATGCACCGAGATTGATCTCTCTAAGGACCTTCCAAGCTGTTTTTGGATTCAAAATGGGGACAGAGGTTTTGTTCAGAATGTGGTTTTTGAAAACCTTCCTGAATTTTGTAGCAATTGTTTTAAATTTGGTCATGTTTTCAAGAATTGTGGGAAACAAGAAGCTCCCTCTACTAAGAAATTAAAGCCATGTTGGGTGGAAAAAGTTTCCAAGACAACCGCCCCTTCTAAAATCCCTAACAACTCTAATCTTCTAAGTACCTCTAAGGTGTCTAATGAACAGATTAGAGAAACTAATTTGGAGGATAGGGAGGATAAGGAATATTCTCATATATCTGCAATCCAAACTGCAGATTTTGTCACGAAAGTTAATGCTATAGATTCAATTTATGTGGATAATAGGGTTAATCAACAAAATGTTGTGTATAGTAATGATTCTGTTCAGATCAATATAGAAAATAACAATCTTGGTGATTGTTCATTGAATAAGAAAAAATGGGCTGTCCAGCTCGATCTATTAACACAGATCAAGAGGTTGTTGAAAAGGTTCAAAGAGATGGATCCGTTTGCAGTGGATCATCATCTGAAGAGGAGGATAAGCCCGAACAATTAGAAGAAGAATATCTGAAAACCATGGCTAGGAAAGGAAAAAAATCAGTGGTAGATGCTGATGGTTTCATCACCCTGAACCCAAAAAAGACTAGAAGATGTAAGGATTACTCTCAAGTGGAAAGAACCATCACCACTAGGTTTACTGAGGTTAATAAAAAGGTTTAACCTGAAAAAGAGCAAAGGGAATTAATATGTGATAAATCCAGCGTTGTTTTATATTACTTCTCATTTCAATTCACAGAAGAGGAAATGCAAGGGTGGCTTGCTCATATGAGAAAGAAATAAGAATTTTTGAAACAGGAGAGACAAAAGGGGATTATTAATGAGGACCAATTCCAAAATTCTATGAAATTCATTTACTTTGAGAAATTGAAGTTGAAAGCACCACTTTCTTGATGTTGCTGTTTGCAGACCCTCTGTGTGGTCTTTGTTCTGGTGCACTGGTCTCAAATTTTTGTTGTTCTGGCTGATCTGCTTTGCTTTGTGGTTTTCTGTCTCTGATCACCTGAGTCAGTTTGGCTATATTTGCTCTGATTCCTAGAAGGAAGGTTATGTGTTTTGGCATCATCAATTGACTGTATTTGCTGGATTTCTAATTATGTTTGAATTCTCTCCTTGGGGAAAACTGGTTTTTTGTTTTCTTCTCTGTTCTATTTGACTTCTTCTAGCTGTGTATCTTAGAACAGGTTCTGCTCTGAAAATGTTGAACAGCTGTGTGATATTGCTGGTTATGACGGTTTGTTCCTCTATAGCTGAGTATCTATCTTTTATGTGCTTGGAGTTCTCTGATCAGCTTCTTATGGATTTCATAAGGGATGTTCACTTCAGGAAGATGTTTGGCTTTCCCTCTGCTTTTAATGTTTTGTCGACTGCTTCTACCCGCCTGATTTTGAAGTCTGTTCCGTTGTCCCTGCCTGCTATTGGGGTTTGGCTCTACATGTTGGAAGTTCTAGATAGTTTGAGCACCTGGAGGCCCCCCCTTCACCAACTTAAAGCCTAGATGGCTCAGCATTCTCCTGGACTTTTTCGGCTGCAGTCCCTCCTCCTCTTGAAGTATGTCAGCCTACTTATTCTTTTTTTACCCTATGTTCTTGCTGCTATCTAAATGGTTGATGGTGTAACTTCATTACACCTCGAGATTACATTGTAAACTCTTTATTTAATAAATTCTCTCAGCTTGGTTTTGAAAGATAAATACCATCACCTTCAATTATCATTACATTGTTAGTTCATTGGAACATATGAGGGTATACATTAGATCTTTATTAACTCATCAGATAGATAAATATAACTAAGAAAGCTTTATCAACTTTGAAACTTTCACTTTAACTTTATTCATGTCTTTATACTTATCTTCCCAAATAGTAATCTTCATGGGTGACATTGGTTTCTTCTACTCAATGTTTCTTTAAACATTATGTGGTGGAGTTTTCATAACTTTTGATGGAATGGAATAAAAACTTTTATGATTTTATTCTAATTTTAACCATACTTATTCCTCAAAATTTTCTTTCCATAAAACTATAGAGACCTTCAGAGTATATTCATATCCATTCTTGTATTTATATTTCATTACAATAACTTTTCTTTCTTCTGAAGTTTTTATATTCTTGTTTATAAATTTTTCCTATCCCAGTAACATTTCATGAAATTTTCATGAGTTTGGATAGGAAACATAAATCTTCCACATAGATTCTTATCATCCAAAAACTTAGACTTTATAGGTTACATCCCTTGAATATATACATATTTATTAGAGATATATTCACCCATCTTAATATACTTATATTTTAATTGTATTTATTTACTTTGTTTCCTGATATTCATTTTATTTTCATGAACATTCAGGGAGAGTTTTAAACTCTCCATGAAGTGGCCTTTTATTCCATGAATGTATAATATTTTCTTGGGTATGACACCTTGTGAAACATTTTTCTTGGGTGTAATATTTTTATTAAATTATGTTGATTTACACACCAAGGTATATTTTCAATTTATCATCCCTAAAAAATCTTTAAACTTTTATGGCCTTTTCTTGGAGGAATGGCCTGATGGCCTTTAATTTTTTACTCATTTTTTATTATTTCTCTTTTAAGGGTTAAAGGGGAACCCTTACATGGCACGTAGGTTTCATGATATTATATAAACCTGAGGTCATATAGGAATTAATCCCACATTATGACTACTTCGAACCACCCCTCCCCAGTGTCTGCATCATGACCAGCTCTCCACCTTCACATGGATGTTCGACAAGCTGTTGTGCCCACTTTCTTTTAGTAATAAATGTGTTCTTCATAGTAGAAATAAACCAGTAATTATCCTCACAATAACTACTTCATCCTCAACTTCTATAAAAATATTCAATATATCCAAATATATTGAATGTTATAATATCTTTTTTCTTTTGTGAAGGATTGTTACACTTATCTTAGTTTCATTTCCCATTTACATGTCTCCCCCATAATATGGGTCTTCATTGTTCTTAGAATCATGGATGATTGTAAAAAAAATAAGTATCTACGTGGCTGAACTTTATAGAGAACCAGCAGTTTCCAATAAGCCTTGGATTCTTTTGTATGGTTTTATTTTGGATCCTCCAAACATATCTAGGGGAACTTATTCCCTTACATTTTCTTAATTATACCTTCTTAGAAGAGGTGGGTTTCTCACCTTTCTTTACCCATTTTTTTCTAGATCTATAACCTTCACTTCGATTATGGAATTTAGTGGTGAAAATTTTATCAGAATGTAGGGTTACCTTTTTCTTAATATTATCATATACTGACACATTTGATACATTCAAATTCTTCCTACTATTTTATTGAGTATTTATGGATGTAATTTCTTCCATAGAAACTTCACTGGATATTATTATCTTACCTTTATGTGATGATTTTTCTTTATTAGATACAATGTTTCTAAATCTATCCACTTTCTTAATGAAATTTAAAATTTATTTTATTTTAAGAAATCCTCACTTTATCTTAATATAAAATTTATTACTTTTTTATATATTCTTACTGAAACTCACTCACCTCTTTCATATAAAGGTGAAGTCAATTTGATCAAATTTTTGTGATCTCTAGTAGAGTATTCCTAACCTCAATAATTGATTTTTTTAGTATCTTCTGGTGAATGGATATTTTACGTGATGAATTTTTTTGACACATCTTATTCACAAAAAACTTATCAGAAAATATCACTCTAAAAAGGTGAAATTTTATTCTTAGGATACTTCTGATTTGTCATTATGATCTTTGAGTTTAGTGAAGGTGTCACACATATATTCCCCCATTAATTTTACCATCACCCTATACTGATCTTTCAAACTCTTCTATTCTTCTAGTTATATCTTTCAAGTGAGAGTTGTTTATTTCAATAGTAGTTTTTAAGGCATGGCATACTTCTTTAAAAATCCTTTATAGAATCATTCACATAAAAAATAATCTACAAATTTTCTTCCACAAGGTTGAAATTTTCTTGAGAATGTAGTATATTTTCTCATATTCCTTCAATGAGTTTAGTAAGAGATTTACATTATTGGAACTTATTTCCTATTGCATTCTCTATCTAATCCTATTCTAACTTCAATTTTGATGTATCCTCTTGTTTTTCCTCAATGTATATAAGCATATATGTAATAACTTTGACAAGTTCATTTATAAAATAAGATTTCATTTCAAATTAAATATATTCAATTGTTTCCACTAAATTATAGCTTAAACAAGGCTCATTTGAAGGATAAATTTTTTCATATTCAAATGAATTCTTACCATATACATTAACTTCTAACTGTGGTGGATCCTTATTTTATTACATTTGAGAGTATATCTTCTATTTCTTCAAATTTTATTTCTTCTTCTATTTTTTCATGTATTTATCTAAAACCTCAATTTTTCTCAAATATGAAGTATCTTTTATTTTCTTCAACTCAGACATAAAATTATTTTATTTTGAATAAAAACATTATTTAACTTCCATAATGTTATACATAAAATAAAATAGTTACACACAACTGGTAAAAAAATATGTAGATCCAAAAAATGGACCTTGCATTAATACCAACTGAGATTCCTTGATGGTTCACGTAGTCATCCTAAGAGTTGGGTGAATAAGGATTAGCCAAATTTTTACTGATTATATTCAACTTAATTTCTTTATTTCCTTAATTTGATCAAAACTCTACAATCATTTTTTATTTATAAATTTTAGTAACTCACTATCAACGCATTTCATTATTCTATGTTGGTAATGGAATTAAAATGGAACATCGATATTTTTTAAGGTCCAACCTTAGTGTTATGGTCTACATAATTTCTATATCAACTCCCATTGATTTAAGAATTATTTCACTTATATATAAAGTAAGTATAATTGAAAAAATCATGTTAGGCTCATTATATATCTTTTAGGTAATTATACAAACTCTTATCAGTTACAAATCTTCTTTATTCATCAAATACTACATAATATAAAACATGTAAGAATATTAGAAAAAATTTCTAGAATTTCTAAATATAATATACCATTTTTGGAAAGATTTTTTCTCATGTGTCTCTACCATAATTCAATATGACTCTATATGGTGCACCTATGAATAATGTTCCTCAAAACTTTATGCCTCAATCTTTATCTAGAATTCATCTATCCAATGTGCCTCTTCTTTCATCCAATGGAATTCTATATGGTGCACCATAATTCTCAATGCCTATTATATGTGCTCTATCCATTTAAAAAAAACATTTTTCCATATAATATGTATGGTGTATCCACCTGGTAAATACTCTTAACACTCTCTATAACCAATACCTATGTTTGATGCCTCTGATTGGTACCTCTTTCTAATATCTTTTCTCTTTACACCTCTATTTTTTGTTCTTCTTCTACATCATCAAACAATGTTTTCCTCAGTTATAAATTCTTGTTTCTCCAAAAAACTATATCAATTTTCATTACTTACATTCATGAATATTGTACATACATACCATACAAAAATTTGAACTATTTATATAAGTTCTCAACCATTGTATAAATGATAAAATTCAAATGTATTTCACCACTCAACCAAAAATAAAATTTCAAATCTCCCTTTAAATTCAACTTCAATGGACACTTTTTAACACTTATATAATATTCTTGGAGCTTCATAAATAATCTATTGACAAAAAATTTCATTGAAATTATATAAAATTAGAATTATGTCACTTATTAAAACTTCCTTATCCTTGTAAATATAACACATGTTAATGGAACAAGATTGGATATTCATTTTTTAGGGGATTTAAAAGGTTTTCTATAAAACTCCTATGAACTTCAACCATAACATGTTTATTCAATTCCTTTTTCAAATATATTCTCTATCCAATAACTTTATACATCTCTATCCAATGGAAACAATCTTTTCTTTGAAAAAAATTATTTTTTCTATATAACTCTGAACATCTTCAACTGATTCTCATTATAATGAATTCTATATCCAGTACATTATTCCTTTAATTTGTGAACTATGTATATACATATCCTTTTAATGATCTCAAAAAATTCAATCTGATGAGCTCTAGATATTTACTCATTCTGATGGTCCTAAAAAACAATCCTCTGATAGACTTTTTACTCTTCTCCAAATTTTCTATAACCTTACTTCATCAAGTCCTATATAATCCCTTTCTCTGTTTGAAATTATTTCAGGTTTATTTCTTTTATGAACTCTTATATGTTTAACAGGTTTATTCTAATAGATGTGTTAGCATGTTTTCATCTAAACCATCTTACATTCACTCAATCTTCATACATGGATTCGTAAGAAGTACTATTTATATTACAACTTCATGTAATTATTCATCTGATGACATCACATTTCTCTATCTGATTCTCATCCGTCTGATGGCTCTTTGACTGATCAATCTATCCTACTAAACTCATCTCAGTAGCTTCATTGTTCATCTAATTTCTCTATTTGATGTGATTTCCACTTCCCTTCTAAGTATACTAGAGAAAATTCCTTCATCTACTATAACTTTAACATCCTATCATACATCATAGCTTGAACTTCTATATAGTTGTATCTCTACCTTTGTTTCTTCTAACTTTGTAGAGACTTCCACTGTAACATTATACATAAAAAAATTTATAATTCTGTTTGTTCAAACTTCATATAATCATGTCTATTGGAGCTCCATTGTATATAAATTATACCTTCATGTAGAATCATCTTCCATGGATTAATTTCTTCAAACATTTTACTTATTATAGCTTTCAACTTTGTACAACCTATATGTATGGTAACTTCACTTATCTCTATCTTATAAACTCTAGTGTTTGAGCTTTAGTCATGTCTATATAATCACTATTGTAACTTCAATATATCATGGCCTAAATTTTTATTTCACCACATTTATATTTGTAAAAACTCATTAAAATCCTGACTTCTCACACTATCAACTTCTTACTTATTTATAGTTCTCTCACTTTATAAAAAAATCATTCAAACTCAATACCATAGGCTTCTTGTTGGTCCATATATGATAAAATTGTACAAATTCAATATTTTAAACATCATATGAACCCAAATAGGATCATTACTATTTTCATGATGTTAGGTACTTAAAGTTCATAAAATCATAATATGACTTGTAAGGAATGTTTCTTATCATGGTTAAGGAAACATTCTTAACCTCCTTCTGCAACTCACAAGAAATTTTTTTTAACCTCCATAAGGAATGATTCCTCTCACGGATGAATTATAGGGAAATTGTCAATTATTTAATGACTTTCACCCTTTTAGATTATCCTAGAATCTATTTTTTATATTTAGTTACTTCTGTAGACTTCTCAAATCTACATATCTATTGGTATTCAGTTCTTAAACTCCAAATACTATAGATAGTGTTGTTGTATCTTATAATCATTCTCATATATCTATCATCAGTACTATCTTTCAAACCTTCCATAGGAACCTCCAACTTCCCTATTGGTCTTAAAAATATTTTTCTAAGGAACCTTTACCTTTAACTTCCCCATTGATTTTATAAAAAAATGTTGAAAACATATTAAATATAACATCATTATCATCCAATAGAAACTTCACAATGAATCCTCATGCCTAACCATAAAATATATTACTATACAAAAATACCCTGGTGATAGTAGAGCCCTTAAAGACCCACCAAAGAAAGGATCAACAACACCAATCCATACCCCAATGATATTAGGAAAATATGACCCTCTACAAGACCCAGTAGATAATTCATGGAGGGAATTACTCCCACCCAAGAAACTTACACCTGGGACTTGTAGGGAAACCATGACCTCAGGGTAACTTGAGCCTAATCCAAAAATCTCTCAAGTATCTATTCCCTCATCAAAACACTAATAGGGAACCCAAATACATAAATAACCTATAAATCCCTCCATGCATCCCTATATGAAGGTGATATATCTCCATCACCGGAGAATATATCCCAATCAGATCCACATGACCTTTCATCAGAAGAAAATATAAATGTGGTTCAATTGTATATAATTACAAGGAAAAATATGTGACAACACCATATAGATCATCATGGAAAAATTAAACTATTGAAATTCTACCATCAGTAAAACCACACACAAATAGTCATATGCCATGTGAAACCTACCTTTCTACAATGATACATCAATATTTGACTCTTTCCAGTGCCATATAGGAGACAAAAACTATAATAAACCCTAAATAAAATAACAAAGTCTATAATGCATGGTTAAATCATACATACATAAAAGATGAAATCAAGAATAGTAATACCATACCCTTGAAACATGGACTTACTATTGGAAAAGGTGTTCAGTACACAATAATCCAATATCCATTAAAAAATATGTGCATTCTTATACCACCTGTATACCAACTCCCTAGATCATAAAACCAACCATCTCTACTTTATTTTTATATTGATATATCCTTGTTTGACCTAACATATCACCTAGTATGGCTCACCAAAAGGCCTAAAGTGTGCCTCCCCATATTCCAAAGGTTTCTGACTAGGGGTAAATGTCTAAAAGATACAATGGTGAGACTATGACCTTACTCATAGTGAAATAAAAGAAAAAATAAACCCAACACATTCATAAAGTAAATATCAAATTACACAAAAAATAAATAAATTAGAATCATACTATAATAAATGAAATATTGTTTGCAAACTCATAGTTATTATAAAAAATATAAATTGTCTTCACTCTAGGTTGACCTCATACAAAGAATAAATAAAACTAAAAATAAATACATCAAAACCCACTACGAACTCCGAGTCATACCACATAACCAGTATTCTCAACATTCGAGTTTTACCATACCAATACTAAGACTCCACATGAGTGAATCTACTTGATCATGAAAATCTAATACTCCACTTGAACCACAAGGAATCCTATGCTCAACCTTAAATAAGAAATAAGATCTAAACACACACTGAAGTACACATATAGGTGTGATAAATTAATATCAGTAGAAAAACACCATTGGTGAGACTATATTCTTCTATCATAACAATTTCACACACACATGATATTTCTAACCTAGATAAAGACTATTAACATCAAGCATAAATAAAATAACAATAAAAATAGGGTATTAAACAAAAATAAAAACCTAAAACCACTAAGCTTGGGATCATGTATGATGCCCAAGGTAAATATACACTTTCCCTAGCCCATGACATATGACTTATTAAATGTGCCTCACCTGGCCACCCAACATCAGGCACATCCACCAGATCAACACTAGAGCTCCAAAACAACTAACAATACAACATACAATAATTTTGAACCCTAGTATCACAATTTTGGCACCCAGAATGGTAACGTGAATCAATAATGGGTTCTAGGACTCCAATGGAATGATCAAAACTGGAAACATGAAATCAACTAAAACTAAGAGAACCTATTTAGAACATGGTACTCATATAAAACTATCCATATTTTTAAACTATACAATTTTGGAAAGGCTCAACCTACAACTTGTGTTCTCCAAATTTTATAGGACCATAGACACCCAACCCCTATTTGCGTAAGTATTCATTGTATTAGGATATGGTTTCACTCCTATAGATTATTAAATAACTCAATATGCTCATCTAAACAAAGACAACAAATTGAGGATAGAACTATATAAATATCAGGGCCAACACCCAATCTAAAAATCACCCAAACGTATCCTCTGACATTAAATATTGAGAAAAAATTTCTTAACATCATCAGCTAAAGGATATCAAAGAATGAGTTGATCAACTCTCAAACTATCATCTATTCTATTGAATCATCTGCATCAGTCATATTGTGGTAAAAAAATATTGGGTATCTCATGGTCCACTAAATAACTAAAATGGCTTCTATAAGATCAAAAATCCATTAATTAGGTTATAAGGGGCCACCTGACGTCATCAACATTGAGAAAGTACCCCCCCTCCCCACTACATCATCCAAAAAATGGGGATCCCGTGGTGTTAGTACCAAACTAGTAAGGATCATAGTATTCAAGGTGTTTTATTTTGTTTTCAAATAAGTTTAAGAAGAAAATGTTTTTAATGATGAAAAGAAATCACCTCACCAAGTATTTGGGAAAAATTGGACTGACCATCATATTCATGAAATTAGACTCAAAATTTTTGTAAAGGTCCATCGTGTTTAAGAGAAGTTGGATGGAAGAAAAAGGGGTCATCAGATTTATACTTAATTTGGAATAAAAGATTTGATCATAATGCGGATAATCGAAGTCTACATGGAAATGATTAAAATGTAACAATTCTTTGTTGATCTTGGATTTCTCATAAATCACAAGTATTTAGTAAAATTTTTATGCAAGCTTGATGAATGAAAGGGGAAGTGAAAGAGATGAAACCAATCATATTCAAATTGATTGGATTTGGATGGAAATATAAAAGGGAATTGGAGATCATATTCAGTCTGGTCATAATCTTGACAATTGTATTCATGATGAGAAGGAAAGGACGAAATTTATTAGGAAGTTATAATAATTTATAATTTAAATATGATGATTATAAATTTGTTCCCAAATATATTCAAATTCATGAAATAAATCATGATACATGAACAAGTTTGGAATTAATGGATGTTGTTGAAGTTGAAGTTGATGACCCAAGTCCATCTTATTTAGTGTACCATAATATTCATCAAAGGAAAAAAAAATTAATAATACTGATGGAAAGGTATTTGATTAGATGATGATGAAAAATATAATGATAGAGACCAATCAATAATGTAGTCATCCATTTAATATGGTTAAATGTTTTTTTAAAGTTAGAGCCTAAATCTTGAAGTCTTGGAAGATTTTTGAGTATTGTGAGAAACCAAAGTTGCTTGTTTTCAGTCAGACTAAAATAAAAAATTTATAATTCTTTAGAGAATTAAGCTGATGGGTATCACATTAATAAGAGATATAAAAACTATGATTTGTTTTCAATAATTTTTTAATCAATTGGTTCAAGTTCCGTCATATCAGAGTAAGTACGAATTCATCTTTCTAAAGAAGAGATGAAGTAGGTGTGATTGAATTAATTCATTCAAGTGGATCAAGAGAAGAGATGAAGGAATTATCTTGATGTGTTGTCTAAGGGGGGATTTAAATTCAAATAAGATGTTTGTTTTCAATTGTTAGAAGATATCTTTGTAATGAAGAATCAGAATGGATTTCGTGAAGAAGATAAAGGAGGTTTACTTCCTTATGTATATAATTGGTATGAACCATCATAATGAAGAAACTGGACTGAGAAAATAGGTATGGGAATTGGAATAAAATTTTCATTAGTGGAGAAATTTAGAATAGATCATGAGTGTTTATAATATTTGAGAAGCATCAATAAGAATGGAGAAGCATTGAGTATTTCATAAATACACCCAAAATTCAAGGATACATGATAATTCTAAAAAAATTGTTTGAGTGGGAAATGTTTTAGGATTATTTCCCAAACCATCTTTGTGGAGAGTATAAAATGGGATAAGTACATCGTACTTCTCTGATGACATATTTACTATTCACGAAAGGATAAGAGAGAATCTCTGTATTTTTAGAAAGAAGAAGAAGAAGTCCTGAATTTTTTTCTTGATGAAGTCATGGAGGATAGTGGTGAAAGGATAAGAGACAACATCACAATTTTTTTAGTTGATCATCGTATCTAGTTGATTATTGTATTCATCTTGTCATTGTATTCAGCTGAACATCATATCAGGCAGGATTATCGTATTCAGATGGTTACCATATTGGGAAGAATTATTGTATTGGAATTTCTGGACTAAAGAAAAAGTTGTTAAAAATTGTCTCAGTAATATTTTGGAAGAATCATATTTTTTTATTGAGAATTAATACTAGTAAAATAGTAATGGGAAATTGTACTGGTAGATTTATATCGGTAGAATCAGACTGAAAATTAGATTTGAGTTTTATATCAAAAGTTCTTGAGGTTATTACCAACTTCTAGGTAAGAAAGTAAAGAATTTTTTTCCAAAGAAAATATTTTTGGAAGTTAAAAAAGAAGCACATGTAACATGTGTTGTTACAAAAACTTCATATTATATCAGTTTTGATAGAAGGAGCACACACACTATTAAATTGATTGCATAGTACTTCATGAGTGAAAGGGAATATAATACTTGTTGTATGCCATAGAAAAGTATTGTTTTCTAGTGGATTGGGTGGTATTGGATCATTTTAAAACCATAACAATGATATAGTAATTATTATTGAATAGATAACCATGTAAATACTTTTGTTCCTGTGGATGTTTGTTTGATTTGTTTTCATAAGGGAAAGAAAATTTTAACAGGAGGTGAAGGTTGTTTCATTTTCAAGGAAACATAATAGAAAAAGTTATAACTAATTCACCCCCCCCCCTATCAGTGGTACAATTATCTTGACTGGTAAATTACAATTAGTATGAAAGTTGAAGGTTCCCTTCAATTATTCTTTGATAATGTTTTGAAAATAAGTTGATGGATAATCAAAATTCTATGAACAATAAAAGAATTCTGGTTTTTTATGGAAAGAATTATCATATCTTGAAAGATATAATTTTTATTTATCTTATGCCTATAGGATATGATGTTCTTGAATCTACAATATATGTTTTCCCTCATACGGATGAAAAAATTAATGTTACATCTATTGATAAGAAGAATCTTGAGAATGATGGAAGGGCCAAAAATGTTTTATTATCATCTATTTATGAAGGTTAATTCCTATGGGTGAAATTTTTTTCCACAACCAAAGGTATAAGGGACAATTTTAAAAACATATACAAATGAAATACAAAAGTTAAGAAATAAAATTTACAAATCTGGAGCCTGGAGTATGTAGATTTGAAAATGGGTGAGTATGAGTCTATTGGGGACTTCTTTACTAGTTTGAATGAAATTTTCAGCACTGTTATATTTCTTGGAGAAATTTTGAATATTCTATAATTTTTAAAAATATCTTTAGAATCATTACCAACAAGTTTGATGTAAAAGTTTCTTCATTGGAATATAGAGATGCTAAACCATTGTCTCTTGATGATTTTTATAGCACTTTCATCACTTATGAAATAAAAAGGGAGGACACTATAAAAATAAAAACAAATTTTGATAGAGAAATGTATTCCAAGGATACCAAGAAAGAAAATTTAAAGAAGATTCTTATTGAAGATAATGCTGGAAAATCCAATTTTGAAAATGAGGTATGTAAAAATTTTGATGAAATTTTATCTTTTCTTTCTAAAAATTTCAAAATATATATAGGAAGATGAAAACGAAAACATCGCTTTAAATTCATTGAATATGGATTCGTTGGTCACTTTGTGGCCAATTATCCTATAATAAATAAAGAATAGGATAATTATGAATAATAAATACATCAAATAAGATTTTAGAATAAATAGGTTGATAAATATAAATATTTTTCTAGAGGGAAATATAGAAAATTGTTCAAATCCAAAAGAAGAATTTTCTTTTCTAAAGATGAAAAAGAAGAATATAGTAAAGATAAATCTGAAATATATGTTTAGTATATTAGTGAGAATAATTTTATTGAAATAGTGAATGATGAATAATTTGGAATTATTAGTTTTGATGAAGAATAAACTCAACTTGAAATATATTTGAAACAAGAGTTGAAACAATGTTTAAGAAAGATTAGAAGGCTTGAAAAGAAAAACAATAAGTTGGGAGAGGAATGTTCCTCAACAATTCATGAAATATTTTTATAAGAGAAGAAAAATATGATGTTAGAGATTTATGATTTGAAGAAACCTCTTGAATAATAAAATAATCATAATGAGCATATGAAGGTAAATCTGGAGGAAAATGAATAAAAGATGGAACTTTTCCAACAAAAGCATTATAAAGCAGAACTGAGGAATACAAATTTAAAAAACTCTATCTCAAAATTTGGTAAATGTTATATAAATAGTAAACCAAATAAGGATAAAAAAGTAACCTTTGAAGGTTGAGAAGAAAGATGGAATTGTTTCTAAAAAGAAGAAGGCTGGAAAGGTTATGTATGTGACCAAGAGTAACAAGGTGTAGAATTCAGATGTTTCAAAAAACCATAAGTCCAAAAAAATTTAATACATAAATATTTCTATTACTTATGATTTTTATATGGCAGAAAATAAATGGAATACTATGATTGATAATATAAAATTTGGTCGTTCAAATAAGAAAATAAAGAAGGTTTCTTAGAAACATATATACAACTCTAGTCAGTATGGAAGTTTCAGAAGAAAATATTCTTTATATAGATACTTTTTGTATTGTGGTTCATTTGGACATATGGATAATATGTCTTATTTAAACCAACAACATTACTATTATTCCATAGGTTATGGAAGGCAGAGTTTTAGGGGGAGTTAATCCGTTCAAAGAAGGAATTATGAAAATAAATTTCAGAAGATATCCAAAAATTATGGTGTAAGAATTAAAAATAGGTTCCAACCCTTGGAAACTATTTGTGAAATATGTGAAAAACCATTTCATATTACTAAGGGTTGTCTTGTTTTTTACTGGCACAACAAAAATTACTTAACAATTCTCAATATCTAGAAATAAAGAAAGAAAAGGGAGAAGAAAAATAACTTGTTGTTTAAACTACTTTGAAATCTATAAATGGATAATTATCATGGATTCATGATAGTGGGTGTTCTTCTCATATGATAGAAGATTTGGGATTATTTAATAATTTAAAATATTTCAGATAAGAAATTGTGACATTCGGTATTAATTAATCCTTAGGAATCAAAGGCTTTGGATCATCGATCATTGGAAAAGAAAAATTTCAATCCAAGAAAGATTTATATGTCGATGGGTTGAAACATAACCTGATGAGTGTTTCACAATTGTGTGATGAAGGAAAAAAGTTACTTTCAAGAAATAAGGATTTTTTTTTTGAAAATTGAGAAGGATGGAAAGATTGTTATAGGAGGTCAATGTACAAAGAAAAACTTGTTTCACATTGGTGAAATACAAAACTCTTGTTACATGAGTCTAGTGGAAGAGAATCAATTGTGGCATAAGTGGTTCGGACACATGTTCCATAGAAGCAAGAGAAATTTATCTAAAAGAAACAATTTATGAAACAATCCTAATTTTCCATGAAGAATTGATTATGTTCCTCTATTTTTACGAAAGGAATTATTACAAATATTGTGCACAAGAAATTTGACATTTGATCAAAACAACCCCAACAAATTATTCATTCTAATATTTATGGTTCAATGATAAAAAAATAAATAAATGGAGATAATTATTTCATTACTTTCATTGATGATTTTACTCCCATTACTTTTTTATGTATATGAAACATAATTCATAGGCTTTTAAAATGTTTAAAAGTTTCATAAGAAAATATGAGAAGGAATATGAGTATTCAGTGAAGAAGTTGATAATTGAAAATAGTGGTGAATTCAAAAATGAAGAATTTGAAATTTGACTCTAAAACCATGGAATTTGGAAAGATTATAGTCATCCATACACACCTCAACAAAATGGATTTGTTCAAATAAAGAATTGAAGTTTGGTAAAAATGGGGAAAACTACGTTTCTTGAACATGGTCATTCGCATTACTATTGGAGGCAATCCATGAGTACTATTGTGTAAATTCAAAACCAACATTTCTACATACCAATATCCCATATTACTTCATATGAATTTGTTTATGAAAAAACTCCAAGTTTTAAACACTTAAGAGTTTTTGTGAGTCCATGTATTATAAAAGAGAAATGTGGAAACTATGGAAAGTTTTAGTAGAAAGGTGAAGATGGAATTTTCCTTGGCTATGCTCGAGAAGGAAGAGGATATTGATGTTTCAACAAAGAAATGGGAATAAATTTTTATTTTAATTATTTGAAGTTAAATTAAATATGTAAGGAATACATACATACTCATCTTAATAAGGAAGTATAGTAGGATAAGGAAAGCCCTGATAATAATTATGATAAGGATACAGTAAATCCTAATCAAGAAATATCAGAATCAATTATTTACAATTATGTGAAACATACTCAAAAATATTATCCTATGATGAGGATGTAAGTGGAAGATCATAATATTATTAGTGATCACCATAAGACGGTTCAAAAAATGAGAACATGAAATGTTATTACACGTACTTTTTGTATTCAAAAGTTAAGCCAAATTATGTGAAAGAATATTTTGAGTATCCCGAATGGGTTCAGACCTTGAATTAAGAGTTGGATCAGATTGAACAGAATAATACATGGGAACTCCTACCCAGGATATATAATAGAAATATTATTAGCATAAAGTGGGTTTTATAGAATAAGTTAAATGAAGAAGGTGAAGTGATAAGGAATAAGGAAATTATTGTTTGCAAAGGGTATTCATAAATTTAAGGTATTTATTTTGATGAAACCTTTACCTCAATGGCTAGATTAGAAACTATCAGAATATTTCTCGATATTACTATACAATGAGGTTACAATACCATTAAATTATATGTTAAATTTGTATTCTTTAATGGTGATCTTGATGATTACATTTACATTGAACAACTGTTTGGATTGGTTGTTAGAAAAGATGAAAGTTATGTGTGAAGATTGAATAAATTCTTGTATGGGATGAAACAAGATTTAAGATTATGGTATTCCAACTTGGATACTCTCTTAAGGAAAATGAGTTTTAATAAAGGAATAGTGGATAGAAATATTTATATCAAATAAATTCAAGAGTTTTCCCACATCGTAATTGTTTATAATGATGGCATTATCTTTGCTAGGAATGATGAAATAATTTTTGAATGAATTTTTGCAGAGATGGATAAATTTTTTGAAATGTCTATGCTGGTGGAAATGAAATACCTTCTTGGGTTACAAATTTTAAAAAAAGAGAAAGATGTCTTTCTTTCTCAGGAAAATTATGCTAAGTAAATTCTGAAGATGTTTGGAATAGAAAACTAAAAACCAATTTCTACACTGATTTCAGTGGGAACAAAGTTTTCTAAAGATGGAAAAGGGAAAGAAGTTGTTCAGAAAGAAATCTGAAAGCTGATCGGAAATTTTTTGTATTTTACTGCCTCAATACCTGACATTGTTTATGTCATTACCTTATGTTTATGATTTCAGAGTGATCTAAAATAATCAAATTTTCCTGCTGGAAAAAATAATTCTTAGATACATCAAAGGCATAACAAATTCCAAAATCAGTTATTGAATCTCATAAAGTGTTGATTTTTTTGGGTATTCAGATGATGATTGGGAATGAATTATTGATTATTGAAGATCCGCATCTGGTGGAGTATTAGTTTTTGGGGAAATGTGTTAGTTTTCATTCAAAGAAACGTAATTCAGTAACTCTCAGTAAAACTAAATCTTAGTATGTTGTTGTTACTCAAGCCGCTACCCATCTTATGTGGATGAAAATGAAATTTGAATAATTACTTATTGAAGTGAAGTTACCCTTTCTTTTAGATTGTGATAATAAAATCACAATCAATATCACCAGAAATACAGTTCAACATTATCATTCAAAACATATTGATATCAAATATCATTTTATCAAAGATAAAGTGGAGAATAATGAATTGAATCTAGATTATATTCCTATATCACAATAAGTTGCTGACATTTTCAAAAAACCTTTACCGAAGGAACCTCTCTCTAAACTAACATTGAGAATGGGAATCCAACCTCTTTATCATTAAGGTTGAGGTATAATTTTTTTCCCTATCTCATCTTACCTTTGGATAGTGTTGTCAAGGGGGAGAATTGTTTCATAAATCTATCCTTATGGAAACATGAAAAAAAGTGATGTTGGACTCACCTGTTTTGACAATCCCAAATCATTTTTGGATAATCCCAAATCATGTTTTATTTATGTGATAATTATGTTTCTCTTACAAGATAATAATTTATATGAAAATATGTTTATTACAAAGTAAGAAATATGTATGTTTAATCTCACTACTCTTTTGTTTAAAGCTCATAGTGAAAAATTTCTCCAAGTAAAAAGGTCACTGATTCAATGGTCACTGATGAAAAGGTCACAGATGCAAAGCTCACTGATGAAAGGTCACTGATGCAAAGGTCACTGATGTAATGCCACTTATACAAAGGTCACCAATGCAATGGTCACCAATGCAATGGTCACTGATGCAAAGGTCACCGATGCAAGGTTGGCGAGGAAAAGGTCACTGATGCAAGGTCACGGATACAAAGGTCACTGATGAAAAGGTCACTGTTGCGAAGGTCACCGATGCAAAGGTCACTAATGCAAGGCCACCACGGAAGGTTACTATTGAGAAGGTCACTAATAAAGGCAACCAATGAAAACTTACTATTGAAGCCTACCATTGTGCAGGCTAGCATTACTAGTCCACCGATTCCTACCTTTCCGTACATTGAAATTTTTTTAAGATTATTCTAACGGTCATATTTGGTAAATTTAATGTTTATGACATTAATTAATACTGATTGTAGACATATCAAGAGACCATATCTGGGAACAATATGAGGTACGAGGAGGACCAAAAGTGATTTACTTATTCCTATTTTTAGATCTGAAATATAAACGAGAATACCAAGGAATAAAAAAAAGGATGAGAAGTGTGTCTGAGCATATGAAAAAACTTGCTAGATCAAAGGAGAACCATCCATCACTTACACTGTGAACCCCCAAGCATAATGAAGATCACTTGTGACAAACTCACTTTTACCATCTATGCTTCATCGACTCTCAATGAAGACAAGAAGAAGATCTCTCAATTCAAAAAATCTAGAACCTGGAGTTGCGACACTCTGTTTTGGAGATAACTTTCAGAAAAAGACTCGAACATCAAATTCTTCACTTCAAGGAGCCAAGATCTCAACTGCAAACACATAGGGCCTTCTAAACTCAATCTATTAATATTTTCACTACCTTGTTCTTTTATTTTACATTTCTATGAAGTGTGTGTTTGTGTCACACACATTCTCTCTAGTGCTTGAGCTGGAGGATACAAAAATCCTCACATCAAACTTCTCTTACACCTTTTTTTCTCACGTATTACTGTGGAAGAGACCGTGTGTGGTCTATGTTGTTTATCATTCCCACAAATAACTGTGGTTGAGGTTGTGAACCCTAGAAAACTTTTAAAAACTATTGTAAATCCTGATACAGGTTGTGTATCAAGTTTATTGTTTATATAAACTGCTTGGTGGCAGGTGATCACCAAGTGGAGAAGATTAAGTCTCATCTTGAGATAGAACCTCATGTTTAACTTTTCTGGGCACTATATTTTTTTATACTCTGTTTTATCTATTTTTTGCTGCTTATAATTTCTAAAACATTAAACAGTTTTTTATCCACTTTGATAGTTAGTTTTGGTGAGTGTGTATGTGTTTAATTTAGTAAACTTGTTTCAAAAGTTGATTAAGTGTTTTACATTAATTCAACTGAGGACTAATCACCCTTTAATAAACATGTTGACAAATTAGAAATCTATATCTCTACTACCTTAGTTAACTGGGCCATTTCAAAATTTCGGGGATCTTTAATATAAAGTTTTTAGAAGAAATTTTATGTAGGAACTCAATTCACCCCCCTCTTGAGATTCCACTTCAAACAACATTTGGTATTAGAGGATTTAGTTTAGTTTTTATTACTACTACTTGAACTATTTTGTAATTCGTAAAATTCTTTAATTGTGATTTTAGTTGTATATTAAAGATATTAAAATTTCTGTCATATCTAAATTTTCAGTTCTTTAAATTTTAATTAATAATGGATAACCATGTTGAGGGTGTTTCTACTATCAGGACACCATTCATTAATGGAAATAATTATGCTCAGTGGAAATTAAAAATGAAAATGTGTCTAGAGATAATGGGACCTGAAATCTGAGACACAATTGAAGAACAACTTGTATTACTTGTTATTGTTAGGGACACATAGTTTCAGTTGAGTAAAGAAACGTATAACAATAACTGTAAAGTAATGAATGCTTTGTACTATTCTCTAGGTGATGAAGAATTCAATAGAATATATTCTTGTAAAACTACATATGAAATATGGGATACTTTAGCTGTTTCTCATGAGGGAACAACCAATGTTAAAGAAATGAGATTAAATACCTATACTATTAAATATGATAATTTTAAGATGAAGCCTAATAAACTTATATATGAAATGTATCTCAGGTTTAATGAAATAGTAAATACCATGAGTCTGATTGGGAAACTGGTGGACAGCAAGGATCAAATTATGAGATTTCATCGATGCCTACCTAAAAGATGGAGAGGAACTTCTGTTCCTATATGGGAATCTTATGACATAGGCAAGCTACTAGTGAAGGAACTAATTGGAAAGCTTATGATGCATGAAGAAGAGGTAAAGGTAAATCATGAAGCAGAAGAAGAACCAAGAAATAAATCTATAGCATTCAAGACTGTTACCTCGAAGAATAAATATAATGAAAAAGCTCAAGCTCCTATAGACACTTCCACCAGTGAAGACTCAGATTCTGAAAGTGATGATGATATGGCATATCTTGCTAGGATATTCAAGA
The DNA here is from genome assembly GCA_963277665.1 of Viscum album. NCBI lineage: Eukaryota > Viridiplantae > Streptophyta > Magnoliopsida > Santalales > Viscaceae > Viscum > Viscum album. The sequence goes on from OY728128.1 coordinate 621,044,070, forward strand.
AGTTATATCGTACTAAAAAAGTTATTTATAAAGTAAAACTACAAATAAAGGATTGATAATAAAGTATAGTGGAAAAAAGACAGAAAATGGAGTGATAACACAAATGATATAGTCTGTTATGAGTGTAAACGAAAATTTCATGTGAAAGATGATTTCACCAAGATGAAATTTAAGAAAAAATATGAAGACAAGGGTAAGGAATATAAAAAGTATATGAAAGCTACCTGGAGTGATTCAAAATATAGATCCAGTGGATCTGACACTTCTGATATTGAGAAGAACAAACATGAAAATTTGTGTTTCATGACAAGAACATCTCAGGTAACACTCAATTCCCCCATGCATAATGCTTATTATTCATGTAATGAAAGAGGATCTAATAATTATGAGAATATGACTAAGGATGAACTATTTGAATATTTTGGAATGCTTGAGGATACCTTTAATGAACTCAAGGATAAATATAAACTATTAAAAGGACAACATGATTTAAATTCTAATTATAAGTCTGATCGGAATATTTAAAAATAAAAATGTGCTCAACTATTAAAAGAAAATACTGAACATGAATTCTCAAATGAGTAATTAAAAATGGATCATGACAATTTTACTGCAAGAAGAGATACCTTGACTTGGTTACTAGGAAAACAGATTGCTCCAAAATACACAAATGGTCTAGGATATTAGCTAGGATAGAGAAGAATTATTAAGAATAAATTTATTCCAAAATTTGGATAGTTCACTGCTAGTTCAAGTTCTGGACCATCTTTTCAAAAACAATTCACTAAAGTACCTAATAAAGTGTTCATGTCTCAAAATATATCTGTTGATTATAGAAAACATGTGAGACAAGTATGGGTTCTCCAAGTTTTACTTGCTAACCTCTCTGGACCCATGAAAATTTGGGTACCAAAGTTAACCTACACTTAATTTGTTTTGAAGGAAAATTTTCTAAAGAGCTCCTGTAAAAATCTATGGTACATGGATAGTGGATGTTCAAGACATATGATAGGAGACTATTAATGCTTCAAGATCTTGATTAAAGTTGATGGTGGGCATGTCACATTTGGTGACAATGCTAAAGGGAAGATCGTCAACTTAGGCCAAATTGGTAACCCTAATAATATATTAATTTCAAAATTACTTTTTGTTGATGGGTAAAAATACAATTTACTAAGTATCTCTCAATTGTGTAATGATGGTTTCAATGTTAAGTTTGAAAAAGAAGCATGAAATGTTTTTAATTCTAAAAATGATTTAATATTTAATGCTCTTAGAAATGAAAATGTATATGCTGTTGATTTAAATTATTCATCTAAGCAGAATGTTATTTGTTTAAATGCTTTTCATAAGGAATCCCATTTATGGCACATAATATTCAGACGTTGTAATGTGCACTCGCTTAAGAAACTAACTAGGAAATGTTTAGTTAGAGACTTACCTAAATTATAATTCCCACATAACAAATTTTGTAATCCTTGTCAAAAGGGAAAACAACACAAAGTTTCTTTCAAACTAAATAAATAAGTTTCTTCTTATCAACCGCTTGAGTTGGTTCACATGGATTTGTTTAGAGCATCTAGATTTTCATTCTTAAATGGGAAGCACTATGTTTATGTTTTTGTAGATGATTTTTCTAGATATACTTGGGTGTAATTTCTAGCTCACAAAAGTGAAGCTTGTTATTACTTCATTAAATATTCCAAGTCTTTAGAAAATATTAGTGGACTTAGAATTAAGACCTTGAGAAGTGATCATGTTCGTGAGTTTGAAAATCAGGAATTTGAATCCTTTTTCTCACACAATGGCTATACTCACAATTTCTCTGCTCCTAGAACACCCCAACAAAATAGAGTTATTGAAAGAATAAATAGGACACTTCAAGAGATTGCACGGACTATGCTTAATGAGTATAATCTATTTATATATTTTTGGGTTGAAGCTGTTAATACAACTTGTTAAATTATCAATAGAGTCTTGATTAGACATGTTCTTAAGAAGACCCCTTATGAGCTCTAGAGTAATAGGAAGCCTATGGATAATTACTTTAGAGTTTTTGGTTGCGAAGTCTTTATCCTTAACACTAAGGATAACCTTGACAAGTTTGCCTCTAAGAGTGATGAAGGAATTTTCCTAGGTTACTCAATATCTAGTAAATCTTATAGAGTATTCAATAAGAGAACCAAATGCATGGAAGAATCAGTTCATGTCAAATTTGATGAGACTGATCCACAATAACCCAAAACACCAGTTGAAAACCTTAAGGAAGATATGTCAATTCTGGACCATAATGGTAAAGACAATGGACCCTCAGTTAAAAAAACTAGTTCTGGGAATTTTTCAGAGTCAGAGAATGATGAATCTGAATCTATAGAAAACCTTGAGGAGTCAATATCAACTCTTTCTAGAGGTGTTATAACTCTCAAGAATCATCCTTTAGATGTTTTAGTAGGAGATCCAAATAAAGGAACACAAACTAGAGCTTCTCTGAGAAACTAGGTTGAACATCAAGCCTTTCTTTCACAGCATGAACCAATAAATATGGATGATGCAATCAATGATGAATTTTGGGTGATAGGTATGCAAGAATAATTAAATCAATCTGAAGGAAAAAAGTTTGGGAATTAGTAGAAAGGCCTAAATACACTTTGACCATAGTAACTAAATGGGTGTTTAGAAATAAAGATGATGAATCTAGAAACATAGTTAGAAATAAGGAAAGACTAGTTAAACAAGGATATAGTAAATAATAAGGAATAGACTATGAGGAAACCTTTGCACCTGTATCCAGACTAGAAGCCATTAGGATACTACTTGCTTATGCAGCTCATCTTAATTTTAAACTTTATCAAATGGATGTCAAAAATGCATTTTTAAAAGGGTACATAGTTGAAGATGTATTTGTTGAACACCCCCCTAGTTTTACAAATCCCTATTTTTAAATCATGTTTTTAAACATTCAAAATCTTTATATGGTCTAAAAAAAGCTCCAAGAGCCTGGTAAGATAGACTTAGTTTTTTTCTTATTTCAAAAGGTTTTACTAAAGGAATAGTGGATCCTACTCTTTTTATCAAAATGATTTCCAAAGATGTTTTAAAAGTACAAATCTATTTGGATGATATTATTTTTTGAATCATCTAAAAATTATTTATGTATTGATTTTTCAAAGATGGTGCAAGATGAATTTGAAATTAGTTTAATGGGGGAACTTAAATTTTTCCTTGGATTTCAAATTTTTCAAAATAAAAATGGTATTGTTTTAAATCAGAGTAAATATTCCAAGAATATTTTGAAACGTTTTGGGTTGGACTGCAATAAAATTAGTGATACACCTATGATTACCACCTATAATTTGGATGCTGATGAAACTGTTAAACCAGTAGATCAAACCAATTTAGATGCTGAATTTGTTGGTTTCATGTTAGATAGAAAGATAACCTCTGGAAAATGTCACATTTTGGGCAAGTCACTAGTATCATGGTGTAGTAAGAAACAGAATTTTGTTGTGTTATCTACTTCCAAAGCTGAATATATAGCTACCTGTAGTTGTTGTGCTCAAATTCTGTGGATGAAACACACTTTTCTAGATTATGGGTATCAATTCAAACATGTCTCTATAAACTGTGACAATACATGTGCTATTAATATTTCTAAAAATCCAGTATCTCAAGCTAGGAAAAAGTATATTGATGTGAGACATCACTTCTTGAGAGATCATTATCAAAGAGGTGAAATCGCTCTTGAATTCATTAGCATTGAACACCAATTAGCTGATATATTCACAAATCCTTTGAATTCAGAGAGGATAAATTACATCAAAAATGAGTTAGGTATGATAAAATATAAGGGATGGGAACCTCACCGTTGGACCTCACCATTAGGAACATCACCGATAGAAACCTCACCATTGGACCTCACTGTGGTAACCTCACCATTGGACCTCACTGTTAGGAACCTCACCAATAGAAACCCCACCGTTGGAACCTCGCTGATAGAAACCTCACAGTTGGAACCTCACCGTTGGACCTCACTATTAGAAACCTCACTATTAGAAACCTCACCGTTAGGTACCTCCCTGTTAGAAACCTCTCCATTAGGAACCTCATCGTTGGTCATCACCCTTAGAAACCTCACCATTAGGGACCTCACCATTAGGACCTCATCATTAGAAACCTCATCATTAGGGACCTCACTATTAGGTCCTCACTATTAGGTCCTCACCATTAGGTAATCACCTTTAGTTCCTCACCGTTGGAACCTCACTATTGTTACCTTACCAATAGTTGATGTTTTCGAGACTTCGTGTTTTCTCTGCCGAAATATGAAACATTTTTTGCATTACTTATTTCTTTTATCTAATTTTTTTTATCCCTAAGTGATATAATTAAATTACATACTACATTTCAATCCACTTCAAACTCTCTCCTAAATCTCCATATCCCTAACCTCAGAACCTAACCCTATTCTGAAACCCTCGAACCGCTTTAGATCGCATGGAAGGAGTGAAGAGACCGTTGGACAGTAATGAAGGGGATGCACCAAATCCAAAGAGACCTCAAGCTGAGTCAAGTAGTGGAAGCTAGGAAGTGGAAATGCTGATCAAACCTCATCTATCAAATAGGGAAATCATAGTTGAAAAAGATCTCAGTTCCGAATGGTTGCTGGCAAGAAGATATTTAGTGCTAAAGGCACTAGAAGCTCAAGGCTGGGTTGAATGATTTGCAAATAAAAATGGACCCTACTACATGAATTTAGTGAAGGATTTTTATGAGTTTTTGAAATTTGAACAGACTGAGGATGAGAAAAGAATGTCTTCAAGGGTAAATGGAGTAAGTATAAGCTTCCCCCCTATTGAATGGGATGAGTGTCTGATAGTACCACATGAAGGATTTTATGACTACTAATCAGGAGTGGTGCCTCCCACTACTAAGTTCTTCTGTTATAAAGAAGCCTTATCTAAACTGATAGGGAGTGGGATCCCTAGGAGAGTCATTGCTGCTGGACTGGAAGGAGAATACAATCTGTTGTTTAGGTTTGTTCAGAATGTATTGAGTCCTATGAGAGGATACTTTTCTACCCTGAAATACCAGGATATATTTCTTTTGTATCAGTTGAAACATGGACAGAAGATAAATTTTTGCAGGCTATTGATGATTCAATTAGAAGATATGAAAAAGACCAGTTCAAAATCCAATGCCTTATTTCATGCTAGATTGATATCCTTGATGCTGAAGGTGAAATGAGTTGCTAGAGAAAAGGAGGAAACAGTTGTATTAAGGGACAATTTTTACATTACAAAGGTAATTTTCAAGTTGATGAAAATAAATTAGAACCCTTGGAAAAGAAGATGGGTGCATGATGAGGCTAATATATATGAGTAATTCAACCCTGTTACCCATCCTACTAGACCTAAGGATAAAAGAGATCATAGTCTAAAGCCTGATGATGTGGAGCCTGCTTATTCAGATGAAGAGGAAGAGGTTGTGGCTGTGCAAGAAAGTGAGGACTCTCTTATAGAAGATAGGAGTGATCCTGAACATCCCTCTAATCCTCATGCTAATACTATATCTTTTGGTGATCCTAGCCCACCAAAGAGATTTCCTAGAAGGGAGACTGTTATAATTGATAGTGATGATGAAGGGACTATTGAGGAAGAATTGGCAGAAAATGTCTTAAGAGACATTAGAGGGATCTCAGATGTGGATGAGGACACTGAATCTAGTCATGTGGACTTTGAGACTGCTGCTGATGTGAGTGAAGAAGAATGTCTGAGTCTCAATCCTCTGATAGGACATACAGAAATGGTATAAAGGATATATAAAGAGGTTTCTAATTCGGTTAAAGGTTTAAATTCTTTGTAAGTAGTTGAAGATTCATTAGAAGAAGTGGTAGCGGACCCTCCTATTGATGAAGTTGCTCAAGGAGGTATGGCAGAGATGGATATGGTTGATCAGGAGAATTCTCCAAGTGAGTTGGAAGAACCTGCTTCCACAAGTTCAATTGTTGTAGCCCGGGAAATAGAAGATTGGTCAGAATACCGTAGTTTCATAGTTTTGGGTTTAGATTATGGAGACTCTGATGATTATCAGCCTATCCTAAGTCCTCCCATTCCTACTTTTCAGAAACCACTATTGTGCAGCCAGTTGTTATTTTACCTTGAGACAATGTGCAGAAGGATGATATGGAATCAATGAAGTCTTATTTGAAGAGCCACTTTGATGAGATATTTGTTGGGTTAGAGAGGTTTATGACTCACAATCAATAATTTTTAACTTCTGCATTATAAAATCTAGTTTCTACCTCTCATTCCATCCTGCTATAGGAAGTAAAGGACTGTCAAAATCAAATAAGAACATTGGAAGATTCTATGAAATCTTTGAAACAGTCTATTTCCAGTTTAGATACATATATGGCTTCAAGGGATCAGGTGGAAATAGATCTTAGATATATTAAAAGTGTATTTCATCAAATGGCTATAGTGTTTGATGGATTCAAGAAGTCTATGGAGGCACATGTGAGTGGACAAGATGATGATGTGAAGAAGCTGATCAGTGGGCTGACTAAATCTTTTAAGGAGATAGTAGCTTTCACTATGGCACCTATGTGTGTATCTGCTTCATCTTCAGCTACTCCTCCTGTTGATCTAGAGGCTTTCAGGTCCTTTGTTAGAGAATAAGTAGAGAAATTCCCTGGTGCAAGTACCTCATACCCTCAGTCTATGACTTAGGTTATTTCCACTACTAAAGAAATTCATAACCTTGTGGGAAATTATCTAAGGAAAGCTGCTCAAGATCAGAAGGCCATCAAGGAACAAGTTGATTTATACTAAAAAAGGGTATACACTAAGTATCAGATGGATGATCACTTCAAGTTGTTGTTGGAGAACTTGAGAATTCCACCTATCACTCAAGCCTTTAAGGATCAGGTTAGTAGTCTTAGAGAGTTTACTCTAGCCTTGGAGAAATTTATGGAGAATAAGAATCATTTTATTTCATCTACGGAAAGAGGAGGAAGTGTTCTTATGGATTTCATAAATCTTATTTTTCCCTTCCTCAAGGTGGACTGCACTCTCGTCATTGTTCATCCAGCCTTTCCATCTACCTCAGGTGCCTCAAGATCTGCCAGTGCTTCTCCATTGATGACTCATGCATAGGCCATCAGAAGCTTGACCCCCACCATTCCTCAGAGATCCACTCACTATAGGTATACTGATTCTTCTATTGTAGCTCCCCCGACCCTACTGACTACCATCCCTAGGCCTATCCCTCCATCTTCAGAACCTGCTTCCTCCACTTCCAGTGACAAATATCCCTTGGACATCTCTGATGAGGATTGAATGTGGGATTTCTTAGTTGATAGGGATCCTTGTACCATTTTTGTATATTGTGATTTTTCTTCATTAATGGAAAATCCTCTTCTGTCTCTTTTTGTTTTACATTCTTTTTGTTAATCACAAAGGGGGAGAAACAAGTCAGGTTTAAGTTTTATACTGCCTAAACATAAAGGAGGAAACATTTTTTATGTTGATTGAACCATTTTCATATATATAATATCTATATTTTTCCATAATAAACATGTTTCAAATTTCCTTTTTCAAACCTCTGAAGATATTAGCAAATTTGCTTAACCCTAATTCAGAAAATACTAACATAATTTTTGATTATCAAAAAGGGGAGATTTTTTGAATCACCTATTTTGATGATCCCAAATCAGGTTTTCATAATCCAAAATTATATTTTATTTATGTGATAATTATGTTTCTATTACAAGATAATCATTTATATAAAAAACATATTTATACCAAAGTGATAACTATGTATGTTTAATCTCACTACTCTCTTGTTTAAAGCTCATAGTGCAAAATTTCTCCAAGTAAAAAGGTCACACATTAAAAGTTCACTGATGAAAAGGTCACCGATGCAATGTCGCTGATGCAAAGGTCACCGATGCAAGGTCACCAATGCAATGGTCACCGATGCAAAGGTCCCCAATGCAAAGTTCACCAATGCCAAGGTCACTGATGCAAAGGTCACCGATGTAAGGTCACTATTGTAAAGGGAACTGATGCAAGGTCACTAATGCAAAGGTCACTGATGCAAAGGTCACTGATGAAAGGTTCATCGGTGCAAAGGTCACTGAAGCAAGGCCACCTCCAAAGGCTACCACAGAAGGTTACCATTGATAAGGTCACCGATGAAGGCTACCGATACACACCTACTGTTGAAGCCTACTGTTGTGCAGGCTACAATTATCAGTATATCTATGACTACCTTTCCCTACATTGTATAATTCTTAATATTATTCTAACTATCATATTTGGTAACTTTAATGCTTCTAACATTAATTGATGATGATTGTAGACATATCAAGAGATCATATCTGAGGAAAGTACAGGGTACAATGAGGACCCCACATGATTTACTTATTCTTATTGTCAGATCTCTAATTTATCAGAGAAGACTATGTAAGAAAAAAAGTATGAGAAGCGCGTCTGAGCATATGAAGAAACTTACTCTCTAGATCATAGGTGAACAATCCAGAACTTACACTATGGACCCACAAGCATCATGAAGATCACATGGGACAAACTCACTTCTACCTTAAATGCTTCATCAATTCTCAATCATGAAAAGAAGTGGAGTTCTCAATTCATAAAAACTAGAACCTAGAGTTGCGACACTCTGTTTTGGATATAACTTTCATAGAAAGACTCGAACATCAAATTCTTCACTTCAAGGAGCCAAGAGCTGAACTAAAAACACATAGAGCCTTCTAAACTCAATCTCATCATTTTTTCTCTACTGTGTTCTTTTATTTTACATTTATGAGAAGTGTGTGTTTATGTCACACACACTATCTCATGTTCTTGATCTGAAGGACACAAAAATCCTCACATAAAACTTCTCTTACACCTTGTTTTCCCACGTATAATTATGGAAGAGACTGTGTGTGGTTTGTGTTGTTTATAATTCCCACGAAGAACTATGGTAGAGGGTGTGAACCCTAGACATCTTGTAAAAACTACTGTAAATCCCGATACAGGTTGTATATCAATTTTATTATTTATATAAACTACTTGGTGGCAGGTGATCACCAAGTGGAGAGGATTAAGTCTCAACTTGAGACTGAACCGCTAGTTTAACTTTTCTGTGTACTATATTTTTTTATACTCCATTTTAACTATTTTTTGCTACTTATAATTACTAAAACATTAAACTATTTTTCATTCACTTTCAAAGTTATTTTTGGTGAGTGTGTCTATGTGTTTAATTTAGTAAACTTGTTTAAAAAGTTCAATAAGTGTTTTACACTAATTCAACTTAGGACTAATCACCCTTTGAGAAACTTGTTGACCCATTAGACATATATATCTATACTACCTTAATTAATTGGGCCGTTTCAAAATTTTGGGGATGTTTAATATAATTTTTTTAACAGAAATTTTATGTGGGAGCTCAATTCACCCCCCTCTTAAGATTCCACTCCAACCAACAAGGGAGTTGTGGGTAAGCTATGAATCTAACATATTATGTGTGTGTAATGTATTCTAAATGATTTTTGGATTGGTTTTATAAAAAGCAATTATATTCCTAAAAAATTTAAGAAGAGGGTAAATTTGGGGAAGAAATTTTTGAAGAAAATTTGAAGATGTTTCATGATCACTACTTTTGGATAGCATGGTTTTGCGGTAAATGATTCTTTTTAATAAAATGAGTTAGCTCGTGTTGTATTAAAATTGTTCATAATTAATCCATTTATTAAAGATATAATGTTTATTTATTTATGAATCTTGGTTGAAAACAAAATCCAAAGGGAGAGATTATTGGGACCAAGTTGATAAGAATGATCATATTCAAGGTGTTGTCTTTTTTTGTCCAAGAAGTTTAATAAGAAAATAATGTTTTAGAAAAAAAATAAATCACCTCAATTTTTATATAGAAAAAATTAAACTGACCATCATATTCAAGAAATCAGACTCACATTTATTAAAAATGTCCATCGTATTCAGAAGAAACTAGCTAGAAAAAGAAGAGTTCATCATATTCACATCAAATTCAGAATAAAATATTTGATCACAATGGGGATAATTTGAGTCTATATGGCTACAATTGAAATGTGATGATGCTTTTATGATCATGGAGTTATCATAAATCAAAATTATTAAATAAACTTGTGAGGAAAGATTGATTAAATAAAGAGAGAGTGAAATTGACGCATCTAATTGTATTCAGATTGATTGGATCTGGATGGAAAGATAAAAGGGTGTTTGAGATTGTATTCAGCCAAATTGTAATCATGAAAATCATATTCAGGATGAGAAGGAAAGGAAATTATTGGCAGGTTAAAATACTTTCCAATATAAATCTGATGATACTGAAGCTGTTCTCAAATTTATTTAAATTCATGAATGAAATCATGATACAACAACAAGTTTTGAATCCATCCCAATCCTTTATCTAGGAGATTTTTACCCCCCCCCCCCACCCCCAAATGCTTCTATAGAGGAAGCTAGGGCGGGGACCAAGATAGGAGACAAGAAAGTCCGTGTGGGGATAGTACTTAACTCGTAGAACTCGCGCACAAAGAGATTATGGGCGGTTAATAAGGTACCATCCTTGCTTGGCCAAAAGCGCATTGTTGAAGAGAGGAAGGTTCTGAAACCCCATCCCACCCTCTGATTTGGGATTGTATGTAAAGACCCATAAAATTCAAGGGAAATTTTTTCTTAATTTTCTTTGAAATTTTACAAGAGCGCGGTTTCTAACGGCACCTGATTCCGAGGCCCGGTGTGCCCGGAATCAATTTCCGAAGTTTGGCTCGGGTATGTTCAGTGAACGAACGAGCGGGAATTTCTAACTTTTGATCCGGTGCTTGGAATTGAAATCCGAGGACACCGATGAACTCGCAGCGCCGATATTCGCTTAAGGAGACCTTTTCCGAAGTTGCGTTTATTGCGGGATGAAAGTTAGTTTTGGGGAGAATTATAAAAAATTGAATAAAAAAAATGTTGAACACTTTTTTTTTATTTAAACTTGTTGGTTAACTTCTCTCAAAGGGAGTTAGGGGTGGGACCCACACCCACTTAACCTCCCTTGAGAGGATTAAGTGTGGTGGGGCCCACACGAGCCCTAAACTTTTCATCTTCTCTCAAACTCCCTTAACCCCTTTTTAAATGACATGACAATTGTTATTTAATTTTGGAGTTATCCTTTTTGAATTTCAAACCTTTGAAATTCATTTGTTAAGTTTGTGAATAAAATAAGCTCTTATCTTATTTTGTTGGGTTAGAACTCTTTATACATCTTGAGAGCTTTTGAGAGCTTTTCCTTCTTCTTCAAACTTTGACGAAGAACGCTCAAGCCTTGACGAAGAACGCTCAATCTTTGACGAAGAATGCTCAAGCTCCGACGAAGAACGTCGCTCCTCTCTTCTTCGTAGCCGGTTGTTCTGAAGATCGACGACGCCTTCCGTGTCAACGAAAGGGAACGATGCTTCCTCCTCGGACTTCCTTCGTCGGCTTACGAAGATTCACCAACGACGTACCTCTTCGGACGTACCTCTTCGTCAACGGAATTGACGAACGATTACCGCAACGCCCGACCTCCGCGACGCTTCCCTTCCGCGGGTCATTGACAATCATCGTACTTGAAACCGAGGTAGGGGTTGTTGTTGATTATTTATTTACTCTCGTTCTTGGTTCTAGCATGATAGTCTTGTGGATGATTATTTAAGAGTTATCATCTAACGAGAGGGGGGTCGGACCGCACAAACACGACCGAATTCCCCCTCTGTTCGTGATTATTATTATTTTCTTGTGGATGATGAGATGGCGTGGTGTCGTCGCACCACGCGGGAATTCGCACGGTTGCATTGCGTGGCGCCGTCGCGCCGCGTCGAAGAAAACCGAAGGCGCCGCGGCCGGAGCGGGGCCGCGGCGGAGGGGTGCGGTGTCGTCGCACCGCGCCGGACGACGAACACCGCGGCCGGTTCCGGGCCGCGGCGGGACGAGAGGACCGGCGGCTCGCCGGGCCGCCGGCGTCGGAAGCCGGAAAGGGGACTGGTTTTCCGGTCCCGTTGAAGAAAAACCGTCCGGCCAGGTGGGCCGGCCGGAAGGAGAAAGACCGGGGGAATTAATTTCCCCCGGCCAGGTTAATTGCCCCCCCCCCCCCCATTATTAAGGGGGGGCCGGTTTCATAAAGGGGGGCTGGCGGTCCCCCGTTTTTCTCAAAGGCAGGCCCCCACGAGGGGGGCCGGTTTCACCAAAGGCGCGGCTTTCAGCCGCGCCGCCAGCGAAGAGGGGCGGGGGCCATGCCCCCCGCGTGTGGCACCCGAGCGGCGCCCAGGTCGTGCCGCCGCCGGCCGGGCCGCGCCGCCGTGCCGGACCGCGCCGCCGCGCCGCGCCGCGCCGCCGGCCGGGCCGTGTCGGACCCAAGTCGGGTCGACCCGGTTCGGGCCGACCCAGGGGGGGTCGGGCCGGGTCGGCCCGGACCCGGACCCCCCGTTTTCGAAACGATTTCGTTCAAATGCTCATAACTTGAGCTTCGGGCCTCCGAACGACGCGCCGTCAGCGGCAACACGATCCTTGGATCGAGACGGTCGTTTCGGTATACTATACTCAAGACTCACCTTCTTTTTCGGGAGCCTACGTGGTTAAAACTCCGTAGTTAAGCGTGCTTGGCTTAGAATAGTGATGAGGATGGGTGACCTCCTGGGAAGTTTCCCAAGGAGGGTGTGAGACGGAAAGGCTGATATCTTTCAGACTGGACGTCCGATTGACGACCTGTCAGCGGCGATGCGATCCTTGGATCGAGACGGTCGTTTCGGTATATCGCACTCAAGGTTTCGAATTACTTTGAGTTCGGCCGGGTTGGTTCGTACACGAAACCAACCGGACCTTCGGAGTGGAAACGCTCATAACTTGAGCTACGGACGTCCGATTGACGTGCCGTCAGCTTTGTTGTATTCCTATTAGTGAGACAAATCTTTTGGCATACTCCACCCGAGGTTTGGACGCAGGTGGAGTACGGTCGGGTTGGTTTTGCCTTAAAAACCAACCGGGCCCCGGAGACGAAAATGCCAATAACTCTCAGACCGGGCGTCCGATCGACGCGCCGTCTGTTGCGTTGAGTTCCTGTTGACGATACGGAAATTTTGGATACATCAACTCTGGACTTTGTGACAGTTGATGTATCAGCCTCTCGGCTCGTGGAGCGGACCCTCCGAACGAGCTTGCTGTGTGCGGGAACCCTAGTGCTACTGCTACTGCTACTGTGACTGCGACGACGACAGTACAGAGATCCTGTGTGGATTCAACGATGACGACTACAGCACTCAGCGATCCTACGTGGAACAGTGCTACGATCATGTGTGGGTCTTTGCGGGGGTTAGTACCTATCGATCCTTCGTGGGTCCGAAGACTTAGATAGATCAGTGATCATCTTCACCGTCATCCGAAGAAGTTTACCTATGTGAGATGAACCTTCTATTTTACTCGATAGAGGTAGTGCGCTTGGTTGTAGCGGCAGACCCGCGATTCTGGAGACGAGCATACGGAGTACGGAGACCGTGTAGCCGGCTGAGACCTGAAGACTGCTCGACCGACTCGACTTGGAGTGAGTCGACTAGCCCAGTGGACGGAGCGCCCGGTATTTGGCGGCAGACCCACGGCGGACGGAGCGCCTGGTAGTTGGCAGCAAACCCGCGGTACTCGACTGGAGGAGTACCTCTGTAGGCTATTTGGGTGAGCGCCCGGTATTTGGCAGCAGACCCTCAGCAGAAGGAGCGCCCGGTAGTTGGTAGCAGACCCGCGGTACTCGACAGGAGGAGTACTTCAGCAGTCTTAGGTTAGTGAGCAGTACCTCGGAGTCGTGACAGGACCACTGTACACTTCAGAGATGGGGCTCTTCAGCAGTTACGGTTCTGATAATTTAAATCCTGGTGTGAGATGAATCCTAATTGCTTTCCTGTGTGGATTGTGTTGTGCTATCCTGTGTGGATTACGTTTTGCTTTCCTGTGTGGAATACGTTTACTTTCCTGTGTGGACTGAGTTGTACTTGGGCTCGGAGGTTGGAGCGTATTTGAAATTGATGACTTAGGTATATGTATGGGCATATACCTAAGCAGTGTCGGTTGTTACTTCGTGATTGTACTTTTCTTTGTGGTTTATCCTTTGTGGATTTTGAGAGACCTTCAGGGGTCTCGGGGTCCCTACTGAGTTGCTTATACTCACCCCTGCACGGGCTTTGCCCGCACTACGTTGTGTTGGTTGCAGACGACGGACAGCGTTGATCTTGGCTGAGGCTTGCAGAGCAGGACGGTACCTGGAGGTGGACCACTGGGCGGAACGTGCTCAGAGCGGACGGCGGGACCCGTGGAGCAGTGGAGCTATCTGTACCCACCCTTCAGGTGGGATCTCCAGTGGACAGCTCAGTGTAGCGGCTTTTACTTACAGTTGCTGTTTTTCCCTTTCGAGTTGTACTTTACATTCAGTTTGGGTTTGTATACTGGCCCATTTACTTTTCCGCACTTCCAGTTGTACTCTGCTTTTGCTTAGTGTTTACTTTCTGCTTGCTTACTCTGTGGTGTTTGTTTACTTTACAAAGGCAATGCCTTCCCTTTTTACCGGGATTTACGCCTTGGTGCTAGTCGCCAGCCCCTGGCCTATGGAAGGCGGGCTTGGGGTAGTCACGGCACGGACCCCGAGGGCGGGTCGTGACAAATTGGTATCAGAGGAGTTCGGTTCTACCGCGAACTCTGATCTTTTCTATGTGAAGCAATAATGTTTAGCGTATTGAGTGTGGTTATCAGTCCAGGGAGTCCAGTGTTGGTGCGGCGGCCGACGTATCCGTACACCAGGACCCTGACTTCTGATTTCCGACTTAATGCACGAAAACATTGATTGCATGTGTGTTTCAAAGTTTTCTTTGTGATTTCTTTGTGTCAGCTCACCAGGTATACTGTTTGACCGTGGCGCACCTGTTTCCTATTCAGGATGGCCCCACGACGGCAGCCAGCTAGGGTTCTGAGAGTCGAGTGTGATGAAAGCCCACTGAGCGACGAGGCCTCGGTGCAGGGCCCTTTGTCAGCAGTGGCACCGGCGGTAGCACTACCCGCCGAGCCCCCGATGCTTCCAGCGCCAGCCGCTAACGATGCATGTCGCCTCAGTGCACTGCATGAGTTTCAGTGCCAACGACCACCAAGGTTTCGCGGGGAGACGGATCCCCAGGCAGCCGAGGACTGGCTGGAGGCAGTGGTACGTGTGTTTAGGCTAGTGAGGACACCAGCAGACCTCATGGTGATCCTCGCTGCGAGCCTACTACACGCAGCAGCAGGACGATGGTGGAGCTTGATGCTCCAGATGCACGATGAGGCATCTCTACTTTGGATAGACTTTGAGAGCCTCTTCCGCTCAGAGTTCGTCCCAGCCACCCTTCGTGCGGTGCGTATCCAGGAGCTTCTTCAGCTGCGGCAGGACAACATGACGGTCGCTCAGTACTCGGTGAGATTTACTGATCTCTCGCGCTACTCGACCGACATGGTACGAGACCCATTCTTCCGGGCCCGGACCTTTGAGCAGGGTTTGAGACACGAGATCAGGGCATCACTGATCTCCCTCAGCATACCGACTCAGACAGGAGTACTGGAGCGGGACCTTCTGATCGAGAGCTTCCTTGCTGAGTCTACACCAGCACAGCGACCCACCGCAGGGCGGCACGTGGCAGAGTCATCTGCAGCAGGCAGTCGACGGATGACTCAGGGGTCCAGGCAGACCAGACCTTCAGGCAGACGACCTCAGGACACTGGCTCAGCAGTGCGGGGCACACAGCGAGGAGCCAGTCTTTCGAAAGGCAGACAGTGCTACTCGTGCGGCGGGCAGGGCCACATGGCTCGTGACTGCCCGACCCGCCGTGCCGAGGAGCAGCAGACGATTGAGGGACCACCGAGGCAGAGGCAGAGGGTCGACCGTGGCGGTCCGCAAGGAGGAGGCGGACGAGGCAGAGGAGCTGGATGAGCAGCCGGTGGTGGGCGACGCTTTGAGGCTCTCCCACCACCACCACCAGGAGGTCCACCCCGACCATAGGGAGTAGGTGAACAAGCGAGAGCTCAGCTTCAGGCAGCCGAGACCTTCGATCATGGAGCTCTGGGAGCAGATGGACAGGAGCAGAACTAGTGGATACGTCCTTTGTACTTATAGTTCCTTGTTGCTATTGTGTAGCGTCTTTGTATTATGAGATGCAATAATAAAAGACGCATACCTTGTGATGTTTTCATTCTTGTCCTCTTTTGTGTTGTTACTAAGAGGTTCCAGTTTGACTGTTGACTTGACCCTCACTTGTGAGACATCTACTGGAGGAGACCCAGTTACCACACACTGATGCCGACAGTGTGACTCAACTCTTGGAGGCGAGAGTAACGGTTGGATCTCTTGGTAGTAGCATCGAGGCCTTACGACGTCATCCTTGGTATGGATTAGTATCATCCATGTTAGGATTGACTGTATTAGGCAAAGAATGTGGTTCATCCAGGGGATGAGACCAGATTTCTCTTGTCGTCAAAGAAGAAATCTTGCAGCACTTGTGGGACCTGTGATGGTCCAGGCCACGACAGAGAAGGTCCAGGTCATCCAGGAGCGGATGAGTACAGCTCAGAGCCGGCAGAAGCCTTATGCTGACAGGAGGCGGAGGCCACTGGAGTTCGAGGATGGCGACCACGTCTTCTTGCGAGTCTCACCTCGACGTGGTATTCAGATATTTGGCCGAGGCGGAAAGTTATCTCCGCACTTCATCGGACCCTTTCAGGTCCTCAGCAGGGTTGGCGAGGTGGCTTATCGCCTGGCTCTGCCACCTCAGTTGCACCGGGTGCACGACGTCTTCCACGTATCTCAGCTGAGGAGATATGTGCATGACCCGACGCACATCATTGACCATGGGGAGCTTGAAGTTGACGATGGGGAGACTTTTACAGAGGTTCCGGTGGAGATAGAGGATCGACAGGAGCGGGTCCTGCGTGGGCGATCGATTCCTCTTGTGCGCATCAGATGGCAGCACAGAAACCTCCAGGAGAGCACATGGGAGCGGGAGGCTCAGATGCGTACTCAGTACCCTAATTTGTTCTCCTAGTTTTTGTTGTATCTTTACGGGGACGTAAAGCCCTGAGGTGGGAGTAATGTAAAGACCCATAAAATTCAAGGGAAATTTTTTCTTAATTTTCTTTGAAATTTTACAAGAGCGCGGTTTCTGACGGCACCTGATTCCGAGGCCCGGTGTGCCCGGAATCAATTTCCGAAGTTTGGCTCGGGTATGTTCAGTGAACGAACGAGCGGGAATTTCTAACTTTTGATCCGGTGCTCGGAATTGAAATCCGAGGACACCGATGAACTCGCAGCGCCGATATTCGCTTAAGGAGACCTTTTCCGAAGTTGCGTTTATTGCGGGACGAAAGTTAGTTTTGGGTAGAATTATAAAAAATTGAATAAAAAAAATGTTGAACACTTTTTTTTATTTAAACTTGTTGGTTAACTTCTCTCAAAGGGAGTTAGGGGTGGGACCCACACCCACTTAACCTCCCTTGAGAGGATTAAGTGTGGTGGGGCCCACACGAGCCCTAAACTTTTCATCTTCTCTCAAACTCCCTTAACCCCTTTTTAAATGACATGACAATTGTTATTTAATTTTGGAGTTATCCTTTTTGAATTTCAAACCTTTGAAATTCATTTGTTAAGTTTGTGAATAAAATAAGCTCTTATCTTATTTTGTTGGGTTAGAACTCTTTATACATCTTGAGAGCTTTTGAGAGCTTTTCCTTCTTCTTCAAACTTTGACGAAGAACGCTCAAGCCTTGACGAAGAACGCTCAATCTTTGACGAAGAACGCTCAAGCTCCGACGAAGAACGTCGCTCCTCTCTTCTTCGTATCCGGTTGTTCTGAAGATCGACGACGCCTTCCGTGTCAACGAAAGGGAACGCTGCTTCCTCCTCGGACTTCCTTCGTCGGCTTACGAAGATTCACCAACGACGTACCTCTTCGGACGTACCTCTTCGTCAACGGAATTGACGAACGATTACCGCAACGCCCGACCTCCGCGACGCTTGCCTTCCGCGGGTCATTGACAATCATCGTACTTGAAACCGAGGTAGGGGTTGTTGTTGATTATTTATTTACTCTCGTTCTTGGTTCTAGCATGATAGTCTTGTGGATGATTATTTAAGAGTTATCATCTAACGAGAGGGGGGTCGGACCGCACAAACACGGCCGAATTCCCCCTCTGTTCGTGATTATTATTATTTTCTTGTGGATGATGAGATGGTGTGGTGTCGTCGCACCACGCGGGAATTCGCACGGTTGCATTGCGTGGCGCCGTCGCGCCGCGTCGAAGAAAACCGAAGGCGCCGCGGCCGGAGCGGGGCCGCGGCGGAGGGGTGCGGTGCCGTCGCACCGCGCCGGACGACGAACACCGCGGCCGGTTCCGGGCCGCGGCGGGACGAGAGGACAGGCGGCTCGCCGGGCCGCCGGCGTCGGAAGCCGGAAAGGGGACCGGTTTGCCGGTCCCGTTGAAGAAAAACCGTCCGGCCAGGTGGGCCGGCCGGAAGGAGAAAGACCGGGGGAATTAATTTCCCCCGGCCAGGTTAATTTCCCCCCCCCCATTATTAAGGGGGGGCCGGTTTCATAAAGGGGGGCAGGCGGTCCCCCGTTTTTCTCAAAGGCAGGCCCCCACGAGGGGGGCCGGTTTCACCAAAGGCGCGGCTTTCAGCCGCGCCGCCAGCGAAGAGGTGCGGGGGCCATGCCCCCCGCGCGTGGCACCCGAGCGGCGCCCAGGTCGTGCCGCCGCCGGCCGGGTCGCGCCGCCGTGCCTGACCGCGCCGCCGCGCCGCGCCGCGCCGCCGGCCGGGCCGTGTCGGACCCAGGTCAGGTCGACCCGGTTCGGGCCGACCCAGGGGGGGTCGGGCCGGGTCGGACCGGACCCGAACCCCCCGTTTTCGAATCGATTTCGTTCAAATGCTCATAACTTGAGCTTCGGGCCTCCGAACGACGCGCCGTCAGCGGCAACACGATCCTTGGATCGAGACGGTCGTTTCGGTATACTATACTCAAGACGCACCTTCTTTTTCGGGAGCCTACGTGGTTAAAACTCCGTAGTTAAGCGTGCTTGGCTTAGAATAGTGATCAGGATGGGTGACCTCCTGGGAAGTTTCCCAGGGAGGGTGTGAGACAGAAAGGCTGATATCTTTCAGACTGGACATCCGATTGACGACCCGTCACCGGAGATGCGATCCTTGGATCGAGACGGTCGTTTCGGTATATCTCACTCAAGGTTTCGAATTACTTTGAGTTCGGCCGGGTTGGTTCGTACACGAAACCAACCGGACCTTCGGAGCGGAAACGCTCATATCTTGAGCTACGGACGTCCGATTGACGTGCCGTCAGCTTTGTTGTATTCCTATTAGTGAGACAAATCTTTTGGCATACTCCGCCCGAGGTTTGGACGCAGGTGGAGTACGGTCGGGTTGGTTTTGCCTTAAAAACCAACCGGGCCCCGGAGACGAAAATGCCAATAACTCTCAGACCGGGCGTCCGATCGACGCGCCGTCTGTTGCGTTGAGTTCCTGTTGACGATACGGAAATTTTGGATACATCAACTCTGGACTTTGTGACAGTTGATGTATCAGCCTCTCGGCTCGTGGAGCGGACCCTCCGAACGAGCTTGCTGTGTGCGGGAACCCTAGTGCTAGTGCTACTGCTACTGTGACTGCGACGACGACAGTACAAAGATCCTGTGTGGATTCAACGATGACGACTACAGCACTCAGCGATCCTACGTGGAACAGTGCTACGATCCTGTGTGGGTCTTTGCGGGGGTTAGTACCTATCGATCCTTCGTGGGTCCGAAGACTTAGATAGATCAGTGATCATCTTCACCGTCATCCGAAGAAGTTTACCTGTGTGAGATGAACCTTCTATTTTACTCGATAGAGGTAGTGCGCTTGGTTGTAGCGGCAGACCCGCGATTCTGGAGACGAGCATACGGAGTACGGAGACCGTGTAGCCGGCTGAGACCTGAAGACTGCTCGACCGACTCGACTTGGAGTGAGTCGACTAGCCCAGTGGACGGAGCGCCCGGTATTTGGCGGCAGACCCACGGCGGACGGAGCGCCTGGTAGTTGGCAGCAAACCCGCGGTACTCGACTGGAGGAGTACCTCTGTAGGCTATTTGGGTGAGTGCCCGGTATTTGGCAGCAGACCCTCAGCGGAAGGAGCGCCCGGTAGTTGGCAGCAGACCCGCGGTACTCGACAGGAGGAGTACTTCAGCAGTCTTAGGTTAGTGAGCAGTACCTCGGAGTCGTGACAGGACCACTGTACACTTCAGAGATGGGGCTCTTCAGCAGTTACGGTTCTGATAATTTAAATCCTGGTGTGAGATGAATCCTAATTGCTTTCATGTGTAGATTGTGTTGTGCTATCCTGTGTGGATTACGTTTTGCTTTCCTGTGTGGAATACGTTTACTTTCCTGTGTGGACTGAGTTGTACTTGGGCTCGGAGGTTGGAGCGTATTTGAAATTGATGACTTAGGTATATGTATGGGCATATACCTAAGCAGTGTCGGTTGTTACTTCGTGATTGTACTTTTCTTTGTGGTTTATCCTTTGTGGATTTTGAGAGACCTTCAGGGGTCTCGGGGTCCCTACTGAGTAGCTTATACTCACCCCTGCACGGGCTTTGCCCGCACTACGTTGTGTTGGTTGCAGACGACGGACAGCGTTGATCTTGGCTGAGGCTTGCAGAGCAGGACGGTACCTGGAGGTGGACCACTGGGCGGAACGTGCTCAGAGCGGACGGCGGGACCCGTGGAGCAGTGGAGCTATCTGTACCCACCCTTCAGGTGGGATCTCCAGTGGACAGCTCAGTGTAGCGGCTTTTACTTACAGTTTCTGTTTTTCCCTTTCGAGTTGTACTTTACATTCAGTTTGGGTTTGTATACTGGCCCATTTACTTTTCCGCACTTCCAGTTGTACTCTGCTTTTGCTTAGTGTTTACTTTCCGCTTGCTTACTCTGTGGTGTTTGTTTACTTTACAAAGGCAATGCCTTCCCTTTTTACCGGGATTTACTCCTTGGTGCTAGTCGCCAGCCCCTGGCCTATGGAAGGCGGGCTTGGGGTAGTCACGGCACGGACCCCGAGGGCGGGTCGTGACATTGTAGTGGTTCTCCCAGGCCATCCAGTGAGGTCGATTCCTATAATCATTCTTTCCCCACCAGAAATTGGCAGTACATGTGTGGATCTGGTTGACGATGGCCGCCAGGATTTTAAAAAGGGACATAAAGTAGCTTGGGACAGATTGGATGACATCTTTGCTGAGGGTCTCTTTTCCAGCTTTAGAAATTCTTTTTGGGGCCCAGCCTTGAATTTTTGCCTCAAATCTGTCCACAATGGATGTGAGTATTTCTTTTTTGGATGGGCTAATCACCATGGGGAGGTCGAGATACTTCTAATGTTTATCAACCATATGTATTTTAGCTAATTTGCAAAGTTCATCCCTCTTAGAAATAGGTACCCCTGCACTGAAGGATATTTCTGATTTTCCATGATTGATTGTTTGTCTAGACGCCCTCTCATACTGATGAATCGCTTGGAAGATCACGCGGCATTCATTAATTGTTGCTCTGGAAAAAAGGAGGCAGTTTTCAGTGAAGAAGAGATGTGACACTGGAGGGCTAGCTCAACAGAATTTTTCCCCATGAATAGACTTAGAAGATGCAACCCTGGAAATAAGATTTGAAAAAACATCAGCCACCAGTATGAAGAGAAAAGGGGAGAGGGGGTATCCCTGGCGAAGGCCTTGGTATGGGGTTAATTCTCTTGTAGTCTCCCCATTGACCTTGATTTTGAAAGAGATGGTCGAGACACAATGCATGACCATATCTGTCCATTTAGCGCAGAAACCCATTTTCTGTAGAATGGCTCTTAAGAAGTGTCATTCAACTCTATCGTAGGCCTTGTTCATATCCAATTTCTAGGCCATGGTTCCTCTTTTCGTAGTGGAGCATGATTTCATAGAATGGAACACTTCATGGGCCACACTCGCATTATTAGTTATCAGTCTCTTCACCACGAAGGTGCTCTAATTTTCAGAGATAATGTAAGGTAACCAAGGTCGCAGCTGATTGACAAGAATATTTGAAAAGATATTCTAAGAGACATTGCAGAGGATGATAGGTAGAAAGTCAGGAATCGCTAGAGGTTTCTTAATTTTGGGGATGAGGATGAGGATAGTTTCATTGATGGCCGCAATGCTGGTATTACTAGCCCAGATATTTTTAATCATGTTGCAGATGTCAGGACCGATTATGTGCCAGTATTTCTTGAAAAAAATGGCGTGGAACCCATCTAGTCCCGGAGCCTTGGTGGGATGAAGATGACTTAGAGCCAGGCGAATCTCATCGTCAGTCACATCTTTGGTGAGCTTCCTATTAATCTCTTCAGTGATCACCGGTCTGATGCATTCTTCCACCTCAGTAGAAATGAAAGGGGTTCCTACAGAGAAGATATTCTGGAAAAGGCCTATCAAGGCCTCGTGGATACCATTGGTTTCAGAAACATTGCTTCCGTCAGGTTGTGAGATGCAAGTAATAGAGTTTTTCCGGCGCCTCGATAATGCTTTCTAGTGAAAATACCGGGTGTTCGAGTCCCCTTTTTTAATATGATTGTCCTGCGCACACATAGCCCAGAGACTTTCCTTGATACACAGAGTCATGTCCAGCTCTCTTTGTGTGGCTCCAATCTTAGAGATATTGTAATTGGATGTGGGTTGTTTAAGAAGATTGTTCAATCTCTTTTCAAGGATGCCACAATGCCGGTCGGGGTGTCGGAATTTCTTATTGCTCCAAGACCTCATATCGAATGCGACCTGCTGGAGGTTGAGGCAAACATCCTTGTGAGTACTTTTCCATCTTGACTGGATCACCTCTTCGCATTCCTAATCTTTTGACAAGAAGATCTCAAATCTAAAGGGTCTGGTAGACAGTCTATTTCGTTCTCCTTGAGTACAGTCAATGAGAATTGGACAGTGGTCCGAGAAGTTGAGGGCCCTGTGGTCGATATGAAACATGTTGAACATATTAATCCAATCGGTAGAGCCCAGAAATCTATCAAGACGCTCAGTGATATAGGTGCCTTATGTATTGTCGTGGAACCATGTAAACGGATTACCAGAGTACCCTAGATCAACCAGGTTTGCTTTAGAGACTGCATCCCTGAAGTATGACATCGAAGCTGAAGTTTGGATGATTCCGCCCCACTTTTCCTTATGGAACATAATCTCATTGAAGTCACCTCCGAACAAAACAGGGCTCGGTAATTCGTGTCGTAGCTTGCATAGAAGATCTCATGACTTCACCTTATCAGTATGGGATGGCCAGCCATAGAATCCCACAAAAGTCCAAGGTGGGTGAAAGTCTGTTTGAATAGTCACTGCCACATGGTGTGAGGAAAAGGAAAAAATTTTGACGTTGATATTTTCCCTCCAAAGGAGACAGAGTCCCCCGGAATGGCCTTGTCTAGGCACCAGAAAGCAACCTTTAAAGCCTCACTTTAGTGAAATACCATTGGTGTCCTTGTTTTCCAGTATGGTTTCGGACAGGAAAACCATATCGGGGTGACTTTGAGCACAGTTGCACTGAATCATGCGAACCGTCTGAGGGTTTCCAAGCCCTCGACATTTCCATCATAAGGTAATAATTTCTCTAGGTGGTGCTGGGTCTCGCCCTCTACCGCCTTTGGTTCCTCCGAACTTGCTTTTCCTTTTGTCATTTTCCCTCTTTTGGTGAGGTTCCTTCCTGAGTGACATGTTTCATTTTGTCTTTTCCTACCCCCAAGTTTTTGGCCTTCTGCGTACCAATCACTCTCTCCTTGTTGCACCCTTTTCCACGTGTAGTGGGTGGTTGTCCCCAGTATTGGATATCCCGACATTCCAAGGTCCTCCATTGTTAGAATGCCTTCTGCAGTTGATTTTGGGTCAGGATCCGGATCTGGTGGTTCGACATGTATCACTATTGGCTTTGAGCAATGTGGCGGTGATTCTTGATGCATCGTCACCACTTTTTCCGATGTTGGAGTAATGTTTTTTAGGGTTTTAGGGTGAGCTCCAGCTTCTCTTTGAGTTCCATCTTCTCTCTGAGTGGGAGGGCCAGCCTTTGGGAAATCCGTTGGTCCAAGTTTTAAGGCTTTTTCAGGTGTGGGTTTTGTTGGATTGGAATGTGCCAACGCGATCCGATCACGGTCCTTTTGTTTTTCTGTCTCAGGGATGAAAGCATATTTATTCGTCTTAGCATAGAGCCAAGGGTCATAATGGAGGGTAATGTTACTCGCACCACTCTTGTGTTTAGTGGTGCACGTTCTTTCCATATGGCCAAGGCGACCACAGTAAAAGCAGAAGATTGGGAGTTTTCCGAACTCGAATGATATCCAAGTGTTGGTATCGTCAATATTTAGGAATATTCCCCTAATCAGTGGCTTTGAAACTTCAATTTATGCCTTGATCCGACCTTGGGGCCCCATTGTATTGGGTCTAAACTGTCCCAATCAAGAAAGTGACCTAAACTGTCCCCAATTCCCCTCATAGTACGTTCGTTCTTGCATGAAAGGGGATTCCTTTAATTCTTACCCAGAAGGGGGAACGGGTTAAATTCAATTACTGTAAATCGTCCCCCCCCCCTTTGAATTATTCCATGAGAAGGAGTTGATTTTTGAATTACCACGGTCTGCCACACAAGATTTTGTCTCTATCTTTCTCATTAAAGAACTCAAAGAAGAAGCGATTGGTCCCCACTTCCCGAATAGCCACTCCTACATCAAGTTTCCAGATGTGTTGTAGAGTGTTTCTAAAGGCCCCCTGATTGACCAAAATATTTTCCACAAACTATCCCACCACGAGCAGAGACAAGTGCTTTTCCAATATTTTTTCATAGTTTATTCGTGCCTCAATCGTTGCCTTTTCTTTGTCCATCAGGGACAACCTATTCCATTGATTAACCAAATCTACATCCATAGAGAAAAAAAGATTCTGTAGTCCGGCACGAACTTCATAGTCAAACATTCCCCTTAAGTGTTCGTGCCCAGGAACCCACACCGCAGTGCACACCAGTCTTCACATAGCACCACCCATGGTGGGACAACGTGGCTTCACAACACCACAAAATCTTCACGGAAACACAATGTCAAATAGGTCCGCACCAAGCCACATTGCAACCGATCTTCGCAAAAATTAGGAGAATCCTCCCACCCACAGGTCACCTTTTTTAACACAACGCACACCCTGCCATCACGAAACCACACCCAGCGGCTGAATCTGCACAGGAACCGCTTCGCGATCTTACGACGTGATGAGACCGCGTGGAAGGTTCCTCGAGGGTCAAGCCACTCTGCGTCGGCTGCTTCGCGATCCCTTAGCACGGTGATACATCACGAAAGGAGCTTCACGAGTCAACCACATCATGGCAGACACTTCGTGAAATAGGGAAAAGAAACATCGTGGAAGGATCTTCATGAGTCAACCACGTCGTGGCAGAAACTTTGCGAAACAGGAATGGCTTCCGCCAGCAGACCGCCGTCGGATTTCTCGGAAGCAGGGGAAACCTAAATAGGAAGAGGAATCCTCAGACTCAAGTGAGCTTCTAGAAACTGAGGGCTCAGATCTGAAGGGGATCTGATGAGCCGAAGAAGAAGAAAAACGGCGATCGAAAGACTCGTGCCGCATTCCTTCGCCCAGATCTGACGACGTCAGGGGCTGGCGGCGCCGGAAGGACCTTCACGACCCCAGAGGAGCATGGAACAGCGCCTGACGTCGAGGTAGAGCGAAAATATGTAGAACCATGACTCAAGTGGAACAATGTAGACATGATTCCGGAATAGGGGAAGGAGAGAAGGAGGTGGAGAACGCGGCTTCTTCACCGCGGAGGGTTGGGGAGCAACATAGGAAGGAGGAAAAACTGACCCCAGGCACCAGATCTGAGGAAGGGCGTATAGCAGAGACTTGGGGTGGGGGGAGGAGGGAGACAGTGCTGCCAGAAATCCAACGGACATGGAGACTGAAACCTAGGATGCCACTGTCAGCTGCCTTATTTTCAACCAAGGATAGGGGTGGGGTCTGGAAAAGATCCTTGATTGGTTTAATGAAAGAGATCAAAGAATTATCCTTAGCATTCCCTGGGTACCAGACGTAGTCCCTGACCATCTCTTCTAGATCAATGAAATTTCTAGTGAATACATGGTGAGATCCGAATACAGACTTGCTCTTGGAATCCACTCAGTCGGCCGGGATGGGGGACCATGGAAATCGATTTGGAAGCTCAACGTACCCCCAAAAAAATTCAATTTTGGTGGCAGGTTTTCATGGGCACTCTCCCAACAATGAGCCTTCTTGCTTACCGACATATGGACAGTACCGATTTTTTCCCTTTCTGCCCAAACACTCTAGAAACTCCTCTTCACACTATTGTTTACTACCCGGGAGAGAAGGATATTTTGAATAAATGGGGCCTGGTTTCAGTTGCTTCACTAGAATTGGCCTCTGACCTTCCCGATATGCTGACGCGTTGGCCCTCCTCTCTCGCATCAGCAGATGTGGGTTCACTTTGCACCTTGTCTTGGATTATTTGGGTCCAGCGTAATGATTCTATTTTTAATCAAACTCACAGACCCACCAAAGTATGGATTGATCGGGCCACTTCTTGGATTGAGGGTTGGAAAGGCCACAACAGACATTCTATGCCAGGTGTCCCCCCCTCCCATCTCGCTCACTGTAATCCCCTAATGGAATAGATCCTCAAGATTAATGTGGACGCGTCTCTTCCAAAGGATGGGCCTGTTTCCCTCGGCCTCCTTTCTCGAAAACATCTGGGGTAGATCCTTGCTGCTAAATATGAACCACATCAGGCATTCTGGGAACCGGCAGTTGCTGAGGCCATGACCATCCTTGCTAGTTTGATGCTCACCTTGGAATGTGGATGGGGTGATATCATCATTGAGTTTGACTGTCTCACTGTGATCGATGCTATTAATCACAACAACGGCGGCCTCCAGTCTTTTGGCATCATCATCAGGACAATTATCTCACTTTGCCAATGCTTCTCATTTTGTACCTTCTCCTTCACCAAAAGTGAAGGAAACAACACGGTCCATCAGCTTACGACCTCATGCCCTTTCGATTCTAACCAGTTCTGGTTGGACAATTTCACTCCATGGATTTGCACATGTAATTTTTCTAATCTTTTTCATTAATTCCATATGCCTTTTTCAAAAAAAACAACAAGTTTTGAATTTAAGGAAGTCTCCAAAGTTGAAATTGTTGACATCGGTCCATCATATTCAGTGTACAATCATATTCATCAAAGGAATAAATATTTTCAACACGACTGGTGGTAAAGGAATTGAGTTGAAGCTGATGCCTAACATAATGATAAAGATTGATAAACAATGTAGTCAATCATTTGATTTGGTTGAATTCATTATTAAAGGCATATCTTTAATCTTGAAGGCTTGTAAGATTTGTGACAAATGTGAGAAACCGAAGGTATTGGTTTTTAGTCAGACTAAAATCCAAAAGATATAAATCTTCTAATAATGAATACGATAGGTAAAGTATTCATATGAGAAAGAATAACTCTGGTTTATTTTCAATTTTGTTTTCAATGTGGTCAAGTTCCATCATATCTGAGTTAGTAATAATTAATCGTTCTAAATAGGATAAGAAGTAGATGTTATTGATTCACTACATTAAAGTGTATTAAGAGAAGAGCTGAAATAGGTATTTAGATATGTTTTTTAGGGTGAGTTTTAAATTTGAAGTAGATATTTGTTTTCAAATTTTTTAATAGATCTCCATAATTAATAATTAGAATGGAGTTTGTGAAAAATATAAAATAGGTCTATTTCCTCAAGTATATAATTGTTATGATGCATCATAATGAAGAAATTGGACTAAACAAATCAGTATGGGAATTGGAATTGTATTATTGTTAGTGAATAAAGTCAAAAGATATGTGGAGTGTTTAGAAAATTAGATAATTATTTAGAATAATGACTAATCATTGAAGAAGACATAAATACACCTTAAATTCAAGGATACATGCAAATTAAGAAAATTTCGTTCAGTGGGAATGTTTTCAAGATTCCCAGCCAAACCATATTTGGGTTGAGTATAAAAGGGGGGAAGTACATCATACTTCTTTGAATATGGATGTACTATTCAAGAATGGAAGATAGAGAAGCTCCTCATTTGTTGAGAGAAGAAGAAGAGGATTCAGATTTTTTTTCTTGACGAGGTCATTCCAGCAAGAGGTGAAAGAAGAAGAGACAAGATCGTAACGTATTCAGCTGATTTTGGTATTCAATTTTTCATCATATTTATTCAATAATCATATTTATTCAATCATTATATTGGGATGGATTATTGTATTAAATCAATTATCATATTGGGTAGAATTATCATATTGGAATTTATGAACTGAAGTAGAAGGTGTTCAGAATTGTCTCAATCATATTCTAGAAGAATCATATTTTCCATATGGAGTATTCATACTGGGAAAACCGTATTGGTAAATCTAATAGAGAGATTATTATTTAGATAATCAGACTAACAATTATATTAGAGTTTTATATCAAAAGTCCTTATGGTTCTTATTATCTTTTGGGTAAGTAATTCAGGAATTTTTTTCAAAAGAATACATTTCTAGAAGTTTAGAAAAATCACATGTAACATGTGTTGTTACCTAAACTTTGTATTACATAATTTTTTCTAGATAGAGAACACGAACTATTGAATTGTTTACATAGTACAACATGAGTGAAAGGGAATATCTTACTCATTGTATTCCACACAAAAATATTGTTCCCTAGTGGATTGTGTGGTATTAGATCATTTCCAAACCATACCAAGGATGTATCTATTATTATTGAATAGTTAACCTTTTAAATACTTGTGTTTCTGTTCATGTCTGTTTGATTTTTTTAGTAGGGACATAAATATTTAAGAGGAGGTGGATGTTGTTTTATTTTCAAGGAAACATAAAAGAAAAATTTATCACTAAGTCACCACATCCCCCTCTAAGTGATATAATTAACCTAACTGGGAAATTACACACGGTCCACAAGATCACATCCACCAAACATGGTTCATTCCAAGAGAAATAAAATCCTCAACCAGTGACACTACACTCAAGCCATATTTGGAAATCAGCTTTATATCAGGAAACCCTGCTAGGCGATCCACTATCACATCCAAACCACAATATAAGCCCACCAAGACAAACAAATCTAAGATTCCATTAGTTTCTAACCATTGATCCTTGATCAAAAACATTAATACAAGGGAATCCAAAATCATTACTATTCCTAAAAGTTATCTCTCAATAGACAACTAAAATATACAATAATTACCAATCAGAAATTTACACACAAGGGAATCCTATAGAGTCCCTCAGTCTCTTATCATTATCTACTCAATGACACCTAGTAGTACCCACCATCCTACAGCATCGACCATGCCTAAAGAATCAAACTAATATGACCCAAAAACAAATAATCTAATCCTAGAAAACTCTAAACTCAAAAAATTGATTCATATATCCAAAGACTATCAAAAATATCATCTTAGATAATACAAAATTCTACCTTTCAAGATTCTTCTAGAAGAAACATAAAATATAACTATATAGATTCCACAATCTAGGTAATCCAATAAGATCGATAACCTCCCTTAGTCCATGTGTCACAACCCAAACCTCAATAGGATTCAAAATAAAATCCTCAAAGAAATACTCTCACCAAAACATTCCCAATTCAAAACACTATCTAGACAGTCCCTCTATGCTGAAAGGATTCCACTATCATTATCTAAAAGGAAAAAACATAGAATGTAGTACTCATGGGTATAGTTAGGAATATTGGGAAATAAAAAAATAAATATGCCTGAAATGGTAAGTAAAATCCATGCACCATGTGTAGATGACATGTACCACCAAAACATCAACCCAAGTCAGGTGCCTCTTTCATACCCACTGTGTACTTTCCAATATACATGGAGTGACTATATCATACATGAAATGTACCCAACATGAGATTAATTTCCATGTAACCCACATGGTGTTTGTCTAAAAACTATAAATGACCCATGGGTGTGTACCTTGCATAGGGACTGGTCATGTAGTCAACATTACTATGTTCCCCGACCCGGGCTGTATAGTCGAGTACTCAGCCACACATTGAGTTGACTCTACATGGCCTATCCCAAACACACATGACCTATAATTCTAATCTTCAAACATATACCCAAAATAATAACACAAGAAGAGTTTTTTATAAAATACACACTTTTTAAACATGTTTTCTTGGATGGAAATATCTGGTGACACCTATGAATGCCCTATTTCTCCAAGAAACGCAAATAGACCCTATAAATAAGTATTTAAAATTAAAAATATACCACTATATATGTATTTCAGATAAAAAACAAAAAAAAATCCTACATCTATGTGTATAACATTGACACTTCAATCTCATATCTATGTCACACCATTTCTTCACCTGAATCTACCTCATATTGATAAAGCTAAAGAGATCCACCACTCCCTCTAACTTTTTCAACTAAAATGAATGAAAAAAATGGTAAGTCCCTCTCAAATTTTTATAAATCTATGAGGAAGAATAAAATAAATGTAAAAGGAAAAAAATAATAGTAATTAAAAGGAGCGAAAAAATTATTCCCAGTCCTAGTGCCCATGATGGTTTTATAACTTTCATAAGAAAAACTAAATTATGAACTCAACCATGAATCAGATTCTCATTTTTCTATTTTGGGAAAAAACATACCACCATTAGAAAGTATGAAAATAATTACTATTTAATTTATTAGATATTAAATATTCATTGAGAATTCAACCATCATAGAATTCGTCCGAACTCATGTCCGAGGGTAAACGCCTTATTTCTGTACCAACAGAGTGGTTATAAAAATTATTTGAGATAATCTGATTATCAAAATTACCATTCTTTCCCTAATATAATCCTATTAATTTTCTCAACCTTCAATAACGTGGTTTATTACACTATATCATTTGTTTTCTTCAATATCTTTTTAGTATTGGAATATGTTTCCAAATGTACTGATGAAAAAGGAATCTAAATTGATGATGAAAATGTTGTGATTGATTTTCTATAATCAAACATTTTCTATAGGTTTTGAGTAACTATAACTATAATTATGAACCAAGGGACACATTTTTGTAATATTAAAATGCATTCCCTTATGAATAATTATGGATTTCAACACAAAACCTCAATTTTATACCACTAATATAGAAATTGGTAGGACAAGGTCCCAAAAAAAGAGATCAAGATGAATTTTGAAAACATGGTATAAACCCCAAAAGGAAAAGACTAAGAAGCTGTAAGATTCCCTACGGGTATACAAAACTACTTTCAAAACAACTTTAGGTATGTTCCCTAGCATAATTTTTTTTTAAAGATTTTTCACCTACCTATTGAGCTAAAAAATAATCCTTAATTAGATGCGAAGAGAATTAACCTAGATTTTTGAAAGTCTAGATAGTAAATAAACTACCAAATGAAAAATCCTTGAGATATGATAGGAGAATCTTGTGGGAAATACTTTTTGTAAAAACATAAATCTTGATCCATCCATGATAGACTTATTTATAGAATATAATTTCAAGTGGGAGATAAATTGTGTTTATTATCTTCAAGGATGAAAGTTATTCCTATAAAGATTCATTCCAAGTGGACCTTCACTTATATATTAACCAATGCCTAGTGGTCATATTATTTTCAAGGATGAAATTTATTCGTATAAATATTCATTCCAAGTGGACATTCACTTATATAATAACCAATACCTTTCCATTTATCACGACTAAAATGAAAGGAGAAAATCATATTAGCCATTTAAATTCAATGGATTGTAGTTGAAACAATATCCTGAATGTTTTTATAATGAACCAATGGATGACTCCAAAATTCTCCCTAATATCAAAGAATAAGGATCCCCAATTTATCAAATTCCATCACAATGGTTTAGATTAATCTTTTTTTAAAATATATTTTTTATAAAAGATTCATGTTGAAATTGACTGGATTTGTGTGTAAGATAAGTGTAAGGGGGTACATGTAATTTAGGATATAAATACCTTTTTCTATTTTCTTTTTCCAATCAATAATTTTGGAAAAATTTAAAATAAATCAAATTAAGTCCAAATCTATTTTAATTTTTTGTAAATAAAATTCTACTTGTTTTTTTCTTTATTTTTATTTTTTAATAGTGTTTTGTATAGGATGTATTGACATATAATGTAGTTTGACATAAAATAAATACCATTATATAGTGAAGGGATTTAATTGGTTTTGATATTAATGAAAGTAAATTAATTTTGATTGTATTTTATCACTGATATCTTGTATACTTTTGGTATAGAACTAGGGAAAAAATTTAATTGAAGAAGAACTTAGTCAGACCAAATTAGAGTATGGGGAAACTATACTAATAAAATAAATCTAGGAAACCTAACCTTAGTGATTGATTAGAGCCTCAAGTACCATCCCTAAAATTTATTTGGATAGAACATGTTAACTATAGTAAAATAAGTTTATGGGAACTGATATAGAATTATTTTTAATTAAAAATAATTACATGTGTGTATGTTAGTCATCAAATAAGATTCATAGTGACCTGAGATTAATTTTCCCTAGCATTGATCATATACCCTAACTATTAAAATTTTCATGATAATATACTTACTATCTAGGGATGGCTTAGTTTTGTTTTTTAGTTTCACTCATTTAATAAGTTTTTTGAACAAATATGACTGGGAAAAATTCAATAATTTATAATTGACAAAGGGGGTGAAAATATTTTTGTAATTATAAAAATTAATGGATAAGGATAAGATGATTTATCTAGATTTCATTTTGTATTTATCAATGAAGTGTTAAAATTAACTTAGGAAAAATAATATTAGGGGAGTTGGAATTAAGAAGGTTCAGGTGGTTAAAAAAATTGTTTCCACCAATATCTATGATGTTTCCAAACCTAGAATTAATACTATTATTCAAATAGATGTTAGGTTAGTAGCTTAGATGCATATAAGAGGCATGATACTTCAAATGATGTCTGAATCATGGATTTTATTTTTCCCAAGTTTATGTACATATGCCTAGGAAGGATAGTCTTTTTATTAAATTGAATTCATTATATTTCTTGGGAGTGTAATTTGGTAAGTGTGGTGGAGTGATAAGATCCAAGTTTTCCCTAATTTTAAAATAAATTTCCTTAATAATTGACACCTTAATATAGATAATCAATATGTAATTTATTTATTTATTTTTCTTTTTTTAAATATTTAATTTAATTGTTTAATGGGTAAAATATTGGTTATTAATATTTTATTAATATTTGGAATGAATGGACAAGTTATTTATTAATTTTGAGAATTGGAATTACTTTGTTTAATTGTTATTTAATTTGATTTTAATTTTTTATTCAATTTTGGAATAAACTAGAATAAATCATACAGTGAAATTATGATTTTCATATTGTAAGGTATGATGTTTCCAAGAGAGATAATGTGGCATAATGAACTATGACAGTCCTCAAATGACTACATGTTACTACTACTTCATGATATACCATACCTTTTAATAGACCATCCTAAAAATGATGTTATAACCTCGATGAACATGATTCATAATTAAATTCAATAAGATATATGACTGATGATGTTAAAAATTATATAAAGGACTTGATAGGTTGTATGCTGATTCTGGACAACTGTGTGAAGCTCAAAAACTATGTATAGATCCACTATAACCCTTGATTGATTTTTCATCTCAACTAACTTTGTATTGATTATTATGTGATTTCATGATGAATCATTCCATATTTATTCTAATTCAAAGTGAATATTATATAAAATTAACTACATCATGATTATAATTGATTATGACATACTTCTATGTGGTCAATCTAGGTCTTAGAAAAATTCCAATCCATGTGAATCAAAATCCGAAATTATCAAAATTGAATAACTCAACCTAAAATAAAATCAAAATAAATTATAATTGGTTTACTAAAATTGGGATTATCTCCAACTAAAATTCCATGTAGTGATCAGATAATATAATGAAGAATATGGAGATCATGTGAGATTGTCAAGAAGGAGCTATAAGATTTGAGATACCCACCTTCATCAATTTCACCCCTCGAGTTATCCACATGGATAAAATCAAATAATAATGATTTGTCACCAAATTTGATAATATTTTAATATTTTTTTAATATATAAAGGAACCCAAAACCACTTCTATAATAATAGGACTATTCATTCAAAGAAAGGGTTCATTGTCTAAACTGTTCAATAAAGCTGAGAGATACTACTAATTTCTTTCCTATTTTATTTTCATTTTACTATAATGCATCTGATGATATAACACTATCCCATTAGTTTTTAATCCAAGGAGACTCCCATTACCCTATTAATGAACTCATATTATCATATTAAATTCTCTTATATTCACTTCTCTGGGAGAATTTAATTGATATTGGAATTAGTAGATTTTATTTGTTTTATTAATTTAAATTCTTATTCTCATATTCTATTTTGAATAAAAAAGTTGACTATAGATTATTCATTAACCATTATTATGGGATATGGGCCGACCTAGGGGGATTTGAGATAATCCTTCACATGGCTAGGTGATATTCAAGAATGAAATTAATATTGGATTTCTTTGATTAAGCTAAAAAAAGGGTTATCAATGCGGTGTTAGTTTATTAGGGAATGGGTTTTTGAGTTAAAATAGATTAATGATTTAATATATAATAAATTTGATATCAAATTATAGGCCAACTGAATTTAAAACCAACTTTATTGAATCCTTAATCAGATATGTTCACCGTTTTTAACACACAGACCCTGCTCAACAAAGGAAAAACAAATCCATAAGACTTCCCTCACTAGAGACAACTTGAGTCCTATTATCACTTTTTTAAAATTGGGTTCATAATTTTTTTTGTTATGGTCACCATGATAGGAACCACATCACCTGGATAGTGCACAGCCATCTGACAAAGATATATGTTCATTGTTTATTTATTTTTAACAATTTATACACTCTCATATATATATATTACCTTTATGATAAGAATGTTTTGGTTATGTACTTATATGTTTAATACTCACACTCTACATGAGAAAGTTCTCCATAATGTACTACTAAGCATGTTGATTTGGTTAGGTTTTTGAGGTGATGTAAGGACATACTTTGGGATCTTTTTATATTATAACTCTGATATTATTCTATTTATTTTGTTATTTAACTGTATTGATCCACCAGTTGTAGGGATCCTTTTAACTTAGATTTATTACTGGTTGTGTCTTATTTTGATACTACAAGGGATGGTATTTTTCTATTTCCTCTCTCTATGTTTCTTTTTAGATGGTTATGTATTTTTCATTTCTTCCACTATAGTGGTGATTAATGGTTACATAATATCAAGGTCATAGTCCCCCCACTACATGACTTAGGCACATGTTACTAGTTATATTCCTCTAAATATAGAGATGTATTCATGAGTCATGTAGTGTACCATCTATGTCCTAGTAAACAAGGACCTAGTTTTATAATACATTACATCATCTCGATTAATACTATGATAAAATATTTGTGATTTACCATAAAAATAAAAATCCTCTACTGAATTGACACTCTATTCCACATTATTTTCATTTCCATAAAAAATGGTAGAATTTTCATTTTCAATATAATAGGTATAAAAATCTATATTTCTTATTATTCCATTATAAGGGGGGTAAATTTTTAGTCCTCATTTATAAAATTCAATTTTATGAATCTAAATTTAATAACTTTTATGGTAGTAATGTTATCCATAACTATGCATTAGAAAATTGAAACATAAAATGATACATAACCCCTACCACATTTAATCAATTTTCCTAATGTAATTCATAGTTCTATAAATTTTATTTTTATCCTCAACATAAGTTATATGCATTAGTTCAGCAACAACAACAACCCCACTATTTTGTAATATATTGTTTTTCACATGTTTTTTATAAAGAACATATAATCATTAATTATCTATCTATAGTATGATAATACATATAAAATTGTTCCATTATCTAACTATCATAACTATATTGATCTATATTAAGGATTTATGGATAAATATTTAAAAATGTCATTTCAAAACCAACTAAAAAATATTGTTTATGTGTATTTAATATCAACTCGTTGGATTTTTTTGGGATTAAAATTCATGAAAATGTTCTCATTAGTTTGAAAATATTGAAAAACCTCCCAAATATTATAAAACTCATATAGGTTATCTTAATACAAGTCTATGATGGATATTACAATGTTATCTATTCATAAAATTCCTTCACTTATGATTCACACATCATGGTGAAATTTTTATAAATCAATGTTATCTATAGATGGTAGGTATTTAGTAAATAAGTTAATGGATTAATTCATAATATACCTCTCTATAATATAACCTTCTATCCTGTAATTAATTTTGATGTACCCTTTTAATATCATCATATAATATTCAATATGTTACATCTATTTTAAATGTGCTAGGACACAAAAATCGATCTCTCTCACAAAATAAATGATCATGTGGACCATAATATCAATGAATAATGGTTAGAAGAAAATCTCTAGTATATAAAAATTGATATAATTTAGTTTTCCATTATTATAAACCCTATAAGGTCAATATTTTTTTAGATATTCATATAAAATAAAAACATAACATAGTTTTTGTGTATTGAAATTTTTTTATAAAAATGTACCATATTTCCATACGTAGGAAGTATTTATCTAAGACATGGCACTCATTTGATTTTAAACCTATATAGTTTAGGTCATTATTCAAAAAAATATTATTTTTATTTGACTAATACAAATATATGATTGTTACACCATTTAAGAATATGAAAAATTGAAATATCTTTTTTTATAATGAGTGTAAACTATTAGAGAAAGAGAATTTTTCCTCCTCTTATACATGGGAGAAAACACTCCTTAAATTACCATTTAAATATTATCTCAAAATTTCACAATATCATTTGTAGTGTTTTCTTCTATCTTTAGTAACATTTATATTTTCCAAAATATACATAACTTTTATAAAATTTATGAAATAAAAAATTTTGTAGTACTGAAGTTAAAATATAATAGATATCACTATTAAACTCACTTACAAAAATGATTTTAGTGGAACATTTTTCTGGAAACAATAAAAAAACCTTTTACCATATAAATTAATTCTTCTTATATTAATGGCGAAGATGAGAATAACTATTATGATTTTCCATCTAAGTTTTCTTCCATATTAAGAATCAATGTTATTGATGTAAAAAATCTTCAGTGTCTAAGGAATACAGTCACTTTACTCTATTCTAGACCAACTGATCGTGTACCTTATTCACAAACTAGTAACCAAAACTCTATATTAATAAAGTACCCATGGAAATTAAAATAATCATAAAAGAAATTTATAATATATAAAAACATTAATCTCAATGAGAATTCCTATTTCTTATGAGAATCATAAACTATATCATTTATACTAAAAAGTAATATGAAATATACAACAACTGAAGACAAATAAATTACAATATCATTACTATGTTATTTTGGTTATGAAATAATCTATGAAAACATCATGTACTTGTGCTTCATGCATAACCATATTGGTAAATTATAATTCACTCATATAACCAATCACATAAAAACCCAAATCCAGTCAACCCATCCCATAACCCATCCATTTTATCTATCCAAAAGTACAAAATTTCATTCTAGATCTCTATGGTATTTAAATAATCATGAAGGGAATAAATATATAAAAATTGGGAATAGATTAACCCCCCCAGACTAATAATCAACACAACCAACTCCAACTCGGAATCTAGAATAGTGTAAACCAGCATTGGAAACTCATTCCAAGATATAGGTAGTTTGAAAATAAATGTTTAACCAAACATTGAGAAATAAGGATGAAAATATTAATCATCGAATAAAACATTATAAATGGAACATAAAGTGATTTACATAAAATGTGAAATTCAAGAGTATTTTATTTCCAATAATTACCCAGAAAGATGGGTGAGTAAACTAGAATAAAGTATGGTAATTATCCTAAAATACTTCCCATTTAACTACCTTGGTGCTCTAATTTCTTCTTCCAGTATTAATGTTCAACATTTTTACAAAATTGTGTCTAAAATCTATGATCGGATTTCCAACTAGAAAAACAGATTCCTCTCTTTCAGTGGCAGGATCACTCTCGTTAATCATGTTCTTTCTTCGATTACCATTCATGTTCTATCCTGTCTAAAGGTCCCAAAGGGTGTCTTAAATAATATTGAAAATATTTTTAACTCCTCTATATGGGACGCACACTTAGACGGGAGACTTTATTGGGAATCTTGGAAGATACTGGAAAGACCTGCAAAAGAGGGAGGCACTAATGTGAAAGATCATGCCACTACCATGGAATGCATGATTGGGAGACTTTCTTGGGAGGCCATAGTGGGGGATACTCTGTGGGGACAATTCATTCAAAAAAAATTAGTAGGAATCTGGACTCTGTTAAGGGGATTTATTCTCCTCTATGGCGTACTGTCCAGGTGCATATTTCTACTCTCCAGGAGGATAGTAGATGGATTATAGGGAGGGGACATTAGTCTATGGCACCACAATTGGGATAGATCCAAATTAGCCTTCCATGGGTTCCCCATCCATGATATCTCATTAAATTAGGCCATTATCTATCCATAGTTTATCAATGTGATTTTGGATGACATGTAGTGAAAGTTATTTCAGTATATTATTCTGAAAAATGACATGGACTGTTGTATTTTTTATGCTTCATCGACGAGTGTTTTTTCTAGAAATGGATACCATCCATTTCTGAGAAATTTATCTTCTAAAGATGAGTGGGGTGACCTTAAATGGTGTAAAGAAGTCCTAGCCAAACTGAACTTTCTCCTGTGGCATGTAAAGAACTGGGCCCTGTCCATCGATGACAATGTGAAGCGACGTGGAATTTTTCTGGTGTCCAGATGTGCTTGTTGTTTCGATAGCCATAAAAATTCCATTACTCACATATTATTTGAAGTAGCATAGAATCGTGCAGTCTAGGAAGTCTTCAGTTCTTCTAGAATCTTCTCGCCTCAGGCCAATAACATCACTGACTTCCTGCACGCATGGTTCCAGGGGGCTGTTATTGTCATTGATAAAAAGGCAAGGGTGGTAATACTATTATCGGGGTGATGGAGTATCTAGCATGCCCAGAATTGTGTAAGGAATGAGGGTATCATCACTTCGCGGGCATCGCACTTATTTAGAACAAGTTCTATGACAGTTTATATTTCTCTCCTCTTCATGAACGGTGATAGGGATCCCTCTTTTAGGAAAATTTTGGTTGTCGGAACTCCCGATCCCAAAACCCTGCATGGACACTGGGTGCATTGGATCCCACCTAGCACAGGCATCAAGATCAACTCTGAGGGTTCCTACAATACGGGGGTCATTCGTGGTGCAGGTATTGTTAGGGACCATAATGGGTCTACAATCCTGGCTTTTTCATCTTTCTATGGGAGCGGCAATTCCCTTCAGGCAGAGGCAAAATCAATGCTCACCGGAATTATTCTCGGTGGTGAGAGGAATATCACCATCTCTGTCATTCAAACTAATTCTGATTCTCTTCATTGTTCTCTTCAAGGAGGTGGTATTACACCATGTTTTATCGTATATACCATCCATAAGTGTCGTTGCCTAATTTCCTACTAGATGGAGATCCTCCACACATGGAGGGAGGGAAATTGAGGTGCAGATTTTCTTACCTCTATGGCTAGCTCAAGTGATGAGATCACATGCTACTCCAATCCTGGCTCCCTACCATTTGAGAGTATGGTTATTGTCATTGGGGATTCCCTAGGTCTCCATTACATTAGACCCCCATCACTTTCCTCTTATGATATGTGTCTTCCTCTCTCTGTAATGTCTCTTTTTCTTTAATAAATTAAAATATATTTGGTGGTGAAAAAAAAGAGAGATTTTAAATTATAGGAACGGTCAAGGTGTCTGAAATATATTCAACCCAAAATCACTTAGGATGGAATACCATAAGAACCATATCATTGTATACCATGGTCACCATATTATTATGAAGTCACTAAAACATGAATATGGTGAGTAATCCACATCCATAAAGAAATTATATCCTTTACTTTTACCAGCCTCAGATAAAACAATATTTGTATACACTTGATGGTTGTATGTAGGGTATGGTAAATCACCTAGTAGGATACCACTATGAATCTAAAAAAACTCATTTTATATGTAAAAGTCATTTAACTTTTTTGAAATAAAACTATAACTTTCTTTCTTACTTTATATGGTTATGAAAACAAAATATATCTCACTTTTATTAAAATGAAACAGCTAATTTAAAAAAGTAATAATAGCTCATGGAATATAAGTAAATCTAAAATGAAAAAATTTTATGGAAAAAAACAATAAGAATAAAAAAAAGTCATTCCTTGAACATAAAACATCATGGAATATTACTCTCAAGCCTAGTGGGATGAAATAGGGACTTTGTAACAGAACAACCTACTAGCCTATGGTCTAATCCAACTGACATAGACTCAAATATACCCTCTTAGCCTCATTAAGTGGTATCCCTTTATCCTAGGCATAAAATACACTAGGTTAACTAGTGAGTGAATAATATTACCTGGTGAATCACTCATCTTAATTATCCACATGACTACTCAAGGTGCCCATGTGAATGTAATCTAAATCCAATTCTCATAAAAAATTCACTGATATGACCAATTCAATAATTATATCAATTCACGAGGCATAAAAATAATGATAAAAATAATCAATATCAAATAATTATATTTCTAAACAATCCTTTATAAACCATAACAGACCCTATGTTTATAAAACCTTTCTTTATAAATCGCACATCCTTCAAACAACTGC
Organism: Viscum album; assembly: GCA_963277665.1. Taxonomy (NCBI): domain Eukaryota; kingdom Viridiplantae; phylum Streptophyta; class Magnoliopsida; order Santalales; family Viscaceae; genus Viscum; species Viscum album. Next base: position 621,085,162 of record OY728128.1, read on the forward strand.
TCATATCTAGACTAAAGATGTCAATATCATTGAGAATGATTATAATCCAATAAAAAATATTTATATCATAATATTATAAGGAAAATATTATAAAATCTCATGTTCCAAGAGTGTGTTAAACAAAAATGAGGTTATATTGAGACACCAACCTCACACATTTGAAATCAACCTTCCTTCTTCAAATATAGGGATATTAAGATAAAATATGACCTTTTCATTCCCTAAAAACAAAAACCCATTTCATTAGAACATTATCTATACATGTTCATGACTGACATGTTTTAATAGAGTGTATAGTAGAATTTTAGTACCTTTAAATAGAATGGAATAAAGGAGAACATAAATAAGCAATAAAAGAATATAATGGATTTACCTTTGAGAATCACTTATATTTGAGGCTAAAATCCCAAAAGAGTTTTAAGAGAGATTATATCATCACAAATAGTGTGTTCTAGATGATTCCAATGATATGGGGGAGTCAAAATGGAGAAAAAAATGTATGAATAAAAATACAAAACAAAAATTCAATTTCAAAGAAAACTACATTGTTTACCAGAATAGTTAGGGAATCCACTCACCATGTGTTCATATGATAATGGATTCAATTACAACATCCTGAATAATTTTGAAACATGGTTATTGAAACAATGAACCAAATTTTTTTCAGTTTCAAAACTCAATCTTCTCCCCCGTACAGTTTGGATGCATAGTTTATGCACACCTTGCACAAACCATGAAACCTGAATTATCTCCCTATATTACATGTTTTCATATTAGAAACTAAAAAATTCTCATGAAATAAATAATTAAAATAAATATAACCATACCAATGAAATTATGGTGTCACAATTCTACCAATTATACCACATTATTTACATAGATTTTACTCATCATTCTAAAATAGAAAAAAAAATCATGTCATTACTCTCTCTTCAAATTCTTTGGCTCCCAAGTCTCATGGATATCACGTCCATGTTTCAATAACATAGAGACTAAATGAATATATTTAACCCAAAATAATTTTTTAATTAATAAATAATAATAACTATTCTAGGCACTATATAGTCATCAAGTTCCAAATCTATGTTTCCCCATTTAATCATAAGAGATAAATTAGGACAATGCTTCTTCAATTGGGACACAAGGAATACATCATGAATGGACATAAACTAACATGGTGAATTTATATGATATTAAACATTCCTAAAATTCTATACTATCCCAAATAGTTTTATATATCAAATCAAAATTCTTCCCATTCTTTAACAATCTATGATGTCTCAATCACGGTTAGAATTTTAGAGACACCTGATGAGATTCCAAATACCTGTACTTCTATATCTACTTCTAAACATAAATAAAATTTAATAAATTATAAGTGTTAAAATAAACTACGAAGATCAATAGTTTGGTGTCTTTGGTAATAGGTATGTTTAAATCTAAACTCATTATAAAAAATACATTTCTTCCTTAAATATTATCCACACAAGTAATTCTCTTATATTTCACCCTTTGATTAAAATTCCACAAGAAATGGAGAAACATAATAAAAGGGTGAGAAATAAATCCTAGAAAGGTTTAGATAATGAAAATTTAGAATAAATAAACATAATGGGTAACACATGAGACATAATATAATAACATGAACATAAGTAAAATATTCATAATGTGATCATAAGAATATAAGTCATAACATGATTATAGGTACATAATTCATAACATAGAATTGTGTATACTATATAAAAATAATAAATTCCTAAACATTTCACCAAATATCACACTATAGTACCATAAAACATATTACCAAATATTTTGACCAAGGTATCATAAAAAATTTACCTAAGAATATTTTCAAGATATTATCAACATGTTATCTCTAGATATTAATTCTTTACCCAATATATTAAGGAACCATCAGGGTAGGCCATTTATATTCTTAAATTCATGTGTGGTGCATACGTAAAACATATATAAATTTAATAATATTAATGACATGAACCTGTGGAAAATAAATAGGTATCCAATGAAAGTAAGTATCTATCTATATAAATACCCTTCAATCAAGATAATGAATTATGTGGTATTTTCACTATAAAGAATAAATAGTATACCATTTGGTCAGTGATTTCTTTAGTGAATTGAAATATGTGTTTCTAATAAGTCACCCTATAATTAGAAAAATCATATATGGGAATCTTCTAGTAAAAGGAATTGGAATAAAAGTTGTGTATAGTTGATGATAAGGTAAGATAAAGGTGGTGTTGGATCAATCTCTATAGAAATCATATTTTCATATGTATAAAGGAAGATAGAAATATAGGAGAAAGGTGAAGTATATAAGAAATATAGAGTTTGATATAGAACATGAACGTTAGTTAAAAATTGGGTAAGAGAAAAAACCTTCCAATGGATTATTGTGGCTATCTTGGTGAATATCCAACAATCGTATTTAGAAACTGTAGGTTGTTCAAAATGAAATGGTTAGCGCCCCAATTGAAGGAATGATAAAATGAAGTGGATTAGAGTAAATTAATGGAATAATGATATCTATTTAATATAAATATCAACCCATATAATCTAATATTTTATTATAACTCATAAAGTTTATGTGGATTATCTAAAGAAAATCCCCTAGGAGTGTCAAACTTAGTGTGTAGTAATGTCTCTTTATCATGCACAAAGTGATAACCAAGTTAATAAATAATATACCCTATTTAACGTTATTACCCCTAGGTATATATTTTATAGAGAAACATCTAATTTTAGTTTTTAGATATGGATTTTGTTTCTAGTAAAATTACACACACTTTTATTTACCAAAATTTTTATGGTTTTATAGATAGAAGAAAGTTTGAGTATTATAATAGCTTATAAAAGTAGAATAATGAGATGTGATAGTGATATATCATTGATTAATTAGTAATGAAATTATAATAATGTTTTGTAATAACATTTCATATTGAATTGAAATGGAATTTAAAAGGGCTTGCAAAGGTAATGGGAAAAGAGGGGTGAACAACCCTTATTTCAGTAGAGTAATGACCTAGAAAAGGATATAATGGGAGGGAATAAATAAAATATCATAAATAATATATAAAATTTAATATAACAATATGTAATAATAATCATTTAATTATATAATAAAATAACTTAAAATGACATTATAATAAAAATATTGTACTTGAAAAAGAAAGATGAGGATTGAAGAAACCCTAACCTTGAGGGGAAGTTTCTTAAATATTGGTAAGGGAACCATAAAATCAAGATATCCCTTTAATAACCCTTCATATAGGAATATGGATAGTAAAATAATGTTTAATTGGTTTTTAGTGGTGAATAAATCAAGAAATATTTTCTATTTATACTTGTTGAGGAGTGGATTTAAGGGTTAAAATATTGTTTATTTTATTATATAATCCATACACATGTGGATTAAATAAATTAAAAATAATTTACTATATTATTAATGAAAAAAATAGGATTTATTTACCATTTAACCTGGAAAAAACTATAAGTGATCATCTAACCATCTCATTTAATGTATAGAATCGAAAAGAAAATGTTTATTAAGGAAAAATCTAATTAAGGATCCAACATTTCAAGTAAAAATTTATAAATTCAAATTAACTTTTTTTAAATTAAATTTTATACTCTATAAATGAAATTTTTATTTAATAAAGCACTTCATTTTTCAATTTACACATAAGAATGATTTTCTTAAAATTATTTCACTTGTAAAACATTAATTTTGACTTTTTCACCAGAATATAAATTTTGTCAGAAAATTTGCAAAAAATCACCCAATGATAATTTCAATGTGAGATTTAAAAATTAAATTAATTTTATTAAATATAATTCTCTATCTATGTGAAATTTTAAAAATAAACTTTTTATTTCAAAATCCATCATTCTGTGCATAAAATATGAAAACTATATTTTAAAAAAAAACTAATTTGATTTTGAAATAGGAGTGTTTCTATATTACTATTGAAAAATAATATTATTATCAAATTAGTTTATAAATTTAATTCTATTATTCTTGAAAATAATTGGAAATTTATTTTTAAACATGTAATCAAGATAAATGGGTTTTAGAGAAATAGCCTTTATATATCATGATTTAGAATTTTATATCAATAAAAATTTTAATTTTAAAAAACCACATTATCAAGAATTTACAAAAAATCATTATAATAAACTATAAATAATATTAATAAAATTTTCAAATAAAAAAATAAATATTTTATAGCATTATTGTATTATAAAATCTATTACATAATTATTTAAAAAGAAAATCATGACTCATAAAATATATACATAGGATATGATTAAAACCAATTATAAATCAAATAAACCATAATGTAATGACAATATATTCTTTTAGTGCGTAAATAATATTCAACCAATAGCTTATAATAACTTAATTACCTTGAAAATAGGACTTACTAAAAAAATTATTGTATAAATTAAAAAATAATATTATATATGTAAAATAGTTATAAGAATTTATATAGAAGAATATAATTTTTAAATAATATAGATTGTATTCTACTTGTGGTAAATATACAATTGTCTCCATTTGGTTATGGGTTCTAACCCTATGGCCTTACTGGATGTGATGGTTTTTCACTCAGTCAGTGAGTTACCCTTTTTCTAAAAACATTATAATAAATAAATTTCCATTATATTTGAAAAATAAATAAACAAAAAACATATCATATAAATATTTTTATAATTATTTTGTTGATTAGAAGAATTAAATTTATTAACCATTTACATTTTTGGTGAAAGAAAATTTATACAAATTTTCATTTGATATGTGGGGTATTACACTTGATCACCAATTGAAAACTCCATAGGATTGAATCGAAGATGGGTATATGTTTTATAATTATATTGAACTATATTTAATAGTTTATAGATCAATTGAACATTAATCATTATCTCTAGAATAATTCTCATTCATAATAGAAAACATTTACCCATTTCATCCCAATAAAGAGGGTACTGGAATGACCATCTATAAAAAGATTCATATAGATCCATCTTGATCAAACTCAATTGAATAAAATCAGTTCTACCATTAACCTCTAAATTCAATAAGGTTATTGTAAAGATTATCTATAATAATATAAATTTAGCACTTTATATGTATATTCATTTATGGGTGACCATTCATGATCAAATCTCACTGAGAACCCATCAATTATGAAAGACCCCACTAGAACTAAAAGGCAATGTGTGGGATTTGGTTAGAAAATATTGCTTATGGTATTCCCCAACACTTCTTGATCTACAATACATACAATTTTATAAATTATTCTTTCTTTTTATTCCCCTTTATAAGAAGAAAGGGGTTTTATTTATTCAAGCAGTAAATAATGACATATATTGTGTTTTCCCCATGAGGAGATTGATATAATATAATAACGAAGTACATAAATATCTTACCCCATTTCCAAATAGGAATAATAAGTAATAGAAACAAAATGTCAACTTTTGATACAAAAACATAAAATTATTTCAATTTAAGAAGTGGGATTCAAATTTAAAAATATCTTACTATATTCCCAGCTACAAATATTGATAATTGAGGCCATACTACATTTTTACAACACAGGGGTGAGCAGTGCAACTAGAATGATGACTATTTTTTCATATCATATCTCAAAGGCTTAAGAACCACCAACCAATTCATTAAAAATACATCACCATTAGGAGATAGGTACCAATCTCCCAAGTTCTCCTCATAATTTAGAATTCTACTTATTCACTAAAAATATAGACCAGATACTTACTCTTGATGAATAATGTCATCCAATAAAGGTGTGACTTGAACAATGGAAAAGATTACTTGACCATGTTTATTCTTTACGTACATCTATTTTTTAGAGAAAAGGCTCATGAAATATTATTCCTCTTCAAAATCCTTCACTTATTGATCCATAATCTTACTTTAGAGAGAATTGATGACCATATTCCCCTTACCCAGTGTATAAGATATTTAAAAATAAAATTTATGGAGATAATATAACCAAAATTTATACTAGAGGTTCAGAACATTCTAGTAGAAAATATATCCCATGATTTTATGATCTATATAATCTATAAAAGTATTCGTAGAGATAGAGTTGTGTGAGGTTTTAAATGTGTGTATCACCACTATACACTCTATATTATTAGTGTGGTAATTATTTTCATGATATAATTTTTGGTGAGATCCATCTTCCATGACAAAGTTAAATTATATCAAACATGGACCAATCTCACACCTAAGGAATTATAATATAATTTATTGGATTCACAAGGATAAGGAAGAACCATGATTGACAAAGTTATCAACCTTGCTTTCATTTCTTCAATATGTTTTTTTTCGCTTTTCATTCTATTAAAACATCACTCTATTCCTGGTTATTTTCATCTTGAGATTTTCCATTTTTGAAAAAAAATCATAATAAAATGGATTGTGATATCTATTTAGTCCCATAAATGTTCTAATCTCAAACATATTCTTAGGAAACTCTAAAAAATCACCACTAGAACCTTCTCAGAATCCATAGAAATATATTCCTATGATACCATATGACCCATGAATTTATCTTCCTAAATCCAAAATTAACACTTAAATACTTTTTAATTTAGGTGATTCTTTTTAAATGTATTTCGAATAATACAAAAGTAGTTATCATGATCCACTTTCATATTGTAATAAACAAATATATCTTCCACAAAAACTATGAAAAAAGTTTGGATGTGTCTATAAAACATTCAGGTAATCAATAACATAAATATCGTAGGGGAGTTTATAATCTCAAAAGGAATAATAGGATACTAATAAATCCCATATCTTCTTCTAAATGTGGCCATGTGAATAGCATCATTCTTCCCATTCAATTAATGGTACCCTGACCAAAGGACGATTTTTGAAAACCAACTTACTCCAATGAGATGAAAAAAAAAAGATCATAAATATTTGGAAATAGATATCTATTTTTTCAAAATATTTTTTTTGTGATTTTTATAGTCAAGGAAAATTATGACACTTCAGTTAGCCTATGTTGAAAATAATATCAGAGTCACCTGTGATAATATGTAGGGACTTATGAAACAATTTATCATGAGATATTCTAGATAATGTTTCAATTAATTTATCTTGTATGGATCCATTCAATATGATAGAAAATAGATTAAACTTTTCCTTGGATGTATATCAATTAAGAACTCAACATCTAAATCTAGTGAAAGCATATAGAAATTATTAGGGAAAATATTGAGTTACCTATCCCTAGTCCTAGAAATCCAATCACCCAAATCCATTTCAATGAATTATAAGAGAAATAATGATTTATTATTGAAATTAAATCCAATATCTAGAATAATTGGCCCATCCTAACCTGTAATACCACTCACTTGGAAAAAAATTAGTTTTCCTAACATAAGATAGAAACAAAAAATTATGATGACATCAGTCAATTTCAGTCTTAGAGATGATCGTCCAATATATTCAAAATATAAGATCAAATATATCTAAATCATGAATAAGAAGATATCACAGTATAATAACATCATTGATCATCACATGACATGATGGGGATTTGAAATATTACTCCTTCATCTTTCTTGAAAGACTGTTGATCTCCATAACATAATCCATAAACTCAAACTATGTGCCCAATTAACCAATAAATTTAAAAGAGATAAAGGAATAGAAATAACCTATATGAAATAATATATGGACTATAGAATAATAAATAAATATTTTACCTCTAATATTCCTTTTCCCAACCACTAATATTGTAGTTTCATTCTCTAGTATATATAAATGCCTATAATTGGGCCCACTGTGAGATTTTCCGCTAGGGTGAGACTCCCCCTTTATCTGAATAGTCTCTTCTCATCTAAATGTATAATACCCTTCTCCCTTATATTCATCTACCAACATATGGTATCCTTTATTGAAGTAAGGACCTCCTCTTATACTCTAATAATGGGGAAGATTACAAAAAAAAATTACATGTCTCAATCACCCACATAAATGAAGACCCGTTATAGCTTCATTTCAGTCACATTAATAATTAATTTTCATCCCATATCCCAATAGAAATGGCATTCAAATCATTAGTCCATATAATTTATGGATAAAGGGTCATTGAACTCTACCATAACTACCTCTATAGTATTCCTCTAATATCTATTTCTAAATAAATGATATATTATTTATTCCTCCTACAACACTAATAGTTTCATCCATACTAATTTGTACCTCTATATCATTCATGACCCATGAAAACTTATTAACCACTTTTTCATATTTATGCAATCATAAAAGAATAATCTTTGATCTGATCTCAAGTTTGAGTCTCATCATACATTTTCATGCCTTGAAGATGTCATTAGTGAGATTCTCTAGAGAAAACTAATCTAACACATAAAATCCCTTGACATGCATCGTGATAGAATGATTAACATGCTCCATGGTAATTAAAGCCTTAGATTTGGACATCTTCAGGGTCTCTAAGTAATATTACAAGTATAAAAGTTCCTTTAACTTTGCCCAAGATAGACCCTCATGATTATTGGTGTGCACTAATTATTCCCCTTATTTAAAATTAGAACCTTCTATTATATAAGTAAAAATTTTACCCTTGTAAATATTATATTTATAATTCAAAATAAAAATATGATTGGTTTTCACCATCCACTCCTTAGTTTCTTGAATCCATCAATAAACATGCAAAGAAGTTGTGTTCTTCTTGGTGAAGTTTTTACAATTATCTATCTCTCAGACTTGATTTCTATCATATTTCCAACCCAATGTTTGAATAGAATAAAATACTAACTCAATATAGACATTATTCATAAGAAGATTTATTTATGGAAAATTATCCCCTTCTCCATCACTTTGATTTCTTAGTGTCCTTATAGGAGGTATTTTCTATAAAAATATATGTCACAAAAACCAATCAAAATTCAACTCAATCCAAATATCATAAAAAAATAAAAAAATCATTAAATTTTTCATAAAAATATAATAACAATAATAAAGTCAATTTAAAATCACAATTGGGTTGAAAACATCATAATTTTTAGAAATTTATTATTTTTCTTTTTTGGATCACATTATTTTGTAGACCATGATTCCATATTGAATATCCCTCTAGAGGGTATCTGGAAGCGGTTGTATGTTCCAGGAAAGATTTACCAAATAGCTAAAAAATAATGAACCCTATATTTAACCCCATAGCCACTCCAAATATTAGATTTTATCAAAATTACTCATAAAACATTCACAAAGATTATAATAATTTAAAACTACAACAAAAACATCATAAAAATAAATGAATATAAATCCTAAATTCAAGGTTAAATTCCTACCCACGAAGGTTATCTTGAAGTTTGGGATGAGAAAGAAATATCAAAACACTTATTCAATCCAATATCCTGATCTTTGACCATCGTATCTCTTATATACCTAAAATCCTAAAAATAATAGGGATCTGATACCATTTTATAACAAACCGACAAGGGTCAACCTACCACATTACTCAAGTCATCTCAAAATAAGGGTGTAAGTGTGTTTTTTATCACCACAACCTGGTAATAAGAATCATGGGTATTAATAAATACCAATTGGAAGCAATTTCACACACTTTTGTAAACTCATAATCAATACAATAAACTCAAAATGATAATATGAGATAGAATATCCAATTATTGAAAACTTATGCCAAGAAAAGTATAATATTTAAAATAAATACTTAACCAATCAAGGAATAAGAAGTAGGAAAAAATAAACATCTATAAAAAATATATAATCAAAACATAGAGTAAATTATAATAAAAATGTTATATAATAGGGGGAAGTGTACATCAAATGTTGAGGAGGTCGATTTATATAAAACTAAAAATCAACTAAAATGGAAGTTAATATGTACTATCTCATTGGGAACCATGGTCACTATCATATAATTTATTCGCTAATATAAAATGAATACAACTATGTCAAATCATCAAAAAAATATTCTCCTTTATGTTTACTCATTTAAAATTAAACAGGGTCCATATACACCTAGTTGGTGTCTGTAGGGTGTGTGAAATTGTATCTTAGGATACCACGATGAATCAAAATTTCTCATTTTATAAGTCATAACCATATCACTAGTTTCAAATATAATTAAATATTAATTTTTCCCATTATATAATTTTGAAGGCAATCATATCTCACATATTTTGAAAATAAAAATAACAATTTTTGTAAATGAAAAATATCATATGCCAAATATATAAATCTAACATGAAAACATGAGAGTGAGACACATATAATGAAAATAAAATTAATAAATAAAACAATACTTAAACATAACACACCATTGGATTCCAACCTCGAGTCTAATGGGATAACCAGAGACTTTTCTAATGTAACCATGAGCTATCCTAGAATGTGAACCAACTAACAGAGACCTGGAAATAACTACTTAGACTCACTTTCAAGAACCAACTTTTTTTGGCATGAAATACACTTTGGGACACAAGAAAGTGTATGGTCAACTCTAGGGGATCACTCATCTTTATTACCCAAAATACTCCCCAAGGATCCAATGTGAATTTAATCTAAATCTAGTTCATATAACACAATTGACCAATGTGACCTTATTAATATTATTATATCAATCCCTAAGTCATATTAAAAATAATTTAAACAACAATCAAAATCAAATATTCATATTTCCAAACAAGACATTACAAACCATAACAAGCCCTGTGTTTATAGAAAAATCTCAATAAATCCCATTCCACCAAACTACCCTTCATATTAATAAAAAAATATCAAAACGTTAAGTAAAGTTAAATTATTGCATAAAAAATTATATCATTATATAATAAGGAAATTATTATAAAATACCAAGTAAAAAGTGTTTTAAACAAAAGTAGATTTTATAGATACACCTACATCAACCATTTAAAATCAACCTACACACTAGGAATAGAGGGGGTTAGGATTAAATAGAACCCTTAAACTCCATAAAACACAAAATCCATTTCATTAGAACATTCCTTTACTATGAAAGTGACCGACATGATATACTTGGGAAAGAATAAGGGATGAAAATGGAAGGATAAGAGAAAAAAGAATAAGTAGAAGAAGGAATAAAATAAGAGAATGTGTGTACATTATAGAATCACATATAGATAAGTGAGAAGGAACTAATGATGTTTAAGGGAGATTGTTTCAATGAATGTGGGAGATTATAGGGTTTTTGGAAGTTTTATTCAAGTTTCATCATACATAGTTTTTTGGATAGATTTGATCAGATGGGGAACTTATTTCTGCCCAGATGGTTGTTTTCCTACTATGGTGTTTTAGAGCATTTGGGTAGAATGTTTTTCACCAGATAGAATTTCCATCAGACAGAGTTCAGTGAACACAGCTTCATCAATATACGATTTTCAACATTGATACTTTGATGATCATAGAGAGATCGTCATACAGAGCTCTCACAGTTGTTCATGTGTTAACCTTTAGTATTTTAAGGGAACTTCTTAGAACCTTTACATAGTATTATGGATACCATTACTTAGGGAATAATTTTTTCATGTTGACCGGATATTTTTGGTTTCATTGGGTTTTATTATAGTGTATCAATAGTTTCTCTTGTTAATGGGAGTTTGACTATGAATGTATGAGATTGGGGAAAAGTTTTGACTAGAAAATCACTTCTATAAAGGGGTGTGGTGGCCCGTATTTTATTTAGTACTAAAAGCTAAATGAACAGTATAAGTTTATATCCCAATTTCCTAATGTTCATATTTGGAAATTAAGTGATCGAGTGTTTCCTAGTCACTTTTATCTCCTAAAATAAAATATGTTTCATGTCTTCTTTCATGGATGTAAGACTTTTTCTAAACCATATTAAATCTTGTTTATTTATTTTTCTTTCGCTGTTTTAAGATGACTTGAACTATTATAAATTAAATTTCTTCTTTTAGATTAATAAATTCCCTATTAAGTAGTGTAGTTATAGAAAGATCATGCACTACTTTTGGTTATTTTGGAAAATTATAAAATATAGTGTGTCAAATATAAAATATCGTAAAAAATATTAACCATTTATAATATAGTCATTGTATAGTGAACTTTAATATTAGTATATAATAAGTGTTATGAAAAATTATAATTTACACAATGTTAAGAAGCGATGTCCTCGCCTAGTAGGATCATACCCTATGAAGCCCACTTATCAAAGTTACTGAGGGGGATGGAATCAACTGGATTTTCCCTTGACCAAGACTAAACCAGAATTAAACAATAGAATCTAGGGAGAAATTGTTTGTGGGAGGCACTCATGCTTATTGAGATCATGTACTGGATAATTAACTAACCCAAAAAAAGAACCACCATCACAGACCTTACCCATAAGGTGTATGCTGGTATAATTAGAGGTAGTGTATCTAGACCATAGTAATATTAAAGTGTATATTTTATTTTTTTAATAAAATAATAATTATACATATCCCTTTTTATTATTTATTTATCAATTATTATACAATGTGTATGATAAAAATTATTTTTTGACATAAATATATCAAAATTGTATTTTTTTTGGGAAATACATAGTTTCAATTAATACACCCTTTTAATAAATTCAATAATTTTTTAAATAAATTATATTTTTCAAAAATATTCTAACTAGATTATAATTATTTAAATATAAATGATAATATAATTTATTTAATCCCAATTATATTTTTATAAGGGTTATAATGTTGTTAATATCATAAAAACGAGTATTTTCTAGTAATTAGGGATATTTATTTCAGATTGAAAATTATCACATTTAAAAAATTATTTTCATAAAAAAATTATTATTGAAATTAACATGTTCAAATTATACAATTTTGAATTTTTCATAATTTTCTGAGGTAATAGAATTTTTTGGTATAAAATAAATACATTATAAATATACAATCAATATTAAGATATTATAATAGCCCAAAAGTGATGTAATAAATGATATAAAAGGAACCCAATACCAAATATAGGTTTCCACTATAAGTTTATGAGTTTTTGAAGTTATTAGATTAATTTTATAATCCTTTAATGAAACCTAAAAAACCTATATTATATTTCAAGGTTTTAAAATCAATTCTTTTTTAACATGAATCACTACCACATTACTTTTGGTGTTATTTTAATATTTTAGGTTCTTTAACTTATAAAATTTTGAAATTAATTCAAATTTTGTATATTAAATTTGGAAAAACCATGTAAAGGTTTGTGATTTTTATATTTTATCATATATAGTCCAAAACCTTTGTTTAGAAATTAATTAGGAATTTAACTCTCTTTTGCTAAAAATACCCAATGAACCTTCCAATAATCATGAATCAAAACCCATTGAAAAATAATTTACCCTCCACCTCCCTATATAAATACCTCATAATGTGTTCTCAATATATTAATATCCTTCCCCAAATATTTTAGAATCTCCCTCTCAATGTAAGGAATTTTTCACTCTTCTTTTCCATTAAATCACTTGATTTGAATTAATCCTTTTGAAAATATAGTTATTTTATTTTTTATGCCTTTAAAAATATCCTTATACCTACCAATTAATGTTATAATATTTACAAATAATTTATTCCCTATTTTTATAACCTTTTCCTAAGTTGTTACTATGGAGAAATAAGGATGTTCTCTCCTCCTATTTATTTAATAACTATATTTAAGTTGTTATTTATGATTTAAATTTATTATTTTAGGAATGTGTTTATAAAAATCAATTTTTATGTCCTTATAATTTATATGTAATGATATAAAACCTTTCACTACCATTAAACCCTTCCATGAATATTTAATTATGCCTGTTATGCTACCAAAATTAACATGTAATTTTCCATGCCAAACATTTTTTTATGAATACCCATTCCCATTTTCACTCAAGGGTATTCAAATATATGTACCTATCCTTCATAGAATATAGAATTACATGTATGTAACCCACACTCTTTAATTTTGGGGTTGAATTTTATGAAAGGCATTCTTATGTTGCATGCTCTATGTGGAACACGTATGCATGTACATGATAAAAATGTGAATGGTCTGAAATTATATATCCCACCAATACATTGGGTAATATTTTTATCTCATGATATAACTTGTATGGTGCATGAGATTATATCCTAAAAATACAATGTTATGATTACTCAGTGGTTTTTTTACTTATGTTTATGATTTCATGTTTTATGTTGTTTCCACATTCCTATATTTCCTTGATGTTATCATTTATTTCATGCTTATATGTTCATGTTAATAATTATCACCCCTCTTATGTAAACATGATATTCCTATTGACTAACATTTATTACTTTCATCATATTATTATTTGATTATTCAATTACTAAACTTTATATCTCATCCATTTATTATGTACTTCCTCAAGTTATCCAGACCACTTTTAGAAGGTTTATGGATGCTTAAGATCTGGTTAATAAGTTTGAAATAATTATTTTTTATCCCTTTTCATGTCATTAATTTTTTATCTAATTACCCAAATACACTATGAATTTTTATCTTTTTTAATTTTATTATGTGTTTCTTTCTATAATAAATCAGAATTAAGGTGCATTAAAAATATTGTTTTTCAAAGTTGTTATTAGATAAATTTCAACCTATTTTTCTAGATTCCGATTAGAAATTTTTTTTAAAAGACTTAGGAATAATATGAAACATGTTAAACTATCCGGAAATTCCAGTAAAGTACAGAGTAAGTGGTTTTCAAGAAATAGTATTCCCATTTAGATAATACAAGTGGATGTGGATCTAGAATAGTTTTACCTAGGGGTAATAACCTTTAAAATAGAACATTGGTAATTGACTAAATTTCCATCTAGTGTATAATAAATAGAACTTATGGAACACTTGTCATGACACTTTCAGTGTATATGATTTCATAAATTCATAATCTCTTTATGACCATCATTATTTGAACAAATAATCCCATATAATCCTATGTTAGGAAATTGACCATTGATAACTTATACCAAAACCTATATATTCATAGTTTAATGAATTTATATTAATTATGAGATATACCTTCAATTCTCATAGTTCCCCTTTTATATAATTAATATTTTGAAAATTATCATCCCCAAATTTCCCTTTATTTTAGTCAATGGATTAAAATAGAAGGAAATGGGTTAACAACCAATGTAATGGAAATTACCAAATGAGATTCAAAACCTAATTAGAGTATAAGTTGATAACTTCATTAAAATAATTACAATAAACTCAAGTTCTGGAAAGAAATGTGAATCTGGTTGAAAACCCACAACCCCTTAAGAAAGAAAAAAAATCAATTGAGACCTTTATGTGATATATTTTATCAACATTCATTGGATATTTCGATACTTTAATCATGGAATTATGGATCGTATCCATTGAAAACATATTACTCATCCTTCAATGTTGTGATAAAAAAATCATGTTCTATGTTTATCATATGGAGAGAGAAGCTGGTCAATGGTGGACATTAATCAAAAAATATGAAACCTAAGGAGGATTTGAAGTAATGGAGTGGAAAGAATTATGAAAATGGTTTTTTGATAAATATTTTTCTCATACTCTCTAACATATAATATAAATGGATTTATTTATACTTAAGAATAAGGATTACAAATCCATTAGGATGTTTAAAGATAACTTCACAAGACTTTCATTATAGGCCTCTAGATTTTTCATTGGCCTCAAATTTAATGTTGACAACTTATTTGGTGGTCTAAATCTAGTTCTATGAAAATGCTTTCTAATTTTATAATTTGATAGATATTAATAAGTTGTCTGATGTACCTTTAAATTCAAAATAGATATCTAAGAATCTCTCTAGTCTCATGGGTCATGTGACAGAAATCAGAGAATGGATTTTAATTCTGGTGTTATGATGGATAAATATCATTGGGGAATTAAATTCTAACACCCCACTTATCAAAAGTGTGGGAAAAACATCTTAAAAATTTCTTAAAGGGGATATGGAAAATATTTAGGTATGGTAAGGAAGGGAAATAATCAAGTGAATTTCAACAAGAGAAACCCACCTATGTGATAGAAGAAATTAATTCTATAATAAACCATAATCTTTCTTTATAGTATTTCAACTATAAAGAGAATGGACAGTTAGAATATCAATACACTAAGACAATGGTTTTCCATGATAATTGACACTAGAAACCACAAAGTACTGTAGATTAAGGGAAACCTTATTCCATCCCAACTTCTAAGGTGGATCTCAATGGTGATGTATTGATAGGTAGTCTATTTATTCATTCATGAATAGTGAACATACTATTTGGTTATGTTTCTATAAATTATTTCATATCATGAAATTTTATTTGAACTATCCAAACACCACCTCAAAACATGGAAGTATAGATATATGTAAAAATGGAAAATGAGTAAATTATTGTATCCTAAGTATATAACTTCTCCCCTATGTATATTTGTGGTCTGAACTTCCTAGGGATAATTTTGATACTCCCTTTCAAAAAAAATTATACAATTATAGGTATCTATTAGATTTCCTCATATAAAGCCAATATAAATTGAACAAAGATGGAAATCACCCTATTTATTGCGAATCACTCTCTGATTCTAAAAAACTATAAGGATGATTGTGAATCTCCTTTGGTAACATATTCTTAATAATAGATATTATTTAATTATGAGAAATAATATCTATATCAAATGATTGATACTATTCAAATGATCATCCATGATAATATTTCTACAATGAGGGAATTTCTTGATGTGTTTTGAGAAGAATTAGTTAGTCTTACTCTAAGATGTGAGGTTGAGTTCTCAATCGATAGTATACTCATATCTTTTCTAATGTCCAACACTCTATAAAGAATGAACATAGTTAAAATTGATGATATGAATAAGAAATAGTAGAGGAATATGGATAAATGGTTTATATTCCCATGTGCTTCATAATGGTGTGCTCTGGTCCTCTTATTCAAGAAGAAGGATGTTTCGATGTGAATATGAATTGATTATCTTAATTTCAACAAGATCATGATAAAGAATAATTATCCTATACCATGGATTTATGACTTGTTTGATCAGTTAGGTGGTGACCAGTACTTCTCTATGGTGGACCTTCATTTGGGATGTTATAATATAAAGTTATAGGAGGAGGATATTGTCAATACTATTTTTTGTACAAGGAATAGGAACTATGAGTTCAATGTGATGTAATTTGGACTCACTAATTATCTATTTATCTTCATAGATATAATTAATAGAGTATTTATGGATTACATTGATAAATGTTTTGTAGTGTTCATAAACAATATTCTTATCTAATCCAAAAGAAATGAAGAACATGAGTAGGATGTGAATGTTGTACTGAAGACCACATGAAAGGAAAAGTTATATGTGAAGTATAGTAAATTCAAAAAAAATAATGGAGAAAGTAACACTATTGGGATATGTTATCACCAATAAAGGGATATATATATATATATATGGATCCTTAAAATATAGAGGCAGTTGATGGATTTTCCAGACTAATGTCTATGATGGATATCCATAGTTTCTTTGTATTTTCTAGGTACTATCATCGATTTGTGAGAAAAATATCACAATTTTCAATCCAAATAACCCATAAAACTCATAAAGGAGAGAATTTTATCTAAATTGATGAATTTGAGGAGATCCTTGAAGAGTTAAAGAATATGCTAATCAATACACTTGTTCTCACATTACCCATCAATGCAGAAGGATTTTTAATATACTATGATGTGTCTAAAAATTTATTGGGTTGTGTACTCATACATGATGAAAATTTGATAGCCTATTCCTCCCTCAAATTAAATATACACGAATATAACCACCCGAGAAATGATCTATATTTTTTTAAATTGACCTTCATGTTGAATATTTGGTGAAATTATCTCTACAAATAAAAGTGTGACATATATACAGATCATAAAATCATGAAGTATGTATTCACACAAAAAGATTACAATATGATCCAATTTAGGTGGTCATACCTGATAAAATATTATGATTGTTCAATCCATTACCATGTCGGGAAGGAAAATATAATGAAAAATACTCTGAGTAGAATATATCCTACAACAATATCCATGATGAGGATTGAAAGGGATCTAATTTTCATTGGCCTAAAAATGATGGAAATGGGACCAATAAAAGGATATTCTCCTACCTTCCTCAAATAATTACTCAACCATACATTTTTTAGAGGATCAAGGAGTCCCAAAAATATAGTGAGTATCTACATAAAAAGATAGTGAATATTTAATAGGAAAATTTTCAAAATTTTTAATTATATGGTTTGTAACATGCATATGTGTCCCATAAAAACTATAATTGAAGGGGTAACTTCTAGATGATGTGTATAGTTCATCCTTCTCTATTCACCTAGAATTCACTAAGATGTATAGATATCTAAAGAAAAACATTTGGTGGTATAACATTAATAGGGAGATTGTAAAATTTATATATATTTGCTTAAAATGATAACAATTAAAGTATGGATGATAGAGGTTTATGGTTATGATGAAATTATTTCCCATAAAAATATGTAAATGTAGAAAATAACCATGGATTTTTTCATCAGAATCCTAAAGACATATAATGGCAGTTACATTATCTGGGTGGCAGTAAATCAACTTAAAAATTCAATTTATTTAATTTCTATTAGGTAATATTTATATCTTGGACAAACCACTAATATATACATAAGGGAAGAGTTAATACTATATAGATCACCAATCCCCATTGTGTATAATAGAGATTTCAAGCTTACCTTGAGGTTCTAGAGAAGACTTAAGCAAGTGTTGGATACAGAGTTGAGATTATGTGTTTCTTATCATCCTCAAAATGATGTTTATTATAATATCACCATTCAAACTCTAAAGGATATTCTAAGATAAATTTCATTGGATTTCTAAGAATGTTGGGATTAACAGCTTCCCCTAGTGGGCTTTTATATAATAATAGTTTCCATTATAGAATTATAATGGAACCTTACTAGGAGTTTTATGTGAATAAGTGTTAGATTCTAATATGTTGGGATGAATTTGCAAAGAAGAAGCTTATGGGACTTTTTCTTATCCAATATATGATAGAGATGGTTCAAACTATTCGACATAATATGAAATTTTCCCAATGTCGATAAAACTTTTATGCAGAAAATCATTGATGAGACCTCGAGTCTAAGGTTGAATATGTTGTGTTCCTTAATATATCATCATGGAATAAAGTCATGAGGTTTTTTGAGAAGTTAATTCTTAATCCTAGATACATCATCCCCTTAAAGATCCTTGACCTCATTATAGCTATAACATATTAATTATCACTCCCAACCAACTTATCCCAAATGCAAGATGTGTTCTATGTATCCCACTTGAGGAAGTACATAAAAAAACCCTCACATGTAGTAAATCTAGAGTTGGAACCCTTAGAGAACGATATATTATAATGGTGCAGATATTATATCCTAGATACAATGTTCTACGAAAAAAGGATAATCACCTAGTCAAAGTGTTGTGGTGTAACCACAATTCCATGGAAGCAACATGGGAACCAGAGGAGGCAATGAAACAGAAGTACCCTAATCAATTTTATTATAAGAAATGAAATTTTGATGGTGAAATTTTTTAAGGGTTAAGAATGTAACAACGTAAAATTTTATAAATTAAATTCCCTTTTTAAATTAATAAACATATTTTTAAGTTATGCTGTTATAGAAAATAGAAGAACTACTTTGGTTATTTTGGACAATTATAAAATATATCTCGTCAGATTTAAAAGATTGTTATGTATATTAACCATTTATAATATAGTCATTTTATAGTTACCGTTAATATTACTATGTAATAAGTATTATGATAAATTCCAATTTATTGAGATGGAATAAGAAGTGGCCTTGACTAGTAGGATTATACCCTATGAATCCCATTTATCAGAGCTTCCGAGGGAGATGGCATCACTAGGATTTAAACTTGATCAAACCCAAGAAAATTTCAATAACTCAATCCCAAGTGAAACCTTTATGATATAATTTCAAGCTTATCAATATCACGGCCTAATCGGTGTTCATTTAACAACCCTAAGAAAGAACCACCATCGCACACCTTGCCTTTAATGTATACATTGGTGTAATAAGGTGTTATATATCTAGACCCTAATAAAATTAATTTTTATATTTTTATTTTTAATAAAATAATGATTATATTTATCCCTTTTAAATATTACTTTATCGTTGATTATATAATGAGTTTGATAAAAATTAAATTTTGACACAAAGAAATCAATATTTTTTTTTGGGAAATATGTAGATTCAATTAATACACAATTCTTATAAATTCATATATTTTTGAAATAAATTATATTTTAACAAAATTATATTATTAGATAATAATTTTTTAAATATAAAAAATAATATAGTTACATGAAGTTGAATTTAATTTTTTAAGGGTTGGATTGTGGTTAAATCCTAAAAACTGGTATTTTATAGTAAATATGAATTTGTTTATAAGTGAAAAATATCATATTTAGAAAATTATTTTGATAAAAAATATATTATTTTTTAAATCAGAAAATCAAAATTATCTAATGGTTAATTTTCCATAATTTTCTAAGACAGCTGAATTTTTGGGTAAAAAATAAATAATGTATAAATATATTGTCTATATTATGACATCATAATATCATATAAGTGATGTAATAATTTCTATAAAATTACTCCATGACCAAATATATATTTATCCTTTCAAATAATGAGTTTTTTAAGTTATTATATTAATTTTATAATCCTTTAATAAATCCTCCAAAACATATATTATATTTTATGGTTTTAAAATCATTTCTTTATGAACATGACTCACTTTGACGTCGAAAATGGAGTTATTTTAATATTTATGGTCATTGAAATTATAAAATATGTTTTAAAAACTCTTCTAAGGTAGAAACCATGTAAAAAACTAGGGTATTTTATGTAGTTTTGATTAGTGTATCGTATAGAGTCCAAAATATATGTTTAGAAATTAATAAAGAATTCCTCTTTATTTTTCTATAAATAATCACCCATCCTCTCATTCATCTTCACTCAAAACCCAGTTATAATGAATTTTTTCTTTCTATCCCTCTATATCTCCCTCCAAAGTTGTTCCCAGGCTATTTAGAAGCTCCTCTCAAGATTTTAGATGTGCCTTCTCAAGGTAAGGCATTTATTTCTCTTCTTTTCCATTCAACCACCTTATTTGTATTTAGAATTTTGAATATTAATTTATTATAATTTAATTACTTTATAAATATTAATATAATATATAATTTTTGGTCTAATAATTATATATCATTTATCTCCTCTCATTATAACCTTTACCTAAGTCGTTACTATGTCGAAGTAAGGGGATTCTATTATCTCTGACTTTATTCAAGCACTTTATTTGAGTTATGCATTTTGATTTCAAAATTTTCATGTGGTAATTTATTTTTAAACATCCCATTTACTATACTTATGATGTCCAATTAAGGAGATACCAACTTTCACTCTCATTAAACCCTTCCATGAATCTTTATATACACCCATTATGCTTCCAAAATTAACCTGCTATTTTTTATGCCAAACATTTTTATTATGAATACCCATATCCATTTCCAATAAAGAATATTGAACTAGTTGTAAATATCCTTAATTTATTTGGTACTTCCATTTATGTAACCCAAACTTCTTAATTATGGTATTTAAAGTGATGAAAGACATTCTTATATTGTATGGTCTATGTGGCACACTTATGCATGTACATTATATGAATGTGATGGATATTACCAGAATTATATATCCATACAATGCATTGGGTATTGTTTTTATCTCAAGAGATACCATGTATGGTGAAAATTATGTTTCCCTAATAATAATATGTTAGGATGTCTCAGTGGTTAACCATGACTCATTTTTATGATCTCTTTTTTATGTTTTTTATGAATTCCTATGTTGCCTTTATGTTATCATATATATCATGATTTTATGTGAATTGTAAAGACCCATAAATCCTATGGAAATTTTTTTTCTTAAATACATAGGAATTTTACGAGTCCGCGGTTTCTGACGGCGCCTAATTCTGAGGCCCGGTGTGCCCAGAATCAATTTCTGAAGTTTTGTTCGGGTACGTTCACTAGATGTATGTGCGGGATTTTATATCTTTTGAACCGATGCTCAGAATTGAAATCCAAGGACATAGATGAACTCACAGCACTATTATTCACTTAAAGAGACTTTTACCATAGTTGTGTTTTATCAAGAGCAGGAGTTAATTTTGGGGGTTTTCTAAATAATTTAAATAAAAAAATGACTAACATATTTTTATCTAGGTGGTGGTTAATTTCTCCAAAGGGAAGTTAGAGGTGGGTCCCACCCCCACATAACCTCCCATGGGAGGATATTATGTGGTGGGGCCCACACAAGCTCAACCCCCTTAAACCCCACCTTTGAACCGCTTGAGCTCCCCATTAATAGGGGAAACTCTTGGACTTCCCCTTAATGGTGCCAACACAATTAATTAATGACGTAATTAATTAATTGAAGTGTTTGAATTCTTTTGAATTCATTATGCCAACATTAAAATAAGTGAACTTATTCTTTTATTTTGGGTTGGAAAAATCGTTGGAGAGCTTGGGAGAACTCTTAGAAGAACACCATCCTCTCGACGAAGAACTCTCCTCATCTTTGAAGAACGTGAAGCAACATCTTCTACCTTCTTAAACCGGAGCAAGGAAGGGAAGTACCGCCGCCCATGAAGTACATTGAGGGCGTCGTAGCGACTCATCTTCACCGAGCTCTACCTCCTCCAATGTTGACGGAATGACATCCGTCTTCCGAGACGTCCGTCTTCCATGACTCGTCATCATACAAGGACAATTACAATGTAGGGGGAATTTGGATTATTTCTATGTATGAATTATATCTTCATTCTTTGATGTTTACTTTGGTTCTTTGGTGGCCAATTGTTATCACCTAACATGGAGGGCGCGGGCTGAACAAACATGGCCCGATGCCCCTCCATTGAATCTTATTTGGTTGATGATGGAGGCATAGTTGAAAGGGCGCAGTGCCATCGCACCGCGGCGGACGAAAGAGGAACCGCGGCCGGGAGGACCACGGTGGATGAAGAAGCGTGGCGCCGTCACAGCACGCGGTGGATCTGAAGGCCGCGGCTAGGTCGGGCCATGGCGATGGTGGAGTGGCGCTGTTGAGTCATGCAGAGGGTGGAATGACTGCGGCGTCGGTGCGCCATGGTGGTGGTGTGGAGGCGGCCGGCCGATCCGGCCGCCGTGGAGCAGGACCGTGGGACGACCAGCCCGCTGGAGGACCGTGGTGCCCGCAGACGCCGCGTGGAAGAGGATGCAGCCCACGTCCGCAGGCTGCTCGGCTGGACGAACCGGCCAGAAATGTGCCGGTCGGGCCAACCCCCATCCAGGTTGGACCCACTGAGTCAGGTCGGGCCGACCCGCCAGCCCACTGGGCTTGACGGGTCGGGCCCGTCTTTTCTTAAATGCAAATAAATTCTAGACCGTGCGTCCGATCGACGCGCCGTCTGTGGTACTAGGACCCTCGCAACGAGAAGGTCCTCTTGGAATACTCTAAGTGAGTTTTGGAAAATTTTGGAAAACACGCAGGTTGGATCAAACGTAAAATCCAACCGGGCCCCTGGAACAGAAATGCCAATAACTCTCAGACCGGGTGTCTGATTGACGCTCCATCTGTCGCGTTGGGTTCCTTATGATGAGATAGAACTATGGGATACATCAACTCAGGTTTTTTTATAGTTTATGTATCAAAACTTGGCTCGAGGAGCGGAACCTCCTGGAATCGAGCATGTTGTGTGCGGGAACGCTAGGGCTGGTTGCGAGGAATACTGTACGGGAATCCTCTGTGGGTTCGACAGCGACGACTACTGTATCGGAATCCTCTGTGGGTTCGACAGCGATGACTACTCTACCGGGATTCTCCGTGGGTTCGATAGTGATGACTACTAAACCGGGATCCTCTGTGGGTCTGACAGTTCTGACTTCTATTCCTGTATCATGTGTGGGTCCGACAGAATAGTTGGTCCTGTATCCAGTGTGGGTCTGACAGCTTAGATGGTCCTGTATCCTATGTGGGTTTGACAGCTTAGATGAATCAGTGACTACATCTGATCATCTTTATCACTCTACGAAATATTTATACATGTGTGATCTGATTCTTGACTTTCAATCATTTATCTTTGAGGTGATTGACTTTACTTCCTATGTGGACTGGGTTGTGCTTGGGCTCGAGAGTTGGAGTCGGACTATGATTGGTAACTTAGGTATATGTATGGGAATATACCTAAGTAAGGTTGGTTGATACTTCGTGATTGTATCTTTCTTTATGGGTTATCCTTGTTGATATTGTGAGACCTTGAGGGTCTCAGGGGCCCTACTGAGTGTTGTTATACTCACCCCTGCACGGGCTATGCCCGCACTTCGTTGTGTTGGTTGCAGACGATGGATAGCACTGATCAAGGTAGAGAGTTGTAGAGCTAGACGGTACCCAGAGGTGGAACACTTGGCGAGACGTACACGGAGCGGATAGACGGACCTGGGGTGCTGAGGAGGCCATTTGTACCCACCCTTTAGGTGGGATTCCTGTAGGATGACTCAGTAGTTGTAGTTTTACCGTTATGTAGTTGTAATAGTCTTTCGGTTGTTTGTACTTTACTATTGGTCTTGTATTTCCGGCCTCTTTCCTTTCAGCACTTTCTTTTGTATACAGTTTTACTTAGTGTTTACTTTTAGTTGCATACTCTGTCTTTTTTTAATTATTAAAGGAAATGCCTTCCCTTTTATCGGGAATATGCCTTTGGTGCTAGTCGCCAGCCCCTGGCCTATGGAAGGCGGGCTTGGTGTAGTCAGGGCACGGGGCCCGAGGATAGGTCGTGACAAATTGGAATCAGAGTAGTTGGTTCTACCACAGAGCTTGGACTCTGATTCTTTTAATGGCAATAGTGTCAAGTGTTTTGGGTGTGGTTATCAGTTTAGGGAAACCGGTGTTGGTGTGGCGGCCGACATATCCATACACTAGGACTATGACTTTTGATCTCCGACTCAGTGCACGAAAACACTGATTGCGTGTATGTTTCCT
This sequence comes from Viscum album, assembly GCA_963277665.1. NCBI lineage: Eukaryota > Viridiplantae > Streptophyta > Magnoliopsida > Santalales > Viscaceae > Viscum > Viscum album. The sequence goes on from OY728128.1 coordinate 621,110,352, forward strand.
TTAAAAAAGTTTTCTTCAGGATTACTTTGTGTCAGCTCACCAGGTATACTGTTTTAACTGTAGTGAACCTGTTTCTTTTCAAGATGGCCCCACGAAGGCATCCAGATAGGGTTCCGAGTCACGTATGAGATGGTAGCCCATCGTGCGTCGAGTCCTCGGTGCAGGGCCCCATCACAGCGGAGGTACTTGCGGTACCACTACCTGTTGGGCCACCGATACCACCAGCTCCAGTAGTAGAGAGTGCATACCGCCAGAGTGCGTTGCACATGTTCCAGCACCAGAGGCCACCCAGGTTCCAGGGAGAGATGGTCCCACAGGTAGCTGAGGATTGGCTGGAGGCTGTCGTGAGAGTTTTCATATTGGTAGGGACACTAGCCGACCTCATGGTGATTCTTACCGTGAGTCTACTACATGCAGCAGCAGGAAGATGGTGGAGCCTGATGCTCCAAGGGCATGATGAGGCATCTTTACTCTAGACAGACTTCGAGAGTCTCTTCCGCTCAGAGTTTGTTCATGCCACCCTTTGTGCGGTGCAGATTCAGGAGTTACTTCATCTGTAGTAGGGCAGGATGACAGTAGCTCAGTACTCAGCGAGGTTAACCGACCTCTCACGCTACTCCACGAATATAGTGCAGGACCCATTCTTTAAGGCCTAGACCTTCGAGCAGGGACTCAGGTAGGAGATCAGGGCTTTGGTGATCCCCCTCAACATCCCGACACAAGCGGAGGTGCTGGAGCGAGCCCTTCTAGTGGAGATTTTTTTTCCTGACCAGTCACCATCAGCGAGACCCACCACAGGGCGACACGTGATGGAGTCTTCTACAACCGGTAGTAGATAGATGACACAAAGGTCCAAGCGGACCAGGCCATCAGGTGGGAGACCCCAGGATACAGGTTCGGTTGTGCGGGGAACATGAGACAGAGCCAGCTATACGAGGAGCAGGTAGTGCTATGCATACAGCGGGCAGGGCCACATGGCTCGTGATTGCCTAACCTTCCTTGCAGATGAGCAGCAGTCAGTAAGGAGACCTCCCAGGTAGAGGCAGAGGTTTGACTATGGTGGTCCGCCGGGAGTAGGTGGACGTGGCAGAGGAGCTGGCCAAGCAGTAGGTGGTGGACGGCGTTTTGAGGCTCTACCACCACCACCACCAGGAGGTCATCCCCGACCACAGGGAGCTAGTGGACAGAGGTGGGCTCATCTCCAGGTAGTCGAGGCCTATGACCACGATGCACCTGAGATGATTGGAGTTAGTATCTATGTCTACTCCACCCTTTCTACGGTACTTATAAACACAGGTGTGAGTCATTCTTTTGTTTCCACTTCCCTCGTTCGGAGCTGGGAGATTCCGACGGAGCTGTTGGCTTAATCCTTACAGCTAGAGACTCCCGCGAGAACAGACTCGATGATTACGCACTGGTGCCGACAGTGTGAGCATACTCTAGGAGGTGATAGATTTGGCTAGGATCTTCTTATAACGGCATTGAGGCCTTACGACGTCATCTTGGGTATGGACTGGTTATCCATAGTTCATGCTCATATTGACTGTATTAGGCGTAAAGTGCGGTGTATCTGCACGGATGGGACCAGGTTCACCTTCATCGGTGAGAAGGGAGACTTTGCAGTGTAGGATGGACTTACACAGAGGAGGTGGCAGTCGATCACACATCAGTTGGCTAGTCTCATCCTCAGAGCGGTTGATGTGCGGAGTCCGAGTTTTCCTGTTGTGGTGGATCAGTATGCGGATGTTTTCCCTAATGAAGTTCCGGGACTACCTCCTCGCAGATAGGTAGACTTCTACATTGACATATACCCCGATACAGCACCGATATCTACTCCAGCATATCGGATGGCTCCAGCCTAGCTTTGTGAGCTGCGGGTACAGCTGGAGGACTTGCAGGGGAAAGGATTTATCTGACCTAGTGGTTCACTATGGGAATCTCTGATTTTGTTCTCCAAGAAGGCAGATGGGAGCTTACAACTGTGTGTTGACTACCATCACCTGAATTAGGTGACCGTGAAGAACAAGTACCCACTCCCGAGGATTGAAGACCTCTTTGATCAGCTCAAGGGAGCACGATGGTTCTCGAAGATAGACCTCAGGTCATGCTATCACCAGCTCAGAGTTCAAGATGAGGATGTGCCAAAGACGGCCTTCAGTTGTCGTTATGGCCAATATGAGTTCTTGTTTATGCCCTTCGGCGTAACCAACGCTCCAGTAGTGTTCATGAGTCTCGTGAATAGGATCTTCTAGCCTTACCTTGATTGCATGGTCGTAGTCATCATCGACGACATACTAATCTACTCGACTACTGAGGAGGAGCATTCTTACCATTTGAGGGTAGTACTAGACACACTCCAAGAGCACAAGCTTTTTGGTAATCTCTTGAAGTGACAATTTTGGATTCGAGAGGTTCACTTTCTGGTACACATCATCTCAGAGGCTGGAGTTGTAGTAGATCAAGAGAAGATCGAGGTAGTACTTTTTTGGGAGCCACCCAAGAGTGTGATGGAGGTGTGGAGTTTCCTGGGACTGGCTGGGTACTAACGGAGATTTTTGCTAGACTTATCTAGAGTTTCAGCACCGATTTTAGCATTGACGAAGAAGGGGAAACTCTTTGTGTGGTCAGATAGATGCCTGTAGAGCTTTCAGGAGCTGAGGCAGAGTTTGACTACTGCGCCCATATTGAGGCTACCAGAGGAGAGCATTGGTTATGTAGTTTAATGTGACACATTAGGGGCTGGACTCGGGTGTGTCCAGATACAGGAGAGAGCAGTGATCACATATGGTTCATGGAAGTTGAGACAGAACGAGCATAACTACGCTACCTATGACCTGGAGTTAGCAGCAGTGGTCTTCGCCTTGAATATGTGGTGATACTATCTTATGGTTGAACATTTTATAGTATACTCTGACCACCAGAGTCTCGGGTACATCTTCTCTCAAAAGGACCTGATCTTGAGACAACGGTGATGGTTCGAGTTCCTCCAGGACTATGACTTCGAGATAGTCTATACCCCTGGGAAGGGGAATGTTGTAGAAGATGCTCTCAGCAGGATATCAAGCATTCAGCTTCTAGGAGAGGCGACAGAGTAGCTAGCCACGTTGCAGATAACCTTTGTGGATAGAGAAGGTGCAACCTTTCTGTAGTCACTCACAGTCACTCCTCGACTTCTTCAGTGAGTCATAGAGGCATAGCGTGGTGACATTGACTATGAGACTCGACGTGCTCAGATATCCACAGGTCAGGAACCTGATGGATTTTCTGAAGGTGAGGAGCACATCATCCTCTTCAGAGGACATACCATGGTACCAGTTGCACTACAGCATGAGGTGTTAAATGAGTTCCACACTTCCCCTCTAGTGGTACATCCAGGAGTGGTGAATATGTATCAAGACCTTATACGATAGCACTGGTGGCCAGGTGTGAAGAAGGAAGTTGCAGAGTTTGACTCATGATGCCTCACTTGTCAGCAAGTGAAGGTGGAGCACTAGGTTACAGCAGTCTTGGTTTATCCCTTAGAGGTCCCAGAGTGGAAGTGGGACAAGATATCCATGGATTTCGTGACGAGGATTACACGTACATCCAAGGTTCAAGACTCTATCTGGGTGATCATATACAGACTCACCAAGTCAGCCCACTTCCTACCGATCAAAGAGCAGGGATCAGTAGAGAGCTTGGGACGCCTCTATGTATAAGAGATCATATGGCTTCATGGTGTGCCATCGAAGATCATCTCCGATCGAGATTCATGTTTCACTTTCCGGCTATGGAAGGGGTTGTAGGAGGATTTCGGGAAACAGCTTAGCTTGAGCACCGCCTTCCATCCTCAGATGGATGGTCAGATGGAGAGGACCATTCAGACTCTCTAGGAGATTCTCCATTCAAGCGTCCTCGACTTTGGTCACAGCTAGGAGGATCACTTACCCTTGGTTGAGTTTGCGTATAACAACAGCTACCACTCCACCATCGGGATAGCACCTTACGAGGAACTGTACAGCCAACCTTGCAGATCACCTATGTGTTGGACTGACCCAGGGGAGTCAGCACTTGTAGGACTGGAGATGGTGCAGGCTACGATGGAAAAGGTGTAGATCATCTAGGAGCGGATGAAGACCACATAGAGCAAACAGAAGTCCTATGCTGATAGGAGATGGAGACCATTGGAGTTCAAGGATGGTGACCACATCTTCTTACGGGTCTCACCTCGATGTGGTCTGTGAAGATTTGGCTGAGGCGGCAAGTTCTCTCCACGATTCATTGGACCATTCCAGGTCCTCAGCAAAATAGCCGAGGTGGCTTACTGCCTGGCTCTTCCACCTCAGTGTCACCGGGTGCACGACGTCCTCCACGTGTCTTAGGTAAAGATATACGTGCACGACCCGTCCCACATCATCGACCATGGGGATCTGGACATTGATAATGGGGTGACATTCACATAGGTTCTAGTGGAGATTGAGGATCGACAGGAGCGGGTCCTGTGTGGACAGTTTATTCCTATGGTGCGCGTTCGCTGGCAGCACGGGAACCTCCAGGAGAGCACATGGGAGTGGGAGGCTCAGATGTGTGCTCAGTACCCCCATTTGTTTCCCAAGTGTGTATTGTATCTTACGGAGATGTAAAGCCCTGATGTGGGGAGAATTTAAAGACCCGGAAATCCTGTGGAATTTGTTTTTCTTAAATACATGGAAATTTTACGAGTCCGTGGTTTCTGACGGCGCCTGATTCTGAGGCCCGGTGTTCCAAAAATCAATTTATAAAGTTTTGTTCAGGTACGTTCAGTAAACGTACGTGAGGGATTTTATATCTTTTGACCCGGTACTCAGAATTGAAATCCAAGGACACCGATGAACTCGCAGCGCCGGTATTCACTTAAGGATACCTTTACCACAGTTGTGTTTTGTCGAGAGCGGGAGTTAATTTTGGGTGTTTTCTAAATAATTTAAATAAAAATATGACTAACATATTTTTATGTAGGTGGTGGTTAAATTCTCCAAAGGGAATTTGAAGGTGAGGCCCACCCCCACATAACCTCTCATGGGAGGATATTATGTGGTGGGGCCCACATGAGCTCAACCCCCTTAAACCCCCATTTTGAACCCCTTGAGCTCCCCATTAATTGGGGAAACTCTTGGACTTCCCCTTATTGGTGCAAACACAATTAATTAATGACCTAATTAATTCATTGGAGTGTTTTAATTATTTTGAATTCATTATGCCAACATTAAAAAAAGTGAACTTATTCTTTTATTTTGGGTTAGCATAATCATTGGAGAGATTGGGAGAACTTTTGGAATAACATCATCCTCTTAATGAAGAACGCTCCTCATCTCCGAAAAACGTGAAGAAACATCTTCTACCTTCTTCAACCAAAGAAAGGAAGGGAAGCACCGCCGCCCACGAAGTACATCGATGGCATCGTCGTGACTCGTCTTCACCGAGCTCTACATCCTCCGACTTTGACGGAATGACGTTAGTCTTCCGCGACATCCATCTTCCATGACTCGTCATCGTACAGCGACAAATATGAGGTTGGGGAATTTGGATTATTTCTACATATGAATTATATCCCCATTCTTCAACGTTTACTTTGATTCATCGGTGGCCAATTGATATCACCTAACGTGGAGGGTGTAGGCCGAACAAACACGGACTGACGCCCCTCCGTAGAATCTTATTTGGTTGTCGATGGAGGCGGAGTCGAAAGGGCATGGTGTCGTCGCACCGTGTCAGAGAAGAACCGCGGCGGACGAAAGAGGAACCGCGGCCAGGAGGACTGCGGCAGATAAAGAAGCATGGCGTTGTCGCGCCGCGCGGTGGAGTTCAAGGCTGCGGCCAGGTCGAGCTATGGTGGTGGTGGCATGGCACCGTCGCGCCATGTGGAGGGAGGCAGGACCGCGACATTGTCACGCCATGGTGGTGGTGTGGAGGTGGCCGGCTGAGCCAGCCACCGTGGAGCCGGACCGAGGGACGACCGGCCGGCCAATCGGCCGGCCCGCTGGAGGACCACGGCGCCCGCAGGTGCCACATGGAGGAGGAATCCACCCACGTCTGCAAGCCACTCAACTGGATGAACTGGTTGGCCACGTGCCGGCTGGGCTAGAGAACCACGGCGCCTGCAAGCGTCATGTGGGGAGAACCGCAGCCCGCAGCGCAGGCCACGTGCACCAAGTGGAACCGGCCGGTCGGGAAGAGGAGGATGCGACACCGCTTGGTGCTGCCAGGAGAACCAGACCATCCCGCAGCGCTGTTCGGGTCCGCAGGTTGGCTACACTCCACCGGGTCGGGCCGACCCCCCAACCTACTGGGCTTGACGGGTCAGGCCCATCTTCTCTTAAATGTGAATAACTTCTAGACCGCGCGTCCGATCGATGCACCGTCTATGGAATTGGTACCCTTACAAAGAGGTAGTCCTTTTTGGATACTCTATGTTAGTTTTGGAAAAATTTGGAAAACGGTCAGGTTGGATCGAATGTAAAATCCAACTTGGCCCCTAGAATGGAAATTCCAATAACTCTCAGACTAGGCATCCAATTGACGCATTTTCTATCGCGTTGGGTTCCTTATGATGAGACAAAACTACGGGATACATCAACTCAGGACTTTGTGATAGTTGATGTATCGACACTTGGCTCGAGGAGCGGACCCTCCCAGAATCAAGCGTGCTGTGTGTGGGAACCCTATGGCTGGTTGCGACGACTACTATACCGGAATCCTCTATGGGTTCGACAGCGACGACTACTGTACCAGAATCCTCCGTGGGTTCGACGATGATGACTAATGTACCGGAATCCTTCGTGGGTTTGATAGTGATGACTACTAAACCGGGATCCTCCATGGGTCCGAAAGTTCTGACTTATGTTCCTGTATCCTGTGTGGGTCTGACAGAATAGCTGGTCATGTATCATGTGTGGGTCCGACAGCTTAGTTGGTCCTGTATCCTGTGTGGGTCTGATAGCTTAGATGAATCATTGACTACATCTGATCATTTTTATCAATCTACAAAAGATGTATACATGTATGAGCTGAGTCTTGACTTTCAATCATTTATCTTCGAGGTCATTGACTTTACTTCTTGTGTGGACTGGGTTGTGCTTGGGCTCAAGAGTTGGAGTCGGACTATGATTGGTAACTTAGGTATATGTATGGGCATATACCTAAGTAAGGTTGGTTGATTCTTCATGACTGTATCTTTCTTTGTGGGTTATCCTTGTTGGATATTGTGAGACCTTGAGGGTATCAGGGTCCCTACTGAGTATCATTATACTCCCCCCTGCACGGGCTATGCCCGCACTTCGTTGTGTTGGTTGCAGACGACGGACAGCACTGATCGAGGTAAGGAGTTATAGAGATGGACGGTACCCAGAGGTAGACCACTTGGTGAGACGTACATGGAGCGGACGGATGGACCTGGGGTGCTGAGGAGTCCATCTATACCCACCCTTCAGGTGGGATTCTAGGAGGACGACTCATTAGTTGTTGTTTTACCTTTCTGTAGTTGTACTAGTTTTTTAGTTGTTTGTACATTACTGTTGGGCTTGTATTTCCAGCCCCTTTCCTTTCAACACTTTCTTTTTTATACAGTTTTACTTAGTGTTTACTTTCAGTTTCATACTATGTTGTTTTTTTTACTTATTAAAGGCAATGCCTTTCTTTTTTATTGGGATTATGCCTTTTGTGCTAGTCACCAGCCCCTGGCCTATGGAAGGCAGGCTTGGGGTAGTCACAGCACAGGCCCTGAGGATGGGTCGTGACATCAATTTTTATGATTTTTACCCATTTTATTTCACTGTTATGTTCCTTTTTACTAACATGTATTATATTCATCATGTTATGCATTTATTAATCCCTTGTTGAGCTTGATAGCTCACCCTTTTCTTATGTACATCCCCAGGTTTCCCTATGTGGTTTTAGAAGAGCTATAGAATTTTAATATAATGTTAAGGAGTTATAAATAATATCATTGTATTCCTATTTAAATTATTTGTGTTATATATCAAATTACCCCAATACCCTAGGCATTTTGAAATTTTGGGATCATATTATGTGTTTCTTTATATGATAAATATTGAATTAAGGTGCATTAATGATATGGGTTGTCATGTATTTTTTTGTGAAGTAAAATCGTGGAGTTATATGTGGTTATTAGGTTTGATTATCCTAGTTTAATTTAATATAAACTAGATAGAAGGAAGGCATCTGACAGACTCTCTTTCCATTAATAATGTTAATAATTTTCATTGTGCAGGATGAAGTGGTCTGACAGACAACTTTATCCAGTGAATGTTGTCTTGACAATTCCATTCAATGGAAAGAATAGAAAGATGTTAACTCCTAATGGGAACATTTATTCCAAAAAAGTGGTATTAAAGGGTGTTTACTCATTTGGTATAGTTATTTTTACTTCAATCACAATATTCATGTGTTTTATCCCCTTGTCTTGTATATTATTAGATATTCATATAGTTTACTATTATTGGTATAATGACTAGAAGGGAATAAAAAGTTTGTATAAATAACCTCACTGGAATAGAAATTACATTTTGGTGAATAAAGTTAGAAGATATTCTAATATAGAATGATCTTGGTTCTCCTTTTTTCGAAGTATCCTCAAACAAAGGATGAATCAGAATGGGGTCAGTTTGATAGGAAGGTTCTAGTATTAATTGGGATATATCTTGCTCAAAATGTTGAATTAAAAATTAGAGATCAGAAAAATATTATAAAGGTTATGAAATCATTTGATAAAATATATGAGAATCCAATAGATATTAAAAAAATTCTTATGTTGTGAAGATTCTTCAACATGAGGTTATCAGATATAAGTTATGATGTTGATCATGTGAATCACATCAATGTGATCTGAGATATGATTTAATATGTAAAGATAATATTTGAATATTATGTTTTGTGTTTTTATCTTATTTCTTCGCTTCCAGAGAATATGGATGCCATGCTGATAGTGGCGGTCAATTATTGTGGGAAGGTAGACATTGTTTTTGAAGATATTTAAAACATGGTATTTAATAAAGTGTTTAGGTAGAAGAAATTTAAAACTCTATATAGAAGTGTTCCCAATACTACTGGATGGGGATAGACATTTCATCATAGAGATCATCAGAATAAGAGATCTCCATAGGATAAATCCCAAATTAGAATTCAATGTAAGTTGATGGGTTCAAATCATACATGCTGGATTTGTGGAAATAAGGGACATATCAAGAAATATTGCAAGAATTAGGCAGAGGCATCAACTTCAGGATAGAAAAACTTGATCAGTACAATGGATAGAGGTTCTAACTTGATATTGAGCATGATCATTCCAAAGGAGTTATGGGTTATTGAATTAGGGTTATCTTTCTATTCAACTACTGAGTGAGGGTGCATGGTTCATTATGTACTAGGAATATTGGGAAGATTATATCTATTGAATGATGAAGCTCTATATATAGTTAGAAAAGATGTTGTGAACATTTGAATGAAAAGTGGAAGTATCTTGAAACCAAAATACATTAGATAAATTCTAGGTCTCTGGAAGAACCTCATATCAGTGGGACAACATGATGATGTATTTTTTAGAATGAATTTTTTTAATAGTTTTTGGGATATATCTAAAGTTTCCATACATATTTATTGGTGAGTAAAAATTTTACCTTAAATCTTGTTGGATTAAGTCATGAATTTACATCAATCGGATCTACTTCGTCCTACGGTCCCAAAAAGTTTCACTACAAGTTTGGTCACCTCAATATGAAATATAATAAAGTTAAAGTGGTGAATGGGATACTAAAAATCAATCACGCATACCTTAAAAGAAGTGATAGTTGTATGTTATAAAAAAAATATTTCCCTTCAACTTGTATTGTTAAAATACATGTATTTTAATGTTAAATCATTTTCATTTTGCTGTTTGGGGACCATCCCATGTTCGCTCATATGTAGGATCACTGTATTTTTTGACCTTATTTGATAATTTGACTCACAATTCCTGTATTTACTTTATAAATAATATATATAATGTGTTTCCGGAATTTATTCATTGATTATCTATGGAAAATAAAGATTTTAATAGTAAGTTAATATGACTCTGAACTGATAATCTTGGGGAATATATCATACACAACATTCATAACATTAATAAGAAGAAGGGAATTAGCATGAGAAGAATATTACAAGGACTCCAAAACGAAGTGGAATAGATAAAAGAATGAATTGTAAAATGATATAGAAATCTTGGAGTATGAGGATTCATTTGGGAATGCGTGAGGGAATTTGTGAAGAAGTCTTGAATGCAAAATCTTACTTAGTAAATAGATGTATCACTTTAGTTGTGGTATAAGAACTTCCCAAGGAATTTTGGATTTAAAAGAAACCATAAGTAAAGCATCTCAATATATTTTTAAGTTTCAAATAAAATTATATTTATTATAAAGATATAAATAAGTTGAAGGTGAAATCCAATGTTTTTTTCCATCTAATATGGTGATGAGAACTTTGGTCATCGCATGTAGGATGATGAACTGAAACAAGTAATATGGATCCAAGATATGGTTTTTATTAATAAATTATATGGAAATATTAGAATATGGATGATAAGGAAGTTGATAATAATTTAGATATTTAATTTGATTGTGATCTAATAAACGTTACCAAAAAAACCTTAAGTCCAAAAAAGTTCATACGAAACAAAAGAGGTTGGAACTCCATTAGTTAGATTACCAGATAGATATTTATTGGACAGAACATTGGTAGATGATAAGAGTTCAAATAGAAAAGTACTATATATAGAAAAATAAATAAGTCCTTTACTGGATAGAAGCCTATAGGATAGTGAGGTTTGAATAGATTAACCTAAGGTTGTGTTGAGAATATCCACATGTATCAGGAAACCTGTATAGTTGTTAGAGGTTGATATAAACTTAATTCATCTAACATGAATAGGGGAACTAGGTAGTCTAGATTAATTTACTACTCACAAAGGCACTAAACAGTGGGATTCATCCATAGAAGAGGAAATTTTTTAATTAAATATCAAAAATACTTCGGAGTTTTGGAAAAGCTGCCAAATAGAAAGATTAATCTGGAAAATAAATGGGTTTTTTTGAAAGATGAAACTAATAGACTTATGAGATATAAATAGATTTTGGTAGAGAATGGTTTTCAATAATATAAAGGTATTGAGTTTTATAAAATTTTCTCACAAGTGGTGAAACACACAACTATTCTAATAGTTCATAGTATTTTTTAATCTGATGATCTATAATTGGTGAAGATAGATGTAAAGATAACATTTCTTCATGGATATTTTGAGTAAAAAATTTACATGGTTTATCCCTATGTTTATTAAGTTCATCGAAATAATTATTTAGTTTTTAAATTGAAATGAGGTCATGATATATTTAAGTAAGCTCTAAGTTAGTGTAATAAGAAGTTTGATTCTTTCAAGTTTGAATAAATATTTAGTCGAGGTGAGTCTGGTCACTATTGTTACAAAAATCAATGGGTAGATGGAATATATCTTATATTGTTATTGTATTTTGATGATTTTTATATTATTGGTCCAATGTACCAATGAATTGAGGAACTAAATAGGAATCATTCAAGAAGAATTGAGATAAATAATCAGTAAAGTAAAAAAAAATTGGGAATGACAATAGAGAGGGATAGAAAACCCGGCTCATTGGTTTTATAAGAAAAGGAATACATTACGATAGGAATCAAAGATTCATAATGACTATTTGTAAACCCTTATCAACCCCCCCCCCCCACCATATAGTTCAAAAATAGTAAAACTAAAGAACCATTGATGTATGGAGAATATAATGACATGAAGAAGGTTCTTTATGCTTTATCTATAAGAAGTTTAATATATGAAATGGTTTGTAATCAACCAGATATTTTTTTGGTAGTGGGATTTTCTAGACATTAAATGTTAAATCATCAAAGGATACATTGAGAAATTTTCAAATGGATATTATGATACATAAAATGGTTGTAGGATGTAACTTTATGTTTCGATGATGATTATCCATTGAAAGGTTTTATAGATTAAAATTTTACTACAGATATTGACTCATGGAAAGGTATTACAGGGTTTGTATTTAAATTTAGTGGAGCAGTGGTAATTTGGATTCCTTGATTGTAACCAATGGTAAATTTATCTACAATAGTGTCAAATTATATAGATACTACTAAATTAGGTAATGAACTTATATGGTTTACACACTTATTTAAGGAACTTGGAAAGGAATAAGATAGAGGAATGTTTTTTTGGATAGTCATTGTTTTATTCATGATGCTCAAAACCTAGTGTTTCATATAGGAATGAAACACATTGATCTAAAATATCATTTCATATAAATTCTAATGGATGATAAAGTGTTGGATCTTATTATGATCATTGGTAAGAAGAATCTAATGTATAGGTTTAAAAATGTGGTATTTTAATAAGGTTTAAGGAAATATTTTACATCAGTGGTACTTGGATAATAGAATGGGGGAAACTAAATACATAGGAAAAAGGAATAGTTTAAGTAAATGAAATAATAATAGGGATGAAATCCTGAATTAATTTCCAAGTGTTAGATTTTTGGGTTTGTGGAAGTTTTCTTATTGTTTTAATAGACATAGTATTTTTGATGGAGTTGACCAGACATAAAACATTGATCATACAAGATGATTGTTTTCCTACTATGGTGTTTCAAATCATTTGGGTTGATATTTTTTCACCTAATAGAATTTCTACTATGAAGTGTTTAGTGGATAAAACTCCATCAGACAAAGGGTTTCTATAGTGTGACATTGATGATAGGATGTAGATCATTAGATAAAGCTCTAATAGTTTTTCATGGGTTATCCTTATGCACGGTAAGGGAACATAATGGTACCTTTATTAAGTAGTGTAGATATCCTTATGTAGGTACTAATTATTTCATGTTGATAATCTATTAGTGGTTTTAATGTTTATTTTTAAAGTGTATTTATTTTTATGCTTTTCAATGGGGGGTGACCATGAAATTCAGAGATCGATGAAACTTTTTTGTCCAGATAAAGACTTCTATAAAGGGGTGTGGTTTCCCATCTGTAAAGTAATAATGAAAACTATATCAATGGTGTACATTTTTTAATGATTTTTATAAAACTCATATTTTTAGAGGAAGTGAGTGGCTATTTTTTAATCTCTTTTATCTCTATAAATAAATGTTGTTTGCATTGTTATCTAATAAATGAAGGACTTTTATGGATCATGTTAAATCTTAACTATATTTTTTCCTTTGGTTATTTTATGTGTGTAGAACAATCATGGTGAATTGTGTGGTGATTATTTTGGATCATCTTATTTATAGTGCTTATATACTAAAGAGAAGGAATTTTTCAGACAAACTCTTTGTCGGATAATACTGTGATGCATTTCAACTGTGTAGGATGAAGTAATCAGACATATGACTCTTCCTAGTGAATTTTATCTTTCAAACTTCATTTGTTGGAAGAACGGATGGGGGTTACTTCTCAATGGGTTCTTTAAATCCTAATGGAGATTTTTAGGGTTCAAATGACATTAGTGAGGCCAAATAGGGTAAATATTGATCTAGGTAAAAAATTTAAATCATAGATTCAATTTCAAATAAGACTATACAGTTTGGTTACATGGTTATGGAAATCATTACCGATTATTCATATTATTCTAGAGTTTGAGTGAACTCCTTACATAGTTTGTATTCTTGGTCAGTCAAATCATGATCCAATCATGATTCACTAGACTTAAGATCCCCCCTATATAGTTTGAATTCATAGTTAGAACTAACTATTCACTAACAATGCATCCTATACTATCTAAAAATTTTCCTTGTTTTTTGAATCAAAATTCCAAAATTTTCATAAAATAAATAATTCAAATAAATATAATCATACTAGTGACATAAATATATCACATATAATGTTAAATAAGTATTTCCTTATACACCATGGGGATTAATTATATATGTATATAACACAACATAAATGTTTCTTGACTCATTACCAAATTTAGGATACTCTTTGTAAATTCTCTTCAACTGAGGACAATCTATTGGGAATTAATGTTTACCATACCAAATTCATTTATATATGCTCCATTTCATCTATCTTTAAGTCTCAAAACATATATATATTCATTGAAATATAAGAGTGATTGGAAAGTACCACATAAATTATTATGGATATAATTTATTTTTCTTGTATCGGGATGCATCAAACAAGGGGAATTTCTATAGATATTTTCACACTGTTAGAAAAAATATAGTCTTTATGGAAATAATTTACTTTTTATATAGCCTATACTCATTTAACATGACAATATTTTAGCATCATATGTTCAACAAGGAAGTTTAATGTTAATTTTAAGGATATCCTTCTACTATGAAAGAAAATCTATGAAATAGGAATCACCCCATCCACTCCCTATATACTATTTCATACAACCATCATATAATGGCCTTACATCATATTTCATCAATCTCTCAAACATTTTAGGATAATTTCTATGTTTATATTCAACCATAATTTTCATTTTCTCAATAAAATATTTGTAATCATATACACTTGTAGAAATATCATACAATTCATAAAATTTATTTCAGTTCAGATTAATAGATATATTTACTTATTCTTCATGTTTTATCCAATATTGATATATATATATATATATAATCAATTATATAACATATCAAGTGTTTTTTCCAATTTAACTCGACCAACTCATATTGAACAACAACAAAATAGACATGATCACATAATATAAGAAGGGTTTTCCATGGACTATTATAGATTTGATGAACTCTTTGACACCATCATCATACAATCTGGTTATACATTTAACATCCATCCATTTTCAATTATTATTTATCATATTTAAATCAATAAAATATAAAACTTATATATATATAACATATATTTATATATATAATTATACATAACACACAAACACATGAATGTGTGTATGAATACACATATGTGTGTGTATAAATATATATATATATACACCATATATACCATATATAAAACATATTTTATAGATGAAATAATAGTACACACACCTTTTACAAAAAATGTAATTTAGATAATATATGCACAGACAACATATACATATCTATATATATACATAGCAACATTTATATACATATAAATAGTGTAAGACATATAAATATATATTTATTGGTATATATAATTAAAATTTATATTAATTATAATAGAAAATAATAAATTAAAATTAAAAAAATCAATGAAATTAAAAATTATATATTAAAATTAAAATTGGGATTTAATATGAAACAAGAAATAATACATATTGTTATACAAAAATTACATGCACCACACTTATAAAAATAAATAAATAATAACATATGCTCATGAATTTTTATATACTATAAACAATATATATTTGTATGTACTTACACATATAAAAATATATATTTTCAAAAGAATATATATATATATATAAGAGTATGTATTTATATATATGTATATATATAAATACACACACACATAATATATTTAATAAATATAATCAGTACACAAATGTGTGTGTGTGTACACTACAAACATTATATATATATATATATAAGAACATATATATATATAAGAACACATATATGCATATATATACATACACACACACATAACATTATATAATCCATATATTTATATTCACATGTGCACAAACACAATTTTATGCATATCTATATATATATAAACTCATATATATCATAATTATATGTATAACTCATATATATATTGTAACGACCCAAAGATTCATTAATGGAAATCCCTCTTGATCTAATTAAATGTCTCTTTATGTTTATATAAAATGTCAACTTCTTTGGTTTTATATTAAGAATTTTGACCGTTGCTAATATAGTTGTTGAACAGTGGTCACAAGATTAGTATAAATATAAGGCTTTAACAAATCCAAATTTACTCAGACAAAGGAAGCGATGGACTCATCCAGTAGAATTGCCCCATACGAAGCCCATTTGTCAGAGCTCGGAAAAGAGGTGGAATCCTTGGGCTTCTATCTTGACCAAGCCCAAGATGAGCTTCATCATGTGAAGCTCAAACAGGACCATCTACGGGAGAAGTGGAAGTTGATAGAAATTACCACTCGAGCGATGTTATCCGAGCCACCCCAAGAGTCTGTCACCATCTCACACCTTACCCTTAGGTATTATGCGGCTGTTTTAAGGGGTTAAGTAACAAATAAATAGTACTATGTTCATGTATATTATTTTTGTATATAATAATGAATATAATTTCTAGTCATTATTGATACATTGTAAATAGTTTTTAAAGTACCAATGGTGTTTTTAGTTATTATTTAATTAAGAAATATACTTTTTTAAATTAAGGGATTTTGAATTAAATAATATTTTAATAAAATATTATTATTAATATTAAATTATTTTTTATTAAATATAAATGATCTTATAATTTTATGAATGCGATTATAATTTTTATTAAGGTTTGAAAGCCATTTCTGTCAAAACCCGTGAATTTTCGATAAATATAGGTTTTTATTTTAAAAGAGAAAATTAACATATTTAGAAGATTATTTAGATAAAATAAATGTTATTTCTAGAGTCAGGACGTCGAAATTCTCCAATGGTGAATTTTTCATAATTTTCTGAGACAGTCAAATTTTTTGGTAAAAATTAAATACCGTTTAAATATATAATGTGTTTTCTGACATCATAATGACCCAATAGTGATGTAATAAAATACTATACTCTTTTTTTCCAGACAATATATGTTTTAACATTAAAATTATGTGATTTTGGGTTTTTTGACTTACTTTTCAAAGCATTAATGGACCCCTCAAGACTTATTAAACACTTTGCCTTTTTAAATTGTTTTCCATGGGAGTGTGACTCACCTCCACATAAGCAACCCTATTATTTTAAGAATTTCGGACTTTGGACTTATAAAATTTTGTTTTCCTCTTCCCTTTTCCAAAAACCATGGGCAAAAGCCATGGGATGGTTTGTGGTTTGGATTAATTTAATATAAGGGGTCCCAAACCTAAATAATAAAGAATTCTCTCACCTTTCCTATATAAACTCACCCAACCTCCCACTTCCTCCTCACTCAAAGCCTTTTGAGTTAGTCCAACCTCTTCCCTACTCTCTATATAATCCTCCCAAGGTTCCCCAAGATCACAAGAAGCCTCTCACAAGCCTCTCTCTAGCCTTTGGAAGCACACTTCCAAATAAGGGTTTTTTCTTCCTTTCTCATTTTTGTCCAATTTTCTTTAAGTTGTTTTTCCTTTTAATTTCAATTATGAATGTTGGGGTACGGTTTCTCACCTCCCTCATACTTCCCTTTTTATGTTTTAATTATGGGATACCCCTTTCTCTTTCATTAAATTCCTCCCATGTACACCTGTTACTATGCCGAAATTCCGAAAGGAACTTCTCTCTCCTCATTTACATTCAAGCAATACTTTTGTATCATGAATCTAAATTCCATTACAATTGTTGGGAAATGTATCTATATGAACTAATTACTCTCCATTACATTTAAATATGATGATTAACTCATTTCTCTCTCATCAACAATTTTTATGAATTCTTATGTCATTCTGTTATGCTGCCGAAATCGTACCGATTTTCTAAGCCAATGCCATTGTGTAGTGAATACCATGCCCATTTCTCCATCAAGGGTATTCACCTTTATGCACATTTACTTATTGATTATAAAGTTTCATGTAATAATTTCACATTCCTTTATCATGGAATAAATTATTATGTTTTATGAATCCATGTTTTATGATCCATGTGGCACACTTATGCATGAAATGAAATGTTTAAGAAGGGTGCACCCTTATAGTGCTCCAATGCATTGGGTAAAGTATAGTATCATGATACGTCATGTGAAATGAGTGTTGACTCATCCTCATTCAAGTGAAATGAGGGTTTTTGTAGAGACCCGAATCTTGACGTACATGGACATTACATTACTTTTGCGGAATACTTAGTACATAACAAAAACACACACACAAGGATCGTAATAGGTTAGTGTCTTTGGAAACTCGTAATCTAATCTTCTAATCGTGGTGAAAGATATTCAACATCTCCCATAAATATATTCCTTTTTTTATTACCTAAAACCTTTCTTTATATCCTGGGGAAAAGAAAACATAAAAGGGTGAGCTCAAATGCTCAGTAAGGGTAAACAAAAGAAATATCAATCATATCATATTCATAAGAACATAACATTTTGGAAATCTTAACCTGCAAAAGAGAGCATAATTTCATAACATGGGATAAATCATAGTAGTGAAATGAAATCCCAATAATCATAATTTAAAACATGAAACTTTGTGGCATACACACATAATCATAGAGAATCATTTCTTATTAGTCAAGACTCATTGCCAAGACTATCTTAGTGGACAAAGTCCATTTCTGAACCGAGTCACCCTCATTTCAGTCCTGTTTCACTGAACCGGTATAACCTACCATTCCAGCCATGTCTATCTCAAGAGATATAAAATCTTTACCCAATTCATTGGAGGGAGATATAGGTCCCATCCATCTCATAATGATACCATTCTTATGTGTGCCACAAAATCATAAATCATACATCATTGCATAACCCATGTAATAAAAATGGGAATCTTAAACATCATGACATCATCAAACAATTCATATATGATAAATGAATTCATAAAAATAATTCCATCACAACATAATCAAATCAATGTAATAATAGGGATATAAACAGAACCCTTTATTATCTTAGATGGAAAATAATTTTGATAAAACACTTGAACTCCATTCTTGAGGAAAATATCCTTTCTTCTTCAAAAACATTTTTCCTTTCTTAACTTGTCATACAATTTTAAACTAAAAGAAGTTGATTAAAAATAAACTTGAAAACTTGTAAAGGATGCTTCTTGGAAATAATGTTTTAAAAATCCATTCATGCCGTATAAGTTAAAAAAACATTCTTCGTACTTTTTTCGGAAAAGTCAAAAAGTACCTCGTACGAAAAACGACAAAAGATTCCTTTCATATCCTTTACTAAAAACTCACCGAAGGGTAAAATTGGATTTAAAAAATTGTAGGTGGATGTAAATAATATTACATATTGAGGAAACATGGATGTGGATGATAAAATACACCCCAGTAAATACCAAAGTATAAACAATCTCGGATAAAAATGAGATTGTGATATTTCCCTTACCTTAGGTCTGATTTGCTTTGTAAGTGTCTGAACCTCCTGTATAATGATTTAAATAATTTCATTGACTTATTACAGAATCATATTAATTGTAATTATATCATATATGGTTCAATTATGACTTTATATTACCCGTTCTTTTGTAAATTCATGTTAAAGTAGCGTTTTGGGTAAAATCATCTCATTTGTCGTTCGTGTTTTAACTTGTAATTATTCATATGATTACTTAGATCATGATTACTTAATTCCAGAATATAAAACATGATTTATATATAATATATATTCTGAATATACATATATATAATGGATCGATAAATGGAAAGAAATACACCGTTCATGGAGACGGTAGGCCGTACGTACGCATGAACGCTGTTTTCGTTTCCTTATTGAATTGAGTGGAATTAAGTAGATGACATAAATATATATATAAATAAATATAGTAGTATTATTATGTCATATATTTAATGACTACTTATTATATATACTTTATAATCATTCATGAATGGTTAACGTGGAGAATGAATCTCATCGCGTCGTGGAGACGGTAGTCCGTACGTACGCACGAGCGATGATATCGTTCTCATGATCGTTGAATTGTATTGTACTGTGTGTATACTATTTAAGAATCAATATCACTTTACAATAATCATATATAGTTGTTATTTACACCATTATACCCATCCAAGTAAGGTGGTGGTGGAAAAAATATTACACCACGGCGTGGAGACGGTATTCCGTACGTACGCACGCGCGGTGATTTCATTTTCCGTAGGATGGATAGATGGTGAAATAGAGTTTTTTCATACTTATAATAAAATATCATTATATAAGTGATACTGATGTTATTACTTCATAATGAAACAACCTAAGAAGAAGAAGTGGAAGAATAAATAAAGGTGAAAGAATCGGTAACGGACATTACCTCTTCTTTGAAGCACCTCTTTGAGATCTACTTTTAGGGCACTAAAATTGGTCTTTGAGGAAGACCAGAACATCTAGGATGATTCTATGGAAGTGGAGAAGAGAATTTGGAAGGGGTTTTCCGAGCTTGAAGGCTCAAAGTGGTGTGAGGAAGAGGGGGAGGAGGTGCCCTTTTATAAGGGAGGAGAGGGGTACCTTTGGAATAACAAAAACTATTATTTTATTATAAAGTCAAATTCAGTTTTAAATAGCTCCAAATTTATTTATTTCGAAGATAAGGTTGGGATAGGTCGAAATCCTCTCATACAATAGAATTTAGACAAGTTTAGGTTCATATTTTAACCTTATCATTTAGATTTAACATTAAGTTAAATAATTTTACTTTTACCGTGTCTTCTTGTGTTTTTACACTATAAGGTTAATAAACTTACTATAACAAGCCAAACGAACCCCAAGTTGTTTATTATTAATATATATAACCTTATATAAGTCATTTGGCCGAACCTTAGATTTTTAGGAATAAAATAACAATTAATAATATAATATTTGTTTTAAAAACTATTTTATGTCAATTTTGACACTATTTAGTAATTGATTTTTGTGAAAATCATAACAGAATGATTAGTTCGAAAAAACTTAATTAAATCAATATTAACATGTCATATTAACCTATAAAATTAGTGGAATTCATAAAAAGTCTCAAATTACATTTATTTGGGTATTTATGACATCAATTATGTCAATATTTCATTAATAAGATAATTACTGCATCATCATTGTGTCATAAATAAATTAAATTATATAATGTCTAAAAATTACAAATAAAATACCATTATGTAGGAAATATTTTTATATTTATAATGAGTATTTATAGTCGAATTTATCTTATGTATAACCCTATATTAAAAATGATTTACTTATTAAACATTGATTTTAACTATTTTAACCATTCTTTAAATAAATTAATAATAAATGTCCTAATCTAATCCAAGTGGGCCAAAATGGTCATATTTTATTCCTAAGGTTGTTTTGGTCTAATTAAACTTTTCCAATAGAATTAGGACATTTGTTAGGGTAATAATAATATCGTTTTTACCCTTAATTACCCTATTTACTTTTAACCGTGGTAAAAAAAAGTAAAAAGTTTCTATTCACCAAAAAATATTTTCATCTCATTGAACCACATTTTACTTACTGACATCAACCGTGTCTCCCGGATTTTTGAAATTCCATTTACAGAAGCGGTAAAATTAAGTTTTATGAAAAATTCATTTTTTTAACTACCACTTAGTGGTTTCACTATTCATCAAAAAATGAAAGTTTCCAGAAAAATACCAAAAATTAGGCCTAAGCTATATTTGATATTATGAACTCAAAAATGATTTCTATTTTACCAAATTCAAAACATATCAGTTTCATTAATTAATTTAAAAATTAATTCTCGTCGTCAAAACAAATAGCGTGTTCTTAAGAGATAATAACTATCAAAAGATTGACACTTTTTTATGTCTGGTTTAAATGTGAAATTATATCCAATGACCAACATTGTATTAAATTGTAAAAATATATTCTAAATATACTTTAAAACCACTCAAATTAATAATTTATCACTATTAATTATTTCGATTGAAAAAGTTGTTTTTAATTAAAATTTAGTAATTTTCACTATTCATCAAAATATGAAAGTTATCTGAAAATTACCAAAATTTCACCCAAAGCTAATTTCGATATTCCGAATCCAAAAATGAAGTCCATTTTGAAAAATAAAATTTACAAAATTTCAAAAAGTGGTTATTACTATTCATAACGGCTAGTTTTAATAATATTTTAATAGCATATTGTTGTTTAGTGAAACTCGTTATTGCGTACTACACACGCTATCAAGGAAGGTCGCAATTGCGTGTAATACAAGGCATGTCAAGGATGCGTGTTGTGCAAGCTACTTTTGGTGTAGCGTACAACCCAAGACATTAATGAAATTAAAAGAATATTTTACATATAATCTCGGGGTGTTACATTCTACCCCCCCTTAAAATGAATTTCGCCCTCGAAATTCGTCGGGGTTATAAATGGTTTACTATTCAAAAGTTTCTTTAATAGAAACCCACATCGTAAAAAGGAATACCAAAACCAATCTTTGAAAACAAAAGTATGAAATGTAACGGTTACCCAAATAAACTAATCACTGGGTTTCCACATAGGTGAAAATATGGATATTGAAGAGAAATCTAATCATCATGTTCTGATGGAGAGTGGTAGAGAACATGGATATAGAAAAGCCAGAAATCACAAAGACATAAATTTGTGATGATATAAGGTACCATCAGATTCAACAGATTTAAGAGCACTAGGACAACATTTTTTGTTTTCAAGATCATTTCCCTAAAGTTGATGAAATTGGAATTAGAAGAAATACTTTCTTGATTTTGGTATAGTCTCACCGTTGGTCGTTCTTTAGAAAATTTCCACTTCATCTCTTAAATAAATGAAGTTGAATTTGTCATTCGTGATGCGTTAGCAGATCATGTGATAGAATGATGGGTCATTTCATCTGTCTCAAACAAAAGGTTAGAAAAGTTGTCAAAAAATACATAAGTCCATTTATAGTGAGATTAATCATATATGGTTCCTAAAATGGACTTATACTTCATATATCATATGGCTTAATATAATAAAACTAGTTTCTACTAAATAGGGACTTCCTGTAGGCCAGTGGTAGGCGATAAAGGCCAGTCGCACTTCGGTTGTGGGTTCGATTCCCACAGCCTTGTCCGACGCGATGGGTTGTCGCCCGTCCTGCAGGTTGTCCTTTTTCTAAAGCTATATTACTATAACATCCCATCAATAATATCGAAAAACTTCTATCCTTAAACAATACTAACTTATGTCCAACATAATCCATCCCAATCTTTAGGCTTATCCAAAATACTTCGGTCCAAGCTCATAGTATAAAAATGATTACTTGAAATGTCACATAACAATCACATGAATTCCATCATTTATCCCCCATATATCATAAGATATATCTTGTTGGTGAAATTACAAACATGTGAATACCTTAATCATATATTCTCTTGAAGAATGAATACCCATTGAACCTTAGTGAAAACATGAATGCAGTCAAAAGTTAACTCTTTCCACATACCAAAATCCAAAAATTCTATATACTCAAACCATGATATAACCTTCTCCTTATATCAGTCATGAGCTCATGAATACTATCAAACATTTAATTTTCTCCTTATCCATTCATTATGCGCATATCATCTACATTCCAAAAATATCTGAATAACCTTTCATGGATACTGGTACCACTAATCATACACTTTCAAAACTCAAGGAAAGACAACAGTGTAATAATACTTAGATGTCTCTTTATCCCATAGTACCATGAGATTACTTATACAACATTACACATGATAAACATGTAATCATTCCACTTCCTTCTTAAACCATTGACCTATCTTCAACAATTCATTCATCTCACATATCATTTGTAGTCTCTTCATCATCATCAATATAAATACTACCCATACGACTGTACTGATTCTCTTCATGAGACTTTACCTTAGGGAATTGGTTTGCATAATGCCCGTACATTCCACATTTAAAACATTTAACCATTATTGATGTCGTAGCAATACCATTATCCTCGTCCATGGTGTTAACTGAACCTTTTCCTTTGCACTTACTGGATTTGTGTCCTTCTTTTCCACACCCTAAGCATCTTCCAGTTCCCTTGAAACAATCTCCTCTATGCCTCTTCCCACATGATTTACATGAGGGAAATTGAACTTTATTTCCTCTATGATCATCATGAAACTCCATCTTTCTCTTATTATCTGAGTCAGGAAACTTACCAAAGTTGAGATTATTGATCATATTATGAGATTGCTGATTAGGAATAATAACGATGTTTGGACTTCCAAATCCCATTTCATTTGGTTTCTCATGAAGAATATCATTCCATTGTCCATCATATCCTCCATTATCATGAATCTTCTTGTTTCCTGCCATTTTATAAAACCCAAAAAGAATAGTGTGAGAGGAAAAAATCATGATAGGGAAATCAACATAGTAAAGGGGGAGTACCCTCAATATCTAACATCTTAGGTTAAATTATAAGATCGTTACCGTAGTTCTAGGACCATATCCTATATGTATACTTATCCTTAGGGACATCCCTATACATACCTTAGAAATATCTCTAGGGATCTCACTAATGTTTTCGCATCCTAGTTTCCAAAGGTTGACTAAACCTTTCCTCTGATACCAACAGTAGAGACCCGAAGCTTTACGTACATGTAAATTACATTACTTTTGTGGAATACTTAGTAAATAACTAAAACACACACACAAGGATCGTAATAGTTTAGTGTCTTTGGAAACTCAGAATCTAATCTTCTAATCATGGTGAAATATCTTCAACATCTCCCATAAAGATCTTTCTTTTTTTTATTACCTAAAACTTTTCTTTATATCTTGGGGAAAAGCAAACATAAAAGGGTGATCTCAAATGCTCAGTAAGGGTAAACAAAAGAAATATCAATCACATCATATTCATAAGAACATAACATTTTGGAAATCTTAACCTGCAAAAGAGAGCATAATTTCATAACATGGGATAAATCATAGTAGTGAAATGAAATCCCAATAATCTTAATTTAAAACATGAAACTTTGTGGCATAAACACATAATAATAGAGAATCATTTCTTATTAGTCAATACTCATTTACAAGACTATCTTAGTGGACAAAGTCCATTTCTGAATCGAGTCACCCTCGTTTCAGTCCTGTTTCACTGAACCGGTATAACCTACCATTCCATCCATGTCTATCTCAAGAGATATAAAATCTTTACCCAATGCATTGGAGGGAGATATAGGTCTCACCCATCTCATAATGATATCATTCTTATGTGTTCCACAAAATCATAAATCATACATCATTGCATAACCCATGTAATAAAAATGGGAATCTTAAACATCATGACATCATCAAACAATTCATATAAGATAAAGGAATTCATAAAAATAATTCCATCACAACATAATCAAATAAATTTAATAATAGGGATATAAACATAACCATTTATTATCTTAGATGGAAAATATTTTTGATAAAACACTTGAACTCCATTCTTGGGGAAAATATCCTTTCTTCTTCAAAAACATTTTTCCTTTCTTAACTTGTCATACAATTTTAAACTAAAAGAAGTTGATTAAAAATAAACTTGAAAACTTGTAAAGGAAGCTTCTTGGAAATAATGTTTTAAAAATCCATTCATGTCGTATAAGTTAAAAAAAACATTCTTCGTACTTTTGTCAGAAAAGTCAAAAAGTACCTCGTACGAAAAACGACAAAAAATTCCTTTCATATCCTTTACTAAAAACTCACCGAAGGGTAAAATTGGATTTAAACAATTATAGGTGGATGTAAATAATATTACATATTTATGAAACATGGATTTGGATGATAAAATACACCCCAGTAAATACCAAAGTATAAACAATCTCGGATAAAAATGAGATTGTGATATTTCTCTTACCTTAGGTCCGATTTGCTTCGTAAGTGTCTGAACCTCCTGTATAATGATTTAAATAATGTCATTGACTTATTAAAGAATCATATTCATTGTTATTATATCCTATATGGTTCACTTATGACTTTATATTACCTGTTCTTTTGTAAATGCATGTTAAAGTAGTGTTTTGGGTAAAATCGTCTCATTTGTCGTTCGTGTTTTAACTTGTAATTATTCATATGATTACTTAGATCATGATTACTTAATTCCAGAATATAAAACATGATTTATATATAATATATATTCTGAATATACATATATATAATGGATCGATAAATGGAAAGAAATACATTGTTCATGGAGACGGTAGGCCGTACGTACGCATGAACGCTGTTTTCATTTCCTTATTGAATTGAGTGGAATTAAGTAGATGACATAAATATATATATACATAAATATAGTAGTATTATTATGTCATATATTTCATGACTACTTATTATATATACTTTATAATCATTCATGAATGGTTAATGTGGAGAATGAATCTCATCGCGTCGTGGAGACGGTAGTCCGTACGTACGCACGAGCGATGATATCGTTCTCATGATCGTTGAATTGTATTGTAGTGTATGTATAATATTTAAGAATAAATATAACTTTAAAATAATCATATATAGTTATTATTTACACCATTATACCCATCCAAGTAAGTTGGTGGTGTAAAATAGATTACACCACGGCGTGGAGACGGTATTCCGTACGAACGTACGCGCGGTGATTTCATTTTCCGTAGGACGGATAGATGGTGAAATAGGATTGTTTCATACTTATAATAACATATAAGTATATAATTGATACTTATGTTATTACTTCATAATGAAAAAACCTAAGAAGAAGAAGTGGAAGAAGAAATAAAGGTGAAAGAATCGGTAACGGACATTACCTCTTCTTTGAAGCACCTCTTTGAGATCTACTTTTAGGGTACTAAAATTGGTCTTTGAGGAAGGCCAGAACCTCTAGGATGTTTCTATGGAATTGTAGAAGAGAATTTGGCAGGGTTTGGCTGAGATTTAAGGCTCAAAGTGGTGTAAGGAAGAGGGGGATGAGGTTCCCTTTTATAAGGGAGGAGAGGGGTACCTTTGGAATAAATAAAACTATTATTTTATTATAAAGTCAAATTCGGTTTTAAATATCTCAAAATTGATTTATATAAAAGCTAAGGTGGGGATGGGTTGAAATACTCTCATAAAATATAATTTAGACAATTTTAGGTTCCTATTGTAACCTTATCATTTAGATTTAACATTAAGTTAAATAATTTTACTTTTACCGTGTCTTCTTGTGTTCTTACACTATAAGGTTAATAAACTTACTATAACAAGCCAAAAGAACCCCAAATTGTTTATTATTAATATATATAACCTTATCTAAGTCATTTTGCCGAACCTTAGATTTTTAGGAATAAAATAACAATTAATAATATAATATTTGTTTTAAAAACTATTTTATGTTAATTTTGACACTATTTAGTAATTGATTTTTTTGAAAATAATAACAGAATTATTAGTTCGCAAAAAGTTACTTAAATCCATATTAACATGTCATATTAACCTAGAAAATTATTGGAATTCATAAAAAGTCTCAAATTACATTTATTTGGGTATTTATGACATCCATTATGTCAATATTTCATTAATAAGATAATTACTGCATCATCATTGTGTCATAAATAAATTAAATTATATAATGTCTAAAAATTATAAATAAAATACCATTATGTATGAAATCGTTTTAGATTTCTAATGAGTATTTATAGTCGAATTTATCTTATGTGTAACCCTATATTAAAAATGATTTACTTACTAAACATTGATTTTAACTATTTTAACCATTCTTTAAATAAATTAATAATAAATGTCCTAATCTAATCCAAGTGGGCCTAAATGGTCATATTTTATTCCTAAGGTTGTTTTTGGTCGAATTACACTTGAAAAATAGAATTAGGACATGTGTTAGGGTAATAATAATATCATTTTTACCCTTAATTACCCTATTTACTTTTAACCGTGGTAAAAAAAAGTAAAAAGTTACTATTCACCAAAAATTATTTTCATCTCATTGAACCACATTTTACTTACTGACATCAACCGTGTCTCTCGGATTTTTGAAATTCCATTTACAGAAGCGGTAAAATTAAGTTTTATAAAAAATTCATTTTTTTAACTACCACTTAGTGGTTTCACTATTCATCAAAAAATGAATGTTTCCAGAAAAATACCAAAAATTAGGCCTAAGATATATTTGATATTATGAACTCAAAAATGATGTCTATTTTACCAAATTCAAAACATATCAGTTGAATTAATTAATTTAAAAATTAATTCTCATCGTCAAAACAAATAGCGTGTTCTTAAGAGATAATAACTATCAAAAGATTGACACTTGTTTATGTCTGGTTTAAATGTGAAATTACATCCAATGACCAACATTGTATTAAATTGTCAAAATATATTCTAAATATACTTTAAAACTACTCAAATTAATAATTTATCACTATTAATTATTTCGATTGAAAAAGTTGTTTTTAATTAAAATTTAGAAATTTTCACTATTCATCAAAATATGAAAGTTATCCGAAAATTACCAAAATTTCACCCAAAGCTAATTTCGATATTCTGAATCCAAAAATGAAGTCCATTTTGAAAAATAAAATTTACAAAATTTCAAAAAGTGGTTATTACTATTCATAACGGCTTGTTTTAATAATATTTTAATAGCATATTGTTGTTTAGTGAAACTCGTTATTGCGTACTACACACGCTATCGAGGAAGGTCGTGATTGCGTGTAATACAAGTCAAGTCAAGGATGTGTGTTGTGCAAGATCCTTTTGGTGTAGCGTACAACACAAGACATTAATTAAATTAAAAGAATATTTTACATATAATCTCAGGGTGTTACAGTTTTACTCGTTCTTCATGTGAAATGAGGGTTTACTCATTCTACATGTGCAATGAGCCTTGGATCATGCTAATTCCATGTTAAGTGTTGTTTCCACATTTCCATGTTATGATTATCATGCTTTATCATGCCTTTATGTTCATGTTTCTCTTGTTCTCTATTGATATTCCTAATGTCTAACATGTATTGTATTCGTCATGTTATTTCATGTGTATTCCATTACTGGGATTTATAGTTCACCCTTTTCTTATGCATGTCCTCAGGTTATCCCATGCAATGCTAAGTACGAGGGAATGTAGTGGTCATATAAAGGATGTTTTCAATAAAGATGTTGTATTTCATGTTTTAAGTTTTTATGTAATGATACTAATCCACAAAGACACTAAACCTCTCGATCTTCTTGTTGTATCAAGTGAAGTTTTATGTAATAAATCATGTTTAAGTTTGTAATAAAAAGCAGGGTTGTCATATATATATATATATATATACACACACACACACTTAAAAATTTATATTAATCTCTCTGTATTTCTCTCTAACACAACTATATTCATATATATAAGAACTCATATATATCAAAACTATATATATGTGTATATAAATGCATGTACACACATAAAATATAAATCAAAATATAGAAAAAAGAAAATCAAAAACATATATAATTAATTTTAATTATGGAAACACTATTTAACAGATGATTTGTTCGTGAAAATCATGGATCGACAGTAAGGGACTATAATTTCCTATATTTATATAGATAAATTGTAGAGATGAAGAAGTATAAATGAAAAGTTTTTATATTTAGGTAATTTCTTTAATATCACTATAAGTAAAAAACATTAAAAACAAGGTTACTTTCTTAATGTTAAAAGGTGTTAAAATAAATTTTTATGCATTTCAAAAAATTATTGAGAAATGGTGATGGTTTTTTCTCATTTTCTTTATCATGATTGAGCAAATAAAGATTGAGTTTGGGGTGAATTTGATGATTGTTTTTCACGATCTTGAGTATTAATTTTATCTACAATATTTCGTTTTGTTTTTTAAAATCAAAACTCATTGGGTGACCTTAGATTTTATGTTTTTAACACTTATTAAATGACATGTATATGTGGGGGTTTGAAATATTAGTCAATTGTGATGGGTTTTTTTGTTTTCGCTATAATTGAATATTATTTTATTATTATTAAGGTATATGTGTTGTTATCTTAATTTGATGGAAAATCATTCTTCAAAAAATATATGGTAATACTTTATCATTGGTTATTAGATAATCAAAGAGGGAATTTGAAATCATGTGACGCTGCATCTTAGTTGGATAGTTTTGCGTCTGATTATCTTCCAATACATATAGAAAATATAACATCACAGAATTTTAATATATATATCTGTGTGTGTGTGTGTGTGTGTGTTTGGGTGTGTATGTTTATTTATGTGTTTATTCTTTAAAAAAATTCTATGGTTGAATTATATTACTGAAATAAATTTTAAGAGAACGTGACATCCGACATTTAAGATTGAAATATCTTAGTTTCACATTACTAAGGATATTGAAATACAGTGGTGATAATAATAACTACAAGAACAGTATGACAGTAAGTGTAACTAAAAACAGAGATAGAAATATTGATGAATTCCCCATCATTATCAGCCATAAAAATAACTCATTTGAATATGATTACAAATACAATACATAAAAGAGGAAATATGGGAACAATTTTGTGAGTGATTTATGAGGATAGGATACATAAATATTTCAATAATGAAAATTTTATTGTTATATAGGTTAGTTTTTTTATCAAGGGTAGTTATTCATTGGTATGAGTGATCATTATCCTTGTAATTAAAGATAAATATATGATTTGATATTATATGTTTACTCAATATTTAAAAGAGTTGGTTATATTTTTTGTAATTTTTTATAATTCTCTATGATTTTTTATAACTTTGAACAAAGGGTTATCACTAAGTTATTTCTTAAATTATAATTTGGTTTTAATAAAAAAACTCGAATCATGTGTAGGGTATTTTTAATATTTTAAAATAAATCTTATTTTTTATGTAAAATTTATTTTTTGGTCTATTACATTTTTTGGAAATTTTTTAAGTTACAAAACAGTATGTTTTGATTTACAAAATGTTTATGTCATAAAATTAATAATTTAACTATATTTTTATATATTATCTAGATAAATAACAAGTAAATAGAAGTTTACTTAAAATATATTAATTTCAAAATGTACCTTAATAATAATAAATTATTCATATAGAAATTATTAAATTATAAGAGTTCACATATTTTATAGTATGAAATTAAATTTATACAAGTTAAAAGTTATATTGGATTATCAAATTAATATTTAAGTGATAAATTTTCTATATGATTATTTTTAACATCGGAATTTAAATATATTTAGAATAAAAAGGGGATCTAGAGAACTTATCCTATGAGTAGATCTGGCCAATCACCAAAATGAACATCCCATCATCACTAATAGAGTGGGGATGATGACATGGGTTTTTTTAGAATTGGTGGGTGCGAGGTGTGGCTTAATGCATGTGTTAAACACACAAGTCAGCACACACGGGAAAAGTGGTTCTTAGCCTCTTAGCATGCAGTTCGACACGTGAGGCCAGTGGAGAGAATAGACTCTATATGGATTTATAATGTTTGGAAAGTAATATCCACATATATAAAGGAGTGTTATGTTGAATGAAAAATCAATTTCGGATTAGTATTCATGGGAACAGTTCATGTTATTTACAAATTTGTGAGAATACATTTAAAACAACATTTATGTCATCATCTTCCCCAACACATTAAACTTTTAAAACATAAAAGGATATGTATATATATATATAATATTTTTTTAGGTCAGGAAATTACACTATTTTAATTTTGAGTGGATTTTTTTGATGAAGGAGATTGAGAATGGTAGAACACAACATAGGTGAGAACAAAAACATTTATGAACCTTTCATGCTTAGTTAATGGTCCTCATATTATATTTTAAGATAATGGAACTAGTTTCTCTATTAAAGAATCACATTTTATATCTTATAACTTATCTTAAGAACAAAATAAGAAGGGTTATATGGGCATGATCACAGCTGGATATTGATCCTTGTTTTGGGTGGCTATGTATACGAAACATAAATATATTTAGAAATTCATTTGATGTAATAGGATTCAACATTAGGTATAAGAAAATATAAATTATGGAATTAATTTTTAATTAAATTATATCATATACATTGATTTATGGAGTTGAGAGGTATGTGTAGTTAGTGTTTCATGTAGAAGAGTGATTGGACATTGACATCAAAATCAAGTGCGAAACTAATCTACTCGTACGTGATGGGACTATTTCATGTAAAGGTAATATGCATTACCTTTATTTATAAATTGGTTTTTTTAATGGTAAAGTAACTAAATTTATGAATTGAATGATTCAAAACTTCATAATATTCTATCTTCAGTAAGAAACCACTGAAATTATCCATGGACATATATATACACAAACAGATATATATATATATATATATATATAATATTATTCATATCAAGGGAAATAAAATAGTAGAATATGAGTGGTTCTCATTGAAAAATATGATCAAAGGTTTTGAACACGAAATGAGTAGGGATGAAAACATTTATAAAGCCATTTTTTTCAATCATCATGCTCTGAAATAGTTTCCATCTTACATTGTAAGTTATCGAGGACTCTTTCTCCATAAAAGAATCACAATTGGATGTTTATATGTTTTTATATAGTTAGAGAGAGGAACTTGAGATATCATAATGATCTCAAGTGTTGATTTGTGTCACTATATTGGAGATACATGATGATCAACATATGTTGTAGATATGTTTCATTTATAATAGTGTAGTGCATTGAGGTGTAGTGTTTTTCCTTGTGCGATAAGGATAAAACAAAAACTATATTTTTATTTAAACATTTCTATAAATGGTATTTTATTATATTATTATACTCTATTGAATGATAATTTGTTTATGATAAACTCAAAAATTTACATTTATATATCAGATATTAAATATCTAGATATACAATTAAATATAGCTATAAGAGGATCACCGCTTCTTTGGGATATTACCTAGCTTCACTTTTCAAAATTTATTCAACCTTATATACATATATTTACCTTATAAAGAGAGGGAGAGTGAGTTATGAGTATTTTATTCTAGGATAAATGTAAAAGGATAATATTTTATGGTTTTTTTAGTAATGTTATTTACTAAGAGAATGAGATTTAGCTCATCTTTCATAATTAAGGTAAGAGACACTATAAAAAACCAGTATTAGCTATAGTTTTTTTCCTACCAGTAAAAGTTTAAACCATAGATAATTAATCTATATGCGGTTAATTAAACCACCATGTATTGGATGGTTAGACTTCATTTATAATTGGGTTTTTTATTTTACTATTGTTTTTTGTATGTGTCATTTTTTGGGAATTTGTGGTAGTTTCACCTTTATTTTGTGGCTAGTTTTTTTAAAACAATAACCCAAAAAAATAAACCTAATCACTGCTAGTATATTTCGAGGTGGTTATATTTAGTGGTGGTTAATAGAAACCATTTGTAAAAATGAATTTTGGTTATTTATTTATTTGTGGTATATAAAAACTCTTCTAAAAATTACTTTTAAATTTTAATTTTTTTAAAAATATTTAATAAAAATATAAATAAATAAAAAAATCTGTAATAAATCAAAACATAAATACATAATAAACCAATCATAAATAAATAGTACATCCATAATAATATATATATCCATCCAAAATCACCATAATCTTTGTCACCATAAAATCAGTCAACTCATAAAATCAGTCATCTAATACCTCAGTCATCAATATATACAAATAAAATTTGTCCAACAACAACTCATTACCAATATACACCCACCCCATGACATTTATTTAATCCATATACCTCCACATCATCTAATTAACTGAACCGACCACATCATATCATCATCTTGAAAAAAAAATAAAAAAGAAATTAAAAATGAACATAATAAAATAGAATTACAATAGAATAATTGATATAATTTAAAGATACCATAGAAACTAAGAACCATAATGAATACCTTCTGAAGAATTTCATGGATCATAATGGTCAATATTATGTCTACTTCCAATATCTATCACCTATAATTAAAATATGAACATTTAAGAAAATAAATGTGAATGAGAAAATACAAATAATATATTCATAATGTTTCACATAAAATTTGTTATTTTTTTTAATAAAACAGAATAAATTATAAAATAAAACAAATAATATATCATGAAAAATTATTTGGAAACATAAAATTGCCTATTTAAGACATTATTTAACACTTAAAACTTAAAAGGGAGAAGTATATAACATTATAATTAATTTTAAAATCGACATCTGGTGTGCTTTAAATGTACTTTATAAAAACAATTAAATAATTTGATATAAAAGCATGTCATATATTTAAAAAATGACTCAAAGGTGGTTGTACCATGATTTCACATCAATTTGAGGTTGTTTTCTATAGTTTTGACCATTGCATGCACATTTTAATGTTTTAAAACACTAAATACATATTTATGGGAATCCTAGGAAAACTATAACTTGGAATGATGTTTTGTTAGTTACTACATTTCACAAAAAAAAATATGTGGTAATTTTCTTATGATTTCAAGGAAATATGACATTTTTTTCTTATATTTTACCCCTGGCACGTGTTTTTAAAGGTTTTGGTTTCATTAAAAATATTTTTCTAAGTCATTATGAAAATATTTCACATCATATTAATGTTCTTTCTACATGTAAATATAAAAAATAACTCAATAGTGGTTATCCCATGATTTCACATCAATATGAAGTCGTTTTCTATTTTTTAACCATTACACGCACGTTTTAGTGTTTTAAAACACTAAAAACATGTTTACAGACATCTCAACGAAAATTAACTCATAATGAAAAGATTTTGGTTCCTAAATTTCAAAAATAAATATATAGTATTTTTTCTTTGATTTCATGGAAATATAACATCTTTTTCCAAGTTTTGACCACCTGATACATGCTTTTAAAGGCTTTAGTACCTTTAAAATTGTTTATCGAGTCATTCTAACAACACGGTATATCATACTGATGTTTTTCTCAATGGTTACACATGAAAAATAACTCTAATATGATTTTATAATAATCTCACATCATTGTGAGGTATTTTTATATGTTTTTGACTATTACATGCATGTTTTTGTGTTTTAAAATACTAAAAACTCATTTAAGGACATCATGTGAAAACCATAACTCAGAATGACATGTCGTTTTTCAACATTTGAAAAAAAAATCCATGGATATTTTCCTATGATTTCATGGAAATGTGATGTTTTTTTCTGGTTTTCCCCCCCGAAACATGTTTTTAAAGGCTTTGGTACCTCTGAAAACTATTTATCAAATCATTCTAACAACACCGCATGTCATATTAATGTTTTTCCTATATTCAAACATTAAAAATAACTCAAAGGTGGTTGTAACATGATTTCATGTCAATATGATATTTTTTATATGTTTTTATCTATTACACGCATGTTTTAGTATTTTAAAACACTAAAAAAAGTTTATGGATCTCATGAAAATAGTGGCTTAGAATTACATTTCATAACTTCCTAAATTTTAAAAATAAATCTATGGTCATTATGATATTATTTCATGAAAATATAATGTCATTCATGTCACGACCTGACCCTAACCGAGGCTCAAGCTACAACTGCCACAATCATGCCTCTATAGGGTAGGGGATGGTGACCAGCGCTGAAGGCATAACTAACATGAGGAGGCCTTTTCCTAAGTACATGTACGCACACACCTGACCATTTCAATGTAGAAGTGCAGAGGAATAATATTAAAAAGATGTAACAACTATAATGTGATCAAATAATGAAAAAAATCTAGGGTGTACAAGATAACTACAATGAAAAATAAAAGTAAAGAGGAAAAATACATGCCCAACCAGAATGATTCTCCAAGTTGAGAAAATAGAAAATTAGAATGTTGAGAGAGCCCAGTTCCAGATCTCCAAGCTACGACCACTGTATGCGGTCCCAACCACCAAGTATCCCTAATCTCCTCTGAAGTCACACCAACCTGTCGGTTTTTTTCATAAGACATGACACATGCTATAAAATTCCATGTAGGGGTGAGTATATACATACCTATTATGACACCCCTAAAGCTAATGTGGGAGTTTTAAGAGTTATAATAAGAATAGAAATACAGTGGAAATTAAATAGGATGTTGTGAAATAGCTCATCCAAAAACAAGAGAGAGAATAACCTCATCCAAACATAAGGGTCTCAACACTGTGTGTATGTGTACTACATATCGAGTCTTTTACACCCATATTAGGAGAGTAATCTCATCCAATCACAAGAATCTAAAAACATAAAGAACATGCAATAACCCTCACATCTTCACGACCCATGGTTGGAGAGTAACCAAATCCAAAGGTATGGATACATACATACATACATACATACATACATACATACATACATACATACATATATATATATATTCTTAACCAAAAGAATTACAAATGACAGAGTAAGGGGATATCCATCTCACAACTCATCCTGGGAAAATAGTCACCAATATTTCCAAAAGTTCAACAATGTTTCCTAGATTCTCAAAGGTATGCAAAATATAAAATATCCATGTCAATCCACACCTCATCACTGTGACACATAGTCGATGGGGCATAATTTCTCTATATAGGACCCATTCTATGGTACAGAAAGAGGGTTCCACTCATTGGATAGATAGAGGAACCATACCCTATTTCAATGGGAGTGTTCCACATTAATAGTTGATAGAGGGAACATTCCCTACCCAGTAGGAGGGTTCCACTCTAAGAGTCTATAGAGGACACATTCCCTACCCAGTAAGAGTGTTTCACTCTAATAATAGAGAATCCTTGCCCAGACTTTGTAGGAGGGTTTCAGTTTGATGGTCTATAGAGGACCCATTACCATCTCAGCTATAGAGTTCTACTCTAAAACATAGAGGACCCATTCCCTTTCCTAACATGATGGTTCCACTCCCTGATGCAAGAGGACCCATTAACTGACTCTGTAGAAGGGTTACACTCTATGATTCTATATAGGACCCAGGCCCAACCCATCTAGAGGCATTACTGAAAATTTCACATATCCAATTGGTTTGAAATTTTTGGGAGATCCCCCAAAACTGTTGGGATAGGATATCCCAATATTCCCAAGAACCATTGGCATTTTGTCCATCACAATAACCTTATACCAATGGTTTCTATAAAACTTTTGGTATGGGTTATATCAGGTTACTCTATTCCAACAGTTTCAATGAAACCATTGGGATATATATATACCAACGGTTTAAGAACCGTGGTATACAAATTTTACAACATACTTATATACCAATGTTATATATAACTATTGGTATACACTATTCTCCCTAACCCATCCTATCTAACTATTTACCAATAG
Source organism: Viscum album (assembly GCA_963277665.1). Classification (NCBI taxonomy): domain Eukaryota; kingdom Viridiplantae; phylum Streptophyta; class Magnoliopsida; order Santalales; family Viscaceae; genus Viscum; species Viscum album. Next base: position 621,147,497 of record OY728128.1, read on the forward strand.
TTTCGTAAACTTTTGTTATATCCTCTTCTCCCTAGAAAATTGCATAGGTCCGCAATGCACCTCTTCTAGTCTTTCTAAACCTATAAACTGAAGGACCCCAGAACACCCTGAGAGGGGAGGGGTGAATCAGGATGTCATCATTTTCTTTTAAATAGATAGATCTTGCTCTCATGTTGGTAGGAACCTATTATACTTGTTTGAAGAGTAAGTGTAGAAAATAAACAATCTCACGTAAAGCAAACACATAATAATTTTACTAGGTTCACCACTAAGGGATACGTCCAAGGAGCATACGCCGAAAGTGTGTCGGTCATACCAAAACCCACTAATCTTTACAAGTTGTGGATTATAAGAGTTTAGCACAGTCACTCTGTGCCAGGCGCACTGCCTTTACAAGGTTTTAGGTATAACACACTGTGTCCCTCAGATCACTTCTGCTGACTCCCCCTTGCTCACTGTGCTGGAATAATCTTCACTCAGTTTAACGACTTGAAGGCTGCTTCAATGATTTGGCATTAGATCATGCATCCTCAACTGTAGATGGATGGTCTATTGAAGTCTCGTAATCACCCACAGATTTAATTTATTTTTCCCATTCAATGATATGTTATGAAAATTAATTTTGAAAACTGATTTGGTCAATTTTCATGCTTCTTTAGGTGTTCTGCGTACAACTATTTTTTTCTTGTACCGCTACTATTTCCACATACTGCAGCTATTTCCACGTACCATCCAACTCCTCCACAAACCACACTACTATGCATTCCACCCTACTCTACGTACTTCTCTACACCTCCACGTATCGTCCTACTCTACATACTACATTGATCCACCGCGTACTGTGAGAGCTTCCTGTGTGAACCACACACTATTCCATAGACAGTTTTCTTTAAGTGGATGGTTCTCTCCACGTACTGTCTTCTCCTCTGCGAAACACTTCTCACATCATTGGATTTCTTCCCTAGATTTTAATCTCCAATCTCCTCACTTGACAAAGGGAATTACTATTCCTTAAATAGGCACATAACTCCAGAAATTTCAGTAATATGATTTACCCAAATATTCAATGTGGGACAATATTCAATGTACTGAACTCCATATGTGTATTGTTATCCTCCCCCACATATCTCTCCTATTTTGAAAACTGCAATAATCCTACCAAACTTCACCATTCTGCGTACCTCATGCCTTCACTGTGTATTGTCATTGCAAACCATTTTCGGTAGCATTCTACGTACGACACTCCTTTATCGTGTACCATCATTGTGAAAAATTTTTGGTTCATCACATTGTTCCACGTATGGAACGCTTTCACTGTGTACCGTGCACCTTCACCGTATATTTTGTGCCTTCACCATGTATCATGTGCCTTCACCGCATGCCGTTGCTACAAACCGTTACTAAACTCCTGATTTTTTAGGCCCAAAATATTGGCAAACACTGGGAAACTCTACCACTTTCAATACTGCTCTCAGCCTCAAATTTATAACCTCATTCCTTGCAACCTCCCTAGTCACCCACCCTTAGATTGAAAAAAACACAAACCAAACTCCATTGTTAGAAACAAACATCCTTGGTTCCAACAATATCCCCCTTTGGGTTTGTTGAAAATCTTCAGATAAATTCACTGATGTGCCAACCACGATCAAAATCTGAACCTTCATGAAACAACTCATCCATCACTCTAAGTCTACGTGAGTAGTTCTCGGTATATAAAATAAGAGAGAGGACATGAATTGAGTTCTCATTATTTTCTTTTCCCCCTCATAGTTGTAGTTCTAGATTTTTCCTATATCCATCCATTGAATTACTCTCTATTAAATCACTCTTCATTGAATCCATTGAATTTATCCATTCTCTCCCTTTGTCAATAAATCCCAAAGACTGGTATGTAAACTTTGTAGAGCTTAGAACATACTCCCCCTAGATCATATCACCCCCATAAACCTGCACAACTTCCAAAAACATATTAATATAGTTAAAATAATTGGGGTGAGGGGAATATCGTAACCTCCTTATACCCTGGGAGGTGGCTGAACATCGAGGTTCAACTGATGTTTCTCAAACACAACCGTTGATAGTGGCTTGGTCATTATGTCATCCACTTGCCCATCAGTTCCCATATGGTCCATTTTGATCACGCCTTGTTCAAATTTTTCCTTGATGAAGTGATATCTGATCTCAATATATTTCTTACAAGAATGCTGAATAGGATTCTTCATAAGATTAATTTCACTTTTGTTATCATAGTAAATCACCATTGGTTGTTTCACCTCATCACTTATGTCACTCGATTGTAACTTCATCCAATGTAATTGAGTGCATGCCTTTATAGCAGATATATATTCAGCTTAAGCAGTACTAAGTTAAGTACTTTCCTATTTCTTTCTTAACCATCCCACACATTTCTTCCCAATATAGAATGCTCCACCATTGGTTGACTTTCTTTCCACTAAATCTTCAGTCCAGTTAGCATCAAAAAATTCTGATAGTTAACTATCTCTTACTGCAGTAAAGTTTAGCCCATAATTTTGTGTACCTTGAATGTATCTCATGATTCTTTTCACTACCACCATATGTTCATCCTTTAGATTAATCTGAAAGAGGGTTGCAAGGCAAGTTGCAAAGACAATATCTGGTCGTGTCACCATCAGGTACAGTAGGCTTCCAATGATTCTTTTGTACATGGTGGGATCCACCAAAGTCCTTTCCTCATTCTTTTAGATCTTAGATCCAACTACAATAGGAGTCGATATTGGTTTGGAATCATGCATATTGAATTTCTTCCATAGCTCTCTTGCATTATTTTATTGATAAATGAAAGTGTAATCCATATTGTGAAGTACCTTCAACCCTGAAAAGTATGTGAATTCACCAATTATAGACATTTCAAATTCAGATTTCATGTGATTGGAAAATTCATCCACTAATCCATGTCTACTTCCACCAAAAATAATATTATCCATGTATACCAATACCATGAACTGGTCCTATAGAGAGTTCTTCACATAGAGATTTTGATCCACTCCTCTTATTTTAAACTCAATCTTTCTCAGATAAGAGTCCAATTGAGATTACAACGCATGTGGTGCATATTTCAGGCCATAAAGAGCTTTCTTTAATTTTCAAACCTTCAATTCATCATTTCCAAGCAAGAACCCTACGGGTTTTTCAATGTAGACTTCTTCTTCCAATAATCCATTAAATAATTTTGTCTTGACATCCATTTGATACATTTTCACGACCCGTCCCAATGGGGCCCGCGCTGTGACTCCCCAAGCCCGCCTCCAATAGGCCAGGGGCTGGTGACTAGCACCGAATAGGCATACTACTAACATGGGAGGCATTGTCTAAGTACCTGTACACACGCACACATCTCCAAGCCCAAAAATGATGAAATGTAAAACACTAAGGAACAAAATTCATGCATACAACTAAACCCCAACCAACAGAGTACGACGAAAGGTAGAGTACTGTAAAAGTAAACCGAGACAAAATATAATCCCACCAAAAACAAACAAACAAGAGTCTGAAAACCGCAAAGTCCAACCTGTAAACACAAAAGGTACTGGGACTGCTTCTCATAGCTATAGGAACACCTCGTCCTGTAGGGAACTCAGAAAGCTCAGTTCTTTCCTGGTCTGCCCTGGACTCTGTCAAAAGGTTGCTCGTCTGCACAAGACATCGGACGTGCGGCCAAAGCCCGTTCAGGGGTGAGTATAAAAATACTCAATAGAGGACCCCAAAAACCACAAAGCAGTAAACAAAATAAAGGTACAGTAAGCTATGCACAGTATATGTCTACATAGCATATAGAACAAACCATATATACTAAAAACCTGGCCCTGTAGTCAAGGGACAAGTCAAACAACCACATACCCCCGCTAGGGATTCTGTTCGAAGATTCCGTGATGCACTCGCTCCGGTAGAACACACTCCACGAGTCTTATAGCTCTGATGATGTCCTTCCGAGAAGTGATGTTCGTCGGGAACCATCACGAGAGGTAGTTGCACTCATTACGGGAGACACACTCCTGATTGGGAAGGTTACGGTAGATAGAAGGCACTCATTACGGGAGACACACTCCTGAGTGGGAAAGATCACGATACACAGATGAGGATCACTTCCAGGGCTATGGCGGATACCGCGACTCATCCGTATTCACTAGTTAGGTGATACACCAGCTAGCTAGAGGATCAATGCCCGGTAGAGTTGGTCACATCGATTCCTGACTCTACCTAGGGTCAGGAATGGATAGAGGATCTCGCTCCGGGCCTCTCGGAGGGATGCAGACTCTATCACAGAAATTCCGGCTGAAGGGATCATACTCCTGTAGAAGGAAACGATGCCTGACCTTCAGGGGAACGAGAAGAAGGGGAAATAACCCAAACGAAACATGTCTAAGATACGGTGAACAAGAGGACCATGCTAATTTCCAAATAGTACACGGCGTGTAGAAAATATACACGTCGTGTTGTCTGACCCCGGGTACTGCCCGTGTACAATGGCCCATGTCTTAGGCTGGTCATGTCGGAAAACTTAGTACACGGCGTATAGTACAGTATACACGTCGTGTCTGGGTAACTGGGGTTGGCTCCGTGTACTCAGGCCATGTTCCCATACACGGTCATCAACCCGTGTACACCACCCGTGTGACTGCCACACGGGGTGACCCACATTACTGGCCTCGCCTGGCTGTGTGACGAGGTACACATTCGTGTACTCCATCCCATGTCCGCGTGTCCCCAGGATACACGCCGAGTCCCGCGTAGCCTCTTCTACCGCGCTATACACGTCGTGCCACCTGAAGCAGTGTAGATCGTCATGTGTCCGTGTACTAACCAAAGTACACGCTCAGTATTTGGGGAAGGTCCAACACACTGTGTGACAAGGTCACACGCCCTGTGACACCTCTCTGACCCCTAAAACCCTAACCGCCGCCAGTACTACATGAAGTGTTCTTCGGAACTACACGCCGTGTGTTCTGGAAATTTCCAGAAATAGCGCTCCTCACAAGCGCACCTCCTGTGCTACTCTGATCGTCGATCCAGCCGTCTGATTTCCATGAAACCTTCAGGTTATGGTCGCCCCGATACCATGAATCCACTTCCAGTGTTTTTGGGCCCCCAATCAGCTCTGAAAACATGATTTTATTCCCCCGCGCGAAGAACGTTCGAAGAATGCCCTTTACCGATCCGGTCCGATTCGTTGTCTGCCATCGTTGCCGCACCTCCAAAAGGTCATTGCGGTGTCGAAACTTTGATTTGGAATTGTTGCGTCACATAATGGATTCGCAACGATCCATTGTTCGTCGCCCCACGGAGAACACGCGATAAAATAGTGGGGGAGGAAATCCAATAAACAAATCTAGGAACGAACCTCCGCCGTCGTTCGCCACGGCATTGATCTGCTCCCGTTAATAGGTTTAAATGGATAAGAGATCAACATAAAGAAAAGCATGGATTATTTCCCCAAAATCATCCCAAATAAAACCATCCCAGAAGAACTTACGAACCTGTAGATCAACTTGGTTGTGGTTGATCTGTGTTCGTCATTTAAACTCAAAAACGGGGAAAAGAAGTTGAAATAACAAACCCCTACCTCAAACCGGTTGAAGAGCGATCATTGTGACGCGTTCGCTGAAGGGATTCATCAAAATCTGAGGGTCATCGATTTCTCACGTCATCGTCGTCCGCCAACATGTTCTCCTCCGCCCAAGCTCTAAGAGAAATATTTCTCTCTCTCTCAACTTGCAGGGTTATGAGGCTAACCCTGCGAATTTTCCATAAGAATTTATTTATAGGGGAGGATTAGTTTGTGGCTCAAAAAAAGGAAATGTTTTAATAAAAATAAATAATTATTTTATTTTATTCCTTCTAAATTGCTTCCCTTTTTAAAACTCCCAAAATTAAACTTCACAGTCGACCTACGCCAACCGAGGATAGAATTGTTATTTTGTAAATTCGTCATCCCAGATGCAATGGTGCCCTCAGATTTTTAATCCGGGAACCCGTTTGGGAACTGCCACAATCGCGCGCGAGTGCCAACTCACTTAACTTAAAAAAAAGTTCATACCACCATTCTGTGCCCACTGGACCTCGGAATGATGTTCCGTCTTCGTGCCCAGTCTCGAAATAATTCCATATAATATTTAAAATAATAAACGGAAAATCTAAGACATTACGTTCTCCCCAACTTGGGTCTTTCCATCCCCGAAAATCCAAAACAACGGGTATACAAAGAGATGAGGTTACTGGGAACGGATCTGAGCCTCCCGATCCCACGTGCTCTCCTGAAGATTCTCATGCTGCCACCGAACACGCACCAAGGGAATCGATCGCCCATGAAGGATCCTCTCCTTCCAATCCTTGATCTCCACCAGGTACTCAGTGAAGGTCACTCCATCCTTGATGTCCAACTCGCCCCAGTCGATGACGTGCGATGGATCGTGAACGTACCTCCTCAGCTGCGACACGTGGAAGGCATCATGTACCCGATGCAACTATGGCGGTAGAGCTAGGTGGTATGCCACCTCGCCAACTCTGCACATAATATGGAAAGGTCCGATGAACCTCAGAGATATCTTACCACCTAGCCCAATTCTCTGTAACCCTCATCGAGGTGAGACCTGAAGAAAGACGGGGTATCCTTCTTCAAACTCCAGAGGTCTCCATCGTCTGTCAGCATAAGACTTATGTCGGCTCTGTGCAGTATTCATCTGCTCCCGGATGATCTGAACATTCTCTGTGGTGGCTCGCACTAACTCTGGAACCATGAGTGCTGACTCTCCGGGGTTGGTCCAGCAAAGTGGTGACCGGCAGGGTCTCCCGTACAAGGCCTCTAACGGTGCCATACCAATGGTGGAGTAGTAGTAGTTGTTGTATGCAAACTCCACCAGTGGTAAGTGGTCCTCCCAGCTGTGACCAAAGTCCAAGATACAAGCTCACAACATATCCTCCAGAACCTAAATGGTCCTCTCCGTCTGACCATCAATCTTGGGATGAAACGTTGTGCTCAAGCGTAGCTGAGTCCCAAAAGCTTCCTCCAATCCCTTCCACAACTGGGATGTGAAGGTGGCATCTCGATCTGAGACTATAGTAGAGGGGACTCCATGAAGCCGAACTATCTCCTGTACGTAGAGGCATCCCAAGGTCTCTACAGAACTCTGCTTCCTGATAGCTAGGAAGTGGGCCGACTTGGTGAGTCGGTCGATGATCACCCAAATGGAATCATGCCCCTTGGAAATCTATGGTAATCCTGTCACAAATTCCATCGATATTCCATCCCACTTCCACTCTAGAACTTCCAGGGGTGACCTAACCCTACTGGAACCTGGTGCTCAGCCTTCACCTACTGGCATGTGAGGCATCGAGAAATGAAATACGCTACCGCCTTCTTCATGCCTGACCACCAGAACTATCGTCGGAGATCCGGGTACATCTTTTCCACTCCAGGATGTACCACCAATGGGGATGTATGAAACTCCCTTAGGACCTCCTCCTGCAATGCCAGTGGTACAACAGTGCACCCTCTGAAAAGAAGTACGTGCTCCCCACCTTGTGAATATCCATCAGGAGCATGTCTTGTGGATAACTGAGTGCATAAAGCCACACAGTCGACATCCCCAAGTTGTGCCTCCCTAAATCACTGTAAGAGTGGAGGGGTGACAACCATCAACTGTAGGTAAGTTGTATCCTCTCCATCCATGAAGGATAACTGTAACGCGGCTAACTGTTGTGTCGCCTCACTCAACAGTTGTTAGATCGACTTCTTGCTAAGGGAATCTGCCACATTGTTCCCCTTTCCAAGAGTATAGATGATCTCAAAATCATAGTCCTAGAGGAACTCTATCCAACGCCTCTGCCTTAGATTCATATGCTTCTATGAGAAGATGTATTTTAGCCTCTTGTGGTCAAAGTATACAATAAATATCTCTCCCATGATGTTGTGTCGCCACATCTTCAATACGATGACTACCGCTGCCAACTCGAGATCATGGGTCGCATAGTTCTGCCCATGTGGCCTAAGCTGGCGCGAACCATAAGCAATCACTACATGTCACTGCATTAGGACCCAGCCAAAATCGGCCCCTGATGCATCGCAGAAAACTACGTACTCGACACCCTCTTTCGGCAATCTCAAGACTGGGGCGCTCATCAAACTCCGCCTCAACTTTTCAAAAGCCTGTTGGCACTTATCTATCCACACGAAGGGTTTCCCCTTCCTGGTCAAGGTCGTCATCGGTGCTGATATCCGGGATAATTCAGGAATGAATCTCCGGTAATATCCTGCCAACCCAAGGAAGCTCTGCACCTCCATCATGCTCCAAGGTGGCTCCCATGCTAACACAGCCTCCACCTTGGCTGGATCTATAGCTCCTCAATCTACTGAGATGACGTGTCCTAGAAATTGGACCTCCTGAATCTAGAACTGGAACTTCGAGAGCTTCCCATAAATCTGGTGCTCCCGGAGTACGTCTAGAACCATCCGCAGGTGTCTCGCGTGCTCCTTCTCTAACGCTGAGTACATGAGGATGTTGTCGATGAAGACCACCACGAACCGGTCCAAGTATGGCTGGAAGATCTGGTTCATCAGTCCCATGAACATTTCAGAGGAATTTTTCATGCCAAAAGTCATCACCAAGTACTCATAGTGACCGTAGCATCATCTGAAAGTCGTCTTTGGTATATCCTCATCCCACACTCGTAGCTGGTGATAGCCTGATCGAAGTTCAACCTTCGAGAACCACCTTGCCCCTCTTAGCTGATCGAATAGGTCATCGATTCTCGATAGTGGATACTTGTTCTTTACCGTCACCCGGTTTAGGCGCCGGTAATCCATGCACAACCTCAGACTACCGTCTACCTTCTTGGAAAACAAGACTGAAGCCTCCCAGGGTAAAACGTTGGGTCTCACAAAACCCTTGCTCTACAAATCCTTCAACTGCACCCTCATCTCGCGAAGCTCTGCGAGATCCATTCGATACACCGATGAAGAAAACAGTGTCGTCTCGGGGTGTAAGTCGATGCAGAAGTCAATTTCCCAGTGGGGAGGTAATCCTAGAACATCTTTGGGAAATACATCCTCATACTCCGCCACCACCACTGGGAACTGATAGCTCACAACATCTACTGCTCTGAGGATAAGGCTAGCCAACTCATGAGTGATTGGTTGCACCCTCCTATGCATGAGCCCATTTTGTGCTTCCTGGGTTTCCTTTTCTCTGACAAAGGAAAACCTTGTTCCATCATGGCGGACACACCGCACTCTTCACCTAAAACAGTCAAGTTGGGCATAGACCGAAGATAACCAATCCATAACGAGAATGACATTGTAAGGCCTCGACGCTACCACCAAGAGGTTCCAACCGAAACTCTCACCTCCAAGGGTAAGATCACACTGTCTGCAAAGGTGTGTGATCGTCGATTCTCCTCCCGTAGGTGTCTCCAAGCGTAAGGATCGAGTCAATGGTTCTACCGGAATCTCGAGGTTTTGTAAAATACAAGTGGCTATAACAGAATGACAGGCACCTATGTCTATGAGTACAGAATATAAGGTAGAAAAGACACAGATCGTACCTCAAATCATCCCTGGAGCCCCTGGTTTGTATGCCTTGACCGCTTGCAGCTATCCTCGTCCATGTCCCCCTACTCCCTGAGCCTGGTGCGGACCTCCTGGGGGTGGTGGTGGAAGTAAATCGAAGCGTCTTCCACCACCTACAGCTCTCCCTGCTCTTCTGCCATGCCTGCCACCTGGCGGGTCTGCCTGGTCTGTTCTCTACCTCAGCCTTGGTGGTCCATCCACCGCTTCCCTATCAACATCTCGACAGGTCGGGCAATCCTGAGTGAGATGTCCCCTACCATCGCATGCGTAACATCGCTTCTCCATAGGCTGATTGGATCCATCCTGAGAGCTCTGGATCGTCGATCCCCTATCCTGGGTCCTCCTCCGACGTCTCTCATGTCCTCATCCCTGCATCTGATGTCGGATCCCTGCCACCGAGGTCTCCTCACCTGTCTGCCTACTGCTGACTGCTGGCGGATGTCTTTACTTCGCCAAGAAGCTCTTGACCACCAAAGCTCGCTCGAGCACTCCAACATAAGTCGATATTCATAGAAGCACGACACTAGCTCGGTTTTCACATCGTAGACCTCGCTCGAAGGTCCGAGCTTCAAAGTACTGATCCCTGACCATATCCATTGAGTACCTGGCGAGGTTGGTGAACCTCGATGAATAGTCGGCTACCGTCATACTGCCCTTCTAGAGCTGAAGAAGCTCCTGGATGCATACATCTCTCAGCGTAACTGGAGAGAACTCCTCCCGGAAGAGTCTCTCAAACTCCGTCCATGAAAGAGTCTCCTCATCGTGAGTCTGTGTGGTCAGACTCCACCATCGTCCTGCTGAACCCTATAGAAGGCTCACTCCTAGGATCACCATCTGGTCTGCTGGTGTCCTCACTAGAAGGAAAACTCTGCTCACCGACTCAAGCCAGTCCTCAGCCGCCTGAGGGGCGGGCTCACCTCGGAACCTGAGGGGTGTCTGTCTCTAGAACTCATGGAGCGCGCTATGCCTGCGCTCCTCTCCGGTCAGTACTGCAGGTACCACTGGCTGATCCAATGGTGGTGGCACAGTAGGTGCACCACTCGGTGGCAATGCCTGGGGAACTGGTCCCTGTATCGAAGCCTCGTCACTGAGGGGGTCATCCTCGCGATCGTTCTGCTGAATCCTAGAGGGTATGCGTCACAGAGGCATCCTGTAAGGAAACAAGATGTACTATGGTCAAAGAGTATATCTGGATAGATGACACAAAGGACATGGAAACCAAAAACCATTCCTATATGATTCATGTACCTTTTATTTCCCCGCAACCCGTGTTTTTTTTGTACCGAGTCGAAAAGCAGGTTATCAGAGCCCTCGTGTATGGATACGTCGTCCGCCGCACCAGCACTGGAGTCTCTGGCCTGAAAACCGAACTCGAAACACTTAACACTGTTTCCCTAAACCAAACTCACAGACTCTTGGTCCCAAGGTAGAACCGACCGCCTCTGATACCCCTCTGTCACGACCCGTCCCAGTGGGGCCCACTCCGTGACTCCCTAAGACCACCTCCAATAGGCCTAGGGCTGGTGACTAGCACCAAATAGGCATATTACTAACATGGGAGGCATTGCCTAAGTACCTGTACACACGCACACATCTCCAAGCCCACAAATGATGAAATGTAAAACACTAAGGAGAAAAATGCATGCATAAAACTAAACCACAACCAACAGAGTACAACAAAAGGTAGAGTACTATAAAAGTAAACTGGGAAAAAATACAAGCCCACTAAAAACAAACAGACAAGAGTCTGAAAACTGAAAAGTCCAACCTGTAAACACAAAGGGTACTGGGACTGCTGCTCATAGTCGTAGGGACACCTCGGCCTGTAGGGAACTTAGAAAGCTTGGTCCTGTCCTGGTCTGCCCTGGACTCTGTCAAAAGGCTTCTCGTCTACACAAGACGCCAGATGTGCGAGCAAAGCCCATGCAGGGGTGAGTATAACAATAATCAGTAGAGGTCCCTGAAAACCACAAAGTAGTAAACAAAATAAAGGTACAATCAGCTATGCACAGTATATGTCTACAGAACATATAGAACAAACCAGATATACTCAAAACCTGGCCCCATAGTCAAGGGACAATTCACACAACTGCATACCCCCGTTAAGGATTCTGTTCGAAGATTCCGTGATGCACTCTCTCCGGGAGAACACACTCCACGAGTCCTATAGCTATGATGACGTCTGTCTGAGAAGTGATGTTCATCAGGAACAATCACGAGAGGTAGCTGCACTCATTACGGGAGACACACTCCTAAGTGGGAAGGTTACGATAGATAGAAGGAACTCATTACGGGAGACACACTCCTGAGTGGGAAAGATCACGATACACAGATGAGGATCACTGCCAGGGTCATGGCGGATACCGCGACTCATCCGGATTCACTATTTAGGTGACACACCAGCTAGGTAGAGGATCAACGCCTGGTAGAGTTGGTCACGTCGATGCCGGACTCTACCTAAGGTCAGGAATAGATAGAGGATCTCGCTCCGGGCCTCTCGGAGGGATGCCGACTCTATCACAGAAAGTCCGGCTGAAGGGATCATACTCTTGTAGAAGGAAATGATACCTGACCTTCAGGGGAACGAAAAGAAGGGGCACTAACCCAAATGAAAGTTGTCCAAGATACGGTGAACAAGAGGACCATGCTGATTTCCAAATAGTACACGGCCTGTAGAAAATATACACGCCGTGTTGTCTGACCCCGGGTACTGCCCGTGTACAACGACCTGTTTCTTAGGCTGGTCATGTAGGAAAACATAGTACACGGCGTGTAGTATGGTATAAATCCCGTGTCTGGGTAACTGGGGTTGGCTCCATTTACTCTGGTCATATGCCCGTACACGGTCATCAACTCGTGTACACCACCCGTGTAACTGCCACATGGGATGACCCACGTTACTGGCCTCACCTGGCCGTGTGAAGGGGTACACGGTCGGGTACTCCATCCTGTTTCCGCGTATCCTCGAGATACACGTCCAGTCCCGCATAGCCGCTTCTGTCGCGTTGTACATGTCGTGTCGCCTGAAGTTGTGTAGATCATCCTATGTCCGTGTACTACCCAAAGTATATGCCGAGTCTTCGGGGAATGTCCAACACGCCGTGTGACCAAGATCACACACCCTGTGACACCTCTCTGACCCTTGAAACCCTAGTCGTCGCCAGTACTACATGGCATTTTCTTCGGAAGTACACGTCGTGTGTTCTGGAAATTCCCAAAAACGGCGCTCCTCACCGGCGCGCCTCCCATGCTGCTCCGATCGTCGATCCAGCCATCCAATCACCACGAAACCTTCAGGTTATGGTTTCCCAAACACCACGAAGCCGCTTACGGTGTTTTCAGGCCCCCGATCAACTCCGAAAACATGATTTTATTCCCCTGCACGAAGAACGCTCGAATAATTACCTTTACTGACCTGGTCCGATTCATCGTCCGCTATCATTTCCGCACCTCCACAAGGTCGTTGTGGTGTCAAACCTTCAATTTGGGATCGTTGCGTCACGGAACAGATGTGAAACGATCCTTTGTCCGTCGCCCTATGAAGAACGCGCGAGAAAAGAGTGGGGGAGTAAATCCAATAAACAAATCGAGGAACGAACCTCAACCGTCATTCGTCACGGTGTTGATCTTCTCTCATTTATAGGTTTAAACGGAGCAGAGATCAACATAAAGAAAATCATGGATTATTTCCCCAAAATCATCCCAAATAAAACCCTACCGCAAGAATGTATGAATTAAATTGTTTGTGGTTGATCCGTATTCGTCGTTTAAACTCAAAAACGGGGAAAAGAAGTTGCAATAAAAAACCCCTACCTCAAACCGGTTGAAGAGCGATCGTCGTGACACGTCCGCTGAAGGGATTCGTTAAAATACGAGGGGTGTTGATTGCTCACATCGTTGTCATCATCTGCCAATGCGTCCTCCTCTACCCAAGCTCCAAGATAAATCACTCTCTCTCTCTCAACTCGCGGGGTTATGAGGCTAACCCTGCGAATTTTCCATAAACATGTATTTATAGGGGAGGATTAGGTCGTGGCTCAAAAAAAGGAAATGTTTTAATAAAAATAAATCATTAAATTATTTTATTCCTTCTAAAGTGCTTCCCTTTTTAAAATGCCCAAAATTAAACTTCACAGCTGACCTGTGTCGGCCGAGGTTAGAACCATTCTTTGGTAAAGTCATCGTCTCGGACGTAACGGTGCCCTCATATTTTTAATCTGGTCACCCGTTTGGGAATTGCCACAACCGTGCGCGACTGCCGACTCACTTAACTTTAAAAAAAGTTCAAACCACCATTCCGGGCCCACTGGACCTCGGAATGATGTGATGTCTTAGCTCCCAGTCTCTAAATAATTCCATATAATATTTAAAATAATAAATGAAAAATCCGAGACATTACATACACTTTATAACCTCTTTGGATTACCATGGAAGGAAATATCCTGATTGACTCTAGTCTCGCTACGAGAGAAAATGAATCCTCAATGTCAACGCCTTTGATTTGTGAATATCCTTTATAGACCAAGTACACCTTATTTCTGATCACATTTCCATGTTCATCAAATTTTTTATTTAAAATTCACTTCGTACCAATCACATTATGATATTCAGGTCTTTAAACAAGATCCCATGTCTGATTTTTTTCAATATTATCTAACTATTCATTCATTTAATTCACCCATGACTCATCCTTTGCAGCCTCTTCAAATGGGGTTGGTTCCACAACTGATAGAAATGTAGATTGTGCATTATTCCTCATTATCCTTATCTGGGTAGGTGCATTCTGATCCCCAATAATGTTGGATTGATCAATCTTTTCTCTTCAATTTCTCCTTGGGGGTTTAACCGAATTCTCTCCAGTTATGGCTTCCTCTTCTAATTCTTCTTCAGAGTCAACATCATGATGTGACTCCTTAGAGTTTTTCACACCTTCCTCTACCTCTATATTAACATTTTTTCCATATTCACATTCTTCCTCATCTTCTATCACATCAGCATAAGAATTCCTTGAAGCATTCAGGGTTTTCTCTTCAATGATCTTTACATCATTGCTTTCCACAATTCTTCCCATGAGTTTATTGAACCACTTGTAGGATTTGTTGTTCACTGAGTATCCAATAAAAATTCCTTCATATGCATTGTCTCTATACTTCCCTGGATTTCCTTCTTTGTTTTAGATAAAACATTTGGTTCCAAAAACATGAAAATATTTCAAAGAGGGCTTCCTTCAATGCCACAGTTCATATGGTGTCTTTGCTTCACCCATAAATATCCCAGTTCAATTTTGAATATACATTGCAGCTTGTACTGCCTCTTTCCAATAATGTTGAGGAATATAACTCTCAATTAGCATTGTTTTGGCTATATTGTTTACCTGTCGATTTTTATGCTCAACAAATCCATTTTGCTATGGAGTTCTCACAACTACTACCTCATGTTGTATCCCATGCTTCTCTAGGTAATTTTTAAATTAAATAGACATGTATTCCCCTATATTGTTAGACTATAATACTTTGATCTTCCATATTGTATCATTCTCATTGATTCGTTAATAGGTTTTCATGCAATCAATCACGTCTCGCTTCTTTTATATAATTATCACACATGCCATTCTACTATAATAAAATATAAAAAGAACAAAGTACCTCTCTACATGTGTTCTAGAAACATTTATCAAGTCACGTATATCTGTTTGGATGAGGTCAAGGATATTTTATGCTCTTTTCTTCTTTGGATGGTAAGAACTACATACCAGTTTCCCTCACATGCAAGCATCATAGGTCTTTTCTCGTTCACACATCATATTAGGGATATCCCTAACTATCATCATATTAGATATCTTTTCCATGTATTTCTGATTGATGTGACCCAATATCTGATTCCATAAGTTGTTTTCCTATCCAACTATTAGGTATCAAATGTTCTCTTTTCTATCAACCTAATATAAGCTTCCTTATGCTATACAGCCTTTCATGAGAGAATTCCCAGAATTTCCTCTTATAGTACAACCATTATGATTGAATGTCACAATAAGACTTGCGTTATAGATTTGAATCACACTAAAAAATTGTAAATAAGACCATCCACATATAGGACTTCAGTTTTCTTTATCTCTCCATTAGCTATCTGGGTACTTCTACTGCCTTTTATCTTCAATGAACCATTGTAACAAAACCTCACTATTCCATCGACCTTTTTCATGAAATTTGTTAATAGTTATACATTACCTGGCATGTGGGATAAACATCCTCTATCAAGAATCCATGAGTTGTTGTTCTTTGTAGCTTTGAGGGCTACTTCTGCAAAATTAGACTTTTCAATTTTCCTCTTTTCTTTCCATGAGATATTGGATTGAGTGTATGGCACTGATGGCCTTTCAATTATCTCTTTTATGTATATGGGTTCTTCATATTCAAATTCTTATTCCAAAGGAGAAAAAAAATTTATATAGAAACACTGTCTAGTTGACGAGTATTGACCGGTCATTGAGCATCAAATGAATTTTTCCTATCAAACCTCCGCCTGCAATACATAGCTTTATAGCCAATGTTAGAATAGTGAAAACAATATCGATAGAAATTATTTCTTCTACAATAGTTAGGATATTAATATGTTCTACTTTGTTGAACTCCTAACTCTTCCTCATTTGTATACCTCCTTTCCTCTTCATAGTATGACATGGTATGGCCCAGATAGCCCCAAAACTAACACTTCATGAAAGGAAATGTCTTTTGTATTATATTTCTTCTCAAGTCTTCTTTATCGGGAAAGTAGTTTGACTGGCTATCATTTATAGAAACTCAAGGATAATATTCAGTTATCCTTTCATTTTGATTTAAGGGTTTCTTTTTATGCACTTCTGGTGGCTTTTCAACATTATCAACTTTTATCTTGCCTTTATTATGGTTCAGTTTATTTAAATAATTTGGAATTTTGGAATTATGACCAATTCCACTATTTCCCATGCATGCGGGTATTTGATCTCTCAATATCTTTTCAACTCCATTAGAACCACATTTTTCTCTCTCTATAAGCTCAGTATTTGAGAACCTTCCAAATTGTATTTTCTTCTTTGCTTCTTTTGAAAGTGATTCACTTTCGAGTTTACTTCTCAGAGTAACAACTTCTTTTTCAATTCCCTCAATGGTCTTGGACTTATCCTCTAATCTCGAGGTATGGTCATTGATGACCTTTGATTGTTCTTAAATTCTGAGTTTTAGTTCCACAACATCATCAGTGATTTCAAGGTTTGATGATTGAACTTTCACCAGTTCTTCTAACCGTTCAATTTCCGATTCCAACTAATCAATATATTCTGATGATTCCTCCACTATTGCTTTCCAATTATTACATCCCTTACATTTATTCTCAATATTATCAAAATTATCCTTAAGTTGAAACTTTATATTGACATTAGTAGTCAACTGATTATCTTTAGCTTTATCTCTCAATGGTTCTCACTTTTAAATGGTATCCATCATGGAACCATGGTTCCCAAATTTGAATTCTTCTTCCTCTTCCTCAAAGAGTTCATTTTCATCATATTCTTCTCTACAAACAAAACTCTTTTGTGGAAATTTCTTTTTCACATTTGAAGCCTATCTTTTTTAAGAATATTTTCTGAGGATTTTTCATGTCTCAATATTCTCTTTCTTCATCATTGAACATTCATGTGAAATGAGAGGCAATGGGACCAACTCTTTCATAGAGAAAACAAGAAAGAGGTAGCTTTCCTTAAAATTTCCCTATTCCCTTCTTGATTTTCTTGGAAATGAGAGAAAGAAATTATTTTTTTTCATTATCTTCATTAACACAATCTCCTAAAATTTCCAGTTTGTGTGTGGATTTGAATTCCATTTCCTTACTTACATGAGTTGTTGCATCTTCTAGGTTGAGTCTCATCTCATATGCCACTAGGCTGGTCAGTAAATTATCAAGAGAAAGTTTGGAAAGATCCCTCTTCTCAAGAGATGAAACCTTTGAATTATAAATGGGAGAAAGTCTTCTCAAAATTTTCATTGCAATATCAAGGTCTTTGATATATTCACCAAGCCCTCTAATTGCTCTTAAAACTTCGTTAATTAAATTGAAGAAAGAATCTTCATTTACATTAGGGTGAATCTTTAGATCATCAAACCTGTTGTGTAAAACATGGAGCTTCACCTCATTCACTTTGATGTCACCTTCTTTAATATTTACCAGTTTTTCCCACATAGAATTTTCTGATGTACAATTCATCACCTTTAGATATATCTGATCAAAAAGGGCTATAGTGAGAGCATTCTGGGCTTTTTCATCAATATCAAGCAATTTCCTATCTGTATCGGTCATCAAAAGTCTTGTAGGATCATGGATTTGTATTCCCTGCGCAGTAGCAAAGAAGACTTCCATTCCAAGATATCTTAGGTGAGATATCATCCTATTTTTCATATCTTAAAATTACATACAATGAAGAGGGTAACTCCCGTAACGTTGACTAGATTCTATATAATAGAAGAAGAAAGATTCAACACTAGTGACCTTTATGCTCTGATACCACTTGAAGGACCCCAGAACACCCTGAGAGGGGAGGGGTGAATCAAGGTGTCAAATTTTTCTTTTAAACTGATGGATCTTGTTCTCACATTGGTAAGAACCTATTAAACCTGTTTGAAGAGGAATTTTATAAAATAAACAATCACCTTAAAAGCAAAGATAGAATAATTTTACTTGGTTCACTACTAAGGTCTATGTCCAAGGAGCATACACCGATAGTGTTCCAGTCACACTAAAAACCACAAATCTTCACAAGTTGTGGATTACAAGAGTTTAGCACAGTCACTATGTTACAGGCGCACTGACTTTACAAGGTTTTAGGGATAGCATAATGCATCCCTCGAATCACTTTCGCTGACTCCTCGTTGATCATTGCTCTGGAAGAATATTCACTCAGTTTAATGACTTGAAGGTCTCTTAAATGATTTGGCATTAGATCATGCATCCTCAAAATATAAATGGATGCTCTGTTGAAGTCCTGTAATCACCGATATATTTAATTTATTTTTTAGGTACCCTGATATGTTATGAAAATTAATTTCATAAATAGATTTGGTCAATTTTCAGGATTCTTTAGGTGTTCCGTGTACTGCTGCTTTTTTCGCATACCACTGTTGTTTCCGCATACTGAAACTATTTCTACATACTATCCAGCTCCTCCTCAAACATCATTGCTCTGCATTCTACCCTACTCTGTGTACTTCTCCATGCCTCCATGTATTGTCCTTCTCCTCATACTACCTTTCTCTATCACGTACTGCAAGAGCTTCCTGCGTGAACCACACAATCTTCTACAGACTGTTTTCCTTACGTGGATGATTCTCTCTGTGTACCGTATTCTCCTCTGTGAACCACTTCTCACTTTAACAGATTTCTTCCAAGATTTTAATCTCTAGTATCCTCACATAATAAATGGTATTACTATTCCGTAAATAGGCACATAACTCTGCAAATTTTGGTAATATGATTTACGTAAATTTTCAATGTGGTAAAATCTTTACTGTACTAAACTCCATCCACATATGGTTAGCCTCCACCATGTACTGCTCTTGTTTTTTGAATTGCATCAATCCTCCCAAACTTCACCATTCCTATTATCACATGCCTTTACCGCGTACTATCACTATGAACCATTTTTGGAAGCATTCTGGGTACCACACTCCTTCATCGCATATCGTCACTGCAAACTATTTTTTGTTCTGTGCACCTTTCCATGTACAACACACTTTCACCGAGTATCGTGCACCTTTACTCCGTACCATGCACCGTCACCATCTACCACGTGCCTTCACCACATACTTTTTCTGCAAACCGTTACCAAACACCTGGTTTTTTTAGGCCGAAAATTTTGGAAAACACTGGGAAACTACTCCACCTTCAATACTGCTCTTAGCCTCAAACGTATGACCTCATTCCTTGCAAACTCCCTAGTCATACATGCGTAGATTGAAAACAAAAACAAACCAAACTTTATTATTAACAAAAAAACAACCTTGGTTCTAATATAAACAATAAACCTCCTATAAATAAGAAATATTTGAATCTGATTTCCTATCAGAATTGGATTCAATTAGTTGCAAACCACATCTAGACTGAAATTTAAGGGATAAAAGATATGCTTTTTGAATAAAACCAACCATTTAAAGGAAAATATTATAAATTACATGGATATTCGTGAATGATGGTTATTTTTCCATCCCTATATGGAAATTAGTAACGAGGATGGGTTCTTTCATTTAACCAGTGTTCTGGTTTATTTTTATTTGAGGTGAGTTAGAAACCATGTTAGGCATGTCATTAGAACATGGTAGAAATGTTTCAATATGAATATTCAAAGGAGGAGCCACTGAAGTATATTAATTGGTGGTGGTAAGATGAAGCATATGGTGGGGAGAACCATAAGCCTTATAGGTGTTGAACAATGTCTCCATCAGTTTTTTTATATATATGGTCTCTAGTAAGAAACATCTTTGTGTTTCAATTATGAAAACAAGCATTGTATCTGGTATTTTGATCAGAGAACCTTAAATTAATGGTTATTCCTTGGATGTGTTTTAAGAATTTAAGAGAGGAATGAGGTTTTTTGGTCTTTACTTATTGACCTAAATAGGTCATGATATGTGGATAGGTTGGCCACTGATACTTATTGAGGATGTGAAGAATTATAGTGGGGAAATTTCGAAACCATGTGTTCATATAGGCATTCATAATTTGAGGAAAAGATTGAATTTTCAATTAATATAGGGGTAGTTTTTTCAATAGTGAATTGAGTTCTATTTATGAGGGTTGGAACCAATAAAAAATAATTTTGTTCATCATAATGGGGCTTGATATGTAGCTCAAGATATTTTGGGAGCATCAAGGAGGGGTAGAGGTGGCTTCTGAAAAACTGCAATAGAGCATTGGATGACTGGTGGTATTTTTTAAGGGAAATTTTACAACATTTCCCCCTTGGGTTTTTAAAGTTAAAGGTCCCATTTTTCTCATCCATTTGTGAAAACCATGGGAATACATCCCTCCCTCCCCCCCCTTTGGTACCCTTTGATCTATGGGTGGTTTTGTGACTTCTTTATAAATTAGAGGTTAGTTCCTCCCTCTGATATATTTTTTCAATACAATGACCACACTTGTGTCATAATTATTCTTACTTATATATATATATTTTATATTTGATATTTATATCTGGTAATCAAGTTTGTATTATATTATATTTCGTAATTTTTATAATAACCATACCCACTATAACACAGTAATCTGACCTCCCACTCTCACACTCTCCAGGGCTCTAATTTGATGATTTTTTTTGGACCCCACACAGTTGTATTACTTTCACAAATTTGTATTCTTTTCCATTGTTCCTCCCTTCATCAGTGTACCTGATGGTATTTAAATTTATCAAGGTTCCGACCAATTTTTTTCCGACCAATTTCAAGTTATCATATGCATCATCCCTCCATCTCTTCTCTCTGTTATATTTTTTTGGCTTCCACCACCCATTGATAAATATCTTTAATAAGGCCATTAGTGGATTTAAGGGGATTCATATTTCATAAAATGGTGGAACTAATTGACTCATGTAAAATTCTCCTAAAAGATGAAAACATGATTACTTTTATGTCTCCCATCCATAATTTTTTTTAATTTTATGCATTTCTACTATCATAGATTGTATATCGACTATCTTTTAATGTGTTATTATCCCTATTAATGGTTTGGGTATGTCTTCCTATCCCAACCCTCCCTTTTTAAAGGTTTCAACCCATAGGGTGATTGGAAACATGATTGAGCATTATCTAGGTTTATATCATAGAACTCAATATTTCTTTCATCATATCACCATGTTTATTTTCATGGAGGTTGACATATTGAAACCCCTGTTGAATTCTAACTCAGATGAAATTAAAGGCTAGTACATGTATAAACAATAGTTTCACTTCTAGTCTTCATCATACTTTTTCCAACTCTGCAATCAATAAGCTAATTTGGCTAAAATGTGCCACTTGAACTGGAAAGTACTTCCAGCTGGAATCGATGAGGAAAATGAAATGATATTATGGTATACTACATTTAGGTCTCTAACTAGAATGTGGAATAGTATAGTCTATACTATTATAGGATTGATTGAATACCATATATTTCAATTTTTAAAAGTGATGAACATTCCAAAATAAATTGGATAGATTTAATATTGTGGTGGAATTAATTTTTTCTTCCTTTAACTATTTGTTCTTTCAAGTAGCACCACTTGATCTTTGAAACTGTTTGTACAAGTTTTGTAGTTTATGGAGATTTGGTCAATTATTGTATCCTTCCTTGTGAATTTTAATTGAGTTTACTTGATTTAATCATTGGTTGTTTTGATGGATATCTCTAATATATACTCACTTCTAGGGAGTTTATCTTGTATACCTTAAAGATATTCCAAAATCGTCATTATTTAATGGTAATTATCAGCATAATTATGAATATGTTCTCAATACCTCCCTAGTTATTCCATGTTTACTAGGTCCTCCAATGGTTCGTATATATTAATTACCTAGTTATACTCTAATATAGGAATGACTAGGGTGGAGTCAGGTGGATGTGCTACACCCACGGGCTGGAACAAGTGATCGGGCATCAAGGAATCACCACTTAGAAATAATTTTCCCATAAACAGTTAATTAAAATAGTAGTGGAAAATAAATAAAATTTTGGAATAGCCAATCTGTACTACAAACGTCCACACTAAAGGAAAATAAAATAAATAGAATCAACATGGTATAAATTCTGACAAAAATGGAACACACTAATCAATCTCTCCACTACCCTGATCTCCCTCCCTTATAAAAAAATTGTGTAGCCGCCTCCAGTGCCCTTCTAGCCCCCTTCGCAGAATATAACTACCCTTCATCGATAGAAAATTGTAAAAGACCTAAGTGGATAATGTGATGAAGAAAATAAAATAAAAACTAAACTACAGCATTCCTATCTCTTATGACTATAAATGTCACCACCCAACATATAAGAACCACAAAGCCCCATGAGTCAAATCATGTTCTTACAAGTAAGGGGTAAACAGATCCAAGTTTCAAAATGATACTATCAAATAGTACATTCCTATTAATTAATAATTAATCTTCCTATTAATGGTATATAATCAGTTTGGCTCAAGTTTTAGCTTAGTTTCATTTTGCTCGATACAAGTTTGTTTAGGACATTTTCATTAGATTTAGTTTGTCTTTTTTTATATTAGATCGGACAATTTCTTTCATTTGGGTTCTGATCAATTCATTTTGATTACATTTTGTGCATATCAATTTGTTTTAGTTCAGTTTAGTTCATGTCAGTTACAGTCATGAATCTTATAACCCAATGCAATAATTTTAGAATGGGGATAAGTAAAATAATTTGAGCATTTGAGAATTATTAACCTTTAAGAATGGTACTAAAATATTTGAAATGTTAATAATGTTTAAATTTTTTGATAAGAACAATATTTTGAGAATTGGAACCCATAAGAATGTATGATGTGATAAAAATTACACCACATCAAGATATAAATTATAATTCACAACATCCAATAACAGCTTATATTCAGGACCTCTATTTTTAATATTAAAAGTATTACTTAGGTTAGTTTTATATCACTATCCAAATCACTAAATTTCTCCATAGCCTAGTTTTAAAGGACTAAACTGACTCACATGATTTTTTATTAGATCCTCTTAAAGGAATTTCCAATAACACAATTGTTCAATTTCAAGAAAAAAAATCATTACACTATGATATAGTGATCCATGTGTCATTAAATCTCAATATCCTAGGATTATTCTTTTCTAGTTTGAGTAGTTAGAGAAAAGAGGTATTGTGATTTAAGTGCACTATAGAAATAGTAG
This sequence comes from Viscum album, assembly GCA_963277665.1. NCBI lineage: Eukaryota > Viridiplantae > Streptophyta > Magnoliopsida > Santalales > Viscaceae > Viscum > Viscum album. The sequence continues at coordinate 621,171,014 of OY728128.1, forward strand.
TACAAGTAACTGAAGAGAAAATATTATCACCATCATATGAGATAAATAAATGGTCAATCATTCTAGATTTCTCTTATTCACAGTCCATATAGACTAAGTGAATTTACAAACAAGTATGTTGATTTAAGAAAGCGAGTTTCTATTAAAAACCAATAAAATGTTCATAATATAAATATTGATGAAGGTTCATCCAATAATCTAATTAGGTCTTATAAAATAGTTAAAATCCATAAAAATAAGCCAATATAAATTTGGTTGAGGATTATTTAGTTCATTCTAGAGTACCCTTCACTTGATGTAACTTGGATTAACATAGATAATAGAAACCATAAGGCAGTATCCACTGAAAAAATATGAAAGTTAATTTTTCATTGAATAGTATAATAGATAATCACATTGAAATTATTTTGAATATGGACCCAAAGAGTTTCAATAGATACATCATAATTATTTCATGTAATAAATATATATACCAAACTAATCTAATTAAAAATAAATAATTGTTCCAAAATAGTCATGGTTTCTCAAATCCAATCATTATTTAATTGTGTTCATTTCTAATTTTCATGAGGGTTGAGAAGGTTTTAGAAATTTTTATCCCTCAAAAATTTTTAAATAAACATTTGGAAGTGGATAATTGCCTAATTTGGAGATTCATTTGGTTCTCTTCTAGGAGATTAAACTTGTTACCATAATCTTTCCTGCCTCTCTAGGTATTCAATTTCAATCCAATAATGGGATCATTTGATATAAGATAGTCCAAGGCATGTTTTATAAATATTTCATCTAGCTCTATATTATTTATCTTGAATAATGGATCTGTAAGTGTATATTTTAACTAAAAAATGGTATTTGAATAAGGATACCCCTAATCATCGCTCATTTTTTTGATGGTAAAGATTATATTTGTCATTATATACAAAAAACCACCAATTCATGCTTTAGTTCTTCTATTAAGGTTCTATATAACTTTTGTGTGCTAACACATTTTTCTATGTGGATGAAATATTATTGTTTTGTGAGGGTGATGGTAAAAATATCAGTAGTATTCAATTCATTTTACATAAATATGAGTAAGTCTCAAGAAAAATGGTTAACTAGGGTAAATATAGCGTGATCCCTAGAAATAGAATATCCAACCATAAGAAATCCCGCATCTCTTAGTTTCTTAGAATTAAGAAATGTTTTATGCTCTTCTACTATCTTAGTGCTACCCTATTTTTGTGGGAGGGTTAATTCATCTTATTTAAAAAATATTTCAGATATAATTTTCAATTAGGTTTTCAATGGGAAAGTTAAATCCCTTTCATAATCTGAAAGACACTTTCTAATCAACTCACTTATTATATAAAAAATTTTATTTTCCTTTAGCATTTAAATGTGTTCCAAAGCGCTATTATAGTATATGGAAACTAAAATTAAAATCATCCAATGGACTGGAAATATCCAATAAAGGAATCCTATAAATGTTTCATGGAATGATTTTAGTAAACAGATGATTTATCCAAATATATAGTGAAGAATCATCCTATGTCGTAATTTTCAAATTAATCAAAATGTTTTACTATAGTATTATTCTAATGTTCATGGAGATTTTTATATAGATATGTGGAATGCTCAATATTAACCTTTTTCTCCTTTTCATTAATTTACTTATCAAAATAGGCATGTTCATACTTGATCCTTGTTTGATTATTATTATTATTACCAAACTATTATATTTCAAAATATATTTTTTTTTAAAAATTATTAATCATTTACAAAAGCATATATATAAATTAAATATTTCAACTGTACCTATTTGATATTATTATTATATTGTATTTTAACATAATTTATTCTTTAATTTTCATATAAATGGTATGGTCCTCCACTGAAATTAATAAATATAAATAGAACCAAGTATTTAAAAATGATATTTTATAATAGTAGAAAGAACATTAAATAGGTATTTTATAAAATTAGAGAGTAGTAAATGATAGTGCATAATTTTAGACAATATTAAATGAAAATGTATAATAATATACATTAAAAAAAGATAGTGTATAATAGTAGACAGTATTAAATGACATTGTTTAACATTAGACATTAAAAAATGATAGTTTATAATAATATATATTATAAAATGACTGTGTATAACAGTAGAAATAAAGTATACATTTATCGAAAAAGATCATACCTTCAAGTGAGTGGAGTTTTTATGAAAAATCTATTAGTATATTTTATTTTCATTAAAAGATCCCCCAGATGATGCTGACAGTGACTCTATTTGAAGTAGGAATCCATCAATTGTTGTGAAATCTATATTGAAACAAAATATCACAGATCATAGAAAATAAGAAAATTTATATAAATTAATACATAATAAAAACCCATTTCATATTATAAATATTAATAATGGTTGAAATTATAATTTTAATAAATAAAAATAGTCAAAACTTAACATATTCTTGTGGTTATGGACACCAACTAGCTATTCAAAACTCAAAACCCTGGTTATCTCATCATATGTATAACTACCCTGGAAAAATAGGGAAAGGGTAAAATAGTCACATGGGATTCATGAGGGTCTCGTACACTTCATAAAACAACATAATGTAAAAAACATACCATTAAAAACATAACAGTCATGATTCTGAGCTACTTTACCCATTTCCTTAAATTAATTAAAATATTATTTCAAATATCTATTAAAAACCAACCATTAAAAACATACTGAAATCCTTTTACAAAACACATTTATTATATAAAACAAATTGGGAAATTAACATTTATCCCAAAACCACATTAGTTTCAAACATCGCCCTTTAATTAAATCCATTAACTAAATGGGGTCAAACCATTTGAAACCCTTACATTTCATTCAAAACAATTCTTGAAATCTTTTTACAATAGTTGTAAGTTCACGTATCACATGAAATTCCAAGTGATGCCTTTGAAAAATCACTTATAAATCCTAAAAATATTTTTAAATTTCAAATAATATTTCAACGGCCATTTGAGTAATCTCATAAACTCACTGTGTGACCAGTCACAAAAAATCAGATTTAGACTGTGCCTTAAAATAGTAAAAACTTTCAATTTCAAATAATTATAAGATAAATACAAATTTTTACCTTATAAATTTAATAAAACTAATTAAAACTATAATTTAATAATTAAAACATAAGTTCAAAACACCAAAGACTCAACAATTTCAAAATTAAAAGTTAGTGAATGGGAAAACCTACCATGAATCAACATCACATGATCCAAAATGCATCACCTCTAACGGTGGATGAAAAAAACCAATAAGAAACTACCATAAACCCTGAACACCAAAAAAACCAAAAAAAAATCAAGTCAACACCTTGAACAAGGGTTGACCAAAACAAACATGGCACTAGGGAAGGAGAAGCCCAAAAGTAAATAAGGAAAAAGGAACCAAACCTTGGTGAGCCAACCGTAAACCATTCAGATCAAACCATAAACCAGGAACTAAACCATAATGATCCAACTATTAACCATTTGAAAAAAAACATTCCATTTTTCATTAAATTAAAAAATCACTTTGACTAAAATTCTATGGATTTATCCTTTTTTAGACAAAATAACTATTTCAGAACCAAATATGAAAACAAAAAATGAGTGCCTTTAATTTAAAATGGTTTCCACAGAGATCTTTAAAAACCATTTAAAATTAATCAACACACACACAAGTGAAATTAAGACCACTAGGAAGGAACCACCCATCATGAGGTAAATAATGAATTTAAATGAGATAACTCCACCACAATAATATAATAAAGTGGAAAATTCAATAAACCATGATATAATATTCCCTTATTAAATCCAAAAGTCAAGGAGAAAGTGTCATGGGATCTAACCTAGATCCTGATTTTAGATGATCTAGAATTTACCAAACCAATGTAGGACTAATTATTACCGTATGTTTTGTCTACCAAATACAAGACACTTACATATCCCACACCAACATCATTGAAATAACTCCCCATAATATCCAATCTCATGCTATAGGTTACACTAGGGGCCTCCATACCAACTATTATAGAATAAATATAGAAATACCACTTAGTTATCTGTGTTCCCATAACCAAAAGAGTGGCGGTGATTGAACATACAAGGGAATATTGAGAAAAAAAGCACAAAAAATGACTCACCCTCTCTTCTAACACCCTATCATAGAAAAAACCCCTTTCCAACATCACATATCAATCACATATAAATAATATATCCACCAACATTCTAAACTAAAATGGGAAATCAGTGAGGTCTCCCATGAGATCAACCATCTAACCCAGAAAGTTCCAAATAGGCTTTTCTGGTTATACACACTATTTGCATTTCAAGGAACCCTTTTTAAAACATGTATTTCCCTATTTAAAAACCAAAAATGGATAAAATCCATGAATTTATATCAAAAAAACATTTTAAATTCTTATATTCATTTTTTAGGATTTAATAATGGATATATATTTATTTCAAAGAGATATTTGAGATTCATAAATGAACTGCTCTATGTAATGACATAAATTTCAATGATCAATTTAGAAACACTACATAATATCACATAGAGAAATAATATCATCAATAATGAATTTATAAAACTCAACCACTCTTTGAATACCAAAATGAAGTAATTTCAATGAAACATAGACCTCAAAAAAGTTAATATTAAACCAAGAAATACAAAACATTTTGAATTTAGTAGTGAGAACCTAAAGGTGGAAGAATGTTCTATCCATAGTCTCTAAACATCAACATCTTCAATATTAGGTCCACTATAAACCCTATAATATCCAAAATGACCAGTATATTTCTTAGGAGAAGTTGGAACCAAGAGAAAAGAGAGATAAATATAGAGAATAATATATTAAAAGAAATTTCCTTTTGGAACCAATATAAAAAAAAAAGAAGATATTACCTTTGAGTGTTATTAGGGAGGACATAATCTGAAGCTACCGAAGCTGAACTGATGGAATCGTAAGGAACCGGGGCATCAAGGAAGGGTTTCGGCTTTGAGTGGGATAAGCGTGATGGATGAAAAAGGAATCAGGGGAGAAGAGGTTTGGTGGGGGAGAGGAGAGGGTTCACACTGAGGATAGGCATGCTGTATTTTTAGGGAGAAGGTTTGTGGGGGGGAGATGAGGGTTTGTGGGGGAGAGTAGATTTTGTGGGGGAGTGGAACGTGGGGATGAGCCTGATGGAAATGAAAATCAAGTCATGGTATACCTGCAGTTTTTTTAAACCGTAGGGATATCTTTCCATAAAGCATCTATACCAATGGTTTTTTTAAACTGTGGTTATAGGTTCATGGGTATAGACCCATTATCTAGTAATTATGGTTCCACTCTAGTCATCGAGGATCGATGCCCAACCCAATTAAAGGGTTCCACTTAGGATTCCATTGGTGATCCTTCTTGATCAATGTAATCGTTGGGTGTCTCCTAACTAAGAACCATTATTATAACACCACAAATAATATCTTAAAATCCAAAATAGAGGGAACCATCACATTATACAAGTAAAAAACACAGTATAGGCTACTCACAGGCCAGAATCTGAGTCCAAATGAAGGAGATATGAAAGATTGAAGTTTCCTAAAAAGGAACCAATGGGTACATGGTGTGTGAGGGGACCCACATGACCTATGGTCCCAATCAATCACCTGTATGTGTACCTGGAGGTACAAATATTTCCAACCATATAGGGATACATGGAATATAGAGGATCTACATGGCATGCTCATGTCACTCGAGGTCCCACATGTGTGCTTGGTCGTTTCCATGTATCCATCCTGTGTCGGTATACTTTGGTACATAGTGGGTTGCTTCACATGGGGTGCCTCCCATGTATCTAGTCATTTATGTGTACTTCGGTACACGGTTGTGTTCCTGGACATGTCTTTCCAAATGGGGTCCATCATGTATGCTCTTCCACACATCTCGAGCACCCATGAAATGGGTACATAGTGTGCGGGAGGGCTACACATTGTTCCATCCTTATAAATTTCCAAACCCTTAGCCACCACAGTATAGGGTATACATGTTATGTGTTCATTTAACTACATAGAATGTAGTCTAGTTTTTCACAGACTCTCTGATCCATATTCCATGCCCAAAATATAACTTTTTTACTTCAAATATGACCTTATATTAGCTCAAAATTCGTGGATAAATCTCTAATTTTTTATTTCTTGCCATCCGGTGGTTGAAAATTGGTTCCATCGTCCCATGGGAGTTCACCATATCCACTGAATGCACCTCTATAATAATCTATCTTCTTTTAAAATTTCAAATCAACAAATAAATCATTGAAAAACCCCAAAGCCTCGTTTTCCATCCCTGATTCATCACTCCATTCCTCACATGCTGATTCGTCCTAATTCTGGGGGTCATATCAGGCTCAATGGTACCCAGTAATGTCGAACCAGGACTACAGGATCCAATCAGTAAATAATGAAAAGAAATGGTGGGAGGAAGGAACAATAATATAGTTTTAACAATCATTGGCCAATATTTCATGTCCAATGATCAATAAAGGTGATATCTGAGATTAGAAATCAATTGAATAATCAAATAAACTAGTATAAAGGCACATACATGGTTCGACAATTAGAAAAGATCATAGAAGGGATTATCCTTCTCAATTAATTTAATAAAAAATGATTAAATCCATAATTTTTCAAGTTCTACATGTATATTTGATCTTTTTTCATTGAAGAACGCACTCATAAATTAATGGAAGAACTTGTTGTGTTCTCTGCACTCTAGTCTGCTCTGATCCAGAGATTCATCATCATCGGATGTGATTCACCAATAGAAGGAGGAAGAATGGTCTGGAATCTTCATAGGGTTTATGTGGATAACCATGGGAAACTGTCCATAGTATCGTACTTATAAAATTTTAGAATAAGTTAATTTAATTAATATAAATACATTTAATTATTTATTTTAACTAAACACACCTTCCAACAATCACCATATTATAATGCCCTATGCCAGTCATATTTAGGACTTGGATAGGGGAAACATCAAATGACAGAATCAACCATTCTCTTGGATTTTTAATCCAAGCTTCAGTTTAAGATTTATCCCATCTTATTTAAGAAACTGCATATGTGTAACATAAAATATACTATATATTTTTATAAAATTAATTACAGGCACATCATGACTCGGATTCTAACATCGTCTCAGCATCTGGATATGAAAATATATGTACGAATATTTAAAAGTCTTACAATAAAAAAATTGGTTCTCTACATCATTCCATCCTTTAATATTTTCTCCCTCAAAAATAAAAACTACATAAACAACTCTGGATAATAGGAATGTGTCTAGATATCCCACTCATAAGAGTTCTCCTACAAATTCCCATGCTCCCACAACATGTGAAACAATGGGATGTTCCATTCTTGTAGGGTCTTCTCCTATATATCCTCTATCACCATAGAGTGCTCTGAAAAATTTATTTTTCCCTCGATGTCCATCTCACCTCATTCGATGACATGTATGGGGTCATGTATGTATCTCCTCAGTTGTGACATGTGGAAGATGTCATCCACCCGCACCAGTTGAAGGGGTTGGGAGAGGCGGTAAGAAATCTCCTCAATCCTATGCATGATATCAAACAAACTGACAAAACATAGGGATATATTTCTTCCCCGTTTAAACCTCCTTAGTCCTCATAATGGGGATACTCTCAAAAAAATGATGTCTCCCTACTCGAACTCTAAGGGCCTAATAAGGTGATCTACGTAAGATCTTCATCAGCTCTAGGCCATCTCCATCTGCTCATGGATGACCTGGACCTTCTCTGTCATCACCTACACCAACTATGGACCCACAAGAGATGTCTATCCAATCTATATCCCCCATAAAAGTGACATGAAGGGTATCCCATATAAGTCCATGACATTTTATATGCCAATATTAGAGTGTTAGTTGTTTTTTTACACAAAATCTACCAAGGGAATTTGATCCTCCCATATTTGGATGAAGTCTAACATGAAAGACCATAGAATATCCTCCAACACCTAGATAGTGTGCTTGGTCTACCCATATTTTGGGGGGTGAAAGTTTGTACTCATCCTCATTTGGGCCACGAATATCTTCTATAATCCTCTCCAAAACCATGATGTGAATTGTGCATCATGGTCGGAGAAAATAATTGAGGGAACCCCCATGAAGGTGAATGATATCCTGTATGTAGATCTTCTCCAAACACTACCGAAATCTGCTCCCTGATAATAATAAAGACTTTTGACTTCATGAGTCGGACAACTATCACCCAGATGGCAGTATATCCCTTCACTTTCAATGGAAACTCTTCCACAAATTATGTGTATATTCCATCCCATTTCCACTTCGGTATCTCAAGGGGGTGCAACAAACCTACCGGAACCTGGTACACAGCCTTTACATACAAACATTTTAGGCATCGAGATACAAATGCAACCATGATCTACCTCATTTTGGATCACAAAAATAGTCACTAAAGGTCTCTTTAAATATTCCCCACAATAGGATGTACATCCAAAGGAGAAGTGTGGAACTCCTGCATCATGACTAGGATCACTATCCATCCTTGTAACAGGATTTCATGATTCCCACCTTCAAAATATCCATCTGGTGAATCTTCTAGGGATATTTGGTCAGGAAAGACATCACATTTGATGTTTCTCATATGGGACTCTCTCACATGCTCGAGAAGCGGATGAGTTAGCACCATCGACTAAGGAAAAAGCGTACCCTCCTGCTCCACCAAGGATAGCTACAAACAAACCATCTGATTAGAAGCCTCCAAAACCTAGTGAGCCTAGGACTTTTTATTAATGGAATATTCTACTATGTTTCCCTTCCTATGATTATATACTATCTCAAAATCATAGTCCTGTGGGAAATTCAACCAGAACCACTTTGTCAAGTTCAAGTCCATCTGTTTGAAGATGTACCTAAGCCTCTGATGGTCTGAGTAAACCAAAAAAGAACACTCTCATAAGGTAGTGTCTCTACATCCTCAGATGAAAGTCTACTGCTATCACATCTAGGTCATGAGTCACAAAGTTCTTCTTGCAATGTATCAACTTTCTAAACCCATATGTGATAACTTCCTATCATTTTATTAACATGTAGCTGGTCCCATCTCCCAAGCCATCATAATACACTACATACTCCACATACTCATTCAGTAGTCTCAACATTGGATCACTCTTCAGGCTTAGAATCAAATCCTCAAAGGCCCTCTATAAATTCTTAGTCCATGTAAAATTTTCCATTTCCATGTTAGGGAGGTTAAAGGGGATTAAATCATATAGAATCATTCCACAACCCTCTAGTAGTACCCTACCAATCTAAGAAAACTTTGCACCTCTAACACGATCTTGGCAGGATCCCAATAAAGTACTACATCGATCTTCAATAGGTTCGCAGCTAAACAATGATAAAAAATGACATTGCCTAATAAGTGAACCTCATGAATCCATAAATCGCACTTCGATAATTTAATATAAAGATGGTGCTCCCAAAGAAAATCTAGAACCAACCGCAAATGCTCTGTATGAACCTCCTCTAATGTAGAGTATATGAGTTTGTTTTTTATGATGAAAACAAAAAACTTGTCTAATTATTACTAGATGACCTGGTTCATCAAATCCATAAACATGGTGGGGGAATTTGTCACACCAAAGGGAATCACTAGGAACTCATAGTGTTTGTAGCAACATCGAAATTTCAAATTTATAATATCAGTCTTACAAACTCGCAATGGGTGGTAGATGGACCTAAGATAAATCTTCAAGAACAAACATGCACCTTGAATCATGTCAAATAGGTCATAAATCCTCAGAAATGGGTACTTGTTTTTTATCATGGCTTTGTTCAGGTGATGATAATTCACACAAATCCATAGTCTCCCATCCACCTTTTTCATGGACAACACTAGATATTCTAAGGGGTCACATTGAGCCTGATAAAACCCTTCTCTCAAAGGTCCTCCAACTACAACCACAGTTCCTAGAGCTCAGTAAGGTATATTTGATATGTTTTAGAAGATATTAGAGTGTTACTGAGATGAAAGTAAATACAAAACTACATCTCCCACTTCATAGGTAGTCATGGATCATCCTAGGGGAAGATGTCCATATAATCCACCATGAATAAAGGAATCCAGATGCCTGAATATCCTTTTCCACCATGGGATATAATTTTCAATTGATGGTTGATGGGATGCAGCCTCCTATTTACAACATCCACTTGTTCTACCATGAGATATCTCTTTCTCATAAATTTGAATCTCATCCCATCAATTTGAAGACATTTAACTCATCTACGGTGAAAGTAAATTTGGGATCAAACCATAGACAACCAGTCCATGACCAATATGAATTCATAGGGTTACATTGTGATGACCAAAAGGTACCATATGAACCTTTATCCACTAAGTGATAGGTCACACTATCAAAAGATAAAAGATATAAAAGAAGTGTTCTGTGTAGGAACCCTAAGATGAAACTATTGGGATAAAGCCTCTACTGAGATATCCAACTCTTGAAATAGGAATATAGATATGAATTAATTACTGGAACCTATTTCTACTGATACATACTCAAGAGTATAATAAACACATATCATATATATAATCATATCAGGTGTTGCTAGGTCATAATTGTCCAAATCCTGAAGTTGTCTGTGGCCCCAACTGCCAACTCCATGAGCCTAACATGGGCTGCCTAGTGGTGGTGGTGGAAGGATATCATAGCATCATCCACCACCCACAACTCCCCCTACTATTCTTCTAGCTCTACCTCCCTACGGACCACCCTACCATCGCTTATGAGATCCTTGATCATGATGCTCTCTTTGTCATAGTGGTCCATATGCCATCTGTATGTGATCCTTAGAACATCTGGTTAAGAAGTAATGTACTATGTGACTTTGACCAACACAATCATATAACCACCCCTCTCTAAGCTTCTCTGGTCCTCTGTTTGGTCCTAGTTCCACACAACCATACATCTGAGTTTGATCATGATAGGATATATACCAACAAGATCCTTCTAATTAGCACCTTCTAGCTACTGCAGATGACTCAACTCTATAACATGCACTAGAAGCACTAGCTACTTGGAGCCCCTCTGAAAATAAAATTTATATCACTAGTTCCCACACCAACACCCCAAAATAGGTTGTAATTCACAAGGGAACCACACTGGAACAAATATCTCAGAGGATTATCTACTAAAACTTATGAGATCGGATGTTCTTATCCTGAATCATGTAAAGGGAGTACCATGTAAGGTATGTGAACCTTGTCGCATACTCAGTCACCATCATTCCTCCTAGATTCTACTCCATAAGATCCTGAACTCGAACTCAACATAAAAAAGAGGTGTGGTACTCCTCATAGAATAGTTGTTGGAAGTAGATCCATGAGAGTGTTGAATCATTGTTCATATGTGTAACAAGACTCTACCAGAACCTAGATGCTCCTTGAAAAATCCTAGATTCAAATGAAACCACATAATCTATCAATGTCTGGATGATCCTAAAAACCTAGACCACCAACACTATCCAATACTCTACTGCTTGAGGATCTGGCTCACCGTGGGACATCACCAGCTTCTGGAGCAGGGACCCGCCGAGTGTGTTAAGCTACACACATCTTCAGCATTCTCTTCTGGGATGATATGCTACTTTAAAGGGGGGTGGTTATTATAACTATACACCTGGAAGGAAGATATTTTAAGATGTACCCTGAACTAAGGTATCATCACTCATTGGATTGCCTTCATGATCTTGAACAAGTATTCTGGCCGGTTGTCAACACAGAGGCGTCCTAAAATGTAATCAAGATGTACCTTGGTCAAATGATCATATATACATATATAATGGGGATATGACTCAAGAATTACTATTAATGTCTCGATCCTATATGATTCATGTACCATTGATCCCTATAAACAATGTCTTGGTATCCCAAGTCGACAAGTAGTTATTCAAGGTCCTAGGGAATGGATACGTCAGTCGGCCATACCATCACTGAATTCCCTAGTCTGAGAGCCACACACAAGACACTCTAATGCTTCTACCTTAAATACCAACCAAATATCCATAAGGGGAATACTAAAAATACCATCCCAATGAATGAACCACCTCTAATACCAATTTTCACGACCCGATCCCAACTGAGGATCAAGCCACAACTATCCCAAGCTCACCGCCATAGGTCAGGGGCTCACGACCAGTGATAAAGGCATAACTAACATGAGTAATCCTTCACCTAAGTACTTGTATGCACACACCCATCCATCTCAATGAAAAATTGTAGAGGAATAATAATAAAAAATATGCAACATATATAATGTAAACCAAGTATGAAAAACATCTAGGGTGTACAAGATTACTAAAGTGAAAACTAAAAATAAAGGGGAAATACAAATCCAACTAGAAAGATATCCCAACCTGGAAAAACTAAAAATTAGAATGCTGAGAGAGCCCAACTTCTAATCTCCAAGATATGACCACCATATACGGTCCCAAGAACTAAGTATCCCTAAGCTCCTCTGATGTCACTGTCGATTTGTTCGTCATCTTCATAAGACAAGGCAAGTGTGAGAAAATCCCATATAGGGGTGAGTATATACATGCCCTGTAGGATTCTTCAAAAGATGAAGGGGGAGTAGTAAGAGATACAATAAGAATATAAAGAAAGTAGACACTAAATAGGATATAGTGAAATATCCCAACCAAAACTAAGAGAGATATTAACCTTGTCCAAACACAAGGGGATCAACATTGGTTTTAGGTGGACTAAATATTGAGTCTTTTCAACCCATAACAGTAGATTAACCTCATCCATCCATAAGAAGCTAAACATAGAAAGCACATGGCATACCCTGCACGTCTTCACAACCCATGGAAGGAGAGTAACCAAATAAAAAGGTAAGTATATATATATATATATATATATATATATATATATATATATTATCAATAAAAATAATCCCAAATGGGAGAGTAAGGATATCTCCATCTCATAGCTCAACCCAAGAAAATATTCGGCAATAGTTCCAAAAGTCCAACAATGATGCCCATCATCTCACGCGTCTGCCTAGTAGAAAACATTGATGTTAATCCATGCCTCATCACTGTGTCAAAAAGTCAAGAATTCATGATATCTAGGTATAGAAACAATGTCCTGGTACAATAGGAGGGATCCACTCTATGGATAGATAGAGGAACCCCCTGTTCCAATAGGAATTTTCCACTCTAATAGTCAATAGAGGGCTCATTCTGTACCTAGTAGGAGGGTTACACTCTGATAGTTGATAAAGGAACCATTCCCTTCCTAGTATGAGGGGTCCACTCTGATATTAGAGGACCCATTTCTTGACTCCATATGAGGGTTCCACTCTGATTATCGATGGAGGACCCATGCCTAGCCCGGCTAGAGGGTTCCACTCTGAAACATGGTGGACCCGTGCCTTGTCCCAGTAGAAGGGTTCCACTCTATGATGTTAGAGGACCCATTACCTGACTTCGCAAGAGGGTTCCACTGTAGGAGTCTTCATAGGACCAATGACCAGCCCAGTTGGATGGTTCCACTCTAGTCATCAAGTACTCATGCCTATCCCAACAGGAGGATTCCACTCAGGATACCTCTGCTGATCCTGCCTTATCTCTACCATCATCGGGCACCGCCTAACTAAGTGCCATGCTGAGAAAACCTCACGTCATATCTCAAATGACACAACAGAGGTCTCCATCATGTTCTATGAGGAAAACAGTCAGGATAGGTTACTTTCATTCCAAAATATGAGTCTAAACAAAGTACATATAAGAGATTGGAATTTCATAAAAAGGAACCATGGGGTACACACCATGTGAGGGGACTCACACAGCATGTGGTCCAGATCCATCACCTAGTTGTGTCTGTAGAGGTATATGTCTCTCCAGAACTATAGGGATACATGACATATAGGAGATCTACATAGAATTCTCATGTTACTCGGCATCCCACCCATGTGATTATCCATGTTTGTGTATCCATCATATGTTCATGTACTTTGGTACACTATGTGTTGCTTTACACTGGGTGTCGCCCATGTCTCTGGCCATGTATATGTACTCCAGTACACGTCTATGCATATAGATGTGTCTTTCCACATGGAGTCATACCCATGTGCTCTGCCACATAGTTAGAACACTCAAGAAAGGGGTAAATGGCGTTTAGGAGGGCTATATGTTGTTCTATCCTTATAAATTTCCAAAACCCATACCACCACAACATAGGGGCAACATACCATGTGTTCATCAAACTACATGGCGTGTAGTCAATTTTTTCATATATTTTTATATCTATGTTCCAAACTCCAAATTTGACTTCATTACTTCAAATCCAGCCTCTTCTTCACTAGAAATTAGTGGATCTATCTCCGATTTTTCATTTCCAACCATTCAGTGGCTGAAAATCAATTATTTTGTTTTGTGGGGGTTCTTCATACATACCGTACACACCTCCATCATCCTTTATCTTCAATTCAGACATAAAATCAAAAAATCGATCACATTTAACCAATAACACCTTCTTTTCCATATCAGATTCATAATTGCATTCATCACATGTAGATTTGTCATGATTTTGGGGGTCCTATCAAACTCGGTACTTCCCAACAATGTCAAACTAGGACCGCAGGGTCCAATTAGTGTATAATGAAAATAAATTATGGGAATGAGGTCTGAGAACAAAGTTTTAACCACAATTGGTTGAGTTTTCTTGGAAAATTAACAATAACATGGATATCTAGTGTTATAAATTAATTGAGTAATAAAATAAAACAATATATATGTGCATGTAAGGTTCATCAATCAGTGAAAATCATATAAGGGGTGATAATACTCAATAAATTTATTAAAATGTTAATAATAAATAATTTGATGAGTCCTGGCTAGAGACTAGATTTTTTTTCATCGAATAACGTGCTCATCATTGAATGGAATAAGTCATTGCATTCATCATGATCTGATCTGCTTCGATCTTGAAATTTGTCATTGTCGAATGTGATTCACTAAAAAAATAAGGAATAACACTTTGGATTCCTCCTAGGGTTTATGTGGATAACCCTGCGAAAACATATATAGAAACTTATTTATATAATTTTAGAATAGGAAAATTTAATTAAAATAAATAAACTTAATTAATTTTTTCAACTAAATGCACCCACCAATTTTCACCATATATAAACTCCCGACTCCGAATAGTTGTAGGTTTCCCCTAGGGTAAACATTACATTTGGGACTCAACCATGGTCTCATAATTCTTATATTAGCTTCCATTTAAGATTTATCTCATTTTCCTTATGAAATTTTTCATGTGTAATATAAAATATATTTAATATTTTTATAAAATTAATGTCGGGCACATCAGTCCAAAAAAATCGCACGTCATCTCAGTTTATTCCTCTAAATATATATATATATATATATATATATTTCAAATTATTACAAAGAAAAAGCTGGGTCTCTATAGTTTTCCTAGTTTTGATCCCCAAACACACATTTTTAAAGGCTTCGATGCCTTTAAAAATTGTTTACCGAGTCATTCTGGAAAAATATCACATAAGATTGACATATTTTCTACGCATACATGTCAAAAATAACTCAAAGTTTGTTCTCTTATGATTTAACTTCAATAATAGGTAATTTTAATTGTTTTTTACCATTACACGCTGATTTTAGTGTTTTAAAACACTAAAAACATGTTTACAAGCATACCCAAAAAACTATAACTCCGAATGATTTTTCATCAGTTCCAAAATTTCAAAAACCAATTTAAGGTTTTTTTCCTATAATTTCATGGAAATAAGATTTCATTTTCCTAGTTTGACCCCCCCCCCCCCGATAGACGTTTTTAAGGCTTTATTACATTTAAAAATTGTTTACTGAGTCATTCCAACTACATCTCATGTCATTATGACGTTTTTTATGTTCATTGGCATCAAAAATTACTCAAATGTTGTTTTTACATGCTTTCATGTTAATCTGATGTCGTTTTATATGTTTATGACCATTACACGCGTGTTTTGGTGTTTTAAAACACTAAAATCATGTTTACAGGAATCCTGGGAAAAACGTAACTCATAATGATGTGATATTGATTCATATATTTAAAAAGTAAATATATGGTCATCGTCCTTAGATTTCAAGGAAATATGACACCATTTTCCTAATTTTGACCCCCTGATACATGTTTTTAAAGGCTTTGGTACCTTTAAAAACTATTTACTGAGTCATTCTGAAAACAACACACATCATATGGAAGAGTTGTCTACACGTAAAAATAAAAAATAACTCAAAAGTGGTTTTACCAGGATATCACATCAACCAAAGATCATTTTCTATGGTTTTTAACGTTACACACACATTTTAGTGTTTTAAAACGCTAAAAACGTGTTGATAGGAATATTAAGAAAAATATAAATTGGAATTATGTTTTTTTGGTTCCTATATTTCAAAAAAAATCAACAGTTATTCTCCCCTGATTTCATAGAAATCCAACATCCTTTACAAGTTTTGACCCCCCCCCCAACATAGGTTTTTAATGGTTTTAGTACCATTAAAAACTATTTACCATATCATTATGACAACATCTCACATCATATTGCAATTTTTCCTATGTTTACACATAAAAAATAACTCAAAAGTGTAATTACATATTTTCACATCAATCTGATATCATTTTCTATGTTTTTGACAATTACACACACATTTTAGTGTTTTGAAACACTAAAAAGGTGTTTATGGGAATCCTAGAAAACCCATAACTTGAAATGAAATTAATTTAGTTCCTACATTTTAAAAATAAATCTATGGTATTTTTCTTCTGATATCATGTTAATATGATGTCGTTTTCCTAGTTTTCACCCCCCAACACATGTTTTTAAAGGTTTTAGTTCCTTTAAAATTATTTACCAAGTCATTCAAATAATGTTGCACATCAAATTGATGTTTTATATATGCTTCACCTCATAAATAACTCAAAAATCATTTTAACATGATTTTATATCAATCTTAGGTTGTTTTCTATGGTTTTGACCATTACACACACATTTTAGTGTTTTAAAACACTAAAAAATAATTTGTGGGGATACCATAAAAACCATAACTTGAAATGAAATGTTTTTAGTTCCTACGGTTCAAAAAACAATATACATTAATTTTACTATGATTCCATGTCAATCTGGCATCATTTTTTTCATAACCCGTCCCTCGGGGCCCATGTCGTGACTACCCCAAGCCTACCTCCCATAGGATAGGGGCTAGAGACTAGTGTCAAGTAGGCATATCCCACATGTGGGAGGCATTTTCCTAAGTACATGTAAGCATGCACCCATATATAAGAAAAATATTGAACTAAAAACATCAAGTAAACATGGATGAAAACCACTAAGAAAACCCACTCAGAGTAAGGTACAAAACTGAATGAAAAAGGGGTAAGAATACAATCCCAACAGAAAAGGAATAGTAAGATCTCCGTGATCTCATCTACAAAAAACCCTACTTGAAGGGTAGGTACATTAAGTTTTTCTAATGTCATTGAAGTGAACCACGTCCGTCGAGTCACCCTGAAGCACCCCCTGTCTCTCGCCCACCAAGAACTCCGTCAAAGCTGCTGATTGTCTGCACAAGACATGACACGTGCGGGCAAAGTCTGTGCATGGGTGAGTAAAAAAAATACTTAGTAGGGACCCCAACCACAAATTAATTACAAAAATTATACCACAAAGATGAACACTAATAAATACACCATGTAGACTACACTAATAAAAATTTGAGCATTGGAGACCACCATTGGCAGTCGCTAATGGTATTTAGAGACCGAACAATGACTGCCAATGGCGGTCACTTTAGGCCCGACATTGTAGGCCTATAGCGACCGCCAGGCGGTCGCTGACCTCCTGCTCCGTCGAGCAATAGCGACCGCCATTGGTGGTTGCTGACCTGATTCTCAGCCGAGCTATAGAGAATTCCAATGGTGGTCGCTGTCTTGCTGCCCAGCTGACCTATAGCGACCACTAATGGTGGTCCCTATCCTGAAGAAATTTTTTTTAAAAAAATTCATTAATGGTTCCCAAAAAGCAGAAACAAGTTAAAAATGTTTAAAAAAAAGAAAACAATTCCAAACAGCCTAAACATCAGGATCCTCATAAACAATAAATGACAGATGTGCTTCATATTCAACGATCTAAACAGGTCCAATCCATTTCAACATTCTGCTTCAATAAACCTATAATAAAATACAAAAAAACAACTAAACAAAACAATCGTAAATTAGACATATTTATTCAATTAGTATATATATATAATAAAATTAATTCTGACATCAAATAATGAGTTCTATATTGATTTAAAAGACCCAATTTAATAAATTCTATCATTTTAGGATTTTTTTTTCTTGTTTTTGATTCTTTGGTTTAGCTTGTGGAAGTGTTTTTTGGTCTAAAAAGGAATGCTCTCCATGCACACCGTGTGAAACTGTTAAAAACAAAATATTCGGTCATACTATGCACACCGCACGTCTGATTGATGTTTTGTTTCCTCCTACATGTCACAAATAATATTTCTATTGTTTTCATGTGATTTCAAGTTATTCTGAGGACGCTTGCTTTGAATTTGACTGTTACACATCGTTTTGGTGTTTTATGACTCCGGAAATGCGTTTCTGGTCACCGCGGTCAAAAACACCTCCTATTGATGTACTGTCTACCCTAACATTTCACAATTCACACCATGGTTGTTGTAGTATGATTTCATGTCATTCCGAGGTCGTTCAGCTGGTTTGGACCACCCAACGCACCCTTTTAGAAGCGCGCAAAACTGTTAAAAACAACATATTTGGTCGTATCACGCACACCGCACGTCCGATTGACGTGTCGTCTCCTCCTACATGTCACAAATAATATTTCTATTGTTTTTGTGTGATTTCAAGTCATTATGAGGATGTTTTCTCTGAATTTGACCGTTACACGTCATTTTGGTGTGTTATGACTCCAGAAATGCGTTTTCGGTCACCGCGGTCAAACGACACCTCCGATTGATGTACCGTCTGCCCAAAAATTTCAAAATTCACACAAAGGTTGTTGTAGTATTATTTAATGACATTACGAGGTCGTTCAGCTAGTTTTGACCACCCAAGGCACCTTTTTAGAGCATGCCAAACTGTTAAAAACAACATATTAGGTTGTACCGCGCACACCGCACGTCCGATTGATGTTCCGTCTCATCCTAAATTTCACAAATAATATTTCCATTTTTTCATGCGATTTCAAGTCATTATGAGGATGTTTTCTATGAATTTGACCATTACACGTTGTTTTGGGGTTTTATGACTCCGGAAATGCATTTCTAGTCTCAATATTCAAACAACACCTCTGATTGATGTATTGTCTGCTCGACCATTTCAAAATTCACACCACGGTTGTTTTCGTATGATTTCATAGAATTCTGAGGTTATTCGGCTGGTTTCGACCACCCAACGCTCCCTTTTAGAGCGCGCCAAACTGTTAAAAACAACATATTCAGTCCTACCACGCTCACCACACATCCAATTGACGTCTCGTCTGCTCCAAAAAGTCACCAATAATATTTCTATTGTTTTCCTATTATTTCAAGTCATTCAGAGGACGTTTGCTGTGAATTTGATCGTTACACGTCGTTTTGGTGTTTTATGACTCCAGAAATGCGTTTCTAGTCACCGCGGTCAAATGACACCTCTGATTGAAACACCGTCTACCCGAACATTTCACAATTCACACCACAGTTGTTGTCGAATGATTTCATGACATTCTGAAGTCATTCGGCTGGTTTTGACCACCCAACGCACCCTTTTATAGCATGCCAAACTGTTAAAAACAACATATTCGGTCATATCACGCACACCGCACATATGATTGATGTGAAGTATCCCACTACATGTCATGAATAATATTTCTATTTTTTTCTTGTGATTTCAAGTCATTCTGAGGACGTTTGCTCTGAATTTGACCGTTACACGTCGTTTTGGTGTTTCAGGACTCCAGAAATGTGTTTCCAGTCACCACGGTCAAACGACACCTCCGATTGACATACCGTCTACCCAAAAATTTTACAATTCATATAAAAGTTGTTTTTGTATGATTTCATGGCATTCTGAGTTTGTTTGGATGGTTTTGACCACCCAACACACCCTTTTAGAGTGCGCCAAACTAATAAAAACAACATATTCGGCCATACCGCACACACCACACATATGATTGACATTTAGTCTCCTCCTACATGTCATGAATAATATTTTTATTGTTTTCGTGGGATTTCAAGTCATTATAATAATGTTTTCACTGAATTTTACCGTTACATGTCGTTTTCATGTTTTATGACTCCGGAAATGCGTTTCTAGTCACCGCAGTCAAACGACGCCTCCGATTAATGTACCTTATACCTGACCATTTCAAAATTCACACCATGGTTATTGTTGAATGATTTCATGACATTCTGAAGTCATTCGGCTGGTTTTGACCACCCAACGCACCCTTTTAGAGCACGCAAAACTGTTAAAAACAACATATTCGGTTGTATCGCGCTCACCGCACATCCGATTGACATTTTGTCTCATCCTACATGTCACGAATAATACTTCTATTATTTTCGTGTGATTTCAAGTCATTATGAGGACGATTTCTCTGAATTTGACCGTTACACGTCGTTTTGGTGTTTTATGACTCCGAAAATGCGTTTCTGGTCCCCGCGGTCAAACGACACCTCCGATTGACATACCGTTAGCTTGAAAATTTCACAATTCAAACCATGGTTTTTATCATATGATTTCATGGAATTCTATAGTCATTAGACTAGTTTTGACAACCCAACACACCCTTTTAGAGCGCGCTAAACTGTTAAAAACAACATATTTGGTTTTACCGTGCACACCGCATATCTGATTGATGTTTTGTCTCCTCATACATGTCATGAATAATATTTATACTGTTTTCGCGTGATTTTAAGTCATTCTGAGAATTTTTTCTCTGAATTTGACCGGTACACGTCGTTTTGGTGTTTTATGACTCCAGAAATGTATTTCTGGTCACCGTGGTCAAACAACACCTCCAATTGACATACCGACTACCCAAATATTTCGCAATTCACATCAAGGTTGTTGTTGTATGATTTCATGACATTCTGAGGTCATTTGTCTAGTTTTGACCACCCAACGCACCCTTTTAGAGCACACCCAACTGTTAAAAACAACATATTTAGTCGTATCGCGCACACCGCACGTCCAATTGAGGTGTCGTCTCCTCCTACATGTCATGAATAATTTTTATATTTTTTTCATGTGATTTTGAGTCATTCTGAGAACGTTTGCTCTGAATTTGACCGTTACACATCGTTTGGGTGTTTTATGACTCCGAAAATGTGTTTCTAGTCACCGCAGTCAAAAAGCACCTCCGATTGACGTGCTGTCTACCTGAACATTTCACAATTCACACCACGGTTGTTGTCGTATAATTTCATGGAATTATGAGTTCGTTCGGCTGGTTTTGACCACCCAACACACACTTTTATAGCACACCAAACTGTTAAAAACAACATATTCGGTTGTACCGCGCACACCACATGTCCAATTGATGTTTCGTCTCCTCCTACATGTCACGAATAATATCTCTATTTTTTTCATGTGATTTCAAGTCATTCTGAGAAAGTTTGATCTGAATTTGATCATTACACGTTGTTTTGGTGTTTCATGACTCTGGAAATGTGTTTCCAGTCACTACATTCAAACGACACCTCTGATTGACATATCGTGTGCTCAAACATTTTACAATTCACACCATGGTTGTTGTCTTTTGTTTTCATGGCATTCTGAGTTTTTTCGGCTGGTTTTGACCACCCAACACACCCTTTTAGAGCGCACCAAACTGTTAAAAACAACATATTTGGTCGTACATCGCACACCGCACGTCTGATTGATGTGTCGTCTCCTCCTACATGTCATGAATAATATTTATATTTTTTTCGTGTGATTTCAAGTCATTATGAGAACTTTTTCTCTAAATTTGACCGTTACACGTCATTTTTGTGTTTTATGACTCTAGAAATGCATTTTCGATCACCGAGGTCAAATTACACCTTCGATTGACATACCATCTACCCGACCATTTTACAATTCACACCACGGTTGTTGTCGTATGATTTCATGACATTCTGAGGTCGTTCGGCTGGTTTTGACCACCCAACGCACCCTTTTAGAGCGCGCCAAACTGTTAAAAACAACATATTTAGTCGTACCGCACACACTGCATATGTTGTACAATTGAAATAATGGCCTATTTCTAGTTTTACAATTTGAATAATGTAATAATGGCCTAATGACCATTTGTCCTAACATCCAATTGGACAATTGGCCAACTGACCAATTTTTCTAATGGCCTAACAGCCTAATGAACAATTTCCCTAATCAACTAATGGTCAATTGTCCTAATGAACTCCTATAAAAATGGCCTATGGATGTAATTTCCAATCGATCTTATAGTCTCTTAGAAAATTTTCCTAATTGATAAATAGCCTAATGGGCAAACATCCAATGACCTAATGGCCTAATGGATAATTTTTCTAATGGCCCGATTAACCAATTGGCCTAATGGAATAATGGAATAATGACTAATTGGCCAATAGGCCTAATGGAATAATGGTCAATGACCTAATGTAAAATTATCCTAATGGACTAATGGATAATTGTCCCAAAAAAATCCCACCAGATAGCCCCCTCTATAGCCCCCTCTCGCCGAACAACCCCAATCCACATCCCCCCAACCCCCCCCCCCCCCCACCCCCCACCCCCACTCTTAACCCCCCCTAAACATCCCCCCTCCCGCCTCCCAAACAGCCCACTCCCAACCCCCCCCCCCCCCCTCGGATATCCCCCACCCTAAACAGCCCCCCTCCCAACCCCCCACCCACCGAAACAGCCCGCTCTTTACCCCCCCTTGGACAGCTCCCAACACCCCCGAACAGAATGTCCATGAGTATCCTTTCTTATCCCGGCTCTAAAGACATATTCAACCACATCAATTAACTTAAAACTCACCAGAAGTGTGGACTTCCTAAAAACATTAAATTCTTCTTGATCATCACCATGAAAAATAAATATACCTTTTGAAACATCAATTACAATCCCACCAATAAAAAAAGAAACACACCTCGTGAATATGATGTGTCATGCGTGGTCATGACTGCTACCTCCATCCGGTGGGCTAGGGGCCTACAAAAAATTAAAATTATGAATATTTTCATAACAAAAATAATATAAATTAAATAAATTAATTAATTATAAACCTATGTTGTATGATCCCTTGCACCATCACCCGGACACACATATTCCCGCAGTGTTCTAACCTCAGTGATCAATTTCACATTTACCTCCTCAGAAGTGCGCAGTTCTGCCTCGAAATCTAACAACTGCTGTGTCATCTAAGAAACAGCAGGACCGACAACCTCATCTCATGATACTATATAATGAGGAATCCATGTTCCATAGGTCAAACTATATCCATGCCCATTCCGACCAATTATGCGATGGAAGATATCATCCCTTTGCATGGGAAGTTGTCGCTAGTCCTCTGGTAGCTGTTCTAACTCAGCTTCAAATTGATCCTGTGCAATATTTAAATATATATACATATATATGTTAATATACAGATTCATGTAAGTACTGTTAATGAGTATAATCACTTACTATCAATGTTTCAGGCTCTGGATCATTTCGATCACGAGTCCTTATCCACACCGACATTTTATCAGTCGGTGCACCTTGCTTATGTAACTGTATACAAATAGAATATAAACACAAAACCATATTAATTAATAAATTAAAAAATTAATAATAAATACCTCATGTCGGATCTGAGACATGTGACGAGTCCCGATCCTATAGGGTGGTCCCTACAATGCTCAATTCTCAGAATGGCGTGTTGACACCTCCTACATTCAATTAATTCAAATTTCAAAAAAATCACACATTCTTTAAAATATAT
The DNA here is from genome assembly GCA_963277665.1 of Viscum album. Lineage (NCBI taxonomy): Eukaryota > Viridiplantae > Streptophyta > Magnoliopsida > Santalales > Viscaceae > Viscum > Viscum album. The sequence goes on from OY728128.1 coordinate 621,195,084, forward strand.
ATAAAAAATAAATATACAAACTGAAACACCCTCAGTAGACCAATATACAGCTAAGTCATTCCACTAAACCGGGAGAACACCTCTCGTGACTTTTTCCAGAATGTCTGGGGCACCCACATTTGGTACCTAGTGGTACCTCTTGACTTTGCCTTTATATTATTTCCACATCTTACAACATTTGATCATACACACAAGCCAAAACTATTCAGGGAATACTTTCATATTGTTCTATTTAAGAAAAAAAATCACATATTTTAGTATTGTTTATACATAGGGAAGAAATTGAAATGGTCTTCTTACCTGAACCTCCCTCCAAAGATGATCTAATGTGTCCTAAGGGATAAAAGCTCAGTCACGTGTGGTCAATGGAAATCGATGTGGGACACCTATGATATAACCCATATGACGAATAAATATAGGGTCATTCAGTCCCAAAGGATGGAATATCTCATCAAAGAAAACATCAAATGTCATGTCGGAATTCCATGATAAAATTCCATGAACAAGGCCTCTCTTGCGAGAGGAAGAAGCAGTCGAGTCTGATCCTATTGAAAACAATTTTATATATAATTTTACAGATGTTATAAATATGTGTGTGTGTGTGTGTGTTTATCAATTACATAAAAAATAAACAAAATTACATTCAAACATACCTCAACCCTGAGACATAGATGGCTCAGATGAATGATGTGGATATGCTGCCTCTTCCCCTGACATGTCTGCAGTCATTGAAAACATTAGTAAGGGGACTATCCAAAGAGTCCAAAAGATAAATTGGATTGTTTTTAAGAAAATAAAACTTGTACATTTATTAATCAAACAAAAAGGTATTGAATAATTAGTTGTAAATGGATTTTAAACATTTATAAAGTTAACAAAACAGATATAAAATTACATACAAAACCAATCAATGCATAGCCAAATTTCAGATTAAATTAATAAAAATTAAAGCAACACATGAACCAAATAAAGAATAACTCAATGGGAAGATACACCGATAATAACATGAAGATACCAAAAGATAAATCACCCTAAATATGTATAAATGAATAAACTTCCAAAAGTGAGGATTAAAACTTACATGGATTTATAAAATGGTTAGATAATTTATGATATCCTAGGACATTCAATACTGAATAGCGGGAAAACAATTATACCTTTCATTAAACATGAAAATCGACCATTTATCCTTCAACAGCCGCTCTGACCCAATAAATATATTCTTCACATTGAACTACGGTATGTTGATCAAGCTGTTGGGAAACAAATGGAACGGTCTCGGGTTCATCTTGTTCAAATAAAAACACTCCTTGCCTGGACATTTTCACAATAACTTGCCAACCTGGATTCGAAGGAAAAGTAACGAAGAATATTTGTTCTTCTTGTGATGTCAAAATGAAAGTTTCATTATCAACTCGTTCATTTCTGTATAACATATAGTTAAAATTCACCAATGGAAACTGATATTGATTGACTTTACATCCACACACTAGATCAACCCAATTACACTTTAACAATATGTACTTCAACTCGTGTGCGTATACAACTTCAATGATGTCTATCAATTGACCATAGTAATAACTAGAATCGATGAATGGACTACCGATTCCACTATTTTGTATTTCTTGTTTTTCATCAACATCTTTAATGGGAAATCAAAAACCATTAGTATCTATAGATTTATAACGACGAGCCGTTATAGATGAAACCTCAGCCATTTGGATAAATTCATCAGTTAGCGTGGGGTCCCCTAACTCCCTCAGCTTATGAACCAACATAATTCATTGAATTAAATAATTATTTATGCAGAAATAAATTATTATAATACTTCACTCATAATGAAAATCAATTTATACGTAAAAAATCCTTGAACCAATCATGAAATGACGCATAATGAGATTGTTGAATTTGATACTCAGTCACACGATATATCTCTTCTATTATCTCATTAATGTGTTTCCTGCAAATGATAACGCAATGTTTAAATGATCAACTTATGAAAACAAAACATGCAAAGGTTAAACAATAAAAGTGATAAGACACTTACTGCCTTAATGGTGCAACTAATGGAGTATTGAACAATATATATCGATGCGCTTGTATCCACTTGATGTTGTTCATATCAAATATGGTTATTTCTCCAACTAAACCATCATGAATCTGAGAGGGATTATCTAATTTTGTTTCAACATTCATATGATATTCTACAAAAAAAGTAGTACACTCATCCATCAAATAACCATTGGCTATTGATGCCTCTGTATGAGCTATGTTGCGTATAAATCGTTTCAATGTACTCAAATACCGCTCAATAGATACATCCACCTAAATTTCAATGGACCAACATCCATTACTTCATCAGTTAGGTGCACTTCCAAGTGAACCATAACATCTAAAAATGAGGGGGGAAATAGTTTCTCAAAGTGAAAAAGCGTAAGTACAATTCAGTCCTGCAAACTTTATAAATCACTCATGTGTTTATTTCTTAAACAAAGTTTTCCAAAAAAATTACTCATCTCAATCAATAGTTGAACAACATTGGGGGATAAACAATCCCAAATTTCAATTGGAATCAACTGCTGAAGTAGTATGTGATTGTCATGACTTTTCAACCCTTGCAATGTCCTGCTCGTCAGATTCACACACTTTGAAATATTAGAAGAGTAACCATCAGGAACCTTGAGCATCTTCAAAATGGAAAGAAATGTCTCTTTCTCCTTTGAAGTAATCGTATACTATGCAGCAGGCATATATGTCTTGTTTCCCTTAGCTAACTGTAAATGAAACTATTTCCTTAAACCCATTTCTTCCAAATCACGATGTGCATTAACATGGTCCTTGGAGTTTCCATTAATACCTAAAATCATCCACAATATATTATCACAAACATTTTTTTCAATGTGCATGACATCCTAATTATGCCTTAGAATGTTAGTTTTCCAATATGGAAGACTATAAAAAATACTTTTATTTTTCCAATTGCGACTGTGCTGCCTACCCACAGCATGAATATCACGTAATGGATGAGCCAATAAATCCTGAATTTCATATACCGTGCGGATGTTTTCTTCCTCAATCTGCGATAACATTTCGACTCCTGTCATGATCTTTGGTGCTGGGATGAACTCTCTAGAACCATCAAATTCCACTCTAACCTTTCTGAACCTGTGCTGAGGGGGGAGAAAATTTCTATGACCCATGTATGCCCATTTTTGGAAATTTTAAGCCATATATATTTTTTAGGTTTATAGAAAAAAGGGAAATAAAATTCCCCTTTCGTACTCTAGCCTGAGAAATTTGCATAAGTCGAGAAGTCGTTGATTGTACACAATAAAGCAGCATGCAGTTTGAACATTTCATTCGTTTCAAAGTCATAATTCCTCACACCATCACCCCAAAATTCATTCAACTCATCAATCAATGGATGAAGGTAAACATCAATATTATCCTCCGGACTTCTAGGTCTATCAATAAGAGTGGAAAGTAATATAAATTGTTTCTTCATACAAAGGCACAGAGGAAGATTATACGGAACCAACACCACAGGCCATGTGCTATGAGTTGCACCAACCATAGATTTGAATGGATTGAAACCATCTGTTGGGCAAAAATCCCTCAGGGTATCATTGAAGCATTTTTGAGGTGATTGTGTTTGTTGACAAAGCAGACATCTATGTTGTGTTTGTTGACAAAGCAATCCATGGAGAATTGTCGAGTTCCCGAGAAGTTGTTGACATTCCATGTTGACAAAGAACTATGACAAAGGAAAGGACGATCTGGAGGTGATACAAAAGAGCAGTACAAGGTGGCGCCGTTTCCCAGTGTTTTCCAAATTTATGGGCCTGAAAATCGCCAATGGAAAATGGAGTGATATGTTGTTGGCAAAGGTTGAGGAGAGAGAAATGAAGGAGGTGCGCGGAAACATTAAGCGTGGCGCGCAAAATTAGCGGGTTGCGCGAAATCTTGAAGTGTGGCGCGCAAAACAGCGGGTTGCGCGAAATTGTATTTCGCGCAAAAGATGTTTCAAGGCCGAAAGCTTGAAAATAGGTAAAGGCATGAGGCGCGCGAAATTTTGGAGGCGTGCGCGAAAAATTGAAGTGGCGCGCGAAATAGCGGATGAAGTATTTCGCGCAAAAGATGTTTCGAGGTCCGAAGCTCGGAAAATGGAAAAGGCATGAGGTGCGTGAAATTATGGAGCAGTGTGCGGAAAATGGTTGTGCGCGGAAGATTTGTATTTCGCGATCAAAGAGGATTACGCGCTCAAGGAGGGTTTTTCGCGCGGGGTCGATTTTGCCTATAAATATGAAGTGACCCTCCTCCATTCAATAGATTTCAAGACATAGAAAATACCCGAGCTCTGGTGCGCTAAATTGAAGTTAGAAAGGGTGTTGCACGTAAAATTAAAGTTTGCGCGTAAAGTCAGCTGTTGCGCGAAAAGCTAAGGCTGCGCAGAAAGTTGGTGTTAGCGCGTAAAAGGAAGGTTGCGCGAAAAGTGGATATCGCGCAAAAGCAGTGAATTGCGCGCAAGGCAGTTTCCAGGCTGCGTGTAATATTTGGAAGTTGCGCGAAAAAGGAATTTCGTGCAAACCATAGAAATTGCGCGCAAGACACCGTAAGGGTTGCGCGTAAAAATTGAGGTTGCCCGGTACATCCGGTGCAAAGTGAGATTCATCTGCGGGTGAAAGTTGGACTTCAACAGAGCATCTACATACAGAGGAAGATGCATTCCTTCATGAAAATGAAGATACCTACAGGTCTATAAACTGTGAGTGAATCCCTTCTGGAGCAGTGAGCTTAGGAAGAGGAAAAGGTGATCCTCTCCACCGGCAGTGAGCCAGAGAGAGAGAAACAGGGAGTGACCCTTGGGAAAGCAGTGAGCTGACCCTAAACCTTGTAAAGGCAGTGAGCCTGGGCATAGAAGTGATCTAGCCCGAACATTGTAATCCACAGCTAGTGAAGACTAGTGGAATTTGGTACGAACCGGAAACTTGTCGGCGTATGCTCCTTGGACGTAGCCCTTAGCGGTGAACCAAGTAAAAATCTTTGTGTCTGCCTGCTTACTCCCCTGCATTGCATTCAAAGCATCATCATCAGGTAAAGGAGACAAGTGATCACAGTAACCACACAGATCACAGTAACCACACAAGTGCAAACAAAGTGACCCTTGTAACAAAGAGGTCAAGATCCAGTGGGGCAGAAAGAACTTTGAAAAAGAATATCCATACCCTGATTCACCCCCCCCCCCCTCTCAGGGTATATAGGCCCCTATTAGTCCTAACAATTGGTATCAAAGGGAAGTTTTCTTTTATCAGATTTGTTTGCTTGGACTTGGTGTAGTCTTTCTGTGTAGTTGAAGATATTGTTTTCACTTATCTCGTTCTACCATGGGGAAAAGAAAATCTTCAAAGAAGAATCAGAAATCAGGTGGTATCCCTCAGTGTGGAAGTGTTTTTGGAAAAAGTGTGATTCAACTAAAAGAATCAAATAGCTTACTAAAGGAATCATGTAGTGAACAGAAAAATGATTTGGATAAATCATACAACAAAAATACTTACTCATTCAAAGATGTTGATGGAATGAGTGAAGAACCTGACTTTCCAAGTGACGTTGGAACCACTGACGATGAAGAAGAAGAAATTGAAGGAAGAATTGATATGCGAGCTGAGTTGGAGGCTGCTCTTGAAGAGATAGATGTTTGGAGGGCCAAAACCAAGAAAGCTAATAAAATTGTTCGCGATGCAAAACTCTATATGCAGCAGCAGGAAGAAGAGAAATCTGAGATGATGGAAGAAATTGAGAAACTAAACTTATCAACATCAGAGAACTCAAAATCCGTTAGTAAGTATAAGCTGAAGGTTGAAGAACAGAAAAGAGAGATCGATGGCCTAAACAAAAAGGTGGAAGTTGTCCATGGGACTAAAGAATTGGATCAGAAATCCACTGAAGAAATTAAATCTAAAGGCATACCGATCCATGCTCTGGAAACTGAGGTCAACAAGCTAAGAGGCTTAAATCAAAGGCTTATTGATATAGTTACTGACCTAACAAAGAAGAATGATTCTCAAGGTGAGGAACTACAGAAGCTGGCTAAAGGAAAAGGAAAACAAAAGGCTGGTAAGTGTGAAGAGAATCAAGAGTCCGATGAAGTTCGGAATCTGAAAGCCAAGAATGATGATCTAGCTACACAGCTGTCTGAGTTAGTTCAGAAGAATCAAAGACTACAACAAGAGAATGCATGTTGCTCCGATTATCTTGCTCAAGAAAAATTGAAAGTAAAAGAGAAAAATGACGTGGTTAGTAAGCTGAAGCATGAACTGGAAGATGAGATGAGTTGTGGAAAGAATCTCAGAAAAGAACTTGATGGTAAACTTGTATCAAGAGATTTGAAGATTCAAAAGTTGGAAGAAGAGCTACAATCAGTCAAGAAGGAAATGGAGAAGTCTAAATCCAAAGATAAGCCCAAGTTTAAGGATGCACTGCACTTATTATTTGATCATCCTTCGGCAGGTGATGATAAAATGAAGTCCAAATATGCTGCATCAGAGGACAAGCATGAAAGGATTGTATCTTCCCAAAGGTCAACCTTTTTGGGAAAATCTGGAATTGGATATGATAATTCCACTCCTATGGATGATAAGAAAAATGTAGTGAAAAATTCCAAGGGTAAGAAAAATCCTGTAGGTGCTGGAGATAGGCCTATGAGGATAGTTTCAAGGAGTGATGATATGTGCTATTTCTGCGGAGTCCATGGCCACACATCAAGCTTCTGTACAGAGGCTCTGGAGTACATTTCAGGCTGTGAAAAGAGAAACATTAATAAATCTGAGAACAGGAAGAAGCATCATGAGAAATTAGAAATAAGAGCTTCTCAGAGGAAAGCATACATTAGATGCTATTACTGCGGAAGAATGGGACACACCATGAGCATGTGTCAGGAAGCTCAGGAGAACAATATCAGAGGAAGAACTCAAGGTGCATCAACATCTCAGCAGAGAGATGATAAAATGAGGTATGCCTTTGAGGGAAAATGTTTTATATGTTCTCACTATGGGCACATGGCGAGACATTGCAGTAAGAAGAAAGCCGGAAAGGGAAAGGAACAAGAAAAGAGATCTCCACCACAGGAAGTGTACAAGAAAGAAGCATGTACTGGGAGACAAAGTGGTAAGGAGAATAATAGGCTTCGAGCCTCGGGGAAATCACATGGAGCTGAACGAAAGGTGTATCAGTCACCTCCTCTGTCATACTCACAACAGCTCTCAAGGAGAGAATGTGAGCAAACCTGGAAGATTAAGGGGAGATCTACTCCAGCGGTGATAAAGAAAAATGGACGTTCAATGGAGGACCCACCACCAATTAAAAATAGGGTGGTGACCCATAAATCTGATAAAAGGCAGATAAGAAAAGAATGCATCGAAAAATCCACATGTCGTGTTTCTCAGCGAGAAGTGAAGGAAAGAGGAAGACCCCTAAGATGGGAGAAGAAGAAATGGAAGATGCTAAATAGAGAGGTTTCTACTCAGAGAAATAATCAAGGAAAGTGGAACTTTGGTAGAACCTCAAAGAAGGAAATGTGTACCAGTGGGCTTATACCTCAAGAGGTGAGAAAGGCTGAGCCTACCAAATCTACATATCAGAAAAAGGCTCAGAATGTAGGCAATGAATGCCTAGTCATATGGCCAGAACAATTGAAGTTGGCTAGGCAATTGGAGGAAGCAAGAAAGGAGTGTGATGCTCTCCAAGAAAGAATCAAAGGGTTGACCCATCAGGATCAACCACAATCCTCATCTTGAGGAGTCCAGAAGATACCCCTCTCCCTATATATTTAAATGCTATTAACTGAGGATTCATGTGTTTCAGGTTTTAGGGAGATACGATCCATGGGGTAGTGGCATCTAAGGATGTGGAGTGGAGAAGTGATTTGCTCTAGAATTTCAATTGATTCAAATCAGGTACTAGAGTTGATGAAGAAAGGGAGAAACAGAGCACAATAGGAAGTGATTGTGTTATTAACTTTATCTCTTGTTTCCTACACCGAGTTTCAACTCCGTAGGCTTAGAGATTTTGTTAATGGCTCAAATTTGAGTGGAAGATGAGAACAAATGATGCAGGAGGAAAAGACGTGTTATGGGTCTAAACTGTTGGGCCTAACAACTGGAAGAGTTGCATAACACAGGGGGAGCATTCTATATCCAAATCAGATTCAAGAGCCATCAATGCAATAATTGGATGACTCGGCTCAGGTGTTTCCTATTGAGGGAAGAAAGACACACAGGGAGAAGTAGCAATAACAATGCATTTCATGCTTATCTATTTGCTCTAACAATATGGTATCAGCTGACTGTTTTCAGGATACCAAGAAGCTGCAAGAGAAAATCAAAGGCGTATCAACAAAAATTTGAGAAACCTAGCTGAAAGAAATGAAGCCACTGAAAAATGAGTCAGTGAACAACTTCCTGATGGAAGTATTGAGGAAGAAAGAAACATAGGGAGATCAGAAGTGGCTTATGTTGATTCAGAAGAAGACACCAATGATGAACATGAAAGTCTCTAGTTTGTGAGTACAAGGAAGTAAAAATCCTCATCTGTACAACAGTCAAAGAGTTGAGCTGAAATTGACATGCAGAATATCATTGGTGATTAGTTAGCTCTAGCTTAGACAAGGAGAATGAAATCACTGCAGAAAACATCTTTTATATCTCAGGTTGAGCCGAAATGCTTTGCTGATGCAACTGAAGATGAAAACTGGGATCATACCATGGATGAAGAGATAGATCAGACTTGAGAAGAATCAGACGTGGGAGATTGTTTCGAGGCTAGATGATAAAAATTTCATCAAGAAAAAAATGGGTCTATCAAGACAAGATGAATGAATATGGCATGATGATTCGGAACAAAGCACGACTGATGTGCAAAGGAGACTCCCAGATAAAGAGTAATCAAAGGATGATGAGGATGGCAAGGCAGTTAATATCACAGAATACAGGCAAATCATTGGAAGTCTGTTGTACTTAACCGCAACAAGTCCTGATATTGTTTTCGCCACATGCCAAGCAGCGAGGTATTAGAGTAATCCCAAGGAAAGTCACATGCTTGCAGTGAAAAGAATACTTCGGTATATCAAGGGCACGGTGGACTTCGGCTTGACATACAACGACAAATCTCAGACAGAGTTATTGGGATATACTGATGCAGACTGGGCTAGTTCAACAGATGATAGAAAATCAACGTTAGGTGGTGCATTCTATCTTGGTGGAATGTGTATTTCTTGGCTAAGCAAGAAACAAGATTTCATTTCATTGAGCACCGCAGAAGCTGAGTATATTGCGGCCACTCAAGCATGCACACAATTATTGTGGATGAAGCAACAGCTTGATGATATGGGAGTTGAAGTGAAGTCTCCGATCGGAATCCAGTGTGACAACTCAAGTGCTATAAATCTTAGCAAAAATCCCGTCCATCATTCAAGGACAAAGCACATTGAGATTAAGTATCATTTTATCAAGGAGAAGGTTGAGCAGGGAATCGTGAAATTGGAGTACGTGCCTACAGAGCTACAGGTTGCAGACATCTGACAAAGGCCTTACCCAAAGAACCTTTTGAAAGGCATCGACTGGCTCTGGGAGTTCAGTCAATTCCCCACACTTGAAATAGAGTGGATGTGGTCCATCCCCCCCTCTCCCCGAGGTATGATGTGTTTTCCCTACTGTGCTAATGTGTTCTCTACTATGTTACAGACTACAAAGGAGTGACCTTTGGGTTCGTTGACAAAGGGGGAGAAAAGTGTTTGATAATGGGGGAGAAAATAGTGGTTGTTCAAGGGGGAGACAGTGCGAAGATTTGATAAATCGTTTTTGATACGGGGAGAAGCTGACAGGTAGAGCAGCCAGAAAGGGGGAGTAATGAGAAAGGGGGAGATTACTAAATCTGACGATGCTAGAAGTGATCGATCAAATCATAGAAATCACGACAGCTGAGGATCATGATAAAAGCAGAACAGTGGTGTTGGAATGGTGTGAGACGGTGTCCAGCTATCAACAATCGGTATCAACTTAAGAATTCACCAATTGGTATCAGTGTGGTTCAACAACTGGTTTTATTTTAAGAATTGGTATCAGGGTGGAATCGACAATTGGGGTCTGACATGAAGTGATTCATTGATGAACTTTTCATACTACTCTTGTTTCTCACACCGAGCATTGCTCATGTGGGCTTAGAGTACGTGTTAAGTGAATCCTTGAACTCTATCATAATCGCAAGAGGCGAATGGTGGTAGCAGCTGGAAGAAGACTCAGTGAGGTATGAAAGTGCAGAAAATATTTCTGAACAGAGTTGTGGAGAGTTGTCAACAAACCCAAAGGGGGAGATTGTTGGGCAAAAATCCCTCAGGGTGTCATTGAAGCATTTTTGAGGTGATTGTGTTTGTTGACAAAGCAGACATCTATGTTGTGTTTGTTGACAAAGCAATCCATGGAGAATTGTCGAGTTCCCGAGAAGTTGTTGACATTCCATGTTGACAAAGAACTATGACAAAGGAAAGGACGATCTGGAGGCGATACAAAAGAGCAGTACAAGGTGGCGCCGTTTCCCAGTGTTTTCCAAATTTATGGGCCTGAAAATCGCCAATGGAAAATGGAGTGATATGTTGTTGGCAAAGGTTGAGGAGAGATAAATGAAGGAGGTGCGCGGAAACATTAAGTGTGGCGCGCAAAATTAGCGGGTTGCGCGAAATCTTGAAGTGTGGCGCGCAAAACAGCGGGTTGCGCGAAATTGTATTTCGCGCAAAAGATGTTTCAAGGCCGAAAGCTTGAAAATAGGTAAAGGCATGAGGCGCGCAAAATTTTGGAGGCGTGCGCGAAAAATTGAAGTGGCGCGCAAAATAGCGGATGAAGTATTTCGCGCAAAAGATGTTTTGAGGTCCGAAGCTCGGAAAATGGAAAAGGCATGAGGTGCGTGAAATTATGGAGCAGTGTGCGGAAAATGGTTGTGCGCGGAAGATTTGTATTTCGCGATCAAAGAGGATTACGCGCTCAAGGAGGGTTTTTCGCGCGGGGTCGATTTTACCTATAAATATGAAGTGACCCTCCTCCATTCAATAGATTTCAAGACATAGAAAATACCCGAGCTCTGGTGCGCTAAATTGAAGTTAGAAAGGGTGTTGCACGTAAAATTAAAGTTTGCGCATAAAGTCAGCTGTTGCGCGAAAAGCTAAGGCTGCGCAGAAAGTTGGTGTTAGCGCGTAAAAGGAAGGTTGCGCGAAAAGTGGATATCGCGCAAAAGCAGTGAATTGCGCGCAAGGCAGTTTCCAGGCTGCGTGTAATATTTGGAAGTTGCGCGAAAAAGGAATTTCGTGCAAACCATAGAAATTGCGCGCAAGACACCGTAAGGGTTGCGCGTAAAAATTGAGGTTGCCCGGTACATCCGGTGCAAAGTGAGATTCATCTGCGGGTGAAAGTTGGACTTCAACAGAGCATCTACATACAGAGGAAGATGCATTCCTTCATGAAAATGAAGATACCTACAGGTCTATAAACTGTGAGTGAATCCCTTTTGGAGCAGTGAGCTTAGGAAGAGGAAAAGGTGATCCTCTCCACCGGCAGTGAGCCAGAGAGAGAGAAACAGGGAGTGACCCTTGGGAAAGCAGTGAGCTGACCCTAAACCTTGTAAAGGCAGTGAGCCTGGGCATAGAAGTGATCTAGCCCGAACATTGTAATCCATAGCTAGTGAAGACTAGTGGAATTTGGTACGAACCGGCAACTTGTCGGCGTATGCTCCTTGGACGTAGCCCTTAGCGGTGAACCAAGTAAAAATCTCTGTGTCTGCCTGCTTACTCCCCTGCATTGCATTCAAAGCATCATCATCAAGTAAAGGAGACAAGTGATCATAGTAACCACACAGATCACAGTAACCACACAAGTGCAAACAAAGTGACCCTTGTAACAAAGAGGTCAAGATCCAGTGGGGAAGAAAGAACTTTGAAAAAGAATATCCATACCCTGATTCACCCCCCCCCCCCCCCCTCTCAGGGTATATAGGCCCCTATTAGTCCTAACACCATCTACTTCCAACCCTAAACAGACATTACGAACATCTTTAAAAAAGTCGGGATGTCTCTTATCAAAATCCTTCCATGCATGAGAGTCTTCCGGGTGGGTTAACATATCACTTTCATGAATTATTTTTGAATGTCATCTCATTAAATTAAAAACTTTAGATGAAACAAAAAAATCATTTCAACCTCAGTTTAAGGGGAAAGTAACGAATTTCGTTTATGGCAATCGATTTCCCCTGTATCGCAATCTGACTTTGATGAGTCTGATTTCCCCTGTTTTCTTTCCACTTGGAAGCGCCACAAACCATAAAAATATCCAAATGGGAAGTTTCCTTTCTAAACAACATATAGTTGTTTGCACATGCATAAATGGTCTCATATGTAAAACCTAAGTTCTCTGTCAACTTACGAGCATGGTAATATGACTTGGGAATATTTGCATCGATGGGAAGAACCTTTTTCAATAACACCAACAGCATGTCGAATGATGTGTCTGACCACTAATTCAAAGTCTTCAAATTCAACAACTCCATGATAAACAACAATTTATTGTAAGAAGTACATCCAAGACATAATTCTATTTTTTCATCATCAAGTTCTTCATAAAACCTCCTTGAATCACGATCTTCACCAAAGAGAAGATTTATCTCACCGGTCTCAAGATTTTGTATGTTAATGCCTTCAGGATCCCACCCACATACCATTTCAGTAAGAATTTCATGCATTAGATCATTCATCCTTGCATCAACATCCATCTGAACTGCATCTGTATTTTGAAAAAGAACATATTATTCTCTATGATGAGTCCAACTCTTATAATTTTTTAGAAATCCGTTAAAGAATAGGTTCTCCCTCACAGTATCTCATGTGAATTGATATTTGTTAGCACATTTTCAACATGGAAAACTAATATAGTCACTTTCAAATTCTCTAGTGAACTCAATAAACTGCATAATTCCATTTAAATATTCTATAGACGTTCCATTTGGAAGATCAATCCAACTCTTATCCATAATAATATATGTATAACAAACATTTACACAAGACTTATTATAGGAATTTTTCATATCAAATTTATTTAAAATAAATACTAACCAATTGCATGTGGACCATTGATAAAATAATCAAAGTATACCTCTAAATAATAAACAAGAGTATAGATAATGGAATGTAAGTGAAAGCCCATGGCATCATCATCATTTGGTATGGTAAATCTAATGATTATTCTATATTCAAGAGTCCCTAATCATATTTTGATCAAATAGTGAATACTTCACGCAAATATTTGTACAGTATTCTCAAAATCAGAGGAACTGTATATTTTTACAAATAATGTCTCATTGCCTCTTAGATTCACACTACCTTTGTGCCATCAGAGGCAGTACAGAGTAACCATCAATGATAACAATCAATCTCTAATTTATGAAAAACTAACTAATATATATCCAGGATGACATCAAATATATACAATTACAGAACAAAAAAATACCAACCTATCATGAATTATGTTATCTCAGTCCAATATTCATGGAACATACATCATCTTATCATGCTCTCCCTTAAGGGATACTGATCCATAATAAGTACACCAGTAACATTGGTACCATGCATAGAATAACACAATATAAAATATATACAAATTACGTCACATTGAAATATGGAATATCATATAGAGGAAGAACATATAATATTAATAATAACATATAGTATCAAAACACACGTATATGATCAAACTCAAACATGTGTCTCATGGGCTATGCAAGCACACACATGTGGTCAGACCTCAAACATTTTCTCATGGGACACACACACACAAAGACATGTGATAAAACTCAAGAATGGTATAAATCAAATAACAACACAACTTAATATTAATTTAGTCAACATATGCATAGACTCAAAAATTGTATGTAACTTCCAAACCTCAAGTAAAGCATGAATTCTCTCATACACACACTATCTAGACACATTGTTTCATATGAACAGAAGCCCGTATACACAAAAACTTCCATTTACACACTTTTTATTCACACACAATATTCATATAATCTTCATGCATGCTAAATTTGTACTGTAAATTGCCCAAAATAAAAACTCTTAAACATAAATAAGGGCATACCTGATTGTGCTATAAATATAGAAGGTAGGGGAGCTGATGTCGGTGCTGCGAGGGAGAGGAGAGGTAGTGGAGGGGAGCCGGAGCCGGAGGCAGTGCGACGAGGGAGGGGACGGGCGGCGGCGGCGGCGGCGGTGAGCCATAGGAGGAGGCGGTGAGGTGGAAATAGTGCATCGAGGGTGGGACGATGAGGGAGAGGATGAAGGATAGTAGGGAGCCAAATCGGATGGGTGGTGGCAGTGAGGGGATGGGAAGCAGCCGTGCGGGGAGGGAGGGGACTGGGCGGCGGTGGTGCGGCAAGGGAGGGGATGGTGAGGGAGGGGATGGGCGGTGGCGGTGTGGCGAGGGAGTGGACAAAGAGGGAGGGGAAGGGGGATGGTGAGGATCCGGAGCGGAGGGCGGCGAGGGGACGGGGGATAGGCAGTGAGGGGGTGGAGGGCGGCGAGGGGACGGGGGACGAGGGATGGGTGGAGGGGGGAGGGGGCGAGGAGATGGGGGATGGGGGACGGGCGAGGGGTGAAGGGTGGCGAGGGGACAGGGGATACGGGACGAGCGGAGGGTGGAGGGTGGCGAGGGGACGAGCAGCGATGAGGGGATGGGTAGGGGAATCATGGGGGGTAGGGGAATCGCAGGGGGAGGGGCGCCGAAAGGTTTTTTTTTACAAAGCCCAGAAACTACCTTTAGCATTCGTTATAGGCCACCAATAATGACTGCCAAAGGTGATCACCCGTGTCAGGGGGCTTCCAAACCTATTTCTCTAGTAGTGCTACCAAAGAGGCATACAAAGTTTAGCCTCTAAGAGGTACTGTCAAGAGAGTCACTAGAGTCATCTCACACCAAGTGTAGGTATATGGTACGTAAACAGGATTGTCATGAGAATCCAAAGTACCATCAAGTAGTAACAATCAGATCTTGGTAACACACATAGTGTAGGTAACACATGGAGTGTCGGTAACACACTGTGTAGGTAACACACAGAGTGTAGATAACACATTGAGTGTTGGTAACACACAGAGTGTCATCAAAGACTAGGGAACCTGAACCCTGGTGGGACAATGGTGTACCAACTCAGTCTTGGAAAGACACAAAGTCTAGATAAAACATGTATCCTAAGTAAGACATGCAGTCTAGGTAAGACACGTAGTGTATGTAATCACATAGTTTCTAGGTCGCAGCCAGCCAAAACATTCCTTCCTTAGCACGCTCATTCTGAGAGAACCTACTCTTTGAGCCAATATTCCATATTCTAAATTCCACATAAACTCATTTATAGAATAAAAAAGGACCGCCTCATTTCAAGGGTCCCAACACTGCAAACGAATCATCAAACAGACCCACAGTTTGGGAGTTATGGTCATTTAAGTAAAGAGGGGTTAGTTGGGTCTGGGTTCGGCCCGACCCAGTTGGACCAAATCAACCCGACCTGACCTGGGCCCCACCCAACCCAACCTGCCAGGTCTGAATCGACCCAACCTGCCGAGTCTGGCCCACTGGCTCCATCCCGGCCCACTCAGACGTGGGTTGGTACATCCGCTTGGGACGTAGTGGGTGTCGCGTCCCCACCTGGTCAATGTAGATGACCGCCACATTCAACGTGGTTGGTCTCTACGTGAACCACCCTACAACAGTTTCTGTGGGTTCCTGTCACATCCCCCTACTATGCCTGGTCGAGACCCACCACCCGCAGCCACCATTCTGAGGGATCCTCCACTGCTGGCCATAAAGCTAGTGACCCTCCTTCTGTGGGTCATTGGTCGCACTCTAGTGCTTTGTTTTTTAAAATAGGTCCATATACGTGATCCTTGAATCATGTTCTTCCCTGCCTTGGAACTCATTTCTTATTTACATCCATCCAGGGGTCTGACTGTGTTCAGAACCTCCCATAAAATCGTGTCGCGACCACAGGGGGGGTCTGTCAGTGAAGAACGCCAAGAACAAGGATACGAGAATCACAAAGAATGCCCAAAGGGTGAACGTTGTCCTTATTAGTTTTGGACTTTTTTCATCCCATTAGAAAAATATATTGAATCAATAATCACACAGATTAACCTCTCTTCTATCCCGTAGTAAATATTACCCACCCCGCAAGCATTATCAAACCGCGGATCAACCTGTTCTTGTGTTGGTTTGCATTCATCATTGGAAACAATAATGCAGAAATAAATCATGAAGATAAATAAACCCCTTACTAAGAGTTTGGATCAATTAAAGAAGAGGGTTGTTGATGGTGATCCGTCCATGAGCGAAATCGATCTGTCATTCGTTGACATTTTTAGATCCCCGGTCCTCAATCCTCAATCCTCAATTGTTAATTCTGAGGTGGTTGATCCCCCACCATTCTCCATTTATTTTCTCCATATCTTCCAAGGGAATTATAGGGTTATTCACTAACCCTAAATTCATGTTCAATTAGAAATAAAAGAAAATGTTTCGGCCCTTAGCAGCTTTGCAGCATCACCATGATGTTTCATTTAAGAAATGAAATGGGTTGACTTTTCATTGATTTGCTAAGAAACATTTAAAAATAAATAAAATAAAATTCATTAAGTTTATTTTAATCTTATTTAAAACTTCCAAAACATAACTTTCACAGTCAACCCGCATCGATCGATGTTAGGTCCCACCCACACCTAGGGTAAAATCTCTATCCTGGATGCAACGGAGTCATCAAATTTTTTATTTGGGTATTCATTTAAGAGTTATTACACTTTTTCATGAAAACCACTCATGTATGCTTTTAAAAATATAACATTTTTCATTGAACTATTTAGGACACACTAGGCCTCAAAATCACACACCGTCTCAATGCCTGGTCTCACAATTTTCCTAGAATGTTTCTAAAAATTAAACTAGGAAAATCTGAGTCATTTCATTTTTCCCACCTTAAGGCTTTACATCCTCGAAATCCAAGCCAAGGGATACCCAAACGGATGAGGGTATGAGTACGAACCTGAGCCTCCCCCTCCCAAGTTCTCTCTTGGAGATTCTCGTGCTTCTATTGAACACACACAAAAGGAATTAACCTTATATGAAGAATACTATCCTTTCGATCCTAGATCTCCATTGGGTACTCCATGAAACTCTTATCATCTTCAACATCCTGATCACCCCCATCAATGACGTGTGAAGGGTATTGTATGTATTTTCTTAGATGGGATATGTTAAGGACGTCATGCACCTACTCTAACTGCGTAGGTAGAGCCAAGTGGTATGCCACCTCACCCACTCTATATAATATCAAAAATGGTTCGATGAACCTCATATATAACTTGTCACCCCATCCAAATCTCTTTATCCCACATTGAGGAGAGACCCTAAGGAACACATGGTCTCCCTCCTCAAACTCCAAGGGTCTTCATCTCCTATCGCCATAGGACTTATGACGGCTCTGTGTAGTCTTCATCCACTCCTGGATGACATGCACCTTTTCTGTAGTTGCCTGCATCAACTCCAAGCCCACAATTGTTGACTCTCTTAGGTCAGTCTAGTAAAGTGGTGACCTGCAAGGTTTCCTATACAAGGCCTTGAACAGTGCCATACTGATGGTGGAGTGGTAGCTGTCATTGTACGCAAACTCCACTAGAGGTAGGTGATCCTCACAACTGCAGCCAAAATTGATAATGCAAGCACATATAATATCCTCTATGAACAGAATGGTCTACTCCATATTACTATTTATCTGTAGGTAGAATATTTTTTTCAAGCATATTTGAGTCCCAAAATCCTCCTGCAGTCCCTTTCATAATTGGGATGTAAAGTGTGTATCTTGATCTGAGACTATCTTCGATGAGACTCCATGGAGTCAAACTATCTCCTATATTTAGAGGCATCCCAAGCTCTCTAAAAAACCCTATCCTCGAATCGCTAGGAAGTGGGCCGACTTTGTGAGTCAGTCAATGATCACCCAGATGGTATCATACCCTCTATACATACATGGTAGTACCATCATGAAGATTATAGATATTCTATCCCACTTCCAATATAGAACCTCAATTGGTTGAGTCAAACCTGCTAGAACCTAGTGCTCGGCCTTCACTTTATGACATGTGAGGCACCTAGGGACAAATTCTTCCACTTCCTTATTCATCCCTAGCCACCAAAACTAACATCAAAGGTCCTGGTACATATTTTCCACACTTTGATGTACCGCCAAAGGGGAAGTATGGAACTCTCACTACCCCTCCTCTTGTAAAGTATCTAGTACAACTGTAAATCCTCTAAAAATGATGACATGTTCCCCACCTTTCAAATATCCATCAGGGGCATGCCCTATGGGAATTTGAGCACATTTAGTCTCATAGCTGACATCTTTGAGTTGTGCCTCCCATAAATGTTGTAAGATTAGAGGGGTAACCACCATTGACTATATATAAGCTACTTTATCTCCATTCATGAAAAATAAATAAAGAGAGGACAATTTATCTAAGGCCTCATTCAGTAGTTGTGAACTTGATCTCTGGATGAGATCATCTGCCACCACATTCCCCTTCCAAGGAGTATATATTATCTCAAATTCATAGTCCTGGTGGACCACAAGACAACACCTCTACCTCATGTTCAGAACCTTATGAGAGGAGATATACTTGAGAATATTGTGGTAGAAGTAGACAATAAACCACCCACCCATCAGGTAGCGTTTCCATATCTCCAATGTGTTGACTACCATTGCTGACTAAATATCATGGGTTGTGTAGTTATTCTCATGTGGTCTCAATTGATTTGAACCATTAGAAATCACTGCTTGCCTCTGCATCAGGACAAAACCATGTTGGTTCCATGATGCATCACAGAACACTACGTACTTAACTCCCTCCTTTGGAAACTCAAGATCATGGAAATCGTCAAACTCATTCTTAACTACTAAAAATAATGTGGTCACCTTTCTATCCATTTTAAAGTATGTACCTTTAAACTAATTGAAGTGTTCATCGAACCTTTGGTAGTGGATACTCATTATTCGTAGTCACTTGGTTAAATTGTTGGTAATCCACACATAACCACAAACATAGGACTTACTAATCCATTTCTCTAAAAGTCCTCCAGCAACACCCTCTTCTCGTGAAGCTCTGCAAAATCTATCTGATATATTGATGCTGATATCAGTGTAATCTTGGGGTGTATAACAATGCATAATTCTACTTACCTATGATGAGGTAGTCCTGGAACATCTTCTAGAAAGACATCCTCATACTCGTCCACCACTGCAGTAATCTGAGGACTTGTCTCATCCACTGCATTGAGGGTCATGCTAGCCAACAGATGTGTGATCGGTTACACCCTTCTATGTGTGAGTCCATCCTGCACTGCTTGTGTCTACCTTTCACCAAAAAAGGAAAACCTAGTCCCATCTCTGTGAAGACATTGTATTGTGCACCTAAAATAGCTGATCTAACCATGAGCTATGGATAACCAGTCCATTCCTAGAATGACGTCATGAGACCTCGACACATCCACCAAGATATCCCAACCAAAACTCTCACCCAAAGAATAAGGGAACACTATCATTCCCGGTGTTTGATCACTGAATCTCCTCCCATAGGAGTCTCTAAGAATAGGGATCGAGTTAACGGTTCCACTAGAATTTTCATGTATCAAACAAGGGTCATAGAGAGAAAAGAGTGGTCGGTACCCATGTCTATAAAAATTTAAGCTATGGTGGAAAAGATATAGATCATACCTCAAATAATCCCGTGAGTCTCGAGATCATAAGCCTCTATTTCCTAGAGCTAGCCTCCACCATGTCCACCATCTCCCTAAGCTCGGGGTGGACTACCTAGTGGTGGTGGTGGTGGTGCCTCAAACCTTTTTCCAACTCCTATCTCTCATCCCACAACCCTTCCACGTCTTCTGCTTGGTGAACCGCCTTGTTTCTAAATACTCCACTACCTCAATGGTCCCTCGAATGTCACCTAGTCACTCATATGATTGTTTGGACAATCTCTAGCCAGATGCCCCCGACCATCGCATGAGTATCACAGTTTTTCCTTCAGCTAACTCGCTCTACCCTGGGAAGCTCGCACCACTGATCATGTATCCTGGGGTCATCCCCAAGAGTACTTGAACCACTTGCGTCCCTCCATAATTTACCAGCAACCCGCTTCCAAATAATCCTTTACCTGTCACCAGGTGGTAGCTCATACTACCGTTGCATGCTCCACAAGAAAGTTATCTAGTAGTATAGCTATCTCCAAAACCCCGGAATGAGTATGGATGCTAAGGGATATCATAGACACCCTAATCTCTCGATGTAGTCCCTGGTCGAAGGTATGGGCCCAGAATAATGGGTCTCGTACCATGTCAGTGGAGTAGCAAGAAAGATCTGTGAATCTTGCTGAGTACTCTTCTATTAACTGGATTCCCTACTTCAGGTTCATTTGATCCTGTATATGCACAAAGCATAATGTCGCTGGAAATAACTCCTCCCTAAAGAGGCACTCGAATTCTGTCCAAAATAGCATCACCTCCTCATGCATCTAAGTCATCAGTCTTCACCATCTCCCTATCAATCCCTAAAGAAGGATCGCATCCAGGATTGACATCTGGTCGGGAGACTTCCTCGCTAAGCGGAAGACTCATGTAACCGCCTTTAGCTAATACTTATATATCTGGGGATTTGTATCACCTCAAAACTTGGGAGATTGCTGCCACTGGAAATCATGAAATACACCAAGCCTACATGAATCCTCTATCGGTAATTCTAGTAGTAAATTCTACTCTCCAGGTGGTGGTATTTCCGATACACCAATAGGAGGTGCTATCTCTAGAAATGGTCCCTGAACTGATGCCTCATCACTCGGCAGACCATCCTCATGGTCACGTCCCATAATCCTAGAAGTATTCTTGTATAGAAGTATCCTAAAACATAACAAGATGTTCCACGGTCAATAGAGTACACCTGGGGAGCTGACTCTTACTCAAGAAGGACCAGATAACACACTCAATTCCTATATGATGCAAGAACCATTAATTTACCATGCAAATAGCATTTTCATGTACCAAGTTGGAAAGTATAATTCAAGGTCCTAGTGTAAGGATACATCGGTCGCTACCCCAACACTGGGTTCCCTAGCATGAAATCCAAACCTGAAACACTTAACATTATTGCCCCAAAAAAATAGTAAAACTGACCACCCTTTTATACCAATCTGTCATGAATCATCCCCCGAGTCCCATGTCGTGATTACCCCAAGCCTGCCTCCTATAGGATAGGGGCTGGCAACTAGCACTGAGTAGGCATATCCCACAAGTGGGAGGCATTTTCCTAAGTACCTATATGCACGGAATTGACTCCAAGAAAAATCAAAAAAATGAAAACACTAATTAAAAATGAATGAAACCCACTATGAAATCCCACTCAGAGTAAGGTACAAAACTGAAAAAAAGGGGGCCAAAATACAAGCCTAACTGAAAAGGATAAGTACAAGATCCTGGATCTCATCTGTAGAAAACTCTACCTGACAGGTAGGTATAGTAAGTTGTCTAAAATTCATTGAAGAAAACCACGTTTTTCAGGTCACACTGAAGCACCCCTATCTCTATCCCAACAAGGACTCCATCAAATATACCGACCGTTTGCACAAGACATGACACGTAAGAGCGAATCCCATGTAGTGGTGACTAAAAAATACTCGGTATGGACCCCAACCACAAAGAAATTACACAAAGTATACCACAAAATATATCACTAAGAAATACACCAAGTAGACTATGAAAGAGGCACATGAAGTGTATCCTATAAGAGGTACAGTTAAGAGAGTAACTAGAGTCAGCTCACACCAAGTGTAGGTCTATGGTACATAAACAGGATTTTCATAAAAATCCACAATACCCTCAAGTAGTAACACATGGAGCTTAGTAACACACAGAGTGTAGGTAACACAGGGAGTTTCAGTAACATATAGAGTGTAAGTAACATGTGGAGTGTAGATAACACACAAAGTGTTGATAAAACATGGAGTGTCTTCAAAGACTAGGGGACCCGAACCCTGGTGGGATAGGGGAGTACCGACTCAGTCATGGTAAGACAAAAAGTCTAGATAATACACATAGTATAGGTAAGACATGTGTTCTAGGTAATTCACGCAGTCTAGGTAATCACATAGATTTTAGGTTGCAGCCAACCGTAGGATTCTGTCCTTAGCATGCTCATTCTGGAAGCACCTACTCCTCGATCAAATAGTCCATAATCCAAATTCCATAGAAACTCACGTAGATTATGTCAAATGGAAAACCTCATCTCAAGGGACCCAATGCCACAAACATATCATCAAACGGACACGCAGTTTGAGAGTTATGGGCATTTAAGTAAAAAGTGGATGATTGGGTCTGGGTCCCACCTGACCCGACCCAACCTGTTGGGTCTGACCCAACCCAATATGTCATGTCTGAACCACTCAGATGTGGGCCGTTTAGTCCTCCCAGGATTTGGTTGGTGTCTCATCCCTACCTAGTCAACGTGGTCGACCACTGCATTCAACGCGGTCGGCCACCATGAAAACCGCCATGCGGTGGTTTCTGTGGGGTCCTTCAACGCTCCTACTAGACTATAGTGCTTCTCTGAATGATGTGTCTCTTTGTCGCATCTATCCAAGACTTGGTACTCGTGGCTGCCATGCCATGGGATCCTCCACCACTGGCCGTAGATTCAGAGGTCGTCTGCTAGCAGGTGGTTGCACTGCCGCCGCTAGCCCTCCTTCTGTGGGTCACCGGTCACACTCCAGTGCTCCATTTTCAAAATGGGGCCATCTATGTGATCCCCAGATCATGGTCTTCACTAAATTGGAATTATTTTATTATTTCCATCCCTCAGAGGTTCCAACCATATTTGGAACCTCCTAAAAAATCACATCACGACCACGGGGGTCCATCGGCGAAGAGCGCCAAGAACTGGGATAGGAGAATCACAAAGAACACCCGAAGGAGGAACGTCGATATTTTTAGTTTCATCCTTCATTCGTTCTGTTAGAAAAATAGAGCAAAACAATAATCACATAGATTAATCTACCTA
This sequence comes from Viscum album, assembly GCA_963277665.1. Taxonomy (NCBI): domain Eukaryota; kingdom Viridiplantae; phylum Streptophyta; class Magnoliopsida; order Santalales; family Viscaceae; genus Viscum; species Viscum album. Next base: position 621,218,259 of record OY728128.1, read on the forward strand.
TAATTCCACAGTATTGATTACCCATCCTGTATGTAAGATTAAATATCAAATCAATATGTTTGTGGGTTGGTCCATGTTCGTCATTGAAAATAAGAATGGGTAAAGAAATCATGAAGAAAAATGAACCCCCTACGTGGAGTTTGGATCAGTCGATGAAGAGTATTCATCACTGATGGTGATCCATCCATGACCGATCTCGATCTTTCTTTCATCAGTATTTGTCAATCCTCGATCCTCAATCCTCAATCCTCAATCCTAAGGTGGTTGATCCACCATTATTTTCCAATGATTTTCTCCAGAGCTTCTAGGGTAATTCTAGGGATATGTGTCAACCCTGAATTCCTATTCAATTAGGAAGAAAATATAACATTTTGGACCTTTCCAGCTTTGTTGTGTCACCACGTTGTTTTATTTAAGAAATGAAATAGGTTGAATCATCACTGCATCTCTGTGAAACATTTAAAAAGAAATAAAATAAACTTATTTAAGTTTATTTTATTATTCTTTAAAACATCCAAAAATTAACTTTCACAATCGACCTATTCTGGTCGATGTTAGGATTCATCTCAAGAAAATTCCACATTACAAACTCAATGGTGGTCTCATATTTTCAATATGATTCACCATTCATGAGTTATTAAGATTTTAAATTAAAATAATTTTATTTAATAATTTTATTTATAGTTACGCCCTTTTCAGGTTTTCTCACTGGAGACCCGCGCTGACTAAAGTTAAGTCGTTCCTAGGGTAAACTCGCCATCTTGAAAGCAATAGTGCCCTAATATTTCTAATTCAAGCACCCATTTAAGAGTCATTCCACTTTTTTAGGAAAACCACTCATGCATGCTATTAAAAACACAACATTTTTTATAGAACCATTCCAGGCTCACCGGGCCTCGGAATCGCACGTCGTCTCAATACTTGGTCTTGCAATTTTCCCAAATATTTCATGAAAAAGAAAATGGGGAAAATATGATTCATTACATTTATCCTGGTTTTTACCCCCCAACACTCATTTTTAAGGGCTCTGATACCTTTAAAAAATGTTTACTGAGTCCTTTCAACCACACCACACGCCATATTGATGTGTTTTTTGTTAATAAACATTAGAATAAAATTAAAATGGTTTTAAAATGTTTTAATATAAATATTAGTTCATTTTATATTGTTTTTACTATTACACACACATTTTAGTGTTTTAAAACTTTAAAAAACACGTTTACAACCATCTCAGGAAAATCCAAACTTGTAATTGAGTGTCGTCAGTTATTACATTTCAAAAATAAATATACGAATTTTTTCATATTATTTCATGAAAATTCAATGCCTTTTTTCTATTTTGACCCTTAGACACATTTTTTAAAGGCATTGGTACCTTTAAAAAATATTTATTGAGTCAAAACTATGAAAACAAGCTTGGATTTTTTTTCCAAACTTAAGGATAACAATCTATAATTAATTTTTTATGTATAAATAATACACATGTCAATCAAGAACCATATGTGGTCAATATGAGTCAAATTATTTGTTTTCAATATAAAGGTTTCATTTTAGTTTTATTTATGTAATTTGTATGTATTCTTTGAAAATGTGTGAATGATCTATAGAATTTAGAATTTACCTCAGAATGATAAGCTATAAAGATGGAAATTTTCTCAGGTATCATGCTAATAATCCTTTGAAATATAATGACTTAATCATTTTCCATTTTCGACCACCATTGATCCTTTTTTCCAATAAAAGAATTTTTATTTCACTTTTTATTTCAACCTTGCAATTTATCTTTGTGATTCCTAGCCAACGTCACTACTCAAACCCCCACTGGGTGTAACTATAACTGGTGATGATTCCCTACCAAAGATAGATATTGGATTAGGGCCAGAATCCATCCCCTTTACACGTCTATGATTCTCCTTCCCTAAAATGATTTCAACTACATCATTCTAGGAAACTGATGTTGATTTTGAAGGGTTAGTATCCCAAACTTCTTGAACATTAACATGTTAATAAAAAATATTGTCAATATTTTTTAAAAATATCTAAACAAAATAATATTATCTAATTAATAAATTTTTTGTTACTATTTAATATTATTTCATTTCTATAATAACATAATATTGAAAAATAAATAATAACAACAAAATAGGCTTAAACCTAATTAATTTGGGTAGACTAGATGTATCAAACAACACTAAATTAACATCATTTTATCCTTGTATCAAGCCCCATTTAATTGGGTTTAATTATTTTTTTTATAATTTATTTTTCATTATTATGATTTTATAGTAATGAAATAATAATGAAAAGTACTTACTTCAATGTCTTTGGTAGGGTCATTTACAGAACTGTTGTCGGGTTTCCTATGAAATATAAACCACATCTTTGTTTGTACAATAGAGTAACCTAATTAATTAGACTTCAAAAAAAATATAAACAAGTTTGAAAAAAACCTAGACTTCTAATGAAATGATATAAATAATAATGGATAAAATACCAACCAAAATTGTTCTTTTTCTCAAAAAAAACATTAAGACCGAGAAATATAAGGAATGAATTATAACTCATGATTCATAAAATATTTTTAGATAATTCCTAAAAAAATAGAAACATTAATAAAAATTATAATTCTATTGTGCTTATGTTATTAGGATACTATATAATATGAAATTACCTTATGATATTCATCACTGTTAATATCGAAAAGCAACTTCCTGTTCTAACGAGAAATGCCTTCAGACACTTACTCATACATCTTTCATGTGCTCAGAGATGTATCATTAAACTCATTCCATAATATCTATTTAAAGTATCTCTATTTCTTTCTAAACCTTTTTAGAATCCTTGGGCATGAAACGGAGTCAGGGACATCAAAATGAAAAAACAACTAGAAAAAATCATAACACTTTATAAGTATATTATTAAATCTTACTCATGTCCTTTAAATTAGTTATAAATGAATATTAAATTAACATTACCTTTAATTGATTATAGAAGACATCATTTTTATAATTTGTGGGAATATGCCTCCAATATTTATAATTAATGGGAAATATCAACATTTCTCATACAAGTTTCTTAAGAATCTGCCCATAGATTCTGGCAGTGTCACTGGTGGGCACCCCAAACTCATCAAATGGAATTATAATATTGAAATTATTTAGGTCCCATACATCAACTATGTTCATATTTATATCCCTTTATTATCTTTATTAGTTTGAAATATGAATTATGAAATTATTAAAATATATAGTTTTTTTTACAACGACATGCATACTAGTATCGTTAACTCCCTAATATCCCCTAAATGGAGGGGTGACAAACTGCTCCATCGTTGGAGGTGAATCAGGTAGTGGGATACTAACAACATCTGGGAAAATACCTAGCCTTCTAGTAGTCTTGAGAACAACAAAATCACTCTGATCCGCTAAAGCTGACAGTAGTGGTGGTGTGCTCTAAGATACTGACCGGCTACGATCTTGAATTTTTTGTATTCTCATAATTCCTATAATTCAAATGGTTTAGATATATTAAATCTATAAAAAATGAAACACTAAAATATTTTTACAAAAAAATGAAAAAATAAAACAATGTATATATGTATGAAACACTTATCAATGAGAAATTTTAATATATTTTCATTACCAATTTATACATTAAATTATCTCCATCTTCATTGTTTTCATTATTATCAACCTCCATTGCGACAATTGCTTAATTTAATCCCTCTCTTGAAAGTTATATTATTTCAATATTATAATGACTCTTTCCTTATATACATATTATTTCATGATTTTAACCATAATTATCCATCAAATAAAAACCAAGGATCAAAAAAGTCTAGTGACTTTGGAAGATTAGGTAAATGATTAGAAAGTATGAAACCAAAATAGAAACTTCTTTTATTTAATTTTTATAATGATATCATAACTTACCTTGATCTCTTAAATCATCATAAGATAACATAGGGGATCTCATGAACCAATGGATGAGCTAAAAATCCTAGTAAGGGAATAAACATAGGAATAAATCATAGCACATGGGTGAGAAGGTGTAACATGATGACATAAAAAGGCATGGAACATCAATAAACATATGGAATAATGATATATAGAATGTGGGATCATATAATCATGTCAACATAGGAATGTGGAAGAAACATACAACATGAAATAATCATGAATTTAGGCTAACTACTAATACTATTGCACATGGTAAACAAAGTCCCATAAAGGAATCAGGTTTACTCCTTGTCCCAACATGACGTCCAATGAGACTAAAAATTACCCAATGCACTAGAGAACTATCTGTATTCACCCATCATATCATGTTCATGCATATGTGTTTCCCATGAAGAATCAGTCATAAGGAATAAACATAAGGGTTACCCATTGAAATAAATGGGTATCATAATCATGTCATAAGGTATAAAAAATTGGTGAATCAGAAAGGTTTCCATGAAAAATGGATTTAAATCATACATTAAAATTTATAAGGGAAAATAATCCTATATAATGATAAATTATGTCCAAATAAATTGAGAACATGTAAAAATAGTGTTTAAGAAACATTATAAATTAGACACTTTAGTGCGGTTTAAGGGAAATATTAAAGAGACTTTAAAGAGGATGAAGGAATTATTTTTTCATAAAACAAGAAATGAAAAAAAATCATTATAAGAATATTATTTTTAGAAATATATTGGTAGATTAAAACATATTTTGTATTGTTCAAAAAAATGGGTAAGAAACTAGGAAGTTCCCTTAAATCAGGCTTGCTTGTCAGGAGGAATTGAAAAGGGAACCCTATAAAACATGTATTTCCCCATAAATGAAATAATAATTGATATGGGTGAATATTTTTGAAACATACACATATAATTTATTAGTATTACATGATAATAATTAATAATTTAATAGGGGTAAAGAGAGATAAAGCATAACCCAAAAGAAAAATAGAGGTTTGAAGAGAATCTATTACCTTATGTTCGAATGTGTTCTGCACATTCACTTAATGTTCTGGATAATGAAATTATATTCATTAATAATTTAATTAAAAACATATTAGAAATTTATTTTATTTATTATAATTTTATTTAGTTCATTTATTTCATTTTTGATGAGTTATAATATTCAATTTTGTCATTTAGGAGTGTTTGTTTCCTTGTTTTTCATAATTGGTTCACTTGTATATAGGAATGAAAGATCATGTAAAATGGAAATGGTTATCTAGAATTGAAATTATATGTTATTAATGAAATTCCATAAGATTAAATGGTATTATATATTATTTTTTATTCAGATATAAGGAATATTCATTATATAAAATGTTAATTATAACCGTTTAAATTATTTTGGTGTTTTTCAAACATCATGAAATAGTTTTGTTTTATTAATTGATATTATATATATATATTGGTTCTAGAACACTAAATAAGTTTTTATCTATATTTTTTAAAAAATAACCATTATAATGGTTTTATGACCATCCTTGAGGTCGGTATTGGAAAACGAAAAATCATTATCCGTGAAGGCTGTGAATCGACACCTCACGGATGATGTTTTCATTTTTAGAAAAAAAAGGAATAGAAGAGAATTGATTGTGGATATACCATTAACATAATAAAATTTTAATATATATATATATATATATTATTCTTGATTTATCATGATACTTTGGATAGGTTAGGTGATTAAAGGATAAGAAAAGAAAATAAATTGAAAGAGAGAGAGAGATAAAAGATTTTACCTCTTGAGTGTCGTCTCCTTAAGAACCTCCTTAATTGAATTGAAAATGGTATTTTGTTGAGACCCACAAGACCATAACATGGGGAAATGTTTTTGAGAGTAATTTGGAAGAATATAAAAAATCTACAAGACTTAAAAAGTGTGAGGATAAGAGGTGGTGAGGGGTGGTATTTATAGTGGGAGGAGATGGGTATTTTTTATTATTTTATTCATTAAGTTATTATTTTTGGCTCAAGACTAACAATAGTTTTGATTATTTTTACTAAATACAGTAAATAGATCATGTGAGTTAGATATAGTGGCCACTTACATCATCCATGACTCAACCATGACTCAAAAATTTGTGTATTTGGCTAAATTGTTAAATACTGTAAATTACCATATTTCACTATTCATTAAAAATTCAACTATTTTAGAAAATTACCAAAAATTCACCCCAACCATCTTTCAACATGTATATTCTAAAAATATACTATATTCTATGAAAATAATTTTCTAACTATGAAAATTTTAATTTTTAATTAAAATCACGATTTATTCAAAAAATACAGATTTTAAAATAATAACTGATTTTATGACACTTTCAAAAATTAAATAAGGTACCATAAAATTATCTTATAATCATAAGAAAAAAAATATTAATTTAGGAATATTTTTTATGAAAATAAATTCTCTTTTAAATCATTATATTAATTATAAAATTATAAATAAACATTTACGCTTTACAAAAATAACAACACTTAATTTATGTTTTTTAAAACATTTATTTAATTATACCAAGATATAAATATATAATATTTTAATTTATAAGATTCATAAATTTTATTTATACATTCATAGGTTAGGTTACTATTATGTTTATTATATTACTATTTCTAATGGTCACATTACTATTCCAACCGTCAAGTTATTATTCCATTGGGGTAGCTTTCTAAATTTATAGAAATAGATCTTATTTAATTAAATATTCATTTATAAATATTGTATTGTGTTATATATGTTATTTTATGTGATTTATAATATATAACATAATTATAATAATTAAAATTCCATTGATTAAATTTTATGTTATTACAGATATTGTTAGGAAAAAACTATTCAGTGTTTTGTGGTTGATGAGGTTTAGTGTCACAGTGTACCAGTTGATATTCATCATCCATATAATATAATTCTCTCTACTTTAAGAGTAAAATAACAATCCAACCTTCATGTATTTCATCATCCACATTATTAACCATCTTTTATTTTGAAGTTTAGATAAATAGATCATGCTCTGCACGCTCACTAGTTTGGATTAAGCGAGAGAAGTTGAAAGAAGTAAAATGTAACGAATATTTATTTATACCCCTAGTAATGTTAACCCACCTACATTTTCATAAGATAACTAAAAACTGAACATGATAGTCTAATTCAATTATATTATTCATATTTACATATCATCCCACCTATGCAAGTGTAAATACACTGCTATTTTGAGTTCTCAAGTATTCTTTATCCTAAATTGTACGAAACCAGAAACCATGAATATTATAGGTATCAAATATCTCGGCCTACCTTAGAGGACCTCAATCCAAAAAAAATCATTTGATACTTTAGCTCAATTCCCAACATTCATTGTCTAGATAAGAAGATATAAGGTGTTATTTTTATCATATACAAAATAAATACATGTCAATAATATGAATATGAGCACATACTTACACAACTAGAAAACAATTAAAAATATTGTTATTAACAGCTTTTGTTAATTCCATCTCAATTTGAGATCGGCCCCTTAGTCACCTCTTTTTTTTCAATCAAAATTCTTCAATAAATGGATCTACAATAAGAATACTGAGTATCACGTATCTATGTTCTTGTAGAAACTCCAATTTAGTCAGTGTAAAAGTTAACCCCCTTACAATTGGTCATCAAATATTTAGAAATACTGATTAATGTTTTTTAGAATGAGAATTAGTGGAGATATTATAAACACATCCAACATAATTGAATATAGTCTCAATCCCATCCAAATACTTAGAACAAATGGTCAAGCACTCTTTGACTATGTAACCTTCAGAAATAGATTCTTATTGTTGAGATTTATTCCTCACATATGATTTCAAGTGACCTAAGTACCTAATTAAAAAAATAAGAAACATATTAAAAATTTTATAAATGACATGATAAAATTAAATTCACCACTAAAAATAAAAATAATACCAATGCACCTCTCAATTGGATACATCCATCGATCGTATATTATTAAATCCATGATCTGTTTTTTAGGTATTTTTCTATTTTAGTTTATTTTATCTTTCCTCTGTGGGTTTTCCTTGAAATTTTGGAAGTAAATATAAGTTTTGGGAAGGAAGGCCCATGTGTACGGTTTGCATAGTATTAGTAGTAATCATGTACAAGACCATTCATCCATGCAGTAGAAGACAGTACCTACCATACGGCTTCTGCATGACCGTGCTCCACTTCCCAATAAATTGTGTGTGATTTTCTATTCTGACTGAATGGTTCTCATGTTTACTTCACGGTTTCCTAAATCATGTGTACTAACCATTTTGTTCTTATATAAAAATAAAAATGTTTCTTTCTTTCTCCCTCATCTTTGGTTTAACCCCAAAAGACCCCCATTTGACACCTCGCTTGGGATTTTTCTCCCTAGGAACCTCCCTCTAGCCATCCTCCCCTCCCATATCTCCATTTTTATGCTGGATTTGGTGCCATTTCTCCTCAGTTTCTCATTTAAGACTTATTCCTTCTCCTAATCTCTCTCTATCCTAGGGTTTTCTCTTTTATTTTGGGGGTTCCATCTTCTCCATCCATAGGGTTCCAATTTTAGGGTTGGGACATGGAATTTACGACACGATCTCTTGTTTTAAGGCTCAATCTTGCTTCCTCTTGGTGTGGTTAAGGTACAATGGGAGTTTTACACCAGAATTTGGGGTTTTCCACACCAATGGTCGGTGATTCTGTGCTTAAACTTTTCTTAATGAATTGTTTAGGCTTGATCGTGTTATTTATAATTTTTTTTTAATTATAAATATGGTTTAAATGTAGTTTTTTAAGAGTTTTGATATGAAATTGATTTTATAATGTAAGTTGCATTTGAAATTCGTGTATTTTTTAAGTGAGGTCAAGTTGTGTGCATTTGAAAAGTTTTATAAATTGGGTAAATGTTTTATTAAGTTTTGTTTGGAATTTGAATCGTGTTTGTAAATTTTTTGGGGTGAGTTTGATTTTTGAAAGAGGTTTTGGGTGTGAAAATGTATTTTTTTGTGTGTGTAATGCATTTTTGGGATTGGGTGTGTTAATGTGGTGTACTTTGTGGCATATGAAAATTTATTGAGCACTAAGGGAAGCCTATGTAGCTAGGAGGGAAGACTAGGAGTGGTGTGTTAGTGATAAAGAAGTGGTTACGGCCTGGTTTCACTTAACATGATTAATGATGAAAACACTAACTAAGCATTGATGATGATCGGAGACCACTAGAATATTGGATAATTATCCTCTCTAGTGGTCTGTGCATGAGAACGTGGATGGTTGTGGTTCCTATACCCCTTTACACCGAGACATAAGGTTCTAGGGTCCTATTTTCTAGCTAAACCCCATAGGGACTCTCTCATGTTGGTTCTCTTTGGTTATGTTGCACTCACCATCGGCATACGATGTGGAATTTGGGTTACTTCAATGGTAAAGGTGTTTTCATTTAAAAAGTTCATTCCTTAAAAAGTTGTTTTCACTAAAACTAATTTATTTTAAGTTGTTCAAGCTTTTCCTTTAATTTATTAAAATTTCAAGTTATTTTTCATTTAACATTTAGAGCATGGAATATTTTTGGGTGGAATTCTACTGATAATTATCTCACACCCTACTTACACCATCGGGTGTAAGTAGACTTGGTCTTGTTTGATAAAGGTAATGGTAAATATTTTGGTGATGGTGGTTCAGGATGCTAGTGATCCTATTGGGAGGTGTTGTGGTGATGGCTTGAGGGAGATTCTCCCCTTTGGTTTTTCGAGATGGTATTTGGTCCCCTTTTTGAAGTAACTCTCTTTTGGTTTTGTATCAACTTGTAGACTTAAATATGAAACCATGTAAAGGCTTGTTTGGTTTGGTTTTTCTGAATTTGGTTTATTTTATATTTTGGAATGTTTTATGTTTTTATGTTTAGGTAAATCGTTCCCACTTTATTTTATTGATACATGGTCACTTGTGCCAACCCATGGGGATTTGGAACGCTCTTCAGGCCTTACCAGAGACCAGGTTAGGCGCCGGGTCTGATGGTGACCCAGCTTGGTTCATAAAAAAATGGTATCAGAGGAGGTTTAGATTTTTGGGTCATGTTATTTGGGATAATTCTAGATATACAAGAGTTAGGATTGTCAGGGCTTGGAGATATATTTACAAGTAAGGTGTATGGACAACACACCTCATGACAGACCTCGAGTCTCCATGGGATGTTGGGATGTTGGTTTGGATTCTCCTCCAGGTGGGGTGTGCAGGCTGTAGACAATACTTGAACACTGAGTGGGGATGAAGTGGTTTGGTTTTTGTGTTGTCTTGGAATGTTTGATTTAATGGTTTTGTTCTTATTGATGAAAGTTTTTAGATCCATTGTGTTAATAATGTTCTTATGTGACTGTTGCTTCTGGTAGCAACATGCCTCCCCAGAAAGTTCCCTTGCAACCGTAGGAAGAATCAGAAGAGAGTTCTCCCTAACCCCTTGATCAAAGGTTGGTAGATGCTATGGTTTGGGATATTCAGGCTCTGGGATAGGGAGCGGGTCCTGCACCTAATTCAGTTAGAGAGGCTGAACCTAGTCCTCAGAAGGACAAATCCCATAATTTTTTGAAGAACAATCCTCCTACTTTTTGGGGTAGCATAGAGCCTTAGGAATCTGTGGAGTAGGTTGAGAAGATCAAATGCATGTTTGAGTTCCTTGACACACCTGACAAGGTCAGGGTGAAATGTGCCTCATTTATATTAGAAGGTATTAGTCTCATGTGGTGGTAATCAGTGCTTCAATATGGGAAGCATTAGCAGATGAGTTGGAAGGACTTCAAGACTATCTTCAATGAACAGTACTGCCCTGAGTTCTTGGCTTATTCTAGATCCCAGGAGTTCAGGGATCTTATTTAGGGGACTAGTTGGTCATGGAGTATGCCAACCATTTCACTGATCTAGTTTGGTATGCTCTTGAGATATTTGCTAATGAGCATATGAAGGCTCAAAGGTTTAAGAAAGGTTTGTGGCCATAGATCTACTCTCAGGTCTTGTTTTTCAAAATTAAGACTTATTCTAAGGTGGTTGTCTGAGCTTTTATGGTGGATATTGAACGTAAGGTAAAGTAAAGTGCCTCTAGAGTGATGTCAGCATTGGGTAGTGATAGTTTATTGGAAAAGAAGAGGAAGCATGAGGAACAGGGGAAGAAGGGTGGTGGTAGTTCAGGTCATCCTTCCAGGCAGCCTCCATCTATGGCCTCTGATGTTGAGTCTATCATGTGCCGACAATGAAAAAAGGTGTGACACACTCATCCTACTTGTACTTATCCTCCCAAATAAATCATCATTGTGGAGTGTTGGGGAGCCTGTAGTGATTTTTTAGAACTACATATTCTTGTCAGGGTGGTGTAGGATCAGTGGATTATGGGGGAATGTCAGCTCAGTTAGAACCATATAGGATGGTGGGATCTCAGTTTTGTGGTTGAGGCAATAGGAATATATACTATTCTGGTCATAGTTATCTTAGAGAAGAGCTACAAGCAAGTGGTCATGGTCAGACTCAGACAGATACCAAGCATCTTCATGTTGTGGAGCAGGCACCGGTGGGGCAGGATGCAGGGCCCTTGACTATTCGAGGTAACATTTTGATTGAACCTTCTATATCTGTAGTTTTATTTGATATTGGAACATCTGTGTCTTTTATATATGCTCATATTGTGATCCTATTGAATTTCCAACTGATTTGTTTCTCGTTGCGATGGAGTTAGTGACGCTGTTGGGAAAGAAGAAAGAGCAGGGCCTCAGGTACCTGTCATGTGTGCTTTCCAGGTTAGGGATTGTGATGGAATGATATTTATTGTTCCTATATATGGACATGTTTTATGTGATCCTTGGCATGGAATATATGGTGATTTTTCAAGCGCACATTGATTGGTATCAGGGGAGAGTTAGTTTCATGGAACCTGATGGAGGTGCTCAAGTCTTTCTCAGATAATGGGATCCTCGGTCAGGTCATTCCAGAACTCCACTCCCAGAGTTGGGTAGTCTTTCTTTACAATTATCATCACTCGTGTTGGAGGATGATGGTAGTGCTCCTGAGGGAAGATTACCTCATGTAGTGGATGAGTTTTCATAGGTATTTCCTACTGATTTTTTGGACTTACCCCTAGAGTGGGACGTTGAGATTTCAATTGAATTGGCGCTGAGAACATTTCTAATATCTCTTCCCTTATATCGCATGGCCCCCACCGAATTTAGGGAATTAAATATACATATGGATTATTTATAATCCAAAGGGTTCATTCGTATGAGTGTCTCTCCTTGGGCCTCTTCTATTTTGTTCGTGAAAAAGGATGATGGATCTCTTCGGTTGTGTATCGACTACAGGAAGTTAAATAAGGTAACCATTAAGAATAAGTACCCTTTTCCCCAAATTGACGATTTTATTGACTAGATGAAAGTGAAAAGGTTGTTTTCTAAGACCGACTTGTGTTTGGGTTACCACCATGTTAGGGTAAAAGAGGCGGATATCTCGAAAACTGCTTTCCAAAGTAGGTACAACCACTTAGAGTATTTGGTCATGCCTTTCGGATTGACAAATTATATAGTAGTCTATATGGAAATCATGAATATGGTGTCCCACCAGAATATAGACTCTTTCATTGTGGTATTTTTGGATAATATCATGTTCTACTCCTGATCTAAAGAAGAGCATGAGCGTCATTTATGGAGTGTGATAGGCACCTTTCAGGATCATCTTTTTTATTCTAAGTCCTTAAAGTGCACTTTCTGGATCAGGGAAGTGATCTTCCTGGGTCATGTCATCTCAAAGCATGGGGTTTTGGTGGACCCTGAGAAGATCACTGCAGTTATGTCATGGGAGTAGCCAAAGAATGTATTTGAGATATGTTTTTTCCTCATCCTGGAAGGTTACTACATGCTATTTGTTCGGGATTTCTCACAGATTACCTCCTCTATGACCACACACACCTCGAAAGGGGTGAAGTTTGAATGGATCCTAGAATATCAGGAATCTTTTGAGGAGATGAATCAATGGTTGACTACTGCACACGTTTTTATCTTGTTGGAATCAAGAAAGGGGTATGTGGTCTATTACGACGCTTCAGGTATGGGTCTTGGGTGTGTACTTAGGCAGGATGATCATGTGGTGGTGTATGGTTCTTGCCAAATCTAACCACATGAGAGGAATTACCCAAATCACGACTAGGAGTTATTAGCGGTGATTCATTCCCTAAAGACTTGGAACCATTAGCTTTTTAGGGAGAACTTTTTTTTCAGTTTTGACCATAAAATCTTATCGTATATAATCTCATAGAAGGACCTTAATCTGAGGTAGTGTCGTTGGATCGAGTATCTATAGGGGTTTTATTTTGATATTATCTATACATCGAGAAAGTGAAATGTGGTGTCAGACACCTTAAGAAAGAAAGTGACAGTCTAGGATTTGAGGAAGTCCAGTGATGAGAGGAATTTGATGGGGCACTTTTCATAGATCTAATTAGAGACCAAGGAGCACAATAGAGTTGCGCTCTTGATGAGTTTGCGGTTAGACCCTTCTCTTTTGGAGCTTGTTCAGTGGGAATAGCCTAGTGATGAGCTTTTTCAGTAATATATGTAGTTTCCTCATGGTGGGGATATGCCCTCTGATTTTTCGTTTTCTCTCAAGGGGATATTGTGTTTCAAGGTTCGTTTCATGGTGTCGTTAGTTATAAGGAAGGTGGTGATGCAGGATATCCAGTAGTCTCAGTGGGTCATTCATTCTGATGCTAGCAAGATGTATTATGATTTACATTGACAATTCTGGTGGCCAGGCATGATATAGGACATATTTGTCTTCATATCTATATGTTATACTTGTCAACAATTGAAAGAATAGCATCAAATACACTCTGGTTTGCTTCATCTGTTACGCATTCCTACCTAGAAGTAGGATGAGGTCACCATGTACTACATTATTTCATTTACTAGGACACCTAGGTGAAGGAACTCTATTTGGGTAGTGATTAAACATTTTACCAAATCATCCCCCTTCATTCCAATAAAAAATTTAGTAAAGGTGGGGGAGTTGGGATGGTTGTATGTTCAAGAAGTGGTTAGGCTTCATGGTGCGTCGTCAGCAATTGCCTCTAACAGAGACCCCCATTTCACCTCTCATTATTGAGAAGTCATTTAAAGGGATCTGGGGTTGCATATTAAAATGATCATAGCATACCATCCGCAAACGGATGGTCAGACGAAGTGGGAAAATCAAATTTTGGAATACATGCTCCGTGAATGTGTCTTGGACTTAAGTGGTTCATGAGATAACCATTTGGGATCAATTTAATTTTCTTATAATAATATTTACCAATCCTATATTCAAATTCCTCCCTTTGAGGTGCTCTATAGTCGGCATAGTTGGTCTCCATTGTGTTGAGCTGAGGTGGGTAACACCTCACTACTGGGACTAAGCCTTGTGCAAGAGACATCTGAGAAAGTCAAGCTAATCAGGTTGTGGTTATTGATAGTTCAAATTCGCTATAAATATTATGCTGATTAGAGGTTTCGGGGCCTAGTGTTCACTGGGGGTGGTCGGGAATTCCTGAGAGTGGCCCCTCATTTGGGTCACAATCATTTTGGGAGGCAAGGGATGCTAACGTCGATGTATGTCGAACCCTTTGAAATCATCAAGCAGATTGGAAGGGTGGAATATAGGTTAGATTTACCCTTTCAATTCATGTTGATTCATGATTTTTTTCATGTCTCTCAATTGAATAAGTATAACCTAGACTCGTCTCATGTGTTTAATTGGGAACATTTGTAGTTGGATCCTGATTTATCAGTGTTTGAACAACTAGTTCGGATAGTGGACTCCCAAGATAAGGTGATTCAGGGGAAGTCTACTTCGTTGGTCTGTGTCCTTTGGCAGCATGGGAATGATACACATGATACCTAGGAGAGGAAGTCTTGGCTCAATCAAGAGTACACATTTTTGTTTTCTGGTAAATATTTAGGTTGAATTTTTTAGGGTGGAAAGTTTTCATGGTGGGAAGAATTATCACATTTATGGTCTCTTTTTTAGGTATTTTTCTATTTTATTTTGGTATATCTTTCCTCCTTGGGTTTCCCTTGAAATTTTGTAAGTAAATGGATGTTTTGGGATGGAAGAACCATGCACACAGTTTGGACATGATTATTAGTAATCTTGCGTAAGCCCAAGTAACCGTGCATCAGGAGACATTACCTACTACACGGCTTTCGTACGGCTATTCTCTACTTCCCAGGTTGCAAGATTTTCTTTTTGGAAAGAATGGTCCACACAGTTACTGCACAGTTTCACAAACCGTATAGACAAACCATGCAGATCTTCCAACACATTAAAAACATTACTTTCTTTCTCTATCCTCTCATGTTTAACCCCAAAAATCCCTCATTTGACACCCCACTTGGTATTTTTCTCCCTAGTCACCTCCCTCCAGCCCTCATCCCCTCCCGGATCTCCATTTTTTATGCTAGATTTGGTGTGATTTCTCCTTTGTTTCTCAATTAAGCATTCTTCCTTCTCCTAATCTATCTCTATCTTAGGGGTTTCTCTTTTCTTTTGTGGGTTTCATCTTATCCAGACCTAGAATTCTGATTTTAGGGTTGGTCCTTGTCATTTATAGCTTTATCTCTTGTTTTATGACTCAATAATGCTTCCTCTTGGTGCGGTTAAGGTACAGTGGGAGTTTTACACTGGATTTTGTGGTTTTCCACAGAAACAATAGGTGATTCCATGCTTAAACGTTTCTTGATTAATTGGTTAGGAATGTTTGTATTCTTTAGCATGTTTTTTGAATTATGAATATGGTGAGAATGTAGTTTTGGAAGAGTTTTGATATTCAATTGATTGTATAATGTAAGTTTCATATGAAATTTATGTATTTTTGAAGTGAGGCGTTGTTGTGTGCATTTGAAAAGTTTTATAAATTGAGTAAATGTTTTATTAAGTTGTGTTTGGAATGTTAATCATGGTTGGAAAGGTTTTGGGGTGATTTTGATTTTTGAAAAAGGTTTTGGGTGTCAAAATTGTGTTTTTGGG
Source organism: Viscum album (assembly GCA_963277665.1). Classification (NCBI taxonomy): domain Eukaryota; kingdom Viridiplantae; phylum Streptophyta; class Magnoliopsida; order Santalales; family Viscaceae; genus Viscum; species Viscum album. The sequence goes on from OY728128.1 coordinate 621,234,299, forward strand.
TGTGTGCAATGCCTTGTTGGGATTGTGTGTGTGAATGTGGTGTACTTTGTGGCATATGAAAATTGATTGACCATAAAGGGGAGCTCAGGTATCTAGGAGGGCAGACTAGGGCTAGTGTGCAAGTGATACAGAAGTGGCTACAACCCAGTTTCACTTAGTGGGATTGATGATAACAACACTAACTAAACATTGACGATGATCGGAGACCACTAAAATATTGTATTATTCTCCTCTCTAGTGGCTTGTGCACAAAAAATGTGGATGGTTGTGGTTCATAAACCACTTTACACTGAGACATGAGGTTCTAGGGTCCCATTTGCTAGCTAAGGTGGCCCATGTTCGAAATAAAATCATCCAATAAGAATTGGACAAGTTTTGGATATTGTTTTAATTTCTATCTTCTTATTTCTTTAAATCATCCATTAATGACGTAAACTCAGCATCATCATTGTGTCATAAATAATTTTATTTATTTGATGTCTAAAAATTAAAAAAAAAATATCATGATGTAGGAAATACTTTTAGATTTCCAATTAATATTTATTGTCCAAAAGATAACTTATATAACCTCATGTAAAAATTGTTTTAGTAAAACAATACATGTTTATGACATTTTTATTTTTACATTAAATAAAAAGTTATTAAAGTAATTATCTTACCCAAGTGGCTTTATGGGGTCCCAAAATTGACCCATGGATTGTCTTGGTCGGCCATTACTCATCCAATAAGGTTAGGACAAGTGTCAAGGTAATTTTTTTTATTATAACATTTTTTTACCATAAATTACCCTAATTACCTTTAATCGTGGTTAATAAAAGTCAAAAGTTACTATTCACCAAAGTTTATTTTCATCCCATTGAACCACATTTTACTTACTAATGACAATCATGTATGTCGTATTTTTGAAATTCAATTCACAGAAGCGGTAAAATTTCATTTAAATGAAAAAGTCAGTTTTTTAACTACTACTTCGTGGTTTCACTATTCATCAAAAATTGAAGGTTTTCAGAAAAATTCCAAAAATTCAATCTAAGCAAAATTTGATATTCCAAATTCAAAAATGATGTCTATTTTACCAAATTCAAAACATAGAAGTTGCATTAATTAATTTTATAATTAATTCCCGTCGTCAAAACAAAAAACGTATTTTTAAGAAATAATAACCATCTAAAGGTTGATACTTGTTAATGTCCAATTTCATAGTGAAATTACTTCCAATGGCCAACACTGGGTTAAATGGTAAAAATATAATCTATTTACACTTTAAAACCAATTAAAAAGATAATCTAACCATATAAATAATTTAGATTAAAAGACGGTTTTGTATTAAAGTACAACATTTTTTCACTATTCATTAAAAATGAACATTATCAAAAAAATATCAAAATTTCATCCAAAGTAAAATTTGATGTCCTGATTCTAAAGATGATAATTATTTTTTCAAAAATAATATGTAAAAGTGACAAAAACTAGATTTAAAAAGGGTTCGTCCTCAAAAGGCGGTAAATCGCCTTTTTAAAGTAAATTATGATTAAAATTAGATTCATTTACATTTTAAGCTTTTGACTTTTATTGGATGAATGTATAAACATTTAACAAACATATATTATCATATTTAAGTTAATTCCCGTCAATACAACGTCTAGGTGTAAACTACCATTTAAAATAATGATATTATATTATTAGTGTGCAATGTAAGATTTCAAAGAAACTCGTTGTTGCGTGTCAGGTACGCCATTGAATATAGAATCCCATTTAAAATAAAATTAATATTTAATTCAAAAATATTAATAAATATGAAAATGTCCTATTCTTTATTTTCTTGGGATGTTATAAAGTGGCGTTATGCTCCCGAAATAGGTCAAGCGCCACTTCAAGTGGCGCCTTGACCCATTTCCCTAATTAAACATAACCTAAACCCATTTTATTAAAAAAACCAATATAGCAAAATTTGTCCATCACGGCCGAAACCAAGACCAACCTCCATCCAGAAGTTAATTGGATATAAGTTACTCCAATAACGATATAATGACAACGAGATTAACTAGATATAAGTTACTCTAAACAGGAAGTTGGAATTATCTGGTTAGGTGATTATATTAAGATTGGATGCTGGAATTATCTGGTGAGGTGGTACCATTATGAATGATGATGAATATAGCGCCCAAAGTATTGTTATGATTTGTCAATGCTTGCAAATAAGTATTGTAAAAAAATCTTTGGATTTTATGAAAAGAAGTTTGTTTTGAGAAAAAGGTTAGTTGGGTATTCTTCCCACTAATAAAGGTTTTTTGCTTTAAGAAAAATACATTGTGTTTTTAAAATTCAATGGTTGTGTTCCAAGAAAAAAAATCTTCAAGATTTTCACGTCCCCTTGGAGAGAAGCTTCAAAACTATTCTTCTTCCTTTACGAGGATTTATATATGAATCTATTTTATGATCTCTTTTCGGGAGACGAGGTGGTTTCATGTTTAAAGAAATGTTTTATAGAAGTTCAGAGTGTTTCGTATTAAAAAGAAACATTTGATTACAGATTTCTCATAGGTTTTTGAAAGGTTTAAAATATTGCAAACCTTTTAAAAGCTGTTTACTAAGTTTTTTGTGCACATTCCATGTTTTCAAATGTTTTTCACGGACCTAGAGAGGAGTATGGTGGATTATTTGGTAGTGAAGTCTAGCTATGTGCCTTGTAAGTTTATCATTTGAAGAGTTGGCACTAGTGATGCAAATGCCTAGTGGAAGGGGAAAAATGGGATTTGATATTTAAAGGTTATCCTAATCCTCTAAAACTCAGAATCTAAAAAGGTATTGAGAGTCTTTTGAAACAATAAAAGTTAATGATATTGTAAATGTAATGTTTAAGTTATTATCAAATATTGTGTTTAAGGAGTTTTTTTTTAGATATATTTGTTGCATACGAGAGAGGGTGGATGAGGCAATTGAACTGTACTTATCACCACCATTTCGAATCTCTCTCTCTTTATCCCTTCCGTCCATAATGAAAAATGCAGCCCACCCGAATGGGATGCTTACGGCTTCATCTCCTTCATCAACCCCTCCTCCCCACCACATGTAAACCAGAAGAAAAATGCCATCCAAGAACAGAAAGGGGATCAGATCTCTCCTAACCATCGTCGACTTGGGCTGCACCTGCACCAGGAAGAAGCCCTTTTCCCCCAAGATCCCAAAATCCAAGCCCAGGCCCATGAATCCTCCGGAGGAACCTGCCGCCGACGACGGCGAGAATCCTCCCATCCCACCCGTGGCTCCAACCCCGGCCGCCGCGGGGATATCGCCGACCACCGTGGATCAAACCGATAAATCCGCGGCCGCAGGGGTTGAAAGTGTCGGCGGGAAGCGTTGGACGGTGGGGGACGGAGAGCTGCGCCGGCGGCTTCCGGCGTGCCGGAAAATCGGGGACGGCGTAGCTGTGGAGATGGAGTCGGAGAACCCGTACAGGGATTTCCGGGAGTCGATGGTGCAGATGGTGAGGGCGACGGGGATCCGGTCGGGGGAGGATTTTAAGGTGCTGCTCCGCCGCTTTCTCCGCCTCAACTCTCCTCGCCACCATGAAACCATCGTCGCCGCCTTCGCCGACGTTTTACACTTCTGCACCGGCGCCGCCCTGGCAGTGCCGGCGGCCTCGTAGTTCAGCTCCCCGTACGTATAATACGGTATCTTTGCCTAGATTTTATTTTATTTTTTATATTTTTTCTTATATATATATATATAAAATAAAAACAAGTGTTTTGTCTAGTTTTTTTTACTAATTTTATTTTGTTTGCAACTTATATTGTTCGGTGACAAAAAAATATCCTTTTTTTTTGCTTCTTTAACCACACAACATATATTGTATGTAAATATGTGTCAATTTAATGCTTGTGAAATATTTAATTTTTTCTATAATTTATTAGTGTTGTGACATATCATTTTTTTTAGTCATAAAAACATTTGGTTATGTAGTCTATACTACAAAATCTTATATTGTCAACGCACAAAATCGGCTTTGTCAACGCTAACACTATAAACACTTAAAAAAGCAAGTTGTTTTTATTAGCGCTAAAAACAAAGAATCTCATCACTCTGATTTCTCCCAAGATCCTTCAACAGCCCTTTGGACTGCATCATCTCCTTTCCTACTTTCATTAAGGCAATGTACTCAACTTATATTGTAGAGAGTGCTAGTACCTGTTGAAGCTTTGACATCCATCTCACCATCAGTATGCCAAAAGTAAACACGTAACCTTGAAATTCTATTTGGTATATTTGAATCTCTTTCGAAGTCCAATTTTGAAAATCCATACAACAACTTATCTGTTTTGAAGCAAAGTGATTTGATTCCAGAACCCTTTATCCCTCAAATAATCCATTTCACAACCTCACAATGCTCTTTGAAAGCAACCATCACTACTACACATATGGTCTTTCACAACGCGCAAAATGGCTTTTAACAACACACAAAAAACATTGTTAATCGCAGGGATGATAAAGGAGGGTCTCCTTTATCAGCGCTAAAAATACGCTGATAAAGGCCTAGCCGCCTGCAGTTTGCTGTTTATATAGCAACACACCTAGAAGCAAACCTCCAATTTAAACAACACACCCAAAAGCACACCTGCTATATACATATAATTGACATCATCAATACAAAAATGTCTACCCATTATAAATACAAAAAAAACACTGCTATTTACATTTCAAACAAAATGTTTTATATAATTACATTTACAATTGTCTAACAAACATTCTAAAACATTAATATTTAATCTTTTGACGCATGTGATCCCCTCTAAAAAATATCCACCCCTAGTACCACTACTACAAAAACAGCTTATATCAGTGCTCAAAACGGGTTTTAACAGCGCTAAAAAAGCGTTGTAAAGCTCAGCGCTAATATATGGGGTCCCTTTTATCAACGCTCCGAAAAGCGCTGATAAATACCACTTTTATCAGTGATAAAAAAAGGTGCCGAAGAAAGACCCCTTTATCAGCGCTTTTTTTAGCGCTGATAAAAGAGACATTTATCAGTGCTTTTTAAAAAGCGCTAATAAAAGTCAAAAAAATAAAAAAAAATAAAAAAAATTAAATAATGCACGAGGAGAGCTTTTATCAGCGCTTGACCACCCCTTTATCAGCGCTAGGAGGTCTCCTGCGTGCTACCCTTCCTGCACATCCACACACGCGTGCACCACCTTTGCCTCCACCCGAACTCGAACCCTCAACCTCCCCATCTTGCGGCTGCACCTTTACCACTAAGCTATTTCGTTATTTTCTCTATTTAATGATATATCTCTTTATATATATTTATATATAGTTATATTTATTCGTATATTGATATAGATTCATATTAATATAAATATATTTATTCATATATTAGTATATATATATTCATTCGTATATTAATATATATTTATATTTATTTATTTATATATATATTTTTAGTTATAATTTTGTATCCGTATATTTATTTGTATATTAATATATACTTATATGATTAGTTTTAAATACATTTATGAAAAATGTTTTGTATGTGTGTTTATAATTAAATAAATAAATAAATACATACATACATACATATATATATATACAACACACAGACACACACACAGACACAAACACACACAGACACATATATATTTACGAATAAATACATATATATGTGTATTTGAAAAGCCATAGAATGTTAAAATGATCATAACTTATAATCTAGTAGTCCGTTTCAACTCCACAACCTGTCAAATCGAAGAAAATGAAGCAATATTCGATATGATATGTGGTACAAACTTAACGGATATCCGGATTAGAAGTTATACTTGTTTGAATGTTAACAAATCGGGGTATCCAGACTAAAAACTCAGTTTTGGAGGCCTTATGGGCCTTTTTTGGCCTAAAAAATGTGACAAAGGCTTTTCTTGGGTCACTATCGCATAGAGCTCATCACAAGCTTCGATTTGATATGCTGTAGAGCTCAAACGGACACCCGGATCAAAAGTTATGGCCGTTTGAAGTTTGAGTTACATTTTCAACTTATTTTAGATCTTTTATTAATTGTTCTGATTTTTTGTGTCTTCAAATTGTTATTAAATGATTTTTAATCGATAATAATTAGCAAATTATTAATTAATCCATTTACACTAAATTTATTATATATTAAATGTAAGTCTATTTATACGAATATAAAACATATTTAAAAAATATATATTATATTTATATACAAATAAATACACTTATATAAAAATAATTTATTTTTCATGATTTTTTTTGAAATATAATTTTTTTCAGCGTTGATAAAGGGGCAGCGCTTCGCTTGCCCGTTTTTGTAGTAGTGTATCAGCTGCCGAACAAATCATCTCAACCCAAGAAAATGATTTTACCTATATAAGAAAACAAATACTACGTTAGTAATACTATAATGAAATAAATTAAACATTAATATGAAATAACACATTAATTAAATGTCCATATTTAATAAAAATGACACATTTGGAGTTATACTGGTCATATTGTGCGTCCTATTGAGGTGAGGTTGATTCCTACACTTTAAAAATGAGTTATGTACCGTTGTTCTAAAATATCAAAACAATCTGAATGCGTTTGCTTGGTTTTGAGTATGTCACTTGTTCTTTTACTAAAATTAATGTCAATTTTAAATAGTGACACATTTGGATTTATAACAGCCACACCGTGTGTCGTATTGAGGTGCGGTAGAGTCCTACACGTCAAAAATGACTCATGAATCATTGTCCTAAAGTATCAAAACAATCTGAATGTGTTTGCTCAGTTTTTAGTATGTCAGTTGTGTTTTTTTTACTAAAATGTCGTTTCAAAATGGAAACACACATTTTGAGTGATACAGGTCATATAGTGCATCGTTTTGACGCGAGACTTCTTCATACATGTCACAAATGACTTATGAATCACTATCCTAAATTATCAAGACAATCAGAGCACGTTTGTTTGGTTTTTAAGGACATGTTTTAAACTAAAATGTTATTTTAAACTGATAACGAACACTTTTAGTCATATCAGTCACACCATGCATGAGATTGAGGTGCGGTTGACTTCTACCAATCACAAATGACTCGTGGATCGTTTTCCTAAAGTATTAAAACAATCCAAATGCGTTTTCTCAGTTTTCAGAATATCAATCGTTGCTTTAACTTAAATTAATGTCCATTTTAAATAAAAAGAGACACTTTGAGTTATACTAGACACACCGTGTATCGTATGGAGGTGCGGTTGATCCCTACATGTCAGAAATCTCTAATAAATTATTTTTATAAAATATCAAAACCATCTGAATGCATTTTCTCAATTTTTAGTATATCATTTGTTGTTTTTACTAAAATTCATGTCAATTTTAAATAAAAATAGAAACCTTGAGTTATACCAGCCACACCGTGCATCGTATTTAGGTGTGGCTGAGTCCTACACATCACAAATTGTTAGAGTTGGTGTCCTAAGAACCAACTTTTTGTACTTTGATTACATGAATGTACACTTATTAAATATTGTTCATTGTTCTGCATGACTATAATATAATAATATCCTGGAATATTTGTTGCATTAATAAGGTTAGGGAAGATCCCCACTATGATAAGAACCTTGAAATGCTATAACAATATTCTTAAATAATTTTCTACAGTTGGATGACATACTATGATAGGACACATAGTATACATACCGTCATGTGCGAGTACTCGTAAGAAGACAAGACTCTCTCTTATGGAGTTCACACTTGGTAATCTCCAAGATGAGAGATTATGAGAACAGACCCGCTAGTAGTAATTCTGCATTTCTTGGTGTCATCAGACATTACTATCTACGAGCGTGTGTAATGGTCCTTATAATGGAAGATTATCATTTACTCATGTCATGACTCGCGCACTTAGATTTGCTGACAAAAACCGTCACGAAGACAATTGGCGGGAAGTAGGGTATGTTGGGTGTGTCACGAATGACATGTTGTTAATGGATAAATCGAGGAATGATTTTATAGCATCCCGCCTTTTTATCACATAAACTTTCATTACATTTTACAAAACTGAGGATCTTTATGGTTTAGTGTCTTGGAAACCAGGAACTTTAAACATGAAAACATAAAATATTCTTCTTAAACACTTGAAAGGATTCTCCTCATGTTCATCCTAGGTTCATTTCTGCATCTCATAACCTGGGGACATACATCAAAAGAAAGGGTGAGCAGAAGGCCCAGTAAGGGAAACAAGAGAAACATTTTACATGTGAACTTGAGATACTTCAATAAGGTCATGAAAAGAACATTAAGGCATGAGAAAGAAATCATGAGGCATATCATAATAAAAATAACATTTTTCATAACTTGAAGATGTGGCTGCAACATTTAATATAGACAATCATGAACATATCACCAAGGTCCATCCCCAAGGTGTCATTTGAAAATTACTAAGGTTATTCACCAAGATATCCTGAAAATTGCAATCTCTAGTGGTTACATCATTACCCAATGCATTGGAGCGCTATCAGGGAGCACCCTTAAATTTGCCTTTATTATCATGTGATCCACATATATCATCATCAAACATTTCATAAATGACCCATATAGCATAAAATAAATGGGTTTCATTTCATAATCATAACGTTTTAAAAACTGCTTTAAAGACATGATCTTTACGTCACTTTAAACCCACGAAAAGGGAAAGCGGGTTTCATGTATGTAAATAACAGAATTTAAAATAGAACATCTTGGTATATATGTGAATACCAATATAGAAGGTAGATATTTGAGTATTCACTTAATAAAATAAAATATCTTTAGAAGAAAGAGAGAGACATTTTGAGACGAAAATTCTGCAGCATAACGGCTATGTTACAAGGTTTTTAGAAAACATTGAAAAGAGAGGGGACATGGTTCAAACATTCATAAATGACCCATAAAACAGTAGAGGGACAGAATATAATGGATTTAAGAACATGGTAATGAAATTTTAAAATATACCATATGAAATGAAGAACATGAAAGGGAGACAAAAATAAGATTTCTCTTATGAAAATTCTGCAGCCTAACAGCGTTACATAAACTTCAACCAAAAATGAATTAATGAGATCAAATAGGGTCTCTCATCATATGAACATAAAAGATCAGTATGATAGATATAGAGATCATACCCCAACATAATAAAAAGGAACTTGCAAGACTTGACATGGAATTAGAACTTTGAAAAGGGAGAAAGGTGCAAGGACCAATTAAAAATTCAGCAGCCTAACGACGCCACTTAAACTCCAAAATACTGAATTGAAGAGATCAAATGGGGTCTCTCATCATATGATCATAAAATATCAGTATGATAAATTTAGAGATCATACCCCAACATAACAAAAAGTAACTTGAAAGAATTGACATGAAAGTAGAACTTCAAAACGAGAAGGGTGAAGAACCACTTAAAAATTCGACAGCCTAACAGCGCCACTTAAAACTTCAAAATACTGAATTGAAGAGATCAAATGGGGTATCTCATCATATGATCATAAAAGATCAGTATGATAGATATAGAGATTATAACCCAACATAATAAAAAGGAACTTGAAATAATTGACATGAAAGTAGAACTTCAAAACGAGAAGGGTGAAGAACCACTTAAAAATTCGGCAGCCTAACGGCGCCACTTAAAAAATGAAAATACTGAATTGAAGAGATCAAATGAGGTATCTCATCATATGATCATAAAAGATCAGTATGATAAATTTAGAGATCATACCCCAACATAATAAAAAGGAACTTGAAATACTTTACATGAAAATAGATCTTGAAAAACGAGAAGGGAGAAGGAATCAGTTACAAAAATTTCGGCAGCCTAACGACGCCACTTAAAACTTCATAAAACGAAATAATGAGAGTAAGAGGGGATCTCTCATTATGTAAACATGAAAAGGGAAGTAAGAGGAGTATAAAAGAACACCCTTTAACATAAGAACATGGAGCATAAAAGAAATTACATAAAAGAGATTTCTTGAAAAGAAAGAGAGAGATCAGATCCCTTACCTTAAAACGTAACTCTTAAAACTCAAAGGTTGGGACCTTGAGGGCTTGGGGGCACCTTGGGAGGACTCCTTGGGAGGTAATGAGGCTAGAACTTCGTTGGGGGAGAGTGGGGAGTCAAATGGATGAGAGGATGGCTTGGTATTTATAGGGAAAGTGAGGGGACAAGGCATTAATGGCCAAGGGACACCTCATTAGTGGTTTTGGAAAAACCATGGGCTTGCCCATGGTATTTACCCATGGTATTGGCCACTTGGGACACCTAATACCTTATCTTACTATTCATAAGTCGACCATATTGATTACATACTTAATACATCATTTAATGATGTCATTAAACACCCGTAACTTAAAAACTGCATTTTCACTATTCATCGAAAATTCAACTTTCTCAGAATAATCCCAAAATTTCACCTTAACCAAATATCAATGCTCTGATTTCAAAAATGAACTCCATTTTATAAAAATAATTTTCTAAATAATTTTAATTTATTTTTTAAATAAATACACTATTCACCGAAAATTCATTTTTTCAGAAAAAACCCCCAAAATTAGCATAACATAATATCGGTGCTCTGAGTTCAAAAATGAAATCCATTTTATAAAAATAATTTTTTTAAATATTTTTAATTTAATTTTTAATTAAAAAACACTATTCACTCGAAAAAACTAATACTTGAATAATAATTTATGAAATCGTTATTTAACCATTTTATTGAATCACATTACTTAATCAAGGTGCCTAGATTATATTAATACTTTCTTTAAGTGAGATTACTAATCCATTTGGACACATTACTAATCCTAATCATAAAATCACTATTCATAATTTACTATTCATCAAAAATTAAGTTGATCTTATTAGACTCTAAATTTCGTACTGAGCATAATTGTAGAAGACCATTTTTTGAATATCATTACACATTTTTAATTATTTAAGGTTTACATAAACATTTTTAAAATACCCTTTTTCTAAAATTCATCAAAAATATGCATACTATATTTATCCGGTCATTTGAAAATTCATAAACTTCATCATAAGAAGAAATCCTAATTTTTATTTAAAACAAAGGATTACATAAGGCAGTTATGGTCTCCTTACATATCCCCTTATCACACCAGCATAGGACCTAAGTGTAAGGTGTGCTAAGGAGAGAGAATCTGAGGGAGGATCGGCTAACATCGCACGAGTAGTAATTTCTATCAGTTTGAACTTCTCACAAAGGCGATTCCATTCTAGCTTCACACGATGAAGTTCGGCTTGGGTTTGGTCCAGAGCAAAGCCCAGTGGTGCTACCTCCTTCCCAAGTTCTGTTATATGAGCTTCGATCGGTCCAAGACTACTGGGTGAGGCCATCGAATCTTTTTTCTATAATAATTAACCAAGATTACTTGTATTTAGAGATAATAATCAAAACATTTAGTTTCCAGGGTTCATATTGACCAATGGTCATATAACAGTCAAAACCCAATGGTCTCATTTTAATTATACTCATGTTATCAAATGAGACATTTTTGTTGAGTATAAAAAACAAAATAAAATAACACATAAAATTAGGAAACAATATTTATTCAAAATTTCGGGTCGTTACAGATTTTCCCTTCCATATTTATGGAAATAGATATCTCATGCCCTTTGATTGAAATAGAACTATCGCCCAAATTCCATGGCCATGGTGTAACCACGAGTTTATTTCTGGAAGTCAAAGAATGACAGATCAAACATATAGGTTTATGACACTGCCAAGAAACCTGCTTGATGATATATTGAGACAAAGAGATTAAATTACACAGTAAGAGTTCGTATGAAGTGACACGTAAATGCGGCGTTAACTTCTTTATCTTGGGTGCCTTGACCCGTTGCTAGACAGTAATCCTGGACTTTAGGCAAGCCTGCCTAATACCAACGAGAAAGAGGCCTAGAGGGTCACACACTAAGTGTATCCAAGTATCTCAAGTAGAATAAAGATTATTCCCGTATGGGGTTTAATAATTATTCAAGGAAGCCTAAATTGTTTTAATGTTGGAGGAAGAATAAAATGAAAAATAAGTACACTCTGTGTATTAATGATTACACGCCGTGTAGTTTTCATTTTGGAAAGGAAATAAAAAACAAGTACACGCCGTGTATTAATGATTACGCACCGTGTAGTTTTTCCAGTCGGGATTTTGAGGAAATAATATCGTTTTATTAAATGATATTTATTATAATCTACATGGGCGCATGTCAAGGAATTAATGATTCGACATGGGGGTTTTTCAATAAGAGTTAATGAAATAAATAAAATGCGTAACGCGTTTATTTATGGTCCTAACTCTATAACATCAAACCTGATTATAAATATCATCAAAACCCCAATAATTTTCCCAATGGTTGTGCACAACAATTCTGGAGAATTCTTTCAAGGCCTAAAGAACTCCTTCCTCCAAGAACGCTCTCAAGACTGAGAGAGATCCTCCTCCATTGGATCAAGACGATCTAAGGCGGACAATGCAAGCAAAGGCTTCTCCACGCTAGCACCTGGAGATTCCTTTGGCGATGTCCAGAGATACGTGGTGCACGTGTGGATCACCATAGAGGAAGTCTACACTTGGCTTCTGTGACACAATGACGAATCACATCGAAACATAATCAGAAATATCAACGAATAGAGAAAGCCATAAAAGGTACTTCTTGTCAATTAATTAAAATAATTATAATGAACCTGTGATGATCCTCATTTGTGGTTCCATGACTATTCTTCTTCTTTTTCTATTTCTGTGATTTGATCCGTGAAGTATGGCTTTTATCATCGTATTGATCCCAAATTGATCATTATTAACGACCAATAGCCTAGTGGGAATATCCACCCGTGAGCTTCCGCTGTGCTCGGGAACTTCAATTGGTATCAAAGGAGTCACAACGTTGATTATAATTATTTAATTTTCATTGATAATTTAAGCATTTATATTTGATTCCATTCAAGATAAATCGTTCTATAAAACTGAATGAACGAGATATGTTCTTCCTCCTTCGTTTCTTGATTCACATAATAAAAATGACCTTTTAAATTTAATTTTGATTAAAATAAAATGGAGGAACTCACCTGGAGGAGCCGCTCTTTCTGTCTATACAACACAATAATACACGACGTGTAGTGAAAACTACACGCCCTGTACTTAGGTTCAACGAACTGGTACTGGTCCGCCAAACCACGCCCTGTCAATTGAGCATGCCAAAGTATTTATTACACCGTGTTGACCAGAACTGAACGGCATGTGGAAACCAGAATACACACCGTGTATGTTGAATCAACACGTCGTGTAGTCCGATCCGGACCAGGTGAAACCGTGTACAAGGAGAATCTACGTACCGTGAACACGGGATTGCCAGGCCGATAACCGCGTAACAAGGAAGTACACGTCGTGTTAGATTAATCCATAAGCCGTGTACTCCAAAATTTACAAAGTATAGAAAACACTCCAAAGCCCCTGGCGTGTACTTTGGATAAAGGGTGAAAACAAATACACACTGTTTAATATAGCCTACACGCTGTGTACTTTCTAGAAATGGAATTTCACCAGGTTTCCTCCAATGTAAAAAGACCCGTATAAGTAATATGGATGAGGAGAATCTCAAGTAAATTCAGAAAGGAATTTAAGATAAAGAATTAATTAATTATAAGATCATAATTAATTAAATTCAAGTGTGACTTATCTTGAATGAAAGAATGATTAAAATAATTTGAATACTAAATATGCGTAAATGTCATTGCATGCTATGGATGATCATGAGCTAGACCAAAGACCCTCTGTGTGTATGGTTTCATTTAAATTTATTTAATTTAAATTAATTGGCCTACGAGCCTTCTTCTAATAAAATGTAGGGCCTGCGTGCCCATGTTTTCTTTAATGTAAAACCCATGTAATGGAGGATCTCCCAAGCCAGAGGAGATGCTTCAAAATCTGAATGTCACGACCCGTTCTCGGGGCTCGTGCCGTGACTAACCCAAGCCCACCTCCCATAGGCCAGGGGCTGGTGACTAGCACTATGGCATAAATCCCGATAAAAGGGGAAGACATTGCCTTGTAAAGTAAACAAACACCACAGAGTAAGCAAGAAGAAGTAAACACTAAGCCAAACTGGGTACAATAGTGAGTGCGGAAAAGTATGTGGACCAGAATACAAACCAAACTGAAAGTAAAGTACAACTGGAAAGAAAGTACAGCAACTGAAAAGTAAGCTGCAACGTCGTTCCATCCACTGGAAGTCCCACCTGAAGGGTGGGTACAGATAGTCTCCATAGCTCCATGGGTCCAGCCGTCCGCTCCGTGTACGTCCCGCCCAGTGGTCCACCTCCAGGTACTGTCTCAATCCACAAGACTCAATCACAATCAGCGCTGTCCTTCGTTTGCATCCAACACAACGTAGTGTGAACATAGCCCATGCAGGGGTGAGTATAAGCTACTCAGTAGGGACCCCGAGACTCCCGAAGGTCTCCCGGAATCCACAAAGGATAATCTACAAAGGAAAGATACAATCATGAAGTAACATCCGACACTACTTAGGTATATGACCATACATATACCTAAGTCATCAATTCCGGTTCGGCTCCAACATCCGATCCCAAGTACAACCCAGTCCACCGAGGAAAACATAACCCAATCCACACAGGAAGCATAACGTAATCCACACAAGATATCAAGTCAATCTTATCGAAGATAAAGATTAAAAGTAAAGACTCAGCTCATATAGGTATACTTCTTCGTAAGACGATAGAGATGATCAGATGTAGCCACCGATTCATCTAAGCCGTCGGACCCACACAGGATCGATAGGTACTAACCCCCGCAATGACCCACACATGATCGATAGGTAACTAACCCCCGCAATGACCCACACAGGATCTGACCCACACAGGATCGGTATGCACTGGCCCACACAGGACCGCTGAGCGCTGGCCCACACAGGATCTGATCCACACAGGATCGGTAAGCACTGATCCACAGAGGATCGCTGAGTGTTGTAGTCGTCGCTGTCGAACCCACGGAGGATTCACGTACTGTCTTCATCGTCGTTGCAGTCGCAGCCAGCTCTAGGGTTCCCGCACACAACAAGCTCGTTCGGGGAGGGTCCGCTCCACGAGCCAAGGGGATGATACATCAACTGCCCCGAAGTCCGGAGTTGATGTATCCAAAAGTTCCGTATCGTCAACAGGAACTCAACGTCACAGACGGCGCGTCAATCGGACGCCCGGTCTGAGAGTTATTGGCCTTTTCGTCCTAGGGGCCCGGTTGGTTTTTAAATCAAAACCAACCCGAACGTACTCCAACTCTGTCCAAACCTCGAGCGGAGTAAGCCAAAAGATCCGTCTCACTAAGAGGAATCCATCAAAGTCGACGACACGTCAATCAGACGTTCGGAGCTCAAGTTATAAGTGTTTCCGCTCCGAGGTCCCGGTTGGTTTCGTGTTCGAAGCAACCTGGATATACCCAAAGTTATCCGAAACATTGAGTTTAATATACCGAAATAACCGTCTCGATCCAAGGATCGCATCGCAGCTAACGGTGCGTCAGTCGGAGGTCCGTAGCCCAAGTTATGGGCAAAAGACCGAAAGAGGTCCGAAAATAGGGGGTTCTGGCCCGGTCCGACCCGGCCCGATACCCCCTGGGTCGTCCTGAACTAGTTCGACCTGACCTAGGTCCGGCCCATTAGGGCGCGGCCCGGCTCGGACTGGCGCGCTCGGCCTGGCCAGTGTGGCCAGGCGGCTCGGCCGAAACGGCCGAGCAGAAGGGGGGGGGGGGGGGCTCACTGCCCCCCTGTTTGTATAACCACGACCCCCATGTGGGGGGATGCTCCTTCGGCCAGCCGAGGTTTACGACCCCCGGCTTCTGGGAAGTCGACCGGCCTGTTTCTATTGTCGCGGGACCGCCGGGGTCCCTCCCTCCTGCTCCGGCACCGGCGGCCGGAAGCCGGCCGCCGCTTCCTGCTCCGCCACGACCAAAGGTTGCGGCCTTGGTCCGACCGGCGCCGCGCGACGGCGCCGCGCCCCTCCACCGCGACCCCGCTCTCGCCGCGGCCTCTTCGAGGTTCTTCGACGCGGCGCGATAGCGCCGCTGTTCTCTGCCGATTCTTTATTATTTCCGCGCGGTGCAATGGCCCTTCGCTGCCTTGTTCGTGCCGCAACAAAATCAAGCATCAAGGGGGGAGGGGAGTCGTCCGTGTTTGTGCGGTCCAACCTCCTCCCGTTATTGCGATAACATGTGGTCCAATTTGAAAACGAAGAACGGCGACGGAAAATCTTCACGAACAAAAACAATAAATCCCCTACCTCAAGCGTTGTCGTCGAACAAGGTTTGTCACGGAAAGGGACGTCGCGGAAGGAGACTCCATAAGCATCATGGAAGGAGGATCGTCGGCGTCGCGTCGTCGATCTCCGAGGATGGCGTCTCTCACCGGCTGTGGAGAGGGAAGAAGATGGTATGACGAACTGCCCTTTGCGGTGACAGAGTTCTTCGTCGAAGGCTCGGTGTTCTTTGCGTTCTTCAACGAGGAAGAAGATGTTCTTCAACAGTTAGAGCAAATCCTCTCCCAAAATCCTCTCGTACAACCAAAACAACCACTTAATGAAATAAGACCTTGTATTATTTAATTAACACTCAAGACAACTTAAAATTCGAAATTCGAATTGAATTCAAGAATTAATTACTTTGAATAAGTTAATCAATTATTGAGTTGACCTTTCAATTAAAGGGGGTGCGGGTGTGTTACCTAATTAAAAGAGGGGGTTTGAGGAAGTTGAATAGGTGGGGATCGTGTGGTCCCCACCCCACAAATATCCTACCTAGTGGAGTAGGATATAGTGGGTCCCACTCCAACCACTTAGCTTAGGTTAAACTACTTTAAATAAAAATAAAATTGGTTGCACCATTTTATTTTATTCTTTACTTAACCCAAAATTTTAATAACCACACCCGAGAAAACGCAACTCTAGAAAAGGTGTTCCTAAGCAATTACCGGCGCTGTGATTCTATCGGTGCCCTCGAAATTCGATTCCAAGCACCGGTTCAAAAGTTAGGAAAACTCGCTCGTTCATTCACTGAACGTACCCGAGCTAAACTTCTGAAAATGATTCCGGGCACACCGGGCCTCGGAATCAGGTGCCATCAGAAACTGCGTTCTTGTAAAATCCCAAAGAAAATTAAGAAAAAATTTCCCTTGAATTTTACGGGTCTTTACATTACTCCCACCTCAGGGATTTACGTCCCTGTAAAGATACATCATAAACTAGGGAAAAAAATGTGGGTACTGTGCACGCATCTGAGCCTCCCGCTCCCAAGTGCTCTCCTGGAAGTTCCCGTGCTGCCATCTGATGTGCACTAGAGGAATCGACCATCCACATAGGACCTTCTCCTATCGATCCTCGATCTCCACAGGGACCTCCGCAAAAGTCGCCCCATCATCAATGTCCAGCTCCCCATGATCAATGATATGCATTAGGTCGTGCACCTATCTCCTCAGTTGAGATACGTGGAAGACGTCGTGCACTCGGTGCAACTGAGGTGGTAGAACCAGGTGATAAGCCACCTCGCCAATCCTGCTGAGGACCTGGAATGGTCCGATGAAGCGTGGAGACAACTTGCCGCCTCGGACAAATCTCTGTAATCCACGTCGAGGTGAGACCCGTAAAAATACGTGGTCGCCATCCTCGAACTCTAGTGGTCTCCGACTCCTATCAGCATAAGACTTCTTCCGGATCTGAACTATCCTAATCCGCTCCTAGATGACCTGGACCTTCTCTGTCGTGGCCTGGACCATCTCCGGTCCCACAAGTGCTGACTCCCCAGGGTCTATCCAGCACAGAGGTGATCTGCAAGGTCGGCCGTACAATGCCTCTTATGGTGCCATCCCGATGGTGGAGTGGTAGCTGTTGTTGTACGCGAACTCCACCAAGGGTAGGTGGTCCTCCTAGCTACGACCAAAGTCGAGGACACATGCGCGGAGCATGTCCTCGAGAGTCTGAATGGTCCTCTCCATCTGACCATCCGTATGAGGGTGAAAGGCGGTGCTCAGACGTAGCTGCGTCCCGAATGCCTCCTGCAACCCCTTCTAAAGCCAGGAAGTAAAGCGTACATCTCGATCGAAGACGATAGATGATGGAACACCATGAAGCCGTATGATCTCCTGAACGTAGAGGCGTCCCAAGCTCTCCACTGAGACCTACTCTCTGATGGGTAAGAAGTGGGAAAACTTGGTGAGTCGGTCGACAATCACCCAAATGGATTCGTGACCTCTGGAAGTGCGTGGAAGTCCAGTAACGAAGTCCATATATATCCCATCCCACTTACACTCCCGGACCTCCAAGGGATGTACCAAGCCTGCTGGTACCTAGTGCTCTGCCTTCACCTGCTGGCAGGTGAGGCATCGAGAAACGTACTCTGCTACAACCTTCTTCATACCCAGCCACCAGTGCTATCGTCTGAGGTCTTGGTACATCTTCGCCACTCCTGGATGTACCGTTAAAGGGGAAGTTTGGAACTACCTCAGTACCTCCTCCCGTAAAGCAGCTGGTACCATGGTACGTCCTCTGAAAAGGATGACGTGCTCTCCTCCAACAGAGAATCCTTCAGGTGCCTATCCTGAGGATATCTGTGCACACCGCGTCTCACAGTCAAAGTC
This sequence comes from Viscum album, assembly GCA_963277665.1. NCBI lineage: Eukaryota > Viridiplantae > Streptophyta > Magnoliopsida > Santalales > Viscaceae > Viscum > Viscum album. Next base: position 621,252,976 of record OY728128.1, read on the forward strand.
CACACGCTGTGCCTCTATGACCCACTGAAGAAGTGGAGGAGTGATTGTGAGTGACTGTAGAAAGGCTGCTCCATCACTATCCACGAAGGATATCTTCATAGCCGCTAGCTACTCTATCGCCTCCCCAAGTAGCTGAATGCCCGTCCTCCTGCTGAGAGCATCGGCTACTAAGTTTCCCTTTCCAGGAGTATAGACTATCTCAAAGTCATAGTCTTGGAGGAACTCGAGCCATCATTGATGTCTCAGGTTCAGGTCCTTCTGCGAGAAGATGTACCTGAGACTCTGGTGGTTATAATAGACTGTAAAGCGCTCACCCATCAGATAGTGTCGCCACATCTTTAGAGCGAAGACCACTGCTGCTAACTCCAGGTCATGGGTAGCATAGTTTTGATCATGTTGCCTCAACTGACATGATCCATAGGCAGTCACTGCCCGCTCCAGCATCAGGACACATCCGAGTCCAGTCCCTGATGCATCGCATTAGACTACGTACCCTATTCCCTCCTCCAGTAGCCTCAAGATAGGTGTGCTGGTCAATCTCTGTCTCAGCTCCTAGAAGCTCTGCTGACATCTGTTTGACCACACGAAGGGTTTCCCCTTCTTCATGAAAGCAGAGAGTGGTGCCGCAACTCTGGAAAAGTCTGGCACAAATCTCCGGTAGTACCCAGCTAGTCCCAAGAAACTCCACACCTTCATCACACTCCTGGGTGGCTCCCAAGCTAGCACTACCTCGATCTTCGTAGGATCCACCGAAACTCCCGCCTCAGAGATGATGTGTCCCATTAAGTGGACCTCACGTATCCAGAACTGACACTTCGAGAGCTTACCATAAAGCTGGTGCTCTCGGAGTGTGTCCAGTACAACCCGTAAGTGGTAGGCATGCTCCTCCTCAGTCGTTGAGTATATCAATATGTCGTCGATGAAGACCACGAAAAATCGATCGAGGTAAGGCTGAAATATCCTGTTCATGAGGCCCATAAACACTTTTGGAGCATTGGTTACGCCGAAAGCCATAACCAAGAACTCATAGTGTCCATACCGACACCTGAAGGTCGTCTTATGCACGTCCCCGTCTCGAACTTTGAGCTGATGATAGCCTGACCTGAGGTCTATCTTTGAGAACTACCGTGCTCCCTTGAGCTGTTCGAAGAGGTCTTCAATCCTTGGTAGTGGATACTTGTTCCTCACGGTCACCTGGTTCAGGTGACGGTAATCGACACACAGTCGCAAGCTCCCGTCCGCCTTCTTGGTGAACAATATCGGGGAAGCCCAGGGTGAAACACTGGGTCGGATGAATCCCTTGCCCTGAAAGTCCTCCAACTGTACCCGTAGCTCTCGAAGCTCAGAGGGGGCCATCCGATATGCTGGAGTGGATATTGGGGCTGTCCCGGGGTACAGGTCAATATAAAAGTCTACCTATCTGCAAGGAGGTAGTCATAGAACGTCGTCGGGAAAAACGTCCGCATATTGATCCACCACAACAGGTAAGCTCGGACTCCGCACGTCAACTGATCCTTGGATGTGGCTAGCCAACTGATGAGTGATGGGCTGTCCTATCCTCTGTGTGAGTCCATACTGTGCTGCAAAGGCTCCCTTCTCGCCGGTGAAGGTGAACCTACTCCCAACGGAACGAACACATTGCACCTTGCGCCTAATGCAGTCGATCTGAGCATGGATTGTAAATAACCAATCCATTCCAAAGATGACGTCGTAAGGCCTCGATTCCACTACAAGAAGATCCTAGATAAAGCTCTCGCCTCCTAGAGTAATCTCACACTGCCGGAACCAGTGCGTAATCATCGAGTCTGCTCCCGTAGGAGTCTCTATCCGTAAAGATCGAGCCAACGGCTCCGTCGGAATCTCCGAGCTCCGAACAAGGGCAGCGGCAATGAAATAATGAATCGCTCCTATGTCTATAAGAACTGCAGCAAGGGTGGAGTAGACACAGATAGTACCTTGAATCATCTTGGGCACACTGTGGTCGTAGGCCTCCGTTTCCTAAAGCTGTGCCTGCCTCTGCCTGCCAGATCCCTATGGTCGAGGTGGGCCTCCTAGTGGTGGTGGTGGTAGAGCCTCGAAGCATCGCCCACCACCTGCTGCTCGGACAACTCCTCTGCCTCATCCTCTTGCTCCCTACAGACCTCTACGGTCGACCCTCTGTCTCTGCCTGGGTGTTCCCTCAACCGTCTGCTGCTCCTCTGCACGGCGGTTCGGTCAGTCACGAGCCATGTGGCCCTGCCCGCCGCATGCATAACACTGTCTGCCTCTCGAAAGACTGGCTCTGCGCTGTGTGCCCTGCACCTCTGAGCCAGTTTCCTGAGGTCATCCGCCCGAGGGTCTGGTCCGCCTAGACCCATGTGTCATCCGTCGACTGCCAGCTGCAGAAGACTCTTCTACGTGCCACCCTGCGGTAGGTCTCGCTGCTGGTGTAGGCTCAGCAAGAAAGCTCTCGATGAGAAGGGCTCTCTCCAGTACCCCTACCTAGGTCAGAATGCTAAGGGAGATCAGCGATGCCCTGATCTCATGCCTCAATCCCTGCTCGAAGGTCCGGGACCAGAATAATGGGTCCCGTACCATGTCTGTGGAATAGCGCGAGAGATCGGTAAATCTCTCCAAGTACTGGGCGACCGTCATGCTGCCCTGCTGCAGCTGTAGAAGCTCATGGATGCACACCGCATGAAGGGTGGCTGGGACGAACTCCAAGCGGAAGAGGCTCTCAAAGTCCATCCAGAGGAGTGATGCCTCGTCGTGCACCTGGAGCATCAAGCTCCACCATCTGCCTGCTGCCGCGTGTAGGAGGCTCGCTGCGAGGATCACCATGAGGTCAGCTGGTGTCCCCACTAACCTGAAAACTCGCACAACCGCCTCCAACCAATCCTCGGCTTCCTGAGGGTCTCTCTCCCCACGGAACCTGGGCGGTCTCTGACGCTGAAACTTGTGCAGTACATCAAGGCAATGTGCACTCTCAGCGGCTAGGGCTGGTAGCATCGGTGGCTCGGCGGGTAGTGGTACCGCTGGTGCCTCCGCAGTAATAGGGCCCTGCATCGAGGCCTCGTCGCTCGGTGGGATGTCATCACGTACAAAACTCGTAACCCTAGCTGGCTGCCGTCGTGGTGCCATACTGAAAAGAAACAGGTGCGCCACGGTTAATACAGTATACCTGGTGAGCTGACACAAAGTAATCACAAAGAAAACTTGAAACACACATGCAATCAATTTTTTCGTGTACTAAGTCAGGAATCAGAAGTCAGGGTCCTGGTGTATGGATACGTCGACCGCCGCACCAACACTAGACTCCATGGACTGATAACCACACTCAGTACTCTTAACATTATTGCTTCACATAGAAAAAGATCAGAGTCCAGAGTTCGGCGGTAGAACCGAACTTCTCTGATACCAATTTTTCATGACCCGTTCTCAGGGCTCGTGCCATGACTACGTCAAGCCCGCCTCCCATAGGCCAGGGGCTAGCGAATAACACCAAGGAATAAATCCCAATAAAAGGGGAAGGCATTTCCTTGTAAAGTAAACAAACACCACAGAGTAAATAAGCAGAAGTAAACACTAAGCCAAACTGGGTACAATAGTGAGTGCAAAAAAGTAAGTGGGCCAGAATACAAACCCAAACTGAAAGTAAAGTAAAACTGGAAAGAAAGTACAACAACTGAAAAGTAAGCCACAACGTCGAGCCGTCCACTGAAGTCCCACCTGAATGGTGGGTACAGATAGTCTCCACAGCTCCACGGGTCCAGCTGTCCGCTCCGTGTACGTCCCACCCAGTGGTCCACCTCCAGGTACCGTCTCGCTCCACAAGCCTCAATCACGATCAGCGTTGTCCATCGTCTGCATCCAACAAAACTTAGTGCGGGCATAACCCGTGAAGGGGTGAGTATAAGCTACTCATTATGGACCCCAAGACCCCCAAAGGTCTCCTAGAATCCAAAAAGTATAATCCACAAAGGAAAGATACAATCACGAAGTAACATCCGTCACTACTTAGGTATATGCCCATACATATACCTAAGTCATCAATTCCGGTTCGGCTCCAACATCCGAGCCCAAGTACAACTCAGTCCACACAGGAAAACATAACCCAATCCACACAGGAAGGATAACGTAATCCACACAGGATATCAAGTCAATCTTATCGAAGATAAAGATTGAAAGTCAAGACTCAGCTCATACAAGTATACTTCTTCATAAGACGGTAGAGATGATTAGATGTAGCCACTGATTCATCTAAGCCGTCGGAACCACATAGGATCGATAGGTACTAACCCCCGCAATGACCCACACAGGATCGATAGGTAACTAACCCCCGCAATGACCCACACAGGATCTGACCCACACATGATCGGTATGCGCTGGCCCACACAGGACCGCTGAGCGCTGACCCACACAGGATCTGATCCACACAGGATCGGCAAGCACTGATCCATAGAGGATCGCTGAGTGCTGTAGTCGTCGTTGTCGAACCCACGGAGGATTCTCGTACTGTCTTCATCGTCGTCGCAGTCGTCGCCAGTTCTAGGGTTCCCGCACACAGCAAGCTCGTTCGGGGAGGGTCCACTCCACGACCCGAGGGGCTGATACATCAACTAACACGAAGTTCTGAGTTTATGTATCCAAAAGTTCCATATCGTCAACAGGAACTCAACGTCATAGACGGCACGTCAATCGGACGCCTGGTCTGAGAGTTATTGGTTTTTTCATCCCAGGGGCCTAGTTGGTTTTTAAGTCAAAACCAACCCGATCGTAATCCAACTGCATCCAAACCTCGAGCAGAGTAAGCCAAAAGGTCCGTCTCACTAAGAGGAATCCATCAAATTCAACGGCACGTCAATCGGACGTCTGGAGCTCAAGTTATAAGCGTTTCCGCTCCGAGGGCCCGATTGGTTTCGTGTTCGAACCAACCCGGCCGAACCCAAAGTTCTCCGACACCTTGAGTGTAATATACCGAAATGACTGTCTCGATCCAAGGATCGCATTGCAGCTGATGGCTCATCGGTCGGAGGTCCGTAGCCCAAGTTATGGGAAAAATACCGAAAGAGGTCTGAAAATAGGGGGTTCGGGCCCGGTCCGACCCGGCCCAATACACCCTGGGCCGGCTCGGCCCGGTGGCGGCCCAGCCTGGTGCGCTCGGCTGAAATGGCCGAGCGGAAGGGGTGGGGGGGGGGGGGGGGGCTCGATGACCCCTTGTTTGTGTAAATGCGGCCCCCATGTGGGGGGCCGCTCCTTCGGCCAGCTGGGGGTTACGACCCCCGGCTTCTTGGAAGCCGGCCGGCCCGGTCCGGCCGGCCGGTTGCTGCTGCCGCGGGACCTCCAGGGTCCCTCCCTCCTGCTCCGGCGCCGGTGGCCGGAAGCCGGCCGCCATTTCCTGCTCCGCCGCGGCCTTGGTCCGACCGGCGTGGCACGACGGCGCCGCGCCCCTCCGCTGCGGCCTCTTCGAGGTTCTCCGGCATGGCGCGACGACGCCGTGGCTTTGTTCGACTTCAACGGCGCGGCGCGATGGCACCGCGCTTCTCCGCCCATTCTTTATTATTTCTGCGCGGTGCAACAGCACCGCGCTGCCTTGCTCGTGCCGCAACAAAATCAAGCATCAAGGGGGAAGGGAGTCGACCGTGTTCGTGCGGTCCGACCTCCTCCCGTTATTGCGATAACAGGTGGTCCAATTTGACAATGAATAACGAAGACAAAAAATTTTCACGAACAAAAACAATAAATCCCCTACCTCAAGCGTTGTCGTCGAACGAGGTTTGTCACGGAAAGGGACGTCGCGGAAGGAGACTCCGTAAGCGTCGCAGAAGTAGGATCGTCGACGTCGCGTCGTCGATCTCCGAGGATGGCGTCTCTCACCTACTGCAGAGAGGGAAGAAGACGGTACGACGAACTCCCCTTTGCGGTGACGCAGTTCTTCGTCGAAGGCTTGGTGTTCTTCGCGTTCTTTGACGAGGAAGAAGACGTTCTTCAAGAGTTAGAGAAAATCCTCTCCCAAAATCCTCTCGTACAACCAAAACAACCACTTAATGAAATAAAACCTTGTCTTATTTAATTAAGACACAAGACAACTTAAAATTCAAAATTCAAATTGAATTCAAGAATTAATTACTTTGAATAAGTTAATCAATTAATGAGTTGACCTTTCAATTAAAGGGGGTGCGGGTGCGTTACCTAATTAAAAGAGGGGTTTTGAGGAAGTTGAATAGTTGAGGCTCGTGTGGGCCCCACCCCACAAATATCATACCTAGTGGAGTAGGATATAGTGGGTCCCACTCCAACCACTTAGCTTAGGTTAAACTACTTTAAATAAAAATAAAGTTGGTTGCACCATTTTATTTTATTCTTTACTTAACCAAAAATTTTAATAACCACACCCGAGCAAACGCAACTCCAGAAAAGGTGTTCCTAAGAAATTACCGGCGCTGCGATTCTATCAGTGACCTCGAAATTCGATTCCGAGCACCGGTTCAAAAGTTAGGAAAACCCGCTTGTTCATTCACTGAATGTACCCGAGCTAAACATCATAAAATGATTCTGGGCACACCGGGCCTCGGAATCAGGTGCCGTCAGAAACTGCGTTCTTGTAAAATCCCAAAGAAAATTAAGAAAAAATTTCCATTGAATTTTACGGGTCTTTACACCGAAGATGAGGCAAAAACCAACACAAGAAGATACAAAGGTGGACAGTTTGGAGCTGAAAAACATGAACCATCGGGTTTAAGGTGTTTTTCCCTAGGTTAGGGTTAGCTTATCAAAACTGCTAGATAATCTAACCAATAGAATCCCATGATCATTCCATCTTATTTTATTTCTGTCTAATTGCATGGTTTATTTATTATGTATGTGTTGTCGTGATCACATAGTTATTGAAATAAACAAGAATGTGAAGATGGAATAAAATAAAAACTAGACTATGCATAAACATTATCAGAACATGGTTAATCACTTAAGAAAGAATCACTTAATATTAACAAGCATGTGATAATGAAAAACTACGCATAAAGAATAAAATCCCTCAAATACCATATTAAGTCAGACCAAGCCTTATGTTACATGATTAAGGGAAAGAATCAATAAAACTATGTGCTTGACCAACCCTTGTTGGGACAATTACTTTTATAAAAGAAGCTCTTATTAAAGTTTTGGGTTGACTTAAACATTTTACAACAAGAGGAGTAGCCCTTGCTAGAATTGTTATAAAATGGAGGCAATTGTTGAGGAAATCCAAGACAGGATTTCAGGATTGGGGAGTCCACTCAATAGATCAAGGAACTATAAGCTCACAGTTGGTAAAGACCTGCCTACCTAAATACCTTCAAATATCTTGACCAACCCTTGTTGGGGTTATATGAAGGGAATATGGATCCTTGCCACTATAATGTCAAAACAACTAGACATTCTGAGTTCAATGGTGAGGGCCATTGTGACTTGATAAAATAGTGGGAGACTTAATAAAATTTATTATTTCTCATAAAATTTAATCAAGAAAGTACTAATAAATCTACTATTTTAATTTGTAGAATCAATATGAAAAACTTTTCAACCACATTTTCTCTATGATCAATTCTGAATAAAGATAATATCCTCATCGGCAGCAACTTTCAGGAATGGTTTATGCGCCTTCGGGTTATCCTACTCCATGAACGAAAGTTTTACGTGCTAGAGTCCTCACTTCCTAATTCACCCGCCCAAGGGGTGAGTTATGAAGGCTTCCTGGTCTATGATCAACATTTGAGTGATGCAATCGATGTTTAATGTTTGATGCTATCATCAATGTCAAGTGAGCTCATGAATTCTCATGAAGACATGGATTCCTAAAGCATGATCGAGCACTTCCGTGGTCTATACCAGGAGAGAGCATGATAGGAATGGTTTGAGATCTCCTTGTCTCTATTTGAGAGCAATCTTGGAGAGGGTTCCCCAGATGAGCCTCATGTAGTCAATCTCATTGGCTACATTGAGCACATGGAGGTTCTAGGGTTTAAAATACCTAAATAACTGGGTACCGGTCTCATTATTGCATCACTCCCCCATAGATTCTATAACTTTGTTGTAAATTTCAACATGAACAACATTGAGAAGTCTCTATCCGATATTCTTATCCTCATTCACCAAGTGGACAATGATATGAAGCGTGAAAATACTTCTGTCCTTATGGTGAATAAAAGTAAAGGGAAGATGAAGAGATTTAAGCCCAAAGCTTCTTCAAGGCCTTCCAAGAAATGGAAGATCAAAGGGGATGCAAGAGAACAAGAGGCTGTTTGTTTTTCATGTGGCAAGAAGGACCGCTGGAAGAAAAACTGCACCCTGCCAAGGAAGCAAGGGGAAGCTTCAGGTGTGTTTTTTATCGAATGCAATCTATCTGTTTCTACAAATTTGGTATTAGATATAGCTTGTGGTTCTTACATATGTATCCAAATACAAGAACCAAGTAGATTCAGGAAGATTTATTGAGGGGAGGTAGATCTACGAGTAGCCAACAGATCCAGAATTACTACTGTAGATGTCAGGGACTACCACCTCACATTGCCAACTGGAATGATCTTGGTGTTAAAGGGTTTTTATTATGTGCCTTCTGTTACTAAAAACATTATTTCAGTATCCATATTAGATACTGATGGATTCATCTTCACGTTTGGAAATGAATGTTGCTACTTTTATAAAGATAACATTTGTTTTGGTAGGGAACATTTATATAATGAACTTTATGTGTTAGACTACACAAACCAAGTAATGGAAATCGATGAAAAAGTTAATTCACATGACTCATAGCACACCCAACTTTGGCATCACTGGATAGGTCATTTCAATGAGAAAAATATGAAAAAATTACATCAAGATGGGTATTTATATTATTTTGAACTAAAACCACTTGGTGTATATCATGCGTGTCTACAAGGAAAAATGACCAAATCCTCATTTAGTGGGAGAGGTGAAAGGGATAAAAAGATTATAGAATTAGTAGATATGAATATATTTACTTAATGAGGTATAAGTCAAATTCTATTGATTTGTTCAAATAATACAAGAATGAAGTTGAGAACCATCTTCGTAAGAAGATAAAGAAACTCCGCTCAGACAGAGGAGGATAATATCTTAATAAGGACTTCATTGATTTTTTACGGGAGTTTGGGATTCTATCTCAACTCACTTCTCATTACATGCCTCAATGGAATGGTGTAAGTGAAAGGAGGAACTGCACCCTGTTGGACATGGTGAGATCAATTATGAGTCATGTGAGTCTTCCATTATCCTTTTGGGGATATGCATTACAAACAGTAGCACACATACTAAACCAAGTACCAACTAAATCAATAAATGGTATTCCATACAATTTATGGAGTAGAATCAAATCCATGTTATCAAATTTACATGTGTGGGGTAGTGAAGCATTTGTTAAGGCCTCTTCAGGTAACAAACTTGCACCCTAAGGCACAAAGTGTATCTTTATAGGATATCCCAAGGAAACAATGAGATATTACTTATAAAACCCCTTAGATAAATAGGTTACAGTGGCAAGACACACCATATTCCTTGAGAGGGATAACATCTCCAAAAGATACAGTGGTAGAAATATAGACTTTGATGAAGTCAAGGCTCAATATACACAGGATTTGGTACAAGAACAGATTCCATAAAGTCCCGTGGAAGAACAATCTGTTCCAAAGACACAAGAACTACGTAGGAGCATGAGAGTGGTGAGAGAACCAGAATGATATGGTTTTCTTGTCACTGAGGATGGTGACACATTATTGGTTGAAAATGATGATCCTCTTACCTAAAAGGAAGCAGTTGAAGGAACAGACGTTTCCAAGTGGCAAGAAGACATCAATTCTGAAATGGATTCCATGTACAAAAACCTAGTCTGGATTTTGGTAGATCCTCCAGTTGATGTAAAGCCTGTTGGTAATAAATGGGTATTCAAGAAGAAACTGGACATGGAGGGACAAGTCAACACCTATAAGTCACGACTAGTTGCAAAAGTTTTTAGACAACATCAAGGAATTGACTATGATGAAACCTTTTCACCGATTGTGATGCTGAAATCCATCAGAATCCTATTGGCCATTTTCACTTACCATGACTATGAAATTGGGAAAATGGGTGTCAAAATAGCATTCCTTAATGGTAACCTCTAGGAATATTTCTACATGACACAACTTGAAGGGTTTGTGACTCTATAGGTTGCCAACAAGGTATGCAAGTTGTAAAAATCCATTTATGGATTAAAGTAAGCATCAAGGTCATGAAACATTCATTTTGATGAAGCTGTAATAAAATTTGGCTTTGTTAAAAATGAATGTGAGACTTGTTTCTAAAAAAGGTTTAGTGTAAGTGAAGTCATTTTCCTAATAGTATATGTTGATGACATATTACTAATTGGAAATGAAGTACCTGTATTACAGTCAGTTAAGGCATGGTTGGATAAATGCTTCTCTATGAAAGACTTGGGGGAGGAAACATATATTCTTGGGATCAAGATCCATCGTGATTGATCCAAGGGAATGCTGGGCCTAAGTCAAAGTATATACATTGACAAGATACTAAAGAGATTAATTATGGAACAATCCAAGAGGGTATTGTTGCTAGTGTCACATGGAATTCATCTTTCTAAGAAAATGTGTCCTCAGACACATGAGGAATGAAAGAAAATGGAAAGGATCCCTTAAAAATCCGTGATTGGGTCAGTCATGTATGTTATTATATGTATAAGGCTAGATGTTGCTTATAAATTAAGTGAGGTAGGTAGATATCAAGCTGATCTAGGAGACCACCATTGGATGGCAGTCAAGATTATCCTTAAGTATCTGAGGCGTATTAAGGATATGTTCCTAGTTTATGGAGGAGATGAGGAACTAGTCATCAGAGGAAATGTGGATGCTAGTTTCTAGACTGATCAAGATTATATGAAGTCGTAGACTGGATATATCTTCACTTTTAATGGAGGTGTAGTAAGATAGAAGAGCTCAAAGCAAGTTTTGGTGGCAGATTATACAGCAGAGTACAAGTATATCACAGCTTCTGAGGTAGCTAAAGAAGTATTATAGATGCAAAACTTTGTCCAATATCTGGATGTAGTACCGAGTAGTAAAGATCCTATCACACTCTATTGTGATAATACTACTGCGGTGGCCCTTTCAAAAGAGCCAAGGTCACATCAGCAGACAAAGCACATACTTCACAAGTATTATCTCTTGAGGGATTTTTCTCAGAGAGGTGAAGTTGCAGTGAACAATATTTCCACGGAAGACAACGTGGCAGACCCCTTGACTAAAGCCTTGACTCAGCAGAAACATGATCATCATGTGAGTTCTAGTGGACTAAATGTCGTAGGTAGATGGATCTAGTCAAAGTGGGAGTTTTTTAGAGTTGGTGTCTTGAGAACCAACTGTTTTTACTTTGATAACATGAATGTACACTTATTATATATTGTTCATTATTCTGCATGACTATAATATAATAATGTCTGAGAATATTTGTTGCGTTAATAAGGTCATGGAAGATCCCCTATATGATAAGAACCTTGAAATACTATAACAATATTTTTAAATAAAGTTCTATGGTTGGATGACATACTATGATAGGACACAAAGTATACAATCCGTCATGTGCGAGTACTCGTAAGAAGATGAGACTCTCTCTTATGGAGTTTGCACTTGGTAATCTACAAAATGGGAGATTATGAGAACAGACCCGCCAGTAGTAATTTCGCATGTATTGGTGTCATCAGACATTACTATCTACGAGCGCGTGTAATGGTCCTTAGACTGGTATATTATCATTAACTCATGTCATGACTCGTGCACTTAGATTTGCTGACGAAAACCGTCATGAAGACAGTTGGCAGGAAGTAGGGTACGTTGGGTGCATCAAAAATGACAAGTTGTTAATGGATAAATCGAGGAAGGATTTGTACCTTCCATATTTATGGATGTAGATATCTCGGGCCCTTTGATTGAAATAGAACTGTCACCCAAATTCCATGGACATGGTGTAACGGCGAGTTTATTTCTAGAAGTCAAAGAATGACAGATCAAGCATATAGGTTTATGAAACTTCCATGAAAACTTCTTAATGAGATATTGAGACAAAGGGATTAAATTACATGGTAAGAATTCGTATGAGGTGACACGTCAATGCGGAGTCAACTTCATTCTCTTGGGTGACTTGACCCGTTTCTAGACAGTAATCTTGGACTTTAGGCAAGCCCGCCTAATGCCAATGAGAAAGAGGCCTTGAGGGTCACACACTAAGTGTATCGAACTATCTCAAGTATAATAAAGATTATTCCCATATGTGGTTTAATAATTATTCAAGGAAGTATAAATAATTTTAATGTTCGAGGAAGAATAAAATGAAAAACAAGCACACGTCGTGTATTAATGATTACACACCATGTAGTTTTTATTTTTGAAAGGAAATAAAAAACAAGTACACGCCTTGTATTAATGATTACATGCCATGTAGTTTTATGAAAAACATGTACACACCGTGTATTAATGATTACATGCCGTGTAGTTTTTCCAGTTGGGATTTTGAGGAAATAATATCGTTTTATTAAATGATATTTATTTTAATCAGTGTTGGCGCATGTCAAGGAATTAATGATTCGACATGGGGGTTTCTCAATAAGAGTTAATGAAATAAATAAAACACATAATGCGTTTATTTATTGTCATAACTCTATAACCTCAAACCCGATTATAAATATCCTTACAACCCCAACACTTTTCCCAATGGTTGTGCACAAAAATTCTAGAGAATTCATTCAAGGATAAAAGAACTCATTCCTCCAAGAATTCTCTCAAGACCGAGAGAGATACTCCTCTATCGTATTAAGAAGATCTAAGGCAGACAACACAAGAAAAGGTTTCTCCACTCTATCACCTAGATATTCCTTTGGCGATGTCCAGAGATATGTGGTTCATGTTTGGATCACCAATAGAGGAAGTCTACACTTGGCTTCTATGACTCAATGACAAATCACATCAGAACATGATCAGAAATATCAAAGAAGAACAAAAACCATAAAATGTACTTCTTGTCAATTTATTAAATTAATTACAATCAACCTGTGACGATACTCATTTGTGGTTCCAGGACTATTCTTCTTCTTTTTCTATTTCTATGATTCGATCTATGGAGTCTGGCGTTTATCATTGTATTGATCCCGGATTGATCATTGTTAATGACAAAAATCTAAGTGGGAATATCCACCCACGAGCTTCTGCTACTCCCGATACCTTCACAAATGACTTATGGATCATTATCCTAAAGTATCAAAACAATACGAATGCATTTTCTCAGTTTTCAATATTTTACTTGTTCTTTTTACATAAATTCATGTCAATTTTAAAAAAATTAGACACATTGAGTTATACATTCCATACTGTGAATCATATTGAGGTGTGACTGAGTCCTATATGTCACAAATGACTCATGGATCTTTTTCCTAGAGTATCAGAACAATCTAAATGCGTTTTCCTGGTTTTCAGTATGTCACATGTTCTTTTTTACATAAGTTAATATCAATTTTAAATAAAAAGGCACACTTGGAATCATACCGGTCTCACCATGCGTCGTATTGAAATTCAGTTGATTCCTATACGTCAAAATTGACTCATGGATCATTTTTATAAAATATCAAAACATTCCAATTATGTTTTCTCATTTCTCACTATTTCACTTGTTGTTTTTACTTAAATTGATTTCAATTTTAAATAAAAAGACACACTTTGTGTTATACCAGTCACACTGTGCATCGTATTGAGATACAACTAATTTACACATGTCACAAATGACTTATAGATTGTTATCCTAGAGTATCAAAACAATATGAATATTTTTACTCAATTTTTAGTATATTAGTTGTGTTTTTTTTACTAAAATTTCATTTCAAAATGGAAACATGCATTCTGAGTCATACCAGTGGCATCGTGCGTCGGTTTCATGTGATACTGATTCATGCACATCACAAATGTCTTATGAATCACTATCCTAAATTATCAAGGCAATTGGATCAAGTTTACTTGGTTTTAATGAGTGACACGTTTTGGACTAAAATGTCAATTTTAAACTGATAATGAACACTTTTAGTCATACCGTTCACATAGTGTGTCAAATTAAGGGGGACAGGGATCCAGTCGGGGGAGGATTTTAAGGAGTTTCTCTGCCGCTTTCTTCGCCTCAACTCTTCTCACCACCATGAAACCATCACCACTGCCTTCACTGACATTTTACACTTCTGTACCAGCGCCGCCCTTTCAGTGCCCGCCGCCTCATATTTCAGTTCCCCAAATGTATAATATGGTATTTTTATATCACACACACACACACACACAAACAATGTTCATTTTATGAAAGAATTTAATTGACAGAACTCATCTCTCCCTGTGTGTGTGTTACAATTTGATATTTTTTTGTATTTTTTATATCTTCGTTATATAATATATTTTATATATCAATTTCATAACTGTTTCAAAAGTATGACCTATGAATATGATCATCAAACATATATTCATTATTCACTATTTTGAATTTTCACATTTTTTATTGATTGTGTGCCATAATATTCAATTTTTTAACATTTTAATCACGTAATATATGTTATGAATATCTGTATGCATCAATTTGATATCTATATATGAATTCACGGTCTTTTTAATTTTTTTTATACAATATTTGTTTTTCCAAGATTTCATTTTATTTTTTATAATTTTTCATATATAAATATACATATATATAATAAAAACATATGTTTTTCCTAGTTTTTTTACTAATTTTATTTTGTTTGAAACCTATATTGTTTCGTGAAAAAAAAATCAAATTTTTCCCTTTTAACCATAGAACATATGTTGCCTGTAAATATATGAGTCAATTTAATGTCTGTGAATTATTTAATTTTTTATGTAATTTATTAGTGTTGTGACATATCATTTTATTACTTTAGTTATTAAAATATTTGGTTATTTAGTCAATACTACAAAATCTTCTATTGTCAATGCTCAAAATTATCTTTGTCAATGCTAAATATCGCTAATGCTATAAGCACTTAAAAGCAAGTCACTTTTATCAGCACTAAAAAATAGCATCCCATCACTCTAATTTCTCCTAAGATCCTTTAATATCCATTTGGACTACATCATCTCCTTTCTTACTTCCATTAAGGTAATGTACTCAACTTATGTTATAGAGAGTTCTAGTACCTGCTACAGCTTTGGCATCCATCCCACCATTATTCAGCAAAATTAAGCACAAAAAATGAAGTTATATTTTGTATATTTGAATCTATTTTGAAGTCTAATTTTGAAAAACCTTACAACGAATCATATATTTCGAAGAAAAGTGATTTGATTCCAAAACCCTTTATCTATTAGAGAATACATTTCACAACCTCACAATTCTCTCTTCGGATGCAACCATACTCATGATCATTCATATAGTTGTGTTCTTAATTAACAATAAAAATATCTCTGTGAAATATACACCTTATATTTGTGGAAAACATATCCTAACTAGCCTGAACTTGTACCATTTTATACAATCCACCCCTTCCCTTACTAGATGAACCCATTTTTTTTGTAAGAGTTTCATCATAGTAGGATTCTCTGCCAGCTCCCATGTTCTAGAAACATGGAGGGGATCATGTTCATCCCCCTGGATAACTCTCACTACTCAAAGTCTTTCAAATTCCATACCTCCTCTGGGATCTTGGGATCCCTATCATCCATTGTAATTAAATAGTGTAAACTATCATCATACATTTACAATGGGTGTTGGAACCTGGGAGATTTTCCCAACTATACTTGTATTTGAGTTATTTCCAACAATGCAACATATAGAGTTATAACATTCGATGCTCGAACTTCCATAGTCCTTGAACACTCTGGTATGTCTGGCCTAGGTAGCACCATAAAATTATGACTTCCTTCTTCCAGTAACTCCTCAGTATGGTCTCATATTTCTAATACTGATGTGCTCTATGATATTTACAACGTATCCATAACTTATAGATCCCCATCCAACAGAACCTTAACATTTGATGATACCTTTATTTCATCAATACTTTCTATTAAGTTCTGATTCTTCCATAAGATCCCTCCATTAATGATCAAATTTTGACTTATGATGAATTTATAAGAGTTATTACCCAATAGTAAAAAATTAAGCTCTTTATCACCATAACCAATAATATAACACACTCCAGATATAGCCTCTAACTTGTTAATTCCTTAAAATCACCATGAAAATAGGAAAGCACACCAAATACTTTTTAGTATTTGAAATCTGAATTTCATTAAAACCAATAGATCTCTAGAAGTTTATATCCATTTGACAATGATAGACTCCGATTATTTAATTATACCACATAATTCATGGATTCCACCCAAAAAACTTGGGGAACCCAACATGAATTCCCATACTCCTTGGCTTTTCTGCTAAATTCATATTCATCCTTACTAGAACACTGTTATGTTATTGATTCCTTGGTACAATATTTTTAAAGAGAATTCAATTTTGACCATGGAATCTCTGGAACTGCCTTCTTTCATACTCACTACCATTGTTCGACCATAAGAAAATCAATTTTTATCTAGTCTATTTCTCCACCATATCCCTCCACCATACAAAAATCTTGAACACCTCGGACTTGTTCCTTATAAAGTAAAACCACACTTTATGCATGGAACTATCTATAAAAGTAATATATAAGAGATATACTCCATGATAACACATTGGAGATAGCCCCCAAACATCTATGTGAACCAACTCTAACATCAAGTGCTTTGGAATTTTCCCTTCTATATGGAAGGATATCTTCTATGACTTTTTGAATTTTTAATCCTCACATGTTTCATAGTCCATGATTATAGCCTTCAATAATACTTTATTATCTAGTATCTTTATCCCCTTATCATGAGGTGACATGTGAAATCATGCCATAACATCATAGAAGTTAACTCTCTGGTGTGCATCACACCCTTCGGTGAATCCGTAAGGCATAACATCTCATCCTTCACTCCTCTTCTGATGACTGTGGATCCATGTAAAATTTTCCATCCACCATCTAAAAAGGTAGTGAAAAAACTTATAACATAAATTTTTATAAAATAAATTAATTTCTTCTTTAACCTCAGTATGTCCCACACATCCTTCAACTCTAGTGTCCTCCCATTCCTTGTATAGATCAAAACATCTCCTTGTCCTCTATCTCAAGAACCTTTTTATCCTCATGAAACACCTTCCCAAAACTTGGAGAAAAATATTTATTCACATTACTTCTCTTGGATATTGATTTCAATGAATCTCATGAGTCTATCACCCAATACCCCAATGAACTAAACACACTTAGGAGCAAGCCACTCCTATATTCCGATACATGATTCACACACCCACTACTGAAAGAATACATGATATAGTTATCCCTAAATTCACTAAAATCCTTATTAAGATAGATTAATATCCTTTTTAATATTTCCTTTTATCTTGCAATGATGATATGGTGGAGCACCATCCACCGAGCTACTCCAACTGTGAACCCTTCTTCATTTTCCCTTATGGTGATTTTTTATCTTGTAGTAAGTCCTCCACCTTCCACATTGTATGGATTTATGGAAGATGACTAAATCTTCATTTTATGAATCTACTCATTCAGTATTAGGTCTCTAACATATGTGAACTTTAATTCTACATTTCCATTGTAATCATTCACAATAGTCACCATCGCATCCAAAGATTCATAGAGAAAAGAGAGTAACAACAACACCAAAATCGGGTCTTTGAATCTTACCATCACCGATTCCAACAGACTTATTATGAAATTGAAGTCATTTATATGATTGTTAGTTGAATTACCTTCCAAAATTATGGTGTAAAATAGTCTCCTTATGAAGACCACCTTTTTCATCTCTGTGGGCTTCTCATACATATTAATTAGGATCCTGATGTGTTATGATGTACTTTTTACATCCCAAATGTTGTATACTAAATTATAGGAAAGTGAAATTCACATGAAAAAAAGTTATTTCTAATCCAATATCTCCCATTATTATAATTTTACCTCTTATGGAATGGCTCCAGTCAAAGGAAGGTGAAAGTCCTTTTACAGTAGGAAATCCTCCACCTCCATCTCCTAGAACCCAAAATCCATACCATTAAATTTCTCCACCAAGAAATTACTCCCATATTACAGCATTAATAACATTTTTTTGAACTCCCACTACTTTTTAATAATGTGGATCTAGTGGTTAGTAACTACATACCAATACTCTCTAATAATGAAAAGGGAAGAATATTATTACTAAATCGAGCTCTAAAAAATCTCCACCAGGGGTTGTCCTTCTAGAAATACTCTAACCTTGAACTTTGATACAACTTATGGGGTTCAAAATCACCATAAAATTAAACAACTATATTATATTCCACTGAATCATAACATGCTAAAGAAAAATATCCAGAATAAAACCCACTCTATAACACTTAAAAGATGGAAGACACATGACCCCAAGTCACCACACTACAACATAAAACCACCAGATGATGCTGACAAGAACTATCAATTGTAATGACTATAAAGTAAATTAGGAATAAGAATAAAAAAAGATATTACATGATTTATAATTTCATCATAATCCATGGGGGAATATTTCTTTGTTAAAAAATAGAAAATTGTAATGATAGATCTATATAACACAGTATGACCACACCCCATATTTATAGAGTTTCCATCCAACGCTTAGAATTTTCACTACTATACTATATATATGGGTTTCAATATTCCTAATCTAATATTCATGGAAGATCATATATTATGTTAATGTCTCCCACCTCTTTAAATGGATTATACAATGTACTTTTCCTACTTCCTAAAGGTATCTCAAGTTATAAAACCTACTGTATCTTCTGGAAAATAATTATCAAATGGATTGGTTTTCACTGTATCTTTATGGATTTTCTTTGTATTCAACATCATATGATCCCAACCTCTACCACCGGAATACCATCATCCCATCCAGTAATAAGATCTTAGACTAATGGGGCCTCTCCTTCTATTGGTCTTAGTTCCCCCAGCTCAAAAATGTTTCTCAGGTGCCCCAAAAATCCAATTGAGTAGTTTCATGCCAAAGTAGCATGCCCCTAGATTTTTTCATGTTAACCCATTCTTTGAATTCACATTTGGTTATACTTAGCTGAAAAAATAATGGTATAGAATTCAAGATAAATAGAGATAGTTTTATCCATATAAAAGAATGGTCAAAATGGGATCCCCTTAACCATCCAAGAGTCATATATGATATGATAGGGATGATTCCCAACTTAAATAACTAACTAGTGAGGTTCATGCCAAAGTGGGTTCATTTTCTTTGTGAGATATTGATACTGGACCACTAATGGATTTGATACATTTTAAGAGGGTTCATTATATTAGTGGGAGTCCATTTAAAAATATATTTATTAAATGGTAAACAATATATTCACATGATAAATGTGTAATATCAAGTAACCTTCTTTTAGGTATTCCCTGACGCCTTTTTTTATCTACTTAAATTTGAGTCTTGTTTTGGGGATATTCTAAGAGAATATGGAGAATTTTGGAAGCCCAAGGGGTTGTGAATGGTTGGCACACATTTAGGGAAAACCATGTGGTTTGTCCTAATAAACCATGAACCCTTGTGTGAGCCAATGGAAGGGAGCACATGGTTATTCCAAACCATGTGGATAGCCCCTCCAAACATTGAAAACTCATACAGTTTGGGTTTTCATGATTGGAGCATGGTTTGAAAAACTATGCACCCTCCAAGGAGAAACCACACACCCTACCAGCATGGGCACATGGTTAGGGCAAATGATTTGTCTAACCATGTGGATCTACCTAGAAAACCATGAACATGGGTTTTAGTTCCCCTAATTTTTTTTATTAAAATATCAAAACCATTGGGTTTAACCCTTAATCACCCTATTTCAACCCTAACATGAATCCTTGGTCTTTGAAGACTCCCAAGAGGAAATTTTGGCTCCTCAATCCCCTTTTCTTGGAAGATAGAAGTGTTATTGATCTCATTTTATCTCATATGGGTTGAAGTTACTAATTTGTGTATAGATTGTATTTATTTTCAAATTATTATCATTGGTTGAAAATAGTGATCAATGAGATAATAAGATTTCATTATTTTCAATATGATTAATAAGTTTCAAAGTTAATGGATCTTAGATGAAGTCCTCAAGTATTGACATATTCTAAGAATCATCTGTTGAAGAATTTGAGTTTCATGGTGATTCTTGGAGAATTGTTATGGATTCCTTAGATGAAATTGGATGTCGGGGTTGTATAATTCTACTAGTAAATTATAAAATTGATGAATTTAACTTATGTTCAATTAAATTTATCAAAGGTGATACATTGTTCAAAAAAAGGCGAAACTGTTATTAATGATGGAGAAGATCTTTAGAATTGATAATCCAAAAAGAAAATAGGAATTGATAAAGGAGAATATTTGAAGAAAAATTGAGAAGGCCTTGAATAATTATATACTAGATTTATAAGTTTGTAGGTGACTATGAATTTGATATTGAATCCCATTATATACATTGTTTTTTTAACTACGTATTATGGGGTTTATTTAAAAATTTGGCCCATCATACAAATAAGCCAGGACAACCTCGACCTGGGAACATGTGGGACCCAATGGGTAAACTATTACCAATGAGTTAGCAAAACCACTAAACATGGCTGTAAAGAGGAATAATGCTCTCAGTAGGCAACCGTGCCCAGGTGTAAGGCCCGCAGTGTGCACGGTCGAGGCTACACATGGATTGTGATAATAGACCACAGAAGAAGTAGTGCCACCATGCGAGGTGGAATAAAGGTAGGGGGAGGGGGATTTATGCCTCCAGTAGGTGGATTTTGATTGATATACCATGCCCAGTTATATGGAGGTTTCTATGTGAGATGATATTTTCACACTATTGTTCATCCACCTTTAAAACATACAGATAAAAAAAATGTAGCATGATCAAAGTGATCTATACCATATATTTCATCCCTCACTCTTGTCTATTGAATTAGCCGCATGTTTTTTTAATTGCATCATCGACCTACTCCTACCACCACTCAATGACGCCACAGGTTCACCAGAGAAGAAGCTAGACCACCACCGATCAAGTTAGAGGCAACCATGATTTTTCTAAGGTTGATATAATGAACCAATCATGACTAAAAATATATTTCAAATTTTTTTTCATGATTAATTTGATGATGGTTTGGATGAACTGCAAACATAGTTGCTGGAGGCCATTCAAGTAGTCGAGTTCCATGGATGGACATTGTGTAATAGAGTATATGAGTTTCATGCATTTATGAATGCATCAATGTGAGGATACAACTGCTAAGAAGAATGAATATTGTGAAAAAAATGGTAGGCTTCTCAACATTTTTTTGATTATTTTTTTAAGATATCAAAACCTAGGGTTCCAGGCATTCAAAGCCTAGATTTTCATGGTATAGATTTTGGGATTTTATTTGGTGGATACACAAACCAAAGACAACGATCCTCACCTTTAAAAAGAGAGGAATAGATCCTATGTAAGTGCTTCTATTAACATTATTGAGAGATATCAAAAGCTATAAAACATCCAATACATTCCTATTATGAAAAGAAGAAACAATCCCATGAGCCTTCAAGGATTATCGAAGAGAGGAGTCCCACAAAACTTTGATAAGTTCAAAGAATTATCTAAGGAGCTTCATGAAGAACTACATTCCATGAAGAAAAAGGGATAACACAAATGCGTCTCCTAGGATTTCATGATGACCTGGATCTGAAAACACTTCTTAGTTCACCAATGATCTTGAGATATATGTGATCCAATGATTCAATCAAGTAATCTCATTGGTAATTGTGAAGAAAAAGATCCACGAAGCCTTTTATTTTAGGAAGAATAATCCTAACCCCCTGATATGTGACACACACACTCAAGGTTCATGTGAAGTGATTGAGAAATAACATTCATGAGTTTATCATAAAATAATTAATTAGGTGAATAACTAGTGCTACAAGACAGTTCTCTATGAATTTGATTCAATTTTACAACTATACATTGAATAAGAGATACAACACACATTGGTTCATGCAAAGGAACTTGTGTGAAGAATAATATATCTAAAACTGACTTGGTGTGTGCATAAGGAGGCAGTGAACCTAGACGTATTCACTCACATGAAGAGTTATACAATGCATACTTGATTTTCATGTAACACTTATAAGATTGAGTCAGATAGCACATAAATTATAAAAACATTATATTTTATATGTTCTAGGGTTTGTGATTTCAATAATAAGATAGTACCGCATAGTTTCACGTTCATGAATATAATTAAGAGAATGAGAAGAATAGTGAAGTGTGCGTGTATGGTAATGAGAATGATAATTCCATGCAAAATTAAAATACATGCATTATATGAGAAGTTTAGTGCAGTGTAATTAGTGGTACCAAAATATTTAGTTTCAATATGAGTAACCAATACACTCAATTTTTTATATTGTGTATCAATAAAAGAGATCAAGACATCATTACTCAATTTCATATAATTGTGTGTCTTATAAGAATAGAGTGTGCCCATATAAATATTTAAGATTATTCAGGATAGAAGAGCTGCGATGATGCTAAGATGATCCGATCATCACACATTTAATAATCAAAAAAGAAGTTTGTGATTCTAGTAAGAAGAAGAATAAATCTTAGTGTAGTTGGTTTTTCATGGAAGAAGAAAGAGAGAAGAAGAGAGGAATAGTTTTTAAACAATTTATATTTAGTTCATTTTCATATTTGGTTAGAGAGAATTATGTTCATCAGTACACACCATATTCATATTATTATGAATTAAAGAAGAAGAAAAAGAAAATCAAGCTGATAGTTTCTTACTGGTAAGAGAGAAGAAGTGTTTCTTGATTTCTATTGTGTAAGTAACAAAGTGAAGAAGAAATTAGTGGAATAACTAAATATAACCGTGACATAAAAAAGTAGTCTTGTCAGGTGGAATACTTTATTGGTGTTACATAGAACCTTATCAACAAGGAAGAGACTATATTTAGGGAAAATATAAATATCAAACCAAGTGGTGTAAAACAAGAATTTTCAAATTGACTATAGTGAATTCTAAGTGAAAGGGTATTTCCTACTTTCTATAACCACATTCAAAGGATTAATTTCCAGTGGATGTATGGTCAGGATCAATTCCAGACCATGCTAAGGACTAGTACTATTATTGAGTAGTGAACTATGTAAAAATATCATGTGTTATCTTTATTACTTTTATATTATTGAATGCGATAGGAAAAATAGAATAAGAGAGTAAATATCTTAATAGATCAAATAGGTAAAGGGATAAAAAGTCTTGATTGGTTAAAAAAGTACCCAAAACTAATTCAACCACCTCTCTATTTTAATAATATCCCAAATTGGTCCTTTAAAGTGGAATTGGAGGTTTTTTTTACCTCTGTTGGATTCTCTACAATGAAGCTATTCTTTTTTTAAATATTTGATTTTATTTCCCAAGTTAGTATTAAGGTGAAGTTTTAGTGAATATTCAGTTATCTCTAAGAAAAATTCTATATATACCAATACCTTGATGAATATGATAAATAAATAGAATATAATTTTGAATAAGAAGTCCCTAACATCTAAAGAAAAGGAAGTATCTATTTCTAAATGCCTTGCTAACAATGAATATGTATCAAGATTGGGAAGTAATGATTAGCTGGCTCAAGTTTCTACTAAGAATTTGATTAAGTTCCTACCTATAGTGATCAGGAGGTATGTGTTTTTACATTTGAAAATTTTCTTCAAGATGAAAATGCTAGCACAAGTGAAGATAATGATCAATATACAACTTCTCAAGAATTATTAGTTAATAGATTAATAGTTTTTCTAGATGGTATTATTGAATAAATATCTTCCCTTGTTTATGGAGTCTTTCAATGTATATGGGAAGAGATCAACCATCTGTAAGGAGAAGATGATGTTTTGGATAAGGGAATGCTAGAACAAATTATAGAATGTTTAAATATCTCTATAAAGGTTGGAATCTTTTAAGTAACAAAGATAGAACATTAAAAAAGTTCCTCAAAATGGATCAAATAGGTTGAAGAGAAATATGGATTCAATAATACATTTGAATAATTGATCCCTTCACTATGAAGAAAAATCGAAAAAAACATTGATTTCAAAGTTTAAAAATTTGAAGTAACATCTAGGAAAATCAAGGAACATGACTCTTTGATTAAAATAATGTTAAATTTCATGAATATGAAATTGATAGAATAAATAAGTCTTGTGAAGAGAATATAGTTGTGATTTTAGATCAGAAGATCACACTCAAGTTGAAATGTCTAGATTTGGAAGTTCAGTTGACCAATCTTGAAAAAGAAACATTTTAAGACTTAAAAAAAGAAATATACAGTGAATACTGGCATTCAATGCTCAATGAAGTATTCTAAATTAAAAATACCTTTAAAATGTGATAAGAAGTCCATGAATTCTTTTAACAATCTATCACAAGAAACTAAGAAGAAAAAGGTACCATCCAAACCATCTTGCAATAATATTTCTAAATATATTTCCACAAATAGTGAATGTTGGAAGAAAAATTATGAACATGTATTATTGGAGAAAGGTGATAAGAAAACCACAACCATGTCTAGGGTGTATAGGAAAAATAATGTGGAAGCTAGTTACCCACAAGGAGCACAACAAGTCACAAAGAAGACCCAATAACCTTATAAATGAGATATAATGAAATCATGACTTGGGGGCCAATATTGGTACTACAAAAAATTTGGGAATAGTGCATTAGATTATTGGTACAATCCTTTAAATGAAAAATTATAGATAAATCCTATCTCAAGGGGGAGAAAGCTATAAAAGAAGAAACAAAATCCAGATGTCCAAAAAATCCATATTTTGATTTTTTTTGAAATCTTGAAAATATCTATGATGTATGAAATAGTAGTGGTAACAAGGTTGGTACATGATTATCTCAACATGTATCCAAATATGATAACAAAAGAAGACCACGAAAGCTGGATAAGAAGGGGGATAAAACCTAGGGAAGAAATCAGAAGAATGTTGTGAATAGAAACACTCCTAAGAAGATTTCAAGTAAAGAATATGAGAAGACCTTGGATTCTAAATATAATAAGTTTAAGGGTAGTGCATCCAAAATAAAAACTAAGAGGTATGTAACTTAGAAGAACCCATGTGGAACTTCCAAACTTGATGCTAATGTTCCTAATGACATATTAGTAATGTAGCCAGAATATTTGGAAATAATGATGAAACTTGAAGATTCATGAGATAAGGATTTTGAAAAAGTAAAAGAGAAGATTCCACATGGATAATACAATGTACATTATGGTTTTTTCAATAAAAACAAACTCTTATGTTAAAGAATTTGTGTGTGAAAAATTTAGGAAATCTGGTCATATTACTAAAGAGTTTTTGACCTTTATAATAAAACAACATGTAGTCATTATGTGGAGTAAGAATGTATCATACATGATGGAAGTTAAGAAGAAAAATTATCAACACAAATTAGAAGAGGTTGTGAAGATATCATGGCTTCAAAAACATAAATTGGAACTTATGCTCAACTGTGCAAGCATGAAGATCAGATAAATGGAGAAACTTCCTTGAGAAGATCATCTCAACCTTTCTGTTCATATTTATGAATTAAAGAGGATACACCTTATTTCTTTAAATGTTTGTGTATTTTATTTGGTCTTATAATGTAGGTAATTTAATGTGAAGAAAATTCATAGGGGGAGAACCCTAGAAATAGTGAGTGCTGTCAATTTTTGATATTAAATTTGAAGAAATTACCATCCTGGAATGATTCCTAAATTGTTATTCAAATAAAAATATGATATAGGAACATCTTTTATGAAGATGAAGAATGAGATGTTCTATTATATATAACCGGTATAAAGAAAATACCATCTTGGTTTGATATTATTTTTTGGTATCTTGATGATCAAGTGTTCAAGAAGATCATACTTGGTGAAGTTGTGAAAGTATTCCAATTAGGACCATCACAATTTGAAGACTCATTATGGGGTTTTATCAATACTATAATTTCTTTAAATTAATTATTGATGACATCCACCATTATGAATATGATGAGAAGTGTTTCCCTTTATGGGGAGACAAATGAAAAAATGCAAGGATTATTATTTCAATTGGTTTCAAATCTGATTTCTCTAAAAGTTTATTTAAGTTCATGTCATTTGGAAAGGTGCGTTGCTCTTAATCTCTCATCCATGCTCATCAAAAATAGAAAAAATTTTACATAGGGGGAGAAATTTAATTATTCATTTAAATAAGAATAATGTAAGTTCCCCATAGTCATTTAACATGCCTATTACACTTGAATGTTTTTGATATATTTATTAAAGTGAGTGTAGGTGTTTTAGGTCGATATTTCTCACAAAGGATTCATATAAAATTTTGTATTTTCAGTCTATAATTGTCACAACCCGTCCTTGGGGCCCATGCCGTGACTACCCCAAGCCCTCCTTCCATAGGCCAGGGGCTGTCGACTAGCACCAAAGGCGTAAATCTCCATAAAAAGGGAAGGCATTGCCTTTATAAAAGTAAACAACACAACAGAGTACACAACTGAAGTAAGCACTAAGTAAACTGAGTACAAAAGTAAGTGCTGAAAGGTAAATGGGCCAGTATACAAACTCAAATGAAAGTTCAATACAACTGAAAGCTATCACAACTGTAGTATAGTAAAATAGAAACCACTGAGTCATCCTCCGGGAATCCCACCTGAAGGGTGGGTACAGATGGCCTCCTTAGCACCTCAAGTCCGTCCGTCCGCTCAGTGTATGTCTCGCCAAGTGGTCCACCTTCAGGTACCATCCAGCTCAACAAGTCCCCACCTCGATCAGTGATATCCGTCGTTTGCAACCAACACAAAGTAGTGCGGGAAAATCCCATGTAGGGGTGAGTATACGATACTCAGTAGGGACCGCGAGACCCCCGAAGGTCTCCCAGAATCTACAAAGGATAAACCACAGAAGAGAGATACAAACACGATGTATCAACCAACCCTACTTTGGTATATGACCATACATATACCTAAGTTATCAACCACAGTATGACTCCAACTCTCGAGACCAAATACAACCCAGTCCACACAGGAAAGAAGTCAATCAAATCGATGATAATGATTGAAAATCAAGACTTAGCTCACACAG
The DNA here is from genome assembly GCA_963277665.1 of Viscum album. Classification (NCBI taxonomy): domain Eukaryota; kingdom Viridiplantae; phylum Streptophyta; class Magnoliopsida; order Santalales; family Viscaceae; genus Viscum; species Viscum album. The sequence continues at coordinate 621,280,236 of OY728128.1, forward strand.
GTATACATCTTTCGTATAGAGATAGAGATGATCAGATGTAGTCACTGATTCATCTAAGCTGTTGGACCCACACAGGATACAAGACCATATAAGTTTTCAGACCCACATAGGATACCAGACCAGCTACTCTGCCAGACCCACATAGGATACAAGTACAGAGGTCAAACTGCTGGACCCACACACGGTATAAGAACAATATTCATCGTCGTCGAACCCAGGGAGGATTCCAGTATGGTTGTAGTCCTTGTCGAACCCACGTAGGATTCCAGTACATTAGTCGATGCAGTCGCAGCCAGCTCTAGGGTTCCCGCACACAGCACGCTCGATTCCGGGAGAGTCTGCTAATCAAGCAAAGGGGTCATCACATCAACTATCACAAAGTCTAGAGTTGATGTACCCCAAAGTTCAGTCTCATAAAAAGGAACCCAACGTGACAGACGACGTGTCAATCAGATGCCAGGTCTGATATATATTGACTTTTCCATTCCAGGGGCCCGGTTGGAAATACGCTCGTTCCAAACCCGACAGTTTTCCAAAGTCATCCAAAACTCACTAAGAGTATCGCAGAAGGACTGCTTCGTCGCAAGGGTCCCCGTGCCACAGATGACTCATCGATCGGACGCATGGTCTTTAAGTTATCCACATTTAAGTGAAAATGAGCCCGACCCGTTAAGTCCAGTGGGATGGCGGGTCGGCCCGACTCGATTCGGTGGGTCCAACCTGAAATATGGTCAGACCGGCCCGGTGAAGCGCGCGGCCGGCTGGCCGAGCGGCTCGGCTCGGGTGGCCGAGCGATCCGAGGGGGGGGGGGGGCTTTCCCGAACCGATAGCGTCGAGCGGCGCCGCCCTCTAAACCGACCGGACGAAGTCGGTCGGCCTTCCTAGTGTGAGTGGCCCGCACAGGTGGGCCACAGTCTCTTCAGCACGACGCCCTCCTGGTGCCGCAGCTCCTTCATCCCATCCGGCTGACGAGCCAGCCGGTTTTCCGCCGACCAGCCCATGGAGCGTGGGCTGCGGTTCTCCGTAGCGTGGTGTCCCTTGTGGAACCACAGTCTCTTCGGTCCGGTCGGCTTTAGCCGGTCGGTTCTTCTTCGGTCGAGCGGCCCGCATTTGCGGGCTGTGGTTCTTCCGCATGCGACCGGCGCGCGGCCGTCGGCTTCACTCGCCACCATCTCCATTCACCACCGCCTCCCTTTGCGAATTAAATAAACAAGAAACGACGGAGGGTCATCAGGCCATGTTTGTTCGGCCCACACCCTCCGCGTTAGGCGGTAACAATCGGCCATGGACAATTCAGAAGAAAAAAAATTCAACAAAGAACAGGGTACAAATTATTCATTTAAAATTGTACAAACCCCTATCTCGTAATTGACGTCGCACATTGTCAAGCCATGGAAAATGAGCATCGCGTTAGTCGGGCATCGTGGAAGAATGGTGTCATCCCATCAACGATGGAGGAAGAGTCGTTATCGTAGGTGACATAGACTCTTTGACATAGATGTGCCTCCGAGGAAGATGCGTCATTGGAATAAGTCCTTCACATTACTCGTCGGGGATGTTCTTCGTTGAAGAATGGTGTTCTTCGTCGAAGAAGGATCACCTCTCTTCTAAATCTCTAGAGCCTTCCCCCCAAAAAGGATTTTCCAACCCAAAAAGAAATAAAAATGCTCTCAAATTAATAGAATTTCAATGCAATTCAATTTGATTCAAAAGAGGTGCCAGATAATTAATGTAGACATTAATTATATGAGTTGGCACAATTGATGGGAAGAGGGAGGTGGAGAGGCTCCACCATTAATGAGGAGTTTTCAAAATAAACAGTAGTGAATTAATGGGGAGTTGAGGGGAGGTGGAAGGGTTTGGGTTAGTGTGGGCCCCACCTCACAAATATCCTCTCATGAGAGGTTATGTGGGTGTGGGACCCACCAAAAACTTCCCCATGTAGGATTTAACTACCCAAGATAAAATAAAATTGTTCACAATAATTTTATTTAACTTTTTTATTAAACCCCAAAAATTAACTTTCAACCCGCATAAAACACAACTGCAGTAATGGTCCCCTTAAGTGAATACTGGAGCTGCAAGTTCATCGATGCCCTCAGATTTCAATTCTAAGCACTGGTTCAAAAGATAGAAAAACCCGCTCATAGGTTTACTGAACGTACTCGAAAAAAACTTCGGAAATCGATTCTGGGCACACCGGGCCTCGGAATCAAGTGCCATCAGAAACTGCAGAATCATAAAATTTCAAAGTATTTATAAAAAATTTCCCTTGAAATTTCTGGGTCTTTACATTACTCCCACCTTAGGGCTTTACGTCCCTGTAAAGCTACAACACACACTAGGGGAACAAATGGGGGTACTGACCACACATCTGAGCCTCCCGATCCTAAGTGCTCTCCTGGAGGTTCCCGTGCTGCTAGCGAATGCGCACCAGAGGAATCAACCATCCATGTAGGACCCACTCCTATTGATCCTCGATCTCCTCCGGGACCTCCGTGAATGTCTCACTGTCATCGATGTCCAGCTCCCCATGATTGATGATGTGGGTCGGGTTGTGCACGTATCTCCTCAGGTGAGATACCTGGAAGACGTCGTGCACCTGATGCAATTGGGGTGGAAGAGCCATGTGGTAAGCCACCTTGCCTACTCTGCTGAGGGCCTAGAAAGGTCCGATGAATCATGGAGATAACTTGCCGCCCCAGAAAAATCTCCGTAGACCTCGTCGAGGTGAGACCCGTAGGAAAACGTGGTCGCCATCCTCAAACTCCAGTGGTCTCCATATTCTATCAGCATAGGACTTCTGTCTGCTCTGTGCAGTCTTCATCCACTCCTAGATGATCTGCACCTTCTCCATCATAGCCTGCACCATCTCCGACCCTACTAGTGCAGACTCCCCTAGGTCTGTCCAGCACAGAGGTGATCTTCATGGTCAACCGTACAGTGCCTCGTAAGGGGCCATCCCAATAGTGGAGTGATAACTGTTGTTGTATGCAAACTCCACCATGGGTAAGTGATCCTCCCAACTATGAACAAAGTCGAGGACACAAGCACGAAGCATTTCCTTGAGAGTCTGAATGGTCCTCTTAGTCTGACCATCCGTCTAAGGATGGAAGGCGGTGCTCAGATGAAGCTGCGTGCCAAAAGCCTCCTACAACCCCTTCCATAGCCAGGAAGTGAAACGAGTGTCTTGATCAGAGACGATAGTCGATGGCACACCATGAATCCATACGATCTATTGAACGTAGAGGCATCCCAAGCTCTCTACTGAGCCCTGATCTCTAATCGGTAGGAAGTGGACTGACTTGGTGATTCGGTCTACGATTACCCAGATAGAGTTGTGTCCTCTGGATATACATAGAAGCCCCGTCACGAAATCCATGGAGATCATGTCCCACTTCCACTCTGGGACCTCTAATGGCTGTACCAAGCCTGCTGGTACCTAGTGCTATGCCTTCACTTGCTGACAAGTGAGGCATCATGAAACAAACTCTGCTAGAATCTTCTTCATACCCGATCACCAGTGATGTCGTCTGTGGTCCTGATACATCTTCGCCACTCCTAGATGTAACACTAGAGGGGAAGTGTGGAACTCCCTCAGCACCTCCTCCCGTAGTGCAACTAGTACCATGGTACATCCCCTGAATAGGATGACGTGCTCCCCTCATTCAGAAAATCCATCAGGCGCCTGCCCTGTGGATATCTGAGCACGTCACGCCTCACAGTCAACGTCCCCATACTCTGCCTCTCTGACTCATTGAAGAATTGGAGGAGTGACTGTGAGATACTAAATAAAGGCTGCTCCATCTATATCCAAAAAGGATATCTACAATGCTGCTAGCTACTCCGTCGCCTCTCCTAGCAGCTGAATGCCCGATCTCCTGCTGAGAGCATCAGCTACAACGTTCCCCTTCCTAGGAGTATAGAATATCTCAAATTCATAGTCTCGGAGGAACTCGAGCCATCACCACTGTCTCAGGTTTAGGTCCTTCTGCGAGAAGATGTACCTCAGACTCTGGTGGTCAGAGTAGACTGTAAAGAGCTCGCCCATTAGATAGTGCCGCTATATCTTCAAGGCGAAGACCACTGCTGCTAACTCCAGTTCATGGGTAGCATAGTTCTGCTCATGCTGTCTCAGCTTCCGCGAACCATAAGCGATCACTACTCGCTCTTGCATCAGGACACACCCGAGTCCGATCCCTGATGCGTCGCAGTACACTACGTACCCAACGCCCTCCTCCGGTAGCCTCAAGATGGGTGCACTGGTCAATCTATACCTCAGCTCCTGAAAGCTCTACTGACATCAATCTAACCACACAAAGGGTTTCCCCTTCTTCATCAAGGATGAAAGAGGTGCTACAACACTGGAGAAGCCTGGAATAAATCTATGATAATAACCAGCCATACCCCGGAAACTCCGCACCTCCGTCACGCTCTTGAGTTGCTCCCAAGCAAGTACCGCCTCAATCTTTGCTGGATCCACTGCTACTCCTGCCTTCGAGATGAAGTGTCCCAGAAAGTGAATCTCTAAAATCTAGAACTGGAACTTTGAGAGATTACCATAAAGCTGGTTCTCTCAGAGTGTGTCCAGTACAACCCGCAAGTGGTAGGCGTGCTCCTCCTAAGTAGTTGAGTAAATCAGTATGTCAGTGATGAAGACTATGGAAAAACGATCGAGGTAAGGCTGGAAGATCCTGTTCATGAGACTCATGAACACTACTGGAGTGTTGGTTATGCCGAAGGGCATAACCAAGAACTCGTAGTGTCCATACCGACACATGAAGGCCGTCTTCTTCACATCCTCGTCTCGAACTCTGAGCTGGTGATAGCCTGACCCGAGGTCTATCTTTAAGAACCATATTGATCCCTTGAGCTGATCGAAGAGGTCGTCAATCCTCAAAAGTGGGTACTTGTTCCTTACGGTCACCTGATTCAGGCAATTGTAGTCGACACACAGTCATAAGCTCTTATCCGCCTTCTTGGAGAACAAAATCGGAGAAGCCCAGGGTGAAACACTAGGTCGGATAAATCCCTTTCCCTACAAGTCCTCCAGCTATACCCGCAACTCACTAATCTCAGTGGGAACCATCTAATATACTGGAGTAGATATCAGTGATGTTCCGGGGTACAGGTCAATGTAGAAGTCTACCTCTCTGCGAGGAGGTAGTCCTAGAAAGTCTTCAGAAAAAACGTCTGCATACTGATCCACCACAACAGGAAAACTCAGACTCCGCACATAAACTGATCCAAGGATGAGACTAGACAACTGATGTGTGATCGACTGCCCTCTCCTCTGCGTAAGTCCATCCTGCGCCGCAAAGGCTCCCTTCTCACCGGTGAAGGTGAACCTGCTCCCATATGTGCGGACACACCGCAATTTGCACCTAATACAGTCGATCTGAGCATGAACTGTAGTTAACCAGTCCATACCCATGATGACGTTGTAAGGCCTCGATGCCACTACAAGAAGATCCCAGATGAAGCTCTCGCCTCCTAGAGTAAGATCACACTACCGGCACCAGTGCGTAATCATTGAGTCTGCTCCTGTAGGAGTCTCTAGCTGTAAGGATCGAGCCAATGGCTCCGTCAGAATCTCTGAGCATTGAACAAGGGCAGAGACAATAAAAGAATGACTCACACCTATGTCTATAAGAACTACAACAAGGGTAGAGTAGACACAAATAGTACCTAGAATCAACTCAAGTGCACCGTGGTCATAGGCCTCGACTGCCTGGAGTTGTGCCCGCCTCTGTCCGTGAGCTCCCTGTGGTCGGGGTGGACCTCCTAGTGGTGGTGGTGGTAGAGCCTTGAAACATCGTCCACCACCCACTACTCGGCCAGCTCCTCTACCTCATCCACCCGCTCTCAGCGGACCACCACATTCATACCTCTACCTCTTCCTGGGAGGTCCCTTTACTATCTGCTGCTCATCTGCATGGCAGGTCAGGCAGTCACGAGCCATGTGGCCCTGCCTGCCGCATGCATAGCACTACCTGCTCCTCGTAAGGCTAGCTCTATTTCGTGTACCCCGCACAACTGAACCTGTATCCTGAGGTCTCTCACCTAATGGCCTAGTCTTCTTGGACCCCTGCGACATCTGTCTACTGCCGGCTGCAGAAGACTCTGCTACGTGTTGCCCTACGGTAGGTCTCGCCGCTGGTAACTGCTCTGCGAGAAAGCTCTCCACTAGAAGGGCTCGCTCCAACACCCCTGCCTGCATCAGGATGCTGAGGAGAATCATTGAAGCCCTGATATTATTCCTCAGTCCATGCTCGAAGGTTCGGGCCCTAAAGAATGGGTCCCATACCATATCCGTGGAGTAGTGTGAGAGGTCAGTAAACTTTGCTGAGTACTGAGAAACTGACATGCTGCCCTGCTGCAGATGTAGTAACTCCTGAATCCACACTGCACGAAGGGTGGCTAGAACAAACTCTGAGCGGAAGAGACTCTCGAATTTCATCTAGAGTAAAGATGCCTCATCATGCACCTAGAGCATCAGGCTCCACAATCTACCTGCCACTGCATGCAGGAGACTCGTGACAAGGATCAACATAAGGTCAGCTAGTGTCCCTACCAATCTGAAAACTCTGATGATAGCCTCCAGCCAATCCTTAGCTGCCTGTGGGTCCATCTCTCCGCGGAACCTAGATGGCCTCTATCGGTAGAACTCGTGCAATGCGCTCAAGCGGCGTGCAATCTCTGCTGTTGGAGCTGGTAGTATCGGTGGCTCAGTGGGTAGTGGTACCGCTGGTACCTCCGCTGTGATGTGGCCCTCCACCGAGGCCTCATCACTCGGTGGGCTACCATCTCGCACGTGACTCGGAACCCTAGCTGGCTGCCTTCGTGGGGCCATCCTAAAAATAAATAGGTGCGCCACAGTCAAAAAATATACCTGGTGAGATGAAACAAAGTAATCACAATGAAAACTTTTGAAACACACATGCAATCAGTGTTTTCGTGCACCGAGTCGGAAATCAGAAGTCAGGGTCCTGGTGTATGGATACGTCGGCCGCCGCACCAACATTGGACTCCTTGGACTGAAAAACACACTCAATACTCTTAACACTATTTCTCCACAGAAAGGAAGATTAGAGTCCTGAGTTCTGTGGTAGAACCGACTCCTCTGATACCAATTTGTCACAACCCGTCCTCTAGGCCCATGCCGTGACTACCCCAAGCCCGCCTTCCATAGGCCAAGGGCTGTCGACTAGCACCAAAGGCATAAATCCTGATAAAAAGGGAAGGCATTGCCTTTATAAAAGTAAAAAACACAACATAGTACACAACTGAAGTAAGAACTAAGTAAACTAAGTACAAAAGTAAGTGCTGAAAGGTAAATGGGCCAGTATACAAACCCAACTGAAAGTACAGTACAACTAAAATCTAGCACAACTACAGTATAGAAAAAAGCAACCACTGAGTCATCCTTCGGGAATCCCACCTGAAGGGTGGGTACATATGGCCTCCTCAGCACCTTAAGTCCATCCGTCTGCTCTGTGTACATCTCACCAAGTGGTCCACCTCCGGGTACCGTCCAGCTCAACAAGTCTCCACCTCGATCAGTGATGTACGTCGTTTTCATCCAACACAACGTAGTGCGGGAAAAGCCCGTGTAGGGGTGAGTATACGATACTCAGTAGGGACCCCAAGACCCCCAAAGGTCTCCCAGAATCCACAAAGGATAAACCACATAAGAGAGATACAAACAAGAAGTATCAACCAACCCTACTTAGGTATATGCCCATACATATACCTAATTTATCAACCACAGTACGACTCCAACTCTCGAGCCCAAATACAACCCAATCTACACAAGAAATAAGTCAATCACATCGATGATAATGATTGAAAATCAAGACTCATATCACATAGGTATACATATTTCGTATAGCGATAGAGATGATCAGATGTAGTCACTGATTCATCTAAGTTGTCGGACCCACATAGGATACAAGACTAGCTAAGCTGTCAGACCCACACAGGATACAAGAACAGCTACTCTGCCGGACCCACATAGGATACAAGTACAAAGGTCACACTGCCAGACCCACAAAAGATACAAGAATAGTAGTCATCACAGTCAAACCCATAGAGGATTCCAGTATGGTAGTCGTTGCTGTCGAACCCATGGAGGATTCCAATACAGTAGTCGATTCAGTCGCAGCCAGCTCTAGGGTTCCCGCACACAACACGCTCGATTCCGGAAGGGTCCACTCCTCGAGAAAAGGGGTCATCACATCAACTATCAAGAATTCTAGAGTTGATGTACCTCTAAGTTCCATCTCTTCAAAAGGAACCCAACGCAACAGACGGTGTGTCTATCAGATGCCCGGTCTGAGAGATATTGACTATTCCGTTCCAAGGGCCTAGTTGGAAATACGCTCATTCCAAACCCGGCCATTTTCCAAAGTTGTCCAAAACTCACTTAGAGTATCGCAGAAGGACCAATTCGTCATGAGGGTCCCTGTGCCGTAGACGGCGTGCCGATCGGACGCACAATCTTTAAGTTATTCACGTTTAAGTTAAAACGAGCTCGGCCCGTTAAGCCCAGTGGGCTGGCGAGTCTGACCCAGTAGAGGGTCAGACCGGCCTGGTGAAGCACATGGCCCGGACTGACGGGCACGGCCCGACGCAGCTCAGCGCAGCGCGGCGTGGCCCGATAGGGTGCGGCTCGGCCAGCTGGCCGAGCGGTCCGAGGGGGGGGGGGGGCGCTCTCCCGAACTGGCGGCGCCGCCCTCCCAACCGACCGGCTGAGGCCGGCCGGCCATCCTAGAACGAGCGGCCCGTACGGGCGGGCCGAGGCCCCTTCAGTATGACACCCTCCTAGCACCGCGGCTCCTTCATCCCGGCCGGCTGACGAGCCGGCCAGTTCACCGCCGAGCGCGGGCCGCGGTTCTCTGCAGTGCGGCGTCCCTTTTGGCACCACAGTCTCTTCAGTCCAGCCGGCTTTAGCCGGCTGGTTTTTCGTCATCCGAGCGGCCCGCGGTTGCGGACCATGGTTGCAGCCCACGGTTCTTCCACACACGGCCGATGTGCGGCCGCTTCCTTCACTCTCCACCACCTCCATTCTCCACCGCCTCCCTTTGCGAATTAAATAAATAAGAAACGACAGAAGGTCATCGGGCCGTGTTTGTTCGGCCTGTGCCCTTCGTGTTAGGCGGTAACAATCGGCCATGGAAAATTCATAAAAAAAATTTGACAAAGAATGGGGTACCAATTATTCATTTAAAATTTTACAAACCCCTACCTCGTAATTGACTTCGCACGTCGTCGAGCTGCAGAAAACGAGCGTCACGGTAGTCGGGTGTCGTGGAAGAACGGTGTCATCCCGTCAATGATAGAGGAATATTCATTATCATAGGCGACATATACTCGTTGACATCAAGGTGAGTTCAAGGAATATGCTTCATTAGAAGAATTCATTCGCGTTCTTCGTCGGGGATGTTCTTCGTTGAAGAACAGTGTTCTTCGTCGAAGAAGGATCACCTCTCTTCTAAATCTCCAGAGCCTTCCCCCCAAAAGTGATTTTCCAACCCAAAAAGAAATAAAAAGGCTCTCAAATTAATAGAATTTCCATGAAATTCAATTTGATTCAAAATAGGTTCTGAATAATTAATGTAGACATTAATTATATGAGTTGGCACAATTGATAGGAAGAGGGAGGTGGAGATACTCCACCATTAATGAGGAGTTTTCAAAATAAATAGTAGGGAATTAATGGGGAGTTGAGGGGAGGTGGAAGGGTTCAGGTTAGTGTGGGCCCCACCTCACAAATATCATCTCATGAGAGGTTATGTGGGTTTAGTCCCACCAAAAACTTCCCCATGTAGGATTTAACTACCCAAGATAAAATAAAATTGTTCACAACAATTTTATTTAACTTTTTTATTAAACCCCAAAAATTAACTTTCAACCCGCATAAAATGAAACTGCTATAAAGGCCCCCTTAAGCGAATACCGACACTGTGAGTTCATCGGTGCCCTCAGATTTCAATTCTGAGCACTAGTTCAAAAGATAGAAATACCCGCATGTACGTTTACTGAACGTACCTGAACAAAACTTCGGAAATCGATTCCGGGCACACCGGGCCTCAGAATCAAGTTCCGTCAGAAACCACATACTCGTAAAATTCCAAAGTATTTATAAAACATTTTCCTTGAAATTTTTGGGTATTTACAATAATGAAAGTTAATAATACTTAAATACAATTATATGAGTTATGATTCCATACGGTGGATAACTTTGTTGTCAAAATTAAATCCTCTTGTTTTCTACATTGAGCACAACTCAAGTAGACATAGATTGAAATAGTTGATGGAACATTTTTCAAGTATGGATTGATACCCTTTTCCCATGAAATTTTTATTTCTTATCAATAAGGGTGATATAAAGAAAAATGAAATTCTAGAAAAGTAAAGGGGAGAGAGAATTTAATGATCCATATATTGACACATTCGTTTTGAAAGAACTTTTAAGGTATTGACAATAAATACAAAGGGAGAGATTGAAGTTCCCACTTTGTGTATAGATTGTATTTTTTTTCAAATGATTGTCATTGGTTGAAAATGGTGATCAATAAGATATAAATATTTCATTAATGTTAATATGATTAAGAATTTATAAATTTTATGGGGCTTGGATAATGTCTTAAAGTTTTTACATATTCCAAGAAACATCTGTTAAAGACTTTGAGTTTCATGGTGGTTCCTAGAGAATTTTTATGGACTCTGTAGATGAAATTAGGTGTCATGGTTGAATAATTATCCTAGTAAATTAGATGACTGATGAACAGATCTCATGTTTAATTACATGTATCAAAGGTGGTACATTTTTTACAACAAATATGAAAGTGTTATTAATGTTGAATACGATATTTGGAATTGAAAATACAACAAGAAAATAGAAATTGATGAAGGAGAATATTTGAATTCAAATTGAGTAGTGATTGAAGAATTCTATACTAGAGTTTTAAGTATGATGTTAACCATGAATTTGATATTAAATTCTATTATATACTTTGTTTTTTAACTATATATTATGGGGTTTATTTAAAAATTTGGTCCAACCACACAAGGAAGCCAATCCAACCTTGACCAGGGCACATGTGGGACCCAATGGGTCAACCACACACTAAGAGATCTGCTCATCCACTAAGAATAGCGATAGAGGGGCATAATTCCAGCAAGAGTAAAGTAATTCCATGTGTAAGACCTATTGTTCACACGAATGAGGCCGCACATGGATTGGGATAATTGCCCACAGAAGAAGTGGTGCCACCATGTGAGGAAGCACAATGGCAGTTGGAGAGGGATTTACCCCCTCTAGGTGGTGCTTGATTAATATACCACACCCAGGTCTATGGAGGTTTTTATGTGGGATAGGATTTTCACACTACTTTTCACCACCTTTAAAACACATGTATAAAAATAATGCTGCTGGATCAAAGAGATCATGAACGTCTGTTGCATCCTGTGATTTTTGGGTTTTAACTAATTGTGAATTTTTCTTAATTTCACCTAACTCTTTATCCTGCCACTCGACGATTTCACTGGTTACCTGAATAACAAGCCAAACCACCATCAATCAAGGTAGAGGCTACCATGATTTTTTGAGGTCTAAATATTGGACCAAACACGAATGAAAATATCATTCAAATTTATTTGAATGATTAAGATGATGAAAATTATTTGGACGAACTAAAAACATTGTTACAGGAGTCCATTTGAGTAGTTGAGTTCCATAGATGGACTATTTGGGTGTAGGAATATTATTTTTATGTATTTATAAATTCATGCATGTAAGGATACCACCACTAAGGAGAATCCAAATCGTGAATGAAAAATGACCGGTTTATCAACATCATTTTAATCAGTGTTGGAAGATATCAAAGCTGAGGGTTTTGTGAATTAAAAGCCTATATTTTCCTGGAATAAATTATGGGATTTGAGTCGGTGGATACATAAAATATAGGCAGTGATCCTATCTTATAAATAGATATGAACTGAGCCTATGATAGTGATGCCATTCTCATTCTAGAGATCTCTCGAAAAATAGAGAACCTATGGGACATTCATAGTATACAAAGGATAACCATTACTATGTGGATTCAAGTATTCATGAAGACAAGAGTTATACATGCCTTCAAAAATAAAAAATCACTCTTTATGTAGCATTGAGAGTAACATCATTCTGTGAAGAAAAATGGACTGCACATATGCATCTCTTTGGATTTCATGATGATCTGGATCCACAAAGACTTCCAAGTTCATGAATAATCTTGAGACATCTGAGAGATTGTTCTTGAGTCGAGTACTCCCATTGATCATCATGATGAAATTCTTATATGAAGAATTTTCATTCATGGGGAATAATCACAACCAATTGATATGTGACACACACACTCAAGGGTCAAGAAATGTGATTAAGAAATAAGGAGCATGAGTTTATCAGAAACTCATCACTTACACGAAGGAACTAGTGCCAAAATCTAGTGCAATGTAAATTTGATTATCATGTACAAACTTAAATGGAAGAGGAGATACAACACATAGAGGTTCATGAAAAGGAAATTGTGAAAATAAAAAGATATCTAAAACTGACCTAGTGTGTGTGTATAAAGGAGGCATTGAACCCAGGCTCATTCACTTACATAAAGAATTATACAATGTATACATGATTTGCATGAATAAATTACATTCATGAGTTGGATAACACATAAAATATCAAAACATTATATTTTATATGTTCTATTCAATAAGAAGATTGTACCGTGTAGTTGTACGTGCATGGAGATAATAGAGAGAAGGAGAAGAATAATGATGTGTGAATACATGGTTATGATAATGATAATTTCATACATAATTAAAATACATGAATTATATGATATGTTAATTTTAGTGTAATTATTGGTAACAAAATATTCAATTTCACTAAGTAGAACTAATATACTCAATTTTTGATATTGTGTATCAAAGAAAGAGATCAAGACACTGTTACTCAATTACATATAATTGTGTGTCTAAGAAGAATATAGTGTGCCTATATAAAGATTTATTATTATTCAGGGGAGAATAATTTTGATGATGTTAAGTTGAGATTATCTTAATTGATTTAATAGTCACAAATGAAGTTTGTGATTCCTACAATAAGAAGAATAAATCTCAATGTAGTTGGTTTTGCATTGAAGAAGAAAGAGAGAAGAAGAGAGGAAAATTTTGTGACCAATTTATATTCAGTTCATTATCATATTGGTTCAGACATAATTCATTTCATCATTCCCCACCATATTCATATTGTTGTTACTTATAAAAGAAGAAGAAAGTATAGATTTTAATTTTTTGTGTGAAATAAAGTATAAGTGTTTCTTACTTGCTGTTGTGAAAGTAACAATATGAAGAAAAAATTAATGGACGAACTAAATAGTGATGTGACAACCAAAAATAATATAAACAAATGGAAAAATTTATTGGTATTATAAATAACCTTATCAAAAAGGAAGATACTATGTTAAGAGGTTGTATAATGATCCAACCAAGTGCTGCAAAACAAGCATTGTCAGATTGACTATAGTGCATTGAAATTGAACGGGTATTTCATACGTTATATAACAAAATAGAAAGGATTAATTTCTAATTTTTGTGGAATTAGGATCATTTATAGTCCATTACAAGGAAAAATACTCTTATTGGGTAGTGAACCTTGTAAAAATATTGTTTTTTTATCTTTACTTATTTCATATTCTTATATGCGATATGTAAAAGAGAATAAGATAATAAATATCCTAACACGTCAAAGAGGTAATGAGGTAAAAAGTTGTTATTGGTTTAAAAAGTACCAAACACTTATTTTAATAACTTCTCAATGTTAGGAATATCCCAAAATGGTCCTTTTATGGGTAAGTGGATCTCCTATCATGTGGTTTCTTTTGATCACACTTTCTATCCTTCATAGATTTTAATAGATCATCATATTATTTATGGATCTAAACTATGTTTGGTTGGATCCTAATTATAGGATGTGTTTCTTGATCTCTTTCACCTCATTATTCATTAGTGATTGGTCTCAATCAAATTTACCCTACAGGTAGAAATAGTCACTATAATACAAGTAAGGATTGAATCCATAGGGACCGAAGAAGTAACCATGTGACACTTAGATTTGTTAAGGATTTTGGTTATGAAGTGGCCAAATTTGGGGCTGATTGGAATTGGTATACTAGAATAATAACGCAACTAAGATAATTATTTTAACTAAATAAATAAAAAACATCAAGTTTTTTAAATAAAACTATTAAAGTAGATAGACCGATCATAAGTTTTTTCTAGGACTAGAAAGGATGCAATTTTTTTTCTTAGAAAATTTCAAATCACTAATTCAAGTTTTATAAAAAAAATGAAATAATTACCAAACATCATTCACCAATTTAATCCCTAAAAAATTACAAGGCTAATAACCAATTCACTTAGGGGATCACTTTAATGATAACTCTAAGGAATTGTATTGTACTAGCACTTAAAATATTTTTTCGTTAATATTGGTGAAGTAAAGAAGAAAATAAGTTATTGAATTGAAATCTTAAAGTAATGAACTAATTTAAGAATATAAGCACATAAAATAATATCCAATCCATCCCCATGAAAATCAATTGAATCAACCGAAAATTGGTTTATTCTTCCATTTATGCAAAGCTCTCAATTGTAGGTGGAAGTCAACTTAAAGAAGCAGGATTGAAGAAGAGAAAAAACAAAAAAACACCACTATTTAGTGAAGGATTTCTCTCTTTGTTTTGTGAATAAATTCACCACTTAATGAAAAAATATCAACGTGTTAAAAAAATAATATAAACTGAGAAGAAGAAGAAGTTTTATTAAGAATACAAGGTAAATTACAACAATATACATGTTAATGAAAAACTTAAGAAGAAAAAATCACAACATAACATTACAATGAAAACATACACCAAGCCTCATCAAATACTTCAACAACACTACCTTAAGTAGAAAATTTTAATCCTTGGGTCCAAAACCCAATATTATAAGTATTTACACTTGATTATAGTATTCCTAGTGTGGTGGAAAGTTTGTGGAATATGTACCTTTCCACTCTGAACCCGAAAAAGGAGTCAGCTTGGATCTACTAAACAGACACACCAAAATGACCTTCTAGATGGACTAATTGGGGTGGGAAATAGAAGAATAAAATAAATCCCCCAATTTACCCTAACAAACTATAAAATTTAATCCTAATTAGATATTTTTTTGAGATATGATTGAAATGGTGGAATATTTTTATAGGCTATAGAATTTTTCCATGAATTTTATCTGGAACTTGGTCCACTTGGAACTCCCTTAAAAACTCAAAATTAGCTCTGGTAAATGTTGTATGAAATGTTCCTAATGATTTTCTATAACTCCAGTTCAAATTTTAGAATTATAAGGATTTGATATTGTCTGATAAAATAATTTTATTGGGCTTCTGTCCAATTTATTTCACCCAAAATGTTGTTGGTTCAAGGCCCACTTTTGGGGTTGTCCAATGTGAATATCCAAGTGCTTAAAGATGATAAATTGTTCCCAATACCATGTGAGACCTGAAAATAAAATATTAAAGTAAAATAAATACAATTGGGTGTTTTAGGAGGTGTTTAAAAATATACCATGTAATAGTGCATTTTAAGAAGGAATTACAATCATAATGTAAAATAATGTTCAATTTTTAAAATGTACTAAAAATGGTGTTTATGAAAAATTAATCACATGAAAATTATATATATTAATAATTAATATTATCCTATTTTAGTGGATAATAAGTGATTCAATTGTGGGTGTTTCCCTTGGCCGTGTGATTAAAGGTAGGTGGTACCATATTTCTTTTCCCTACAATTGAAACCTAATTTTTTTATTAAATTGAAATATTTTTTGAATTGATTTAAAAAACTCAATTTTAAAGTATTTCATGTGTGATTTGAAATGGCATAAAAATTATTGATAAAAAACCCAATTTCAATAAAATTGAATGTGAGACATATTTTGGGAAAATGATGGATTGATTTGGAAATTTATTTGATGATGAATTTTAGGAAAATAGATTAAATTGAAAGATGATTTCAAATGACATGAATTCATGTAAACCACCATTTTAGTTTTGAAATGATAATGGAATATTTAAAGTTAAAAAACTGAGAAATTGTAATATGAATTGATTTCAAATGTTTAATTTTAATATATTTTATTGATTATTTTATGAAACAAATTCTAGCCCAGGTAGTTAGTGGTAAATGGGACAATAATGCTAGGAACTTGACTCCCTAGTAATATATTAATGATGAAAACTATTATATAAAAAATTTGTCATGAACAACCATTATGGGTTCCCCTATTGGGGTGTAGATTTCCAATGACGGGTTCCCCTGTTGGGGTATATTTGAGTGTGCACACCTAACTAGAGCTAAGATCATTACTGATATGTGTGAGGATCCTATTACTGAAAAATAACATACCATGGGGCCTTCATACATTGTGATTTGCTATTATTTATTGACATGATTATACATTCCAATGATTTTTTAATAGTTTTATTCATGCTAGTTGATTTATATAAATTTTATTATTTAAAATTTTTATTTAAGACAGTTTTGATATATCTTTCCTCTATTTGAATGTGAAATCATGTTTTGTTTAAAATATATGATTTAAATACCATCACTTATTTAATTTTAAAATAATCATAATTGGTTAAATTATTATGGAATTGATTATGGATCACTTAGTGATACCCTAATGGGATCTATAGCTCACACCCTACCTTTGTCTTTGGGTTTTCATAGACATTCTTGTGCTAGTTCTGAGTAAAGGGAAAGTGACACTTGGAGGTGGTTGATATTCTTGATCCTTGGGACCATGGAGGGTTGATGGTGACTAGTGAAGCTATTGTACACTTGTTACATAGGATATTTTGAGTCATTTTTCTAGTTGATGTTATTATTTCCATTGGGATGTTTATATATCTACTCGAGTATTGTTTTACCAATTTTTTTCTAATATTTCTCATTTTGTAGTGTAGATCATGTTGAATTACATCATTTATCTCCTATTATTTTATTAGGAAAAACCATTCCCTCTTTGATCATGTATAATGCTAGGTGCTATTCGCCAACCCATGGGGATTGGGAATTCCATTCGGGCTATATCAAATCCATCCTTTGTATTAGGTTACTAGGGTATCTGGGTAGGTTTGTGAAAATTTGGTGTTAGAGGTTGGTTAATAATATTTCCTTTATGTCATTATACAGTTTGAGATGTCTTTATGTGACTTAGGAGGTAGTTTTGAGTTAGTTCCTGACCATATCTCACCATAAAGATCCTTACATCACCATGGGTGTTTTTGAAAAGTGTCTTTGAGGATTTTTTAGATTTTATTCTAGTATTTTCCCTACCTTTGTTATTGGTTTATTGAAATCCAAATCTCAATTTCTACTTGATGAAATTGATATTATTTTATATTTTCTATTTGTATCCTTTTTGATATCTTTAGTGTTTTCTGTTGAAGTTTTTTAGTATCATGCCTATGAGAATATGTGCAAATAGGATATAGGAGGAAGCTACTGGTGAACCACAACAAGAAAATCCTCTAGTGGAACAAAATCTTGTCGATATGGGGGTGATGGATTTCCAAGATCTAGGAAATGTACCCACACTTGTTTCTATTTTGGATATAGCAGATGAACCTTGATGGGATGAATCTCATGATCATTCTCAAGAGTTTATTCACCAGAATCCACATACTTTCCAAGTATCTAACAATCCCCAAGATGTTGAAGAATGGTTGAGAGAGATAGAGATTATTTTTGATTTTCTGAAAATTCTTAAATCTATTAAGTTTAAATGTGATACCTTTAAGCTGGAAGGGAATAACAGGAGAAGGTTGGATTCAATGGTGGTGATGAAAAGGAATGAGGGTTTAGAATAGAATGATTTTTGAGTTCTTTTCACTAATCAGTTATATTCAAAATATATGGTTTTGATGTAATCCATATAGTTTTTCAAACAACAGTAGAGTGACTTGACCGTGACTCAGTATGAAAATCAATTTATTGAGATAGTTTGGTTTTCTCTTGAGGTGGGGAATAATGAGAAGATTTTAGAAAAAATATTTGATATGGGTCTTTGTTATGAAATCCAATCATAGTATTTACTGTAATATATGGCTTCTTATACTGATGTGTCAGATAGTTTTTTGATGGTTGATTTTTACTTGGCTAATAAGTCAAGGTTGAAAGGAGTTCCTTTTTATCCCTATAGAAGTTATATGAGTTCCTTTAAAGAAAATAGGAATCTTGATGAGTCTCATGGTGGTTTTATATAGTAGGAATCTTCTTGATCTCTAATAATTCCTAAAAGAGACCCATTTAATTTCATTCAGTGTGTAATGGTTGGGAATTCGAGGCATGTTTGCATTGAGTTACCAATGATCTACAGATCTTGTGGTTGCTCAGGACATCTACATATGTTTTTCCATTTATTTCATACTATGCACAGTTGCACGAGCCTATAATCTCCAAAATGTAATACAGTTTAATAATATGCTTTGATATCTAAAGGATTCTTGCCACACACATCTAGAATGAAGATTATTCACACAATTGAAGCGTCTTCAATGGAATCCGATATAGGTCCATCGACTATGAGAGGTACCATCACTATAGATTCATCTTTAGTGAATGATTTATTTAATAATCATTCATTTCACTCATTTAGATCAACTCTTATTGTAAACCTGAAAAATCTTCCTATGGAGATTTTGTCTTGTGTGATAAATATTACCAGACCCCTAATAAGAATGAGAGATTAGGGTCTTTGTTTTCCTACTTGTGTTTTATCTTTATCATGGATTGAACTTACCTGGTATTTTTTTGGTTCTTTAAATGTAACATCTTAACTTCATCCCCATGATGGATTGGATGATTGATAATAAATACCAAATTGACTATTATCTTTGACGGGTCTCCTTTACTGCACTCGATAGGGCTTTCCGTGTCTTTCAAGAATAATGGTACCTGAGGTCGAGTAGATTCAGACTGTATTTTTTTGGAGTTGGGAAGGGTAATAACGGTGATTTATTTTGAATTGCAGCATAAATATTTGGGTGGTTTTATCCCTCTAGTCTCCATCTATTTTCCCAATGTTTTTCCTTCTAATTTCTTTATCCCACCACCGGTAAGAGAGGTAGAGGTCTCTATTGATTTAATACTTGGTACTTTTCCAGTATCTATTCATTCTTACCATATATAACTAGTAGAGTAGAAATCATTGAAGACTCATTTGGATGATCTGTTAGAGAAAGGCTTTATAATCTTGAGGGTTTCACCTTGGGAAGCACCTATTCTCTTTTCAATGAAATATAACAAAACACTTAGCCTCTATATTGACTATGGAAAAATAAATCACATTATGGTAATGAAAAAGTATCAATCAACAAGAATTTATGATATGTTTGATCAGTTAAAGTGGGAAATGTGATTATCATAGATCGATCTTCGATCTGGTTATCACCAGTTAATAGTAAACTAATTTTACATTCAGAAAACTACCTTCAATATTAGGTATGCCCATTATGAGTATCTTTTCATGCCATTTGGTCTAACCAATGATCCCCCAATTTTTATGTCTTTAAGGAAAAATATTTCCTAGGAGTACCTCAACTCGTTCGTAGTAGTTCTTATGGAATACATATTGGTTTTCTCCAAGAAGGTGGAGGATCATGCGTTTTATTTGAAAGCAGTACAAGAAATCTTGAAAGATCACAGAGTTTACAAAAAGATTTCAAAATATAATTTCTGGTTACAGGAAGTGAAGTTATTGGGATACGCGGTGTTAGAACATGGTATCTCAGTCAATCCTAAGAATATGAATGATATTATGAATTGGGAACAACTATATAATGGTTTCAAGATATGGGGATTATTGGGTTTAGTAGGGTATTATTGTATATCTTCCAAGATTTATTGAAGTTGGTTTCTCCAATGACTACCCTCACTAGAAAGTTAGTGAATTTATTATGGAATGAAAATTTTTAGAGTTATTTTGTTGAGTTGAAACTTATTTTAACTTCTACACTAGTGTTGGCTCTTTTTGAGGCTAGTAGAGCTATGTGGTATTCTATGATGCATCGGGTTTGGGTTTGAGTTGTGTTCTTATACAGGGTGATCACGTGGTAGCTTATGGATCCAGATAACTTAGGTCACATGTAAAGACTTATATAACCCATGATCTCGAACACGTAGTTGTGATGCATTATTATAAAAGTTGGAAGTATTTCCTTTTAAGAGAAAGGTTTATCATTCATTCATACCACACAATATTGAGTTATATATTCTATCAAAAATATTTGAACCTATATCAGAGGTATTGGTTGGAGTACCTGTAGAATTTTGACTTTGACATTACCTATACCTTGGGGAAGGGAAATTTCATTGCTGATTCCTTGAGAAGGAAACTTCCAACCCAGGTCATGAATGAATCATCAGAAGAGTGGAACTTGATGGATATTTTTCAGAGTTTCATTTAAGAGTATGTGAACAAAGGGGATGAGGTTTTATTGGAATGTGTTTAGTTGACCTCCACTATTCATGAAATGATTCTTCATCAACATCAGATTAATGCTGAATTCTATAGCATCTGGGACTCTTTATTGTGGGGAAACCTTCAGCGAGTGAATTTTCTCTTCCAAGGTAATCCTATATTTTTTTAATTAGATTGTTGTACCTTTGACCATATGAAAGGATGTAGTGGGGGATTTCCATAATTCCCAATGGGTGGTTCACCCTAAAACCTTTAATATGTTATATGAAATGAGACAATGATTTTGGTGGCTAGGTATGTGACAAGACATCAATGACTTTGTCTCTCATTGTTAAACCTATCATTAGGTCAAAAATTAGAACCAGCGAACTCTGGGTTTTCTTCAACCACTTCTAGTTCCAACTTGGAAGTGGGATGCGATCTATATGGACTTTTTGGTTGGGTTTCTATGCACCCCTTGAAATAAATATTTGATATCTGTTGTGATCAATTGACTGAACAAATCATCCCACATCCTAATCATTCATGGAAAAACCAAAGTTAAGTACCCGAGACATCTCTATGTCCAGGAGATTGTCAAAATTTAAGGAGTCACTTCTGATATAATCTATAATAGGGCTACCCATTTTTCTTCTTGATTTTGTAGAGGCCCCTAAGAGGCACTAGTATATTAGGTATATTTGATCAGAATATATCATCCTTAGATATATGGATAGAAAAAATGAGATATATAGATTATTGAGAAAATTTTATGTGCATGTGTTCTCGATTTTGGTGGAGAATTGGATTCCCATTTGGGGTTGGTTGACTTTTCCAACAACATCATTTTCTAGTCCGCTATAAAAATGGATCCTTTTAAGGCCTTGTATAGTTTTCCTTGCAAATCACTGTTGTGTTGGTCAGAGATTGGTGAATGATCTTTGGTTGGACCGAGTTTGGTCAAAGAAATTATTACAACAATTTAGTTGATTCATCAGATAATGTTAAAGGTACTAAGTTGGTATAAATCTTATATTGACTTTTCAGAGACCTTTGGAGTTTCCAGTTGGAGACAAGGTTTTTTTGAGAGTTTCACCCCATTTAGTTCATCGATGGATTGGTAAAGAAGGGAATCTTTCACCTCGGTTTATGTGGGACTTTTTTTAGTTTTGAGAAGGTAGGGAAAGTGGATTACAATTCATCACTTCCACCATAGTTGACATTGTTACATAGTGTGTTCCATGCATCTCAGATTTAGAAGTATATTTATGACCAATCTCATGTCTTGAGCTGTGAGGATATAGATGTTGAGCTTGATTTATCCATGACTAATTATCCAGTCAAGATTATTGATTATAAGATAAAGTTTCATCATGTAAGGATGCCACCTTTTTTATGTTTTCTATGGAATCCTGGTTTTGATTCACTTGAGATATAGGATAGTGAGGCATTGATGAGAGAGTAGTGGCCTCATATCTTTGATAAGGAATATTCTTAATAGACTTTCTAGGGACAAAAAGTGTTTATGGTGGGGAGGTGGTAACATCATGTTACCTTCTATTAGGTATTACTTTACATTTTTTATCTCATTTTATTTTGGTATTGTTTTGGGGTTGTTTCAAAATAATTTGGATAATTTTGGAATCCCAAGGATCTATTCACAGTTGGTACATAGTTATATAAAACAATGTTATTTGTCCTAGGAAACTGTGTGCCTCGTTGTGATCCAATAGAAGGGGGCACATGGTTTTTCCAAAATTTTTTCTATCCCCTATAAACCATTTAGACTTATACAATTAGGGTTTGAACAATAGGCACATGGTTCGGAAAACCATGCGCCCTCCTCAGAGAAACTGTGCACCCTACCAGTATGGGCATACAATTTGACTAACTATGTGGCCCTACCTAGAAAACCATGCACATTTCTTTTAATTCAGTTGAAATTTTTATTAAAAATATTTAAACACACCAATTTAACATCAAATAATTCTATTTTGACTCAATCTCAAATCCTAGGTCTACAAAGTCTCCCAAGGGGTGATTTTTGCTACTCAAACCACTTTTCTTGGAAGATTGAAGCATCATTGGTCTCATTTGATCTCATATAAGTAAGTGGATATCCACTCATGTGGTTTCTTCTGATCACGATTTATATCCTCCTTAGAGTTCAATAGATTAAAATTTTATTGATGGATCTAAATTCTATTTGGTTTGACCATTAATCTAGGTTGTTTTTCTTAATCACTTTCACCTAGTTCTTCATTAGAAATATCTTTATGGGTGTTTTCCTTGACTGTGCGATGAAATATTGGTGGTTATATATTTCATTTCCCTAAAATTGAAACTTAAATTTTCTTGATTCAATTTAAATTAGTTTTTAATTTATTAAAAAACCCCTATATAAAAGTATTTTATGTGTGATTTGAAATAGTATAGAAATTGTGGAAAGATGGCCTTGATTTCAATAGAATTGAAATGTGGGGTAGATTTTGGGAAGATGATGTATTTATTTTGAAATTGATTTGATATTGAATTTTGAGATTAATGGATTAATGTGAAAGATGATCTGAAATTGCATGAATGAATAAAAATCTCCATTTTGGATTTGAAATGAGAACGACATATTGAAAACTAAAAATTGAGAAATTATAATTTTAATTGATTTAAAATATTTAATTTTTCCATGTTTTATTGATTGATTGTTAAAGAACATATTCAAACGTAGTTAGTGATAACTAGGAATAGAATTCTAGAACCTTAACTCCCTAGAAATGGATTGATGATGAAATCTATTACTAAATAATTATGAAATGAAAAAATTTGATGTTTTCCTCTAATGGGGTGTAGATTTACTATGATGGGTTCCCCTATTGGGGTGTATTTATGTGCACACAAATGACTATAATCAAAATAATTATAGTGATGTGTGAAGTTCCTATTACCTGAAAACTGACCTACCGTAGGGATTTTGTACATAGTTCTTTGTTATGATTTTTTGACTTGATTATACATGCCAATAATTATTGAACTATTTTATTCATGATAGTTGATGCATAATTATGTTTTTATATAAATTTTTTATTTATGTTGGGTATGTATTTTTTCTACATTACTCTATGAATATTATTGATTATGATTCTCACAAATAAACTTGTTTTTTACAAAGGAAATTACATTAATTATTTTCTAGGAATATATTTCATGAGAAGTTTATATTATTTATAGATTAAAATATTTGATTTATTATTCTATAAGTGTTTGAAATTATTGTAGATACACAGTTCATACCCTACATTTGTAATCATAATGTATCGTTTGAGAGAACTGTGTTTGGAAGAAAATGTTTGGATCATATACTCTTAGCTACTGAAAACTTATGAATCATCACCTCTATGTTTGGAATAAAACATATGTTTAAAGTAACAATTGTATGGTTTATAAAACCTAAATTTATAAATATTCATACATTATAAACCCTAAATTTTTATTTTGTTTTTATGAGAAGGAAACCTATATTTTATTGGTCAATGAAAAAGTTTTAAATTAAAGATATTATCTGTGTATTTGGTAAATGGTATTGATAGAAATAAGTATCTCCTTCAAGATGTTTTAAGACCGATTCAAAGGCTCATATTCAATGAAATAAAATTTTCCTAATTCTAAGGAAGGATAAAATTATCTTTAATTATTTAAAATTTAAATGATCCTGATTTTTCAGGTGATATTCTTGGATCTATTCAATAAAAAGAAATCCATGTTTCTCTTGTAAAGTAGAAAAAGTATTTTTGTTTTTAATATCATGTGTGCAATAAATTTTTGAATACAGAACTACTAAAAAAGTAAAAAGATTAAAAATATCTATTATTCTAAAGAAGTTACAATTTGGAGGAATACACATTCCAATCCTATGATGTGTAAGTTAAGGATTAACTGATATTTGTTTATTTCTATTTTCATTGAAGATAATTTGCAATAAGGATCTCTTAGAATGTATTATTTCTTGATGAAAATTATCTCTAAAGGGGAAGATCCATTTTATGGCATTTTATTCTATAATTGTTAACAAGACTCTATTTATTCAATCAAATCAAACTCTTTTAATTTATTGGAGTTTCGACTGCTCAGTATCAGTCATGGTGGAGTATTAGATTCTCGGACTAAGATGTGGATTTTCAGTTCCTTGAAAATGGACCATAAGTCCAGGGAAAATCCTTATTTTAATGGTGTCAAATTTCTATATTTAGTTTTAAGGTCATGTTACATGTGGTCCTGTTGATAAAAAATCACAAATCTTGTTGAGAGAGTGTTGGTGGAGTGGACTAGGGGATCTTTGTGCCCCAAACCACTATAAAAATTGTTGTGTTCTTCTTCACTATTTATATACTACTTGACTTACTTAAATAATAGAATAATGTATATCTGCATAAATCAAGAATAAGGATAAAAATAAGAATCTATCTAAGATTACTAAAAATACACAATTCACCCCCTTATAATGACATGGTCTTAATGTACATAGACTTACATCAATTTTTCAGAATACTTAATAAATTACATAAACAAACACCCAAAGACTGTATTAGTTTAGTGCCATAGGAAAATTTTAAATTTAATCCCTAGTACATGAGTAAGCTAAATTATATACTACTAGGTTCTACAAGACTAGAACCCCTCTTATACATAACATACATAAAATATATCTACATAACCTGGGGAAGGAAACATAAAAGGGGTGTTCTCATATGCTTAGTAAGGGTAAACAAGGGTAAAATGTAAGCATAAAAAAGAGCATAGGAGTATGAGAATGTGATTATAACATTATAAGATTATACCCTACACATCAAATATCATAAACATGAATCATGGAATAAATATTAGCAGTTCATATAGCATGAATCATAAGGTAATCAAGAGCAAAATCCATGGAATCATAACATAAGAGTAAGACATGGAATTATGAAAAAAAACACAAACATGTAATATCATTACCTATAAGTCAAGACACATTGCTAGAACTTATCAGGGAACTTCATGGGGACTACACATACAAGGTAGGACACACCACTATCCCCATTCATATTCCTTTCCTTGTAAGGGATTGTGTTTCCCCATGTTACCATAATGGATTAGGTTTCCCCATCTTTCAATAGTGGATTGTAACAACCCGAGATTTTATGAGAATTATTATTTTTAATTTCATTGATGTCTTGTATTGTATGCTACACCAAAATTAGCTTGTGCTATACGCAACACCGAATTATCTTGAAGTATATGCAACACTATTCTTGGTTCGTGTTACACACAATTTCAAGTTCATTTTTTAGAAATTATTCTATGCAACATTAAGTATAGATTTTGTTTAATGTATAAATGAAATATGGTTTTATTTTTTTATACGCAACAACAAAGGAGTCTTGCACTACACGTAACCCTGACTTGGCTTTCATTACACGCAATCACGACCTTCCTCGATAGCGTGTGTAGTACGCAATACTGGGTTTTACTAAACAACGATATATTGTTATAATATTATTATGGACTAGCCGTTATGAATAGTATTAACTACATTTTTAATTTTATAACATTATTATTCATCTTACACATTTTCTAGAATATGGTATGAGAACAAAATAATTTTTTCCTGTAAAATATGTATTTTTCAAAAATTGCCGCTTTCCCGCCTTTTGATGGCGCACCAACTTTAAATATTGTTTTTGACATGTCTATAATTTCAATTTGACAAAATAAATTTCTTATTTGGAATCAGGATATAAAAATTTACTTTGGATAAATTTTTCATATTATTCTGATAACTTTCACATTTTAATGAATAGTAAAAACACGCTATATTTTAATTAAAAACAACTTTTTTTCATCGCAATAATTTATATGGTTAGATTATCTTTTTAATTGGTTTTAAAGTGTAACTAGAATATATTTTTACCATTTAATCCAATGTTGTTTATTGTAATTAATTTCACTTTGAAATTGGATATAAACAAGTATCAATCTTTTGATAGTTATTGTTTCTTAAAAACACGCTATTTGTTTTGATAACAGGAATTAATTTTAAAATTAATTAATGCCTCTTCTATGTTTTGAATTTGGAAAGATAGAAATCAATTTTGAATTCAGAATATCAAATAATTCTTAGGCTGAATTTTTGGTATTTTTCTGAAAAACTTCAATTTTCGATGAATAGTGAAACCACTTAGTGGTAGTTAAAAAACTGACTTTTTCATTTAAATGAGATTTTACCACTTCTGTGAATTGAATTTCGAAAATCCGAGAGACACGGTTAATATCAATGACTAAAATGTGGTTCAAAGAGAAGAAAATAATTTTTGATGAATAGTAACTTTTTACTTTTGTTTACCACGGTTAAAAGTAAATAGGGTAATTAAGGGTAAAAATGATATTATTATTACCCTAAAACATGTCTTAATTCTATTGGATAAGTGTAATTCGACCAAAAACAACCATAGGAATAAAATATGACCATTTAGGCCCACTTGGATTAGATTAGGACATTTATTATTAATTTATTTAAAGAAGGGTTAAAATGGTTAAAATCAAAGTTTAATAACTAAAACATTTTTAATATAGGGTTATACATAAGATAAATTGGAATATAAATACTAATTAGAAATATAAAAATATTTACTACATAATGGTATTTTATTTATAATTTTTAGACATTAAATATTTTAATTTATTTATGACACAATGATGATGCAATAATTATCTTATTATTGAAATATTAACATAATTGATGTTATAAATACTCAAATAAATGTAATTTGAGACTTTTAATGAATTAAAGTAATTTTATAGGTTAATATGACATGTTAGTATTTATTTAATTATCTTTTTTCTAACTAATCATGCTGTTATGATTTTCACAAAAATCCATTACCAAATAGTGTCAAAATTGACATAAAATAGTTTTTAAAACAAATAGTATATTATTAATTGTTATTGTATTCCTAAAAATCTAAGGTTCGACCAAAATACTTATATCATTGTATCATTAATGGACCACTTGGGGGTTTCTTGGATGTATATGGTGTGTTTATTAACTATATAATATAAAAATACAAAGTGACATGGTAAATGTCAATCTAATTAACTAAGAGTTAAAACTAAAAGATAAGGTTAATATAATGACACAAACCTGTCTAAAATATATTGTATGATAGGATTTTGACCCATACCCACCTTATCTTCGAAATAAATCAATTTTGAGATATTAAAAACCGAATATGACTTTAGTATAAAATAATATTTTAAGTTTTTCCAAAGGTGCCCCTCTCCTCCCTTATAAAAAGGGAACCCCTTACCTCTTATCTTAACACCCTTTTGAGCCTTTAATCTCGGCCAAACCCTACCCATTTATATTCTCCACTTCCCTAGAAACATTCTGGAGTTTTTGGTCTTCTCAAAAGACCAAATCTACTTCCTTAAGAGAAGGCTTAAAGGATGCATCGAAGAAGAGGTAATCATTTCTTCCGATTCTCTCAAGTTTCTTTCTTCTTATACTTATTATTATTTAGTTGTCTCATTATAAAGTAATAAAATCAGTATTAATTATATACTGATATGTTATTATAAATATGAAACAACCCTATTTCACCTTCTATCCATCCTACGTAAAACGAAATCACCGCGCGTGCGTACATACAGAATACCGTCTCCACGCTGTGGTGTAATCTGTTTTTGACCACCACCTTACTTGGATGGGTATAATGGTGTAAATAAATAACTATATATGATTATTTTAAAGTGATATTTATTATGAAATATTATACATACACTTCAATATAATTCAACGATCATGGGAATGATATCATCACGCGTGCGTACGTACGGACTGCCGTCTCCACGACACGATGAGATTCATTCTCCATGTTAACCATTCATGAATGATTATAAAGGATATATAATAAGTAATCATGAAATACATGACATAATAATGATACTATATTTATATATATATACATGTATGTCATCTACTTAATTCCATTCAATTCAATAATGAAACGAAAACAGCATTCATGCGTACGTACGTCCTACCATCTCCACGAACGGTGTATTTAATTCCATTTATCGATCTATCATATATATATATGTATATGCTGAATATATGTTACATATAAATCATGTTTTACATTATGTAATTAATTAAATCAGGATATAAGTAATAATATCAAGAACAACAAGTCCAAACATGTATGATAAATAAAATGATTTTACCCAAAATGCTGCTTTAACATGGAACTTACAAAAGAACGGGTAATATAAAGTCATAAGTGAACCATATATGATATCATAACAATTAATATGATTCTTTAATAAGTTAATGAAATTATTTAAATCATTATACAGGAGGTTCAGATACGTACGAAGCATATCAGACCTAAGGTAAGGGATAACTTTTCCAATCTCGTTTTTATCCGAGATTATTTATTCGTAAGTATTTACTGGGGTTATTATTATCATCCATGTCCATGTTTTCTAGAAATTTTTTAATGTATGTTTAAAGTCATTTTCATCCATTTTGACTTTTACTACATGGTATGTAAAGAATATTTTGTCATATGAGATACTTTTTTTGACTTTTTGGCAAAAGTACGAGAAGAATGTTTTTTTAACTTATACGGCGTGAATTTTTTTTACGGTTTCCTAATGACTCATTTTAATTAAGATTCATATACAAGATTTCATTATTATTTTCAATAAAACCCTTTTATTTTAAAATTGCATAGCATTTTGTGAAAAGAAAATGATTTTGAAGAAGAAAGGATATTTTCCTCAAGATTTCATTTCAAGTGTTTTATCAAAACCATTTTCCATCTAAGATGAAATTATTTCATATGTGTATGTTTCAAGTATAATGTATCTATGATTTACATGGTTTCACTTTTCTTGTGATGAAATATCCATTTTTATATGGATTATGTGATGATGGGATGATGTTTATGAAACCCATTTTATTATTTGGGTTATGATGAATGTTTTAAGTTTATTTTGTGGCACAAGTAAGAATGATTTCATTATGAGATGGGTGAGACCTATATCTCCATCCAATGAATTGGGTAAAGATTTATATCTCATGAGATAGACATGGCTGGAATGATAAGTAAATCCGGTTCAGTAATACAGGGCTGAAATGGAAAGTAAACCCTGTTCAGTAAGGGACTTTTTCCACTAATATGGTCTTGGAAGCAATGCCTTGGCTACTATGGAAATCATAACATGTGCTTAATATTTTTCCACAATTACAGGTTTTATTCCCATGCTACTTTATCATGATTGATGTTCCTTTATGATATATGCCTTACATACTTCCAAGATTTATTTCTTTGCTCAAGATTTTGATGTTTAGATTTTATGTTCAAGCTTTTGCATTCAAATGTTTATGGATTGTTTTATGTTCTCTATGTTTACCATTAATGAGCATTTGAGCTCACCATTTTTATGTTTTCTTTTCCCCAGGATTTAAAGAAAGGTTTTAGGTAAGAAAACAAAAGGGCAAGATCTTTATGGGAGATGTTGAAGATCTTTCACCATAATTAGAAGATTATGTTCCTAGTTTCCAAAGACACTAAACTATTACAGTCCTTGAGTGTTGGTTTTTATTATGTATTAAGTATTCCACAAAAGTAATGTAATGTCCACGTACGTCAAGATTCTGGTCTCTATAGTTTGTATCAGAGGAAAGCTTTAGTTAACCTTTGGAAACTAGGACATGAAAACTTTAGTGAGATCCCTAGAGATATTTCTAAGGTATGTCTAGGGATGTACCTAAGGTTTAGTAATGTCCCTAACGTTAAGTATAAGTATAGGTTATAGTCCAAGAATTACGGTAACGTTCTTAGAATTAAACCTAAGATGTTAGACATTGAAGTTACTCACACTTTATTATGTTGTTTTACCTATCATGATTTTTTCCTCTCACACTATTCTTTTTGGGTTTTAGATGATGGCTGGAACCCGAAGGAACCATGTTGATCAATGTAATGGACAATGCAATGATTGTACTTATGAACAAACCAATGTTATGGGAGATGGAGTGGAAAATCTTATTTCTATACTTACTCATGCTATGAATCATTCTGGACTTCCGAATGAGCAGAGAAGGGACCAATATTCTATTGAGTCTTTCATGAGGCAACGTCCCCCTTCTTTAAGTGGGTCTTCTAATCCACTTGTTGCTGAACAATGGATCAGTACCATTGAAAAGATATTTTCCATACTTCGCTATTCGGAACATGAAAATTTTATTCTGGCTATTTACCAATTAGAAGGCGAAGCAAATCAATGGTGGACTTTAATTAAGAATACAAGGCCCCAAGGTGAAATTGACTCCATGGAATGGGATGAGTTTAAGAACTTATTTTTCAATAAGTACTTCCCTCGTATTCTTCGAACAAATATGGAAAAGGAGTTCCTTGAGATTAAGCAAAAGGATGATGAATCTGTTGGTATATACGAAGAGAATTTTACAAGGCTTTCAAGGTATGCATCTGGATTTATCATCCAACCTGAAAGTAAAGTTGATCGAATCTTCAGTGGCTTAAAACCAAGTCTTCGAAGGGCATTAGCTATAAGAGACTTCAGTAGATATGAAGAAATTGTGCGTTGTTCTATCAAGGTAGAAATGGAAGTTGGTGTTACATATCCATCTCATGGTTTTGGCAAGAAACGAAATATGGAGTTCAAGGAGAAATCTCAGAACAATGGTGAAAAGAAGATGAATGTTTCTTTATGATCAAAGTGTGGAAAGAAGCATGGTGGAGATTGCCTAAAAGGTACTAGAAAATGTTTTAAGTGTGGAAAAGAAGGTCATCGAGCAGTTTATTATTGAAGTAATGGGAAAAAGTTGCTAATGATGTGAATAGAGAAAAGACTACAGAGAACTCTCCACCAACACTTCAATGCTTCACGTGCAATGAAATGGGGCATTATGATAATAAATGCCCTAATCCACAGGTTAATGATGATCAACCTGAGAAACCTATTAAGGCAAATGATAAAGGGAAGTCTCATGCGATAACTATTTTTGATGTTGATTATGAAAATGATGCTGTGTAATGATTAAGTGTTTATGTAATGGGATTTCAACATAGTATCATGGAATCTAATTTATGGTATTGTGGAATTTTGGAATATCTATGTATTGGTTTTCAATAATTATATGGTACTGGTAACCATGAAAAAGTGATTGAAATATTTTTGGAAAGCAGATGAAATGCGCATAATGAAGGGATAAAGAGAAAAATAATATGTTTGATAGTATTCATGAGCTCATGACTAATATAAGGACAAAGTGATATCATGGTTTGAGTATATATAAATTTTTGGATTTTGGTATGTGGAAAGAGTTAACTTTTGACAGAATTCATGTTTTCACTAAGGTTAAATGGGTATTCATTTTTCAAGAGAATACATGATTAAGGTATTCACATGATTGGAATGTGATCAACAAGATATATCGGGGATAAATGATGGTATTCACATGCTCGGTAGATGACATTTCTAGTAATTTTTTTCTTCATACTATAAGCTTGGACAGAAGTATTTTGGATAAGACTAAAGATTTGAAATGGATTATGTTGGACATAAGTTAGTATTGTTTAAGGCTAGAACTATTTTCGATATTATCGATGGAATGCCATAATGATGTAATTTTAGAAAAAGGACAACCTGCATGACGAGCGATAACCCGTCACGTCGGACAAGGCTGTGGGAATCGAACCCACAACCGATGTGCGATAGGCCTTTATCGCATACCACTGGCCTACATAAAGTCCCTGGTTAGTAGAAACTAGTTTTATTTTATTAAGTGGTGTGATAGATGAAGTATAAGTCCATTGTTGGAATCATATACAATTAATCTCACTATAGATGGACTTATGTATATTTAATAACTTATGCTAACCTTTTTGTGATAGAAATAGATGGGATGACTTATCATTCTATCGCATGATCTTAAAACACTTTATGAATGAAAAATTAAGATTTATTTCTTTAAATAGATATGAAGTGGAAATTGTTAATGGAATGACCAACAATATTACACTAAAATCAAGTAAGTATTTCTCCTTATGTAAAAGTTCATCAACGTTAGGGAAATGCTATTGGAAACAAAAAATGTTGTTCTAGTACTCTCATATCTGATGAATCATATGGTACCTTAGATCATCACAAATTTATGGCTTTGTGATTGTTGGATTTTTCATAGCGATGTTCTCTACCACTCTCCATCAGAACTTGACGGTTAGATTTCTCTTCCATATCCATATTTTCACCTATGTTCTCCTATGTGGAAGCCCAGAGATAAGTTAATTTGGGTAACCATTAAATTTCATACATTAGTTTTTAAAATTAATCTTTAGTATTCCTTTTTATGATGTGGGCTTCTATGAAAGAAACTTTTAAGTAGTAAACCATTTATAACCCTGATGAATTTCGAGGGCAAAATTAATTTATGGGGGGTAGAATGTAACAACCCGAGATTTTATGAGAATTATTCTTTTTAATTTCATTTATGTCTTGTATTGTACGCTACACCAAAATTATCTTGTGCTATATGCAACACCGAATTATCTTGCATTATACACAACACTATTCTTGGCTCGTGTTACACACAATTTCAAGTTCGTTTTGTAGAAATTACTCTACGAAACATTAAGTATAGATTTTTTAAATGTATAAATGAAATATGGTTGTATTTTGTTATACGCAACAACGAAGGAGTCTTGCACTACATGTAACCCTGACTTGGCTTGCATTACACGCAATCACGACCTTCCTCGATAGCGTGTGTAGTACGCAATACCGGGTTTCACTAAACAATGATATTTTGTTATAATATTATTATGGACTAGCTGTTATGAATAGTATTAACTACATTTTAAATTTTATAACATTATTATTCATCTTACACATTTTCTAGAATATGGTATGAGAACAAAATAATTTTTTCGTGTAAAATATGTATTTTTCAAAAATTGCAGTTTTCCCGCCTTTTGATGGCGCACCCACTTTAAATCCTGTTTTTGACATGTCTATAAGTTCAATTTGACAAAATAAAATTCTTCTTTGGAATCAGGATATAAAAATTTACTTTGGATGAATTTTTCATATTATTCTGATAACTTTCATATTTTAATGAATAGTAAAAACACGCTATATTTTAATTAAAAACAACTTTTTTTCATCGCAATAATTTATATGGTTAGATTATCTTTTTAAATGGTTTTAAAGTGTAATTAGAATATATTTTTACCATTTAATCCAATTTTGTTCATTGGAATCAATATCACATTGAAATTGGATATAAACAAGTATCAATCTTTTGATAGTTATTGTGTCTTAAAAACACGCTATTTGTTTTGATAATGGGAATTAATTTTAAAATTAACTAATGCCACTTCTATGTTTTGATTTTGGAAAAATAGACATCAATTTTGAATTCGGAATATCAAATAATGATTAGGCTGAATTTTTGGTATTTTTTTGAAAAACTTCAATTTTCGATGAATAGTGAAACCACTTATTGGTAGTTAAAAAACTCACGTTTTCATTTAAATGAAAATTTACCACTTTTTTGAATTGAATTTCTAAAATTCGAGAGACACAGTTAATATCAAGGACTAAAATGTGGTTCAATGAGATGAAAATAATTTTTGGTGAATGGTAACTTTTTACTTTTATTTACCACGGTTAAAAGTAAATAGAGTAATTAAGGGTAAAAATGATATTATTATTACCCTAACACATGTCCTAATTCTATTGGATAAGTGTAATTCGACCAAAAACAACCTTAGGAATAAAATATGACCATTTAGGCCCACTTGGATTAGATTAGGACATTTATTATTAATTTATTTAAAGAAGGGTTAAAATGGTTAAAATCAAAGTTTAATAACTAAAACATTTTTAATATAGGGTTATACATAAGATAAACTCGACTATAAATATTCATTAGAAAGATAAAAATATTTAATACATAATGGTATTTTATTTATAATTTTTAGACATTAAATAATTTAATTTATTTATGACACAATGATGATGCAGTAATTATCTTATTAATGAAATATTAACATAATTGATGTTATAAATACCCAAATAAATGTAATTTGAGACTTTTATGAATTCCACTAATTTTATATGTTAATATGACATGTTAGTATTTATTTAATTATCTTTTTTCGAACTAATCATGCTGTTATTAGTTTCACAAAAATCCATTACCAAATAGTGTCAAAATTGACATAAAATAGTTTTTAAAACAAATATTATATTATTAATTTTTATTATATTCCTAAAACTCTAAGGTTCGGCCAATATACTTATATCATGATAGGTCTATCATTAATGGACCACTTGGGGGTCTCTTGGATGTATATGGTAAGTTTATTAACTATATAATATAAAAATACAAAGTGACATGGTAAATGTCAATCTAATTAACTAAGAGTTAAAACTAAAAGATAAGGTTAATATAATGACCAAAACCTGTATAAAATCTAATTTTTGTGAGGATTTTGACCCATCCTCACATTAGATTCGAAATAAATCAATTTTTAGCTATTAAAAACCGAATATTACTTTAGTATAAAATAATATTTTAAGTTTTTCCAAAGGTACCCCTCTCCTCCCTTATAAAAAGGGCACCCCTTACCTCTTCTCTTCACACCCTTTTGAGCCTTGAATCTCAGAAAAACCCTTCCCATTTCTCTTCTCCACTTCCCTAGAAACATTATGGATTTTCTGGTCTTCTCAAAAGACCAACTCTACTTCCTTAAAAGAAGGCTTAAAGGAGGTGCATCGAAGAAGAGGTAATCACTTCTTCCGATTCTCTCAAGTTTATTTCTTCTTATACTTATTCTTCTTTAGTTGTCTCATTATAAAGTAAAAAATCAGTATTAATTATATACCTATATGTTATTATAAATATTAAACAACCCTATTTCACCTTCTATCCATCCTACAGAAAACAAAATCACCGCGCGTGGGTACGTACAGAATACCGTCTCCACGCCGTGGTGTAATCTGTTTTCGACCACCACCTTACTTGGATGGGTATAATGGTGTAAATAAATAACTATATATGATTATTTTAACGCGATATTTATTCTGAAATATTATACATACACTTCAATACAATTCCATGATCATGGGAATGATATCATCGCGCGTGCGTACATACGGACTACCGTCTCCACGACGCGATGAGATTCATTCTCCATGTTAACCATTGATGAATGATTATAAAGTATATATAATAAGTAATCATGAAATATATGACATAATAATGATACTAGATTTATGTATATATACATGTATGTCATCTACTTAATTCCATTCAATTCAATAAGGAAACGAAAACAGCGTTCATGCGTACATACGACCTACCATCTCCATTAACGGTGTACTTCATTCCATTTATCGATCTATCACATATATATATATATATATATTTATATACTGAATATATATTACATATAAATCATATTTTACATTATTGAATTAAGTAAATCAGGATATAAGTAATAATATCAATAACAAGTCCAAACATGTATGATAAATAAAATGATTTTACCCAAAACGCTACTTTAACATGGAACTTACAAAAGAACGGGTAATATAAAGTCATAAGTGAACCATATATGATATCATAACAATGAATATGATTCTGTAATAAGTCAATGACATTATTTAAATCATTATACAGGAGGTTCAGATACGTATGAAGCATATCGGACCTAAGGTAAGGGATAACTTTTCCAATCTCGTTTTTATCTAAGATTGTTTATTCATAAGTATTTACTGTGGTTATTGTTATCATCCATGTCCATGTTATCTAGAAATGTTTTCATGTATGTTTAAAGTCCTTTTCATCCATTTTGACTTTTACTACATGGTATCTAAGGAATATTTTGTCATACAAGATACTTTTTTTGACTTTCCGGCAAAAGTACGAGAAGAATGTTTTTTTAACTTAGACGGCGTGAACAGATTTTTACGGTTTCATAACGCCTCATTTTAATGAAGATTCCTATACAAGATTTCATGATTATTTTCAACAAAACCCTTTTATTTTAAAATTTCATGGAATTTTGTGAAAAGAAAATGATTTTGAAGAAGAAAGGATATTTTCCTCAAGATTTTATTTCAAGTGTTTTATCAAAACCATTTTCTATCTAAGTTGACATTATTTCATATTTGTATGTTTCAAGTATAATGTCTATATGATTTAAATGGTTTCACTTTTCTTATGATGAAATATGCATTTGTTTTATATGGATTATGTGATGATGGGATGATGTTTATAAAACCCATTTTATTATTTGGGTTATGATGAATGTTTTAAGTTTATTTTGTGGCACAAGTAAGAATGATTTCATTATGAGATGGGTGGGACCTATATCTCCCTCCAATTCATTGGGTAAAGATTTATATCTCATGAGATAGACATGGCTAGAACGGCAAGTAAATCCGGTTCAGTAATACAGGGCTAGAACGGAAAGTAAACCCGGTTCAGTAAGGGACTTTGTCCACTAAGATGGTCTTGGCAGCAATGCCTTGGATACTATAGAAATCATAACATGTGATTAATGTTTTTACACAATTACATGTTTTATTCCCATGATACTTTATCATTATTGATGTTACTTTATGATATATTCCTTACGTACTTCCAAGATTTATGTCTTTTCTCAAGATTTTGATGTTTAGATTTTATGTTCAAGCTTTTGCATTCAAATGTCTATAGATTGTTTTACGTTCCCTATGTTTACCCTTACTGAGCATTTGAGCTCACCCTTTTTATGTTTTCTTTTCCCCAGGATTTAAAGAAAGATTTTAGGTAAGAAAACAAAAGGGGAAGATCTTTATGGGAGATGTTGAAGATCTTTCACCATGATTAGAAGATTATGTTCCGAGTTTCCAAAGACACTAAACTATTACGGTCCTTGAGTGTTAGTTTTTTCTATGTATTAAGTATTCCGCAAAAGTAATGTAATGTCCATTTACTTCAAGATTAGGGTCTCTACATGGATCAAAATTCCCCATATTCCCATAGTGGACCAGGTTTCACAATCTCCACATAGTGGATCATGTTTCCCCATCATCCTCATGGATCAAGACTATTGAAATGATTCCAATAATTATCTTATGATATATAAACATTTACCCAATATATTGGAGGGAGATAAAGGTCCCACCTATCAAATAATAAAATCATACATACATATTCTATAAGATTATAAAACTTGCATCATATAGGGGCCCATAAAAAGATATGGATTTCATAAACATAATATGGTAAGCCATGAAATGAAATGGGTATCATTATATTTTACCATATCATTATTTATGAAAAAGATATACGTTTCATAATCATTTAATCAAAGCATAACTCATGAAAGGAAGAGTGTTTCATAAGTATATAACCCACGAAAGGGAGAAGATTTTCATAAAAATCATTCCATCAAAACATAGACCATTAAGAGAAAGTATATGAATAAAACCTTTATAAAATTTCTAAGAAAGGCATGAGTGACATCAACATATGTCATCTTAGAAGGAAAATAATTTTGAAATTTATTTTAAAAACGTTTATTAAGGAAAATATTATTTCTTCTTTGAAAAAGGATTTTTAAAACATAAAACCTTTTGAAAACCATTTTTTTGAAAATACTTTGAAAACATATAAATAAGGCTTCAAATAATTTTGAAAACATTTTTTGTTGAAAACTTATAAAATTATCTTGATTTTTTTAAAACCTTTTCCACATAAAACTTATAAAAGAAATTTAAAAACATTTTGAAAACTGTTTTCCTAAAAAACGTATAAAATAATCTTGAAAAAGTTTTTAAAAACCTTTTTTATTTGAAAATAATTTGAAATATTATAAAATAATATTTGATATCATTGAAATAATTTTATTTAAAAACAAAAATTTGAAAACATATAAAGGAAACTTTGAAAATCATTTAAAACTCTTTTTAAACATAAAACAATTTTCTAAAACCCTTTTTCTTTGAAAACCATTTTAATATCAACATGTTTCAATAATATTAGGAAACAAATTTTAATTAATAAAAATAAACTTTTAAATTTACAAAGGAATAATCAAGGAAATGACGGTCATGACGGCGGGTAAGTCCGTATATATTGAACATTCCTTTTCACCATAAAAGATTAGAAAAGTGAATTGATCGAAAAAAATAATAAGATTGATTTTAAAACCATTTTGTAAAAAGGTAATACATGTGTATAAATTTCATTTTAACATCACAGGATAATATTAAAACATTTTTTGATTTTTTTAGAAAACATGGTTTTGAAAGAACATTGATTTCTGACCGAAAGGAGAAATTAAGTCATATTTTGATAATTTTTTTATTAATTATATGAAGTAACAAAGAGTGAAAAAATGTTACCATTAATTGGATATATCATTAATAACTAGAGGGTAAGAAAATTAATTATATTTCTTGAGATATGGATCATAATATCTCATAAATGGAAGCTTAATCGTAAACAATCTTGATAAATGATGAGATTGTAGCAATAAACCATTACCACTTTTTTAACTTTGAATCATAATAAAATAGAAATAATAACATTAAATTAATATTAAAATATCTTTAAAATAAGAATATTAATTATATAACATTTCAAAGGTAGTATATACATCTCATAGAAAAATATAAGTGCATAACATGACATGTGTCTCAAAGAAGGAAAATTGAGACACAATTACTTTACGAATTTGGTAACTTTTGAAACATAAACCCCATGAAAGAAAGATAATAAAATGGATATGTAAATAAAAATATATTTAATTATAATAATCATAGAATAAATCCATGGGAAGTATACACACCACATATAAGAAATAGAAGGTGAACATGGGTTTTGTCTCACAGAAAATAAAAGTGAGACGAGAAAACCCTTACCTTATGTCTTGACTCTCATCGTACTCATACAAACCTACTATATAATAAATGTAGGTTTATTATAAATGTATTAAATATCTATATTATTCTATATAATACCATATATTATTTTATTATGACTGTATATTACCTATTTACTAAAAATTTCATGTTAACGTTACGTTTCGAGTAATATCCACATTGTTTTTCATATATGTTTTGACTTGTTATTCTTGATAATCCTACATAGATAATGATATAAGTATTTAAATAATGTAAAAATGATATAAATAGAATATATATTAATTATATAATTATTTTTAATAATTGATAAAATATATAATTATGAAATTGAATATACCATTCATAGAGAAGGTAGGTCGTATGTATGCATGAATGATGTTTCCATTTTATTGTATTATTGAATGAAAGAAAGTATATGAAATATATGAATGTATATATAATATAATTAAAATATCATTATTATGTAATATATATAATATAATTTCACAAAAACCATCCTCAATACATTCCATATAGAGTGTGAACGAATCACATCGCTTTGATGGGGTGGTAGTCCACACTTCCCCAAATGAAGTTATCGTATTTATAAAAAATGTAAATTATGAAGGAATGTTATATATAATAATTAAATAAGTTTAAATAAACCATAAATATCATATATAACATATAAAAACATAGTTTCAATCATAATTACCAACCATGAGAGGTGGTCATGAAAAAATTAATAACGTCATTCCGTGAGGCAGTAGTTCGTTGTACAAAAAAAATGATAAGTTCGTTATCCATTATATGGAAGTGTGTCTAATTTGAGGTCACAAAATTAGAATAAAAATATCACATTATATTTAGGATACTAATTTTATTATTTAATTATGAATTATTAATATTTTAGGTGATGAATAATGAAAATAAAACAAAGGATCTTAAGAAAGGATGTTACCTCTTCTTTGGGTAACTCCCCTTATTTTTTACTAAAGGGATTGATTGGTTGGATTTATGCTCGAAGTGAGGATTCTAGGATGAATGGATGGATTTTTTAGGATATTTATTTAGGGTTTCACCAATTCAAATGGATTTAGAGGTGTGAATAAGTGGGAGGGGTGAGTGTCATTTTACTCTAGAGGTGGAGTGAAATTCTTGAAAGTTTTTGAAAAGAGAATTCAAACCACATTTTTCCTAGGAAAAGTGGATCTAATAATGATAAAAATTATAGAAAAGGGATAATAGTTTATAAATATTTCTATACAATGTATTTTGTACAAGTTTCTAGGTTATTGTTTCCCTTATGTGTAAGGTTTAGTCCCATGTTATGTTAAATTTCCTCTTAATCATTGCAATTAATTTTAATTACATTCACTATTTTTTTTGTAAAAAACTAAGTTGAAATTATTTGAAATTATATATTATTATAATTAAAAATATAAAATAAATTTTTCTATATTATAGTAACATAATTGTAAAAAATTAATTCATATTTAATCGCATAGATGAGACAACAAAGTAAGCTTTTACAGTAAAAATGTTTAAAAGTTTGGTAAGTTATTATATCCAATTTCATAGTGAAATTGATTAAAATGAAATATATTGTATTAATAGATCTATATTTTATCTAATTGATGTTTAAAACCAATAAAAAAATAATTTATTCTTATAAATAAATTAGATGAAAAAGTAGTTTTGAACTAAAATTCAGTATTATTCACTATTCATCAAAAAATTAAACCTCCTAGAAAAATACCAAAAAATAACCATAAGATAATTTTTATGTTATTAATTCAAAAATGAATTTTATTTTTAAAAATAAAATTTATATAAGTTCTAAAATTTTTATTTTAAATAGGTTATCCATTAAAAGGCGGTAAAATTACTTTTTAGAAGAATAAATCTTTTTATTCATAAAATTGGACTTATTCTTATCTTATACATATTAAATATATTGAATGAGTATGAAAAATATTTATTGAATATATAATATGTAAATTTTATTGAAAACATTAATAAAAAGTAGGTTGTTTAATTTATTGAGATAAAATTACACTTGTATATACAAAATTAGTTTTCTCAGAAATGTAATATCTTTATTTTCAAATAGTTATTACATTCACTTATACTAATTGATACCAAAAAGATTTATTTTATATATATTTTTAAATAATATTTTCACAATTTAGTTAATATTATTCATAACTTACATTCTAATGGCTAGGTGGTTTCTATACAAATATTTTAATAATAATATTAATAATATATAGTAGTTTGGTAAAAACCTAGAATTGCGTGTTATGAAAGCTATCATAGAGACTCTATATTGTGTGCAATATAAGACAAAAAATAGTTTTGTGTTCACCATAAGCTAATATAAGTGTTGTGTGTAGAAGAATCTTGACTTGGTGTTTCATATAACGCATGACACACTTAGTGCTTTCATATAAAAAAATCTATATTAAATATTGTGTAAAATGAAAAATATAAAAAATATTAAATTAATTTGAAAAAAATAATTCAAAAAATCTTAGGGTGTTACGTTCTACCCCCTAAAATGAATTTTTTCCTAGAAATTTGTCCATGTTTTCAAATTTTTAACACTTGAAAGTTCCTTTCAAATAAACCTACATCGTAAAAATGAATACTAAAATTAAAAAAAGGAAAGTTGGAAACATAATGGTTTCCCAAAGTAACATGTAACTGGCATTCCACATATGGGAACATAATGGGCGAGTGAAAATATGTACTTAGAGGAAAAACATAAATATTTTTAGGGTGTGATTGAGGACATCAATCACAAATAAGTGAATGATCAATGGAAAGTTGAGGGCCTAAAAGTCATAAATATATCATGATTTAAAATGCCATAAGTTTAACAAAAATTAAGTTATTAAAAGAAAATTTTATTTCTAGAACATTTTCCTAAATTTGAATAATTTTCATGAAAATATATACTTACACGATTTTAAGAAAACGTTACTCTTTTTTGTGCCTTTTTCAACTCCCACTTAATCTCTAATTCCAAAAAATTAATGTGAATTTTTCATTATTGATTCATTAAAAAATCATGAGATCCATGAATATAAATATAGTTAATTACATCTATTTTTATAACAACAAAATGTTATAAAAATTATCCAATATTCATAAATCCTCATGCGGTGAGATAATAATTTAATCTCTAAAACATAAACCATATATAAATGGTTACTCTTATAATCCTTTTGGAAGATGAAAGTCCAAAAATCTAGAAAGAAGGTTAGTAAATTTCTCAAAATAATCTTAACATTGATTCCCCATATATCACAAAGTATCTCTTAGTTTTCACATTCCAAACATGTGAATACCCTCATTGTATATTATCTTAAATCATGGTAATGACCTGAATTAACATAAATCCTTATTGAAAACATTCATGTTTCCTTATTACAAATTATATTGGATATATTTATTAAATACAATTTTTTTGAAAATTTCATCAATGATGGAATAAACCACTTGTTAAAAATTCCTTAATTAGTTCCAATGTAATCAGTACCATCTAATTTAATTATTCATATCCAAAATGTATTTATCCAAAAAACATTATATTAACATAAGGAACATATTAAGGGTTATCTTACCTTAGTAAAAAATGTCACCTTTCCATTAAATAACTTTTCCAGTCCATCAGAAAAATTCAATATTATATTATAAATCCTAAACAAAAAATATAAACTAAACAGTCAATGTATTTTCACCATTTATATAACATAATTATTGAATCCAAATATATAAAAAAATTCAATTATTCAACTTCCTCCATAATCTATAAGAAAGATACCTCACCCTATTACTTAATACCTCTTTCCTTTTACAATTCATCTGTAGTCTCATCATCATAAATAATATAACCATTACTTGTACCAACTTGCTGATTCTCTTCATATTCTTTCCACATAGGAAATTTGTTCTCATAATGACAATTTGTTCCAAAATTAAAGCATTTAACCTTTGACGATGTATTAGGGAGGAAAATATTCCCATCCATTTTGTTAACTGAACCCTTAATTTTTCATTTGAAATTAATTGCTTTGTGTCATTCTATTACACAGTCAAAAAATATTTTTGTTCCTCCAATAAATTCACTTAGGTGATTCTTTTAACATGATTGACATAAATGAAACTAAATCTTATTTTCTACATGGTCTCCATTTGCTGAACTCTTAGTAAAATTATTCCTTCTCTTCTTTGATGAGTCC
This sequence comes from Viscum album, assembly GCA_963277665.1. Classification (NCBI taxonomy): domain Eukaryota; kingdom Viridiplantae; phylum Streptophyta; class Magnoliopsida; order Santalales; family Viscaceae; genus Viscum; species Viscum album. Next base: position 621,324,002 of record OY728128.1, read on the forward strand.
AAGAGTTAGTTAAGGTACACATTGTTAATCATGTTTCATGAAAACTGACTAGGCATGATAAAAAATACTTCCCTCCAGTTACTATCCCATTTGAATATTCATCAGTAAATTTTCCGTCACATTCAATGTTAACCCAGATCCTTCTAGTTTCTACTATCAACTAAAACCATAAATAATTGAGTAAGAAATAATTATCATTGTGAGTAACAACATAATCATGAAAAAATCACTTATAGGATTTATAAATTAGGACACCTTATTTAATCAATAACACCATAAGTTTATCAGAGGTTATTCGTAGCCAAATAATATTTAAATCATTCTCTATGGTTCATAAGGAGTTTTTAAATTTTCAAAGAATATCCCCTAGGAGTGTTAAACCAGGTGTAAATAAAGGCCCTTTGTTGGGTACCAAGTAATGCTCAAGTTAGGACTGACGCACCTTGTCGGAGTTGTTACCCCTATATACATCTATGCTAGAGCCATATACACCTGTAGTATCTAAATAGATATGTATTTATAGGAAAAATGTCACTCTATCCTTTACCAACATTTTGAGAAATTTTTCTATACTTTTCCTTATCCTTAGATAGTCCTTAGGGTTATCAGTATGGTTTTATCATTATAGTTTCCAAAGGTTAACTACAATTTTTCACTAATACCAACTATAACGACCCAGTATTAAAATAAACAGACATTACATCATTTTTATGGAATAATTAATAAATTAAATAACTATATTCCCAAAGAACATATTATTTTAGTGCCTTTATAAACATGGAAACATAAACACTGGTACATGAGTGAGATAAATTATCTACCACTATGTTCTCTGATACTATCACCCCTCTAAGAAATAAAATACATAAAATATATCTTCATAACCTTAGGAAGGAAAAATAGAAAGGGGTGAGATCAGATGCTCAGTAAAGGTAAACAAGGAAGATATGTAATCATAAACATGAGTATAATAGTTTTAAAACACGATTATAACATTAGAAGATCATACTATTCATATCAAAGATCAGAAAACAAATCATGAAATAAATATTAGTAGTTCATAAGACATGAATCCAAATATAATCAAGAGAATAATCCATGAAAACATAAATAGGAGTAAGACATGGAATAATGGCATAAAAATAAACATGTAATATCATTCCCTATAAGTCAAGACACATTTTTAGAACTTATTAGGGCACTTCATGAGGACTACACCTACTAGGCATGACACACCACCATCCAAAACCATAGTCATTTCCTAGTAAGGGATCTAGTTCCTCCATCATCCCATAGTGGTTCAAGTTTCTCCATCTTCCAATATTATATAGGATTTCCCTGCATTCCCATAATGGATAAGGTTTTCCCATCTTCCCATAGTGGATCAGGTTTACACACCTTCCATAGTGGATCAATCCTGTTGAATTAATTCCCATCATTATCTCGTGAAATATAAATCATTACCTAATTCATTATAGGCAAGTATAGGTCCCATAAATCAATTAATGAAATCATAAATACATGTTCAATAAAATAAAAAACTTGTATCATATCATGACCCATAAAAATATATGGGTTTCATAAAAATAATATCACATCCCATGAAATGAAATGGGTATTATAATATTTTATAATATCATTACCTATAAAAAACAGATATGTTTCATAATAATTTCATCAAATAATAACCCATAAAAGGAAGTGGGTTTGATAATAATATAAACTGTGAATGGGAGATGAGTTTCATAAAAATAAATCCATCAAAACATGGACCATTTAGAGAGAGGATATGAATCAAAACTTTGGATAATTTTGAAAAAAGGCATGAGTAACATAAACAAATTTCACATTAGATGGATTTTTTTGAAATATCTATTAAAATTATTTATTGGGAAAATATCCTCTATTCTTTGAAAAATAATTTTTAAAACATAAAACCTTTTGATTTTTATTTGAATTTTTTTTGAATACTTATAAATAATTATTTTAATAATTTTTTAAAATTTTCCCGTTGAAAAAATATAAAATTATCTTGAATACATTTTGAAAACCATTTTCCTTGATAATTTATAAAATAAATTTGAAAACCTTTTGAAAATAGTTTTCCTTAAATACTTATAAAATAATATTGATAACATTTTTGAAAACATTTTTCTTTGAAAATACATTGAAAACTTATAAAATAAAATTAAGATAATTCAAGTTATTTTCTTTAATTTTTTAAAACAATAAAGGAAGCTTTGAAAATAATTTAAAACACATTATAAACATAATTTTTTAAAAAAATCCTTTTTATTTGAAAAATATTTTAAAATAAAAAAGTTCCCATAATATTAGGAAAAATATTTAAAAAAAAATAACTTTTAGAACTTACAATTTAATCATCAAGGAAATGACGGTCATGACGGCAGGTAAGTTCATGCATGCCGAACATTCCTTTTACACTTTAGAAGTTTAGAAAAGTTCCTTGAATGAAAAACAAAAATAAGTTTCCTTTTAATTTTTTTTAAAAGGTAATAAATGTGTAAAAATTTAATTTAAACATAATATTATAATAGTAAAATATTTCTGAATACATTTTTGGAAAACACGATTTTGAAAGAACAAAGATTTATGATCAAAAGGAGAAATAAAGTTGAATTTTCATAAATTTTTTGTAATTATATTAAGTATCAAAGAGTATAAAATTTTTACCATTACTTTTATATTACATGAATAACTATAGGGTGATACTATTTATGTTATTTCTTGAGAGATAGATCATAATATCTCATCAATGGAAGAATAATCTTAAACTATCTCGATAAACAATGAGATTTTAGCAATAAACTGTTACCACTATGGTAAATATAAAGAATATAATTAAATGAAAATTAAAATATAATTAAAGGAAGTATATTCATGATTTAACATTTCAAAGGAAGTATATACACCTCATAAAAAAATATAGGTGCATAAATGACGTGTGTCTCAAAGAAGGAAAATTGAGACAAAATTACTTTACCAATTTGGTAACTTTTGAAAAAAAAACCATTAAATAAAGATCATAAAATGGATATGCAAATAACCATAAATTTAATTATAATAATAATAGAATACATCCATGGGAATTATATATACCATATATAGGAAATATAAGGTGAACATGGCTTATTTCTCTCATAAAATAAAAGTGACACGAGAAAACCCATACCTTATGTCTTAACTCTCATCGTAATCATACAAACCTCTAATATAATAAATATAAGTTTATTATAAAAATATTACAGAACCATATTATTATATCTAATACCATATATGATTTTATTATGAATTGATATAATCCATTTATTAATAAGTCTATGATAACATTATGTTTCAACCAAACACCATTTTTTTATTTTATTGAAAGGAAACACTTTGAGGGTCAGTGAGAACCTACAAAAAATCATCCATCAACAAGCCACACCAAAAAAAAACACATTACATAGTTCAATGTTCAAAAAATAAATCAAAGCATACACCACGCCACCGCCTATTTCAAAATAAAAAAAAAACATCATCACACAGAATCCCTCAAATCCCGTGAGATGACCAAGGACTGTACCGCTTAAGAAACCTACCTACCATCAAAGAACACACCACTGACTCATCACATTAATGAAAAATCACAGTCACTACCAACACATTGTCCCTTAAACAAGGTTACCCTTATCTGCGTTGTTTTTCATATATGTTTTAACTTGTTATTATTGGTACTATTACTTAGATAACGATTTACTTATTTATAGAATGTAAAACATGGTATAAATATCATATATATTTAGTATATAAATATTCATAACAATATATAAAAGGTATAATTATGAAATAGAATACACTATTCATGGAGACCGTATGTCGTACATACGTATTAACGCTATTTCTATTCTATTTTTGTATTGAAATAAAGAAAGTAAATGAAATTTATTTATATTTATATATATAATATCATTAAATTAGAATTATTATGTTATATATATCATATAATTCCACTAAACCCATATTTAATACATTCCTTGTAGAGTGTGAATGAATCACATTTCTTTGCGGGGGAAGTAGTTCACACTTCCCCAAAAGAAGTTATCATATTTACACAAAATGAGAAAAATGAAGGTACATTTTATATAGTAATTACAGAAGTATAAATAAATCATAAATATCATATATAAAATATAAAAATATATTTTACATCATAATAAAAAACCATGATAGGTGGTAAAGCAAAAATGGACAACATCGTTTAGTGGGGAGGTAGTTCACCGTACAAAAAAAAACGGTACGTTTGTTACCCATTAGATGTAAGTGTTTGTGAGTTGAAGAAAAACACTTAGAATATCAAACTATAATATATTGAGGACAATTTTTTTATTATATAATTATGTAATAGGAATAGTTGAAATTATGGATAATGATAATAAAATAAATTAGCTTATGGAAGGATGTTACCTCTTCTTTGGGTAACTCCTCATGGTTTTCACCAAAGGGATTTATTCAATTACATTATAACCAAAGAGAGGATTATAGGATTAATAGAGTGATATTGGGAGGATATTTAGTAATATTTTTTCTGACCAAAAGGTCCTGAGTGGTTTGAATAAGTGGGAGGGGTGAGTCCCTTTTTATAGTGGAGGAGTGGCATTCTTGTAAATTTTTGAATAGGGAATTCCACCAACATTTTTTTCTATTAAAATTGGGTCCAATAATGACAAAAATTATATAAAATAAATTATAGGGTATAAATATGTCTATATAATGTTTTTTTGGAAAAGTTTATAGGTCATTTTGTCTCTTAAGTTTAAGGTTTAGTCCCTTATTAAGCAAATTTTCCTCTTAATTGTTGTAATTAATTTTAATTACTTTTACTAATATTTTTTTTAAATACCTAAGTTGAAATTATTTTAAATTATATTTTATGATGATTCAAATATGGAATCCATTTTTTCAAATTCCAATCATATAATTGGATGAAGTTAATTTAATTTTAATCCCATGGACGGGACGACAAAGCATGTTTTTTAAGTAAAAATGTTCAAAATGTTAGTAGTTTTTATATCAAATTTACAAATGAAATTGATTAAAATGACCTAAATTGGATTAATTTTTGAATATTATATCTAATGAAACTTTAAAGTGAATAAAAAAATTTAATTTATCCTTACAAATAAATTAAATGAAGAAACAACTTTGAACTAAAATTCAATATTATTCACTATTTATTAAAAAATGAAACCTCATAGAAAAATACCAAAAATTCACCCAAAGATAATTATTATGTTTAGATTTAAAAAATGAAGTTTTTTTTATATATAAAATTTTTAAAGGTGCCAAAAAATTTATTTAAATAGGTTCTTTAATGAGGTTAAAATTACTTTTTAGAAGAATACATCTTTTTATTCAAAATATTTGATTTATTCTTATATTATGCATATAAAATATATTGGATGAGTATGAAAAATATTTATTGAATATATAATATATATATTTTTCTAAAATGTTAATCAAAAGTGGTTTGTTTAATTTATTGATATAAAACTGTGTTTGTACATAGAAAATTAGTTTTATCGGAAAAGTAAATTCTTTATTTTCAAATAGTTATTACATTCACTCATAATAATTAAAACATAAAAGATTTATTTTATATACATATGTAAATAATATTTTCAAAATTTAGTTAATATTTTTTCGTAACTTTTATTCCAATGGCTAGGTGGTAGCTATAATATTATTTCAATAATAATATTAATAGTATATTGTATTTTGGTAAAAACCCAGCCTTACATGTTATGCATTCTATCGAAGGGACTCATTATTGTGTGTAATATGAGACAAATATAGTGTTAAATATAGTTAAAGTTAATATAAATATTTCATGTATCACGAAATTGACTTGGTTTTGCATATAATGCAATCCACACTAAGTGTTTTCTTATAAAAAAAGATAAATTCAATGTTGCATGAAATGAAAAAATTCAAAAAGATTAAATTAATTCAAAAAAATAATTAACAAAATCTTGGTGTGTTACACCCCTATTGCGTATCCTTGTATTATTACAACCTAACAATTAGTATCAAAGGATTTATTTTTGAAGAACATAGATAAGCTTTAGTAAGCTCAAATTATAATGTTTATACAAAGACATATGTCAATGATATAACTAAAAGAAGGTATGTCAATAGTCTGTGACTCTTAATTTAATAGTGACAATTATGGATGATGGAAGGCTCAAATTATTATATATTTTAATAATCATGGATTCAAATTATATTTGAATATTTTAACTCTATATGAAATCCCTAAAGAACTAGAAACATCGTATGATACCAAATAATATGAGTATGATATAAATTCAAGATAAATGAATTCTATTATATGTGGACTTGGCCTAGATGAATCCAACAAAGTATCTCAATGTTCTACTACCTATGAAATATTGAAAACTATTTATTTTTCCTATAAGGTAACATAAAATGTTATACAATTAAGGTACACTATGAAAAAACTAAAATTTGATACTTTCATAATGTATGATAGTGAATGCATCACCCAGATGAATGGTATATTGAAAGAAATATCCATTGGTGTTACTGCTTTTAGAACATCAATTTCAAAATCATATAAGGCACTAAAAGTACTTAGAGTAGTACATTCTAAAAGGAATGGAATATCTTTTACTATACAACAATAATCATTGAGAAAATATTTGACAATAAAAGAAGTAATCATAACATTAATGATGTATGAATTTGAGATGAAATTTGAAGATGAAGATAAAAATATGATAAAAAGGGAAAATAATTACATTATAGTTACTACTAAGAAGCATGAAAATTAATAAAAAAGGACTCAAAAATATAAAATGATTTATCGTGTTCAGATTCTGAAATGGAACAATCTCAATTTACTAAAAGATTCGGAAAATTTGACAATAAAAAGAGAGGATTCAAGAAAATATTCAAAAAGGTTGAAGGATGATCTAATTATGTATGATGTTATGAATGTGAACAAATGGGTCATATCAGACCTGATTTCCCAAAATTAAATGAAGAAACGATAAATAAAGAGAATAAAGAAAAGAAACTTCATATGAGAATCAATTATGAGTGAAAAGGTATGAAATAAATGAAAGATACTTATAGAGTATTTGAAGACTCCAATAATTATTCTAAACTTGCCTCAAAGAAAGAGCCAGAAAATATGAAAGAAATATGTTCTCTATGGATAAGGATGAAGATGAGGTATAATCCTATTATTCTTCCGCTTTTGATTCTGAAATTTTCTATAACAAAAAATTAACTTCTTACTACTATATTCTTGAAGAAATATACAAATATTTAGTAAAAAGTAGAAATAATTAAATAATATTCACAATTATATTTTAAATGAAAAAGAGGTTAAGTTAAAACAACATCAAGAATTAAAATTAAAATTTTCCAAATTGACTTCAAACTATAAAAATCATGAAAACATGATAACATAATTATTAAATGAAGTAGAATAATTTAAAAGTGCGGCAGACAACTAAAGGAGAAGAAACCTTAAATCATTTAAAATGAAAAAATACTATCAAAATGAAAAAATATGTAATATGAAGCAATGGTTAAAAATATAAATTATATAGAAATTAATTTCTACTTTCATCTAAAAATAAAAACATATCAATAGTTACAAGTTTCTATTATTGAATTAAGGGAATTTACACTAATGAATACTATTTAAGAAATCCTTATATTTGTGGAATTGTAAAGGATTTAATTTCTAATTTTTTTTGAAGAATTTACTACTAATTTTGAAACAATGAGGCAAATTTGGCTACCTAGATATTTCTTTACTAATTTGAATGTACCCTAAAAAATATGTTTATAAAAAAAGTTAATATTTAAATATTTTTTAGGAAAAAAGGTCACAATAAAAAAGGTATTGTATGGTATATAGACACTGTCTTCTTAATATACATGAGTGGAGACTCCTCCAATTTTCATATATTATCAAAATCAGAATGAGGGCTAATTACCTTTGGAGATAATGATAAAGGTAAGATAGTTGTAGTTGGGTCTACTGAAGATCAAAAATCAATTTCAATCAAAAACGTGATATATGTTAAAGGGATAAGGAAAAATCTAATAAGTATATCTCAACTATATGATGATGGATTTTATATTGATTTATCTAATAATTCATGCTTAGCTTTTAGAGATAAATTGGTATAATTTAGAGCACCCAAAACTAAAAATGTTTATACCTAGGATCTTAATTCCTTAATTAAAAAAAGTGAATTTTTTATCAACTAAGATAAATGAATCCTAGATCTGGAATAGGATATTTGGAAACTTTAAGGTATTTAAATTATATAAATTATTTAATAAACACGTATTTTCTAATTTTTCTCATCTTAAATTTGATAAAAATAAATTCTGTGATGCATGCCAAATTTTAAAACAACAAAAATCATCCTTCTAATCAGTTAAAAAAGTAGATACACCCAATAAATTAGAAGTTAACCACATATATTTGTTTGAACCATAAGTATTAGAAAGTTTGATTGAAATATTATATGTTTTTATTTTAGTTATTTATATTTCATTATTTAAATGGGTTTATTTTCTAAAACATTAAAGATATGTTTTCTTTATTTTTGAAATATTTTTTAAAATTGTTGAAAATGAAATAGATTTTAAAATAATCCAATTAAGAAGTGATTGTGGTAGAGAAATTGAGAATCAATAATTTAATTCATTTTTCTCGAACATTAGAATTAAACACACCTTCTCTGTACCCATAAATCCTCAAAAAAATTGAATTATAGAAAGAATAAATAGAAATATTAAAGAAATGGAAATAAATACATTAAATAAATATTGTATTCCTATTTTTTAGAAAGAAGATATAAACAAAGATTGATATATCATGAATTGAGTTTTAATAATGTCTCTTATTAAAAAGACTCACTGTGAAATATGGGTTAAAAAACCTAAATTCATATACTTTAAAGTGTTTGGATAAAATGTGTATATATTGAATAATAAGTAAATACTTGTTAAATTTGATTTAAAGGATGATTAAGGAATCTTTCTAAGATATTTTTCTACTTCTAAAGCTTATAATGTGTATAATAAAAATTCAAGGGTTTTTGAAGAATCTGTTCATGTGAAGTTTGATAAAAGTGGCACTTTTAGTATAAGAAAAATCAAACAGATGAAATTAATGATTCATTAGACATTATGAGACTTGAATCACCAAATATTTATTTTGAAAACAAACTAAATGAAATTCATTCAAATCATAATAACATGAAACTAAAGAACTATAAAGTGTCTTACTTAGAAAAACTATAACCTTAAAAGATCACACTTTAGAAATAGTAATACGATATCTAGACACTGGAGTATGAATTAGAAGAAATGTAGGAAACCTAGCTGAATTTTATTCCTTTCTGTCACAAATAGAACCTAAAACTATAGAAGAAGCTTTAGAAGATGAAAGTTGGTTAATGGATATGCAAAAATAACTTAATCAATTTAGTAGAAACAATGTTTAGGAATTAGTTTACAGGCCATCAAATCTTTTTTTAATAGGAACCAAATGGGTTTTTATTAATAAACAAGATGATCAAGGAATAATTACTAGAAATAAAGACAGACTTTTAACTAAAGGATACAATCAGGAATATGGAATAGATTATGATGAAAGTTTTTCTCCTCTTGCTATATTAGAAGCTATAAGAATTATTCTAGATTTTTCCTCTCAGATGAATTTTAAATTATATCATATGGATGTAAAATAATTTTTTCTAAATTAACATTTAATATATTTTGTTTTTATTAAACAATCACCAGGTTTTTAAAATCCTCATATACCAAATTCAGTTTTAAACATAAAAAATCTCTTTATGGAATTAAACAATAACCTAGAGCATAGTATAAAAGACTAAGTTATTTTCTATTAGAAATTTTTTTTATATAGGGTTAGTATGTCCTACTCTTTTTAAGAAACTATATTGTTCTAATGTACTATTAGTATAGATTTAAATAGATGATGTTATTTTTGGTTCAACATAAAAATATTTTCAATGATTTTTCAAATATTATGAAAAATGAAATTAAAATGAGAATGATTGGAGAATTAAATTTCTTTACTATATTTCAAATCTATAAAAAATATTTTGGAAATATTTTAAATCATAGTAAATGTTTTATTGAATCACTGAAAAAATGTGGACTTGAAAACAATAATACCTATAAAGAACCTCTGTATACCAATATGAAACTTGATTTGGATGAACCTAGAAATCCAGTTGACAAAAAATTATACAGAGGATTGATTGATAGTTTACTATATCTTACTACCAGTAGACCAGACTTCATGTTTTCTATTTGTTTATATGTTATATTTTAATAAAATATAAAATAATCCCATCTTACTACTGTTAAATTATTATTTTTTGATATTTAAAAATAACTATTCTTCATTATCTACTTTACCCAAAAACTTATGATTTTAATTTAATTTTATATTCAGATACTAATTTTGGAGGTTAAATATTAGATAGAAAAAGTACATCTGGAACCTGCCACTTTTTAGGGAAGCCTTTAGTTTCATTACCAGGTTAGAAACATCATTCAGTTTCTCCATCAATAGATGAGGAATAATATATATCTATTAGTTGTTTTTGGGCACTAGTGTTGTATATAATACACACTTTACTAGAATTTGGACTTAATTTCAATAATATTTCTATTTCATGTGACAATACTAGTGCAATAAATATTACAAAAAATCCTATAAGTCACTCTAAAACTAATAATATTGATATAAGAAATCATTTTCTAGGAGATGTGTTATTAAAAAGGATATATATTTATAATGCTTAAATAATGAACATAAAATTCTTGATATTTTCACTAAACTAATTCCCACTGCTAGTTTTGAATTTATTAAGGGGGATTTATGAATATTTAATTTTAAATAATTTTTTACTAATTTGTTTCTTTAATTTTGTATTAAATTTTTTACTTACTTTCTTTCTGATATTTTTTATTTCATTACTAATTATTGAAATGATAATTTATTGTAATTTTAGTGAAAGAAAATCTTATAAAAAATTTAATATTGATCACACTGAGTATTTGGATTGAGAATCAAAAACCTACATCACCCAAAATGGGAAAAACTCTCTTAATCTATAAATAATATCCTATGTATTTAAAACCTTTAAAATTAAAAACCTATTATTTTCCTTTAAAACCATATAATAAAATATTAAAACCTTCAAATTATGATCAATTTCAAAGAATAGAAGGATAAATGAAGGATAACCAAATGAATCAAAGTTTCAACACATATACCATAGAAACATTATTTATTGGAAAGTATAATATTTTAATGGATGTATTATACAAATCTTCTATTGAAGAAAGATCTCACTTTTCAATGTTTATATTTTTTTTAATAAAGAAAATTCAAAATTTTTTTTACATAGAAATTAATGATTTTTATAAAAATATTATGTTTATATTTGGTGTCATAGAGGATGTTATCTTTTCAAAGGTAAATGATTCATATTTTTTAGATTCTTCTGTAGAAAATGAAAAGATTTTTCAGTGTCCCCACAAATGTTTTTTTCACTTTGATATTTGATCTATTGGAAACCAATTACATAAATATAAATATATATGTATTTTCTATTTGGATCAACACTAATTTAAAAAATGTTTGTAAAGGATACTGATGCTGACCTGTAGGAGTTGGTCAAATTAATTTATCCCAAAATACTTCCGAGAATTGCTGCATTGTAAAAGATTCATTATATAGTTACGTGTCTAATTTTTTTAATGATGACCAATATTAAATTTAATTTCTCTAGATATATTCTTGGGTACATGCATCACAATTTTGAGGTAGAGGCAATGATATATTTTAATCTATATAGATGGAATGTTTCTCTTCATTTTTATAAAAAAGGAAAGATTCAATATGTAAAGATGCACACTAGCTGTCATCATAGTAACATTGTTAATACGATAACATTGAGAAAGATAGTTTTATTCTAGAGTATAGTCAAATAAAAATTGTTAATTGTAACGTCCCAGTTCCGGAAGCCACCCAGAGGTGCCCCGTACCCGGTTAGTCACATGGCCTCAAAAGCATTTCCCCAAACACCAGAGGTTTCCGACTAATAGTGAGGGCCTTGGATGTGATAGTGGGGATACTATGCTCTCATTGGATGAGTACCCAGTGGAAGAAAAACAAATAGACAATAGTAGAAAACCGTAACCATCCATACAAGAGTAAACGATAAACAGCGGAAGACTATCAGTAAACAACTGGAGCACACACACATATATAATAAATGATGAATGATATATATGTCTAGGAAAGAATCCAAACAAGTCACAATGATGAATACAATACTAAACCAAAGTGAAAAATAAAACAGGTAAACTCATCAGCATCATAAACCATAGCTTGGTCCCATGCTCTCTAGCTCTACAACAAGTCAAGTACCTGAAGTAGAAGGGTGCTTTCCCTTATCTATACCTACAACAATATAGTCTGTATGGGCCCAAAAGCATGGCCCAAACAGGGTGTGAGACAAGGTCCCAGTAGGAAACCACCCAAAGATATGTGCCTAACAGTCAGTGAATACATGGAAAGTAAAAGTACAGGAAACAGTAAATAGTAAATCACACAACAGCTACAATCCACAATGTCTAGCATATAAAGTACATAAGTAACATCCAATCAACAAGTAGAACAACTGGTAACCCCCTGGGTAGTTCTCACAGCCTAACCCTTGTGGTCAGCCTAAAAGTAATAGCAACCCTCTGGAGGCACACACAGTCTCACCCCTCTAGTTCAGCTGATAAATAGACTCTCTGAGGAAGCACTCACCGTCAATTCCCCCTATAGTCTCGTATCTTACTAAAGGCTCTCTGGGGAAGCACTCAACGTCTCATTCCCCCTGTGACCCACGTTGAGGAACTACAGGCTCTCTGAGGAATCAATCATCATCAATTCCCCCTTTGGTCTAGCATAAAATTAATAAGACACTCTAGAGAAGCCTTTACGTCCATTCTCACAATGGTCCACTACACTAGGTTCTCACATCCCTTTGTAAAACAAGTAAGCATAACGCGCGTATCGCCCCAAGTAAACCTCAAGAACTACTTGGATATCATTCTAAGGAACAACAACATAACAGTACAATAGTTCTACTATCCTATAACTAGGCATGGAAACTAGAAAAACGCCTAACATGCAAAACATGAATGGAAAAACATCCAGAGCACTGTAAAATTACCCTATTCACAAGAATTGACCTATACTCAATCAATCAAGAAAAGAAGGCAACAACAGGGCAAACATAGGAAACAAACAATTCCCCATTCAATGGAATTGGTGGAATTGCACAAAATATTCAAATAATTCCTACAGAAAGGCACAAACCACCTACCTTGATGCTAGGAGATCGATATACTTGAACCACAATGATTGATTCTCCTTAGAATGTCGAAGATCTGAGAAAACATCAAAAATGATAAACCCACGATATCTCGATAAAGAGGAGGAATTGGAAAACAAGGCTCTAGGAGAAGGAAGAGATTAACGATGTGGTTCCAACGCAATTGACGACGGTCTATTTGGAGAATGGATGGAGGCTCGGGGGCTCGGAGAAGATCTGCGGCCGTACATGTCGCTCTCGGTCAAAGGCATTAGAGAAGAAGACAGTTCTGTCCGTCAGGCGTGGCCCCGGTCCGTTTAATAAAAAAAGAAAGTACATGTCATGTACTTATGGGGTACACAGCGTGTACTTGGCCTTTTCATAATCTTCTTTAAGTGGCCTCCACATCGTCCCTACACATCGTGTGTGTGGCCCAGACACGACCAGCACATGGCCTGGCGCTGCATCAATATACACGATGTGTACTTATAAAGTACATGATGTGTACTTAGGAAATTTCCATATTTTTCCCTTTTTCTCAAAAACAACCACAAAATGAAAAACATACCTGAAACGAAGATCCGGGTTCTTACAACCTTCCCCCCATAAAGAAATTCATCCTTGAATTTCCCTAACGAGGCGTAGAAGAAGAAACCTTGAACAGCTCTGGCCACTGCGATTGTACATCGGCCTCTTTCTCCTAGGTCTCATCCTGTACTCGTCCGTGCTGCCATAGCACCCGTACTAGAGGAATAGACCACCCACAGTGAACCTTCGTACTGTGATCAAAAATATGGATAGGATGCTCCTCAAACGACGCATCCGCTTTAAGCTCAACCTCATCGGGTTGAAAGACATGAGACAGGTCTAAACATTTACGTTGGAGCTGAGAAATGTGGAAGACGTTGTGCATGTCCTAGTACCTCTGAGGTAACTACAACCGATAGGCAACCAGCCCAACTCTCTCCAATACCTCAAATTTCCCAAAGTACCACGGTGAAAGCTTACCCTGTCTCCGAATCCTCTTGTGTACCAACCTTGGTGCAACACGCAGGAAAACCTGATCCTCGACCTCAAACTCCAGAGGTTGTCAACACTGATAAGCATAAGACCTCTGTTGAGACTGTGCTGTAGCCATCCTCTTCTGAATTAACTCTATCTATTCTGAGGTCTCCAGAACGAGAATAGGTCCCAGGAAAGCTACCTCTCCATCCTCCAGCCAGCATAAAGGTGATCAGTATGGCCTACCGTACAAAGCCTCATAATGTTCCATCTGAATAATCGCCTGAAAACTATTGTTGTAGGTGAACTCCACAAGAGGGATATGGTTCTCCCAAGAATCGAAAAAGTCTAGAATTCATGCTCGGGGCATATCCTCAAGCACCTAGATCGTACGCTCGGAATGGCCATCTGTCTGGGGATGGTATGCGGTACTCAAAAGTACCTGTATACCCAAAGCCCTCTGAATCCCCTACGGGAACTGAGAAGTAAAGCGCGCATCCCTATCTGAAACAATGGAGTGTGGAAATCCATGCAGGCATATAATTTCTCGGATGTATAGTCGTCCCAGATCATCAACACTGAAGGTCTCCTTGATTGGTAAGAAGTGAGCAACCTTCGTAAGCCTGTTGATGATAACCCAAAAAGCATCGTTCCCTCGAGGCAACCTCAGAAATCCGATCACGAAGTCCATCGCAACATCGTTCCACTTCCACTTCGGAATGGGTAACTACTATAAAAGCCCTGCTGGTCACTGATGCTCCACTTTTACCTGTTGACAAGTAGAACATCTCATGACGAACCCAGCAACATCCCTCTTCATACCTGGCCACCAGTACTGGCGGTGTAGATCACGATACATCTTGGTGACGCCAGGATGAACTGCCCAAACTGAGGAATGAAAATCCCGCATCGGCTCCTCGCGTATGTCTACTAGCACCCGTATGCATCCCTAGAAACACAATATCTCATCCTCTCCCACTGTCCATCTAGGAAGAGGGTCCTCTACGGACACACTCTCCCGCAGGACTAAGCCTTATGAGTCTAATAGCTGCCTCATCCGTACCAGATCAAGAAGTTTAGAGGTAACATCTGCAGAAGATAGGTAAGTCTGTACCTGTCTGTCGTGCACCTCCAGATGCATCTCAGAGAGCAGATCCATAAGCTACCACTCACTACTATCCTTCTAAACTACCTGAATCTAAGTTCTCCTGCTCAACGCATCTGCCACTACGTTGCCCTTTCCTGGCATATAGGAAATCTCGAAATAAAAAACTGAAGATAATCGACACACATGCGCTGTATTAGATTCAGATCACGTTGAGTGAAGATGTACTTGAGACTCTTGTGGTCAGTGAAACACAAAAAGTGATCTCCCAGAATGTAATCTCTCCAACAGCGCAAGGCATGAACAACAGATGCCGACTCTAGATCGTGCGTCAGGTAGTTCCTCTCATGTGGCCTCAACTACCGAGACCCGTATGCAATGACTCCATCTCCCTGCATAATCACAACGCCCAGACCGATACCTGAAGCATCACAATAAACAATATAGCTCGTTCCTGGATCTGGAAAGACTAGTATTAGTGCTGACATCAAACTTTCCTTTAGCTCCTGAAAGGCTGACTCACCAGAATCTGACCATAAGAACTTCGCCCCCTTTTTGGTCAGACATGTCAATGGTGCTAATAAGTGTGAAAAGTCCTGAATGAAGAATCTATAGTATCTATCCAGCCCTAAGAAAATTTGTACCTCAAAAAATTTCTTCGGCTGCTCCAGGAAACTACAACTCTCACTTTCTCGGGGTCCACAGATACTCCTGCCTCTGAGATGATGGGACCCAAGAAGTGAATCTGATCCATCCAAAAGTGGAACTTCGAGAGTTTAGCATAAAGACAATTCTCTCTCAGTGTACTTAGAATGATCTCAAGATGGGTAACATGGTTGTGTCCAGTGTGAGATTACACCAAGATATCGTCCACCAAAACCATGATAAAGGAATACAAGTAAGGATGGAACACTCGGTTCATCAATGCCATGAAAACTGCTGGTGCATTCGTGAGACCGAACAACATAACCGTATACTCGTAGAGACCATACCTGCTCCTGAAGGCTGTCAGAGGTATATATAATGGTATAACGCACAACTGATGATAACCGGACCTCAAATCGATGTTCGAGAATAGACGGGCTCCTCAACGCTGATAAAAAAGATCATCAATCCTTGGAAAGGGATATAAGTTCTTGATCGTCAACTAGTTCAACTTCCGATATTCCACACAGAGCCTAAGGGTACCATCTGCCTTTTTCGCAAACAGAACAGGCGAATCACAATGAGAAGTACTGGGTCGGATGAAACCCTTTTCCCACAACTCCTCCAACTGCTTCTTGAGCTCCTGCAACTCAGGTGTAGCCATCCTATAAGGAGGAATGGACACCGGTGCCGCTCCTGGAATGAGCTCAATAGAAAAGTCTACCTCACGCTTTGGAGGCAAACCTGAAAAGTACTATGGAAAGACATCCCTGAAACGATCTACCACTGGAGGAAAGTCTAACTGTGAAGTCCCCTGATCATCCAGATAAAGACTAGCAATCTAGATCGTAACCCTTCCTATCCCATGATGCTCGAGTCCTACTCGACTCTCCTGAACATCCCATTTGCCTCTATGAAGAAAAGATTGACCCTATGGTGAAATGAAACTCACCCAACGACGATAACAGTCGACGATTGCCTGGAAGGGAACCAACCAGTCCATTCTGAGAATGACATCATAGCCTGTAATCTCCAGGACATAGAGATCCCATAAGAAACGATACCCTACAACCTCGAGAGGGCATTCTATGAACTGACGTACACTAGATGTACTCATCCCCAAAGGTGTGTCTAGTGTCAAAAAGTCATCAAAATAAAAGATACAGATCTCAAGGCTCTCCAAAACAGCAACAGAGATAAATCCATGTATAGAACCAGTATCAAAAAGAGCTCAAGATAAAACTGAGGCTACTAAGATCATACATCGAACTGTAGAAGGTCTGGGATATTGCTCCGAATAGGTCTGCTCCACCGCAAAAGTCTGGCCTGCCCCGTGGCCCTGTGACCCTGCCTGACCACTCTGAGCTGATCCTCCCTACTAACGCTGAAAGACTGGTGACTGACTGCCATGAACTCAACCACCACATCTTCTTGAATGGCCGGAAGAACTCCAGTTCCCCAACTGGTGAGAAACTGGTGGTGCTTCTCCTGAATGAGGAGTCATGGAAGAACCCCCTTCTCTAGCTACTGGTGAGAAAACCTGGTAGAAACGCTGAAGGTGACCCATCTTGCCGTAAGATCGACACTCCACCAGGTCTCTCTAGCACTGCGGCCTCGTGTGCCCTGCCCTTCCACACTGGTAGCATACTACTTGGATACCTGAAGATGTATCTCTCCTCCTCGGATCACCATGCGTAGACTTAATACGACACTTCCTGCTGTCAACTGGAGGAATACTAGATCTGGAAGCAGAACCGCCCAGGCTCGTAGCTCTGGAGTCTCTCAGATTGCGCTCCGAAATCTGTTCCTAGTTGATGATGGAAGTGATGTAAGTCAACTGGAAGATATTCACCTGTGGGAGGATCTCCCGCCTGAGACCATCCTCAAAATTCCTTGCTAAGAACATCCTATCTCCACCCCGGAGGGGTTTAAAACACTAAATCTCGGTGAAACGAGAGGAATAATCCATAACAGAAAGAGTACCCTGCTCTAGAATCATGAACTCTCGGGCTCGATCGGCCCTCAGGGTCTCCGGGTAGAATTAGTCGTAAAAAACGCGATGGAACTCCTCCCAAGCCATAACCTGCTGATGACCTGCCTGTGAGATCACATCCCACCACCTCTTGGCAGAGCCTCGTATCATATAGGTAGCGAGCTTGACCCGCCTCTCTGGAGGCGTTTCCAGATGCTCAAAGATAGTCAGCATGGCTTCCAGCCATGACTCTGCAGCCTGTGGTCCTCCTTCCCCCAAGAAAGTAGGAGGATGCTATTGCTGGAAAACCCACGTCAAGTTTGACATAGACGTGGTAGGAGGCGGTGCTCCCGAAAAGGTCTGCATCATCCTCATAAAGCCTTCCCTAAACTGTGCATCAGCACTTGCAACTGGTACAACAACCAGTGCCAAGGCTGGCATGACCGGAGGATAAGTAGGAAGTCCCTGATCAGCCATATCTGGCGTCTGATCATTATCCTGTAACTGACGTACAACCGGAGGACGTCTCGGAGGCATAGCCCTGAAAGATCAAAAGCATACCTTAGATCAGGAATATCAAGGATAGAGAACAAAGGAGTAGAAAATGGAAACAGGAGAATGAAACACTCAAGTTTTACAAAACATGACTACACGACGTGTATGAACTCTACACGGCATGTACTTAACTCTATTCCCCTGCCCGAGTCTCCTTGCACGGCTAACCCACACATCATTCTTAAACTGAGACTACACGGCATGTTCCCTATAGACACGACATGTAGTTGACAAGGTTTCAACAACCTGTGTTGTTAGTTACATGGACGGTTACATGGCTGAGACTACACGGCGTGTTCCGAACAAAAACGACGTGTACTTGAAGATTTTTCCCGACCCGTATTGTTGGTGACACGGCCGGGTACACGACGTGTTCCGAACAAACACGGTGTATATAGGAGAAGATAACACCATCCCGTGTTTTTCGTGACACAGAAGGGTACCTAGAACAAGACTACACGACATGTTCATACAAAACACGGCGTGTATTACATGAGCTTCCCCGACTCATGTTGTTGGTGACACGACCAGGTACACTACTCACTACTACACGACGTGTACCTACCATATATGGCGTGTTTCTGGAGATTTTTCACAACCCGTGTTTTTTCTCACATAGTCAGTGACACGATTTAAAAACTACACGACATGTATATATAAAGTACACGCCGTGTATTCTGGGTTTTTCTGGGCAGTAGCTCTAAAACTACATCGAAGCCTAGAAAACACTGAAAAACAAGCATGAAGGTGCCAAATTCTGATCCGTGAGGGCACATAATCCCCGTGAATCAAAGTTTGGCATCTCCTACATATCATATATAAGGGAAAAAATTCAATGATCCACCAAGTTCCGATTAATGAGGGCCTATAACACCTCAAGAAACAAAATTTGGCATTCATTTAAGCAAGGTACAATACAAGAAACCTCTCTATCAAACTACAGGGATTCTATCAAAACATCTATCACAACAGCATGTATAATCTACACAACGTCTATCAAAACAACATGAAATTGCTAATGCACCCTAGATGGCATGGAAAGAATGCATGGAATGTGATTTCTAACAAGTGCCTATATGATGCCTGGGATGGAATACCCTCATCTCATTGGTTTGCGATATAAATAGAACCATAATATCAACAACAATAACAACCCAAAGCATGTGAATCACTATTGGTGAAATCAGATCAACTGTAACATAGAAAAACTAGAAAACTATAATAGGCGAGGTAGATTGGCTTTTCCATGTACACGGGTTAGCTACTTCCAAGAACAACTTAATACCAAGTACCGAATCCATCCAATCCATGGATAAAGGCTTCAAATAGTAGATCAAGAGAAAAGAAACCCTCTAATACCACCTTGTAACGTCCCGGTTCTGGAAACCACCTAGAGGCACCCCGTACCCGGTTAGTCACATGGCCTCAAGCGCATTTCTCCAAATTCCAGAGGCTGCCGACTAGTTGCGAGGGCCTTGGGTGTGATAGTGGGGAAACTATTACCTCATTGGCTAAGTACATAGCAGAAGAAAAACAGATAGACAACCGTAGAAAACTGTAACCATCCATACAAGAGTAAACGATAAACAGTGGAAGACTATCAGTAAACAACTGGAGCACACACATATATATAATAAATGATGCATGATATATATGTCTAGGAAAGCATACAAACAAGTCACAATGATGAATAAAATAATAAACCAAATTGAAAAAGGAAACAGATAAGCTCCTCAGCATCGCAAGCCATAGCTTGGTCCCATGCTCTCCAGCTCCACTACAAGTTAAGTACCTGAAGTAGAAGGGAGCTTGCTCTTATCTATACCTGCAACAATATAGTCTGTTTGGACCCAAAAGAATGACCCAAAAAAGGTTTGAGACAAGGTTCTAGTAGGAAACCACCCAAATATTTTTTCCTAACAGTCAGTGAATACATGACAAGTAAAAGTACAGGAAACAGTAAACAGGAAAGCACACAGTAGCTACAATCCATAATGGCAAGCATATAAAGTACACAAGTAACATCCAATCAACAAGTAGAACAACAGGTAACCCCCTGGGTAGTTCTCACAGCCTAACCATTATGGTTTAACCTATAAGTACTAGAAACCCTCTAGAGGCACACACAGTCTCACCCCTCTTGTTCATCTGAAGAATAGTCTCTCTGAGGAAGCACTCACCGTCAATTCCCCCTATAGTCTCGTATCATACTAAAGGATCTCTGGGGAAGCACTCAACGTCTCACTCCCCCTATAGCCCGCATCGAGGAACTACAGACTATCTGAGGAAGCACTCATCGTCAATTCCCCCTTTGGTCTCTCATCTAATTTATAAGACACTCTGCTGGAGAAGCCCTTACGTCCATTCTCCATATGGCCCACTACACTAAGTTCTCATAGCCCTGTGTAAAACAAACATGCATAGTGCGTGTATTTCCCCAAGTAAACCTCAAGAACTACTTGGATATCATTCTAAGGCACAAAAACATAACAGTACAACAGTTCCACTATCCTAAAACTAGGCATGGCAACTGACAAAATGCCTAACAGGAAAAACATGCATGAAAAAACATCTAGAGCATAGTAAAATTACCCTATTCACAAGAATTGACCTCTACTCAAGGAATCAAGCAAATCAGAAAACAATATGGAAAACATAGGAAACACACAATACCCCGTTCAATGGAATTAGTGTAATTTCACAAAATATTCAAAGTCTTCATACAGAAAGGCACAAAACACCTACCTCGATGCTAGGAGATTGATATAATTGAACCACAATGATTGATTCTCCTTATAATGTTGAAGATATGAGAAAACATCCAAAACACTCAACCCACGATATCTCTAGAAAGAGGACGAATTGGAAAACAAGGATCTTGGAGAAGGAAGAGCTTACCACTGTGGTTCAAATGCAATAAAAGTCGGTCGATTCGGAGAACGGACGGAGGCTCAGGGGCTCGGAGAAGATCCACGGCCATACATGTTGCTCTTAGTCGAAGGCGCAGGAGAAGAAGACAATTCTGTTCATCAGGAACAACCCCAGTCCATTTAATGAAAAAAAGAAAGTACACAGTGTGTAATTCTGGGGTACACGACATGTACTTAGCCTTTCCGTACTCCTCTTTAAGTGGCCTCTACATCGCCCCTACACACCATGTGTGTGGCTCGGACACGACCAACACATGGCCTAGCGCTGCATCAAAGTACACGATGTGTACTTATAAAGTACACGACCTGTACTTAGAAAATTTCCATATTTCCCCCTTTTCTCAAAAACGACCAGAAAAGAAAAAACATACATGAAACGAAGATCCGGGTTCTTACATTACTAGTTGGTGCTGAAGATAAATATGAATTAGTTCCTATTTATCATTGAGATTATATAAATTTAAAATCAGCTGGTTCAGTTTTCATACCTGCAGAAGAATTTTGAGAATCTAGAATTGAGAATTTATTTAAAAAATTAAATCAAAGATTTAGTTATAATGTCTTTGATCCAAAAGTTTCAAGAGATATTAATCCATCTATAGAAAAACATTTGGAAGAAGAAAACAATGAGTCCCACGTTACCTGACCTAGACAAAGAGTGGAACCTTCATATAAGGATACAAAACTTCAAGACACTACAACTTAATAAATTAACAAACCTCTATTTTTAGAAGTATCAAATACCCATTTTGAATAAAAAACTGAAAATAAAGTAGATAATAAAGATGAAGAAGAAGATACTAAAAGAGTTAATGTTGAGGTAACTTCTCAAGTAGGTGAGAATAAACAACCATCAGCAGTTGAACTTACTACGTTATTTGAAAATCCAAAAGTATATGTTTTGGAAGATTATTTGAAAAAATATATTTCTGAATCTACTAAGGAAAATGAAATATATCTTCCTCCTCTAGTGATATGGTTAAAGGAAAGTCCTTAGCCTTTGTTGACCAAGTCTAACCATAAATAAATAATGAATAACAATCTTTTGATTCTTTTTCTTATAAATTTGAAGGTTTAGTCCTCTAATTTAACATAGCAAATGAGGAGAATTATTTTGTGAAAAGTGTGCTAGATTCTACTAATAAATCTATAGAATATTTGAAAAACTCCTCTATTACAATAGATGAATTAGAATATGTACAACTCCAACTACTAAGACTTAGAGAAAATTCAATTTCAAGAAGATATTTTTATGCATTTAAAAGAGAAATTGTAGATCGATTTGAAAAAATGAGAGCAGTGTTAGTCTCAAAAAAATATTTCAAAGATTTATTGAGGTATTTGATAATCTAGTTTGAATCTTTAATGAGTAGTAATAATTATTATAGAGCATAAAAATATGTTACTAACACTTTTCAAGATTTAATTAGAAGGTTTTAATTGATTATTATAGTTTTGTCTGCTTTGAATGATCACCTATATAATATTCAGTGTGATAGTGCACCATTAATTTTTTTTCTAGACAATTAAAGAAACTTTCTTAAAAGGCAACATTATGATATCATGTTTTAAGAAATATTATAAATATGTTAGGTGAAATGATCTCACAGTCTGTTCATCTAGAAGATAATGTTTATGTGTTTTTGAAAGTCAATTTAGTTGAATGTTTAAAGATGTGTCAAGATTTAAGAATTTTGATGTGATAGTTTTCTGATAACCTTAATGAGACTTTAAGAGCACTGATGGAAGAGCTAAAGATTGTTCATCAGGTTGTACAAGCTCATTAAGATTATGACACCTCTTTAGAACAATATAATTCAACCTAATCCAGTCTTACTTTTTGAAATCTCTTGGCCAAATGTTTATTATATTAAAAGACCATCTACCAAATAAAATTTATTAATTTATGATTCTTATATATATTATTTATTTAGGTTTATTTCTATTTCCATAAACATATCATTTTTTGACTTAGAATATAATAAAAATTAATTTACAATTACGTGTTTATTGAATATGTTTTAAACCATTTTTATTACTTTCATTTTAAAATAACAAAAGGGGGATAAAATTGTGTAAACACAAGATTCTTAAATAGTTTTTATTTACTTAAGAGAATGGGAATTTAAATATTTACTATACAAATTAAATATAATATAAATTATAATTTTTTATATATATTTAAATATATTATTTCATTTGTCTTTACAAATCCTATATTTTATATAAGTTTTTTATATGGGTTTTGTGATCATAAAAAAGGGGGAGATTGTTGGGAATGTATTTTCTCATGAATAATATTTGAATCTTATCAATTTTTGATGCTAAAAAATACCATTGATTATTTTACTAATAAAGTTAATTTAATTATTATTCAGAAATATATTTCTTGATAAGTTTATCTTATTTATGTGTTAAAATATTTGATTAAGTATTGTCGACATGTTTGAAATTATTCTAGAAACACTGTTTATACCATACATTTGTAACAATAACACATGGTTTAAGAACCCTATATTTGGAAGAAAAATGTATGGAACATATAATTTATGCTGTTAAAAACATACAGATCAACAACCATATGTTTAGAATAAACCATAAATTAAAAGGAATAAGTATATAGTTCATCAAACAGACTTTTATAAACAACTACACATTGTCAACCATACTTTTGGATTTTTTTTATTATGATAAGAAACCCTACATTTGTATGGTCAATAACAGAGTTTTAAATTAATTATATTCTCCATGTTTTTTGAAAATGGTATCTCCAGAAATAAATATCTCTTAAAAGCTATCTTATGACAAATTTAAAGGATTGTATTACATATATTAAGTTGTTTCTATTTCTATGGGATGTTACAAATACCTTGAATGACTTAAAATTTTAATGATCTCAAATTTTCAAGTGATATTCTTGGATCTGTTCAATAAAAAGCAGGAAAAGTTTCTCATGATAAATATCTATAGTATTTTCATTTTTGATATCACATGTGCAATATATTTTTAATAGAGAACTTCTGAAAAAGTAAAAATATTGAACGTCTCGGTAACTTTGAAGAAGCTACACTTTAGAGACATACATACTACAATCTTTTGTTGTGTAAGATGCGGATTAATTACTATTTTTCTATTTCTATTTTTTTTGAAGATCATTCAAAACTAGGATCAATTCAAAAATATTCTTTCTTGAAGACATTTATCTTTGAAGTAGAAGACACATTTTCTTCAAATTGCTGCTAAAACTATGAAGAATACTCTATTTATTCAATAAAGTCAAACACTTTTGATTTATTGGAATATCGACTACTTTGACACAATCATAGTGGAATATCAGCTTCTTTGACTAAGTTGTAGATTTTCAGTTCCTTCTAAAAGAACTAGAAGTCCTTCTAAAATCCTTATAGTAAATGTGTCAACTAGTTGTATCTAGTTTTCAAGGTATTGTTATAAGAGGACCTATCTAGTGAAATTCACCAAGATCACTGAGAGAGCATTGGTGGAGTTGACTAGGGGATCTTTTTTCCCAGAACCACTATAAAAATTACTATGTTCTTCTTCCCTGTTTATCTACTACTTGTGTTACATAAATAAGAGAATAATTAATATCTGAATAAATTAAAAAGAAGGATAAAAGTCAGAATCTATCTAATATTATTGAAAAGACACAATTTAGCCCCACTGTTTTATCTTTTTATTATTATTACATAACAATTTAATCCACTTTTGATATATCTACCATCTCTTTGAATGTGAAAGTTTGTTTTGTATAAAATATGCGATTCAAAAATAATTCCTTGTTTTATTTTAAAATGAATCATAATTTCCTTAATTATTATGACATTTACTATGGAGCACTTTGTAAGACCCAACTGGGATTTATAACTCACACCCTATCTTTGACTTTGGGTGTTCTTAGATGTTATTGTTCTAGGTTTGATCATAGGGAAATCACCATTAGAGGTGGTGGATATACTCGATACTTGGGACCATAGATGGTTGGTGGTGATCAG
This sequence comes from Viscum album, assembly GCA_963277665.1. NCBI lineage: Eukaryota > Viridiplantae > Streptophyta > Magnoliopsida > Santalales > Viscaceae > Viscum > Viscum album. Next base: position 621,349,684 of record OY728128.1, read on the forward strand.
TAGAGATATTTTCCACTTTTAACACATGATTTTTAAATATTTTTGTATAATTAACATTATTGTTTCCCTTGATATGTTTATCTATCTTCCCAAGTATTGTTTTACATGTTTTTTTGGTACTTCTCATTTTGTAGTGATGATCATGGTGACTTTTATTTTTGTCATCTGCTGTTTTGTGGAAAAAATAATTCCCTATTTGATTATATATGATTCTTGGTGCTAGTCGCTAACCAATGGGTATTAGGAATTTCTGTTGGGCTATGTCAAAGATGGATCAGGTATTAGGTTACCAGGGTATCCAGGCTGGGTCATGACAAAAATATTCTATTATAGATAATAAAAAACATCATAATAATTTAACTTAAATTTGGAATAAATACTTTTATAGAGAGTCTTGATGTAAGAATCTATTAAGGTTAGTAACTTAATAACAGTTTTTAAGTAAAAGTAAATTCTATGTGATAGAGCTACACCAACCTATGTAATGAAGTATTGAATTAATTTAAATGGTGAATCTAAATTTTTATAAGATGTATAGAATGATATTTCTAGGATTATTGTCTGAATTTTTTCTCCTAGATCAGAAATTAATAAATTAAATTCTAGTGTGGCTTGAAAATTATTTTTAAACCCACAAAAAAATATAGGGGAGAAAAATAAAATAAGAAATGTAAGTAATACTCCCATATTTACACGAAGCTATCCCTCTTTTCAAATTTTCATCATGTTAACTCTTGTACCTCCATCACCTTGGTCTTGAGAAAACAATAAAAGGATCCATAAGATGTGTAGCCTTGGATGAGTAGTAGTTAAGCACCAACCTTTAATTATCATCTCCAGCACAATACCCTATGTGAACACATATTTGATTTTTCTCCCCTTTTTCTTTATCACTAGTGAGACTTGTTCCACTAACTCAGTATACGATTGGTGGTATAGTGAAATATTCGTCCAAAATATGAAATTAATTTCTCTCCCAAGTCAAGATTAAGATGTTAATGGTATTCTATATGATTGGATATTTAAATAAATTAGAGAGAAAAAATATTTCCTATAATAGTTTATCTAGTCAATTGATTCATCCCATGTTCATTTATGGATGTCTTAGGAAAATGAAAATAAATTCATGAATATTTTACCCAATATTCTAAAATAATTAGGAATAGATGGATTGGTCTTATAATGTCTATGTTATGGTGCTATATAAATAGTACAAAATAGAAAAATTTGAAATTGGAAGATGAAAAATTTCATGACCCGTCCCCCGGGGCCCGTGCCGTGAATACCCCAAGCCCGCCTTCCATAGGCTAGGGCTGGTGACTAGTACCAAAGGCGTAATTCCCTAAAACTAGGAAGACATTTCCTTTATAACTTGTAAACACACATAGCAAGAAACGAACACGAGTAAAATGTATATCCAAAAGAGTGCTGAAAGTAAAAGGGTCCAGAATAAAAGCACAATAGTAAAGGTACAAGTACAACTAAAAATAATACAACTGAAGAAAAATAAAGAAAAATAGCTACTGGGTCATCCTCTGGGATTCCTACCTAAAGGGTAGGTACAGAAAACCTCCTCAGAATTCCTCGTCCATCCGTCTCCTCCGCATACTGACATGCCGTATGGTCCACCTCTGGGCACTGTCTAGTCCTGGTACTCTCAGCCTCAGTCAGTGCTGTACGTCATCTGAAACCAACACAACAAGGTGCAGACATAACCCATGCAGGGGTGAGTATAATGATACTCTGTAGGGACCCCGAGACCCTCAATATCTCACAAAATCGAACAAGGATAAATCACAAAGTATGAAATCAACAGATAACCTTACTTAGGTATATTTCCATATATATACCTAAGTTATCAAGTGATCCATCTCAATCATGAGGAAAACACAGAAAAATTGACTCAGCTCAACCAGGATTTTATTCTAGGGGTAGTATCAAGTAACATCCCCAATCACATTTTCAAAACCTCGGCTGCAGGAGAACTCCTCCTATATCAAGTATAGTGGGCCTTCCACGACACCAAGCGCACTTCCCACTAACCTTGGACTGCTGAGGTACTCCTCCTATCGAGTACTGTGGATCTCCTGCATCACCAAGCGCACTCCCCACCGTGGGTCTGCCGAGTCACCAAGCGCGCTCCCCCTCATAGCCTGCTGAGGTACTCCTCCTGTAGAGTAACGTGGGTCTTCTACGACACTAAGGCTCTCCCCACTATGGGTCTTCGATGATACCAAGGCGCTCCCCACTGGGCTAGTAGTGTCACTCCGAGTCAAAACAGTCAGCAGTCGTTAGGTCTCAGCTAGCTACTAGGTTTCCACACTATGCTCGCTCATCTTTCAGAGGATCCGATCCACAAGCTACTGGTCGATAATCCAACTATCACTATGTCCTACATAGAAGTATCTCAAAGGTCCACCACGTCATAGGGGTCTCTACGCAATAGATGATGTGTCAATCAGACGCCCGGTCTGTGAGTTATTAGCGTTTTAGTCCCGGGGCCCCGATTGGATTTGTGCACGATCCAACCTGATCGTATCTCAACTATACCTCAAAATCCAGTGAGGTAAACTCAAAGGGACCGTCACTCTCCAAGATTTACAATGCCACTAACGGTTCATCAAACGGACGTCCGGTGCCAAAGATATGGCCGAAGGAGCGTAAATGTGTTGTAGTGGGACCGGGTCTGGTCCGACCCAGTTGGAATGACCCGGACCGACCCAGTCTAGGCCAACCCGGTCAGGTCGACCCAGCATGACCTGTTGGGTCTGGCCCAGACCATTGGGCGGGCCAGCCCATTGGGTTCGTCCCGGCCCGCTGGGCCCAGCCCAACTGGTCGCAAGGGACTGCGAAGAGCCGTGAGGTCACGGACTGGCCGTGAGGGCGCAGATTGGTCTCCGATCAGCGCGAGGGCGGTTTGGCCTGGAGGGAACCACATGGGTAGCTCGTACTGGAGGGAACCACGAGGGCGGATCGGCCTGAGGTGGTGCGAAGGGGGACTGGTTCGACCAGGAGGCCAGAGTGGCTGGGGTGGCTTGTCGGGCGGATGGCACAACCTGGGCGGCTCGACCGGGAGGCTGGGGTGCAGCGCAGCCAGGGCGCTGCACGGCTTGAGGCCAGTTTGGCCAGTGAGCAGCACGGACGGCGGGTGGCGCAGCCGGCGGGGGGTGCGACTGGGGTGGCTCGGCCAGTTCAGCTGGGGTGCCGCGAGGGGAAGCGCGGGTCGTGGTGGCCACGAGTGGTGGCACTGTTGCCTTCGCCACCTCCATCACCTTCCTTCATTCTGATGAACACCACAAAGTAGAATGATGGAGGGGGGTCAGGCTATGTTAGTTTGGCCCACACCCTCCGCGTTTAGAGTGGTAGTAAGTGGCTAAACATTAATCATGAATCAATAATGAGGATATTAATCGAGAAGATTCATGCATTAAATAACCATCCTTACCTAGTATTGTTCGTTGAAGACGATTAGGAGGGAATGTCGGTCGTCAAAGACATCCCATGTCAGTTACATCTATAAGGTGCTTCCAAGGAAGAAGTCGAAGACGTTCCTCGCTGGCATTTTTCATGGAGGAAGCGTTCTTCATGGAGGAAGCGTTCTTCATGGAGGAAGCATTCTTCTTTGGAGAGCATAATCCTCCAAGTGTTGGGAGTCATGTCACTTTACCAGCACTTCGTCGCTTGGTGAAGCCGTCCCAAAACCTCCTCCAAAGCTCCCTATATATAGGAGAGGGGGGAAAGGTAGGTAATGATTGTGGAATTTATGATGGTTCATTTATTAGGAACCTTCCTAAATTCCAACGACACTGTAACTTAATTTAAAAAAGGGGAAAGTCAATTAACTAAGTAGGCACAATTAATGTGGTGCATTGGCACAATTAAATTGTGGAGGTGTTGAAGAGGTTCCCCCCACATTTATTAGGGAGTTGAGGGTTTCTCACAATTAATGGGGGGGGGGGGGGTTAGTCCCGGGTGGTCCCCACCACCATACCCTCTCATGGGAGGCTACGGTCTGGTGGTCCCCACTTACAACATCCGCATGGAGGTTTAGTTCAGGTGGACCCCACCTCCCAACACCCACATGGGTGTTGCAAATAAAAATAAAATTGTCGCAAACTTTTTTTATTTTTATTCTTACACGAAAAACCCAAAAACTATATTTCACTCTCGACCCACTGCCGTTGAGGTGAAAGTCTTCTTAAGCGAAAACCGACGCTGTGAGTTCAACAATGCCCTTAGATTTCAATTCTGAGCACTTGTTCAAAAGTTAAAAAAACCCGCTCATATGTTTACTGAACGTACCCGAACAAAACTTCAAAAATTGATTCTGGGCATGACAGTCCTCGGAATCATGCGCCGTCAATTTTCACAGACTCGTAAAATTCCCATATAATTAAAAAAATATTTACATGGAAATTATGGGTCTTTACATTCCCCCACTTGATAGGAGGAGTACCTCAACAGTCCAAGGTTAGTGGGAAGTGTGCTTGGTGTCACGGCAGACCCACTAGACTCGATCGAGGAGGAGTTCTCCAGCAGCCGAGGTTTAAAAAATGTGACCAAGGATGTTACTTGATACTACCCCTAGAATAAAATCCTGGTTGAGCTGAGTTAGTTTTTCTATGTTTTCCTCATGACTGAGATGGATCACTTGATAACTTAGGTATATGTATGGGCATATACCTAAATGGTTTTTTGAAACTCCATGGAATGTATATGTTAGGTATTGATGGTATATAAAGTTATTTGTTAATTTTTAAGGGTATGTGATACCAACTATATGTTGTTCAAGTTTTTTAAATATATAGATGGTTAATATCAAGGGAATATTTTGAAGTTTTTGTATTTTTCATTCAAGTGATGAAGAAAAGAGTTTCTAATTAAATGATTAGAATGTAATGTAAAATGATCCAAACATATAGAATATTGTATATGATATAGAGACATTGTTTTTTTTGTAAATATTACTTCTGAAAATAAATAAGAGTTATTTACTAACATAAAGCAATTTTTATATCATAATATGATATTTTTAAGAGAATATAGTGTCTAAGAGAGTAGTGAGAGAATACTTGGACTTTAAAATAAAAAATTTATCCAATCAAATATTATACTAGTCTGATAAAAATTTGGTTTTCACATAATATACTATTGAATTTACAATATGGGATGGTAAATAAAAATGTTAGAGATACATTTAGTTAGCACATGGATGTGAATATCACTATTTCATAAAAGATTATACTGGTTATTATAATTAAAAATAGTTTCCAATTATTTTAGGGAATGGTGATAATTTTAATGTGAGGAGTTATATGCAGTTTCCAAAACAAAGTGCATACCATTTTATCTTAAAGGAGTTTAGGATTTTATGGTAATGTAATACTATAAATAGTTATATTATTTATTAAAAAAATTAAGGAACATGTTTTATGGAAAGGATTAAAAGGATTTTGATGATGAGATTGTAATTTTTCTAATTAGATAAAAAAGTTTACATCATATGTTTTAATGTTATGGAGTTATGGAATCTGAATATGTTCATGGAGTTGAACATGAGGAATACAATTCCTAAATCTCTCAATTATGAAAACATGATTTCTTCATAGATTTTACTCACCAATATTTATAGTGGGAGGTTATTATCAAATGGTCACATATAGATGTGACATTAATCATATATATATGTAATGTGTTTATGAAACCTCCAAATATTTAGCAAATATAAGGCTGATATGATAGTCTATTATATATGATATGATAGATATGATTTTATGTAGTGTATTGTTAATTATTATTAAAAGATATTTATAATATAGAATGTATCATATAAAAGGTAATATAAACTTTCTCATTCTCTCATTTTTGATATATAAATTTATATATTGATATGCATTTCTTGAATTACATTGATAATTGACCTCTCAAAGTATCACTATGAGTTATCCCTAACTGATATTCATCAAGGAGTATTGTTGGTTATGAGAAAATTTTAAGGTTAATATGAGTAATATTTTTTTATGAGATATGGAATATTCTCTTTAGAAATAAAAAGTGATTATGTATGCTCGATAACCCATTTTATACCACATAGAGTTTCATACACTCTGTTATTGGTATACTAGGGGTACATATATCATATTGTCCCTCTTAATTGAGGTTAGTGATATACCTATCATGATAACCTCCATAAATTAATACATTTATTTTTTATTCCTTGATGAATAGAAAATTATGGAGTGGTTAGATATATTTCTAACCATGTTATCAATTGGAGATCATCCAAGATTGGGTTTTCCTATTTTATAATGAGTATGAAATCCAAGTCATTAATTACAATAGACTGGGAGTGTATAGATGTGACTAAATATTATATAATATGTTCTTATCTATTTTGGTGAGGGGAATGTGATGTGTTCATCCATAATAGATAATTACATGTGATGTATTCATCAAACTGGTGAGTATATACTCAAAGAATCGAGAATATATTATTTTTAATATGGGATTGACATACTTATAATGCCACAGTCACTTTAATTTTTATACAAAGATAACATTTGAGAGTGCATTCAAGCATGTGATATAACCAGTGGACACAAGTATATAGATACATGTTGTTAATGAAGATCACCATAGATCCCTTTGTAGATTGAGAAACATTTATGTTTAACCAGAGGCTACTCATTATTTACATTTTTTATTAATTCTACAAGGGTTGGTTGGGTCACATATTTTAGTTGAATGAATGGGAAATGAATTTGACTTAGAGAGATACTCTATATGTGTTTTATAGTAAATTAAAAAGAGTTTTGGAAGGGTATTCATATGGTATTATATATGATGTGATACATAGCTATGCTAATGATATGTTTCGAAAAGCTATTTGGAAGATATCCAAAATACATTTTTATATTTTTTCATTAGTTATTGTATACGATAAAATATATGGTGGAATGTATCCTTTTTTTAATGATTTAGTGAAAGTGGGATATTAAAGAAGATGATATTCCCTAAAGTCTAATCTTGATTATATATAGGCACTAGTGTATCCTTAAGCATCATCTTAAGGATGCATAGATGTTAATGTACCCTTAATCATATGTTGATAATTTATAGTTACCAAAATATACTTAATCAAAGGATTAGCAGTCTTATTTCAAAAAAATATTTTGATATACATGAGATACATATCTTGAAAATACATTGGGTTAATGTATAATGTGATTATGGTATGCCTGAGATTCTTCTCTTATCCATGATCATTGGCGGCTGAATGGAAATTATTTTTATTCAAGGTTTTATTCCATGATTTCTATTATTTATAATACTATTACATAAGATGTAATGCGAAAGGATATTAATTTGTGCATATGATTCACATGTTGGCACCAGAGCCCTCCGACTCCATTCCTTAGCCTCAAGTGTCCTTTTTCAAGGCCCTCTGTGGCTCGGCCCGAGTCCCTTCGAAGAGCTATTTCCTGGACATGTGGCCTTTTATTCCGGTGGTCTCAAGGGACGGTGCTGGTGTTTCTTTGGAGGTCCCCCTCGACGGCTTTTACGGAGGTAATTTACCTTCTCCATTGGACCTTAATATCTTGTTTTGGGGCAGAGAATCATTAACTACAGGTTTTCAAGCATTTCGTAGGTTCATGGGGATTTCTGGGATAGGTGAGTCTCTCTGTTATCCATCATCATTACTTTTTTTTGGTGTTGGAGTCAGAGGTGGATTTCATATCCGCATGGTGGAAAGATCCTAGATCTTTCAGTTGATAGAGATTCATCCGAGCTCCTTGGTCTCTGGAGGCTCACAAGGATAGGGAAAGCCCTCAAGCCGCGATTTGGTTAGGTCTACCTGGATTGCCTTTACCTTTTCAAAATGGTGATTTCCTGAAGGTGATCAGTGACTCTCTCGATGGTTTCTTATGCACGGATGATCGCACCCTCTCTTGTGATGACATCCTGGTTCCAAAGTTTTGCGTTGAGTTAGATCTGTCATTGTCTCCTCCTGAGAAGGTTGTGTTGAAGGTCAGAGATATTGGGGAGTGGGAGCAGGTCCTATCCTTACCTGTGTTTCCTAGGTTCTATTCATCTTGTGGTCTTCAGGGTCACTCCAGGCAGATGTGCAGGAACCAAAAGTGGGGTGGCTTGGTTCGAAAGGCCATGCCACAGGGGAATATCAATCATATCAGATCATGAGGTCCTAAGACTGGTTCCCCTTGTGTAGATGCGGGATTTCCGGTAGGGGTTTGGGATTCTTTAGTCTCGTCGGAGAGGTTTAACCCTCCATTCCTCCAGACTTTGAGGATCCCCCTTTCCAGGACCTGGTTTCTTTCAAGTTAGAGGCTTCTCCATCTATGGTGGATTCCCTTGCAGACCAGTTACTCTTTCAAGGCCAATGGTGTTTAGCTGGGGGGCTATGGAAAAGGTTTTTGGACACTCTATCACCTATATGGGAGATGGGGGAGTCCAGTTTACCTTTTCGGGTTGTTTTTGAGGACGCTCCTGCAGTACATGAGTCAATGGGCTACAAGCCTTAAGTTCACCTTCTTTGTGAGTCTAGATCAGAGGGCAGGATTGGTGTTGTTTCAGGGGTTTCTCTAGAGATCTCTGGGGTGGAAGGTATGGTAGAGAAGAACTCATCCTTCATCTCCCCTTGCAATACGATTAAGTGGAAGGCTTCAATTTTACCTAGTGTGTATTCAGTACTGATTACCGTTATTCAGAGCCCTGGAGTGTGTACCCGGGCACAGTCGAGACATCTTAGGGAAAGCCTCTCCCCCCTCAACAGGAAGACCGAAGAGCCTAGGGCCAAAGCCAAGCTTCCTAGTTTTTAATGTTATATATGTTAGTGTGGAATTATCATGGCCTGGGTACTCAGGTGAAGTCAGATCATGTAGCATTGGAAATTAAGAAGCATAAGGTGTGTATCGTCGCGGTTCTTGAGCACAAAACAAAACTCAGATAAGATTAAGGCCTTCATTCACATGGTGCGGTTGCACGACTCCATGCATGAAGATCCAACTAGAAGGCCTATCTGGATATTTTGGAATGAGGAGGTGTCTATGCAACTAATGGTGTAAGGGGACCAATTTCTCACCATGAATGTATCAAAGGGAGGTGAATATTTTTTTATCATTTGTTTATGGTAGTTGTGATGCTCAAGAGCACAAGATATTATGGCAGGGGCTTGGGATGTTTGATCCAGAGGAAATCTTGTGGTATGTTGTTTGGGATTTTAACACCATTCTTGACCCATAGGAGAAGAAGGGGAGTGGTGCCTTCCCTCCTCAGTCCAGATTATACTTCTCTCTCTTCATGGCGGATTAGGGTCTCCTCGACTTAGGTTACTCTGGAGACAAGTACACGTGGTGTAATAACCAAACAAGAGGAAGGCAATGTTGGAGCAGGATCAACCGATGCTTGGAAAATAACAATGCGATCATCTCATATTTATAGGTTAAAGTGAAGAATCTTGTCCAAGGTATTTCTAATCACTCTCATATACTGGTGTCTCTATTTTCCAAACAGTTTTTCCAAGAGTCCTTCTGGTTCTGTCAGCATTGGTCACTGATCCAAGAGTATCTGAGGCTCGTAAATAATTCATGGGAGGCTTCTTCCTAGGGGAATATGTGGGTTTCTCTCCACAACAAGCTGTGAAGGTTGAAACAGGGGTTGAAAGATTTTTCAAGGGGGCTTCCTTCCTTTGATCATAATCTGGAAGCTCTTAAGCAGATAATATAAAGCTTAAAATCTAATCTGGAGGAGGAGTGGGATGATTCTTTATTTGATGAGCTTGTGGGCATTAAGTTGTGCTGGGAGGAGGAATTTCTTAAAAAGGAGTGGCTGGATCATGATCATTCTTGGGTAAGGTGGCTGAAGGAAGGCGACAAAAACACTACTTACTTCCATGCATGCATTAGAGAAAGAAGACACCTTCCCTTTTCGAACATTTTACTCGAGGATGGATCCTATATTGATAATTATGACACGGTATGGGGAATAGCGCACTTCTTCTTCAAGGATCTTCTTGCTGGCCCCAATCCGAGGATGTCTAGTGGGTATCCAAGGGGAAATGCAGGGTTGTGAGGGATGATACCCTCTTTAGTAACCAATTGAGCAACAAGGCCTTGGAGGCAATTCCCAATGAGGAAGAAGTCCATCCAGCCATGCAAAATCTCAACCTGGAGAGTGCTCCCATACCTGATGGTTTTTCAGGTTCCTTTTACAGGGGGATGTGGGATGTAGTGAAGCACGACATCATCGACGCTATCCAGGACTACTTCCGTGGTGGGTGCCTTCCTCGAGTGGCTAGTGAAACTATCCTGGTGCTAATTCCTAAGATCAAGGAACCTTCTTCTCTCTCGAATTATAGGCCTGTGACCCTATTTAACTTCCCATATAAAATCCTTGTGTGTGTGCTTAACCAGAGGCTGGAAAATATACTACTCGGGTGTATTTTAGTTGAGCAACATGGCTTTGTGAGAGGATGTTCCATCTAGGGTGCCATCTCTACAGCTCAGGAGATGTTAAGTGATATCAACATAAAAACTCATGGTTCTAACATGGATATTAAATTGGATATGAATAAGTCATATGATAATATCGATTGAAGTTTCATCAACAGAGTCCTTTTGGGTTTTGGGTTGTCAAACAAGGCAGTGGAACTCTTTTTCAAGAGCTTTAGTTCTTCATGGATGTCGGTGTCGTTTAGAGGGAAGACCAACAACCTCTTCAAGGCAACAAGAGGTCTCCTGAAGGGAGACCCACTCTCTCCTAGTATTTTCATTCTGGCTCAGGACACCCTTAGGAGACCCATCAATAAAGGAATTTCCCAAGGGGTTATTCTCCCTTTCAAGAGGAAAATGAATCTTCTAGTGGTGTCTCATCTTATGTTCACTAAAAACATGATTATCTTCATCAATGGCGGTTGAGGCTCGGTTCGTGGGATCAAGGGAATTATGGATGAATATTTCTACTAGATAGGGAAAGTTGTCAGTAACTCTAAAAGTAGTATATTCATCTCCAATAAAATCTCTCAAAGGAGGGTGTACTCCTTGTGAAATAGCCTGGACATGAAGTATAGGCCCTTCCCTATGGAGTACCTGAGATCTCCTATTTCTTATATCAGACTCTGAATCAAGGACTATGATCATGTTTTGAGAAGAATCAGTAGTCGTATCCTTAATTTGAAAAATAAATTTCTGTCTTTTGGAGGCTATATAGCTTTGGTGAATAGCGTGCTATCTTCCATTCCTATCCTTGCAATGGCCTCATCCAACATCCCTCAAGGTGTGATAACGAACATCGACAAACTCTTGTACAACTTTGTGTGGGATGCTAAATTGGAAGAGAAGAAGCATTGGGCTTCATGAGGGAAGTTGGCGAGGATGATTTAGGATGGTCGTATTAATGTGAATATTCTCTAGAACATGACACTCTGCATGCATGGTAAGATCACATGGGAAGTTCTAGAGGAGTGGTATTTATGGGGAAAGATCATGTCGCCTATCTGTGGTGGAAGTGTGGAGTCTATCAGTGGTTATAATTCTCCTATATGGGTGAATGTTTACCCCATGTACCAGATGCTACATCTCAACTCTTGGTGGATTGTGGGATCAGTGGATATCCTTTTCTGGCACAGAAATTGGGCGGGATCTGTTTTAGCCTTCCCTGGTTTCCCAACCCCGATGATTACGGTTAAAGAATCTTGTCAGTTCCCAAGTTTCACCTCAGAAATACAAGATGAGGATCAAAGGGCCCTTATTTAGACCATTGAGTTAAATGATGATCTGTACAGATGTGTTTTTACCCCCGCTTCTTCGGGGGTATTCTCCTGCAAAGATTTCAGCAGGTTGTTTTCTGAGAAGGATCTTCAGGAGGGGTGGAATGCTATTGTGTGGTTCCATAAGATTCAAACAACATTCAAATTTCAAACTTGGTGCATCAGTAATGCTACGTTAGAGACAGATGAGAATGTTAAGAAGATGGGAATCAGCTTGGATTCAAGGTGTTCTTGCTACAAAAATAGGTGGGAAGAGATTACGAAACACTTGTTTTTTGAAGGGGACTGGGCTCAGGCACTGTGGTCTTGCTTTGGTGGAACTTTGGCACTCTCCTATCTTGATAAGAATTCCACTTCTTTAGTGGAAATCTGGTTCCAAGGTGTTCTAGGATCTGAGAAGGGTAGAATGGTTCGTTCCATGATTTTCAGTGTAGGATGAAAGAGCTTGTGGCAAGCCAGGAACCAATCAAGGTTTGAAGGTTTCACTCCTTCAGTTAGGTCCATCATTTCACGGACTTGCTTACTTATGATTTAATTGGATCCATTCATCAAGGACTGGATGGAGGTCCCCTCTCTCAACTGGATACAGGTCAGTATCCCCTTGGCTTCTCCTACTTGGGTTGTCCAGCAGGGGAACTGGGTAAGCTGGAAACCCCATGGTTCTGGTTTAAAGTTGAATACTAATAGGTCCTGCAATATAGGGGTGATGAAAGGATGGGGAATAGCCCATGGCCCCAGGGGGAGGCGGTCATAGCATTCACGTCCTTCTTTGGAAAGGACACTTCTCTCTTGGATAAGGTGATGGCCATGCCCACTGGGCATTCCCTCTATAGGCAGGAAAAGCTGGATCTTACCAAGGCAGAGACTAATTCCAGGATTCTCCATAATTCCATGATTTGAATCAGATCCCCCCTTGGAATATTGCTTACATTGTAAGAAAATGTAGAGCTATTCTTAGTCCCAATACCTATGTGTCTCACACTTGGTGGCAGGTAATAAGGTAGTAGATCACTTGGCTTCCTTGGTGGTCGAGAGCTACATCTTTACTCACCTTCTCCCTATCAATAGTTTGAAAACAGAGTGAATTAAATTACTTAGAGGGGATTCCCTTAGTTTTCACTATTTCAGAACTCCATAAACCCCGGGTTCCCCAGGGTTGTTAAGTTTTCTTGTTTTGAATAAAAATTTGATTTGGATGGATGGATATAGAATTTTGGATTCTGTTCGTATGAAAATAGATTCAAGAATAACCCATAGATACCTTTAGAGTCAGGACATCATTTGGCCACCACTTTAGTGATCTTTATCAACTACATATGATGATGATTTATGCCGTTTGAGACTTCAATGTATGATCAACACTCTATTTTTCTATGGATATTACTTTCTAATTTTTTGAATGGTTTCTAAAATATTTCATGGAGATATTATCTTGAGTTTATATTCTCTTACATTGTATACAATAAGTTTTATTAGACCCCTATAGAGCATTATATATTATCCACAATCAATACTCATGGAAACAATCCCCAAATAAAAACATAAATGTTACTATAATGAAAAAACATATTAAATAACCTAAAAAAATGTCAAACCACCATAAAAGAATACATTCAACCATTACAATTTAAAGTAATCCATATTTATAATAATTACCTAATTACATATATTTAAACTATTGTTATTGTTTCAAAAACTATGATGATTTGATATGATTATTTCCAAAACTATGAATTCCAATTTTTGAAATCGTGTTGATATAAAAACTGGATCATGAACTTTGGACATCTTAAAAACATGAAGAGAAACTTAAACTATGGTTCCCAAGCTAGGTAAATTCCCATGTGTGTGTGTGTGGGGGGGGGGGGGGTGGGTGAGTATGAGTAGGCAAATTTTTTATTTTGACCATCTATAATGATCTTTCTCCACTATTATTATTATCATTATCAATATAGTGATCAACCATGCAAGGCATATGAAAAAGCACTTAACACCACCCACTCAGTTGACAAAGACATTTTGTCCATAACTCATAAGTACCATGTCTATAGTCCTAGGATATACATATGGTTAACTAATAAATTCAATACATTACCCTTAGTATACCACCCCTTATAATTGTACAAAATATACCTTGGTCTATTCCATTTATCAATTTTTATTTTACTAGTCTACTCCCACATGGTGACTTATCCCATAAGTCACATCAATTACCAAATCTATCATTGAAAACAATGGATAACCAATCAATGGGTGGTTAATCTACCAATATACCATCAATATAATACCTTTTACAATAAATATCAGCCTCTTAAGGTGACTCTTGAAAATACCCATCCACATTTGTAGGTAACCACTCTTGTTGAACCTATATCATATAATATTACATGAGTTAACCCATCAATAAAATCCCACTACATAGAGAATCACACACCAACACCCAATGAATTAATTGGACATCAAATCCATTAATCATGTATAAAAACACTTTTTGGGATGATTTAGTATTTTATCTCAATATTATCACCTATATAACAAACCGAACCGAGTCAACCTAAAAAGTCACTATGAACAATCTACTAAAAGGCTTAAAGGGTGTCACTGATCCTCATAGGCTAGAAACTAGTGCATGGGTATCAATTAAACATTATTGGGAATAGTTTCACACAATATGAGTTAATTAAAAATAGTGGAAACTAATAAAAAACCTCACTTTGTGCATCTATACATTGGACATCCATTCAAATGAAATGAGAAATTTCAAATAAATGAATATGATAAATAAGAAATAAAAAATATAGACATCCACATGAGATAAAATAAATAAAAGTGATAATTATCATCCAATAAAAAATAAAATGATAAAAAAATCGATGTGATCATAATATACAATAGAAGCATTAAATAAGGAAATAAACCTTGTCGAATTGGCTAATACATAAATGTACTAAAATTAAATAAAAAACTAGACCCACAACTATAACAACTCAATGAGACCTAGTTACACCCACTATATCTACAAAATCCATTAAAAAACTATTTTAATGATATTAAAATTGATATCACAACTTGGGAAGCTATATAAAAACATGAGAGTGACAAACTCACACATATGAGTGTGTATACAGGGTGTTAACTAAACATTCCTAGAAAAAATTCACCAAAGAGTCTATGTAATTCATTTTATAAAAAATTCTATAAATGTTAATTTGAATATATTTTAAAAAATAAGGTTTTTCTAACTATAACACATAACCAAAACATGTTTTGTTAGTTTGAACATTTTCCAAAAATTTTAGGTGTAATTTTTTTTGATTTTTTTTTGAAAAATAAGATTTCAAACCCCAAAAAATAAATAACCATTTCTTTAAAATATTTTTCTGTCCCCTTTTATCCAAATGGGTAGAATCCACCACATATAATAGAAATCATTTTAAAACCTTTATAAAGGTAAAAATCTCTGTTTACATATTTAGAACTAATCAAATATTCCTTATTTATAATATTTTCATAAATCCTATTTTAAAGACAAGTTGAAAAGAAAAACATAAAATAAAGTAAAATAAAAATAAAAAATGGGAACCATAGCATTAATATTAATAATATAAAATCATAATAATAATGTATGGGATTCCATAAAACCCAAACAATAATACTGAGATAAAAATAAATTATATAGTGAAAATCCCCTAAGTTAAATCACCAGTAAATCATTAAGTGTCATGGGTAACTCCATAGGTCTTAAAGTGAGATGATCCTATACATACCTAATAGAATAAATAAATTTTTAAACTCCCATTTTATTTCTGGGTTACCATATGATTATCTTATATAACTTAATTGGGACACCATCCCTAGAAATTTCTCAACTCATTATAGTGGTAACAAAATTGGTATGGCCTATCCTGACTACCTCACTTAGACACCAGGGTTCTCATGACATGTCAAAGAAGATGAGAGAAGTAAAATAATAAAAATTATTAACACATACATCAATATTTATAAAAAATAAACATTATCTCATATCTAACACCCTCTTATGAAACTACCCATTTTCATCAATCAAGAATCACATAATAATAATCAATCCCAGTCCCATAATAACAATCAGTTCACAATAATGATGCACAATCATCAAATAATGTCATATTATAAAATTAAAAACAATAAATATAAAACAAACAATTAAAAAAATAAAAATTATCATAAAAAATAATTTGAAAATAAATAAAGGATCTATCACTTTAAAAGCACCATTTTCATCTCTTAAGAGTAACCTAAAAATAAAAACTACTCCTTAGTTTAGAACAACCCTTAAAAACAAATAAATATATTTATAAATAAAAGAAGTGTTAAAATACCTAATTTATCATCTAAACCATTTAAAAATCACTCCCTGGGAATTTTTGATAAACCTTGGTATACAAATAGTTTACTTTAAAGGGTATAAATAAAAATACATTAAAAAAACACACTATTCTATATAAAAAAACATGAAAATATTTTAATAAAACCATCATGGGTATCATATATATATATATATATATATATATATATATTTATAAGAAATAAATTTACAATACTCTATCATTAAATGAATTTTTAAATTAAAGAATCTCACAAAAACACGTACCTCAAACTTGTCGAGTCAATGAATCCTTTGATTCCATTTTTTTGAAAATCACAAAACAATTATTATAACTTTTATTTTTCTTGAGGTAAATATTGTAATTTTTTTATTGTGAAAGATTAAAATATGGATACCTTAAATCTAGGTCTTTTATGTCTATTCTGATTTGTGTGAAAATCCAGAGAACTAAAACTTCATGCATGAGTTATTTTATAGGATTTTAGAGTAATATAGTGACAATGAATGATATTATCAAAATACTTGGAGCTATGTCGAGTTCATTAGAAGACGAAGAAGAAGATTTTGATGTAGTTACAACTTATCCTGAAGAATGTAAAATCAAACTATTCAAGTTAGTTACAATGAAGTATATAAATAGGTATGCCATCATGGGGACCAAGAGACCCAAAGTAAAGTCACTTAGAAAATTTCTATTAAATATATTCTTATTATTTTTAAGTTTGAATCATATTATTGTTGTGTGAAATTCTGATTTTAGTTTTTTTTTGAGTGTTCCACTTATATAATTTTATTTGGTGGATTTAATTATAAGTGATATAGTTTTCTTGTTGTTGTATTCTTATAATTTTTGACTGATGTGTCAAGGGATTCTATATAGAAGATAGATATGCTACCTCATATTGTTTTATGATCTTCCAGATTTGGAAGAAAAATACTATTGATCATCTTGATTGAGGGATTCCATAAGGAAGGCCAAGTTATTGTGATCCTTCGATATTGAGGGATTCTAGTTTTTGGAAGAAAGAGTGTCTAGGGGTAGGACATTAATACCTTTTGAAATGTCAACTATGAGAGATTCTAGAACCTACCAAATATTTTATAGTCATGTAAACTTATATATTTATAATGGGGATTCATATATCTGGTTTGTGATATGATTTACAATTGGGATAAAAGTGGGAAAATCAATTTATTTGAAGGTGTTTAGTAATAATATCCTCTAGGAGTTAAAGGAATATAATCCTTACACTATTAAACTTATTTATAAACCATGATGTGTTAAAATTTTGAAAATACATAATTATATTTGACAATTTTTTTAAAATTCAAACCATTTTAATTTAATCTATGATAAAATTTTTACTCTCATAAATCATGGGTTTACCAAAAGTTTTTATTTCATATTATTTTACTCTTGAGGAGAATAGAAACTTGTATTTGATCATTAAAATATAATTTATACCTCTTATAGTTTACCTAAATTATTTGTCTAAAAAAATAAGGAATTAGAGAAAGTATCTATGTTTGAGATTGAGATCTATCTTGTTCTTTTGGTTTTATGTTAGTTTATCAGAAATATCTCAGTTTCCATACATTTACTATGTAGTTTAGAAGTGTTTGTATTTTGCTGATTATAGAAACACATGTTGGATATATATATAATATGAATATAAAAATACCACTGATATTTGGTTGTGGTGATTATGAATACTAGCATGATTGAATTGAGACCATTAATATAAATACTAGAGTGTGAAATTTTATGATTCTTATTGGAAGTAGCAAAATTATAGATTTAAAATTATTAACTTTTACATGATAATAATAAACTGAATTTCAACTTAATTTATATGTGAGGAATTATTTTTTGTAATCTATTTAAAAGAACATATATAGTCAAGTTTATTTTTATAGAACATTATGTGGTACATGGAAGAAGTTAGAGGTTACATATATTATAAATTTAATTATTCTTGAAACTAAGTATAGAATTATAAGATAAAACAATCAATAATATCATTTATTACATGGAGAAATTATTTATTACAAGCGTCAAATTATTATCACAATTTTTAATCATTTACAATATCTTCAAGAAAAGGAATTATCAGATAAATAGTTGGTTTAAAAAGTCAATGAAAAACTTTATAAATAATGAGAATAGAAGAGAATGACTATTAATGATATAAAAAATATCAGAAGGTCATGTTTTAATGACCCATTAAGATTTATTTTATAGTATGAGAGTATATTAAAAATATATATTAAAAATAATGTTCTAAAATATTCATAAATGTTAGTTTTCTGTAAATTATTGATGATGATTTTTTTTATATAGAATAAAGGTTATTTGGAAGTGGTTATTTTAAAATAGATTATAGGAATGTTAAATGTGAATCGAAAAAGAGGTGTAATAGGAATTCTAACTCTTCTTAAGTAATTTGTTTTGAGTTTTAGAAATTCTGTCACATAATTCATGATTATCCAGATATTAAATGAAAAGAGAGAAACTATTTTAATAATTACACTAAAAGAATGAAAAAGTGTTTAAAATCATCAGATACTTAGAGTGAAAGTGGTGGAGACATTACTTCTAATAGTTCATCTGATAATAGTTACAGAAGCAATAATAGTCAAAAAATTATATATATTTTTTCTTAAATAGTGAAAGAATGTAAAATTTTAATGGATATAAGTGTTAAAGGGATATCTAACCATACCATATGAAAAGGGTGTCCATTTTCATCAGAATAAAAAACATTTCATCTAACAATGAAAAACCTAATGGGGAAAGTAAAATAAAATTTGACAATATAAAACCTTTATTAGAGGTGTTATAATACTGTATTTTTGAAGTTGAGGAATATTATAAGAAGATTTACATAGACTATATATGACTCAGAGAAGAAGTGGATGAGAAAAAAACTATGTAATTTAAATATAATAATATGGTTTCAAAAATATATTATAATCCGATATCAAGGAAAGATAAAATTTATTAATCTAAAGGTGAAGTTAATAAACATACTTTTGAATGGAAGGAAATGAATTCTTCAGTTATATTAATTATAAATGATCTAGAAAATATCATGAATGAAAAAAAGTATTTTTTGAATTTTATTGATTAAGAGAAAATATTATCAAGATGAAATCTAAGATAAAAGGTAAAATCATTAATATCCCTTAGAAATCTAGTCATAATTCAATTCATAAGAAAAATCGAGCTTCTACTTCATAGAAGAAAGGAAAAATGATTCTAACATTAATGGAATATAAAAGTGATGTTTTAAAGTTAAAATTATAAATTGAGAAAATGAATAATTTATTATATAGTTTTACTATAATAAGAAAATGTTTTGAGATGATTTATGTAAAATTAATAGTTTTGTTAACAATTTCGAGACCTGATAGAAAAAACATAAGAAGATCTATATAGAAATAAAATAACATTATTGTGAGTAAAACACCATTTATTACAATATGATACAAAGGAGGATACTATAAGAAGAGTTGTTCAATGAAAAAAAATTATTCATTTGGATGAAATCATGCATTTATTTCAAAATAAATTTCTTCCTATAAAAAAAATATAGATTTGTGTACCAAAGTTACTTTTTTGAGAATTAATTCAAAATAAAGTTTTTTAGGTTTTATAAGACCAAATTTAAAATAATGTAAATCCATTTCATACCAAAAAATGAATTTATATATATGGTACCTGGTAAAATTAATTTCTATTTTTATAAATACTTACATTAACAAAGAATTGAATGATTAAAAGTATGTTTCAAATATTTTTTTGAATTTTTATGAAAACCTTTCATTAATTTCTTTTATTTATGGGGAGTTTTTGTTTTTTGTTTTATAATAAATTTCAATTTTTTTTAATTTCAACAGATTTTATTTTTTATGAGATAAAATATATATAAAACTATATTAAAAATAATAATATCAATCCACTTCATCATTAGATATCTTATTGAGACTTGTATATTTTATCTTTAACTTACCAAATGTTTTAATGATATATTTATTTATTTGTGAGATATTTCAATATATTTTTATAAGTTATGTTAATTTCATTGGAAGCTAATATTTAATATTAAAGAAATTGAAATTTTAATTCTCTATTAATTTATTACGTTATATACTTTTGGAAGGATCTTTTCTAGAACGTTTTATCAATGAAGATCGATTATCATATAGATCATATATATAATGTGTATTAGACCCATTGGTAATCAAATGCATTCATTGTAGAAATATTTCTAGAGTCTCTTTATTTTTCCATTTACCTATTTATTTTTCATTTGATTATTAAATATTCTGATGGAATTTCCATGATGAAAATTATCTGTTTGAGTTTGATTGATTGGAAGTTATATTTGAAGTATGACTTCTTTCTAAAGTATGTCATCAAATTACAAGGCTGGGAACCTATTGTTCCACTCAAGGAAGATCATGATTTATTTTTACAACTTATTGTTCATGATTTTAGTGAAATAATGATTTTTTTTTCAAATAGAAGGAGAAACTAGATCTTTCTTTTTTCTCTACGATCACCGACTTTCTATATTGTGGAAAGGTTTTTTTATTAGTTATATTTTCTTATAGAAGTGTATTCCCTATTTATATGTCAAAATTTATCAAAAGAAAATTGTTCTCAATGACTAGATTTGAGGAAATATTTTTTTAATAAAATAATGAGTTCATAAGATGAATCGCCTTTCACTAAAATAAAATATCGTCTTCTAGTGGATTCTGTTCTTACATATTCAAAAAAAGGGATAAAAAATATTTTAAAAAATATAAATATTAATTTCATTTATTTTATAACATGTAGTAAAAAAATATAATTTATATTATGTGTTCCCACATAGATCCAATTTATTTAGGGATAATTAATTTAAGGATCTGGTTAAACCCTTTGATTCTTAATAGAATTTTGGTAAATTTATTGAATGAATATGGTGTGAATAATGATTCTCATGATAAAATAGCTAAGTTGAATTTGTTAAATGCTAAAAAAATATCTTGGGTGATGTTTTTCAATGACTCAATTGTGAAAATTTTAATGAGAAGTCCCCAAATAATTCATTAATGGAAGATGGTAAATCTATTAAGAAGAAGATTTATAAAAATAGAAAAGAATCATATATTTACTAAGATAAAAAATCCACTTTGAAGAATAATAATAAAGATGAATAATAATATATTCAATAAAGAAAATATTTTCATATGAAGAAATACCCTGGTGAATATTTTTTATTGTTACTAAAAAATCAATAACAAATCTTGGAAAGATAAGGCTGGTGATTTAATAAAGGATAAAGAGGATAGGGAATTTGGAAAACTATAAGTTGAGGAAAAGGCATTATTGATAGATTTAAATAGAACGTTTGAGGAACAAAAATGAAGAAAAATATTCTCTAAAAGTGAAAAAATATCAGATTTCATGAATAACCCTACCATTTATTCCTACTAAAGAATAGATTAGTGAAAAAGATTCATTAAATGTAAATATTTATTCAAAAAATAATGGAAAATATATAGTGACTAAACATCAAGAAAAATGTTAATCAATATAGTCTCTCTGTCATATAGAAGGAAACATTGTAGGAATAATTCAATACAAAATTCCATCGAAAGAAGGCCAAGATACCGATAAGGAATTTTCCTACCATAATTTGAAGTTCACATGAAAGTGGTAGTAAAATAATCTAAAAAATATTATTTACCATATGAATCATTAGTTAATACCTAATAATCCAAGAATTCAACTCCCTATATGGATTCAAAATAACTAATTTCATTGGAAGAAAGTAGAAATAATAAAATATCATTAGAATTAAATAAAAAAATAGAATTCATATTGAAAACTTTTATTAGACAATAAATATTTACAATGATATTATTGAGGTATAAAAAATTCTAATAGACCAACAAGAAAGGTCCATGAAAATAAGGGAAATAAAATCAAATAGTTAATAAGATTCAGTCGAAAGAACCTGGTCTCAAAGAATTGTGTAAATAATTAATTTTTAATCTAGTTTTTTTGAGAATATCAGACCGTCTGATTATAGGTTTTTGTGAAAATAATTTATGTATTAATATTATACAAGATCATATGGTTATCTTTAAAAACATAAGATGGAAAAAATTAGTTAGTTGATTAAGTTTCAAAAATGATATGATATTTAAGAAATAATAATAAGTATTATCAATGTTATTTATATAAGATAAAAACATATTCTAGAAATATATGTTCATTTGAAAAATATGTTCAATCCCTTGATGAGAAGTTTTCTCCTCTACTTGGAAAAATCGAGTTTCTTTATAAAATTTTGGTTGAGCATGAAGATATTTTTGTAGTAAAATAGAGAATTTTTATAAAGACAATTAATCCATTAAATAGTTAAAGGTATATTTTTTAACTTTTAACTGAAAATGTGTAAAAGAATCAAACATTTATTGAGGATAAATAAGTAAAGTTGAAAAATCACTAAAATAAATCCAGCAGAAATTACACATGATCAGAAAAATCTAATGGAGAATTAAGTTTTTAATTTCGGAAATGATTAACTTCTGATGGTAGTATTTTTTATTACTTTCTGTGGTTTTTTACATACCTTTTTAATACTTAATTTTCAAAAGAATTTTTTCCTTTTTTTTGTAATTTTTTTATAAATTATATTATCCATATTTACTTACATATTCAATATTTTTGTAACACTTGTGATTATTTTTGAAAATCATAAAGGGGATTTTTTTTGGAAATGATAAGTTTTATTCATTTTTATTTTCTATGTTAGAGAAAATTTATTTTGGAAATCTACTTAGAGAGATCTATTTTATGAAAATTTATATTTAAATTTATTAGTGTGATTGATAAGATTCTAAATATTTTATAGTGGAGATATTTTTATACATCAAAACTAAATGGATAATTTATTTTTAAGCTTCTAGTGAAACTTTTAATTCCATGCTTGTCTTTTTCTTTTCAAGGAGGGAAATTATTTAGTTAATGACTCCTTTTATTCTTGTGTTTTTAAAATCAGAGTACTCTATTTATAAATTTGATTTTAAATAAAGTTTTTTTTGTGATTTTTCTAGTGCGTAGGATGAAAATCTAGTTACCTTAAATTTAGAGTATTAAGTATTCACATATTTGTGTGAAAACATAGAGAAATAAAAGTTAATGACTAATTACTTTTACCAGATTCATTAGTACTATAGTGGTGTGGATTTAATTAACTAGAAGATATGGAGGAATACTATGTTTATTGGAATATGATGAATAATATTTTGATGTATTTTCAAATGATCCTGAAGAATTCGAAATTAAAATGTTTAATTTAGTTATAATGAAGTATTTAAATATGACCACAAGATCGAGGATAAATAGACATAATGTAAATTTACATATAATATTTATATGAAATATATTCTTGTTGTTTTTAATCATCTAACATATTATTGTTGAGCACGCATCCAATTATAATAGTTTTATATCTAAATATTTTTTCATAAATCATTCACTTGTAAGGGTTTAATTATATGTTCACTAAGTTTACTTGTTATATATTATATGTTTTTGACTTATGTGTTGAGGGATTCTATAAGTAATAAAGATCTACTACTGACGGTTGTATTTTGATCCTTTGGTTGTGGAAGTAAGCTACTACTGATATTCCATATATAAAGATTATGCAAGGATGACATAGCTATGATTATCCTTTAGGATTAAGGGATTTTGGGGTTATAAGATAGATTATTAGGGTCAGGATTATAATACCTTATAAAATATCAGATTCAAAGGGTTTTTGGGATATGATGACATAATACTGATCGATGGGTTTATAGTTGAGGTCATTCAGATGTTTGGAATTTGGATACTTGGGTTAAGTTTGTGATCCTTCTATCACTTAGGATAAAATTGAAGACCCCCATTGATTAGATATTGTTTATTAATGCCATACATTAAGAGTTTAGTGATTTAAATCCTTACAGTATGAATCATTACTATAAACTATGTTGTGTTTAAATTTATCTTATACTAAAATACATTTTTTAGAAGATGTTAAAATTCCATCCATTTTAAGTTTTGATATGCTTGTTCTTTACTGTAGTAATTTTAATTAATTAGATTACTTTATTTCTGATTGTTTTACTCTTCAGGTGGATGAATGTGTATATTTAGTTTTTAAACTACAATTAAAACCCTCTCATAATATTCATGCACTTGTTCTATAGAAAAAAGTGGGAATAAGTTATGACATGTGGAGTTTATTGGGAGATGGAATGTTGGGAATAAAATGGCCTTTAGAAGACCTAAATTACCAAATAAAAATGATTAAACTCCTTCAAATTCCTAAATTCATACGCTATATGAATTAGGGCCCAAAAAATAATGTAAAACTGAAGGGAGATGAATAGGGAAAGAGAATAAAAGATTAATATAATGATTTACCTTAAAAAGATACTTAAATTATAGGAGATAAAAATCCATGGTGAGAAAAGTGGAGATCGACTAATGCTCTCCTCTAGTTTGGATACATGAGTAAGGAAATAAAAGATATCTAACCCACCTAAAAACTAGAAGATATAGGAATTCATAAAATTAAAACTATGTGTTGGCTTGACAAAGTTTGACCTCCCCATTATGATGTAACCTAACACCCAATAAAAATTTTGGGATCACATCCTAGGGATATATCATGGTTTAAACTTGATTTCATCAAAATATGTAAGCATAATCAAAACTAAAACCAATATTAATATAGCTCAAATATGACCAAGACCTAAAATAAGTCTACCCACCATTTTTTATTCATCTAAAATGTTTAAATAGTAAATAAACACCACTATGAAAAGAAAATACCCATAAAATACACATTTCATAAAAATAACTCAATGGGAATAATAATTATATATCAACCACAAAAAAATAATCGATAAACCATTCTAGAGTTCCATAAAGGATATATATATAAAATAGACACCAAATAAGACAAAAAAAAGTTTAAATTACCATTAACACTATATAATATACGAATTGAAAAGAAACATCTACAAACAAAATTCCCAAAAATATGAAAATAATAGATATAACCTCATTGCATGAAGATAATGGAAAATAACATGGGACCTGGCTCGTAGAAAACCCTCTAATGGTGAACCTGATAGAGAATTCCCAATAGGGAAAAATTTCAAATAAGGAATTTTCCAGTGAAAAATCTAGAATTTCATAACACTTATCCAAGATACCCAAGAACATAATCAAGTCTTACCATATGAAACCCAACCAAATACAATTCTAAAAACATGTTTAACATCACACACCAATCTATAGAGAAATAATGAAACAATGTTGCATGAGTAAAAAAAATAAACACCTCTATAAAGAAAGGATAGAGGAAATACACAAAGAATACATCAATCAATAATTTAACCAAAAGCACATAACATTTAAACTAACCAAGTATATATACTAAAAAAATGATCACAAGAGTCCTAGTTATATTCTAGTATCCTTCTCAAGCAGCAACTAATACATAGGCCATATCCAAAAATAGATAATCCTTGTTCTGGTTGGAGACATCTCTCAAAAAATAATATCTATTGAATTCCTTGGTGAATAAAAAAAAAGAAAAAAGGTAGGTGGTTGATGATTTTTGAATTAAAAAAAATGAAGGTTCTTACTATTCCACTCAATTTAGAGTCTGGAGAGAGTCAACAACAAGAGTAGTAACACCTAAACTTCAAGAGGAATCACCCTAAGGATCATACTTAGGAACAAAATTATACCTTAAATTAGGTCCCTTTTGGGAGGAATATAAAAATAACAAGAATAATGAATCCAACCTATTCATGATCCATAACACTATATAAAAAATCCCTTTAAAACCAAGGGTTTAAATAAAAAATAAATATCCAAAAAACATAACACACGGAAAAATAAATTTGCTTTAAACCAATACTATTTATTAAAACAACTAAAAAATGATTTTATAAAGTATAAAAAATTTGAAAACAATTAACTTATATTATAAAACAAGGGAAAATTAAATTATCATAACATTATCAAGAGTAAAAATAGTGATTCCCATATGAGGAATCAAAAAAGGTTACATAAAACCCATTTTCATTTCAATATTTTCCCAGATTTCATAATGAAATCAAAATTTTTTAAAAACTCTATATAGATGAAAAATATTTTTTCATATAAAATAAAAATATTAATTTTCAAATAGAATAATTCATGAAATTAACATTTCAAATAACCCCCATAAATTATTTCAAAATCAAACCATTTTATGAAATTAATTTCGTACAAAAAATATTGTTATTTGAAACACAAAGATAATCTAAAAAATAGAACAATAATTCAATTAAATACAATCCTATAATATCAAAAACCCTTATAAAACCCTCCTTGACCCATCTATAACATGAGAAAAAAACATCAGTTTACATTAGTAATCATGAGGGGTTCAAACAACAATTCCTGGAGGGTAATGTTTTGCTCTTGGTCACACTGCATAGTTTTTCAAAACATGTTCACACTATGTTGTAACCTATTAAAAGTTTATAGACCCTCATGAATAAGATATAGATGATTTGATTGGTCATGTGATCTAAATGAACTGATTTATTTTATCCTTTAATTTAATCCCAAGCTCAATGGAAAACCCCAAAATTATCTTTTATAACTCTATGGGAATATAAAAATATTCAAAATAATCAAACCCAAAATAAAAATTAAAAACCAACTGCTTATAACATCTCAAGTCTCATCCCAAAAGGTAGAGATTTGACATCTATACATTATTTACCTCCTTATTTATGATAGTCATAGTATCTATACACTAAAGACACATCGAAATAATAAGAGGGTAATTTGATACCATTTTATAATGAATTGACCCACATCAACTAGAAAAATTCCCCTAATCGATCCACCACAAGGACCAAAGAGAATTCCCAATCCCCATGGGCTGGTCACTAGTGTGCGGGCATTAATGAAACATTATTGGGAATGGTTTCACCCAATCTAAGATAATAACAACATAATGAAAATTGAACAAAAATATTATATGGTGGGTCCATATATTGGGATTCCATTCAAATGAAATTAATAGTTTCAAATAAATAAATAGGAAAAACATAACATTAAAAAAACAAAAATCAAAATGATACATAATCAATAAATGATATTTTTATCATCTAGAAAAATAAACAATACTAAACAATCATCATGACCATAATATATAATAGTGGCAGAAAATGAGGAAATACACCTGGTTGAATTGGTTAATACATAAACACCCCCAAAGTTAAGAAACAACTTGATCCACTTGTAAAACAACTCCATGTGAATTTTGGTAACCCAACATATCCAAAACAACCATAAATGGATTATCTAAACAATATCCAAACTACGATCAGAATCTAGAAACCTATATAAAAACACCAAATCTACTTATACATGCATACGAATATGTATGCAGGGTGTGTGCTAAATATTCTGAGTAGTATTTTACCAAAGTGTATATGCACTTTATTTTATAGAGTTTTTTTTCAAAACATAGTTTGAACATAGTTTATAAAATCATTTTTTAGTTGTAATGAATAACCAAAACAACTATTGTTATTTTAACAATTTTCCATAAACACAAGGTAAAAATATTTTTGGAAAAGAAAATATACATTTGAAAGAAAATATTTCAAACCTAAAAAAATAAATGAAACTTTCCTTAAAAATATCTTTCAAACTCATTTTTATAAAAATTTTAGAATCCACTACTTAAAATAGAAATCATTTTATAACCTTTAAAAATATAGACATCTAAGTTTTCTAATTTTGAATCAAATCACTTTTAATTATTTCAAATTCTTCCACAAAAAAAAAATTAATTTTTTTGAAAAGTATACCATACAATAATATAAATAAGGAAAAAAATAATGAGAACCATCACAACATGAGGCATAATATAAAATTTCAACAAAAATTATGGGAATTCCATAAAATACAAATGAAAATAAGGGGATACAAATAAATTTTTCAGTGGAAATCACATAAGTAAAACTATCACTAAATCAATGAGTTCCATGTGAATCACTCTAAGTAGCAATGTAAGACATTCTTATACATATAAAATTGAATCAATATGATGGTTAGCTCCCACAATCCTATCGTTTCACCATTCAATTAGCTTTAATATCCTAATTATACACCATACTTAGCAAGGTTACTACTTATTATTGGTTTTAAAAAGTTAATACAACTTAAAACAAATCCCTTACTAAGCTACCCAAGTTCCCATGACATGTAGGAGATGAGGTGAGTTCCCATATAAGTAAAATGATCAATACATACATCAATATTTATAAAAAAACAAACCTCCCCTCATCTCTATCACCCTCTCATGAAATAACCCCATCCCAACAATCAAGAATCATATAGTAATAATAAATACCCATCCCATAATAATAAGGGGATCACTTTAAGGGGGAAAAATCATCATATGAACTCATTTTATAAAGTTATCATTGGTCCTTTGAAACTAAACATGGAATAATATCCAAATTATCATAAAACAAACTTTGAAAATAAACTAATTATCTATCATATTAAAAACACAATTTTATCCCATAGAAGTCACTTAAAAATGGAAAACACTCATTTTATTTAAAACAACCTTTTAAAAAAGACTTAATCCATTTATAAATCAAAAAAATCGAGTTAAAAATATACATTTATCATCAAAAACATTTTTAAAACTCCTCATAGGATATTTTTGAAACACTTTTCATACAAAAAATTTATCACAAAAAGGAATCACTAAAAAACCATCATAAAATCCACTATGAACAGTATATAAAATGATGAAAATATTTTAATATTCCAATGAAGGGTTATATGTTTATATATAATGATATATGAAACAAATTTATAATAATAAATACCTTTATGAAATATTAAATAAATTAATTACAATATAACATCAACATGAAACCATGCATGAAAAATTTGAAACACATTGTCTCCCATATCAAAATCCATTCTAGTAAAGATAAATACCCCTAAAATACCTAAAAAACTAAAGCCTAATTATTATTCCTATCCAAAACCCTAAAATTTCCCCCATGAGTAATAAGGTTCATAGAAGAATGAAAATTCAAGGGGAAAGGAAGAAGGAAGGAGGGGAGAATAAAAAATCAAGGATTTAACTTAAAAAACATTATATTAAGGAAGAGTTAAAAATAAAATTAGAGAAAAGGAGAGGGTGACTAGGTATCTCTGCTAGTTTATCCAAACAAGATTATAGAGATAGGTGGGAAAAAACCACTAAATATCAATATGGGGTATATCTAAAATTCAAAAAATTAAAACTAGGAACATGAAAATAGTGATGTAGACCCCCTCTTGTGGTGTAACCTAAATTCTCTACAAAACATTATCTCACTATCGAGGGTCTCATCATGACACAATGCTACCTTAGTGGCATAACGTCCCCAGTGTGGGCGAACCAACATGGTGAGACACTTGGCTATAAAACCTTCATAAAAAAATACCCCATTACCTGATTTTACTCATGACATGACCTCCTCTATCAATTCATAACCCTTACCTAGAAAAAAATATCTCAAATGTACAATCACCGGTCATGGTGTGACCCACTAGCCATGTTGTGACCACATGTAGTCTAAAAATATAGGTTAACCAACACAAAAATCACAATGTGACCCACCTATGTCATAGTCCAACTCACTCTAGATAGAAATAATGTACTTTAAATAAATCAAAAATACTTAAAATTACTTATGAATCCTATGAATTGTAAGAAAAATATCAATTATATAATAATTTAAAACAAAAGTGACATGATGTTTTCAGAACCTAGACAAATTAAAAGTGAGACTCATTTTTTTTCAAGGAAACATGAATGAAATTGTTTTCACGAACCTAAAAAAATTCATATATATATACCCAATTCTCTTTAATAACAATTTGATCTCACATGGGTCAGTATAAACTACTGACCCTTATCAATACATAAGAAGACACTTATAATTACATAATAAAGTAGTAAAATTAAGGATCACCCAAAAATTTACATGGAGTTATAACATTTAAGGGATACTCTCACATCTATGAAAGCGTACTCAATAATCCAAGCTATCCAAAAGTACTTATCTCATCTTAAGATCTCATTTAATTAATTATAAAACAATTATAATTAATTTTCATATTTAATTATTAATGATAAAAATGGGGAAACCACATTGAGAAATGTTCACTCACCAAAACGTTGATCAAATATATGTTAATGTCCTTTGGCTTTATACTAGAATTTCCTCAAAAAAATCCCCAAAATATGACCTTGAGTCACTAAGAAATTTCAATGAAAAATGGGAACATTTTAATAATAAATAAATTCAAGAAAATAATTCATCAAAACCACAAAACATAGCACAATTACATTCTTCCGAATCCTCCCATATCATTTTCAAATATAACTCTTCTTTTTGTAAATTTATTTTAGCATAATTTAGTGAAATTTAATATTAAATTAAATGATATAAAACCAAAAATGAAATATATATAGAAGGAATGTAGGAGAGGAAGGGATAGAGGATTAATATTAACTTAAATAAATATGAAACACCATTATAATGACTTGAAAAAATGGAGGAAAGGAAGAGAAGTATAAAGAAGGAAAACTTGTCCCTCTATTAATAATATGGAATAACTAAACCCAAATAAGTGTTAATTTTCATAAGAAAAACTTTTAATTTAATCTATTTAAAAAAACCAAGACTTAGTTTATTAGGTTATTGGTTTTCCACACTGGCCACATGGTTTCACATTGAGTTCTTGGTGAAAGGCTATTGAATATATGACGATCAAACTAGTTGGATAACACAAATGGATGATTCAATGGGTACCTATTTACAACATACTAGGTACTTCATGGGTTTTGAAATAACCATCCAATATTATTTTAATTATCCCACACAATAAAGTTAACTCTATTTTTTATCTATATCTCCACCTCTAAATGTATTCCTCAATATTCAAATTTTTTCTATAATATTCATTCCTTATTTCAAATTATAAATTTCAAGAATCAACTGAGATATTGTTTCTCTAGAGTCCAGTACTCTTCAAATTCCATCTAAACCTAAATGGATGTGTCTTTAATACCTCTCTATTTTACTATTTTTCATCCTAGAGATGCGTAATCTTATATATATAGATAACTCTATTGGTCACTAAATCCAAATAATTCTTTTTATTTATACATTATATGGTTTTCATTGTTATTACACTAATACATATTAATCCACAAAACTTTATTTTATCTTGAAATCTAATTATCTAATCCATGAAACATAATATTCATTCTATGAACATAATTATTAGGTCAATTTTTAATTAATAATACCTGATTTATCATGGCACACTAGTTGATGCTCAATTTTACTATTGTATCCCAAAAATTCAGTGTCTTATGAAAAATTTCAATAATAAATTCAATATTCTTATAAATTTTTTAAAATATCAATGCAATTCATAAAATAATCAATCATAGATTCCATAATGAAATTATTGATGTCACTTTTATACACAAGACCATTTCTCACTCATAGATATTCTTAAGCATGTTTTGATAATCTGGAAATGAATATATAGTTTCCTTATAAATAAAATTTCTGTCACATGAATCCCCACTCTATTTTCCATTTTTTATAATTGTCACATTAGTATAAGAATTTAAAAATTTTTATAAACACATTTCATTATTTTTTAATTACACCCATGTTAATGATTGAATATATATGCATATCTTGAGAAACATAGGTCGAAAACCATATATGGGTATTTATTGCTCACCCGACATACATTATCTCCTTGAATATAAGAACTAAAGGGATAAATCAACCATCATGGGTTAACTATTCTATGATATTCATACATGATATTTACCCCAACTCAGTGTAAATAAAGGTTACCTCCAATGGTAGTCATTGGTTTGCTTCCCACAATAGGAAATACTTTTTCATTAATAAATGATAACTACATTTTTGTGATTATATCATGACATAAATAATCTCACTCATTATATATTATTTTTATATTTAAATAAAATAATTTTATAACCCTAGTATATGGATCAAGGATTTCATGGAACTCCTTGCTACCTTTTCTCAAAATTTCTTATATTTTATCTCCACATCACATGAATCTTGATAAAAATAACTTAAAATTAGAGACCACGATCATAAACACTAGATAATATTATTCCCTATTACCATAGAAACCATATGATTCAATGAGATGTTATGGAATCTCTACTAAATTTCTACTATAATATATCCCAGTCACTCTTCAAATTTCCCAATAATACATGAAGCCCTTATTCCTACCATAATTTGTAAATCCCAATGGTTGTCTCATTAAAATTTTTCTATTTAAGTGATTTCACACTAAAATACACCCAAAAAATATCTTATCTCAACCACAACCATAAATCTACAAAGTTCATCTCACCGAAATCACTTATAGATCTCATCCCTCACATTAGTCAAACCACAATCCACCCGTTCTCATTGACCAATCCTCAAATAACATTTTCAAAAGAAACATTCACTCTACTCATACATGAGGTAAAATCATTAGGATTAATGCATTATATATATCTAGATCACAATAATATTCCATATAAATTTTAATAATCCATATCAAAACTTATCACATAAATTGAATAATCAATCATCAAATCCCACAAGAATATCATGACTTGACTCTAAGAAGTAAAAAAATATAGTGATTTATAGACTCTAGTTTGATCTTACATACCATAAGATTCATTATCATCCTGAAATAAACATATCACAAATTCTATCCAATACCAATCATGTATAATAATAATTAATCTCACAATCACCATGTTTAGACACCATAATAACCCACATACTTTGGGAATATATAAATTATCTCTTTAAAATACCCAATAATCCATATTCTATATATGAGAATCAATTGTATCCCTATGAGATAGTCAAAATTTCCTCACATAAACCATAAATTATATTATTTAATAATCTTACAACTATTGTAATAAAAAAATTGCACATTTATTTCATATATATACCTTTAACCTTGAATATAAATAAACCAAAATTAATGGATATAGTTTTATCATTTTTCTTTCACTTATCACTTGATTTCTATAAAATAGCTTATAAGTATTCCTGCTCAAATCATTAGCTACCACATTACCCTTTCCTTGATTATAAAATATAACAAAATCATAGTAATAATGAAACTCCACCCATCTTCATGAAAAATAATTCAAATAACTTTTATATATGACATAAAACAGTCTCATATAGTTAGCGATGACCAAAAAATATATCATATGAAAGTAATATCAATACTGATTTATTAAAAACACTATAGCCTCCATGTCAGGATCATGTGAAGAATAATGATATTATTGAGTCTAAAACCACCCAAACCCATAAGATATAACATCCATATGATACATCATTAATCACCCTAATCAATAGTTTAAATAATTAAAATAATAATTAAACATGAATACCTACTTAGGTAAGTGAGGGATATGTGTAGTAGTCTATTTTTTCTTTAAGAAATCAAACACTAAATAACACTACAATATAATCAAGGGTTGGAAATTATTAATCAATGTATATAAGGGTATTAAAATCTAGAATAAATCAGATAAAATCATATAATATTATTCATATATGTTGTCAAATCCATACACCTCAGACACATTCCTTATCAACCCATGAAATAACTACCATGATCTTAAATCGATCTAGAGTAATACCCTCTAAAAAAAAGTACAAGGAATCGAACATATTTCATTTAAAACAAACACTTAAACATATTATTGTATAATTTATGCATGTAAAGGATATCCAAGAACACCCTTTAATAATCTAGTTTATCCTCCTTGATCCTCTATCAAACCAATATATCATCAATAAAAACTAGGAAAAACTGATTAATAAAATGATGTAACACCCAATTCATAATATCCCTTACCCCTATCGTGGTATTGGTTACTCAAAGAGACATAACCATAATATGAAAATGTATATTGAGACTATGTAATGAAATCTACTAAATATTCACCTACTTCAGCCTCATATGATAACATAATAACCAGAAGTCAATTTTCAAAAAATTAATATATTCTTCCAGTTTATTAAATTAATCATTAATCCTTTGTAGAGGATAATGATTATTCAATATTATTGGATTAGAATATATCTAATTAATAGAAAAAATAAACCCTAAAGTATATTTATAACAAAATACCATTGGTTCTCCCCATGGATAAAAAAATGATTGAATTAATCCCATATACAACAAATCCTAAATCTGAACCCACAAATCCCAAAGCTTAGAAATCATCATATGATAAGTAGCTATGAATATCGAGATATACCAAGATACAAAATGAATAGAAAAATTATTCTCATATATTTATGGTAAAACTATAAGCTATATAAATAAATTATCTATGAATTCCCCTATAACCCATAGAAACTCATTCACCTATACTTTAGAGGCACATATTATTAAACATGTATGTTGAGATATAATTCCTAGGTGTTAGATATGAGATAACCCATTCCATTGATCTCTTTTCCTGATAAGAACAATATGAACACCTTTTAAATAAAAATAAATCGCCTTACTTCAGTATTAGTTAATAATTTCTAAAACAAATTCAACCAATCCATTCCATGTATACAATTTCATGGTTTTATGTGATACTAAACAAAATCCCATTTATTATGGTCACCTCCTATCACTAACTTGACTCTATAAACCAAATAAATTAGCCTATATTGATCTTTTATTAATATAGTTTACCCCATGGATTAATAATTCAACATAATTGATACCTATAATTATATTATAATATTAGGTTAAATAATAATTTTTTAGTTATAAAATAAAATAAAGTTGAGAAAAGAGTAAAACAGATACAAACTATACCTCTTTAAACCTTGGGTCCTCCAAGGTCATATACTTAAACTATATGAATTTTCCTTCATCAATTTCATCTACCACAATGTATATCCTTTCTGACAACTCTTCACCACTATTCATTTCCAAATCTAAAAATATTATGAATATTTTTGGGATAACCTCTAACACCCCTACCCTACACTAGTTTCCCTTTAACTGACTAATTATCTTATGGTTGAAATGGTCATTATGGATAATAAAGATGATTGGGTAGTATTTATTCATTTAAACAATTCATTGGTCAATTTCAAACTCTATAGTTTTAAGGACACACAAACACATGATATCTTCTACCTCTATAAGTATAGAAAATCACACCACCACCAAAGCCTATAGAAAACAAACTACTAGATATAAAGAATAAAGTATTAGGGATTTTACATTTATAACATTAATAAAATAACACATTAGGGATATTACATAAAACCCCAAATAACATAATGTTATACCATTCTCCATTTTATAAGAAAAAAGTCCTTTTCATGGTCTTCTTGACGACCTAATACCCTTTTAACACATAAGTATGGGGTTTCTAAGTAAAAAATTACTGATTAATATAATTTAAAATGAAGTCCTCTCTAAAATAAGTAACATTTATAATCCTCATCAGAAAAAGGTTATAAAACAAGAAGCTCATGAACCTCACCCCATAGTAAAAAATGCTATAGGTCTCTTGCTATTTGGATAATATCTCTTACAACCACTAAAAATTAAAAGAGGAAATCAAAAAATACTTCTAAGAATAGACCCAAAACATGATTCAATTGATTTTAGACATGTTGTGATCCCCGATAAATATGGTCCACCAATTATGGGATACTAAAGGAAAGACTCTCAATACTAATAAAATCTACCATTCCTCAATTTCTTCGATAAACTAAAACATGATCTATACTTACTCTATCCATTACTCTATTTTATTGTTAGAAGTAGATCCCTCATAATAATAAAAGTAATTTCATTGGAACTATTGTGATCTAACACTAAAAACACTTATCACTATAGGACTTAGTCATATACATACAACCATATGTTCCTCTTTCATCCTCTCTTCCATGACCATATAATATTGATGCCTATCGAATATAGTATTATGCTAACAAACCCCTTATCCTAATGGAAATATTTATTTTCTAATTTATGATACCTTAACATTAATGAAAAAAAACATTCAACACAATAAATATGTAAACATAATGGAACATCATTGTATGATTCATGATCCCATACATGCATAACAACTATACTGATAATAAAACACCCCTCTAGTAAATATTTATAAAAATATATACCTTTCACCTTGATACATTAGGACCCTATACTCCCTGATATCACTTCTTTGGTATACTTTACATATTATATTAAATTTATATAATATCCTTACCTATGTATAAAACCCATACATGTGAATACATTAAACCCATTCCTATAACACTTTATTAGATAACATTATTTTATTTTACAACCTTTCTAATAAAATAATCTAAATAACCAAAATAATTAAATTTATGAGTAATGTTATCACACAATAATAAGTAAAAAAAAATCAATATAACAAATACATCAATGAATTACTCATATTAATCTATCTATATCATCAGATACACAAACTAACATCATTTGGAATATCGCTTGAAATAATCCTATATGTTTGAGAAACAACAAAGAATAATAGCATGAGTATAAAAGTATACTCTATATTCTCTTCCTCCAAACTCTCTAGTTTAATGTAAATAAGGATAGAAAAGCCCCACTGAATGAAATATATAATGTTTAATAACTTAGGAACATTAAAAAATTGACTAAAAATGTTAGTTAACCACTATTTCATGTCATCCAATATAAAATCCATATCACCACAACCAAAAGACCACTTCCATCACAACAATCACTACCTCATTCTACGTAAAACACTAAAGATAGTAGCTACAATTATAAAAAACTATATATTTTTCAAAATATAGAGTAAATAACAATAAGAAAAAAACCTTATATATAGTGTTACATCTAAAAAATAATTTTATTTATGGTGGTAATACCATCTGCATCATACGAATCAAATTTTTTATAGTACCAAATCACAAAAATCATATAAGGGTAAATAAATAACATATACCTCTAATAACCACCTAAATATCCTACTATGAGAGGATAATATAATTCTATAATACAACATCAACATCATATATGCCATAATACGTACCAAATCACTATATCAACATAACATGTAACCAAAAACTATATAATAATAATAATCACACTATAGAAGGACAAACCCTCTATTGACCTTAAATAATTAATTTTAATATCTTTAATACATGCACATATCCCTGAAAATATACCTCAACCCACCAAAACTATATGACCCATGCCAAATAGTATACCACTACAATTCATCAATGTAACTCCCCCATTTTAAATCAATTTCCACATTCAATCATGGGTTGAACTAATATATTTTCTATACCTCATAACCACACTTAATCCATTTCATCATCTATAATTTATAGCACTTAATCATGTTGTTATACATTTAGTCTGATTACTACTTGATAAACTATGAAGGTTCATAGCCATATTACAATAAATTTTAATAAATTTTAATAAGATGAATAATTATATTTAAATACAAATATATAAACCCCCAAAATATTAAATTACATTAAAAAATGGAAATCCATTTCTATTTCCACCAATAAAATTAATATAATTTCCCTTATTCCATTAGGCCTCTATATCATACGAATTAAAAGTCTAGACCCAATCATATCCCATTAATTTTTTTGATTCAAAATTTGTCATGTGATTCATTAAAATTACACATCACCAAATAAAATAAACTATAAAAATAAAAAATATAGATATAAAAGAATGGTTATAATAACCCACCATGTAAAATTCCAATTAATTTGATAACAATCCATCATAAAAATTCTTTATATCAATGAATACTTATCCACAATAAAATGACCATTATTTATAATCCTACAGAAAAATTTATAATGGAGATTGAAGATCGAAAGGGTCCCCTATCTTGAACTGAGATATAAACCATGAATATCAAATAATAATGATATAAGCTCAATTATTCTCTCTACAATGAATGAATATATAAAAGGATTCCATGTAAGTTGGAAAATATCCCCCCTTAAATTTAACCTCTATTTTTTAATTATCATAGAATATAATCATGATATATATATATATATATATATATTAGTTAGTTTTTCAATATTTTAATCAATTTTATCGTAAAATATGACATTGACACGTACCCCATGTTATGATCTACATTATTTTAGGGTATATTTAAAATTATGACATAAATTATATCATCCATAAAAATTTATATTAATCTTCCATTTTAATCAGTACATATAAAACAAATTTTTAAATAATTTATAAAACCACAACTTAGTTTATTAACTACATGAAAACCATAGCATAATGATATGTTATAATAACTTTACTTGTTCTAACTAACTAAAACACACAAAATCCTTTGAAAAAACACTAAATAATGTTTTATATAACCATATTGTATTCCTAGGACAAAAAAAAATCCATATATATTATTTACCAATAACTTTAAAACTCTTTACCACTATTAATTTATAACTTGATATATCAAAGAATTTACAAAATAATAAATTTCATAATTTCTCAAAACAAAACATGGTTTCCTTGTTAGATTGAATTTTTATATAATTTAAACTTTCCATCAACCCCTTACTTCTATAATATTCAAAAAACACATATAGGTACATGTTTAAATAAAATCCACCCCTATGTATATATTGATGATCATTTGGATGGTTTTCTATAGCTAATATTGGATTTATATTCTTGTATTATTGGTATGAAATCAATGCCAACAATTTAATTGCACTATTGAAATGTATGACCATTACTAGTTTTGGTACACGTGATATATTTATCTTCTTTAATAAATGACATGAGATGTATTCAATAATAACAGTTAATATATTTTAGGATAATTGAGAATATATGACTTTTCATACATATATAATACATGTTTTATGTTTTTTGGTAGTACTCAGTGTCTAGGAAATTGGAAATTTATGAGTATACATATAATTAATGGGGTTATATATTTTAAATTTTTATAGATATAATCATATTTTATATATATCATTCTAGATTAATTTATAGCTTTAATAGAATTGATTTTTAACTAGAGGCCAATATTTTCCTATGGTTATGAATTAAGAATTCATAGACATTGTTGATAATATAAATGTACATAGGGTCATATATAATGCTACAAAATTAGGGGGTTTTTCCAATGTTTTTGTGTATACTTTGAAATTTTATGAAATTTCATCAAAAAGGGTTTGGATATTATTTAACACTTAATTTTTATAAGATTATAAAGTTTACAATTCCTTACTGACAACGGGTGATTTAAAGTTATAATTTACTAAATTCAAAAATTAAAATTTGTGATATGGGTTATATCATTTTCCATGATAAGTTTCACATGAATCTATATAAGTATGATACATGATATCATATATAGTATATTGATTATCTAACACATGAATTTTTATATTATTTATCTTATATATCATGGGATGATTTATTTTAAAAAATGATACCTATGTTTGATTATTGAGGAGATCAATGATCAATTGATAAAATGAATTATACATTCTAAATATAGAAATTAAATTACCTAGGAAAATATGTTTGTTTATAAAATTATTAAACTGAAAGAATACTTGTTATTAATGAATGTGTTATATAAATGATATATGGAGGCTTCAATTGGAATACACTCATATGTGATAAAAATTTCAAATCTCTCTATATCATTGTTTTCTTATATCCGAGGGGGAACTAATATTGATTTCGAATTCAACAAAAATATTTAAAAAAGTGTTTGGAGATTATATATCCATTGAATCAACATTTAATAAAAAAGATTATTGGTTGATAATAAGTTTACATTATAAACAACATGAGTTATATCTCCTTGAAAGAAGGTTTTTCATATTTGTATTCATCCTAATTTAATTTTTCATTTCAAATAAATGATCTTAGGTAATTAGGTTTTAATATTCTAATATATTTTTAGATATTAAATTTCATTAAAAAATATTATTAGTACCATCCATATATCATGTCAACTTTATTTATCAATCTTTATGTTTATCTAATACTTGGAATAACCTTACCCTATATCACTAAAAGAATCACTTTCCAAATAACATGGGTCATATAGATAAACACACTAAGAAATGGGCCCCATAACCATGATGTAATACATTATAGTATATGTCACTAAAACATAGGGGGTTATGAAACATTAATAGAAGTATAAAATAGAGGAATTAATTTCATCATATAGGTTCACACACCACTGAAGAAAGTATTATAAAGAGGGAAAATAAGAAAAAATCTAGTGAGATAATGGATAATCCTAAGCTAATGATTATAAATTTGGAATATAGTAGTGTCTAACCTTGATAGAAATAATTTTTTAATTAATGGACTTTGGGAAATGTTCTCTTGTTAAGTAAATTATAATAAAATCTAATGGTGGTGTAAAATAAATCCGAATTATAGAAATAACAAGAAACAACTAAGATATTCACACATTAAACCATCAGGATAATCAATGACTCTATATGTAAAATATCTAAATTTAATATCCAAAATAAAAATTGTAAATAATGATCTGAAAAATATTTGACATATAATCTAGAAGAATCCTTTTTTTCATAGTTTCAAGAGTATATAAAAAAATTACTCCATTTTAGATCAAATCCACACTCAATAAAAAAACCACATAGAAAAAATGGAATAAATTTATAAAATTATATATTTATAATATTTCCTTGGCCTAAAATATATCATCTATATTATTATAAATCATAGGACTCACTAATAGATCTATGATATCATATTCCTATGAATTAAATTTTTTTAGCCAATAATTTTCAAACTTGTGTCCAATTTCATATGTAGAAAAATCTATTAATAGAGATCAAAATGAATCAAAAGTTGTTCCAATTGATCCTATATTATAAAAAATAAAAATATAAAGGTTTTAGTGTGTCCAAATAGTTCTTAAAGTTCCTTAAATTTCCCTCTAAATATATATAATTATTATACTACACATGGAAACACCACATGCCTATGTGGGGTGAGTTTTTCAACATCAATAAGGGAAAATACACCATTCAGCTAAAGTTTTCTAGATTATGTGGGCCATGATCAAATTTTGTAGTACATGCCACATGGAATTTACAAAAAACTCATGGTGGAATATATTTTTCCATCAAAAAAATTTATAATCAATATGAAGTATAATATATGTTCATTACGTCCATGATACACTATAAACAAAATAATTTCATAGTTTGTATAATCTAATAGGCGTGTTTATGCAATGTATGAGGTAACTTTTTAAAGATCAGTTTTTTACAATTATACCATGTGATACAATCCAATAGTTTTATTAATTAACATAATATGTTCTGTATAAGGTTACATTAAATAACTTGTATTCGATGAGTAACCCCTTTACGAGACACATCCCATAATTTTCTTTGAGGAAAGCGATCAACACCAAAAATTTAATATGGTACATGAAAATATGAATATTATTGTACCCATGTAGTCAATATGATTTAATGACTATGGATCTACCATGTGACCAATATGATGATTTTTATTGGACTTCTGCATTGCGAAGATGAGAGTATGATACAATTATATATCTATTGAGAAAGAGGTACACAAATTATCAATATTTTTTTTAAAAATGGTTCGATGTGATCACATTTGGCTCTCCAAGAACTCCTTAAGCACATATCAATACTAAAAATTTAGTGAATCTCTATGAGTGATGAATTATATTCACTAAAACACAACTTAATGATATCTCACATCATCTTTAATAATTATTCATTGGAAAAACACCCTCCAATGATGGATACATGATGATAAAAATAGTCCAGTAAAGCACATACCTCCTGATTAGTATGGATAAAAACAAATATGGTTGAAGAATCACTAGACTTAGATAGTGGTATGTGTGGTTAATCATGTCCAACCACTATATATATATATAATGACATAATATATAAAAATCATATGAATAATATTGAATTTATTAAATCAAGAAAAGGAGATTTAATAATCCTTACTTGATTTGTACGGTTGACACTTACAGTATTCTTTAGGTATATCATTGAATCAGATGAATATTATTGAGATAAATTGGAGAGGGGGAGGGTTTGTGGATATTTTTTTTATAGGTTAGAGTGAGTAACTCAAGAGGTGGGGGTAAATTGATTTCCCAATAAAATTTATGTTAATTTTTGTAACAAAAAATCTGCAAATTAAAATAAATTCTCCCATTGAATAAAAAAAACAGTTTAATATAAGTTTTACATTTAAAAATATTTCTCAAATAATTATTAGGGATCAATTGAAATAATATATGGAATTACTTTAACTTTTTAAATTTATTTAATTAATAAAACCTTATATAAACATTAGATAATAATAACTCTCAATGTACCAATTTTTTTGCTGTTTAAATCAAATATAGTTTATGATATGAAACAACGTAAATAAAAAAAAAACAACCAATAGAATAAAAAAGGGGTTCAATATAAACCCTAGACTTAACGACCTCCACTTTGAAATCACCTACTACCAAATAGATTATTATAACCCACAATTTGAACCAAAACCTGGATTGGGTAAACATATAACAACACACGTTGTCTAGGATCAAAGCCTCTTCCATAATAATACGTGGGTAGAAAAACAACACAACACATTCAGGGATCTCTTCCACATTTTCCATGGTTATATAGATAAAAAATGGTTAGATAATAATTATTATTCTTTAGTTCAATCATAGTAGTTAGTGTGTGTAAATAAATAGATAAAATAACACATTGATCAAAATTAAAAAAAAATATAGAGAGTAAGTAATAAGATATGAAATATGTATTGTTTCTCAGTATATAATGCTTTAGATGATCGAGATTCCTAAGTTTTGTCTTTTTGTGGAGATTGAACGGATTTTTCTA
This sequence comes from Viscum album, assembly GCA_963277665.1. Lineage (NCBI taxonomy): Eukaryota > Viridiplantae > Streptophyta > Magnoliopsida > Santalales > Viscaceae > Viscum > Viscum album. The sequence goes on from OY728128.1 coordinate 621,392,994, forward strand.
AATGTGCTAGAAAACAGAGTGTCCGGGAATATCTATTTTCTATATGAAGATGATCTAAAATCTTCTCATGATTCAGTGTGAGAAAGTAACTTGATCTTAAATTTGTTCTACACTTTCAAACTCATATGTCATCCGGTATGAAACATTTAGATTCATTATTAGACCAATCAATCCCTGTATCTAGATCTATCACATGCACCGAAGTTCTCCAAAAATATATATCATTGCAGGTTTTAATACTCATTGAAGAATAGTCATAATGATTTCATGGATCCTAACCTTTGAATTGTATTAAATGGGATTATGAAATTATTAATGAATAATTATTAAATAATATCACGAAATTAACCCCTAAAAACTAGTTGTTGGAATAATTTAGTTCGAATACAGCAGAACAACAATGCTACCAAGGATTATAGATGCACTGTACTACTGTAGCACAATTGGTGGCAGCATCTTTTCTGGTAGCATAGTTGAACTAGTTATTTCACATATGGTGGTAGCACATATGAAGGTAGAAGGTTTGGTAGTAGCATGGCTGACAATAGAAACTTCTATCCATGGAAGAGTTCTGGAAGTGGCATGACTCTTGCAGAGGCATGAATTTGGAAGTAGTAGATTCCTAGCACTATCAGATTATGGTGGTAGCATGAATCTAGTGGTAGAACGACTCTAAATTTGGAATAAGATTTCAGTGTTATAATATTATGGAATTGGAATAATTATACTAATAGTATAAATTTTCAATAATTAGCTAATTTTTCATCAAAATTATTATTTATAAAAATATATACTATCACAAGACATTAGTCTTATTAGAAACATTATCAACATGACTTGTGAGCATTAAAATAAGTAGGTTCTAAAAATATACCCCCTTTTGATGATAAAACATCTTAAAATTTATAAAACCATGTATAAAAAAAACATAGGCATAAATAAATAAATTTAAATAAATAAGGATATCTACATAATAATTAAAAAAGATAATGAGATATTTTAAAAGTAAATTTTGAAACCAAATTGAAAGATTAACTTAAAAATCCCAAAAAACACTTTAATCATGTTAAAACATATGTAAATACATCAAAATAATTATTTTATAAAAGGATAAGTATAAATAATAATGGTATAAAAAGAGAAGTGCGATAGAAAGGATAAATTCTATAACTATTTCCCTATTTTGGGATTATCAAAAAGAAAATACACAACACTATAATGATAAATAAGAAACTCATGAACAATAAGAGAGAAAGTTTATTAATAAAAAGTATTTAGATTACATCCAAAAAAGAGATACATGGTAAATAAAAAATACATATCCAAGAGTAATTATAATCCAAATAAATCTCATCTTAGGAGGCCATATCAATAGGTCACTTTCCATTTCTAGAGGCAGGTGACACTAATGTAGAAGCTGAGGGGGATGAGGTAGTGGCTGATGTAGTTGTAGGAATCTATTTGATGATCACTATTCTGAGATGACTAACTAATTCCACTAGATACATAATTAATGAATGATATTGATGTGGAAATGTATTTATAGAATTGGAAGCTGTGAAGGATGAAAAGGGAATTTCCTCAGGTGAAACCACTATGGTTCCAAATATATATAATAAGGGATTTATGAGGTTGAAAAAATACATAATAATGTTTCCTGATCCCTCTATAGCACTGAATAAGTCCTTCTTATCTTCCATGAATAACTTGACCAATGGGGTCAAAAACTTTTGCTGGTCTGCCTATTCCTTGAACTCCCAAGTGATAGGCAGCATCCTTATGTTTTCAACTAAAAACTTGATGTGAGAATTCAACTCAGGATTAGTATATATCTTAAAAAATTAGTATTTTATAGCCTTGGTTATGGTTTTCATATCACTTTTGGCTTTTTTTATACTGTTTCTTATGAGTTTATATATGTTCTCACCATGATATCTGATTTGGCGAAGATCCTCTTGATGAGATGAATAAATATCAACCATAAATGCTTAAAACTCCTCTATGACCACATATATGATCATATCTACATTAATAGAGGTTTAAAGGGGTAGAGTACTAGATGTATAACCAACAATAGTAAAAGAATCCAACTTCTCTTTAAAGTAATCCTATCTAGTAGAAAAATAGGTCCTCATCTCCTCCATCATAGATCTCATAATTTCCGATTCACTTGCCAACTTTCATTTTTATCTTTTAACATCCTGAATATAGAAATTTATTTTGGGTTGAATATGAAAAAAAATAACTCAAAAAGGTATTTAGTTGAATATTCACTAAGCTGAGTGACTGGAGGTTCCTAAGATCTCAAAACAATACTGAAATACGAAATCATCCTCTCTCTAAAAGAATCCAAATCTGTTCTAGAGGAAAAATATGATGGCAAAAAGGTAGTAGTAGTTATAGGTGTAGCAACTCTCTCAGCACTAGGAAAAACTAGATATGAATTCTTTAAACCAATAGAAGGTGTATCAGAAAGAAAATCATGAAGCTCACTAGCATTATCAATTTCCTATACTAATGATCCTTCAGTATCTAATCCAACTCAAATGGAAATATCAGGTCCACCATGCTCTGGTGGACTAATGTGTTCATCACCACTTCCATCATCTCCATTTAAATTTGGATATGATAGTCTATGAAGTTTGGAACCATGGTATGGATCCCCCTTATATGAAACCTCATCCTCTACTAAGGAAGATCCATCCTAAGTATATCTATTATCTTCATCAACAATTCCAACATCCTTGGACTCTGAGTAGTCTAGTCCAAGAAAATCAAACCCTAGTAACTTCCCCCACTCATCATCTTATTCAACATACACTCTAGTAGAAGTCAACTCAACAAGATCTACAGGATCAAATCTATGACATACATAACCTAGGGATCCCCCCCTGAATAAGTGTTTTGGGGTCACCTTTAATAGAGGTAGCATCACCAACTAGTTGGAAAAAACCGTATCTTTATAAAAATATAGATTTAAGAGAACTAGGTCTCTCTATATACCTAAATAAAGAAATAGTATATGGTTGATGTGATTGAGCTTCCTCAAAATAAACAACATCATCATGATCATGTCCATCATCATTACCACCATCAACATTATCACTGTTTCTTACTTTTTTTCATCTTTCCCCTATAAAACTTCTTTACCCGACTTAGAGGAACATTTAATATACTCATCTTGAGAGACATAAACAACTTCATCAAATTCACTCAAAATAATATATTTGATAGGGAGAGAAGTAGGTGGAATTGTAGGTCCAAAATGAACAACTGAGATCTTTGGAATATCTGGTTCACTAACCTCTTTGATCGAAATATATAATAATAATTATTTATCCCCAAAAACATCAACTTCAACATATTATTCTATATATTAATAGTCCACAACCACATCTCCCACTAATCCAAGTTCTACTAATTTCTTGGGTCTAGTAGGATGGTCTATAGGATTGAAATCCTCATAGAGTTTTCATTATATTCCACACATTTTTTCATCCACAAATTCCAATTAACATTCATTATTTTAAAAGTATACTTAATCAAGAAAAAACCACCACACTTTACTTTAGTTTCCTCCTCCTCATCAATCAATAACTTTTTTTCCATCATTTCTGATATCAACTGAGGGTAAATAAGATAATTAGACCTAGAAGATGACTTACACATTTCAATCATGTGCACCATAAGGTTTCTATAAAGATTGATCCTATCCACTAATTTCATAAGGAGTATAATATATACATAATTATATCACATAATACAAAAATCAACTTTATTGGGACACAAATTATGCTAAATGAACTTAAATAGAAATCTGTATTCTCTACTTAACTTAGTTTTAGTAGGCCTTATCAGAGTAATATCACAAGTTAGATCAAGCTATTTATTCTCATAAATAAATAGATCCCCATAATTTGGAATATATATTTTATAGTAATAAAAAACATCTCGATTAGGAAAATTGATATATCTTTTCCAACCACTTTAAGAAAAACAAACCTCTTTTCCATCAATCATACTCTTAATGACATCTTTCTTTTCTCTAAAACTAAACTCTACATATTGATAGAACTGAGAACCGACCTAGGATAAAAAGTTATTTCATTTTTTGTAGAACTAGTATATGAATCCATAGTCTTGTATCACTATGATAAAAAAATATTTTCTCAATAATAACCATTCATTTCACACTTCTTTTTGAGATACAACCATGTGGTTCACAAGTTGAGGGTTTCTCAGTTTAACAACAGATCAACCTGACTCACCTCTGGGGATATCAATAAGTATTGATTCCTTAGGATATAAATTTTAAGGATTATTTATTATCACACTTACATAAAAACAAGGTTGAATAAAAGGTGAGATAAGGTTAAATGTTAGGATATAAATAGAAGATGAAACAACTCGAAAGAGTAGGAGTGAGAGAGAGGGAATGACTCCAATGGAGATGTAAGTCCAATTTGTATCATTTTGGGATTTTGAATTATAAAAATATAAAAAGATATAAATTATTAAATATAATTAAAATTTTAACAAAAAAAATCTGAACAGTAAAAAAACAGAGGTTCAACCGGTAGAAAATAACCGAGACAGATAACATCCCAATGGTGGATCTTCCAAATGGTGGATCATTCTAATGGTGGATCATTCCAATGGTGGATCATTACAATGGTGGATCATTCTAATGGTGGATAATTCCAACAATGGAAAATTATAATGGTGGATCATTACAATGGTGGATCATTACATTGTTGGATCATTCCAACGGTGGATCATTCCAACAGTGGATCATTCCAACGATGGATCATTCCAACAATGGATCATTCCAATAGTGGATCATTCGAATGGTGGATCATTCCAACAATGGATAATCTCAAATGTGGATCACCAATGGGGGATCACCAATGGTGTATCACCAATGGTTGATCACCAACAATGGATTTTTCAATGATCTCTTGTCCAATGGTGGCTTGTACAAAGGCGGCTTGTCCAATGGTGTCTTGTCCAATAGTGGCATGTCAAATGGTGGCCTATCCAACTGTGGGCTATCCAACAATGGGATATCTAATGTAGGATTGTTTAATGTTTTATCCTCTATTAATAATGACTTACCAAAATTTTTCATATGTAATTCGTGTTTGATGTAGTTTAATCTCTCATAATTAAATGATTTTGAAAAAATATCAACAGGATTATGTTCAATTCCCATGAATTCAAGAGTTATATTACCCATTTTATAATTATCTCTCAAAAATTGATGTATTAAATTAATATGATTTGTCCTATAATGATACATAGGGTTTTTAGAAATATTAATTACACTTATGTTTCACAATTTATAGTAAAATTTCTAAATTGATATCTATAATCTTGAAGGGTGTGTTTGATCTAAAAAATTTATGCACAATAACTCCCAAAATATTTGTATTCACCTTTAATAGTAGATATTGAACCAAAATTTTTCTTCTTACTACACCATGATACTAGTGAATTTTCCAAAAAATGAATTGTTTCAGAGGTTCATAATCTATTTAACTTGAAACCACCAAAATTACCATATGAATAACTGACTAAGTCAGATAATTTTCTTCTAGGATAGAACACTCTTAAATTTTTTACATATTTTAGGTATTTCAAAATTATTTTTATAGAAATTAAATGATATTTTTTGAGATATTCATGAAAATGGGCACACATACACACACTAAACATAATATTAGTTAGGTAGTAGTTAATTATTGTATGCTTCCAATCATAGATCAATAATTTGTTTGATCTATTGGCTTTCTATATTCATTAATATATAGCTTACAACTAGTAATCATGCGAGTTTAAATACTTTTAGTGCTATAAAAACCAAAATGTTTTCAAAGATATTTAGTGTAATTTCTTTGATTTAAAATAATTACACCTTTATTTTGAAAAATTTGAAAACCAGGGAAGAATTTATGTTCACACATTAAACTCATTTCAAATTAATTTTGCATAATTTTTAAAGAATCAACCAAAAAATAATTTATTGAAGATCCAAATATAATATCATCAACACAAACTTTTACAATGAAAAAATCGTTTCATTTTTTTTGTAAAAAGAGTATGATCAGCTATGATTTCTACTTTTTTTAGAAATTATGAAAGATACGATCCTATCATAACAAGATTTAGAAGCCTAATTTAAACCATATAAAGTTTTTTTCAATTTAAAATAATGATTTGGAAATTGAGGATTTTGAAATCTAGGGGTTGTTTGACAAAACAAATCCTCAACTATATAACCATTTATGAATTCACTTTTGACATACACTACCATTTGATATAGTTTTAAATCCAAATGTGCTACATAATAAAGTAGTATTATAATGGATTAAAGTCTAGACACTGGTGAAACTGTTTCCTCACTGTCTATAGCCACTTCAAGACTATATTCTTATGAAACCAACCAAGATATATTTCTTAATACAATGTTTCAAATATTATATTTTTTTCTAGACAACCACTTAGTTCAAAAAGTCAGAGTATCTCTAGGTCTATCTAAAAGTTACAAAACTCTATTTATTTCAACTTTTTTATGTTACTATTGTATTTTCATTACCCTAAATTAATCATTAATTATATCACTGATATTATTAGGTTTAAACTATGAAAAAAATATTGATTTTCAAATAAATTTATAATAGAATATCTAGTTTTTGTACCTCTAACCAGGCCTCCAACTGCAGTATCTAGAGGATGGTATTTATGAGTCCTAACAGTTCTAGGAAAATATGGGATGATTATCTCAATGTTATTTATAGTTTCATGTTCGGGTTCAATATGTTCCTTATAATTGGATGATTTTTCTGCTTATTTTATAGATTTTTTAAAAGGTTTTTCCTTAATGTTCAGAATTGTTAGACCATCATCATGGTCTTATAAAGGGTTCATAGGCTCATGTGGATATGTTTCATCAAATTTTACATGAATATATTCTTCCAAAATCTTGGTTATTTTATTAAACATACTATATGACTTGGTATAAGTTGAATAAGAATGTAATATTCGTTCACCGGTCTTGGGAGAAATTTTTTCAATATTTTCTTTAATTTTAAGAATAAAGAGTTTGTAACAAAATAATATAAGGTAAATAACATTTGAATTTATATCATTACATAATCAATAAGGATTTCTCTTTAAAAGAGGTCAAATTAAAAATCTATTAATTATTAAAACATATTTATTCATTAGACCTTCCAAAAAATAAATAGGTAAGTGATACTCATTAAACATATTCCAGGAAATTTTTTGAAGTGTCCTATTTCTAATTTTTATAACAGTACTATGTTGTGGGGTCCTAGGAGTAGAAAATTTATGATTATATCCATTTTGTGAGAAAAAGATTCATATATTGAATTTCAAACTCATGACCATAATCACTTATTAAGGTCTTAATTCTAATTCCACTAAGATTTTTTACAGATTTAGTATACTTGGTAAAGTAAGAAAAAGATTCACTTTTTTGAGCCAGAAAGAACACCCTTGTATACCTAGAAATGTCATCTATAATAACATAAATATAGTGCTTCAAATTTAATCTAGGAACTCTATATGTTCTAAAAAAGTACATACAAACCAACTCTAGGGGTTGAGAAGATGAAACTTATTTCAATTATCTGAAATAGATCTTATGCAGTTTCCAATTTTGGCATGGGTTACTAACTCTATCATTTGGGAATTATAGTCTAGGTAGATCCTTGAATAAAACTTTCCTATTTATCTTTCTATGTGAGTGAATATTTCAATTTCCTAGTCCACTATTCCAAATCCAATATTATTTTTGAAATTAAATTATACAAGAAATATTTTTAGAAAATAATGAATCTAAATTAATATCATAAACATTGTTATTTATTAAATAAGTAAAAACTAAAGAATTTTTAGAATAAAAAAATTTGAGGAATTATTTTCAAATTTCACATGAAATACATCATCACATATCTATGATATTCTCATCACATTATAATTCAAAAAATCTACAAATAAATCTTTTGAAATAAAAATAGTATTTGTATCAATGAGGTGGAAATGACCAACAATTTTTCATTTGACATTATCACCAAAAGTAACATGTCCAACATTAAGATTTATCAAATTCTTGAATCATGAATAATATCTAGTCATGTTTTTGGAATATCCACATTCCAAGTAATATAAGTTTTTACTGGAGCTCCTCAGTAAATTTCCCTACAATAAAAATTTTAAGCAAAAAATAGTTTTGGTAGCCAAATATTCTTATGACCAGAAATTGTAATGATTAAAGCATTAGGAACCCATAATTTCATTGTAGTATTCCTATAATAATATTTTAAAGTTTTAGAAATAATGTCTTTTTAGGTCTAGATGAATAAAAACTAGCTGTGGGACTAGAACTAAGAATGAATTTATTTTTAACAATCATCCTATGTCCAAGTTGAAACCCTATACCAGTAGTGAACTTATGAGTAGTCTGCTTCCCAAGAATTTGGGTAAGTTTATTTATCACATTGGTGAATTTTTTTAGATATTTATTTAATTTACCATTATAAAATTTCAATTCATTATTATCCTTTAATAATTGATCATTTTTCCTTTTTCAACAGTTATATTATATTTAAAATAAGCAGTAAAGACATGTAGTTTGTTTAGAATTCTATAATTTTCTTTAATCTCATTGAATGTATCTTCCAAAATTTTATAATAATAAAACACATGTTTGTTATAAATGTTATCATAATTTTTTTCATCTCTATAATGATAAAAAATATATATTGGAGAAATAAGAAAAACATTAGATACCTCATATGTGTTTTTCATAAAAAACATGTTATCTCTTTTATACTTATCCTCTTGGGCTATGTATGAATCACTAGAGATGTATTTAGAATCACTCCAAGCTTCTTTCATTCCTTTATTGTATCTATTATCCTTATCCTCATTTTTTTATTTCATTTTATGAAATTCTCCTTTGACATGACCTTTCCTTTTACACTAACAACATATTATTTCAATTGAAGCCCCATTTTTGCTCTAATATTTTTTCCAATTTCCTAATTATAGTTTTACTTAATAACTTGGTTTTCTAATGAACTTACTCTTCTTTTAAAACCATTTTAATCTTCAGGAAAAATGGGTTATCAGTTCATCACTTTAAATAGGCTATTCTTCATCACTTAAACCATTAGTTTTAATTTTATCCTTTTGTTTTGAAGAAGTATATTTGAAGACTACAAATTTTATTTTTTGATTCATCCTCCTATTAATTTTTAACATTTATTTATTCCTTTTACATCATCAATTTTACAATCAGATTCCTTAAGAAACATTATAACATCACATGATTCTTGAATTTATAATGACATTCCCCTCTATCTATTTTGATGACACCTCAATGGATGCATCACTTAGTCTTTATTAGAAACTTGTTTTCCCAGTGAGTGCATTGTATTCATGATTTCATTGAACTAGAGATACATGTCATAAATAGGCTTATAAAGTTTAATTTAAAAAGTATCATATTTAATAGTATAATTATTCAATCTCATTTCTTTGACATTAGATGTTCTATCTTGAGAATCATCTAAAGTGTCCCAAATTTAAAAAACAGGTTTACATGAAGTTATTCTATTAAATTATTCATCACCCAAAGCATAATACAAAACATTAATAGCTTTAAAATTATAATAATAATAATATTAACTATAATCAATCCAAGTAACTCTAGTAGTTTTAGGTAATTCATATTGATCTTTAATTACTATCCAGATATCAAAACCCATTCTCTCAAGATGAATTTTCATTTTAATTTTCTAATGAACATAGTTAGTTTCATTAAAATAATGAGGTCTATTAGTAATAGAATCCTCTTTTATATTACCAATAAGGAACTAATTTTATAAATAATATAAATTTAATATATTTAAAAGACAACTAAAATCATTGTTGAAGGATATAACAAAATTAGCTGATAATAATTGTTGGTTGGAGTGAGTAACTCAAGAGGGGTGGGGGTGGGGGGAGTGAATTATGTACATAATAAAATTTCTATTAAAAATAAAGTACAATACAAAATCCCCCAATTAAAATAAAATTTTTCTACTAACTAAATTAATTATTTAATATATGTTTGATCTTTTAAAATATTACTCAATGTGTGATTAGGGATCAATTAAAAAAATATTGGAAATTACATTAACTTTTGAAATTGTTTTACTTAATCAAAACCTTATATAAACAAGAGTTAAGACTAAATATCTTTGTAATAATTTTTTTAAAGTTTAAATAAAACACATTTTAATATTTGAAACAATGAAAACAAAACTAAAACACACTATAGAATAATCAAGGGGTTTAGTCTAAAGCTAAGACTTAATCCACTCCACTTATATATCAACCATTGTTAAGAAAATTATTATAATAATTAATCTGATCCAGAACCTGGATTGGGTAAACATAAAACGACACAAGATATTAATGCTCAAATCCTCTTCCTTAGTTATACATATATAGAAATACTACACATTCCATATAAATACCTCCTCCACATTTTCTATGGGTATACAAATAAAAAAGGGTGATAAAATTTTGAGTATTATCCAGTTCAAGAATAGAAGTTAGTGTGTGTAAATAAATAGAGAAAATAACACACTAACCCATAGTGAATAAAAAATTTATAAAGAAATTAATAAGATAAGAAAGATATAGTGATGCTTGGAGTGTAATGCTCTAGATGCTTAAGAGTCCTCAGGTTTAGATTGTTAAGGAGATCAAACTAATTTCGTTGAAAGTGTGGGAAAAAAGAGTGTTATAGAGTATCAATATTTTGTTAAAAGATTCTCTGAAAATATTTTATGGATTTATTATGATAAATGAACTTTATCTTTAATGTTTTACACATTTACACACATTTATTTCAGCAAGTATACAACATATAGATTCTCACTCAGATCGGTCAATCTACATATCCAACACTTTATCAAACGATGAGGTTTTCCAGAAATATTTACCACTGTAAGTTTGAATACCAATTAAAGAATAATAATGAATATTTTCTATATCCTTGAACTTGACCTATAAATTGTCTTTAATGTCACTGTTTAATGGTTTAGGAATAATCATTGAATCACCCCACTGTATTAACTTCCATAAACTATATGTTTGAATCATTTTATTTGAATAAAGCAAAAAAAAAATGGTAGCATTGATGATGGTAACATAGTCCAATAATATCACAACTAGAGGTAGCATGTTTAGCAGTATCATATTTAAACTAGAGGTAGCATGTATGGTGGTAGAACATCTTACACTAGAAAATATTGAAGTAGAATTACTGATGGTAGAAACTTTTGGTGGTGGCAAGGTTGTGGTGGTGGCATGAATCCTGAAGTGGCATGAGTCTAGTAGTAGAAGCTTCATAGCTGTATTAGATTCCAGCAGTATCATGGCTCTAGAGGAAGCACTAATTTGATAGTGGCATAAGATAGTGGTGGTAGAGTTTGGTGGTAGAAGATTCTAACGGTGGCATAATTGTACTATTGGTAGCAATTGTTAACACTTATCAAATATTTATTCAAAATTATGATTTATAAAATGATATACTATCATACAACATTAATCTTATTAAAAACATAATTTTCATGATTTATGAGCATTAAATAGGGAGGTTCCAACACATTTTATAGACCGAGTGGGCCTCTTAGGGGCCCTAGATTTAAAAATATAAATTTCACTGCAAATAAATAATAATTCCCTTAAAAAAACTATGATAATGATTTTATAATCAAGGTTCTAGAGTGATATATTTTTATATTTTATCATTTGGATCCCATAGTACTGAACAATGTAAATTAATGGAATTTAATTTTTTTATCACTTTAATTTTTACTTTAATGATTATAGATATTCACCTATGGAAAAAAATAACTCATCCCATTAATGAGATAAAAATATCATCTCAATTAAGATAATTTAAAAAATAATTTGAGAAAAAATAGGGGAAATTATATTTCCCCAAAATTTAATACATTGTAACAAAAAACATTTAATATTAAAAGTGAGGGTAATGAGATCATATTTATGTCACCGAATCACATTTTTCCACTAAATATAACCATGTATCTAAAGAACCCACATGGGGGTATCTTCATACCCATAAATAAAACTAGAGTTCCTCAATCAAAATTATCTACTAAAAAAAGTCACAAAATCATTAATTTATATCTCCCGAAATTGATAATTTATGGAATATTATACTATTTTTTAGATATGGTTGTTATAAAACACTGTATAATAACTCTATATGTGCATATTGTTCTATATGGTAGGACACCTCACTTACTCTTCTAATGATTTGGAATTACCTAATGAATTATAGAGAATGATCACTTCCCATGCCAAATTTTATTGATACATAATCTTCTAAAACCATTAAGAACACATGATAAAACATTTCAAACTATATAGGTATATAAATTTGGTCTATAAAGTACTTCTAGAGTCTATGGGTTGTTTTCATGTAATTATAGGTTACCCAAACCTTTTGTGTCACTTTTTGAATTAACTAAAGCCCAATTATCAATATTTATCAAACGAATATCTAAAATATTACTAACTTAAAAGGTCATTCATATAAGATATAACAAGGATATAAACCTATCTAGGATAAATAATTATTAATATAAATAAACTCTAATGAAAATAAAATATTATATAAACCACAAATAAAAAAATATTGCAAGATCATAGAATATATTCAATCAACCAAATATCCCACTATTTCAGTCCATCTATCTAAAAATTTCATATCATACCCACATGCAGTTGTGTCCCAAACACCACCTAAAAACATTATGAAAAATGGTATTATAATTATGAATTTTAGTTAAAAATAACCACAAATGGTAATCCATGAAATTGAATAATATCATCCTAGTATAAGTGTCTAAAAAATTTAACTATATTTTAATCCAAAATATGTAAAAATTGAATTTTTTTTTCAACAAATCATAATTAGATTCTTAAAAACTCAATAAATCTTTATAGGAATCTAGTGTTTGAACTTAAAATAATAATAGTTAAGAAATATATCTATAAAATTAGTGATAATAATTTTCATACATGGCCATTAATATAGAGGGGATGTGTAGGACTCCTTCATCATCATAAATCAAGGATCAAATACCATAATTATTCATTTTTTAAAGTTAATGTATTGGTCAAATTATTCCAAAATCCCATCAAGAGCTTCCCATGAGAATATATGGTAACACTATACATTGGAATCAATATATCCAAGTTAAGACCCCTTAATAGATAAAATAGTGTGAGATACACCATGAATATGTTTAGGTATGAAAAATCTCACTCATACAACATATAAAGGTATATCCTAACTAGTTATCCTGACGCCTTATCTTTGTATGATTCTTCATTATCTACTTATGACTTATACTTACCCAAGAAAAAATTTACTATAAAATTTACTTTTATAGTGATATAATCATTCTCAAAATCATATAATTGTAATAAATCAATAATATTTATAATTTCATGATCATTTTTATTGGGGAAATATATAATTTAGATTCCTTTTTTTCTATATAGATAATAAATCTCATTCTTAATACATAATGTGTGTAGGCCTTTAATTAATGACCATTTATGATAATTAAAAGGCTTAGTTCACATTATTTTTCTATTGAATCCTAAACTAAATATATCTAAATTCATTCTCTACCATTCCCTATATCAAAATTTATCCTAGACCTATCATAGGCATGTTACATAAAATATTTTACTATATTTCCTTCATAGTAAATCTTTATATCCCCAAATCGAAAAATACTTGACATCAATCCATCCATATAAATTGTTACCCATTTCATGAATGGGAAGTCATTGGATCTTCTATCCTAGTAAAATCTGAAAAAACATCAAAGATTATCCACTTCATATAAGAATACTATACCACTTTATTATGTTATTAGGTTTCCCCTATGAATAAACCACTACCACCTTTATGATATCTACCAATTTTCCACCCTTATAGATAATTTTACCAAAATTCAAACCCATTGTATAAAAATACAACACTTAAAATGTCAACCATAAAAATGGTTGAAAAAAATTAACTTCGGTCTATCCCAAGATGCCATAGTGATTCTCATTTATCTATATCAGTCCCACTCAGTATTATAATATGATAAGTGGTGGGGATAGAATCAGAGTATATAAATTAAAAATATCCCTTTAATTATTTTTTTCAATACATACAATAAAATACTCTCACTTCCACATCAAGAATAAAAATAGTAAAAATATAGGATATATGAATTTTTTTACTTGTTTCACCCATACAGAGCTTTTCCTAAGGAGAATACAACATCGATGTGTCACCATACCAACATAAACAATAGGAAACTACTTGTTACTAGTTTTTTGTTTAACCAATTTACCTTTAGATTCAAAAACACTTTTAGATAGCTCACTACACACTTTTATAAGTTTCAGATCACTATCCAATACTTGAATGAATTTATCTTCATGAATCCAAATAATAAAATGTATAACACTGTTGGTGTAACAATTATATCCATATTTATTATGTAGATAATTTCTATATTAAACATTATTATTTACAAAATTATTCTAATAATTCATAATCCACATATTTATATTTTAATATATTTATCTTCTTTTTTAATCTTTTTTCTATATCTCTAAATAGTTATTATGTTTTCTATTTTTTTCTATAGTCTTATTTCATGCTCTATTATATATAATCATTGGTAAGGATATCAAAATGTTATTATTCATTATATGATCATTTTTCCTACCATTACTACTTAATAGGAAGTGAAATATATCCTCTAGATACGAATCCAGTGACTTTATCCTATCTTAAGGATTTTAAATTTATTGAATTTTAAATTTTAATAAATCTCTATACACCATCCAAACAAATATATATATTTTTTATATATTTTGACATTTTTTATTCAAAAAGAAAAAAAGATTTTAAATAAACCATTAAATGTTTATAATCATACATTAAAGTATAAATTATTTTTAATATTAAGAGACATATATAAAAATACAACACTTTGTTTTGGAATTAATAATGATATATTTTCCTTATTTTTAAGAAAATAATATTTGAAACCATTTCACAGTCCTATTTTTGGTGTTAATAAGACAAAATTACTTCTTATAGATAATAATTCCTCTATATAATATAACAATGAAATATGATATGATTGACATCCCATATGGGATGAATAAGAAACATTCATAAAAAAAATTTATTTTACAACCCATACTTAACCATTAAACATGATTTCCAAATCATTTTAGAAAAGTACTAAAATATTATTTAACCTAATTCACTTGAAATAAACCTAAAAAATATTGTAAATTAACACACATTATTTATTACTACATGGTGTGAATTTTAGACGTTTACACTATATATTCCCCCAAAAATCAAGAAACACTATACAATGATTTCCCCAAAATAATTTTTTTATAATAGTAGATATCAAAGTAATTTTATTATAAACACAACCCAAAAATATTTCTATTACTTTAAAAATAAGTCATCCATTTTTTATTTAAAACTACCTTTTAAATAATATCCCTATGACATATTAAAATCTATTAGTAGATACATAAAAAATTATGCACATATTCTTCTCATCGTTGTTTTAAAATCAATAATCATTCAGTCTAACACATCTTGAGTTATGATCATTATAATAAATAATATTTAAATGATAGTGTATTCATAAATAAGGAATAACCTTATCAACTTTCAAAGTAAATACTTAGGATTTTAAACTAAATATATTTAATAATTAATCTAAAAATATACTCAAACTTTCCTTCTCCTTCATGATAAAATAATTAATTCGCATCTCCCTAATATATCTCACCCTATTATGAAAGAATATCCAATTATTATAACCTCATGATTTTTATAAGTATCTCCCAAAAACTTTAAACCCCATAATTAAAATAATTATTTATAATATATACTCCATCGTTCCTTATCCCTTCATGGTTAAACTATTAATAAGTTTATTGTTTATGTAATTTTACCCCTTCAAGTATTATATCCTCCTTGGTGGATCACCCACTATAAAATGAACATTTTTTATAATATCACCCATTTTTACATTGAAAAAATATAAATTATTCATTTCTACTTGAGGAATGAATATATCATTGTAAAATAACTTGATAATTAATGTATATTTTCCTATCAAACACCTTATGTGATACCACATGATGCAATTTTAAATTAATGATACCTTATGCTGTAAATAATGTTTTAAATGATACAAATTCTTTATGAATTCAGTAAATATGAATACAAAAATACTACTTGGGATATAAGTGAACCCATCAAATATATTAAGTGGATGAGTATGATTGAACTCAATGAGTCAATAGAAACATCTTAAAATTATCCTTGGACAAGGAATTTATCATAATATTTTTATCCTCATAATACGTTGATAGATTTATCATCCTGTTACATTGATCAGGTAATTCTCCACCTTTTCTAATTTTCTGTTCGATTAAAAATACTATTATGTGTTTTTTTGGGTTTACTGTAGACTGTAGAACATGTACATGTCATGTACCTAAAGTAAACATTGTGTACTTGGTTCTGGATGCATTTCGTGAATGGGAAGATCATTCTGTGAGTTTGTACATGCATTTCACCTAAGTTACACGTCGTATAAGGGTTAAATAGTGGTTTTTCAACCTAAGGAAATAGTTTTTTAGAGTATTTATCCAATGTGGCCTACACGTCATGACCCTTGGGTAGATGTCATGACTCGACCTGCACCCAACTTTATGTATTTCATTTTGAAGTTATGCTTAGTCTATTATTCCCATAACTCTTGGCTCTCTACCCTAGATTCTCCCTAGGTGGTTTTTAAAGGCTCCCCACTTTCCGGTTCGATCCAATCATCTTCTGATCTTTGATACATCTATAATGTGATTCTTAGGTAAGGGTTCTATCTTGTTCACTCTCATTCTTCGCATTCCTCTCTTTCTATCCTCTTGGGTTTTTAATGGAAAATATAGGAATTGATTAATCAATGCTTAGTAGTGTTGGATCATGCTTCTAGTTTTGGTTTCAAGTTATCCACCACCTTTGTTCTCATTGACGGGTTCCGTTGTGATTGTCATTCTTCGGGAAAGAGGTTCATGGTTCAACCCTGAATTTAAAATTTTATTACCATCGTATTGCTTTATTTATTTCAATTGCTTATTTAAATTCAATTTCTTAATCTTGGTTTCAATTTATTTGATAAAAATAAAATTCCAATTAATTGTAGGATTTGAAATGGTTTTGGCACAAAATTTTTGAAAACCCACAATTCCAATGAATTCGGGTGGATTTATGGAAATTCTCTGATTTAAATTTTCATATTTAAATTGTGGAATTGATAGAAATGTTTTCAATTAAATTATTTAATTTAATTTTGAAATGAAATGGTGAAAAATATGTAATTTGTTTTGAATGAATTTCAAACTTGATAATGTATTAAAAATGTTTTGATAGAAACCCATTGGTTTTATCTTATGAAAAAAGGCATGATTTTGAATTAAACAATTTTTTTTAAAAGGAAATAAATTGGTATTTTTTAAATTGAAGAATGGAATTGATCATATTTTTAAGCTGCCTTAAAATAGTTCTCCAATCATGTAATAATGCATGAAAGCCTTAGGTAGTTAGTGAGTTATTTGGATACACTCTACACTATTTCAACATTCTAAAATGTACATGAAATGGGTCACATCCATGACGGGTTGGTGATGAGTCTCTTTTTTCCAGTGTCATAGGGACTTGTGTATACACATATTTCTAAGTTCACTTAGAGAGTGAAGAATTATTTAGCTATTTAATACCATTATACCTTTTGGCAGATGACAATGTTGCTTGCTTGTTTATTTATATTTGACATATAAATGTATGCCAATGTTTTTTTGAACTTCTTTACATTGTTTTTTTGAATTTATATAACCTATTTTATATAAATGTTTTTCTTAATCCATTTTTTTATAAATATTCCATCTCTTATAAAGTAAAAAGTGTTCTTTGAATGTATTTTCCATCATTTTTGAACTGTTTAGAATATTTTTTTTAAATATGATTTTACATTTACAAACCTCTTTGGTCTGGAAAATTAAAGCTTTTATTTGGATAATATATATTTGGAATATATTATGGAATTTTTAGAGGTATCCTACTGAGCTTAGGTTTACACCCAACTTTTTCCTTTTGACGTTTGTATACTTTCTTCTTCCAGGCTCGAGAAAAGGGAATGGATCTCTTGGAGGTGGATCTAGCTGTTGAGATTTGGATGTAGTGAGTTGTTTCCTTAGGGAACTTTGGGATGTTTACCTCTTTAGTAATTTGGTTTTTTGTAATTTGGCTTTTATTCCTCACTGTATTCTGGTACCTTTACTTCCAATGGAGTTTTATTATTGATATGCATACTATCTTTAATCTTTCACTTCATAATTATTGTGGAAAAAATTATTCCTAATTGTATGTTGTATGATGACAGGTGCTAGTCACTAGTCGATGGGGATCGAGAACACCCTTTGGGTTATGTCAGGGCTGGATCAGTTATCAGGTTTATAGGGTACTCAGGCTGGTTTGTGACAAATTGGTATTAGATGAGGCTATTGATCTTCCTTTTTCTTGAAGTCAATATGTATTTTTGAAATCTTGTCTGGAATTAAGAGGTAGTTGTGATTGAGTGCCTAGATAGCTCTCACCTTGATGAACCTTAAGTCACTATGGGTGGTAAGGGAATGATTTCTGGTTGTTTAGTTATAGTATTTTCCTTATAGATATTTTAATGGGTTGAAATCTAAATATTTTTGGTCCCTTCTGTTGATAATATTTTCTCTTTTTACTCAGTTTGAGTGTTAATATAAAGTCTTCCTTTTTTCTACAGATGTTGTGGAGCATCATGCCTCTATAAATATGTGTGAATCAGATTTAGGAAGAGGCTACTACTGAACCTAATCAAGAAAATACTATTATTTATTCGAATCTGGTTTAGGTGATTGTGATCAATATCCAAGTTCTAGGATATGAACCACCTCCAGTTCCCACTCAGGCTCTAGTAGTGGATCCTCAAGGGGATGTTCTTCAGAATAGTTCCCAAGATTTCCTTCACCAGAAGACACCAGTATTAAAATGCTCTACTGATCCTCAACATGATGAGGAATGGTTGGGAAAGATAGAATGTCTGTTCGAGTTCTTGGAGATTCCAGAAGTGGTCAGAGTGAAGTGTTCCACCTTCGTGCTGGAGGGACCGAGTAGAAGATGGTGGGCCATGATGGTGACGATAGGGAAACATGATAACTTACAGAGGAAATACTTTGAGGTTATTTTCACTAATTAGTTATATATAGAGTTGATGGTGTTGGCTAAGGATATGTAATTTTTCAATCTTGAGAAAACTAAAAAAACTGTGACTGATTATTCTAGTCACTTTTCTGAGCTAGTGTAATTTTCACCTTAGATACTATATAATGAGAGGATTAAGGTTCAACAGTTTGAGTTGGGAATTCGATCAAATATCCATTCTCATGTTTTCATGCTGAAGATAACCACTTATGCTTATGTGATAGATAGGGATATAATGGTTGAGATGAAAATTCCTAGAAAGTCTAGGTTTGCGGGAGTTCTTTTTTCTTCCAGTGGCTATGTTGGTTCCTTCAAAGGAAAAGGAAGAATAATGATCTTCCCAGTAGTTCTCGATAGCAGAGTCATTAATGGCCTACTAAAGCTCTAGTAGGAAGTTCTTTGACTTGCTACCAGTGTGGCAATCCAGGACATTCTAGGAGGGTTTCCACTGAAGCACCCATGAATTGTAGCTCCTATGGACATTCAGGGCACTTCCAAAGGTTCTTCCATCACTTAGCTACTTCTCATAATGAGACAGAATCATCATCTCCTCCTAAAACTGGTGGGCAATCAAATGCTTTGATGATAAAAGGGTTCTATCCACAGGCATCCAGAATTTTTTTTTCTTCATGTATTATAAGAGTCTCTATAGGAAGCATGCATAGGTCCAAAGGCTGTGAGAGGTATCATTAATATTGCCTCATTATTATTGACTACTCTTTTTGATACTAGTGTATCTCAATCTTTTATTTCAACCCGTATTATTAATCTGATAAATCATCATATGGAGCAACTATATTGGGAAATGAATATTACCACACCCCTTGATATGAAGAGAGAGAAGGGTATCCATAGTACATCTTGTGTCTTCTCTCTATCAGATGTTGATCTGGCTTGGAATTTTCTTTTTCTTAATATGAAATCTCTTGATGTCATATTCAGGATGGATTGGCTCATTTCCAAAGAAATTCTGAATTGATTATTATCTATGATGGGTGTTCTTTACTACAAAAAGTGGTGTGCCTCTTGTTTTTCATGGATAATGGGACCCATGGTCAAGAAAAGCTAGACCTTCTTATCCGGAGTTAGGGAATTTGATATCAGTGTTTGCCTTTTTACCAGTATAAAGATTCAATGTGTGGTGATCTTAATCTAGTTTGCACTATGTTTTCCAACATTTTTTCCTTCGTATTTATCTAGTGTTCCACTGGTGAGAGAGTGTGAGTTTTATATTTACTTAATGCCTAATACTCAACTGGTCTCTATCCCCTCTTACCCCATGGAACCAGCTAAGATGAAAGAGATAAAGTCTTAGTTGGATGATCTTCTTGAGAAAGGCTTTATTTGTCCAAGTGTGTCACCTCGGGCATCACCAATTCTCTTTTCTAAGAAGGATGAAGGTTCTATTCGCCTATGTGTTGATTATTGAAAGCTCAATTGAGTTAAAATAAAGAAAAAATACCCATTTCCATGGATTGATGATCTATTTGATCAGCTGAGAGGGGTGAAGTGGTTTTCAAAGAACGACATTTTTTCTAGTTACCATCAATTAAGAATAAAATAAATTGACATTCAGAAGACCACCTTTTGGTCCAGGTACATGCCCTTTGAGTACCTAGTTATTCCTTTGGTTTGACAAATGCTCCAACTATTTTTATGGATTTAGTGAAAATGATTTTCCATGAGTACCTGGATACCATTGTGGTAGTATTTTTGGATGAAATTCTTTTCTACTCCAAGTCCGAGGAGGATCATGTGAAACATTTAAGAATAGTTCTAAGTTTGCTAAGAAATCATCGCCTTTATGCCAAGATTTCAAAGTGTGATTTCTGGAATCAGGAAGTCAAATTCTTGGGACACATAGTGTCTAAATAGGTAGTATCAGTTGATCCTAAAACGATAAGGGCTATTTTGACATGGGATTAACCACGGAATGACTTTTAGATCTAGATATTCATCAGCTTAGTAGGATATTACCACAATTTTGTGAAGGACTTCCCAAAGTTGGCTTCTCTAATGAATTCTATGAATCGGAAGGGGGTGGAGTTTGTATGGGATGATAAATGTAGAAGATATTTTTTTGAGATGAAGAGTCCATTAACTACTGCATTAGTGTTGACTCTTCTAGAATATGAACAGGTCTATGTGGTATTTTGTGATGAATCAGGTTCAAACATGGGATGCGTTCTTATATAGGGTAATGATGTAGTGGAATATAGATCTTTTTAGCTTAGGCCACATGATAAGAATTATCATACCCATAATCTAGAACTTATATCTGTGATGCAAGTTCTTAAAAATTAGTAGCACTAAATTTTTGGAAAAAGGTTTATGGTGTATCTAGACCACAAAATCTAGAGTTATATCTTCTCTCAAAAATATTTTAATCTTCGGAAGAGGTGTTGGGTGGAGTACCTACATTCTTTTGACTTTAACATTGCCTGCACCCCAGGGAAGGGGAATGTTGTTGCTAATTCTATGAGTAGGAAACTTCCAACCCAAGAAATTAAAGAGTCTTCAGACGAGTGGAATTTGATGGCTCTCTTTTCACAGTTTCATATTGGAGTTCAGAATGAAGGGGATGATGTTTCTTTAGCTAGTGTGTAGTTGACGTATACTCCTCTCAACATGATTATTCAAGATCAAGATATTGATGATGAGTTATATAGAACTATATAATCCCTTTATAGTGGGGATTTAGTTGCCTATTGGTCGTTCTCCAAAGAGGGTGTTATATTTTATCAGAACCGCTTCATTATACATTTAGAAGTGAGAAAGGCAGTGATGCAGGATTTCCATAATTCTCAGTAGGCTATTCTCCCATGAACCATTAAAATGTTATATGACATGAGGTGGTAGTTCTGGTGGCCAAGTATCAGATAATAAATTTTTGAGTTTGTCTCTCATTGCTATACGTTCCAATAGGTGAAACCTAAGCACCAAAAACCATTTATTTTACTTTAGCCACATCTGGTTACTACTTGGAAGTGGGATGATATTTCTATTGACTTTGTGGTTGGTTTACCTCATACCTATAAAAAGAATAATGAAATATGGGTTGCAATCGACAAGCATACCATGTATGATCACTTTATACCCATTCAAGATATGGGAAAAGTTTAGAAGTTGGGAAACCTATATGTGAAATAGATTGTTTATTTTCATGAATTTCCATATTATATAGTCTCTGAGAGGGATCCTCAGTTTATTTCTCTCTTTTTTAGAATCCATCAGGAGGTACTAGGATCTCATGTTTTTTTGAGAATGACCTACCATATACAGTTTGATGGAAAGATATAAAGAGATATACAAATTCTTGAGGATATGATTTACACCTATGCCATTGACATCGGTGGGGCTTGGGATGATCACTTGGGGCTGGTTGAGTTCTATAATAACAACAGTTACCAATCCACTACTATAATTACAACTTTTAAGGCCTTGTATGGAAAATCTTGTAAATATCTATTGTGTTGGTTGGAGGTCTGTGAAAGTTCTTTGGTTGGACCAATCTTTGTGCAGGAGATGGAAAAAAAGATTCAACTGATTCGTCAAAGGATGTTGACAAAACAAAGTTGATATAAGTCTTATGCTGATCGATGTCGTAGACCTTTGGATTTTGAAATTGGTGACCAGATTTTCTTGAAAGTTTCACCCAATTTGGGTCATCAATGTCTTGTGAAGTGAGGGAAGATTTCTCCTTGCTTTGTGGGACATTTTGAGGTTGGTCAGTAGGTGGGGAAGTTGCATACCATTTTACACATCCACCGCAGCTGACATCGATACATAACTTGTTCCATGTATCACAATTGAGAAAGTATCTATCTGATCTATCTCATGTTTTGAGCTGGTGTGATCTTGATATCGACCCTGATTTATCTTTTATTGAGAAAACAGTTAGGATAGTTGATTCTAAGACCAAGGTACATCATGGGAGGGAAATACCTTTGGTTCGTGTTCAATGGCCTCATGGTTATGATTCTCATGAGATGTGGGAGAGGGAGGCACTGATGAGAGAGTAGTAGCCTCATCTTTGTTGAATGAAAACTTCTTTATTTGATTTCTGGGGACAAATTTTTTTATATTCAGGAGGTTGTAACATCACGTTACCTTGATCGGGTAATTTTACACCTTTTCTAAGATTCCATTTGATTAAAAATAATTTTATATGTCTTTTATGGGTTTACTGATGACTTCAGAACATGTACATTCCGTATACCTGAATTATATGTCATGTACTTGGTGCTGGATTCTTGTCGTGAATAGGGAGGTCATGTCGTGAACTGGTACACTATGTGTACCTAAGGTACACATCAAGAAATAGTAAATAGCATGTTTTTAACTAGAGGTGATGAGTCTTTCGGCAAACTTATCCAGCATGGCCTACACATCGTTACTCTTGGGTACATGTCGTGACTCAGCCCGCACCCAGCCTTAGGTAATGCATTTGGAAGTGCTGATCAATATATTTTTCCCAGAACTCTTGGATCTTGACCCTAGACTATCCTTAGACAGTTTTTAGAGCCACCCACTTTCCATTTTGATCCAATCAACTTTATATCATTGTTGCATCAGTGGTGAGATTCTCAGGTAAGGTTTCTCTCTTGTTTTCTCTTGTTCTTTAAGTTACTCTCTTTCTATCCTCTTAGGGTTTTAATAGATCATCTAGGAATTGATTGATATCTGCCCAGTGGTGTTAGATCATGCTTCTAGGTTGTGTTTCGAGTTCTCCTTCACCTTCTTTCTCATTTATGGCTGCCTTTGTGTGTGTTTTTCTTGAGAAAAGAGGTAGGTAGTTCCTTCCCGACTTTCCAAATTGATTACCACCATATTGCTAAATTTATTTGAATTACTGATTTAAATTAAATTTATCAATATTGATTTAAATTACTTTTATTAAAACCCAATTCCAATGAGTTAGAGGATTTGAAACGGGTTTGGAACGGAAATTTAGAAAACCTCTAATTCTAATGAATTGGGGCGGGTTTATGGAAATTGTCTGATTTAAATTGTGGATTTGATGGAAATGTTTCAAATTAAAATTTTTAATTTAATTGGGAAAGTAAATGGATAAGATGATGGAATTGGTTTGGAATGAATTCCAAACATTAGAATGGAATAAAATGATTTGATAGAAACCCAATGGTTTTATCTTGTGAAAAATGATTATTTTTGAATAAAACCTATTTTTGTTTTAAATGGAATGAAATTGGAATTTTTTAAATGGAAGAATGGGATTGATCATATTTTTAAGAAGTCTTAAAATAGTTCTCCAATCATGTAAGATCACCAGTAAGACATAGGTAGTTAGTGAGTTATTTGGATACACTCTACGCTATTACAATGTTCTAAAACATACATGCAGTGGGTCACATCATCAACGAGTTGGTGATGAGTCTCCTTTGGACATTATCACTGGGAAATGAGTATACACATTTTTTTTAAGTTTTCCTAGAGAGTGAAAAATCGTATAGATGGTTAATACTATCATTCCTTTTAGAAGATGACCATGTTACTCTCTTGTTTATTTATATTTGAGATATAAATGTATTCCAATGTTTGTTTGAAATACTTTACATTAATACTAAATTTATATAAACTATTTTATATAAATGTTTTACTTAAGCCCTTAGTTTAGAAATATTCCATCTCTTGTAAAGTAAGTCATGTGCTTTGAATGTATTTTCCATCATTTTGAAACAATTTGGAATGTTTTGTTTAAATATACTTTTAAGTTGAAAAACCTGTTTGTTGTATAAAATTGAAATATTTTATTTGGATAATCCATATTTGGTATCTGTTATAGAATTTCTAGTGGCATCCTTCTGATCTTAGTCTCACATGATACTTTTGCCTTCAGGTGTTTGTAGAATTTATTCTTCCAAGATTGAGCAAAGGGAATGGATCTCTTAGAGGTTGATTTGGCTACTGAGATTTGGACATAGTGAGTTTTGTCCTTAGGTAACTTGGGGATATTTCCATATTTAGTACTTTGGATTTTAGTACTTTGGATTTTGTTCCTCAATGTATTATACTACCTTTACTCCCTATGGAGTTTTCTTATTGATATGAATACTGTATTTTATCTTTCGCTTCCAAATTCTTGTGGAAAAAATCATTCCCACTTGTATGTTGTATGATGCTAGGTGCTAGTCACTAGCTTGTGGGGATTGAGAACACCTATTGGGTCATGTCAGGGTCGGCTTGGTTATCAGGCTACCGGGGTACCCAAGCTGGTTTGTGACAATAAATATCATAATTTCAATACATATTATTCAACATTATCCAAGAAAATGTTATATTTGACTTTATGTGATTCATTTTTGAATAATCCACTATATTTTTTTCTAGGATTTCTAACACATAGATTATCATATTTAATTGTGGTAGAAGAAAATTACTCTATAAAAATGTCTTCCTTTTGTTGTCTCATCCTCTAAAGTTATGGATAAGCTTGAGAGAAATAAATATATTAATATTTAATAGTAATCAATTATAAAAAAATCTAATTTCTTACACATCAATTAAATATATAATCATCCATGTTAAGACACACACCCACGATTTAATTTTCTATCATCCACCGAATCTGCCCAATTTTCAACCATATTATCTTAACAAACTCATACTGTATGGATCCTTTCTCTAATATTTCCATATTCAATGTGAAACTAAAATATCAACGAATATATTTCACTAATTAAATATAATTTATTCCAGATTAAATTAATATTGTGTCACTAGATGCATGACAAAGGCAATGTTGTGTCTTATCACTACCAAGTACAATAAAATGCAAATAATTTTCTTATATTCCATGATATCAAGTGACGTATCATCTACATATCTAGAAAACATCATCAAGGTATTGAATTATGTTTTCAAAAATGTTTTTTTTTCAAAAAAATTATTTTCAACACCTTCTTTATAATTTCCAATTGAAAAATAAGACTCCAATGCTTCGATTAAGTGATCTTCAATCTAAAGAATAACATTAACAATACAATCACATGCATCAAAAAATTCTCTTCCTGAATTATATAAACATCCTTGTTGAATAATTACTCAGTCATTCAAATATTAATCCATAAGAAAATAATATCTCTATTATACTTAAATAGAACTCCTTTTTTACAAAGATATTATAATCAATTCATCCCCATGAAAATTCTATGTGTTTTTGAATTTGATCTTGTATAGTATACTACACTCTCAATGATTTATTCAAACCATATAATTCATTATTAAACAATGAAATATTTTTCTCATCTTCATGTTTCTAAAATCTATTTGATTGTTTAGTGTATACATCTTGTTCATGGTCTCTATTTTAAAAAGGAGACCTTTAATATATTTGGAATACCTTATGTTTTATTTTCACTACTATATTATTTAATAACTAGAACAAAAGTAATTATTCCATTATATAAAATATTTAACCAAATAATATGAATTAGATAATAGAGTTTCCATGAAAAAATAGTCATTATTATTTTATATTTACAAAACATTTATATTTGGATTACTTTTTGAATACACAATTAGTTTTGGTGATTTTCTTTTTTCCATCCCCCAAAGTATTTTTTCTTGTTTATTTTTTCTCTATTTGATCTAGAACCCCATTCATGATTTTTATATAAAATTCATCTTATTAATCCTAAATAAAATTTATATTCTCTAATTGATATAGATGTTCCATTATATATAGAGTTTTTATTCTATGAGATTTCATTGAAGTTATTTTTTCCATAAAAAACATTTTTATCATTAATTTCATCTACAATTCAAGATTAAATTACCTATGATATGCATGATATAATATCTATGCCATAAAAATTCCCTTTGAATAATTATTTAGCATAAGTAACCCCCTTGAATTTCTCGCTTAAACAACTCATTCATCATTAACTTTATTACCATTTTGTTTGAAAATATACTCATTATCTACTATAAATAAATATTATATTTCAAAATATTGTCCATGCCTTTTGATATAGAATTTATTAGTCATACTATGTTAAGAATATAAAATAAAAATACTTTCATATCATGGAGAATCATGCTTTTATTTTCTCATATGGTGTATTCTCTTCACTAGGAAAATAAAGAAATAATGTTTAATATATACTATATTAAATATTGTTTCATTCCATAATTTCCCTATAAGATATTTTTTTAATAGGAATGATGTTAGAAACCTATTTTATAATCTAATTTAAAATTTTAATAACTCCAATATGTTAGGGAGATCTTATTCTAAAACAAAGCATCATATCCTATGATTTTAAATACAATATTCTATTTTATTATTATGGAAATATATAAGAAGTTTAGTTTATAAATTCAAACATTTCATTATTATAATTTTATTAAAAAACCTCCAAAAATGTGTTATTTAATTAAACACCTATAATTTATAATAAATAAAAATCAATTATTCCATTCTGTTATAACCACAAATAAATTTTACATACTAATATATCACCCACTTGATGCTATCTTGATCGACCTAAAATTATCCAAATTAAGTAATTCATGAAACCTTGAGAAATTATATTTCAAAAACATACATGTTTTTTCCATAAACCATACAATTTATTTTAATCATAGAAATTATTAATATAATTATGTGTAATTATAGGAATAACTTTCACACCCTCATAATTTTCAAATTATTCCAATTATTGTTGGCTTAAATTGATAAGTTGTTTTCATAAAAATTTATTTATTTTACCTATAAAGAAACTAGAAATATTTTTATCCAATAACATGGATTTGACTTCCATTTATACACTTTACGTAAATCTTTATTGAACTATAATTTCCCTAGATAATATATATCTTCTACATAGGGTTAATTAAATGTCTTGAGTCATATAATTGGATTACAATCAAATTGTTGTGTCTAATTCCTTATACAGTAAGACATTCATTTTGATACCACTAATTACTTATATTTTGGATACCCTAATTAAAAATATATTATTGATTTGTGTATTGGAAAATCATATAACTCTTTTCTTTTTATAGTTAATATAGTTAAGTAGATTACTATTTCCCATCACATGTGAATTATACCCATTTTCTAGACTAAAAAATATAACTCAATTGATTTTATTAATATCAATCTCTACCACTATATCCCTCTAAAAATTTATATTTTTGATATATGTATATATATAAAACATGAAATTAATTTCTGGTGAAAAATCCTTATAATTCTATTGATATGATAAATCCTTTTCATCTTGAAATTTTATGAAACTATTTTTAATTTTCCTTATTCTATATAACTCACTGAGGTAATATTTTACAACATTTTTAGCTTCCATAGATGTTATTTTAATCCATAACTACAAATGATTGAACTTTTTCCATAATATTCAAAATTAAAAGATAATTATTGTGAAATATCATTGAATTATTCCATTCTCCTCATATATAACTTTTTAATTGTTTTACCCAAAATAACTTTTAGTGATAAAAAAAATGTTAATAGAGATTTATATTTCAATATCAATGAAAACATGTTTTTAGTTTATTATTATTTTTATTTATTGGTTATATAATGTACTTTTGGGCTCACCAAAGGCAATAATATTCCTTAGAGTGGTAGATTGATTACATGATTCAATATGAATAGTATTTTTTATTATCAAGTTTGAATCCAATATTACTGTAATGATGTTTTTGTATAATTTTTTGATATCATTAAGAACATTTTTTTCAATCTCTATGATTTTGATTTATCTTATTAACTGACTAGTATCCCAAAAAACAGATGTAATCACGAGAGTCATAGATATTTTTTAATTATAAAGCATAAAGATCTTGTTAAAAATTACTCCTTCAATATCCTTATTTCATTTTCACCCATATTTCACTATATTGTTCAAAAATACATTAATCCAAGAATTATCAATAAATTTTATCTTGAGAAAAGTAACATTCTCTGAAATTTTCTCCATTAAAATTAATAGGTTAAAACTCAAACATTATATGATTATTATCCTCTTAACACTATTTTATATTGAGTTTAGAGCCACATACCATTGAATTATCTTTCTTTATTTTTTATCTCCAATGATACATATTATCATTTAATGATTATAACTCATATTAGAGGTGTACACAACTATTTTATTTAGTTTATTTATATTTATTTTTCTCCATAATTAATGGGATTTTAGTGAAAACCATAGGAATAACGTTATTGAGGTCTTTATAGACATAAATATCCTTCAATTCTGATTCATCCAAGTAGCAATATTCTTGTGATGTCATGTATTTAATTTTAAATAATTATTTCACATTAATTATACTTCCTTATATATACCTTAAAAATATCATCATTGGTGGTTATTTATCCACATAATCTCATAATTTATTTGGATATTTTTTTTGTGAGGTGCTAAATTTTTTCACATAAAAAGAAAAAGAGTTAAAGGATTCCTTTAAATTTCATTTTTATACTTTTTTTATTTTAGGAAGGGAATGATATTACCCCAAAAACCTCCTTATCTCTAAAATATACTCCATTGAGATCTTATTCATTTAATTTTATTTAGTACCACCTCAATAATCCTTTTCTAAACAATAATCCTTATAAATACATTTCTCATATTCTATAGGGATGCATTACAAGTTATACTTGGATAATATATTGGGATCTCATTCATTAATCACCAAAGAAATTATAATTAACTTGCTAGGAAATCATCATAATATTCACTTCATAATATTTATATCTTCAATAATTTTAACATGTCTACAAGTTTCATCCACAAGAACATTTACATAATAAAATAATTCATCAAATAATTTGGTTTAGTAAATAAAAAAATCATCATAATTTTTATAATATACTTGTAGTTTTTATTCTTTTAATATAGTTTAAAATTTAGTAATACTCAATTATTTCTCCAAAATGACATATATAAAATTATATGAGATAAAAATTATATAGATTTTATAGGATAAATTTTCCTTATAGTTTTGATTACTTTGTAATTAATATGTAATTACCAAAAACCCTTCACAATAAGTTTTATCCATTACATGTTTATCATAATTAAATTCATAATAATAGATCATGCATCCATTCAATTTCATTTAGAATTTTGTTGTATTTTTTCTTATATAATGTAATATAATTGTCTCGAGTGATCATCCAAACCTTAAGATTGGAAATAATATCTATATATATTTATGAGATATAAGTTCATATAAAAAGGAAGTATTAGATTGGTTTCCACTTCTTATAACTAATAGGTATTATTCCTTGTTATATAAGGAGGTTTAAATCATTATATGTTAATTACAAGAATATATTTCAATGATATTATTCTATAATTAGTGTGAACTCCTATCACTTCACAAAAAAGAATGAAAATAATTTAAATATAAAATAAAAATAAATTTTACAAGGCTCACCATTGTTGCCAAAATTCGAAGAATATATGATTATTTGTTTCAGTACCAAAATCTACCAAGGAATGCTAGTTATTTCAAGTTTAATGTAGCCTTATATTCCCTTATAATTCACAACTTATAACATTTTTAATTCTCACTATAATAATTAAAAGTTTTATACACACTATAAAAAAGTTAAGTAATTTGATATCCATGAATAAAAAAATATAAAATAATACACCTATATTGGGGTATAAATAATCTCCACCATTATCAAGTTATTTGTAACAAACTGTGTCAGTTATGATTTTTTGGAGGGAATTTTATATTTTTATATAGTAGATGATTTTTTTCAGGGAAAACAGTGTTAAACCAATTTGAATCAAGTTTGAACATACTTGAGAGGTGATTTTAGAATAAAAAATAAGATCTGTAGGTGATACAAAGGTTAGAAGTATACTGTAGGATTTTTATAGACCATTCATGCTACTGTAGTAGCACTTGAATGTTGGTATCCACCACCTACTATCAGGTGGTGTGGGAAGAATCCTCTATTTCCTAGAATGACTCACCATCTAGCTGGTGAGGAAACACCAACACACTAGTGAGGCATGCCATGAGTCTTCTTCCCCAAATTTCTAATCTAACTATCATTAGTGGACCATCTCATTAGTGGGGTTCAATTTGAAGAGTTTAATGGGGGATATTAGGTATTTTGATCCACCATTACCACATTATATTTTAACCCATTGGCATGAAATTGTGTGAAAATTTTGGCTCAAATCTCCTTTATTACTTCCATAAAGAGTATCCATTGATACAAGATATGTCTATATGAAAATAATTGTATAATTTGGGAAAGACCATTAATTTTTCTTCAATATTGGCCTCCTTACCCTTTGTATGGTGGAATACCAACACATAAGTCATCATGGATGATCCTCTTAGTATATTTTATGCATTTTAATCATTTATTTCTCAATTATATTTGGATACTATTCCATTTTTTGATCTTGATCTTTTATTTATCATTGGAAAGATCCTAATTAAATAATTAGATTAAAATTCCATAACATATTGATGGAATTGTCTAGGAATGATGAAGTATTGGATTGACGTCACTAGAGGATATTATGTGATGACGAACTCAGGACATTTATGGGGTTTTTGATGAATTTATTTCTCTCAAGAATATATTATTTTATTTTTGGTCTAATTAAGTTAAATTTTCCAATATGCCACGTAATTGAATTGGGAATTTTTACCATCATAGAATCGGGAGTACACCCTGAGTGGCTGAACTCCATTGAACGACATTGTGACTAAGGTACATCACTTGGATGGTTTTGTAAAAAAGTTTCCAATTTAATTATATGAAAATATCCTTTAAATTATTTTTGTGATATATGTATTTTTCATGAAATGATATATAAATATTTTAATGAACATTCTTTGGATGGTTGGTCAAGGTTACAGATAGGTGTTGATATATGATAAGTATTTCAATATGTATTCTTACTCCTTTAATTTTTATTTTCTTTGTAATAATTTGACTAATTATAATTGAGTAATAATTAATTATTTTGGAATTATTGGGTGTGAGATAGAAACTCAAGGTGATCAAGGGATTTCAAATGGACCTGGAAGTATTGAAAAAAGATACTAATATTTTCATGGATTATAGTTTTCTTTATTTTATGTAGGTGGACCCATGTATTATAACCTATGGTATTATGCATGATGTATTGGAATCTGGTATGAGGTTCACTATCTTGGGAGAATGATCCTTAATTCATAATTTTTTTACGTCAAGTTTAATGATTAGTTCATTAAGAACCTTATACTTTTAATAATTAAAGGATATATATTTAATGATTAAATAATTAATGATCATGAAGTATAAATTTATTAAAGTAATCATTCCTAATGTAATTGGATAAGGCTACATGGTCAATGATAAATTTTTTGAACTGGATTAATGATGACCACAAATGGACAAGGCTAGATCACTAATGAGTGTATAAAACTACATGGACACCTTGGTGTGTGTGCATGTGTCTCCCATGCGACTGTGAATAATGATTTGTCCCATGAGTATACTTAGACTGTTATAATGTGTTTGATCTGTACCATATTTTTAGTTTCTATGACTCATTCTGGTATACCATGATTTTTTTTTATATACACTCTTATTTTACATGTTATGATACCTATATAGGCATAACATATTGTCCATTCTTGATAGTGACTTCTTTATGGTTCATTCATAACTCGTGAGGCACTTTATGATTATTTTTCAATGAGTATTCATGTGAAGCTTGTTAACCATGTCTGATAAATATCAAATTTATATATAAATTGATAAAAATACAAATTTCGATGTTCTATGATTATCACACTTTTATACACCATGTTTTGATAATTTACTAAGCCTTTGGTGGTATTATCTTGGTAGTCAAGATAGGTGACGATCATGGTATGATTAACCATAATAAGGAAAGTGTACCTGACATGAGATGATGATGATGGTGGACCCACACATAGGGTATGAGCATGATAACATTATGCCCCATCACAGAACTCGATGCCTTGTGAATACCAAGTAGGCATACTGGAAATCGTTGCCTTATTGGTACAAAGTGCATGTTCACCATCCAACCTTGTGGCTAGATGATAGACATTATGAATATAAGATTCTGAGTATTGTGAAATATCTATAGAATTGTGGTTAGTTCTTGAAAAATTTCAAAATCATTATGAATTTATTTTCAACATGTAGCTAAAACAGGTATAGTGAGGCTTTATAGTGGCTTGGTAAGCACAACACCAATTGACACACTGTTATTATAGATTGTGTGTGCTTGGTGATTATATGATATGGTTGCACAGTTATTATTTTTGACTATTTTTATCCTACTTATATTATCACATGATTGTATAATGAATTTATAGATTAGTTATTGGAAAAAATTGGTTGTGTGATACTAAGTTTTACTGACACCCTAATTGGGAAACCATGAAACTTGGGTACCCGAGAAACCCACACTTATTATAAGTATAGGTTGGGATAAGGATAAAGTTAATTAATTGAGTGTGATAAATATTAAGTGGTATGGATACTAGGATGAGGTGAGTTTTGGAGTTATAGATCCTATTATATGTTTATCCTTTTCTATCACACACATGATTGGCCTAATAGACAATAAATGTCTTGATTTTAGTTGTGACTGTTGAGTTTGTTATTTCCATATTCATTTATACAGTTGGCATTTTATTGGTTTCTAATTACTCTAATTTTAAACTCATAAATATTTTGGATATTAATTTTTTATAATGTTCTCATATAGTCAGTATATTCTCACCATGATTCCTTAGACCCTTGCTACTAGTCGACAACCTCTAGTATATTGGGGAGGTTTTCCTAAGGTCATGTGGTATTCCTAATTAG
Organism: Viscum album; assembly: GCA_963277665.1. Lineage (NCBI taxonomy): Eukaryota > Viridiplantae > Streptophyta > Magnoliopsida > Santalales > Viscaceae > Viscum > Viscum album. The sequence goes on from OY728128.1 coordinate 621,427,307, forward strand.
ACTTGGTGATTCTGGTTGGGTTGTTACACTAATTAAATCTATCTTCATCTTTTTTATTTGAAAAAATAGATCAATAATTTTCAATCTTCTTCTTTTTCCTTTATTATAATTCCTTTATTTGTTCTTATTGTAACTAGAAGGAAAAACCATAATAAGTGGAATGACATAAATTATGGGTTATTTATTATAAAATATATATTGTCCATTAATTGTAATGAAAAACTTGAACCTATCGATTAGAATAAAATAACCATAGTATCCAAATATTAAAATTAAATGTGATTATAAGGGAAATTCACTTGGTTTTAACAACTGTAGTATATTAATGTAGCCTAAAATTATGATGTTTTAGTTTATTGGGGAAGACACTTCAAAATTTTACAATTTCAACATTTTTGGTTAGTGTCACTACGAAAAAGGGGAATTTCATCTTTATGCCTTTATACTCCCTGCATCATGATACCTACTCATGAAAATTTTATATACATTTCACTTATAAGGAATATATAATGAATATTCAAAACAATATACCAAAAATGTAATATTAATTAATTTTAATATCCATGATCAAATTAAAATCTTCATGAATTATCTCAATAAAAGTAGTTATCTAAAAAACATTATATGTATGATAGCTATCTTTATATTCTTTTTTATATATTAATATAACACAAATATTCCTTGTTAATTATTAGAATATACTCTTTATAAATCATCATTTTATAAATTTTCCTTATTGTTTTCTAATTAGATTCTTTATACATCCTCCATGGTCTAATTAAAACTTTTAATGTTCAGGAAAATATTCCCATATTTGAAAAATATTCCATCATTATGTTTACTCTGTTATTTAAAAAAACATGATATAAGAGGGAATATTGTTGTGTAATGAATTTTGATTACTAGATCCTCTAAAAAACCATTGAATGATATAATTTTTATGTATTAAAAATCATTGGTCTAGATATATCATATATTTTTTGTCCATATTAAATATGGTGTAACAATAATTAGTATTCCAAAACCTATAATAAAGAACTATACTTGGTCCATTTTGGGAGGTGTGACTTATATATCATTACCCAAATCCTTGAGCATTATTATTAAAAAGTTCCACCATAAAAAATCATGAGGTATCATTATAGATACTGTATTAAGGTGGAATGACTAAACCTATACAACTTCCTTTCCTCCCCATGAAATTATAGTGTAATACCTATAAATTTTGATATTGTTGTTATTAAGCTAAAATACCATTATAATTATTACATCTTACCATGGAATGAGACTCATGACATTATATCCATAAGAAATACAACATTATAACATTAAATAACATAATGATGTATTAATTTCCCTTCAAACATATTTTTTTATCTAAAATCCACTAAAAGACCATAAAAAATTGTTTTGACCAGAGCTGGTTAACATAGATGTTTAGTTTTGGTTCTAAAGATAGACACCCTATCATTTTAATTTTTTAAAAGGGGAGAATAATAATTGGTTAAGAGATGAATTAAATATGGTTATCAGGTTTTATTTTGTATTCAAAACATAAATTATGGTCAATATCAAGTGTTACATTGTGTTTCATTTTAGGTGAACTTAAAAAGTAACTGGAAGAGGTTTGAAAGTGTTTTCATATAGAAAGATAAAGTTTTATAGATGTTCTGGTTCTTTAAAATAAATAAGGATTTAATTGAGGGGTTTCACATCATAATTCATGTTATGTTAGAATAAATTTAATATGGGTGAGATTAAATGTGTTTTTTGTATGAGAAAAATATCTTTGTGGAAGAGTAAATCATGTTGTAACCTAAGGGTTCATGTCATGATTTGTGTTTTAAATTTTTTGATCTTATAATTTAATCTATCATTAAATTAAAGTCAATACAAAAATATAATACATTTTTTCATCATATTTTCACAATTTTGAAAATTAGTGCCTAACTCTCGACACATCAATGTGATGACATAATGTACCTAGATTAGAATTTTAATAGGAATGAGAAATAAGTGATATAATGTTAAATATGTAGTTATGTTATAACCATTCTCATATGAGTGTATATTTAATATACACATGAAAAACTACTTTGATGACTATATTTATTCCATGATGAATTAAATAAAAACCTAAGATGACTTGAATTGGAGTAAAAATCAAGATATATAAGTGTTTCTTTCCTAGAATCACATATTAGTTATCTTGACATTAGAATTTTGTTTTTAAATAGAATTAAAAAACTAGATGATCTACCCATAGTTAACATAATCCTGACATAATTTAAGAAGTGTTCTTTGAGTTGTTGAAGGAAAAATGGAATACCATTCCATATTGGTAAGTGTCACATTATGATCATGGAAAATTCTATAATATTAGTAATGATAATGTGGCTCACTGGGAGCTTCATAGGCCATTAAAACGCAATCCTTTAATCCCCTTAATCACATACAATGGTGGATATAAGTCTTGGATATGTTCAATGACATGAACCAAAGAAAAAATGGTTGAAGTGTAATTTCAAATATATAATAGCAGTTAGAATTATTTTCTAAAAATATGATATTTAGAAAAATTCAAGAGAAAAAAAGAAGATTTCATAGAGAAAAAGAGGAAAATAGGAAGAATAATATGTATAATATGAATACACACATGATTTGTGAGTGATCATCACACTTTTTTAGACCCCTCATGGACTTTGGTATGAGATACGTAGAGGGCAGGTGGTGATGAATCTAGGAATGTTAATTTCTTCCAATTAAACAATTTATCCATAAACATTAACTATCCGAACTTATCTTGACCTCACATTTTTTGGTTACTCTTTTTCTATTGTTAAGATGTTTATATGATACATGTATTATTTTTCTCTACCTTGATCCTATATGATCAATTATCCATTATCCCACACTTATTGGTTATGTCGTACAATATATAAAGGAGTATAAGCACACATGATATATGTATTTTTACTTGGTTCACAAACACTGGTATGGTCAATGTATTTGTTAATCGACAATGTGAAAATGAAATAAAAACCTATAATATCAATAATATAGTGGTGGATTTAGGCTAAGTTACTCTTATGTATAGGGTCAATCCTCTTATGGTGGTATAAGGTTGGATCACTGCCACACTAGAGTTACTCACTAGAAATAATCTTCTTTACACATTTATCAAAAAGGGAATATAAAATTGGCAGTACTATCCAAACTAAAATATCATAAATACTATTTGTTGTTAAACCAAATATAGATTGTAAACTATGATATTAGATTAATACTTATTCATATTCCTATTATAAAATCCTCTATAACAAATGTCATGTTTATTTCAAGAACTCATTTGTATCATCTTCATTTTTTAATTTTTTATGGACCTTAATTTTAAATTCCTCTTATTCAATAAAAAATATTGATTCTTTATTTCCTTTTTTTACATTATTTCACAAAAAATATCCATTCTTATTCTCCATTTTTTAATAGATGCAAAGATATTGTTGTTTTTATTTTAAAAAAGACATGGATATTAAAGCTTTGTTCTTTCTTTTTTTCTTAGATGTGTTATTTTTCTAATTTCTATTGGTTTTATTTCCTTCATCCTATATTCATATTATCCTAATTATTCTTTCAGAATTAATATTAATTCAATTTTAGGATGAAATCCATTTCATTATGTTATACTGAACTCTACAATGGGAAATGTTTTTGTAATTTTCTTCAATATGTTTAAGTTAAGTTCTCAAATGGAATTCCCTTTTTCATATATTTCTCAATTTTAAATTGATTTGAAAATTACCAAATTACAGCTTAGTGTTTTCCACTATGACATTTCATATCTTAATTTTAGCACTGTGTGAAATTTCATCCTTAATCACCGCACAAACATAACCACAATATAATGGGGCTATCAAAAACCTCAGAGTTTTTATTATCAAGGTGAAATTCATAATGAAATGATTATCAAATCGATCACTTGACATTGTGAAATTATTCTATATTTACAATTCCCTGCAAAAATCCCAAAACCATGACCACATTACCTTTTAAAATTATGCTTTATTAACCCAACTATTCCACTTGCGAGTCATGAAATTTTACTGAAACACCCATAGAGGGACTCCCCATTCCTGATCAGTATTTTAGAAATGCACTATGAACTCATCTATATTGTACTCTACTTATTATTATTATTCTTGTTTCTTTATGTATACCATTTTTGTGTCATTAATATACCCTCAACCTTGACCATATCTTCTACAATAACTGATCTGTTACTACTTATTGTTTTATAAGGATTCTGTAAATGTGAAAATATTCCTTCATGGTGTGTTCACCAATAGATGGAATTTTTGACTATCCAATACCAACAAATTTATCCCGGACTATAAATTCCACAATTCTAAAGTTAGTCTTCTCTATTTTTCATAGGTATTATCCAATTTGAAAATGACTTACTTCATGGTATCCCCATTTTTTCAACTATTAGGAGAATTTTTCTCCTCTCTATGAAGTAGTCAGCCTCTTTCATTATACAAGATACATAAAACACTAATCCACAATTATCATGTACATGTAGGCTCCTTGAAGAATTACATTACACCTCTGGATCACCTCTAAATTCATGAAAACCTTTGGACATAATTTAATTAATTTACAGATCCATATTACATATGGAACACCATAACCCCTTTCATCATTTAACAAATTCTGACCAACTCTCAACTTCATGTTGATAAGAAATGCAACACCATTGTTTACTATGGTAATTTTAAGAAAATCTACAATATGTTTCCAATAAATCCAATACATCAAATTCACTATTGGAATTCCAATAAACCCCATATTTGGATTTTTTGAAAACCCAGTCATGAATCCATATCTCTCATTCACATGTTTCTCACTTCCCTGGATTCTTACTCTCTCTATGGGGGACAAGATAGTTCTCAGATTAATTTTGTTTTGTAACCCCCATTGATATAAAATATAAATGATAACTATTTCAATGATAAATTAAAACTTATTATCATGACAACATTATTCAATTATTTTTAAATAATATACACTTTAAAATTTATTTCACATGAATCTTATTTAGCGATACATTTATGAGGATTCCATACTATAAGATATATAAATGGATTAGTAATTAATGAATAATATCCACATATATAAATTCATTCTATACATTAGATAAATATAAACTAAACTCACCTATTTTTCTAATAACTCCATTTTTTATGTTTAGACCATTTGGATAATTCTTTATATATTTCTAGAGTTTTATTTGGAGCTGGAAATGTGTTATGGGTGTCTCTAAACCCCCAGAATAAATATATTAAAAACATTATATATATTAAATATTTCAAAAAAATTATTTTAGATATAATGGTTATATCATTGATCAAATTATATGATGAATAATCAGAGATAACTATTGGATTTAGAATGTGTGGTTTACCCTAGGCATAATAAAAGGTTCATTCACATTGGACCTTTGATCGATGTATAGTCAAGGTCAGATGTTAGATAAATAAATTAATTTATTAATTATTTTGTCTAAATTAATGCCTAAACTTTGAAAACAAATCCATGTTATGAAAATTCAATTATTTTGGCTCCATAACCTTGAGATTGAGAAAGCCACTATTGAGAGTTTCTTTAATGAATCAAAATAGAAGAATCACGAATTGATGATTAAATTCATCTAAAATCATCACCTATATTGATGAGAAATCCCAAAAAACCAATCTTTATTGATGATTAATCCAATGATGAGGTAGGTATTTTTTATAGATTTATTCCCCTCTAGTGTAGATTTAGAACATGAATTTTTTACGGCCTATGAATTTCTACTTCTGTATTATTAAATAAATACTTGGTCAATTTATTTATTTCATTGAAACATTATTATATTCCTTGAACCAAATTTCATATAATTTTCTTAGGATTCCATGATTAAAATCTTTTTATTTTTTCTATTTACAAAAATGATTTAAATTAATTTATTATTTCTTTATACATCATTTCTTTTTGTGTTATTAATTCGCCTATAATAAGTTAATGATTTGACATTCAATCTAGTTTGATACATGATCAAACCCTAGATTCATGTTAGTTATTGTGTTGGATGATTAATAAACGTTTCTACAAAAAAGATGATGATACATGATGGATCTAAAGAAATGATGGGATCATTAAAGAACCATTGATGAAATATTGATGGATGAGCCCTCAGATGATGATTAAAGTGAAACAATACTTGTGTAGGTTAAAAAAAAACCCAATTAATAGACATCTAAGTTTAAAAAATCAATGACTAGAGAAGTTTATTTTGAGATTAGGGTCTTGGACACATATTTGGGTGAGATTTAATATGATATTTTTGGATTTTATGGTGTGAAAATTTATTGTGATAATGACTTACCTTGATATAAAAAAAATGAAATACATGTCATGTATTCGGGAGGAATACATGACATATAGTCTAAAATCTATGGAAATTAGTATTTTTAGGGAGAGTTAAATGTCACAAAAAATTTGGGGGGGACCACCTGCCATGGTACATTACTCATATAATTGATCAGTGTACAAGGAGTATAGTCTTATCACCTAGCTGTTTCGACATACTATGATCCTTGAGAGACAAACCATGCATATGGATTTCCACATACTGAGTGGATTATATTGAAAGAACTAGGATATGACTTATGAGTACACCATGTTTACCACAAGGTACACACTATGTTTTTCTTCTATAATGTTATACCTCATGTACCACCTTCTTCAGGACATAGATTTAGACCTCTGCACTGTCTTTCCAAAATATTTTTCCACATAGAGTGTGATAGTGACCTTTATTACAATTACCAAGATAAAACATGAGGTGGAATGATCGTATCACACCTTCTAGAATGGTTGGATGTATTTAAGACTCAATTTTGATCTCCAAAGTGATATCAGGGTTTGAAATCCCCCTAATGACACACCTTCGTTTGGGAGTGGGCCCCTATTTCCTACATTTATAGGATTTGAAACCCCCATATACACACATCAAGGAATATATCATAAGTATATAGAGTGAATCCCTATCACCATTGATCATAGATGAGGCATGGGTTCTCCACTATCTTGGTATCATCATCCCCTCTACTGTGATGTTCCATAAGTGATATATGGGTTCCCTGTATTTGAAAAGGTTTATATTTGGATATTAGCATTGGGATAAACCTATCACTTAGTGATATAGATAGAACAATTATCCTTAGATGTAATGGAAGATCAAAATTTCCCCCTCAATTTGTTCAATTACTTATTTGAGAATATCTATTTTTTGGGTTTCATCTCCCTTATTATTGGCCGATCCAATAGTTACTACAGGTGGACACTAAATGTAAATATTATAACATAGGAGGCATACTCATTATTGGTATTAGACTTATGGTTTACCCAATAAAAGGCCTTGTATAAGACATTTATTCCTTATACATGACTTATGCTATTCTTGTGATGAACAAATTCATATTTCCCTAGAATGCCCAAACCATCATACAACTGAGAGAGGATATGTAATTGAGGATTATAATCTAGTTTCTTGCCACATGGTTAGAGGTATGATCTATATATTCTCTAATTTATGTTCAATACTCATTTCCATTAGGCTCCCCTCAGAAACCAAATTTTATTAGTATATTAAAAATGAAGGTGAATAATGATAATTTATGATAATTTATATTTTATTATTTGAAAAATGATTTTTAGGATTGTAATTTTTTATATATTGACTTTAAATTATGGATCTTTAAATTCTCCTCATTAAAGAAATTTCTGCCTCAAAAATTGAATCTTAAGTAAAAAAGAACTACATTATCGATATATCCTTTAAAATGGTATGTAAAAAGAATGAGGTTAACCATAACATATCCATTGGGAGTGTTAAACCATGTGTGTAATAAAGCCTCTTTATTTTACACCAGGTAAAAGTCATATTAATACCTAACAACCCTTTTTTGGGTTGTCACCCCTAAGTACATCTGTTCTAGAAAACAACCCACTTATAGTACATAGAAATAGATTTTATTACTTGGAAACCACTCATTCTATACTTTACCAAAATTTTAAGATGTTTTAATATACTTAAACTTATCCATAGGATTCTTACTAATGTTTTATAGTCCCAATTTCAAGAAATAAATAAACCTTCCCTTTGATACCAATTATGAATACATTCCATTTTAATACATTTTTTAAACATAATTCATTAAAAAAATATTTCATTAATAACTTTGAAGGATATTTTAAGGTTTATTATATTGAAAAATAGGTAAATAATAAATTAAGTATATAAGGAAAACATAAAAATAAAATTTAGTTAATACTATTAATATAATATTTTTTTATTATATCATATTTCACCTCACTATAAGTGATTTCATGGGGACATATATAAATAGAAAAGTGTGAGGATAAATCATAGTATGGGATAAAAAAAGTAAATAGAACATTATCAATTATCGTAGAGAAAAAACATGGCATACCAAGAGAACATAATCACATATATGTGTTACATATCATGGAAATGTGGATATAATATAAAAACAAGACATTCATAAGCATATCACCAATTTTTAATACCATAGTTTCATAAACAATATTACCAAGGTTATTAACTAATATATCATAAAACATGAAATATTTAGAGATGAATTATTTTCCCAATGCATTAGAGCCTTATTAGATTACTCCCTTCATATAAATTAATTCATGCCTCACAAATAGAACATATATCATCATAAATCATTTCATTATTAACCCATGGAGAATAAACAATGAGTTTCATATAAAATATTTTTGTACAAAATATTTTTAAGACTTGAACTTTTCATAATTTTTAACCCATATGTAGGGAATTTTGGTTTGATACATTTAAATACACATTAAATAATGTATAATTCCATATTTATGAATACCCTTGAGTAAAAATAGGGTTAGGAATTCATAACATAAAATGATAGGTATGGATAATAAAACCATAATTGGTACAAAAATTGGTTAACCGAATATCCTTAATGATAGAGAATAAAAGTATATCATTGAAAAAAAAACATTTGAATAGTAATATAATGACCATATGTGCATGAAAACATAATGATTTGAAATAATAAGGCTAACTATAAAGTAATGTACTTGACATAAAGGAAGGGGATGAGGATCCCATATATTTCTAGATAGTATATTAAAGATTGAGGAGTGCTACCCCAAGAGTGTCAAACGAGGTGCGCATCAAGGCCTATTTATCATGCACTTGTTATACGTTTGGTTAATACCTAATTACCCCCTTCAAGATTATTCACCCTAGGTATATATATTCCATATCCACATCTACTTGAAGTATCCATTCATGGATTTCATTTCTTGGAAACAACTCTCTCTTTATAAAACACACACACATTACAATATATATATATATATTTAAAATGTTTTTCTGATAAAACACACACACAACCACAAACACAAACACATATAGATATTTATAAATAAATAAATATATTTAAAATGTTTACTTTTTAAATCATATATATTTAAAAAATTTATAAAACATTAACATTTAAAATATTTATACATTAAAAACATTTTATATATTTATATTTATGTATTTAAATGTACCAATTTTTTTTAAAAATGTTTAATTTTTTTAAATTTTTGATAGATTTATTGAATATTTTTTAGAATGGCCTTTTTATTGTAATAAATGTGGTGTTGTAGGCATTCTAAGTCATAGTGAAATTGTGATTTATTTTATCTTTTTTTAACCCCATGATTATATTTCATAAATGTCTTTTAAAAATTATGAACTCTCATAATTTCTTTCAAGAATTAAAAGTGTTAAAATTTTTTAAAAAAATATTTAACTAAATTTTAAAGAAGTTATTATTTTCAAAATAATATAATTACATAATTTTTTTTATCTTTTATAAATAAAATTTACACCCTTGATCATATAATAAAATAATGAAATAAGTTTCAAAATAATAATACTTCACAAAATTTAAATAAATATAAAGAACCCAAAAAAATAAATTTCACAGCAATAATAAATAAAAAAAATGATAATAAAATAAATAATATTAAATTATTTTTAATTAAATCCAGATTTTTTTAAAATTCAATAAACACCTAAAAATACACCAATTTATAAATTTATAAAACTTTAGGGTGATGTTATATATATTCAAATAATAATTTTTCACTTATACAAAAAATAAAAAATATCAATAAATTTAAAAATAATTGAAATTAAAATAATTCATCTAATTCTTTCAAGTAAAAAAAATCTACAACAACTTTTTGATCTAAATAAATATATAGTAAATAATTTTGACACTTACCACATAAAAGAATTTTATCATTAAAATGTTACTAATTTCATATTATTAAATTATATCCTAAAAATTAATTTAAAATTTATGTAACAACCTAATATATTATATGTATTTCCTTTGAAATAAAACTTGAAGTATTCAATAAATTTCCTTGCACACAACCTAGAGGCTATATGAACCACGATATAATAAATTGTTATAAACTAGATGTTCAATTCTTAGATATGAATTGAAATAAACACTTTATTAAAATATTTATAAAGTTTTTTATTAATAAAAATTTATTCATTAATGGATAATAAAAAGATACTAAATTTTTAGTAAAGGCATTTCACACTTCAAAAATAATACTCCCTCAAAAAAAGGTTTTTATCACATTTTCTCACATAAAAATTATAATTAATTTATAATTTTTTTAAAATTAAATTCTATTAAATTAATATCATACTCAAAATCACCATTTAAATATTAAATTAGTGTTATTTTTTTTATTTTTAAAAAATGATTTATTTTTCATTGAATAGTGAAAAAATGTTTTTTGTAAAAAAAATCATTTATTTTCAAGATAATGTTCAGTTTCCTTTATAATTTGATATTAAATTAAGATAAGTATAATTTAAATTTAAATAATATAATAAATTAAATATTAATCACCATTATACTTCATGTTGGTATAAGTTGATTTATGGTGTTATAAACACATTTTTTCTATAAAACAATTTTTATGAGTAAAATGTGTTTCTATGTTAATAAATTAATTTATTAAATATTTATTATTTTTTAATGAAATTTATTTATAATATATTCAATATAAAATTTTAACAATCGTTTTATAGTTTTTACAAGTCATGTAATGGATGTAAATTATATTTTATGTATACAAATCTATTTTATGAAAAATGTTTTATTTGGGGGATGTGAACTTTATTAAAATTTAACTATAAAAATTATAGATGTTTTAACTATTAAAATTTATTATATATTTTTAGTAACCATAAATAATATTATTTAATAGGTTTAGCTTATTTTTTTCATAATAAATAAAAAATAAGTAAAATTTTGTTAACGTGGTTAAGGTTAAAAGAGTTTTACCTAGCGGGTTAAACCACGAGATAAGGGTAGTATTGACACCCAAAATAGTAAAATTAATTTTATATTAATATATTTGAACATTATATTATATTAAATTCAAATACCATACCATATGGAGCCACATTCCCCAACAAATCACCATAAATTATAGAAATGTTTTAAGAAATTCCTTTTGTGACCCACACATCACTTATAAAGGGGAACATTTTATCCTCTATTATTCACATCATATGAGTCTTTTCGGTAAAAAAATACTTGATCCAAAAAATTATTATATTCATTTACTTTATCTTATACCTTCATGTATTCTCTTAATACCAATCCTTTAAGGACTAAAGTTTAATATAAAGGGAATCTTTAAAAGAAGAAGTATAAATATTAACTAAGATCTTTAAATTTTATTTATTCTTACACATTATCTAAATTATTTTATACATAAAAATTAATGAATCAATTATCATAAATATACCAAGAACTTAGTTTTATAATGACAACCATTTTCCACCCTTTCTCCATAAAATTGAAAATAAAAGTATCGCTTGTGCATATGTGTGGACTACCACCTCCACCATATTTCATGGGTGGTTATAATTCTGTATTTAGTGATTATATATTTTAATTATGATATAATAATTATTATATAAATATGAACTAATAATTACCTTTCTTTTTTTCAATCCATTAAACAATGGAAATGTCACACTGGTGTATGTATAGACTACAGTCTCCACGTAGTGATGTAACTCAGTTTTCACCAAAGATTTATAAGAATGGTTTGAAATATGCATATAATGAATTTATATGATATTATTATTATTATTATTATTATTTATATGAAGGAACCATGATCAATGTTCATTACCATAACCACCTAACTAAAACATACATGACAAATGTAGCAGTTGACAACCAAAATTATGATGATAATGCATGATTGTTAATATATAGATGATAAGCTATTATAAGTAAAAAAATTTTATTATTATAGTAATTATTATGTATATGGTACATAATTATAATAAAATTAAAGTTTTTATATAGGAATTTAGAGTGCTTATAAAGCAAGACGAACTTCAGGTATAGGTTTTATATTATACTTTTATCATTAAGAGGATTGTTTATAATTGAATTTTATCATAATGAAATTAAATGATATATCTCTCCCCAGTATTATGATTTTTATTATCCACTTTTTATTTCTTGAGATTTATTTTTTTCCATTCATTTTCCATTCTTCATGTACCCAATATGCTAAAAGAATATTTTTAAGGAAAACATGCCATGCTTTTCTCTTTGGTCGGGAATGTTTTACTTCATGTATAAATTTTATTTAAATATTTTGAAGAATGTTTTTACTCTTCTAGAAATATTTATTAAAGTAATTTTACCCATTTTTTTATTACTATAATTTTTTAAATGAATCTTTTCATTTGTATAATAAGGTTCTTCTGAGTTTTAGATGACAAATTGAATGGATTTTTTTATCGTACATCGAATAAATGAATTTCTAAACCATCATGAATAATAATTTAATAAAATATTAATTTTATATTTTTCCTTGGTTTTATTAAAAAAATAGTCATTCCTCAAAATTTTAAAAATTTATTGATTTGAAATATGTTATTTCAAATAAAAATTAAATTTTCCCCAATAATTTTTTTGTGATATTTTAAATGTATTTTTATCTATAACTACATATTTTGACAATTATTATGATTTTATAGGGATGTGATCCAATGTTACCATATTTATTATTTATTTGGATAGTTTATGATTATAAATTTTGAATTATTAAAAAACCTATGTTCTTTCCATGGTTTATGATATGATGATATGATGAATGTTTTTTTGATCTTGTCGAACACATTTGTATAGTTTTAATTATGTGATGGGTGCGACAAAAATTATATATACCATTAATGAAATGGATAAAGAAGCATATCTCATTAAATGATAATTATAAGAAAGGGAGATTTTCCCCATTTTAGTAAATATTTTTTTAAATAATATTTTATTGGGAATAAACATGGGCTAAGGAAATAATGGAATGGGGAGTGAAACCAATCCAATATTATAGTCTTATTAGTGACCCTTGACTAAGTAAATGATATATATACTTATGTGAATTCCACCAAATATATATTACACTTACTATATGTTTTCATAGATCATTATTTATTATTAATAATTCTAGACACTTATTTCTTATTTCATTTAAAAAAACCTTATACACATTTCCTGAGTAAAGATATTTGACCGATTTTGTATGACTATTATAAGTCATGACAATTTTATCATACCGTAAAACTTATCTTATTCTCACTTATGATAATTAATTGATATATATTATTTTTACCCTTAATAAGAATATAAGAAAACCCTTTCTGATGTTTCCCTTCCCCTGGATAAAAATAATGTTTTCAAGTATGATATATCTAAGAAGGGTTCTAGTTGTGATGAAATTAATCAAATATTATGTAGATATTTTATGTAACATTTTTTATATATATCAATGTTTCCAAAGAAACTAAACCTATATAGTCCTCATGCATGTATTTTTCTAAAATTTATTATATATTCATTTAAAATAATGTGATATTTATATATGAAAAGTACATATCTCTATAGTTGGAATCATAGTAAAGGATTGGTATCTTTTGGAAATTTTGATAAGAAAACATTAGTGATAACCCTTAGTATAATCCTATGTAATGATAAAATCCTAAGTTATGATAATGAAAAAGTTTGTTTTCCCTAGGAAAATACATCCCAGTCAGGATATTGTAACTGGATGTAGTTTTGGTACAAATTCATTTTGGGATAATAAACCAAAAATGAGTTTTTTTAGAATATTTTGACCATCATTTGGGTGCATGGTGAATGGTATATTCTTAAAAAACTAGTTTGACACTCCAAGTTAAATTTCCTAGGATAAGTCACATTTTTATTCTGAACAATTATGAAGCAATTGAATAGATAATGACCATGGAAGGACTAGGATAAACCTAATGTGTCATAGATTGAAATGATTTTTGTAAGATTGAGACATCCTATGATTTTTTTTAATGATTTATTACTCTAATTAAAGATTCCTAATATCAATTCTAGACATTTTGGTTTTAATAAAGAATTGAATATAAAACTATAACGATAAAGAGGATACATGTATTCTTAAATATCAAAGTACCTTATTTGAGATTAGTTATATAAATTACTATATATCATGAAAAGTCTCAAGAAATGTTAATTATTATACCAAATGATTTTATGTTAAAATTATATTAAAAATATCAACTGTATAATGATCACATATCAAGTATATGAATATTCCCCAATTAAATTTTGTGGTAATATGGTTAATAAAAATCATGTTATACCACATATAGTTGAACTTTGTGTGATTTTGGGCCTGAATTTCTTTTCTTTATATAAAACCCATATTAATCATCAAGAAAGGTATGTAAAATGTTATATTCCAAACCATTATATGATCATATATCAGTGAGGGGATAAATATGAACTTCTAATGGAAATTAAATCCATTTCATGGGTAATGATTACTATTCAAAAATGAAATATATATCAGATGGTTGGGGGTAAATTTAACACTGAACATATACCTATTGTGTGGGAGTTTGTTGATATCTTTCTATAAGAGTTACATAGTCTTCCTACAAATAATTATGTTTATTTTTAAATATAACTCATACTTATTTCTACACATATTTCAATGAGTCGGTATAAAATGGAACTGATTGAGTTGTAGGTATTGAAGTTGAAACTCTATGAGAATCTTGATAAGGGATTAATTTGTCCATGTTCATCACCATAGGGTGAATCTCACTTTTTGTTATGAAGAAAGATATATCAATGTGGCTCTATATTGATTATTGGGAACTTAAAAAGATCATGATCAAGAATAGGTATCCTCTAACATATATTGATTATCTGTTTGATCAATTAATAGGAGTTAAATATTTATACAAGATTGATCATTGATCTTGATACCATTAGTTGAGGATAAAAAGTGAAGACACAACCAAGACAACTTTCCATTTGATGTGAAAAAAATAGTAATTTATAGTGATTCCATTTGGTCTTTCTAATTCCCTCGCAATCATGACATATTTAATGAATAGAGTCTTTAGATATTACTTGATTTTGTTTGTATTATTTTTATAGATGATATTCATATATATACTAAGGGATAGGAATAGGATGAAGTTCACTTAATAATTATACGAATACTCAAAGGAAGGATAAGATATATAAAAAATATTCCAAGTGTGAATTTTGTCTACATAGTGTTTATTTTTTGGGTTATAAAATCTAAAGTGAGAGTATATTCATGGATCCATCAAAGACCAAAGTTATTAAACATTGGAACTGACCAACCAATGTGACTAGGATTCATTACAAAGTTTAAAATATGAAATAGTATGATTAGTTGGACAAAAAGAAGAGGGATATTACAGAGTTTGTATCTCAGTTATTGGTATGTAAAAATTTTAAGGTCAATAGAAAAAAGTTCAAGGGGATGTTACAACCATTAATGATACCAAACTGGAAATGGGAGAACATCACCATGTATTTTTTTGTAATACTCCAAAAAATACCTAAAGGCCATAATTATATTTATATTTTCTCCAATAAACTTAAAAATTAAATACTATTTATTCCCATAAAATAATATTTCTCTCTTGGTAATATGTCTAAGATATATATTAAGAAAGTTATAAGCTTATATGGGGTTGTACATTATATTACATCTTTTTTGTATACATGGCTAAATTTGATGTTTTAGAGAAGTATTATGTAATCTATAGATTTAAATTTTTATTTTAGTACTATTTATCATATTAAAATAGATGTTTAGTCATAATGGACTATTAAAACCCTCTAGGATTTACAGATATCATCTTCTCAATATTTCAAAGATGGTTGAGATAAACATTTTTCTCTTGTTTAGTTCTCTTACAAAAATAGCCTTAACATGATAATTCTTATGGCCCCTCATGAAGCCCTTTATGTAAAGAAGGGTAGAAATATGATATTTTGGGATTAATATGGATAAATAAATCTATTGGCATCTAAACTAGAGGAGTAAAAGAGAGAGAATGTTAAATCCATTATTAAGAAAATCAAGGAATCGTAGAGTCTAAAAGAAAGTTATGCTGATGATCATAAGTGAGATATTAAAGTTTTTGTTTGTGGGAATGTTATACTATATATTTATACATTTAAAAAGGTTATGATATTTGGATAAAAGGTAAATATGATCCATAGGTATGTTAGTCCCTTCTAGATTCTTTGTCGAGGGACTGTAGCTTATCATTTGGTACACCCACCATACCTCTCTTAAGTACATGATGTGTTCCAAGTATCACTATTGAGGATTTAAATACCTAATCCTTCACATGTAATGATATTATATTTTATATTTCTAGATAATTATCTTTCCTAGGAATAAAATAGGTATATTTCTTGGATCTTAGTGATAATATTATATGGAACAAGTCAACTCACCTAGTTAAAGTTATTTTGTGGAACTAAACATTTAAGGAAGATATATGGGAAACCAAGGATGAGATAAAGTGTATATATAACCATTTTTTTACACTAGAGTGAAATAATTTTGAGTCAAAAATTCATTTTAAGGGGGACTAGATGGTAACACCCCAATATATTATATATATTTTCTTTTAAATAAAACATGAAGTATTCGATAGGTTTCTTTACATGCAACACCAAGTCTATATAAACCATGACATAATAAAACATTTTAAGATAGATGTTAAATAGGTTGGAATAAATAGTAATAAAAAATTTATAAAAAATATTTATAGTGGTTTTTAATTATAATTTATTTATTAATTCAAAATAAATATGTACTCAATTTTTAGTAAAGTCATTTTACCCTTTAAAAATATACTTTCTTCCAAAATATTTTTATCACATTTTTTATTTAAACTATATAATTAATTTCCATTTTTTTGAATTTTATGGAAATAAATATCATTTTCAAAATCAACAGTTTAATATTAGCGTAGGGTTAATTTTTTTGGATTTTTTCTAAAATGATATATTTTCATGAGTAGGGAAAAATATAGATTTTTATAAAAAGTGTCATTTCTATTCCAAAATATATCCCATTATATTTTAAATTTTATAAAAAATTAATCTAAATATAATTTAATTATGAATAATATAATTAATTATTGATGTTTCCATAATTTAATTTAATTTTTTATATGTTAATTTTTTTGTTATGAAAACATTTTTCTAATTTTGTTATGCATGAAATGTGTTTTTATCATAATAAATTAATTAAATATATATTGATTAATGGTTTTAATGGATTTTATATATAATATATTCAATATAATATTTTAACATTAATTTTATTGTTTTTATAAGGAAATTAATGGATGTTAATTATGCTTTATGCATAAAAATTCATTTTAAAAAAATGGGTTTTCATTGGGGTTTGTGTGCTTAATTAAAATTACATTATGCCACATATATAAATTTAATGGGTTAAAATTAATTTCATATTTATAATAATAATAATTAATATAATTTAATATGGTTATTTTTTTTCATAATTAATAGTAAAAATAATAAAATTTTGTTACCAAGGTTAATGTTAAAAAGACTTTACCGGGGGGGGGGGGGGGGTAAACCAAGTGATAAAGAAAGGATTTCCACAAAAACATATTAAATTCTTATTTTTTGGATTAAATTACAACCTTATTTTATCCTAACATCAAATCCCTTTACATTTGGATCCAATTTCCCTTGAAAGTGACATTAAATCATTCAAATATTTTAAGAAATTATATTTGTGTCCCTCAGCTCACTTATAGAAGGAAATATCTTCTCCTACCTTACACATACCATTTAATAATTATATCTTAGAAAATAACTTAACCAAAAACTTACTTGAATACTTCCATTCATCCAAGATCTTTCAATATTCTTATAGGACTAATCATTCAAGGCTTCATGTGCCAACTAAAGGGTGTCTCTAAAAGTAGAGGTATAAATCATAACCAATACAATTCAATTTTATCTATTCTTAATAATTATATAAACTTGTTTTATACCTAAAAATATGATTAATATATTATCATAAATATAATTATATGTTATTTTTATGATGACACAACCATTTTCTGACACTTCTCCATCAACTGGGAAATAAAAATATCGCTCGTGTGCATGTGTGGGCTACCAACTCCATGTAGAGATACATCACTTTTTGGGTGGTCATAATTATGGATTTAATTTTTATATATGATATTCATGTTATAATAATAATTCTCTAAATATGAACTAATATTTACATTTGTTTCATTCCATCCCCCCAAAAAATGAAAACATCCCTAATGCATACATACATACTATCATCTCTATGTAGTGATGTAATTAATTTTTCAGCAATGATTTATATATAAGTATATAAATATGTATATTATGAATATATATGTTATTTATATCATTGTTAACATTTTTTATATGGAGGAACAGTGATCAATGTGAAAAATACCGTAACTGCAGAACCAACAGCATAAATAAAAAACAAAGTAGTTAACACTAGAAATAATAATGATAATGAAAGATAGTTTAAAAAAAGGTGATAATTTTTTATAGGAAAAACATATATGGTATTATAGGTTTTATTAAGGTTATATTTTATAATTATAATAAATTTAAATATATTATATAGGAGGTTATAACACTTATGAATCCAGATGGTCTTGAGGTAAGGGTGTTTTTCTTACAATCACATTTTTATCGGGAATGTTTATAATTCAATTTAAAAATGATTAAATTATATGATATCTCTCTCCCATATATTATTTATTTTCTAATAATTAGTTTATTTCTAGAAATTTCAGGTTTTCCTTTCATTTTACTCTTTTTATGTACAGAAGAGACTTGATTTTTTAAAGAAAACCGACCATATTTTTCACTTTAGTCGGAAATATTTTATTCATTTACCTTATATTCAATAAAATTTTTCCAAAAAAAATACTATTATACAATGATTTATTAAATCTATTTTTATCCACATTTTAATTTACATAATAAATTTTTATAAGAATGATATTTTCATTTTCTGAACAAGGTTCTTCTTAATTTTTTCTGAGACCGTAAACGGCTTTTTTGATTAAACATACCCTACATGGATAGATTTTTTCACCATAATGAATAATATTTTATATGAAGCTTTCTTTTTATATTTCCATGATTGTTTTCAATGAAATTATTTTTGTTAATATTTTGGAAATTTTTTGATTCTAAATAAGTGATAACAAATAAAAATGGATTTTTCCTCAAGAAATATCCTAGTGATCTTTTAAATGAATTGTAAACTATAACAACATCCTTTCATGTTTGTTATGATTTATTAGGAATATTTTAAAATATTATAATATTTATTCTTTCTCTTAAAGGTTTGTTATTATGAAAATTAAATTATTATGAAACCTGTATCCTTTCCATGTGTTATGATTTGATGATATGATGAATGTTTTATGATCTTATGATACACAAATTAATGGTTTTACTTATATGATGGGTGTGACCAAAATTACATATCCCACTAGTGCAATGGGTAAAGAAATATATCTGTTGAGATAACAAGGAATATGAAGGGAGTGTAACCCTAGTTTAGAAAGGGATATTTTCCAAAAAGGTAGTCCTAAGATTGAATTTTTTCTATAAATAATATAGAATGGGGAGTGAAACCAATACACTATGATAATATTATAAGTTATCCTTGACTGATGAGATGATTTTATGTTATTATTTCCATGATAAAAACTTATGTCTTATGCTTATGATATTCTTTTTTAGAGTAATATTGATTATTGACAATTCATTACTCTTATGGATATGTAATTTGTATGACAAAACCTTATACCATGTTTTATGATTAAATATTTTTGAATGGTTGGGTATGATAATTGTAATTCTTGATAATATTATCCTACCCTTATAGTTTTTGACAAAAACTTATACCATGTTTAATGGATAAAGATATTTGAATGGTTGGGTATGATAATTGTAATAGTTGATAATATTCTCTTACCCTTATAGTTTTAATATGATCACTTATGATCATTTATTAATATCTAATATGTTTACCCTTACTGAGCATCTGAGCTCACCCTTTCTAAGGTTTCCCTTCCCCTGGTTATTAATTATGGTTTTTAGTATGATATGTCTAAGAAGGGGCATAATTGTGACGAACATAACCAGAAATGATTTATATCTTTTTTAGAATTCCAACCCAAATCACCATATCGAAGATGTAAAGGAACATAACCCCAGGTGTACCTCCCCATACACCAGAGGCTGCTGACTAATAGTGGGAGTCTCAAGTGGAACCATGTAAATACTATACTATCAGTCATATTTCATAATAAAAATCAATAACCCAACAAGTAAGAAATTTATAGTCATAGAAAGTGAAAAATAATTATATACCAACTATATTAATGTATATAGAATAAATAGACTCAAATAAAGGTTTCAGGCTTAGATTTCCCACTAGTATGATCATATATAAAAATAAGAAAAGAATTCATTATAATAGTTTCTTCTCCAAATATGTTCAATATGTCATCCCAGTATCTAGAATCATATAATGTTATTTCAGTCGATAATCGAAACTGAGCCTCTCCCTAAGCAATATCTTGAACAAGCATGTTCTTCTCAGGACCAAAGTGCCATCGACACCTGATCTGAGTGTGACTACAACTCAGTAGGACACCACAAATGTGGTCCAATATCTAATTGGTAATTTTTAGTATATGTGAGTGTAACAAGGTCAAAAAAATTAGACCTAAAATATATATATTCATGACATAGAATATAATCACTAAGTATACACATGAAATAACAACCATGTGTCAAGCAGTTGTACACTTACCAAGTTTCTAGAAACCCCATTTGTACATACTTTAGCTCTATTCCATAAGGATAATCATAATGGTAGTTATTAGTGATCAAGGTCTAACAAAAAGGCTTGTTTCATACTACTCGCCATCCTCAAGGTTCTGATTCTATTTATGGCCATAAGAAATACTTGTGAACATATAATCAAAATTCATAAGGTATAACTTCCCAGTTTAGGCCATAAGGCCTACTATCCACAAGGATTATTGACATGTCTCTAGGAATGCTCAAGACATCAATAAGACCACGCTACATGAAATCTATATGGAATAGAGTACCATCACATTATCAAAATCTACAAAACATTGATATATGATCAAGACACCAAGATATCAGGATCCATCCATCATCAATATCTCACATCATGTGTGCTTACCCTCAAGGGACCACCATACCATGATAGTCGACCAATTATAGATAAAAATAAATACTTCCAAAGGTATTGACAACACAGTTAACAGGGTAGAGAAAAAAGATAGGATTATCATAGAATGTCATCATGAGAAAATATTAGCAATAAGCATAACATGTTATCACCAAGAAAACATGGTATTACAAGATAAATAATCACACACATGGAATCAAGAAACATAAATAAGGTCTCATGGCTCTGCATTTACCCTGTTTCTCTCACAATCGAACATGGAAAATAAGCTATTCCAAAATAGATATGACATCATGGAAATAATATGGAACATGTAAATAGAGCATGAAATTTCATCATGAGTGATAATTTCTACACCTGTGATCAAAATCAACATTTTTTATCAGGATATCTAATTACACTCATGAAAAAAAATCCACACATAGGGAATAATGGATGCAGATCTGAAGTAGCATGATAACACACCTCAAGGTGAGCATTTAGTTTAAGAAACTTTTATGTGGTCAAGACTCACCCATCTGTGTCGAGTAACAAGATAGAAAATAAGGATCCATATGGGCCATTATCTCTTTGTTCTATTACATTAGGCGCTATTCCTTTAATTAATTAAGACCGAAACCTCATTAATTAATTAATAATTATAATATATTTACAGCAAAATATGAATTAATAGTCATTTTATGAAAGTGATTACCATCACATATCATGATAATAAACGTGAGTAATACCACAGGGTGGAGTCCATGGACCTCTTACCTCAAAAAAAGTCAACTCCAACCAAAGAAAATCCAATTTTTTTTTTCCAAGTCCATCCAAGTCCATTCAGACTCCATCAATCACCATAAGTTTTTAACAAATTCCAAGAATTCAAAGTTATTAATTATAAATAAATTTTAATTAATTAAATGAGTATAATAAAAATGCATAACCTAGGGTTAAATGCATAATTTCTGAAGGACTTATAGGATTCCACACCCTATATGGATCCTCAACCAACCATCCATGGAAGGTCTGTTATGTTTACCCTAAACTAAATCGTAAAAAATCCCTATCACCTGATTATTTGAATAAAATTTTTTTTATACGATTAAAAAAGAAGATCTAGAATAAAAAATCGATGACATAATTTTATTAGAACACTCATCAATGACATGATGTCATCACCACACAACATCCTCTTTCCATGCTGATAAAAATATCACCATCCTAAGAAAAATCCTTCAAGATCCTATGGAATTTCCATATGATTTATCAAGAATGGAACAAGACACGGTCTAAAAGAAATTAAAGATAAAGAGACATAATGAAATTTTAAGGGAAATAAATTACCAAGATGGATTTATTATTAAGGAAAGTGATTTAATCGATGAAGAATCAAGATCATAAATTCTCTCAGAAGGAAAATCCTCCCATTAACATCTCATACAATGTTAGAGATTCATAGAAGTAATTATGAATGTTATATGTCAATCCACTCACCGTAAATCCTCCATCAATTTTACTAGGAGAAATTAAGAATGATCTAAATGGTTTCACATTGTATATTTTTTGGGAAAAGCATTTAATAGGCTTGTCTAACATGTGTCATGATGTGACACATTGTTTCTTACTGTGATTTTTTAGTTAGTTCCCACCAAAACTATTTTCACATTATAAACCAATTTGGTCCACCCCATGAATCATATTCACATTATTAATATCTTATTCATGACATGATTAGTCTTCTACTATAGGTTTTATTAGTTCTAGGCCCTTTTTTACTCCTTTGGAGGCCTTCCCGACCCTTGGGTCATCACCCAAACATTGAATGTATTACCAAAACTCAATTTTATAATTATCAACACTAAAACCAAATTATGATTCCTATCTCTAAAAAAGTACCATTCAGAAAATTAAATGTTCAAACTTCCTAATTAAATTTCCAACACATAACGACATATGCCGTTACAATATACTCACCAAAGAGATTTTCATCCTTGAGAAATTTTGGTAGCATGGGTAGCATGCCTCCCAATCATCCCTGATCTTCATATGTGAGTATTTCTCTCATGTTCCATCTTTGAAATCTAAATTCTTCTTGAAGGCCATTCTCACTCCAAAATTCCCATCACACCACCGCTACAAAACTCCAAGGATATATATCAGAAGTTGTGGAAAAAGATCACTCTACACAAAAATTAATATCATAACTAATGCTTCTATTAAAGCTGACAGACCATCGTTTCCTTAACAAATTATTCTTATAGCATCAAGATGATCCCCACTATAAGAATCTCAATTTGGTTCCAGATTTAAAGCATCCCAATGAAATAATTAGTATATTTTAGACCATTATGACCGATCAAAATAAGCCACATGTTTGAAGTCAATACCAAAACATATTTTGTCATGACCTGTCCCCTGGGGCCCGTGCCGTGACTACCCCTAGCCTACCTTCCTTAGGCCAGGGGCTGGAGACTAGCACCGGCAAGACAAATCACTAAAATGGGAAAGCATTTCCTTTTTACCGTATAGACACACAGTTCAAGAACACAATAAGAAGCAACTACACAGATTTGAACGTAGTAAGATATAACCACAAAGTAAATTACTGTAGTAAAAAGTGTGATAAAAGTAAAGGGGCCGGAATACAATCCCAACAGAAAAAGTACAGGTACAACTGAAAAGTAAAAATACAACTGAAAGGTATAAAAACACTCTTGGATCGTCCACCACAGATCCTACCTGAAGTGTAGGTAAAGATCGCCTCTATAGTACTCCACATCTGACCATCTCCTCAGCGTCACGTCACATCGAATTTCCACCTCCGAGCATCATCCAATCCTGGCTCCCTCAGCCTCGAACAATGTTGTACATCGTCTTCACAAGAAACAACAAGGTGCGGGCTAAGCCCATGCAAGGGTGAGTATAACGATACTCAGTAGGGACCCTGAGACCCCATAGGTCTCCTAAAGTTCCACAAAGGAAAACCACAAAGAAAGAAATCAACTCTACTTGGGTATATGACCATACATACCCCTATGTTATCAAGATATACACATCTCATAAATGAGGGAAGAATACCAAAAAGGTAACACCACGAAGGTAACACCACGAAGGTAAAAGTACCCCACAGGTAACGCCACGAAGGTTACACCACAAAGGTAAAAGTACCACACATGTATCACCAAGAAGATAGTACCATTAAGGTAAAGTAGCAAACATGTAACACCATGAAGATAGTACCACGAAGGTAAAAGTCTTAGTTCAAATAGAGTCCCAGCTCAAACTAGGTATTAGTGAATTATATAAGTACAAATGATTAGTCATGAAGCTTGATCATCTTATTCTGTCAAGAGGCACTCAGGATCGATAGGTACAAACCCCCGCAATGACCCACACAAGATCCAACCCGCCCGGAGTTAATAGGTATGAACCTCTACTGACCCACACCAGATCTGACCCACACAGGATTGGTATGTGCTGAACCACACAGGATCGTTGACCACTGACCCACATAGGATCTGACCCACATATGATTGGTATGCGCAGACCCACCTAGGATCGCTGAGCACTGACCCACATAGGATCTGACCCACAGAGGATCGGTATGCACTGAACCACACAAGATTAGTAAGAACTTACCCGCACATGATCGATAGGTACTAACCCCCACAATGACCCTCATAGGATCTAACCTACCCAGATTTGATAGGAAACTGACCTCCGTATGATCCGTCTCCAACCTCTGCCTCACTGCCAGCCACTGGATTCCTCACACCCAGTGCACTCGAGTTTCGTATAATATTTCCCTTGAGATATTGGTCATACCTCGACCACCATGAATTCCCAAAGATAAATATCCCAAAGGTCTGTCATGTTATAAGGGACCCAACTCATCAGACGACTCGTCAATCGGACGCCTATTCTATAAGTTATTAGCGTTTTTGCTCCGAGGGCCTCGTTGTATTCGGGGTTTGATCCAACCATGCCATACTCAAACTTTATCCAAAACTCAAGTGGAGTATACCAAAAGGACCATCTCAATTCAAGGATTCCAGTTCCGCATATTATTTGTCAAATGGAAGCCCGATTCTCAATATATGGCCAAAAAGGCTAAACTGGGTCCGGATGGCCCTGGGTCCGATCCGACCAGGACCGACCCGGCCTGGGCCGACCCGACTCATTTCAGGTCGACCTGGCCCGAACTGGGTCTGGCCCGATTGGCTTGGGCCTCGGCAGGCCCAACCCCACTGGGCCGTGGTCCGGCCTGACCCGCATAGAGGGTGGCCTGGCCCAGCCCGCTGGGTGCGGTCCGGTGGTGGGGTCTGCTAGATGTGGCCCACTAGCATGGTCCGCCAGAGCTGGAACTAAAGGGGGATCGCCACTCTTCCGTTCAGAACGCCAATGGGTAGAGCCTTAGGGCACTACCACGTCACCCGTGGGACCCAAGTGGGTCCCGCCACTCCAGCCGGTCCTCCTTCCAGAGGTACGGCCGCGGGATGCTGCTCCACCACGGCCCGTCAGGTGTCATATGCTCTTCAGACACCGCCGCAGCCAAGCTACCACAATCTCCTTCTCTTCTGGCAGCGTGGACGCGCGCCACCCTACCTTCACGCAACCAACCGGTGTGTCATCCCTCCTCCTCTTTCGTGGGTCACTGCATCTCTATTCATAGCCCAAAAAAAAAAACGATCCTCAGGTCGAGGGCTCTGTGTCCATATGTGGCACTCAACAAAATATTGCATTTACAGTGTGATTAAATATTTGGCATTGAAGAATGCACGAAGAATGCACAGAAAATAAAAAGATAAGAGGTAAGGTATATGCGTGGAACGATGGGCATGTTAGTTTGGCCATCGTCATTGTGAATCCAGATTATGAAGAATTATCAAATAAATTCAATAATAATTCAATGTAAATCCCCTAATTTGACATTCACCCATAGGAGTTGTCGCGAGGAAGAAGATGAAGTCGATGAAGATGGTGACGTTAGCGTTTGTCACTCCCGTAAGATGTTTCTGATCCGGCTCAAGCATCGTCCTCGTTCTTCGATTTTGGAGGATACTCTTCATTGGAGAGGGTGCTCTTCGTTGAAGAATGTTCTTCCAAATCTCCTCCCCTTTTCTAATCCATTCCCCCACGAGAGATGAGGTGCCAAATTAATAAGATTAAGAATTAACTCAATTAAAGATGGAACTTTAATTATGTTAATGTTGGCACATTAAGTTGGGAGAAT
Source organism: Viscum album (assembly GCA_963277665.1). NCBI lineage: Eukaryota > Viridiplantae > Streptophyta > Magnoliopsida > Santalales > Viscaceae > Viscum > Viscum album. The sequence goes on from OY728128.1 coordinate 621,454,353, forward strand.
TCCAAAGGATAAATCAAATTAAAGTTGGAGTTCAAGGGTAAGGTGGTCCCCACAATAAATTCAAATGGGAGGTTTCAAGCTTGGGTGGTCCCCACCTCTAAATTCAAGAAAGAGGTTTCACCAAGAAAAATAAAATGTTATTATCATATTTTATTTTTTATTTTTTAACTCTCCCACAAAAATTTGGAAAACTAACTTCCATCCTTGACCTACTGAAATTGAGGTGAGGGTATCCTTAAAGCAAATATCATTGCTTCGAGTTCAACAGTGTCCTCAGATTTGAATTCCGAGCACCGGTTCGAAAGTTACAAAATGTTGCTTCTGCTTTTACTGAACAAACCTGAAAAAAAGATCAAAAAATTATAAACAGTCACCCTCGACTCGCGCCAGTTGAGGCTAGGCTTTTCCTAAGTGACACATGCCCCGATGAACCCAAAAGTAATCTCGTATTTCCAATCTGAGTAACCATTTAATATTTATGGATTTTACAATAAAATAATTGTCACTTAATTATTTTATTTATGGCTAAAAACTAACTTTTACTGGTGTCCCATGCTAGCCAATGTTAGTATCTACCTAAAAAAAGCATACCCTCACGTGTTTAGTGATGGTCTCATATTTTTAACTCGAGTTACCTTTTTTGATTTATAAGAATTTGGAAAATAAAATAACTTTATTTAATTATTTTATTTACAGTTATGCCATTTTCAGGTTTTCTCATAGGAGGCCCACGTTGACTGAACTTAAGTCGCACCTAAGGTATACCCGCCATCTTAAGTATAACGGTGCCCTCAGATTTCTGATTCAAGTAACCGTTTAATTGTTATTCCACTTTTTCAAGAAAATAGCTTATGCGAGCTAATTAAGGCTTAAAAAAACTTCGACAGATCATTTAGGGCACTCTATGCCTCAGAATAATGGGCCGTCAGATTTCGTGGTCTCAAAATAATTCCATATAATTAAAAAAAATTATATAGAAATTTCGGGACATTAAATTCTCCCCACTTTAGGGATTTTCATCCCTGAAATACAAAACACAGACTAAGGAAACAAATGGGGGTACTGAGCATGAACTTGATCCCTCTGCTTCCATGTGTTCTCTTGGAGGTTTCCGTGCTGCCAGAAAATACGCATCAGAGTTGTCCACCACCCATGAAGGACCCACTTCTATCGATCCTCAACATCCACCGAGAACTCCATAAAAGTCACCCCATCATCAAAGTAAAACTTTCCATAGTTTATAATGTGCAATGGATCATGTACGCATCTCCTCAACTATGACACATGGAAAACATTATGCACCCAGTGCATCTGTGGGGAAAGAGATAGACGGTACACCACCTCACCGAATATTCTGAGAATCTAAAAAGGTCTGATGAACCTCAGAGATAACTTGATTCCCTAGTCAAATATTTTCAAACCTCTCTGAGGTGAGACCCGTAGGAAGACATGGTCTCCCTCATCCTATTGGCATAAGACTTCTTCCAGATCTGAGTAGTTTTCACTTTCTATCAAGTGAGGAATCATGATACAAAATCTGCCACTCCTTCCTTCATCCTAGGCCATCAGTACTAACGCCGGAGGTCCTGGTACATCTTCTCCACTCTAGGATATACCGTTAAAGGGGATGCATGGATCTCCCTCAACACCTCCTTCTGAAGCGTCATTGGTACCATGGTACGTCATCTGAAGAGGATTATGTGCTCCCCAAATCCTTCAAGAGACCATCTTGAGTAAATCTAAGCACGTCGAGCCTCACAGTCAACGTCTCATGCTGTGCCCCCCCGAATTTTCTAAAGAATTGGGGGAGTGACAATCATAGACTTGAGGTATGCTGCTCCATCTCTATCCATGAAGGATATCTATAGCGCGAATAGCTACTCTGATGCCTCATTCAGCAACTGTAGAATAGACATCCTACTGAGTTCATCTTCTACCACATTCCCCTTCACAGAAGTATAGACTATCTCAAAGTAATAGTGTAGGAGGAACTCTAGCCACTCATGTTGGGACCTAAAAACTAAAAACTCCTACTACCACGAGGGTAAGTCTGGCCGACTCAAGAGTGATATTCCACACCCTTATATGAAAGAGTTTATCCTGTTCTTCCTGGGTTTCCTTTTTTTTTTCTGACCAAGGAAAATCCCATTCCAACATTATAGGTAAACTAAAACCCTTTTTCCTAATATAGTCAATTTGAGTACGAATTGTTGATGTCCAGTACATAACCAAACTAATGTCTTAAGACCTCGACGCTACCACTAATTGGTTCCAACCTAGACTCACAACTCAAGGGTCAGATCACACCGTTGGCGTAAGTGTGATTATCGAGTCTCCTCCCAAAGGTATCTCTAGACATGAGGGTCAAGTCAACGGATTAACCAGAAACTCTAGGTTTTGGACAAGATTCGTGGAAGGAAGGAATTATTGGTACGTATGTCTATTAATAAAAAAGCTAGTAGTATACATAGACCATTAAACTAATCATTCCTAGAGCCATTGGGTCTCACTCTTTGACTATATGCAGCTACTCCCTTCCCCTGTCCTCCAACTGCTTGATCTTGGTGGGGAAAATAAAGGGGGGGGGGGTGTTTGTAACATGTTGAAATGTACACCACCTCATGCTACTCTCATTTCTCTGTTTCCATGTCTATAGACTTGCAAGATTCATATGTCCCTTACTATTATTCCAGAAAATTTTTTACATGCCCAAGTCTCTGAGACTGGCACTAGTTTCCTGCTTTCCCATTACTAACATTCACTGGTTGTATCAACTCATCCAATGGACATTCAACCACAAAGGTTCTTTCTATCACCCTAACATAGGTAGAAATGCATAGAGGAATAGTGAAAGCTTAGATGTACCTAAAGACACCTCGCTCGGAAGTCCGTGCCCTGAATCACTGATCATATCGTATTCATCGAGTACCAAGAATGGTTGGTACGCCTCAATGAATACTCGACTACCAACATGTCATCCTACCGAAGCTGTTGAAGCTATAGATAACTCTCAACCAACTCCTCAAGCTATTCCTTAACCATCTATGAGTCAGGAATTCCTCAGAACCATAGGGGTATTTGATGTTGATACTCACGTAAGGCACTAAGACTAAATGTTTCCTCTATCAGTACCATTGGTTGTAACTGCTGACCAAAAAGTAGTGATATAGCTGAAAAACTACCTGAAGGTACTATCTCAGGAAATGGTCTATGTACCGAAGCCTCATCACTATACGGACCATCCTTAGGGTTACTCACTAGAAAATACTAGAAGCTAAGATCACTATCTGCTCTACTGGTGTCTCTATTAGGTGAAAAACTCTAGCCACAGCCTTCATCTAGTCCTCAGCTACCTAGGAATCTGTCTCACCTCGAAACCTCAGAAGCCTCTATCGCTGGAACTCATGCAATGCGCTCAGTTGGCGTGCATCCTCTACTGGTGGGGCTGGTGGCAACGCTCATCCAACAGGGAGTGGTGCTGCTGGTACACCACCTGAAGGTGATAACGCCGTAAGAGGGACCTACACTGAGGCCTTGTCACTCAGTGGACCATCATTGTGTAATCTCTCTGGAATCCTAGCTGGCTGTCTATGTGGTGGAATCCTGATAAGTAACAGGTGCGCCACGATCATTAAGTTATTACTAGTGATCTGACTCAATAGATCAAAAAGAAAACTTTTCAAAACACATGAAATCAATGTTTCCAGGCACTGAGTCGGAAATCCGAATTCAGGGTCCTGGTGAATGGATTCGTCAGCCGCCGCACCAATACTAGATTCCCCAAACTGAAAACCGTACTCATAAAACATAACACTATTTCTTCACAAGAAAGATCAGAGTCCTTGTTCTTTGGTAGAACCGAACTCCTTTGATACCAATTTTTCACGACCCGTCCCCCGGGGCCCATGCCTTGACTACCCCAAGCCCGCCTTCCTTAGGCCAGGGGATGACGACTAGCATCAGAAAGGCATATCCCTAAAATGGGAAGACATTTACTTTTTACTGTACAGAAACATAGTTCATGACCAAAACAAGAAGAAACTAAACAGACTAGAACACAACAAGATATAACCAAAAAGTAAACTACTATAGTAAAAAGAGTGATGAAAGTAAAGCAGCTGGAATACAAGCCCAACTAAAAAAGTAAAAGTACAAATGAAAATTAAAAATAAAACTGAAAGGTATAAGAAAACTCTTAGATCATCCACCGTAGATCCTACCTGAAGGGTAGGAACAGATTGCCTCCACAGTACTCCACGTATGTCCGTCTCCACCACGACCCGTCACGCCGAATGTCCACCTCCGAGCACTGTGCAGTCCTTGCTCCCTCAGCCTCGATCAATGTTGTACATCGTCTTAAAAAGACACAACAAGGTGCGGGTGAAGCCTGTGTAGGGGTGAGTATAACAATACTTAGTAGGGACCCCGAGACCCTGTACGTCTCCTAAATTCACACAAAGTAAAACCACAAAGAAATACATCAAATCTAATTAGGTATATTCCCATACATACCCCTAAGTTATCAAGATATACACATCTCATACATGAGGGAATAATACCACAAAGGTAACACCACGAAGGTAAAATTACTACACATGTAACACCATGAAGGTTACACCAGGATGGTAAAATTACCACACATGAAAAACCACGAAGATATTACCATGAAGCTAATATACCACACTCGTATCACCACAAAGATAGTACCACAAAGGTAAAAGTCTTAGTTATAAAATAGTCTCATCTCAATCTAGGTATTAGTGAAGTATAGAAGTACATATGATTATTCATGAAGCTAGATAATCTTATTCTGTCAAGAGGCACTACTGCTGACCATACAGAGTCTGACCCAAATATGATCAATAGGTAATAACCCCCACAATTACCCACAAAGGATCCGACATACCCAGAGTCAATAGGTAGTAACCTCTAATGACCCACACATGATTTGACCCACAAAAGATCAGTATGTACTTACCCACAAAGGATCGATGAGTGCTAACCCACATAGGATCGGTATGCGCTGACCCAGACCGGATCGCTGAGTGCTGACCGACACGGGATCTGACCCACACAGGATCAATATGCACTGACCCACATAGGATCGTAGAGAACTGACCCACACAGAATCATTTTTTACTATCACCCACATGATTCGACCCACCTAGAGTCGATATGTTACTAACCTCCGTATGATCCATCTCCAACCTCCGCCTCCCTGTCGGCCACTGGATTCCTCGCACCCGGTGCGCTCGAGTTCTGTAGAATCCATCCCTATAGATATTAGTCATACCTGTACCACCAAAATGTCTCATGGGGAAATATCCCAAAGGTCCATCATGTCATAAGGTACCCAACGCATTAGACGGTGCGTCAATCGGACGCCCAGTCTGTAAGTTATTAGTGTTTCTGCTCCAAGGGCCTAGTCGGATTCAGGGTTCGGTCCAACCCTACCATACACTAACTTTATACGAAACTCAAGTGGAGTATACCAAAATGACTGTCTCAATCCAATGATTCTAGTGTAGAAGACGGTTCATCAAATGGACGCCCGATTCTCATGATATGGCCAAAAAAAAGAAACTGGGTTCGGATGGGCCTGGGTCCGTATATACCTGGCCTGACCTAGCCTAGGCTGACCCGACCCGAGTCCATCCCAGATGGCCTGGGCCTCAGCAAGCTTAGCCCCGCTAGGTGTTGGTTTGGCCTGGCCAGCGTAGGGGGGGGGGGGGGCTCGGCCTGGTCCGCTGGGTGCAGCCCGCTGGTGCAGCCCGCTGGCGCAGTCCGGCCGAGCTAACACCGAAGGGGGAGCACACCCTTCTATTCGGAACACCAAAGGGAAGCGCCTTAGGGTTATTCCACATCACCCACATGACCCGAGCGGGTCTCGCCGATCCTCCACATTCGACCGGGTGCTCCGGCCTGTCCTCCTCCCTAAGGTGCGGTCACATGCCGCTGCTCCACCATGGCCGGCTGGGTGCTGATTGCTCTTTGGCCCCCACCACGGAAAAGCGGCTACGGTCTCATGCTCATCAGGCATTACGAACATGCACCACCCGACCTTCATGTGGCCGTACACTGTGCCAACCCTCTTCTTCTTCTGTGGGTCACCACATCTCTGTTCTTATCCCAAAAAATAAAACGATCACATATTTGCGATTCTCGGGTTGAGGGCTCCATGTCCATGTGTCGCACTCAACAAAATATTATGTTTCCAGCTTTATTAAATATTTGCAATTGAATAACCCACAACGAATGTGTGGAGAATCAAAAGATAAGAGGAAATGTATATGTGCGGGATGATGGCCATGTTAGTTTGGCCATCATCATTATGAATCTAGATTATAAATAATTATCAATTAAATTCAATAATAATTCAATGTAAATCCCCTAACTTGATGTTCACCCAAAGTAGTTTTCATGAGGAAGAAGATAAAGTCGATGAAGATGGTGACGTCGGTGTTCGTCGCTCCCACATTATGTTTCTGATTTGGGCTCAAGCGTCGTCATCATTATTTGATTCTGGAGGATGTTCTTCGTTGGAGAGGGTGTTCTTTATAGAAGAATGTTCTCCCAAATCTTCTCCCCTGTGCCAATCCTTTCCCTTGCGAGAGATTAAGTGCCAAATTAATAATATTAAGAATTAACTCAATTAAAGTTGGCACTTTAATATTGTTAAGGTTGGAACATTATGTTGGGAGGATTTCAAAGGTTAACTCACATTAAAGTGGGAGTTCAAGGGTTAGGTGGTCCCCACCATAAATTTAAAATGGGAGGTTTCAAGATCGGGTGGTCCCCACCTCTAAATTCCAAAAATAGGTTTCACTAAGAAAAATAAAATGTTATTGACATATTTTATTTTTTATTTTTTTAACTCTCCCATGAAAATCCGGAAAACTAACTTCCACCCTCGACCTACTGCGGTCATGGTGAGGGTCTCCTTAAGTAAATATTGGTGCTAAAAGTTCAACGGTGTCCTCAGATTTCAATTCTGAGTAGCAGTTCAAAAGTTACAAAATTTCACTCGTGCGTTTTCTGAATGTACCTGAAAAAAAGTTCGGAAAATTATTAATAGTCACCTTCGACTCGCGCAAGTCGAGGTTAGTCTCTAACTAAGTGAAAAACGCCCCAACGAACCCAATGGTACTCTTGGATTTCCAATCCAAGTTTCCATTTAAAAGTTATGGATTTTAAAATAAAATAATTGTCACTTAATTATTTTATTTACGGCCAAAAACTAATTTTCTCTGGTGACCCGCACCGGCCAATGTTAGTTTTGGACAAAAGAAATCATACCCTCATGAGTTCAGTGGTGGTATCAGTTTTTTAATTTGAGTTACGTTTTGTGAGTTATAAGCATTTAAAAAATAAAATAAATTTATTTAATAATTTTATTTATAGTTATACCATTTTTGGGGTTTCTCACTGGAGGCCCGCACCGACTAAACTTAAGTTACGCTTATAGTAAACTTTCCATCCTGAGCACAATAATGCTGTCTGATTTTTGATCCGAGTAACCATTTAAGAGTTATTTCACTATTTTCAAAACAAATGCTTATGAGTGCTAATTAAAGCATAAAAAACTTCAACAGATCATTCTGGGCACTCTGGGCCTCAGAATAACGCGCTATCAGATTTCACGGTCCCAAAATAATTCCATATAATTAAAAACATTTATACAAAAATTCTGGGAAATTACATATTTCACAACCCCTAACAAGTAAAATGAGTCTTTACTAACTAAAGAAACTAGAAAAATTCAAAATTTCCCAAAAGATCTTGATTAATTTTAACCAACATAATCATGATTTAAATGATGATCTCGATGAGGTTTCAACACAGAAAATTTTTGGGTTCATGTGGAATACTAGTTTGTACATTCCATCTATATAAATAAAAAGTCCCCTAGCCAAAGAAAACGATCCTCCATGAATCCACGAACCATGATACCTTAATATATATAGGAATTTTTAAATCAGTTCAATATTCTTACTGATGTCTGAATAGAATTAAAAGAAATTTCTCAGATTGATTCATCAACTGCCTTCACTAGCAACAAGGATTTAAACCATGATTCAATGCGCTAATGGTATGAATCCCTCTAGGTGCAATCTAATTTTTCCTGAGTTTAAATCCCAAATATGATCTCTATCTAATGAAACATATAAATCAACATGAAACATTTAACATAGGACCAGACATTTTAGAGTTCCCTAGACATCAGTATTTGAAGTATCACTATCGATCAATGGGCATCCTTGTACATACCATGATCCTTGATAAAAGAGTTATCATTACATAGGTGACTATATTGGTGCTTCCCATCATAATATTATCCTGAAAGTCATTTCATAATGCTTAAATCCATCTACCAGGCCCAGAACTAGTGTATCACCAAACCAAATGACTAAACATTAATATGCGAAATGTTAAGAAAAACACTATGCACTGGGTAAAACCAAATTGATTAAAAATATAGTCCATTATATTACAAAATACATTCTTGATGTCTGTAACATACTAAAGTATCTTAGTCCGAGGTCATGACCTCTATCCAAATAGATATCATCCCCTTACCCAAGATACTATTTCGGACCACGACATATACACCATAAAAAAACTCAGGTTGAACACCCAATGGTACTCCGATCTAGTGTTAATGTCATCTTCCTATGTAGATAAAACTCCACCAAAATGAATGAATGGTCTAATAAACCATATGAGCTTCATGGAAACCATGGTTGTTTCAAAAACCAATGGTGACCCAAAACCAAGTTCTTCATTGACCTACCATCACTAGATTCGTTATGTTTATCCAAAGAACTCATAAGATTCTCATTTTTCATATCACCACCCTAATTTAAATGGTTCAAATATCCATATGAAACCACTACATGAACTCTCACACATAACATATATCCTAGAAAGGAAAGAAAACATCACTCATTATTTCAATAGAGTGATTACCCCATGATTCATGATCCTCCAATCTTGAATCACTCTCCTATTCAACATTCCAAGAACCACAAGGCACCAGCTTACCCAAACCTGAGCACTCAAGTAGGATCATTTCAAGGAAGGTAACTCCTTGTAACTAGGATTTTCCAAGCACTACTCATCTCACAGGTGTCAGTTTAAGGTAATGTACACCCACCATTCTTTTTATACTCAACCTGGTAACTGTATTTCTAGCACTCTAGGTTATTAATACTCTAGGGATGCAATAAACCTTGAAAATACCTTCCCTTAGACCTTCCAATGGTTACACACATCAAATGAATTTTCATTAATGAGATCATCCCTTCAACATTAACCTTGAATATTTCTTTACACGAAATACTCTCACTCAATATACCTCCAAGAAGTATGAGGTAATGAATTTTTAGTAACTTGAACAACATTTCTATTGCCACATGGTTCTACAAAAACACCACACTTGTTTTCAGTAGGGTTATAACTAACAAAATGTTGTATTGTCACATCTTTAGAGATACTCCAAAATAGATTTTATCTAATATTAATCACATTCAGAGTCTATAGACACTATATTTGGTTAAACATAATCCCATTAAGTTAATGATAGATCACTGTAAATAGGATGTAATAGGAAACTTTATTAACCATACTGATCCATTAGATACTCGCAAAGGTTTATTACTTACAAAATTAAGGCCCGATAATGACCAAACACGTAGCATATATCATGATAAAATTATATTTTGAATATGATGCATGTGAACCCTATTGCTGATAATTCCAAGATTCAAATCCATATTAAATCACAACCTCAAAAATCCATGTGCATCACATAAGGTGTGTAATTCCTCAATATCGTAATCCTGGAGTTGGTTCTTTAGTTTATTTGGCTTGATTACAAGGAATCAATTTTTTAAAGACTGATCAATTTATCCATTTGGGAAAACCAAATTACATAACTGATATTGACTTTAAATTGGGAATAAAAAATGAAGTACAATACATAAAAATATCGAATAAACTGAATCCTTGAAAGATAATCAAAAAATATATTAATCATAACTTGGGGAATGGAAAAAAATAAGGGTGAGCTCAAATGATTAGTAAGGGTTAAGTACAGAGGAACCTATAATTAATCAATAAGGAATATTTTATATGGAAAGGTAAATAACTGAACACAAATTCCATTTAATCATTAGGATGTGAATGAAATGCATCCGTAGATTTGGTCATAGTAAAAATCCTTTAAATTATAATAACTGAAATGGAGGTGATGATTAATTATTAAACATCATGTATCTGGATCATGAACTACTATGCCTTCAACACCTATTCTCAAGACATTTTGTTTCTGTGGGTGAAAAACCATCAAGTTATTCTTGGAAAGAATCTCGAAGGGTTTTTCGCCTACTGATTTTGTCTCATGAGACGACCAATGTATCTAGGGGATTTTATTAACCGGTTCCCAACCCATTTAATTCACGTAAAAATCTTTCCTCAGATATTTAATAATCGATTTAATTTATAAATATTGCGCCGTATCAAATATCTATATTGAGTCAAAGATACATATTTACCAACATTTCCCCAATGAATTAAAAAACTTTCTAGGTAATAACCATATATAAAAGTGTAATATAGTTTATGAAATAACCATATAAATTATAATATAATATTTATATTTAGAAGAAACTAATTTCCAATAAAAAATTATTACAATAATTTCATTTTTTCAAGTTTAAGTTAACAATCACAAAAGAAAGTGATAATTCCAAGATAAATTTTACCACTTGTTAATTTACAATTCAAAACACTTTAGAAGAGATAATTAAATTTAAGACTTAAAATACCATGATTTATGAGTGCTTCATGATATTAAAAGATAAATATGTAGTATATAGACCACAAAAAATAAATAAGTGGTGAATATGACATTTATCTCACAGATGTAAAAAGTGAGATGAAAATCATTTACCTTACACACCCTTTTGGATGGAATATCATTACACTACTTTATATAGGTTTTAATCATATTATTAACTTAGAATAGAACCATATTAATATTTATTATATCATACATAATCATTTTATCACTTATCATAACCTGTTCACTAATAATATTTTGTCATTTTCATCGTTTCGGGTGTTAATTGCCTTGTTATTCAAGTATGTTTTGACTTTTTATTTTTGTTCCTATTTCATATAACATGATTTAATAATCTAAAAAATGTAAAATTTTATTCAAAACTTATATATGTTCATTAAATATGTATTTATATTAATCCATAATGTTTGGAGATAGGAAATGAAATACACCGTTCATGAAGACTATTGGCCTTACGTACACATGAATGCTATTTCAAAATTCTTTTCATATTAAAAGACTGAAATGTAAATGATATATACATATATTATAATTTTAGAATCATATTTATTTCATATGAGTAATTTTTTATTTAAACCATCCTTAATACATTCCATGTAAAGTGTAAACGCATCACATCGCTTTGAGGAGATGGTTGTCCATACATGTACAAACGATGTTATCGTATTCCCACAAAATGAAACGTATAGAGGTATGTGTTATATAATAATTAAATAATAATAAATAAATTATAAATATCATATATATCATATATAAACTATAAATCCATCATTATTTAAATCCTTTAAAGGTGGTAATGGGAGAATGAAAGACATTAGTTTGTGAGGTGGTAGTCCACCACACACAGGAACGATGATTGCATATCCAATTTGATGTAAATGTGTGAAAGTGTATGTAATAACCTTAAGACAAAAAAATATCAGAATATTTATCGTTATGAGGATATTATATAAGGAATATATAAGAATAATTTAAGTGGTTGAGCAAGAAATAAAAGAAAAGAGCTCATGAAGAACATTATCTCTTTTTTTGGTAACTCATTTTAGTTTATACCAAAATTATTCATCGGTTTTCCTTATGAAAAAATTTAGGCTTTTAGTGTGAGTTTAGGAATTTTGGGATCTAATTTGATCATTGGTTGGATGAGCTATAGTGGCATTAGGGGTATGAGGAAGGGGAATAGTGAATTCTTTTTAGAGTGTAGGTGGAGTGACATTCTTGTAAATATCAAAAGGTAAACACTAATGTGTGGTCTCCCATACCTCATGTGATTAAAAAATGGATAAATAAAGTATATAAGGACAATTATGGTTGATATAAACTCATACCACACAAAAATAACATCATTCATTTCATTTTGATCCTTAGTTTAAAGTGTTTTTTTTTCATTTTGGGTTTTCATTTATGTAACTAGTTTTATAACCAATGTAATTCAACCATTAAGGATAAATTAAAGTGATAATTATTATAAAATTTTGAACCACTGATTCTAAAACACTATATATAATTTTTAAGATAAAAATACCATATGTATTGGAAATGAATTCAATAGAAGCATACGTAATGCACAAAAACACTACTCTAACCCTAATTATTATAGAAATGTTTTTCTATTTAGGGGTCAATATGTTAATTATAAAAGATCAATTTTCCCACTAATTTACCATATTTAATATTTAATAACACTGAAAAATCCATTTTTAAAATAAATTATTTTTAGTAATTTTAAATAATTTAATAAAATATCATTTATTGTAAAATAACATTAATGTAAATTTTGAAATTATTTATTTAATTTTTATTTAAAAATATCAAAACAATTTTTGAATTCAAATAAATTAATATAAAAGATATTTAAAATGATATATTCATCTAAAAAATAATGGAAAAAAATAATTCATTAGATTTACTTTACTTTTAATGTTTTTAGCATCATTTTTTTAATTATTAACAAAACAATCCATGTGTTGGAATTTGTTAAAAGTTTAATGTAATTATATCATTTATAAATAAATAAAATAAATTATCCAGATAAAAAACTCATTTATGTTTCAAAATAATATTTATACTAGAAAAATGATGTTTTACTCTATCTCAAATTTTTATAAGTGTTAATGGAAAGAAAGGTTGTTTTTTTGTTGTTGTATTTTTCCTTAACTTATTATGTAAGTAAATTTCCTTGAATAATATCCCAATAACTCATATAAATAAGTAATAAGGTGATTAGGGATGAAATAGGTCAATAAAATGGATATTAGACATGTTTTGGGTCATTTACACACCTTATATTCTAAGTTTAATCATTAAGTAAGCTTGTTCATACTAAAATAGCTATAATTAATTTTACCTGCATTCACTAATTATTATGGTAAAAAATTAATATTACCTTATTAGACTATATATATTATACTGATTCCAAATATTTATACATTTTTTTCAAAATTCAATTCACATAAGTGGATAAAAATAATTTATAGCTAATCCCAATGATGTGACATGAATATGAGTTTTTTAAGTGAAAATGTCCAAAAGTTCACTAAGTTTTTATATCTAAATTAAATATCTAGATATTTAAAATGACCTAAATTATATTAATAGATTTAAAATTGATATAATATAACTTTAAAATCAATTAAAAATATAATTTAACCTTATAAATTATATAGACAATAAAGTAGTTTTCAATTAAAATCCGGTATTTTCATTATTCATCAACAAATGAAACTTCACTGAAAAATACCAAAAATTCACCCTAATCAAATTTTGATGCTTTTATTTCAAAAATAAACTTTAATTTTTAAAATAAAATTTATAAAATTTCCAAAAATTATTTTTAAAATTAGTACACCATTAAAAGGAAACAAAACTACCTTTTTGAAAAATAAAGTTTTTTCTGCTTAAAATTAGATTTTTTTCTTATCTTATGCCTATCAAATTGATTGGATTAATGTAAAAAATTATTAAATATATAATATAAAAATAAATATATCATAAAGTCTTAGGATGTTATATACACTTCTATGATTTGTCTTTCTTTTTTTTACATGCAATCAAAGGAACACGATATTTTGTGTAACAAAAGCCTACATAATGTTACATATGAAGAAATATAGAAAAAAATTTAAGTATATTATAAAATAAAAATATCATAATGTTTTGGGGTGTCACATTCTCTCCACCTTAAATAAATTGTTTTCTCAAAATTCATACTTGATCTTGGTAATAAAATGTTTTATATTTGAAAATTCCATTATTGAAAAATTGACATCATAAAAGGGTTAATAAAATATAATCATAAGAAAATAGATAATAATGTATGAAGGTTATGAAACAATTATCACCTGTAGAAGCTCATAGGTGGGAAATGAAAACATAAACAAGGAATAAAAGCGTAAATAACTATAGTCATTAGCCAAAAGAAAGTAAGTGATAAATGAAAAGTTAAGGGACTCAAAACCATCAATATGTGACGATCTAAAGGAACATTTGATTCATTAGATATGAATTTAATAGTATAAAATTTCAATTTAATGATCCTTTTTGTAGAGTAAAGTAATTCATTAAGTCCCTAATAATGTAAGGAAATATAATTACTTGATACGTTTCTATTTCATAAACACAATCTTATCCTTTTGTTGTGCCTTGAACTATTTGTACAACATCTCTTAGAACAAGTTGCATCATATGATGTTATAATACATTAACCTATAAGAAAAAAAATATAAATATCAATTTAATGAATTTCATAAATGGTTAAATTTTCCAAAATATTTTAATCTAAAACTTTAGATAGAAGGTCACTGAATTTAAAAAAATTAACTTATTAATCATCATGAAGTAGCTCTTAATTTTCACATATGAAACATTTGAATAATCTTATGATGTATTTTCATGAAAAATGTTAATAAACTAAATTACTATATAGACTTATCAAATAGATACATTCTTCTTTATTCCTTATATAAAATATAGGTTATTAGATATATTCCTTAAATCAAAAATATTATAGACTCCATCAATAACATCATAACCACTTTTCTAATAAATAATAAATCAATTCCAAGGCGGTCAGTAATATCTAATTTACTTTATCCATATCAATCATCTCTTTATCCAATCATTAGTTTTAGGAACATGTTAAGGGTTGTATTTCCCACAATCATGTGTTTTTCAAGAAGTTTAATTGGTTATTGAATCATTTTTCTTGGCCATTATTAATGTTCAACACATTCTTTCAAATCATTAATTACAAATGACTACAATACAATTCTTATTAATTTTATAATTCTTATAACCAAGAAAATATTTGATAAAATACTTAAATAACATAATTTCTAAATCCAAACATAGGCATATAAAATTTTCCCCTTCGTCTGTGGTAGTAGAAGAATCTCAACCACAATCCATTAGCCTCTTTTGGTTTATATTACTTTGATGATTGTGGAATTGATTCAGAGAGTGTATCATATTGTTTCATTTGAATATTTTTATATTTGAAATCTTTTTCTAACCCTTGGAATCACAAGAACCATGTCTTTTCTCTCCACACATGTAGAAAACTACCATTATTTTTAAGCAAGTACTAGTGTGTTTCTTTTCATAATTATCTCATGTAGGAAAATAATTATTTATTTTATTTATTTTATCCATATTTTTTTAAAATATCCTATTATTCTCATTCTTCCCTCTAAATCCATAATACATCAAGAATTATTTCTCTGTCTTGTTATCACATGATTCATTATCATCACATGATGAGAATGTTTGGGTGAATAATTCCCTTTGAATGATTGGTTTAAGGCCATAAAAACATAATCCTTACTACTATTTTGATCATGTTAATTGGTGAGGTTACCATTCCTTCTACTAGAATAAATTTCAAAATGATGACATACACTAGATTTGGTCATATCATTACAGAAAATAATGTATAATATCAAAAGTAGTGAAATAATTAACATAAATTAAATTTTTTTGCTTATCTAATATCATAGTCATATAAATGGTATCTTTGGGATGTTATAATTTACATATCCTGATATTATATCATATTATTATTTTTAATATATGTTTTCCTAAATATATTTCCCATGTTTTTTACTTAACTTCCTCTAATACCAATTACAACACCCCAACCCTAGAAGCCCAGAGTTGGTGCCCTAATTTATTACGTGGGAATGATTATAAATAATCAACTCACAAAGGACCAATTAGTTAAGCTATTTTGGAAGACCATATTACATAAATGATACCAATTTTACATTGGGGATAAAAAATGAAATACAATTCATAACAAAATCTAATAATCTGAATCCTTGAAAACTCATTTAAAGATATCTTCTTCATAACCTTGGGAAAGGAAACAAAATAAGGGTGAGATAAAATACTCATTAAGGGTTAAGTAAAGTGGAAGATATAATGAATCTATAATGAATAATAAATATAGAATTATAAATAAAAGAACACACATATCATTTAATCAACAATTTGAGAAAGAAATGCATCCATAAATTTTGTAATAGTAAAAATAATTTGAATAATAATAACTAAAATGAAGAAAATTCTTAATTATTTGATTTAATGTGTCTAGAAAATGGAAAAATACATCTTCAAGACCTACTCTCAAGATAGTTTAATTCTGTGGGTAGAATCCCTTCTGATTCATGTTGGAAAGAAAATATAAGGGTTTGTTGCCAACTGATTTTGTCTCATGAGAGTACTGATGCATCATGGATCTTGACAGAACAGATCTCTAACCCATTTCATAAATATCAAAATAATTACTCATATATATAATAATCAATTTAATTCATAAACATTATGACTCATCAAATATCTATAATGAGTAAAAATACGAATTTATCAACATTTCCCAAATTAATCAAATAAATTTCAAAGTAAAAACCGCACATAAAAATGGAATAATTTTTTTTGGAAATAATCATATACATAAATAAAATATATTTAAAATGAATGTAATAGAAAATGAAAAATAATTATAATAAAGTGATTGTTTTAAGATAATGTTAACAATCACAAAAAAGTGAGATTGCCAAGATAATTTTTACCACTTGGTAATTTTTGATTCAAAACCCTTCGAATGAGATAATTCCATGTGATAATTAAAATACCATGATTTATTAGTGATTCATGATATTAATTGAAAAAGGGTATGTATATACACCACAAAAAATAAATAAGTGGTGAATATGACATTTATGTCACATCTGTAAAAAGTGAGATGAGAATACCATACCTTACACTTCCTTTTGGTTGAATGTTCTTTAAAATAATTTATAATGGTTTCAATAATGTTATTAAATTATAATAGAACCATATTAATATTTATTATATCATATAAAATCCTTTTATAACATGTCATAACTAGTTCATTAATATCCTTTCACAATTTTCATTGTTTATCGTGCTAATTACCTTATTTTTTGAGTATGTTTTCACTTGTTATATTTGATCCAACTAAATAGATCATGATTTTGTCATCCCTTTAATTTAATAAATTATTGAAGAAATTTTATATATTCATTATATATGTATTTAGTTTAATCCACATTGTTTGCAGATAGGAAATTCAATTCACTGTTCATAGAGACGGTAGAATGTACGTATGAATGAACATTGTTTCCTTTTTATTATCATATTATAAGAATAAAAAATAAGTGATATATATGTATATTATAATTTAATTATCATATTTATGTTATATACATCACATATTTTTATTTAAATCAACCTTAATACATTCCATGTAAAGCGTGAACTCATTACATCGCTTTGGGAAGGTGGAAGTCCACACGTCCACAAACAAGGTTATCGTATTCCCAAATAATAGTACTCATAGAGGTATTTTTTATATAATAATTATAGAAGTAAAAATAAATTATAAATATCATATATGTCTTATATAAACTATAAATACATCATTATTTATAGCCGTGAAATGTGGTAATGTATGAACGAATGACATTGGTTAGCGAGGTGGTAATCCTCTGTATAGACGAATGATGATTGAATATTCAATTTTATAGATGTTTGTGAAATTTTAGGTAATAAAATTAATTTTAAAACAAATAATTATATTTTCTATAATGATATTATCATATAAGAAAGATATAAAAAAATTGATGTGGTGGAGGAAGAAATAGAACAATAGATCTCGTTGAAGAACATTACCTCCTCTTCAGGTAACTCGTTTTAATTTATAACAAAGTATTACTTGGTTTTATTTTTTCTTAATGTGAGGCTTATATTATAGGGGAATTAATGTTTAGATAATATTTAATGAATGTTTTTATAAGAAAATGTGTCTTGAGAGGTGCGAGGAAGCGGAAGAGTGAATGCCTTTTTACAGTGGAGGAAGAGTGAAATTTTGGTAAATACCAAAAGGTAAACACTATTGGGAGGTGTCCCTTAACTCTTATAATTAAAAAATGGAAAAAATAATTGTTTAAATGGGAATTATGGTCCATAAACACTCAAAAGACAAAATTAATATAGATTTTTTTTTTCATTTTGTTCTATAGTCTTTATGTTTTTTTTTCATTTTGGTTTTTCATTTAGGTAAATAATTTTCCCACAAATTTAACTCCTACATTAAGAATAAATTAAAGTGATAATTATTAGAAAATTTATACCCACTTATTTTATAATATCACAAAAAACTTATAACATAAAAATTAAAGATGTATTATAAATTAATTCAATAGAACCGTATGTAACACGCAAACACACTACTTTAACCCTAACCACACAATCAATGTTTTTCTATTTAGGGGTTAATATGTTAATTATAAAAGATCAATTGGTCCATGGATATGCCATTTTTGATATATATTAACACTTAAAAATAAACTGAAGGAATATTATATTGTTATTAATTTTAAATAATTTAATAAAATTAAATTTATTGTTAAATATCATTAATGTCGATTTTGAAATTATTTATTTAATTTTAATTTAAAAATATCAAAAAATATTATAATTAAAATATATTAAGTTCAATGAAGTATACCATAGTATATTCATCTAAACTATAATTAATCACAATAATTAATTAAATTTACTTTAGTTTTAGTGTTTTTAACATCATTTATTTTATATAATTATTAACCAAACAATCCATGTGTTGGCGTTTGTTATTAGTTTATTGACTGAAAATTAACTTTTTTATTACTAAACACTTTTGAGGAAAATGTGAGAAACCAAGTGTTTAAGAACCAAAAGAAATAATGGATTCATTAAAAGAAAACTTTTCTACCAGATTTTATCTCCCTAAATAACTTCTAGGAGATAATGGTTTCCTATGTATCTCTTTCATCCATTAAAAGATCTACAAACCTGAGCACCAGCTTTCCCTAGGACTAGATGTACTCCTCTACATTGATATTCCCATTATTGAACCCCCTTATCATTTTAATATCATGCTTGTTTATCTAAGATCACTACTTCGCATTAGGAGATACCTTTAATAACCTGCTCATCACCATATTTTAATCTTTATCCTTAGCTTTAATCGTCAAAAAAATTACAGAAACTCTTATCCCAAGATCATAAGGAATTCCAAATATTACTCATCCATGAAATAGATTCCTCGTATTTTCAGACAACATTATGGGATTCATTTTACACCATCTTAGCTTTTTTACTTCTTTGTGGATCTAGTATCCATAGGAAGTGGAAAATATGAATAGTCCTTTCTCTCTTTATGATTTCCCCTATGAATCATGCTTCTATTCAGGATTGGAAGCCTTTTTCCCGGACCATATTCATCTAAATCACCTGCTAATTAGATAGAATTATTATCACAAGATTCATTCCCAAGGGACTTAGGCTCCTTCTAGAGAACCTTTCTGGGACAGTTTCAAACTCCTGAATCAGATCATCATTTGACAAAATTTTAAAACAATTTCCTAGTTTGATGTCTCCCACCTTCCTTTTAGGGAATTGACCTAATTGGTTCCTTACGTATCTCTACCCGACCTCCATCAGAGGTACCTTTCCCTAATCAGACTCTCTCACTATATGAAGCAACTGAAGGATTCCAGGGTACCCTCACCATCCCTTACACTTCAAATAGATACTACTTCAATAACATCACCTGAAGCCTCTTCATCACCCTCAATAACAATAGTATTTATTGAAATCTCCACTCATAGTTTGTGATTCAATCTGGAAAAAATGTCAAAATCTTTTGGGTTCAGATGCATTTACTTGTGGTATTTCACTATCTCGATTATTTACTATATGTTCAAAGTCTCCACAACCGATTTTTGAGGTCGGGAAGGGGAAACAAACTTATAAAGTCCAACTAGTCCACTTTTCTCCACCACCAAGGGACTAACACTCACAACCGAAGAATCACCTAGGACCAAACTCATCTGGTCAGCACCTAATACATACTCCTGACACATCAGTTTTCCATGCCTTAAATACTCCATTCTATTACCCATTTTCATGCATCGGGGACATAAGTCATACAAGATTTGAAGATGACATATTGCTTATAACAGAACTCTTCTCCTACAGTGAGCCAAAAGAACTCAACAGGATTCTTAGACATTTCAACTTCATCACACATTATAGGGGAAATTAGATTCCATACAACCCTGATTCTAGTATCTAAATAGTGTTAATTACCAATGAGGTTTCCAAGCATACAAATGATCAATAGATTTTGAAATGGAATCATAAGTTCTTGTAATCATAACCATACCACCATTGCAGGTGAGTCATGTTTCATATGGAAGTTGTATGAACATTTTAAGGGGTTAAATCAAAATACATATTAGATTTTAGGTGTATACAACCAGGTCAGAATCAAATCTTTCTCTGAGGAGAACCTTATCATGATGTGTTTGGAGTTGAGGAGTCCTACTTTTAGTTGCTCTTATAAACTCCAAAAACCAAAGATCAAGCGATCAATTGTTTTTAAAAAGGTATGATAGAGTTTGAATATTTAAATAAGCATATTATTCAGCAAAGGGGATGCACTAATGAACTCTCAATTCAAAATTGAATCTTTAGTGGTGCCATTGAATAAATCTAGAAACTTCTGTCTAAGATAAATCAGGGAAAAGGGAGAGAAGAACTCAGGGTTTGAGAAGGGAGAAAAGAGAATAGGTCTAACTCTATTGGGTGCCATAAGACCCTCCCCCATTGAGGGGTGAGGGTCTGGTGCAGTGACCATCAAACCCTAGGGCTTGGAGGACAGCGGTCGAGATAGATGAGCTCCTCCGAATTCTCGAATCTATTCTCCTTTTTATGAATTTAATTATATTATCTATAAATTTTTTAAATAAATTATCATTATAAAAAAACATTTATCTTTCAAAATATTATTTATATTGTAAAATATGATCTTTTTTCTCTATCTCAAAGGTTTATAGGTGTTAAAGGAAATGGAGGTTCCTTTTTTATCTTTTTTCCTTACTTAACATATTATATTGGCCACTTTAATTGAATCCTATCATAATAAATCATAAACATTGAGTATAATTTGGTTAGGGTATAAATATTTCTATAAAATCAATGTTGGAAATGTTTTGGGTAATTTACACACCTTGTATTCTAATTTTAATCATTAATTATGCTCATTCTTACCTTAATTACTATAAGTAAATTTAAGTGCATTCCCTAATAACTAGGTTCAGAAATTAAGTGTAACTTATTTGAATATAAATATTAAAATAATCCCAATTAGTTATACCAATTTTTTAGAAATTAAATTCAAAAAATTGGCTAAAATTAATGTAAATTTAATCTCATAGATGTGATGGAAAGCCGATTTTTAATGTGAAATTGTTTAAAATTTCACCAATTTTTTATATCTAAATTTAAGATAAAAATGATTCCAAAGACCTTAATTGGATAAAAATATGTAAAATTGAACTAATATGACTTTAATAAAATTAAAAATATAATTTAACCCTATAAATTATTTAGACGAGATTGCAGTTTTCAATTAAAATTTTATATTTTCACTACTCATCAAAAAGTGAAACTTTATAGAAAAATACCAAAAATCCAGTCTACAATAATTTTTATGTTATGATATAGAAAATAATGTTTATTTTGGAAAATAAATTTTATAAAAGATCTAATATTTAGTTTTGAAATCAGTGTACCATTAAAAGGTGACAAAGCTACCTTTTTGAAGAATACCGTTTTTGTGCTTAAAATTGGATTTTTCTTTATCTTATGCCTATAAAATAGATTGTATGATTGTAAAATCATTTTATTGAATATATAATATTAAAATAAAAATATCATAATGACTTAGGATTTTATATACACTTATATTATTGGTCCTACATTTCTTATATGATATCAAAGGGACTTGATCTTATGTGTGACACAAGACAACTTGGTGTCACATTTAAAGAAATCTAGAAAAAAACAATTACTATAAAAGGAAAATATTATAGAATATTGAGGTGTTACAAGGTGAAAAAATGTGATAAAATAAAAAATAATAAAAATCAATCCCAAACCCCAATAAATTGGACTTCCCCCAGGAGTGATGTTCATGACGCACCAATCCGAGATTCATCACATGCTCCGACACATTCCTATGTCAAATTTCTACTAACCCCCCAAAATATAAAAACAATAATACATGTGCTAAAATACAATTTTTAACATAAAAAACTAAATCATCAGATCCAATATGGAATTCCACATATCCTTTGGTACACCTCCTTGTATGCCGTAGGCTACTGACTAGAATTGAGGGTCTCGAGTAGAACCATTAGAAGACTATACCCCCTAGTTAGTGTGAAAAATAATAATAATAAACTGATCATGTAAATAGTATATGATTTGGTTAAGTGAAAAATAATAATATACCCATTTTATGGATGAATGTGAAAAAATATACTCAAACTAGAGTAAATGTACTGATGGCCCACCGGGATGATCACATATACAAATAAGAAAAAAAGTACAAGAGGATCTACTCTCACTCCAATTCCATATTTCATCCTAATCTCTAGTCTCATAGAGGGCTATCTCACTAGAAAATCAAATCCAAGCCTCAACCCAAACTATACATGAAATAAGTGAGAGTTTCACGGGTACCCAAGTGGAATGACTTCCAGATTATAGTTTGAGTAAAAACTTGTAATACACCACCAATGAGTCCTAGTACTCAACTAGTAATAGGTTGTGTATATGAATTTTATAAGCTCAGGACAAACTAGAAAAGAATTATATAACTTCACAACATAGAATATAATCACCAAGAACACACAGATAATAACAACAATGTGTTGAGTGTTCATGCACTTACTAAGCCACCACGAACCCCAAGCATACCTAGTTCAGCTCAATTCCATAAGGATAGTCATAATGAAAGTCAATATTGATCAACGATTAGACACAAGGATGACATCATACTACATAGAATTATCAATGTGTTGAGAATATGTTGGGCCCCAATGATAAATAGTGAATTGTACTATGAATAAACAAGGCATTAAGTCTCAAGTCATGCACAAGGCCAACTAATCACATGGATTGGTGAAATGTATCTCATAATCTTTAATGCATCAAGAATATGATGTTAATTATAATTTACAAGGCATCGAGTACTGATGTGTTATCAGAATCCTTATGGTATTGTGCTATGGATGGGCTACCATTCTATCTTTATATCACCATCATCAATGTCACACATCATTTGTACATCCATACAAAAAATATCTATACCTAAATGGATCACAAATTCCAAATACTAAAGAAATATATGCAAAAGTATGGAAAAAACACTTAATAGGGTAGAGCAAAAAATATGGGCTTAACATAGAATGCCATCATGAGTAAACAGTAGTAACAAATAAAACATTTGATCATCAATCAAACATGGTATTATAATATATATAATCAAACTATTACAATAAAGCATCATAAAAAGGGTCTCACTACTACCCATGGATGCACATACTATCATAATCGAATACGTTCAATAAGCTATGCCAAAAATAGGTATCACATCAGGTAAACAATAGTGTATTTATAAATATAGTGTGGCATGTCATCATGAGTTATAATATCTCCACATGTGATAAAAATAAACATAGTCTATTAAGATATGTAATAACACTCATGGAAATAATTATAAAACATGGACTCATGGCTCTAGATATCATATAGCATAACAAACACCTATGGGTGTCTATGTAGTCTAAAGAACTCAAATGTGATAAATCATTGGCCATCAATATCCAATAACAAGACTATGAAAAAGGGTAAAACATGGCCCTTATAAATTTTTCCAATTATATTAGGCATGGTTCATTTATGTAATTAATACTCATGCCTCATTAATTTATTAATAATAATTATTTATTAAAAATAGAAAATAAATTTTCAATCATTCACATAAACTGGAGAACCTCATATCTCATGATAATAAATGTGCATATTACCTTATATTATTGTATATAGACTATATATCTCAATCTAATTAAACTTCAAGCTAAGAAAATCCAAATTAAATTATCCATGCCCATATAATTCCATTTGACCTTAATCGATCACCACAAGTTTCTAAATCATGCCAAAGATTCTAAATAATTAATTATAAATATATTATAATTAACTAAATTAATATAAGAGGAATCCAAAATTGATGGTGAAAGGTAAAATTGTTGAAGTACTTACCAAATTATACCGCCTAGCCAGATCGTCGACCAACCATCCATGGAGGGTCCCTTATATTCTCCTGATAACATATCGGAAAAAATACCTATCTCAAGGGAATATAAAAAATAGTTCTAATATGATTAAAAATGAATCTATATATGAAAGAAATGGTGTCACACCCTCTTCAAAACACCTATAAAATAAATTCATTCATCACCACAAAAAATACTATATCCATGCTGATCAAATTCTCATCATCATTGGATGAATCCTTTACTATCGGCAAAAATTTCCATCCAATTCCAATAATTAGAAACAATACATGATCTAATTGAAATCAAATATAAATATAAATCAAGAAATTTTAAGGTAAAGGACTTTCAAAGAGGGATCCATCATAATAAATAACACTTCAATTAGTGAAGAATTGAGAGAAAAAGAGATCTTGGAAGAAAAAACCTCCTATTCCCATATCATACTATGTAAGGGGACAAGAGTATGAAAATATGATAACTACGAGTCAATAACATCACTATAAATACTCATTAAAATGAACTAAGAGAAATTCACAGTGGGAAACGTTGTTTTATCTTGTGAGTTTTTGGGGAAACAACATTTACATGGCCTTGTCAACATGTGTCACGACGTGACACGTAATGTCACATTATGATTTTTCTAACAGTGCATCCTGGCCCCATTTTCATGTCTTAAACAAATTTAGGACACCCCTAAAAATATTCTCATCACGAGTAACCAATTCATGATGTGAATGGGATTATATTATAGGTTTCAATATCCCATACCCCTATTCACTCTTCGAGAGGCCTCTCGGACCCCTATGTCATCACCCAAATATTGAACCACTTCCCAAAACACCATTTTGGAATGTTCAAACACTTGGAACCTCATTAAAATTCCCAATTATAAAAAATAATCTTCTAAAAAAATGAAAGGTTAAAACATCCATAGGAAATTTGCAACACATAACTATGCACACTATTATATCCTTTATGCACTTCTTTTTTAAGTATACAAGTATTCAAAGACACTAAACTTCTACAGTCTATAGATATGTATTATATTTAAAAGTATTTAATATTATTCTAAAATAATTTTTAGGTATGAAAATTATGGGTCTCTATAAATGTCACATTGAATGTTTAATAATATAATTTAATAATAAATGTTTCCAACAATCAAATAAATAATAACCACTACCCCAAATAATTTTCATAATTATTATAAATTCAAAAATAAAAATGAAATAATATATTTCAAATCAACCCTTTTTAAAAATATCATTTTAATAATAATTATTAAAAAAATTATCCATCATAAAATAATTAATGATCTAAAACCATTCCAAATAATCTACTAAATAATTAATGAAACAAATTTTTTAAAAATACACTTAAAATCCAAAAAACTAAAAATTATAAATAAAATAACATTAAAAATAAATGTATTTATATGAACTAAAAAACATTTATAAACCAAATTTTATTAGTATATTAAAAAGAGAATTAAAAAAATTTCAAATTGGAATAATTAATATTTTAGGCTTTTCCAAATATTTTTAGGTTTGCAATTTGGATTTATCGACTTTAAATGGATTAATTATCTTATTAAATGTGTTTTATAAGAATAATTTATGGAAATATATTTTAATTAAAATTCATGAATTTATCATAATGTGTATTTTATATGAATGTATAAAATTTTCTAAAATATAATTTAGGTTTCTTTGTGTAAAAATATATTTTATCATAATCATTTAGAAAATAACAATGAAAATATGATAATAGTAACCATGATTTCAACATAAAGTTACACCATTATATTATTTAACATTTTAAAAATATATTTTTAACTCATAAAATATAGAAATAAAATTTGATAAAATCATTTAGAAACTAAATGAACTATAATGTAGTTGAATATTATTGAAAAATAATTATTTAGTTTATATAAAAATTTTATTATATGTTTTACATGTCATTATATTCAATGATTATATGCTAAGATTTTGGAATTTTAAAATATTGTATCATACTTGATAATAATTAGGTTATAATGAAATAATTACCATATTGATATTAAAATAAGACTATTAGTAAAAGTAATATGATTTCAGAATGAATCAAGAATATTGTAAAATAGAATTTATAAAACAATTTTATAAAATTAAATTCAATTATAATTGAATTAATTTTGTAAATAAAAACATGTAAAAGAAACAACATAGGTGATAAATATATACCTAATTTATTGGTTAATATTATTTTAAAAAATAAATTTAATATTTAGATATTTAATTAAAGAACAATAATTAATAAAAATATTTATTTCAAATATAGGATGTTACATTCTATGTTATCAAATAAATTTCGTTCTCACAATTTTAATTATTACTCAATAATGAAAAATTGGAAAGGTATCTAAATGATATACATAACTCTATATATAATTTATAAAGAGATATCAACTATAAAAACTTTTTTGGGACATGAGAACATATATATTTCTAAAAATAAACATACTTATTTTTTTCTTATATTGTGCTTTTAGGATCACATTATTTAAAATTTTATTATAAAAGAAATAATTACATTAGCTACACTTCCTTCATCATGATTCATAAAAATAATATGATAATCAAATCATATCCCCAATTAGTTTTAAACTAGGTGTAAAATAATGCCTCTTTGTCATGAAACATGTGTAAGATGAGTTAATACACAATGATCCCTTTTGGGGTTATTACCACTAGGTTTATCTATTCAAGAGTAACATCTACTTATAGTATCCAAACATTGATTTTATTGCTTATAAACCATAAAATCTCTCCATCTCTCTATGTCTCTCTATATATATACATATATAGTATGACCATTTATGGTAGTTATTGTTGGATGGTACGAAACATAGTTTTTTCATGTTTATTTATTGATACCTCACCTTACGACATGTGAAGGAAGAGCATATGGTTCTAGCAAGTTTGATTCAACCCATTGAGATCCCTAAGTGGAAGTAGGATGTCATATCAATGGATTTTGTGATGGTAATTCTTTGAAAATCAATAGGACATGACAAAATCTTGGTGAATGTTGATTGGATTACCATGTGGGCTCAATTTATTTCTAACTAGGAGCAGATCTAGTGGAGAGTTTAATGTGATTTTATTTTTAAGATATTTTCCAAATTTATTGGGGTACCATCAATGAATGTCTTAGACCATGATTATATTATTAATTCATTTTTATTGATATGTTTATAGTGTAATTTTAGTACCCAATTACTATTAATAACAATGTTTTACCCTTAGATAGATGGCATGATAGAACAAACCATCCATGTTTTATAGGATATATTGAGAGACTACATGTTAGACTTCATCTATAGTTGGGTGGATCACTATAAATTGGGGGAGTTAACTTATAGTAGTTGATATCAATCCATAATCAACATTAACTACACCAAAATGAAAACTTTATGGTGATTTAACAGTGGAAGTTTGGAAAACCATCGCAAAAGAAAATATAAATATTTTTTATTGGGTTTTTAAAATCAAAAAAAAAACTTTCCACTACAATTATTAGAAAAATTATTTCTTACCTCCATAAATACATATATCCTCTTTACCACCACCCTCAATCCCTTCCCCTCATTTCACCCACCCTCATCCAAACCATCAACCTTAGAGTCTTCCTCTCTACCCTTTCCACCTCCACCACCCTAGTACCCTACCATCAGACTGCTCCGTCTACCACCTTTCCCCTAGTCACCACACCAATCAATATTCCCTCCCCCTAATGGTTCACTACTCACCCCTTTCTCCCTATTTTTCCCTCACCCATTCCACCATGCCAATAATTTTCCCTCTTTTCCCCTACCTTCATTTAGAAATTTTTTCAATATAGGTATCTTCATAAATGTTTATATTTTTTAATAATATTATATGAAATAACCAATAAATAAATATGATGGAATTATATTTTATTTAATTTAAAAAAAATTAATTTATTTTTTTATAAAATATTACTTTAGATAATGTGTTATATGGAACTTTCCATAATTGTTTCAGGATTCTAGCCACATAAGATAGGAAAGATGAATAGATCAACATTTTACTCCAACTAAATTAGTAATTTTTCATTAAATTAAATAATATTTAATCTTTGTTTTAATTTTATTTAATGAAGTGCAAGGAATCCGTGATATATAGATAAAATATGGATCAAAATATTGAGGAACACACCTTAGTATGATAAGGGGTTTTAGGATTTTTTATATTTTTCATTCTCCAATCGTTCCTTTGATGGGAGAATGAGATATCTATTCCCTAAATGTAAATTTAGAATAAGTTTGAAAAGACATTAGGTTTATAAACACTTTATTTTTAAGCAATCCCATGGTCAATATATGTATTTGATTTAGCATTAAGAACTAAACATTTAAAAAAGTTTGAGCTCTGATGTTAGTCAACAGAATGAGATCCAAACTTCATTGATAATGTTTAATGAAATTCGAAACAAAATAAATGTTTCTTTTAGAATTGTAGGAAAAATAATCAATATCAAAACATATCAGTATAACCAATTGAGGGACATACAAATTATAACATGATAAATGATGTTTTTGTGACCATAAAATAACTAAAAAATAATTTTAACATATCAGTGGATCCCCTTATTAATGATGTTAAAATAATGTAAGAAATAAATTTATTGAGTATAAAAATGAATTTCATCATTTAGTTTATGATGGAAATCAAGATTTGTATGGAGGATTTATAATATATTACAAACATTATATTCTGATGAAGTGGAACTATATCAGATGACTTTCAAGAATAAAAAATTTGGTGATTTCCATGATATTGGAATTATTGTGTGACTATAAAATGTAGAAAATATCTGAGAGTCATTTTATGATTTAAAAAAATTTATTAACAGGATTGGTCTAAATTATAAAAAATAAATTCTTTTCCTAATGACTATGTTCTTTATTGGAGAGAGGATTCATGTAGATATATTTGAAATATTTTTCATATTCTAGAAGGATGTCAATGGGTAATTTTGGAAGTTTGAACAAATATATTAGTATAAATAAGTTGAAAAAAACAATCCTAGAATGTTTTTGTTTTACTTCACTTTAAAAACTAGACTTTGAAGATTATTCTTATCATAAAAAAAGTTTGAGAACATAAAGTGGAATTCTATATATAATGACAATATTGGGTTAATGTGACAGCCAATAGATTCAAAATCATGGATGAAATTTGATTAAGTAAATCCATATTTTCCATATGATCCTTAGAATGTGTAATTGAAATTTTTTATTTTGATGGATTCAACCCATTTTAGACATTGAATACTAGTTATAGTATTTGGAAGGTTATTTTAATCCCATATAATTTTCCTCTACGGATATGTATAAAAAAATGTACTTTATCATTTTTATTATTATTAATTTTTAAAAGATTCATATAAATGGTATTAATGTATACATGTAACTTCTAATTGATGAATTATAGGATTTATAGAGATATGATGCTATGAAATATGATGTAGCTTCTAGAACAAGGTTCAAAATTCCCACTGCCCTAATGTGGACCATTAGTGAATTACCTAAACATGGTAAATTATTTGGTTATAATGATTAAATTGGGGTTTTTATCCTATTTGAAACTTTAATTTTGAACATAAACTAATATATTAATGTAAAAAATGGTGTTTCTTGTGTTTTCATTGCTTTCTCATTGAATCTCATATATTTTGGTTGAACAAGTTAGAATTCAATTGGCCTATTCATCAAAGGAAACCTTTGATGTTTTAAGAATGTTATAAGATATTTAAATAACTAGTAAATGTTTATGGAGAATTTTATAAGTTTCATCATTTTAATGATAAAGTTAAATGAGTTTGAAGTGCCTTATTAGTTGAAATTTGAACTCAACAATGGAAGAAAAAATTATATTCTTCAAACTTCAGTATTGTGAATTTAAAATTTTATACCATAATCCTGATGTTTTGAATATTAAGAATAATTTTTTTGAAAATTTGATCTGAACATTACTAAATGATCATGAAAAATTGAAGGACCATCTCGTTGCTTGTAAGGACTTACAAACAATGAATGTAAAGCATGATCTATGGCCATATGAGAATGGATAGTCGACTCAATCAAATCTTTTCAATGATAATTAGTGAGAAATATATATTACTTAAAATTTTGATGCATGTAAAAGTTTTGGATGGTTATTTTGGTAAAATCTCAAGGCTTGTTGACATAAATATTCATAGGTTACATAGAATTAAAAGTTACGATTCACATATTATGTTACAGTAGTTACTACCATTTTTATTGTATACATTATTACCTAAAAAAATTAATGATGTTTTAATCCAATTATATATTTTATTCATTATATTATGTGATAAAAATCTAAAACTATCTATGCTTGAAAATAATTAGGATAGATTTTCATTGACACTTTATTCAATGGAAATGATCTTTCCTCTATAATTTTTTTATCATGATGTAATTAGCTATACATTTAGTTGAGGAAACTAAATTAGAAGGACCCATACATTATAAAGGGATCCATAGAATTGAAAGGTACTTTATTTATATGTTTTACATATTAGTTAAACCATTTTTAACACTTATTTAAATATGTAACTATGTTTTATTCATTTTATTTTACAAATACCTTGGTCATTTGAAATTATATGTGAAAAAAAAATCCCAACCTGATAGATCTATTTCTAAAGGATACTTAGTTTATGAGTATCTTAAATTTATTTCAAGAAACTTGGATGATATTGAGAAAAGAATCAATTTAGTTATCCATGTCAATGACTTATATAATCAGTATTAACTAGACAAGAACTCAATAATCATTTCTACTATTAGCCTAACGGTTAGGAGGATCTCAAATATTACATTGAAAGAAATGAAATTACTATAAGACCACATATATGTTCTACTGTATAGTGAAATTAAAGATTCATTTATTGAATGAATTAGGATATAAACCAAGAGATACATTATATTTCAAAAACTAAATGATAAATGTATAAAAAAATATGTTAATAAAGATATTATAGAATGGTTTTCATGTCAAGTAATTTCATAAATACTGAAATAAAAATGCATATTAGGTTGAAATATATATTTTAAATATAATGATTTAAATTATTATTTTTAGGTCATGAATATTGATACTCGAGCTGAGTTTTTAGGATATTTTAAATTTCTATCTTGGGGTCCTCTAAAATAGGCGATAAAGTTATATGCTTACAATGTGAATGGATTCAAATTTCATACATTTAATTGGGAAGATGGATTAAAAAAAATAATAGTGGTATATTTAAAGTTAAATAATTTTGATACAATATAATATTGATTGATATTATTGAATTAAACTACCATGATCATTTTTCAATTGTTTTATTCATCTGAAAGTGGGTGGATATTACGAGTAGTATTAAAAGTTATTACTTGAAATTTAATTCAATTAAAATTCATCACTTGATGGATGTTGGTGAACATGAATTACATGAACTATATTTCGTATAATCATAAATGGAAATGATATATTATATGGAAGTTGATGTGGATAGAGGTCCGAGTGTATTTGTTCACATAAAACAAAGAGACATGTATGATATGGGAGATGAAGTGTAATATTTGAACATGTACATTGAATCCCATGAACAATAAGATATTGACTTATTTTTATATTATGATATTGAAGAAATTAATATTTTAAGGGTGGATGAAGTAGAATAATTAATGATGGAACATGATAATAACATGATTTAAGAAAAAATGACTGTATATATAGCCATATATATAATTTTATACTACCTATATTATATATTATTCATTTATAGTACTTTGGATTTGATATCATTTTTAAATTCATTTTTATGCTTAAGTTTTTTAATATTTAAAAAGTATATGTGATATTTTTTGTGTGTGAATTCATTCACCAACATACATATATATATTATATTTATCAGTACTATTCATATTCTATAATTTCTATATTTATTTTTTATTTGGTTTATTTAAAATATATGATTTTAAGTTGTTTTTACTTGTTCAAATGATATAAATTCCAAATAAGAGGAGATTCACATATTACAGTCGATGACTGGTTTAGGTTCCCCTCACCATACATGTGTCATCAGTGATGCCTAATGATCTATTGGGTTCCCTCCCTATAGAATATAGGATTCCCTCCATCTACCACCAATCAAAATTTGGAAAATCCTTTATGTCCCTCCCATCAATATCTTCCATATCCTCTGTCTCCCCACCTCAATATCTGGTACAATACCTCTCAATTCAGTAGGTTTATCATGTAATGACACAATAATGAGGGAATATTTTTTCACTCCTATTTTTTCATGATGATATTAGAGGGTTATAATTATATGTAAAAAATTTCAATGTGAATAATGTTATTACAATTTTTTATACTAGTAAATTCTATTATCATAAAATATGGAAGAAATGTTACTAATATGAAAAATATTAACTATTTAGATGTGTGGAATATTAATGTAATGAAGATATTTGTACCCTTTATTTTTAATGGGGTCACCAAAAATTATGCTGTGGGAATATTTTCCTAGATTATAGGCTAGTTGTTAGCTAAGATGGTGAGCCTTCTGATTATATATTCTAATTTGAGTCATATGCATCAATCAATGAATAATGAGGTATTTGAATCCTCTATAAAGGTAATTTTAATTCATTATGGCCCAATTGAATTTAATTATTTAATTAAAGTCAAATATTTTAAACCTGAATCACTTAATATAGATTTTTTTCCACTTTACAATCGTTAATCTTATCATACGAAAGTGGAAATTGAAAAAATTACGTATGAAATGGAATGATTTTAAATAAATAACATCATTGAACACTCATCAACTGTATGATATGGTACATGAAGGGGTATCGAGTGAGTAGTAACAAGTGTATTCTGATATCCATCTCTATAAGAAGCACATAGTATTAATGAATATATTATTATATTAATCTCATTTTTCATATATATATATGCATATGATAAGGATATTACAATTCATAAATTAATATTAAATTAATTATTTTTTTTTTCAAGAAGTTTCAAGGGAAAATGTAACATTTTGAGTGAGAAAATCATCCCCCACAATGCCGGTAAAAATAGTTTTTTCAAGAAACATATCCACTATGGAAATATTTTCATTAGTTAAAATATACATATGATAATATTATCTATTTTATATATTAAAATATTAATTTATCTCTATTTAAAATTGTTAAATAATTTAGGAAACCAATACTCTAGGATAGAACTCTGGTTGGATGTTCATACAAAATCTTTTCAGAGTTATATGTATGATCCCACTGAAGAAGTTGTGTTATGAATTCCTTTTCATTATAATCCTTCACAAAAACATATTCAATATTGTAATAAATTATTAAACAAAGGATATCAATGAAATTTTCCATTTATTGTCACCAAAATATATTTAGTAAAAATATTCGTTATATTTGAAAAAAAACATCAGTTGTTTAAAATTTAGATATCAATTATAAACATAAACATTGTTTGATAACTAGTATTTTTTACAATATATTCTCTCTCTCTTAGGATCACACTTTATTATCACTTTTAAATTTGTTAATAAGAAATAATTTAAATTTTATTGATATTTTATTTATAGGTAAAAATAAAATAACTATGAGATGTTAATCCCATGCAGTCATAATCTCTCTCTCTTTGCGGATGATCCAGTTGGTTTGGTCCTCAAGAAAGAACATACTGGTTTCATGCATGATATGGGTTTAGGAAAATTACTATTTAAGGATTTGAATAGTCATTAAATATTAAAACATCATCTAATCCATGTTATAGATAATCCATACCTTTATATGATTAGTGAATTCATAAACATGGGAACACAATACAACAAAAATAGACTCATTTATTGCTGTATGATGTGATGATAATTTACATATAGAAATAATTCATTGAATTATATCATAGGACATCATTATGTATACCTTATTAAATTACATAAATGGATAGTTTGATTCAGTAGGTAAACCAAAATGTTTAATAATAAAATAGTACATATTTTTTTCTTTGTATTTGAATTTTAAATATGCTTCATTCTTTAATTTTTAAACAAATTTTCATAGAGGTTTTGGGTGGAGGGAGTGGAGAGGGAGATGGAGAGGTAGGTGATATTAGTTCATCAGATAGTGATGGGGACTGACTTTGGATTTAATGGTGATGTTTTATAACTAAAAACATCATCTGTAACTTATTATATTTAATTAGTTATATATGATAGAAAATTAAAATGTATATTTTTTTAATATTTGTGAGATCGTTGATATCTATTTATATTTATGTTTATGTTTCAATTTTTTCATCTATTTATTTTTTTGGAATGTATCTTTTACATTTTTTTGATATCTATATATAGAGGAATTTTAAACCTTCACTATGTATTATTAATTATAGTGGTGTTTTAAACCATCTCCAACTTGTTCATATTGCTGAAAGCTAAAAAAACTGCTAAAAAATGAAATAACTACCTCTAAATAATTTTTTTGAATGTTCCTAGAAACCACCAATAAATTGTTAAAAATTATGGGAGATTATTCCTAACCTAAAATTTAGAGGTGGTTTACAGAAACTAACATGAAACCATTTAGTGGTGCTTTAAACCAAAACCAAATAAAAAACCAAACTAATACTCTCATAAGATTTTATTGAACAACCCAAAACTCCATACAAGAGAACCTATATGATACCCTTATTCTAGATGAAGATAAGACAGTCATCACTTTTGGGACAAAATCTAGTGTAGGTGATGATAGAGAAAATTCATGTGATCTATAAGGGAATAGAAACTACTCAGACTAAACATAAATGTTTTAGACTAACATCATAGACCCCTAGAGTTTGAGTATAGGAATTATGCTTTCTTAAAGGTATATCCATAAAAACGTTTATAGGGGTTTGGTTGGGATAAAAATATAATCCCAACGTTCATTGGTGATCTATCCTACTCGTGAATGTTATTTGGTGGTATGGGAATATCTAAGAGGGCTTGTGGATGTTTGAGAGCCAAATGAGGGCTCAATAACTTCAACTTTTCATATATATTTTTCATTTTAGGGTGAATGTTCTTGATGGTGGGGAGAATATAAAAACTCTATTTTTGATGTTTCAACCCTTTGGATATATAAATATAAGAAATTATTTAGAGTTTGGTGAGGTTTTACGGGTGTCATAGGACCCCATTATTGATATATAAAGAATATTAAATAATTTAAACCACAAAACACATATTTTTTATAGAAATAATGGTTTCCCCCTTGATAGGAGGGTCTGATAAAAATGTAATAGAACTATTATATTCAAAACAAAAGGTTCATCCTAGGTGAGACATAAGGTTCTTTCACATTAGACCTTTTATTGATGTTCAGTTGTAAGCATATGTTTGAAGAAATAAATAAATAAAATTAATTTCTTAATTTTTTCCTAAATTAATTCCTAAACCTATAGGAAAATTTTTATAATCCCTTTTATGAAAATTATCTAGGGGTATCCTTAAAACTTTTGAGATTATGATAACCACCATTGAGTTGATATTAAATGAATCAATAAGGGAGAACCATGTACCAATGATCAAATTCATCAGAAGTCATCATCATCATTGACACAGATCATACCTGATGATTATTCATTAATTATCAATCTAAAAACGAGGTGGGGAATTTTTATTTGTGTATTCATTCCCTATTATTTAATATTCAAATTATATATTGTCAATCTCCTTTTAATTTATACTTCTACTTTTTAATGTGTGTACACACACATATATATATATATATATTTATAACCTCTGATTATATTCGTTACACTATATTTCATTTAATTTTCTTGGGTTTCTATGATTATAAGCATGGGGTTTCTACTAAGAATGAGGATTTCTCACTGTTTATTGTATCTTTATTTATTATTTCATCACCTGTGCATCACCATCCTATAGTAAGCTGGAAATTAGGTGGTGAATGTGATTTAATATACGATCAGAAGACTAATTTATATTGGATTGTGAATTTGATTATAGAGAAAACATTTTACAGAAGCTTATATGATCAATATTGGATTAAAGGAAATAATGGGATTATTGACTAATTTTGAATGGAAGTTTGAGGGATGGATCCTCAAGATGTGATGTAAGTATGGAGGTCATCACATGAGTTAATAAAAAACCATATTTACACTCAATAAATTTGATAAAATAATGATAAAAAAGTTATTTTGATATCAGGTTATCGGAAATAGAATTAGGCATGATTAATTAAGAGATTCATAGAGTGGAATGAACAACAAAACTTTAACAAGAAGAGTTAAGTTTCCATGAAAAACCTTACTAAAAACCTTATATTATAGAGGAACACATTATATATAGTCTTCTTATATGATGGATAATGTTTTTGAGTTGATTTAAATATCGCATACCCTATAGATAGGCCAACACGTTGTGTGTTACTACTCGTTCAAGTTAGTCATGTATAGGGAGTACACGCCTGGGACCCAGGTGGTCCTATATTCTTTGTTCCCTAAGAATCATGACGTGTATATGAATTTCCACACACTGAGTTGAGTTAATTTAAATTAAAAGATTATGAACAAGGAGTACACCCCATGTACCCAAGGGTCACACTGTATATTTCTTCAATAATGTTTTACCTTTAGTATCTCCTTCTTTGGGACCCATGTGTGGACCTGTGAGTAGTCCTTTATGATTAGTTCTCCATTTATATCATGTTGGTGACCTTTTTGTTTTATGAAATATGATATATGACATTATTTGGCATGATAAAATATATCCTTCCCACATGGTTGACTAAATTTGATAATCATGTGTTATCTTTAGAACGCCAGTGGGGTTAGAAACCACCATGACATGAAATATAGTCTAGGGTGTGAGTCCCCTATTTCCTATGTAGATATAATTTAGAACCTCCTATTCACACCCCTATGTGTGGGTATTCTATCTATAGAGTGTAACCCTCTCACCATCATGTGTAGACGAGTCATGTATCCACCTCCATTGTGGGGTCATTATCCCTTTGACAATGATGTGACATCAGATAGTCATTGTTAACCCATATTTCATTAGGTTTATATTGGGATATTATAATTTTGAAAATGAAAACACATCGATCTATAGAAAAACTCATCATCCTTAGTTGATTGTGAAGACCAAGGGATTCTTCTATCTCTCTCTCCATTCAATTACTTCTTTGAGTACATCTAGTTATTGGGTTTATTCTACCACAATATAGGATGAGTGGAATATATTATTCTATTGTAACCCTCTTTATTTTGGAAACCTATTGTCTATATATATTCTCACCCATGTATATGATTTGTTTGTAATTTTTGTTTATTATGAGGTTGAAATATAGTTAGATGGTAACTTTGGTGGGATTGATGTAGTTGGATCCTAGTAGGTCATAATGAAAATGATAATAGGTTGGTGGTATTTATTAGAGATCTTGGGGAGGACCATAACCCTCACTAGTTTTTAGGTTATACTTTCTATATTTCTAGTTAGCCTTTTTTCCCTTTCAAACATTGGATATATTATATTTTTTTCACTCTGGTTGTTTCAAAAAGGTTATTATATGATTTTTTCTTTTTGGGATTTTATTTTATTTTATCTTTCATGGTTGGTATGTACATAGAGGTGAGAATTTGTACATTTTTATTTGGATAAGGCATCCTATTTGTGAGATATTCCTACTTAGTGCTAGTCACTATCCCTTTTTCTATTGGAGACTGACATGAGGTGTCACAATTGGCTTACTTTTCGTCTATATGGGGCCCTAGTGGGTCAAGTCATGTCAAGTTTCAATATAATAAATGTTCCAATAACTTATACTTTCATTTTTTCAATGATTATTTCCATTTATTCATTCAAGAGAAAAACATTTCATCAAACTATGGCTAAATTCTTTAAATTTTAGTGCTTGTATTAACCACATAGTAATAATCCATTAATAGAGCATATATTCCTACTAAGATGGATCTATGTATAGTAAATAAGAGATTAATTCAACAACCCTAATGTTATCCAATAAACTTTACCTATTATCCATAAGTATATATAATCCATATTTTCATATTTTACCAAGGAAACCCTATATAATTATGCATTGAAGATCAAATTTTGAAACTAAACCAAATACTAATTTCTAAAAATGTATTGATAAAATCTATTTAGAATGGGTTTCGACACTTGATCCACTATGTGTATTTCCTCAGCCTATGGGGACACTAACATTGTAATTTTATCTCTAAACCCCCTTAAATTCTAGATCCATCACAAACTATAGAAATTATATTAAATATAATATTCATAAAATTATATTATCCTTTGATATCCTAAATATCAATCAGTTGATATCATTTGTTAGTGTAAGATAGGTAAAGAATAATTTTTGTGTGACTCCAAATTTAGTATGTTATATTATATATTCAAGGATTGATACTAGTTTTTATATCACTTTTATGTTACCTCCTAAAAAATAATTTTTACTGATTTATTATTTATGTTTTACTTGTGTATTGCCATTATAGCTGGAACTAGGTTACATAAATACTAATTAACACCATTTAAAACTCCATAGCATGTCACAACACCTATTACATTTCTTGATGCACCTTCTCCATGTATATTTTGACCCAAAAACCATAAAATAATCCAATAATTGTTAATATTATTAATATATATAGGGTGATTTGATATTTACTCTTTCTTAAACTTGATGATGATGTTGTTTTGTAGAGGATCTACCCTCTTACCTTATTTTTATATTACGTATTAAATATCAGGTCTAAAATAATTTTAATGGATTCCAATTTCACTTCATTTTCCTTTAGATTTATCTCATATTATTAGACTAAATACTATTTACATATTCTTTGGGTAAACATACCAATATGTATATATTGAAACTTCAATAGCTTGACTTTTAATTTATAGTTTTTTTACTTCTTGGTTTATCTATAAAAAATTCATTAGTTTTTACATTATATACCTTTTTTTACATATTAATTTTATAATTGAATCATTATATTTAGGATTACATTAGATACTTTATATTTTATAAATCTTCTTCTTATCTTTTGATGAAATTATTTATTTTTTTATAGATTTGAAAATCTTCTTCAACATAAATTCAACATACTTATTTTCTTCAATCAGACCCTAGAATATCTTTCTCAAAAAAATATATTTATCATTATGAATTTCATGTTTTCCCTTTTTATGAAAGTTGAAATCTATATTTAGTTTTTTATAGAGAAAACATTATCATGGTACAAATTATTGGAATGATATCCATACTATCTTAGTTATTATTACTAACTTGACCTTTCATATATTCCACCAGCTTTACTATAGTAAATTTATTCCAAGTATTCAAAAAAATAAAATGTTTCGATTCTTTCAAAAAAATAGCATAGGACTCTATAGATTCCTCTAGTACTTATATAGTTATCCTTACATTTTTAAGGGACCATATTCAATGGAATTTCATATACTTTAAAATTTTACCTTTTCTTGGGTATTTTCATTAATTTCTTCTACTAATGAATCATAGATTTTTCATTAAGACCAATACATGAAATTTAAATGGAGTATGGACTTTGGTAATAAAAAATATTTTCACGATTCTCCGAAAAAATAACATATTTATTATTAATATAATTATCAAATTTTTAATTATCAGAAAATTATAAATTTTAAGAATTTTATATTTTAGTATTACGAATGGAATTATAATTTTTATCATTATCTTGGCAAATATCAACTCCTCCCATAATTAATAGTTTTTTTAATTTTTAATCAATTTGAGAATGTATATCTCTTTTATGTGTCTTCTTATTTGAAATATCATCCACCAATGATCAATTTTTTTATGAATGAAACTATTCAATTTTAAATTTGTGTTCATTTGAAAAATGTAGTTTTTAAGGCTTACCTTATCTTGTTACAACCTTTTATTTTACTGAACCAATAATATTATATATAAAAAAATATTTTCCTTTTTATACATTATTATATAGATATCTCTCAAGTTTATTAAATTCCCCTTGGAATCCATTTTAACTTTTCTATTCTTGTTGAAATTTCTTCCAATTACTTAGAATATGATTTATTATTCTCCCTTAAATATATATCATCTTGAACAAAAATATTTATCCTAATTTTTATTTTTTTATATTTAATATTTACCACTTTATCATAGAACTCCCATGATATATTTTCCTCTTGAAACCACATATTATAATATTTTATATTCATACCTATCTCCTTTATATACTGAAGTTTTCCACCTTAGGAATAATTAACATCTCATCATTATTATGAGATCCATCTTCTCTTTGGATGTCATTTATGTTAGAAAAACCTAATTCACCATTAAAAATGATAAGTAAACTCACACTCATAATCAACCATACCATTCTATTTTGAGATACTATATTTTTTCATTTCAACAAATTTTTTTCCATAATCCATTATATAATGTGGAATACCTTTAGAGTTACACTTTTTCATCAATTGTTTTTATTTTCATATATCATAAAATAATATAAGAGTAAATTAAAAACTTATCTTCAAAAAATGATCTAATGAAATCACAACTAAAAAAAATAATAGAAATAAACAAATCACTAATACTACTTGTTAAACCCTAGAGAGACTTAGGTGAGAGACTCCTTGAGATATGGGTGGGTGAATTTGGGTATTAAAACTCATCCCAATTAAAAATTTTATCCTTTGACTCTCAACATTATAAATGATCATGAAATTTTAATTATTTGGGTTAATTTTTATATTATTCATATTTTTATCAAATTAAAGTTACAATTGACTTGCCTTTTATCTAATATGATCAATTATTTCTTAATGCCTACTCACTACTAACATCACACCCCCACTAGGCTAATATAAGGATCATGAAAAAGATAATGTGCCGATTCACTATAATAAATTAATGACAAATATTTATTTGTGTGTTTTGGATTGGTTACTCGTATTCCAGGGTATTCTCCAATTAAATTGGGTTAGTCTAATATCACTAGCACCCAAGGGTCACTAATTATAACTCATCCCCATAGATTAGTAATCTAGAAAGGATTATTTTTTTTAATTAATTTCTAAAAAAAATCCATATCACCAATATTTATTATTTCACCATATTTATAAGGTTTAATTTGATATCTACATCCCACTTCGTCATTGGAATGCTATAAAAATTCCTTCATGAAAGATATCTTATTCTTCTCCAATTCTCATTTGGAACTTTCCCTTTTATTTTATATACTCTCATTTGTAATTAATCTTCATAAATATTTAATAGTGATTCCATTATTCTTCTTTAATTTTATTCATAAAAACAATCTCTCTTATTCATATTCACTTTTATGAACAACATAATATCTATTATTATTAATTCTTTTAAGAGGATATGGAAATTGAAGCAGTATTTTTCCCTTTCTTCTCTGATGTATCATTTTGACTGTATATCTATGTTTTATTCACCATTTATTATTATTATCTTCAATGCTATTCCATGATTCAACTTATATACTTCTATGAAAACAATTATTTATTTATATTATTATTAGAACTATGATAGGAAGTTATTGTGTATAGTCCTCTAATATTGTTGGGTCAACCCCTCAAATGATATTACCACTCATCTTATTTTAGTCTTTAATCTAGATCTGAAAATATACGTTATAGGGAATAACTATTTAATTAATGGTTTTTAATATTTGAGTTATATCATTGAGTAGTGGTACATTCTATTTCATAATATGAAAATCACTCCCATGACATGGTGGAATAAACAATATTAACATACTTCTCCTTCAGGTAAAATATCCAGTGAATTAACTTAGGAAATGATTTTCACATTGTAACCATGGTGTGGTGTATTAATTTTCAAAAAATTCA
Source organism: Viscum album (assembly GCA_963277665.1). Lineage (NCBI taxonomy): Eukaryota > Viridiplantae > Streptophyta > Magnoliopsida > Santalales > Viscaceae > Viscum > Viscum album. The sequence continues at coordinate 621,496,935 of OY728128.1, forward strand.
CTTAAAAATAAAATTTACTAAGAACATTTTTATATTTTTAATTTCTCTTGAGAAATAAAACTTTCACCACTTGTGGTACCTCTAGCATAAAAAAAGGCTAATATAGAGCCTCCCCATATCTATTAGGTACTTAAAAAATTTACTATGGAATCCCCCACATTATGTTCCAATTATTATACCCATTTTTGTTTCTCTTGGTATCAAAGTAAATTTTGTCATTGATATATTTTTGACCTAGAACACAACTTCCCAAATACCTAATTATCTACTCCTCATTCTGTATAGAAATTACTTTAATAAAAAAAATCCATCTTTCAAAACAGTTTCAATATTAACTAGCTTGTCTTACCATCCATTTCCAAACCATTCATCCTTGACCATAAATACCACAATTACCCTATTGGGATTCCCTATTTCACATATGGATTATCTTATCTCCAAATTTCCTACTCTACATCATGGTGAAAATATTATCACTATTTTGTAACCACTATGGCTGTAGAGATATTATCTAAGGAATATTTGTCCACTTTCATTATCTAAGATACCTATAAAATTTTTCTACTATTCCCATGGACATACAAGATTCTTAACAAATTCCACAACACATTCAGATTACCTCTACACACTAGATATATTCACGACATAATTTATTTAATTTTCACTAATTTATTACCTCTTAAATCCTCTTTAGAATATTGAGGTGTTGCATTTATTGTCAATATAATTTGAATTTTTTTTTGAGTTGGGATATAACCATTTTAAATTTAGAAATATGTGTCTAGGGGTTTTATTGATTTCTCTATAAGCATATTTTTAAGTGCACTGGATGGAGTTTCTTGATTTCAATGGAAGACGATTTGTGATTTAAAGGAAATAATATTACAATGAGTAGTTGAGAATTATTTAAAGAATATGATTCAAGATGTTGTTCAAATAAATATTTAGTGAAATGGTTTGAAAAAAACTACCTGATTCATAGAGTTATATAAAAACATTTCAATGTGATAAAGGCTATAGGTGGATAAGTTGAGATGATGTTTTGGAATAATTGGAAACACATTCATAGAAATTAAATTCACTTTAAGTACATTAATTGTAATTTTTTGAGTGACTTCATATGAATATTATGATGTAACAACCATTTTGATGATGAAAAAATGTAAATTAAACATTTGAATATATAGGAATGGGTGTTCATCATTCTTGTTGTGTTTCTCAAATGAGTTGAGTATTTTCGATGTTGTTTTTTGTAGAGGATTTTATAAAGTTAAAAACTAAAATATCTTCATATTTTTTGAAGGATATTTAATAAATAATTTTAGTGAATTAGAGTTTCAAATTGGACCCCGCATTTTCTCCCCAATTATTGATGAAATTTTATCTTTATAAATTGGTAACAACATTCAAGGAAATTTTACTGATTGGGTTGTTATTGTCACTGATAGTTTTTTTGAAGAAGTTAAATGAGAACCCAATATGAATAAATAAAAATATATCCAGAGTTCAATTTTTTTCTCAAAGAGTTGAGTGTGCCTAAATATGATGTACTGAAAAAATTGATATCTAGATGATGAAGATATAAAGGTTGAAATTATTGATTAGAGGATAGTTTTTTATTCATAAGTAATTAAAGATAATACAAATTATTTAATTAGTGGTGGACAGTATAATGATTTAGTAAAGAGACATCTATGTGGGATACTGTATTGGGTATGGGATAATACCTACAAATTTCAAAATAATTATAGTTTAACCATAGTATAAAATGTATGACTCAGAAATTCTGAGTGTAGTAAGGATTTTTTCCATTGTGAATGAACCTTATAAAAATCCACGTAGTTTGTGTTCTTTTTTTAATTTACTACTTATAGTTAGGGTGAGTATTTTTACTTCAATGGATATAACATTAAAATGTTCTATAGGATATATTAAAGTAAAGGAAATTTGAAAAACGTAAACCACTGATTGTACCCATTTTTAGTGGATTATCCCATTTATAGGCATCATAAGTGTTTTTAGAGTAGGTTCCCTCTATTGGATACTCTTATCTGGATGCAGAACATAAATTACACTAATAACTACTATATTCCTACTATTGATGGAAAAAAGATTCATGGACAGAAAAATATGTTGATACCCTATCTTCTATCTCTTAGTTTAATAGTAGTGGATGCTCTTAAAAAGGATTAAAATAGAGGAAAAAATATTCAACTTAGAAATTTTTGTACAAAAGGATCATGTAAGTTGATGGAAAGGATTGGAATGAAATTCTCATGTCTTTATCCAACAAGTTTTAAAAAATTTAATAGGTCTTAAATACTCTAAAGAAACATGAGATAAGATGAAATGTATCATTAATGTTAATGCAAATATTAAGGAAAAAGAACATCAAATATTAAGAATTCAGTTTCAATACCTGAAAATGGATAATGAAGAACCCATATATTAATTTTTCAAAAGAATTAATGAAATCACTAATAACATCCTAGTATTTAATCAATATTTGATATACTCAACTATTATGATGATGTTAATAGAGAAATTATCATATTAATTTTATCTTAAGATATATTCCCTTAAAGATAGAGATGAATTATCTCTATATAAACATAAAAATATTATTTTGGCATATAAAATGTGGAAGGCTTCAACATTTGAGAAAATTTATAATTTAGAGATTTATTTTTAACCCAAATTAAAATACAAAATTAATGCACTATAAGTTGAATGTTTTGATGAAATGAAAGATGATGAAAATAAAGATAAGTGGAATAGTATAATAATTTCTCTTATCTCACATAATTTTAGAAAGAGTAAAGTGAAGTAAAAAAGGTAATATTTTGTTGAAATGTTTCAAGTGTGGTGGATTTGGGTAGTTTTCTATAAATATTCCTAAGAATAAAATTAATGAAAGAGGAAAAGATGATAATTATACAAAATATCAAAGTAAAAATTGTAATAAGTAGAAAAAGGAATGTAAAAATTTATCTGAAGTAAAAAATATGTTTTTTCATAAGAATAAGTGAGGTTTTTTGAAATGAAGAATAAGGGGAATCATTGGAAGCTATATCATACAATGGTGAAATTATAAGGAAGTTTTTAATGTTCATTGATAATTTAAATCTTGATTAAAAATCAAATGAAGAAGAAGAATGAGAATAAATAACATATTTTTTAACACCTATTAAAATTAGAACATGAATAATGTCTTCATAAAAATACTAAACTGAAGAAGGGAATTATCTTTTTTAAAAATAATAAATAATATAAAATTGAAAGTGTTGAAGAATCACTCAAAAGGGAGAATATATATATTGAAAAAATAAATAACATCATACTAATGGTGGATGAAGTGGAAAAATTATAGAAATACAAAAATGAGATTTCTGATATAGTAGAAGGTAAAAATGGAAAGATACAATAAAAATGTAATGAAGTTAAAATAAATTTTCAGAATTTAAAATATTATTTAAAAAAATAAATGAATGTTAAAAATTAATATTCATGATATATTCTAGAAAAATATATAAAATTTTTACATTACAAAAATCATGATAAATTTATTTCTACAAACAGTGAAGGTTTTTGGCACACCTGTTTTTAAGTTGTTTTAGTTCATTTGTGAATCTTATTTCTTCTATTGAGTTCCAAGTGTGAGGGAGTTTAAATTTTGAAGTGTATCTTTGTTTAGTTTTAACCCCATAGTTAATAATCAGTTCATTTGAGAGTACTTAGAAAAAGTTGGGTTTTTGGTCTTGGCAGTGGCCTACGCATAGTTGGTGCACGGTTTGGAAAACCGTATGACCCATCCCAGGTAACCATACAACAAGTGTTGGATTCAGAGAGAAGATAACACACAATCTGCACATGGTAATTAAAATAATGTGAGATGTTCAAGTATTCAATCCCTTATTGGGTTGTTGCTACTGCATATTTGACCCATGATTTGGTATACCATGCAGCCAAACCATTCAAGTTGGTCAGATAATTTTTTTTGTGAAATTTAAACCCTAACCCTTTGGGTATTTAAACCCAAAATGTCCCATTTCACCTTACCATAGTGTATATGTCCATAAAGAGGCTCCTCCCTCCTCCAATATCCCCATTACTCCCTTGGTGAAGATATAAGGAATTCTTTAAGTTTTGGGGAAATTCCATCAAGGTAATATCCTGTCATCTCCATCCTCTTTATTCCTATTCAATTTTCTCTTTATATATCTTTCTCTTATGGTCATGTGAATTTAGGGTTATTTTTGCATTAATTTATGTTGGGGTTTTTTTGTTTAGGGATTATCTTGGTAGATCATTGGTCTTTGAACCTTTATAAGGGTTTTTGTGTGTGCGTTATTTAAGAATCATGATATTGAAGTAGGTTTTCCTTTTTACTCACCTTTAACATTTTATATTAATTTTTTTTCATGCTTTTCACACCTTAAGTATATGATAAATATCATTGTTTGATATTTGGATATTTTTTTGTGTGAAAATGTCGGTTTATACCTTGTTTTGAGATAAATTTCATTATTTTATTATAAATGTGCACACCAAGTGTTTGAGAAAATGCCCAGTTTTCTTTTGCATGATGTTTGTGATATTTAATGTATGTTTTTGATTTTTAAATGAAATTGTATCATGTGAAACAAATATTTGGTTTTCATGTAGAATATTCCATGTGGTGTTTTAATTTAAAAGAAGCATGTATTTGGCTTTTGGAAAGTGGTTCATCATGTGACGATGGATTATAGACCATTTAACACTTTTATAAATATGTTATTTCCTTGAAAGTGTGATTTACATGTTTAAAATATATTTTTATAATGTTTTTGAAATAAATAATTGTGTGTTCGCATATATTTGGAAAATAGATTTGGTTCTTTGATAAATTATGGGCATTATAAAAGGATCTTGAGTCTCATTTGTAACCATTATTAAAGTGGTAAATGTTTTTCATAAAAACCCTCCTTGGATAATTATCTTTCATATTTTATGTAAATGGATGGGATGCCCTCACTATGGAATCCTTGATACCCATTTATGCATTGCAAGGCAAAGATATTGATCCCTGGAGTGATTCGAGGTGATGATTGTTGCGTAAATTATTATATATGATATATGTTAATGTGAATGGATTCTTTGTTATCATTAGTTTGGTAAACCATATTCTATACTCTTGACATAGTGAACCTAGCATATCTTTTGAATTTTTTTAATAATTATTGTTCCACTGGTTATATTACGCACTAGCTAGTGGCCTATAATATGTGGATATATTAAGATTCATTATTATGGGAGAGGCCCCTTAGTATGTACCATGTGTGGTGTGGTTGAGCATGTGGGTTTATTTGAATACATCGATTGAGGCATGATTTTCAGGACGAGTCATAATGTATTAGTATGTTTTGGATTATTCACGAGCTCCTTAGTTTTTACCATGTCTTTTGGTACTTAGTTTCTTATAGTGATTATTGGTTTATTAGTTGGTTGGTCACTCCAGGGTTATTTTTTCTCCATTTTCATTATTGTGTGATCATTGTGATGTTCATATGTGTGGAATATTCCCATGGAAAGTGATGTGTTGGTTTTCAATGTTTTATGAATTTTTTAAAGTAGAATATGTGTTATACTCACTTGTACCTATTTTAAATAGGATAATCAATTTCCCCTTAAAATGTGTACTTATTTTGATTAAAAAGAATATGGATTTGGAATGAAAAAGGTAAATAGTATATGATTTTTCTAATGCATAAAATTTATTGAAAAATCTTACGTTGATTAATGTTTTTCAAACTTAAGGTTGATATTTATCATATTTTAAAGGAATTTAATTGATAATAGATTGTTTAGGAATTCCTACCGAGTTTAAATACACATGCTTACAGTTTCATCTTTTTTTAGATTATGGTGTAGGTATTAGCTTGGTCTTAATCACCGTGGGGAATTTTTTTCTTGGTTTCAAAGAGTGACCCTATATTTCACATGGAGATGTTGGGTTTTGAGGTTGAGGTTTGGAATTTATGGTATAGTTTGGTTGTATTTTTCATGTTTGTAAAAGATGTTAAGATGATTATTTATATATGTGGGATTAAATGTTTATCTTTAAAATATTTCATTTATTTATCTTCTCTGGGATAAATCTTTCCCTTGTCTCTCTGTTGATGGTTGACACTAGTTTCTAGCCTACAGGGATCAGTAATGCCCTACAGACTATGTTTCTGATTGGCTCAGGTGGCCGGTTCAGGGTCGACTCGAGTTGGTTCATGAAAAAATAGTATCAGAGCAGGTTTGATATTTAGAGGAGTTCAATTTTCAAATATCCCTTTGTTACATAGGGAATTTAAGTAAGATGGATTATTACTATTGGTACTTGAGAGGTTGGAATGGGAAGCACATTATGAGCCCTTGCTCTTTATGATCCCTAGGTTTCCATGGAAGTACAATTTTGTTGCATTATTTTAGTTCTCATGAAATTTTTGGTGTTTGGGATACTAAAAGGGAGTTAGGATAGTGGTATATCTGAGCTAGTAGGTCTTCAAAAGCCATGTGTAGCTGAGGAAATGTTTATAGAAATTTATCTTTGATGGCAGTGTATTTGGCATATGGCCTCCAACCATATGTCCAAGTCACCAATTTACATTAGTTTCCTTATGAGTTTCCTTGAGTGTTATTTGATTCTATTTTTTTAATAATATTGTGTTAGAATTTTGAAAACAAGGTTTTAGTGGTAATGGTTGGATTTTTGGAAAGTGGGAAGAAGGATTTTCAGAAGTAAACTTAGGGAAGACTTTATAAAAAATAATTTCTACAAAATGAGCCCTTAGGGTAAGATGGAAATGATTTAACAGGATTTTATTTCTATAATAAAAACATGAGGTTTATGGAAAATGGTTTTTTGAATGTGGATGTTTGTTTTGTAAATTATTTTAAAAGAAAAGGAGTAGGACATTAATTAAATAATTTTGATGAAATGTGAATTTTTTTTGAGGTGAAGGAAAATGTTATGAATGAAATTAATTAAATTTTTGGATGGGAATTCATGATATATTATTTTCTAAAATAATGAAATGGACTAAAATGAGGAATTTGAAAATGTTTCTCTTCTTGTGGTTAGTTATATTTTGAAAAGAATGTGAATTTTGAAATGGTATTTATTTGTTTGACCTTTGTAATTTTCATGGTTACTCACATTCATGATACATGTTACTATATGGAATGATGAGTGCTTGAATTGGCATGAGTTGACATGTGATCGGATTGACATGATAATGTGAAGGTGGGTAAGACTCTAAGGAATATCATTGGTGAGTGTGTAAATCCCCAATGGCTATTTTCTTTTCAAAAGTGTTTTTAGAGGAAATGATGGTTTTTTTGATAGCCAATGGTTATGAGGATTTTTTTCCTATGTTTTGTGAAGTGTGGGTTGTGAGGTATTTTGAGTTTTAGAACTCTTTTGATGAGTTAGTTTTGATTGGGATTTTGGTTTTATTATTTCCTAGTGCTCACCACCATAGAGATTCGATGGATATTTGAAGTGTAGGACCGAGTAGTTAACTATTGGCAGGCCCTCAAGTTAATCAACTTATGGGTATCCTTCTTTAGTTTCATAATTTAAATCCACCACTCTTTCATGGTCAAGAATATCCTATCATAGTGGAAGAGTGGATGAAGAAAATTGAAATTATATTTATCCTTGTTATGTTTCTAGAGTCTTTAATGGTGATGTTTTCTACCTTTATTTTAGAAGGATTGATGTGGAAGTGGTGGATGTCGGTGTCATAGAATAAGTCTCAAGAAGATATAACTTGAGAGTTCTTCAAGACTTCATTCTTGCATCAGCATTATTCTGAGGAAGTAAAGGTGAGGAAGGGAATGTAAATTTGTTATCTCCCACTGGGTAGTGGATAAATGTTGGAATTATTCCCTTATTTTTTGGAAATACACCCTTACATTATAGAGTATGTTGTAGAAAATTCCATGAAGACTCGATGTTTTGTGTGAGGGATTCATTATGATCTATAGTTGAAGGTGTGAGAGTTCAACCTAACCTCTATTACCAACATAGGGAGGAATGATATTCATGTTGAGGATGAGTTTGATGGATTTATTAAGGTATTATTCCCTCATTAAATCCCATGAAGTGGTAAGGGGGATTCTTGTAAGGTGGGGGGAACACTTCAGGACGTTGTTGGAACTGGTCTTGTAAGTAAAGGACTCAAGATATTTCATAAATTCCTTTAGGGAGTGGGATCATGGTGTGTTATTAGTGAGGAAACATACATATCAAGAAGTCATCCAATTCTAACACACCAAAGATCTATCATGATTTTGGATTCCCAGTCTATTTCAATAGTTCTGTCGGGGTGTTTCCAAGAAGCAATGTGTATAAGGACCTGACCATAACCATTACATATTCTTTAATTAAATGGATAATTCACATTGAGGATCTTTTTAGGTTTATAATTTTACAGAATTAGGTCTTCACATTTACATAACAACATGAATATTACATTTAGACAATTCTACTCATTATCCATTTTTTCATAAAATAAAAACTCTTGAAAAAAAGAGTCATGTATAGTTCCATTTTTTAGACAGCAATACTTTTCCTTGATCCCATCCTTGACCCTATTCATCTTTATGTTTTGTGAAAAACATTTCAAAACTTAGGATGAGCATAAAAAGCTCAGTAAGGGTTATAAAATAAGAAAGAAATCATTATACCTTCAATACATACAAAACATAAAATATTTTACTTACCTCATGAAAACATAAGATTTATGAATAACACATAGTAATCAAAAATCATAAAGGTACTTATGGCATCCATATCATACTTACATTGTAGCTATCAAAACTATATAGGGAGTTACGTTGGAATACCCATCACAGTATATTCCCTAAATCTATTAGGAGAAACATTCACGTTTACCTCGATCACATTACCCAATGCATTAGAGAGCTATCTCGGGCTCACCCACCCTAGTATTATCAGGGAACCACCCATATATGTAAATAAGGCCAAATAACCATAACATATTCATAACACATAAAACAAACATAAAGGAAAGATTTTATTTCCACATTTTAATCAAAATATATCATTTAAATATATTTCCATAACAAATCCATTATCAAAACCATTTTCAATACCAAAATATGTAAGAAGTATATGGTATTTATTTTCCTTAAAAAAACACGACGACTTGTTAAGGAAGCCAAAGATCAAATAATACTTGCGGTGGTGAAAAAAGGTCGTTGTCACTGCTTACATTAAAAAAACATTCCTTTTTGTTGTTTAGTGAAACACTTCATATAAAAAGATTCCCTTTGAATGAAATAAAAATTCAAAGGGTTTTATACACCGTATAAAAGAAAAATGTTTATAAAACAAAATATGCCTCAATAAAAGGAGATTCAGACGAAGGCCCTTACCTCATGTCTGAGTTGAACCGTTAATTCTTTAATCTCTTGAATAATAAACTAAATTTAATTTATACTTTCTTGAGAACATTTTTCAAGTTTATTATTCATTTTATATTACTTATTACCATGTGATAAACATTATTTAATCATTTAAGTTATTAATGTTCATTTTGTCGATATTTGGTACTTGAGTCAAAAATGGACTTCATATAATTACATGTTGTTCAAATTTTCAAAATTTAATTATATTCAGAATAATATTCATGATTTAGATATCATTTATATCATATATATCCAGTATATACATGTATTTATAATAGTACATAACATTTAGAGGAATGAAATGAAATGCACCGTTCATGGAGATGGTATGCAGTACGTACGCATAGATGATAATTTCATTTCTATTTATTATTTTAATAGAATTAAAACATAATTATACATATTTATATTATAATTCCATTATAATATCATATATAATATCACTAAATCCCTCCTTTATATGCGCCAAAAATGGCATTAACAGGTCATATCACTTTGAGGGGGCGGTAGTCCGCACTTCCTCAAATGAAATTATCATATTTACCCATAGTAGAAACCATAAAGGTCTTCTAACATAAAAATAATATATATCATATATAAATATAGTGTTTTCATAATTTCCACCAAGAGAGGCGGTAGGAGATAATCGAACAATCATTTTTTCGTGAGGTGTTAGTTTTCCATCCACATAATCCGTATGTTCTTCACCAATTATATAGAGGTGGGTGTAAGTGTATTTATAATACCTATCATAAAAACATCCTAGTATATTGGGGATACTGATTTTGTTATAAATGAAAGGAATAAAAAGAGTTTAGGGGCTGGAAAAGTAAAATAAAATAAAATAAGTTAAGAGGAACCACTACCTTTAATTTGTATAACTCTATTTGGTTTGAACCAAAAATACTTCTTGAAGTGCCTTCTGCCTAAGGTAAGGATTATAAGAGGAGGATAGAGATATTTATATCTTATTTGGTCAGGGGTTGGAAGAGCCAAGGGGCTTGAGAGGTCTGAGGAATGGGTTAGAAGTGGTGTCCTTTTATAAGGGGGAGGAGGGGCTCTTTAGGAAAGTGTGGAAATATTGTTTTATTATATAATTAATTTCGGTTTCTAAATGTCCAAAACATGTTAAAGTCTAAGATAATATGACTCACGGTTGAAATAAAATTATCCAATAAGAATTGGACTTGTTTTGGATATTATTTTAATCTTTATAATTTTATTTATTTAAATCGTTTATTAAAGAGGTAAATAGTGCATCATTATTGTGTCATAAATAATTTAATTTATTTGATGTGTAAGAATTATAAAAAAATATATCATGATGTATGCAATCCTTTTATATTTACAATTAATATTTAAAGTGGAAAATATAACTTATATAACCCCATGTAACAATTGATTTACTAAAAGATATTTGTTTGTTTTATTTTTTTCATTACTAATCTAAAGTGTCATTATGACTCCCATGTGGCTCCATGGGGTCCCAAAATAGACACATAGATAAAAATGGTCGTAAATGACTCAACCAATAAAGTTAGAACAAGTTTTAAGGTAATTTTGTATTATTATGATATTCTTTTTACCTTGAATTACCCTATTTACCTTTTACCGCAGTAAATAAAAGCCAAAAGTTACTATTCAGAAAAATTATTTTATTCTTATTGAACTAGAATTTACTTACTAATAACAACCATTTATATCGTATTTTTTAAATTGAATTCACAAAATCAGTAAACATTTATTTAAATTAAAATGTCTGTTTTTAACTACTACTTAGTAGTTTCACTATTCATAAAAAATTGATGTTTTTCAGAAAACTACCAAAAATTCAGCCTAAGCTATATTTGATATTTCGAATTAAAAAATAATGAATATTTTACCAAATTCAAAACATAGATGTTTCATTAATTAATTTAAAATTAATTCCCATTATCAAATCAAATAGCGTGTTTTTAAGAAATAATAATTATCAAAAGATTGATACTTGTTTATGTCCAATTTCAAAGTGAAATTATTTAAAATGACTAAAATTGGATTAAATGACACAAACACAATATAATTACACTTTAAAACCATTTAAAAAGAAAATCTATCCATATAAATAAATTATATAAAATGGCAGTTTCGAATTAAAATACAGTATTTTCAATATTCATTAAAAAATGAATTTTTTTTTTCAGAAAAATACAAAAAAGTTACCCAAAGTAAAATTTGATGTTTCCTATTCTAAAGAAGAATTTTATTTTTTCAAATAGAACATATAAAAGTGAAAAAAACTAGATTTAAAAGATCGAAACTTGTTTATGTCCAATAGTGTGTTTTTAAGAAACAATAACTATCAAAAGATTGATACTTGTTCATGTCCAATTTCAAAGTGAAATTAATTCCAATGACCAGAATTGTATTAAATGATAAAAAATAAGATAATTACACTTTAAAACCATTTAAAAAGATAACATAACCATATAAATAAATTAGATAAAATGGCAGTTTTGAATTAAAAAACATTATTTTTCACTATTCATTAAAAAATGAATTTTATCAGAAAAATACCAAAAATTTACCCAATGTAGAATTTTATGTCCTGATTCTAAATAAAAATTTTATTTTTTCAAATAGAACATATAAAAGTGACCAAAACTATATTTAAATAGTGTTCTCCATCAAAAGGCGGTAAATCGACCTTTTAATGAATATTAGAGTATTTATGCATAAAATTAGATTAATTCACATTTTATGTCTCTTACATTTATCCAACATGTATAATCATATTTTAGTTAGTTCTATTTATTCTTCCAATACAACGGCTAGGCTTTAACTACAATTTAAAATAATATTATTATATTATTAGTGTGCAGTGTAAGATTTCAAAGAAACCCGTTGTTGCGTATCAGGTACGCCATCAAGCATATCAACCCCTTTAAAGTAAAATTAATATTTAATTCACAAATATGAATAATTATGAAAATTTATTATTTCTTTATTTACCAAGGATGTTACATCCTTCTCCCCTTTTGGAAATTGTGTCCTCACAATTTTATTCACTTATAAAATAAATGGGGGGTATTTATCCATCATATATTTTTCAGATTCCCATGTTGCCTATTCAACCATATGGGTTTTCCACAAAACCTTTACCTAGTGAATTACCTTATTCTGCAACACTTTATATCTACAGTCAAGAATCTGAACTGGTTGTTCCTCATAAGAGATATTATCTTCCAACTGAACTACCTCCAGGATCAAAACATGAGATGGATCTGGCATATACTTCCTCAACATTGAAACATGAAAAACATTGTGTACCTGGGATAAACATGGAGGTAAATCTACTCTGTACACAACTGATCCAACTTTCTCTAGGATTTCATAAGGTCCAATTAACCGCAAACACAATTTTCCCTTATTACCAAAACTTATCACACTTTTCCATGGAGAAACATTGAGAAAGAAATAATCACCTACCTCAAAAGAGAGATCCTTCCTCCGGTTATCTGCATAACTTTTTTGGATTTCTCTAAGCTGTTCTCATGTTCTTCTGAATCAATTCAACCTTTTCTACCATGACTTATACCAATACTAGTCCCATCAGTTTTCTTTCACCTACTTCATCCCAAAATGCTGGAGTTCGACAATGATTTCTATATAATGCCTCAAATGGAGCCATCTGTATAATGGAATGAAAAAGGTTATTATAATAATATCCAGCCAAAGAAAGATGTTGGTCCCAACATCCCTGATATTCTTGTGAACAAGCATGTAGAATATACTCCATGGTCTGAATTGTTTGTTCTGACTTCCCATTTGATTGCAGATGAAAATATGTACTAAAATTTAATTCAGTACCCAATGACTTCTGAAGTACTTTCCAAAAGTTAGAAGTAAACTTGGGATCATGATCAGATACAATGGAGAGGGGAAAACCATATATCCTGACTATCTCTTTAATATACAACCAAGAAAGTTAATCTAGAGAAAAAGTATATTGAATAGGAAGGAAATGAGAAGATTTAGTCAACCGATCAACAATAAACTAGATTGTATTATTACCACTAGATGTCTTAGGTAATCCCACAATGTAGTCCATGAATATATTTTCCCATTTCCACTCTGGCACCGGTAAAGACTGATGCATCCCTTTTGGTAACTACCTTTCTGCTTTAACCTGTTGACATGTCAAACAATTCATAGTAAAATCAGAAATATCTCTTTTCATTCCATCCCACTAATAATACTCACGAAGATCTTTGTACATCTTAGTACTGCCAGGATGAACTGAAAACGGAGAACAATGAGTTTCACATAATAACTCATTCTTCAACTATGAATACCAAGGCACACATAATCTCTTCCCAAACCACAAAACACAATCATTATCAATGTTAAATTCAGGCAAGTTACCCTTCTGAATGAACTCTACCTTTTTCTGCAACTCACTGTCTTTCTTCTACGCTTTCTTTATTCAGTCTGATAGAAATGATTTCACTGACACCTAAATCAAAAAAAAAAGAATTTCCTACAGTAAAAACTTCTATGCCAAAGTTCAAAAAATCAAAAACAAAAGGATCTCGTTCCAAACAAATCATGGTCAATGAAGCATTAATTTTTCAACTCAAAGCATCAACCACTTTATTTTATTTTCCTGTATGGTAAAGGATCGTGAAATCATAATACTTGATTAATTCCAACCATCTCCTCTGTCTCATGTTCAATTCATTCTGAGTGAACACATACTTCAAATTTTTCTGGTCAGTATATATTTCAAATTTTAATCCATACAAATTATGCCTCCAAATTTTTAAATAAAAAAACAGGAGAAAATTCCAAATCATGTGTAGGGTAATTTAACTCATGAGGTTTCAACTTACCTGAAACATAAGCAATTACTTGATCATTTTTCATAAGGACACACCCCATTCTTTCTGATAAATCATCACTATAGATAAAAAACTCACCATTTCTGGAAGGCAGTGCCAAAACTGGAGTATTCACCAATCTTCTATTCAATTCCTGAAAACAATCATCACATTCTTTTTTCTAAATTAACTTAACACAGTTTTGATTTAACTTAGTAATTGGACTAGATAACCATGAAAAATTCTTAACAAACCTCCTGTAATAACCAAAAAAACCAAGAAAACTATAAATATTGGTTATATTTTTGGGTCTTGGTTATTCTTCAACCACTTTTGTTTTAGCAGGATCAATAGTTATTCCATTTTTTGAAATAGTGTGACTAATGAAAGAAATTTTTTGTAACCAAAATTCTCACTTTTTCTGAACTTCCCAAATAGTTTTTTTTAAAGGTTTGCAAGACAACCACTAAATGACTTTCATGCTCCTCTTTACTTTTAGAAAAATCCAAAATATCATCAACAAACACAACCACAAACTTATCCAAGAATTCACAGAAAATTCTATTCATAAGATCCATGAATAAAGTAGGTTCATTGTTTAACCCAAAATACAGAACTAAAAATTCATAATGGCCATATCTAGTATGAAACGCGGTCTTCAGAATGTCTTCTTCCTTTACTTTTAACTGATGGTACCCTGACATAAAATCAATCTTCGAAAAGTACCGAGCTCCCTGGAGCTAATAAAAAAAATCATTGATATGAAGCAAATAATACTTGTTCTTAACAGTGATGTTATTCAATGCTCTATAGTCAATTCAAAGTCTCATTGAACCATCTTTCTTTTTAACAAACAAGACAAAAGAAACCCATGGTTATGTGATAGATTGAATAAAACCTTTATCTAATAACTCCTACAATTGCTTCTTTAACTCTAAAAGTTCAATTTGAGCCATTAGATTAGGGGGTTTTGAAATTTTATTAGCATTAGGAACTAAGTCAATAGTAAATTCAACTTCCCAATCAGGTATAATACCAGGAAAATAATTAGGAAAAACATCAAGGTACTCATTTTCCACTGGCACATCATTATTCTCAACACTTTATTTTCAACAATATGCGTGAGGTAACATTCATTTTCATCTTTTAATAGTTTCTGAGCTTCCTGATATGTTATCAAAATCAAGGTTTCATTGTTGTACAAAAACTAAAAATCTTTCTAAAAAGAAACCTCTTTAGATCTATAGTCAATATTAGAATGATAAATAGAAAACCAATCCATACCCAAAATAACATCAAACTCTACTAGAGGCAAAACAATAAGGTTTTTAGGTAGATTCTTTTCACACACAAGGACATGAAGGTTCTTATAATTTCTTTCTATCTCATCATATCCTCTAGGTGTTTTTAACATAAGTTCTATATTCATTTCTTGAAATGAAATTTCTAATTTACTAGAAAACTTGTCTGAAATGAAAGAGTGTGTAGACCCTAAATCAAACAACACATTGGCATAATATGAATAAACAAACAGTGTACCTGATACTAATTCATTTGATGGCCCAACATATGAAGAAGTAGTTGCAAAGGATTTCACCACCACTTTCTTCTTGTAGTCTAGCTACATTCCCTCAGACGAGTTCTTCGTTGGACACTCATTTGCATAATAACCTATTTCATTTCACTTAAAACATTTTACTGATTGTAAATCATATTTTATCTTACAATTAACCTGATCATTTTCAGTGCAATTTCAAGCCTTATGTATTATTTTACCACATCGATAGCACTTAAAAAAATTAAAAAGACATTCCCCAACATGCTTTTTACCACAATTTTCACAAACTATAAATTTATGATTCTTACCATCAGACATTTTTGAAGAGTTCTTCCCTTTCACCTGCCACCCGACCTCTTATTCTGTTGTTTTTCAAAGCACACCTGATCATCAGAAAACTCCATTTCCACCTTCTCTGCACAACAAACAAGTTTTTCATTACTTTTGAAATAATGAGATGCTAAAGCCCTTAGAAAATTTGGATTCAATCCTAAGTAAAAATGGTTGATTTACTATCAAGATATTGTATGAAATTTGGAGCGTACCTTGACAGTCAAGTGAATTTTACTTTATAAGCAGCCATTGATTCATCCTCCTGCCTCAATTCCAAGAATTTTTTTCTATTCTAAGACAAACCACCATAGGAAAATATTTCTCAAGAAACATACCTTTGAATTCATCCCAATCAAGAACATCAATATTCTCACTATCCCTGATATTTTTCACCATCGACCCCCATTGATCAGCTTCACCTTCAAAATGGTAAACAATAATACTAGCCTTTTGATGTTCTCAACACCCCATGACATAAATGTTTTTATCCACTGCTTTAATCCAACCTTCTGCTAGAATAGGGTCAGATGATCCTCTGAATTATGGGGGTGTTGCCTCATGAAATGCTCCACTACTGACATGTTCTTATACGGTTGATCTGGATTATCTCATGCATGGATACCACCACCATTTACAGCCTGAGTCAATTGTGCCATCACTACAACAAACTATTCAGTTCTGATTCTGACCATCTATGGTTGCTGATTTGGAAGGTTGTCTTCCTTTTGATGTCATCCCAACATTTATGCCTTGTTTCCTTTGCGGAAATCCATTCTAAACACAAAAATGCCTTAGGCGAAGAAATATGGTAATCTGTAAATGATATTTCATTTCAATATTAACATAAAGAAATTTATGGATATTAATTTAACAATACCCTAACATCTAAAGTTATCTAAACTGACCTCTAATACCAACTATAAGGACCCGACCATAAACATTACATATTCTTGAATTGAATGGATAATTCACATTTTTGATCTTCTAAGGTTTAGAGTTTTAGAGAATTAGGTCATAAAATTTACATAACAACATGATTATTACATGTAGAAAATTCTACTCAGTATCAATTTTTTCATAAAATAAAAACTCTTGAAAAAAACAGTCATGTATAGTTCCATGTTTTAGACAGTAAGACTTTTCCTTGATCCCATCCTTGACCCTATTCATCTTTAAGACCTGTGAAAAACATTTCAAAACATGGGATGAACATAAAATTCTCAGTAAGGGTTAAAAAATAAGAAAGAAATCATTATTCCATCAATACATACAAAACAGAAACTCTTTTACCTACCTCATAAAAACATATTATTTTTGAATAACACATAGTAATCAAAAATCATAATGTTACTTAAGGCATTCATATCATACTTACATTATAGTTATCAAAGCCACATAAGGAGTTACGTTGGAATACCCATCATAGTATATTCCCTAAATCTCTTAGGAGAAAAATTCACGTTTACCTCCATCACGTTACCTAATGCATTGGAGAGATATCTTGGTCTCACTCGTCCTATGTTTATCATAGAACCACCCATATATGTAAACAATGCCCAAGAACAATAACATATTCATAACACATAAAACAAACATAAAGGAAAGTTGAAATTTCCACATTTCAATCACAATATATCATTTAATTATATCGACATAACAAATACATTATCAAAACCATTTTCAATACCAAAATACATAAAATGAATATGGAATTTTTCCTTTAAAAAAACACTATGACTTGTTAAGGAAGGAAAAGATCAAATAATACTCGCGGTGGAAGAAAAAGTTCATTTTCATCGCTTACGTTAAAAAAAACATTCCTTATTATTGTTTAGTAAAACGATTTGTATAAAAATATTCCATTTGAATGAAATGAAAAGTCAAAGGGGGTTATACACCATATAAAATAAAATTGTTTATAAAACAAAATATTCCCTAATGAAAGGAGATTCAGAGGAAGTCCCTTACCTCATGTCCGACTTGACGAGTTCATTCTTTAATCTCCTGAATAATAAACTAAAGTTAATTTATACTTTCTTAAGAACATTTTTCAATTTTATTATTCCTTTTATATCATTTATTATTATGTTATAAACATTATGTAATCATTTAAGTTAATAATCTTCGTTTTGTCGATATTTGGTACTTGAGTCAAAAATAGACTTCTTATAATTACAAGTTGTTCACATGGTCAAAATTCCATTATATTCATAATTATATTTATGATTTAGATATCTTATATATCATATATATCAAGTATATAGACGTATTTATAATAGTACATAACATTTGTAGGTAAGAAATGAAATGCACCGTTCATGTAGATGGTAAGCCGTACGTACGCATGAATGCTACTTTCATTTATATTTCTTATTTTAATGGAATTTAAACATAATGATACATAGATATATTATTATTCCAGTATAATATCATATATAATAACACTAACTCAATCCTTTATATGTCCCACATATGTCATTAACGAGTCATTTCACTTTGAGGGGGTGGTAGTCCGCACTTTCTCAAATGAAATTATCGCGTTTACCCATAATGGGAACCATAATGGAATGATATAAATGGAAAATACATAATCATAAAGAAAATATAAATATAATATATATCATATATAAATATAGAACCATTATAATGGCCACCAAGAGAGGCGGTAGGAGATAATCGAACAATCATCGTTTCGCGAGGCGTTAGTTTGCCATCCACAGAAACAATATGTTCTTCAACCATTAGATAGAGGTGTGTGTAAGTGTATTTATAATAATTCTCATAACAACATCCCAGTATATTGTGGATAATTTTGTTGTTATAAAATAAAGTAATAAAAATAGTTTAGTGGTTGGAGAAGTAAAATAAAAGAAAACAAGTGAAGAGGAACTGTTACCTTTAATTTGGGTAACTCCCTTTGGTTTGAACCAAAAGGACTACTTGATGTGCCATCTGCCTAAGGTAAGGATTTTAGGATGAGGAAAGGAATATTGAGAGATTATTTGGTTAGGGGTTGGATGAGACAAGGGGATTGAGATGTGTTAGGAATGAGGTAGAAGTGGTGTCCTTTTATAAGGGGGAGGAGGGGCTCTTTAGGAAAGTGTGAAAATATTATTTTATTATATAATGATTTTTGGTTTCTAAAGGTCCAAAACTTATTAAGGTCAAATATAATATAAATAATGGTTGAAATAAAATTATAAAATAATAATTGGAAAAGTTTTGGATGTTATTTTAATCATTATAATCTTATTTATTTAAATCATTTATTAATGAGGTAAATACTGCATCATTATTGTGTCAGAAATAATTTAATTTATTTGATGTCTAAAAATTATATAAAAAATACCATGATATATGAAATTTTTTTAGTTTTACAATGAATATTTATAGTCTAAAAGATAACTTATATAACCCCATGTAAAAATAAATTTACTAAAAGATATTTGTTTGTGTCATTTTTGTCATTACTTTAAGTTAATTAATCTAAACTGTCATTATCACTATCATATGGCTCCATGGGGTCCTGAAATAGACCCAAAGATGCCCATGGTCGTAAATGAATCAACCAATAATGTTAGGAAAATTTTCAAGGTAATTTTTTATTATTATGATATTCTTTTTATCTTGAATTACCCTATTTACCTTTAACCGCGACAAATAAAAGTCAAAAGTCACTATTCACCAGAAATTATTGTCATATTATTGAACCAAATTTTACTTAATAATAATAAACATGTCTATTGGATTTTATAAATTCAATTCACAGAAGTTCTAAAATTTCATTTAAATGAAAATGTCAGTTTTTTACTACTACTTAGTGGTTTCATTATTCATCAAAAATTGATGTTTTTCAGAAAACTACCAAAAATTCAGCCTAAGATATATTTGATATTATGAATTAAAAATGGTTTATATTTTACCAAATTGAAAACATATAATTTAAATTAATTAATTTAAAATTAATTCCAGTTATCAAAACAAATAGCTTGTTTTTAAGAAACAATAACTATCAAAAGATTAATACTTGTTTTTGTTCAATTTCAAAGTGAAATTAATTCCAATGTCCAGCATTAGATTAAATTCTAAAAACATAAGATAATTACACCTTAAACCCAATTTAAAAGATAATATAACCATATAAATAAATTAGTTAAATGGCAGTTTTGAATTAAAATACAGTATTTTCACTGTTCATTATAAAATAAATTTTATCAGAAAAATACCAAAAATTTACCCAAAGTAGAATTTGATATCATGATTCTAAAAAAAACTTTTATTTTGTAAAATTGAACATATAAAAGTGTCCAAGACTATATTTAAGTAGGGTTCTCCATCAAAAGGAACTAAATCAACCTTTTAAAGAATATTAGAGTATTTTTGCTTAAAATTAGATTAATTCACATTTTCAGCCTCTAAATTTTATTGGATAAATGTAAAAACATTTAACAAACAAGTATAATAATATTTTAGTTAGTTCTATTCATTCCACCAATACAACATCTAGGCATTAACTATAATTTAAAATAATATTGTTATATTATTAGTGCGCAACGTATGATTTCAAAGAAACCCGTTGTTCCGTATCGGGTATGCCATCGAGTATATCAACCCCTTTAATGTAAAATTAATATTTAATTCACAAATATGAATAATTATGAAAATGTATTATTTCTTTATTTATCTCAGATGTTACAATGTGGAGCCAGTTCAAAAGAGTATAGAGCTGTTTGGGCTCGATTTAAAGTCCTTTTTAGTTATTGTGTTTCATTTTTTGGGATAGTTGTGCCTTGTGGTGTTATCTTTCGTTTGTAACTTAAGGGGATATTATGGAT
This sequence comes from Viscum album, assembly GCA_963277665.1. Lineage (NCBI taxonomy): Eukaryota > Viridiplantae > Streptophyta > Magnoliopsida > Santalales > Viscaceae > Viscum > Viscum album. Next base: position 621,517,985 of record OY728128.1, read on the forward strand.
ATTTTTAGAACTCATATTTTAATAAAAATGTGTTCTTTATAATAGAAATTATGAATATTTACATTTTAAGAGAAGTGAGTCTCATAGTGCCTCGTGTTCTATTGATTTTGTCTCGAATTTTGTGTGATTGTTCATGTTTTCAAAAGGAAGAGTTTTAATCAGAGGTCATTATCTTCTAAATTCAAGTAAAGAGATGCTTCAAACATCTGGTCTCTAGCCATAGGCCATAGAGTGAAGCTTGTGTAGAGTCAAAAATCCTCGAGCTATACTGAAACCTTATTATAAAATTTTATATAGTTTTTGGTGGGTATTATGGTTTAGTTTAATAATTTTTAGTATTGTTTAATCATTTTGGTTAATTAATAATGGTGAGACCCACCACATGTTTCATTGTAGTTTCCTGTAAATTTTAGTTGTGCTAGTTCATTTATAATGGTAGCGAGTCAGTGTTGTCCTCCCCCGCTGATAGTTAGGTTTATTATATGATATTATCCTGATGGAAGAGAGTTTCCTTTGGCTTTTTAGCTCATATTTCTTCCTTGGGTGAATATTGGGCTTGTGGATTATTCCCAATGGTCTTATTCTATTCAAAAAGTGGTATGGGAATGTTGGTTTTTTGTTGGTTAGGTGTGTGTGTTTCATATCACTTTTGTTGAGATGTTATTTCCATATAAGGTAAGATATTTTAGTTGTGGGAGTCCTTTTTATTGATTAATCAACTAGAAATGTTATGGATTTCTAGAGGCAGAAAGCATTAATGGTGGGTAGAACATTGACACCTGGTTTTTTGTTCTGGTTCATTTGTGAATCTCTGTTCTTCTCTTGAGTTTTGGGTTTGATGGAGTTTAAATTTTAAGTGTATCTCTATTTAGTTTTAACCCCATAGTCATTCCTCAGTAATTTTTGGATTTCTTATAGACAAGTTGGGTTTTTAGTCTTGGTAGTAGACTATGCATGTTGGCACATGGCTTGGAAATCCGTGCACCCCATCCCAGGTAGCTGTGAAACACCTGTTGTTTTTAGATAGAAGCTAACACATAGTTTGTGCTTGGTAAGTAAACCCATGTAGTCTGGTCATGTGGTGGATCCCCTCTTGGGAAGTAGCTACCGCACTGTTGGCGCAGAGTTTGGTATAATGTACAGCCAAACCGTGCGAGTTTCCTAGATATATTTTCTTTGAAATTACAACCCTACACCTTTTGGCATTTTAACCGAAAACTCCCCATTTATTCTTCTCATATTTTGTGTGGTTCTATGTAAGATCATCCCACCAAGATTCCTCTTTCCTCCCATGGGGTGGATCTAAAAATTTATTCATATTTTGGGGAAAATATTTCAAGGTAATCTCCTCTCCTCTACTCCCACTTCATTCTTCTTCCATTTTCTCTTGATATCTCTTTCCCCCACGGTTATGTGGATTAAGGGTTCTGGTTTCCCTTCATTTATGTTGGAATTTTTTTTAGGGATTCTATTGGTAGATATTGAATCTTAGAACCTTCATAATATCGTTTCTAGTGTGGGTTGTTGAAGAGTTGTGATATTAAGGTATGATTCACTTTTCACAACCCTTTTAATATTTTAGATTCTTTTGTTTCATTCTTTTCACACATTATTCATATCATAAATATCATTGTGTGATATTTGGATAATTTTTTTGGTGTGAAATGTGGTGGTTTATACATTGTTTAGAGATTAATGGAATTTATTTTATAAATGTTCACACTATGTGTTTGACAAAAATTACTAGTTAAATTTTGCATTAAGTTTGTGATATTTGAACTGTGTTTTGTATTTTTAAATTAAATTGTATCATGTTAAATGATGATTTTTCTTTCATGGAGATTATTCTAAGTTATTTTATAATTTAAAATAAGCATGTATTTGGCTTTTTAAAAGTGGTTCATCTTGTGACAATTGATTATAGAACATTTGGAAATTTTATAAAAATGTAATTTCCTTGAATGTGTGATGTGTATGTTTAAAATATATTTTTAAAATATTTTTGAAATGGAAAATGGTGAGTTTCAAAAATTTTGGAAAGTATATTTGGTTCATTGATAAATGATGGGTTTTTAAGTGGAACTTGGGGACCGTTTTGAACCTTTATGAATGTGGTGAAAGATTATCATTCTAACCCTCCTTGGATAATTTTATTACCATATTTATGGGAATGGGTGGGATTTCCTCATTGTGGAATACTTAAGACTCATTTACTTTTTTATTCATTGCAAGGAAAAGAGATTGATCCCTAAAGTTGTTCAGGGTGATCCCTATTGTTAAAATTATTATATATGATATATGTGAATGTGATTGGATGCTCAGTTAGAAATGGTTGACACACCTCTATCCTATACTCTTGACATGATGGACATGGAATAAATATTTAATTTTATGAGAATGATTTACTAACAGGTAATATTATGCACTTGTTAGTGGTCGATAGCACAAGGATATATTGAGTTTCATTTCTATGGTATAGGGTCCCTCGGTCTATACCATGTGGGGTGTGGCCAAGCGCGTGGTTTTATTTTAGGACATCAAGTGAGGAATGCTTTTCAGGATGTGTCCTCATGTATTAATATTTTTTAGATTATTCATGATCTCCTAGGTTTCCGCTATATCTATTGGTACTTAGTTTCTTCTGGTGATGATTGATATAATTGGTATTTTTTTTACTCTTAGGATCTTATTTCTATTTCCCTTATTGTGTGATTATTGTGATGTTCATATGTGAGGAGTATTCCTTTAGAAAGTGATGTGTTGGTTTTCAATGTGTTATGAAATTGTTTTTGAAGGAGAACATGTTTTATACTCACTCATAATTGTTTTAAATGGGAGAATCACTTAACCCTAAAAAATTTCTAACGTGTTTTGAGAGAAAATAATCTTGATTTGGAATGAAACGGGTAATGGAACATGATTTGTTTTAATATGGAAAATGGTTTGAAAATACTTAATTTTTATATTGTATTTCAAACACAAGGTTGATGTTTCTCTTATTTTAAAGGAAGTGCATTGGGAATAGATTTTTGGGAATGCCTTTTGAGTTTTAATACTCACACCTATAGAATCATCTTGTTGTTAGCTTATTGTATAGGTCTCATCTTGGTCTTGATCTCCTTGGGAAATAGTGGTTCTTAGTATCCGAGAGTTACCCTCAGGGTTACTTAGAGATGATGGGTTATTAGGTTGCAACTTGAGTTTTACTGTATAGTTTGGTTATATTTTTTAGCATTGGAAAAGATTACTAGATGATTATTTAATTATGTGTGCTTCTATATTTATCTTTACAATATTTTATTTATTTATTTTCATTGAGATAAATCATTCCCTTATCTCTTTTTTGAATCTTGATAGTAGTTTCTAGCCTATGGGGATCATGAACGCCCTTCATCCCATGTTGTATATTGGCTTGGATGACCAGTTCAGGGTCGACCAGAGTTGGTTCATGAGAGTTTCTCAAGAAAAACTGAGAAAGTATGTATTGATAAGTTAAGTGGTAGTACTTCCGTTAAACTAGTGAAAGACAAACACAACATAAATTATGATTCCATAAATTAAATGTATAATGAAATTATATATACTAATTATCCCCCATGATAGTATTTGGACAATAAATTTTATAAATAGGGAAGGAGGAGGTTTGAAGGATATTGATGGTACTATGGAAACCATGGGAATACATACTTCAACTAATGGGTAAATATGTTACTTATTGTAAGAATGATTGCGATGATTGGGGGGAGGGGAAATTTTGAAGAAATGAAAATATTTATCAGAATATAGGAGGTTATATATAATAGAAGATGGAACCAAAAGTACATAAATCTATAATTATAAATAATTTTTACTTCCTAAAACAATCCTATGGAAGATTAAATCATACTGAACACTATACTAAATAATTCATGAAAAATTCTCTTAGATAGGCTCCATTCAACAAAATAAAAAAATAAAAGAGAAAAAAGGAAAAATTAAAAATTATTAATAGTTTGAGTCACCTTGAAATATAACTAGAAGAATAAAACATTAATTATTAATTGAGTATTCCCCTCACATATAACTAGCGAGGTTAGAATTTATGAAAATTGGAATATTTTAATAGAGGAGCGATTACATTTTGAAATGGTACTTCCTTAGAAGTCAAATAAATTGGAAAAACCATCATAAATGATCAAAAGTTAAAATCCATAAAATTTATTTTCATGTATAGACTTAATCATAACATAATAATTATTGGAAAATTGGGAGATGTTTGGAATGAGGTGACATTATTTTGAAACTATTTCATCATCTAGTTCTGGAAGGTTGGAAGAACTATTTATGATTGAGTAACAACTTAATAAAATATCTTTTAGACTAGAAATTAGAGTAACTGATGTTAACTAAGTTATAGAGATGATAATTAGTTGTGTCATAGGAGTCTAGGAAATCCTAGCTATCAAAATAAGTGAAAAATATTATATAAATAAGTTATAAAAGATTTACCTATACTAAAAAGATAAATAACCACTATTTATGAATCTAATCATAAAGGGAAGATCATTGAAGGAATACATAAAAGTGTGTAAATTCAGTCCACCGAACCTCTTGAAATTATACATTTTGAGGTATATGGACTATTTAAGAATCCATTTACAAGGTTTTGTTTCTATATTATAACTTTTATTTATGAATTCACCTAAATAAAAAATTTTATATTTTTAAAACAAAAATACAATGATGTTTAAATGTTCATGTTTTATAAGATGGAAGCTAAAAAATAAATTGGTGAAAATATTCAGAAGATAAAAATTGATCAAATAAATAAGTTTAATTATAATTATTTCTAATCATATCTAAAAAACATGGAATAATGAATCAATAAATTTATCCCTACAGTCATAAGAAAAATGATATTTGATAGAGAAAAAATAGATGTTTAATTGAAATGTTAAGTACTGTGGTTATATAATTTAATATCATTAAGTTATTTTGGAGGGGGGAAACACATATAGTGGTATATTTTCAAAATATTTTCCTTCTTACATTGAGAATAGACATTAAACTCTATTATACGTGGTATAGAAGAAAATAACAGTGAAATATTTTAAAGTGGTTGGGAGTCCTTTCCTAATGAATAAAAAAAATAAAACACAGGAAAATTTAATAAAAATTTGATAGAGGTATTTTCTTAGGTTACATGACCAAAAAAAGGATCTAAAGATGCTAGAACATACAAACACACAAAATTGGGAAAACATTTGATGTTATGGTAGTTGAAAAAAGAAAAATTAATGGAAGAACAGAAAGGCAAAACAGATGAACAAATGGAATATTTCAAGAAAATATTCTCGAAGAACTAATGAAGAAGAAGAAATTCTTAGTCTAATATCAAACAAATATGATTTAATGAATCTAGAGATGATGCAGATTCTATTATATATTAAAATATAAAATTTTAGACATTACCAAAGAATTTAAAACCACAAAATATCATAAAAAAATGTGATGCACTAGTTTATACCATTAGAATTGTGAGAATGGAAAATCAAATGGAACTTATCTCTCAGGTTTAATCTCAGTTCATATCAAAATAAACTTTCAACAAGAAATGGTTAAAAGACATGAATGATGAATTAAATTATATTGAGAAGAATAAAACCATGAAATTGGTCTGAGACTAGAAGGAAATAATACATTTAAAATAATGTTGGTGTTCATGAATAAACTCAGTGAAAAGGAAGAAGATCAAAGAAAGAAATCAAGGTTTGTTTGTAAATGATACCCAAACATGGAACATGTTGAATTAGTAGAAAAATTTGGTCTAGTTGAAAGAATTGAGACTATCTGAATATTTTTAGTATTTTATACTCATTAAAATTTTGTAGTTTATTAGATGTGTGTAATGATATCATTCATAAATGGTAAAGATGAAGAGAATTTTTTCATTCAAGATATAGATGGATTCACACTTCATGAGGATTATTCTATGGTTTATCAACTCAATAGGGCTTTTATATATTTTCAAGAAGGCCCTGTGTGAATGGTATTCTAAACATGATAACAACATAATGATATTGAATTTTTCAAAAGGAAATGTTCACCAAAACTTATATATGAAGATGACATGTTTCAAAACTCAAATATACATGGATTACCTTGATGAAATAATATTCACTAGTGAAAATGATAATGCATAAAATGAGATCTTAGAATAAATGAAATAACACTTTAAAATGTCAACAACTGTGAAGTTGAATTTATCTCTCGAGCTATAAGTTTCACAAAATAGATGATATATCTTCCTATCAAAGTATAAGTTTTATAGGGATATTTTGAAAAAGGTTCAAATGGATGATTATAATGAAGTTTCCACTCCTATATTTTTTGGAGTGAAGTTGAGAAATGATAAATCTAGTAAAAGTGTCAACCAAATTGATTTATTGGAGTTAGTTAAAAAATTACTCTATATAATTGAATATTGTTTAGAAATTTAATATGTATTCATTATAATTTACCAAAATCAAATTTATTAGATAGAGTCACACCTAATGACTACTAAAAGAATATAAATGTATGTTGAAGGAATATTATTCCTTTTATTGATGTATCAGATTAGTTCTAGACAAACTTACATGGTTTTATAGATGTAAATTGGGCTAGTGATTTTGATGACCATAAATCAATATATGAAGGTACATTATTTTGGGGAGAAAGTTATGCCTTTTTTAATAGTAAGAAGAAAAAATTAGTGAAAGTATAATGGAATTTGAATATGTTCCTTCCACTCATGCCTGAACTCAAATGATGTGTATGAAAGTTTACATAGAAGACATGAAAGTGAATTCTGAACATCATTTGAAAATTTTATGTGATAATAAAAATATAATTGAACTCTCAAAGAATTAACTAGATCAAAACATATTTACATAGTATTGCACTAAAAAATACATTTTTATTAAAAGACACTTTTATGGAAATAGTGTGAAATCATCCAGTCCAACCAAGCCATCAAACACTATATCACATAAAACATTTACCAAATACTAGCTTGTCCCATTAGAATAAATTCCCTTAAATAATTTCCAATATTTAGTTGTTACCTTTTTTTGAGGTCTTCCCTAATACTGTCTTGGAAATAATATTTCTTTTTGTTAAGGTGAAAGTTTCTTTTAAAGATTTTGAGCTTCAATATATTTCAAGAAATGAAGAAATTTATAATATTTTTACTAAAGATATATAAAATGAGAGGTTTAATATAATATCCCTTGATTTTCATACATGGATATTTCATATTTTTAGATAAATGTTCACTAAATTACAAAAAATCATGACTAAGGACCATAATAGTTTAGTGCACTTAGAATCTTGGAACACGAACTTCTAGTCTGGTGAATGATCTTTAATTTCCCCCCAAAGATGTTCCCCTTTATAAACCCTACCTAAAACTTTTCTTCTTAACCTAGGGAAATGAAACATAAGAAAGGGTTAGATCCTATTCTCAGTGAGGATAAAAAATAGAGATATCAAGAAACGAAAAAAAGATATAAAAACATGATCATAACATTTAAATACCAAACCCTGTATAACATTTATCATAATCTTGAGTCATGTAATAAAAATTTTAATTTTGGGAGACACAAATTACCAAATAAAATGAGAAAATAACATTGGAATAAGACATGGAAGTTTGTAAAACATATAAACTTATAAGTTTGTGAACATGTATAAATAGAAACAAGTTCACTTGTTAAATTAAGGACATGAAATAAGGACTCTGCATAAACCTAGGGACATGAAACATGGTCTAAAATTATAATTAAGAACATGATATCCATATACACCCTTAAACTTATGTACAAGAAATCAATTTCCACACATAAATTTATGGGAATGAAATATAGGTCCATACATTAACTTATGGACATGGACACTTGGACCACACATAAAATTATTAAATTGGATTCAGGTATATGAATAGAAGATTTACTACATGAGTTATCTATATCAACCCAATACATTGAAAAGAGACATAGGTATCACCTACAACATAAATAAAATCATAAATAAAATTTTAAATATAAAATAAATCATTTAACACATCATAAATCATGAAAATAAATGGCTTATTTAAACTTTTTGTCAAATAATATCTCATTGAAAAGTAACGAGATTTATAAACATCATGACTTTATAAACATAAACCCACCATTGAAAGAATATGGATAGTATCTAGAAATCATACCCCAGTAAATCATAAGTAATGTAACACCCCAAGTTTCCTCGGTATGTTTCCTTTCGAATAATGCAATGGCGTGCATTGTACACAACTTCAAGATTTTAACACACCATAACCAATCAAACTAGCCGTTATGAATAGTAATACCTAATTTTTGAAATTTTATAAATTCTATCTCTCAAAATGGACTTCATTTTTGGATTCTTAATATCGAAATTAGCCTAGGGTGAAATTTTGGTACTTTTCGGATAACTTTCATATTTTGATGAATAGTGAAAATTACTAAATTTTAATTAAAAACAACTTTTTTAATCAAAATAATTAATAGTGATAAATTATAAATTTGAGTTGTTTTAAAGTATATTTAGAATATATTTTTACCATTTAATATAATTTTGGTCATTGGACATAATTTTACAATTAAACCGAACATAAACAAGTGTCAATCTTTTGATAGTTATTATCTCTTAAAAACACGCTTTTTGTTTTGACAGCGGGAATTAATTTTAAATTAATTTCTGCCACTTCTGTGTTTTGAATTTAGAAAAATGGATTCCATATTTGGAATCAGGATGTTCAAATTGTGTAAATAGTTTACTTTTATTTTTAGACATTTTGAATAATTACTGCGGTAAATATTTTATTTACCATGGTTAAGGGTAAATCCGGTAAATAAGGGTTAAAAAAATAATATTATAATAATACTAAATTACCCTAAAACGTGTCTTAACCGTATTGGTTGATACATGGTCGACCATGGGCATCTTTGGGTATATTTTGGGACCCCATGGATCCACTTGTATGTGATAATGACACTTTATTTTAATTAAGTTAAAATAAATACAAAAATGACACAAGCATATATCTTTTAACAAAACAATTGTTACAGAGGGTTATATATGTTGGATTTTAGATTATAAATATTCCTTAGAAATATAAAAAGCTTTCCTACATAATGATATTTTATTTATAATTTTTAGACATTAAATAATTTAATTTATTTATGACACAATGATGATGCAGTAATTACTATAATAGTGAAAAATCAAAATAATTGAAATTATAAATACCCAAATAAATATAATATGAAACTTTTAATGAATTAAACTAATTTTCTAGGATAATATGATATATTAGGATTGATTTAAATTACTTTTTTCGAAGTAATCAATCTGTTATGAGTTTCACAAAAATCAACTATTGAATAGTGTGAAAATTGACATAAAAGAGTTTTTAAAACAAATATTATATTATTAATTGATATTAAATTCCTAAAAATCTAAGGTTCGGCCAAGAGACTTATATCATGATAGGTGTCTCATTAATGGACCACTTGTGGGTCGCGTTTATGTATATGGTAATTTTATTAACCATATAATATAAAAATACAAAGAGACATTGTAAAAGTGAAACTAATTAACTTAGAGTTAATACTTAAAGATAATGTTAATATAAGTACCCAAACCTGTCTAAATTATATTGGTTGAGTTGTTTTAGACCCATCCCCACCTTAAACTTTGAATAGTCAACTTTGGAGCCATTGGAAACCGATTATGAATTTATTATAAACTAATATCTCTAGCTTTTCCAAAGGTGCCCCTCACCCCTCTTATAAAAGGGCACTCCTCCTTCCCATTTTTCACACATTCAAAGCCTTTTGGTTCGGCCAAAATCTGCCCAAATACTCTCCCAACATCCCTCACTACAACCTAGAGGCCTTAGTTTGATCAGAAAGTCAACCTAAGGAGCCCTTTTGATCAAATCAAAAGGAAGAACCCGAAGAAGAGGTAATGATTTCACCACCCTTTTCCAAGTTCATTTCTTCTTCCACTTCTTCTTCCTTTGTTATTACCATTATAAAATAATAACTCTAGTATCATATATATACTGTGATATTATTATAAATATGGTATAACCATATTCATTATTCTATCCATCCTTTGAATAACATGTCACCATACGTGCGTACGTACGGCTTACCGTCTCCACGTCGTGGTGTAATTGTTATTCAATATATTATTATTTGGATGGGTATAATAATGATGTGTAACTCATGTAAATAATAAATATAACATGATAATTATTCTGTATATATGATATAAAATCCAATTATATATTATTTTAATATCAAAAGAATGATATTGTCGCTCGTGCGTATGTACAGACTACCGTCTCCACATACGCGATGAGATTCATTGTCCATCATATCCATTCAAGTATAATTATAATTTGATGATTTAAAAATAGCATCTAAGGACTTGATATCATTCTGGATATGAATAATACACATCCCATTAATAACAAATATGGCTCACATAACAAAGAATATAAAGTAAAATGAACCCGTTAACACCCAAAATGACGATAATTCTAAGATATTATTAACAAATCAATGTTAAAAGATCATATATGATATCATATTAAAGTAAATGATTCTTTTATAATTCAATAAAAATTATTTCACCGTTATACAGGAGATAAACCTACCATCGACCAAGGAAAAAGTACAAAGTAAGGGATTTTCTTATCTCACTTTCAATTCCGTGAGATTTCCATTTTTCGCCACTAAATTATTGAAAGTGGTGTATTGTGTAATGACATTTGATATATATTCATGATTCTATTTATATTCATGTTATTATGTAAATAATTTGGTGGTTATTAACTTTTGTCCATAGGACTCAGTTGATTAACGTGGTAAGGGATTTTCTTATCTCACTTTTAATTTTGTGAGATTTCCATTGATCACCACTTAATTATTGCATGTGATGTATGTGTACTGCCCATGATTGTATTCATTGTGTAATATACTTTAGTTTATGGGTATTTACATCATCATGGTATGATACTTCTTTCATGGGTGTATGTTTCGTATGTTACCTAATCGGTAAGGGAATTTGAGATTTCAATTCCCACTCATTTGGCTTTACGCATATTTCATTGATTATATTACTCCATGATTATGTGTGGAATCACTATTCATTTGATTATGTCATAATTTCCACTCCCCTTCCTGTAGATATAAGTTTGATACACATAATCACTCATTGGTAATTCTCAAGTCATTGATATGAATTTGATAAGAGTAATTTTTACTCATTCACCATTTGTTCAGTTAAACATCCAATTCGTTGGTGTTGTTTTTACAAGAATATGTGTGAATATCCTTTGATTGTTTTACACTGAATATCCAATCATATTTAGTGTATTTATATTTGTCACACATAATTATGTCGTTGATTTATCCTTAACCTAAGGATACAACCTTTATGAGAGATTTCATCTCAATTTACATTCCATTGAGACTTCTTTGTTGATATACACCAAATCACTTTTATGTGGTGTATATAATGTACTTTGACATAGTATATCATGAATCCCTTTTATTCTCATGATATTACAAAGTTTTTATTACCTCAATTATTTGTATTCAAGTGTCTCTTTTGGTTAGAATCTCTAACTAAAATACCATTTTTAAATGTTTTAAAGACTTATTATTCTAAATCTTGCTCATTAATGTCCATGTTTTAAAAATGGTTTTAAGGATTTATTTATATGGACATTAATGTTTTAAAATCAAAACTCCTTTTAAAAGTTTCAATGTGGTATGGGACACTTTGATTCAAAAATCTATTTTAAATGGATTCTTGACAAATATTGTGACTTTTGAATGATTTCAAGAAAAGGGGGATATTTCTCTCAAATTGTTTTGATCTATGTCAACATCCTTCATTATTCTTGATTGAGGTTAATGTGATACAATACAATCTTCAATATTATATCGAATGAGTTATGTTTGACTGTGGATGTGTTATTTTTATAGCATTCATGGTTTATGAGTAAAGTATTTACATTTCGTATGTTAGTTCCAATAAGAATGTTTATGTTATATTTCAACCTTTACTTCATATGAATGTGTTGGACAAGTATGTTCCAGGTTGGGGACTGGTTAAAGTAAGCCCTCCAAGTTGGGGACTGGTAAAAGTAAGCCCTCCAGGTTAGGGACTGGTAAAAGTAAGCCCTCCAGTTTGGTCTCCGGTTATTAGAGGCACTCCAGGTTGGTGTCCGGTTATTAGAGGCACTCCGGGTTGGTGTCCGGTTATTAGAGGCACTCCGGGTTGGGTTCCGGTTATAGTTAGCCCCAAGGTCTTGGGACGAGGCCTTGAAAAGAAATTAAAGTTTAGCATTATGCATTTCATCATTATGAAAGTGGATATTGATATTGCATGTGATCATTCGACTAGTAGAATATCCATCTGAGTAAGTAAATGGCATTATTTCATTTTACCTTTTCCATTTTATGCTGAAGTTCAAGTTTAAAAGGATTTTGTTTTAGTTATAAATTGCCTTAAGTGTTTATGCTTATTTATGAAAGCTTCTGCTATAATGTTATCCTTACTGAGCATCTGAGCTCACCCCTTTCAATGTTTTATTTTTCCCAGGATTATGAAGAAGTAATTTATGAATGACCTGCAGGGATAGTATGAGGGGATATGAAGACAAGATGTTTTTTTTATGATGTAATGTAAAAAAATTATGGATGTATCTAGTTATTCCAAGGCTACTAAACTAATCGTTCTTTCGAGACTTGATCTTTCTCGTGGTCATGCCAATGTTATGTAATAATGCACCGACTCTCGGTAACTAGGGTTGGGGCGTTATAGTTGGTATCAGAGGAAGTTTAGTACAAACCTTGGAAGCTAGATTTAGATAAACTCTGATTATAGCACGTAGAACTAAGACGAACTTTGAGGATTAGTATAGAAGAACTTCCTAGAATTTTGGTATTGTAATGATTTTGTGAATTTTCCAAGAAATACATCCCTGTCTGGATACGAGCAGGTAGAGGTGGCTCTGGCACAGATGTACCTAGGGGTAAAACCCGAAAACACCGCTTTGAGCTAGACTCGAACGGGAACTGGTACACGACAATGGGCCTTGCTGCACTCTTGGTTACGACGCTCCCGGGGGATATACTTTGGTAAATTCACAAGAATAGTATAAACCATTATTAAGGGAATACAAAAAAATGCCCCTAAGAATATATGTCGGCAAATAGATAGTGGATAATGTAGATTTTAACATAGGGTACCCCAAGTTAGGATATATTGTTCAATTACAAGATTATCCTATTATGTCTTTTTTTTATTCCTATTAGATAAGTATTCAAAAACCCTAATTGTATTTTATTTTGTTAGTTGAAACATGGAGGGAGCAAGATCACGAACAACTCTTCTCTCTCTTCCTGAAGAACTACTTACAATTATTATCCAGAAGTCATGCGCAGACGATGTTGAAACTTTTTCAAATGTCCAAGTTACATGAAAATAACTTTATGAGACATCCAATACCTCTAGCATTGCACGATTCTTTGAAGGATCAAGTACCGACTGTGGGATAATGTTGCGCTCTCAACTTTCTTACCATGCTAAGCGTGGGAAGTACCATCAGGGTCTTTTCAAATTATTCACTTTATCTCAAAATTACGATGCACTAAATGATTTTCTAGATGCTGCAGAAGAGGGAGACCTTCGAGCAGCCTATATGTATCAAATTATATATTTATGTCTTTTGGGATATACGAAAACTGATTTAACAAAACCTTATTTTGAAATATTTGAAGATGAATCAGTGAGAAGTTTTCTAAAAAAACATGTTAAAGACGATGTCTCCAAATTATATATAAGAAATACCTATTTTTTTATGATGCATCGATGCTTCCATCGATATAATCCAAAATGGATGAGGAGTTTTTGGGTAAAAGAAGTAGATGATTTGGAAAAATTCCTGAGGTACCATTGTGACACATGAACGCATTCTACCGAAAGGAAAATCCGCCTAGTCTCTACAGAGTTCATGTTGTGATCCACATATCTCTAGTGACAAAATACATGCCTGACCCAACGCATGTACTCACCTATGAAGAATTATAACTAGAACCAGATCTATCTTATTGTGGAGAGCCTATCAGAATTCTTCATACCAAAGATCAAGTGTTGAGAAACTGGATGACTCGTCTGGTAAAAGATCTATGGAGAAATCATAATATGGAAGAGGCAATGTGGGAACCCGAGGAACATATGATGAAGAACCTATGTGGAAATAAATGGATGGTGAAATGTTTAAAAGTGTTAGTGATCTTTATTGATGGGTTTACTTTGGAATAATTTTCTCTTGTATTTGTAACCCCGCAGTTTTCCATGATATTTGAGGAAGAATTGTCTCTTCTCTTGTGGATATAGGTATAAATAACCATTTGGTTTTATATGATCATTGGGGTTTGAGAAAATTATAAGTTATTTTAATTTGGGATAAAAATGAAAAGTATGATATAATATTTGTGATTAAATTATGTTATTTTGAGGAATTTATCTCATTTTGGTAATATTATAAAATATAGTTTTTGAAAAAGGACAACACGTAGACCGTGTGACAACCCGTCGCGTCGGACAAAGCTGTGGGAATCGAACCCACAACCAAAGTGCGATTGGGATTTATCGCCTACCACTGGACTACGTGAAGTCCCTGGTTAATGTGACTATTTTTTTAAATGATTTTATTGATCAATAATAATATGATTTGGGTTCTTATGTATTATCAAATGAATACCCTTGGTATTGGAAAATGATTTGGTGATTAAGTGATAAATGTTATTTTGGAAGATGTTCGCTTTGTTGGAAACACTATATGCCCAAGGAAAATAGAATACAATGGGGTTTCATTTGTAGAGTAATGGTGGATTTTTATCTACGTTTTTATTGTTGATTTATAGTGATTTGGGTTATTTATGGAAATTATTAATCTATAACAGAGAATATGTGATGATGTTAATTACTTTTAAGTATGTGACTTTAAGAGTATTTTTGGAGATACAATGTAACATGGGAGACTACATAATCAAATTCTTCTATGATTTGGGTTTTAATATTAGTTTGGATTATATTAAAGGATTTTAAGGACAATTGGTTATTGAATGGTATCTATTTAACTTTGGGGTATTGTTGGTTTAATTTTAGAAATTAAGATTAGTGCATATTTATCTCGATGAATATCCTTTTGGGGGATCATTAGATCATTCACTAACCATTTTGGTTTTGATTAATCTTCAAAGACAATGTAAATATATGGTTTATCCTGCATGGATCATGTGATTCTATAGAAGTTTATTCTAGCTCTTCCAGTATGACCAAGTATTCTTAAATACTCATCGTTTAAAAAAAATTGAGTTAGTGGAGGAAATTTATTAAAGCATGAAAATTTACTTAAAATGTAAGTATATCTCATAATGTTCTTAGTCAATATCATAAATAAATTCATCTTCTTTATGTAATGTAACTTTAAAAAAAAATGTTGTCTGTTTACTTTCCTACTAGGAGACTAATGGTCGTTTGTCCCAACACAAGTTTGTGGTTTTCTCATTATTAACTTTCTCCTGATCATGATTTCTATCCCTCTCCATCAGAACTTGACACTTAGTTTATCATCCATATCCATGTTTTCTTACATGGAGTCCTAGTATGGGTTATCTTGGATGACCCTTATACCTCTCTTTCTTTCTTTTAAAGTGATAGTTTTATTGGCTCTTTTTCCGATGTGGGACTTTCCATTATATTCCCAAGAAAAATTTTAAAAATTGCGAGGACGCAATTTATTGAAGGAGGGGAGAATGTAACACCCCAATTTTCCTCGGTATGTTTCCTTTCGAATAATGCAATGGCGTGCATTGTACACAACTTCGAGATTTTAACACACCATAACCAATCAAACTAGCCGTTATGAATAGTAATACCTACTTTTTGAAATTTTATAAATTCTATCTCTCAAAATGGACTTCATTTTTGGATTCTTAATATCTAAATTATCCTAGGGTGAAATTTTGGTACTTTTCGGATAACTTTCATATTTTGATGAATAGTGAAAATTACTAAATTTTAATTAAAAACAACTTTTTTAATCAAAATAATTAATAGTGATAAATTATAAATTTGAGTTGTTTTAAAGTATATTTAGAATATATTTTTACCATTTAATATAATTTTGGTCATTGGACATAATTTTACAATTAAACCGAACATAAACAAGTGTCAATCTTTTGATAGTTATTATCTCTTAAAAACACGCATTTTGTTTTGACAGCGGGAATTAATTTTAAATTAATTTCTGCCACTTATGTGTTTTGAATTTAGAAAAATGGATTCCATATTTGGAATCAGGATGTTCAAATTGTGTAAATAGGTTACTTTTATTTTTAGACATTTTGAATAATTACTGCGGTAAATATTTTATTTACCATGGTTAAGGGTAAATCCGGTAAATAAGGGTTAAAAAAAATAATATTATAATAATACTAAATTACCCTAAAACGTGTCTTAACCCTATTGGTTGATACATGGTCGACCATGGGCATCTTTGGGTCTATTTCGGGACCCCATGGATCCACTTGTAAGTGATAATGACACTTTATTTTAATTAAGTTAAAATAAATACAAAAATGACACAAGCATATATCTTTTAACAAACAAATTGTTACATAGGGTTATATATGTTGGATTTTAGATTATAAACATTCCTTAGAAAGATAAAAAGATTTCATACATAATGATATTTTATTTATAATTTTTAGACATTAAATAATTTAATTTATTTATGACACAATGATGATGCAGTAATTACTATAATACTGAAAAATCAGAATAATTGAAATTATAAATACCCAAATAAATATAATATGAAACTTTTAATGAATTAAACTAATTTTCTAGGATAATATGATATATTAGGATTGATTTAATTTACTTTTTTCGAAGTAAGCAATCTGCTATGAGTGTCACAAAAATCAACTATTGAATAGTGTCAAAATTGACATAAAAGAGTTTTTAAAACAAATATTATATTATTAATTGATATTAAATTCCTAAAAATCTAAGGTTCGGCCAAGAGACTTATATCATGATAGGTGTATCATTAATGGACCACTTGTGGGTCGCTTGTATGTATATGGTAAGTTTATTAACCATATAATATAAAAATACAAAGAGACATTGTAAAAGTGAAACTAATTAACTTAGAGTTAATACTTAAAGATAAGGTTAATATAAGTACCCAAACCTGTCTAAATTCTATTGGTTGAGTTGTTTTAGACCCATCCCCACCTTAACCTTTGAATAGTCAACTTTGGAGCCATTGGAAACCGATTATGAATTTATTATAAACTAATATCTCTAGCTTTTCCAAAGGTGCCCCTCACCCCTCTTATAAAAGGGCACTCCTCCTTCCCATTTCTTCACACCTTCAAAGCCTTTTGGTTCGGCCAAACTCTGCCCGAATACTCTCCCAACATTCCTCACTACAACCTAGAGGCCTTAGTTTGATCAGAAAGCCAACCTAAGGAGCCCTTTTGATCAAATCAAAAGGAAGAACCCGAAGAAGAGGTAATGATTTCACCACCCTTTTCCAAGTTCATTTCTTCTTCCACTTCTTCTTCCTTTGTTATTACCATTATAAAATAATAACTCTAGTATCATATATAGACTGTGATGTTATTATAAATATGGTACAACCATATTCAGTATTCTATCCATCCTTTGAATAACATGTCACCATACGTGCGTACGTACGGCTTACCGTCTCCACGTTGTGGTGTAATTGTTATTCAATATATTATTATTTGGATGGGTATAATAATGATGTGTAACTCATGTAAATAATAAATATAACATGATAATTATTCTGTATATATGATATAAAATCCAATTATATATTATTTTAATATCAAAAGAATGATATTGTCGCTCGTGCGTATGTACGGACTACCGTCTCCACGAACGCGATGAGATTCATTGTCCATCATATCCATTCAAGTATAATTATCATTTGATAATTTAAAAATAGCATCTAAGGACTTGATATCATTCTGGATATGAATAATATAAATCCCATTAATAACAAATATGGCTCACATAACAAAGAATATAAAGTAAAATGAACCCGTTAACACCCGAAATGACGATAATTCTAAGATATTATTAACAAATCAATGTTAAAAGATCATATATGATATCATATTAAAGTAAATGATTCTTGTATAATTCAATAACAATTATTTCACCGTTATACAGGAGGTAAACCTACCATCGACCAAGGAAAAAGTACAAAGTAAGGGATTTTCTTATCTCACTTTCAATTCCGTGAGATTTCCATTTTTCGCCGCTAAATTATTGAAAGTGGTGTATTGTGTACTGCCATTTGATATATATTCATGATTCTATTTATATTCATGTTATTATGTAAATAATTTGGTGGTTATTAACTTTTGGCCATACGACTCAGTTGATTAACGTGGTAAGGGATTTTCTTATCTCACTTTTAATTTTGTGAGATTTCCATTGATCACCACTTAATTATTGCATGTGGTGTATGTGTACTGCCCATGATTGTATTCATTGTGTAATATACTTTAGTTTATGGGTATTTACATCATCATGGTATGATAATTCTTTCATGGGTGTATGTTTCGTATGTTACCTAATCGGTAAGGGAATTTGAGATTTCAATTCCCACTCATTTGGCTTTACGCATATTTCATTGATTACATTACTCCATGATTATGTATGGAATCACTATTCATTTGATTATGTAATAATTTCCAATCCCCTTCCTGTGGATATAAGTTTGATACACATAATCACTCATTGGTAATTCTCAAGTCATTGATATGAATTTGATAAGAGTAATTTTAACTCATTCACCATTTGTTGAGTTAAACATCCAATTCGTTGGTGTTGTTTTTACAAGAATATGTGTGAATATCCTTTGATTGTTTTACACTGAATATCCAATAATATTTAGTGTATTTATATTTTTCACACATAATTATGTCGTTGATTTATCCTTAACCTAAGGATACAACCTTTATGAGAGATTTCATCTCAATTTACATTCCATTGAGACTTCTTTGTTGATATACACCGAATCACTTTTATGTGGTGTATATAATGTACTTTGACATAGTATATCATGAATCCCTTTATTCTCATGATATTACAAAGTTTTGATTACCTCAATTATTTGTATTCAAGTGTCTCTTTTGGTTAGAATCTCTAACTAAAATACCATTTTAAATGTTTTAAAGACTTATTATTCTAAATCTTTCTCATTAATGTCCATGTTTTAAAAATGATTTTAAGGATTTATTTATATGGAAATTAAAGTTTTAAAATAAAAACTCATTTTAAAAGTTTCAAAGTGGTATGGGACACTTTGATTCAAAAATCTATTTTAAATGGATTCTTGACAAATATTGTGACTTTTGAATGATTTCAAGAAAAGGGGGATATTTCTCTCAAATTGTTTTGATCTATGTAAACATCCTTCATTATTCTTGATTGAGGTTAATGTGATACAATACAATCTTCCATATTATATTGAATGAGTTATGTTTGACTGTGGATGTGTTATTTTTATAGCATTCATGGTTTATGAGTAAAGTATTGACATTTCGTATGTTAGTTCCAGTAAGAATGTTTATGTTATATTTCAACCTTTACTTCATATGAATGTGTTGGACAAGTATGTTCCAGGTTGGGGACTGGTTAAAGTAAGCCCTCCAGGTTGGGGACTGGTAAAAGTAAGCCCTCCAGGTTAGGGACTGGTAAAAGTAAGCCCTCCGGTTTGGTCTCCGGTTATTAGAGGCACTCCAGGTTGGTGTCCGGTTATTAGAGGCACTCCGGGTTGGTGTCGGGTTATTAGAGGCACTCCGGGTTGGGTTCCGGTTACAGTTATCCCCAAGGTCTTGGGACGAGGCCTTGAAAAGAAATTACAGTTTAGCATTATGCATTCCATCATTATGAAAGTGGATATTGATATTGCATGTGATCATTCGACTAGTAGAATATCCATGTGAGTAAGTAAATGGCATTATTTCATTTTACCTTTGCCATTTTATGCTTAAGTTCAAGTTTAAAAGGCTTTTGTTTTAGTTATAAATTGCCTTAAGTTTTTATGCTTATTTATGAAAGTTTCTGCTATAATGTTATCCTTACTGAGCATCTGAGCTCACCCCTTTCAATGTTTTATTTTTCCCAGGATTATGAAGAAGTAATTTATGAATGACCTGCAGGGATAGTATGAGGGGATATGAAGACAAGATGTTTTTTTTATGATGTAATGTAAAAAAATTATGGATGTATCTAGTTATTCCAAGGATACAAAACTAATCGGTCTTTCGAGACTTGATCTTTCTTGTGATCATGCCAATGTTATGTAATAATGCACCGACTCTAGGTAACTAGGGTTGGGGCGTTACAAGTAACATCAAATAATTTTATTTTAAATGTAAAATGGATTTGATATATCACTTGTAATAATTCACGGGGAAAATATCTTTTCCATTTTTGAAATCATTATTTATTATAAAAAACTGTTCAATTATAAAGGAAAAAAATTTCTTTAAAAATAACCTTGTAAAATCGTAAAGGATTACTCAATAAATTATGGTTCCATGAAATCTAGAAAATCTATTCATTTTTTATACGTTTTAAAAAACATTCCTTCCATATAGTTTTGTTCGAAAATTAACAAAGATCCTTTTTTAGAAAATGATAAAAATATTCTTATCAAACCATTTTGTAAAAAGTAAAATAAGTATAAAAATGAAATAAAAAATTAATAGGATAATATTAAAAAACTTTTTGAAAATATTCTTAGAATATATGTCCATGGAAGAGAAATATTCCCAAGTGGAATCTTAGAAAAAATCAATCCTGAATAATTTTGAGACTGTTACATAAAACTTTACCACTTTATAATTAGTTGAATCATAAGCCCCATGAAATTAAGAAAATTATATGGATATTTATATACCATAATCATCAGGAAAATACTAATAAAAAACTTTCATCTGAAATATATAAACCACAAAAAATAATGAAGCAGTGTATAAGGCATGTGTCCTATAGAAAGAAAAGTGATGAAAAAATACCTTAGTTTGAAGTCCTGAACTATTGAGAACTTCGATATAATTAATATATATTTTTTATAAATATACCACAGAACCATATTAATATAGTTAATACCATATATGATTTACCTATGACTTTATATTAATATATTATTATCAATTCCTTGTTAAATTTATGTTTTGGGTAATAATCACTTTGTTTTTCATACATGTTTTGTATTTTTATATATGATAATATTACTTATGTCATAATTTGGTCATCTAAATAATGATAAAAATGATATACATATCATATATATTCATTATGTATGTATTTATGATGATTTATAAAAGTTTGAGGTAGAAAATAAAAAACATCGTTCATGGAGACGATTGGCCATACGAACGCAGGAACATTGTTTTTACATTCTTTACAGATTAAAGAAAGAAAAGTATATAATATATTATCATTACAGAATAATTTTTATTTCATTTAAATCAAATAATTATATTAAAACCATCCTTAATACATTCCATGTAAACTATGAAATAAACACACTGCCTTGCGAGGTGGTAGTCCGTCGTACACACGAACGACATTACCACATTACCATAAAATGAAAAGCATGAGGGTATGCGTGATATGAATGTTAAAGAATAAAAATAACATCATAAAAATAATATATATAAACTATAAATATATCATTATTCCTATCCTTTAATGGCGATAATGGAAGAACTAATGAAATCAGTTCACGAGGCGGTAGTCTGACGTACACAAGAATGATGACTGTGTATCCCATTTTATGGTAGTGTGTGAAGTTTTAGGTCATGAACATAACATAACAAACTTTAAGTATATTTATGATATTTATGTTATTATATTAAACTTATATAAAAATAATTTAATGGTTTTATGTAAGAAATAAGGCAAAAAGTTTCATTGATGAACATTACATCTTTTTCAGGCATCTCCTTTTATTTTGAATAAAAGGACTTACTTATTTAGATTTATCAGAAAATAAAGGATTTTGGGATAAATGTAGGGATTTTATGAGGATATTTTTATTGGTTATTGGTGAACCAAATATGGTTTTAAGTGTGAATAAAATAGAAGAATAGGTTCCATTTTATAAGAGATGGGAGGGCCACTCTGGGACTTTCTCAAAAGAGTAATTTATACTAAATTCAATCTCAACAAAAATACTTGAAAAGAACATATATTAAAATATAATATATTATAATGTTATAATATAATGAAAAAATTTATTTTAGATAAATTTTTGTGTTATGTTAAACTATATCATTTTGATTATCCATTAGTTGATTTATTTTAATTTTTAATATGGTAAAACATTTTCAACATCAAAAGGTTTAAATTTTTACATATAATGTGTAAATTAGAACATAAATGGAAAATTTATGATGTTTTAGACCTTATATAATCAAATTTTACTTATTTTTTTATGATTTTTAAATAATTTAATAAAATATTATTTTCATAAAATATCATTTGTGTTAATTCTGACACAATTCATTTCTTTAACATTAAGAAAATAAATAAAATAAGATATATTCTAACATAACTACATAATATACCCATAACATATCATATTTAATTATAAAATTCTTGGATCACCATAATTAATTCAAATTATATTTCTTTTAATTTTTTTAATATCATTACTTTTATTATTTCTTTAATTGATTAATTACTGTATGATTATTGTGTAATTTTTAAGGTACTTATTTATTTACTAAAAATTAAAAATAAATTTCTATGAAGAAGAAAAATATTTTATATTTAAAAATAACACTTAATTCTAAAGATATATTTTGGATGAAAAAATATTAAAAATGTTAAGAATTTTAAAAACATAAGTGCGTCAAGTTTGACGTTTATTAAATTTAAATACTATAAGGGGATTAAAGTCATCCATGTTGATAAAAGAGGTCATAAATTATACCCTTGGATGATTTTGGTAGAAAATTACTCATCTAATAAAATTAATTTTATTATAATCATAAATTTATAATATTTCTATTTTTGTTTTTTGTAAGATCCCATATCTTCTTTTCAGGTATGTTATTCCTTTTCTGTTCATTTTTAAGAAAAAAGGAAAATTTGGAAATTTTTTAAGTACATGCCATGTACTTTATGAGTACACACTGTGTACTGTGATGCTTCTAGAGGCCATGTGCTGGTCGTGTCATGGCTGCACACATGACCATGTAGGGGTGACATGGAGGCCCCCTAAAGCAGAGTACAGAAAAGGCGAGTACACGCTGTGTACATTCTTTTTTTATTAAACACACCGGGGTCGTGTCTAATCGCCAGAATGAACTCATTTTAGGTCCCATTCAACTGAGAGAACCTTATGACCACAGATCTTTGACGAGCCCCCCGATCTTGCGTCTGTTCTCCGATTCAGACACCATCAGTTGCGTTGGAATCACATCGGTGAGTTATTCCTTCTCCCAGAGCATCATTTTCCAATTCTTCTTCCTTTTCAAGTTATCGTGGGTTGAACATTTTATACATTTTCATAGATCTACGACATTCTATGGCTATTCAAGTGTTGAGGTTCAAGTATAGTGATCACATAATTCCAAGGTTGGTGGTTTGTGCCTTTCCTTTCAATGTCTTTGATTATTTTGTGCAAATTCCACCAATACCCTTGAACGTGGTATTGTGTGTTTACCGTTTTACCCCTTTTGTCTTCCTTCCATGCTTATATGCCTGTGGAGAGGTTGAATCGATAATAATAGGGTTGTTTTGATATGCCTTGGATATTTTTCCCATGAATGTTCTGTTTATAACCATTGGGTCATGTTAGCTAGTTTGGCTACTTTGCTTATTTTCTATACCTGTTTCTATAGGATAGAGAGTTTGAATCCTGAAATCCTTGATATGATGTAGACTATTTTGCCAAGTAGTTCTGTAGGTTTACTTTGGCTGTATTGCATTTCTCTTCCATTATCCTACACAGGGCCGTGAGAACCGGGTGTAGTAGACTATAAGGGGAATTGACCGAGTGAGCTTCCTCAGAGAGTCTTTGAGTATTATGCTAAAGGGGGATGGACTGTGTGAGATTTCTCAGAGATCCTAGGATTACATTGGGCTACAAGGGGACTAACTGTGTGAGCTTCCTATGATATTCCTCGACTTATTTAGAATATAAGGGGATAGACCATTTAATATTCCTCAGAGAGTCTTTTTTACTTGAATTAACTTGTTTTCCTTAGACTATAAGAGGAATTGATAGCGAGGGCTTCCTCAGAGAGTCAATGAGTGACCTGGGATATAAGGGGAATTGACTGAGTGGGCTTCCTTAGAGAGTCCTTGACCTTGGGGAAATAAGGGAAATTTACTGAGTGAGATTCCTCAGAGAGTCCCTGACTACCTTAGACTATAAGTGGAATTGACCGAGTGAGCTTCCTTAAAGAGTCTTAAATATTCATATGACCAAACCAGTGGGGTTAGGTTGAGTGTATTTCCCAGAGTGTTATTGGTACTTTTTAGGTAGGACAAAAGGGGATGGCTGTAAGTATTTCCCAGAGGGTTACCTGTTTGTGCATAGCTGCTTGTTAGCCATTTCTTGTTATTATTACTGTGGATTGTTTACTATACAACATGTTCCTATTTACTACTCCATGAACTTTTACCTGCCATATATTGACTGACTGTTAGGCACAAATCTTCATATGTTTGCCTACTGGGATTTAGTCTCACACCCAATTTGAGCCATGCTTTTGGGCCCAAACAGATTATAATATTGCAGGTATAGATAAGGGCAAGCACGCTTCCACTTTAGGTACATGACTTTCTAAGGAGCTGGAGAGCTTGGGACCAAGCCTAGGATTGCGATGCTGAGGAGCTGTTATCTTTTTATTTTATACTTGGTTCAGTACTGTTTGTATTCATCATTGTGACTTTTTTGGTGGTTTTTCCTAGACATATGTATTATGCATCATTTATTATGCATTTCTCCAGTTGTTCATTGTCTCAGTCTTATGATGTTTATTGTTGTTGGACATTTACGGCTTCTGGTATGGTATTTTTGTTTTTTCCACTGTGTACTCTACCAATGAGGGCATAGTTTCCCCACAAACACACCCAAGGCCCTCACTACTAGTTGGAAGCCTCTGGCGTTTGGGGAAATGCACTTGAGGCCATGTCACCAACCAGGTACAGGGTGCCTCTAGGTGGCTTCCATGACCAGGACGTTACATTTTTGACCTTAATTTCCCAATTTACCTGTAACCATGGTAATAAAATTACTAAATTTATAATCCTTATTGTCCAAAAAAAAATTGAATATATTTATTAAATTAGTAAATTATGATTCAAAATATAGAATCCATTTTTTAAAATTCAAACACAAAATTTGATAAAATTAATTTAAAATTAATCCCATAGATGGGGTGAGAAATCATGGTTTTAAAGAGAAACTATTTAAAAGATTGAAATGTTTTTATATCAAAATTTAATATAAAAAAATATGAAAACAAATTAAATTTGATTAATATATATAATTGGTCTAATTTTAGTTAAAAAACAATTTAATATATAATTTAACATTAAAAATAATTAAATGGAATGTCAGTTTTTAATTAAAATGTAGTATTTTTTACTATTCATAAAAAATGAAACTTATCAAAAAAATAAAAATATTAAAACAAATTAATTGTTGATATTAAAATTTTAAAAATTAAGTTTATTTTTTCAAACAGAATTTATTAAATTTTTTAAAATTTAGTTTTCAAACATGCGTATCATTAAAAGGTGGGAAAACTATTTTGTAGAATAAAAAAACTCTTTTAAAGCGTAAAAATAGATTTATCAAATCTAGAAAACACATAATATGAATGATAGGAATTATATTTAATATTATATATATATATATATATTTCATTAACATAATCCAAAAGGATTATTTTTTTATTCTATTGGTATAAAACATACTTGTGTGAATTTAAATAGTTTTTTTTTCAGAAAAAGATTTCATTTTTTGTTTTCAAAATGATTTTCTTTTCAAAACGATTTTATTTTCATGTATAATTAATTTTTAACCAAATAATTAATTATTTATACATTTTTAAACCATTTTTTCAAAATTATATTAATCCTTTTCACACTCATCATTTTAGTTTCTAGGTTATAATTGTCTTGTTTAAATAATCAAATAAATAAAATATTGTTTCATTGAAACTCAACAATGCTTGTAACGCAAGATGAACAACTACTTTATACAATTAAAACATAAAATGGTGTATTGTGAAATTTAATAAATCAAATAAATAAAATAATTTAAAAATAAATTTCATTAAAATACCAGGGTGTTACAATCTACCCCCTTTAAAATTAATTTAGCCCTCAAAATTCATCTCGATCTTCAAAGTTTTAATATTTTATAATTCATTAATAGAAACCCACCTCCTAAAAATGAATTTTAAAAATCACCTAAAAAAGAAATATTTTGAAACATAAAGGTTACCTGAAGTAATTCGTTACCAGGTTTCCGCATAGGAAAAACACAAAAATATGGATTTGGAATGGAAAATAATCCTTAAGAACTATCTGAGAGTGATAGAAAACATGGATAAGATAAGGTTAAAAAACACAAAACAATTGACCAAATAGGTCTATAAAGGGTCATTGATATTATTAGAAATGACGATAATATGATAAAAGTTTATTTAAAAATACTTTGAAAATATATACATACTTGATTTCATTTCATAAGTATAATCTCATTCTTTGGTTGTGCCTTGATCAATTTTCACATTATCTCATTCTCTAATAAATGAAGGTAAAATTGTAATTCATAATGAACTAATGGATCATAAGATCCATAATGCGATGAATATTCATTT
The DNA here is from genome assembly GCA_963277665.1 of Viscum album. Classification (NCBI taxonomy): domain Eukaryota; kingdom Viridiplantae; phylum Streptophyta; class Magnoliopsida; order Santalales; family Viscaceae; genus Viscum; species Viscum album. The sequence goes on from OY728128.1 coordinate 621,545,020, forward strand.
ATTTTCCATCAAAACAAAATGACTAGCATAGGTTATCTAATATGAATAAATATTTATATTGTGAAACATTGAACTCTAAATCCTCATTCAAAGGTCAACAAAATCCTTTTCATAAAATCTTAACCTTTTGAAACTTCCAAAAGAATAAAATATAAAATTTTATAAAGAAGGTAATTAAATGACTCAAAATAATAATAACATTATTCTCTCATATATCATAAATTACCTCTTGATTGTCACTTACCAAACTTGTGAATACCTTCATCATGTATTCTCATGAAACATATTAATAAATATTATTTCCATAAATCGTTATTGAAAACATGTATTCCTCCTCATTATTTATATATATTATTTGATATATTCCTAAAATCTGTAATTTTGTAAACTCTATATATGATAGGAGAAAGCACTTTTTAGAAAGTCATTAATCAGTTCCAAGGTAATATGTACTATCCAATTTACTTTATCCAAATAAGTAATATCTGTATACCAACATTTCTATCTCAACATGAATAACATATTAAGGATTTCATTTCCCTTAAACACATGTTTTCTAGGAATTTCATTATTCCATTAATTCAATTTTTTAGTTAATTAGTATCATTCAACATATCCTTTCAAATATTTATGAAAAATTTAAACATAAAACTAATATATTTACTGATTTTTAGAAAATAATCATTGAATTATAATATATAAAAAATTCATTCATCTTTCTAATTTCATAAAAAATTATCTAAGCACTCTCGTCTTATTATTTATCAATTATTTCCTTTTAAATTTCATATGTAGTCACTTTCTTATCAACAATTTAACTATTACTTGGAACACATTCCTGATTTTATTCATGATATTTCTCCTAAGGAAATCGATTTGAATAATTCCCATACTCTCCACACATAAAGAATTTACAAGTTGATGATATATTTGTGAGGAAAATATTCCCATACATTAAATTAACTAAAATTTTCATTTTTTATTTGCAGTAACTTTATTTTTTTTTCTCCTTTTCCACAGTCAAAACATCTTCTTATTACTCTAAGACATTAACTTGGGTGTTTCTTCCAACATTCTTAACACACAAGAAATGTAATCTTATTTTCTCCATGGTCTCCACTACCCAAAATATTATTATAAACTTTCTTTCTATTATTTGATGAATCTAATATTTTATTTAGATAAAAATTGTTAATCATGTACTCTAAAAAACTTATTAGGCATAATAACAATTTATTTTACTCCAGTTTTTATCCCATTTCACTACACATCATAAAATTTCCATAAAATTCAATGTTGACCTAGTTCCTTCTAGTTCCCTTGATTGACTAAAACTAAAAATCTTATTGTGAGCAATAATTATTATAGTATAAAACCGTATAATCATGAAAAATAACCTATATAATTTCTATGTCAAGTACCCTTCTTTAATATATGAAAACATAGGTTTATACTTGGTCATTTATGTAACACTCCGAGATTTTATGAAAAATATTCTTTTTAATTTCATTAATGTCTTGTGTTGTACGCTAAACCAAAAGGAGATTTCACAACACGCATCCTTGACTTGACTTTCATTACACGTAATCACGACCTTGCTCGATAGCGTGTGTAGTACGCAATACCGAGTTTCACTAAACAATGATATACTATTAAAATATTATTAAAACTAGCCGTTATGAATAGTAATAACCACTTTTTGAAATTTTTTAAATTTTACTTTTCAAAATGTACTTCATTTTTGGATTCAGAATATCAAAATTAGCTTAGGGTGAAATTTTGGTACTTTTCAGATAACTTTCATTTTCTGATGAATAGTGAAAATTACTAAATTTTAATTAAAAACAACCTTTTTTAATCGAAATAATTAATAGTGATAAATTATTAATTTGAGTGGTTTTAAATTATATTTAGAATATATTTTTACAATTTAATACAATATTGGTCATTGGATGTAATTTCACATTTAAACCAGACAAAAACAAGTGTCAATCTTTTGATAGTTATTATCTCTTAAGAACACGCTATTTGTTTTGACGACGGGAATTAATTTTTAAATTAATTAATGCAACTGATATGTTTTGAATTTGGTAAAATAGACATCATTTTTGAATTCATAATATCAAATATAGATTAGGCCTAATTTTTTGGTATTTTTCTGGAAACTTTCATTTTTTGATGAATAGTGAAACCACTAAGTGGTAGTTAAAAAAAATGAATTTTTCATAAAACTTAATTTTACCGCTTCTGTGAGTGAAATTTCAAAAATCCGAGAGACACAGTTGATGTCAGTAAGTAAAATGTGGTTCAATGAGATGAAAATAATTTTTGGTGAATAGTAACTTTTTACTTGTTTTACCACAGTTAAAAGTAAATAGGGTAATTAAGGGTAAAAATGATATTATTATTACCCTAACACATGTCCTAATTCTATCGGATAAGTGTAATTCGACCAAAAACAACCTTAGGAATAAAATATGACCATTTAGGCCTACTTGGATTAGATTAGGACATTTATTATTAATTTATTTAAAGAAGGGTTAAAATAGTTAAAATCAAAGTTTAATAAGTAAATCATTTTTAATATAGGGTTATACATAAGATAAATTCGACTATAAATATTAATTAGAAATAAAAACAGATTTCCTAGATAATTATATTTTATTTGTAATTTTTAGACTTTAAATATGTTAATTTATTTATGACACAAATATGATGTAGTAATTATCTTATTAATGAAATATTGACATAATTGATGTTAAAAATACCCAAATAAATGCAATTTGAGACTTTTTATGAATTACACTAATTTTCTAGGTTAATATGACATGTTATTATTGATTTAATTAACTTTTTTCGAACTAATCATTTTTTTATGAGTTTCACAAAAATCAATTACTAAATAGTGTCAAAATTGACAGAAAATAGTTTTTAAAACAAATATTATATTATTAATTGTTATTTTATTCCTAAAAATCTATGGTTCGGCCAAATGACTTAGATAAGGTTATATATATTAATAATAAACAACTTTGGGTTCGTTTGTCTTCTTATAGTAAGTTTATTAACCTTATAGTGTAAGAACACAAAAAGACATGATAAAAGTAAAATTATCTATCTTAAAGTTAAATATAACTGATAAGGTTAACATAGGAACCTAAACTTGTCTAAATTCTATTTGATGAGAGGATTTCTACCCATCCCCACCTTAGCTTCGAAATAAATCAATTTTGAGCTATTTAAAACCGAATTTGGCTTTATAATAAAATAATATTTTTAGTTATTCCAAAGGTGCTCCTCTCCTCCCTTATAAAAGGGAACCTCCTCCCTCTCTTCCTCACACCACTTTGAGCCTTCAAGCTCGGCCAAACCCTTCCAAATTCTCTTCTCCACTTCCCTAGAAACATCCTAGAGGTCCTGGTCTTCTTCAAAGACCAATGTTAGTGCTCTAAGAGGAGGAATCAAAGAGGCGCTTCAAAGAAGAGGTAATGTCCGTTACCGATTCTTTCAACTTTATTTCTTCTTCCAATTCTTCTTATTAGGTTGTTTCATTATGAAGTAATAACATCAGTATCCCTAATATACTGATATGTTATTATAATTATGAAACAAACCTATTTCACCATCTATCCATCCTACGGAAAATGAAATCACCGTGCGTGCGTACGTACAGAATACCGTCTCCACGCCGTGGTGTAATCTATTTTCCACCACCACCTTCCTTGGATGGGTATAATGGTGTAAATAATAACTATATATGATTATTGTAAAGTGATATTGATTCTGAAATAGTATACATACACTCCAATACAATTCCATGATCATGAGAATGATATCATCGCTCGTGCGTACGTACGGACTACCGTCTCCACGACACGATGAGATTCATTCTCCACATTAACCATTCATGAATGATTATAAAGTATATATAATAAGTAATCATGAAATATATGAAATAATAATGATACTAGATTTATGTTTATATATATATGTATGTCATCTACTTAATTCCATTCAACTCAATAAGGAAATGAAAACAACGTTCATGCGTACGTACGGCCTACCGTCTCCATGAACGGTGTATTTCTTTCCATTTATTAATATATTATATATATGTATATTCTGAATATATATTATATATAAATCATGTTTTATATTCTGGAATTATGTAATCATGATCTAATTAATCATATGAATAATTACAAGTCAAAACAAGGACGACAAATGAAACAATTTTACGCAAAACGCTCTTTAACATGGAATTTACAAAAGAACGGGTAAAATAAAGTCATAAGTGAACCATATATGATATCATAACAATGAGTATGATTCTAGAATAAGTCAATGACATTATTTAAATCATTATACAGGAGGTTCGGACACTTACGAAGCAAATCGGACCTAATGTAAGGGAAAATATCACAATCTCATTTTTATCCGAGATTGTTTATACTTTGGTATTTACTGGGGTGTATTTTATCATCCACATCCATTTTTCCTAAATATATAATATTTATATCCTTATACAGTAGTTTATATCCAATTTTACCCTTCGGTGAGTTTTTAGTAAAATATATGAAAGGAATCTTTTGTCGTTTTTCGTACAAGGTACTTTTTGACTTTTCCGAAAAAAGTACGAGAAGAATGTTTTTTTAACTTATACGGCATGAATGAATTTTTAAAAAATTATTTCCAAGAATCTTCCTTTAAAAGTTTTCAAGTTTATTTTAATCAACTTCTTTTAGTTTATAATTGTATAACATGTTAAGAAAGGAAAAGTGTTTTTGAAGTAGAAAGGATATTTTCCTCAAGAATGGAGTTCAAGTGTTTTATCAAAATTATTTTGCATCTAAAATAATTAAGGGTTTTGTTTCTATCCCTATTATTACATGGATTTGATTATGTTGTGATGGAAATATTTTTATGAATTCTTTTATATTATATGAATTGTTTTATGATGTCATGATGTTTAAGATTCCAATTTTTATTACATGGGTTATGCTATGATGTATGGTTTATGATTTTGTGGCACACATAAGAATGGTATAATTATGAGATGGGTGGGACCTATATCTCCCTCCAATGAATTGGGTAAAGATTTTATATCTCATGAGATAGACATGGCTGGAACGGCAGGTTAAACCGGTTCAGTGAAACAGGACTGAAACGAGGAGTGAACTCGGTTCAGAAATGGACTTTGTCCACTAAGATAGTCTTGGAAATGAGCCTTGACTAATAAGAAATGATTCTCTATGAATATGTGTGTATGCCAAAAAGTTTCATATTTTATGTTATGATTATTGGGATTACATTTCACTACTATGATTTATCCCATGTTATGATATTATGATCTCTTTTTCAGGTTAAGATTTCTAAAACGTTATGTTCTTATGAATATGATGTGATTGATATTTCTTTTGTTTACCCTTATTGAGAATTTGAGCTCACCCTTTTATGTTTTATTTTCCCCAGGATATAAAGAAATGTTTTAGGTAAAAAAGGAAGATCTTTATGGGAGATGTTGAAGATCATTCACCACGATTAGAAGATTATATTCCAAGTTTTCCAAAGACACTAAACTATGACGGTCCTTGTGTGTGTGTTTTTTTTATTTACTAAGTATTCCGGAAAAGTAATGTAATGTCCATGTACGTCAAGCTTTGGGTCTCTACAGTTGGTATCAGAGGAAAAGTTTAGTCAACCTTTGGAAACTATGATTCGAAAACGTTAGTGAGATCCCTAGAGATATTTCTAAGGTATGTCTAGGGATGTCCCTAAGGATAAGTATACGTATAGGATATAGTCCTAGAACTATGGTAATGATATTAGATTAAACCAAAGATGTTAGATATTGAAGTTAATCTCCCTTTATTATGATTTTTGCCTGTCACACTATTCTTTTTGGGTTTTAGAAAATTGCTGGAAACAAGATGATTTACGATAATGGAGGATATGATGGACAATGGAATGATATTATTCATGAGAAACCAAATGAAACGGGATTTGGAAGTCCATAAATCGTTATTATGCCGAATCAACAATCTCATAATATGATCAATAAAGTAAAATTTGGTAAGTTTCCTGACTCGGCTAATAAGAGAAAGATGGAGTTTCATGATGATCATAGAGGAAAGAAATTTCAATTTCCCCTATGTAAATCATGTGGGAAGAGGCATCAAGTAGAATGTTTCAAAGGAACTGGAAGATGCTTTGGGTGTTGAAAAGAAGGACACAAAGCCAGTAAGTGCAAAGGATAAGGTTCATTTAACACCAGGGATGAGGATAATGGTATTTCTATGACATCAACAATGGTTAAATTTTTTAAATGTGGAAAGTACGGGCATTATGCAAACCAATGCCCTAAGGGAAAGTCTCATGAAGAGAATCAGTATGGTCGTATGGGTAGTATTTATGTTGATGATGATGAAGAGACTACAAATGATATGTGAGATGAAATAATTGTTGAAGCTCGGTCAATGGTTTAAGAATGTAGTGGAATGATTACATGTTTATCATGTGTAATGTTGTATAATTAATCTCATGGTACTATGGAATAAAGAGACATCTAAGGATTGTTACACTCTTGTCTTTCCTTGAGTTTTGAAAGTGTATGTTTAATGGTACCAGTATCCATGAAAGGTTATTCAGATATTTTTGGAATGTAGATTATATGTGAATAATGAAGGGATAAGGAGAAAATTAAATGTTTGATAGTATTCATGAGCTCATGACTGATATAAGGAGAAGGTTATATCATGGTTTGAGTATATAGATTTTTTGGATTTTGGTATGTGGAAAGAGTTAACTTTTGACAGAATTTATGTTTTCACTAAGGTTTAATGGGTATTCATTTTTCCAGAGAATACACGATTAAGGTATTCACATGATTGGAATGTGAACAACAAGATATATGGGGGATAAATGATGGTATTCACATGATTGGTTGATGACATTTCAAGTAATCATTTTATTTATACTATGAGCTTGGACCGAAGTATTTTAGATAAGCCTAAAGATTGGAATGGATTATGTTGGACATAAGTTAGTATTGTTTAAGGATAGAACATTTTTTTTGATATTATTTATGGGATGTTATAGTAATGTAGTTTTAGAAAAAGGAAAACCTACAGGACGGGCGACGACCCATCGCGTCGGACAAGGCTGTGGGAATCAAACCCACAACCGAAGTGCGACTGGCCTTTATCGCCTACCACTGGCCTACAGGAAGTACCTGTTTAGTAGAAACTAGATTTATTATATTAAGAAGTATGATATATGAAGTATATGTCCATTTTAGGAACCATATATGATTAATCTCACTATAGATGGACTTATGTAAGTTTTGATAACTTTTCTAACATTTTTTTGAGACAAATGGAATGACCTATCATTCTATCACATGATCTAATGACACATCATGAACGACAAATTAAACTTCATTTCATTAAGATATGATATGGAAATTGTCCAAAGAACGACCAACGGTGATACTATACCAAAATAACGAAAGTATTTCTTCTAATTCCAATTTCATCAACTTTAGGGAAATGATCTTGAAAACCAAAAATGTTGTCCTAGTGCTCTTATATCTGATGAATCATATGGTACCTTAGATCGTTACAAATTTACGGCTTTGTGATTGCTGGATTTTCCATAGCCATGTTCTCTACCACTCTCCATCAGAACATGGTGGTTTGATTTCTCTTCTATATCCATATTTTCACCTATGTGGAAACCCAATGATTAGTTTATTTGGGTAACCATTAAGTTTCATACATTTGTTTTTAAAGATTGGTTTTGGAATTCCTTTTTACGAAATGGGTTTCTATTAAAGAAACTTTCGAGTAGTAAACCATTTATAACCCCGACGAATTTCGAGGGCGAAATTCATTTTAATGGGGGTAGAATGTAACACCCCGAGATTTTATGAAAAATATTCTTTTTAATTTCATTAATGTCTTATGTTGTACGCTAAACCAAAAGGAGCTTGCACAACACGCATCCTTTACATGCCTTTCATTACACGTAATCGCGACCTTCCTCGATAGCGTGTGTAGTACGCAATACCGAGTTTCACTAAACAACGATATGCTATTAAAATTTTATTAAAACTAGCCGTTATGAATAGTAATAACCAGTTTTTAAAATTTTGTAAATTTTATTTTTCAAAATGGACTTCATTTTTGGATTCGGAATATCGAAATTAGCTTAGGGTGAAATTTTGGTACTTTTCAGATAACTTTCATTTTCCGATGAATAGTGAAAATCACTAAATTTTAATTAAAAACAACCTTTTTAGTCGAAATAATTAATAGTGATAAATTATTAATTTGAGTGGTTTTAATGTATATTTAGAATATATTTTTAAAATTTAATACAATGTTGGTCATTGGATGTAATTTCACTTTTAAACCAGACATAAACAAGTGTCAATCTTTTGAAAGTTATTATCTCTTAAGAACACGCTATTTGTTTTGACGACGAGAATTAATTTTTAAATTAATTAATCTAACTAATATGTTTTAAATTTGGTAAAATAGACATAATTTTTGAATTCATAATATCAAATATAGCTTAGGCCTAATTTTTGGTATTTTTCTGGAAACTTTCATTTTTTGATGAATAGTGAAACCACTAAGTGGTAGTTAAAAAATATGAATTTTTCATAAAACATAATTTTACCGCTTCTGTGAGTGGAATTTCAAAAATTTTAGAGACACGGTTGATTTTAGTAAGTAAAATGTGGTTCAATGAGATGCAAATAATTTTTGTTGAATAGTAACTTTTTACTTTTTTTTACCACGGTTAAAAGTAAATAGGGTAATTAAGGGTAAAAATGATATTATTGTTACCCTAAAACATGACCTAATTTTATTGGATAAGTGTAATTAGACCAAAAACAACCTTAGAAATAAAATATTACCATTTAGGCCCACATGGATTAGATTAGGACATTTATTATTAATTTATTTAAAGAAGGGTTAAAATAGTTAAAATCAATGTTTAATAAATAAATAATCTTTAATATTGAGTTATACATAAGATAAATTCAACTATAAATATTTATTAGAAAGATAAACAGATTTCCTACATAATGATATTTTATTTATAATTTTTAGACTTTAACTATGTTAATTTAATTATGACACAAAGAGGATGTAGTAATTATCTTATTAATGAAATATTGACATAATTGCTGTTATAAATACCCAAATAAATGTAATTTGTGACTTTTTATGAATTAAAATAATTTTCTAGGTTAATATGACATGTTATTATTGATTTAATTAACTTTTTTCGAACTAATCGTTCTGTTATGAGTTTCAAAAAAATCAATTACTAAATAGTGTCAAAATTGACATAAAATAGTTTTTAAAACAAATATTATATTATTAATTGTTATTTTATTCCTAAAAATATAAAGTTAGGGAAAATTAATTAGATAAGGTTATATATATTAATAATAAACAACTTGGGGTTTGTTTGGCATCTTATAGTAAGTTTATTAACCTTATAGTGTAAGAACACAAAAAGACAAGGTAAAAGTAAAAATATCTAACTTAAAGTTAAATATAGATGATAAGGTTAAAATAGGAACCTAAACTTGTCTAAATTCTATTGGATGAGAGGATTTCGACCCATCCCCACCTTAGCTTCGAAATTAATCAATTTGGAGCTATTTAAAACCGAATTTGGCTTTATAATAAAATAATATTTTTAGTTATTCCAATGGTACCCATCTCCACCCTTATAAAAGGGGACCTCCTCCCTCTCTTCCTCACACCACTTTGAGCCTTCAAGCTCAGAAAAACCCTACCAAATTCTTTTCTCCACTTCCGTAGAAACATCCTAGAGGTCCTGGTCTTCTTCAAAGACCAATTTTAGTGCCCTAAGATGAGGACTCAAAGAGGTGCTTCAAAGAAGAGGTAATGTCTGTTACCGATTCTTTCAACTTTATTTCTTCTTCCACTTCTTCTTCTTAGGTTGTTTCATTATGAAGTAATAACATCAGTATCCCACATATACTGATATGTTATTATAATTATGAAACAACCCTATTTCACCATCTATCCATCCTATGGAAAATGAAATCACCGCGCGTGCGTACGTACCGAAGACCGTCTCCACGCCGTGGTGTAATCTATTTTCCCCCACCACCTTACTTGGATGGGTATAATGGTGTACATAATAACTATATATGATTATTGTAAAGAGATACTGAATCTGAAATATTATAAATACACTCCAATACAATTCCACGATCATGAGAATGATATAATCGCACGTGCATACGTACGGACTACCGTCTCCACGACGCGATGAGATTTATTCTCCACATTAACCATTCATGAATGATTATAAAGTATATATAATAAGTAATAATGAAATATGTGACATAATAATGATACTGGATTTATGTGTATATATATATGTATGTCATCTACTTAATTCCATTCAACTCAATAAGGAAATGAAAACAGCGTTCATGCGTACGTACGACCTACCGTCTCCATGAACAGTGTATTTCATTCCATTTATTGATCTATTATATATATCTATATTCTGAATATATATTATATATAAATCATGTTTTATGTTCTGTAATTATGTAATCATGATCTAAGTAATCATATGAATAATTACAAGTCAAAACACGGATGACAAATGAAATGATTTTACCCAAAACGCTCTTTAACATGGAATTTACAAAAGAACGGGTAAAATAAAGTCATAAGTGAACCATATATGATATCGTAACAATGAGTATGATTCTGGAATAAGTCAATGACATTATTTAAATCATTATACAGGAGGTTCGGACACTTACGAAGAAAATCGAACATAAGGTAAGAGAAAATATCACAATCTCATTTTTATCCGAGATTGTTTATACTTTGGTATTTACTGGGGTGTATTTTATCATCCACATCCATTTTTCCTCAATATGGAATATTTATATCCTTCTACAGTAGTTTATATCCAATTTTACCCTTTGGTGAGTTTTTAGTAAAATATATGAAAGGAATCTTTTGTCGTTTTTCGTACGAGGTACATTTTGACTTTTCTGACGAAAGTATGAGAAGAATGTTTTTTTAACTTATACGGAATGAATGGATTTTTAAAACATTATTTCCAAGAATCTTCCTTTACAAGTTTTCAAGTTTATTTTTAATCAACTTCTTTTAGTTTATAATTGTATAACATGTTAAGAAAGGAAAAGTGTTTTTGAAGTAGAAAGGATATTTTCCTCAAGAATGGAGTTAAAGTGTTTTACCAAAATTATTTTCCATCTAAAATAATAAAGGGTTTTGTTTCTATCCCTATTATTACATGGATTTTATTATGTTGTGATGGAAATATTTTTATGAATTCTTTTATCTTATATGAATTGTTTTATGATGTCACGATGATTAAGATTCCCATTTTTATTACATGGGTTATGCTATGATGTATGGTTTATGATTTTGTGGCACACATAAGAATGGTATCATTATGAGATGGGTGGGACCTATATCTCCCTCCAATGCATTGGGTAAAGATTTTATATCTCATGAGATAGACATGGCCAGAACGGCTGGTTAAACCGGTTCAGTGAAACAGGACTAAAATGAGGAGTGAACTTAGTTCAGAAATGGACTTTGTCCACTAAGATATTCTTGGAAACGGGCCTTGACTAATAAGAAATGATTCTCTATGATTATGTGTGTATGAAACAAAGTTTCATGTTTTATGTTATGATTATTGGGATTACATTTCACTACTACGATTTATCCCATGTTATGATATTATGATATCTTTTGCAGGATAAGATTTCCAAAACGTTACGTTCTTATGAATATGATGTGATTGATATTTATTTTGTTTACCCTTACTGAGCATTTGAGATCACCCTTTTATGTTTTCTTTTCCCTAGGATATAAAGAAAGGTTTTAGGTAAAAAAAGGAAGATCTTTATGGGATATGTTGAAGATCTTTCACCATGATTAGAAGATTATATTCCGAGTTTTCCAAAGACACTAAACTATTACGGTCTTTGTGTGTGTGTTTTTGTTATGTACTAAGTATTATGCAAAAGTAATGTAATGACCATGTACGTCAATCTTTGGGTCTCTACAATTTATATTCATATTCTATTTAAATCCTTAAATTTATTTTATAAAGATTTTTTGAATTTATAAAGCATATCCCCATAGGAGTGTAAATCCTAGTGCACATCAAGGCCTATTATTATACATCAGTTACCAATTGATTCTAGATCAATATGGTATTTTGGGGTTTGTAACCACTAGGTACATATATACCATAGGAACATCTACTTGTAGTATGTAAACATGGATTTTTTTCGATGAAACCACTCAACCTATAATTTTATAAAAGATTCCAGAACGTTTTCTTATACTTTAACTCATATTTATATTTATCATTAGAGAAATACCTAGATATATACATATAAATATCTCTTGGCATATCACTATTTTTTTCTGACCATAGTTTCTTAAGTTTGAATAAAAGTTTCAAATAATACCAACTATAATGGACCAGGATTTTTATAAATGAATATTACATCATTTTAGATGAATATTTATTACATTACCCAAACACATGGCTTAGGACATTAGTAGTTTAATTCCCTTGGAAACTTGGAACAAAAAATTATAGTATGGTGAAAGATCCTCAATTTTTTCCAAAAACATCATACCATTTTGTATCCCTACTTAAAATATTTCTACATAACCTAGGGAAAGAAACATTAAAAAGGGTGAACTAATCAGTTTAGAAAGGATAAAAAATGGAGATATCAAGAAAAACTATGGATATAATAACATGAACATAATATTTGAAAAGCATACCATGAATAAATTATATCATAATATTATGTCATGGAATAAATCTTGGAAGTTTTTGATACATAAGTCATAAAGGAACATAAGAAAATAACATTAGAATAAAATATTTAAATGTGAAAAACCTAAAATTATATCTTTACGAACATGTATAAATTAAAATATATTCACTCGTTATGTTAAAGACAAGAAATAATGCCTTTTTCATGAAGTTATGAACATGAAACCAAGTCCACACATAAAGTTATGGACATGAAATATATGTCCATTCATAAACTTTTGGACATAAAATTCATTTCCATGTATAAATTTATAAACATTAAGTCCATGTCTTTGAATAAACCTATAGATATGAAAACCGGGTTCACACATAGAATTATGAACATGATATCAGGTTCTGGCATAAAATATTTACCTCAGGAGTTATCCATTTTAACCCAACACATTTGAGGGAGATATATGTCCCACTCATCACATAAATAAAAGAATAATTTATTTTTCTATAATAACATTAATCATTCATCACACCAGAGATAATTAAAGTAAATGGTTTCTATAAATATTTAATCATATCATATCTTATTGAAAAGCAACAGGATTCATAAACATCAAGATATCATGAACATAAACCATCCGTAGAATGAATAAGGATAATATCTTCAAATCATAACACTGGTAAATGTTAAGTAACATCAAATAATTTTATATTTAATGGAAAATGGTTTTGAAGGATCACATGAAATAATTCTTGAATAAAATATCCTTTTAATTTTTGGAATCATTTTTTTTACAAAAAGATACAGAATTATAAAGGAATTTTTATAATTGAAATGAGCCCTATAAAAATGTGAAGTATTCCTCAAGGAATTTAGGCATCATGTAAGTGGTAAAATACATTCATTGTGTATATGATAATAAAACATTCATTCCATATATTTTTTTCTAAAAAGTCAAAAAGATAATTTTTTATAAAATGAAAAAATATTATTTTCAAAGGATTTTTTAAAAAGTAAAACATGGTTAAAAATAAATTTAAAAATTCATAAGAGAATATTAATTTTTTTTTCAAAAATCATGTACATTAAATATAAATTTTCCCGAGTGGAGTCTTAGATAGAATCATTCCAGAATAATGAAGAGATTATGAAATAAACAATTACCACAATATAATCAGTCAAATCATATTCCCAACCAAAGAATGAAAATTAAATTGATATTTAAATACCATAATATTCTATAAAATACTCAATAAAGATATTTATGGTTATCATATACACCACACAGAATAAACATTTAGTGTATAAGGCATGTGTCCCAAATAAATAAAAGTGAGACAACAATCGCTAACCTTAAGTGGTGACTTCCTTCGTCAAAATTCAAACCTATTATATAATTAATATAATTTTATTAAATATATACCATTTAACCATATTCATATAAATAATAACATATATTATTTACTTAGGACTTCATATAACTTTCTTGTTATCATTTCCATGTAAATGTTATGTTTTGGGTAATAAGTGCTTTGTTTTTCATACATTTTTTGACCTTTTATTAATTGTATTATTACTAAGATAATGAATTAATAATACATAAAATGATAAAAATGATATAAATATCACATATATTCAGTACATATGTATTTATGGTGATTCATAAAAGTTATAGGTAGATAATAAAATACATTATTAATGGAGGAGGTAGGCCGTACATACGCATGAACACTGTTTTCATTTTCTTGTCAGATTAATGGAAAATATTTATATGATATATTATATTAAAAAGAACTATTTTTACGCATTTTATATCATATAAATATATTTAAACCATCCTTAACATATTCCATGTAAAACTTTAAAGAATTATATCACTTCACGAGGCGGTAGTCCACCATATACACGAATGACATTATCATATTCCCAAAAAATGGAGATCATAAAGGTATGTGTGATATGAAAATTAAAGAATCAAAATGAAATAATTTTTTTCATATATTATATAAACTATAAATCCCTCATTATTCCCAACCTTTAATGATGATAATGGAAGAACAAATGGCATCGATTCGTGAGGCGGTAGTCCACCGTACACATAAACGATGTTTGCATATCTCATTTGATGAAACTATGTGAAGTTTTAGATCATACACTTATCAGAAAAGAATATTAATAGAATTAATATAATTTCTTATCATATAAACTTTATATAAAAATAATTTAAGGTTTTTAAGGAATAAATAAAAAAAAATGTTTGTGGATGAACGTTACCTCTTCTTTGAGTATCTCGTATTGATTTTCAACAAACGATATCATTGGTTAAATTTATGACAAAATAAGGATTCTAGGATTAATTAAAGGAATTATAGAGGATATTTTTATAGGTTTGGGCCAAACCAAATAGGGTTTGAAGTGTGATGAAAAGATAAGAAGAGGTACCATTTTATAAAAAAGGGGAGGGACCTCTTGGAGTTTCTAAAAAGATTAATTTATAATAGATTAAATATCAATAAAAATACATACAAAACGAAATGTAGTAGAATATAATATAATTTAAGGATTTTATATAATAAACCAATTTATTTTAGACAAGTTTTGGTGTTATTTTAAAACTTATCATTTTGATTAACCCTTAGTTAACCAATTTTAATTTTAACTATGGTAACAACTTCTTCAATATTGAATGACTATAATTTTTAAATAAAAATTATGAATTAGACCTTATGTTTCTATTTATTTTTTGATTTTTAGACCATATCTCTTACCCTTTTCCTTATTTAATATTTTTTTTATTTTTAAAATAATTTAATAAAATATTATTTCTATAAAATATCAGTTATCTAAATTTGACACTATTAGTTACTTTGACATTAATAAAATCCATAAAAAAGATAAATTAAAAAAAAAATTAATTCAATCATAAAATATCATAATAATCTATAAAATTCATTTAGATCCTTAATTATTTAAAATTATATTTATTTTAATATCTTTTATATCATTAATGGGATTATTGCTTTAATTTATTAATCATTTCATCCTCATTCAGTAATTATTTAAAGTAATTATTTATTAACTAAAAATTAAAAATAAATTACCATGATGAAGATAAATATTTTATATTTATAAATAATTTTTTTTAATGATATTTTCTTGATGAACACATATTAAAAACTCTATACTTATTAAAAAAATTAGTGTTATAAGTTTAAAATAAATTAAAATACTATAAGGGGATTAATGTCATAAAAGTTTCTCCAAGAGGTCAAAAATTCAACCCATGGAAAATTTTGGTTGAAAAAAAATAATAAAATAAAAGTTTTATAAGTGTAAGGGTAGTTTTATAATATTTATAATATTATTTTTACCATTAATTACCTGATTTACCCATAACTGTGGTAATAAAATTACTATGTTTAATATTTATATTGTATAAAAATAAATGGGACCTATTTAATAAATTTTTAAATTATGATTTTATATGAAAAATATATTTTTTGAAAATTGAAAACATATTAGTGGCTAAAATTAATTAAAAATTAATCTTGTTGATAGGGCAGGAAATTGTGTTTTTTGAAGTGAAAATGTTCAAAAGTTTGAAATATTTTCATACACAAATTTAATATGAAAAAATTAAAATAAGCTAAATTGAATTAATAAATCTATAATTTAACTAATGTTACATTATAAAAAATTTGAAATATATTTTAACTTTATTTATTATTTAGATGAAAAGTTAGTTTCCTATTAAAAAGTTGTATTTATCACTATTCATCAAAAAAATTAAACATGTTATAAAAATACCAAAAAATAAACCAAATAATATTTTAACATTCCAATTTCAAAAAATGAAGTTTATTTTTTGAAATAATATTTATAAAATTATAAAAATTTTGCTTTAAAAAATGTGTGCCAATAATAGGTGTTAAAACATCATTTTAGAAAAAAGTTTTTTTAAGTAAAAAATAGATTTATCTTGTCTAGAAAACACATAGGATTAATGTTGAACATTTGAATAAATATTATATATATATATATATCAATAATATAATAAATCATCGGTGATTTTTTTATATTATTGGAATAAAACATACTTGTGCGCATTTAAATAGTTTTTCAGAAAACAATTTCCTTTTATTTTAAAAAGTGTTTTATTTTAATTTATAATTAATTAGTCACAATAGAATTAATTATATATATATATATGTGTATGTGTGCGTGTGTGTGTGAAAATCATATTTTCATAATTTAGTTAATCCTATTCATACTCGGTAATATAACAACCATGTTATAATTGTTATTTTTAAATAATCATTGTAATAAAATACTGTTTCATAGAAACATAATGTTTCATGTAATTCAATTTAAAAAGAAGTTTAATATAGCACATTTTTAACTTGGTGTATCATGAAACACATGAAATCAAAGAAATAAAATTATTTAAAAATATATTTCATTAAAATATAAGGATGTAACATTTGAGGAACTAAGGATGAAACTGCATGTTAAAATTCTCCATATACTCAAAATATGTATGTAAGAACTACTAATTATGATTTGGATTATATTAAAAATGATGGGGACAAGTGAAAGTATTTTAAAATCAAAATTAGTTTGAAAATTTCAAATTTCAATCGATTTAAGGCTGGATTTCTTATAAAATGGTGGAAAAAACTAATAGAGACAACTTGAGGTGGAGTACATTAAAACTACTTAGCCAAAAAATGCTTACCACAAAAAGTTGAAACTCTCTAAAAAATTTCTTTCTTTACTAGAGTGGTATTGGGATATTTTTAATTAAAAAAAGGATGTAATTAGATATAAATAAAAAGTATTGATGTTTCTAAAAGAGTTATGTTTCAAACAAATCCAAAGAAGAATATTAAATCTCCCCAGGGTGTTTAAAGATGGTATATTTTTTATAAACACTATTTGAATGAATGTTTTTTATTTTCGATGTAATGTATATAAATATAGAATATTAATCCTGGAGGTTTTTTTAATTTCTGATGAAGAAGATTTTTGTGTTCACTAGACAATATTTTTGGTTTTAATTGGAAGAAGATTTATGATTTCAACAGAATGAGATTACAAGGTATGAGGTAAAAAATTATTTAAACTAGATTCTATAAGATGAATTTTTTCGATTGAGAGATAATGTAATAGTTTAGTAAATAATATTCTTTATGCAAAATTTAGAATATATTAATTTTGGTTATATAAATTATCATTATAGGGGTTTGTAACCACAATCGTGGGTATATATATGGAAACTGTAAAGACACAGGTGATTAAAGAAATGCTGAGACCAACTACTATAATGGATATCCAAAATTTTATTGGATTATATAGATACTATCAATGTTTTTTTTGAAAATTTATCATGACTATAAAATTCACTAAAATAGTTAAATTTAAAGGGAGGAAATTTCCCTTAGAATGATGAATGTGAAGAAAATTTTAAGGAACTCAAGATAAGGATGATTATTTGACATGTATTGACATACAATAAAACGAAAACATGTTTTTCCTATATGAAAATTCATCAAAGATGGTATTAGGATATTTATTCATGGATAATGACAAGGTGGTATATTATTCCTCACATCCATTAACGATTCATAATAATAATTACATGATTCATTAATTGGAACATTAAAGTGTAATATTTTAATTGAAGAAATAATGTCACTATCTCCATGGTATATATTGTGAAATATATTATTATAATAATAAATTAGAGTATATAATGAAATTTTATTTTTATAAGAACCATTGTTATGGTTAGATTTGATCAAATACTATGACTACTTGATACATTACCACCCTATAAGGGAAAATAAGGTGTTTGATGGTCTGATATAGAAGGATCATGCTACATTATCCTTGATGACATTAAAAGAGACCCAAAAATCAAATATTTTTGAATGATAAACATTGAAACAAGTAGAGAATGAGAGAAATCCTATCTGACCAAAATGATTTATCAACCATCCATCCATGTAAAGATATAAGTAGCAAAAAAGGAGGATATAGAACTATGAAATAAGGGAGAGAATATTACGATGTTCTATATTTATATTGATGTACTTATGTGATTCTATAAATGAATACACACCCCATCAATTCCACAATTGCAGAAAGAGTTTTTGGATGATTCATATTGATAAACATACTATATCTATCATAAAATCACAAAGATATATATCAATATAAATAATCATTTATCATGTGAAATTATGAAGAGGGATATTATAGAGTATTTATCCTGATGTTTAGTGAGATATCAAGTGAAGGCTATATAATAAAAGTATAATGTGTTGATGAAACCATTACCCATACCTATATGGAAATGGGAGAACCCAACCATGGATTTATTGGTTGGTATTCCTCTGAATTCCAAATAGTATAACTCTAGATAGGTTATAGTTGACCACCTTAAAAATTCAGAACATTGAATTTTTATTATCAAATATTTCTTACTCGATCATCTATCCAGGATATAAATAAATAAAGATTTAATGGTTCAGAAAGTACCAATACAAATCACATCTGATCTAGATCCAAAATTTATCTCAAAATTCTATAGAGGTCTTCAATAATAATTTTACACATAGTTGATAATTAGAACATCTTATTGTCATCAGATTTTTAGTGAATATAAAAGGAATATTAAAACTCCAGAGGATTTGTTGAGATCATGTGTAATGGATTTAAAAGGAGGGTGTGATTAACACCTGGTCAAGGTAGATTTTTCACATATGAAAAATTTTAATTCTAGAAATAAAATGGATACATATGAAGATATGTATAGAATTAATTTTTAAAACTATAACATGTTGGGATGAGGGTGGAGAGACAAAATTGATGGAACTAGATCTTGCTCAAGAAATGAAAAGGGAATATTATAACCAATCAATGACACAACCAAACTACCCAAAGTCAATATAAGTGATATATAAGAAATTAACAGTGAAATTTTGAGTTTGAAGTTATAAATACGTTTTTACTTTTAACATAATCATAGAATAGAGTTATATGATTCGGGAAGAAAGAAAAATGGGTCCCTAGATACATTGGTCATTTTGAAATCCTTGATCATTTGGGGATGATATCTTATTGTCTTAAAAATCCGCTAAGACTGTCCTAAGTTTAGGAGGTGTTAGAAATATCACTCTTAAGGAAGTATAAATTATACACTTCACATGTACTGAAATCAAATATATCATGATTGGAACATGATCCCTCTTACGAGGAACAACTTGTTTAAATCATATTATAATGATAAAGTAATATGATACAAGGATACTAACAGAGTTAAAGTTATATGAAGAAAACATATGTTTAAGGAAGAAACATTGGGACCTGAAGATGTAATTAGGCATAATCACCATCAATTGGCTTTATTAAATATATTGAATCTTGTTGAAAAAATTACTTTATTGGGGAAAAAGTTTAAAAACCCATGCTTTTACTACATACTTTTTATTAAATAAATATTTTGTTAAATATATAGTTTCACACATAGAACTAAACTAAAATTAACCATGATACAGTTTATTGAGATAAAATATTACAATTCATGATAAATATTAATAAATTATGATAAATCAACATGAAATAACATTAAGAAAACTATAAGATGAATAAAACCACAAGTAATTAAAAATATCCTAAATATTAAATCATTATCCTTGGGATTTTCTATAGAGATCATCACCATAATTATAATAATATAAATAAATAAAATAAATACAAATATAATAGACATGTTTAGAGAAAAGTAAATTAATAGGATGAATGATTCTATGACAATTTGGAATGTTATATATAAGATCAAAATGTGATAGTTATATATATGGTTATTGGGAATATAATTGTTGAATATATAACCTTTTTAATATTGTCTTTGGATATATGGTACTTGGGTGTTTACAATGAAAATGTTTTGTTGTAATAAATTATATAATTCACAATAATAAATAATGAAAAAATATAATATGTAACAAATTTTTTTATAATAAAAATATATTTTTATGTATTAAATATTATTATAATTATTTTAGGTATTTTTAACATTAAGAAAATTATTTAAATACCAATGCATTTATAAAATTAAATGTATAAAAGATGGATAATTAAATTTAATAGGATGTGGTTAAAATTATTTAATTTTAAAAAATGATATTTGTCAAAGAACCTATTTTAATTAATTTTTATTTTTGTCATAACAAATTAAAATGATCACCTTTAAATGATGAATCTAATTTAATGTTTCAATGTATAAAAAATAGGTTGAAAATAAATTAATAAATGATGTAAAATATGATTAAGAACTCTTAAACAAAATGAAAATTTATTTTTCAATAAATGCCATTTTGTTTCCTTATATATATATATATATATATTAAGTTTTCATTTAAAATAAATATTTATCATATTTAAAAATTTAATAATATTAATTAGAGTCAAAATTTTGAATCATCATATTGAAATTTGGTAACCAGGGAAACCCTATATTTTTAATT
The DNA here is from genome assembly GCA_963277665.1 of Viscum album. Lineage (NCBI taxonomy): Eukaryota > Viridiplantae > Streptophyta > Magnoliopsida > Santalales > Viscaceae > Viscum > Viscum album. Next base: position 621,566,392 of record OY728128.1, read on the forward strand.
AATGAATTAATTACTATTGTAAATAAATAAACACGAGAACAAGTGACAAAAAGTAAAAGTAATTTCACTTAATTTTTTGATAATTTAAATGACATTTATATAATCTATATGTGATTTTTTTAGTTTGAGAGTCAAACCTAAATGTATTACAAACATTTTTTAACATATCATACCAAAATATCAGGTCATTACATATACCATTTACCTAAATTAAGTTTTTAAATAAATATTGTACATATTTAAATCATAAAAGAATATATCCTGTACCACCTACACACCACTATATTCCTTCACAAATATATTTAATACCTACCAATTTTCATCTCTCAAATAATTATAAGATGTTTGGAAGCTTTTTCTTACATGAAGGAATATGAAATCGTTCTTTCTAAAGGAACCCGAGTTGAGAAGGAGAAATTATTTCAAGTAGTTATTTATGTTATTCACATTATATATTAATTAATTACCCCAATAAAATATTTATATATTTAATATAACACTAAAATTATGTTATATTAAAATCATTATGTTTCTAGGAAAGTAGAAAAACTATTATATTTCTCTAAACTCATACTCTTTTAAAAGTATAACATGTTCTTGTTTGGGTATGTTCACCCACTGCATGGGTGATGCTAAAGAAATATCATGATTTTTGACCATGAATAATTATCAATACATTAATACTAGTAATATATGATATTAAATTTAATAATTTTTCATTAAAATGGTTCTAAAATAATGAAATATAAAATATTGATCTATATTATAGAACTCATTGTTATTGGTAAATTACTAGAAAAATGTTCATCATGGATTCCATTCTCATAATCCATACCTAGAATTTCCATCAAATGAACATGGTACAATATAAATTAATAGTAAAAAATCATTAAATTAAATTGAATAATCTTTGAATGATGAACTTTGAATAAATTAATGATGATCAATACCACCATTATGAAACATGTATGAAATAATCAAAAACACTAACATATGATGATAAAAATAAAAAATAAATAAATAAATATATTTGTAATGAATTAATATAATTGAATTAACTAAAATTTAATAGTTATAAATTAGTTTTTTCTATAATTTACTATTATGGTTATGTTTCTTACAAAAGAGATAAAGCACTTTATTTGATGTTTGGGGTAAATTTTGGGGTTTCTTTTCCAATCTCATTTTAAAATCAATATTGTTTATCATTGAAATTAGATATATTGAAATTATATGATCTTATATCCAAAACCATTATATTTTATTCTCCTATGGTTATTCATGAGTTTTAAATATATTTATACCATTTGCTCTCTCTTTGGATCACAATTTTACTCGATGAAAATTTTAAGTAGTTTTAAATTTATCTCTTCTCGGTTGTTGAGAATATTTCTCCTCCATGTACATATTCTATATTTTGTTTTATGGATATAATTTTCTACAGTATATTATTTATTAATGTATTTTTATTTTATTCTTTACATTCAATATTTTTTTTGAATGGAAACTTTTTTAAAATTTTCTGCATGGGTCATTTTCAATTATATTGTACTTCTTTTGAAAAGTGTGAAAAATATTAACTTTTAAATGATTTTTTGTGAACTCTTTTTTCCTACATGTATGAATATTTTTTAAGATTAATTTTAATATATGATTATTCATTGTAATAAAATTTATTTTATATTTCCATTTTTATTTTTTATCTTCAAAATTAACGAAAATAATTGCCGATTTCTTCTTATTTTTTCAATTTTTTTTAATAAACTTACAAAAGGGGTTTTCATCTATATCAACATATTTTATTTTTTCAAATGATTAGATGAAGGTATTATCTAATGATTAAATCCATATTATTTATGTTTATGTCTTATAACTATTTAATTTTAATTTCTTTCATGATATCCATTTACTTTCCATAGGTTAATTAATATATGATGGAATTAACAATATTTTCATGTTCATGTTCCAAAAATATGTTTAGTTTTTCATTATTAAATGGATGTTCCTAAATTTATTTATTTGTCCAATTCATTGGATAAATAATTATCTCATGAGATTACTAATATTACGATTGTAACCAAAAAACTTAAGATACTTTTTAAACTAAGTTAATTGAGGCCTCATAATTATACCTCCCTCAAATGAATTTGGTAAAGATTTATATCCCATGAGTTGACATGTCACATATTGGCGGAAAACTTCAATCCACCATAGGACTATATCAACCTTTTGATGATGGTATTGGAATTGAATCTCGGAATAATGATTTATTTTTTCTTATTTTTATTCTTTATTATTATGATTTTGTTATGTTTTCATGGATAATGATTATTGAATCATGTTTCCACACTCTTATTTCTAATTAGATTGGTAATGCCAAAATCCTTATCCCATTAACCAGTATTTATTATATTTTATTTATAGGTTATGTCTCTCTAATTCCATGTGAACTCACCTTGATTATATTATCATACCAATATGTTTATCTTATGCTCAATTATGATATTTTATCTATATCTCTTATGCTTACAATTATTATGAATTTGAGATCACCATTTTCGATATTTACTTTACGCACACTATGAAGAAGAATATTATGTATAATGTGTCTAATATGCTACCATTTGGGAAGTATATTTTTATGATATGTTGGAAATGAATAAAATAGGTTTTTTATGTATATAATTTTAAAAGAAACAAAACCTTTATGTTTTTTAGAAAGACTTATTATGATATTTATTGAATATTATTTTGAAATGAAATAATATGCGTGTATTTTGTGCTCAAGTAGTCTTACTAAATAAGTTATTTTCAATTTTTATAAACCAAATATTATAACCTACATTCCCAATATTAGAATATTGAAAACAATTTCTGTAATATAATTTTTTATTTATAGTATAATATACACACTCATTCCCCTTTGTTGAATTTCAGGTGCCTCACCTTTCAAATAAAATATAGGATCACTAAAGAAAACCATTATGTGACCCAAGTAGGCATACAATTGTCACTACATTTTAGATAATATCTCACCTCATTTTTTCCTCACATTCTCCACCTCCAAATAATTATTTATTTTATTTTTGAAAATTCTTTTTGGTTAAGAGCTATAAATGACATTTCTTATTTCCATTATATACTATTCTTACTACCCTCCCTTTTGATTGTTTTGTTTTAATAAAAATTACAATATTAATCTGATCAGATATTCAAACATTTAAATACTTCTCAATCTGAAAACAACATTTTTATGTTTATTTAATGATGTTAATTTCAATAATCAATTTATTTACACATTTGTCGTTTTAAATTGAATGTGATTAAGATCTATAAATTTTAATTTATTTTTTTTATGTCTAATTATTATAAGAGTTATAATTTATCTAGAATAATTAATTAAGGTGGATTAGTTTTATAAATATATATTTTTACACACAACATAGTTTTATTATGATATTTAATGAATATATTTTGAGTAATTCATCTCAGAAGAAATTTATTTCCAAACCATATATTGGCCATCTTAAATTAATGGTTTGATAGAAATTATCGGGATGTTTGATGGTCAATTTAGAATAAGTAAATAATTTCAAGGAATTTACTAGGTGATAGAATTTTATTTCATGGATATTAGTGAATTCCTACCCTGATGATTATAATGGGGGTTAATAATGGCTTATTATGAAGAGAGAAGAACATGATGAGTTTTATAAAAATAAATAGATAAAATTATCGGAGACCAGACATGGATAATTATGAAATTTAATAGGACTAATATTAGAGTCATTAATTTATAATATTGGGGTTGGTTAATGGAGAGTTAGATGAGATATTCTAAAAATATAAAGGATAGTAGAATATTTTATTTTTTATGTAGAAATTATTTATTCTCATAAATGTGGTGGAATTTATATTAATAGATTGAATCAAAGTTTTTCATTTGTTGAGAGGTATATGAGGTAAGTAACGTATATAGAATAAGTTATTATATTAATTTTATTTTAATTATATAATGTATTCACAGGTGTTCATATACTGTAAAAATATAAATTTTGATGTTTTCCAAAAAGTTTTAAAATAGAGATTTTTAAACATATAGTATGATCCAAGGAAAAGTGGCATGTAGTTTATGAAACATAAAAGACACATTTCACCCTAACTATTCTCCTTCAATATTTCATAATTATATTATAAAATAGGTCTGTGTTAAATTGTATGGGGACTGTGCAACTCACCGGCAGTCATGAAACCATTGAAAGAGAGTTTGAGGAGGCCATATAAACATATAATAGGCTATTAAAATTCACAAATAATGGATATTTGTGAGATTTTAATTAAAAAATAGGATTTATTTAATTTTTTTTCAGATGGACATGGAATTTCACCATGAAAGTATCAGCAGGTTGAAAATTTATAATGGAATCATGAAATCTTATCTTAGTAGGTGGCATCAATAATTTATATGGTCTGGTATTAGTTTAATTATTTATGCATTAGCGATTGACAAGGATTAAGAAAGTGTATATTTATTCTATTTATTAAAATGATAATTTTATATAAATAAGAATTCATGATAAACTAAATTTGTGAAAATACATGGTATTAAAGTTATTTTAGATATATAATTTAAGTTTATTAGATATTTTCATTGCATGAATTTATGTAAGAATATATTTTTAGGGAGTATTTTTTTTGAAAACTCTATGATTATTTTGATGTACCGAAATTTAGGACATAAATATGGAACTATAATGATGGGATGAGATAATTAATTCTATAAAGTGCCTATAACTTTAATTAGTAGTGAATTATCACTCTAATGAATGTTGAGAAATTTTATTCCAACAGTTTATTCTCTTGGTAATAAGGTAGCCAATAAATAGATAGGATTACTTCCCTATTTTTTTCTCCCATTAAAAAAGGTATCTTTCTTATTTCTAGATTCTCCCAATCCCATTGCCCAACTATGTATTTTAAGGATTTCATCACTAAATAATCCTCATTGAACTAGTTTTATTCAATTAAATGAACCTCCCCAAACTTTTTTCCAATATCTGAACACCATCACTTGACCCCCAAAATAATACGTGAGTTCCCAAATAGCCATACATATTCCACCATCCTATTATTATTATATCAATAGTAATATATTTCCATTATGTTTTTTTATTATATACAAATTAATTTTATTATTCCCATATTTAAATGGATTATATTGAGTTTTATTATTTTTTAAAAATTATTTGAATGGTTATTGAGTTTGTATTTATCTAAGAATTGATGAGTCAAATTAATATGGCGAGTTTTAAACATTTAATTTAGGATAAATAAGTAAATAAATTTCATATATTATAATTTTTGGGATTCAATCAAATACTTTTATTTACCATTATTTAATTATGTAAAACCAAGGTACTTATATAATACTTTGTTTTTATTCTTGAATTTAATATTTTTATTCACTATAAATGTGTAATGAAACATTTGACATTTATAGAAATTAATGAATTCATACTGATAAAATCATTACAAGAATATAAGAATAGTAATATGGCCAATAAAATAGTAACCTCACATATGAATGTATAAAAAAAATTATGTATCTTATAAGTGAAAATATGATATATTTATATCATGGAATAAATAAATAAATATTTTGAAAAGGATAAATTAAGTGTTGGTATTCTTGTGGCAGATAAATTTTTATTTAAAATTTTATAATTAATATAGTTATTTAAAAGAAAACTTATCTTCATGAAATTGATTCATAAATTAATATTTTTTTTGTATTATTGTTATAAGATATTTTTTTGAGAGATTAATTAATATTTCTATGTGTTATAAAATCATTTATAATTTTAAAATTGGTAATAATTTTAATAAATAAATGATTTTAATTGAAAATTAAATTTCACTAATTTATAAAATTATTTTTAAAAATTGGAGTCTGTTTTTGAATTTTACATGTCAAAAAATTATTGGGGTTATTTTTTTGTATTTTTATGAAAGACATGAAGTTTTGGTGAATAATGAAATATGATAATTTATAATATAAGCTAAATACTGTGTTTATTGAGGCATAAATTATGTAAGAATGATTTAATCCCAGAATCAAAAAATATACTTCATTATTTTAATATAATTAGTGGTAATTATAATATTATTCATAATCTTGAGGTAAATTAATAAACTAATGAATATAATAATGAGAAAACACTCCTCTCCTCACAATAAATATCACCCCTCACAACCTCTTCTCCTCACACTCCAAATACTATAAGCTTATTTAATTTCACACCAATTACCTTCCCAAGCCTCTTCCCTAGATCTAATACCTATTGGTCTCACCAAAATCCAAAACCAAGGGCCTTAATGATGTTCACAATGAGGAGAATTCAAGAGGTAAAATACTCTTTTATTTTATTTTATTTTATTTTCAATTAATTTTATTTTCTTATACTCTCTTAACCACCCCTTATCCAAGTGTAATTAAAACTTTTCTATATTATATATAATGTAATTATATCATTTTTATGTAAAAATTCATCATCAAACTTCTTCTCATATCCATTTTATTCTGAAAATGAGAGCACCGTCCGTGATATGTCGATTTACCACCATTATGGACAATACACTTTCATTTTTCGTTAGCGACTTCAATGATAGTCATAAAAATATTATTATTGTTAAATAATATTTTATTATACTTATTATATATTATTTAATGTTTTTTAACCAATATATATACATGATATTGAATAAAATTATACAAGTTTTTGATAATCATTAAAAACACAAAAATAAATTAAATCATTTTCATTAATGTTTTATCTAATAATTTATCCTCATATAAAATAATAATATATGGTATCATTTAAAATTAAATAAAAATATTGTCACCATTTCATTGCACTTATTTAGTTTCACTTCCATTCTACAATAAAATCAATAATTAACCAACCATAGAAACCATGAAATAAATGAACCTGAATCAATGAAAATAAAAAAAATTATTAGTAAATGGGTAGAAATATTTTATAATAATATCATATAAGTAATTATAAATAAGAATAAGGTTTTTTAATCTATTAATTACACTCTTTAAAACATTAAATAAGAGTTTTGAACATGTTTTAAGTAAGATAAAACCGAGGTAAGTGAATTCTTAACATAATTTCCATTATATGGGATAATGTTCTACTTCATTGATTATATGGTACAAAGATTATTCTTGAAATTAATTTTGATTATATTATGTTTTATTATATGGATTTACATATTTTAAACATATTCCATTCTTTTTATCAATTCTCACTTAAAATATAGGATATCTGTAAGGGAGTTTTCTTTAAAAATTCACTTTAAAATTTTAATTTTTATTAAAATTTATGGGAATGTTTTTATACAGGTATTATTGTTTTATGATTATGTTTTGGTTCTAGTAAATTGGTCATGATTAAGGGTGGGACCAATATCTTCCTCTAATACATTGGGAATGTTTATGTCGGAGGTTTATCGTATGGTTAATTCATGTGTAACTATGATGGTTACAACATAAGGTAGCCACGAGGGTTACATTTTAAAGTATCCATAAGGGTTACATTATAAGGTATCCATGAGGATTGAAAATCCTATAAAATCTGAGAGGGTTACAATCTTATGTAAGTAATTACCTATGTTACCTTTATGGTATTATTTTTGGATTCTATGTTTTTTGGATGTCTAATGTTTTTACAAAGTAAGTATATGATACTTATTGGGTGAGAAGTATGGATTTTTGAAAATGATTGCAAGTATTCATGTATTAAATATTTCTCTCCTTCATTTTATATCCCTTTTTGTGGTTTTTGTTCTCATCTCATGTTTTAAAATATTTTTCACAGGGTTTAAATATGGGTAAGATAAAAGGTGAAAACACGATGAATGTTTTGAAGACTTTTCATGAAAATATTTCAGGTTTTTATTAAAAAATTTTGTATTATAGAAGAAATGGATTCTACTTCAGAAGTACCCACTTTATATGGTTGTGGGTTGATATTTATTAATTATGTACTAATTTTCTTAAACTATGTACCGAAAATATCATTGAGAATGTAAATAATTGAATTCTAAAAGAATTTAATAGATTATGTAATTTTTATGGCCAAGTACTTATAGTTGGTATCATATCATGGCTTAGATAACTTCAAGGGTTAGGATAATGTTAATAGAACACTATAAATTATTTTTAATTTTTTTTATGATGAAATGATATAAAATTTTAATATTACCAAGTTTCTTTATGTAATATATGTCTATTTAAAATGATTTCTGCAGAAGATATGGGGAAGTTGATGTAGGAAGGAAATGAGAGGATGATATCTTTCTAAATCCAAAACTTGGAATGATGGGATTTGGACTGAAAAGTTTGTGATTGTAATGTATCTGCTGGAATAGGCTATAAATGGTGGTGGAATAGATGAAATAGAACAATCTGAGATACCACAAAAGAACATGAGGATGGTGGAACATTTTATGAGGAAACACCCTCCTACATTCAGTGGATCTTTTGACCTAGTGGTGGATAAATAATGTATTAAAGAAATTATAAATATATTCAATGTTATTTAGTGTTTAGATAATAAAAAGGCTACTCTTTCCATTTACCATTTTGATGCGGATGCTGGCCCATGGTGCTCAATGGTCAAGAATTCTAGGGATAATGAAGGGATTTATGCCTTGGAATGGGATGAATTTAAGAATTTTTTCCTTTTGAAACAAAATGAGGTAGATTCAGTGGGCATGTATAAAGAAAACCTTTCTTATTTGGAATGGTATGCTGTAAATATTCTTCTCGATCTTGATAGTAAAATGAAATGTTTTTAATCAGGATTGAAACCATGATACCAAATGGATTTGGCCTCCTTTGAAATCAGAAGTTATGAGAATTTTGTTTGATGTGGTGAGTGGGTAGAAATGGGGTTTTCTCATAATGACATGAACTTATACAACAATCATAAGAAAAGGTCCAACTAGAAAGAAATGGGTAATAATCAATCAAATAAATTTAAAGGTATGAAATTCAAGTTACCAATTTATGAAAGGTGAAGTAAATATAACCTTGGGGAATGGCTTACCGAAAATGAGAAGTGTTTTAGTTTTGGTATGTTTGGAAATATGGATCGAGATTACAATAAAAATGATCTTAAGATTAACTTTGATTAGAAAACTATAAAGTATTTTAATTGTGGTGAGATGGGGAATAATGAGAATACCTACTCAGAGAAAGATCTAAATGATGTAAAGAATCCAGATTATAAGTAAAAAGGTGCTATGGGATCCTTTGCGACTATGTTAGTAGATGTTGGGCCATCCAATGAAGTGGCATCAAGTAATTTTTTTGTTTAATCAGATTTTTCTATTTTTTGTTTGATATGGGGACTATTAATTCCTTTATTTTTTAGAATTTTTATGGTTCATTAGAAATTGAACCTCAAGAAATGAAATTGGAACTTATGGTTAAACACCAGAGGAAAATATTATATCAAAAGGAATTATAATAATATTACAGTTATTTTATGTGGAAATACATTTCCTACAAATCTTGTTGTTTTCCCTTAATAGTGTTTTATGTTATTCTGGGTATGAATTATCTTTTTTATCATTATAAGACTGATTGTAGAGATAATGAATTCATTTTTCAAAAACTGTCTTAGTTTTTATACAAAAAATTAACCCTTTCAATTAATAACATTCCAGGATGTTGAGAAACTGTTAGAAGATGGAAATGAAATTTATCTTTCTCATATTATTGAAAATAAGGGAACTGTTCATATTAATGATGTTCTAGTGGTAAATGAATACTAGGATGTTTTTCCTGTTGAGTTTCCTAGTGTTATACTTGATCAGGAAGTTGAATTTTCTATTGGATTTTGTTCCCAATTCTAAGACAATTTCAAAACCCCCTTATCAAATGGATCAAGTGAAACCTCTTGAATTGAAAAATCAGTTGCAGGGGTTACTTTATAAAGGCGTAATTCATTCTTGAACTTCACCATGGGGTGATCCAGATTTTTCTTAAAAATAAATATGGTTCCATGAGACTTTGAATTGATTACAGAGCTTTCAATAACATTACTATTAACAATAATAATTCTCTGGCTCATATCGGTGACCAGTTTGGTCAACTCCATAGAACTCAATATTTTTCCAAGATTAACATAGATATGTGTATCGACAGATGAAGGTGAAGGAGGATGAAATTCAAAAAATAACATTTCATACTACATATGGACATTATCAGTTTTTTATGCTTTGGTTTGAAAAATGCTCCTACAATATTCATGGATATTACAAATAAAATATTAAATGAATATTAGGATAAGTATTTTTTATTGCTTTTATTGACAATATTTTGGTATTTTAGAATTTTATGAGTGTCATGAAAAATATCTATGGATTGTATTAAAAACATTCAAAGAAAATAAGTTATAATGAAAATTTAGCAAATGTGATTTTCAATTTCAATAGATTTATTTTCTTGAAAACATTGTAAATAAAGATGGAATGCCAGTTGATCCTTCCAAAACAAAAGTGGTTGATTAATGGAGAAGACCTACAAATGCTATAGAGATTAAGAGTTTTCTTGGATTAGAAGAGTATTACTGACGATTTTTTAAAAATATTGCACAATTAACTAGACTACTAACTATGTTAATTTGAAAAGTGGTTAAATTTATTTGGATAGAAGATTGTGATGTTTTTTTTCAGAAACTGAAGAATAGATTCATGAATTCCCCAGTTTTGGGCTCACCTACTAGAAATAGTGATTTTTCAATCTATAATGATGCTTCATTGAAGGGAATTAGTTTTTTTATGATGCAGAATGATCAAGTAACTTTTTATGAGTCAAGAAAATTGAAACCTCAAAAGTTAAATTATCTCACAAATGATTTGGAATTAGTAGTTGTGGTTTTTAGTTTTTAAATTTAGAGGAATCAATTATACAATGCCAAATATTTAATATATACTTACTATAAAAGTATGAAGTATATATCACCTAATAAAATATTAAGCATTAGTTATAGAAGATGGATTGAACTAATAATGGATTACGATTGCATGATCAATTACCATCATGGAAAAGAAAACAAAGTGGCATCTGTGTTGGGAAAAAATTTCATCCATAATTAACCATGTTACATTTGGAACAAGAACTATTGATTAATAATTTGACTTATTCTATCTTTAATGTTTTGGGTGTAGTAAATTAATCTATTTTATTTTTGGTTTTAATATAGTCGTCTCTATCTGATAGAATTAATGAAGCATAGAAAGAAGACAAAAAGTTATAGAAAATGTAGAAATGGTGAAAATGGGTAAGTTTCCATAATTTATTGTTGATAAAGACTGTGGTTTGTGTTTTGGGAAGAGGTTATGTGTGCCTTATGATTCACATTTGATGAAAGAGTTATTTAATGAAGCTCATAGTTTTTTGGTTTCAGTTCATAATGGTAGCACAAAGTTGTACATAGACCTTTGGGAGTATTACTGGTGGGATGTAATGAAGAGAAACATTATATATTTTACCATGATATGTTTAAATTTTCAACATGTTAAGAGGAGTGAAAACTACGAAATGAGATGCTTTAACCTTTTCTAGTGCCATAGTGGATATGAGAAAATATATCCATAGACATCATGGTGGGACTAATAAAGACTTCTCATGGTAACAATGTGATTTGGGTTATTGTTGATTGACTGGAAAATCTTCTCATTTACTTCCTAGTAGAAATAACGTGTCTTTGGATCAACTGTATCTCAAAGATATTGTCATGTTACATGGATTTACTCTTTCCATTATATATGATTGTGACCGTAGATCCACTTCTAACTTTGGGAAAGTCATTTAAAAGTCACTGGACATATAACTAAATTTCTGCACTACTTTTAATCCTCAATCTGATGGACAAACCAAGTGAACACTTCAGACCTTGGAGGATATGCTTTAAACTTGTTAAATGGACTACCAGGGATGCTTGGATCAACGTTTTTAATTAGTTGAGTTTTCTTATAATAACAACTTTCAATCCTATATATAGATAAAACCATTTGAGGAATTATATATAATGAAGTATAAAACTACATATTTTTGGGATGAAGTCAGGGAAAGGAAGTTTATTGGACTATAATTAGTAGAGGAAGTGCCTGAGAAACTGAAGATGATCCAACAACACATATGGACAACTCAGAGAAGGGAGATAATTTATGAAGATAACAGGGGGAATGAATTTTCTATCAAGGTTGGTGATCATTTTTTTCTTAGAATCTCCCCATGAAAAAGTGTTATACATTTTAGTAAGAAATGAAATCTATGTCAACGATTCATTAGACCTCAAGAAATACTGTTGAAATTTGGATTGTTCGCCTACTGAGTAGTTTTTCTCTGAGTTCATCCCAGGTACAGAATGTTTATCATGTTTCGATGTTGAGAATGTATGTTCCAGATTCATCTCATGTTTTTATCCTAGAAGTAGTTCAATTGGAATTGAACCTTTCATTTGAATATAAACCTATTAATATTCTTGATAATAGAGATCATGTATCATGGAATAAGGTAATTTTACAGGTTAAGGTGTGGTAGAGAAACCACATGGATGATGAAGCGACATGGGAATCTAAAAATACTATGGGGGAATGGTTCCCTCACTTGATTAGCAAGTAAATAAAAATTGCAAGGATGTAATTTCCATAAGGTGGGGAGAATTCCACAACCCAGGTAATTATATATTTTTTCATTTTATAATGTAATAGTTAAATTCATTATAAATGTGTAATGATATAAGTGGCATTTATAGAAATTAATGAATTTATACTGATGGAATAGTAATTGGACATTTAGAACAGTAATCTAGAAAAAATAATAGTGACCAAACCTATAAAAGTATAAATAAAATTTATGTATCTTATAAGTGAAAATATGATATATTTATATCATAGAATAAATAAATAAATATTTTGAAAATGATAAATTATGTTTTGGTATTTTTGTGACACAATAAATTTTATTTACAATTTTATAATTAATATAATTATTTAAAATAAAATTTAACTCCTTGAAATTTATTCATAAGTTAGTATTTTATTGTATTATTATTATAATATAAATATTTTGAGATATTAATTATTTTTTCAAAGTCTTATAAAATCATTTATAATTTTAAAATTGGTATGTTTTGAATAAATGATGATTTTAATTAAAGATTAAATTTATTAAATTTAGAAAATTATTTTCAAAAAAATGGATTCTATTTTTGATTTATACATGTCAAAAAATTATTGGGGTAAATTTTTGAGATTTTTCTGAAATACATGATTTTTTGGTGAATAGTGAAAAACAGTAATTTATGATATAAGCTAAATACATGATTTACTGAGTCATAGATCATGTAAGGCTGATTTAAGCCAAAAATCTAGAACTATAATTCATTATTGTAGAATATTTAGTTATAATTCTCAACCTATTCATAGTCTTGAGGAAAAATAATAAACTAATGAATATAATAATTAGAAAACACTCATCTCCTCCATAATAAATGTCACCCTCACCTACTCTTATCCTCACACATAAATTTTTTTAGGTTGTTAAATTTATTCCCAATTAACTTACCAAGCCTCTTTCTTACATACAAGACCTACTGGTCTCACCAAAATTCCAAAACCAAGGTCCCTAAGAAGGTTCTCAAGGAGGAGAATTCAAGAGGTAAAATCCTCTTTCATTTTATTTTATTTTATTTTCAATTATTGTTCTTTTCTTTTAATATATTCATATCCCCATATCCAAGTGGCATGAAAAATGTATTATTTTATTAATAATTAATTTTTATAATTTTTATGAAAAAATTAATCATCATATGTCTTCTCTTCTCCCTTTTATTCTGAAAATTATAACATCATCCGTGATGTGTTGATTTACCACCATCGTAGATGATAAAATTTAATTTTTTATTAGCACCATCAAGTCTGGTCATTAAACCATTATTATGGTTAAATCATATTTTATTATACATATTATAATTTATTTAATGTTCTCTAACCAATATAAAACTGAATATTGAATAAAATGATATATGTTTGTGAGGATCATAAAAACTGCCCAAATAAATCAAATCCTTTCCATTAAATTTTTATTCAATGATTCATACTCATATCAGAAAAAATGATATATAATATATTTTAAAATTATGGAAATATATTAAAACTATTTTATTCCACTTTTATAGTTTCTCTTCCATTTAACAAGAAAATCCATAATGAACCATCCATGGAATCCATGAAATAAATTCACCTGAAACAATGAAAACAACAAAATATTATTATTAAATGGGTCGAAATATGTTATATGAATATCAAAAAATTAATTACAAGTAATAATTTGGTTCTTAAATATATTAACAACAATCATAAACCATTATATATGAGGTTTTAACACATTTGAAATAAGAAGAACCCAAGGTAAGGGAATTCGTAACCCAATTTCCATTGTTTGGGTTAACCTTCTACTTCATTGATTATGTGGTAATAAGATTATTTGTGAGATTAATTTTTGTTATATTATATTGTATTATGTGGATTTATATAGTATAAACATATTCCATTATTTTTTTATCAATTATCTCTTAAAATATAAGATATCTGTAAGGGAATTTTCTTTAAAAATCCTCTTTTAAATTTATATTTTTATAAAATTCCGAGGGAATGTTTTTATGAAAGAATTTTTGTTTTATGATTATGTTATAATTCTTGGGAAGTTTTTATGATTAAATTTAATAAATATATCTCCCTCCAATGAATTTGGTATGTTTATGTTTGAGGTTGATTGTGTGGTTACTCCAAGTGTAACTGTAATGGTTACACCATAAGGTATCCGTGAGGGTTACATTGTAAGGTTGTCATAAGGGTTAAATTATAAGGTATCCATGAGGGTTAAAAATCATATGCTATTAGGGAGGGTCAAAGTATTAAGTAATTAATTCCATGAGTTAACATTACAATATTATTTATGTTTTCTATGTTTTATAGAAATCTCATGTTTTCACAAAGTAACTATATGATACTTATTGGGAGAGAAGTTTGTTTTTTGAAAATGAATTCAATTATTCATGTACTAATATTTTTTATCCATATTTTTATGTAACATACTAAACTTTTTGTGCTCATACATAGTTTTAAAATGCTTTTGATAGGGTTTAAGTATGGGTAAGATAAAAGTAGAATCCATGATGAATGTTGTGAAGACTTTTCATGAAAAGATTTCATGTTTTATAAACAATTTTTTTATTATGAAATTATTGGATATTGATTTAGTTGTACAAAATTTGTATTCTTATGGATTGATATGTATTAGTTATGTACTAATTTTTTAAAACTATAAACTGAAAAGATCATTGTTAATGTAATGAAGCGATTTCTCAAATAATTTACTAGATTACGTAATGTTTAAGGGGACTCATTATAATTTCATTATGTAATCCCAATTTTCATTGTGATTTATTTAAATAATTATATTTTTTCTATGGTGAGATGAGATTTTAGTTTTAATATCATTGGTTATTTATTCATTCGATTAAATAATTATTTATTAAAATATAGATATTTTAAATCATTATTTTATTTATATAGTTATTTTATTATTATAATGTTAATATATTATTTTTCTATTGTTAATATAAATTTAATTTAAAATAATTTTTAATATCTTGATATGGTTTTTATTTAATAGATATTTTAATTTTTCCAATATAATAAAATTATATTTATTAATAGATCTTTTAATATAGGTAATAAAATATTTTTTTAAAAAATCAAAGTGAGTGATATTTATTTAATAAATAGTTTTTGAAAATATTAATCATATTTTTAACTTGTTAAATACAATTATATAGCCATTTTTATGATTTAGATTCTTCATAAATGGTATTTTTACTTATATTTGATAAATATAATAAAAACTACAAAAAAGGTTTTCCACATATAAATTCAAAACAAGAATATATGTCTTATTTTTAATAAGAAAAATCCAAATTAAAAAAACTTTCCCACAAATGGTTTTTATATTTTATTAAAAAATATGGGAAATTTTTTTCTCTGATGTTATTAATATAAACAACATGAAAACACAAAATAAATATTTTTCCATTAAAATTTATTGAAAATATATTTTTTCATTATCTAATGTTGAAAAATATCAAGTGTGATGATGTAATTAAATTTAATATATTTTTTATTGAAATATTACATAATTAATAAGAATTTGAGTTTTTTAATTTATTTCTGTTTGATGTAGAGTTATGATAATATCACAAATGTGTTTCAATCATTTTTGTATTTCCATTTAATATTGAATATTATAGAGGTTAGATTTAATGCCATTGTTTTTGTTGTATGATATGACCATGTTTGAATCACTAATAGGTGAGATACCATATCACTATTAACTTTTTCCAAACTATAATGTGTGGTATCATAATGAAGAAAAATATTAAGTGTAGATTGATATTAATGAACTTGTTGTGACCCTGATTGTGTCAATGTATAATCATGTTTTAGTTTTTTCCATTCCTTGAGTAATGGTTTTTCATTTTTGAATATTTGATGTGATGATACGGATTGTGGGAAACATTTCCAAAAGTTAGACCAGGTTTGGACAAGAATATGCTTTTGGTGTATTTTTACACTATGACGAGTTTCTTGGTGAAGTGTAGTTTACTAGTTTGGCATGCCAATGTATCACACTCAATTATTGGAAATTTGAATATTTACATTTATATATTGATTAACCCTTACTTATAATATAAATAACTATTATATATTAGGTTTCATGGTTTTATGACCCTTATATATCATTTAATAAACTTTTTGTATTGTTTTTGTTGTATAAAAACCCTTATATATTTTCCAATAATCCTTCTGTTTTGAGTTTTATAGTATAGTAATCCTTACATGGAAATTATTAACCCTTATGTATTATCCGGAGCCTTATTGTATTATTCGAAACATATATACTTTGTTGCACAACCTTTATGTATCAATTGATACACCACTAGTATTAGTATAGTAAACCGAACATATCACAAACATTACATATCATAACCCTTATGAATCATCATATTCCTTTGTGAAATTTTATTCAAGGGTTGGTGGTTTATTTTTTTAAACATTTTAATTATATAAATAGATTCTATAGATATGTTTTCAAATGGGGGGTGTATATTTTCTATTGATTTTTTTTACTCCAGTACTCTAATAATCTCTCTTATATGGTGGGTTATTTCTCATGCATCATTTGATATGAGTTCTGTTTCTTATGGGTGATAACAAGGGTTTATCATTTCACTATTTATAAAGATTTCTCTTATTTTCCACACTGTTTTGTATCCATAACACAATTATGACTATTTTTGAATATTTTGATGAATTTTATCTAATTTATTGATTCTATCCCATTAGGACTTAATCTTCAATGATATTCATAAATTAGATTCTTATAATAATAATGTAAGTGATTCATAAACATTACCTATTATCTAATATAATTCTTATTTTGGTATGATATGTAGTCATGCTGGCCAAATGATCTCTTGATATAAAACATAATTGAATTTTTTATATATCTGTTTCATGTGAGGATCACCTTGTTCTGGTCATATATTTTCAATTGATCAATATAGAGCCTAAACATTTGGTTTCCCTACTTTGATTCACCTTGAATTGATAAATTATGAAATATTGGAGGCAACCTGAGAGGTTCCCTAAAATAAATTGTGACAAAATATGATAAATTTAAATTACCAAGGATGATCCCTAGGATGATATTTGTTTGTTAAATATGGTATTGGATGGTGTTATCCTAGGATGAATAATAGTTGGTGATTGATTGAGTGTATGATGAAAATGAATTGCGACATAATAACTTGATTTGTTTGGGTGACTGAGAACCCTTTTAAATTAATTTTATAATTTTGGTGATTATATGTTTTTCATGATAATAATCTATGAGATATGTATAACATAGTTATATTTAAAATTATTGAATGAATATTTTTTCTATTACTTAATTGTGAAGGATAATTTAAATATGGGATTTGATTCTAGTTAGGTAATCTATTCACTAATATATTTGAAATGGTGTTAGGTTTAGGTGTTATTCCCACTAGATAATTAAAAATTGGAAATTGTTCTTGGGTGGAGTGATATTTCACACTTGGGTTGTGATCGAAGAGACCATTTTGGAATGGGGTGATATTTTTTTCTTGGGTGATTATATACAAGAGATTGTTTCATGGTGGCTTGTTATTACCCTATGGGTGATGATATATTAATTATGGTTCTATAGTGAAGTGTTAACCCCCCGGTGGTGATATATGTGATAGATTTTGGGTGGGTCCTTATTTCACCTTTCATGTATATATATCATATTCGAAGATATCCAATAATATCCCAAATAGGTATGGTTGATCTTGGGTGTCACCATATAAACATAGGATTAATGATGGATTATTTTTTTATAATTAATTTTATACTATGTAACCTTATATTTTATAGTATTTATAATGGATTTTTATGTAGGAATAATTGGTGGTGTCTTATTAAATTATAATCACAACCGTATTAGTATTCCACAGGGTATTTAATAGACATAAAGGGTTTAGGTCAGACAAGTGTAAGGAAAAAATGATTGATAGTTGAGTTAGATAGCCAATTTGGAATTTGGAGATGTGATCAATACAAGACCCATGATGAGTTTTTTCCTAGTTTTTCACTTATATTTATTTTATAACTTGATGTATCTCATCTGTGAAAGGTAGATATTGATTATAACACCCTATTAATTTATGACATGTACAATTGTTCACATTTACATATCATTGGTTGATATAACAATTTATTATAATTTATAAGGGATTTATATTTATAATTTTTTATTTCAATAGTTGTAATTATTATGAATTAGTCTATTATCTATGTTAACTAGTAAAGGGGTATACAATATCCCCTCATTATTAGATGATTTATTCGTGTAAGTAACACCTTATATATGTTGAGGGCTGACAAAGGTATATAGAGACCCTGTTTTTTAATAATGGAGGTGAACTGGGTCTGGTAAATTACAAAACAAAATGAAATAGTATGGATAATATGATTTATGATTTGTTTCTATTTGATTCATATGAAGAAACTTATTGTAGACCAGTAAAAGTGGAAATTAATAAGGGAAAAAATCATCTATTATCAAGTAGGAAGTTTTTGAGGGAGATAGAAATAAAACCTAAGATATAAGTACCCAAGTATATTAGGCATTTGAAAAAATATGATGAATTGATTTTTCATTGAGATTATATTATGAGAAACTATGTATTGAATTTATAATATGTGGATTTTTATACCTGTACCAATTTTATTTACAAACTATAAGATAATGAAAATATTTTATAAAATGATTACATTGAATAAATTTTAATTGGTAAATTTTTATTTTCATCAACTAATATCTATACATAATATAAATATATTTTTTTCAGATGGAAAATGTAGAGTTAAATGATTGAAAATAGTGGGATACAGAACTATAGAAGATTAATAATTATTGAAATCAACTTTTCATACAGGAATATAAATCCTGAAATCCATTAATTTCTTTTCAAAAGATGTTCAAAAATATTTTATGACATATGTATGAGTGAAATAAGTATAATAATAAAATAATTTATTATAATGGATTATCAAATATGTACATTAACAAGAATCATCATAGATAATCACAAATTTTAAATTAATGTTTTAAAAATATAAAAATTACATTTAGAGGGGGTTTAATATAGTGAATCATGAGGGAATACCCTATAACAGTATTTTTTAAGTCTATAGATTGGGATACCATATATGTAAATAGATGAATATTTTCGTTTAGATCACCATTAGTTTCCAAAAGTTTAACCTCCATGTTTATATCTCACAAAGAATGTTAAATCACTATAAAATAATCAATCAAACTTTACCATTCGGTAATATAGTATGAAATTGACAATTTAATTGAAAATAAACCAAAATATTATTTCTAGTAGGAGGTCCAAATTGAATTCCATAATATTTGTTGGATATTATAGTGTCTACTATTAAAAAGAGTACTATATATGGAACAGACCAATGTGATGAGAAATTTCTCCTCCCCACAGATGGAAATGAATGAAAACACAACCAATCCCCTAAATTTATAAACAACACCACCCCAACACAAGATAACATTTCTAAATGAACTAATATTATTGAGTTTTAACCCATCATTAGGAACCTTTCAAGACAAACAGTGCCCTTGCATAACATCAATAATTCCTCTATGGGTTTTGGAAAATTGAATGTTTAGGTTTAAAAATGTGTGATACAACTTTCTATGTGTCTACTGGGAAGTCATTTTATTAATCGATGAATTGTTTTTGGTTTTTAGGAGAGTTGATCAAGATCTAATCCCCTAGTCATTTGTTTTATTTCATGAAACATAGAGAAACAAATGACTAGATATAATAATCATGTCACACACTAGCCCAACCATGGAATCCATATCTATACTATGAAACCAAACACTCAGGAACATATCATTAAAACCAATATCAATTGAGATTCCCATACATCCCCCAAATGACATTAAAATGAAATGTTCGCATTCCCCTTATATAAAAGGAGAACTTTTGAGTTTATTTTAGTGTTTATGCAATATAAAATGTTTTAAACCAATTGAAATCCATTACATCGAATATTTTCATCAATGGGGATAACATAGTTTATAATTTTTGATACTAGAAATCTAAATTTTATTTGTATGTATTTATTTCAGAAGGCACTAGTTCAGATATTTGAGCATTGATTCACATGGATAAGTTTTTATAGTATGAGGATATAAAGATACATCAACTAGTTGGATTAAACACATAAATATATATTTTTCCACCATAATAAAATCATAAATGAGTCCCTGTTGATCGATTTCAAGGATTTCTTTGAGAACCATCAGGTGCTTCAATAATTTTCTAACACTCATATGAGGGTACATACACCATGAAATGAATAGGAATAAACATATTCAGTCTTATTATAGGAATGATACATCAATATGACCTATAATCCAAAAAGAGTGTTTAATGAGAGTTTGAAATGTATCGTAAATATTCCCCTAGTGTGGGGATACAGATGAGTTGTCGATGTTGAAATCTGAGGATATCTTCACATATTTTTCCATAATTAATCTCGACCACATAGACTGGAATGAAAGTGAATCCTCGTGAAAAATCACATATAAACTAGGAATAATTTTATCTTTCCCTATAATTATGATCCCTCCTTCATTTAAATGTTTCACTAGATTTTCACAACTAACCCATTATAATCAACCCTCCCGACGATAGTCCTATAAGAAATAATTGAGATAATTTCAATTATTTTGATAATAGTTTTAAGATCCCAAATTACTAAAAATATTTTTATTTTCATTGAGGTTAAAATGCTACTGATGAGGGTTATCCTACCTATAAAGGACAGAAAATGGATTCTCTTATTTTTAAAATTTTCAATGATTTTATCCACTCGATAATACAAGAAATGGGATTGTATCCTACTCGTTGATAGTGGAGCTCTATGTTTAGTCACAACTAAAAACCTTTTATATAAATCAATCAAAATTTTCAGTAATATGAGAATGTATAGATTCAAATTTTCAATAAATAATCAAACTTATGTTACTAGTGTTCATTTGATAATCACTCCAATTACTATAATCTCATTATATGATTTTAATGTTTTGAATGGATTTATGCCTCCCATTAATGAAGAATATATTTTTATATAAATATATATATATGATATTCCTGAAGAACTATGCTTTATTTTAAATTAAATCATATCACCATGAGATATAAATTTTAAAGATTCCTATAGATCACATATTCTTCTCAAATAGAAATATAGATAGCATGAGGATAACCTTTATGATGCTCACAAATAATCATGATGAATCCAACCATCCTTACCATTAGATACATTAATTATAATAAGGAGGAGTAGTTGTGAAAGAATAAGTTACTGTCCCACATTAAGAATAAAAAATATATCATGACCTTAAAAATAATATTCGATTACAAAATTTCAAATTCATTATTCAATTGAGAATTACCCACTATGCTATTATCCAATAATTTATGGTTGAGATCCTCAAGCATCTCTTACGCAAATACAACGGATCCTTCGATATTTCATCCATTTAGAAACCTACTTTTTCATCTAATTATAATCTAGGGAGATATATGATGAGAATATAATTGAGGAGTTTTCATTGAAGTTGAATTATTGGATACTTATAATGATATGTAGATACAATTCGAAGGAATTTTGTTTATTTACCTTTAGAATTTGGAAAAAATCCATCATATAAGTGTATCTAGGAAGATTTTACCCTTTCATGTAAGACCATAAATAATTAGTGACCTCTTTATGGTAAATATTTAATGTTATAATAAAAAATGATCATGGAAAATCACATAGTCTTGGTGCACCATTCAGGTTAATATTTATGGTTTCTTGTTTAATTACCTCCTCTAATGGAATGTCTACTGTAACACTATTTTCATGTTCATTAATGGAGAATAGAATATAATTAAAGTTTGAACCTTAATTAAACTACCCAGGGACCTAAAACTCCCTGATATTTTAGAATATAATTTCTATTTATTAATTTTATGTATTCAATAACTTCATTTTCATGCAACAAAAAGCATAAATAAATCATGATATACTATTGAAATATTATTTCTAAATGTGATTGTATCACCTATTAATTGGATTAGTGAGTATGAAAAATACAAAATAAATTATGAAAAGTATTTATAAATGTTTTAATTAATGAAAAATTATTTATTAATTACTGGGAAATAAGTTCACAATTTTATGTGATAAAAATAATATAAATATTTTCTAAAATATAAAATTTTAATGTTTTGTATTTTTACATATATTATATATAATTATCACTAATTAAATAGTATTTTGATAATTAAATTATAATTTAATTTGAAAAAATTAAAAACTATTCATATATTTATTATTAATTAGTTAGAAATGAAAAAAAATATTTTGAAAGTAAAAAGATATATTTAACAGAAAATAGTTTTTGCGTGGGAATTTTTTTTTAACTTAATAACTTGATTTATTTTTCATTGATGAATGATTTTAATGAAATTGATAAATAATATAATCAAAAAATATATATTAATATTCATATAATGGGTTTTACAAGTGAAGTAATAAAAATTAATTCATTTTTATGCTAATAAAAGGAATTTATCTAAAAACAATTTTCATTGTGTTTATAAAACTTATTTTAAATTGTATTTATAAAACATAAAAAAATTGACCTTAATAAAATGGTTACATCATATAAAATATAACTACCATAATTTTTAAATTTTTATTTTTTATTTTTTTCGTAATAAATAATTATCAAGAAAAAAATTCATTATCACAGTAAAGATAAAAAGGGTATGAAGGTGTAGAAGCAAAGATATAAAGGTTGGAATAACATATAATATTTTATAAATACTTTTTATTGTTTATATTTAGACCCTATATGATCCCATATTCTAAATTGATCCCCTTTGGAGCCACTAATCCATGGAGTGACTTTATTTTATTTTAATATTCTTACTATTTATAAGTTTTCCACCCACCTTAATTTAAAAAGTGCACATGAACTCTAATAATATCCATATAACTTGATAAAATTATATAAAAAATATGTACTGAAATAATAATATAATATCCTTAGTCACCAAATTTTTTTTCCAGGTGTTCTCAAATGAACCATCCATGAAACCTTAAGGTTCTTTTCAAAGGGGGATACTAGAAGAAGAGGTATATATTTATTGATTTTATAATGTTAATTTCTTCTAAAAACTACCTAAAATGTTCTATAAAAATATTAAAATTAATTAATAAATATCATTACTAAACTAATATATTTTTTATAGTAATTTTTTATATCATTACCAACTACTGTAAAATGATTACGTTTGTCGTGTGTACCTGTCGACTGCCACCTCCACTAAGCGATGCGATTCAATTTTTAGTTATTATTTTGATGGATATTCATAAGGATAAATTTATTGAATATATATTATATTTATTATATAGTTATAAATATGGAGAAATTAATTATTTTCTAACTTTATACCTTTCCATCCATCAAAAAGATAAAACATCACTCATGCGTATGTATGGACTACCATCTCCAGAAAGTGATGTTATTATTTTTTCATAACCAATTTATATGAATGGATATAAAAGTTTATATAATGAATAAATATATTAATTATTAAATTATTAAGATTATAGATATTTTGAAACCATTACCAAGGTACTCTAATTAGAATCTTCAAACTAAAACATGCATGGAAAATAGAAATGTTTTCCCTTGAATAATTTTTTTAATGAGTCATTATTAATAAAAGAGAAATTGAAAATTTTATAGGGAATATATATAATAATATTTAAAATAATATAGTTATATAATATCTGTATAATAATTATATATTTATTATTAAAGAGGTTTTAATTCTTATAGAGAAAGATGAGACCAGAGGTTTGGGATCTTCTCCTCAATATTATTTAGTTAAGACATGATTCATGTTTTGGAACTATTTTTTTCATGTGTTGTATATAATAATCCATAGAAATACTACGTTAGGATTATATATATATATTCATGGTATCTAGAGTCTTATTTTAATCTATTTCATCCATGGGGATTATGATTCAAAAGTTTCCAAATTGGTAAGGTTTTATGTTACAATCTCATTTTTAATCGAGAATGTTAACGATTTAGTATCCTTTGAGGAAGTTACATGATATTTATCTTTTAAACCCCATTTATTTTCTCAAAAAATAGTTAATTATTGGGTTTTAATATTTTCTATTAATTATTCACACTTTGGTACATAAAAAACTGATAAAATGTTTTTAAGAAAAATCAACCTTATTTCACTTGGTCAATGAATTTTTCCTTATATTTAAAAGTCCTTTAAAATGTTTTCATGAATGTTATTTTCTATGATAAAATGAATATTTAAATTAATTTTCACCTTATATTTAAATTATTTTCAATGTATTAAAAATTAATTTAATATTTTTTTACAAATCATTTATTAATGACCTTTTACTAAAAGTGTGAAAGGAATCACTATTTTATCATTATATGCGTGAATTATTTTCCCAACATTTGAGACATTTTATTGTAAAAATAATATTTTAAATGTTTCCATGGTTTTTTTAATAAATTTTTTTCTAAGTATTCTAATATTTTTTAGCTTTTAATGATATTAAAAGAAAATTATATTTTCGTTTTTTTCAAACAAATAATAAAATTATCTTTTAAATATATTTTTAGCGTTGTCATCATCCTCTTTGGATTGTAATACTTTACTGGGGACATGTTATTATGATATTATCCACTTCATTTCTCCAGATATACTATGATTATTATGTTTTTAGAATTTTTTTTATGAAACCAGTTTCTTTCTTTAGTTTAATGATGTTGTGATGAAATACTTATTAATCCTGATTTTTTTCAAGGATTATGCTATAATGAATTGATGAAGGTTTTTGTGATCTTTCTATACACACACACACACACACACACATATATATATATTGATTATATTATTTGATGTGTGGTAAAGGAATTATATATCCCTCAAATACATTGGGTAATGATTTAGATCTCAAGAGATAATATGGACTGAAATGTGAAGGGCACACAGTTATTTAAAGGAATCTATCCCCTATGATAGTCTTGGAAGTGAACCTTAACTAATGAAATTATGTAATGGGGAGCGAAAACAATCCACTATGAGAAAATATAAAGTATGATAGACTAATAAATGATACATGAATATATAAATGACATTCTATACTTATTAGTTTGACACAAACATATGCCTTATTCTTATGAAATTTTCCCTGGACTCATGATTGAATCTTAATGATTCCACACACTTATGAATTATATATTCTATGATGAAAAATGATTTTTCCATAAATCCTTATTAATGATCAATAACTAATTTATTATTACTATCATATGTTATTATCATGTTATTATACCCTTATTATTATGTAATGTTAAGTTATTATTATTGATTGATATCTCATTTGTTTACCCATTCAGATCATTTGAACACACCCTTTATATGTTTTTATTTCCCCAGGTCCTAGAGAAAGGGTTTATATATGGTATTTCTAAAAAGGGTAATATTTTAGAAAAAATATTTTGTAGATAGTGGATATCTTTTAACAAATATATTGATTATTTATCTATTATCCAAATACATTGAGGATTTATGGTTATAGGGAATTCATTTTTACGAGATGTTATTAATTTTAATATAATATGATATAATAATTGTGTATATAAAGCATGGTTCACCTGAATTGGTATGAGGGTAGGGTTTATTTATTTTTGGAGATAAGGATTAGAAAACATGGTAAAATTCCATAGAGATGTCTTTATATAGGATAACATAATGAAGTTTTATTATTTTAGTGATTGTGTG
Organism: Viscum album; assembly: GCA_963277665.1. Classification (NCBI taxonomy): domain Eukaryota; kingdom Viridiplantae; phylum Streptophyta; class Magnoliopsida; order Santalales; family Viscaceae; genus Viscum; species Viscum album. The sequence goes on from OY728128.1 coordinate 621,593,025, forward strand.
GTTTCCTATTAATGAAATCCCTATCCATGTACAAAAATGTGGATATAGTATTTGTTATAGTTCAACATAGGTGTAGTAACCCAAAAAAGTCTAGTTAGGAATTAAATTTACCACATGCATGATATAGAGGACTAACTGTACACTCGGTATGACACTCTCGATGGGTATAAATTATTTAATTCAAATTCTCTTTATGAACTGTTATGATGTATAGGGGGATAGAATGTATAAATACCTATGATAAGCCATAGTGAAATGAGAAAGATTAAATGAGCCATGGGTTGAAAGAATGTATCATAATTTAGAACATTATTAGAATGATTTTCATAATTAGTTGACTCGTTTCTTAGATTCATGATATTTTTTACTCACAATAGATTTTTTTGTTTTATTAAATTTCTAGAACTAGGGGGAATCATGTGAATAATAAATGTTATGAACAATGTAATTACTACCCTATTGAGAAACCAAATTAAATGGGAGCTAAAATAAAAAATATTATTGTTTTTTAATTAAAGATATAAAATTATTATTAACAATAAGAACCTAGGTTAATTTACTAACAAAATAATAAAGATAAAAATGGAGTTTCATGAATGTTCAAGTGATAAAGACCGCAGATGTACGAATATTCAAATTCATACATGTTAAGAATCTGGGAGAAACACCTAAGTAAATGCCTTAGACAAACATGAAGATGTTTTATTTGTATAAAATAATCATATAATGTATTCAGTTTCTAATAAAAAATGAATTATTCAGTAGAGTAAAATAAAAAACATATTATCGAACCATTAATAGTTCAATATCATAAATGTGGGCAATATGGGAATCACCTACAAAAATGACCCAATCAAAGGGATAACTTTTAGATCAAAGGAACCAGGAAAGACCTATTCTATGTCTAATATTGGAGTGGATCGGGATAATAAAGGCACAATTATCCCCACTTAAGAGTTGTGGATGTCATGTTGATGATTATGGGAATGTTCCCCATGAGAATAATATATTTTTTAGTTTTGAGTAATTTTATGTGATTTTGAGAATTGATTAGATCTCTCTATATAGATCCCATATAAATTACTATATTAAAGGAATACTATTCAATATCCCAAATAAAACTATGATCATTTATTTGTACAAAGAATAAGTTTAAGTAAGAACAAAAATTAATTCCATTTTGTGGGTCTTACTAATATTTACCATGAATAGGTTAGGAGAAACTCAATATTGAATATATTCTTGTGTTTCGATAATATTTTTATGTATTTATTGATGTCTTTCCTAGTATTCCCATATATCTAGAAGTTGAGTTTTCAATAGAACTCATAACCCATTTTATGACTATTTAAATGAATCCTTGTATAACAACCCCAATTTATTTTTAGGAATTGAAGAAGAATCTCTAGGATAACGTACATAAGGGATTCAAAATCATAATCGAATCATCATGGGGTTCACTTTTTCTTTATGTTCATATGAAATATGGATTAATGCATCTTTTAAATTATTATCAAGAACATTAATATATAATTATTAAGAACAAGTATTCTCTACACCATATCAAAGATATGTTTGATCAATTTTGGGAAGATCAATATTTTTACAACACTGAACTTCTATTAAGATATCATCAGATGAATTTAAAAAGGGAGAATATACCCAAGAAAACATTATATATGAGGTATGGACATTATGAATTTATATTGATACCATTTGGTCTTAAGAATTACCCTATTATCTTCATATATTTAATACATAGAGTATTTATTGATTACATTGATCAGTTTTTGCTAGTATTTATATATTATACTCTTATATATTTAATGATCTAGGAATATCATACAGATCATTTTAGGATTTTTTTGAAGACCTTGAGGAAGGATAAGTTGTATTATAATTTTTTTTAGTTTGAATTTTGGATGTAGAAATTTTCATTCATAGTTCATGTAATCTCAAGAATGGTTATATCAGTGGATCCTTCAATGATGGAAGTTATTGAGAATTATATCAGATAAAAAGAAGTGATTGATATTAATATTTTTCATGTGTTGGATGGATACTATCAATTATTTTTTAGAATTTTATCATATCTATCAAATCCAATAACTTGATTGACATTAAAGGGATACATGTTCTATTAGATAGATGGATGAAAAGAAAATGTCAAAGAGATAAATAAAAGGTTGGTCAGTAATCCCGTACTCACACTACCCTAGAGTAGGGAAGGGTTTGTGATCTATAGAAATTCATTGAATAAGTTATTGATATTAATACTCATGAATAATGATATTATTATTTTTCATGCCTCATAAAAATTGATATATCCTGACCAAAATTATACGAATTATTATTTGGAGCCAATAGTGGATGTTTTTTTGTTAAAATTATTGAGGTTTCATCTATATGGTGAAAGGTGTGATATATATACATGTCATAAAATAATGAAGTATCTATTAAAAAAGATATATTTTAATTTTTTTCAATGTATATGGTTGGTATAGATTAATTATTATGATTTCTTCATACATTACCCCTATATAAATGAAAACAAGGTGGTTAATGCTACGAGACAGAAGGACCATTCTAGTTTATAAATGATGAGGATTGAAATAGATCCAAAAATTATGTGTTTTCAAAATATATTTCTTTAAATTATATGAAAAGGTTATATTTCACATCTTTTTCATATTAATGTTCAATTATCAATCTGTGTGAGGATTATAGAGGTGTATATGGAAGATGTAGAGCTACATAAGAAGGTAATGAATGTTACAGAGTCCAACTATGATAGTTATTTAATGATATAGTTTAGTAACTAAGTATGTTTCATATTAATAATTTATTTTAAGAAGTATATATTTGATACATATCATAGTTCACCATTCTTAATTCATCCTGGAAGTATGAAAATTCCTAGAGATTTGAATGAATATTTATGGTGGGAATACGTGAAAATAGATGACATGGAGTATGTATCTCATTTATTGGTATCCTAGTAAGTTATTGATGAGTTTCATAATTCTATGGGGATACTACAATAATTATCCATTATAGAATAAAAATGAATAATAACAGCCTGGATTTAATCATCAGACCCCCAAAACATATAAAAACCAAAATACAATATGGGTTAGAGATTATCACCTTAAAAAGTTATTAAATTTCATTAATATCATATAAGATATACCTCTTGATAATATTTCAAAGATATAAAATTATGAATTGGTAAGGTTACAGGGGGTACCACATTCTATTATAGCTGATAAGGTTCTGAGTTTTACCTTTCTGTTTTATGGAAGTCTTAAAAATGATTTAAATACAGACTTTAACATTCACATTTTATATCATCATTAAAAGTACATTAAGTTATATAGGGACAAAAAATACCTAAACGATCTATTGAGATATTTCTATATGATTATGAATGTGGATGGTGTCAATACCAACCTCTAGGTGAATTATTTTGATAAAAATAACTTTCACTAAAGAATATAGATGACTCATTTTGAATCCCATTATGGTAGTAAGTTCAAGAAAATAATGAGATTAGATGAAGTTGTATAACAAAAGATATTGGGACATGATGTATCCCAATAAATTGTAGATAAGGATTTATAATTTTAGAAGCACATTAGGGAAACTCATAGTCGACAAAAATGTTATACTGATGATTATTAGTGAAATATTGAGTTTGAAGTAAGTGGAATGATATTCCTATTAGTATCTACTTAAAATAAGATTATGTGATTTGTAAAAAATGGAAATATGATCCCAATATATATTGATCCATTTTTTATTCTTGATCATTTCAGGATGAAACATGATCTCTTGGTGCTTCAACCAAACCTCTTCCAAGTTCACTATGTGTTCGATGTATCACTTCTAAGTAAGTATATAAATGATCATTCACATGTATTGAATAAATATGATATATTGATAATGAATTATCATTCTTGTAAGGAAATTTTTTCATAAATTAATTAGAATTTTACAAGTCTGCAGTTTTTGACGGTGCCTGATTCTGAGGCTCGGTGTGCCCGGAATCAATTTCTGAAGTTTTGTTCGAGTACGTTCAGTAAACGTACGTGAGAGTTTTTCTATCTTTTGAACCGGTGCTCTTAGTTTAAATCCGAGGACATCGATGAACTCACAGTGCCGATATTCACTTAAGGAGACCTCTACCGCAGTTTTATTTGGTTGAGAGCGGAAGTTAATTTTTGGGATTCTTAATAAATTAAATAAAATTTATGTGTTACATAATTTTATTTTAGGTGGTGGTTATTTCTTCCAAAGAGAAGCTGGAGGTGGGGCCCACACCCCACATAACTTCCCATGGGAGGATATTTTGTGGTGGGGCCCACACGAGTTCAAACCTCTCAACTGGCCTTGAAAAGCCCTTTAACTCTTTAACTCCCCTTGAATTTATTAAGGCCCCCACTCCTCATTTATTTTTGGTGAATTCTCCACATCTCTTCCCCTTAATTGTGCCAACACAATTAATTAATGTCTTCATTAATTAAATTGAAAGGATTTGAATTCTCTTGAATCCTTATTGGTTGCATGGAAATAATAAAATAAGGGTGGAGATTTTATTTTATTTCTTTGGGGTGTTGGAATAATCTTGGGAGGAGCTCTTGGGAGACTCTTGAGAGAATTAAAAACAAAGTGTTCATCCCATGAAGAACGCGAAGAACAACTTCCTCTCGACGATGAATGCTCCACGTCTCCGAAGAAAGTGAAGCAACATCTTCTCCACTTCTTCAACCGGAGCAAGGAAAGGAGGCACCCTTACCCAAGAAGTACACCGAATGAGTCATCTCGACACGACGTTTCGTGCTCTACTTCCTCCAACATTGACGAAATGACGTCCATCTTCCGCGATGCCCGTCTTCTGCGACTCGTCAACGTACAACGCCGATTATGAGGTAGGGGGCTTTTAAAATTTTAATTGAATAAAATTATACCCTCACTCTTGATGAATGCTTTGGTTCGTATTTGGCCATTTTTTATCACCTAACGCGGAGGGCATGGTCCGAAAAAACACGGCCCGACAACCCTCTGTTGATTCTTGATTGTATTAGCAATGGAGGAAGAGTCAGAAGAGGCGACAACGACCAAGGTTGGTGGTGATCAGAGGCGGCGAAAACCGGAGGTAGCGGCCACCGCTTGAATAGACTGGCGGCCGCTCAGGCCGCCCGGTCCGCAGGACGACCGGCCGACCAATCCGGCCGGCCCGCTGGGAACCGCGACACTGCAGGTGCTGCGTGGAGGGAACCACGACCCGCAACTGCGGGCCACTTTGCTGGACGAACCGGCCAACCACTTGCCGGCCGGGCTGGAAGACAGTGGCACCTACAGGTGCTGTGTGGAGGAGAACCGCGCCCGCTGTGCGGGCCGCGTGCGTTGGATGAACCGGCCGGCTACGGCCAGCTGAGCAGGAGAAGGAGGCGCTGCTTGGCACCGTCGGGCGAGCAGAATCGGCCCGCAATGCGGGCCGGGTCCGCGGGTGGGCTGCGCCCCACCGGGCCAGGTCGACCCCCCAACCGGGTTGGACCCGTCGGGCTCGGTCCGTGGGTGGGCCGCACTCCACCAGGCCGGGCCGACCCCCATCCAGGTCGGACCCACCGAAACGGGTCGGGACGACACGCCAGAGCCCACTGGGCTTGACGAGCCAGGCCCGACTTCGCTTAAATGCGAATATCTTCAAGAAAATGCGTTTGAACGACACACAGTCTATGGAACTGGGACCCTTGTGATGAGTAATTCCTTTTTCGATAATCTATGTGAGTTTTGGATGACTTTGGAAAACAGAAGGGTTTGGATCGAGCGTAAATCCAACCGGGGCCCTAGAATAGAAAAGCCAATAACTCTCAGACCAGGCATCCGATATACGCACCGTCTGTTGTGTTGGGTTTCTTTTGATGAGACAGAACTTCAGGATACATCAAATTAGGATTTCGTGATAGTTGATGTATTTAACCCTTTGCTTGAGGAGTGAACCCTCCCGGAATCGAGCGTGCTGTGTGCAGGTACCCTAGAGCTGGCTACGATAGTGATGAATACTGTACTGGAATCCTCCGTGGGTTCAACGACAACGACTACTGTACCAGAATCCTATGTGGGTTCGTCAGTTCTAACTTCTGTTCCAGTATCCTATGTGGGTCTGACAAAATAGTTGGTCATGTAGCCTATGTGGGTCTGACAGCTTAGATGAGTTATAGCTGGTCCAGTATCCTGTGTGGGTTCGACAGATTAGATGAGATTTCTGGTCCTGTATCCTGTGTGGGTCTGACAGCTTAGCTGGTCCTGTATCCTATGTGGGTCCACCAGCTTAGATGATCTAGTTGCTACATTTGATCATCTATATCACTCTACTATTGTGGAATACCTGTGTAACCTGAGTCATGTATTTTAACCATTATCACCGTGGTGATTGACTTTACTTTCTTTGTGGAATTGGTTTGTGCTTGGGCTCGAGAGTTGGAGCCAGACTGATATTGGTAACTTAGGTATATGTATGGTAATATAGCTAAGTAGTGTTGGTTGATACTTTGTGATTGTATCTTTCTTATTTTTTTTATCCTTAGTGGATATTTTGAGACCTTGTGGGTATCGGGGTCCCTATTGAGTATTGTTATACTCACCCATGCACGGGCTATGCCCGCACCTTGTTGTGTTGGATGCAGACGATGGACATCACTGATGAAGAATGAGAGCACCACGACTGGACGGTACCCGGAGGTGGACCTTATGACGAGTCGGCACATGGAGGATACTGGTGGACGTGAGTGCTGATGTGGCCATATGTACCTACCCTTTAGGTAGGAACCCCATAGGACGATCCAGGAGCTACTCCATTCTTTCAGTTGTTTCTCCCATTTTACTAGTACTTGTTGTTCAGTTGGGTTTGTATACTGGACCATTTACTTTCCAACACACTCTTTTGTATTCAGTTTTACCTAGTGCTTACTTCTTGTTGCGTACTCTATTGTGTTTGTTTACTTTTATAAAGGAAATTCCTTCCCATCATAGAGATTTACGCCTTTAGTGCTCGTTTCCAGCCCCTGGCCTATGGAAGGTGGGCTTGGGGTAGTCATGGAACGGGCCCTGAGGACGAGTCGTGACCAATTGGTATCAGAGGTGGCCGGTTCTACCACAAAACTTAGACTCTGATTCTTTTAAGAACAATAGTGTTACATGTTTTGGGTGTGGTTATCAGTTTAGGGAAACCATTGATGGTGCTGCGGCCGATTTATCCATACACAAGGACCCTGAATTCTAATTACCGACTCAATTCATGAAAACACTGATTTCATGTGTGTTTCCCTTGAAAATGTTTTCATTGTGATTACTTTGTGTCAGCTCACCAGGTATACTTTTTTGACCTTGGCACACCTAATTCTTTTCCAGATGGCCCCAAAAAGGCATCCAGCTAGGGTTCTGAGTTATGTACGAGATGGTATCCCACTAAGTTACAAGGCCTCGGTACAGGGCCCCATTACAACAGAGGCACCAATGGTACCACTACCCGTAGGGCCACCAAGATCACCAGCTCCTGTAGCAGAGAGTGCACACCGCCTGAGTGTGCTGCATGAGTTCCAGAACTAGAGGCTACCCAGGTACTAGGGAGAGACGGACCCACAAGCAACTGAGGATTGGCTGGAGGCTACCGTGAGAGTTTTCAGATTGGTAGGGACACCAGTCGACATTATAGTGATCCTTGTCGCGAGTCTCCTGCACACAGTAGCTAGTAGATTGTGTAGCCTGATGCTTTAGGTGCATGATGAGGCAACACTACTCTGGGCAGACTTCGAGAGCCTGTTCCAGGTGGAGTTTGTTCCAGCCACCCTTTGTGTGGTGCGGATTCATGAGTTACTACTTTTGAAGCAGGGAATCATGACAGTAGCTTAGTACTCCGTGAGGTTCACCGAACACTCATGCTACTCCATGGATATGGTGCAGGACCCATTTTCCAGGGCCCGAACCTTCGAGCAGGGACTCAGGCATGAGATCAGGGATTCGTCGATTCCCCTCAGCTTTCCGATGACGGTGGGGGTACTGGAGTGAGCCATTCTAGTGGAGAACTTTCTCGCTGAGCAGTCACTAGTAGTGAGACCCACCACCGGGTGACACATAGCGGATTCTTCTGCAGCTAGCAGTAGACAGATTTCGTAGAGGTCTAAGCGGACTAGGCCATCAGGTGGATGATCCCAGGATACAAGTTTGGTTGTGCAGGTCACACGCAACAGTGTCAACTATACGAGGAGCAGGCACTACTATGCATGTGGCGGGTAGGGCCACATGGCTCATGACTACCCGACCCGCCATGTAGATGAGTAGCAGATAGTAGAGGGACCTCCCAATCAGAGGCAGAGGTTCGACCATGGTGGTCCGCCTGGAGCAGGCAGATGTGGAAGAGGAGCTGGCCGAACAGTGGTTGTTGGACGACGTTTCAAGGCTCTACCACCACCACCACTAGGAGGTCCACCCTGACCACATAGAGCTGGCAGAAAAATGCAGGCTCAGCTCCAAGCAGTCGAGACCGACAACCATGACGCACCTGAGATGATTTGAGGTACCATCTATGTCTACTCCACCCTTTCTGCAGTACTTATAGACACAGGTGCAAGTCAATTTTTTAATGCCGCTGCACTTGTTCGGAGTTCGGAGATTCCGATGGAGCTATTGGCTCAGTCCTTATGGCTAGATACTTCTACATGAGCAGACTCAATGATTACGCACTGGTGCCGACAGTGTGATCTTACTCTTGTAGTTGAGAGTTTCAGCTGGGATCTTCTTGTAGCGGCGTCGAGGCCTTACGATGTCATCTTGGGTATGGACTGGTTACCTACAGTCCATGCTCAGATCGACTGTATTAGGCACAAAGTGCGGTGTTCCCGCACGAATGGGACCAGGTTCACCTTCACCGGTGAGAAGGAATCCATTATAGAATAGGATGGACTTACACAGAGGAGGGGGTAGCCGATCACACATCAGTTGGCTAGTCTCATCCTCCGAGCGGTTGATGTGCGGAGTCCGAGTTTTCCTGTTGTGGTGTATCAATACGTGGATGTTTTCCCTGATGACGTTCCAAGACTACATCCTCATAGAGAGGTAGACTTATACATTTAACTGTACCCCGAGATGACACTAATATCTACTCCAGCATATCATATGGCTACCGCTGAGCTTCGTGGGCCGCGGGTACAGCTGGAGGACTTGCAGAGGAATGGATTTATCTGACCTAGTGTTTCACCATGGGCATCCTCAATTTTGTTCACCATGAAAGCGGATGGGAACTTGAGATTTTTTGTCGACTACCGTCACCTAAATCTGGTGACCGTGAAGAACAAGTACCCACTCCGGAGGACTGACGTCCACTATGATCAGCTCAAGGGAGAATGACGGTTCATGAAGATAGATCTTTGGTCAGGCTATCACCAGATCAGAGTTCGAGATGAGGATGTGTAGAAGAGAGCTTTCAGGTGTTGATATGGCCATTACGAGTTCTTGTTTATGCCCTTCGGCATAACCAACGCTCCAGTAGTGTTCATGAGTCTCATGAACATGATCTTCCATCATTACCTCGATCCCTTTGTCGTAGTATTCAACGACGACATACTGATTTACTCGAAAAATAAGGAGGAGCACACCTACCATTTTTGGGAAGTAATCGATACACTCCAAGAGCACCAACAATATGGTAAAATCTTGAAGTGTTAGTTCTGGATTTGAGAGGTTCACTTTTTAGGACACGTCATCTTAGAGGCTGGAGTTGCAGTGGATCCAGCGAAGATCAAGGCAGTACTTGCTTGGGAGCCACCAAGGAGTGTGTGGGAGGTGCAGTGTTTTCTGGGACTGGATGGAGACTATTGGGGATTTGGTCCAGACTTATCCAGAGTTGCAGCAGCACTTTCAGTATTGAAGAAGAAGGGGAAACCCTCAGTGTGGTCAGATAGATGCAAGCAGAGCTTTCATGAGCTGAGTCAGAGGTTGACTAGTACGCCCATCTTGAGGATACTGGAGGAGGGCGTTGGGTAGGTAGTTTACTATGACACATCAGGGGATGGAATCGGGTGTGTCCTGATGTAGGAGCGAGCAGTGATGGCATATGGTTCACGGCAGTTGAGACAACACGAGTAGAACTACGCTACCCATGACCTGGAGTTAGCAGCAGTGGTCTTTACCTTGAAGATGTGGTGGATCTATCTGATGCGTGAGCGTTTTACAGTCTACTCTGACCACCAGAGTCTCAGTTATATCTTCTCATAGAGGGACCTGAACATGAGATAACAGCAATGGATTGAGTTCCTCCAGGACTATGACTTCGAGATAGTCTATAATCCTGGGAAGGGAAAACTTTTTGTGATGCTCTCAGCATGAGATCATGCATTCAGCTGCTAGGAGAGGCGACAGAGTAGTTGGCCACGTTGTAGATATCCTTTGTGGATAGATATAGAGAAGACTTTCTTCAGTCTCTCACGGTCACTCCTCCACTTCTTCAGCAAGTCATAGAGGTGAAACATGTGGACGTTGACTGTGAGGCGTGATGTGCTCAGATATCCTCAGGGCAGGCACATGAGGGATTATCTAAAGGTGGGGAACACATCATACTCTTCAGAGGACGAACCATGGTACTTTTCACTATAGGAGGAGGTGTTTATGGAGTTCCACACTTCCCCTCTATCGGTACATCCATGAGTGGTGAAGATGTATCAGGATCTCAGACGACAACACTGGTGGCCAGGTATGAAGAAAGAAGTAGCAGAGTTTGTCTCTTGATGCCTAAATTGTCAGTAAGTGAAGGTGGAGCACCACATTCTTGTAGGCTTGGTTCAGCCCTTATAGGTTCCATAGAGGAAGTGGGATGGAATATCCATGGACTTCATGATGGGACATCCATTTACATCCATAGGACATGACTATATCTGGGTGATCGTAGACGGACTCACCAAGTCGGCCCACTTCCAACCGATCAGAGAGAAGGGCTCAGTAGAGAGCTTGGGATGCCTCTACAATCAAGAGATCGTATGGCTTCATGGTGTGCCATCAACTATTGTCTCCGATCGAGATGCTCGTTTCACTTACCGGCTATGGAAGGGGTTACATGAGGCTTTTGGGACGCTGCTTCGCTTGAGCACCACCTTCCATCCTCAGACAGATGGTCAGACTGATAAGACCATTCAGACGCTCGAGGACATGCTCGGTGCATGTGTCCTTGACTTTGGTCATAGCTAGGAGGACCACTTACCCTTGGAGGAGTTTGCATAAAACAACATCTACCACTCCACCATCGGGATGGCCCCTTACGAGGCACTATACTGCTGACCTTGAAGATCACCTCTGTGCTGGACTGACCCAGGGGAGTCAGCACTTGTAGGACCAAATATGGTGCATGATACGACAAAGAAGGTGTAGATCATCCAGAAGCGGATGAAGACTGCACAAAGCAGACAGAAGTCCTATGCTGATAGGGGACAGAGACCACTGGAGTTCGAGGATAGCGACCACATCTTCCAATGGGTCTCACCTCGATTAGGTCTATAGATATTTGGCCAAGGTGACAAGTTATCTCCTCGATTTATCGGGCCATTCCAGCTCCTCAGCAGAGTAGGCGAGGTGGGATACCACCAAGCCCTTCCACCTTAGTTGCACTAGGTGCACGACGTCTTCCACGTATCTCAGTTGAGGAGATATGTGCACATCCCATCCCACATCATCTACCACGGGGAGCTGGACATCGATGATGGGGTGACTTTCATAGAGGTTATAGTGGATATTGAGGATCGATAGGAGCATGTCCTGTGTGGATGGTCGATTCCTCTGGTTCACGTTCGTCGGTTGCATGTGAACCTCCAGGAGAGCACATGGGAGCATGAGGCTCAGATGCGTGCTCAGTACCCCCATTTGTTTCCCTAGTGTGTGTTTTAGCTTTACGGGGACGTAAAGCCCTGAGGTGGGGGGTAATGTAAAGACCCGTAAATTTCAAGGATTTTTTTTCTTAAATTATTTTAAATTTTAAAAGTTTGCAGTTTCTTACAGAGCCTGATTCCGAGGCCCGGTGTGCCCAGAATCAATTTCTGAAATTTTGTTCGGGTACGTTCAGTAAACGTACACGCGGGTTTATCTATCTTTTGAACCGATGATTGGAATTGAAATCTGAGTACACCGATGGACTCAGAGCACTGATATTCACTTAAGGAGAGCTCTACCGTAGCTGCATTTGGTAGAGAACATAAGTTAATTTTGGGGATTCTTAATAAATTAAATAAAATTTATGTGTCACATAATTTTAATTTAGGTGGTAGTTATTTCCACCAAAGGGAGGTTGGAGGTGGGGCCCACACACCACATAACATCCCATGGGTGGATATTTTGTGCTGGGGACCACAAGAGTTCAAACCTCTGAACTCCCCTTGAAACCCCTTTGAACTCTTTAACTCCCCTTGAATTTATTATGACCACCACTCCTCATTTATTTTGGGGGAACTCTCCACCTCCCTTCCCCTTAATTGTGCCAACCCAATTAATTAATGTATTTATTAATTAAATTGAAAGGATTTTAATTCTTTTGAATCCTTATTGGTTGCATAGAAATAATAAAATAAGGTTTGACCTTTTATTTTATTTCATTGGGGTGCTGGAATAATCTTGGGAGGATCTCTTGGGAGATTCTGGAGAGAATTTAAAAGAAAGTGTTCTTCCCAAGAAGAACGTGAAGAATATATTCCTCTCGACGAAGAACGATCCATGTATATGAAGAACGTGAAGAAAAATCTCCTCAACTTCTTCAACCAGAGCAAGGAAAGGAGGCACCCTCTCCCACAAAGTTCACTGAAGTCATTGTCTCGACATGACGTTTCGAGCTCTACATCCTCCGACGTTGATGGAACGATGCCCGTCTTCCGAGACCCATCAACGTACAATGCTGATTACGAGGTATGGGGTTTTGTATAATTTTAATTGAATAGAATTATACCCTCGTTCTTGATGTATCCTTTGGTTTATCTTTGACCATTTGTTATCACCTAACATAGAGGGTGCGGGCCAATAAATATGGTCCGATGACCCTCTATTGATTCTTGATTGTATTGGAAACAGAGGCAAAGTCGGAGGAGGCGGCGATGCCTGAAGTCGGCGGCGACCGAAGGTGGTGAAGACTGGAGGAAGCGGAAGCCGCCTGCTGACTGCATGAAGAGACCGACAGCCACTCGGGCCACCCGGTCCGCGGGACGACCGACCAGCCAATCCTATTGGCCCACTGGGAACAACAGCACGCAACCGCGGGCCGCTTTGCCGAACGAACCAGTCCACCACCTGCCGGCCGGGCTAGAAGATTGCGGCACCCTCAAGTGCTACGCGAAGGAGAACCGCCACAGAACCGGCCGACTACGGATGGTGGGCAGGAGAAGGGGGAACCTCTTGGCACAACCAGGCGGGCAGAAGCAGCCCGCAATGTGGGCCGTGTCTGCGGGTGGGTCGTGCCCCACCGGGCCGGGCCGACCCCCTACCAGGTCAGACCCACCGGGCTGGGTCCATGGGTGGGTCGCAGTCCACCTGGCTGGGCCGATCCCCAGCCTGGCCGGACCCGCCGAACTCGGTCAGGCTGACCCGCCACAGCCCACTGGGCTTGACAGGTCGGGCCCGACTTCGCTTAAATACGAATATCTTCAAGACCGTGCGTTCGAACGACGCACCGTCTATGGAACTGGGACCCTTGCGATGAGGTAGTCCTTTTACGATACTCTATTTGAGTTTTGGACAACTTTGGAAAACAACCGGGTTTGGACCTAGCGTAAATCCTACTGAGCCCCTGGAATGGAAAAGCCAATAACTCACAGACAGGGTGTCCGATTAACGCGCCGTCTGTCGTGTTGGGTTTATTTTGATGAGATGGAACTTCGAGATACATAAACTCAAGACTTTGTGATAGTTGATGTATCAACCCATTTGCTCGAGGAGCGGACCCTCCCGGAATCGAGCGTGCTGGGTGTGGGAACCCTAGAGCTGGCTGCGACTGTGACGACTACTGTACTGGAATCCTCCCTGGGTTCAAGGACGACGACTACTGTACCATAATCCTGTGTGGGTTCGATAGTTCTGACTTCTGTTCCTATATCCTATGTGGGTCTGATAGAATAGCTGGTCCTATATCCTGTGTGGGTCTGACAACTCAGATGAATTATAGATGGTCCAATATCTTGTGTGGGTACGACAGTTTAGACGAGATAGCTGGTCTTGTATCCTCTGTGGGTCTGACAGCTTAGCTGGTCCTGTATTATGTGTGGGTCTGATCGCTTAGATGATCCAGTGGCTACATCTGATCATCTATATCTCTATACTATTGTGGCATACCTGTGTGAGATAAGTCATGTATTTCAACCATTATCATCATGGTGATTGACTTTAATTCCTTTTTGGAATTGGTTTGTATTTGGGCTCGAGAGTTAGAGTTGGACTGAGATTGGTAACTTAGGTATATGTATGGGCATATACCTAAGTATAGTAGGTTGATATTTCATGATTTTATCTTTCTTCTTTTGTTTATCCATAGTGGATATTGTGAGACCTTGCGGGTCTCAGGGTCCCTACTGAGTATCGTTGTACTCACCCCTGCACGGGCTATGCCCTCACCTTGTTGTGTTGGATGCAGATGACAGACAGCACTGACGGAGGCCGAGAGCGCCATGACTGGATGATACCCTGAGGTGGACCTTACGATGATTCAACACACAAAGGAGACTGACGGATGTGAGTGCTATGGTGGCCATCTGTACATACCCTTCACGTAGGAACCCCAGAGGACGATTTAAGAGCTTCTCTTTACTTTCAGCTATTTGTCCCTTTTTTACTTGTACTTGTTGTTCAGTTGGGCTTGTATACTGGCCCATTTACTTTCCAACACACTCTTTTGTATTCATTTTTACTTAGTGTTTACTTCCCGTTGCATACTATGTTGTGTTTGTTTACTTTTATAAAGTAAATTCCTTCCCAGCTTAGGGATTTACGCCTTTAGTGCTAGTCGCCAGCCCCTGGCCTATGGTAGGCGGGCTTGTGGTAGTCACGACACGGGCCCCGAGGATGGGCCGTGAAAATTCTTATAAAAAATAAATGGTAAAAATTATGGATCATGGGGAGTACTAAAAAATAGGACCACTCACCTATTCAAAGTAGTGTGTTGAAACCAAAAATTTTAGGAAGCAATGCGGGAACATAAGGATGTAACGAGGATGAATTGTCATTATTTATTTGCGTCAGAGTAACAAAATTTATAGGGATAATTTTTCATAATAGGGTCAGAATATAACATCTCATTATTTCATAATATATATTATATTTATTAATTTTAATTATTCATTACATTTAATTACATGCAATAACTAACTTAAACGAAACATGATTTACTATTGATATATGATTAGTAAATGTGACTATTGTCATTGAGATATAGGATTTGAAGGTATGAATAGGAATAAATAAATTATGAAAAAAGTATTACTTAATGAAAAAGAATTTATTAATTCTTTGGAATTATGTACTGAATTTTAAATATTAAAAATAATATCATTTTATATTAAAAATAATAATTTCAAAGTATTCTATTTAAATATATATGGTAAAATTATCACTAATTATATTTAATTCTATTGAATCATATTGTTATTTAATGTGATAAAATTAATAATAATTTATACATTGATTATCAAAGGGTTATAAATGAATGTAAAATCATTTGTAGGTAGAAAAATATTTTTTTTTGAAATTGTTTTTATAATGCATGATGTTTTCATCATAATATTTTTAAATAACCAGTATTGATGAATAATATTAATTTAATTTAAAAAAAATATATTCAATAAAATATATTAAGATTCATACAGTCGTCTTCTCAAGTCATGGAATAAGAATAAATTCATTTTTTATACTTAAAAATGTATTTTTTATAAACTATTTTCATCATGTTTTGAGAAATTATATTAAAAGGAATTTCATCCACTTATAAAAATTGAATCAGATAATTTTTTTCCATATTTAAAATCATTATTTCAAAATTTTTTAAAATGGTTTTTTTATATTTGGTCATAATAAATATTAATCTATGTAAAAATTCATTCATATGGTAAAGTATAAAAGGGTTAATGAGGGCTTAAACTAATGTTATAAGGATGAAAATAGTTATTTTTGTTTCTAAATACTATTAGTTGAATTGATTTATACCTCATATCATCCAATTTTTTTAAATTTATTACATTTATAATAACTTTCCCAAGAGGGAGACTTGATTATATTTTAATGTTATTATTTTTTACATGTTTTCCACCCATATAACATATAAAAGGGTACAAAATCTCTTCTCTTATCCACATGACTTGATCCATTTCTGAAAACCATGATCTTCCTAAATAACCTCCCAACATCCTTGTCTACTACCCAGATATTTGTTCTTCAAAATATACCCATCTAATAATCCTTAAGGTGATTTTCAATGGATGATACTCGATAAAGTGGTATATATTCTTACTGACCTTTTTCATGTTTATTTATTTTTAAAACTAATCAAATATTCTATATAAATTTTATAATTATCTAATAAAAATATTTACTATATTGATATTTTTATATCCATTTTCCATTTCATTCATATCTATTGTAAAATAATAACATCGCTCGTGAATACATGTATACTATAACCTATTCAAAACTATGTGATTAATTCTCAATTTCATCATTATAAGGATAATAATAAGGATATATTCAATGAATATATATTAATTTAATGAAATAATTATTTTTTCCTTAAAGGTAAATTATTATATATCTTTTTTCACTCCATCCATCAAAAAGTAAAAACATAACCCTTTCATACGTACAGACTACCATCTCCACGAAGTGATGTGAACATTTTTCATCAATAATTTATATAAATGGTTATAAAAATGAATTAAAAGAATAAATATTAAAAATATGAAATTGTTAATAGTTTTTATATGATGAAACCATAACCAAGGTTAATGATTTGAATCTTTAAACCAAAACATATATGGAGAATAAAAATGTTTTCAACTAAATAATGATTTTAAGGAATAACTTATTAATAATAGGGTAATCAGAAATTATGAAAGAATTTTATAGAGAAATATTTATACGAATATGGTTTCAGAATATATATATATATATATATAAATAATAAACATATATTTATTATACAATTGGTTTGAATTTGTATAAAGAAATATAGAACCTGAAGTAGGGGTTCTTTTTCTAAATATTGATTTGTTGTGACATGACTCGTCTAATACACCTATTTGTGTTAATAATATATATAATACCCCATTGTCAAATTATTTCATGAAAATATTTATATTCTTGGTATTTTTAGTTTCATTATATGTTAATTATTTCATGGGGATTAGAATTCAAAAGTTCCAAAATCGGTAAGGGTTTATTCCATAATCAAATTTTTAAAAAGAATTATTTATGCCTGAATCTAATTTGGAAGAATTATATAATATTTATATCATAGAACCATTTTATTTTCTTATCCTCTAGATATTTATACAGTTTTTATTTTTTTCTATTCATTATCCACTATTAGGTACTCAAAACATTTGAGAAAATATTTTTATGAAAAGTTGACCTTATTATTTGTTGTCCGGTGAAATTTTTCTTCAATGTCTATGGTTTTTAATGTTGTTTTGATGAATTGAATTTTCTATAAAAATTATTATTTAAATTCATCTTCCATCATATTTTAATTTCTTTTTTAAAAAAATTATAAATTAATTTTTACAATGATTTTCAAAAAGGTTATCTCTAGCTTTTAACAAAACATGTTAAAGGAATATTTTTTTTAATGTTCAATGAACAAACTGATTTCATGCTTTTTGAAAATTATTTTATTTTAAGATTAATTTATGAATTTACATTTTTATTTTAATTGAAAATAATTTTCTAAATATTCTTGTATTTTTTAGTTTTTATTGATACGCAAAGGAAAGGGTATTGTCTCTATTTTTAATGAAATGTTGAAATACTATTTTAGAGGTATTTTTCATCTATAGAAACATCCTTTAAGGATAGTTATGATTTTCTTGGGATATATTATTATGACATCATACACATAATTTCTTTTTTTTATCATGATGATGATTTTTTAATATTTTTTTTATAAAACCCATTTTATTCTACTTGTTAATTATGTTATGGTGAAATATTGATAAAAACTGTTTCATTTCCAAGGTCTAAAATCTAATGGATTAATGAATATTTTTATAATATTATGAAAATTTTATATATGTTCTTCATTATGTGATTCATGTGACCAATATTATATACCCATAAAATTAATTAGATAATTATTATTATCTCATGAGATATTGTAAACAAAATATGGGGTTGTGAATCTAATTAAATATGGGACACTGTCCATTATGATAGTCTTATAAGTGATACTTGACTAAGGAAATGATATAATGTGGAGTGATGCAAATGAAATATGGGTATTTCCTAATATCATATTCATAGTAGTGATAATTGACTATGAAATTGATTTTATATGCTTATGTGTATGCTAAAAACCTATATCTAATTCTTATGATATGTTCTCATGGATCAAGAATGACTATTGACGATTCCACTCCCTTATGGGTTATATCTCTTATTATTAAATTTTTTTATGAAATAAACCCTGATTGATGGTCTTTGACTAATTGGATATGACTTTATTAAGTTATGATCATTTTCCTATTACCTTATTCTCATCTTAGGTTGAATTGTTAATTTTTATTGATATCTCCATTGTATACACTTAATGAGTAATTTAGATAACCTTTTTTATATTTCTATTTCCATAGATTATGATGAATGGTTTTAAGTAGGGTATTTATAAGAAGTGTGTAATTTAAAAAATAACGTTATAGGAGAAATTAATGATCTTTCATGAAATAAATTGATTATGTATCTAGTCTCCAAAGACAATAATCCTTTATGGTTTTGAGGCATGTATTAAGTTTTCAACTTAATGAATATTCATCTAAAAAATATGTAATATTTATATATGTATGTCTTGGGTCACCATAGGAACCCTCCCCTCGTTTCAAATTATATAATTCGGAGTAATTATTAAAAATGGAACTAATTATGGAACAGTTACCAAAACATCAATGAAGATAGAACCAACTTCTAACATTATATTTAGTTTCCCAAAATTTTTTCATACTTTAAGGATTGTATGAATGAAGGTAGTATTATTATCTCATACTTTATGTTAGAAAACTCTAGAAATTTCCTAAACCCACCTCTATTATTCTTATAAGATATATGCTAATGGTTTTTTCTTCTCAAATCAGATCACAAAGTTATCATCATCATATCTATCCTGAAGGAAAATGTCAAGATGGAATATTTCATTTTTTCAATTATCAAGACTAGAATAAATGTTATGGAGGCCGTTGATCCACTCTATTATGGAAACATTCAATATTATTACTTTATTTAGAAAAACACATTGGTGTTAACTCATGGGTGAACTCTAGGATGCATGTATAGTGGGATATAATCTCTCTCTTGGTAAAAATAATTTAGTGTAAAAATCAATAACCATATTTCTAGTATTTTTGATTATAAAATAATTTGTAGTGGTTAAACAATGTTTGAGACATATGATAAATGGAAATGTAGGGATTATTGGTGGTCCCTTTTAGTTTTGATAATAAACTATTGAGTTAACTATAGAGCCTTTGATTTCCATTTTTACTATTTCAAAATTTAAATTTACCACTTATTTACTTGAGATCAATGAGGACCATATCATAGTTTAAATCATTAAATTCAATCAAAACTTTTCTCGAATAAGAAATCCCACCTTTAATCATAGAGTGGTTGGGGATCATGTTAAGTCAACTGTTAGTAAACCTGTCATGACCCAAACCACCTGGGATCTCCTCTAATTGGCCTGATGCAATAGATGAGTTCCAATTAGGCATATAACATACATGGAAGGCCTTAGACTAAGGTACATATAAACTTTCACAAATATCCAAATACCCATAAAATTAATAAATGTAAAACCCAACTGATACCATAATTCATGAATAATGTTAATCCCATATGAGAGTATTTTTTTATAAAAATAAGAATGGGTCAAATACAATCCCAAAAAAAATGATTAAATTTTACAAAGTTATAAGAAGGACTGGTCTGTCATCAAATGCAACACATTGTATAACCGTAGTTTTTCAAGCCCAAACAATGATCCACCTAGTCTTAATCCATTAAGGACTTCATAAAAAGGAATGCCATCTGCATAAGACATGACATGCTTAGGTAGATCCCGTGTATAGGTGAATATAAAAATAACTAGTAGGATGACCCAAAATCACCAAACATAAATCATCAAGAGAGTAGTAAACTCATTATCACAAGGTATGTCAGTAAGAGTATTATACAATGTAATAAAAATAACAACCCATATATACCCATAACAGAACCCATGTCATAGAGAGGTCTAAACCAGACTACTAGACACATGATTTCACTTGAGGATTCAAGGATAAAATAATATAGGAGATATCAACTCATGATACATGCTATCAGTAATGGTGCTTATTTTAGAGTTTGTGTAAACCCAATGTTTTTATGAATTATTATTTTTGAATAAATTAATTTTTTTTAAAGTAGTGAATTATACGCTACACCAAGTTATACTTGTGTTATACCCAACACCATGTTAATATTGTACTAAACACAACACTTAATTATATTTCTGCAAACACAACACTATGATTGGAATGTGTTACATAACATGTTGAGTTCCTTTGATAGATTGTGTTATAAGCAAGATAGAGTTCTATCAAACAATAATATAATAATAATAATATTATTAAAATATTTTTTTAAGTTATCACATAGATGCTGAAATTTAAGATATGAATAATATTAACTAAATTATAAAATTATGGTTTAGAAAATTAATTAATTGTATATCAATTAATTTTTAATTAAAATAAAAACCAATTGAATATAAATGTTTTTTATATGAAAAAACTATTTTCATGCCCCAAAAGGAATTTTATATTAATAAATTAAATTATTCACTATTAGTGAAAGATATTAACAGAATTTATATATTAAAAATACAAAAAAATGATTTTAAATTTATTCAATATGTCTTATAGGGATAAAATAAGAACAACTCCATTTTTAGGCATAAAAAGATGTATTATTTTAACATGCAATTTTACCAACTTTTAATGACAAACATTTTTTTGAAACAAAGTTTTCACAATTTTATATTTTTCATTTGAAAAATTAAACTTTATTATTGAATGTGGAATATCTAAATTTACTTTGTAATTTTTTTTGTAAATTTTTATGATATGTTTAATTTTTTATGAATAGTGGAAAACACTGAATTGAAATTGAAGACTAGATTTTCATCTAATTTATATATATATATATATTCTATTTTAAATTGGTTTTAAAGAATATTAAGATAAATTATCAATATATTAATCCAATTTGGGTCATTTTAATCTATTTCACATTGAAATTCGGAATACAAATATTTTAAACCTTTCAAGATCTTCACTTTAAAAACCCCATATTTCATCTCATATGCACGATTTTTTTAAATTAATTTCGGAAAATTATATGATTTTAATTTGGAAAAATGGATTAAATATTTGAAATTAGAATAATTTATAATATATAATATGGTTAAATTAGTTTTTTACTAAAACTATTACTAAAAATAGATAAAATTAATTACAACGATTTTGAGAAAAATGAGTTTAACAAGGGACACAACAATTACTTAAGGGACTAAAATGACATAGAAACGTGCAAAAAAACATTGGATTACCTTATTTATACCATATCCCCTATTTTATCTAAAATGGAATATTATTTTGGTACATGATATAAGATAGACCTCTCAATAATTTTTATCTTTTTGTATTTAAAAGAATGCCATTCCTACCCCACTATAAAAGTGCAGTCACCCACTAACTTCTTAAAACCTATAAAGAACTATTTATATTTCAAAACCTGAAAAAATAAAATCCAAAAATACATAATATAATCATATTATCCTTTTTTCTAGATTAAAAAAACCCCAGCAAGTCCTTTTGTGAAAACCAAAAGGAGTTACATGAAGAAAAAGTGACATTCTTCTACATGAAAATTTTTTTAATTTCTTTATCCAATGATTCAATTATTACTATTACATGATTTTATATTAAAAACATTAAAATAAATATAATTATATGTTTTTATGTTATTTTTATGAATTAAAACTCCACACACTTCCATCAAATGGGATACACAACCACTGTTTTTGTGTACAGAGGACCATCGCTTCCCAAACCGATGTTATTCTTTCTTTAATTAAAACCTATCATTGTTGGGAATAATGATGATATTAATATTTTCATATGAGATATATATTTATATATATATTTTATTTATGATTTACTTATTATTATATAATTATTATATAAAACATACATTCCTGCTTTACATTTTTTTGGAATACGATAACTTCGTTTGTGAATGTCTGGACTACCGCCTCCTCAAAGTGATGTGATTCATTCACTCTTTAAATGAAATGTATTATAGTCTAGTTTAATAAAAATATGTGATATATATAACATAATAATACTAATTTTAAGGTATATATATATATCATTTATCTTTCTTAATTTAGAAACAGTAAAAGACAATTGAAACAATGTTCATGCGTACCTACGACCTACTGTCTCCATGAATGGTGTATTTAATTTAATATTTATATCATGTATAGATAATAATAATAACTTATATAATTAATATATATGACATTTATATCATTTTTTACTTTATATAAATAGGAAAATCATTATCTATGTTAGAGGATCAATAATAACAAGTCCAAACAGATACAAAAAACAAAACAACTATTACCCAAAATGAATCTTTAATATGAAATTGTTAATAAAAAAGTAATAAAAATTAATAAAAAAAGAATATATTGTATTATATGTAATAATATTGTTATTTTTTAAATTTATAATAATTTTAATGTTTTTATAAATGATTTTTGAAGGTGTATGAATAAAGTTAATACTTAAGATATGAGATTTCTCGTATCATTGTTATTTCTATGAGATATATTCTATATTTACCACTTATTATTATGGTGTGATGTATGTACTTCAAAATCAAATTTTATATCCAAATTTTTTATATTTAATTATATTCAACGTTTCATTTTATTTTATTATTTGATGGATCTCATGATTCGAATGTAACTCAAGTAGTAATGGGTTTTCAAGTATCACTTTTATTTCTCTTAGAATTCATCGTTATTCGCCACTTGTTTCTTTTGTATGGTGTATGTACTTCCCATGAATGTATCATAAGATAATTATATTCATATAAATGGGTATTTAAATATATATTTTATTATATATATTTCATTGAGTTATATGGTTCAAAATTCACCAAGTCAGTAAGGCAACTTTGTCCCAATTTTCCTTCTTTGAGAAACATGTTTTGTTATACACCTATATTAGTTTATGAGTTTTGTATAATGACAATTGAAATATTTTTTCATGAATATAATTATTTTAATTATATTTTAATCTTAATTTAATACCATTATTTCATGGGTATTCTAATTTAAATTTACCAAAGTGGAAATATTTCATTGCTACAATCTCATCATTAATATGGATTGTTTATGATTATACTTACATTGATGAAATATTATGACCCATATCAAAATAATATTAATTAATTTTTTTACCATATGTTTATTTATGATATATCAATGAAAGTTTACCTTTTTCTACACTTTATTAATTAATATATCGAAGAAATGTTTCGTAAGAAAATTTTGCTTTATTTTTCTTTTTAATAGAAAATATATGTTCTTAAAAAACCATGCTTTATAAATATATTTTCCAAAAAGTTATAACATTATAATATTATATTTAAAATATATTTTTACTCAATTTTTTTATTTTTAATAAAAAATCATTTTAAAAGGAATCTTCTTGTAATTTTCTGATCATGGGACTTTTATGAAATTTTTAAGGCACAAAAGAAACGTTTAACATGTACAGATTTACTCGCCAATATATCCATGATTTCCTTGAATCTTCCTTTGAATTTTTACAATATTATTTTTAAATAAAATATTTCCCTAATTTTTTTTAAATTTTTTAAGGTAGTTTTCAATTGCATTTTTTTAAATATGTTTGAAAAATAATGTATTTAATTGGAAATTATATTTTTTTCAAGAAATATTTTAAATTATATTTCAAAATTATTTTCTATATAAGATGACACCAGTTGGTGTTTCTCATGATTTACTAATAAATTGATCCAAGGACACAATTATTATTCTTTTTTTGTGTGATTCATTTTGAATATGATAAGTTGTATGTTAAACATGTTTCTCTTCAATAGTTTATAGCCTACTAAAACACTTTTGAAAAAAATTTACTTTCTTGGGTTATTCTATTATGAAATGATTAATATTCTTGTATGTTTTACATATTATATGATATGATTAAATTTCTATGATACCTATTTCATATCATGGGATATTATATGATGTTTATTAAATGCATATATTTTTATTGTTCTTGAAATGATGAATATTTTATTTTCATATGGAACACATATGTATGATTTCATTATGTGATGAGTGAGACCTATATAAACCTCCAATATAGTGGGAAAATATTTATATATAAATAGATAAACATTGGAAACAAGTATATAAGTTTGATCTACATTGGGAACCATGTGGGTAGTGAACCATAAAGGGAAACATGTGCTGTATATTCCATAATAGGAAATGGGTGCATCCTAATCAATAGTGGGAAATGGGTGAATCCTGATCCACAATGGGATATAGGTGTATCATGATAAAAAATTTTAAATGGGTGTGTCCTGATCCATAATAGGAAACATTTTCATCTTAATCCACCTTGGGAAGATGGTGTATGTTGATCCACTATAAGGAAATGACTGTTATACGGGATAATGGTGTGTCCTGCCTAGTTGGTGTGGTACCCATTAAGTACCCAGATAAGTTTTTGAAATGAGATTTGACTCCTAGGGAATGATTTTACTTGATTATTTGTCTTATAAAATTAAATGTTTTATTCCAATGTTATGATTTCAGGGATTATTCTCTAGATTCTATTATGATTCATGTCATATGAACTGCCAATAATTATGACATGAATCTTGACTATGATCTTTGATATATGGGGTATGATATTTTAGTTTTATTATCTTGTTCTTATAAACTTATGCCCATGATTTTTCTTTTATATATCCCTTAGTTGTAACACCATGATAAAAATTTAAATAGTAATTAATTATTTAATAAGCTGTTTATAATTTAAAATTTAAAAAGGCACGAGTTAATAAAAAAGGGTTTTATAAAGTTTCTTAAATAATCCAAATATGTTTTTAAATAAAAATATAAGATATATTTAAAAAAATAGTATTTTTATTAATATATATATTTATATATGTATAATTCTTAATTTATATAAATTAATTTCAAGCATATATTTGTAGATGAGTATTTTTTTTAATAATAAATACATCTAATTGATTATTTTTTTCATATAAAACCAATATTTTAATAAATTAAAATTTCATAAAATTTAATAATAAAATAAATAGGAAATTGTTTTAAAATTAAAATAATTAATAATGTTATAAAATAATATATATGTTTTAATTATGAATATTATAAATTTATGTTTTACAATTATTATCTATGTTAATTGTGAATATAATTGAAAACAATGATGTTGATAATATATATATATATATATATATAATTAAACGATACATATATATAAATTATGATAATTGTTTTATTAAATAATTACCAATAACATGAATTTATAAAAAACTGAAACAAACTAATAAAAAAAATGAATCATGATTAAGGGTTTTGAGGAGAGATCGAGTCAAACCGAGGGAGAAACTATGATATCAGTGAAGCTTGTGCCACATATGGAGACTTATCGTGTCGAGAGGGATCATCTTCGCGAGTTGGAAGGTTGAGTACGATTGTGAGTTGAGGCTGACATATGTCAATGTTTCAGTTACAACGTCAAAGCCATGTAAGGTGTCATATACCTGTATATCCAGTTCTATATCTATCATCGATGAACCTATCATTTTTTTAGATGATATAAGTGAAGTCAGACCACGATTAGGGTTTCAATCTATAGTCTATCTTATTTCTTTAGTCTAGATATGAGGGATAGATCTTGGATCTTCCACAATCATGCAAGTAGGTGTTTGTTTCATTAAATTTAAGTGTTCAAATCTTATTAAAATCCAGTTTTCAGCTGTTCTGTTGTCATTTTTATTTCATTAAATATCTATTTCATTATACTTCAGTACTAATTTCTGATTTGTTCAATGAATTTTCCAAATAAGTCAACATTTGTTTGGTCTTATTATGTATTTTTATTATCTATTGGTTTCAGATGAATCTTTATTCACATCTGTTCCTTGTTGAAAAAGTTTTTTGTTCTTCTTATCATCTAATAGCGGCAATTTTATATTCACATCATTTTTTCAAAGATTTTCCCAATCCAATAGTGTGGTTGTGTAATGTAACTTCACAACAAATATGCTAATCCAACCAGTATTAAAAATATAAATTGCATTAATATTTTTCCAACAATAAATGATTTATCTATTTTTTGTCTAGTTTCTAGAATATATGAATAGAATATATTACCATTTCTCAATAATAATTTCATTAGAACCCATTTGCGTCAATTTCATTTAAAGAATTTAAGAGTATCTTTGTCTATACTATTTGTTTGTGGTTATAAATAGAGAGAGTACTATGTGCCCATTTTAAGGAATTTCATGTTTTCTTCGCAGAGAGTGAAGGATTCATTAATAAAAAAAAGTAAAAAAATTATTATATTTGTTTTGTCAATTTATTTTTCTTTAAAAATTATAATTGTTTAGGGAAATTATTTTTTTTAATGTTTTCATCAAATCTAAATTGATATGTTTTTCACCTTCAAAACATGGGAAATTATAATAAGGGTTTACTTTATTTAAATGAGTTGTTTTTTATGATATGAAACTATATTATATATTTTATTATTCATATTTTAATGTTTTTTTATGATATAATATTTATTTTTTGAAAGGGGAGTTTGTTCATTTCAAATCATAATCCCTATTTTTATGGTTTTCTAATTGTTTAAATATTTTGAGTTCAGGTTTTATACTTATATGATGTCCAAATCTATCATTTTAATTCACAAATTGAATATGTGTTTGTTTTTTTATGCATGATATATATATATATATATGAATATATATAAATATTCATGTTTATTCTTTATATATATATATTGAAGTTTTATTTTTCAGAAACTTCAATTTAACCATAAAAGTATTTAATTATGGGTGCAAGATACATGTGTACACACTAATAGAACACATATATAAAAATAAATTATTTAACATTCAAGATCATTGGATTCTAATTCCAGTTCTATGATTATGTATATACATATTTACTTCTTAATGTTATGTTTATTAAAAATTAATTATACATATATATATATATATATATACTTCTATGAATGTATGATTGTATTTGATAAAGAAATGAAACTTTGATAATATTGCATGCGATATATAATTATCTATTTCTAATGATTAAATTTAATAAGACATAATTATATGTTTACTATAGATATTAGATTATACCTTTATGCCATTATTTCATGAAAAAAATAAATTAAACAAACATGTCTTCGAAATTTTTAATTTTGTGAATGATAATTAATCTTCCATGTGGTTAATCAAAGTTTATGTATCATAAGTTTTGATCGTTCAAAGTCAAACTTCTAATTTATAATAAATATTTGAATTTATATAATTATATATAAATAAAAATGAACATGTTTATTTCATGTATGATTACACACACACACACACACACATACAAACACATATATATTTAAAACTCTAGTGGAACTGTATATATATATAAAGAAAGATTAAAAATTATTTTTAAAAAATATGGTACTTGAACTTGGTGAATATGATAGGGAATTGGGGAGTGAAACCAATACCTCAATAAGTGGGTTGGCCCAAGATATCTTTCAATGTTTTAAGTTGCCAATTTTTTTTCATAATCCGACATATATGTTTTTTCAGAAATATCATTGGATTATTTTTAAAAAAATTTGAGCTTTAATATTTTCAATATATTGATGTATTTTCAATACATAAATAATTTCAATAATAATTTCATAGGTATTTCAGAAATGAATTTATGTTATTAACTAAATAAAATTTGAAAGCATTTATCAAAGAATATTTTCAAAGAAATATATTTAAAATGTATCTCAACGATTTCAGAACCCCTTACTAGGAAAAATACTACTCACCCCTTTGGTTAAAACAATTTTTCACAGGTACCTTAGAAGATTAAATTCTGATGTCATCATTGTTGAAGTTAACTTGCGTGGAAGCTTTACCTATGTTTTTTTCTTTATTCTACAACATTGATAAATCCATGGTGTTGTATAATCCTCTAAAATCTATACTGGTAAAAGATCCTCGATTGTAATAAGTGTTGTGTAATATTTTATTTACTTTTATAAAAATTATTTACACAACATTTTCAAGAACTAAGTCTAAAAGATGGGTATCAAGCTGTTATATTAGTTAACCATACTAATAATCTAAGCTCACCCTTCATTATTTGTCCCCTAGTTTATGAATAAAGTATTTATGTAGGAGTAATAAATTGGAATATCTTTGTGTAAAAAATGAATATCTTACACAATATTTGAATATTGTATTCCATATTTCCAAATACACTAAACTATTACATTCCAAAAATATATAATTTTTTAGGGTAATCATTATTTATCTAAAATAATGTAATATCCATTTATGATAATCCTATGTCACTACAGTTGTTATCAAAGAAAAGGTTTAGTCAAAATTTAGAAATAGGGATGAGAAATCTGCAGTGAGGTTAGTAGAAACATTTAGGTATGTATCTATTGGTAATACTAAGGTGTCTTATATTTAAAATAAGGTTTCATGATTTAGGCATCATATAGGTAATATTTCATGATTATATGGTTTTTTGGTTAGATAAGTGTTTCTCACAATATTATTTATGGTCTTAGTCAATAGTGGGAACTAGAAGGAACTGGGTTAACATTTAAAGTTTCATATGTGGAAACTATAAGAATTATGAAAATTGATGTCCCATGTGTAAATATAATGAAGATAATCAAGATAGTAGATTTTTTTGTTTTTTCTTCTGATTATGAAAAGACAATGAATGAAATATGAAAGTTTTGTGACGTACTAATAGTATTGTTTATAAACAATGATTAAACTGAATTTTATGAATGTTATGACATGATTCATATTTAATATTCTATTAAATGGATATTAAGGATTAAGATAATGAATCTTATAAAATTGTTTTCAAAGTAAGTGGGATGAATGAAGTATTTATGTTTTGTAATTAGCATTTTATATTATAAGAATAATGAAATATATATGTTTTTTCGTATAAGTTTTCATTAATGATTTAAAAGGATATATTTAATGGTTCTGATTACATATAAAAGTGATTTAATGTAAATTTGATATTTCTATTAAGAGTAGGTAACCCTTAATATTCTTCTAATGTTGAGAATTTTTTTATCTTGAATAAATATATGATTGATTTAGATAAATTAAATTGGATAGTATCGATGAAATCATAACTGATAAAGGATTTGTTTAAAAAGTGGTTTATGCTATCGTGGATAGATTTTAAATAATTTTTGGATTTAATAAATATACAAGAATCTATGTTCTATGTAAAGAATAAAGACACTTGTATGTTTCCAATAAGCATTTATGTCAATTTAGGATATTATCATTTTTCCAGAGAATACCTGATGAAGGTATTAATATTTATGATATGTGAAAACCAATAGATACTTTATGATATATAGGGGATGAATGAAAGGTATTTTGAGAAATTTTGTAACCTTATATCTAATTTTTTGGATTTTCATCTTTCAGAAGGATTATAAGGTTAACAATTTGTGAAATTTCTAAGTTAAATTTTGGTTGAGGTTTTAAGGATTTATGGTATTATATATACATATAAATATTTATACATATTGGATAATATATTCTATACATTTTTCTATGATGTTAAATAAATAAAATTGGAATGGCTTATAAATCTACCTCATGAAATATTAGTACTTTAGGAATGAAAAATTCACCTTGATTTCTTTGAGTAAGAGATGAAGTTGAAAATGAGCAAGGAACAAACAAGGGGTGAGGTTGTGTATAAGAAAATTAAGGGAATAATGTAAGTATATTTCCTTAGGTTATTTGATAGTAAAATAATTCCTAAACTATAGGAAAATGTTATTGAAAAATATTTATACTAATAACTTCATTTTTTGTTCAACCAATGGTCTTATAAATTGTCACAAATTTATGATTTTGAGGCCCACAAATTTCTATAGATCATTTAATTTATTTTCATAAATGACCTAAATAATGTAGTATAATTATTTATTATTTTCTTTCATGTTCAATATTCCCTTCCCAGCTATGTCCTCCTCTGTAAAAAACTAGTTATGAATTACATTGGGTAACCGTTTTGTTTCTCAAATTACATTTTTAGAGAATATTTTAGTACTCATTTTTACGATGTGGGTTTCTATAAAATGAAAATTGATGTACTAAAAATTAGATAACCGTGATGAGTTTTATGGTGAAATTAATTATATGGGTGGTAAAATGCAATAACCTAAGTTTTTTTGAATTTTGTTTTTCAAATAAATTAAATTTCTTTGATGGATTTAATTTCATACTACACCAAGTTATGCTTAGAGTATAATCAATACGAAGGTAATAATTCAGCACACTAAACACTTAGATTAACTTGTGGTACACAGAACACTATTTTTTTTTGGTTTGTGTTACATACATTTCTGGGTTCCTTCAATAGATTGTGTTACACACAAGTCCTAGTTTTAATGAACTACAATATAATATCAACATAAATATTAAAATATTATTATTTTTATCACCTATATGTTGGAATGGAAGATATGAATAAGGTGAAATAAATTATGAAACTATGGTCTATAAATTAATTCATTGGTTATCAAATAATTATTAATTAAAATATAATCTAATTGAATATAAATGATATGTTTTTTGAAAATTCATTTTATGCCCACAATGGAATTTTATCTTATTAAATTAAAATAATCACAATTAGTGGGGTATATTAATGAAATTTTTTATATTATAAATTCAAAAAAAATGTTCTTATATTCATCTAATATGTTATATTGGCATAAAATAAGAATAAATCAAGTTTTCGGCGAAAAAAATACTATTATTTTAAATAATAGTTTTACCACCTTTTAACGGAATAACTTTTTAATTTTTTTAAAATTAGAATTTTTTTTTGAAAAAATATTCTTCATTTTTGGAATAGGAATATCCAAATTTACTTCAGATGAATTTTTGATATTTTTCTGAGAAGTTTTATTTTTTGATGAATTGAGGGAAACACTGAATTTTAATAGAAAACTACATATTTATGTAATTTATTTACATAGTAAAATATTATTTTAAATTGGATTTAAATTGTATTTATATCAATTATACATCTATAAATACAATTTTGGTCATTGGAATTAATTTTACATTGAAATTAGTTATAAAAAAAATTCAATATTTTGGAATTTTTCACTTTAAAAACCTGTTGTTTCATCCCACATGGGGGATTATTTTTAGAAGGAACATGGTTAGCATTACATATTTTAGATGAAAAAAGTATGGTAATTATTAAAATAAATTTTATAAGTGGAATTATCATGAAGATAATCAGAAAGGTGGAATGAGTATAACTTTTTATTCTGATGATGAAGTGACCGTGAATGCCATATTTAAATTATTTTATATTCTATTAATATTGTTTATAAGAAAGACTAAATTGAGTTTGATGAATTTTAATAAATTATTCATATTTCATATTTAATAAAGGGGTATTATGGAATAAGTTTAATAATATTAGTTAGTTGTTTGATAGGGACGTGGGATGACTGAATTATTTATGGTTGGAATTCAAAGATAATGTTATACGAATCATGATATATATAATTATTATATATATATGTTCTTAATTAAATATTTAAATGCACATGTTGAATGGTTATGATTATATATAAAATTTATTTAATGGAATTGTGATATTTTATTTGGGTAAGGTAACCCTGAATGTGTTCCTGATTTTGAGAAAATTGTGTTTTGTTTGGTTAAAGAGATAATTTATTTGGATAAAGTAAATTTGATTATATCGACAAACTCTATAAGTGATAAAGTATTTTTTGAAAAAGAGGTTTATGCTATCAGGGGTGGATTTTATAAAAATTTTGGATTTAAGTAATATATCCAATAATATATGTTCTATGTAAGGAATAATGAAGCATGTATGTTTCTTGTAAGGATTTATGGTAATTTAGGTTATTACCATGTTTCTAGAGAATAAAATATGAGGGTATTGACATGTTTGGTATGTGGAAAACGTGAGATAATTTATGATATGTGGGGGATTAATGTAAGTCCATTTTGAGATATTTAGTTACATACCTCCTAATTTATTGTATTCTCATCTTTTGGAAGGGTTATAAGGTGCCAACGAGCCCGTACCTGAGTGGTAAGGGCTCCTGCTTGGAATCCAAGAGACTCGGGTTCAAAACCAGGTGGTGGAAAATTTTCAGATTACTATATCAGTACTATAGAATTACTATAGATGGTACTGTTTGATACTGTAGTAAATGGAACTATTCACCCTATTTGGGCCTTCGGGCCACCGGTTTGGGCCTACAGGTCTCAGGGCCTTGAGGTCATCAAAGGCCTTCAGGCTTCAGGGCCTTCAAGACAAATAGACCATGGAGTATCCTAGTTCACACAGAGCATGACCCAAAAGAGGATTAGTGAAAAAGAGTAGCAGTCACCAGAAGAAGGGATAAATGGATTGGATGAATGAGAGGGTATGCAAACTGCCATCCGGACCAGGAACCGTGCATCTTTGCACATGAAAATGTCAGCTGATTAGAAATTCATGGGGGGGGAGCTAGGTGATCAATGATACATAAGCTGGGAAGGGGTGCTTCTAGTGGGTTGGGCCTATGGGTCATGTAATGGGAATAATATGCTTATAGGCCTTCGGGTCATGTATTGGCCTTCAGGTCGTGTCGGTCCTGATGCCTTGGAGATATGAGTCACGTAAGGGTTCCCCTTCAACCATTAAAAGGGGAATTAACCATAATAAAAAAAATAAACAAGGCCTTCAGGCCATTCAGGTGAAAGGTTTATAAGGTTAACCATGTATTGAATGATTAAGTAAAACTTTGGATTATTTTTTATATTTTTCAGGTATTATATCACCATATGAAGATTTACGAATATTGAATAACTTATGCAAACTAATTTGAAATGATTTAAAAAAAATATGGAATTTATTATCATTCTACCTCAAGATCAGATAGTACTTTAAGAATGTAAAATTCACCTTCATTTCCTGGAGTAAGATATGTAGTGGAAAGTGAGGAAGGTATAACCAATGGGTGAGATTTAACATATGAAATAAATGATATCAAGTAGTTATATATATTTATATTATTAGACTGAAAAATATTCCTAAACTCTAGTAAATGGATTCTGAAAAACATTTATCCTAAAAACTTCATTTAAGTTGAACATGTTTTCTTATAAATAATAACCATTTTAAGTGTTTGAGTCCCTAAAATTTATATTAACCATATAATTTCTTATAATCAATGACCTAAATCATTCCCAATAATTATTTATTGTTTTCTTCGACATCTAATATTCCCTTTTTATATATGGTCTCATGTGTGGAAACCCAGTTATGAGTTACTTTGGGAAATTGTTGTTTCCAACATTCTATTTTTAAAGGAAGTTATAGAACTCATTTTTATGATGTGGGTTTATATTAAAGGAACCTTAAAGTATTAAAACACTAATGGAGCTGATGAATTTCAGGGGTGAAATTATTTTTAAGGGGGTATCATGTAATACCTCTTGTTTTTATTAATTGATTTT
Organism: Viscum album; assembly: GCA_963277665.1. Lineage (NCBI taxonomy): Eukaryota > Viridiplantae > Streptophyta > Magnoliopsida > Santalales > Viscaceae > Viscum > Viscum album. Next base: position 621,627,201 of record OY728128.1, read on the forward strand.
TTGAGTAAATTAAATTTCATTAATGGATTCCATTGCATGATACACCAAGTTATGAATTCATTACATAGAACAAAAAGTGAATATTTTACAACACACAACAATTAAATTTGATTATGGTAAATGAAACACTATGTTTGTCTTCTGTTACACACAATGCTGAGTTCTTTCAATATATTGTGTTACATGAAAGGCTATGTTTTACTGAACAATAATATAGTATTAGTATTATAATTAAATTATCATTATAGTTATCAACTAGTTGTTGGAATATAAAATATGGATATTATTAACTAATTAATGAAACTATGGTTTACAAAAAATAATTATTTGGTTATAAATTAATTACAATAAAAATTCAAACCAATTGAATATAAATGATGTTTTTTACGAAAGAACTGTTTTTATTCCCACAAATGCATTTTATATTAATAAATAAAATTAATCACCATTTGTGAGTGATATTAATGAAATTTTTATATTATAAATTCTTCCATTTTTTCATTCATCCAACAAGTTTTATCAGCATAAAATAAGAATAAATACATTTTTAGGAATAAAAGTTGTATTATTCTAAAAGTCAATTTTACTGTCTTTTAATGAAAAATTGTTTTAAAATTAATTCTTGAAACTTTTATGATATTTATTTGAATAAATAAACTTTAATTTTGAAGGAAGAGTATAATAGTTTACTTTGGGTGTTTTTTTGGATTTTTTTAGAGAAGTTTCATTTTTTTTATGAATAGAAAAAACACTCAATTTTAATTGAAAGCTATATTTTCATCTAATTTATTTATAATGTTAAATTATATTTTAAAATTTTAAAAAGTAAATTTAGAAAAATTATACATTTATTCATCCAATTTAGGTTATTTTATCAAATTTAATGTAAAATTTTATATAAAATAATTTCAAACTTTTAAACATTTTTCACATTAAAAACCCATTGTTTCATCCCAACTATGAGATAATTATTAAATTAATTTATTTAATTTATGTAATTAAAATTTGGATAAATAGATTCAACATATTAAATAAAAATAATTTATAATGATTGATAAGTTCAACCTAATTTTCTACCAAAAATATTAGTAAAAATAGTTGAAATTAATTGTAATGATTAAGAGAAAAACGAGTTTAACAAGAGACTAAACATTAACATTGGGGGCCAAATTGACCAAGAAACATGTTAAAAAACCCTTTTATTCCCATATTTCTACCGTATCACATATTGGATGAAAAATAGACTATTATTGGAGGCACGTGATTTAATTGATACCTCTCAAAAGTGTTTACCTTTTTGTATCTATAAGAACGCCACTTGTCCCCAGTTATAAAAGAACACTCACCCCTAACCTCTTCACATAGATAAATACCTTTGTATCATAAAAAAAGCTCTAAAATTCCCTCTTTTTATTATATATGCCTCAATTTTTTCATAATGAAAACTAATGAAGTCCTTTACTGAAAAACAAAAGGAGTTTCCTGAAGTCGAGGTAACATTCTTCAATAAGAAGTTTTATTTTATTTATTTCCCCACCCATTTAGTTCTTATTATTATATGAATATATAATAATCTCATTATAATAAATATAATGGGATTTATATATGTTTATTTTATGACCTACACATTTACACACTTCCGTCAAATGGGATACACAATCATCATTCGTGTGTACGATGAACTACTACCTCACGAACTGATGTCATTCGTTCTTCTATTAACACCTCTCATGATTTGGAATAATTATGGAAATAAATTTTTTTTATGATGTATATTATATTTATTATGTAACGGTGATTCTTTAATTATTATATATGACATACCTAAATGATTTACAAAATTTTGGAATATAATAACCTCATTTGTGGATGTATGGAATACCACCTCCTCAAAGTGATGTGATTCATTCATGATTTACATGAAATGTATTAAATAGGGATTTATTAAAAATATGTGATTTTTATTATAAAATAATTATAATCTAAAAATAATATATATATATATATATATATTTATTTATCAATTTATTTTCTTTCCTTAAAAATACTATAGTAAAATGGAAACGTTGTTCATGCATACAAATGACCTACAATATTCATGAACGATGTATATAATTTCATATTTATAAATTTTATATATATTTATAAATAATTGTATACTGAATATATTTTATATTTTTGTCATTTTTATCTTTATTTAAACAATTAAATCATAATCTATGTAATAGTATCAAGAATACCAAGTCAAAACATATATAAAAAACAAAGCAGTTTTTACAGGAAACGTAACTTTAACATGAAATTATAGATAAATGGGTAATATAAAGTCATAATATGATAATGTATGGAATTATATATAAGAATAAGATTCTGTGGAAGATTTAGAATAAACTTATCTTTACTACACAGTAGGTTTTAAGGTGTATGAATAATGTCATTAATTACGGTAAGGTACTTCTCATCTCACTTTTATTTTTTGTGATATATATTTGTTATTCACTGCTTATTATTGTTTTGTGGGGTATATAATGACCTAAAAAATGTTATATAATGGATTTAATTTGTTTCATAATATTAAATTATTCAATTTATGTTAATATTTTATAAAAACATAGGACTCAAAATTTACTCAAGTAGGAAGGGGATTTCATGTCTCACATTGGTTTTTGTGAGGATTATAACTTATTCACCAATATTTGATTTTGTGTGAAGTATATAATTACAATTAATTTACAATATGAACCTTATATTTAAATTTATGTTTATTTAAATATCCATTTTATGATATCTATTTCATGGGGTTTTATGGATCAAAAGATACCAAATCGATAAGGTAACATTGTCTCTATTTTCCTTCATTGAGACACACATTTTTATGTAACTATATTCATTAATGAGTTGTATATAATGAAATTTGGAATAATCTATCATAAATATAATCATTTTTCATGATATTTCAAGATTCATGTAATGTCATTCTTTCATTGATATTTTGATTCAATATTTTCAAATTGCAAGAGTTTATTTCTAAAATCTCATCATTTATCGAGATTGTTTATGATTATGTGTCCATATATTAAATATTATGATAAATATATCTATAATTATAATAAATTTTAATTACTAATGTTATTAATGATAATTAAAGTAATGGTACTATTTCCCCACCCTTTGTTACAAAATATAATTCAGAAAATGTTTTATAAAAAATATTACTTTATTTCAGTTTTTGGTTGGAAATATGTGTTCACAAAAAAACATTTTCTGTAGATATTTTTAAAAAATTATCAAATAATTTTATATTATATCTAAATTAAAATTTTACCCATTCTTTACCTTAAGAAATGGGGTTTAAAAGGATTCTTATTGTTTTTTTCCAATCAAGTCATCTTTCTAAACATTTTATTGTGCAAAAGGAATGTTTGACATATATGAATTTACCTATCAAAATGACCATAATTTTCTTGAAAATTCATTTTAATGGTTAAAATATTATTATTATAGAAAATTATTTTCCTAATATTATGGATATTAATTGTGTTTATGGTAGTTTTCATAGTTTCTTCTCAAAATGTTCTTAATAAGAATTTTTAAGGGGAAAGGGTATTTTCCTCAAGAAATGTTTAAATGATATTTAAAATATAATTTTAAACATAAGGTGAAAAAATTGTTATTACTTATACCTAATTGGCAATATAATCCAAAGACACCATTATTATTATTTATTTTAATGGTTTATGTTTAAGAATAAAATTTGTTTCTGAAACCCATTTCTCTTCTACGAATTATTTTTTGATAAAAGGATTTTTAAACCCACTTAATTTAATCTGTTATTGTATTATGAAATGATTATGAAACTAAATCTTTTTCCTAGTTTAAAATAAGATAAAATTTAAATGATATCAAATTCATATAATGTGTTATGATATGATTTTAATAAAACACACATATTTTTATGGGTCATGACATGATGAATATTTTATTATCCTCTAGAACATGTTTATATGATTTCATTATATAACTTGTGGGACATATATATTCCCTCCAATTCATTGGGTAAATATTTATATCGCATGAGACAAAGATGGGAAACATGTTGAAAATATTGGTCCACAATGGGAAACTGGTGAAACCTGATTTATAATGTGAAATTGGTGCATCCTGATCCACAATAGGAAATTTGTGCATCCAGATCAACACTATGAAAAATATATGCCCAGATCCATAATAAAAAATATGTGTGAACTGATTCAAAATGGGAAACGGTTGCATCCTGATCCACAATGAGAAATAGGTGCATCCTAATACACTATGGGAAGAAGGTGTAACCAAATCCACTATAAGGAAAGGGCTGCCACTGAGGATGGGTTTTTTCCAACCCAGGAGTTGTAGTACATATGAAGTTCCTAGATATGTTTTGACAATGAGAATTAAATCATATGGAATGATTTTATAAGTTTATGTGTCTAAAAAAAATTCTAAGTTTTTTTCCTATATTATGATATTATATATTATGCACTTGATTCCTTTATGATTCATGTCTTATGAACATACAATATTTATTCCATGACTCTTGATTATTATATTTGATATAAAGGGTATTATCTTATAATGTTATGATCATGTTCAAATAACCTTATTCTCATGATTATACTTGTATATCTATGATATTTACATTTATTGAGCCTCTAATGTCACACTTTATTATGGTTTCTACCCCAAGGTTATGACGTAAAGATTCATGTAAAAGTACTAAATAAGATGATCTTTGTGTTAAACATTATATATATTTCACCATATTATAAAATTATGTTCTAAGCTTCAAAATACACTAAAATATTATGCTCCTCGGTTATATACTTTTGTAATGTGCTAAATATTTGTCTAAAATGATGTAATATCATTGTATGTTAAGCCAAGGTTTTTATTTCTTATGATTGTTGGTCCATGTCATATAAGAACTACTCACTAAAACTCAAAAGAGATCGATTAACAGATATGGGAACACTCCCAATGATTGATGGGTGGGGGTGGGGGGCACTCAAATCCTAATATGTAATAACTTGGTATTATGGGATCATACACCCACCTAAGTTAGTAATGAAGATTCCTCAAACCCCACATTGGTATGGAAATATAATAGAGGATCCCAGCTTAGGCCTCAGATATAGATTATTGAAAACTCTATTTAGGAATAATCTTATATAGGGATCCAAATACTAAGCTCATTATTTAATTCCTAACTGTACACTCATATAAGTAGACCATGGGATGCTACCCCACTAATATTGGTAAAAAATAAAGATAATGAGGGCATAACACTACCCTGTAGAAATTAAATTGTATATAAAAGGATTACATAGAATGTCTTTCCTTCCTTGGTTCTTTCCATATCTCACCATATCACAGGGAATGTATTAATCAATATAAATAGTGTGTTCTTTTAGGATATATGGTCTGTAGAGGTCAGGTCATCACTCGATGTGCTACCAACCTATGCCTATGTACTTATGGTCATGCCCATGTACTTTGGGTTTTTCCTATGTATCTAGTCATGTCTGAGTATTAATCCAACACTATGGGTGTATTTAGGTGTTTGAGTAAGTTGAAATTATAAAAGGATAAATTCAGAGGGAGAAAAATGATAAGAACAGTTTGATAATCTTAGTAGTGAATTTCAGTTAGTCATGCTTAAAATTGTCAAATAATTATTCTTTTTTATTATTTAAAACAATTATTTCACAAAAAAATACATTTAATTTTTGAGAAAGGTTTTTATGAAAAATGTAATACATATTTCTATTTTTGTTTGATAATTCGATCTAAATGGGGAGTTTTTTATGACCAAAAAATGTGCTTTATTTTTACGAGGATTATTAAACTTGAAATATTTTTATTGTAATGGTTAAGTTTCTTGATTAAAAAGGTTGAATTATATCATATTTATATTATTATATTATAATTTTATTATCATCACATAAATCATATACAAATATATATAAATATTTGATTTTTAGATGATGTAAATATATTTTTTGGTTTCTATAAAGTGATACTTGAGTGATGGAATTAGTTTAGAGATAAGTGTGCTGTTTAAAACATTTAGAGTGATTAAAAACTAAAAAATATTAGAGTTTGTAAAAAATCATTAAATATATTATGTGTCAAAAAAATATATTATGATGTCTCATTAAATTTTTTGGTTGTTTAGAAAATTAATATTTTTCACCCTAAATAAAATCATGAAATGGTTTACTATATTTTTTTATGGTCAATGAATATAATTCTCTAAAGAAATTTGAATTTTCATCCAGGGTTATAGGATATAATATAATTTTGATTTAGAATTGAAATAATGTGATTAGATAAATAAAATATGTGTTTTTGGGTATTGGTGGTTTTAGAGGTGGAATAAGTGATGAGAGATTCAGAGTAAGGTTTGGGTATGGACACTCTAGATAATAATCACTTTTATTACATTATGTAACATGAAGGATCATTCCATCTACAAAACGATGACACAAACCAAAGGATCAATGGTTTAGTGCATTGGATAATTATCTATATAAACAAACTATTATATAATACATGTCAAAATTTCTTCATAAGTAATGTATAGTATATTGTCTTCTGAACTTCTAGTTATTGAAACTCATCAACACAATATATGTAATAAAAAAATGAAAAAAACACAGGATAAAATGATCAGAATGGGATAAATAAACATTTCATCAAGGATGAATTCATAAAAATAATAATTGTAATATAAATATTATATTATAATAGAAATAGTCATAAAACTTATTTTATCTTCAATGGAAATTGAATAAGAACTAAAATCCACAAAAAATAGAAAAGGAATCATAATATCCACAACCTGAATTAAATACAATTATTAGAAACCTTGAATTATGGGAGAATAATATTATAATGCACATAATATTTAAACTATGCTACTAAAAATTATCTTTTTAAAGCATTTAATTTATATGTCACATTCTTGCACCCATTATTGCGAGACAACATAATTGTACCAGTGTATACATTACCATCTCGAGACAAACACTTCCACCACACAAGAAAAAATAAATTCTTTCCATATATACATAAATCATGCGATTTATAATTTTAAAAATTTAATTTAAGGGTTATATAGGACCTCACCCATAAAAATCCATTATTAAGTGTGACACTTGAAAATAACTCACTTATCACATCCTAAAGAGTCCATGAAAATAAAGCGTGTTTTATAAAATGCTAAAAAATAATTCAATTTTCATATAGAATAAATGTAAATAAATATTATCTTAATGAAACATTCAAATGAATATAATTCACCTTTTATATATTAAAAAACCCATGTTAATAATATTTTGATTCTTAAAATATACATATAGTATAGCAACACGAATTTAAATGACAATTTGATCACTTAAAAAAATCACATAATAAAATAATATTATATTGTGATACATGAATCACAAATTCCCTGGAGATTAGTGTTTTTGAATATAAATTGTAAAATTAAAACAAAATAAAAAATTTCTAATAATATATGTAAAATTAATACTCACGTGTCTCTTTTCAAAAAGGCTGTTTTGTTTTCTTAAAATAATTTGAAAATAAAACACTTCATGGAAGTTATTTTGAATTGAAAAATAATTTTAACTAGATATATGAGAGGTAAAATAATTGAAAAATTAAAATTAATGGTTTTAGTGAATTTAGGGTAAATAATTTGAATAATTAGTTATATAACTCAAAGGATGATGCTTGAGTAAAAAAATCACTTATGATATTAAAAATTTATGAATCAAAACACCTTGAGTATAATATTACAAAATAAAAATTATAAAATATGAATAATATGAGTACCATGATAAAAAATATTATAGGTGATGTAGATATATCAATCCAAATAAAACATGTTTCATAATAAGAGTTTTTTTCTCAAGATGTGAAAATTTGATATAGGAAATTGTTACCATTATTCTTGACTACTACAAAATTGATTTAACATACTTTATAAATAATATAAATATATATGTAACCTATTTAATAAATTTATTCATATCCATACAATTCTATTAACATAATTTATAATTATTCTATAATGTTATATTAGTTAGTTTTTATCCAATATCAATTTTGGGAGTGATTAATCTTCATCATTTTTAACATGTTTTGCAATTGATGTGTGGTTACTCATAATTCCCCATTGATTATCTTTCCCATATAATAAAAGGTCCTTGAATTTATTCCTTTTAATTAATTATAATGTTGTATTATATTTCTATGGGGGTGTTGGTCATGATCATTAATGATGAAATTGTTGATGAGAATATGTTAGGGATTTTTAATGAATGGGCATTGGAATATAAATTATTGAATTTATTATTAATGTTACCATTTTGTAACCAAAATTAAATCCTTATTTTATTATTTATATAATATATAATCATTAATTATGATATCATAGTCATCCATGATATAATTTTATTACATTTTTCAAGTATTTGGTTATACCGACTCAACAAGAACAAACCATAATTTAATGGATAAGCATGACTATGGGGAAATTTTGTAGTAATATAATTTTTAAGTGTAAAATGATATTTTTTAATTTTTATAAAGGTATTTATTAATTTTTTTTAATTTTTTTTTGAACAATATAAACATTAGGTGAAAACTAAAAATGTTACTTCATGGGGGATGGAGTTCAGACATACACACAATTATGTTATATTTTCTTAGAAAACTAGAGGAGATAAGAACATATAATAATTTTCCCTATCATAATAATAATTAATTTATAGAAATACTATTTCTCATTCATCATAATAATTATGGACATCTATGAGAGATAGTTATGAAAAATATAAAATACCTTTTCATGGAGGATAAATTCCATAAAACACATGATCAATATTCATTTGTTTTCTATGGGGGATGAGATAGAATATATAAGCGTTATGAAAATAATATAGTAATATCATGGTATATTAATTATAGTAATTTTATTATATTAATTTTGTTATAAATGGTTTTTATGAATAGTATTAAGAGGAATGCACTATGAAAGAGGTAATACTTATTTTAGGATCTTGAGTTTCCTTATAGAATTATCCTTAGAAATAGAGGAAATAAGCTAAATAATATTAAAAACCATAGAAAAGTGAATATTAAAAGGCTAAATGTTGCTATAAATTTCAATAAGGAGCACCATTATTTTAAAGATCCTACCTAATTAGAACTCTACAGTTAAAAATTCTTGGACTAGAGTACTGTTCATGATGGGTGACTTGTTGGAATGTTTATCTGGTTGTGTGTGAGTGGGAAAAAACATTGAAAGAAAATGTGTTGAAATATGGAGAAATTCATTATTCAAATATGTTACCATAGTTATAAATAATATATGGTGATATTGGATCGAAATGAATTTTTTATAGGAGACCCATGTGGTCAGTTGACTGGGTTCATGGAATTGGGATGTTTGTGTCATCAAAAATGGATCAGATCCAATATATATCTTGAAGTGACTAGGAAATTCTTCTATGTTATGTTTGGGGTAAAAAATGAGTGATTTTTTACTATAAATGGGTACAAAGTGTAATACCCATGGAAAAGTGAGATTAAAAGGATGAATTTACAAGAGCCTACCTGATTATAACTCCATAATTAAGCGTTCCTGGTATGGAGTAATGGTCATAATGGGCCACCTCTTGGGATATTTCCAAAGGTTGGTATGAGTGAAGAAAAAATAAATTAAATGAAATCATTTTTTCACATGGGAAAGTCATTATTCAGATAAGTTTCCTCAGTGGGTAGTAACATGTGGTGTGATAATAAGGAAGCTAAGGTATTACAATAGACTATAGGGTCTATTTTCTAGGATCATGGTCTAGAGAAGGTTGGGTTATGACACTAATGAAAAAGTGTAACATGAAGTGGTGGATTCGATCACTTTTTATTAGTGAAGTGGATAAAACTTTTGGAAGTTTCAATTACTTTTTAAGTAATTTAATATAAATATTCCAGTGCTAAATGACCAAAAGTGAAAAATAGAAAGTTATGTGAAGTTATTTTTTAGCCAGACCTCAACCATCCATTTGGACTTTTTTTAGAAATTTAAGTGTCATTTAATTTTATTAAATTAATTTTCACAATTTTTTCTTTTTTTCCAAATAATTAGTTTGAAACATTTTTAAATAATTTTAATGATAAAAATTAAAATTAAGCATTTAAAATAATATTATCCTTTTGATTTAAAATTTTACAATTATTTTATGAAATATAATTTCTAATGGTATAATATGATGGAATCCAAGGTCATGTAGAAGCCTATTAGTTCATTTGATCAGGTTCATGTCCCATGAAAGGTTGGGCCAAGAAACTAATTAAAATGTGTAACTTGAAGTGGTGGAAGAGATCAATTTTTATAAGTGAAAAGGATGAAAATTTTGGAAGTTTTATTTTCATTTTAAGTAATGTATTCTTACTATTTAGGGGCCAAATGATCAAAAATATACTGCGTGTGGTTTTTTTATCCACACCACAACAATCCATTAGATACATGTTTTTTGAATTTTAAGGTTTATTTCATCTTATTAAATCAATTATTACAATTTTTTACATTTTCTAGGGTAATTAAATTTCAACATTAATAATTAATATTTATTGTCAAAAATAAAGTATTACATTTAAATTAATTTCATATTTATGATTTAAAAATGGAAACTTAATTTTTTCAACTAATATTTTAAATTTCAAAAAACTTTAATTTTAAAATAAGCACACGTAACATGTAAAAATGTTTTTAGGGAACGTTTGTTTTCATGTGTAAAACTAATGTGCACGTAATAATTATAAAAATTATAAAAATTATCAAAATAAACTAGTTGATTGTTAAAAAATATTTATACTTAAATATAATCCAATACAATGTTTTATGATTAAAATTCATTATTAAAATAAATGATCAAAAAAATATTTTATTAGAATGAAAAATATTACATTTTATTTTATAAGGTTAAACATGTTTTTAATAAATTTTATATGATATATTTAAAATGAATAACTACTTTACACAAAACATATGTTAGCAGATAAAATGTTTATAATATTATATCTCTTTCATATATACTTATAAAATATTAAGTCATTGTTTTATAAAAATTTTATTTTCACTATTCATCTAATATTAAATTATGTGAGAAAAATACTAAAATTTATTCATAAGATGTTTTTGAAATTATAAATTCAATAATGATGTTAATTTTACTTATTTTTTTTCAAAATATTATATATTAACCATTTTAATGAAAATAAAAAATATAACTACAAATATATTTTATTATAAAAAATACCATCTTATACGTTCAGTGTATTATATATTATTTTACACCAATTTATATTTTAGTGAATGCAAATATATTCATTAATATGTTACAAAGTTATATATTACTATTTAAAATTGTTTGATTTAATTTATTAGGATAAAATATGTTGTATATTTAAAAATTATTAGGGAAAGAAGAATTATATTGAAAATAATTATTTATCCTCTAAATTTAATAATTTTTAGTAGAATAATATGTTATTATTCATTTTAGATTTTAGATTTATTATTTTTTTCTAATAGTTTTTATATTTTAGGCCATATATCCTTTTAGTTTCTTGGTGTCCATAAAACATTTCATCAAACATAAATATTATTTAAAAGAATAATTATATAGAAAAATCTTTGGTCATTACATTCCACCCTAAATAAACTATGTACCCAAATTTTATTACTCATATAATGGAATTAATTTACCAAGGGTTGTCATAATTAATTATATATTTGTACATGATCATATATTGGAATAATAAATAAATGAGGACATTGTTTATGAAAATTTATTTGAGCCTTCTATAAAGAGATCTATTACATTCATAATAAAAGCATAATAAATGAAGAAGAGATAAATCCATAAGAAGAAAATTTTAAAAAATCATGAAGAATCTTTATGTTCTCTTGATTTGATAATTAAAAAAAAAAATTTAATTTATTATTCAGTATATAACAACTAAAAATAAACACCACATAAGAGATATGAAAATATAGAGATAAAATCCACTATTAAATTCAATAGTAGTAATTTTATGTGATTTTACTTATTCTCATAGTATTAGACGTTATTGTTTCATAATTCCATTTGTATACTTGAATTAGGACCTTTATTTGAATAATTACTAATTTCATTGCAATAAAAGTAATGGATTTTTTTTGGTTCTATCCATCCCACACAATTGTGTGATTTATGGCATTTATTTATGCATTTTTATCATATATAAATTCCATTATGTTAATTTTTATTTTAAAAAATTTGGAATGATGGAAAATGAATTTTATTTCATTTACCATATTTATCACCTGAACATTTAAGAGACTCCATCCTTCCCTTTAATTTTTTTGAAATTATTTTATGTTCACATTTTAAATCATTAATCATGATAGATTATTTATAATAATCAAAAGGATTCTCACTCTAACTCTTCTACCATTAAATTTCTCATTGGTAAATTTTTCAGATTATATGTGGAGTCCATTTTTAACATGATTCTTTTGGGATTAATTTGTTAATGTAAAAAAAATATTTAAAATGAGTGATGAATAATTTATATTATAAGAGAATTATCATATATGAAATCATGAAAAATCAACCTTGAATGGTCTTAATTTTGAAAAATATTAAAATATATTTCAATTATTCCAAAATACATATTATTTCAATATAAGTTTCATATATTTTTTGTTAACTCATTCCCCTCATCCAAATTACTCAACAAAATAAACCCTTCATAAAGTATTATAATGATAATTTTATTGACTAAAGAATATCCCCCATGACTATCCAAACAAAATTATAGTTTGTCAATTTTTTCATGCACTTAGTGATGATTGAGTTCCCCAAAAAAGTATTTTTAGGGTTACGACTCATTGGTACTTCTATTGAAAATATTGCATCCACTTATAGTATCTAGACACAAATGTTATGGAAAATAAAACCACCCAACATCTACATTAACAAAACTTCAGGATATTAAATATTTCTTAGACATACTCATTACAATTATACATTTATTTTTCCTTCAAGGTATCTTAATCGATCTAAAAAATCACTAAACCCTCTATTAACACTGACTATAGTGACCCCATCTATATAAAAACATTTATAACATTTTTCACATGAATGATAATTCCATCAAAAAAAAATTCTCACAAACTAGAGGACATGTGGATTAATTTTTTAAAGGAAAATATATATGAACAGATTAATTTTCAATACTCGCAAACATTTCATCACAAGTTCACTATACTTGAGAATCTTATAAAATTATTATTTGTAATACTAATCCCTATAACCCATGGAATAAAAACATATGAAAGTGGTGAGCTCAATTGATTAGTAAGGGGTGAAACAATTTCCCAAAGTACGAGTTCATATAAAAATAATGATTATAAGAGAAGTATCATTTGATCATGATTCAAAATAATTTCATATATGCGAGTTTCAATGGAATTGGAAAAATAATTTAATGAAAAAAATATAAAAAAATAAAAATAATAACTATAACATGGATTCAAAATAATTAACATAAATGGTGAATCATGATAGTATAATTTTATAATTCATATCATCATTTAAATTTGGCCCAATGTCTATCATCATGATAAATTGTATTAATAATTCACTTTCTTGATCCCATGCCTGGCAGACTATATATATGTTTCTACATATATATTACCTTAATGAGTCCCTCACTTTCACCCATGTCTGTGAACAACTAAATTTTTATAGTGGATAAATACATCATGATATTTAAAATTTTCATGTAGTGCATTGATGGTTGATATAAGATCCCACCAATCATTATCTATAGTTGTGAGTTCAACATTAAAATCATTCACTTATCCTATCATAAATTAACCATAAAAAGAAAATAGCTTTTATAAAATATTTATAATAAAAATCATTCACCTTTCATAAAGAGAAAGAATTATAAAAAATGGTTTTATTAATATTTTAAATGAAAATAATTTTCAAATCATTGAATATATTATCCAGAGATGTAAAATTAGGTTTCAAATAATTTTTTTAGTTATAAAAAACATGTCTTAAATTTATTTACATTGAAAACCTCATCAAAAAAATATAATAACATAATATAATAAAAATAGTGGGGGATGGATGAAACATAACTGCATAATATTTTAAATTCTTTTGAAGATATAGAGAAAAATAAAAAAAAAATCACAAAAGTGTTTTTTTGAAAATAATTTAGTAATCATTGATGTATATGTCAAAGTGATGAGTCTCTTTTCAAAAAGGATCCTTTATTTTATTAAAAACAAGTGAAAATAAAGCATGTCCTGGAAGCAAATTCAAATAAAAACTATTTTCCCTAGAAATATTTGAATGAATGTTATTTGAAAAGGAAAATAAATTATTTTAGTGAAAAAAAAGGTAATTAAATTAATGAACAAGTTTTATAAGTCAAAAGAATACATTTGAGTTAACAAATACACAATGAAATTAGAAATTTTCAAGTAAAAACCCCTTGGAATATATGGTTTAAAGAGAAAAATAATAATCCAGGAATAGTGATAGGATCATGATAGAAAATATAAAATGGGTTGTAAATAAACCAATGTAATTAAAACGTGGTGAAAATACGAAATATTTCTTAAGAGGTGATAATTTGAGTCAATAAATACATACTAGTATTCTCAAATTAAATAGAAATTATTTAATCTTATGTATAAAAAATACCCTCCTAATAACCTATTTCATAATCTTATTCATATCCATAAAATTTTATGTAATAAACTTTTTTATTATTCTGTACAAGTCTATTTGTTAGTTCTTATTCATTTGTAATTTTTAGTGTGAGTAATCTTTATAATTTTGAAGTAGTTTTGTAATCACATTGTTGTTATTCATTCTTCTCCCAAATTTCATCATTAGTAGATAATAAAATATATATAAATTTATTCTTTTATTTTATTTTTAATGTTACATTTTCATTCTATATGTGTTTTGGTTGTGATCCTTAATTGTGAATTCATCCATTAACATATTTTAGTAAATTATATGGAATTGGTGTTGGTATCAAAATAAATTATTTTAATATCAACATTAATATTTCAAAAAAAATTATTTTCATATTAATATTAGATATTATCTATAACTAAATTTCCTTTTACATCCATGATATAATTTTATAGCATTTTAATGTTGGTGATTAAACTGAACCAACAATAACATACCATAATATAATGGATATGAATGTTTATGGGGTTATTTTGGTATAATTTATTTATTATTGCTGTTTAATGATATTATTTATATTTTATTAAGTTGGTGAATAATATTTTAAAATAATTTTATGATTACAAAAAATACATGATAAAAATTGAAAAACATTACATTATGGAGGTGGTTGTCCATGCGTACACAAAATCAAAGTTATTAGTTCTTATAAAATTAAAGACGAAAATGGTAGTTAATAAATTTCCTTATAAAAATAATAATTACACTCTACATATCATATTTTTATTTATTCATATCATTAAAATGATCTATTATATATGTCTATGAATACCAGAAGATGTTTTTTTCATGGAGGCAGTAGTCCGCATAGTGCACAGTCTATATTTGTTTTGCTGTTTTTATAAATATATGAGAATGAATAAATAAAAAGTTTTCAATTATTATAATAACATTATTTTATATTAGTTATAATTATATAAATTTATTTATATGGTTATATATATTTTTAAAGTAGAATATTAAGATGAAAGTATTAAGAATGAGGTCATTCTTACACCGTGAGTTTGAGTTTTCTGTTTGAAATATCTATAGAAATAGAGGCATTAGGATAAATAATTATCACCGAAGGATTAAATAAAATAGATAGGGTTTTATGTTGAAAAATGGTAGTGTTTTAGGATTAAATTCGAATGTAAAGGTGAATCATTAAGTAGTGTATGCGACCCTTCGTATAAGTGAATAATAGTGAAATTTTGGAACCACTCATTACATTTCTAATAATGTAATTAGAATATTCAAGGATAAAAGGATAGATAATGGACAATAGATTATTTGAGGTGAGTTTTTTTAAACAAAAACCTTAAAAACCCATTTGGAAACATGTTTTTAACATGATATGGGATGTTTCCTATTTGTAAATCAATTCTTTAAATTTTTACTATAATCACGAGAATTAATTTTCAACCTTTGTAATTAATTTTAATTATCAAAATTTAAATTAAACATTCAATCTAATATTAAGTTTATTATTTTTAATTAGAATATTATTTTACCAAATATAATTTCTAATAGTGTGAAATGTTAGTTTTAAAATAAATTCATATAGCATGTAAAAATAGTTTTTCTGGAACATTGTGGTTTTTCATAAAACATATATGTACGATGTAGTTTTAAAAAATATAAATTTTCTTTAAATAAATTCAATTATAATTATACAATTTTTGTTTTAAAATTTAAAATATTTCAAAAATGAATTTTTTATTAAAATATTCCTTTAAAATAAAATATAAATAAAATATTTTTTTTAGATTTAAAAATATATCATTTGTTATATAAGGCTAACCATTGGTTTTTTAAATTATAAAAAATATCATTTAAATTCATAAAATTATTCCATAAATATATATTAGATCAATTAAAAGTTTTTCTATAATTACATGTCTTTCTTATATAATGATAATGTAATAAAAGTCATTGTCTTGAAAAAAACTAGATTTTTTACTATTCATCAAAAAATATATTATCTTAGGGAAATACCATAAATTTAAATTAAACTTGTTTAGAAAATAAAAAATAAAAAATGATATTCATTTTATCTAATTCCAATTCTAAAAATTATATATTTACCTTTGGAATTAAAATAATAATTGTAATGATAAACCACTTTTATAGAAAAAATACATTTCTAGACATTGGGTATCATTTCAATTACTTCATACAAATTATATATTATCAGTAGATAATATATTATCGAAAATATTGATATATTGTGTATTATTATTTAAAACTGATAAATTTAGTTTATTATGATAAAATATATTATAATATTAAAAATTACTTCCGAAATAACTATTCAATATCTTTTATTATTTATCATCAAAATATTATAATTCTTAGTTGAATCATATATTATTATTCTCTAGAGTTTTTACAGTTCTTATAGTTTTTTACCATTTTTATCTATTAGTTAATGATTTTTTTTTGTTTTTTGGTGTGTATAAAACAAGATATTGAGATAATATTTATTTAAACAGAAATTTATATAGTTAATTATATGGTTGTTACAGAAGGTATCCCTTATAATAAATTTAGTAACATGGGACCATCATATACCTGACAAGGTGGGGGTGGGTACACAGTGGCCTTTCGAAGCGGATAATACCCCTTTGAGAAACACTGACACCTGATGGTGGTGTACTGGGTGGTCGGTAGATGGTTTGGTACCTGGTACAACCTTAGTGGGCACCATGTCTTCTCATGGTTTGTTTTTAGTGGGTATATTTTATTAATTTTAACATTAACACCTCCCAATTTTTTTTATTTTGGGATCATGAATGACCATTTTTTCCATCAATTATCACTCTTCCATCGTATATAATATCCTAATTGATTATGGGAGGTAGAGATGCTTTTTATTTGGGATGAATTGACTGAATAGTATTTTTTGTGTGATTGATAGAGGATATTGATGAATGAATGATGGAAACAATTGATCATTATTTGGAAAAAGCTATTTTATAAATTTGATTAATTTTTTTATTTGAATTATATATTTGGTTTCATGGATGTCTATGGATATAGAATTTTCTTAGTATGGTGATATGAGTGTTCCATTGACCTTATGTGTATTATTTGTTATGGTTTCAATGATGTAAGATGGATTAGTAATTTTTTTCAATTATTCAATTTTATGGTCTAATATTTTATTAATTATTACACAATAATTAATTGTGTGATCTTTTTGGTATATGATTTTGGATTTTTCAATGGTTAGTATTTTGGTAGAGCTTGGATGAAGATGATAAGGGTTAATGATTGTAAATATATTAAATAAGTAGGTTGTCATTATGTTAATTAACCATAAATGTTTTTATACAAGATTTAACATGGAATTATGGGGTTTTATGTTTTTTTTAATTTCATATTGATCAATATCTCCGTAATAGAAATCTTGTGAGGCTTCGAGCCTCCTAAAATCAGAGAGGGTCCTTTTTTGGGCTTTGTATAAATTGGAATCCCTTAGAGACTATGTTATTATGGACGAGAGGATGCTAATTTCTTTTAAAAAATTCACATATTATGATTCAATACATGTAATGTGATTTTTTGAGCTTAAGATAGATCTTTATAGGACTGTTCAATTGGAAGTATGAGCTTAGGCCGATGGTTAATGGGTGAGAGAGTGTCACATCTCACACATTCTTGAGTGTACCCACTTGAGGATGGGTATTGACCTTGGTTCATGTTGTGAGTTGGTTAATTACTTCATATGTTATCATGTTGTGATGAATAGGGTTACCATTAGACGAGGGGTCTGAGATATCTTTAATGGTATATTTTTTATGGGACTATTTTTATGTTATAGTAATTTCATTGATGGATTTCGATTGGATTATCAAGGGTCTCAGAAAATGTTTATCTTGGGGAGACGCATTAAAAGTAGTAACGTGTTGCTGATAAAATATTTAAAAATAGAATTTGACCCCACCTCTAGATTATATGATTAGGTAGGGCCTTTAGGATCGAGGATTTCTATGTGGGTTTGGATGCTTTTTAGAATTATTGAGTAGAGAATGAGTTGAGAGTAAATATATTAGTGGTTTACCATATAAGAGATTTGGTTATTATGATGAGTTCAGTGTGTCAAGAAATATATGAATGGTCCTAGCATTGGAATGTCACCTTTATAGGTGAGATGTTGGATGAAACATGTTTCATGCTACATAGATAGTTCATGAGTGATTAACTAACCTATTGTGAGTTTCAAGGGGGATGTAGTGGTTGTATAGGCTTCCAGGTGAGGGATAGGTCTTAAGGAAATGATATCATGAATATTGGATCACTATAGTTATGTGATGGCCATTTTCAATAGCATTTTCTATAGGATTTAGGGATAGGTAGTATCTCATATAAGATTTTGGATGAATTGTATACTACCACCAGAACTATTTCCGATTTATACGACATAACCATGGGACCTATACATGGGTGTAGTTTATCTCATGTACGTGGTTGGATCAATTTCTTAACTACTCATGTTTTTATGTCTTCTGATGCAATAAAACCATTGGGATAACCTTGTGTTAGTAGTATTGATCATGTATGAAATTATATCTTTTACATCACTATTTAGGATCCACCTTTTATATAATGTGCTATTTTATTGGTGATAATGGTCATCACAGCCATCCAAATAATATTAATAGACGTATACAATCATAAAAGTTATGTGTCGAAGCCTAGGGAAAGTGGGTGAATAATTTAAAGGGTATATTTCTTATTTAATCTAATAAAATTATTAGAAAAAAATTCCTGAGAAACTAGATGATAAACGAATAGTGATGAAAATATGGGAAAGAAGTTTCAAAATTGTTATAACTAACTACATTAGTAAGAGGAGGTATTCATGATAACATTGAGGATATCTAATTGAGAAGCTAAAATTATTTTCAATTGATGAAGGGTGTATTTACCCTACATGACAATATAACATTAAAAATTAATTAATCACCCTAAATAACTATAATTAATTATAAGAAAAATTATAATATTTATCATGAATTGTGAAACAACATATTTGTTGTCAAGTGATAAGATGTAAAAGAAAAAGTTTAAGAAGTGAATAAATTTTTTAATAAAATATAAATAAAATAACCATAACAATTAAAATTCCATCAAACCTTCAATGAACAACATGTGTAGAATGTAAATGATATATATAATAATATAATTGTGAATCATAGAAAGGTAATAAAAGGAGAAATATTGTATCTTCTATCTCAAATTATATGCTCATATTTCTATAGTCAATACCGCATATTCACTATATAGAAGACTCTATTAGTTCTCAATATGAAATCCACTTCTTTCCACCTACTTCATATCCCATTGGTCTATTTTTTAGTTTTTATATCAAAGAAGAATATATTTAACCAACATTCTAAGAGTCCATAATATATCAATTTAATGAGATAATCAAACTTACATAATTACTTAGTTTTCATCCTCAGAAACCATGTTTCATTGGTTATTTTTAATTTACTATTAGTGAGTCAAAAATAACCCCTTGAAATAAAATTTAGAAATATCATGCTCAATACATTTTTAACACATTTGGTTGAAAGATATGTCCTAGTTCAGTCCATCTCAACTCTAGAAAAAATATTAGCAGAGGATACCATTTCATTATAATTTAATCTAAATTAAACAATCCTATCCAAAATCAGGTAAAACATAGATCCTAGGGTCAATAATTTACTTATAAATAAATATATCACTCTTGAAGAAAAATCCAAACTTGCATCGTGAATCGATGGTTCCAAACATTAAACATATTTTGATGCATTTCTAGAAGCACATGGTGTGCACATCAAAATAATCTCACAACAAATGCAATGAAGATGAAAAAACCTCACCTCATTTAGAACAAAAAACCTACAGAAAAATTAACAAGATCAATAAATAAACATTAATCTCAATCATCATCCACCATTTTTCTCAACTAAATAAAAATGTTTTCATCTTCATTTTCTCTGGGATCAATTAGAAGAAAGAAACATATATATTCTTGAATCTTTTCCTTCATCCATGATCCATATTATTTTGAAATCAAATTTTTTAAAACACTGTCCAAAATTAAATATGTGATCACCAAAAATACATTAATCATGTAAATAGCTAATATATGTTGTTTATTCTATCAATCCTCAAGGTGTCTATGTGATAGACTCAAATTTTGTCTTCACTAAGTGAACTTGGACATTTCAGATCAATCATCAACTACCCTCTTTAATCACAATAATTTGTTCTTAGAACATATCCATAGTTATCTTCAACTATATCAAATGATATTTCCTTATTAAGGTGCTGAATCATCTATTAGATATTTTTTCTAACTCTAATAAGAACACATTATAAATTTGAATGATCGACAGTGATTGGGACTCTATAAAACCAAATTTTTTTATTCTTAAAGTATTAGTTTCAATCCATCTTAAACACAAACATGGGTTTCAATTTAAAAATAATTTGGGATTCTTCAATCATAATTTGACTTAACTCCCCTTAAATTCAATGGTTTGACTCAAAATAATATTTTTTATTTTTCCTCACCATCAAATTCAATTGATAAACACCTGGTCCAATGAACCATTTCATTTTCAGTTAAGGTTCATCAAATAATATTTTAATCAATTTTAGATTATATTTTTGATAAATCAATTTGAAATTAACTTCAATAATCTTGTGATATTAGATCCCTAAAATTCTTATATTAAATTGGAATTATCCATGGTATCTTCAATAATTTTTTTGATATGACCCTTTAACAAAATTTTTAATCAATTGTGTTTGATGAAATTTTGTAGATAGAAAGGGTTCCATACAATGAATATCCTTACTATCATGAAAAATTTTATTTTTAAAAATTTATTTCCCTTATAATTGATTGATTTTCACATGGTAGATGAAAATTTACCGAATTTACAGAAGAGTTATTTCAAAATTTCCACCTTTAAAAAATTAAAATTCATAAAAAATATATTTTGGAACATGATTAACATAAAACCTCATGATAATAAATGGTAATTTTTACACAAATAATTTTCAATAAGAATAATTGGAAATTAAAAAAAAATCTAAATCTAAAAATTAGTTTCAATTGAATTGAAACCAAATTAACCAATAATTATTTTCAATATAAAAATATTTTAACAAGAACATGTAATTTAAAAATTAACCTAATAAATATAAACTA
Source organism: Viscum album (assembly GCA_963277665.1). Taxonomy (NCBI): domain Eukaryota; kingdom Viridiplantae; phylum Streptophyta; class Magnoliopsida; order Santalales; family Viscaceae; genus Viscum; species Viscum album. Next base: position 621,649,272 of record OY728128.1, read on the forward strand.
TTTTAAATCTCATAGAATATTCTTTTAATATATATTAAGAAAACATATTTTCACTAGGATATTCAATATACAGAAAATTAACAATGAAATAATCAAAAAAAATTATTTATTATTTAATGTACATTTTTTTATTAAATTATTAAAATATTTTTTAAATTTTTTGTGTAAAATACATTGAAAAAATTCACATAAAATGACCCACACATAACAACTTTATCATCCTCAACCAATCACTCGGTCAATATTATTATAATAAAATCACTCTTAAAGATGAAAATACAATAGTTCTTCCATCTATATGATATCTAAAGATATTTCCCCATGGAATCAATTTAATTAATGTGAAAAATTTATGCTCTTTGAATAAATAAATTTTATTTCAAGATTTTATTATTGCTTTAGAAAAATGATTGTCTATGAATTATTTTGGATTGAATTAAATATATATCATTAAGAATTTAATTACGAAATCAAGACATCGCTATTCTTCCTAGAGAATAGAAAAAATAAAAAGAAGAAAAAATAATTATATAGTTTATTTAGATGAGAAAACATTAAAATTATAAAGTAGTATACACAACCTGTACAAAATATTTAAAAATTTAAATAATGAAATAATGAAATAATATAGGATCATCATGTAGTTGAGTTTTCATTTCATATCCTAATGAAATTTATAGTTTATAAGTTTTATTATTAAAAATTGGAAAGTTTCAAAAAGATTTAATGTATTTTGTTGAGTTTTCATTAAAGAACATAATTAATTTCATTTAAGAAGACCCACACACACAAAAAATAAAAACAATGTCTCCATTATTGAGCCTTAATGTGGTTGAAAATAATTATTCATTTTGGTTCAAAATATAATTTAAATTAAATTATTAAATGAAAATTCAAATGTCATAATGAAATTCAATTTTTTTACACATGTTCCATCATTTTTCTAAAAGATATTTTTAAATGTACATGTTTTTTAATTGAAATTATAAAATAATGATTTTATATCCAACACAAAAAAAGCATTGGGATCATCGATTTTCAAATCAAGTAACATTATACATGCTGATAAAAATGTTTTAAATTTTTTTGTTCAACATTACATTAAATATTAATGATTTAGGAAAACATAACTCCCCAAAAAGTTAATTTAGATTCATTAAATTTAGTTACAACCACGATCAAATTTCCCCAACAATAAGTTACATGTAAGTAATAAACTACAAAATCATTACTAAAATAAAATTTTAAAATAATCAAGAAAAGGTTAAAAAAAATATAATCATAAATAAATAAAAATATTAGTCCCTTAAATTTATTTTCTTTGATTCGTCACAGTTCAGATCAATGATAACCCTATTAATATATTAATCTCAATCTAGACTATTATTTAATGTAAATTCATGAATAAAATAAAGGAAACATGAAATATATATTATGAAATAAAAAATATCATACCCTGATAAGAGAGAGAGTATATTTAAATGATAATTCTAATCATAGAAAAATATATAAAAACTATAATTTTGGTAAATTGTGGGATGAGATTCTTGTTAGGAAGTACAAGGTAGGAAGATTAATTATTTTATTACTGAAATCGAAAATAAAAAACAAATTAAAAATAAAACATTGGGTTACCTACTATGTATTTTTATGTTTTTTTTCTTTAGGTAGACCTCCCTAAAACCTATCCATAGTCAATAAGAGGATTTTTTTTCATCTATAAACCACCTCATGTATTTTACCAATTATTTTTAGTAGGGAATTATTATTTTTAACAAATAATAATTTAGTAAACATAATAAAAATTCCTCAAATACATAAAAATCCCTAAGAGGAACTCTATAAATTCAAGTAACTTCTCTAAGAAGTCTCCATTTTGAGAATAATTATCATTACCCAAGTATATATTATTTTTAATTACATGTAAGTCAGACTCAAATGAAAAAATAAAAAACTACCTCAACATCATCAAATACCATTTTAGACTCATTTATTTAAAAAAAATCCTTAAAATTTACTAATTATAGGAAGGTTTTACAATTTTATGCATAAAACATATTTGAAACGTTTAAAACACTCAGGATGTGGAAAATGATATCTTAGTTCTCTTGGGGGAGTCATATTAATAATAGAACTTTATATTTTATTTTAAAACTCTAAATTAATAAATTTATGGTGAAATGATCTGAGTATAGAAAATCATGATTAGGAAGAGAGTTATAGAAAGTTTTTAATAAATAATTAAAACCATTTTAAATCAAAATATTTTCTTCTTCAAGATAATTATTAGTTGAAAAAAATCTGATTTACTTACCTATTTATTAATTTAACAATCAATGTTGTTTTTTTGAAATCATAAAATACATTCATATCAACTTCCATAAAAACTCCACAAATAGAAACTCACAAAAATCATTTTCCACAAAATGTTCTATGAACATATCTTTGTGCATAAAGAAATAAAAAAGAATGTTTAGAATTTTAATGAAGTTATTATACTCCCTTATTTATGATTCCATGATTTTTTTTCTATTCTTGTTTTCCATGGGTTAATGTAAAAGTAAAATATCTATTAAATATGTTCATAGGGTACGTATTCTCAATTTTTTATAAAATAAGATCCTTAAAATGAATCCACTAAAAACTCTCTAAAACCACATTATAAAAATATTTTATTCATTAAATCTAATTTTTCATGGAAGAAAATAAAAATAAGAGTTAAACCACTATCCTAAATTTAATTTGTTTGGGTAACATTTTTATGAATTATTTATTAATGAACACACAAATAAGATTAATATTTTTTTTTCGGAATTTTAATATAAATAATTAATTTTTTTTCTAATCCTCCAACACCCAAAAATAATACTTTTATGAAAATAATTCAAAATTTTGATAGTGGATGTTCATGACCATGAAAATAAAATCTATTAACCTCCACCAGCATATAAGTTAAGGTTTAAACCCCAGGGAAGGATGATGAATGATTCAAATGGATTATTTATTCTTTGAAAATGTAAATAAATACTGGAAAATAAATCTTGATAAACTAGGCGATCAATGTTTGAATAAGAAAATATGATAAAGGGGTGTTAATAAGGATAAAATTAAATAAAATATTGAAAATAGGAATACATAATAAATTTTCAGAATTCCATGTTAGAAAATAAAATATAAGTTATATTCATGAAGAGATTTTTATCCAAAATGAAACTAAATTCCTAGAAATAACTTAATCATACTAAACTATTATGATCAATTAAATGAAAGGTCCTAATATACCTTTTGAATCATAAAATAACACATTATTTCTTATGATACATGATGGAAAATAAAATTTAATAGAAGGGAAATAATTTTTAATAAAATGTAGAGAAAATAAGCAGTACCATTAAAATCCCCTCAACCCATAAAATAAATATAGAAGTAAATCGTAATGGTTATATAGACATCTATAATTGGTAAACATTGAAACATAATTAAAGGAGAATTGTAGTATCTTGTACCTTAAACAATATGCTACTATTTCTCTCTTTTATCCTTCATGTCCACCACACTAAAGCCTCTATCCAGGTTTTTCATGAAATCCCCTTCATTACTGTAACTCAAGAGCTTCTAGTACTATTTATTTAGTTTGTGTCATGAATAATATTATTTTCACTATTATTACAAGAGTCATTAATGTACCAATTTGAGGATTTAAATCCACATAAATAATTCCAAAATTTCCATCTCACAAACCACGTGTCACTGGTCACAGTATTAAAACACCTGAACAAGACTTGATTAGAAACCCCTGAAATATGATTTAACAATTTCTAGTGTACCCTTCTTTAAATGCATGTTGATTAGAATCTTTCTAGGTTATTTCCATATTCACAACCAAAACAATCTTGGTATGGTCTCCCAATATGTTCAATGTTTTTCTTAACTCATTGAACTCATTCAACAATAGGGACAACTTGGATCCCAATCTCAAACACCGACTTCCAACTCATTCTAGAACTCTTATAAAAAATTCAATGTCTAAGTGTAGGTAATTTTTGTTAGACATTAATTATTATTTGAGGAATCAATTTAAGAACATGGTGTAAACCATGATACATTTTCACAACCAATATAATGTATCAGGTTGAGGCATAAACTTCTTCAAAAAAGATAACCATAAAAGAAACAATCACTATTGAAAACAAATTATTCAATCTTAAAATTTTAACACCATTATTCTAGTCTGAATGTAAATTCAGTTGTCTTCTTTGGTTCTGGGCTCGAGGATTAGAAGGCAATATTTAGTTTTCTATGCCTTCATATTCTTCAACAACACATATTATTTTGAAATAAAAAGTGGTTTCACTTCACTAAAACATACAAATTCATTCACAACCCTTTGTTCAATATCAGAAAGTCTATGTATATGTCTTATTAGGTATCTTAATTCACAATGAATAAAAGTACAATATAGATATATATATTTTTATAAATAAATATCATATCATTTTTCAAAAATATTCTATATATAATATTACAATCCTTTCAAAAACCATGAAGGCTTATTGCCATTGGATATTAGATACACAATTATATTATTTCCTAAAAGATATTCAATATCTCCAATAATGAGCTTCCTAAATAGTACTATTCTTAGACATACCCTACATAAAACCATTCATCATAACCTAGAGAAAGGAAACATGTGGAAGGATGATATTATATGTCATTAAGGGTAAACAAGGAGATATAAAAGATCACATACAATAACATGTATACAAGGCTATGAGAAAATGATATTAACATTTGACAATCAATATCCATAATATCATAGATCATAATATTGAAACTTGATATAAATTTCAGCTATTTATATGAAATAAATCATAATGAATGAAAAAAATATGATCCATGAGATATAAAATTAGAAAAAGACATATTTTTTTCCATACACATAAGCAAAGAAAATAATTTCTTTAGTAAAGGATCACAACCAAGACTGTCAGATTGGATTAATATCACTCTAAATTCTATCATATCCTTAATCATGATTAACTCCAAAGACAATCATTGTTGAAAATTTACCAAACTAAAATGGGTTCACTCCCCATTACAGTCATTATTATCTCATGGGATATCCATATATACCCAATTCTTTATAGGGAAATATAATTTATGGCCCACTAACCTCATAATAAAAAACATACATATGTGTGACATAAGATCACAAAACAATAATCAAATCATAACCTGTTGAAATGAAATGGGTTTCATAAATATTTCAAAAATTAATCATAGAATAATCTATGAAAAAGAAACATGTTTCATAGGAATTTAATCATTTCATCTCTATAGTAATAATACATAAAGAGATAAAATATATATGATATAAATAAAACATAACCCTAATAAGCAATAAGTATTATACAAGGATGACATGTTATATGAAAATACCTTTGAAAATCACAATGATCATTTCATGAAGAAAAATACCCATTAAATTTTGAAATAACTTCATTAAAATCTAAAAACATAAAAAAACTATTAATGAAATAATTTATTTAAAAGAAAGGTTTGAAAAATTTTAAATAGATATTCTAAGTATTGATAGGTCATTGTGGTTGGAAATTTCATTCATGTTGTGAATATAAAAAAAACATTCCTTTCACATTTTTGGTAAAAAGTAAAAAGTACATCATCATAAAAATGGAAAGATGATTAATTTTAAACAATTTTGTAAAAATTAAAATATCAGTGAAAATGAAATTAAAAAATATTTTGAAAATAGTGAATTCATTCATGAGAATATTCCTAGAAAACATGGACATATATGAAAAATTATTTTTGACCGAAGAGATAAACAAAGTATTATTTCTTTAGAAAATATTCTTCAAGTATATTGAGTACATAAGGAGATGAAAATGAATGTAAAACATGTTATATAAAAATAAATAAAAATATTAGAAAAATATTCATGGGTATGTTGAGTTTAATTTCAAAAAAATTCATTATAGGAAACTTAATCAAAATCTATTCTAGTAAAAAATGAGATTGGAATAAGAGACCTTTATCTCAAGTTCAAATTAAATAGAAAGAAATCTGACCCATAATATAGAAAATTTATATTTATTATAATTATATAAAAATAAATATACATATATATAATATCATAACTGATCCTCTTATTAAATTTTAACACAAATTTTTTTTTAATTATTTTTTAGAATCATCATTAATAGGTGTTAACTGTTTCGTTCATCATATAAGTTTAGGTTATGCACTTTCAGTACTTTGACATTGATTAAGTTACCACATATCCAAATTGTAAAACATTATAAAAATATTATATACACTCATTATATATATATATATATAATAGATTCATCAATAAAATATATAATTATAAAAATAAATTACATTGTCCAAGGAGAGGGCATGATGTATGTTTTCATGAATGTTGTTTCAATTTTTCAATGGATATCACAAAAATTTTAAAAAATAATTCAAATTTATAGAATAATAATAAAATATTAAATAAAATATATTTTTTTAAATAGATAATTTTTACCAGCATTATAAAGTTAAAATGAAAAAATAAAAAGACTACACGCGGAGATAGTTTTTCATACGTACACAAGAGTGATGTTGTCCATTTCCATAAGATGGAATGAAGGTGGATAATGGTATCTACATAATCATAATAGAAACAAATTATATTTAAGATATTAAAGTCATTACTTCATAATAGACACCTTTTATTTAGGGGTGGTATAATAATATATAAATTTGAAAACTATCAGTTAAGAGTTAAACATCATCATTGAGAAATATCTTTTAGCTCCCACCTTAAGCCTTGAATGAATGGTACTTTTGAAATAAAAGAAGATACATGATGTATTTAGTTGAGATAATTTTATATTATTATAGGTATTTACCAAGATAAAATGTTAAAACATTTTGAATAATGTTGGCGAAGAGTTTCTCTTTTATAATTTTGTGATAAGGAACTATGGGAATTACATAAAATATTAAATAAAAAATAAACATATTAAAAAACAATGGCTCCAAAATTGATAAAATTTCAATATAAAATGATTATGAGTCGAAATAATCTCATATAATAAATTTTATACTTTATTTAGTAATGTTTTTACCATTATCTACTATCATTAATACTAGTTAAACTTTTTCACAGTTTTCACAATATCAATGTTTTTACTATTTAGAGGTCAATACTATTACTATAAAAGTAAAAATGACCCATTAATTGAAATGGATGATAAAATGAACCACTTAAAGTTTTATCATACGAGCATTGTATTTTAATGTGGTTTTATAATTTAATAAAATATTTTTTAAAAATAAAATATCATTAATTCAATTTTTAGAAAAACACAACACATTATAATATAATATGTGTATAAATAATGTAAAATAGTTCAAAAATGACATTTATTAAATGATAATAAATATATGGTCATAATATAATCTTAAAATAAAATTTTGACATGTTTAGATAAGATTTTAAACCTTATAATTTGGTTTAACCCTATGGTTAACCAATTTTAACCTTAACCGTGGTAATGAAATTTTCAATATTAAAGGGTTATGATTTTACTAATAAAGTGATTATTGGATCATAAAGGGACAAGGGATAATATCATACAATATTTATAATCCTAATTTTTATATTTTAATGTTTTAATAATGTTTTAATAATTCAATAAAATATTTTTAACATAAAATACTATTAATGTCATTTTAAGAACTACTCATTCAATTTGACTTTTAAAACAACATGAAGAAAATTTAATTGGGATATAAACCATTAAATCCTATATAATAAGTTATATTTTCCTTTTAAATTTTATGGTAACTTTAAATCACCCAAAAAATATTTCCTTTAGAGTTATTATAACCATTTACTTGATTTTCTAACTACCTGCAAAAGTGATGTGTTAATGTTCTATAAGAATTTAAGTTAATTATATCGTCAATAAAATTGTAAAATATTTTTTAATATTAAAAAATTAATTAATAATTCAAATTAACAATTATAAATTAATATAAGTTATTTTTATCCCTATCACAAAATTTTATAGATAATAAATGATGAATAATGAAATTTTTTGCTTTCTCTTCTTCTTAAATATTATAAAGGTATAAATCTATGTTTAATTAAAATAATGGTTATATTTTTTATGTTTTTATTAATAGAGAAAAAATATACCCATTAAATGAAAAAAATTAATTTTTTTGAATGAATTTGAAGAATTATCACATTAGTTTTAACACTAATTAACCAAAAATTCAATTACCAGACTTATAAAAATTTACAATGGTTGATATTCATATTGATGAAAAATAAAAGGGATTGGTTTAAATAATTTAGACCATACATATTATAAATAATAAATCAATTTATTAATATTTAATTTCTACAAGTGATATAAATTAATTTAAGATATGAACATAAAATGCAACGAAAGACAATTTTTCATAAAAATGTCATTTTATGTATAAAAATGTTTTTAAATGAAAATAAACCATAAAATTTATTCAAATGAACATAATTGGAATATTAATATAATATTATAAATAATTTTATGTTGAAAACATTTAAATCAAAATGGTACATTGTAAATTCTAGAGGAAATATATTTTTTAATAAAATATTCGTATTTTTCACTATTTAGTGCAAAGTCAATCTTTTCAGATAATCAGAAAAAATTCACCCTAAAAATATGATTATATTTTTATTTCAAAATGATATTGTTTTTATAAAATACATTTTTAATGTTTTTAATAAGTTAATTATATTATCTCATCAAAAATATCAATAAAACCCATTTTTGATGAAAAATTATTCTGATGAATAAGTTTGCATTACTAAATATTATGTAGGTGTTTATTGACTATAACACACACACAAATATATATATATATATATATATATATATATATATTTCATAATTTGGTTAAATTTATTTATATCCACCAATTCAATGTCCATGTTTTAATTTTTATAAGAAAAATAATATTCCATGGTTAGTTTATGATCAATGTTGTGTGTTGTACACTCTATTGAACCCAATGTTCCTTTAAAATATTTGGTTGATACTTTATCCCACCATTTAATAAATCTTATTCTCTACATTATAAATTTTTCATAGTAATTGAGGGTTTATATTTCAAAATTTAATTTAAAAACCCACATAAAAAATGGGTTAATTAAACTTACTCTTGAAAAGGGATAAAGGGAAATATAAATATCATAAAGAATAATAAATATTTAGGTTTCCTAATATGAGAAAATTTGTGTGAAGTGTAAATATAGACATATATGAAAAATTAATTTCCAAATAATGATGGAGAGTGGTAGAGAATATTGATCACAAGAAATTTAATGACCCTCAGTAAGTTAATGACCAAAATCCATAAATCAATAATGTGTGAAAAATACCATTGATTCATTAGAAATGAATATAATGAGATATTTTCTTGTTTCATGATCCTTTTTACAAGATCTTAGGAATTAACATACCTTATAGATAAAATATTATAAGTAAATATTCATAGTTGAAAATTATAATTTCATCCTTTAATCAATTTCTACCACAATATCATATTATCTCCAAATGATGAGTTTTCAAGATGATTTTTTATTTTAATTCAAGACTCAATAAATTCAACATATAATAGATCAAATAATATAAAAAAGGATAAAAATATACCCCTCCTATCATTAGAAATTAAAAAACGAAAATGGATAGAACAAGTTAAGATAATATAAAACAATGTATAATCCTTCATGTGAAGAAATAATATATTTTACACAAAAATGTCCACAATATCACCAAATGTTTTTCATAGATCATTCCATAAATAGATAACCCTAAATACAAAATTTACTCAACTAAATAAACATCAATGAATGATTTATCCTCAAAGGTGATCTCATAACATTTACCTTACATCCCCAAATTTTTTATTTAAGTGATCCCAAATAATTGTTTATATTAAATAACATAATAAAATGAAGGGTTACATACTACTTAACTCAATTAAACGTCACCCCAATATAATTCAATCCATTCAATTCAATAATTGGAATAACATAGGTCATTTTTCTTGGAGTTAACTCTTATATTAGGGAATTGGCATGAATAATGAGTATATTATCCACATATAATACATTGAACTATAAAATTTACTTTTGTATAAACTTTATATCCTTCCATCAGACTCATTATTTTACCTTGGTAATTACTTTCTCTATTCCCTTAATTTACTTAAATAAACCATTCTATCATTCCTCAAATACATTTTGCGGAGTGCTACTTCCCACATAATTCACATGCAAGTAGTTGTATATTCTTTCTTATAGCGTGTTCATGAAACTTCATCATTATCTTATTAGGTCTGTTAGGAACTCACCCATGTTGAAAGTGATAATACTATAATGAGATATATTATTAAGCATAATAATAATGTCTCAACTTCTAGTTCCCATTTCATTTTCTCTTCTATAACCAATCATTATATTTTACTTCACATTAAACATTAACATAAATCCTCGTGGTTCAATCCATTGATTAAAACAAAAAATAAAAGCGTGAGAAAAAATATTCATATTGTGAAATAATATAATCATAAAAAATACTTCATAGGATGTCTAAATTATGAACCCATATTTTCAAACTCAAACTCTATAGATTTATACTATTCAATCATTAATTAAAAAATATTTAGACCCATCATAATTATTCAAAAGTAAAATGGGAGTTAACCCAACCATATAACTCATGAGTATCAAAGTAGGTATATAATAAAGAAACATTCACCATGAACCAAAATGATGTTTGAGATATACTCAGAAACCTCTTTTTAGGGTTATTACCCTAATAAGAATCTATTTCAAAACCATTTCCACTTATAATTTTTAGATAGGGATGCTTTCATAAGAAAATCATATAAATATTTTCTTAACAAAACATTAAAATGTTATCATATACCTATGATTATCGAAAACATTTCCACTAATTTTCTATAATCTGAATATCTAAATGTTTACTAAACCATACTCTAATACCAACTATAGGGACCAACTTTTTATATGTAAGAACTCAATGTTTCACTTAGTATAATTACATAACAACTTAAAACATGAAATATGACATCTTTATTGAAAATATCCATTACATTACCACTACATTCCCTCATAGTTATCATTGCATGGGATAACCTGAGGACATGCATAAGAAAAGGGTAAGCTATAAAGCCCAGTAATGGAATAATCATGGAATAAAATAGGGAATACTATACATGTTAGAAAATAGGTATATTAATAGAGCACAAGAGAATCATAAACATAAAGGCATGGTAAAGCATTATAATCATAACATGGAAATGTGGGAACGACACTTAACATGGAATTACCATGAGCCAAGGATCATTACACCTGGAGCTTGAGTAAACCCTCATTTCACATAAAGCATGGGTAAACCCTCATTACACTTGAATTAGCGGGACTAAACACCCATTTCACATGACGTATCATGAAACTATACTTTACCCAATGCATCAGAGCGCTATAAGGGCACACCCTTCTTAAAAATTTCATTTCATTCATAAGTGTGCCATATGGATCATAAAACATTGAATCATTCAACATAATAATTTATTATATGATAAAATATTGTGGAATACATACATGAAACTCTTTAAAAAATAAATAAATTTGCATAAAGTTGAATACCCTTGATAGAGAAATGGGCATGGTATTCGCTACACAATGACTTTGTCTTGGAGAAGCGCGATGCAAATTCGGCAGCAAAACGGCATGACATAATAACTCATAAAAATGGATACTGAGAGAGAATGGGGTGTCTCATCATATTTACATGACATGGAAAGTAAGGGGGTCCAATAGATACATGTACCAATAAATTTAATGGAATTTATATTCATGATAGAAAATAATTTCTTGAATGTAAATGAGGAGGGAGAAATTTCATTCGGAGTTTTGGTATAGTAACAGGTGTAAATGGAAGGAATTTAATTATAGGGAAAGGGGTATCCCATCATTAAAACACAAAGAGGGAATTTTTTGGGAGGGGAAAAACCATACCCCAACATTTATAATTGAAATTAAATGGCATAATAATTTAAATAATATTGGACAAAAATGAGAAAGGATGGAAAACCCTTACTTGGAAGGGTGCTTCCAAAGTCTTGAGAGAGACTTGAGAGAGGATTCTTGGGAGCTTGGGGAACCTTGGGAGGATTCTAGATAGAGGAGGTAACAGTTTGGACGAACTCAAAAGGATTTTAGTGAGGAGGAAGTGGGATATTGGGTGGGTTTATATAGGAAATGTGAGAGAATTATTTTTTATTTAGGTTTGGGACACCTCACATTAAACTAATCCAAACCACAAACCATCCATTGGTTTTTTCCCATGATTTTTGGAAAAGGGAAGTGGAAAAAAATATTTTATAAGGCCAATTTCCGTACTTCTTAAAATAATAGGGTTTCTTATGTGGAGGTGAGTCACACTACCAAAGAAATCAATTTAAAAAGACAAAATTTTTAATAAGTCTTGAAAGGTCCACTATAGAATTATAAAATAAATAAAAAAACTAAAAATCAAATTATATTATTGGTAAAACATATATTGTCTGAACATAAAGTTTTTATTATTTTATTACATCACTATTGGGTCATTATGATGTCACAAAAAACATTATATATTTAAACGGTATTTAATTTGTACCCAAAAATTTGGCTATCTCAGAAAATTATGAAAAATTACCTATTGGTTAATTTTTACATCCTGATTCTAGAAATAGTATTCATTTTATCTAAATAATTGTCTAAATATGTTAACTTTCAGTTTCAAAATAAAAACTGACATTTATCAAAAATTCATGGGTTTCCACAAAAATGGATTTCAAACCATAATAAAAATTATAGTTGCATTCATAATTTTTTTATCATTTATATTTAATAAAAATTATGTTAATAATAATAATAATAATTTCATAAATTATTGTTTAATTCAAAAATCCATTATTTCATCAAAATATATTTCTTAGTTGATCATTATCTAAAAATACTATTTGGGATTTAAAAACTATTTACAAGGTAACAATAATAAAATGAAAGTGTATTCATTATGATATACAAGAATAATTTACATAACCTTAGTAATAGGGTATTGTTACAAAACCCCTTATAAAACCCACATAAGACCAGAGAGTAAGGTGTGCGATGGTGACAAACTCTTGGGGTGGCTCAGATAACATTGCTCGGGTGGTAATCTCTATCAACTTCCACTTCTCTCATAGGCAGTCCCGATCGAGCTTCACATATTCAAGCACAGATTGGGCTTGGTCAAGAGTGAAGCGTAAAGACAAAACCTCCTTTCTTGGCTCTGATAAATGGGCTTCGTATGGGGCATGTCTACTGGACTAGTCCATCGCTTCCTTTGTCTGAGTAAATTGGATTTTTTAAAGCCCTATATTTATACTAATAATGTGATCACTGTTCAACGACTATAATAGCAATGGTCACAATTCTTAATAGTATTTTAAAATCCAAAAAAAATAAAACTAAAGAATTTCATAAGTTGTATAACTATTCCACATAGTAATACATTTAATTAGATCAAGATGGATTTTAATTAACAAATTTTTGGGTTGTAACAATCTTCCCCCCTTAAGAAATTTTGCCCTCGAAATTTCCTTTTCCCACACTAAAACAGATTTGGGTAACTCTGATTCATCATTTCCTTTGATTCCCACATCGCTTCTTCAAACTTGTGGTTTCACCACAACACCTTATTGAGGGACATTGCATTATTTTGTAGAACTTTTTCTCAACTATCTAAGATCTTTTCTGGTTTCTCCTCATAATAAAGATTATCCTCTAACAGTACCACCCCTAAAGAGATTACATGTGTGGAGTCTGGTATATACTTCCTTAAGAGGGATACATGAAAGACATCATGTACTTTGGCCATGGTAGGTGGAAGTGCTAGTTGATATGCCACAACCCTGACACGATCAGGAATCTCGAAGGGGCCGATGTACCTTGGACTTAAATTCCCATTCCTTCCAAACCTCATGAAATTTTTCCACGGAGATATGCATAGAAATGCCATGTCTCCAACTTTAAACTAAAGGTCTAGTAGATGGTTATCTGCATAAATCTTCTGTCAACTATGGGCTTCATTGATATGATACTGAATGGTTTTCACCTTCTCCACCATTTATTCAACCATTTCTGGTCCACGTAGCTTACGATCACTGACCTCATCCCAAAACACCGGTGTTCTGCACCTTTTCCCATAAAGGGCTTCATATGGTGCCATTTGGATGCTCGAGTGGAAACTTTTATAATAAGAGAACTCAACCAGAGGAAGATGCTGATCCCATCCTCTGTTAAATTCCACTGAGCACGCTCTCAACATGTTCTCAAGTTCATGGATAGTCCACTCAGGTTGGCCATCAATTTGAGGATGATAGGCTATAATGAAGTTCAGTTCAGTATTTAGAGCATGTTGAAGACTCTTCCAAAAATAAGAGGTGAATGTTTGATCTAGATCGGACACAATAGATAGTGGTACTCTATGAAGCCTTACCACTTCCCTGATATATATACATGCTAGTTGATCTAATGTGAAATCCTCCTGAATAGCAATGAAGTGTGAAACCATTGTAAGATGATCCAAAAAATCCCAGATTTCATTCTTGCCTTTGGATGTCTTCAGAAGTCTGGTGACAATATCGATGGTGATGTTCTCCCATTTACATTCTAGTATGGGAAATGGTTGCATCACCCCCTTAGACTTCTTCCACTCTTCCTTCACTTGCTGACACACCAGGCACCTTAATGTGTATACATCAATATCCTTCTTCATGTTATCCCATCAGTAATTCTCTCATAGATCTCGATAAATCTTTGTGTTTCCAGGGTGAATAGAGAAATTTGAAATATGTGCATCATCCAAAAGTTCCTTCTTCAGCTCCGGACATGATGGAAGACATAGTCTTTTCCCAAATATCACAATTCCTTCGTCATTTACATTAATCTCAGAGGATTTCCCTTTACCGATAGCCTCTACTTCCTGGATCCCCACATCATCCTTTTGATCATCCTTTAACGTTACCAAAAGTGATGGTTGAGCAATCATTTGTGAAAGGAATGATGAATTTCACATCTTTATGATTCCCATTTCCATATTCATCAAATATAAAAAGATTGGATCATTTTCATTTCTCATCAATGATAGAATCACTGGGTCCTTTCTACATAGGGAATCATCCACCTTGTTTTCTTTCCCAGGGTGATAATGGATTGGGCAGTCACAGTCTTTGATCTGCTCTAACCATCTTCCTTGGTATATGTTCAACTCTTTCTGTGTGAATATATACTTGAGTCTTTTGTGGTCCATATATATTTCACACTTCTCCCTAAATAGATAATGCCAAAAAAAATTCAAAGCAATGATCACTACATCCAACTCGAGGTCATGTGTTAGATAGTTATGTTCCTGAAAATTCATTTACCTTGAAGCATAGGCAATGAATTTTTCATTTTTCATCAACCCACATCCTAGGCCCTTCTTCGAAGCATCACTGAATACCAAAAAAAGTTCCTCACTTGTGGGTAATGTGAGCACGAGAATAGTGATAAGCCTCCTTTTCAACTCCTTGAAGCTTTCTTCGCATTCATCACTCCATGAAAACTTTACTCCCTTCCGAGTTAGCTTGGTAAGAGGGTTGAACAATCGTGAGAAAATTCTCACAAATCGTCAATAATATCCAGCTATCCCTAAGAATATACAGATATCCGTTACCGATGTTGGCCTCATCCATACCTCAATTTCATCTATTTTTGAGGGATCCATAGATATCCCATTACTTGTGATGATATGGCCCATGAATGAGACCTCTTTCAACTAGAACTTACACTTTCTATACATTTCTTAGAGCTTCTCCTTCCAAAAGGTCTCTAGTACAGTTCTTAGATGATCCTCATGATCTTCCTTGTTTTTGGAGTATATCAGAATATCATCTATAAATACTAACAAAAAATTTTCGAGGTAATATCTAAAGACTCTATTCATCAATTCCAGGAATATTTCTAGAGCATTAGTGAGTTATAAAGGCATTATTATGAATTTATAGTTCCTATATCTTGTTTGAAAAGCAGTGTTTGGGATATCTTCCTTCTTCATCCTTACTTGATAATATACCGACCACAAATGCACCTTGGAGAAGAATTGTGCTCCACACAGCTCATTGAACAAGTCATCAATTCATGGGAGAGGATACTTGATATTTATCGTGATTTTGTTAAGCTCACTATAATCTATGCAAAAGCACATTGACCCATCATTATTCTTGACGAAGAGGACTGGTGAAATCCATGATGAATCACTTAGGCGCATAAAACCTTTATCTAGATTCTCCTGTAATTGTTTCTTTAGCCCCTCAAGCTCCAAAACCACCATTATATACAATGTCTGGGATATTATAATCTCCCTAGGTATAAGATCAATTGAGAATTCAACATCTCTTCTGGGTGGAAGACCAAACAATTTTCTAGGAAACACTTTAATGAATTTCCTCACAATAGGAATGCCTTCAAGGCTAGTTTCCTCTTTAGACTCAATCATCTGATCCTGATACATGTACTCATACTGTAGTAATATCCATGCTTGAGATTATGGAGCTAATGAAGGTTCATATTCCTCCTTGCACTTGTAAAGAATCAGGGGATCGTTCTCCACATAGAGAGTGATTTCCCTCTCACAACAATTTATGTTGGATCTATATCATGAAATCTAATCCATGCCAAGAATTGAATAAAATTACACCAGAGGGAGTATGACAAGGTTCTCTAGGAAGTTCAATCCAAAAACTATGACTGGGGAGGAGTTATATTCATCGGATGCAATGATTTCCCCATTTTTCGTGCTCACTGACATCTTTACTTCCATGATTTGTGGGGGTGTTGGGATTGTTCTACTAAACTTTCGAGATATAGAAGAATGCACAGAAACTGAATCGAAAAGTATGTTCTCTATTATTGAATGTATAACTAGCGTACCAGTCACCACTTCATTTTCGGGGTTTACTTTGGTAGTAGAGATGGAAAAAGCTCACCCTTGCTGCCAAGGAGGTTGTTGGTTTCCTCTGACAACCCTTGGCTTAGGGCACTGATTTTCAAAATTCCCTGGTTCTTTGAAAATGTAGCATTGAACCACATGTTGAGGTTTTAATGGAGCATTCCTCTCCTTTTTCGCAACTACTGCTCTTTCTTGCCGGCAGTTAATAGCTAGGTTCCCTTCTCTTCCACACCTAAAACATTTCCTCGTCCACTTCAGGCAATTTCTAGTGTGCTTCTTTCCACACCATTGGGAAGTGGGGTGCTGGATCTTCTTAGCACCATTGGATTTATCCATTGAATCTCCTGAATTTAAGTCCATATTATGCTTCTTATCCCCATGATACCCCTGAGATTCTCCGATATCCATTTCGACCTTGAGGGCACACCAGAAAAGTTCCTTATAGTTTTCGAAGTTGTTGATTGCCAGCTCTTTCTGCAGGATAGGTTTCAGCCCACCAAAGAAGCGATCAACCTTGCATTTGGGGGTAATGAAAAAACTAAAGGTGTATTGTGCAAGCCTTGTAAATTTTTCCTCCTACGCTCTAACATATTATTTGTCTTTTTTTCTTGAGGTAAAATAAGTCCCTTTCAATCTTAAGCCAGAGGGTGCATGGAAAATGATTATCGAAAAACATCGTCTAAAAATCCTTCCATTACAACGCCTTGATCTCCACCTCGTGCTTCATATTTTTGATCAACGTCCACCATTGATCATCTTCACCTTCCATATGATAAGAATCTAGGAGAACATTCTCTTGTTCAGAACATTGAATGATGGAGAAGATCTTTTCAATGGAGCTGATCCATTGTTCAGCGATTGAGGGATCATATGATCCATTAAAAGTAGGAGGCCTTTGTCTCATGAAGCTCTCGATAGAGACGTGTTCTTTCTTGGGGGGGGGGGTTTAATGTTTCTCTTGACCCATGTTTCTATTAAAATCTTGAGTTAGCTGATAGAGAAGTGTGACAAAGTTCTCGATTCCCGCGCCCATTGGATTGGGCATCTCATTAGTACAGTCATTGCATTGATCTTCACATTGGTTGTTAGCTCGAGTCCCCCTATTATAGGGAAATGGCTGGAATAAAAGGAATGATTGGGGTAACACATAAATGGTAATCCAAGGACAAAACTGATGACTTATAAATAACTTTTATTTCCTTAACATATGAATCTCTTGGCTTTAGACTATGTTATCCACGATCTACTTTCTAACATATATTCTTAGGCAATTATTTTGTCCCTTAATAATGGTTCATACTAAGTTTGGAATATACAAAATCATATCTTTGGGAGTGTCATAACCAAGAGTGAAGCAAGGCCCATTGTCGTGAACCAGTTCCCATTCGAGTCCATCTCAAAGAGGTGTTTTCAGGTTTTATCCCTATGATACATCTGTTCCAGAGCCGCCTCTACCTGCTCGTATCCAGATAGGGATTTATTTTCTTGATATACCACTTAGTCAATAATCACCAAATCATAGGTATTGTTTTATTATACTTAGTATTATCTCTAAGGCTTTACTAGGGTTTTCTAATCCTAATCCTAAAAATAACTAAACCTCCCTCTGATACCAACTGTGACCACACTGATCTTTTGTTACACAATTAAACACAATTTATTACATAAACATCACTTGATACAATATAGAATATCGAGAGGACTAGTTTATTTGTGGCATAGGATCATTATATAACAACTTAAAATATGAAATACAACATCTTTATTGAAAAATACTTTACATGACGACTACATTCCCTCGTAATTAGCATTGTATGGGATAACCTGAGGAAATTAATAAGAAAAGAGTGAGATATAAAGCCCAATAAGGAAATAATCATGGAATAACATGAAGAATACAATACATGTTACACAATAGTAATATCAACAGAGCACAAGAGAATCATAAACATAAAGGCATGATAAAGCATTATAATCATAACATGGAAATGTGGCAACAACACTTAACATGGAATTAGCATGAGCCAAGGATCATTGCACATGGAGCATAAGTAAACCATCATTGCACAAGAATCATGAGTAATCCCTAATTACACTTGAATTAGCCTGATTAAACATCCATTTCTCATGATGTATCATGATAATATACTTTACCCAATGCATTGCAGTGCTATATGGGCACATCCTTCTTAAACATTTCATTTCACGCATAAGTGTGACACATGGATCATAAAACCTTGAATCATTCAACATAATATTTTATTACATGATAAAAGAATGTGGAATACATATATGAAACTCTTTAAACAATAAGTAAATGTTCATAAAGGTTAATACCTTTGATAGAGAAATGGGCTTGGTATTCTCTACAGAATGACTTTTTCTTGGAAAAGCGTGGTGCAATTTCGGCAGCATAACGATGTGACATTAGAACTCAAAAAAATGGTTGATGAGTGAGAAATGGGTGTCTCATCATATTTACCTGACATGGAACGTAAGGGGGTCATATTGATATATGTCCCAACAAATGTAATGGAATTTAGATTCATGATACAAAAGAATTTCATGAATGTAAATGAGGAGAGAGAAATTACTTTCAAAAATTCGGCATAGTAATAGGTGTACATTGGAGGCATTTAATGAGAGGAAAAGGGGTCACCCATCATCCAAAAATAAATAGGGAAGTATGGGGGAGGTGAAAAACCATACCCCAACATTTAAAATTGAAATTAAAAGGGCATAACAATTTGAATAATATTGGATAAATATGAGAATGGAAGAAAAACCCTTACTTGGAAGTGTGGTTCCAAAGGCTTGAGAGAGGATTATTGAAAGCTTGGGGCACCTTGGGAGGATTCTAGAGGGTGGATAGAAGAGGTTTGATGAACTTTGAGGGCTTTTAGTGAGGATGAAGTGGGAGATTGGGTCGGTTTATATAGGAAAGGTTAGGGAGATCTTTATTATTTAGGTTTGTGACACCTCACATTAAACTAATCCAAACCACAAAACAGCCCATGGTTTTTTGCCCATGGTTTTTGGAAAAGGGAATTGTAAAATGATATTTTATATGGCCAAATTCCAAACCTCTTAAAATAATGGGTTTGCTTATGTGGAGGTGA
Organism: Viscum album; assembly: GCA_963277665.1. NCBI lineage: Eukaryota > Viridiplantae > Streptophyta > Magnoliopsida > Santalales > Viscaceae > Viscum > Viscum album. The sequence continues at coordinate 621,669,514 of OY728128.1, forward strand.
GTCACACTCCCAAGGAAAACAATTTAAAAAGACAAAATGTTTAATAAGTCCTGAAGGGTCCAATGAAGCTTTGTAAAATAAATCAAACAAACCAAAAATCACATTATTTTAATGCTAAAACATATATTGTCCGAACATAATGTTTATAGTATTTTATTACATCACTATTTGGTAATTATGATGTCATAAAACACATTACATATTTAAATGGTATTTAATTTTATACCCAACAACTTGACTGTCTCAGAAAATTATGAAAAATTCTCCATTGGATAATTTCGATGTCCTGATTCCAGAAATAATTTTAATTTTACCTAAATAATTTTCTAAATATGTTAATTTTTACTTTTAAAATAAAAGCCGAAATTTATAGAAAATTCTTGGGTTTTGACAAAAATGGATTTCAAACCATAATAAAAATTAAAGTTTCATTCATAAAATTATATGATCATTTATATTTAATAAAAATTATTTTGATTATAATAATATTTTTTTAAAATATTATTTAATTCAAAAATCCATTAATTCATCAAAATAGATTTATTAGTTGAACAATAACTAAAAATACTATTTGGGATTTAAAAACAATTTACAAGGTAAAAATAATAAAATGAAATTATATTAATTATTATATACAATAATAATGTACATAACCATAGTACTGAGTTCTTATTACAAAACCCCTTATAACACCCACATAAGACAAAAGAGTATGGTGTGCGATGGTGACAAACTCTTAGGGTGGCTCAGATTACATTGCTCAGGTGGTAATCTCTATCAACTTCCACTTCTCTCATAGGCAGTCACACTCAAGATTTACATATTCAAGCTCAGTTTGGGCTTGGTCAAGAGCGAATCCCAAAGATGCAACCTCCTTTTTGAGCTCTGGAAAATGGGCTTTGTATGGGGATGTCTACTGGATGAGGCCATCGCTTCCTTTGTCTGAGTAAATTGAATTTATTAAAGCCCTATATTTATACTAATCATTTGATCAATATTCAACGACTATATTAGCAATGATCAAAATTCATAACAATATTTAATAAACCAAAATAATAAAACAAAATAATTGAAAATATTGTATAACCATTTCACATAATAAGAGATTTAATTAGATCAAGAGGGACTTTCATTAACAAATGTTTGGGTCATTACAAATAAGGTATGGATCCATTACTTTTTAGTCTAAATCATTACTTTTGAACTAATATGGAAGCCTAAGGGGTTAGAAAAGGTTTCTAGGGGTGTCCGGGGCAAGTTCAGAGTCCAAAACCCATCTTTCTGGAAAAAAATAGTCTTGGTGCACAGTTTAGAGAAAACCATGCAGAAATTCCACATGGTTTGGATAACTATGTGGATTGTGTTTTTCCAAATAGAGTCACCACACATAGTTGACGCACAACCATGAAACCTAACTATTAAAGTGTCCTTTTTCCTAGGTTACCGTGCATGGTTTGTGCACTATTTTTCTACCTGTGCACATGATAAATTTCTGGGTAAATTTATTTTTTTTACTTAATGGTCTATTAATAATCATTCTTACTACTAATATGAGAACCAATGGGATTTATCCCTTTTTATCTTAATTTAGAGATTTTTGAAGATCTAAACATGGGATCTAGAGATCTACATCATCCGACAACTGATCAAGATTCCATTCATCACATCACGGTTCTAGTAGGGATTGTAGAAGGCTATGAGATCACAGGTTCTTATATGTATAGATTTTCACCCTTAAAATGATGGACAATCCGAACAGACGATACAAGTTATAGATGATATGATCCGAGCATGTTTCCTTGATTTCAGCGGTTTTTGGGAGAGGCATATCCCTCATGTTTAGTTCTCCTATAATAACAAATTTTAGGTGAAAATTCATATGGATCATTTTGAGTCCTTTTATGGTAGCCCGTGCCGTTCAACCCTGTGCTTACTAGAGGTAGGCGAGGAAGCCCTATAAGGTCCTCATCTCATTCAGGAGAATTTAGAGTAGGTTCAGATGATAAAGAAATTAATAACTACTACTCAGTCAAATAAAATCTTATATTGACCTCCATCAGTGAAATATTGAGTTTTAGGTCGGTGATTGTGTTTTACTTCAGGTATCATCAAATCAAGGGCATAGTTGGTTATAATAGTAGGGAAATCTATCACCTCATTTTGTATGGCCTTTTGAAATTCTAGAGAGAGTCATACTGGTAGCCTATTAGTTGATACTACCTCTGTGGTACCATATCATACATGAAAACTTTTATGTTTCACAGATTTTCCAATATCAAGTCAATAAATATTATACTTTTTATTCTGATGAAGTTAAGTTAGATACTGATGCTACGTTTGAGGAATATCTAGTACACATCATTGACTGGAGCATGAAGGCTCTCTAGGGCCGGTCTGTCCCTCTAGTAAGGGTGATGTAGAAGAACGACTGAGTACAAGATGAGTCTTGTGAGAGGGAAGGTGATGTATATGCCCAAAGGAAAAAATTGTTCTTAGAAAATGATTCTCCACCCTTGGGAGGTGAACTCAGGGACGAGTTCTTTTAATGGGGAAGATGGTAAGAACCCTATTTTCCACAAAAGTATGGATCCTTCAATTTTAAGTCTAAATCATTACTTTGGAACAAATATGGATGCCTAAGGGGTTATGAAAGGTTTCAGGGGTGTCTGAGGAAGGTTCAGAGCCCAAAACCTATCTTTTTAGGAAAAAATGGCTTACTACATGGTTTAGAGTAAACCTTATAGGAATTATTCACGATTTTCAAAACCATGCAGATTGTGTTTTTTCGGAAAAATACACCTCACACGGTTGGTGCCTGACCTTATGATCTTACCATGAAATTTACCATTTTTCCAATGTAACCATACACATTTTGCACAAAGTTTTTCAAACCATGTAGATAAACATTGCACATGCTAGGTAAATTTACTGTTTTCCCCATAATGATCTATTAATCCTCTTTCTTCCTCCTAATTTGAGAACCGGTAGAATTAACCACTTTTTCTCACAATTTAGAGATATTTGAATATCTAAATGTGGGATCAAGATATATCCATAATATGGAAACTTATCGAGCTTCAGTTCATCTTGTTGGATGTGCACCGATAAGTACTCGAGTACATTTGAGCCATACTTCCTCTCTTTTTCTCTCAAACTAGTTATCATTCGATGAGAATTTATCTCATTTTCATATATATATACTTGAATCTAAGTAAAATAAATGGCTAATATCAAAGGAGGATAGTCTTACATGGATAAGGTGGGTGGTCTTTAATTTATCCAAAATTTTTGTCAATTTTATAATTTACGCGTAGGGCCCACCGATTTCCTCAGGCCTCATTTCTGAAATTTATATTCCATGATTATACTCTTTAGAATCATATGATTATTATCATTAAAAATATGTGATTATTTTTTTGCGGTAACACCCACAACTTAGTCCGCCCCATGTCAAAGGTTATTCCATATTTAGTTTTTTAATGTTTTGACACATTTGAGCTACTGTTCAGGCATGTCTTATCTTGAGCTCTCTAGAGGTAATATTTATATATTTAATGTCATGTTTATAATGTGAATTTTATAATAGAAAGTACAATGTATTCTTGCCACTTTACCTACCTAAGGTAATTTCTACAATTTGACAATGAAATTGTAATTTCAAATTAGAAAGTTTACTAAGTATATGACATGGCCCTAAATGTAAATGAAAATCAAGTTGCATATCTGTATAATCCCTTAACACATTAATGGAATGTAGCAAAATGAACCTCGAATATGGAATATAATTAAATGGATTAAATGAATGGTTTCATGCTACATGTCCTTGTCACACTAATTAAAGGCAAGGATTGAACCACAAGACTTGATTAAACAGTTTCATGCCACTTGAACTTATTACAGTAATTAAAGGAAAGGATTGAACCAACTGAATTATTATATGACTTTACTATCTAATAAGAATGGAATGAATCGATCTATCTTTGGATTTTGATTGAAGGATACCATGAGAACTCCGGAACCCCATTCCAATTCAAGGATACAACTTTCATAGGTTGAGACCCACCTAGAACCCGATCCTTGTATAACCTATGGATGAATGGTATGATACCATTGGATTCCTCCTATAGTACTAAGGATTTTTGGTATACACTCCTTGGATCTAGGATTCCTTTGATACAGTCCTTGGATCTAGCATTGATAAGTAGCTTCTACGGTTAAAGCCCATTTGGCCCAATCCTTGATTGGCCCCATTTTTTCTTTGAGGCACTCCATGTACTCGGTAAGAATATCATTGTGGAATTCCTTGGACTATACTCCTTGGATTATACTCTTACCCCTTAACTAGACTCATATACTACTGATTTAGTTTCCATTGAGGGTAATGTTTCCTTGGATACTACCATGGAATTCCATTATTAAATATATTCACAGGTTTCCTTGTTAAATCTTAGAAAATTTACTATTAATAACATGTGAATTATTGAAAAATTGATATCAATAAAGTATGAAATGGTGACATGTTCAGTCACCAGCCGACGGCTAAAGTAAGTACTTAGGTATTTAGATACATTGTACTACTTTACTTTATATATACATTCCTGCACATTGTTATATTCTATTACATAGGCTGAACGTCATAGAAACCATTGGTGGTGGCCCAATGAGATTTATCTCACACCCTCTCTGGGTGTTGTTAGGTACCTAGAGAATGTTACATGTTTGCAAGTGTTAAAAAAGGGTAGCATATATCTTCAAACACATTATTGGTTGCTGTTTAGGATGATGCTTGATAGCTGATGATTGAGCTAGAGATCAGGATGTTTGGGATAGTCTTTGTTTTCCTTTATACTATTTAGGAAAAAATTATTCCTATTTTCATGTATCGATGTTTTCCTGGTTTCTAGTGAAAAGACTTATCATCATTAGTTGTCTCATTGTTGTATTTTTTTTTTCTATTATACAATTATTTTTATCCCCTGTTTATCTATTCCTATTATCTACATCCACTATTTACTTTTATTTCTTCCACTATTTACTTTTATTATTTGTATCCACCGTGCTACACTCTCATAATGGGGGAATAGTCTCCCCATGGACACACACTAGGCCTTCACGTATAGTCAACAACCTATATCATTCGAGGAGATGCACTTGAGGCCATGTGACCCACTAGTCTCGGGGCACCCCTAAAGTGGAATCTAGGTCTCAGACATCAAAAAGTGGTTTTAGTGCAGTTTATTTTCTAAATATAATATTTGGGGACAAGTTATTGTTGATTAGGAATGCATGGGACATGGTCATAAGCTGTGCTTGGGCATTGCAAACCCATGTTCGGGGTAAAAACCAAGTCACCAAAATTATAATTGTTGTTCTACTTTTACCTATTACAGTTTATATTATTTCACCATTGTGTGACACACATTATGTCTGGTATCAATTATTATACTCTATTTCAGGATTTGCTTTTACCCTTAGCCCAATTATATAAGGGAAAGGACCATTGTTACATGCATCCTTATAGGCCCCTTGAATTCACATGTCATTCATATTTCCATGACATATATGTACATTTAACTACTTTTCATTGATTGATATTCTTGTGATTGATGAGCGATGTTGTGATAGTTAGCATATGCTTATGTTAATCTTGGATATGATTGAGAGATTTCCTATCTCAAGTCATGAGGTGTATGGGCCGTCATTGGTTGAGATGAGTTATTTATAGAGTCGAGCCATTATACTATAAATAAATGGGTGTCTTTTCTGGTGATAGGTTAATGGGTAATGATTTATCAGAAAGGGCTATGAATTATAAATTTAATCCAAAAATCATAAATGAAATTGTAGGACATCCTTATCCCATATTTTCATGTTGATGAATTGTAAAGGAGTGAACCTAGAAATTAAATATAATGGGAAATTAAACTTATAATTGAGAACTTACCGATACCTGGCAATATAAGTAGGTAGTTTCAGTAGTATTCCTTGGGTTGTGGGTTTTATTACATTCTACTTCTACTAGTGATCCTATTTTTCTACTTCTAAAATTATTTTGAGGCATGAGTTAGAAATTATATATCAATTCCACCATGACATCCTCGTGTTGTATGCCAGAATGGTGGAAACGACCATAATCTAGACGTGGTGTGAATTGAGCCTGTAAGTCATACCTCTTGGATGCCACTTGAGGAACTTCCAACTGTACCTAATTTGAGAACGAATTCCCAAGTTTGTGATAGTTTCCTAGGTCTAATGCAGTCTATGCATGGTGCTACATCGATTGAATATATAATGGCTGTTCTGACTTGTGATTTCATGTAGTAGCATGCTGCTACTTTTTTAGAGGATGAAGGTGCACAGGCTACTAAGCGTTAGTATAAACTACCCTATATATATTTGATCACTTGGATATTCCTCCATAGATGTGATTCAAGAATTATATATACATGCTTCGGGATTCATCCAAGCATTGTGGGATGTGGTTACCCTGGATGAACACCATTAAGGCATGATATGGGATGACATCAGAACTGTTTTCTATGATTAGTTATTTCTTCAGACACTAAGAGTTGATAGATCTATAGAGATCATGAATCTCTAACATAATTCTATGTAAGTTATATAGTATCAATCACATTTCAATATGTTGAAATTCTTATCTCCGCTTCTAGACAGTGATGAGATTTCACATGAAAGAGGTTTTGAGGATGGGATCTAGTACACTATCTATATGTAGGTCAATGTCATTCACCTACCTACCTTTTCTGAAATAGTAAATCATGTTCTTATCACTGAGCATAAACTGTGGGGAAGAAAAAGTACTAGGCAAAGAGGATCTGTTCTGCGTCATTCTGGTAGTTCTTTCAGTGGTAAGAAACATTCCCTAAAGTTTTCTTTTCCGGTAATGGACAACTAGAGTGTCCATTTCAACATCTATAAAGCATGTCATTAGTGTGGAAGATGAGGGAATTCCATGACTCAGTATGATAGAGACCTAATAGAGTGACGGGCTTATGGCCATAAGGGCGGATATTCAGCGTTTCTATAGGACGTATCTGTCATCATTGAGTGGAAAAGGATCTGCACCATCTCCACATTACAGAGTGAGTTCTTTTATACCATGTCAAGTGGGTAGTTGGAATAACACCATAAGGACTGGATGAGGAGGAGGTCATGGATGTGGTAGTCAGACTCCCGATCACTAGTAGTTCCAGTAGAGTAATTATGATCATGGTAGTCCATCTATTTAATAAGGCCATGGATCAGGTCAGTTTCATGCACTACAACCAATACATGAGGATCTGGCTACATGTCCATATATAGTATGAGGTAATATTATATTATCCTCTAATATTTTATCTGTGTTTTTTGATATAGGTGATTCGAACTCTTTTATCACTACATCCATTGTGGAAAGTCTTAGACTAGAGATATAATATCACTATGGGGTAATGACCCTAGATACACCGTTAGGGGTATGAAAAAAGGGCATATACTAGTGTAAAGACTATACCTTTGAGGTAGCCAGTTACTATATCTTATGGAGCCTCTCTATTATTGAGATGACAGGCTTCGATTTTATAATTTGAATGGCCTGTTTGGTTCAAAATCATGCTTCTGTAGACTGCTATCACTATAGGGTAATTTTACATCACTAGAAGGTAGAATTTAGCACAAGAGCCTCAGCCCAGTTGGTGAGGACTCTCTAGGTGCATCGAAGAGACCCAGGATCAAATCCTGGTGGAGGCATATTTCCAGGGCTCTGTAGCAGTACTGTAGCAGGCACTGTTCGGTACTGTAGCAGCCGGAACTATTCATCCATCTGGGCCTTCGGGCCACTGGTTTGGTTCTCGTGTCCTGCAAGGCTTTCGGGCCACCCAAGGCCTTTGGTCCAGTTGAGTCTCAAGGCCTTCGGGCCACCATAAGGCCTTAGGGCCACCCCAAGGCCTTCGGGGCACAGGAATGCAGGCCCAGACATACTACAAAAAAGGAGCAGCCCCAGAAGAGGATTCAGAGTAGGTTCACTCACCAGAGCAGAGACAAATGGATTGTTAGAATGATAGGGTATGGCTATGCCATCGGTACCAGCCTGTGCTTACACGGGAAGCCTAGCCAGATGGTCATGCAAAGGTGGAGAGCTACTATCAAGATGCAGATGCTGGGGAGGGGCAGTTCCTTGTAGATAGTCTGGTTTAATTCCCTTAAGACCTTCGGGTCATGTAATCTCTTAAGCCTACGGGCCATGTAATCTCTGAGCCTACGGGCCTTGTAAGGGTTCCCTCTCATCCCTTGAAAGAGGGGTTATCAAAAATAAATCAAAAATGAAGGCCTTCGGGCCATTCAGGCAGGTAGAAGGTAGCATTTATCTACATAAGGGTGAGTGGGATGTCTAAGATAGAAGAAAAAGAATAGAGTATTAGGGGATATGTTGAGTGATTTTCAATATTATAAATCTCTTCGTGGAGGATCATGGTTTGCTTCAAACTATTTTCCCTCCAGTAGTGCATCCTTTAAGGGATGTCTTATCTAACAATTTTTATGTGTTACCTCTTGAGGGGGAGGTAGAGTTTATAATTGATCTTGTTCCAGGAGTATCTCTAGTGTTCATTCCTCTGTACATGACAACACCTATAGAGCTTTAGGAGCTCATGCGGTAGTTAGTTGATTTAGAGGCCAAAGACTTTATATGGTCCAATACATCCTTTTGGGGTACAATAGTTCTTTTTCAAAGAATGAGGATATAGACTTACGAATATGCATGTATTAAAGATGGTTGAACAAACTTATGGTCAAGAATTGATATCCACTTCAACGAACTGATGATCTATTTGACCAACTCTGAGGAGAAAAGGTATTCTCTAATATTGACTCGGGATCAGGTTATCAACAGGTGAAAGTCAGACCATCAGACATTCCTCGTATAATTTTTCTTAGTGGGTATGGTATATATTATTACATTGTTATGTCGTTCGGTCTTACGAACCCATATTCTGTTTTCCTGGCTTTGATGAATAGGGTTTTCCACCATTATTTGGATTCTTTTGTCGTGGTCTTTGTGGATGAAATCTTGGTGTATTATCACACTTTTAAAGAACATTCCAAACACATTGATATCATTTTGAGTACACTAACAGAGAACCATCTTTACCCTAATCTTGCTAAGTGACACTTTTATATCAACAAAGTTCACTTATTGGGTCATATTATCTTAGAATTAGGTTTATCTTTTGAACTAGAAATGGTTAGTGCTATATTTTCCTTAGAGAACCCCAAGAAAGAGTTTGATATACGAAATTTCTTGGGGATGGTTAGATATTATAGGTTTTTTATACAATACATATCATGTATTTCTTTACCTCTTACTGATCTTACAATTATGGGTATCAAGTTAGTATGGTCAGAAGCATGTGAGAAAGAATTTTAGTAGTTGAAAGGGAGTCTTTTATTGGAACCTATTATGAATCTTCAAGATCCAAGTATAGGATATATACTGTTTTCTTTGATGAATCCGGCATAAGCCTAGGGGACGTGCTAATGTAGGAGGATAAAGTTATTGCGTATGGATCTATGTAGTAGAGTCTTCATGAGAGGAATTACCCGACCCAGGAACTAGAGCTAGAAGCAGTTGTTCATGCCTTACATTGCGGGAGATATTAACTAATGTGTGGATGCTTTGTGGTGTATACAGACCACATGAGCCTCAAATATATCTTTTCACTGCATGACACGAACCTCAGACATCAGAGATGGGTTGAATATATACAATCCTTTGATTTTAATCTTGCTTATACTCCTGGGAAGGGCAATGTGTTTGTTGATGCGTTGAGTTAGAAAACTCAAGAACATTCCGTACGAGAAGCCCGTGATAAATGTACATTTATGGCCCTATTTTCTGATTTGAATCTAGAATTTCATGATAGTCATGAGTATTCTAGCCTCTCATCCTTGACATTTTCCTATTCCCTACTAGATAAATTGAATATGATACAGTTTTCAGATCCTAAAATCTTGGTACTCCATGAGATTATATCAGGAGATAACCCACCTCCAGATTGGTATGTGGACAACGACGACATCCTACATCTATGTGGATGTATCTGGGTTCCTACTGATATGATAGAGGAGTTGATGACATAATCTCACTCTTCATAGTGGTTAGTCCATCCATGCATCTCCAAGATGTATCGAGATATGCAATACCAGTATTGGTCACCTTAGATGAAATGTCAGATAAATTTTTTATCACTTGGTGTTCCAACTATAAGTCAGTGAAGGTAGAGAACCAAAGACCTGCAAGATTACAACAACCGCTTCCATTCCCGGAATGGAAAAAGGGAAGATATTGCTATGGATTTCATAGTCAGATAAACATGGTTGTTGAGGGATTATGATGTTATATGTGTAGTCATTGAGTAACTAAATTAATCATCCCACTTTATTTCTATTTGGGATTACTTATTAGTTGATGATCTAGGAAGAATGTTTTTCTGTGAGATCATATTAAAACATGGGGTTACACACACACTCATTTTGGATAGGGATGATTGTTTCATGCCACGGATCTGGCACGGATTACAGAAGGCTATAGGTACATAGGTTCTTATAAGAACACCTTTTCAACCATAGAAATATAGACAAAAAGAAAAAATGGTACATGTTCTAAAGGATATGATCCATGTATGTGTCTATGATTGAACAGTTCTTGGGAGGGGAATATCCCTCTCATCGATTTCACCTACAATAAGAGATTTCAGGTGAAAACTCGGTTGGATCCTTTTGAGGCCTTATACGGTATTTCATGACGTTCACCCCTGGTATGGTTAGTGGTAGGTGAGGCAACCCTACTAGATTCTTGTCTCATTTAGGAGACTTTAGAGTAGGTTTATCTGATCAAGAAGCATATAAATATTGCTTAGTCTAAATGAAAATCATAAGTCGACCACCATTGAAGACATATTGAGCATGAGGTAAGGGATCAAGTTTTCTTTCGAGTATCGCCTAGGCTAGGTCATAGGTAGTTTTGAAGGTAGGGAAAACTGTCGCCTCATATTGTAGGGACATTAGAAATTGTATAGAGAGTGGGGCCATTATCCTATCAGTTGTTACTTCTTCAGAGGTACCATTCTATTCACAACATCATTCATGTTTCAAAACGTCACCAATACCATACTAACCTGTCTCAAACATTAGATCCATAGGAAGTTGTGTTAAATGCCAATGCTATATTTGACGAGTATCCAGTACGCATCATTGACTGAAGCACAAAGGCTCTTTAGGGCCAATTTTTCACTCTTGTATGGGTGTTTTGGTAGAGTGACTGAGTATAGTACAAGACTTGGGATAGGGAATATGATGTATGTGTGTAATGGCCAAAGTTTTTCTCAAACAATGTTTCTCCACCCTTTGCAGGCGAACCCTCAGATGAGTTCTTTTAAGGGGGGAAGATTGTAAGAACCCTATATTTCACTCATATATAGATCGTTTAATTTTTATTCTAAATTATTAAATTGGATTGAATATAGATGTATAAGAGGTTCAAAAAGGTTTTTGGGGTTTCTGGGGAAATTTCAGATCCTAGAACCCATCTTTCTGGGAAAAACTAGCTTGGCACATGGTTTAGAGTAAACTGTGTATGAATTCGGCATAGTTTTCCAAACCGTGTGGATTGTTTTTTTTCGGATAGAGCCACCTCTCATGGTTAGAGCATGTCCATGTAGCCTAACCATGCAAGTTCCAATTTTCCTAGGTAACTGTGCATAGTTTTGACCCGTTTTATCAAACCGTGCAGAAAAACTATTTGCATGCTAATTTTTGAGGTAAATTTACAGTTTTCCCTTAATTATATATTAATACTCCTTCGTACCCATAATGTGAAAACCAACAAGATTAACCCATATTTCTCTCAATTTGGATCTTTTTTATGATCTAAACATTGGATCAAGAGATCTCTATCATCTGATATCTAATCGAGCTAGCATTCATTATATTGGATGTGCAAAGGTAAGTACTCGAGTTACTTTGAGTCATTCTTCCACATTTTTATCTTGACCTAGTTATATTGTGTTGAAAATTTTCACCTTTTATTAGATCTAAAATGAAAAAATAAAAAACAATGGCCGATACCAGAGGAGGATATTCTTACAAGTCTAAGGTTGTTGGTCTATAATTTATCCCTATTGTTTGTCAAATTTGTAATATATGTATGGGCCCCACTGATTTCCTCAGGTGTCGTTTCATAAATTTATATTCCATGATTATAATTTTTAGAACCATATGGTTATGATAATTCTAAATATATGATTATTTGTCATCATTTAAATCCTAAACTCAATCTGCCCCTTGTCGAGGTTTATACCATATTTGGGTTTTTAGTGTTTTGACATGTTTGAGCCACTATTCAGGTGTTACTTCACTTGATCTCTCTAAGGGTAAGAATTATATATCAAATTTTATGGTTATGATGTTATTTGAATAATGGAATGTACCAAGTATTCTTACCACTTGACCTGCCTAAGGTAAGTGCTTCAATTTGACAATGAAATGCGAAAAGTGAATTGGAATTTATACTAAGTATATGACTTGGAATTAAATGTAAATGAATAGCAGGTTGCATATCCATATCACCCCTTAGCACATTAATTGATGGAAATGGAATGAACATTGTATATGGAATATGATTAAATAGATTAAATGAATGGTTGCATGATACATGGCCATGTCACACTAATGAAATGAAAGGATTGATCCAAATGACATCATTAAATGGTTGCATAATACATGGACATATAAAAATAATGATAAAAAGCCAAAACCAATTGAATTATTATATGAAATCAATATAAAATAGGAATTTCAAGATTCAGGATCTCATTGTATTCTGATCAGGGGATACCATGGTCACTAGGTAACCCCATTTCGATTAAAGGATACAACTTGCTTAGGTCGAGACCCACCTAGAACCCAACACCTATCTAACATTTGGACGACCAGTATGATATCATAGGATCCCTCATATAGTACTATAGGATTCCTTGGATACACTCATTGGATCCAGGATGCAATGGATACACTCCTTGGATCTATCATTGATAAGTAGGTGCCCTTGTTATATCCCATTTGGACCAGTCTTTTCATAGCCCTGTTTTACCTTCGGATAAAATCCTGGGACTCAGTAGGTGTCCCATTGTGGAATGGCTTGGACTACGCAACTTGTATTACACTCTTACCCATTTTCTAGACTAATATATTACTAAGCAAGCGGCCATTGAGGCTTATGTTTCCCTAGAGACTTTCTTAGAGCTTCATTTTTAAATATCATCGTAGGGTGCCTTGTTACATATTGGAACCTTTACTATTAATAAAACATGACATATTGATAAATTTGTAACAATGGATTATTGAAAAGGTTACATGTTCAGACACCAAATGAGGTCTGAAGAAGGTACTTGGGTATTTAGTTTCATTGTTCTGCTTTACTTTATATACACATGCATACACACTGTTATATTCCAATACATGAGCCGGATGTTATAGACATCATTGGTGGTTTCCCACTAATATTCATCTCACATCCTCTCTGGGCACCATTTGGTACCCAGAGTAGATTACATACTTGCAGGTGTTGGAAAAGCGAAGCATACAACTTCAAACACAAGACTGCATACTCTTTAGGATGAATCTATATAGCAGATGACTGAGCCAGAGCTCTGGATTCTTGGGATAGTCATTGATTTCCTTTATACTATTGTGGAACATATTATTCATTCTTTCTTGTATCCATGTTTTCCAATTTTCTAATGGTATGACTTATTATCACTAGTTTTTGCCTTATTGAATGTTGTTTCAGTTATACAATAATTATTATCCCTTTTTATCTATTCCTATTATCAACTTCCTCTATTTACTTATATTTCTTTCACTATTTAACTCTGTTATTTACATCCATTGTGCTACACTTTGGTAATGAGGGTATAGTGTCTCCAAAGACACACCCTCTTCTCTCACTGGTAGTGGACAACCTTGGGAATTTGAGAAGATGTGATTGAGTCCATGTGGCCCACTGGGCTCGAGGAACCCCTAAAGTGGCATCCAGGTCTGGGATGTCACATTGTATATAAACATTAAATCATTTTTTATTATTATTCAATACCTAATAGTATGATACATTCCAGAAAAATAATGGTCTAGTCTGTTTTGAGAATAGAAAAAAACACATCTTATTAAATGAAAGATGTTTAATATCTTCCAAAAATAACTTCCCACATAGTAAGCTTCTTGGAAAAAACCTAGAAAAAACCATCCATTATTAATTGTGGAAGGGAACCATAAGCAAGGGTGAGATGAGATGCTCAATATACGTAAAACAAAGAGATATCAATGACCACTTATTCATATCATGATTATAAGGGTACTAGAACATGATATTATCATTTGAAAATCTATACCTAGAACATCATATATCATAATCTTGAGTCATGGAATAGATTTTGGTAGTTTATAATACATTAAACATAAATAAATCAATTAACATGATCCATGAGAGCATAACGTTGGAATATGACATAATTTTTTTTTGGAATAGATAAATGTGTAGAAAATAAATTCATTATTCAAGACTCACTCACAATACTATAATAAGGGATTAGGTTTTTTCCCATATTCTATATTATCAGCAGTCAAGGTTCACTCCCATGGCCATCATAGTTGAGAATGTACCATACTAAACTAGGTTCACTCCACATTACCATCCTTATTATATCCTGAGATATCCATATAGACAATGAATTCTAGGGATTTATAATTCTAGGAAACCTGTCATGTTAGGGAAGTCATACATACATTTTCCACAAGATCATAAATAAATCATCATAGCATAACTCATGTAAAGGAAACAAGTATAAAAAACAATTCATCATATCATCCTAGCATAACCCATTTAAAAGATTTGGGTTTCAAAAAAGATTCATAATTTCATCATCATAGTAATAAAATATATAGATAATGATTAGGGTTGGTATCGTTGAATCATCACCTTATTAAATAATAGTTAAAATTGAAGTATTTCATGTTATAAATAAATACAATAAAATATCATTTGGAACATTTCTTGGGGAAAATACTCTTTTATTTTTGAAATCACTTCTTTAAAATATTTATGTTTAATAAATATTAATGAATGTAAACAACCATGTAATATTTGAATGAGTATTTGGGTCATTTATCAGTATTGATGGTTATAAGTTCTTTTTTTATATCATGTATGTAAAAAAATTAATTTCATGTTTTAGGTAAAAAGACATAAGTACCTCACACATAAAATTAAAAGGAGATTCCCAAAATAAAATTGTTTTAAAAAGGAGAAAATTGATGAATATTACTTTAAAAAATCATTTGGGAATATAAAATAAATTATTTAAAACCTTTTTATAACAAACAAACATGAATGAAAATGGATTTTTGAATGGAGAGGGAAATAATGTACGATTTCCTTAAAAATAATCCTTAGATATATTGAGAACCAAAAGAGTTTAAAATGGAATTAAAAAATGTAATCTCAATAAGTAACTATATTTTAGGAAAATTCATGGTATTCATTATAGTTAGATTATGAAATTTCATTATTTGAAACATAATTGTAAACAATCCTAGTGAATAATTATATTATAAATTAAATCCATTACCTCATGTTATGATTTCTTATAATGAACTATCAAAGACTTTATAATAAATATTAATTTATTATAATTCCAAAAAATTAATAATATATATATTTATAATATCATATATGATCCACCTAATGCATTTTAGAACTAATTTATTAGTAATTATTTGTGGAGGTCATCATTTTTATGTGATAATTGTATCATTTTTCATACATTTTTTGGTAATGAGGATTTGGTCCTTATAATTTTACCATAGTTACATCATGTCCCTAATTATAATCAGGATATAAATATAATATTTTTTATATATTTTTATAATCATCCATAATATTTTGAGATGGGAAAATTAATTACATTGTTCATAGAGTCAGGAGGCCGTATGTAGGGATGAACATTGCTTCCATTTTTCAACAGATTGAATGAAAGAAAGGTAAAAAATAATTCAAATTTAAAAAATCAAAATAAGATAAATAAATAACATATATATCTATTAAATATATCATTAAAACCATTCATGTATAGTGATGATGATAATTGAATTACACCACTATGTGGAGACGATAAGTCATATATATGCATGATGGATGTTTTCTCTCTCCATAAGATGGAAAATGTAGAAAATAATTATTACATCATTCGAATATAAATTAATATATTTTTTATAATAAATTAATTAGTTTATAATAGATACCACTGATTTAGAATATGTTGATGTAAAAAATAAATTGAAAGCAATCAGTTAAGATTAATACTTCTTCATTGAGAAACCAATTTTATGTTACACATTATGCATTTAGTGAATGATCTTTTGGAATGACCAGAAGATCTAGGATGTGAATATAGAATCTATGATTACATTAGGTGAGGTATTGTAATATTTTGAAATCTAAAACATTTTAAATAATTAAGGATAAGACATGCACTTTTATATGTGAAGGGGGGGGGCACTCTTGGAATTACTTAATTTATTGAATTAATATAAAGTAATTTTCATTGGAAATGGATCCACATACTATAATTATAATATTAATTGTGTATAAGTATACATAAGGTCATTTTAAATTATTTTGAAATGTTTTGGTTATGTTTTTACCCCTATAACTTATTTATAACCCCTGTTATGTCATGACCCGTCCTCGGGGCCCGTGCCGTGACTACCCCAAGTCTTCCTTCCATAGGCCAGGGGATGGCGACTAGCACCAAAGTCGTAAATCCCTATAACTGGGAAGGAATTACATTAATTAAATGTAAACACATTCAACCAGAGTACAAGAGGAAGCAAACACTAAGTAAAACTGAAAACAATAGTAGAGCTGAAAGTAAAGGGACCAGAAATACAAGCCCAACCCTAAAGTACAAGGTAAAAGAAAAAACAGCCAGAAGGTGACAAGCAGATCCTAGATCGTCCAACACGGATCCTGCCTAAAGGGTAGGTACAGATAGCGCAGCTCCCAGATCGTCCACCACGGATCCTACCTGAAGGGTAGGTACAGATAGCCTCCTCAGCGCCCTCGTCTGTCAACCTCCTCCGGGTACCGACTCATCATGAGGTCCACCTCCGGGTACCGACTCGTCATGAGGTCCACCTTTAGGTGTCGTCCAGTCCTCGTACACTCGGCCTCCGTCAGCGTTATCCATCGTCTGCATCCAACACAATGCGGTGCAGGCATATCCTGTGCACAAGTGAGTATAACGATACTCAGTAGGGATTCCGAGACCCTCAAGGTCTCACTAAATCCAACAAGGATAACCACAAAGAAGGATATCAATAGATAACCCTTACTTAGGTATATTCCCATACATATACCAAAGTTATCAAGTAACCCATCTCAATCATGAGGAAAAACACAAAGGTTATTGACTCAACTCAAACCAGGATTTTTATTCACGATGAAAAAAACACGGATACTGGAGATCTCCTCCTCTGTCGAGCACAGTAGTACTATCTCGACTCTAAGGTGATACTCACTAACCTTAGACTGTTAATGTACTACTATACTATTGAGTACCGCGAGTCTGCCGCCCCAACACAGTAGTGCTCCCCCTACTAGCCTACACAGGTACTCCTCCTGTCGAGTTCTGCGGGTCAGCCACCCCAACAAAATATTTCTCCCCGCCATGGGTCTGCCACCCCAACACAGTAGTTCTCCCCACTGGGCTGGTCAAGTCACTCCGATACGAATCGGGCAAGCAGTCATCAGGTCTCAGCCAGCTACAAGGTCACCGTACTCTGTATGCTCATCTTCAAGAGGATCTTCTCCACGAGCTAATGGTAGACACTCCACATGTTTCTAAGTTTCATGAAGAAGTATCTCAAAGGACCGCCTCGTCATAGGGCTCTCAATGCAATAGACGACGCATCAATCAGATGCTCGGTCTGTGAGTTATTAGCCTTATTGTTCCTGGGGCCCGGTTGGTTTCACATACAAACCAAACCGAATACATATCAATTCTACCAAACCTCAAGTGGAGTATTCCAAAAGAACCGTCTCATCAAGAGTAATCTAGCGTAGTCGACGACACGTCAATCGGACGCCTGGTCCTCAAGTTATAAGTGTTTCTGCTCTGAGGGAACATTTGGTTTCGGGTTCGAACCAACCCTACCATTTTTACGATGTCGTCCATAACTCACTAAGAGTAACGATAAAGGTCCGCCTTGTCGCAAGGGTCCTAGTGCCACAGACAACACGTCGATCGGATGCACGGTCTTTACGAAATTCACATATAAATGAAAAAGTTTCCAGGTCCGTTAGGCCCGATGGGTAGACGGGTTGGGTTGTCTCTGTTTTGGCGGGTCTGACCCAGCAAGGGGGTCGGACCGGCCAGGTGAGTCGCGCGACATGGCCCAAGGGGTGTGGCCCGACCCGAAGTGGCACGGCCCGACCCGAAGGTGCGCGGCCCGGCCCGGCATGGCGTGGCCCGGCTCAGCCCGGCTGGGCGCGGCCTGGTTGGCTCGGCCAGCCGGCCGAGTGGTCCGAGGCGGGGGCACGACCTGGCCTGGCCCGACGTGGCCAGGCTCGGCCCGGCGCGGCCCGGCACGGCGTGGACTGGCTCGGCCCAACACGACCCGGCTCGGCGTGGCCCGGCGCGGCCCGGCGCAGCCCGGCCGGGCACGGCCAGCTGGCCGAGTTGTCCGAGGAGGGGGTGCGGCCCTCTGCTGCTCGAACCGGCGGCGCCAAGTGGCGCCGCCGTTCCAAACCGGCCAGCCTTCTGGAGCACGCAGCCTGCATGGTGGGACACGAGTTTCTTCAGGGTGGCGACGTCCTGGCGCCGCAGTTCGGCTCCGCCCGGTCGGCCAACGAGCCGCCCGGTTCTCCATCGCGGAACCCTCCTAGCGCCACGACTCCCCTTCACCCAGCCGGCTGACTGGCCAACCGGTTATTTCACCAGGCGGCCCGCAAAGCGGGCCGTGGTTCCCGCTGCACAGCCGGCACGAAGGTGCCAACTTCCTCTCCCACAACCAATGCTGGCCTTAGTTCCGCATCCCTGGTATGGCATGACGACGTCATGATTCCTCCACCATGGCTTGGTTGGTCTCAACATTTCATAGCGTGTGCGACGACGACCCTTACGCCGTCGACCTCTTCCGTGTTCCACCTCCGATCGCCAATTCCATCAATAAACAGGGTCAAACGAAGGGTCATCGGGCCGTGATTTTTCGGCCTCCACCCTCCGTGTTAAGCGATTGAAAAAGTTTGGACAAGCAAGATGTTCAACGACATGTGAAGCAGAATTTTAATCCATTAAAATTGAACTTGATTCCCCTACCTCGAGAAAGATTCGCGGTAGCCGGGCATTGTGGATGATAGTGTCAATTCCGTCATTGTCGGAGTGTGCCCGAAGATGTGGTGTCTTCCCTCTTTTCACAGGGAAAAGGAAAGAAGGAAAATTGTCATTATTTGTGGAAGAGAGTGTCGTTCTTCATCGAATAAGTCCATGTTCTTCGTCGAAGGGTCGGTGTTATTCCTAAAAACCCAAGAGCTCTCACACAACAAAATCATTCCCACAAAATAAAATAATAATCTACCTTATTATTTTATTTATCAAAATCCATTTCAAATTCAAAAAATCAAACCACCTCATTAATTAAATGTGTTGGCAATAATTAAAGAGGGGGAGAGGAGGTGTAAGAACTTATAAATGTTGTGAGAGTTGTCAACATTAAACAAGGGTGTTTAATGAGGGGGATTTAAGGGAGTTATTTGGGGAGTTTGAAGAGGGTTAAGGGAGATGATATGTTCGGGATCGTGTGGGACCCACCTATCATATAACCACACATGGGAGGTTGGGTGGTCATGGGCTCCACAAACAACTTCCCATGGAAGGGTTTAACTTCCAAGGTTACAAAATAAAATTGTCCAACAATTTTATTTATTTAATACTAATTCCCAAAATAATAATTCTCAACCTGCTTAAAACGCAAATGCGGTAAAGGTCCCCTTAAGAAATTACCGGTGCTGTGAGTTTATTGGTGCCATAAGATTTCAATTTCGAGCACCGGTTCAAAAGATAGAAAAACCCGCTCGTTCGTTCACTAAACGTACCCGATCTGAACTTCAGAAATTCATTCCGGGCACACTGGGCCTCGGAATCGAGTGCCGGCAGAAGCTAAAGACTCGTAAAATTCCAAAGAAATTAAGAAAAAAATTTCCATGAAATTTCCAGTTATTTTCATTACTCCCACCTCAGGGATTTATGTCCCTGTAAAGCTATAACACAAATTGGGAAACTAATGGAGGTAACGAGTACGTATCTGAGCCTCCCGCTCCCATGTTCTCTCCTAGAGGTTTCCTGCGCAGCCAGCGAAAGTGCACAAGAGGAATCGATCGCCCCCATAGGACCCAATCATGTCGATCCTCAACCTCTACTGGAACCCTATGAATGTCACCCCATCATCGATGTCCAGCTCCCAGCGGTCGATGATGATGGATAGGTCGTGCACATATCTCTTCAGTTGAGATACGTGGAAGACGTCATGCACCCGATGCAACTGAGGTGAAAGAGTCAAGATATAAGACAACCCGCCTACACTGATAAGGACCTAGAAAGGTCCAATGATCCTTGGATATTACTTGCTGCCTTGGCCAAATCTCTGTATACCTCATCGAGGTGAGACCCGTAGGAAGACGTGGTTTCCTTCATCGAACTCTAGTGGTCTCCGTCCCCTATCAGCATAGGACTCCTGTTTGCCCTGTGCAGTCTTCATCCACTCCTAGATGATCTTCACCTTCTCCTGTAGCCACAAGATGGGCGTACTGGTCAAACTATGCAACATATACTGCAAATTTATGCTGGTATATCTCTGACCACACAAAGAGTTTCCCCTTCTTCATCAATGCTAAAAGCGGTGCAGCAACTCTGGAGAAGTCTGGCACAAATCTAGGTCTGGCCGACTCATGAGTGATCGACTGCACCCACTTATGCATGATTCCATCCTATGCTGCATGGGGTTTCATTTTTTCCGACCAATGAAAAACCCATCCTAACATTGTAGGTAAACCACAACCTTTTTTCCTAATACAGTCAATCTGTGTATGAACTATGGTTGCCCAGTCCATACCCAAACTAACGTCGTAAGGCCTCAATGCTGCCACCAACAGGTTCCAACCGAAACTCTCACCTCAAGGGTCATATCACACCATCTGCGTATGTGTGATTATCGAGTCTCCTCCCAAAGGTATCTCCAGACATGAGGGTCAAGTCAACGGCTTAACTAGAAACTCTAGGTCTGGGACAAGATTCATGGAAGGAAGGAATGATTCGTATCAATGTCTATTGTTACGACAGCTAATAGTAGACAGATACCGTACCTCAAATTATTCCTAGAGCCCTTGGGTCACACTCCTTGACTGAATGAATCTACTCTCTTCCCCTTCCCTCCTGCTCCCTGATCCTGGCAGGGACTACAAAGGCAGGTCGTTGCAACATGTCGAAATGTACATCACCACATGCTGCCCTCCTAGCTCTGCTTCCATGTCTGACGCTTTAAAGATTCATCTGTCCTTAACACTTACTCTTCTTAAAACATTTTACATTCCCAAGTCTCTGAGACTGGTTCCAGATTCCTTCTTTCCCACTACTAACCTTCACTGGCTGTATCCACTCATCCAAAGAATTCTCAACCACAAAGGTTCTCTCTAGCACCCTAACATAAGTAGAAATGCATAGAGGAAAGGTGCTGGCTTAGATGCCCTTAAACACACCTCGTTAAGATGTCCAATCCGTGGAGCACTGATCGTATCATAGTCATCAAGTACCTGGAATGATCGGTACACCTCGATGATTACTCAGCTACCGACATGTCGTCCTGCCGAAGCTGTATAAGCTCTAGAAGACTCTCACCCACCTCCTTAAGACAGTCTTGAGCCGCCTGTGAGTCAGGCTCGCCTCAGAACCGGAGGGGTATCTGATTCTGAAACATGTGTAAGGCACTGAACCTACATGTGTCATCTACCGGTACCACCATTTGAAACTGCTGACCAACAGGTTGTGGTATAGCTGGAATACTACCCAAAGGTATTATCTCAAACATCGGTCCACGTACCAATGTACCATCACTATACCTACCATCCTCATGGTCACTCACTGGGAAATACCAGTAGCTAAGATCACCATCTTCTCTATTAGTGTCTAAAATAGGTGTATAACTCTAGCAATCGCCTCCATCCAGTCCACTGCTGCTTGGGAATATGTCTCACCTCGTATCCTTGGAGGCCTCTGCTGCTGGAACGCGTGCAATGTGCTCTGTCAGCGTGCACCGTCTGCTAGTACGGCTGGTGGTATCTACTGCCCAATGAGTGGTGGTTCTACTGGTACACCACCTGAAGGTGCCAACATATCAACAGGGCCTGACACTGGAGCCTCGTCGCTCGGTGGGCCATCATCAGGTACTCTCTCGGAACTCCAACTGACTATCTGCGTAGAGACATCCTGATCAGATGTGAAACGGTCAAACGATTTAAAGCTAGTGAACATACCTGGTTTGAGCTAACTTAAAAAAACTTTTGAAAACACACAAGAAATCAGTGTTTTCGTGCACTAAGTCAAAAATCAAAAATCAAGGTCCTGGTGTATGGATACGTCGGCCCCCGCACCAACACTGGACTCCCTGAACTTAAGACCACACTCAGTACCCTTAACAATATTTCTTGACAGAAAAGAAATATCAGAGTCTTGAGTTCTGTGGTAGAATTGACTCCTCTGATACCAATTTTTCAGGACCCATCATCGGGGCCCGTGCTGTGACTACCCCAAGACCACCTTCCATAGTCTAGGGGCTGACGACTAGCACCAAAGGCGTAAATCCCTATAACTGGAAAATAATTACCTTAATTAAACATGAACACACTCAACTAGAGTTCAAGCGGAAGAAAAAACTATGTAAAACTAAAAACAAAAGTAGAGTTGAATCTAAAGGGGATAGAAATACAATCCCAACTGTAAAGTACAAGGTAAAAGACAAAACAACTCGAAGGTGACATGTAGCTCCTGGATCATCCACTAAGGATCCTACCTGAAGGGTAGGTACTGATAGAGAAACTCCTAGATCGTCCACCACGGATCCTACCAGAAGGGTAGGTACATATATCCTCCTCAGCACCCTCTTCCGTCAACCACCTCCGGGTAACGACTCGTCATGAAGTACACCTCCGGGTACCGACTCGTCGTGAGGTCCACCTCTAGGTGTCATCCAGTCCTCGTACACTCGGCCTCCGTCAGCGCTGTCCGTCGTCTGCATCCAACACAACGAGGTGCGGGCATAGCCCGTTCTGGGTTGAGTATAACGATACTTAGTATGGACCCCGAGAACCTCAAGGTCTCACTAAATCCAACAAGGATAACCAAAAAGAGGTATCTCAACAGATAACCCTTACTTAGGTATATGCCCATACATATACCTAAGTTATCAAGTAACCCATCTCAATCATGAGGAAAGACACAAAGGTCATTGAATCAGCTCAAACAGGATTTTTAATCACGATGATGAAAAAACGGCTGCTGGAGAGCTCCTCCTCTGTTGAGCATAGTAGTACTGTCTCGACTCCGAGGTGCTACTCACTATCCTTAGACTGTTGAGGTACTCCTCCACTGTCGAGCACCGCAAGTATGCCACCCCAAAACAGTAGTGCTCCCCCTACTAGCCTACAAAGGTACTCCTCCTATCGAGTACTACGGGTCTGCCACCCCAACACAGTAGTTCTCCCCGCCATGGGTCTGCCACCCTAACACAGTAGTGCTCCACACTGGGCTAGTCAAGTCGCTCCGATACGAATCAGACAAGCATTCATCAGGTCTCAGCCAGCTACATGGTCACTGTACTCCATATGCTCGTCTCTTGGAGGATCCACTCCACGAGCTACTGTTCAACAATACAAGTGTCTCTAAGTTTCAAGAATAAGAATCTCAAAGGACCGCCTCGTCATATGGGTCTCAACGTAACAGACGACACGTCAATCGGAAGCTCGGCCTGTGAGTTATTTGCCTTATTGTTCCAGGGGCACGGTTGGTTTCGCGTACGAACCAACCCGACCAAATCTCAACTATACCAAACCTCAAGTGGAGTGTGCCAAAAGAACCTTCTCATCAATAGGAATGCAACGTAGTCGACGGCATGTCAATCAGACGTCCAATCCTCAAGTTATATATGTTTCTACTCCGAGGGCCCGGTTGGTTTCAGGTTCGAACCAACCCGACTGTTTTTCTGATGTCATCCAAAACTCACTAATAGTAATGCTAAAGGACCTCCTCGTCACAAGGGTCCTAGTTCCACAGACATCGCATCGATCAGACGCGTGGTCTTTACGAAATTCATGTTTAAGTGAAAAAGGGGACCGATCCGTTAGGCCCGATGGGCTGTCGAGTCAGGTCGTCTCAGTTTTGGCCTGTCCTACCCGACAAAGTGCTCGGATTGGCCCGGTGAGTCGCGCGTCCTGGACTAAGGGGCGCCACCTGGCCCGAAGTGGCATGGCCCGGAGCGGCCCAACTGGCTCGGCCCGAGGGCCGAGCGGTCCGAGGGCCGAGCGGTCCGAGGTGGGGGTGCGACCCCCAGCTTCTCGAACCGACGACGCCAAGCCGCACCAGCCTTCCAAACCGGCCAGCTAGGCTAGCCGACCTTCTGGATCACATGGCCCGCACAACGGGCCGCAAGTTTCTTCAGCGCGGCGCCCTCCTAGAGCCGCGGTTCGGCTCTTCCCAGCCGGCCGATGGGCCGACCGGTTCTCTAGCGCGGCGCCCTCCTGGTGTCGTGGCTCCCCTTCGCCCGACCAGCCGACGGGCATGCCTGTTCTTCCGCCGAAGCAGCCCGCAAAGTGGGCCGTGGTTCCTACTGCACAGCTGGCGCGACGATGCATGCTTCCTCTTCCATGGCCTACACTGGCCGTGGTTCTGCATCCCCTGCATGGATCAACAACACTGTGCTTCCTCTGCCACAGCTTGCTTGGTAGCGGCTTTTCTTAGCGTGTGCGACGACGACCCTTACGCTGCCGACCTCTTCCGTGTTCCGCCTCCGATCACCAATTCCATCAATAAACAGAATCAAACGGAGGGTCGTCGGGCCGTGTTTGTTCGTCCCGAACCCTCCGCGTTAAGTGATTGCAAAAGTTTGGACAAGAAAGATGTCCAATGAGAAGCGAGGCACAATTTTAATCCATTAAAATTGAACTTGATTCCCCTACCTCGAGAAAGATTCATGGTAGACGAGCATCATGGATGACGGTGTCGATTCCGTCATTGTCGGAGTGTACCCAAAGATGTGGCGTCTTCCCACTTTTCACAGGGAAAAGAAAAGATGGCGTGTTTTCATTTTTTGTGGAAGAGTGTGTCGTTCTTCGTCAAAGAAGTCTCCGTTCTTCGTCCGAGGGTCGGTGTTCTTCCCAAAAACCCGAGAGCTCCCACACAACAAAAGCATTCCCCCAAAATAAATTAATAAGCTACCTTATTATTTTATTTATAAAAATACATTTCAAATTCAAACATTCAAACCACCTCATTAATTAAATGTGTTGGAAATAATTAAAGAGAGGGAGAGGAGGTGGAAGAACTCATAAATGTTGGGAGAGTTGTCAACATTAAACAAGGGTGTTTAATGAGGGGAGTTTAAGGGACTTATTTGAGGAGTTCAAAGAGGGTTAAGGGAGATGATAGGATGGGGATCATGTGGGACCCTCCTATTATATAACCACACATGGGATGTTGTGTGGTTGTGGGCTCCACCAACAACTTCCAATTGAAGGGTTTAACTTCCAAGGTCACAAAATAAAATTGTTTAACAATTTTATTTATTTAAAACTAATTCCCCAAATAATAATTATGAACCCGCTTAAAACACAACTGCGGTAAAGGTCCCCTTAAGAAATTACTGGTGCTGTGAGTTCATCGGTGCCCTCATATTTCAATTCCGATCACCGATTCAAAAGATAGAAAAACCAGCTCGGTCGTTCACTGAACGTACCCAAGCTAAACTTCAGAAAATGATTCCGGGCACACCGGGCCTCAGAATCGAGTGCCGTCAAGAGCTACAGACTCGTAAAATTCCAAAGAAATCAAGAAAAAATTTTCCATGAAATTTCCAGGTCTTTACATGTTAACCCTTTTCACAATTACAACAATATCATTGTTTTTTACAGTTTAGAGTTCCAAAAACAAACTATAAAATGAAAAGTAACTCAAAAACAGATCATTTATGTAATTTTAAACCATATAAAATTGTATTATTCGAGAAAATTATTTTTATACTTTTTATATCCCTTAATAAAATATTGTTTTTTGTAACATTTCATAAATTCCTTTTTTGGAAATTCATGAGAAATCATAATATAATATGTGTGTAACTCATCTGAAATGGTTCCAAAATGTCATGGATTAAAATATAAGAATTTTATGTTATTAATATAATCATAAAATTAATGTTTTATAGGTTTATATGTAATTATAAACCTTATCTATTGGTTTAAACCCTTCATTAAAAATTTCTAACCATAACAGTTATAATTATTATTTTTAGGTTTATACGTATATAATTTTACATATATGGTTGGAATTAGAACCTTATTGGAAAATGAATGATATTTTTTAAAATTTATCATCATAAATATCCTATTCCAAGATTATTTGGATTTTTAATTAATTTAATAACATATATTCTACTTAAAAAATAATAAATTCCATTTTAAGAACAATTTACACAATTTGAATTGGAAAAAACATGACAATAATTAAATTTGAATATTAAGATTTGGGATATGTATAATATGATATAGGTATATAAAAAATTATTTTAATGGTTTAATAAGCCCTAATAATATTATGATTACTATTTTTAAACTTATTTACTTTTTTTCTTTACAACTTGCTCAAGTAGTGTGTCAGTATTGTATAAGAAACTGAGGTTATTATTTCATCACTAAAAATTAAAAATAAATTATCATGATAAAAAATTAGAATTAATGAAAATAAAAATTCATTACTGAATTTATAGAAGTGACAAATATTGATTTCTAATATGAATATTAAACCAAATTTGAAAATGTTTTAACAGAAAAAAATGTTTTTTTATAAAAATGTTTTTATAAACTATTCAACCATAAAATTGATTCTAATAAATTTAATTAAATTATTCATAATATGAAATAACTATTGTTAGTTTGAATTTAATTTTTATAAAATATCACTTCATAACTTCTATAAAAAACAATTATTAATCAAAATCAGTATTTTTTACTATTCATAATAATATCAATCTTCTTAGAAAAATACCAAAAAATCAGCCTAAAATAATGTTTAAATTATAATTTTTAAAAATTATAATTTTTATAAAATTAATTATTTAGATAATATATAAATGAATTATAATATTTTCTCATAACTATCAATAAAAACCATTTTTTGAAAAAACATATTTTTTTAAAAATAAAATGACTTTGCTAAAAATGAGTTTATATTTATTGATTATGACCTATATATATATCATAATTATATTTCTAATATTAATACCCAAAAATTCAATTCCTATGTTATAATTTTCATAAAATAAAAATATTTTGTGGTTAGTTTAAGCTCAGTGTTTCATGATGTATACACTATTGAACACAATGTTCTTTTAAAATATAATAGTGTTACACTCTTGACTGGACTTATATCTTTAATTGGTGTGGATCTAGATTTAAAATTAATTTTCATCTACCATCATTTATTGTGGGTCCTTTTTTTTAAATATGTACATATTCGTCTAGCTCAAAAGATATTTATTTATATAAATATCGAATCTGACATGAGATCAACATAAAAAATTATTCAAAAAAACCAACTAAATTTGAACTATAATCATTGGTTTACACTAAAAAATATGAATTTTTATTGTACTAGATGCTTTAGTAAAATCCCAACCAAAAAAACAACATATTTTTTAGTTTTTTATCTCGAACGGGATTCTTCAAAAGTAACTTAACATCTCTCCCCTACAAACAAACTTGTATCACTAAAAATCATCATTTCAATCCTACATGAATGTTTATTTACATTGATAAACAATAGGTATGATGAAATTATGAATCCTTATATTATAATTTTCCTATAACAATTCAATTAAGTTTGTCTCAGAAATACCGTTAATTAGTTCGAAATAAACTCTAGGAATATTCTTATGGTCGATCCCACCAAGTAGTGTAGTCAGTTTGAATACTTTGTTGTTGAGTTATATTCAATCTTGATCTAATCCAACAAAAACAATTTTTATTTACCATACTTTCTATGTTGAAATCAATAGAATGTATGTCCTGTGGTTGATACCCTTACCAGGTCAGAAGATTTCCTTTTGCACACCACCAAATTTCTGTGCAATATAGTTCAAAAACTTCACCTTATAAATAATATAATTATTTAAATATATATTTTCAATCATACCTAAAATAAACCCTAAAGATAAATAATGAAAATAATTCTGATAATCGATTTTCAAAATTGGATATTGGAAATTCTGAATGCTCAAATTTGAAATATTAATTTCAATTGAAGTAAAAAAATTTATTATTTTTTATTTTCAAATTTAAAAAAACATGAACATGGAATTATAATATTAATATCTAAAAATCCAAATACTAAATAATTTTATAAAATATATTTTAAAGTATTTATAAACAAAACACCTATTTTTAATAGGATATTCAATATAATTGATATTAAATATCAATTAATCAAAATTAAATAATTTATCATTGAAATAAAATTTAAATAATTAAATTATAAAAATAATAACGAAATTATGTGTTAAAAATACATTAATATGATGCCACATCACTAGACATATTGAGATTATATGGGATGTAGTTTAGATTGGGTCCTTGAAGTTGGGGTGTGGAAATTATATTACACTAGTGTTTGTT
Source organism: Viscum album (assembly GCA_963277665.1). Lineage (NCBI taxonomy): Eukaryota > Viridiplantae > Streptophyta > Magnoliopsida > Santalales > Viscaceae > Viscum > Viscum album. The sequence continues at coordinate 621,698,555 of OY728128.1, forward strand.
ATTTAAGAAAATTGGGATAATAATCACAATTTAATATGTTTCATTATTACTCAATAATAATTTTTAAGTCCATAGATTTATATACAGGTGATAGGTTTTTGATTAATTATGACTATTAAATAAACAGTCTCATCGAGGGGACCAAACCAGATGTGGTCCTGTGTCACAGTGGCCTAGTTAGCACAAAATAGAATATATATATATACATATATATTGTTAAGATTCATGTGATAATCAATTTTCTAGATGGATATTAGAATAATTATAAAGTAATAACACTCTATACTCATGACGTTATACCAAATGTGGGGGTGGAAGTTTTCAAAATAGTATATGATTGGATAAATGTAGTTGAAATAGAAAAAATTATATTCATATGTTCCATATTTAATAATGAATTCTAGACAATAGAACATATAAATATTGATTCATATGAGACTAAAAGTTATATATTTATGTCATCAAACATTAACACTATTCACTGGGTAATCTAGTTGAGGTGGTGATCTCCCTAGGTTGAATTATTTGAAAACCATAAAGTTCATAGGCATGGGATGTTTGGTCTGTGATATTCATTTTATGATTGAATTATTATTAACAAATATTTTTAGTTATATATGTTGTGTACGGGGTCACTTGATTTATTAGAGGATATACATAAAGTGTGTGATTATAGGGGCTCAATCAAGCTCAAATTCTATAAACATATGTTCTGTTGTTGAATGTTTTGTTTTAATATCTCTTTTTTAATAACTAGTTAATTTTTTGATTCCCATGGATCAAGAAATTTTTAAAAATATATATATTCCTTATGTTTCTTTATTATTGTTTACTTTCTGTTACATTAGATGTTCTTTATGAGGTTTCTTCTAAGTCTGTCCTATGAGGTTATCTAATGTTTTGAGGTTTTGTTAGGTGGATATTTTTTGTTGATTACTATTCCCTAATAAATATTCTAATACAATTTATATTGTTTTTGAACATCATGTTACATTTTCAAAAATTGAGGATCAAAGGTTGAGTTGGTCATAAGATACTTCTTCTAGTGTCACATGTGGTATTAGATATTTTTTCAGTGTTTATAATGGAATCCCTAAAAAATATTCAAAAAATATAAAGTGAATTATAATTTACCTATTTTAATTTTGTGAGATAATTAATTATTCAACATATTCAATTTTAATATTTAATGAAAAATATAGATAAGATTGATGGCTATGAATTTGGATTTTAGAAAATGTATCTATATGACTACTTTTTATTGAAATTCCATAATCATTAATTAGTTAAGAAAAATAAAATTAAAATTGTAATGATATAATGGGATTAGATGAAAAGGAAAGAACTTGTATATTTCTAAATGATGTTGGCACAAATCATTTCCTTTGAAAACCATGATATTAGATCAATTTTATAGTTGATGGAAAACATTACAAAAATGAATGAGATCCCTCTACAATGAATATGGTGTTCACGTTGTAGTGACTCTTGGGAATAATTATAATGGAAGGAAGGTTTATGGGAGACCATATGAATGAATTCAACATGATATGGAGTTAGATGGATTTTATTGGAATTATGGTCAGTAAAGGTGTATGGGAATTGATTCTCATGTCGATGCTTTTAGAATTTTAGGATCTGAATATAACCATAATGAGTAATTCATATTTAATAAAAAACTTGGTATTCCATGAGATATATGGTCTGAACATAATTGAATCTATATAAAGGAAGGAGGTCTCATCAACATCTGAAAGTGCATTATATTTCTCAAAATATATATGATGCGCTACCCCCAGGATTTTAAGGAAAATAGTAGAAAACATAAGGTAAAAATTTCATGGAATGTCAACAGGTCCTAGAGACTCCAAATTTTGAAATTTAATAAATAAAGGAAATGCTCAAAAGGATATCCAAGAGATTTGGGTAAACTCTAGAAATTATTCTTCTAAATCATCTATAAACTATGGATTTAAAGGTGACGGTGGAACATTAGTTTTAAGATTCATGAGTTTTTTAGGATTGATGGATCCTTCACTATAGGGACCAATCTCACTTAATGTTTGATAGTAGATACCTGTGAAATTATGGGTCCTGAATCCTTGGGTAGAATCATGTTATGAATGGTGAGGTGCTTGAGGATATTGTAAAATTTCATGTGAGTGTGAAAATGAATAATTTATATTAGTTTTATTTTAAATGTTTTTGATATATCCCAGACCTATAGAAGAATTATATTTTCATTGGTTAGAATAATTATGATTATTATTGAACCATGTTTTTATATGGAGTGTGAATGATCATAAATGCTACCTTGGTTATGGATCATAGTGTAAATTATGTAATGTAATACTTGACCATAATTTGGGAAGGTATCATCTATCCCATAAAAACATCTATAATATATCTAAAATAAACAATGATGTTGAATTAGTGTCATCTTCACATTAGTGAGAACTATATAAGGAACATGGATAAATATTATTTTTGAATCTCAATCATGTGGAGTTTTTCATATGAAGGGATTTCATCTAAGGGAAGTACTGAAAGTAGTTGTTCAATTTGAATGTTAGAAAACTAAATAATTGATTGATCAGGATGTTTGATATGGATGCATGGGTATTAATTTTAGTTTTATCTCATGGAGTGATACTATGTTACATTAACATTATTAATTATTACATTTTGATGGTGCGGGTGTAGTTTTCATGAATATGTATAATTTGTTATAGAAATTCATTAGGTGGGAGCCATAGTGAAATACATGTATGGGGAAAATTAAAATTCCCTTGGTATGGTAATGGAACTGAGAATAGAAAAAGAGAGTTCTTGAATTTAATCAATATGAGAGGAAACAGGATAAATAATATTTTTCCTAAAAAACTTAAGTTGGATGGTGTTATAGAAATGATGAATCATACACTGAATGGTTGATCTAGGTTTAATAGGCTATGTTAGGGTTTCTTGATGGAATTTTTTGATGAAGTTGTTTACTATTAGGCTCAACTAAGGAATCATAGTCCTTACAAAGAATAGGCACCAAAACATTCTATAAGAACATTGGTTGGACTAGAAGGTGGATATAACTTTCAATAGATTTATATGGAATATCTCATAATAAAATGATGATTCCAAGGATCAGACTAATTTTTTAATAAATCTTAGAACACATTTTTTATTGGATATAGTGTCAAAAAATTGGTTTTAGACTATGGATAACTCCATGTAAAGATTATTATACCCTATAAAATCATCTTAAATAAAAAATGTCTTATAGAAGGATCATAACCCAGTGGAATATATTTTGGAAGCATAGAACTTATTGATAAATATGAGGTTGATATTGACAAATTTCGAGTTGTCCCAAACTATAGAAGTTGTATTGATGATAGTGTCCAAAAGGCTCACACACATTCTATAATCTGGTACACTATTATTTTTCTAAAACTACCAAGGATAGATATACCAGAATGCTCATAGATAGTGGACTATTTTCAAAGACAATTTTTGAATAAATTATAGCCATCATATTTGTGGAAATCTAACTGGGTTAGGACAATAGCGTATTGGTATTATTTGTGGATTATTTTTCTATTTATCACAGATTATAAGTAAATTGGAAGCCTTATAATGAAAATAATTCAAAATGAATCATTATAGCGTGATTTTGAAATTAAGGAAGGATTTTATTCAATACATGTTTCTGATACAGGATAGACTATACTTCATCTATAAGGTAATAGAGCCTACCAGAAAAAATGGTTTTATAATCTATGGGTGAATAAAGGTGGGAGATTCTGGTACAAGGTGGGGTTGCTTTGAAATAGGTTCCAACAATAGAAATTAGTGGATTTTAATTAGATTATATATATATATATATATTTTTTTTAAGTACATAACACTTTTGATAGATCACTTTCATGATTAATTTGAGGGTTTGTATATTGAACAATTGTTTTTTTATAAAATGGGTCCCTTCCTAGAAATTAGGAGGATGAAATCTAAAAATTTAAAATAGATGAATTTTTACTAGAAAAAAAACAAGGACCTAGTGTGATTTATAAAGTAGAGTCTATATGGTTTTATGAAGCCAATAAGGTAGTGGAATGAAAAGTATTATTGAATTTTAATAGAATGAGGGTTTATATAGATAAATGAATACCATTAGTATTACCGGATGGAGTTTGAAGATGGTTGTTTAATAATATCATTCTATGGGTTGATTACTCACACATAGTTTTTTATGTAAGGGAAAATTTTGATTTTATAAAGTGGGAATTTCCCAGATGTTTCTATATTAAATACCAAGGTTCCCAAAATTAGTTTTTTAGAAATGGACTGAAAGAGACCAGATTCCAATATGATTGTTCATTTCTCAGTTGGTGTATGCTCAACAAGTACTATGGAGATTTGGGATGGATGAATATATGGTTAAGAGAACTCCCATTATGTACACTTCAATAATTAAATAGGGAAGAGACATAAAATGGGTGATGTGTAAAATATATAGTTAATATTCCATACACATCGATCATGGAAAGCATGATATACATTGTGGTTTATACTATGGATAATATTTATCAAGAGGTAGGTGTGTTTATCATATTCATGGATGGTAAGTTAAATAATTAATGGGTGGTTTTCAATTGGATCATCTAGTATCTTAGGTGGTTAGTGGATCTTGTAATTTTTTTAATAAAAATTCCATTGAATAGGTTATGTCATACTTAATTTTTTAGAGATGACTATTTTTATAAGGGAACCATTGGTATCATGTTTAAATTTTTTACATTATTATCATGGTATAGATTCCATAGTTAATACTAATAATGTCATTACCAACCTCTAAAGTTGAGCATGATTCAATAATTGAATCAGGGAAGGAGTTGGTGTATTTGAATAATATGGTTAATAAAATTATAAGGATTAAAGAGAACACTATACAAAAATCTAAGTGCTAAATATTTATTCACTTTTCTATGAATATAAAATTCCACTCCCAAAAAAGATTATTAAAATAAAATACCAACTCATATAGAAACATGGGGAGGATAGGGATAAGTAGATAAGAAAGGTAAAAGGTAACTAGAACCCAATGTTTCCAATAACTAAAGGTAATGCATTTAAATTTCAAAGTAACTATTTCACTATAGTGGATTATGGAAAACCTGGGGATCCTAGGATCTCATAATATTTATCATAATTTAAGAGGCGATATTATTAAGTGAGTTATAGACGATGGTGCATGGGACACGATGTACTTGGTGCTTATGAATGAAAATTATTCACTAGTGAAAGATTGTTAGAATCTATGTGAGATTACACTTTCCATAAAAATATCATAAGAATTAGAAACACAGGGAGTATGGGGAGAGGTAGATATGAAAGGTTAAAGGGAACTAGAAATCTATGTTTACAGTTACTAATCATAATTCATTGTAATTTCAGAATCACTATATCACTGTAGTGGCTTTTGGAAAACATGGGGATCTTATATCCTTAGAAGACATAAAAAACTTGAAGAGGTGAGATTATGAAGTGTACTATAGATGATGGTTCTGGGACCCCATGTACTTGGTGTTTATAAATGGAAATGATTCTCATGTTATATATTGTTATAATTTATGTGAGAATCCATATTCTATAAAAATATCATTGTAATTCTAAAAGAATAACTTATGATTCCCTTGAAATACCAATTCATCAAGAAATACAGAGAGTATGGGGAGATGTATATATGAAAGGTAAAATGAAACAAGAACCCTATGATTACAATAATTAATGGTAATGCATTGTAATTTCAGAATCACTATTTCACTCTAGTGGATTTCAGAAAACATGGGGGATCTTAGGATCTTACAAAACATTAAGAGGTGAAATTATGAAGTGAGTTATAGATAATGGTTCATGTGACCTAGTATACTTGGTGTTTAAGACTAAAAATGATTCTAATGTGAGATATTGTTATAATTTATGTGTGAATCCATCTTCCATAAAAATAAAAAAGTAATTAGAAATTAATAACTTATAATTCCATTGATGTTCTAAAAGACATAGGGGAAGTAGTTCTATGTAAAAATGAATGTTTGGGGCATTGTAATGGTATAAAAAACACTAGTAGTTAAAATTTCTAGAGTAGAAGATGAGTTACAGTCACTCTGAGATATGGATGATCACATAGTAGATACACTATGGTATTCCATGAAGTTTATAGACATGGACACTTTTAATTGAATAATCCAATTGTGGTGGTGGTCTCCTTTTAATGAATTCTTTTGTGTAACAAATAATAAAAGACATAGGGAATATATTCTATGAAATTTATTTGGTGGTAGAACAATTATTACTAGATAGTTATAGATATATATGATGGATATAGGGTCACCTATTCGATTACTTTATTTATAAAAAGAGTGTGATTATCATGGTTTAATCAATATATTCTTACATTAGATTGTTATTTAGAGATAAAATTTTATATTTAATATATCATGTATACCCTATATAAAAGTTATTATTTTACATATGTTTAAAATTATTATAAACCATGAAAATTACATAAATTCAATTTTTTTACTATCCACAATATTTCATATTCTTCACGGAGTTTCTATTGTCAGTTCCTATTAAAGAATCTATAAGGTGTTTTTTAGGGTGTGTGGCTATTATACATGGCTTCCTAGTCTTATAGGCATCTTCTATGGGTGCTGGTATTTTATAACCCCTTAGGATTCTTTTTAAATGGTTGAAAACAAGACACTGGGTTAACTAAAATATAGTAATTCTAGTGTAACACATGTATGTATGTTTTGTATTGAGGTTATTTTTTCTTTATGAATATACATATATATAATTGATTTTATCAAGTATGTTTTAGTTTATCCATATTGATATTTAATTATTACACCTTTCTTGGTCACCTCAGTGCATGTGAAAACCTTATGTCTAGTATACAGTTTTTAACATATATATGATATGTTACAAGGATATAGTAACTCATATGGAATTGAAGATGGGTTTAGGTAAGGTGAGGGTTCATATAGGTTCATACATGTAATTTTAATCATTCTGTATTATTTATATTTGAGATTGAACTGATGTGATGACTATTGAGATGTATTTCTATATTAAAGTAGTTACATTGGGTACAATGTGAATATTTTTTATTTCCTTTTGATTATAAAGTTGATTGATGATTAATTGGAATTTTTGAATGGTATATTATATATATATTTTCAAGGGAAATAATTTTATTATGATTATATAGTTCATACACACTTGGGTTGTGAGGAAACCCTTGATGTGATTTTCTAGGCATGTAATTCCTTGATTATGGTTGATATATGTAGAATATTCCTGAGAGATAGATCATAATTTTCATGGGTTTTTTTATTTCTTTGGTTAAATTTTAATAGTATAAGAATGTTATGTCGGATTCCTTGGTATTATTCAACATAAGTAAACAAGAGTGGTTTTGGTATTTTAAATGTGTTTAGAATGAATGATTATTTTGGATGATTAACTATGTTATTTTCATGTATAAATTTAAATAGGATAAAGTATTGTGATCCTAGATGGTCGAGTGTAGTGGGAGTTGAGTTTGGGTAAACTATTTATGGGTTTTGATTGACACTAAATGGTGGGTGATCAATTTATCAGGTCTTGGATTTGGAATGTGTGAGATGCATTGTGTTTTTGGAAAGGAAGGCATTGAGGGTGATTATGGGTTTTGGGTATTGACATGTAATGAATGGATGTTTGGTTAATTGGTTATGAGAGCTTCATATATGTGATTGGTGATGTTGTTCCAATGTATGGTAAGTAATCTGGGTGATGGGGGGGATCATGGTAAGTTGATATCTTCATGTGACCCTCTTCTATAATTTTATTTAATGTTTAGAAGCAACACTTAATTCAGTCAACAGATATAAAGTAATAAAGTAAAAAACTAAGTGAAAAAGTAATTTTCCTAGTTCACCAAAACTATGTGAATCTAAGGAGAATAAAATAATGATGTTATGATGTAGATGAACAACTAAGGGAACTATTTATTTTGTACAATTTAGTATGGATGCACTATCCCTCTAGTTTACAACTTTCAAAAAATAGAGAACTCAATTTTCTCAATCACCTAGATAGATCAATACTTATCCATGTGACAATTTTCTTAATATCCATTAACAGTGAATGATATCACACTATAAATGTTTTACCCTCTAATCCAAATTATTTGATTTTATGAACTCTATGAACCTTCAATAAGATTGAATCATGGATTTAATTTTTCACTTTCTAGAAGAGTACTTGAAATCTTATCTAATATCCTATAACACATTTGGATTCATTAATTCTCCATGAATCCCTGAAAGGAAATCAGTCTACTCCGTGGTCCATTGTCTATACAGTCTGAAAATGTAGTGGCATGCTTCATCTGAACACTATTTTATCCCACACATGGTGAGAGGGGAACAAGGTTGCAGAATATTTGACTTCCATGGCTGATCATAGGTCTACTGATGCTCCTCTCTTTCAGATAGATAGCATGAAGCCAGAATGTGTTAACCTTATCATAGGGGATTCCCTCGGTTTACATTACTATAGACCCCCATAGCTTGTATTGTTTCCTTTGATGTTTTAATAAAAAATTATTTTGGAGGATCTAATGAAACCCTATCTGTTCACACATTTCCTTCAAGAATGAGAGTATATTTGAAAAAATAAACCTATAGATTAAAATTATTTATGGCATTATAATCCCAATAAAATAATAATCTGTGTTACATTATAAAACCACAATCCAAGAAAACATTCTTTACAAGAACCTTAATGACATTACACCTCCGTTTGTAACATGTGATCATTAATTATTGACATTAACGAATCGCACCCCAAATAACATGTCATTGTAAAAAACATCTGATTCAACTTTTAAAATCACACAATGAAATATCTAATCTTATTAGGTTGTGATCACATAATCACTATGAATATGAAAAATTATAAACTGAGTCCATGTGTCATGATTTTCTTCCATAGTATGGATATATTTAAATAGAATTTATCACTAGAATATATATAAGCATTTTAATGTTTCATCCACCTTTACCATGGTGTAAAAATTTAATAAACATATCTTTAATGTTTTTGGTAAAGGGATGTTTCTTAAGTTTGATCCTGATGTCATGGACTCCCTTATCGATGAAGTAATTCTCCTAGAAACTCATACATGTTGGCTGGGAACACATATGTATCCCAATGAGTATTTTTCGAATTTCAATATTTTTGTAATCATAAGGATTTTAAATTACAAAAACATATATATCAAAATGATTATATTTACTTTTATTTTTTTCTATGAACATCACCCATATAATGATATCAACATCAATTTCAAAGACCATTTGATCAACATAAAATAACATGGATTTGAACTCTTACAAGTCCCCCTTGAAATTATTAACCAATACCCATGTTACCAGCCTATAGAACATGTTATCCAGATGTATTGTACACATGAAATGACCTATGACATAATGACTTGATTTTTTTGATGTAACATGACAAAAATAGAAATATAAAAAAATAATTTACCCTTATATATACCTCTGTAAACTTGTATGGATGTTCCTAAAATATTCTTTTCAACAGACACAACCCATAAAATCAATGTGTGTTTTTCTAACATTCAACCCTTATGGGTATGTTAGAAAAGCATTCAATTGTTTTCAAAAATTCTTTACCTAAAATATCTATAATTCACAATAAAAATAGTCAAAAACACTTCCCATCAGATTGTTTATCATTTAACCTCTAATAATAAACTCAAACCTGATATGTATCAAAATGATTTTTAGAATTAAGTGTTAAATAAAAATATCATAAAAAAATATATGATTTCCATAACCTTAAAAACATTTCTTCCAAGATTAACCTAAATAAAAATTATGACATACTCTGCCTTTTGAAAACAAAACATAGGATAGTTTCAGCACTTTTAATAGGAATGAACGCTGCCTAACATCATTATATATAGTTATTGAACACTTCTCCCATGAACCCCTTAGGAAAATAGTCAACATTTTTCAACCAACCCAAAGAAAAAATTATGAAGTTTTATAGGAATTGGTAAAATTCACAAAATATTATATTAAGTAAATCAACATATAATGTAATATATATTAAATTATTAATGTGATTTGGGTTACCTTGTTGGGATAATTTTGTTGAAAAAAGGCCATTAGAATCCATGACACAACTAATACCGTTCATATTCATCTTGGGTTAGATCCTTTTTCATGATTTGTACAACCTATTATTTTGTAGACATATACTAAATCCTTAAGAAACCATGAACAATTTTTTCCTTGATGAAATAATAATTTATCTTGAATTGATTTGTACATTAGTTAGGAATATGAATTTGGGAATGAATAATTGAACTATAGTTACCACCCCCAGTTTAATTATGAGATTAATATTAACTCAAATATACTCTAGTTATTTCTTCTTCTGTATAAATTTTTTACACACATGAGCAATTGTAGTATACTATGTTTTAATTTTATTTAGTGAAATTATGACTTTATTCTTACTCAGCAACAAAATTTATGAACCCCAATAAAGAAGACACCTCCCAATTTCATATTTGTTCATACAATTAACTAGACCAATGTATTCTTATGTGTCTTAATAACTTATATTTATGTTATTTGTCATAAAAACGTTTGAAATATATTATAATATTTGTATAATAAAGGATCCACTTTATTTCTAGCATGTAACGTTAATTACGATAACTTAGGTAAAATATAGCTTACCAAGTAGAAAACACAATGTTAGGTCATGTCTCTTTTATGAAAAGTAAGTTTGAAATTATTTACCTATATTTAGTTACATTGACTATCATACCATTATCATATATAGAAAAATTTATCTGAGTAATTAATACTGTCTTCCCATACATGATTCCTTTATTCCAAACCATATGATTATCACATGATCATATTTTGATTTATAAAAAAATTATATTATTTAATTTTGTCTCTTTTATACCATGGAATAAATGAAATCTATACCCATGGGCATCCCAAACTCTAACCTCACATATTTTTTCATCAAATTTCATTATGCTTCATCCGATTACTTAGAAACTGTTTCATCCACTTAAATGATCCAAAAAATAATTTGATGATTTAAATTCTTGATTTTGATATTACTATAAAATCCACCTTAATAGAATCCATGAAATCTAAGGTATTGGCCATTAATAGAATAATTTGATCTTCTTAGACTCATAAGCCTTTAAAATGCCTTCTTTAAATAAAATACATTGTTATCGTCTACATCTATAAGAATAAAACTCAGTTTCTTGATGTTAACTATGATGATTAAATAATTTAATACTTTTTCCCACATCTTCTTCATGAAATAATATTATTTTTTTAAATCAAAATGATATTTAATTGATAAATAATTATATTATGGTCATTTCATGTTGAAAACCAAATTTCTTAAACAATTATATTATAATGTGATTTTAGATATAACATTAATTAATTTTATTATATTAATATTCATATATTGTGTGAATAATTATTTTAATTTCTTATAGTGGAAAATATATAGAGATATCATTTTCTGAAATTATTATATTGGATACAGTGTTAGATTTTTATTATTATTCTATGTTATATTTTAGAAATAATCTTTTTGAAATCTTTTTGATGTTTTTTGGAGTTTTAAAATTCATATTCAATATGATTATTTTTCTATATAATTATGTATTGATTATTACAAATTTTTATGGATTAATTTTTGAAATTTTAACTTTTTACAAGCTATATGTATTTCAAATTTGGATAATCCCTAGAAGAATATGTGATAATTACACTTGTGTTTGTGTCATTGTGAAAGGAAAATACTAATGTTTGAAACTAGAGCATTTTTAATGTGAAACCAAAGAAGCATGAATGTGAAAATGGAATAATGTATGTGTGAAACTGAGAATCAGAAGGAAATTTTTTTACAAAATCACACATCATTATAAAATGGGAATTGAGTTGACCGAGTGGGTAGTTCCTAATGTGATGAAATAAAAAAAATACTCAATTATGGTTAACCAAATACGTCCACTGATTCCATGATGATGATATTATTATATGGTTAAATATAAAAAATAACTAAATTGATTATGAGAATAATTTGAAGTCATGAACTATAAAGAGTCAATTTTGATCGAAAGATAATTTAAAATGTAATACCTCTAACACCAAAGAATTATTTATAGTAAGTAAAAATTATATTACAATAAAAATATAACACATTGAAAAATTTAATATTTAATGATAGAAAAATTATAATTATAACAAATGAATAATGTTTTTTAACATAATGGATCCAAATAAGTCTAGATGGAATTTTTTAAACATTTCCCTTTGAAACAACCTATTATGAATAATAGAAAATGTAATATTGAACTATTAATATTTTTTATTTATAATAATGTGTTATAATTTGTTGGATTAATTAATAATTTGATATTAATTTGGTATTAATAATAATAATATCATTTATAGTTAAAAAATTATATTTATCAGAGAGATTTTTTTAAAAGGTATAGTGTCGTTCCATTTTATTTGATAAAAATAGTTTTCATTTTTTAATTATTAAAATGAAATTCATTTATTATATATCAAAATATATTAATTTAAATATATATTATTATTATTAATAGTCAAATAGTTAATGTAGGATCCGATTCGGTTTCAAAAAATGTATTTCATGGAAAAATGTTTTAGGTCATGTTTTCTAGGGTTATTTATAAATTGGAAATTTATACTTCTGTGAATTGAGTTTAATAAAATGGATTCTATATTTATAATCAGAATAACTATAATTAGGAAATGATTTAATCTTAATAATTTTTTATAATTAATATAAATGTATTAAAAATCATATACTATAGTTATGGTCAAAATGGGTTTACCAAGGATTAATCTATAAATATAAGGGCTGAAATGAAAAAACACATGTTAAAACCCCACTGCTTTTTTCCTCACCCTTATTTAAATTAATATAGTCATTACGAAGTCATATTTACATGAAATTGATTTTACATTATTGAATAACCTTCAAAAATTACATGTGTTCTAGTTACCATAATTATAAGAGGGAACTTCCTCCACTTACATAGTAACACCTGTAACAAAATTTCGATCCACCAAATCCTATAAGAATATTTCCCCAAAATCATTATCCACTTTAAAAATTTATGGTCACCCCAAAAGACCAACACTAGAATCATTAATTAGAGATCCAAAATAGGTTTTTCTTACTAAATGTAATTGTATACACCAGAATATTTCACTTTTTTACATATTTTTTACCACCAAAAAATTTTCCTTAATAATTATAATTAAATAACACCAATATATTCCATATACTGATCTGTTGTTCTTTTGAAGGAGTAATTTTTATCCTTGTCCTTATCCATTAATGGGTAATAAAAATCATATCTTGTGTATATGAAGGTATATCACTTAACGAATAGATATATTTTTTCCATAACTGACTCATATAGATAGTCATAATGATGTTTTGACATCCCAGACCTAGATTCTACTTAATAAGTGCCCTGATCCCGATGGGCCACATGGCCTCAAGCATATCTCACCAAACACCAGAGGTAACTGGATTGTAGTGAGGGCCTAGGGTGTATCCTTGGGGATACTATTCCCTCATTACCAGAGTGTAGCACCACAAATAAATATAAATATAGGTAAATAGAGGAAGAAATATAAGTAAATAAAAGGCACAAAAAATTGATATAATAGTAAAAATAACTAAATAAAATGGAATAAAATACTAAAATAGATGATGATATGTCATTCCACTATAAAACTGAAAAACAAGGATACACGAAAGTAGGCATAACATGTTCCACAAAAGTATATGGAAATAAAAAGAATATCCCAATAATCCTGAGCTCTGACATGGTCATCTTCTATCAAGATCCATTTTAAATAGAAATTAATCAAGTGTTTGAATCCATATACTTTCCTTTTTCGACACCTATATTCATATAATATTCAGTGTAAACCAAACGGCGCCTGTAGGGGATGTGTGAAAAATTTTAGTGGTCCCTCATGAATGATGTCTATAACATCTGGCCTGTGTAATGAAAATATAACAGCGTGGAAGTGTGCATATGTATCAAAAAAATTTCAATGATACTAAATACTCAAGTTCTTGCTTCATCCCTTATCTGGTGTATTAACAGGTAACTAGGTTTTCATTTGGTCATCAACTATTCATAATCAACTCACATATTAACAATAGTAAAGGTTCCAATATGCAATAAGAAAACATGTAATGATATTTAATAATGAAGCACCAAAGTAATAACCAAGGAAACGTAGACCTCAAGGGTCTCCAAAAAGTAATATATGTAGAATGAATTTTGGTAAGAGTGTAATCCGAGGATAATATTCCAATTCCTTCCATAATAAGACTTCTACAGTGTCCAAGGAGTTCATCCAAGGTAATACATTGCTAAGTAAGGACTGGGACTGATGGGATTCAACAATAGTACATACTTTTCAATGATGGATCTAAGGAGAGTATCCAAGGCATCCTATATTACTACATGAGGGATCCTATAGTGTTATAAAGGGCATCCAAATGTATTAATATATTTGGTTCCAGGTGTGTCTCAACCTAAGAAAGATGTATCCTTGAATTCAGAATGGAGTCCTCATGTTCTCAAGGTATTCCCTTAGGAATCCAAGGTGGTCTTGAGTATGGAGACTCCTACTTTGATGATAAATTTGTATAGAATTCATAATTTTCAATCCATTACCAATAATTAGTTTTTTTTAGTATAATTGAGCCTAAAAACTTTTAATCATGTCATAGATAATCAATAAGTCCATTTGTTTCAAACATTGCCTTTCATTACTATGATAAGGAAAAGTAGTACACAACCATTAATTTAAACAATTTAATGAATTTTCAATAATAAAGGTTCACTATAATACCTTCCATTAAAATGGTAAGGGGTTATATGAACATGAAACCTATTATTCGATTATATTTAATAAGGCTAGCTCATATAAATAGTATACTTGCCAACTTCTTTTTCACATTTAATTATCAATTGATGCACTTAACTTATACATGTCAAGGGGTGAGAATACATGGTACTTCACACCATTCAATTCAAAATATAGATCAATTCATTTAATATTGAAATATTACCCTTGGAAAGGTCAAGCCAAGGAACACCTGAACGATGGCTCAAACATGTCAAAACACTAAAACTACAATTTTGGAAAAACATCCTACAAGGGATAGATGTAGTTGTGAGAGTAACCAATAAAATCTAAACACATATTTTTAAGGATAATAAAATTATAGTTCTAATGATTATAATCGTGGAATCTAAAGTCAATAAATGACACATGATGGAATTGGTGGGCCCCTCACGACAATTAATAAATCAACAATCTTGAGGGACAAGTTAAAGACCACACAATTAGTATTGTATGAATATCATCCTCCTGTGTCAGCCACTAATTTTTCTTGGAATAAACTAGATATGAGAAATTATAAAAAAACTTACACCTCTTTACCTAGGTCAAGAGAAATAAAGACAAATAAGGGCTCAAACAGACTTGTGTACTTACCATTGTGCATCCAACGTGACGAACAGAAGCTCAAACAGATCCCTGATGAAGGAGTTCTCTTAATTCCTATCTTAGTAATTAAAAAGACACCATAATGAGAGAAAATGGAGTTGATACCATTGGAAAATTTTATAGGATGAATGATGAGTCTAAATTATATCATTAAGGGAGAAATGGTAAAATTACCCAAAATTTAGTCTGCGAATGGTTTGTCTGCACAATTTAAAAAATATTACACCAACCATGCACAAGTAACTAGAGTAAGGGGCATAACACATAGTTAGGATGAATGGTTAGGTAAACCATAAACCAATTGTGTGATATGGTTCTACCCAAAAATGAAACTATCTACATAGTTTGATCAAAAATTGTGCCGTACCAACATGATTTATACTGATGGTGTGACATTCCCCATTTTCCTTAAAATATGGGTTATGGGATTTGAAAAATTCCATGAAACCCTTGGTAATTTTTCTAACTCATTGGGAACCTATATTAGGTCAATAATGAAGAATTAGACAGAAATTTAAAGGATCCATAATTGACTGAAAAATGGTTCTTATAGTCTTCCCCCATTATAACAACTTGTCACTAAGTTCACCTTCCAACACTGTTGAAACACTATCTGAGAATTACTCTATCCATGGGGCATGTACATTTTCCCCCGCTCCCATGTCATGTCCTTCATGTGGCTGTGATTCCATATCACCCGTACTAGAGGGACAAACCGGTCTCAGAGAGCCTTCATGATGTGGTCAATGATGCGTACGGGAAGCTCCTCAAAGGTAGAGTCAACATCTAACTAAAACTCAACAAGATCAAAACTATGAGACAAGTCAGGATGACATTGTCAAAGTTGTGAAACATGGAATAATTCAATCATGGCACAATACCTATGAGGGAGTAGCAACTAATAGGCTACCAGACCGACTATATCTAGACTCACAAACGACCCCACATAACGAGGCAACAACTTCCCTTGATTCCATAACTACATATATCCTATCTAGGGAGATACCTAAAGGGAAAAAAGATCTCAAACCTCGAACTCCAGTGGTTGTTGATGGATATTGACATAATATTCTTCCATATTCCAAGTAGTAGTCATACAATTTATTATCAATATATCCTTCTCCAAAGTCTCCTATACGATATGAGGACCTAGTAGGAAAACTCACCTACCTTCAGCCAGCATGAGGGTGAACATAATGACCTACCATATAAGGCCTCAAAAGAAGCCATATGAGTTGTTGCATGAAAGCTGTTATTATAGGAAAACTCAATGATAAGGATATGCTTCTCCCTAGAACCTCTAAATTCAAGGACACATGCTTTGATCATATCCCCCAGAACCTGTTATTTTTTTTCTTATAGACCCTCAATATTAGGGTGAGGAGATGTTCTTAGAAGCACATGTGTTCCCATAGCTTTCTGTGATCACTACTAGAACAGTGATGTGAATCG
The DNA here is from genome assembly GCA_963277665.1 of Viscum album. NCBI lineage: Eukaryota > Viridiplantae > Streptophyta > Magnoliopsida > Santalales > Viscaceae > Viscum > Viscum album. The sequence continues at coordinate 621,715,702 of OY728128.1, forward strand.
AGCATCCCTATCGGAAATGGTATTACATGAGATTCCATGTAGTCATATGATCTCACAGACATATAGTATTCCCCACCCATAAACTAATAATGTCTCCTGAATGGGAATGAAGTGATAAACTTTTGAAATTATGTCAATGAAAACCCATATAACCGTGCTACCTCTCAACGACCTATGTAATCAAACTAAAACGTCCGTGGAAACAAAATCCCACTTCTATTTTGGGATTGGAAGTGGCTGTAACAAGTCTGCAAGTCTTGGGTGCTCTGCCATCACCTACTGATAGGTGGATCACCTAGTTAAAAAGCCTGCTATCAAAATTTCATCCCAAGCCACCAATACGGGCATCACATCACTCGATAAATTTTGGAGATGCCTAGATATAATTCTCCTTGATAAGAGAGAGAAACATTATTAAAATCCCCTCTCATATATGAAGGAACCCATAAACATCCATGAATACCTAGGATGTTGTCTCTCTATATAGACTAATCTAGTGGTGGGTTTTCTCTTGATATACTCTAATGGAGAAAAAATTCCTCAGGATCTGAAAATTGTCTACCCTTCACCCTCTCAAGAGTGAATAGGTGACTATAAAATATGAGATGTACAATTTCTCACGACTATAATGAACCACCATATGTATCTTAGAATATAGTTCCATTAACGTCCATTCATCACTAGTTTCCCGTACAACCTGAGTTTTAATTTCTTGACTCATCACAACTTTAACCACATTTCCCTTCCCAACCATATAAGAAATCTCAACATCAAAGTACTCTATATTTTTGATAGATATATGATATCTAAGGTTCATTTAACACTATGTAAAGATATATTTGAGGATATTTTGGTATGTACACCACAAAGAGCTCACCCAAAAGATAGTGTCTTTGGAAATGTAGGGCATGGACAACTACTTCTAGGTTAAGGTTGTGCGTCGTGTAGTTTATCTCATGAGGCCTCAACTGTCAAGATCCCTATGTAATGACTCTGTCCTCCTGCGTCATCAATTTTCTTAGGCTGATGCTAGATGCTTCACAAAAGATGGTATATACTATTCCTAGATTAGGATGAGTCAATATATGTGTTGAGACAAGCCTCCCTTTCACCTCTTGAAAATATTTCTCACATGCATATGACTATAAGAACTTTACACCCTTCATTATATGACTAGTAAAAGGTTAGAAAAGGTAGGAGCAGTCCTATATTAAACACCTATAATATCCATCCATCCCAAAGAAACTCTGTATATCAAATACGTTCTTGGGGTTCTCCCAAGAAACTACACCACTAACCTTTTCTAGGTCACTAGATAAACCTAATTCTAAGATAGTATAGCTAGGAAGTGAACATTATTGATCAATGTGTGTCACATTGCTAGATTTTTGTAATGATAATTCTCTCTCAGTGTACTTAAAATGATATAATGGTGTTTGGAATGGTCTCTACAAGTGTGGAAATACACCAAGATATTGTCCATAAGGACTAATATAAAATAATCAAAATAGAGGAAGAACACACTATTGATAAAATCCTTGAAAATGGAGAGTGTGTTCATATGACTGAATAACTTAACTTTGTACTCATACAGACCATACCTGCTATGAAAAGCTGTATGATGTATGTATGATGGCCTTACTCACACTTGGTGATATCCTGAACTTAGGTCGATCTTAGAGAAGACCCTAGTTCCTCAGATCTGGTGTAAGAGATCATCTATTAGATGTAGTAGATACCATTTATTGACTATAAGATGGTTTAACATTATATAATCGATACATATACATAAGGTTCCATCCATATTCTTGGTGAAAATCCTAGGTGACCCCCAAGAGGATGTAATCGGTCATATAAATCCCTTGGACTCTAGATACTTTTACTACATCTTAATCTATTTAAACACTTTAGGTACCATCTTGTAAGGAGGAATGCATATTTGATTTGTTCCTGGAGCAAGCTAAATCATAAACACTACCTCTCTCTAAGGAGGCATGATAGAAAAATCACCATGAATGATGTCCCTGAAACAATTCTCTATTGGAGGTAAATTAGCATTACATGACCCTTATCCACTATGAAGATATTTTCAATATGGGAAGTCACTACACGAATCCCATGATCATTTGGTCAAACTCTACCAAATTGGACATCCCACTCACCACTATATAGATATCTACTTCCCTTTGGAGATGTAAATGATACCCTACTATGATAACTGTATACAAACATGCGATTCTAAACCAACCATCAATATTGAGAATGAAATCGAAGCCCATAATTTTTAGAACAAAGAGGTTCCAAAAGAAAGGGTATCTTCTTACCTAGAGGGGAAATCCCTAAACTGGTATATTCCCTCTTACCATATTCCCAACGGTGTATATAGGGTCATTACACCACAAGAATACTGTATATCATTTCTGAGAATTTCCATGAGAGATATAGTGGTAAATGAGTTCAAAGAACCTATATCAAATAAAGAAGATACTATAGTTGATGCCACTAGAATAGTACATCATATTGTATATGGTCCTAGAACCTCATCCCCAGGTAACAATTTTTTTTCATGAAATTGGTCTAATCCGAAAACATATATATCCTCTGGGCTACCATGATCATAACTGCTCTATTTTCATTGCTTGTGATTAGGGGTTTGACTACTGCAGCCACAACCTTCTCCTCGAACAGTAATGTGTGTTCTATAAAAACACCCCTCCTAATATTTTGCAAAAGAATCCACTACTAAATGTGGATCTAGAACTGATTCTTTTCCACTTAAAGCTGGTGGAAAGGTCCTATAGAACCTTTGATGATTCCCCATATGGCCAGAAGACCGACTCGCGATTGTGTCCCTATCACAATTTGTATTTAGGTTCCCCCTTTATCCACACCAATAAAACACAATATATCTATAAAAATTTGTACTCTGGTAGTCGCTGCCCTGATGAGAAACCTCGTGGGAATGATTCCTGCCACTAAGAGAACTATTTTCCTGCCACAACATTGATTCTTTATGCCTAGTGTTATTTACTATCCTTATGTTACAATCAGTGATAAGATCATGATTAACTATTTATGAAAAATTTGGAAGGAAATAGACATTCACCTATGTATCAAAAGAATACTAGAGCCCATCCTCAAAGCGTCTAGCATGAAAAACCTCATCACCTACTTGAAGAGATGAAATGAGTTATAACTCTGTGAAATGAACTAAATATTACATAACTGTCATAGAACCCTATTCGATATGCATGAACTCAATGTCTCTCTGATATCATAGAATATGAGTAAAAATTTGATCATAGAAAATGATCTTGAAGTCATCGCACGTCATGTATTAATGGAAATCGGCATGGGTAACCACATCCCACAAAAGCTTGGTCGAATTCTAAAGCAAGTATGTAGCATAATTGACCCTCCACTATAGAGGTGTTTCTAGATGTTCAAATATTGATAGGATGACCTATATTCAAGACTCAACAACCTGTGGACCACCATCCCCTAAGGCAGTAGGAGGGTGCTGCTACCGGAACTCACGAGTCAGATCCGCCATCGTAGGTGCAAGCTATTGAGTTACATGCATCGACTACTTCAGATATAGGAAACTATCACCGACTTAGGCATCAATTCCCAAATCAGGTACAATAGGTGGAGCCTCAAGTGTTACTTCTGGAGTTAAGATTGGTGGCTTAGTCACCCACCACATCTGGAGGATGATTGTTTCCACCTTCTTGGTGCAAGATACGAGGATGTCATGGAAGCATTGGTAAAAAAATTCTAGGACCACCGTTCATAAAAAGATATAAGAATATAGATAGAATCACTCCAAGAGCTAAATAAGGAATGACTTACTACCAAATGCATACTACCCCAACTACCTACTTAGATGGCTAGGTACTAGTAAGTTCTCAAATATGTTTTTCTTTTGATTTTACATTTAATTACCCAATTCAATTATTTACCTTTTATAAACCTGTGAATGTAGGATAAGGATGTGCCAAAATTTCATTTTAGAAGCCATGCTTCACTTTATAATGGATATCCATTCCCATTGAATCGGTACCCATACACCTCATCAATGAAAATGAAAACCATTTATTTATAGCATAATGGATCGACTCTGTAAATTACTCACCCCAACCAATGAAGGACTATACACCTCAGGAATTGAGACAGGAAGTCACTCAATAGAAATCAAGGAATATAACAAGAATAAGTAAACTATCACAACATCACTCAATAGTCACATGCATTTTAGTCAATGAAAAGAAGATAAATGAACCTATATGGAATGAAAATATACATGACATGAAATTTATAGGTTCCTATAATGATGCAAGAACTATGATCCTTTCCTACTTATCATTAGTACTATTATGAAAAAAATCATGAATCTGTATAATAATAATAACCACAAAACAACATTTGTATCACCTAATAGTGAAATGATATAAATGCAATAGGTAGAAACATAAGAACATTTATTATTTAAGAAACTCTGCTTTTACTCAGAACCTGGGTTCATGATGCCCAATAATGAATTATGACCATTTCCCAAGCATTCCTAATCTCCAATCTATTGTCTCTAAATAGTAAATCAATAAAGTAACCCATTTGACAAAACATTGCGATGTATCGAACCTGGATTCCACTTAATAGGTTCCCCGGGCTCGGTGGACCACATGGAATCAAGAATATCTGTCCAAACGCCAGAGGCTTCCAACATTCAGTGAGGGCCTAGGGTGTGTTTGTGGGAGACTATGCCCTCATTAATAAAGTGTATAATAGTGGATAAATATAAAAAGAAGTAAATATTGGAATAAATACAAGTAAATATAAGGAATAATAGAAATAAAGGCAACAATAACAATATCTAAATCAACTATAATAACAAACTACAATAGAATATAATATGTAATGTAACTAGAGAACAAGAAAATATGGATATAATAGAGATGGTAGAAAGTGTTCCAAAAAATTAAAATGAAACCCAAATAAGATCCCAAGCTTCATGCACTCTTTCTTGGTTATCTGCAATCCTAATATTTCCAAAAAAAACAATAAATCAAGTGTTTAAAGTTATATTCTTCCATTTGAATACACCTCCACTCATATAATATACCTCGGGTACCAAATGATGCCCGAAATGGGTGTGAGATAAATCTTAGTGGGCCACCACCAATGGTTTCTATAACAATCTACTCAAGTAATAGAAATATAAAAGTGTGGAAGAATGAATATATAAGTAATGAAGTACAATGTAATTGAATAGCCAAGTACCTACATCATCCCATGTACGGTGTTTGAACATCTAACCATCTTTTCATTTAGTTATTACTAGTTTATAATTAATTCAAATGTTAAAAATAGTAAAGGTTCCAGGATGTAACAAGTAAACCCGTAATGATATTTAACAATGATGTTCCAAGGTTATTTACAAGGAAATGTAGACCTCAAGGGTCACTAATTAAGTAATAAGTACAATATGGATTGGGTTAACAGTGTAATCTACGGAGCAAAGTCAAATAAATTTCATAATAAGATGCCAGTCAAGTCTATAGAGTTTATTCAAGGTAAAATTGGGCTATGTAATGACTTAGCCCAATGGGCCTTAACCATGGAACCTACTTTTTAATGATGGATCCAAGGATTGTTTCCTAGAAATCCTGTAGTACTACATGATGGATCCTAGGGTGTCATTTCAAGAATCCAAATTTAGATAAAGACCAGGTTCTAGGTGTCTCTCAACCTAAGTTACCTACATCCATGAATTTGGAATGGAGTCCTTGAGTGCTTAAGGCATTACCCCTATAATCCCAGGCGATCTGGAGTCTTGCCACAATTATTTTGATAATGAAGTTATATGTAATTCTTATGCTTTTAGCCATTACCTATAATGAGTGTGACAATGATAATTAAGCATCCACCCTTTTAATCAATTCATAATTAGTCAATTTGGTTCAAGCCCTCCCTTTCATTAGTTTGATAAGGAAAAGTATCACACAACCATTAATTTAATCTATTTTAGGCATATTCAATTATCAAGGTCCACTTATCTAACTTCCATTAACAAGGTATAGGTATCTACAGACATGAAACATATTATTCAAAAAATATTAAATATGGACAAGTTATATACTTTATATACATTCCTATTTTAATTTCACATTTAATTATCAATTCATTCACTTACCTTATATGGTTCAAGTTGTGAGAATACATGGTACATGTAACACCACGAGATTTTATGAAAAATATTCTTTTAATTTCATTAATGTCTTGTGTTGTATGCTACACCAAGATTACCTTGCGCTATATGCAACACCGTATTAGCTTGCAATATACGCAACACTATTCTTGGATCGTGTTACACACAATTTTGATAATAGTTATTCTACGCAACATTGAGTATATATATATATATATATATTCAATGTATAAATGAAATATGGTTGGATTATGTTATACGAAACAATGAAGGATTCTTGCACAACATGCAACCCTGACTTGGCTTGCATTACACGCAAGCGCGACCTTCCGCGATAGCGTGTGTTGTACGCAATACCAAGTTTCGCTAAACAATGATATGCTATTAAAATATTATTAAAACTAGCCGTTATGAATAGTAATAACCACTTTTTGAAATTTTTCAAATTTTATTTTTCAAAATGGACTTCATTTTTGGATTCGGAATATCGAAATTAGCTTAGGGTGAAATTTTGGTACTTTTCAGATAACATTCATTTTCTGATGAATAGTGAAAATTACTAAATTTTAATTAAAAAAAATCTTTTTAATCAAAATAATTAATAGTGATAAATTATTAATATGAGTGGTTTTAAATTATATTTAGAATATATTTTTACAATTTAATACAATGTTGGTCATTGGATGTAATTTCACATTTAAACCAGACATAAACAAATGTCAATCTTTTGATAGTTATTATCTCTTAAGAACACGCTATTTGTTTTGACGACGGGAATTAATTTTTAAATTAAGTAATGAAACTGATATGTTTTGAATTTGGTAAAATAGACATCATTTTTCAGTTCATAATATCAAATATAGCTTAGGCCTAATATTTGGTATTTTTCTGGAAACATTCATTTTTTGATGAATAGTGAAACCACTTAGTGGTAGTTAAAAAAATGAATTTTTCATAAAACTTAATTTTACTGTTTCTATGAGTGGAATTTAAAAAATCCTAGAGACACGGTTGATGTCAGTAAGTAAAATGTGATTCAATGAGATGAAAATAATATTTTGTGAATAGTAACTTTTTACTTTTTTTACCACGGTTAAAAGTAAATAGGGTAATTACGGGTAAAAATGATTTTTTTATTACCCTAACACATGTCCTAATTCTATTAGATAAGTTTAATTCGACCAAAAACAACCTTAGGAATAAAATATGTCAATTTAGGCCCACTTGGATTAGATTAGGACATTTATTATTAATTTATTTAAAGAAGGGTTAAAATTGTTAAAATCAAAGTTTAATAAGTATATCATTTTTAATATAGGGTTATACATAAGATAAATTAGACTATAAATATTCATTAGAAAGATAAAAATATTTTCTACAGAATGGTATTTTATTTGTAATTTGTAGATGTTAAATAATTTCATTTATTTATGACACTAAGATGATGCAGTAATTATCCTATTAATGAAATATTGACATAATTGATGTTATAAATACAAAAATAAATGTAATTAGAGACTTTTTATGCATTCCACTAATTTTCTAGGTTAATAGGACATGTTAGTATTGATATAATTAACTTTTTTCGAACTAATCAGTCAGTTATGATTTTCACAGAAATCAATTACTAAATAGTTTCAAAATTGACATAAAATAGTTTTTAAAACAAATATCATATTATTAATTGTTATTTTATTCCTAAAAATATAAGGTTCAACCAAATGACTTAGATAAGGTTATATATATTAATAATAAACAACTTGGGAGTTCGTTTGGTTTCTTATAGTAAGTTTATTAACCTTATAGTGTAAGAACACAAAAAGACACAGTAAAAGTAAAATTATCCAACTTAATGTTAAATCTAAATGATAATGTTATAATAGGAACATAAACTTGTATAAATTATATTGGATGAGAGGATTCCGACCCATCCACACCTTAGATTCGAAATAAATCAATTTTTATCTATTTAAAACCGAATTTGGCTTTATAATAAAATAATATTTTTAGTTATTCCAAAGGTGCCCCTCTCCTCCCTTATAAAAGGGCACCTCCTCCCTCTCTTCCTCACACCACTTTGAGCCTTCAAGCTCGTCCAAACCATGCCAAATTATCTTCTCCACTTCCCTAGAAACATCCTAGAGGTCCTGGTCTTCTTCAAAGACCAATTTCAGTGCCCTAAAAGGAGGTCTCAAAGAGGCACTTCAAAGAAGAGGTAATGTCTGTTACCGATTCTTTCAACTTTATTTCTTCTTCCACTTCTTCTTCTTTAGTTGTTTCATTATGAAGTAATAACATCAGTATCACTCATATAATTATATGTTATTATAAGTATTAAAAACCCTATTTCACCATATATCCATCCTACAGAAAACGAAATCACCGCGCGTGCGTACGTACGAAATACCGTCTCCACGCTATGGTGTAATCTGTTTTTCCAACACCACCTTACATGGATGGGTATAATGGTGTAAATAACAACTATACATAGTAATTATAACATCATAATGATTTTGATATATTGTATCATCCACTACAATTCAATTTAATGATTATGGAAATGATATCATCGCTCGTGCGTACGTACGGAATACTGTCTCCACGACGCGATGAGATTCATTCTCCATGTTAACCATACATGAATGATCATAAAGTTTATTTAATGAATAATAATGAAATATATGAAATAATAATTCAACTGGATTTATGTATTTATATATATGTATGTCATCTATTTAGTTTCATTCAATTCAATAAGGAAATGAAAACAGCGTTCATGCGTACGTATGGCCTACCGTCTCCATGAACGGTGTATTTAATTCCTTTTATCGACCTATAATATATATATGTATATGATTAATATATTTAAATCATTTTTTACATTCTGAAATTATGTAAATCCAGATATAAGTAATAAAATCAAGAACTACAAGTCAAAACACATACGATAAATGAAATGATTTTACCCAAAACGCTGCTTTAACATGTAATTTACAAAAGAACGGGTAATATAAAGTCATAAGTGAAACATATATGATATCATAACCGTGAATATGATTCTATAATAAGTCAATGATATTATTTAAATCATTATACAGGAGGTTCGGATACGTATGAAGCATATCATACCTAAGGTAAGGGATAAATTTTCAATCTCATTTTTATCTGAGATTGCTTATATGTAAGTATTTACTAGGGTTACGTTTATCATCCATGACCATGTTTTCTAAAAATGCTTTCAAAAAATGTTTACCATTCTTACAAGGATGTTTAAAGTCATTTTTACCCTTTATTGACTTTTTACCACATTGTATGAATGGAATCTTTCCTTTTGTTACCATATAAGGTACTTTTTGACTTTTTCAACAAAAGTACGAGGAGAATGTTATTTTTAACTTATACGGCGTGAACGGATTTTTACGGTTTCATAACCCCTAATTTTCAAGAATCTTCCTCCATATTATTGCATGACTATTTTCAAAAAAACCCTTATCTTTTAAAATTTCATGGAATTTTGTGAAAAGAAAATGATTTTAAAGAAGAAAGTATATTTTCCTCAAGAATTCATTTCATGTGTTTTGTCAAAACTATTTTCCATCTAAGATGACATTATTTCATTTGAGTATGTTTCAAGTAAAATGTCTCTCTGATTTAAATGGTTTCAATTTTCTTATGATGAAATGATATCAATTGTTTATGGATTATGTTATGATGACATGATGTTTAAGAATCCCATTTTATTTCATGGGTTATGCTATGATGTATGATTTATGATTTTGTGGCACACAAAAGAATGATTTAATTATGAGATGTGTGGGACCTATATCTCCCTCCAATGAATTGGGTAAATATTTATATCTCATGAGATAGACATGGCTGGAACGAAAAGCTAAACCAGTTCAGTAATACAGGACTGGAACGAGGAGAGAACTCGATTCAGAAAGGGACTTTGTCCACTAAGATGGTCTTGGAAGCAATGCCTTGGCTACTATGGAAATCATATCATGTACTTAATGGTTACCACAATTACATGTTTTACTCCCATTCCATTTTATCATTCATAATGTTTCTTTATGATCTATTCCTTACGTACTTCCATGTTTTATATCATTGCACAAGCTTTTGATGTTTAAATATTATGTTCATGTTTTTAAGTTCAAATGTATATGGTATGTTTTATTTTATCCATGCTTACCCTTACTGAGCATTTGAGCTCACCCTTTTTATGTTTTCTTTTCCCCAGGATATAAAGAAAGGTTTTAGGTAAGAAAAAAAGGGGAAGATCTTTATGGGAGATGTTGAAGATCTTTCACCACGATTAGAAGATTATGTTCCAAGTTTCCAAAGACAATAAACTATTACGATCCTTGTGTGTCTGTTATTTTTATGTATTATGTATTCTGCTAAAGTAATGTAATATCCATGTATGTCAAGCTTTGGGTATCTATAGTTGGTATCAGAGGAAAAGTTTAGTCAACCTTTGGAAACTAGGATGTGAAAACGTTAGTGAGATCCCTAGAGATATATCTAAGGTATGTCTAGGGATGTCCCTAAGGATAAGTATAAGTATAGGATATAGTCCTAGAACTATGGTAACTATATTAGATTAAACCAAAGATGTTAGATATTGAAGTTACTCCCCCTTTATTATGATTTTTTCATCTCACACTATTCTTTTTGGGTTTTAGAAAATGGCTGGAAACAAGATGATTCACGATAATGGAGGATATGATGGACAATGGAATGATATTATTCATGAGAAACCAAATGAAATGGGATTTGGAAGTACAAACATCATTATTATTCCGAATCAGCAATCTCATAATTTGATCAATAAAGTAAAATTTGGTAAGTTTCCTAACTCGGCTAATAAGAGAAAGATGGAGTTTCATGATGATCATAGAGGAAAGAAAGTTCAATTTCCCCAATGTAAATCATGTGGGAAGAGGCATCAAGGAGAATGTTTCAAAGGAACTGGAAGATGATTTGGGTGTGGAAAAGAAGGACACAAAGCTAGTAAGTGCAAAGGAAAAGGTTCAGTTAACACCAGGGATGAGGATAATGGTATTTCTACGACATCAATAATGGTTATATGTTTTAAATGGGGAATGTATGAGCATTATGAAAACCAATGACCTAAGGGAAAGTCTCATGAAGAGAATAAGTATGGTCATATGGGTAGTATTTATGTTGATGATGATAAAGAGACTACAAATGATATGCGAGATGAAAGAATTGCTGAAGCTCGGTCAATGGTTTAAGAATGTAGTGGAATGATTACATGTTTATCATGTGTAATGTTGTATAAGTAATCTCATGGTACTATGGAATAAAGAGACATCTAAGGATTTTTACACTGTTGTGTTTCCTTGAGTTTTGAAAGTGTATGATTAATGGTACCAGTATCCATGAAAGGTTATTCAGATATTTTTTGAATGTAGATGATATGCGCATAATGAAGGGATAATGAGAAAATTAAATGTTTGATAGTATTCATGAGCTCATGACTAATATAAGGAAATAGTTATATCATGGTTTGATCATATATAATTTTGGGTTTTTGGTATGTGGAATGAGTTAACTTTTGACAGCACTCATGTTTTTACTAAGATTCAATGGGTATTCATTTTTCAAGAGAATACATGATTAAGGCCTTAGAATATTTGGAATGTGACCAACAAGACATATCTTATGATATATGGGGATCAAAGATGGTATTAACATGCTTGTTATATGAAATCTCTGGTAATCTTTTTCACTATATTATGAGAGTGGACTGTAGTATTATGGATAAGCCTAAAGGTTGGAATGGATTATGTTGTACATAAGTTAATATTGTTTAAGGTAGAAGTTTTTTTCGATATTATTGATGGGATGTTATAGTAATGTAGTTTTAGAAAAAAGGACAACCTACAGGACGGGTGACAGCCCATCGCGTCGGAAAAGGCTGTGGGAATTGAACCCACAACCGAAGTGCGACTAGCCTTTATCGCCTACCACTGGCATATAGGAAGTCCCTGGTTAGTAGAAACTAGTTTTATTTTATTAAGAGGTATAATATCTGAAATATAAGTTCATTTTTGGAACTATATACGATTAATATAATCATAATATGGACTTATAACTTTTGCTAACCTTTTGTTTGAAACAGATGTAATGACCCATCATTCTATCACATGATCTGCTAACACATCACGAATAACAAATTCAACTTCATTTCTTTAAGGGATGAAGGGAAAATTGTTCAATTCACGAACAACAGTGAAATTGTACCAAAATCATGTAAGTATTTCTTTTAATTCACCAAATTTAGGGAAGTGTTCTTGAAAACAAAAAATGTTGTCCTAGTGCCCTTATATCTGATGAATCATATGATACCTTAGATCATCGCAAATATATGGCTTTGTGATTGTTGGCTATTTCATAGCCATGTTCTCTACCACACTCCATCAGAACTTGATGGTTAGATTTTTCTTCCATATCCATATTTTCACCTATGTTCTCCTACGTGGAAACCCAGTGATAAGTTAATTTGGGTAACCGTTACATTTCACACTGTAGTTTTTAAAGCCAAGTTTGGGTATTCCTTTTTACGATGTGGGTTTCTATTAAACAAACTTTCGAGTAGTAAACCATTTATAACCCCGAAGAATTTCGAGGACGAAATTCATTTTAAGGGGGGTAGAATGTAACACCCCAAGATTTTATGAAAAATATTCTTTTAATTTCATTAATGTCTTGTGTTGTATACTACACCAAGATTAGATTGCGCTATATGCAACACCGTATTATCTTGCAATATATGCAATAGTGTTCTTGGATCGTGTTACACACAATTTTGATAATAGTTATTCTACGCAACATTGAGTATATATATATATATTCAATGTATAAATGAAATATGGTTGGATTATGTTATACAAAACAACGAAGGATTCTTGCACAACACGCAACCCTGACTTGGCTTGCATTACACGCAAGTGCGACCTTCCGCGATAGCGTGTGTTGTATGCAATACCGAGTTTCGCTAAACAATGATATGCTATTAAAATATTATTAAAACTAGCCGTTATGAATAGTAATAACCACCTGTTGAAATTTTTTAAATTTTATTTTTCAAAATGGACTTCATTTTTGGATTCGGAGTATCGAAATTAGCTTAGGGTGAAATTTTGGTACTTTTCAGATAACTTTCATTTGTTGATAAATAGTGAAAATTACTAAATTTTAATTAAAAACAACCTTTTTAATCGAAATAATTAATAGTGATAAATTATTAATTTGAGTGGTTTTAAATTATATTTAGAATATATTTTTACAATTGAATACAATGTTGGTCATTGGATGTAATTTCACATTTAAACTAGACATAAACAAATGTCAATCTTTTGATCATTATTTTCTCTTTAGAACACGCTAATTGTTTTGACGACGGGAATTAATTTTTAAATTAAGTAATGCAACTGATATGTTTTGAATTTGGTAAAATATACATCATTTTTCAGTTCATAATATCAAATATAGCTTAGGAGTAATTTTTGGTATTTTTCTGGAAACTTTCATTTTTTGATGAATAGTGAAACCACTAAGTGGTAGTTAAAAAAAATGAATTTTTCATAAAACGAAATTTTACCATTTCTGTGAGTGGTATTTCAAAAATCTGAGAAACACGGTTGATGTCAGTATGTAAAATGTGATTCAATGAGATGAAAATAATTTTTTTGGTGAATAGTAACTTTTTACTTTTTTTACCACGGTTAAAAGTAAATATGGTAATTACGGGTAAAAATGATATTATTATTACCCTAAAAAATGTCCTAATTCTATTGGATAAGTGTAATTCGACCAAAAACAACCTTAGGAAAAAAATATGATAATTTAGGCCCACTTGGATTATATTAGGACATTTATTATTAATTTATTTAAAGAAGGGTTAAAATAGTTAAAATAATAGTTTAATAAGTATATCATTTTTCATATAGGGTTATACATAAGATAAATTCTACTATAAATATTAATTAGAAAGATAAAAAGAGTTCATAAATAATGGTATTTTATTTTTATTTTTTAGACATTAAATAATTTAATTTATTTATGACACAAAGATGATGCAGTAATTATCTTATTAATGAAATATTGACATAATTTATGTTATAAATACCAAAATAAATGTAATTTGAGACTTTTTTTGAATTACACTAATTTTATAGGTTAATATGACATGTTTTTATTGATATAAGTAACTTTTTTTGAACTAATCAGGCTGTTATAATTTTCACAAAAATCAATTACTAAATAGTGTCAAAATTGACATAAACTATTTTTTAAAACAAATATTATATTATTAATTGTTATTTTATTCCTAAAAATATAAGGTTCGGCCAAATGACTTAGATAATGTTATATATATTAATAATAAACAACTTGGGGTTCTTTTGGCTTCTTATAGTAAGTTTATTAACCTTATAGTGTAAGAACACAAAAAGACACGGTAAAAGTAAAATTATCTAACTTAATGTTAAATCTAAATGATAAGGTTAAAATAGGAACCTAAACTTGTATAAATTTTATTTTATGAGATGATTTCGACCCATCCCTACCTTAGCTTCGAAATAAATCTATTTTGAGCTATTTAAAACCGAATTTAGCTTTATAATAAAATAATATTTTTAGTTATTACAAAGGTGCCCCTCTCCTCCCTTATAAAAGGGCAACTCCTCCCTCTCTTCCTCACACCACATTGTGGCTTCATGCTCGACCAACCCCTGAAAAATTATCTTCTCAACTTCCATAGAAACATCCTAGAGGTCCTGTTCTTCTTCAAAGACCAATTTCAGTGCCCTAAAAGGAGGTCTCAAAGAGGCGCTTCAAAGAAGAGGTAATGTCCGTTACCGATTCTTTCAACTTTATTTCTTCTTCCACTTCTTCTTCTTTAGTTGTTTCATTATGAAGTAATAACATCAGTATCACTAATATAATGATATGTTATTATAAGTACAAAACAACCCTATTTCACCATCTATCCATCCTACGGAAAACGAAATCACCTCCCGTGCGTACGTACGAAATACCGTCTCCACGCCGTGGTGTAATCTGTTTTTCCAACACCACGTTACTTGGATGGGTATAATGGTGTAAATAATAACTATACATAGTTATTATAAAATCATACTAATTATGGTATATTTTACCATCCACTCCAATTCAATTCAATGATTATGGAAATGATATCATCGCTCGTGCGTACGTACGGAATACCGTCTCCACGACGCGATAAGATTCATTATCCATGTTAACCATACATGAATGATAATAAAGTTTATTTAATAAATAATAATGAAATATATGAAATAATAATTCAACTGTATTTATGTATATATATATATATGTATGTGTTCTAATTAGTTTCATTCAATTCAATAAGGAAACGAAAACAACGTTCATGCGTACGTACGACCTACCGTCTCCATGAACGGTGTATTTTATTCCTTTTATCGACCTATAATATATATATGTATATGATGAATATATGTAAATAATTTTTTAAATTCTAAAATTATGTAAATCAGGATATAATTAATAATATCAAGAACGACAAGTCGAAACACATACGATAAATGAAATTATTTTACCCAAAACGCTGCTTTAACATGGAATTTACAAAAGAACGGGTAATATAAAGTCATAAGTGAAACATATATGATATAATAACAATGAATATGATTCTGTAATAAGTCAATGAAATTATTTAAATCATTATACAGGAGGTTCAGATACGTATGAAGCATATCGGACCTAAGGTAAGGGATAAATTTTCTATCTCATTTTTATCCGAGATTGCTTATACCTAAGTATTTACTGGGGTTACATTTATCATCCATGACCATGTTTTCTAAAAATGCTTTCATAAAATGTTTACCATTCTTCCATGGATGTTCAAAGTCATTTGTACCCTTTATTGACTTTTTACCACATTGTATGAATGGAATCTTTCCTTTGTTTACCATATAAGGTACTTTTTGACTTTTCTGACAAAAGTATGAGGAGAATGTTATTTTTAACTTATACGGCGGGAACCGAATTTTACAGTTTCATAAAGCCTCATTTTCAAGAAGCTTCCAATACATGATTTCATGATTATTTTCAAAAAAACCCTTATATTTTAAAATTGCATGGAATTTTTTGAAAAGAAAATGATTTTAAAGAAGAAAGGATATTTTCCTAAAGAATTCATTTCAAGTGTTTTGTCAAAACTATTTTCCATCTAAGATGACATTATTTCATATGTGTATGTTTCAAGTAAAATGTCTCCATGATTTAAATGGTTTCAATTTTCTTATGATGAAATGATATCAATTGTTTATGGATTATGTTATGATGGCATGATGTTTATGAATCCCATTTTATTTCATGGGTTATGCTATGATGTATGATTTATGATTTTGTGGAACACGAAAGAATGATTTCATTATGAGATGGGTGGGACCTATATCTCCCTCCAATGAATTGGGTAAAGATTTATATCTCATGAGATAAACATGGCTAGAACGGAAAGTTAAACCGGTTCAGTAATACAGGACTGGAACAAGGAGTGAACTCGATTCAGAAAGGGACTTTGTCCACTAAGATGGTCTTGGCAGCAATGCCTTGGCTACTATTGAAATCATATCATGTGCTTAATGGTTTCCACAATTACATGTTTTACTCCCATGATATTTTATCATTATTAATGTTTCTTTATGATCTATGCCTTACGTACTTACATGTTTTATGTCATTGCTCAAACGTTTGATGTTCAAACATTATGTTCATGTTTTTAAGTTCAAATGTATATGGTATGTTTTATTTTAACCATGATTACCCTTACTGAGCATTTGAGCTCACCCTTTTTATGTTTTCTTTTCCCCAGGATATAAAGAAAGGTTTTAGGTAAGAAAAAAGGGGAAGATCTTTATGGGAGATGTTGAAGATCTTTCACCACGATTAGAAGATTACATTCCATGTTTCCAAAGACACTAAACTATTACTATCCCTATGTGTTTGTTATTGTTATGTATTAAGTATTCCGCTAAAATAATTTAATATCCATGTACGTCACACTTTGGGTCTCTACAGTACATTCCATTATACAATTCAAAATATATTTCAATCCATTTAATATAGAAATATTACCGTTAGAATGGTAAACCTAAGGCACACCCAAACGATAGCTCAAACATGTCAAAACAGTAAAAGAACAATTATGAAAAAATATACTACATGGCTAGGATGGATTTTTTGATGTAACAACTTAAAACTAATCCAATATTTGGAAATATCATAATCATACTATTCTAATGAATAGAAGTAGGGTTTATAAATTCAATAAACGACACCTGATGAAATCTGCAGGCCCCACAAAATAAATACAAAATCAATGAAATTAAGGATGAGTTATAGACCAACCAACATAAGATTGTACGACTCTACTCCTTTAGTATCAACCTCTAATTTTTCTTTGAATAGATTATATTTTATAAAAGAGTAAAAAATATCCCAGCTCGATAACTAGGTTGAGAACAAGAGTGATGAATAATAGATCAAATAGACTCAAGTACTTACCGTTACACATACAACGTGATAAACATAAGATCAAATGGATCTCGGATGAAGGATACCCCTTTATGACTAGCTTAGTCCTTTAATAAATTCCAAAATTATAGAAATTGGATTTTATATAGCTGTAAAATTATATAAGAGGAAAGAGGAAGATAAATTAGATCATTAAGGGTAAATGGTAAAATTAAACAAAATTTTTCCTATGTACGGTTTGAAAAGCCATGCACCAACCATGCACGAGTACCTAGAGAAAGGGGCATACTCCATGTTTAGGCAAAATGGCTAGGAAAACATTGCACTAATCACATGAGATGCCTATTACCGAAAATGAAACCATCTTCATGGTTAGATTTAACCATGTAGCCGACTAACATGGTTTACTCTAACAATTTCTTGTAAACATTCTTCCCCAAAATATGGGTTCTAGGCTCTGAATAAGACCCATAAACCCTAGGGAACTTCATTAACTCACTAGGAACCTATATTAGGTCCAAAGTTGAAAATTAAATTAAATTTTAAAGGATCCAAAGCTGAGTGAAAAGTAAAGTTCTTACAGAAGAAACCAATGAATATATTTGATAACATTGACATAAAATTGATTATTTAAATTTAGTATATTTATATTTACTTATGATTACAACCATTAAGTATATGATGAAATTACTCATGTGTACATATGACATACCGTCTTGACAAAGCGATGAAATACATTTCCAAGTATAATGTTAATGAATGATTATAAACATATATAAAATGAATAAATATGATATTAATATCTTTAATATAATTTTAGATATTATGGAGCAATATCCTTTTATGAATAACAATAACATCTAATATAAATCATGTAGGAGGAAACAAAGTAGTTAAAACTCAAAAATGGAAATAATAAAATATTTAAATTGAATGGGTGAAAAAAAATTATAAGCGAATTATATAAGATATTTTGAAAAATAATATGGTTTTGGAATAAATTTATAAAATTTTAAAAACTATTATACAGAAGGTTAAAAAACATTCAACTTAAGGGATGCATGAGGAAAGGGATTTCATATCAATTTACACTTCATTGAGGAATATTAGCTATTTTCATATATTCACATGTATGTGGTGTATGTACTACCCCAAAGATAAAACTAAAATGAAAAACAACTTATTAATGATCATTAATTCATTAATTCATGTTTATTAATTCAATTTTTTATAATGTATAAATATTATAGGTACAATTTTATTTAACGAAATCAGTTTTAGGATTTACGTTATATTTATTGTTAGAATATAGTAACCCCTCCCTCAAATAATCCATCGATTTTATTATCCAATAGGCATTTAAAGAGTTCACATATTTTCATCCAACATTTACCCTATTTTTCATTGGAAAAAATAAATGAAATTAATAAAATAAAAAAAATATTTTATCTCCCTTTTAATTGGATATATTTTTCTCCAATGTTCAGGTTTTTCAAATTTTTTTCAAAAGTAATTTTTATTAAAAAAATGATTTATTAAGTAAAATTTTATTTATCCTTAAACTTTTAAACTGTCTAAAAGGAATCATTATAATGTTTCCCAATTGGTTATTTATGACATTCTTTACAAATTTCTAAAGGAATGTTTATTTCATATATGACATTGACATACTTATGTGCTAAAATAACCATTTTATGATATTTTGGTTCTTATACACATTTAAATGATTTTAAAAATAAATATATTTAATAAAATATTATTTCAAACATAATCCTAAATTTTCATTATTTTTATAAAAGGAAATTATTTTATTACAAAAAATAATATTTTTGATGGAACGATGGTAATCTACTATCTCTTATTAATTTTCTATTCATTACCATTAAATTAAATAATTCAATTTATTATGATAAATAGATATTCAATTTCTGTCAAATATAAATTTTATTTGTATCATGGATATTATTATTTAATTAATCATATTGAATTTTTATATATGGTGTTTTATTTTGAAATGTATTTTATTTACTGGGGAAAATATTGAAAATTTATATCCTTTACATAATATTGATATATGTTTATATGGAATATTATTTATGAATTGAATTAATAATTAAATATATTAGGAATGAATTGAAGATTTCAATTATGGATGGGTCCTAATTACTGATTTCCCCTCTATGGATTGAAAGGTATTATAAGACAAATAATTTGGACAAATTAAATGGGTTTTTGGTTTATTCGTTCCCATAAATAAAATTTTCTTGGGGAAAGGTATTTCCAATATAGATATCATGAAATCCATGATTGTGAAGTTCAATGTAAGGTTTTTCCATCAATTATAATTTAGTTAATATAATCCATAATATTTTTGTATTGATATTCTCCAAGGATTCATTTCATGCTCAAGTTATTGATTAAATGAAATCATTTTTAGTTATTTTCCTTGAAATATTGATTATGTTTATTTACTCATAATATATTCCATTGTAAATCAAACATAATAAAAATTATAAATATACCTTAATTTCATTCCTTTCACCTAGATATGAAATATATTTCTTTTAATGTGTTCACCAATGTTGAATGTTTTCCATTACAATGTTTTATATTTTATCCCCAATGTAAAATGGGTATCATGAATGTATATGGATGTAGAAGACTACTACACTTATTGGAACATAAGGATTAGAAAAATTATATCTATTATAATGTAATAATTTAACAAACAGCTCTAGGTTATTATATTTAGGGTTATTACAGTTGGTATGAGAGAAAGTTTAGAAGAATCCTTTGGAAATTGATTAAGGAATACAAGGATTAAAAAATATAACCCTATGATAGAGTTTGATTTTACATATAATTGTGTAACAATATTGTAAATGTTTTTGAAATGTAGTTACTATTTGTTTTTCCTAGAAATACATCCCTATCTATACACTGAAAGTGTACATGGTTTTGGAACACACACATCTTAGGATAAAAACCCCAACAATAGTTGGTTGAGTATATCTAAACCATCATTATGGTTCTTGGTGAATTTACATTACTTCACTTCTAGTTTTAAAATCTTATGGAATATTCTTATGATAATATACTTTTTATTTAATAACTATTATGATTAAGTTGAAAATATTATTATTATTTTAAGATATTTCAAAAGAAACCATGTTTATGATTCCAATATTAACAAAGCATAAATTTTCAATTTATGTTAATTGTTATTATTATTTAGTTATATATTATTATTTGAAATTCATAGTGAGACGAGGTAATCCATTATATTCTATTTTTAAAAAAATTATATGGAGTAAATAATTGTATCATTAATTGTAGTTAATATCATAATTTACCTACTGAGAAATCCAATAGAACTAATGTTATAACTGAGGAAATAATGAATATATTAGAGAGTATACCCTAGTTTATGACTAATAACCTTTAAAATATGAAAAAATGATGTTCTACGACATGGTACACCTATATTACATCTTTAAACTTGACAAAATAACCCATAGTTTAGTGGAACTACTAATCAAGTTGTTGATGAGAAATGTATTAAGTCCGTTGAAAAGATATTTCTGGCCATGGTATACAATGAAATGAAAAAGGTTATAATGGAAGTATATTTTCGAATTATTGTTGATTCAGGAGTTTTACATATTACTTTTCAATATATTTATTTTTATAAATCACAAACACTCTATTAAAATATGTTTAAAATCTTCATATGTCCCAATTGTTATAGTATATTTATGTATAAAACATTATCTTTTAATATACATAGAGAATGTTATAAAAAATTACAAATATAAGATTACTATTAATCATTATGATCATCAGATTGAGTATGAATATGATTAATCATAATATCCTTGAATTTGATAATTAGTTAGATATTTTTCTTGAAATTCATATGAAAACAATTCATGACTATGAGACTAATTCTAGTGTGGGAATAATTGGAATGAATCTCATCAGGATTATCATATTTACAATTAATATTTACTTCCATTTTGAAAATCCTATATTTATAATTATAATATAGAAGATTTTTTTTATTAAGGGATACCATTAACACTATAAGGGTGTTAAATAAAATTATGTTGGAAATTTAGTTATGGATAAACATTAAGACCTATCAAGCACCAGTTATCCAAGGTTGTTGTAATGAAATATAAAAGCAGAATATTAGAGAATATCCTACAATTACTAGGTTATTTGAAGTATTCGTAGCTAGGTATTTTTATTTCCAACCCAAATATTCTGTATATTTATTTGCATGAATTTATTAATCTTATTATTTGTAATTATTTTTAGATTTTTAGTCATTATAAGGAATCCTTGTTAGGAATTTTTTACTCTTGAACATTTTTCTTTCTAATAGAGTTTTATCATTGTTACGATCAATGAAATCTAGGGATAAGAAAATAGTGAATTAAATTCATCAAATAGTGGAATTTTAGAGATTGGAAGATAGAAACCAGTCATCATAAGGAGGGATTCTGAAGATAGGAAGACCAATTTTATTCAAATCATCGTATTAAAATATTTTGGGGTAGGGAATGATCAAATATACAATCATTTTAAAATCATGGTTACCTTTAGTCATTGTTATTGAATACCTTACACTTAAGGTTAAAATAGATAAATATATTAATATATATTTTATGTCATTTTGAATATTAGTTTATTTTTTTCATGATTTTAAAAGATAATATTATTATATGCATGTTATAGAATGTTATTCTTTATAATAGTCTTTTAATACAATTGGTTTTATCATTGTGTTTGAAAATATGATAAAAAAATACTTTTAATTAATCTGATCAACTGTGAATCTAACTATTTTAATTTTATTTAATTGGATATTTAATGGTTCCCATTTTTTTACACTAATAATTGGAATAAGTCTAAGTGTGATAACAATACTTTAAGAGGAATTGTGTTTTAAATAGTGTGAATGATTTATGAACTACAATTCAGCCCCACTTATATATATAGCCATCATAATTTTTTTAATAATCTATTATTTTTATTATAAGGGGCATCTATATCTTATATACTTGATGAGTATTTATTTTCATTACTATTTTCAAGTTTTTAATGGTTTAAAACAATTTTTCGGTTTTTTTACCCGGTTACAATAATGATTATTTGTAGAGAAAGATTTATATTATTTAAAGATAGATGGTATGAATGTTGATTCTAATGAAAATTTTAATCTTATTCGATTTCCAATTTTTGATAGTAATGACTATGAGTATTGTAGAGATAGGAAAAAATATTTTGTGATCAATATTGGTGTTGATAAATTCATGATGCCCACTGGAAAATACATATTCCTTATAAGGAATTATATTCTACTACAAATGATGAAAAAAATAATTTGAGTTGAACTACAATGTCATAAATACTATTTTGTGTTACATGATTTGGAATATATATATATTCAGATATCATCTTGTGATGCTGAAAATATCATTTAGAGAAAATTGGAAGTAATAAATTTTTGTACATCCAAATCTATAGAAATAATAAAAGAAATTATTAGTGTAGAATAAAAAACCTTTGTTTTTATTCCCAGAGTGTTAGTTTAATGGTTCCCCAAAGATTCATGAAAATTATAAATAGTATACAATCTCTTTGAGATAAATGTATTGATAATGAAATTTTAGTGGGAAATATTATATATATAATTCCCAGTGAGTGAGAATAAAAAATAATAGTTCTTCATGATATGCGAATGTTAACTAATATTACTATGGATAATTTTATTGGTACCCTTATAAATTATGAGGGATGATTTCAAAGATATACTGAGAAATAGAAAATTATAAAATTGTAGTGTTTCCTTCTCTATAACATCTATTGTACATTCCAATTTTTTTTCTACTAATAAATCTGTGAAATATTTGGGCAAGAATAAAGCTATTCTTCAATAAAATTATATAACATTAGAACATTTATAGAATGAGTTAGATAATCTCATGATAAGGATTAATAAGATAGATGAAAATAGATATTTCCAATAATGATATAAACAAGTCCACAAGGATAAAAATGATAAGAAATCTTTTGATGTCATTTTCTATGAATGTAATAAATCTGGAATCATCCAACCTGATTTTATAAATTTGAAGAGGAAAGAAAGAAATAAAATAATTCAGAATGAAATTCCGTGAAATAATAAAAGTATAAAGGCAGGAAAGTGATGAAAGCTTCTGAAACATGGAGTGCAAGTGATGGTTATTCTTCTAAAAGTTCTTTTGATGTAAGATTTTCAAGATAAAGGAACATTTATCTTTTTTCTAAATTACCCATGGTGAATCATTATTTAATGGAAAATGTATGAATATCTGAATCCCTTACAAATTTATCATTCAATGATAGTTATTCTGAAAGTAATAATGAGAAATATTCAATATCATCAGATGAATAATCTTCCTCTATCTGTGAAGATGATACATTACCTACTTATGATAATGTTTCCATATTTTGAAAGCTTTTATAAAAAGAAAATTGTAATATTAAAAAAAACCTGATGATGATAAAGATAATATTTCCAAGGAATATTCCAGAAAAAAATATTTTGACTATTTAAATAACATTTATATCTATTTACTTTGATAAAACTATTTCAAGGAAAGATATTATTTGAAAAGGACTAGAAAAAAGAATTTTTAAGAAACAAGTTTTACTAGGAAAACATACTTAGAAATTAAATTTTGATCAGGATAAATATATAGGTATCTATCCAAAATAAAAAATTTATTATTTGAAAAAACGTTCATCAATGATTCTGAATGATAAAGAAAAATTTAACCAAATTTATAAGAAACTTTTAGGTTAAGATATTATTTCCAGAATGGGTTTTACTTATAAAAAAACATTTTCATTAAAAATTTATTTATTCTTGACATTCTCCTTTTTAACAAAGTGATTATGTGGTTGGAACTAGAGGAATAATTTTTCCTAAAAACAAGTACAATCACTATGCTTTAATTAGGATTTTTTTATGGAAATAAAATTTTAAAAAAACAAAATCAGGCCAATGTGTTAACCTGTATTTATGTTTTCATAATACCAAACACTTGATGGTTTGGGTTTTGAAAAAGTAATCTATTTTCTCCAGAAAATAATGATAGATATAAAGAATATTTGGAACATGGATGGGGGTTGTTCAAGAAACATTGATGGAAACAATGATTTCTTGAATAAGATAATCAAGATGAAAGGTGTAAAAGCAACATTTGGAGATAATTCTCATGGAGAGATTATCATAATTGGTAACATTTCTCTTCTCATAAAATCATTTAATTAAAATAATTTTTTTAGGTATTAATCATAACCATATAAGAAAAACTCAGCTATATAATGAAGTTTTCCTTATGAAATTTTGAAATGATAATTCTTTAGTACATAGTTCCAAGGACGATTTTATTCATTATTCCTATCAGAATGGAAATTTTTACACAGTTAACTTATAAGACCATATAATCCAAGATTTAACTTTTCTTAGTGCGATGAATGATAAATCTTGGTTATGGAATAGTGGTTTAGGAAACTTTAATATTAGAAACTAATCTAATTTGACTATGAAAGGACTTATTAATGATATACTAGAACTGATGTTTAATACTTGATATTTCTATGATCATTATCATTATAGTAAGAAACATAAGTCATGTTTTAAATCTATTAGCGAAGTATCAACTTTTAATGATTTACAAATATTTCACATGGACTTATTTGGTCCTATAAAAACATAATGTGTTGGTGGGAAAGACTAAGTATATATTTTAGTTATTGATTACACTAGATATACTTGGTTTTATTTTATATTAAGAAAATAGGAAGCATTTATTTATTTTAAAAAATTAGTAGCTAAATTTAAAAATGAGAAAAACCTCCCCTTGATAAGTATATGAAGTGACCATAGTGGAGAATTTTGGAATTCATATTTTGAAACTTTTTGTAGTAAGAAAGGAATTGAACCTTAATTTTCAACACCTAAAAATCTATAGAACAATGTTGTACATGAAATAGGAAATTCAATTCACCAATAGATTATAAGAACCATTCTAAGTGAATACAGAATTGCTAATTTTTTTTGGGCTAAAGCGGTTTGTATTTCATGCTATACTGTAAATCAGGTTTTAATTAGAGATTTTCTTAATAAAAATACATTCTATTCATGGAAATGAATAAAATAAAACTTTCTTACTTAATTTTTTTGTTCTCCAAGTATTCGTTAATAATAATGATGATAAAATTCATAATGTTTCTCTTAAATATAGTGTAGTTATATTTTTTAATATATTCAAATACATCTCATGCTTATAATATTTTTAATAAAAATTATTGTAAAATTGAGGAAACAATGTATTTTATATTTGACGAAACTAATAATTTAAAAAACTCCAAACTACATCCTTGGATGTTATTTATAAAACTAAATTTTAACATTTTTTATAAAGTTATAATCATAAGAAAATAACTCAATTATTAGTTTTTGATAATTTTTCTTAAGAATGTTTTATACCTATTATTGAAGAAAAAACTTTTAAAAACCCAAGAAGATAGTTTTTATTAGGAATCGTCTTATTGAAATTATCATTAATGTTATAGAACAACCTGTTTTGACTTTAGGTTCCTTAATAAATGAAATGAAACCTCTAGTTTTCTTATCCAAATTTGAACAAAATAATCATAATATTTTATTTAGTTGAACAACCTATATAATCTTCATTAAATTTAGTAGAATGTGTTATTAGAATAAATGTTATGAAAATTAACTAATAATTAGATAATAAAGCATGTATTATTACTTAGGATTATAATAAACAATGGGGAAAAATTATGATGAAACTTATACTCCTGTATAAGGATATGAAGTTATTCAAATACATCTATCCTTTGAAACATTATTTGATTTTAAACTTCTTTAAATGGGTGAAAAGTGTGATTTTCATAATGTATATGTCTATGATTAAGTATATTTTGAAAAACCAAAAATATTTTTAAAATTAAAAAAAATTCTAAATATGTTTATAAATATAACAACTGTTTATATGGTCTTAAACTATCCCCTAGATGTTGATATTATAGGTTAAATATACTTTTGTTACAAAATAATTTTGTTAAGGGATTTACAGATCCAAACATTTTTATAATATATATTAGTAAAAAATTTATTATTGTAGAAATTTTTGTTGATTACTTTATATTTGGTTGATGTCAACAATATTGAACATATTCCTTTACAGACCTTATAAAGTCTGAGTTTTAAAGGAATATGATGGGTGAGCTGACATATTTTTTTGGTTTTCAAATTTATGAAAAAATAAAAGGAAATTATATATATAAAAATAATTATATAAAATATATTCTCTAGATATTTGGATACAACAATACTAGATGTATTAGTACTCTAATTGATGCCTCCAATACTTTAGATCATGATGAGGATGGGAAACTAGTTGTTTTTAAAATTTTTAGAGGAATGATAAGAAGCATACATTACATGATTGTTATTCATCTTGATTTAATGTTCTTAGTATAAAAATTTGATATATATCAATAATATCCAATAGATTACTATATTAAAGTGATAAACTAATCATTAGTTATCTTAGGGGAAGTATAGATTTAGGAATATTATATTCTCCTTAAAATGTTTTTGAACTAAACAGTTTTTCAAATGATAGTTTTAGTGGATAAAGAATGGATAGGAAAAGTACATCAAGAACATAACATTTCTTAAGAGATTTCTTAGTTTGTAGATCAAGTGTGAAAAAAACTCAGTAGCACATTGTACTTCTGATGTTGAATTTGTGGCTGATGGAAGTTGTTATGCTAAAGTTTTGTGGATGAAAAAACAATCACAGACTATGGAATGAGTTTTACTAAAACTCAAATACATTGTTATAATAAATGTTCCACTGATTTATATAAAAACCCATCACACCCATGTTATAAAGACATAGTTATAAGTACCCTTTTCATCAAGATCACACATTTAAAGGAGATATAATTTTACAATTCATCAGTACACAAGAACAACTTACTGTTATTTTCACAAATCCACTTAATTACAATAGATAATAATATATGAAATTGAATATATGAATGATAAATGTTATGTTTTTATTCATATATATATAATCTTTATCAATATACTTATATTAACATACTCCTTTTCCGAGGGGGAGTATATGTGTTTAATTTTTTTCAATATTTTTTTGTTTTTTCTTAAATATTTTATGTTTACAAAAATGTTATTTTTTCTAAATCCTTTATCAAAATAAGTTCTTCAGACTCACACTTCATTTAAAAAATTTTATATTCATAATTATAATTTTTTTATTGACTTTAAAATTGTTATAAAATATTTGGACTCAAAATTTTTATAAAACTATTACAATAAGTTTTTCTTTAGAAACTACCATTATCACTTTACAATTTCAAAATTAAAACTATCATATTTAGACATAATTATAAAATTATCATAATATTTTTATTTTAAATAAACTTATAAGAATAGTTTTATCATGTAGATGAATTTTTCCACACTAAATGATACTCTTCATTTCATTTATTTTTTTCACTACTTAATTATTTTAAAGATATTGTTATTATAATGTTATTATCTATTTTTTTTGTTTTTAAAAATGTTAAAATTGTCCCTTATCAAAATAAACCTTAATCTAATAAATGTTTTAAAAATTCAAGAGTTCAAATAGGCATTTAAAAAAATTCATAGGATAAATATTATCCATCATATAAGAATAGTTTTTCGCTCAAACATTTGTTTTATTATGGAATATGAATTTTCATCCCCAAAACCCATATAAAGGAATTTTACCCCATTTACCACATTGGTTTTTAGGTATTTTTCACTTTATGTGATGGACCCTTTAAATCCCACAGTTTGATAATATTTCATTACATTCGTTTACCAGTCCCAATTTCAATTCTAATAGAATCCAAAAAGATTATATTAAGTTTTTTTATATAATAAATCACTGATTGAATGGTCAAGGTTTGAAAAATAACATTCTACACTCAATAAGATCATTTTGTTCAATAGTTGGGAGTTTGTATGCCTTGATAAGCTAGAAAAGGACTTTTATATTTTTTATATTTCATTATTGTTTAAATTTTATTCATTGTTTCATATTATTAAATATAATGATAAAGAAAAGGGTTTTTCACTAATTTTTTGGGAATAAGTATAAGTTATCTTACAGAAGAGTTGTTGATTTAGTTGGAGTTACCTCAAAAGTAGAAGCATATTTAACTTCCCACAAACTTCCTAACAGTATTAGAAATTTTAACAAAAAAATTCAAGTATCTATATTTCAGAATATGACAATGTTAGAAAGGTTTATCAGCTGACTCAGGATGATGGAGTAATACCTCTTTAGATTGAAGTTAATATGATTCTGAGGAAGGGATATAAAGATACATTAAATATATAAAATTTTTGTTTTATAGATTATCAATGTAATATAAGTAAGGTTGGCCTAGTCATGATAATATTTATCCAAATTATGAATATAAAAATATCCTCAATAAATATGAAGATAATTATGTTTCCAAATTTAATTATCAAGATGGCTGTAAAGTGTATGGAAATTGTCTAAATTAGAAAAAAGTTGTATCCTCTCAGGGAATAAACCTATTTTATTAGTGAGGATACTATATAAAGAATGAAGTTGGTTTTTGATTAAAAGTAAATATGTTTTTTAGAATAATTTTACGACGCTCTATCAGTGGAAAAACCTTCAAAGAAGTTTATGGAAGTTGAAAAGAAGAATAAAACAAAGGAATGGACCTATCCAACCATCAAGAAAAAAATGAAAATGCTCGATGAAGTGTTTGAAAAGTTGATGAAAAATAAATCTCTGAAGAAGCTAGTGGATCTGAAATTTAGAATTGACCATTTCTATGATTAATTAATAAAAATTAAGACTACATAAACATTTGAAGAAGAAGATAAAATTAGGAATCAAAAAAATGTTACAAGATTCCATAATAATAGAAATTCTTTTGAAAGGAGTTGAATGAGGTTAAAAAATTTAGTTTTTTATATCCCACACCGATGTGGTTTCACTAGAATATGGATTAGTTTTTAAATAATAATCCATTTTTTTACAAATATCCATTTTAATACTAAAAAGGGAAATGGAATGGTTTATGTTGAAGAATAAACCCTAAATCTTCGAGAGAAAGAATCAAAACCTGATCTAGGTAGAAAGGGAGATTTAAGATCTGCGAGGTAGTTAGAATATGAACTAGATAAGGAATTAGAGGGAGATTATAAAGAAGAAGAATATAATTAAGTAGAATAATAAGTATTAGAAGAATATGAATAAGAAGATGAAGAAAATTAAGAACGAGATGATAGAGAAACATAATGATACAAGGAATCATTGAAATCTTTACCTTCATCAAATTTACCTTAATAGTCTGATTGGGATGGAAAATCAAAAAGTTCCTAGGAATAAGAACCATAATCCTAAAATAAACAAAAATAATCATTATATAAACAATATAAAGATCAAAAGTACCACCCCAAATTTGAATAAAAATCATAATATGATAAATATGTATAAATTACTGAATGATAAGATTAGAATAATTATTCAAGGGAAGTTGATATGAAATGTAAATAATTAGACACCAGAACTATTAGGTCAAAAACACCTCATATATAGCCTGATAATTGAGACCTAGTAGAAACAATTGATTCGAAGTGTTTTTGATTTTATTTGTCTATCCTTGAAAATATTGACATATCAGATTTTTTATTTAACTAGAATTGAATCAAGACGAAAGATTATTTAATAAGATAAGAATGATAAAATATATTAAATAATTTTTTTAACTAAAACTATGATATAATTGAGACTGATTTAAATGTTTTTCATGAAAATTTCAAAATGCAAAAATCTGTATACAATCAGATCGTGAGATATTCAAACCAGATTGATACTGATATCCGAGAACATAATGATAATTTTTTGGAAGTAAATAAAGTTATGTTAGATTTAGATAAATCATTCAACAAATGGTATTAATATATAGTAGGGGAGTTAATTTTTTTAGTAAGATAGAGATGAAATAGATGACCAGATATAGGATGTTTATTACTTAGAAGAAAAGATGCAAGATATGCAGCTAGAGATGATCATATTGGAATCTTATGAAGATGAAATTATCTTATTAATGGATCAAAATACATAACTTTATGAGGAAGTTAAAAGTCTCAAAGTAGAATCCTGAATGAGATATTATTTGGAAGAAAATGCTTTTTAGCTGGAGGAAGATCTAAGTGAGTTTAAGAAGATGAAGAAATTCACAAAGACAGTGATGACAAAAAGTGATTTTTTATTTGAAATCGTAGATTTATTTTTTAAAACATTTGAATTTTTATAATTAATAACATTTCATCCAAATATAATTTTATGTAATGTTTTCCATTTTTGATTGGTTATATATTCTTTCATATTCAAATGTATGATTAGTTTGTTAAGTATTATTTCTTATATAATTTTTATATCATTTCATGAAACATCAGAATAATTCCCATTACATTTTCAAAATCACAAATGGATAGAATGATATATTAAGGGGTAAGTTAATCCAAAAGGGTAGTTTTTTTTTCAAAGTATGAGAAGTCATTTTAAAAATGGGGAGATATTATACTAATTGTGAGAATTTTTCTATAATGATTTTTTATTCTAATACTCTCTATCACATTCATCATCATATTCAAAATATTTATTAACTAAGGGGAAGTTAAGAAGAAAATAATAACTTCATAGTTCTTAAAATAATAAAGTTTTTAAAGTCTTTAAATTTATTTTTCATTTATTTTTTTTGGTTTATGATTTTCAAAAAGCGGGAGATTGTTGAATCTTAAGTTTTACTTCATATTTTTCTATTAATTTAGATTCATAAATAAAAAATAATTTCTTAATACACATTCACTAGCTTTTTTTCCCAAGTGTTTCCACATGTTTTTGTAAAAAATTATCTTTTACCATACATAGAAAAAGTCTTATGGTACTAATAATATAAACGTAATATTATTCGATAAAATCCTTGGATTGAGTATGCATCTGATTAATTAGATTTACCATGAATCAGACCAAGAGTTAGTGTTTTGTCTTATCTATCATATTGAAAAATGTTATGACCATCAGACTGATTCTAGTATTGACATAATCAGACAAATTCTCATAATAATTATTTTTTTAAAAATTAATATGGAAGATCATATGACTATCCTATGTTTATAATAAGAATATATAATACTTATTTCTATCATAAGGAATACCATTAACCTTTTAATTTTGTTAACAAATGATTCCAGGAATTTATTTGGGTCAAAACATTATGAATTGTCAAGCACTAGTTGTCTGAGGCCATTGCAAAAAAACTCAAAAATATATCTACTGGAGAATTACCTATAAATAGTGGGTCATTTGAAGAGTTTGAAGTTAGAAGATTCCATTTTTAACTCAATTATTCGGAATATTTATTAGAATGAACTATTTGTACTTACTCATTGTAATTCTATAGAGAGTTGTAATCATTTTAAGGAATCCCTGCTAGGGTTGCTTCCATAAAAACATTATCTTTTGTAATCACGTTTGATCATTATAATGATCAAGTTTTTTTAAGGACAAGAAGATGGTGAATCTGATCCATCATATTTAGGGAATCTAGGGATATGAAGACATACACTATTTTTCATGTCAATGACTTTTTGGTATAGTATGATAGAGGTTATTATAATCATCATATCAAGGTATTTCATGGAAAAGAATTATAGATTTCATAGTACGTATAATAATATGAATACATTAAGTCATGGTTATCGACTACCTCACTCTTAAGGTTAAAAGCGTTCAATATTTTGAAATAGCCTACAAATAATTCTTAATATTTCTAGCTATATTTTTTTTACAAATTACTATTCCATTAAGCATGTTATAGACAATTAGTATTGAAACTATTCATTTAATACAATTGGTTTTATCATCATGATTGTGAATATGATTAAAAATATTTTTATTTAATTGTATTAATATTTTTTTATTAATTTACTGTAATATAAGATGATTTTTACTAGTTTTTAATTGTTACTATGATAATCAGACTGAGCTGATGTCCGATAAAATAACTTTAAGGGGTATTGTGTTTTTTATATGTTAATGGGGTTTTAAACTACAATTAACCACAACCTTTTAAGTATATCCATCATAATATAATTCTTACAATACTATAATTATTCTATCAATTTTCCCAATCAACAATTGAATAAACCATAAAAGTGGAAAAGGAAAGAAGACCAAGCTTATGCGATCACTACAACTGAGGTTAATGTTTCTAATGATGTCGTGTTAGGTACATTAATAATTTAAATCAATTTATCAAGTTTTTTATTTTATTATATATCCTCTCCATCCCATATATCTTTAATTTTTTCTAAAATAAAATTATATTTCCCTAGAACCTGAATAAGTGATTTAATAGTTAAAACACCCAGTTAGAATCTAACCATGAAAAGGATGTGTCACACAATTCATATTGTGACACATAAATGTAATAAATTTATTACATTATTATTATACATATGGTTTATTTTCAAATAACACTTGTTATGGACTGTATCTGAAAATATGTTTCAAAATATATTTTAATGATATGGATTTTACTATTCAGGATGAATATGTTGAATTCCATATCTATAAAGTAGATAATTTATCATCTTGGTCTTGTCTAAATCTAACCCTAGTAAAACATTTGAACAATTTTATTGGGGATGAAGGGAAACCAAAATCTTCAAATGAAAAAGTTAATATTGAATTTTGGATGTATCAGTTATGGAAGTATACATAGATGTATTTCTTATGGAATTTCGAAGATATCCCCCATAGTGCGAAATTGACTTTTTCATCTACTTAATCCATCATATCAGAGTCATATCAATGATTACCTATATAATGGATACCTTTAGATGAATAAACAACTAGATGAGTTTGGGGACAAGGGATTTATGTGACCCAGTGTTTCACCTAGGGGAGCCCTTATTTTTTTCCTTAACAAAAAAGATATATCCATGCTTTTGTGGATTGATTATAAGATAATCAATGCTATTGTAATAAAAAAAACTACCATATTCCAAAAATTGAAGTCATAATCAGTCAACTTCATGGGGATCAATTTTTTTCAAATATTAAACATCATTTGGGGTATCATAAATTGTGAGTAATGATGGAAAATATCCTAAAGACAATATTTCAAATGAGATATGTACATTATGATTTTAGATTAATTATATTTGGATTGACTAATTCACCCTCATATTATTCGATCTAATGAATAAAGTATATATTTATAATGTTGATGATTATTATGGAATTTATTTATGATATATTGGTGTATTATTAAATCAATGGGAAACTTAAGAATCTCCTTTAGACCATTCATGAGATTCATATATGAAACATGTTTTATACGAAATTGATAATTTTGAATTCTATCTTCATAATATTTTCTTATTATCCACATTATCTCCAAAGATGGAATCTAAGTTGATCATGTAAAGAAGAAGGTAGTTTTGGAATGGTCCATAACAATATACATAATCATGGTAGGAAATTTTATTGGGTTGGTAGGTTACTATCGAGGATTTATTCAAAAATCTTCCCAATTGGAAAACGAATTAATCAAGAATAAACATAATGTGGTTAAGTTTGTATAAAAAAATAATATGAATAATTTTTTGAGGAATTAAAGAGGATATTGGTCAATGCTTCGATTTTGACAATAAAATTGTAAATGATGGATTTTTTATATATAATGATTCATTAGTTAAGGGACTTAATTATATCCTCATACATAATGATAAAGATGTTTAATATGTATCAAGGAAGCTAAGGACTCATGACCATAACTATCCAACCTGTGATATTGAGTTGATATCTATAATAATAGTTTTGAGGATATGGTGAGAAATTCTCTATGGAAATATGTTTGAGATATAATACACTCTAATAGACTAATGTAAATATTTTTTGATAAAGTGATCAATATGAGGAAAAAACAATCGCTCAAGCTACCGAATGATTATGATTACTCAATAAACTCAAACCCAAGAAAAAAACATGTCTATAGATGCATTGATAAGTAAAGACAATGAATTCTAGAAAAAGATTATGTTTTAAAGAGATCATATGCCAAGGGATTTCTTAAATGTGGATATGAGAATTATCGATGAAGGGAAAACATATATCCATTTTAAAATGATTTCATAACCATTTTTATTATAAAATATAAAAATATATCAACCTGTTGATGATATTATCTAATATAAAATCTTTTTGTGAATGATGGAAAATTAGGAGACTACTAATATAAAAATTTTATTCTGAAAATTTAAATTAAGATGTGTGTTCCATAATTATTTGAGCTGAAATGGGAATTATTAGATGATTCTCATAACATGATTTTCCCTATACACCATGTAGAACTAATATTTATGGGTATTTAGGTAACATTATTGGTGGGATAATATGAAGAGGTAATTTGTTGATTATGTATCAAGATTATTGGTTTTTTAATAGATTAATGCTGAGAGGCTACATTATATAGGATTCATAAAACCCTCTACCAATTCCTATATAGAAATTTAATGATATTACATTGGCATATGACACATAATTACTAAGTAATCATATAAATAAATAAATAATATCAGTTATTGTGGACTGATTAACTAAATATATAATTCCTTATCATAAGGGATGATTTACCACTTGAAAAACTTAAATTAATTTAAATTAGAGATTTTTAAGACTATATGGTGAAAAGATTTCAAATTTTTATGATAATTATCCCAAATTGATATTGAAATTTAGAAAGTGTCTATAGAAGTCTCCCGATACTGAAATTTATTTAAGCACCCCTACTACTATTTAACTATTGAAAAATATGAAAGGATTATTCAAACATTATAATACATGTTAAGATCATTCCTATCAAACTTTCAAGGTGTTTGGGATCTGTATATACCTTTGGAAGTTATTTCTTATAATATTAGTGTGAATTAAATTATTAAAATGACATTTTACGAAGCATTATATGTATAGATAAGGCTGACACTAACTTTTTATGATTAATTTGGTTAAAAGAAAACTTGTTGGACCAACCCTTTTTGGGAAGAAATAAAAATAATTTAAAGACTATTAATTTCATATTATAGTATCTCAATGTAGGAAAAATATTTTTTACGATAATCAGTGTAATTATTTTTAATTAAAATAAGGAGAATATTTTTTCATGGATGTATCTCCATATATTGGTTTTATATGGTTCGATAATAAAGGGATACTAATCATATAATGTACTTGATGTGTTACATATATCATTTTCAAGGAAGTACATGCCAGACCGAATACATTTTTTAATCTCTAATGTAATATAATTGGAACCTGATCTATATTCCAATGAAGAGCACATCGATATCATTGAAATTAGAGAGAAAGTATTGAATAATTATATGAAAATAATAGTAGAGTGACATAGGATAAATCAGAAAAATAGTGGAATCATTATGGGAAACATGGGATTTTATGAATAAGAACCAAACTCATTTTTTAGATGGTAATATCGAAGTAAATTTTAGACATGCAATTCTTGTAAGTGGGAAGAATTTAACACCAGAGGCACAATTATAGTAAAAGAATATTATATTTTAATAAAACTATAATAAAATGATAATTTTATTATTTAATATCTTAAAAAATCAAATTGGATAAGATGAATATCAATTCTGAACTTAATAGTTCAAAATAAGAAAAAATTTAATTTATTAAATTTTCCCATAGAAATAATTTTTTATAAAGAAATAAAAATATAGTATTTAAATTTTCCTAATATGATTTATTATAATGTTTTATAACATTTATGATAAAAAATTAGGGGATATATTTTAATTCAAATAATTATAAGATCAATTTTATGTAATAAAGTATATTTTTTAGAAAACTATATTTTTTAAAATAAAAAATATCTATACATTTAAATTAATTAATATAATATAGATTTATGAATGATATAAACAAAATTTAAGATTATAAATCTGAATCTATAAATTTGAATCCATATAATGATGATTAAAAATAATTTATTGAATATTAGATCATCTTATCCTTGAAAAATGAATCTATTGAAAAAATGTTTCTTCAACACATTTGGGGGGATTATTTTGAAATTAAATTATACCACTTCCATAATTTTAATTTAAGAAAATGTATTAAATATTGGGAATAAAAATAATTTATATTAGGTAATTACATTAACATAATTTTTTGGTCAAAATTAATAGTTCACATTGTCTAAATCAATTACTATGCTTAATGTCAAAACAGGTTCACTGGTGGGTTAATTTATTTTAATAAGGGTTAGAAATGCCCAAAAATTTATGGAACAAAATGTTTTGGATTTATTTTTTCCTTAAACTTATTCTAATAAAATATGATAAATTTTCATGCCATATTTAAAAGAATGTAACTTGATATTATTGAAATACTTTGAAAAATTACAAATTTTCCACTCATCTCAATTATAAAAAGGAATCTCCTCCCATCACTTATTAACACATACAATGAAATTTATTTTGAAAAAAACCTACCAAAATATCTTAAAAAAATAATTATTCTCTTTATAGATCATATTTGTTTCCAAGAATCCCAAAACTATTGTTCTTAATAAGACATCCAAAGAAGTTTTTTCTTAGCAAAGACAAATGCCTTCACCCAGATCATTCATTCTTTACATCATTTTCAACCTTAAATTATTTTTTAATAATTCAATTATAATAAAAATATTGTCTTATAAAAAATAAGATGTTTTTAATAAGGAATAATTTTTATTCATTTCCTTCTCTATCAAAGGGGAAACAAAACTATCGATTGTGTGTACGACAGACTACTACCATGTGAACTGATGTAATTTTTTTCATCCCCTACTCACAAAGATTTAAATAATGATGTAAAAATTTAAAATACATGAAAGTTATGATATAATAATGATTTTTTAAATTTAATATATCATCAATTTACTTACCCTTTCACCCATTATAGAAATGATTACATTTCTTGTGTGTTTGTATAACCTACCATATCCACAAAGCGATGAGATTCGTTTTCTATTTCTGAATTTAAAGAATAATTATAAAAATGTATCTAAAGAAAAAAATATTTGTAACTTTAATATCATCATTTATATAATTAAACTATATCATATTCCCAATAATTCTACCTTCCATGAAAAAACACGTGTGAGGAAATAATGCATTTTACACCAGAAGAATGATAATAATGAAATTTTATTAAAAAATTGGTGGTAAGTTGTTTTAAAATAGTCATATATGATATCATAAATATTAATATGGAACTAGAATAATTTAATAACATCTTTAAAAACATTATATTGTATGTTAAATCACATTCAACTAAAGGGAAGCACGAGGTAAAGGATTTCATCTTAATTTATACTTTATTGAGAAATATTTTTTTATTATGCACCTATTTATTTGATGTGTTTTATTAACAACACCATTTATATATCAACTATTATTAACTATTTATTCATTATTATTAATCCTTCAACTGTAGATTTTTATTTTTTTTCTGTAAAAATTTACGTGTTACCAAAGAGGTTAGGAGTTATTTAATGATATCATTTTTTGGATTTTATTAATTTTAGTTGAAAGAATATAATAATACAGACATCATAGAATAATTCTATATACATAACCTATATTTATTTTTGGATTTTAGATGTTTTATTTAATATTTTCCTCCCTCATTCACTTTAATTGAGATAATAAATCATAAAAAAAAATAATTTTGTTTCCCATTTATCGAATATATTTTTCTTCAATGTCCTTATTTTTCATTTTTTTATAAAAAGTAAATTTTATTAATATACTTATTATTATGGAAATTATAAGTAAAAATTGACCTTTTTAAATATTTTTATGGAATCATTATAATGATTTCTAAAATGGTCAATTTTGAATCTCTTTAAAAAAGTCAAAAGGAATGTTTTTAATGTATTTGACATTAATAAACGTCCCCTGAACCATATATATTTTAAAATATTTGTCTTTTTATTTTAATTTCAAAGGTTTTATAAATAAAACACTTTAATGAATTGTTATTTTAAATTTACAGCTCTATTTTAATTAATTTTATATATTGAATTATTTTATTATAAAACTTATATTTTTGAGGAATCGATTGTCATCTCTTATCTATTATTAAATTTTCAATAATTTTTTATATCAAGAAACATTGTATTTATTTTTATCATTGAAAATTAAATTATTATTAAATATTAATATTATTTTTTATCATGGATATGATTATTTCCTAAAACGTACAAAATGTTTACGTACTGTGTTTTAATATGAATGTTATTTGATTGAATGGAAACTATATTGATAAATCTACATTCTTTACTCAATAAATATATTTATTAATAATGAATACTATTCATGAATTTAATTGGTCATTCAATAAATGTATAATACATTTGAAATGTATTTAGGGTTTGGGACTAGTTATATATAGCACCAGGATGCATCGAGAAGTCTCAGGGGAGTAATTAGTCTGCAAAATTAAATTGGGTTTTTAGATATAACCACCCATATAAAAATTTTTCTAGATGTAAGGTATTGATTGTATAGATATAATGATGACTGATAACACGATTTCCAATATTATTAATTACTTTTATTAAAAATTTAGTTATTATTATCCATGATATTTTTTACATTGACATTATCCATGAAGGTATTTCATGATCAAGTTTCAATGGAATGTGTTTTTAGTTATTTCCCGTTCTATATTGGTTATTCCATATTTAAAAATGATAGGTTCCATTGTACATAATCATTATGGATAATTTTAGCTCACCCTAATTTTTTTTTGTTTCTATAAGACATGAGGAAGAGTTATTTGAATATATTTAAGTATGATGAATATTTTCCTTTAATATGTTTTATGTTTTTTTCTACTGAAAAATGTGTATAATTTACGTATCTGGACCTCTTGGATAACTAAATTTAATGTATTTTTAGGATTATACCCCTTGTATATATACCAAGATATTAATATAATAATTGAATCTAGGTTACTAAAGAAGGCGTAGTTACATGAGCTCTTCCTGATTCTCCTATGATCCCCAACCATGGTTCATTACAAAAGCATGACTGAACCAAGCCTCTAATGATTTCCCAATAAGGCTTAATATGAAAAATATAAAATTTTATTCCCTAATATCAATTAATAATTCTATGTTGAAGATTATATTAGGTTAAAATTAACCAAAATTGATGAAACTAGTTTGAGAAGTAGTAGAGGCCATGAACCATCAATAACCGAGTTTGATTAAAGGAGAATATGATATGAAGAAGATTATTTCCATCATTTTAATTTGAAGTGATTAATAATTGAATGATGAATAATTTATAATATAGGATGAGTCATTCCTTGTAATTTAACTTTAAATATAACCAATACTGATAGAAAAATAATGGAAAAACTAATGATTTTTGAATATGTAATTTGGAAAAACCTGAGTTAGGAATTGGTCATTAATGTTTGAAGATGTAAATCATGTGTTTTTTATTTTTGTATTAAAATGATGACTAATATAATTTATGTGGCACATATTTTTTTTCTTAAATTATATGATTATGATGTTAGAGGTAAATTCACAACATATACTCAACATACCACCTAAGTGGAAATTTAAACTAGAAAAATAATCCTACAACCATGAGAGGTATCATCAAATACATTTGAAGTGATCCCATTCTTATAAAAGGGTTTAGTTCAGATTATTGGAGTATATTGAAAACTGTTGGTGTAAACTATCGAAGCATCAATTAATTGATGGAATCAAATAATAATAAGTGATCATGTAGTATTATCATTGTTTGGAATGAACTGATGAAGGTAACTCTAAGAATATGGTTGATTGAATTTATCTCATATTAAATAAAATGGGTTGATGAGGAAAATAATTAGGGACGTGATCATGAATTTCCATTGATGAAGTTTTATTATTAACTCAATTGAAATATCAGATAAATTGAAAACAAATTATAGAAACTATTCTAGGTTGATAATGGATGAAGGAGAAGGTTTGAAATAGGACATGTAGTAAATATCCAGGGGAAATTGATAATAAAATTTCCACTTTATATAATAAATAATTATCACCAAAGAATTTTATTTGGGGATATCGTTCATGTGTATTTACAGAATTATTGGAAACTAAATAATTTTGATGTGGTGGATTTGATATCTAATTCAGTTGAAATTTTTAATTAAAACAGGGAAAGAAACAAAACAAGAAAACATAAACTAATTCCCAAATAATCTATTATAACATATTTGAATTAACAAAGGGGTTAGTAAGATGTGGGAGTCCTGATTTGTAAACCATGGAGAAAAAAATCAAACCTTGAATTGGGAATTTTAGTATTTAACTTTTATTAAGAATATCTATCTCGACAGAGAGAAATTAAATATCATTTATTTTATTTATATTGAATTTAAATTATACCTTCTCATTTGTATTATATTATTATAAAAATGAATTATACGAATTCTCTTTTAGAGTAATATTTTGTTTAATTTTATTCATTATTAAACATTCATGATTTCTTCTTCTATATGATTGAAATCTATTACTACAGGGTGTTATGATTCAATCCATTTATTGATTTCCAATTGATGTGTTGATAGAAAAATAATAATTGATATTTATTTAATTTATTCATTCACTAGATTTAATATATATATATATATATTAAAAGTAATATAAGAATGAATAACTAATTATTAATGAAATTTTAATATATTAATGACTCACCATGTATTTATTTGGGTTGATTAAATTTTTTATAATTGAATTATTTTTGTATATTGATAAAATTTAATTCCCTTTCCTAGATCATTTTCTTGTATTTTGATCATGACACTTATTATTTGGTTCAAACCCTTTTTAGAGAGAAATTTATTTAATAAGTCTGTTATTCATCATTTCAATATATTTTTACACCATTTTCTTAATTTATAAATTAAATAATCCGTAAAAAACATACCCATCATCCCTCGAGTCTAACCTTTCATGCCACATTACTTATGTGGGTATGTTTTATAAATGAAAATTTGAAATTTATAATGTATAGTATCCAAATATTGTGTCATTTCTTGGTAATATATTCACTTATATTCTAACGGAAAATTAAAAAAACTAAATAAAAATATGTAAAACAAAATAATTTAAAAAACATTGTTGGTTTTAATACTTTAGAGTGATGGATTTTAAAAACTATTTCATTCACGTGTGTTGCGTTTAAAATCATTTTTTACTGCTATTTGATGTTAATAATTCCATTGAATATAAAGATATTTTTTTTATTTTTTCTTTAAAAAGTCGACAATCATGGGTATTAGGTTTAAAAGAGTGATATTTAATATGTTTACTGTGAATATTATGAGCATTCTTATTAGAAATTTTCCTATAACCAAACCCAAAAACCATTTGAAATATAATTTACAGAGGCTATTTTTATCCAAAAAAATAATTTCTATTGAAATTGAAATACATGTTTCTAAAAAGGACAGATAAAATTTGTTAATATGTAGAATACCATGAATATAGTATAAAAATACTAAGAAATGAGACATGAATGTTGAAGAAAAATATAAATGATCAAATAAAAATTTACATAAGAAATAAATAAAATGCATTTTAATATTTTAAGAAAGAACAAGTTGTAGACAATGATGATGAAACTAAGGAACAATCCAATATTTTGGATGAGTATGACTGGGAAAGTGAGGAAGAAAAAATTATAAAAACAATAAAATCACCATATGAATAAAAATATATCACCCAATGATTTTATAATATATTTCTAATTAAATAAATTTTTAAATAGCTTACGTTACATGCAACACAACGTTTAAATGAGAAATAATATATTATTAGAATCTTATGTTATTTTTATCACTAAGACTTTACATTGGAGGGTATGAATAATATTAATTGATTTATTATAAAATTATTTTCTTTATAAATATAAAACAAGTCCATTGGTTATCAATATATTAGAAAAAAATAAAATCATTTCAAAGTGAAAGCTATATTTTTCTAGAATTATTTCTATATGCACAAAAATATTTCATTTTAATAAATTAGATAAATATATATTGGTTAGTTATTTTTATTAAATGTATGTATTATACAATTATTCAATTTTTTTAACATTCATCTAATTGTTTTGTTGTTATGGAATAAGAAAATAATCCATTCTAATGCTAAAAAATTTATTTTTCTAAAAATAACGTTTTCATCGTGTGTTGTGAAATTATTTTAAAATTAATTCCTACCACTTATACACACTGAATTTGATAAATTGTTTTCTTTATTTTTAATATTGAGGTATTAATTTTTTAATTGAGGTAAAATCTAGGTCATATGGCCAAAAATGTTCATCATAATTCTTATTTTGTGAATGTAGTTGGACCCTTATAACTTTATACTAAAAATATAATTGTTTCAGAGACACTTTTTAATGAAGATGACCTATATTATATTTAAATCAACGAATTTTACAAAATTTAATTCTATTAGTTTTATATGTATTATATGTGCCTAAATAGGGATAAAATCTAAAAATGAATCAGTATAAGCATCTTATTTGAGACTAAGGAAATTAATTTTATGATATAAATTTATTTATAATTTTTAAGAATTATATAATTACCATAAATTATTATGAAACACAGATGTAGTATTTATATAATTAAAATAATAAATATATTAATTAATTTTAAAAATAATAGAAGTATTATAATTTGAGTGAGTTAATGTGTGAAATTTTTATAGATTATTCTAATGTATTAGTGTTATTTTAAGTGATAATATTTTAATTATAACTTTGTAGATATGCCTTTTAAATCAATGCAAATGAATTTTTCATAAAATTTAATTAATGATAATTTATGAAAATAATAATTTATAAAATTACATAAAATCATAAAAATATTAAAATTGGTCATGTGAGCTATTATATGGTATAAAGTTTCTTCCATTTGTTATTTATAGTCTATTTGGAACTATTTTTCCAGATAATGACATTAATATATTTTAATCTTTTATGAAATTATAAGAGTGACCTTCCCAAAAATTATAAAAGGGAACCCCTTATTTCTCTTCTTCAAACCAAATTTATCCATTTAGATATACCAAACATTAAGAAGTTCTATTATCCATTCTCATTGAAACATTATAGGGGTGATTGTTATCCAAAAAGGCCAACCCTAGACCCCTGAAGAGGATATCTAAATGAAATGTTTCAAATAAGAGGTAATCTTCTAAACATATCCTTTTTTTAATTTTAATTTTATCACCTATAGATCTATAATATTCATCATAAACTTATAAATTAAGTATCCTAAATAAAATTATATGTTATTCTTATTATGAAAACACATTTATTCACCCTAATTCCATAAAATGGGAAGTGAAAGTATCTCACATGCGTGTGTTCGACTTTCCATCTTCACATAGTGATGAAATTAAATTTACACTAAATTATTTAACTAATCTTTATTATGATGGGCTTAATGTATTTATATGATATTTAGGAAAAAATTATTCTTTTTTAAATGATAATTTATTTTATAATTTCTTACATTCCTAACCATTTTAAAAAGATAACGTCGTTAGTGCATACCAGTGGACTACCACCTCCAAGAAGTAATGTGATTTTTTTTCATTATTTGTTTTTACTAGATGATAATGAGGATATATTTAATGAATATATATGAAATATATTATTTAATTTTTTCAGGAATTTTATTTGATATTTAAATTTATTTCATTCCATCCATCAATAAACCGAAACAATATTCATGTGTATATATAACTTACCATCTCCATTAATGATGCAATTAATTATTCAATTTATAACTTTTATGTAGGGATTTTAATATTTATATAATAGATATATA
This sequence comes from Viscum album, assembly GCA_963277665.1. NCBI lineage: Eukaryota > Viridiplantae > Streptophyta > Magnoliopsida > Santalales > Viscaceae > Viscum > Viscum album. The sequence continues at coordinate 621,760,600 of OY728128.1, forward strand.
TTAAATTTATATCATTTTTAAATTATGGATATGATTTCACAAAGATAAATGTATAATCACCAAAACTACAAAACCTAAAGCAACATAAAAAATGAAGGAGTTATAACCGAGAGTAGTTATTTTAAAATAGAATTGTTAATGAATGGGAGATCAAGGTTATAAGTAAATTATATATGATATGATATATATTATTAGTTATATATAATATATATGATCTATATTTTTTATAGTGGAGGTTCAATCAGGTATGAAGGAAGTCAGACCTGTGTTAATACATTTATTTTTCAATCCTATTTTAATCATGTTTTTTACGGTTGGATTAACATTATAATTAATTATATTATATTTATATGATTAATCCCATTAATTTTTTTGTCCTATTTGTTTTTAAGAATACATTTTTTCCTTCCATTTCCCCCTATTTAAATACTCAAGAGACCAAATGACTTTTTTTAATGAAAAATGACTATGTTTTACTATTCATCAAGAACCCATTTCTTCCATATAATTTTTTTCATATGTTTTCAGGAATTTTTTTAATATTATACTATTATTTTTTAAATAATTTATACACAAAAATTAATTTATTAAATAACTATTAAAAGAAATCATATTGAAATTTTATAAACGAAGTACTTATAACCTTTTACTGAAAAATTAAAAGGAATATTTTATTCTAGCTTGTACAACATGGAAACAATTCCTACTATCATAACCACTGAAACTTTTTTTTTCGAAATTTACATTATTAGAAGGTAATTTCCAAGAGTTCCCCTTCACTAATTTAAAAAAGAGAACCCTTATTTATTATATTAACAACACATTATGAATTCTATCTCACCTAAGATATGAAAATTTATCTTCTAAAATGACCAAGAAACATTTCATCTTTACTGGTATTCCAAAAAGGCTAACCCTAAATCCATTAAGGGGAGATATAGATGTAGTGTTTGGAAGAATAGTTGATCACCTTAACCAATAAATTTATTTTTTATTCTTATTTTACCTTTGATAAAATAATTTATTCTTAATAAAATAATAAATTAATTATATTTAATATAAATAAATTCTATTGTTACTATGTAACCACTTTTTCACCATTTTCTTTAAAATAGGAAGTGAAAGTGTCGCTCGTGTGTTTGTACGGGTCACTGACTCCAGGTTGTGATACAATTCAGTGTGGATCAACTTTATTCATGTATGGTAATTATAATGGGTTTAGTATTTATATATGATATTTATGATATAATTATTATTATTTAATTATAATATAAAATCTATATTTTTTCCTTCAAAATTGTTGGAAAATGATAATGTCGTTGGTGCAAACATGTTAACCACCATCTCTACGAAGCGATGTGCTTTTTTATTCATTTCTAATTTACTTTTTTTTTGATAAAGATGGATTTAAAGAATACATATTATATATTAATGATTATATACAGGTTAATTATTATTACATTTCCTTCATTTAATTAATCAAAAAATGCAAACATCGTTTATGTGTATGTATGATCTACCATTTCCATGAATAGTGCATTTCATTTTACTACCTCTAACTTTTATTGAATAATCTAAATATTTATATAATGAATATATATTATATTTAAATAATTATTAAAATTATTATACTAATATATCAATGATCAATGTAGATGGAAAAAATATACCACACTAAAAAATACAAGAAAAAAAAAGCAGTTATCACATGAAATATTGAATTTAATAAAGAATTGTTAATTAAAATGTGATAAAAGGATATAAGTAAATCATATATGGTATGATATATATGAATAATTTTCTTGAATTTATGTTTAATAAATTTATATTTATTATATAGAAGGGTCAAACATGTATGAAAGAAGTCGCACTTGATGTAAGAGATTTAGGATTCAATACTATCTGTATCAAGATTGTTAATTTATGGATTTCCCTTAGAAAAATTTATATTATCCTTATCTAATTAATTTATTAAATATTTTTCTTTTTTAATTTGATTATTAATAATTAATTTATTTTTTCTTTTCCTTTCCCTCTCTTGAAATACTCAAGAGGAAGAACAAACATTTTTAAGGAAAACAGAACATGTTTTACTATTTGGGAAGGATCCTTTAATTCCATATCTATTTTTATATAGAATTTATTGAAGAATGTTTTTAATATTACCATATTATTTTTAATGAAAATTTTACCCATGATCAATTTTTTAATAATTATTTAATGAGAATATTCTAGGCATTTTTTGAATGTTGTACTTTTCACTTTTTACCAAAAATATTAAAGGATTATTTTATTTTACCATATAAGGTATGGAAATAATTTCACACCATAATAAAAAATATATGTTTTGAAGCTTCCTTTATATGTTTATAAGGTAAATTTCAAATAAAATTTTTTCCATAAAATTTTGGACATCTCATTTTTAGAAGTTAATTTCGACGTGGAAAAGTAATTTTCTTATAGATTTATTTCTGTGATATTTTAAAGGAATTCTCATATATGATAATATCATATAATATTAATTATGATTTATAAGGGATATGATCTAATGATACCATTATTAATCTTTTTATAGATGGTTAATTCTTATGTCGTTCAAAGGTTTATGAAAACCATTAATTTTTAGGGGGTGAGTATATAATGAATTCAGGATATGTTTATAAAAATAATATTCCATAAATAGGGTATGATATTAGGATATGATTAATGTATTATGATATCATGGAATAAATATGTATGGATTTTATTATGTGCATGGTGGTTAGAGTATAGACTAATGATGGTGGTAATAATATTTCCACGTATGATGGTTATATTTTAAACCAATTATAGTGGTTATGTTATAACCAAGGATAGGTGGGATACGAATTATGTATCAATTAAATTAATTGGGTAAAGGTGAAAATAACTTTAGTCAAATATGACTAAAATAGGGAGTGAAACTAGTTTAGTTAGGGACATTGTACACTATGATAGTCTCAAGGGTGAACCCAAAATACTATTTTAGAATGGGGACGGAAACCAATATACTATAGTAGTCCTGGAAATGATCCTTGACTACTAAGGAAATGATTTTATATGCGGATAAAAAATTATAACTCTTATGACAATGGTAGGCTCTCATGGTTTAAATTCTTCGGTTCTTTTAGGATTCGTATCTTATGAACTTCCTAGAATTATTTCATGTTTCAATATTATAGTTTTCATTACATAATTTATGGTTTTCAAATATTATTCACATGTCAAATTACCCTTACTCTAAATTAATGTTAAAGTGATCATGTAATTCCTTTGGTGTTTAAAAGAGAAAACTATGTTCGATAGAGTACGCGTTACGCAACACCAAACCCAAAAAAAATATTTATTCAAACATGAATATTATATACTAGCCAATAAATTTTTAGGAATGAATAGGATTAAATAATTTATTAAATATATAAAAACATCCAATTAGTATTAGATGTTTTTATAAAATATTACCCAATAATCAATCAATTTATAGTAATTTCATTTTATTCTTAAAAATGGATTTTCTTCAAAAATTATTTTCATCACTTATTGTGGGAAAATATTTTACAAAACTCATATAATTTATTAGTCAAAATTAAATAATCTTTTTCAATAATCATATAAAAATTTTCATAGGGTGAAATTTTGGGATTTTTCTGAAAATATGGTTTTTTTGGGAATTGTAAAAAATACTATTTTTATGTAAAATTGTCATTTGTTTTGATGAATTTATTTATTTAAAAGAAAAAATTTTTTCATTATAGGTAAAAAAAATTTAATTATTTTTATTTAGTTAAATTAATTACATTTAAACCATCTTTATATGAGATTTTATTTTATGTCTATTTTGATGCTTGAAAACACACTTATCTTAATTTTTTTTAAAATACATAATATTTATAATTTTTAAATTAACATAAATAACCCATAATGTTTAATGATTTAAATTATATTTATAGATCATATATATAACTATACGAATTTTATTTCACATAGTGAAAAATACTAATCATAGAGTAAAAGTAAAATCATATTTTCCTTACGAAATAATTTTTTTTTAAAAATAGCTTTCCATTACTCTTGTATGTCTTATTTCAGAAAAAACTTTTCCAATTATATGAATTTATTCTTATGAATTCCATGTTTTTAATAATAATTAAAAATACTTAGTAATATGTAAAACATAAATTTTGGTTAATATGAATAAAAAATCTAGTAAACATTTATTACCACCGTAAAAAGAAAATAGGTTAATTGATGGTAAAAATAATTTAAAAATAGATAGAAAAACCTAACCATAAGAGAATTAATAATAATATTTAGTTTTAAATTAGATAATGTTTGTATTTATTCCTTATTGGTTTTACTTTAAAAATTATTAAGTAATGATTTTTAAAAAAATAAGTATTTAATATGAAAAAACTCGAATTTTATTTTTTTGTAATGAAAAATTTCAAATAAAAAATTTATTTTGTTGAAATAATAAATTGTAAAAAGAAGTTAAATTTTTATAAAATAATATTATTAAGTAATGTTTATAAATTATAAATTATAATATAATATTTATAATGTAGAATTTAATTTTTGTTATGGTTTAAAATATGTTGTTTGTCAGAAAACTAGTATTTGTTAATAAATATTGAAGTATTCATTAAAATTGAAAATCAATAAATTTAGAAAATCATTTATTTAAAATAAATATTTCTTTTGGAGTCATGAAATTAAACTTTTCCAATGGTGAATGTTTTATAATTTCCCAAGATAATCAAATTTTCAGGTAATAATTAAATATGGAATAAATATACCCTATGTATTATGACATCATAATTACAAAATAGATACGTAATAACAAATTTAATGGGAATAAACGAAACATATTATGCCCCACCATTCAATATAAATATATTTTTTGGATATTTGATTAATTTTTTAGATCAATTATGTATCCTCCAAAACATATCATATATTTTTAAGGATTTAAAATAATTTCATTACGAACAAGACTCAGTTACAAATCACCACATATGATATTTTAATTTTTTTATATATTAGAATTATAAATTACTAAAAACCACTCACATTTGGTATAATTTTCTTTTAAAACACTAATGGAAGGTTTGTGGTTTTGATTATTTTATTATATAGAGTCCAAAACCAATGTTCATGAAATAATAAACAACTCCCCTCTCTTTTCATATATAAACCCCTTCAAGATCCCACTAATCATTGCTAAAAAATCATTTAGTACATGTTTCTTCTTGTTTATCATATCTAGAGGCCTCACATTGTGCCCCTAAGATCTCAAGAAGCTCCTCCCATGCTTTTGAAATCCCTATATCAAGGTAAGGGATCTCACTCTATTCTTTTTATTCAAGCAACTCTTTTCTGTTATAACTCTTTCTATATATTTTTGGTATATTTTTATACATAAATATAACATAAATTTTGATTTAAATATGATTATTACCTATTTCAATAACATTAATCCCTCTTATTGACCTTAATCTACAGTCATTATGCTACCAAAATTCTACTATGATTTTCCTTACCAAAAGTGAGGGACCTCTACCTCTTCATTTAAATTCTAGACCCTTCATTATATTAATCCTTTAAAATATTTTTTTTATTTGTAATGGACATATAATTAGCCATATATTTTACACATTATTTTTTTTTAATTCAATATCATTTATCCCCTATCATTATATCATTTACCTAAGTCGTTACTATATTGAAATCCTCTCTTTCTCCACATTATTGAAGAATATTATTCGATTGATTCATTTTTTTTCAAATTTATAATGTTGGGATACTTTTATCCAAATCTATATTACATCCCATTTGATTTTAAAATATTTAGATACTCCTTTCACTCTCATTAAACATTTTTTTGAACCTTTATAGAATGTCGTCATGCTGCGGATATTTTTATAAAATGTTTCCATGGAAAACCATGTTGATGTGAATACCATTAGTATCTACACTAATGGTTATTAACCAATACATAAACATACTTTTTTCATTTGTTAATTACATATATTTATTCAGAAATCCTTAACCCTATAGTTAAATGTGATGAAATATGTTCTTCTTTTATATGATATATGGGGCACACATATACATCTACATGATATGATTATGATGGGTGTGCCTAGATAAAGCTCCAATGCATTGGGTAATGTTTTAGTATCATGAAATTGGTGATATATTTTTATAATTGACATATTTTTTCCACATTTACCAATGTATAATTGATACACCCATGCATTGGAATTCAAACTGAGCTACTAATGTGTTTCCAACATGCTGCAATAGGCCAAAGTTCAAAGATAATGTACTAAACATGATAAAAATTTATCAGTGAATTTGATATTTGTTTAATATCAATGAAAATCCGTGAAATGACATTTATAATAATTTGAGGCCGTGAACCATAATGATTCGGTCTCAATTTAAGTAGAATCTAAAATGTTGGAGCTTTGGATGATTCTACATAGATCTATAACTAGGATTTTTTATATAATGTGGATTTATTTGAGTCACTATTGAGTTTCAGATGATCTTCACTAGAACAATTCTTGTAGGTGATGACCTAAATTCGATAAACAATGTCACGATGATAATGGTACTCAATGAACGTATATAAAAACCATAAAAAACATTTTGAGAATATGTCTAGGTAGTGATCCATGGAAAGGAAAGCTTAATTGAATGAGAATTATGATGAAGAACATTATTGTTGTCATTATAATTTGAACTGATGAAGAACTGAAGAAAAAATACATTATAAATGAGGATCTATAAAATTTAGATAACTTGAAATCATTATTAGTTAATCAAATTGAGTTTAGAATTAGAATCTAAAAAATGAAGGAATTAAAATGATGAAAAAACATGATTATTACATTGATTATATATATTAATATCTTGATCCTAGGGTTATTAGTTTATTTACAAGTCAATTGTGAGGAAGAGAATATAAATGGGGTTCAGTTTTCACAACACCTATGACTTTGAGGATGACGATGAACATGATCCATATTCTCGATATAACACCTTAATGAAACTTTAAACTACAATGACTATCATGTATCTAATAAAAGTTTCATCAAAACCATTAAAAAAATAATATATAAAGAAATGGTGATCTTCAAAATATAGGATTTGGGAGTGAATAGTTGGTATCAAACATTGAATCATCAATTAATTGATTTCATTTATACACACCAAGGGATCATGATGTATTTTAGTTATTTTCAAAATGATGAATAGGATAAAGATGAACATATGGTTGATGGAATTTTGTAAATCCAAAAAGAAAGATGGAGTTGAGGCTAAGAACCTAGGATGTGATCAAAGATACTCATTGATCAGGTTTAATACTGAAATAAATTCAATATTGAATATTTTGAAACAAAATATTATATTTTTTAACATAAGAAATAGATGAAGACGGTGTATTGAAGTATGAAAATTAGTAAAGTCCCGATGTTAGAGATTTGAAAATATCATGTAGATATAATTTCTAATTGTAGAATAAAATTAAATTAGGGGAAAATGTCTTAATATAGAATGTAAACTATTTGATATTTCCTCTAATTGGGGTGATTCTTTTAGAATCTATGATGGTGGAAATTTATATTTAATAGAGAGGATGCAATAAAATAATAAATAAATGATTAATTCACTAAGTTGATATTCAAATTGAGACTGACTAATAGGAAGGGAAAAAGAAGCTGTGAAGCACAATCCACATATTATGGAGAAATAAATAGTACATTGGATCTATATTTTTGGGAATTAATCTTATATAGGGAAGGTTGAAGTTTGGATGGTTCTTGAGTGGTAAACCATATAATCCTACATCCAAAAGTCTAGGGTTCAGATCTTAAAAATACCATTGGGGGATTTATGATAAAGGCGATGACATAAGAATTGGTATTGGGGGTGGTGATGTACACATGATATAGGCATGCAGTGACGTAGGCTTTTTTTAGAAAAAATTAACTTGGGAATAGAATATATATAATGTGTCTCACTAACCTAAAAATGTTGTAATTGATTTCATAAAAAAATAGGCTTTAACCCCAATATTTTTTTAAAATATATTGGGAAGGTTAACATCGTAAAGTAGAACCCATAATATTATATTTTCATTATATTGAATATCTATTATGTTTTATTGTGATGTCCTCAATTATTTTAAAGATAAACACTGAGATATTTCTTTATGTGGAATATATAAATTAGTTTTTTTTCATTTATATTCATTCTTAATTTTATCTTTTTCTCAAATTCAATCTATTCTTCTTTTATAGTCATCTTCATTGCATTTAATGATTTCTAATTGATGTGTCAGTAATGAAAGAAATTTGAATTTTGACCAAATGAATTCATTCAGTAACTGATTTAAATCAACGTATTATGTAAAGTTGATAGAATAATTAATTTTTATAGAGTAATGACAATGTAATACATTAATGGATACTCATGTTTTCAAATTGGTTATTCCCATTATAATGAATTTATTATCTCAATAGATTGATGAAATTAAGTTCCCATTCACCCATATTTTGGATGTATCCTACCTATAACACTTAACCTTAGTTTCTAATATTTTTAAGTCCACATAACCTATTATCATGTTATCATTTATCATTTCATCTAGTACCCAATTTGTGCATTTGTCATGACATGATCATTTAATTACATTTTTTTCATACACATTGTCACAAAATTATTGTGATGATCTATGGAATTAATGTCACATATTGGGAGAGTGGGAGGAAATTGGAATAATAAATGAATTGAGTGGGATTTTAATGAAACATGGAAATGTATTAAAGATTGATGGTGACATGTATAGTTGGAATCCTTATATATAACTACATATGTTCAGTTATGTGAATAGGTGTATATAAATTAAATCATTGTATATATAAAGTATTTATATAGGTTTATATGATTTCAAAAAATGTATCTATACTATATGAAAATACCATATATAATTTGATAATGTAGAAGAGAAATTAGAGGAATACTAAAATGAAAGTAAAAGTAATGCATAATATAATTTCATACAGTATATAATATATGAATATATTGTTAATAAAGGGGGAATGTAGTATTAAAATGAGATAAAAGTAATATTCTATTTCAATATAATAAATGATAAAATGCAAAAGGTTTATCTATTTTTGGAGACATTTAATTATTAATAATGAATCTTAAAAATTTTAACTATGAATATGGATGAAATAACTTTGCGTTAATGGTAATTATAAAGAAACTTTATCCATTTATTGAATAATTTAATAGAGATACCATAAACATGGGTGAAAGGGATTGGGTAGAAACCACATGAGCAATTATAATAGAACTCATACTTTTTGGAGGACATCCTGTAGGGATCAATGTTCCAATTCCCTCAAAACCCATATATTTACCTGCAGTTATTTTGAAACTACTAAATCATACCATAATTCCTTCCAATTACAATATTTTATCCAAATACCTGTTTGATTGAAACCGTCTACATACCTTGTATGGTGAAAATTAGCCAATGATTTCAAGAGTGTTATCTCATTGTTAACCATTTTATAAATTTTTAAAAACCTATAATTTCAATACAATATACTATAACATAGATAACATAAAATGTTTACAAATAGAAATAGGTCTAACAAAAACTAGAAAAAATTACTAACCAAAGAGTAATATATAATTATGATAGTATAAAGTACTATGGTAATTGATTATTGAAAAATGAAATATTTATTGAACTATGAAAATATGATACATTTACTGTGGATAATTTGAAGAACCCTAGTGAACATTGTTAGAGGAGGAACACCAAGAAATTGAGGGGCACAACATTCAATTTTTTTACTTTTAAAATGAAAACATGATATGAATAGTCTAGTTTATATTCTAATGAATTTCAAATTTTAAAACACTAAGAGATTCAAAAAAATTCCAATATTATAGTTATAATGATGTCTCAAAAAAATCTAATGAAAATTGTAAAGGAGATTTCATATTTTTTTAAAATGTTGTGAGACAGTATAATAGCTATAATTTTTTTTGATAATTGGATGATATTTAGGAACCTAAAATAGAATTTCCAACTAAAAGATATTATGATGTATTATGTTGTGTAACATGACTATATAATTAACGTATACAATAGGATATTGAATTATTATATGAAATGAACTGTAGTATATTACTAAAATAAATACTTTTCAGTTACATATTAACTCCATAATTACTATACAGAATTTAATTACTCAATGACAATAGAGTACTATATGTTATTTTGTTTCTATATTATGATGTAAACGTTCATAAAAATAACTTTATATTATGGTCTACAGGTAATTTTAGTTTTATATAGTAACAATATAATTTTTAGTTTCATATTCACACCCTAATTCCTGTATGCAATTTCATTACTCATTAATAGTAGAGTAGAAAAGGTTATTTAATTATGGTATTATGATGTAAAAAATCTTATGAAATTTAATTACTCAGGATATAATTTTTAGGTTATGGAATAACCATATTCATTTTCATTATTTCATTATTGTAAGAAATTGAATTTCAGATCTTAAATTGTACTACAAGTTATTGCATTATATATTGTGACATCACAATATTATGATGTCTTCCCAATTCTCAATAAAAATACAATATAAACTATATTATGAACTATATCATGATAGCTTATGTATTATGAAAAGACTAAAATATTCATCGTATTATATTTTAGTTAAACCATTCAATGTTGTAGTAAACTATAGTACTCTATAGTCCTTGAGTAATGCAATTACATACAATAATTTGGGAGTGATTACGTACATTGAAAGTATATGCTGATCAACATAATTTTCTTCTTAAAGTAAATATTTTAAATATAATAATGATATATAATATTTCAACTAAAAGAAATTGAGTGGATATTAAAGTATAAAACAAGTTATTTTCGTTAATAACCAGTAGTAATCTATAGTGATATGTAGTTATTATCTAACCTAGAGTAATATGAAGTTAAATTATTAAAATAACGGGTAGTAATCTATATTTAATTTCCAAAAATAACTTTTAACACTTTGTAGTTAAAATCTAAAAAAATTATATAGAATATATTAATATATTCATGATCTTAATCTTGGTACATGTTATTTCATTCTGTAGCTATATACAATAATGAAAAATCATATTATTTTTAAAGATATATCTTGATATCTATATTATAATACATGAAAACTCATTAACTTATTACCATATAGTAGATAAATTCACTAATATTATTTTTTCTCAAAAGAATTTACAAAATACAATCATATTTAAATAAAAATTAATCTTGAATTTCATATATTCAAACCTTTATGTATTCTCACCAATCTGTGTCATTTAAAGGTAACCATATTCATTAATGTTTTCCTCATATATCATAGACAACGTGGTAGTAGAGGGTGGTAAATTTTTCATGGAAAAGAAGAAAATGTAATTCTCATCACTCAACCCAATCCTTTTCTAGAACACATAATCAAACTCACAAAAAATTAGATTAGTAGGGGAGAAAATATTTTTTGTCCTCAATATTAAGTACGTCACTTATTTCTACATTTTCTACAATGACTAGAATTCTATATTGGTATTTATACGTAATAGGAGTATCTTTTTCCTACATCTTATCAAGGGGATGCTCCAACTTAAAGGATGTATTCACCATAGCACAGATAGAACATGGATCCTTGATAATCAGTTTAGGGGATCCTAGTTGCTCCCATACGAATTCCTCAACACAAAATATAGTACATGAAATTTTCTACTAGGACATTTAAGAACATAATAAAAAAGAAACATATTTTCAAGGTATAGGGACATGATAAAAAACATTTTTTTTATAAAAATTGTAGCTCTATGAAGCACTATGTTTATTTTTATGTGGGATAATAGTCCGAAAAAGGGAGGAGTATTGTGAGAAAATAAATGATAATAAAAAGGACATAACAGTTGGGTGAGGGGAAATTAAAGCACAAGCAAGGTGGGTTAAATATATTCTCATAAAAAATAGTAGAAAATATAGATTGGCCTATATTGAGAGTACAATTAACTATTTTACGGAAGAGATGAATTATACAATTATATAGTCATGGATCTTTCCCACATGACCAAAATATTCTAGTTGATCTGTTATAAGTTTTCTTGTGAGGGGTATATGATTAAACTACACAATTCTCTCTAAAATTACATTATCTAAAACCAATTTGTATTTTATATAATGTAAACTAATAAATTGAGGAGTTTAAAGATAACCTAAATTAATATGGTAAGTTCATGATTCATTTTAATGACAAATCAACTATTTATGTGATTTTTTAAATGAAAAAATATTTGTGTAGGTCATATGTGTAGTATAGTTTTAGAGACTGATATAAATATGATGAATGTTTTTATATTTTCTAAAAAAATATCAATTTTATTTTCATTTTGTGAAAAACAATCTTCATTTACAAAATGAGACATATTTTGTTATAAATTTTTGTAGAAAAAATTTCCAAAATGAAATACGTATCTTTATTTTCTTTGCAATCATGAAATCACTTCAAATTATAACGAGTCATCTATTAATCCAAACTCTCCAACCCCCTCCCTACCTCTCACCTTACCTCTACCTCCCTCTATCCCCCCCTTAACCATCTATCTATCCCTTTAAGTTAAATTAATAAAATAAAAAAATTGAAAACAATGGAGATAAAACTGGGTGTGTAAAAATAAAGTTACTAATGGGATGATAAATTCCCAATCCCTGCATTATTTCTTTATCAAAATAGTTTTTATGGAAAAACTACTGACAACATATTCCAGAATTTAATCCATGTCAATAGAGGGTTAAAATCTATTTATGTAGAAATATACGTAAAATAATGTTATTAAATAGTTTCCTTTTTTAATTGTACAATGTGTTATAGTAGTGGTCCGTACATTTGAAAAGGTTCAATCCTTCCAGTTTTGGTCTATGAAAGTAGAAAGAAATCAATTTTAGTCAAAATTAAAAGTCACAGATGAAATACAATGTAGGGTAAAAATGAAATATAATTCAGATACATGTATAATTCCTTGATAGATAGATATTTAATAGGAGTAAAATGCGAAAGGTTGAGGCAGAGATGGAACATGAGGGGCATAGATGATAGTTGATTTTCTTCAAAACACTCCAATATAATAATGAAGTTTCCAATATATTGGAATGAAACTCATTAAGACAAATAAATATATTATTGTTTTTATAATATTATGATAGTATAATGGAATTTATAATTTATGATATGGGATTTATGGAACGAAATAATTCAATTTTACTTTTAGTTATTATTGTATTATAAATACATCAAAAATATGTACCTCTAAAATCATTAGAATACATTATACAAAAAGTATTGAATATATAATGAAATGAGAGACAAATAATTATTAATAAGATATTTTAATAGTGATTATAAAATGGTAGATTGTCTTAATGTCCTTATATATTTCCTATTACATATATCAAAACTATGCATCCCATGATATGGAAATTAACATTTGTAATTATAAAATAAAAAATATACGGCTTATAAAATACAATAACCCAAGTGAGCATTGTGTTTGAATAATGAAAATATGAAATGGTAAATAAATTAATAAATCAGCTATTTGAAATCAAAAAATGCTTAAGAAGAATAGATTTCATATTTTTTATGTTACAATATTCAGATGAAAATTAATTAGACGAAAACAGACCACAGTATCCATGTTGTTCTATAGAGATTCCATTGTTAAATGGAACACCAAAACATGGAATCTATAGAGGGTCTGTTATGGGAAGTATAATTTATATATAAGACTAATGGAGACTCAATATTTTATCAAAAAGTTTTTTTAAGGAATTATAAAAATTAAATGATATTTTTTCAAACCAATTTAGAATATTTTTTTAAATTATAAATTGGAATTTATTATTTATGAGATTGGGTTTCTAAAATAAGATAATTCCATTTATTTTACATAGTGTGGTATAAATAATTGTTAAATACGAACCTATAAACTAATTGTAAGACACATTATAAAAAATTGTAATTATACAAAAAATTAAGAAAGAAATTATTATTTATTTATTCTTTGAATACTGAGAAACACATAGAAAATTATCTTAGAGTTTGTAGAGATGTACAATAACATATACTAAAATTCGTATCTCATTACAAGGAAGGACCTATTTGAATACTTACAATATGAAATGATAAATAAATTTAAAAAATATGAAATCCAAAAAAGTTTTTGAATAATATATTTCATAATTTTTATGTTAAAAATTCATATGAAAATTAATTGGAAAAAACATTACCTTCGTGATAATTTTATGCTGTTGAGATTCCATTGAAAAATGGAATCACATAAAACGGAATATATAGAATGACTAGCTGAAAGCATTATGGGAAGTTGAAAATAAAATGAAGATTGAGAATTTTGAGTCATGTATAAGTAATGGAATAGATGTTAGAGAGTTCACCAAGAGATATTAGTATTTATTGAATGTGAAATAAAAAATGGACGGAGATAAATCATAATAGTGAGGTTCAAGAAGAATCAATATTTTATGGAAAAGCTAAAAATTTCAAATAATTCTAAAAAATATAGTAATTTTTGTCATACTATTTTAGAAGTTTTTTTAAATTATAAATTGGAATTTATTGTATATGAGATTAGGTTTATAAAGGAGATAATTCCATTTATACCACATAGTTTGGTATAAATAATTATAAAATGCAATGTTCTAAACTATTTGTAAGACCCAATCTAAAAAAATTTAAATATAAAATGAATTGAAAAAAAAATAATTATTTACTGTTTTTTTTTGAATAGTGTGAAACACATGGGTGATTATCTTAGTGTTGGTAAATATGTCCAATTACATCAAATATACTACGTATCACATTACATGGAAATTATCATTTTTACTGAAGAATAAACAAATGTATAGTGTATTGAATAAAATACTCCAAATAAAGGTCTTATTGGAACACTAATAAAATTAAACGGTTAATAATTCCAAAAATATAATATATGAAATCCAATAATGTACTGAGGGAATAGATTTAATAATTTTTATGTTAGAATATTCATATAGACAATGACCGGAAGAAAACATACGTCAACAAGCCTATCACACTTTAGTGATTTTGTTATGAAATCAAATCACTAAATATGGAATCTATAGATTTCTTGGAAAAAATGGGATATAACATTTATATATAATATAGAGAATATGAGGATTCATGAATAGGGAATGGAATAGAATTTATAGAGATATCTTGCATTGATTAGTATTTCTCGATTGTGAAGTAAAATATGGAAGGAGAGAAATCATACCTGTTAGTCTGAGAAAGACATAGTGCCATATGTAAAATGTAAATCATTATAAGAAATTCTACATATTATAGTAAGTTCAGTGAAATTTTTTTACAATATTTCATAACATTCTTACCACTTTCTTTAAGAAATGTGATCAATGTCACTTTTCTCAACATTGATTTATAATTTTCATGGGATGGTATAAAAAAATTACAAAAAAAGTTTTTTTACAATATATAAAAAAAGGAATATCACATATCATATAAAATAATTATTTTTAAATAAATAAATATAAATTAAAAAATCATTTCCTATTGCTGCAACCCACTTTGTTGTATTAATATATCTAGTTTCCATCACATAAAAAAATTACAAAAATAAATTTATAGACTTTATATAATGTATTAAAGTACATAAATGTTTCATTAATTCTCAATAATAAAATTTGACTAAATTAATTTTTATTTTCCAAAAATAAAACTCAAAATACCTGTAATTTTTTAAAAAATGAAACCTCTAATTGGTGTAGAAATACCAATATTGATAAGTCAAAAAATGAAGAAAGGTATTTAAAAGTAAAATAAGAATTTATCTATCTGTTTACCCATTCATCTATTGAAATAAGTCACATGCTTGTATCAATAACTAGATCTGAGTGTATGTGCGTCCAACATGAAATATGAATCAAATTAAAGAAAATAGAGAACCAAAACAGTTGAAAATATTATGTAATCATATGCATGTGAAATAGGAATAGTATGAAGATCATTGTAAATTGAAAAAATAAATATAAATTATATAACCACAGATTGAAAATAAATAACCAAATATGGTGATAGAAAATTCCCACATATCATTCCTTTAGACACTATGTTAGTACTATAAATAAATAAATAAATTATTGAAGGCATGATATTAAAATCATGTGTAGAAATTTAACATATTTAATTAAATTGAATGCAATTATTGAAAAACAAAATAACTAATTTAGTTAATAGTTTATGATTAAAAAATACGGATAAAAATTGAAATAAAAAATTTGAATAGAACACTTACACCATTATCAATTATTATTATGTTGATATAAAATTATTCATTTAAACTTTTTGATGAATTCCTTCAAAAAAACATAAAGTGTTAAAACTCGCTTCAATGTGTCATAATACAAAAATGTAATATTATGATGTAAAGTGAAACTCCATTAAATTTTTCAGAAATTAAAAATAAATCAAAGAAGGTTAAGTAATATTAAATGATAATATCATAAAGAATGTTTAATTAACCTTGGATATTGGAAGTTATAATCATAATTAAAGCGTATAGGGAGAATTTGACTTGATTGACATTAGGAATGTCAAAAGAAAGAGAGAACCTAAATTTATCTTGGATAAAAAATTATACATTATATATTTAAAAGAACCTACACACAAATATAGTTAATTAATTCAAACATAAAATCATGATAACCTTATTAATTAAAACTATTAAGCTAATTAAAGGATATTATAATATATAAGCTTTATAGTTTATTTATTTAATCATCTTGTAGAAAAGAAAATTGATCATAAAATTTTATGAAATCCATATTGATTGGATTTTTTTTTCATTATACATTACCAACATTACATTTTTAACAAGATATCCCTAGTTATAAGCTTGTAACTAAAACCAAACTTGAGTGTATGAGCAATAAATTAGAAATATTTTATAAATTCATCAAATATAGAACCAAAAACATTAAAATATGATTTAATCATATGCATCAAGAGTATAAAAATGATGAATATCATTATATACTAATTTTTTTTATAAAGATATAATTGTCTATGAAAATAAATAACCATAGATGGTGATGGAAAATAACTATATATAGTTCCTTTAGATACCTCCGGAAACATTCTAGTCCATTACTAATAATGATTTAATTTATCACAAACTAATAACCTGAAAGATTAAAACCTATGAATAAAAAACATAAATTTCAATAAGTATTAAATATTAACCTATATATTTCAATGAAATCATTTATTTCCATAATAAATATGAACCCCTATGAACAAATAATATGAAAATGTGAAAAAATACGAACCAATATAATTAAGTGAACTCAATCATTTTATTAAAAAATACCTATGGTAAGATGATCTCATTCCCCGAATTTCACCACATGTTTATCAAGGATTTGATTATAAACATTTAATGAAATCCTTATTTTTGGAATTTAGTCTTGATATATTAATATAGTAACATGATTTACCATGAAATCCCAAGTTATAAGCCTGTACAAACTACTAGAAAAGAGTATATGAGCACCAATTGGGAATATGATTTAATTTCAGGAAAAAGAAGAACCAAAAGCATTTAAAATATGAATTAATAATATGCATCAGAAATATTAAATGTTTTAAGGACATTTTATACTAAAAAAATTAATAGAAAATAAATAACCATATATAGAACATCAATAACCATAGACGGTGATTGAAAATACCCAAATACAGTTCCTTTTGATACCTATATAAAACATTCTAATCCCTTATCAATTATAATTTAATTCAGTAGAACCAAATATCCTGTAAAAGAAAAAATATGAATGAAAATAATTAAAGGAGTTATGGAATAATTATGAACCTATATATTTTAATTTATTCTATTAATTTGTTAATAAATTTGAACTTATGTGAAAAAATAATATGAAAAAATAGTAAGAAATATTAAAATATATAATTAAGCTAAATCAATCATTTTATTATTAAATATAAATTGTGCAAGATGTCCTCATTTCAAAAAATTTACCACAAGATAATCAAACAATTTCTAGTATTATAGTTTGTAACAACCCAAACGTAATTCACAATATAGAAGATAAATAGAGATGATGAATGCTTCAAAAAATAAATCTTCATAGGGGGAGAAGATGAACACTTGAGAAAATTACATATTTATGGAGAAGAAGACACATGATGCTTGTAAACATACTAATAATCAATACAATCAAGACTGCACCCATATCTTTGGAAGGAAGTTAAAATCAAGAATTTCAAAAAACCCTATATGAGGATATGAAGACATAAAGAAGGGGGAAGATGATGGGAAATAAATAGGGTGGGGGGTTGGAGGAAAGGGGGAAAGGGATAGGGTTGTGTAAGAAGCATGAAAAACATATTGTGGAGGAGGAATAGGTGGGGATGTAGAGGAAGAGGTGGAGAGTTGGAAGGTGGATGATTATTCTTTGTGGTGAGGATATAATGCGTGGTTGTATCAAGTATGCATGAAAGTGAGGCGGCCAATGAGGGGAAGTATGGAGGAGATTAGGATTTGTAGTAGTGAGGAGGTGAGGTGGGGAGGAGGTAGAGGCAGTAATAATGAGGATGGGATGGTGAGGAGGAGAGGAAGAGGATTGAGGAAAGGGAGGTAGTCGAGAATGATGGAATAATATGAGAAAGAGATAGATCCATATCTAGATTTTTAGAGATGAATGAATAAGAAGATGTAGGTATAAAGTCGGAGAATAAGTACCTATATTCGGATGGTTTCGATAATTAAATAGAGACAATATCAAAAATGAAGGAGAGGGAGACATGTATTGATAAATTGATGTGGAGGTGACACGTAGAAGAAAATTTACATGATTTAGTATAAATAATGGATTTTCCACTATTTGACTAGTTCAAATATTAAATAATCCCTTATAATCGTACCCTCTTTCCCTTGGGTTCAACACTTCTTAAAACATTACTATTTTGGGTAGGTCTTATAAAAGAAATTTTTATATCTACAACAACATTTATCACATGTCCTCATCAAAGAATCAATTTAGAAATATATATTTCAAATTAATTTGGTAAAAAACCAAACATCATTAGACAACAAATTTATGAATAGTTTAATTGATTAAAATATGGATAACAAAGAATAATGTTCATCAAAATCAACCCCTATGATCGGAGAATATCCCTTGAACACTATCCATGTTTTTTTTTCAATTCACCAATCAAAATTCATTTATTTTATTATGGGATACCCACATAGTTATTATGATATTTTTATCTATTTACCACATAAAAATTTCTAAAGTTTTTTCCCATTTGGTCAAAATCACTATGAGTCTCTTTGTCCTAATTATAATCGTTAGGAACAATTTCAAAAAACATGGGCCCTAATTAGGCTAATATATTATATTTTTTTATTGTTTATCCTATGTGATTACAATGATGTTTTATGGTTACCCACAATATTTTATTAATTTTCTTCATACCTAATACTTAACATATTTATATAATTTGATCTTTCTTAAACTTCTTCAAAAAAAATGTCTTATTATGAATCTATTGTATCCCCATTTGATCCCACATTTTTATATATTCTCATCATTTTTTTACATTATAAACAACTCAATAGTATGATAAATCATTATGTTCTCTATAATTTTTATCTATTAACTCTTAAATTTTTTACATGACTATTTATATCATTTTTATTCTATGATTTAGGGAGAGTATATAGGGAAAAATGTATATTATCAATGATTTATACTTTAGTATTTGTATGACAACCCTACTTTTTTATTACAACTTAAACATAATTTATTACATAAAACTTCACTTGATACGACAAAGAAGATCAAGAGGTTTATTGTCTTTGGGGCTTATGATCATTACAAAAAAACTTAAAACATGAAATACAACATATTTATTGAAAAATTCCTTTACATGACCACTACATTCCCTTGTACTTAGCATTGCATGGGATAACATGAGGACATGCATAAGAAAAGGGTGAGCTATAAAGCCCAGTAAGGGAGTACAAATGGAATAACATGAGGAGTACAATACATGTTAGAAAATAGTCATATCAATATATCATAAAATAAACATGAACATAAAGTCATGATAAATCATGATAATCATAACATGGAAATGTGGCAACAACACTTAACATGGAATTAGGATGAGCCAAGGCCCATTGCACATGGAGCATGAGTAAATACTCATTGCACATAAAGCATGAGTAAACCCTCATTGCAATTTAATTAGAATGAGTAAAAACTCATTGAACATGACGTATCATGATATTATACTTTACCCAATGCATTGGAGCGCTATAAGGGCGCACCCTTCTTAAATATTTCATTTCATGCATAAGTGTGCCACATGGATCATAAAACATGGGTTCATAAAACAAAATCATTTATTCCACAATAAAGGAATGTAGAATTAATACATGAAACTTTACAATAAATATGTAAATGTTCATAAAGGTGAATACCCTTGATGGATAAATGGGCATGGTATTCACTACATAATGACATTGGCTTAGAAAATCGGTGCGATTTCGGCAGCATAACGACGTGACATAAGAATTCATAAAAAAGGATGAAGAGAGAGAAAGGGGTTCCTCATCATATTTACATGTAATGGACAGTAAGGAGGTAATATAGATACATTTCCCAAAAATTGTAATGGAATTTAGGTTCATGATACAAAAGTATTGCTTGAATGTAAATAAGGAAAGAGAAGTTCCTTTCGGAATTTCGACATAGTAATGGGTGTACATGGGAGGCATAAAATGAGAGAGAAAGGGGTCTCCCATCATTCAAACATAAAGAGGGAAGTATGAGGGAGGTTAAAAACCATACCCTAACATTCATAATTGAAATTAAAAGGGAAAAACAACTTAAAGAAAATTGGACAAAAATGCGAAAGGAAGAAAAAAACCCTTACTTGGAAGTGTAATTACAAAGGCTAGAGAGAGGCCTGTGAGATGCTTCTTGGAAGATTGGGGAACCTTGGGAGGATTATGGAGAGATTAGGGCAGAGGTTGGACGAACTCCAAGGGATTTTAGTGAGGAATAAGTGGGAGATTGGGTGGGTTCATATAGGAAAGGTGAGGGAATTCTTTATTATTTACGTTTGGGACCCCTTATATTCAATTAATACAAACCACAAACCATCCCATGGTTTTTGCCCATGGTTTTTGGAAAAGGGAAGAGGAAAAAAATATTTTATAAGTCCAAAGTCCTATCTTCTTAATGTAATAAGGTTTCTTATGTGGAGGTGAGTCACACTCCCATGGAAATTAATTTAAAAAGACAAAGTGTTGAATAAGTCTTGAGGGGTCCATTAATGCTTTGAAAAATAAGTCAAACAAACCCAAAATAACATTATTTTAATGGTAAAACCTACATTGGCCGAACAAAAGGATTATGGTATTTTATTACATAACCATTGGGTCATTATGTTGTCATAAAACACATTATATATTTAAACGGTATTTAATTTTTACCCAAAAATTTGACTGTCTTAGAAAATTATGAAAAATTCACCGTTGGATAATTTCGACGTCCTGATTCCAGAAATGACATTTATTTTATCAAAAAAAATTCTAAATATGTTAATATTCACTTTTAAAATAAAAACCAACATTTATCAAAAATTCACGGGTTTTGACAGAAATGGCTTTGAAACCTTAATATAAAATTTTAATTGCATTCATAAAATTATAAGATAATTTATATTTAATAAAAATTAATTTAAAAATAATAATATTAATTTTTTAAAATATTATTTAATTAAAAATCCCTTAATTTAATAAATTAGATTTCTTAATTAAATAATAACTAAAAACAACATTTGTAATTTAAAAACTATTTACAATGTATCAAAAATGACTAGAAATTATATTAATTATTATATACAAAATAATGTACATGAACATAGTACTACTTATTTATTACATAACCCCTTAAAACAGGTGCATAAGACCTAAGGGTAAGGTGTGTGATGGTGACAGACTCTTGGGGTGGCTCGGATAACATCGCTCAAGTGGTAATTTTAATCAACTTCCACTTTTCCCATAGACGGTCTCGTTCGAGCTTGACATGGTGAAGCTCAGCTTGGGCTTGGTCAAGGGAGAAGTCCAAGGATTCCACCTCTTTTCCGAGCTCCGACAAATGGGCTTCGTATGAGGCAATTCTACTAGATGAGGCCATCGATTCTTTTTTCTGAGTAAATTGGATTTGTTAAGGTCCTATATTTATACTAATCATGTGATCACTGTTCAACGAATATATTAACAATGGTTAAAATTCATAACATAAAACCAAAGAATTTGACATCTTATAAAAACATTTTTCATAAAGAGACATTTAACAAGATCAAGAGGGATTTTCCATTAATGAAACTTTGGGTCGCCACAATATTCCCCCACTAAGAAATTTCACCCTTGAAATTTTCCTTTTCCCACACTAAAAAAATGTGGGTAACTTAGCTTCATCATATCCTCCGACTCCCAAGTCGCTTCTTCAAACTTGTGGTTTCTCCACAAAACCTTAACGAGGGGCATTGTCTTATTTCGTAGAACTTTTTATCTACGATCTAAGATCTTCACTGGTTGCTCCTCATAAGAAAGGTCGTCTTCCAATTGTACTTCCTCAGAAGAGAGTACATGTGAAGGGTCCGGTATGTACTTCCTTTAGAGGGATACATGAAATACATCATGTACATTGGCCATAGTAGGTGGAAGTTCTAGTCGATAGGCCACAACCCCAACATGATCATGAAACTCGAAGGGGCCGATATACCTTGGACTTAACTTCCCTTTCTTTCCATAACTGATGACCTTTTTCCATGGAGATATGCGTAGAAACAGCATTTCTTCAACTTTAAACTCAAGGTCTTGTTGACAATTATCTGTATAACTCTTCTGCCAACTTTGGGTTTCCTTGATATACTGCTGAATGGTTTTCACCTTATACACCATTTCCTCGACCATTTCTGGTCTAAGAAGCTTACGTTCACTGACCTCATCCCAACATGCCGGTGTTCTGCACCTTTTCCCATATAGGGCTTCATATGGTGCCATTTGGATGCTCGAGTGGAAACTGTTATTATAAGGGAACTCAACCAGAGGAAGATGTTGATACCATCCTCCTTTAAAGTCCATTGAGCACGCTCTCCGCATTTCCTCAAGTGTTTGGATAGTCTGCTCGGATTGGCCATCAGTTTGAGGATGATAGGCCGTACTGAAGTTCAATTCATTATTCAGAGCATGTTGAAGATTCTTCCAAAACTTAGAGGTGAATCTTGGATCTCGGTCAGACACCATAGATAGTGGAACTCCATGCAACCTTACCACTTCCCGGATATATATCTGCGCCATTTGATCCAATGAAAAATCCTCCTGAATAGCAATGAAGTGGGCAGTCTTTGTAAGATGATCCACAACAACCCATATTGCATTATTGCCTTTGGATGTCCTTGGAAGTCCGGTGACAAAGTCCATGGTGATGTTCTCCCATTTCCATTCTGGTATGAGAATGGTTGCATCATCCCCTTAGGCTTCTCCCTCTCTACCATCACTTGCTGACACACCAGGCACTTGGATGTATATTCGGTGATCTCCTTCTTCATATTATCCCACCAAAAGTTTTCTCGGAGATGTCGATACATCTTTGTGCTCCCTGGGTGAATAGAGAAATTTGAACTATGTGCATCATCCAAAAGTTCCTTCTTTAGCTCCGGACTTGATGGAACACATCGTCTTTTCCCAATCCGCACAATTCCTTCTTCATTAACATTAAACTCCGAGGATTTCCCCCTTTTGATAGCTTCCAGTTTTTCTTGAATTCCCACATCATCCTTTTCATCATCCTTTAACCTTTCCAAAAGATATGGTTGAGCAATAATTTGTGAATGGATTGATGATGTTACCTTCTTTATGATTCCCAGGTCCATATTCATCAAGTCTATGAAGATTGGGTCCTTCTCAATTCTCATCGTTGATAGAATCGCTGGATCCTTTCTACTTAGGGCATCTTCCACCTTGTTCTTTTTCCCATGGTGGTAATGTATTGAACAGTCATACTCCTTGATAAGCTCTATCCATCTTCTCTGGCGCATAATAATCTCTTTCTGTGTGAATATATATTCAAGACTCTTGTGGTCAATATATATCTCACATTTCACTCCATAGAGATAATGCCGCAAGATTTTCAAGGCAAAGATCACAGCCGCCAACTCCAGATCATGCGTTGGATAGTTTCTCTCCTGGATTTTCCACTACCTTGAGGCATAGGATATCACTTTATCATTCTCCATCAGCACACATCTTAAGCCCTTCTTCGAAGCATCACTAAATACCACAAAAAGCTCCCCACTTATGGGTAAAGTGAGCATGGGTGCTGTGACAAGCCTCCTTTTCAACTCCTAGAAGCTTTCTTCGCATTTATCACTCCAAGAAAACTTTACTCCATTTCGAGTTAGCTTGGTAAGAGGGTTGGACAATCATGAGAAATTCTCACAAATTGTCGATAATATTCAGATAACCCCAAGAAGATACGAATATCCGTTACCGATGTTGGCCTCAGCCATCCCTCACTTCCATCTGTTTTGGAGGGGTCCACAGATATTCCATTTCTTGTGATGATATGGCCCAAGAATGAGACCTCCTTCAACTAGAACTCACACTTGCTGTACTTTTCATAGAGCTTATCCTTGCTCAAAGTCTCTAGTATAGTTTTTAAATGATCCTCATAATCCTCCTTGGTTTTTGAGTATATTAGAATATCATCTATAAAGACTACCACAAATTTGTTGAGGTAATCTCTAAAGACTCTATTCATCAAGTCCATGAAGATTGCTGGATCATTGGTGAGTCTGAAAGGCATTACTATGAATTCATAGTGCCCGTATCTTGTGCGAAAAGAAATCTTGGGGACATCTTCCTTCTTCACCCTTACTTGATAATATCCTGACCGAAAATCCACCTTGGAGTAGTATTGTGCTCCACACAGCTGATCAAACAAGTCATCGATTCTTGGGAGAGGATACTTGTTCTTTATCGTGATTTTGTTAAGTTCATGATAATCGATGCAAAGCCGCATTGACCCATCCTTCTTCTTGACGAAGAGGAATGGTGCACCCCATGGTGAAGCACTTGGGCGTACAAACCCTTTATCCAGATTCTCTTGTAGTTGTTTCTTCAGCTCTTCAAGATCTACAAAAGCCATTATATATGGAGTCTTGGATATTGGTAGTGCCCGAGGTATAAGTTCAATTGAGAACTCAACATCACTTCTTGGAGGAAGACTAGACAGTTCATCGGGAAACACTTCAGCGAATTCCCTCACAATAAGCATTTCATCAAGGATGTTTTCTTCCTTGGACTCAATCAGCTGATCCAGATATGCGTGCTCATAAGGCAGTAATATCCATGCTTGAGATGATGGAGCTAAAAGGGATTCATCTTCCTCCTGACACTTGTAAAGAATCGGGGGTCGATTCTCCATATGGAGTGTGATTTCCCTCTCCCGACAATTTATGTTGGCTCTATATAAGGAAATCCAATCCATGCCAATAATTGAAAATTCCACCGGAGGGAGTATGATGAGGTTCGATGGGAAATTCAATCCACAGATGATAACAGGGGAGGACTTATATTCATGGGATGCAATGATTGCCCCATTTTTCGTGCTCACCGACATATTTACTTCCATGATTTTTGGTGGTGCTGGGATTGTTCTACTAAACTTTCAAGATATAAAAGAATGCATAGAACCTGAATCAAAAAGTACATTCACTATTTTTGAATGAATAACTAGCGTACCTGTCACCACTTTTTTGTCGGGGTTCAATTCGGTAGAAGTGATGGAAAAAGCTCTTCCTTGCTATCTTGGAGGTTGTTGGTTGCCTCTAATAACCCTTGGATTAGGGAACTGATTTGAAAAATGACCCGGTTCGTTGCATTTATAGCATTGAACAATGCGTTGAGGTTCGAACGGAGCGTTTCTCTCATCTGTCGCAGCCGCGGGTCCTTCTTGCCGATGGTTAACAGCTAGGTGCCCATCTCTTCCACACCTGAAGCATTTTCTCGTCCCCTTAAGGCAATTTACAGGGTGCTTCTTTCTGCACTTTTTTTCAAGTGGGGTACTGGATCCTCTTAGCACCGTTGGCTTTATCCATCGGACCACCAGCATTGAGGTCCACCTTATGCTTCTTGTCCCCATGATACCCCTGTGATTCCCTGATCTCCATTTTGACCTTGAGGTCACATCGGACAGTCTCCTCATAGCTGTCGAAGTCACGGATCTCTAATGCTTTCCGCAAGCTAGGATTCAGCCCACCAAAGAAGTGGCGAACCTTGCATTCGGGAGCAATGAAAAAGCCGGAAGCGTATCGTGCAAGCCTTGTGAAGTTTTCCTCGTACGCTCCGACAAATTCTTCATCTTTTTTATTGAGGGAAAGGAAGTCCCTTTCCATCTTAAGACGGAGGGTGCGCGGAAAATATTTATCAAAAAACATCTTCCAGAAATCCTTCTATTCCAACGCCTCGATCTCCTCCTTAGGCTTCGTATTTTTGATCAACGTCCACCATTGATCAGCTTCACCCTCCATACGATAAGCCGCTAGGAGAACCTTCTCTTGTTCAGAACATTGGAGAAATAAGAATATCTTTTCAATGGAGTTGATCCATTGTTCAGCGATCGTGGGATTGGATGATCCACTAAAAGTAGGAGGCCTTTGACTCATGAAGCTCTCGATAGAGACTTGTTCTTTCTTAGGGGGGTTGAACGTTCCTCTTGACCCGTGTTTCTATTCAAAACTTTATTTAGGTAAGAGAGAAGCGTGACAAAGTTCATGATTCCCGCTCCCATTGGATTTGGCATCTCATTAGTACAGTCATCACACTGATATTCACAACGGTTGTTAGCCCGAGTCCTCCTATTACCGACCATTGGCTAGAATAAAAGGAAAGTTAGGGGTAACACATAAAGGATAATCCAATGAAAAAAGTTTATGACTCATAAATAAACTTTTATTTCCTTAACTCATGAGTCTATAAGCTTCAATCTAGGCTTTTCATGATCTACTTTCTAACATATATTCTTAGGTGCATTTTTCCCTTAATAAGGGTTCATACTAAGATTTTGAATTTATCAAAACATATCCCCCAAGAGTGTCGTAACCAAGAGTGCAGCAAGGCCCGTTGTCGTGCACCGGTTCCCGTTTGAGTCTAGCTCAAATCGGTGTTTTTAGGTTTTACCCCTAGGATACATCTGTTCCAGAGCTGCCTCTACCTGCTCGTATCCAGACAGGGATGTATTTGTTTGATAAACCATTTACATAGTATTTACCAAAACACAGGGATGTTTTTATTATACTTAGTCATGTATCTAAGGCTTTACTAGGGTTTCCTAATCCCAATAATAACCAAACCTATCCTCTAATACCAACTATGAAAACCCTGATTTTTTATTACAACTTAAACATGATTTATTACATAAAACATCACTTGATAAAACAAAGAAGATCGAGAGGTTTAGTGTATTTGGGGATTAGGATCAGTACATAAAAAATTAAAACATGAAATACAACATCTTTATTGAAAAATTCCTTTACATGACTACTACATTCCCTCGTACTTAGCACTGCATGGGATAACCTGAGGACATTCATAAGAAAAGGGTGAGCTATAAAGCCCAGTAAGGGAGTACACATGGAATAACATGAGGAGTACAATACATGTTAGACAATAGGCATATCAGTAGATCATAAAAGAAACATGAACATAAAGGCATGATAAAGCATGATAATCATAACATGGAAATGTGGCAACAACACTTAACATGGAATTTTCATGAGCAAAGGCCCATTGCACATGGAGCATGAGTAAATATTCATTGCACATAAAGAACGAATAAACCCTCGTTTCACTTGAATTACCATGAGTCAACACTCATTGCACATGATGTATCATGACACTATACTTTACCCAATGCATTGGAGCACTATAAGGGCGCACCCTTCTTAAACATTTCATTTCCTGCATAAGTGTGCCACATGGATCATAAAACATGGGTCCATAAAACATAATCATTTATTACACGATAAAGGAATGTGGAATTCATACATGAAACTTTACAATCAATATGTAAATGTGCATGAAGGTGAATACCCTTGATGGAGAAATGGGCATGGTATTCACTACACAATGACATTGGCTTAGAAAAATAGGTGCGATTTCGGCAGCGTAATGGCGTGACATAAGAATTCATAAAAAAGGTTGATGAGAGAGAAAGGGGTTCCTCATCATATTTACATGTAATGGAAAATAATGAGGTAATATAGATACATGTCCCAAAAATTGTAATGGAATTTAGGTTCATGATACAAAAGTATTTCTTGAATGTAAATGAGGAAGGAGAAGTTCCTTTCAGAATTTCGGCACAGTAACGGGTGTACATGGGAGGCATTAAATGGGAGAGAAAGGGGTATCCCATCATTCAAACATAAATAGGGAAGTATGAGGGAGGTGAAAAATCATACCCCAACATTCATAATTGAAATTAAAAGGGCAAAACAACTTAAAGAAAATTAGACCAAAATGTGAAAGGAAGAAAAAAACCCTTACATGGAAGTGTGCTTCCAAAAGCTAGAGAGAGGCTTGTGAGAGGCTTCTTGGGAGTTTGGGGCACCTTGGGAGGACTCTAGAGAGAGTAGGGAAGAGGTTGGACGAACTCTAAGGTATTTTTGTGAGGAGGAAGTGGGAGCTTGGGTGGGTTTATATAGGAAAGGTGAGGGAATTCTTTATTATTTAGGTTTGGTACCCCTTATATTAAATTAATCCAAACCACAAACCATACCATGGTTTTTGCCCATGGTTTTTGGAAAAGGGAATAGGAAAAAAATATTTTATAAGGCCAAAGTCCTAAATTCTTAAAATAATAAGTTTGCTTATGTGGAGGTGAGTCACACTCCCATGGAAATTAATTTAAAAAGGCAAAGTGTTGAATAAGTCTTGAGGGGTCCATTAATGCTTTGAAAAATAAGTCAAACAAACCCAAAATAACTTTATTTTAATAGTAAAACATAAATTGGCCAAACAAAAGGATTATGGCATTTTATTACATCACCATTAGGTCATTATGATGTCATAAAACGCATTATATATTTAAATGATATTTAATTTTTACCCAAAAATATGACTGTCTCAGAAAATTATGACAAATTCACCATTGGATAATTTCAATGTCCTGATTCCAGAAATGACATTTATTTTATCTAAAAAAATTTGTAAATATGTTAGTTTTCAGTTTTAAAATAAAAACCAACATTTATAAAAAATTCACGGGTTTTGACAGAAATGGATTTCAAACCTTAATATAAAATTTTAATTGCATTCATAAAATTATAAGATCATTTATATTTATTAAAAAATAATTTAATAATAATATTATTATTTTATTAAATTATTTTTGAATTCAAAAATCCCTTAATTTAATAAAATAGATTTCTTAATTAAATAATAACTAAATACACCATTTGTACTTTAAAAACTAAATACAATGTATCAAAAATGACTAGAAATTATATTCATTATTATATAAAAAATAATGTACATGAACATAGTACTACTTATTTGTTACATAAACCCTTAAAATATCTACATAAGACCTAAGGGTAAGGTGTGTGATGGTGACAGACTCTTGGGGTGGCTCGGATAACATCGCTCGAGTGGTAATTTCAGTCAACTTCCACTTTTTCCCGTAGACGGCCCCGTTTGAGCTTGACATGGTGAAGCTCAGCTTGGGCTTGGTCAAGGGAGAAGCCCAAGGATGCCACCTCTTTTCCAAACTCCGACAAATGGGATTCGTATGGGGTAATTCTACTGGATGAGGCCATCACTTCTTTTGTCTGAGTAAATTGGATTTGATAAGGTCCTATATTTATACTAATCATGTGATCACTGTTCAAAGGCTATATTAACAACGGTCAAAATTCTTAACATAAAACCAAAGAAGTTGACATCTTATAAAAACATTTTTCATAAAGAGATATTTAACTGGATAAAGAGGGATTTTCCATTAATGAATCTTTGGGTCTTTACAATTTGAATCTATCTGTAACACATATCATTTGGTATCTTTAATTCATTCAAATATAAAAAATACCTCTTTGAGATAGAAAATTAAACAAAAACTTGTTTCTTATAATGAATATCTATAAGTATTTCCTCAGTGTACATCATATATTATATAAGATTAATTATCCATTTACTCCCCTCAATGGCCCAATTTTTTGAGGTGTCCACATTATTGAAACCAAGTTCATTATTATCACAAACTGAAT
This sequence comes from Viscum album, assembly GCA_963277665.1. NCBI lineage: Eukaryota > Viridiplantae > Streptophyta > Magnoliopsida > Santalales > Viscaceae > Viscum > Viscum album. The sequence goes on from OY728128.1 coordinate 621,791,139, forward strand.
CTAGTCGCCAACAAAATTAGAACCCAGCACGGTCTGAGACAAGGCACGAAGGGTGTTCCTGATCCCCATGCTCTGGAATAAGTGCTCGGGTATCATAAAATGAAAATTGGGAACAATTTACTTGAGTTTATAAACATACAACAACATACAAATCCAATAAAACAAATCTATTTTTTTTCAAGAAAAAAATATTTTCCCAAATATTAGAATTAAATTACACAATTTAAAATAATTTTCAATGACCATTGAAAATGTAATAAACCAAATAATGATATACCAAGAACCTCCAAATATAAATATTAAACACCCCAAGCCATCTCTACTACATCCCATCATGATGGACCACTAAAAACTTGAACCATTTGCACAATGGCTATACCCAAACCTGTGTAAAAAATAAGCAAGTCTAATTACACCAAAATTTGTAAGTAGGGTGTGAGAAAAATACCAATATAATACAACCAATAAGATATTACATGTGATAAACATTCATAGAAGAAAATATTTCAAGTTTTCATTACATGAAATGCTAGTAACAGTTTAAAAGAGATGAAACATTAAATAAAAATATTTTTCAAGTGGGATATTTTAAAAAATCAACACTTTCAATTAATGTACCAAATCTACTGAACATTCCCTAAAAACAATCTGTATACCAATTTTAAGCATAAATCATCTAATAACCATAAGAAACAAGAAGTACCCCTAGGAACTAGCTCGTTGTGGGTCCTAGGTACCTCATATCTCAGTGAAAGTAACCATCACAATATTTGTTCTCATGTACATGATCCCCTAGTAGGGTTCATACCCATAACCTAGTGGTTACCCACTATCATCATCATCATAATACTTAAATTATTATTGTCAGCATCAAACTTATTACGTGAAACTAAAGCCAAACCCCACGGGATCACTAGCGTAGTAGTACACGTCCACCCACCTAGATTCCTGGGTTTCCCTCTTGTTCTCAAACAAGTTCAACAATCCATGAAATATAATTTTCATATGAAAATACCACTTTCACAGCACACATTCACCTAACAGCCCATATGTATATCATACAGGTCACATAAAACTCCTTTCATAAGAAAAATTCAATTTTCACATCATACTCACACAAAACTGCCCACAAACACATTTCACACCATTCTTGCAACTTGATAAAACATTTCAGCAACATATAAAACAATATAAAAGTTGTTTTACATATTAAATCACGAATTTACCTTTAAAAACCCATATATTTGAAGACACTCACCAAAATAGTACATGTACATTTTTTTCCAACTTTTTTTAACTCAACAAATCATTTACAATTTTCATATAACAATCCCAAGGGGTATAACCATGTTTTCCACACAAAACCCATTTCAAAAACCTCTTACCAGGATTAAATCACACCAATAACAAACCAAAATATAAGTGGAATCCCTAGTAATATTTATTAAAATCCTCTAAAGTGTTATAAAATCATTTCGAATAATCCCACAAAAGAAACACATGAAAACACACATTTTCATAAAAAACTTACAAGAGGTATAACAAGGTTTTACATATAAAACCCATTCATAAACCCCCTTTTAGGACCACATGACACTAATTAATTACCAAACTAGAATTTTAATACCAATTTAACTACTGATAAATCACTTCTATATTTTACAAAACTACCACAAAATATATCACATGAGTTACAGTTGAAAAGTACATAACCTCAAAAAAATGTAACTTTAATACTAAATTATTTTCTAATGCTACCAAAAAATGGTTTTCGGACCACAAAAAACATATTATTAACATGATTATTTAATAAATCAAGAAAATTAACTCATCAATAATTTCTTATACATGGAATCACTTACCGAATTTGTCGAAACACTCAAATCTTGGTCCGAAACATCAATCGCAACACCGCCGCACCATAAGGAAGTAAAATCCAACCTAAAACCCAAATATTTGACCAAAAAGTCACCAAATCAAACCCTAGGAACGAACCCTAACTTAGGAACATTTTAGATCTTCATGAAAGAAGTAATAAACCGTAAGTAGAGGGATGTAAATAAAGTGAGAATCACTTACTAGAAGTAATTTTGATGAAATCATCCTAGATCCACCAATAGTTGAAACGTGAAGCAACCAGAACTGGTAGGGATGATCAAAGGAATCATTTTAGGTCATGTTGGGACTGAATTTGGTGAAAAGTGTGAATATTTAAGGAGTTATGAAAGAAATATTTTACATCATTAAATTTGGGAGATTTGAGAATGATTAAGAAATATCACCATAATATTCGGGGAATATGAACTCCCAAAAGGGGTAAGAGAACATGAAAGCGCACCTTTGGTAAGTGGGATCAGGTGAGAGATGGAAACATAAAAAAACAATAAAATTGAATGTGATATTAATTAATTAAAATAATATATTAAAGTAGGAAATGAGTTTTCGAGAAGGCCCAACACCAGAATAAAAATACCAAATCCATCATTATTATAGACTTCTTTGGGGTAAAAATTGGTATGATAGTTTTAATATAACAAGGGATTAAAATTGGTAAGTGGAATGGGTAGAAAATTTTTAAAAATGAATATGTTATAAAATAAACAAAATTTATTTTTTATCTGTAAATGAGCTCATGGTTTTGCCGAAATTTTGAAAACCCACAATTTCCACCAAAATTAATGTGAAACCCCCCCAAAACACAAAAAGAAAGGAAATTAAATGAATAATACTATTAAAATAAGTCATGTATGTGAAAATTATCATTTCTTTCTTGAGATAATATTACACACTATTGTTGGTGAATTTAATGAAATTAATGGTTTCGAATTTTATTGTTTTTCCCCAAGAAGCATCTCTACTAATATTTGATAATGGTTAATACATATGAAAACATTGAATTTGTTATATATTAATAAAAGTATATTCATCATAATATAATATTTAATTAATAGAACATTATTTATTTTCCCATAATTTAATTTTTGTGATATTGACCTATAAACATTAATGTAAAAAATCCATAAAATCTTATCGATTACTTATCATTTATCTTGAAAGTATTGCTAATTATTTTTCATTTTGGAAAATTATCTCACATATTAGTGTAATAATTTGAATTATTCTTACTCTTAAGCCCTAGTTACCCAAAGTAGGTGCATAATTACATAACATTAGCATGATCATAAGAGATCAAGTTTCAAAAGACTGATTAGTTTAGAAGACTTGGATGTACTAGATAAATACATATGTTTTACATTTAATCATGAAATAGAATAACAATAACATTGTGTCCCCTTTTAAAAAAATCATATAATTTATCCACTTATTGCAGGTTAATCGTAATATACTTTTTCTCTTCCAAGGAAAAATAAAACATAGAAATGAGTGAGCTCAGATGGTCAGTAAGGATAAAAATATAGAAGAGACTATTATAAATAAGCATAAACATTTAAGGCAATGTAAAAGACTAAAACAAAATCCTTTTAAGAAGAAAATTCAGTATATTATTGAAAATATAAATCATATAATTACATTCACTTATTCACATGTATATTATACTAGTCTACTAATCACATGTAATATCAATATCTAATTTCATTATGATGGAATGCATAATGCTGGACATCATAACCACATCGTCTATGCCTCGTGCCAAGACTACGAATAAGATTTTTTCAAGGACTTGGGCCAAGACACTATATTGTTTCATGAGACCCACCATTGAATTGAGGATCTATAGTGGGATCTACTCGTGACTTAATAAGTACAATGCATTCCTTATATGAAAAGGTTGAGACATAATCTAAACATTCGTATTAAAACTAGAATACAAAATGAAAATATTTTTACCACAAACCATGAATGGTATAAAAATAGCACATCAATAATCAAACATAACTCATTCAATAAATTATAGAATATTTTATTATAATAAATAAAACTCAATCAAGAATAAAGAAAAATATTGGCATAGATGATAATAATCTGTATAACTATTTGAGATAAATATCTCCATTTTCTTGAAAACATTTAAAACTATCACTATTTATCAAGAAGCTGTTAAAAATATATTTTTTAATCAAAGTTTCCCACACAACTTTGAATCTTTTGAAAGGAATTTTAATTTTACAACATTCATGTCTATGTTAATAAATCCATAAAATTATTTTTAAAACATGAACATTAATGAGAAAGATTGAGAAGAATAAATCTTTAAAACATTTAAAATAATATTTTAGTTAGAGTTCGTAACCAAATGAGAGACATTTGAATACAAATAATTTGGGTAATAAAAACATTATAATATCATAAGTATAATGGGATTCATGATATAGAATCTCAAAGTATAGTATATACACCATATAAAAGTGAATTGGTGCATAACAATAAAGAAGACTCAATATAACTTAAATTGAGATTAAATCCCTTATAAATATCGTATCATTAGGTTAACTATAAATAAATGAAATAATGATGTGTGAACAATATAAATACACTCCATATGATTGGATATTCAGTGTAAATCAATCCTAGGACATTCACACATATTCTTGTAACAATAACACCAATGACTTGGATGTTTAACTCAATGAATGGAAATTGAGTTAAGATTACTCTTATCAATTTCATATCATTGAATTTAGAATTTATAAATGGAGTGATTATGTGTATCAAAATTATATCCACACAAAGGGGAGTTGAAATTAAAACATAAATAAATAAATATTTATTTCACATATAAAATTTTTAGTAAAATAATCAATGAAGCATGTCTAAAACCCAATGAGTGGAAATCGAAATTATAAATTCCCTTACTGATTTGGTAACATACGAAACATACTACCCGTTAAATAAGGATCATATAATGAAGTATTAAATAACCCTAAATTAATTTATAATACCCAAGGAATACAATCTTGGGTAGTACATACATCACAGAAAAGAAAATAGTGGAAATATAGCATGAATCTCATGGGAATTAGAAGTGAGATGAAAACCCCTTACTTTGTTATTTTCCTTAGTAGTGGGTACGTTAATCTCCTGTATAATGGTTAAATCACAGTTATTAAATTATATAAGAACCATATACATAAATATGATATCATATATGACCTTTTAATATTGCTTGGTTAATGATATTTCAGCAATATCATTGTTTTGCGTGTTAATTGATTCGTTTTCCATTATATGTTTTGTGAAGTAAGTCATGTTTGTATTAGATAGTATGTATTTGATTCATATCCAGAATGATATTATGTTCTTAAATGTTATTTGTATTCATAAAATTAAAATTATTCTTGAATGGTTACGATGGGGAATGAATCTCATTGTGTTTGTGGAGATGGTAATCCGTACGTACGTACGAACGAAAATATCATTCTATTGATGGTGAAATAACATGTAATTGGATGGTATATAATATATAAATAATTAATAAAATGTTATAATTATTATTTACATAATTTACACTCATTATTATAACCATACAAATAATTATGTGTTGGATAACAAACTATACCACGGCGTGGAGACAATAAGGCATACATATGCATGTATGGTGACTTTGTCATTATTAGGATGGATTGAAAAATGAATATTCTTGTACCATATTTATAATAACATCACATTATATAGACGTTATAGGAGTTATTATTCTGGTATGGAAATAACAAAGAGAGAGGAAGTGGGAGAAGAAAAGAACTTTGAAAGAGGTGATAAAATAATTACCTCTTCTTTAGGTGCTTCCTTTTGATTTGATCAAAAGGGATCTTTAGGTTGGATTTATGATCAAAGTAAGGCCCCTAGGTTGAATTGAGTGTAGTTGGGAGGATATTTGAGAAGGGATTGACTGATCCAAATAGATTTGGATGTGTGATTTTGAGAGAAGGGGAAGTACCCTTTTATATGAGAGGTGAGGGTCACTTTATGAAAAGTTTCAAATATTATTTCATTATACAAGCATTTTTTGTTTATAATGGCTCCAGATGGATTTTTTGTGTGACTAAGGTGGGGAGGTGTCAGAAACCTCTCATACTATATGTTTATAATAGGTTTAGGGCACCATATTACCCTTATTGTTTATATTTAACTATTAGTTAAATAGTTTAACTTTTACCATGTATTCTTATATTATCATAATAAATGGTCAGTAAACATACTATAAAAAGCCAAGAGAATCCCAATTGGTTAATTAATGACATATATATCATTATGTGAGTACTTTGGACGAAACATAGATTTTTATGAATATAATAACATTTAATAATATAGTATTTGTTTTAAAATATCATTTATTCAAAAAATTGAAACTTTTTAGTATTCGGTTTTTTTTAAAGACAAAAAAACATGATTAATTCGAACCAAATAAATTAAATTAATCCTAACATTTCATATTAAATTATAAAATTAGTTTAATTAATAAAAAGTCTTAATTTTTAGTTACTTGGATATTTATAATGTCAGTTATTTTAATCATTCATTTATAATGTAATTAATACATTATCATTGTGTCATAAATAAATTTAATTATTTAGTACCTAAAAATTATAAATAAAATAACATTGTATAGGAAATCGTTTTATATTTTTAATGAATATTTATTGAATAATATATATTTTATATAACCCTATATTAAAATAGGTTTAGTTATTAAACATTGAATTTAACACTTTTATTTATTCTTTAAATAAAAGAATAATAAATGTCCAATTCTAATCCAAGTGGATAAAAAGGATCATATATTATTCCTAATGTTTATTTTGGTCTAATTAGACTTATCCAATAGATCTTGGACATGCGTTAGGGTAATTATAATATAATTTTTACCTTTAATTACCCTATTTTCTATTAAGAATGTTACATAAAATTGAAAATTTACTATTCATAGAAAATTATTTTCATCCAATTGAACCACATTTTACTTTCTAATTTCAATCGAATCTCTTCGATTTTTTAAATTGAATTCATATAAGCGGTAAAATTACATTCTATTCAATTTTGCAAATGTGCCTAGAAGGTTGGTAAAAGTCGTTAAAAAGTTAAATAAAATTTTATACATCTAATTTTATTATAAAATGACTCCAATGAATTACATTGAACTTACATTGGTATTATGTATCTATTTTTACTTAAAATAAAATAAAATAAAATAAATAATTATTTAAATAAAAAGCATGTTTTAATCAATAACATAGTGTTTTTCACTATTAGCCAAAAAATTAATGTTTTTTGAAAAAATCAAAATATTTATCCCAAGCTAATTATGATATTAAAAATTAAAAAATGATGTAAATTTTACCAAATTAAAAACATAGTAGTTATATTAATTAATTAAATAAAATATTCCCGTTGTCAAAACAAGAAAGCCGGTTTTTGGGTATTAAAAACTATAAAAAGATTAATATGTGTTTACGTCCAATTTAAATGTAAAATTACTTACAATGAAAACCATTAGATTAAGTGATAAAATATAATCTAATAATAATTCAAAACCATTCAAATGTTAAAATTTTCAATCCAAATTATTTTGATTAAAAAGATGTTTTCAATTAAAATTTAATAATTTTCATTATTCATCAAAATATGAATTTTATGAGAAAAGCACCGAAAATTTATCCAAACAAAAATTTTATCTCCTGCTTCTTAAGAAGAAGTTTATTTTTTCAAATTGAATATATAAAAGTGTAAAATATTGGATTTAAAAAGGGTTCTATATGAAAAGGCGGTAAAATTTCATTTTTTGAAAAATACTTCTTTTATCTGAAAAATTGAATTTATTCTTATATTATAACTAAGACTCACATAAAATGGATGTTAAAATTATTTGGAGTATATAAAATTTAAAAATAATTTAATACTATTCATAACTATTTTTTGAACGTCTAGTTTGGTAAGTCATGGTGCGCTCAAACTCAGTGTTGCGTGTAGCACAAGCTATTGAATTACATTAAAAAAATAACATACTATGAAGTATTTGGGAGTTAAAATTTTTAACAATGTAATTATATATATCATTATTCACCATATTTTCCTTTGACATTGTCTCACATATCTATGAATTTTTTCCTCCACATGATATCATCCAACTTTTTATAAAAAATAGCTCTCTTCTTCTCCACAAATAATATATATATGTTTATTGGTGTTCTTCCCTTGCATAGTAACTAGAATCTTTTTCGTTTGATGATGTAATAATTATTATTGATATTTAATACATTCCTTGAATCACAAAATTGTATTAAACATATAAAATCGTAACCATGGCCATTATGTACAAATAAATTCATACACCTCATATATTTAGCTCAGTTTTTGGATCTTTTAGATATAATTATCCTTATACCATTATCATTTCGAAAGATAAAAATGCCTTCAATATTATAGAGGTTACCAATGATATGACAATTTTTATCATTGTAAGATAGTTGTGATATATATCAATGATCCACACATAATCTCAATCTATAAGATTCCACTATATTTCTGATACATTTTCCCTCATTTTTTTCATTCTGGATCCACATTCATAACTGTAGTTCGCTTGGTGTGTATGAAACTGGTCAACCTTAGATTCCATTGATTTATTCTAATAATAATGTTCAGATAATTTATTATGTTTTTTCAACATAATTGATTATTTTTCTCACTATTAAGATAAATCTTTCTAGGATTCCATTGATATATAACTTTTTTCACTTGGTGTTATTTTCATGGAATTGTTTTCATACCCTTCACACCATAAATAATAACTGTTGAAATCATATGGATTGTTGAAATTTTAATTATCTTATTTTTTTACATATATTCTCTCTAATTAATCTTTGTTATAGAACACACATATAGTATATTCCACATCATTCTAAAATAAAAATAATACACATGTTGTGTATTATTTCATGACTATATTTCTGTACAAGTAACTTTTATATATTTTTATCATATTTTTAAATCATCCATTTACTTGGTGGTTCTTGTGGTTTCACATCAAACACAAATATTTTTTTATTATGATCAATACAATGAATATATTCTCATATATATATATGATGTTCTACACTAGTGGGTGATTTTTTTTAAAATTTAATTTTCTCCCCATGGTTCTACATATCTTATTTAGTATCTCAAATACTTGAAAATATCATTGTCTTTCAAGGAGATACAAATATCTATTAGTCATTGATATATCATTACATATTATTGATTTAAGCATTCATCTCCCCAATGTTTTTTTCATGATCATTTATTGTATTAGTGATGTTATATATAGTATGATCATGATCTTTTATTTTAGTGAAATATTTATTTACTTCTTAGAGATTTCATGATTCATATATTTTAGTAACTCAATATATACATTCAACTCAGATTTTCATCCTCGTGTAAGTATATATTATGTTTGGAATCAAATACCACTTCATTTTCCATCTTATTTTGTCCTACAAACCATAAATTTAATTAAGTTAAGCCTCTATTATATTCTTCAAATATACATTTTCTCAACATTAGTTTCATCAAAATTGAATTCCTCTAATTGTGTTTTGTATATGATAGCCAAAATTAATTCCTTATTTATTTTATTACAAAATTAAAATTATCACTATTTATTTTCATTATTATATGTGATCTTCATGATAATGTTTTTTCCATTAAAAAATAATTTTAGCTATGAAATCCTCTTTAATTTTACATCCATACCTGATTTGTTCACGAGAACAACCTTTTCTAATCTATTTTTAATATCATTCAAAACATTGATTTTAGATTTCCAACATCCCCCAACTGAATGAAAGAATATTGAAGGTTAAATTTGATTTTTCTTTTTCCTCTATTGAGTTTGGAATAAAGGAAATACATTACCTCATCAACTATTATGTTTTGGGGATTATTTTAGATTGTCATTTTCTTTATTTCATTGAATATCACTTATTAATAGATATCAATTTTTGTGTAATATTAGTTATTATTCCTAATCATGTATGTAATGAGATTATTATATGAGATTATCTAGTGTCACAATCTTTTGATATTTTTCTTCAAGAATTGATGCATCACATTGAACTACAATTTTAATATTTTATGGATCCAGATAATGATTTTGATATAATTAATGGATTATCTGATTATGTGCATGTAATATATAATAATATTCACCCAATCAAATAATAAATTAGTGTACTCATTTTGGTTCATCCACAAATCATCATACTTATGACATATAAACTATAATTTAGCTTCATTTACCATGGAATCACAAATATATATATTGAGATGTTTTTCTCATATAGTGAGTAAGGATTTACCTGAAAATTATTTAATTCATATTATATTGGAAAAGGTTTCTCTAAATACATTGATGAATTTGGATTTTGTATTAATATTCTATAGACCATTCTTTAAAAATTCTGTCCATGTTAGTTGAAATATCATGTTTAGCATGCATGTGTAAATAAATTGTAATATAACAAAAAAAATCATAAATTTATTCCATAATTGAAAATTGATTCAAATAAAGATCATAATTATCTTTTGGTTATTAGTGGATTAAATTTAATCAATGAAAAAAGTTTCCATCAAGAATCATTATCACTAATACAACTTTTTAGTCACAATCATGGTAAATACCGATATATATGGGTGAATCAAGGTATGTGGATCTCTTCAAATTACCCAAATTAAAAATATTATCTCACTATTTATTGGTAATACATTTCACCCAAAAAATAAATATTATGTTTTGTTGAAAAGAAATAGGGGAATAATAAATTTTACAAGTTTATTTATTCTTGGATAGTTTGATAATAATACAAAAAAGATGTTCTATTATACTAGAACCACTAATAGAACTAATTCTTTATAGAATTTACAGTAGTTCAAAAAAAAAATCATGTTTGTCATAATACACCTAATTGGGAACATAATTACCTTATTCAATCATAAATATCTATGATTATTCAAGGAAAAATAGTTTATATATATATAAATCAATAATGTTATTACACCAAAAATGGTATATCAATTTTCTCAACCATCATCAATGTGATGAAATATAAAAAAATTCCAATGATATCGAACCATTGATGATTTTTTAAACCTATGTATATATGGTATATAAATCTAACTCAACTTATTACCACTTTTGAGGGATCGTTTTCTACATTAATTAAAGATCCAATATACTCATAATGAAATTTATCTCACTACTCTGAAAGGAATCTTAATGATTCACTCTTAATTGATTCTCAATTCAGCCTAATTATAATTGTAAATTTAATGAAGCAACCACCCATAATTCGATCCGTTGTGTCCTCTTCATTTCCCTAATATATTTCCTGGAATATTTGGTATTTAAATATTGAAACACATTAAATCAAGTTTCTAACATGCTTAGAATCACTATTATAGAACGATCCTCATACCATTATGAAAATTTGAACCTAAACAACTTCATCCAGGAGAACCTCTATATTATGAAATTTCCTATTGAGTTTTTTTAATAAAAAACATCCATTTTTAATGGGTTACAACCAACAAAACACATTATAAAGAATATCACATCCTTATATTTTGAGTATGACCCCATATAGTAACTATTCTCATCATTACATGACCACCCGGACGCCATCAAAATTAATTTTGTCATATTGAGTCTATGTGGTACAATATTCATCCATAGTGTTGATATGGTTATATAGGTATAAGAGCAAAAATATTCTTATAAATATTCATGGAGTATCCACTATTTAGTTGGACATATATTTTGTTACATATCTCATTCACTTTTGTGATAACTAAAATTTATTACACATACTTCACACGATGTGGTATCTCATCTCCTAGCATGAGTACTTCAATTTTTTTTACAAATTGGCAGGGTAAACATATATATACATTTCACCATATTTAAATATTCTAAAATTTATTAATATGAAGGATAATATATATATATATATATATAATATGTATCAATGTGGTCATTTTTCATTAGTTTTTTTGAACATCACTACTTAGTTTAATCTAGCTTCCATGAGGGGAAAACCATATTAGAATAAAATATGAAATATCCTAGTATTTATGATACCCCATTCAATTTGTTAACCACATAACATTTTACTAACCACCATAAATTGTTGTCATGGCATAGCTGCCTCATGGAGTAATCTAGAACATCACAATATGTCTTTTATCATGTAAAAAGAACAACTAAAAATACATCCAAAACTTCTTAATACATATTCAATATAATAGATTATCCTTCTATATACTTTTATAAAAAATAGAAAATGACTCCAAGGGTATTTGCACTAATTGTTTATTCATGGGATCAAGAGTAGGGTGGAATGATTAGGTGATATGATAGTGTATATGTATTTTTATAAAATGACATTATTATAGGTATTCAAAATAAACCAAAAATATAGTTATCTAGGATATCCAATACTACCATAGAAAAAATTAGAGTGAGTGTTGTGTTACCCTTGGGTAATGAAGTTCTAATGTATAGTTGAATATTCATTTTAGTTACACGTGATTCCCCTTATGTTTGTGTAGAGTTAGAATGGTCCATGTATGGGTTCATTGAAAATTGATGGGACTCTTGAGAAGCCATGTAGAGTATTGATAATGGTGAGGTGATGATTAAACATATATCATGAATTATTTATGTTTATTCATGTTACATTGATTGGTATTAGGTTTGAGGTATCGTTTTGTTGGGGGATAATTAATTTGGTGATATGAATGTGGGCATTGTGGCCTAAGGTTTTTTATTTGAATGAGAGGAGTTTATTCTATGGTAATAGGAGACATCTCTGATGAATATAAGAATCATGGTATGGTTTATAAATTATAGAATTGTATAGGGGTTTTAAGAGATCAGATATATGTGATATGGGAATAGAGACACACAAGTGATATTGAATCAGGCTTATTGTTTTTTAGGGGGAGGTATAAGGAAACTCTTATGGTTTAGAAGGATCCATTTAATATTATAGGGAATAAACCATTTTCAAGTGATTATAGGTGAATTTTTAGGGTGATATTATAGTATCCCTAGAATGGGTCGTAATTAGTATTTTGAGTTAGTGCTCTGGTATGATCTATAAGGTCCTATCAAGCTATTTTGTTTTGAATTAGTTTGGAAATGAGTTTCAGTGGTTGGGTATAATTGTTTGGTGACATGATGATATGAATAATATGATAGTGGAGAGAATATAATCATTATTTGGTTTATAAACATCATGTTTTAATAGTTGTGTTTATGGACAAACTATTTGGTAGTCAGTCCGAATGGGGTTGAGATGTTGATGTGCAATTATATCCGATTTATATTGCGAATTAGTAGAAACTCGATTTGGGATTCAAATGTGGTATATGATAGAGTATGTTTATTTATAGTGGGATCTATATAGAATTTGTGGGTATTTGTGAGTGATTTAGATTATGAAAATCGATTCTCATATAGAGGGATATATCAAGCAAGTGTTCTATGAGAGAATGGTTCTTGTGTAAAAGAACATGTTTTATGAACCTATAATAATTCATAATATCTCAGATATTTACCTTAACTTAGTTATCCCTATGAGATTAATTCCATCCCAGCTATTTATGATAAAATCTATTCCTCATCCTCCCCCTTCACTTTCTGTTTTATGTCCTGGAGTATAGTTTTTTTAAGAACAATGATGATTTGGCTCAGAGCCCCCCTCCAAGGCCATTCATTGAGGGTTCTCTAATCATCCTCTATCTTTTCAGAACCCCTCATTACATATATCATGACAATAAATGGGTATTCTTCATGTACTAGTTTAGTGTATTTCTCTCTAGTAATGGTATTTTCATCATTATCCTTCATGGAAGCATCTTCCCCCTTAGCCAAACATTGGTGGATTGTTATGGAGCGGGAAATCCATCTATACATCTCTTCAAAAACATCATTACATCTAGGGGTTTAATAACACATACTTGGTTTTCTAGGATAAAAACAAAATATTTCTATGTTTTCTTATACTCTATATTTATTTCATCAAATACTGGTCTTGGATCCCCTGATCAATCAGTCGTTGTCTTTTTAATCTTTTTCGTTGGTGGATGGTGGTTCACCTTGGTTGTGATCTCCCTAAAGTGGTTGTGTGTGTTTACCTACATGGGATAATAATCCCATTAAAAACATATCCATTATTATATTACACACAAAGAAAATCCCTTCTTCTGGTTTAATGCACTCTCCGGATCTACGAAATGTTAATTGATCATTTCTCTTTCATCATGGACCTCACTATTTATCTTCTTCAATGGCTCATTCTTTAGGTTTAAGGGTCTGTTTAATTGTTGAAAAAATTTATTTATCTATTAATGCATATGAACTTTTAGACATTTTACCTCTAGGGTCATACAATGTAATTATATAGAATGTGGTTTTCAAATCGCACAGGCCTATGCCAACAAGATCTACAGAACTATTGAAAATCTATGGTTCCAATGTATTATTGACCTAACTCATCCAACTAGGCATTAGTGTTGGAAGGTGGGGTTAGTGATGATACCTTATCCTCTTACATTCTCTTAGATTCCTCCCATATGTTTTGAAAGATAGCACCAAGTGTGGCTATTTCTTCAATTATCATTTTTATAGATCTCATTCCATATCATTGGTAGGTATCCTCTATGATATAAATAAAATGGATTCTAGACAAGATTCATCACTATAAAATCAAAAATCCCATGTAAATGATCTATCTGTTCCCATTCCTATTTTAATTTACTTTTCCCAGATACAATTGTCATTATATTTTCTCCTTAACCCCTATGTCGAACAACTACAGTGTGTAATCATTCTATTAGGTTAGTTTTCTTCTGTCTCAATCTATCTCTATCTCCGCCCCTGAGAAATTTTTTTCTCATGCTCTAGAGGATGAACCTTAGACTAACCTTTCTCTGACTTGATTCCAAAATTTTGAATGCACCGGGTCTCATTCCAAGCCTTCTTCTCCCAACTCCCCCTCTCTTGTAAAGTGAAATGCTATACTTCGGAAAATATCTAGGCACCCATATCAATGATGATTTCTATCATCTTTTTGAATGATCAGGTCCTAGGTTTTCTCAAGTGAAGATGAAGTTACTTTCTAATAAAATTTCCATGAACAAATACCTTTCCCATAGTAGTGATCGAACCAACAACAAAATCCTTCCAAACTTTTAGATTTTTATTATAATATCTAAATACGTATTATCAGGCATTGAAAACCCACCAAAACAATATTTGGGTATTTTGGAAATCCTCTATATTAGTTGAGAAACTCATTAATTCAAAACAACACATATATGATAAAGTTTTTTTTCATATTATTTGGATTTATTCTATTAATTTGTTTATTCTAAGTGCGATTCTTGATCAAGGGAATAATTATGGTGTGATCTTGAAAACATTAATCTGAGAGACTCATCCTAGTTGGTGGGAGGTGAATTTAATAATATTATAGACCAATCATAGAAAAAATAACGATGTTTTACCCCTAGAGGGATAATCTTGATATATCCTCTTTCATAGCTTGATTGGGTCTCCATGATATGGGATTCTCTAGTGACACGTTTACTTGGTGCAACAATAAAAAGATAATCCATCACACACGGTTCTAGTTAGACTATTTTCTCACTAATATACATGCCATATATTCTTTCTAGAATTATTTTGTCTATCACCTGGTTCTTTCACTTTCATGAAACTCCCCAATTATAATAAATATGAGACTCATGAATCATAGAGACTGCCATTTATTATTCTCAAATAAATGGAATTATTACCCCGAATACCATCAAGTTTTTTAGAAATCCTAGAAAAAACCTATAAAATATATGTTTCGGTTTCTGTTCAATATAAAAAATTAACCGTATAAAGATTGAGTTATCTTTTTGGGCAAACCCTTGGTCATACTATTCTCAGGATCCAAATCTTATCAGAGTTAAAATTGAGCTCACAGAATCCATATTAAAAGACGAGTTGTATGATGATGTATTTTCAAAAATTAACATAAAAATGAATAAATTTAATGAAATTATTTTGGAACATTAGAGGATTCAACATGAAATATCTCAATACACATGGCTCAAATAATAAGACAAAAATACTATGTATTTTCATTCATTCTTAAATTAAAAACATTTCAGAAGAATTCAGAACATTCTCCTCAATGACAGTTCTTTTACCAGTGACCTTATGGTGGTAGGTAGTATGGTCGATTAATAATTCAATTATTTACTTGGTTCCTCGAACCCATTATTGTAGAATGGTTACCGAGGATGTATGTTTGATATATTAAACTCAATACATCATATAGTCTCATCATATTTAAGCTCATTCTTATGTAAATATCATTATTGGAATGATGTATGTTATGTAATTAGGTACCTAAACTAATAAATATCAACTAATCTCAATTCATTTTCGAGATATTTTAATGTGATATCTTTGGAAATCATCAAGGGAAATTAGGTTGAATACATTCATGTCTTCTTCCACAATGGTTCTATCCCTTGGGATGTATATGCCACAATTATGGTTATCATTCCAAAAGTGAGAAAAAATTCATGTTTTTTGGAAATTCATACCCATAATAATATTTTACACCCCTTATATGGTCTTATCATCCATTATAAAAATTAGTATTTCCTATTTTATTTACAAGTGGGTATCATGATAGTGGCATGGATTCATCAAATGAAGTTCTATTCGAGGTGTAATTGGTATATCCTATGAAAACATATGATATATTAAAATGAAGATATTAGGTTCCAATAAAGTTATTAATGTGGATATGGAAATATATTATGATATACTTGAGAGGAATTTTATTCCTTGCATTGATGAAGAACATGTGAATCTCATGTAGGGTTTTCAAGCAATTCTTCTACTATTATAGCTCACCCAGGTCCTACATTCCATTCATGGGAAGGCAATGCGGTTTCTTCATTTATGTTAGAGGGATGAGGTAATGATATAATTGATCTCTCAACATATTCATTTTGGTTTATGATGAACTTACTATACACCTTAATTATTTCATGAAACTCAGAATAAGTAACACCTTTAACTACAGTCCCTACATTATTGGTGTTTCCCAGCTCCTCTTCACAAAAGACATGATATTTTTAATTCAATGTATTTAGTACCATAATTAATGTTTTTAACAATGTCATGGAGGAATAATACAATTGGTTTTGGAATATTATCTACCATGATAACAATTATGTTTTCATTTAATCCTCCTACTTGTAAAGATGAGAAAAAAATATTCAATCAATTCTCGGAATTCATAAAAAGAACATTCAAATGGATTATCTGAGTCCACCTATTTATCTTGGTGGAATCCACATATGAAAATTTAATGGAGTGATGGTCAGGATCTCAAACCTAATTAAAAATAAAAAAACTGATTTATTTCATTTTTATAATGAATAATCCTTGAAAATTTTGTTTATAATTGTATTACCATGAACATTATCTCCATTTTCGTAGTGCCCAAGTAATTTATAAAAGATATTGATAACCTCTGTTTTTCATTCATTTTGTATTCCCATGAAGAAGGGAGAATCAATTGGGAATCATGGGATATGTTAGATAAACCAACTAAAAATGAGGATATTAAATTGATATGTGTTTCCAAAATGATGTACCTTTTACAAGAAAAGCTGGTTTGGGAGTCCACTGAAGTGTGTTCCCTTTGGGTAAGAATTATCACCGAGAAATATGGTTGGGACTTCAATTCACCTTGAAGTAAAACCTCAAATCTAGGGAATAATATTCAAGGGGAAATTCTGTTGGGAAATAATCCCCCAATGTAACATTATATTTTTTTGGGTTGATTTTGTTTGTTTAAATAGTGTATAATAGAAAAAGATTATCGTATATAGACATTACATCTTTTTTAAGAATTCTTAATACATTACACAAATAGATTACAAATGTATGTGTTAGTTTGTTCCTTTGGAAACATGAAAACATTAACATTGGTACGTGTGTGGGATATATTATCTCATACTAGGTTCTCTGAGACTATAAACCTCTTTGAAAAGTCAAAAAACAAGTATATCATCAAAACATGGGGTGGGAAACATATAAAATCAGTGATCTAAGGTTCTCATTAAGGGTAGAAAAGGGAGATATGTAAGTATAGCCATGTGAATAAGGGTATTAGAACGTTATTGTAACATTATAATATCATACTTTTCAAATAAAAAATCATAATCATGAATAATGGCATAAAGATTAGTAGTTCATAAGGCATGAATCATAAGGGAATCAAGAGAATAATCCAAGAATACATAAAATAGGAGTAAGAAAATTAATTTTTGAATATACAAAAACATGTTACACCATTACCTATATAATAATACACATTTCTATATATTATCATAGAGCTCCATGGGTGCTACACAAACTAGTAGGGACACACCACCATCCCCAATGAGATTCTATTCATTACAAGGGATTGGGGTTGCCCATCTTCCTATAGTGGGTTAAGCTCGTCTACTTGAATCCCATTATCATCTTATTAGATATAAATCATTACACAATTTATTGTAGGGAGAAATAGGTCCCACCAATCACTTTTTATAAAAATACATCATTTTATTCATAAAATTGAATTTATTTTATCTTATAAATATGAATTCTATTGGCTGAGTATAAAAAATATTTATTGAATATAAAATATATAAATTTTATTGAAAACATTAATAAATAGTTTTTTGTTTAAGTTATTCAGATAAACATTTTTTATATGTAGAAAATAGTTTTCTTAGTAATTTTTTTTTATTTTCTAATAGTTCTTACATTCAATTAAATTAATTTATAACCAAAGGATTCATTTTGTATATATGTGAAAATAAAATTTTTCAATTTAGTTAATATTATATTTAACTTATTTTCCCAATGGCTATGTGGTAGAAATATTAATATTTTAATAATAATATCAATAGTATCTTGTAGTTTGGTAAAAATATACCTTACACATAAAAGAAACTATTGAAGGGACTCGATATTGAATGTAATACAATTAAAACATCATGTTTTACGTAACATAAGATAATTTAAGTGTTTCAGGTAGAGAAATCTTGACATAGTGTTGTTTATAACACAGGACATACATAACGATTTTGTATGGAAAAAACTATATTCGTCGTGGTGTGTAATAAAAAAATTAAATAATTATTAATTAAATCCAAAAAAATAATTCAAAAACTCTTACGGTTTTACATTTTACCCCACTAAAAATGAAATTATCTCTAAAAAATCATCTGGGTTATTAAAAGTTTAATATTTTAAATAATCCCACAACTAAAAAATAAACACTAAAACATTAAAAAAATTTAATGTTGGAAACCTATTGGTTGCCCAAATTAACCCATAACTAGGTTTCAAAATAGAATAACATTATTGAAAAGTGAAAACATAGACATGAAAGAGAAATATGACATCATGTTCTGATAGAGATAGATAGTGAAAAATGCCATGACAATGTTAATAGTCAGAAATCCATAATTATATGTTGATATAATGGGATATTTGATTCCTAAAAATGAAGGTACATGGATATCTTTTTTTGTGTGAAGATACATTTTCCTAATGTTAAATAATTTTCCTTAGAATTTATACTTACTTGATTTCAGGGCATCCTCTACCTTTTTTATTGATTAATTGACACATCATCTATTATTCAAAGAAATTATGGTTAATTTTCCATTCATAAATCATTAATAGATCATGAGTTACATGATCAACCATCCGATATATCATCAGTTGTCATCAACCTAAATTTTTAGAACATATTATCTAATATTCACAAATCCTAGGGTGATGAGATAATAAATTAATCTTGGAAACATCTTCTGAAGTTTAACATAATCATTCCATAATTGGTTTAACTTATATACATTCAAAAATAAGAAAATATAAACCATTATAAATAATTTCATGGAATCGTCTTAACATTGAACCTCTATATATCACAAGGTATCTCATGGATGTCACATTCCAAAAAAGTAAATACCTTCACCATGTATTGTCTTGAAATATGGAAATAACATGAATTACCTAAAATATTTATTGAAAACAGGAATGTTTACTTATACCAAATATTATTGGATATATTTATTAATTTCATATAATATTGAAAACATCATCAATGATAACATAAATCACTTGTTTATATGACATAATTTAGTTCCAAGGTAGTCAGTACTATCTAATTTACTTATTCATACCCATAATATCAGTATCCCTACAACATTATCTTAACAAAAGGAACTTATTAATGGTTATATTTCCCATTATCATGTGTTTTCCATGGAAATAAAATTTCCATTAAATCTCATTTCTAATCCATTAAAACCATTAAACATATTCTTGTAAATACTTGGTGAAAAAACTCAAACAGAACCATCCTTATATATTACATAATTCATATAACATAATTATTGAATCCAAATACACAAAATCATGGATTATTCCACATCATACATAATCCATAAAAAGGATTACTAATCCTATTTTTTAATACCTCTTTCCTTTCCCATGATATCTATAGTATCATCATCATCAGCAATATAACCATTACTCATACCAACTTCTTCTCTTTAAGATATTTACACATAGGAAATAAAGTTTCACACTGACCATTAATTCCAAACATAAATCATTTAACTTTTAGGGTTTCTTAGAAAGGCCAATATTCCCCTAAATTTATTTAACCAAACCCTTCATTTTTTTTTGCAGTTACACGCTTTGTCTCCCTCTTTTCCAAAGTCAAAATGTCATCTTGTTATACTAAGGATTTAACTTAGGTGATTATTTAAATTTTATTGACACAAAAGAAGGTTAATCTTATTTCCTCTATGGTCTCTATTAATCGAACTCCCATCGAACTCCTTCATTCTCTTCCATGGTGACTCTGAGAGTTGGTTAAGGTACATATTGTAAATCAAGTTATGTGAGAACTTAATAGTGACGATCCCAACACCCATCACTCTAGTGTCTATATAATTTGACTTCTCATCACCAAATTTTCCATCACATTCAATTTTAATCTAGTTCATTTTATTTCCCACCATTTAATAAAACTAAAAATCATAGTGTGAGAATATATTATCATAATGTAAAACGCATTAAAATGAAAAAATTACTTAATTTATGTCTAAATAATTGCTCAGAATTCTCTAATCTTAGAAACCTAAGGTTTATCCTAGGTAATTTGTAGTTATATTATACTTACATTTTTTATGGTTCATAAATACTTTTTGAATTCCCATGTCATATCCCATGGTAATGTGTAACTAGATGTAAAGATAGGCATGTTTTCGTGTACGAGGATACACTTGAGTTTGACCCAACACACATATTCTATGTTTTTACCACAAGTTACATATGTCCTAGAGACAAAAATACTTGTAGTATAAAAATATTGACGTAATGAAATAAAACCACTATCTCTATCATTTACCAATATGATAGGACATTTCCAATAATTTCCTTTATCCTTAAAATTAACCATAGAGACATTCCTAGACATATGATTAGAAATATTATTTGGGATCCCACTAATGTTTTTATCCCAGTTCTATAAGGTTGACTAATCATTGGCACTGATACCAACTATAAAGAAAAAATCATAGCATATATAGACATTACATCATTTTTGGGGAATACATACTAAATGACATAAATATCCACCCAGATATCGTATCAGTTTAGTGCCATTAGATACATAGAAATGTAAACTTTGATACATGAGTGGCCTAAATTATCTCTTATTGGGTTCTAAAAGACTATCATCCCTCTTAGACACATCACACATAAAGTATTTATTCAATACATGGGAATGGAAACATAAAAGGGGTGAGAAAAAATTCTCTATCAGGGTAAACAAGGGAGATATGTATGATTAAACATAAGAATAAGGGTATGATAATGTTATCATGAAATTATAATATCATACATTGAATATAAGAATTCATAAACAAGAATCATGGAATAAATATTAGAAGTTCATAAGTCATGAATATTAATGGAATCAAGATCATAATCTATGAAATCATAACATAGGCATAGGACATGGAATTTTGGTATACACATAAACATGTTACATCAATCCCTATAAGTCAATACGAGTTACTATAAATTATTTGGGAACTTCGTAGTGAAAACAACTATTGGGTGGTATTAACCAACATACCCAGTCGTAGTCTATTCTGTTTATGGGATCAGGTTTCTCCAATTTCTTGTAATTTATTAGGTTTCCGAATCATCCCATAGTAGAGAAAATTTTCCCATCTTCCAATAGTGGATCGTATTTCATCATATTTCCAAAGTGGATCAAGACAATCATCTTTAATCACATAATTATCTCATGACTTATAATTCTGTACACAATGTATTGGAGGGAGATATAGGTCCTGCCCATCACTTAATAAAATTATACAAACATGTTACATAATATAATAAAACGTGATTCTTACCATTAACCATAAAAATTAATGGGTTTCATAAACATAATATAATAACCCATGAAATTAAATTGATATCATAAAAATTTCATCATATCATTACCTATGGAAAATAGATAGGTTTCATAATCAAGTCATCAAAGAATAAACAATGAAAATAATAAGGTTTCAAAATCATATAACCGAGGGAAGAAAAATAGGTGTCATAAACATAATGTAATCCAAATATAAACCATTTAGAGAAAGAATATGAATGGAACCGTTATATAATTTCCCCTTAAATTCATGAGTAATATATATGGATGTAATCATACATAGAAAAAATTTTAAAACATATTTTAAAATCATTTCTTGAGGAAAATATCTATTCTTCTTTGAAAATTAATTTTTAATAACTAAAACCTTCTGAAAAATATTTTCATTGAAAATTAATTTAAAAACATGTATTTGAATATAGAAAACCATTTTCCATGAAATCATATAAAATAATATAGAAATATTTTTGAAAAACTTTTTCATTGAAAAATTATAAAATAAGATCTAAAAATATTAAAAATATTATTCTTTGAAAACCTTTTTCTTTGAAAATAATTATATATATTATAATGAAATATTGAAAATATTTGGAAAACCATTTCTTTGAAAACACCTTCAAAATGTATAAATATGTCTAGAAAACATTTCAAAATACATATCTATGAAAATAAAATTGAAAAATTATAATAAAATAAAGAAAAAATTATGAAACCCATTTCTTTGAAAAAAAATTGAAAACTTATAAATTAATATTTCAAAACATTTGAACCATTTTTTGGGAAAAAACCTTTTGAAAACATATAATGGAATATTTAAAAGTTATATAAAATACTTTATTAAAATATTTTTTTTGAAAACACTTTTCATTTGAGAACCATTTTAAAATAAAAACACTTCCATAGTATTAGGTAAAAAAATTCCCTTAAAAATATAAACTTGTAAACATTAAAAGGAAACATCAAGGAAATGATGGTCATGATTGTGGGTAAGTGTGTATATGCCGAACATTACTTTTTCACCTTAAATGTTTGGAAAAGTGTATTGATTATAAAAAATATGAAGGTTACTTTTAATTTTTTTTGTAAAATGGTAATACCTAGGTACAAATTTCCATTAAATATCATAGTATAATAGTAAAAAAAAATTTAAATAATTTTTTAGAAAAAATAGTTTTGAAAGAACACAAATATATGATCCAAAAGAGATATAGAGTCATATTTTCATAAATTTATTTTCTTTATTATATTAAGTATGAAAGTGTGGAATAATGATATCACTGCATGCATATAACATGAATAACTAGAGGTTATGAAAATTATTGAGTTTACTTAACTGATTTATAGTATTATTTATTTATTAGAATAATAATAAAAATAATCTTGATAAATGATCAGATTATAGCAATAAAATGTTAGCACTTTGGTAATATTGAATCATAATATAATGGAAAGAATAAAACTAAATAAAGCATAAAATATCAAGAAAATAATTTTTTTCATGATATTTCATGTCAAAGTTAGTATATACACCTCTTTGAAAAATTTAGGTGCATAACATGGCATGTGTCTCAAAGAATGAAAATTGAGAAAACATTACGTTACCGATTTGGTAAATTTCCAAACATAAACCCCATGAAATAAAAATATTTAAATGGATATGTAAATACACATAAATATATTTTTAATAATCATATAATACATCTATGGTCATTATACAGACCATGAAAAAGTAATGAGTGGTAAATAAGGCATGCATCTCTTGGAAATAAAAAGTGATATGAAATTACATTACCTTAAGTCTTGAATTTCTCCATACATGTTAAAACCTCCTCTATAATAAATATAAGTTTATTATAAATGTAAAAAAATATATATTATTGGATATCTTAAAAATAATATTTTTATGACATCATATTAACTATGTGTTAACAACTGCATTTTAATATTATGTTTCATGAAATACCTACTTCGTTTTTTATATATATTTTGGCTTATTATTCTTGATTATATTACATAGAAAATGATTTAATTAATTAAATAATGTAGATAATGATATATTTATCATATATATATATATTCATTATTTTAGTATTTTTAATAATATTTAGAAATAATAAATGGAAAACATCGTTTATGGAGATAGTAAGCCATATATACGCATGAAAACAATTTCAATTTTATTGTCGCATTGAAAGATATAAATAAAATGAAATGTATATATATAATATAATTAAATTAGTACTTTTTTAATATTTATCATATAATTTCACTAAAAAATCTTTAATTGATTCCATGTAGAGTGTGAAGAATCGCATCATTTTGCGGAGGCGGTGTCCACAATTCCCTTATCAAAATTTTCATATATACTAAAATTAGAAAGCGTAAAGTTATGTGTTATATAATAACATCAAAAAATTAAATAAATCATAAATATCATATATATAATTTAAAAATATAGTGTAAATCATAATTCCCAACCATGATAGGTGGTAAAAGAAAATGAGCAACATCGTTTTGTGAGGTGGTAGTTTGTTGTACACAAGAACTATAAGTTTATTAACCGTTTGATAGAAGTGTGTGTGAGTGCAGGTCAAACCCTTAGAAAATAAAGTTCATTATATTGAGAATACTAGTGTTTTTAAATAATCTTGGAATATGTTTAATTTAAAGAGTTGATAATGACATAAAACTAAATTGATCATGTAATAAGATTACCTATTTTTTGGGTAACTCCTTTTGGTTTTCACCAAATGAATCAAAGATCCCTTTATGAAAAAATTGAGGCTTATAGGATTATATTATGGATTTTAAATATTATTTTATCTTTTTTTTGGGTGAGGAAAAGGTCATCATAGGTTTTTATAAGTACGATAGATGAGTTCATTTTTAGAGTGGAGGAAGATTGATTTTTTTTTAAATTTTTTCAATGGAATTCCACCCATTTTTTCCTATTAATGTGGATAAAAAAATTAAAAAATAAAATAAAATGGAGGATAGGGTCAAAATATGACCATCCAGAGGATTTTTGACATGTTTTTAGGTAATTTTTTCCCTTATGTGTAAGGATTACTCCCATGTTAAGCTAGTTTTTCTCTTAATCAATATAAAAAAAATATAATCACTTTCACAAAGAATTTTTTTCAAAAACTATGATTACATTATTACAAAATATAATATATTTATATCCCAAATATTGAATCCATTTTCCATATTACAATCACAGATGGAGCATAAATAAATTTAAATTTAATACGGTAGTTGGGACGACACATCAGGTTTTTAAATTAATTTTTTATAAAAGTTTGGTTAGTTTTTATATCAAATTTTAAAGTTAAATTGATTATAATGATATAAAATAGATCAAATTATTTATATTTTATTTAATTTATCTTTAGAACTAATTAAAAATATAATTTTACTCTATAAATAAATTAGATGAAAAATCTATTTTGAACTAAAATATAGTATTATTCATTATTCATCAAAAAAACCTTCACATAAAACTACCACGATTTCACTTTAATCTAGTTTTAGTTTTATAATTAAAATAAATAAATTTTATTTTTTAACTAAAAATAAAAAAATTGTCTAAAATTATATATAAAATTGGTTCTCTATTAAATGTCAGTAAAAATACCTTTTGTAAAAATACATCTTTTCATTCATAAAATTAGATTTATTATTATCTTATATTAATAAAATCTATTGGATGAGTATAAAAAATATTGATTAAATATATAATATTTAAATTTTAATGAAACCATTAAAAAAATTTGTTTTTTAAATTTATTGAGAAAAAACAGTGTTTCTACGTAGAAAAATAGTTTTCTTAGCAATTTCTTTATTTTCAAATAGTTTTTTTACATTAACTAATACTGATTGATATCCAAAAGATTAATTTTATATAAATTTGTGAATAATATTTTTAATATTTTTTTAATATTGTTCTTATATTTCATTCAAATGGTTAGGTTACAACTATATAAATATTTTAATAATAGTACTAACATTATCTTTTATTATGATAAAACTATTTTTATGTGTATCATAAGATATCATAGTGACTCTGTATTGTTTGTAACACCATCCAAACACAGTTTTTAATGTATCACAATATAATACAAGTGGTTCTTCTGGAATAATCTTTACTTGGGGTTTCTTAAAACAAAATCCACACTGGAGGAAGTGTGAAAAAATTTTCCTATACAAGTTTGCAATATTACCTTGTGTTTGGAAAATCTTTGGGGTAAAATATTTGGAGGTAGGTTCAGAATCATTAAGGTTATATTTCCATTAATTCCTACTAAAATTTTGATAAATGCATGAGTTTCTCAATGATAGTAGTTTCACAATAGAAAGTTATTTTTAATGGCTTTCAATGTCATGAAGGTTGGGTTTTGCAAAGTTGTGTTGTATCCGAATGCACGCTGAAAAATGGAACATATACATGACTATGAGAACTGAAGCATCTTGAATACAAGATGATATTACAGTAATCTCTATGATTACATGAAGGTTAAAAAATAGGGATGCTTCCTTATAGCATCATGAAATAGGGAGAATCAGAAACAAAGTTATGGAGCTTCATGAATTGGTGATGACATGGATGAAAGCTTATATAATAGCATGAAACACCTATAAATAAGCCCATAAATCCCTAAAAAAGTAAAATAACTCTTAATGAAAATTATGAGGCTTTAGATTCATCAAGTATATTCACAAAGGTCTTTCTTATGAAATAGTTCACGAAGAAATGAACTTTAGGAAGGCTATGAAAGCTGACCAAAATTTATAAGCATCATGAATGTATTGAAGTTCCTAAAGGATAATTGAGATTTGAGAAAATGTTTGAGATTTAAATAAGGAGGATACTTCAGGATGGTTGTTTGGGGTTTTTGAAAGAGGTGAGCTTCAAGAAATTTAGGGGCTTCATGAAGCCTATGTTAGCTTCATGAAGTGATGGAGCTTCACGATGGTAGTGAGCATCATGAATATGTTTGGGTGGTATTTCCAAGAAAATCTATTATAATGTGACTTTCATAAATTGTATGAATGTGGGAATTAAATATAAAATCTACCAAAAATTGAGGATGCATTCATAATTGTTAATTAATGGACCTATACTTCCATAAACTGAGTATGAATCCTCTCCATAGTATCAATCAAAGGAAGAGGAATAAGGAAATCATTTCCAATGGCTGTGAGGCATTAAAAGAGTGTTATGAAGTGAATCATGGGAAGGTAGTGATCTATCCTGAAACCTTGTAATGGATTTGATTTAGGGAATAAAAGTCATCCAACATGACTCTTTAATTGGTAGTGAATCATAGTAAATTTGGTACATCTGCACATTGTCATTGTGGGCTACTTGGATGTAGCCTAGTGAGGGTGAACAAAGTAAAACAATTTGTGTCTCATGCATTATTTCATTTCAATTCATACATTTCTGTTAGAATTGGAGATAAGTGTGGTTTGTTAAATGATTAAATAATATCTTAATGGGAATTTGATTTAATATTTCATTCCCTAATTCAGCACCCCTCTTAGGGTATTTAAGCTAGTTGGGATAACAATTGGTATCATTAGAAAATGTTAATTTCAGAGCTTCCCTATAAGGGGTTTTAATGAAGGTTTTCAATCAAAAATTGATTAATATATTATGTGGGAGATATTTTTAATTATGAAATAATTAGATGCAATGATACTTTCTATCTTTATGAATGTATGTGTTATAATATTGATGCATGGAATTTCAACCAGTATCGATAATGGTACATTATAAGAAGATGAATGAAGGGAATTTTATTATAATGAAAAAGGGATTAATGATTTAGGGGGATCCATATCCAATGAAATATATATAAAGGTGATGAAATATAATTCATTACACGATATGTTGTGAAATATTTCTAAATATTTATATGGGTGACTCAAAATTCAGAGTAGTAAAGTTGAAGGTTACATGGAACAATTATAAGGACCCATATTTTAGCATTATTAGTTTTTTATTACATTCTTTAATAAAGTAAATGTTACTGTGAAAAAAATTCATGGTCTAATATAATTTATTGAAGATATATAGACCTTTAAGAACATATTTTCAAAATATACACATTGGTTCAATCCGAAAGTGTATGTATTTGAAGATAAGGATATAAATGAGATAAAATTGGATAGCTTGAAAATTTCTTTTGTCGCATAAATGATAAGAAATGATGATAATGATGCTGTGGAAAAGGGTAAGCCCAAATTCGTGGCATTTGCGTCTATGAAAAATATCACCACTGAAGATGGATATGAAGAATAAGAGACAGATGAGGTGATGCCATTAAATTACTCAAATCTTCAAAGTGGATAAGGAATGTTTGATGGGAAACTACAAATTTCATGATTTTGAGGATGAAATGATGGAAATATTATAGCATGGTTCCAAAATAAGTTTGAAGAAGATGATAAGGATGATGATTAAATTCATATTAAGAAGTCCTTGGCCCATGTGAAAGGTAAGAAAAAGATCAATATAAATTTATTAAAAAAGAAGAATCTTCTTTCATAAGAAAATGATTGATCATAAGAATCTGAGGATAAAGATATAAAGAAAACAAAATATCGTGGAGAAAATACTAGGGTGGAATTTATCAATATATCCCAAAATATGGGAGATAGTGAGAGTGATTAAGAAGAAGTTTATGGTAGATTTGATATGAATATAGAATTAGAATATGATCTTGAGAAGATAGATGTTTGGAGATCTAAAATGATAAAATCCAAAAAAGTATTTCATGATGACAAAATTCATATGTTGGAGAAAAATGAATTGAAGTCCGTGTTGAATGAAGGAATTAAAAAAATGATGTATTCAATTCTAGATAGATCAGAAATGGCTGTTGAGTAGAAGTTCCAAATTGAATAATAGAAAAGATAAATTGACAGTTTCAATAACATTGGAAATGAGAAAATAAAATTTATTGATGAACTTGAAGAGGAAGTGTACATCTTATAAAAAAGTGTTATGGATTAATAAAATATAATGAAACTACTTAAAACATCAGTAAAGTATATAATTCAAGAAACAAAAAATATTTAAGTGGGCAATAGAGGTTCAAAAAAATAGAAGACATATTGAAATAAAAATTATAAGTCTAGTATGGGGCTTGATCAAAAATATAAAGAAGTATTGTTTAATGTTAGACCACAAGAACATGCTTCAAGAGAGCAGATCTATTTGGGTACAAATCAGAACCAGATGATTTAGAAGATCATTAGGATAAATAGTAGTTCAATATTGATGTAGAGAAATTCACCCATCATAATATGTTATTTTTGTGGAAATAAAGGACACTCACAAAATATAAATTCAACAACTAATGGGTTCCTAAGGGAGAAATTCCAATAGTGGAAACTAAACAGAGCTAAATATTCAAAGACATCATTTCATAGTCACTATTTCAGGTGTGGAGTGTTCATACACATTGAAAGGTATTTCTCATAAAAAATATAGATAAATGTTCTGAATAAGACTAAATATGGTCATAAGGAGTAGTTAATTGTTTCATCAAATGAGATGTGAATGTAAAATCAATTGGTAACTTTTCAGGATGAATCTGAACCATTATATTCTAAAGAAGATTAAGGCTATAATTCCATTCTGGGAATGAAGTAACAAACATGGATAAAAATGTAAAGAGTTGAGTAGGAATTGGTTGTGGATATTTTCCTTAAAGCATTAGATCATTATGATGTTTTTATTCTTGATAGTGGATACACATCCCATATGACAAGTAATAAGAACATTATTATAGGGACAAAATATGTCCCAAATCAAATCATTTTCCACCAAAACTGGCTCCAAACGGCCAGTGATAAGGCTCAAAGGGCGTTAACAATCCCTACAGGTTGGAACATGTCCCTCTATATCATATATTTTGGTTTGGGAATGATTTACCTTAGTATTGAAACATAAAACATCAAAATCAATTGATAAACTGAATCATAAAAATTCATACCAGAAAAGTTTTAATCAAAATCCATAACTGAATACATAGGTGTAAAAAAAATAAAAGAGGTAAAAAGACACATAGTAATAACATAATAACATCCCTAAGGAATCCACATGACAAGCGGTCATCACCCACAATCCGTCTCCACAACGTCGCACCAAGGAAGGGGACTAACAATCCGAACCACCGTCACCCATGGCCTTTCATTTACCAGTTTCAAAACTGATGAAGTATACTTACAACCAAGTGGAGTAAGTATAGTTTGAGCCTAATCCCCATAGGATATCACCAATATATTCTATAGATTAAAAAATACAAGATAAATAGCTCGCAATTTTTGATAAACAAGAAGCGGTGGAAATAATTTCTCAAGAATAAAACATTGAAATGTAAGCAGTTATCAAAGGGGATTTTCTACGAGTGAGAATAATTAAGTAAAAACTGTAATCTATTTTATTTTCCACCGAAACCCATAATATTCCCATGATAATTACAAAATATTTCATGAGAACTAATCTTTGGAACACTCATAGTCACCAGTTAGTCTCGGACCTCATGTACCTCGTACGCCAGTGTAAAGTAACTATAGAAAAATCCATTCTCATGAAGAACCCACTAGTATGGAAAAATACCCATAACCTAGTGGTCCCCAATCAACATCAATTTAGTTTTTTTAGTGATGTATTTATCCATTTTTTTAGTGAAATAAGAAAAAACCCATCTGGATAACTAGCGTACTAGTACAAATCTGCACTCCTAAATACCCAGGCTTCCCCCATTATGTTAAAACCATTATCTCATGATACCAATGGAAACAAACACATAAAAACATCATTTATGGTCATAATTAATTCAAAATAGAAGCTACACATGTTTTTCACCACTTACACCACTCAAAAAAACCTTTAGAATTTTTATAAAATAAATTTACAAAATTTAACAATGTTTTGCACACAAAATCCCTTAAAAACCACAATTTGAACACCATGAGCATACCCTACTCACCAAAGCATAATTTTCGACACCCAAAAAAATTCTATAAACCCATTACATGAGTTATACAACAACACTAATTGGAATAACATAAAATAGACATGTCAAACAAGCAATTAATAACAAAATTGGTACCTAAAAATAATTTTCATAACATACATCACCAAAACCAGATTTTTAACCAAGTATAATGAAGTAAAGGTGTTCTAAAAATAGAAATTAGGAAATTATAACTCTTCCTTAATTGATTACCAATGTAATCACCTACCACAAGTGTCAAAAACCTCAAATCATTGTGCGAATGTTCAACCGCACCACCTATGCACCAAAAAGGAGTTAAAACAAACCTAAAACAAGAATTTTAGACCATGAAACACAAGATAAAGCCCTATTTTCGAAACCCTACTTTCTGGGTATTTGGAAAATAATGAATAAAGAAGAAACACTATGAAAATGTGAGCAAGAATGAAGGAAACCCACATACTGGATTGATCGTTAAGAAATCTCCCAAACTACACTAGAATATGAATTTTCAAACAGACCAAAAATATTTTAGGTTCTAATATTTATTTAGAGGACATTTTAGATCTGGAATAGGGGAAAAGAGTGAAAAATAAAGAAGCAATGAAGGAAACAAATTACCTCTGGAAATCTGGAAGATTTGTGAAAGCTTGAGAACAGTTTCCCAACTACGAGATGTAAATCATCTCCAAAGATGTAAAAGAGAAGATGAGGTCTCTCCTAGGGATGTTTGATACTATTGTGAGGTGGAATCAAAGAAAAAATATTAAAAAAAATAAAAATTTATTCAATAAACAAAATTTGTTTTTAAAACTAGAAATGGGATTACAGGATGACCCAATTTCTTAAATAAAAACCAAAATACACCATGATTATGGATTCATAAAGGGTATCAATTTATATGGAGGAGTTACTAGGTTAGGGTCGGCCATGTTGGAAGTGGAATGGGTACAAAATTTTGGAAAATGAAAGAGATAACAAAAACAAAATTTATGTTTAAATCTCGAAATGGCTCACGATTTTGCCTAAATTTTAAAAAATAACCATTTACTCCATAAATTCATTGGAAAACCCCAAAAGAAATAAATAATGGAAATTAAATAAATAATAACTTTAAAATAAGTCATGAATATGACAATTCTCCCAACCATGAAAGACTTTCAACCACAAAAAGTCCACGCAAAGCTTGATCAGAAAACAAGAATGGGTACACTTCCTTAACCCATGACATCCATTCCCATGTCTCGTGTGTATCATTCCCATGATACCAATGAACCCAGAATAGTGGTATAGACTTTCCCAAAATCACCTTTTCTTGGAAGTCCACTATTCACACCAGCCACTCAAAAACATATAAATTAGGCTCTATATCCGACTCCTTCCAATTCAGTAGATAGGATGGATTCATGTTGTATTTATTGAACTGGGAGACATGGAAAACATTATGGATGGATGTAAATAGATAAATTAAGGCCATCATATATGCCACCATGCCAATATGCACAGTGATCTCAAAAATCTAGACATACCGCAACACCGGCTTCTCTTCTGTTCCCAATAGATGTTGGCCCAAACGAGGGGCCACTATTAAGAATACCCTTTCACCCATATAAAACTGTAGGTCTCAATACCTATTGTCAAAATTTTATTTATGGATTCTCTGAACTTCCAATAAGTACTGCATGACCATCTTGAACTTCCCAGATGTCTCTTGTACTAGACTCAGTCCCAACATTCAGGTCTCACTTACCTCAGCCCTACAAAGTGGGGACTGATAAGGCTGACCATAGAGCACCTCAAAAGGAACCATTAGAATCGAGTATTGGTAACTATTATTAGAAGAAAACTCAACCAATCTAAAATGAAAATCCTAGGAACCACCAATGTCCAGTACACATGAACAAAGCATGGTAACCAAAATCAAATTCTCTCACTCTGTATGACCATATTTTTTAGGATGGTATGCCATGCTATTATTAATATAAGACCCCAAGGACTTCTGAAAGACTTCACAAAAACAAAAACGTGAAATGGGGGTCTCAATCTGAGACAATTGCTGATGACACAACATGGAACCTTACCACCTCCTTATGATACAAACGGCCCAACTCATACACATTGGTTGTATCTCTGATCGAAATGAAGTGGGATGATTTAGTCAGATGATCAATCACCAACCAAATAGAAATCTTACCCTGGGGTGTACGAGGCCTATCGAAAATGAAGTCCATGGAGACCTCATCCCACTTATAGGTAAGAATAGGTAATGACTAGAGAAAATAGAAGGGCCTTTGGTGCTCTACTTTCACCTAATGTCTTGTGTAGCATATCGACATGAGGTCCATGATGTCTCATCTCATACTAGGACACCAGAAATACTGACGAACGTCATAATACAACTTAGTGGAACTCAGATGGATAGCCCACTCTTACTGGTGGAAATACCGCATCACCAAATTTCATAGAGATAACAACACTATAGAATGACCCTTATATCACATGATTCCCCCGAGAGACGACAACCAATCATAATACATATCCCCAACATGTAGAAACCACTTCTATAACTGAAAAAGACCATCACTTAGCTGATCCCATTGAATTAACTCCACCAGAGAAGTAGTCAACTAAATGATAGCTAAGAACGCACCACCATTTTTCTCCATGGTCTCCACATGCATCTGAGTAATGAGTTCCATCAGAGTCCACACATCACTAGACTTCCTCAAAGCCTGTTCTATGACTCTTCTTATTAAGGCGTCATCCACAAAGTTAACCTTTCCTATGGTATAGACATTTCCAATGTTGAACCCCTACAAGTACTTGATCCAATGACACTGTCTCATGTTGAGGTCCTTCTGAGAGAGGATATAGGCCAAGATGTTTGGATCCGAATAGACCATAAACATCTCCAAAAAGTGTTAGTGATGCCAAGTATTCAATGTATTCATCACAACTACTAACTATAAGTTGTGGGTTGGGTAATTCTTTTTGGTTGGACATAGTTGGAGAGAGCCATACTTCACCATGTGATCATCCTTCATAAGCACAAACCCATGAAAAATACATGAAGTATAAAAATAAACCTCATACACCATTCCATCCTATGGAAAAATCAAATAGGGGCGGTCCTCAACCGCCTCTTCAACTTCTCAAAAATTCAATACATTCTAGTCCCCATACAATCTTCCCCCCTTCCCAGTTGAGCATGGTCATGGGAGAAAAAAACTGAGAGAAATCTCAAACAAACCACCTGTAGAAACTAGCTTGACTGAGGAAACTCTTGAACTGAAACATGTTCTTCTGCTGCTTCCATTACATAACCGCACTGATCTTATCAGGGTCCACCGAAACTCCCAAATCCAAGATCACATGACCATGAAATTTCACCTCCGAGATCCAGAAAGTGCATTTGGACAACCTTGAATTAAGGTGATGCTCTCTCAAAGTTCCCAGAATGATCCTCAAATGATGCTCATGTTCCTTATAAAATCCTGAATAAACAAGGAAGTCAAAAATAATACCATGAAAAAAGAATCGAGACAGAGACGTAACACCCTATTCATGATTTCTATAATGAAATCAAGAGAATTGGTAAATCCGAATGTCATGATCAAGTAATCAAAGTGGTTTTACCTACTTTCAAAGGCTGTCTTTGGGATATCTGCCTCTTTTACCTTGAGTTCATGATAGCCCAAATTCAAGTAGAATTTTGAAAACCACAATTCCCCCTTAAATTAAAATAACAAGTCTTTTATTCTAGGAAAAGGCTATTTTTTCCTGATGGGTAGTTTATTCAGCTTCTGGAAGTCAATGAATAACCAGAGGGTTTTATCAACCTTTTTCATGAACAACACAGGATCTTCCCATGGAGAGATGCTCAAGTGAATGAATCATTTTGATTAAAATTTGTCTATTTGTATCTTTAATTCCCTCATCTCAGTGGGGGCCAAACGATATGAGGGATGAGATATTAGATATATTCCCAATGCTAGATCAATCGAGAACTCCACATCCTACTCTGGGGGAAAACTTAGGAAATCATCCAGGAATACATCCAGAACATCTTCAACTACACGAGGTAGTCCAACTTTTGGAGAATGAAAATCATCCTCTATCATGGGAGATGATAAATAAAATGAAAGATATCCCAAATATATGAGTGGAGGTCCTGCACTACATGACTGAGGATCCCATTCCCCATTAAAAACCGGACAAATCCCATCAGGTGCTGTGAAACTAACCTGTCGCCTATAGAAATAGATGTGTTTATAGATGTGTTCTAGCCAATCCATGAGAATTTTTATTTCAAATAGATCCATATCATAGACCAGGAGGTCCCAGTGCATCTCAAACCCTGACACGGAAAGCGCAAACAACGTGCCCTTGAGACCCTACTCCTTCTTTTTTCCCGGCAACATCACCAACAACATCGAAAAACAAGAAAACTCAGTTGGAAAATTCAGCATGTCCACAAAATAGTTATAAATTAATAAAATAGTGTCACCAGTAGCAAAAAGAGCAGCAACAATATATAATGAAATCAAAATGGTAACTCGAACAACTGACGGTCCTACCTCTGATCGTACTGATTCCTAATCCACTACAAGGAGATGTTTGGTCTCTACATGGGGATGACCGCTAGTCTATGGTTGTGACCTAAATCAGATCTAACTAAAATATTACCTAGACCTACCACCACAACCACCATATCGATATCCCCACATCTTCTACGGCTTCGACTAAGATGTCACTTCTCTTGATGCCAATGATCCAGCCCCACACTGAAGTGGAAGTGCCACCCCAAAAAAGCACTACAGGTGACCAATACCTCCACACAGATAACATGGCCTTATAGGTAGTGGGAATGCTGGTCGGATGTCCCCAGTATCCCAAAATGGTGGCACATGACCAATCTCACATTAGATGCCACGATGAAAACTGCCTGGAAAAGTGGAATGAACTACCACCTCCCTTCTTCACCTGATCCTCCCGCTTCCTTTTATTCTCTAAAGAGATTCCATGGCCCACTAATGATACTATCCCAGATA
The DNA here is from genome assembly GCA_963277665.1 of Viscum album. Classification (NCBI taxonomy): domain Eukaryota; kingdom Viridiplantae; phylum Streptophyta; class Magnoliopsida; order Santalales; family Viscaceae; genus Viscum; species Viscum album. Next base: position 621,827,733 of record OY728128.1, read on the forward strand.
AATCACCCCTCACTTTTCAGTCAATCACCACAATTAACACCTGATCAACCACCTCTGCAAATGTCTATAACTTAAAATAGAAAACCTGGGAGTATATCTCTGGTTGTAATCCTTTCTAAAAACTTTGGGCCATCTCTCTCTCATTTGAGACGATTTTAGGAGCATAAAAAACCAGATTAGTGAAATGGTTGGTGTACTTTGTCACAAAAATTTCCCCCCTGAACAAAATTCATAAACTCTCGGGACCTAGCATATGCCAAGTCCTCACAGAAGTACTGTTCAGTGAAGACGACCTTGAAATATACCCAAGAGTCTGCTCATTCTACCTCAATTGAAGTACGGATTCCCACCACTTGTGGATGGGACCCTCCAACAGAAAAGAATAACACTTAACATTGAGCTCCTCGGGTGTATCTAGGAACACGAACACGAACTTGATCTTTTTGATCAATTACTCTGCTTTATGGAGTTCTATCAACCTCGGAAAGTAGGTGGCTTAGTTTTTAGGAACTCACGGGACTTTTCCTTCTGAGGAATAGTCTCATATTCTCTAACACGAGCTAGAAGAAGATCTAGACCATGCACTAGAGCTTGGAAATCCCAAACCCCATAATCTACTAGCCTCTGATCAAGCGTTGAGGGAGAACACTCCTCGAAAAGCACTCATGGGTGAATGAGATCTTTCGGGGGAGGCATATTTCTACAAAAAAGAAACAACCAAAAGATAAAAAATCAGTACCAAAATTCTGAAAATTTTATCAATAACATGAAACATAAATAATCCAAACACAGTACAATGATAAATGAAACAAGTACCGCACCCTCACCCGTTGTCCACGTGTTGTCTACAACCCACATGTCTCACCTAGAAGTGAAGTCAAATAAACAAATACATTTTTCCATGGTGACTCAAGGTCTACCAAGAGAGGTGTGGGATAGAACCCCTACTCATGACCAAAATTCTTGGTCCTGACATTCCCAACTATTTTCTAGCCTGACTCATCTCAATATAATGAAACAAACCTCATTTGATTCAATTTTTGTCACGAACCAAATATTGTCGCCACCAACAACGGCTCCAAACCCATAACGTGAAAAGTTTCAAAGGGATTTACCTATCCCAATGGGATTGAAAAAGTTCCCGGTTTAGGTTTTTTTTTGGAATGATTTCCCAGAGTACAGAAACATAAAATATCAAAACCAATCGATACACTAAATCTGAAAAATTCATACAAAAAAAGATTTAAACAAATACAGAACTGAGTATATAGGTCAAAACACTATACAATATGTACAAATATACATATTAATATGAGAATAAAACCCCAAGGTCTCCACATGAAAAGGGGTCATCACCAACAAGTTGTATCCACAACGCCACACTAAGGAAGGGGACAAACAACCCGAACCGCCATCACCCATGGCCTTGCCTTTATCTGTCTCAAACCTGATATAGTAAAATTACACCGAATTGGTGTAATAAGGGTGTTATCCTAATCCTAATAGGATACGACCATGATATTCCATATAGTAAACAATATAAGACAAAAATCATGAGATTTTCGATAAACAAGAAGTCCCAGAAATAAATTCTGAAGAATAAAACATTTGAATGTAAGTAGTTTTCAAAGGGGCTTTTCCATGAGTGAGTACAATTAAGTAACTCAATTAAACTACTGTTTTTTCCATAAAAACTACCATATTCCAAATATAATAACAAAATATTCAATAATCACTAATCATGAGAATACCCATAGGCACTAGTTGATCTAGGGGCCCATGTACCTTGTACCTCAGTGTAAAATATCCACAGAAAAATATATTCTCGTGCACGAGACACTTGTAGGGAACATACCCATGACCTAGTGGTCTTTAATCATCATAAATATTGTTTTGGTTAGTGTTTTTGTTATACATTTGGTTTAGTGAAATAGGGATAAAACCCATCCAGATCACTGGCGAACTTATACATATCCGCCCTCCTAGATACCCGAGCCCCCCCTTTGATCTCGAACAATTATCTCATGAGAAAAAAAGTAATTAACATATAAAAACATCATTTATGGTTTTAATAAACACAAAAAAGTGTCTACACATGATTTTCCCCACTTTCACTTCTCAATAAAACTTTTAGAATTTCAATAAATGAACTTCACAAAATTTAACAATGTTTTGCGCACAAAATCCCTTAAAAACCCCACCTTGAACACCAAGTGCATACCCATATTCACCAAAATATAAATTTAAGCACCCACAAATATTCTATAAACCCATTAACCCGAATTGGTATAACATAATTTACAAAATTAAGACACCCAATTTATCATAAAATTGGAACCTAAAAATAATTTTCAAAATAAACGTCACCCAAACTAGATTTACCAGAAAGTACATGGAAGGATAATTGTGAAAAAATAGAAATTAAGAAATTATAAATCATGTATCATTGATTACTGAAGGAATAACCAACCACAAGTGTCAATAACCACAAATATTTTTGTGAATGTTCAACCGCACAACCTCCGCACCACAAAGGAGTTAAAACAAAACTAAAACTAGAATTTCAGACAATGAAACACAATATCAAACCCTAGTCTCTAAATCTTACATGTTTTATATTAAGATCTTCAGGAATTATAGAATATTCCCTAATCAAATGGGAAAGATACGAAAGGAAACAAACTTATTTGAGGGATCTGGAAGAAATCTCCAAAACTACACTAGTTGATGAATTTCCAAATAGTAAAAAATGAAATTGAGGTTAGAATAAAGATTAAGAGGGTATGTAGGAACTTTAATGAGGAAAATAGCTAAAAATAAAAGTTGTTTGAAGGAAACAAATTATCTCTTCAGATCTAGAATATTGGAGAAAGTTTGAGACTTTTTTCTATATTTGGAGATGGAAATGAGCTCTCAAAACTGAAAAGAGAAGTTAGGATCACTCCCATGGATGTTGGATTTGAGTGGGAGGTGGAATCACCGATAAAGATTAAAAAATGAATATATAATTAAATAATTTTTTTTTTATAATTGGAAATGAGCTTACTGGATGACCCAATTCCTTAAACAAAAACCAAAATCCACTGTAATTATGGATTCTTAAAATCTCCAAATTGATATGGATGTGATACTAGGTTAGGGTAGGCCATGTTGGAAATATAATGGGTAAAAAATGTTGAAAAATAAAATAGTTATAAAAGAAACGAAATTTATGTTTAAATTTCGAAATGTGCTCACAAATTGGCCCAAATTCTTAAAACCTGCCATTTCCACAAACAATGAATGGGAAATTCCAAAAGCAAAGATAGAATGGAAATTAATTGAAAAATAAATTTTAAATAAGTTATCTTTTTGAAAAAATTTGGTATGTGATGTGTTGTAAAATTTTTAAATGATGAAGGCGTGAAGATTAATGGCTCAACAAAAGTCGTGGTTGGGGGAAATGAAATGAGACGAGGTGAAGTCTATTTTTGAAGGTCTCAATCACAACATTATTACATTCTATCATCTATGTGAGATAGAAAATTATATAATATTTACTAATAGGATGTTTATCTTAAAATGGAGAGGTGGTAAAGTTGTTCTAGAGGGAAAAATAATAATGGGGACTCTCTATATTGGAAGTGGAGAAGAATATGTGTGTTTTTTTATCTAGAGAGGGTAAAAACATGTTGTGTCACAAATGTGATTTCCATATATTCCAACCATCACAAGAAGGATATTTAAAATGTAATTCTACTCAATATATGAAAATCCTATACCATGATCATATTCATACATGCAATACATTTCAAAAACAGAATATTATCAGATAGATATTGAAGGAAAAATAGAAAAATTCAACAAGAGTGCTTGAATTAGTGCATGCATATGTCTGTGGATATATCTCACCATGATCTAATGAAAATAGGAAGTATTACATAATTTTTTTTGATGATTTTAGAAGGATTTCAATGTAATTTTTCATTTCCCACAAGATCTATGTGATAAAACACATAAAAAAGTATCAAAGGGAATCTAAAAGGATTCTTGTATAGAAGATTATGAAGCTTCATACTGATAATGGTATGGAATTCAAAAATAATCTAGTTTCATATTTCCTCTAGAATGAATGGATAAGGAATCCTATTATAGTAGTAAGAAATACTCATTAAAATAAAGTGGTCGAGAGGAGAAGTAAAATCATAAAAAACATGGACATATCAGTGATTATTTGAAAGGACCTACTAGATAAATTATGGAAGGATGAATAATTGAAATCAACCTATATATCTAATTGGGAACTATTATGTCTAAGGAAAGAAAATACTTTGTAGGAGATGTGGTATGGAAGAATCCTTGATTTATACACATTTTAAAATTTAAAATTAAATTTATACTCTCAATATGTATAAACCAATGAAATTTTATTCACATAGATATGAGGATATATTTATTGTATATTAAATAAATTTCAAAGCATATAATTTTTCTAACAATATGCTTGTAATTATTTTTGAGAGCCATAAAATCATGATATTAGATAATGTAAATGATCATAAAAAAATACATGATCAGTTTCAAGATGATAGTGATAAGGAGATAAGAACCTCTGGGTGAGTTCAAGTAGAAAATACTAATTCAAAAAAAGATACTGATGCTGAGAAGGGGGATTTAAAATATGTATATACCTGAAGGCTGAGTAGTTGAGCCGATATAGATAAAATAAACATCATTTGGTGACTGATCAATGATAGTTCAAACAAAAATAATGAAGTCATTACACCAGACATCCTTCTTATCTTAATTAGTGACTAAATGTTTTGATGAAGTAGTTGGAGATGAGAATTGGGTGCATGATATAAGTGAATATCTTGACCAATTTGACAATAATCTGATATGAGACAGTTTTTCAAGACCAAAAGATAATAATGTCATTAGTACTAAATGGGTATTTTACAATAAGATAAATGAAGATGGTGTAGTGATATGAAAAAAATCACGATGAGTGTGAAATGGATAACCAAAGAAATAGGGTTTAGATTTTGATGAAACATTTTAAACTGGTTGAAGGATAGAGACAATCAGATTATAAATTTCCATAATAGTGAAATTAAGGATCAATGTTTTCTCAATGGATATTATGTTAGTGTTTCTGAATGGGGTTCTAGAAGAATAATTTTATATTAAATAGATTGATGGATTTATCATTCATGAAAATGAGAAAAGTTTTTTTAGTGGAATAATAAACTATATGGATTGACATAAGAACCAATAGAATTGTATTAACGACTCAATAAATTTTTTAAGAATCTAGATTTTTAGTGTGGTGGAGTTTATTATGATCAATAAGAAAATAATTATAGTTATTAGTGGATGATGGTATTGTTGTTTGTCGATTTCATTCTCTTTGGTGGATTAGATGAATAACAGTGTAAACAGTTTCCAAAATTCCAGAAATGTTAATTAGAAATGTTAATGATTGGTGAACTGATGTTTTTCCTTCGTTTAAAGGTAAACGAATAAAATAATGGCACATTAATTTCTCAAAATAATTTTTCTAATAATGTTTTGATAATACATGGAATGGATTCTTACAAAGAGATGATGATTCTGGTGGCTACCTGGATGAGACTATCATGAGAAGATGAAGGATATGTATTTAATGTCATAGAATATCAGAAATTCATTAGCATTCTATTGTACATAACAACTATAGAACCAAATATTTTTGTTTCAACATGCTTAGAAGTTAGATATAAAAAAATTCCAAACAAATCAAATTGATAGCAATGAAAACAATAGTTTGGTATATCAATGGAATGGTGGATTTCAGTTTTCTATATAATGAAAAACCTTTGCAAGAGTTATTTTCCTATATAGATGCAGATTGGTCCAGATCGACAAATGATAGAAAATCAACATTGGGTGTTGCCTTATATCTTGTCAGATTGTGTATTTCTTATATAAAAAAGAAACATGTTTTCATTTCATTTATCATAGAAGAATCTAAATATATTATGACAACTCAAACATGCATCTAGTTAGTTTGGATGTAGTAGTATCCTAATAATATGGAAGTTGCACTGATGTCTCTGATCGAAATATATTATGATAAATCTTGTTTTATAAATATTCTAAAAAATACAGTCCATCACCCAAGGGAATATTTCATTTAAATCTAGAATCATTTTATCAAGAAAAAGGTGGAGAAAGGACTGGTGAAGTTTGATTATGTTCCTATTGAACAATAGGTTGCATAAATTTTAACTAACACCATATCCAAGGTATTTTTTAGAGGAATCAACTAGATCTTAGAGTTCAGTTGACTCCCTACACTTGAGATGGTGTGGATGTGGGTCACTCTATCTCCCAGGTATGATGTGTTTTACCCTAATACATTGATTTGTGTTATTTAACTTGTTGCAGACCAGAACTATGTGAAATTTGGGTTCATTAACAAAGGGGGAGAAATTTTGGATATAAAATTAGAGAAAATAATGTCTTAATCAAGATTAGGGAGAAGCTGACAGGGGAGTAGTAAAGTAGTGGGAGTTTAAAATTATATGATGCTAACAATGATCGATCAAAAATTATATATCACGATAGATTGGGTTTATGAAGAAATAGGTTGAGTGGTTTTTTAATTAAGTGATTAGTTGATGAAATTTCCATGAAACTTGTATTTCTCATGACGAGCATGGATCTGGTGGCATTATAGTATTTATTGAGTAAATCATTGATCAATATATGAATATCCAGAAGTGAGTGTTTATAAAATATAGACTAATAATTAATAAGGAATCAAAATGGGAATAGTTTTCATCAAACCCAAATGGGGAGATTGTTGAGAAAAATCCATCAAGGAAATAGTTTAGTGTTTTGGGGTTGATTTAAGTTTTTGGGAATGTGGGTTTCCAGGGTCATTTTTCAAATTCTATAGAATTTTTTGACAATGTATGTTATCAATGATCAAATAATTAATAATTAATTCCCTATAATAAGTACAAAAAATTTTGTATATAATGTGGCATTATTTACATGTGTTTGAAAAATTTAGGGGTTGAATATTTGGAGGTTGGATCAGCATTGTGAAAGAAGGATTTCAATGAATTCATAATAAAATTTGGTAAAAAGAGTGAGTTTCATGAATTTTAGAGTTTAATAAAGGTAAGGAGTTCCACAATGGAATTTGATGTAATGAATGTTGGGTTTTGTGAAGGTGGGGATCATCAAAAACGCAAAAATAAAAACAAAAAATACCCTCAACTATGAGATATTGAGCATCGTGAATTCATAAATATTTGACAGTACAATCCATAATAAAGAGATGATTTATGAAAGGTGAAATTTCTATGGGGATTCATAGAATAGGGAGCTTCACAATCAATTTTGGGGAGCTCTATAAAAAGGTGATGATGTGGATAGAGGCTTATAGAATTGGATGAAACACCTATAAACATGCCTCTACCCCATATATAAAAGTAGTGAAATACATAATAAAAATTATAAGGATCCATATTCATAAAGGTTATTCATGAAGGTTTTTATTGAGAAATAATTCACGAAGAAGGGATATTTGCAAAGGCTATGAATATAGACATAAATGTTTAAGAATCATGAAAGTATTGAAGTCCCTAAAGTCTAAATAAGGATAAAAAGGTGTTCGAGCTTCATGAATGTAGGATGCTTCATTGAGGATGGTTGATATTCATAAATGATGTGATATTCAAGAAATTTTTGGGTTTCATGAAGGCTATGTTATCTTTGCAAAACGAAAGAGATTCACAAAGGCTGTTAGTACTAGGATGTGTTCAGAAGGGGTTTCCTAGTAAATATCTGGTAAAGTGATATTCATTATGTTTATTAATGTGATACGATAAAAGAGAATCTACCTACAGTAAATGATTTATTAAATATTTATAATTAATGGACATATATGTCTACATACTAAGTGTAGATCCATTCATGAGATGTGAGAAAAGGAAGAGGAAGAAGGTGACCCTATCCACCAGTAGTGATCCATCCAAAGAGAATTAAGGATTGACTCTGGGGATGGTAGTGATATATCCCAAATCCCTCAAAAATCAGTTATCCTAGGAATAAAATTGATATTTATATATCATTTAATTGTCCGTGACCCATATTAAATTTAAGTACATTAGCACATTTCCATTGTATGGTCATGGGATATATCCTAGTGTTGGTGAAAAATGTTAAAATCATTTTGTCTCATGCATGATTTCATTTTTCTTCATATGTTTCTTTTCAAAAGGGATAGAAGAGTTTTTTGGTTAATTATGATACAAGATCTAATGGCGAAGTTGTGTTAATCATTCATACCCTGATTCACCCCCCTCTAAGGGTATTTATCTATGTTGGGATAAGAAATTTATTCTTTTAAAATCAACACCCACTAGATAGTAGGATGGGGGATATCAATTTTTTGATTCAAAAATACATTGGTGAGGTGGTTAGAAATCCTAGACCGTGGGACTATGAGATGACTGTCAGGTAGGCTAAACCATTCCATTCATTCATCTAGAATATCTTTTATCCCAACCAAAAAGTTCAATATAATGGTATGATAATGGAGGAAATTAATGATGCTTAAATATTCATGGGATCTACATTGGGTGGTTTATAATCTATGGTGTAAACGAGAACCCTGCATGATTCTTAGATTTTTACATTTTAGGGTGGATTACCTTGGTGAATGGATATCCCGACTAAATATATCCTCATCATCATGAGAATACATAACAATACTATATCTAAAAAAGTGGCGATTAAATGTAAGGTTATTCACTAAACCTAAATTACTTATATTTCTATGTTCATAAATAGGAACCTAACATGCATAACGTTTTTCAATGAAAATTAGTGAACATGATGTGAGACACTTTTATCAAGTTCACTAGTTTTACAGTTCCTATTAATTATATCAATGGCTCTCTTCAACTATAGTATAGTGGCATGAGTAAAAATAATCGATATACTAAAGAACATATCATCCTCCTCATTGCAGGATTTTGGGGTATCTTGGATGTGAGGTATTAGGATTTCCACAATGGGATACCACTATAGGAAGATTTTTGGTTAAGAGGGATATTTGTCTCACCGTGTATCGCTCTCATCCTCTGAATCATTCAGAGGATGTTCCCTAAATGAGGAATATTATGGGGGGAAGGTACCCTTCCCCTTCCTCTTGCCACTCCTCACCTGGGTCATTCAATTTCATGGGTCCTTCAATATATGGCCTCAATCTCATTGATGATGGAGTATATAGTAAGGGTTACATGTAGGGGGGGAGGTGTTTCTCCTGAATAGAAAAATTATGTGATATTATCATTTAGTGTGTTTTAAAAACAAGGTGATTCTCTACATGTGGAGGATAATTCCCTCTTTAGTGGACCTTATCTTTGAAAATTAAACTATATTTTTTTGGCTGTGGTGGAGACAGATTAAATGATCACATTTAACTCCCTCAATGGTATCATATACAGTCATTCGAAAACTAATTATTTTATTCATAATTGAAAAGATCTCATCATGAATGGAATTGATATTATCTATACATGGAATGGAGGGAATAATTTTTCTAATTTTCTTACTTTAGTGGATACCCATGAGTCCACTTAATGTTATTTTCTAATATGGGATCTCGTCCCCTAGGGTGTGAGGACCTTATTATTTGTGATTATATTATACTTCACTATTATACCCTCTTTATTTGTCCTTATTGTACTCCCTCTTACTCCTTTTTAATTAAAATTACATATTTTTCTTTGTGATTCTTATAGAGAGAGTTTGACTATGAGTATTGTTTGGTATAGTCCCAACCATGGGATTGCAAAATTTTTCCACCTTTAAATTTTATGATGGTGTTTTGATGACTATGTAATTCCTATAAGGTTGAAGTAATTGTGATCATGTGATTTGGTGGTGCCCTAGCATGAGAGGCCCACTACATTTTTGATAAGTTATTTAACTCGAAATTTCATTTATAATGGGATTCAATGCCTTCGAAATACAATCAAGTTCATTTTATCATGTTTGATGGATTTTTTTTGATTTGATGTTGGATTTATATATTATGGTTTTCTAATATAATTTATTGTTTTTGAGTAGAAACTATTCTCAATTCAATTATAAAATCTATATTATATTGTGGTATTTAGTTGTTATCATTCTATTAGAGGTTAAATAATGATTATGAGAGCTTATTCAAGATGTGAAACATTATGGGGTGGATTTTTTATTTACGTATTTATTTATATGTATGTAATTTTAGAGTAATTAAAATATATCATAAGAGAAATGGGTGATTAGATATTTGGGATTCATATTAGAAATTTTATTATTTAGATATATATGCGAGGTGTTTTCAGATGTTTTTATAGGTTTGATAGGTGACCAAGGTGATAAAAAGAGCATTAGAGTATGGTCATGGTGGAACTATAGATAAATTATACAGAGGGAGGCCACTTGTTATAATGATTTGTGGGGGAGGGTACTCAGTGGATTTTCTAAGGAGATAATACACCATAGACCATAATTGGAATACTAGTGGTGGTGTACTAGATGGATGGTAAATTGTAAGGTATTCCGAATAGGATGATATTGTGCCTAGAAAGTTTTTGGTAGGTTTTCATTAGTGGGGTAATGCAATTCATTTCACTATCAATCCCCTGATATTATTTAGTGATAGATTTATCAATAATATAAATTTTTGGTTGGCCATTCTGTCTCATTTCCTCATATCATCCACATTAATGTAGACCATTATAAGGGATCATTTACAAGGTATTTCTATATATTATTGTTATATAATTCCACAATTATTCTTTCATTCAGCATATCCCTTATTTTCTATAATTTTTAAGGCTTTATGAGAGATATTTGACTAATGATTTCACTAGAGTGTGTGGGAGTCATACCTATTTATGATACGCTTTGTGAAATGGATACCAAATGTAGATAAAGAGTGAGTTCATGTCCATGATCATTGTATGAAATAATGTAATTTTTTTTATAAATTTAGTTAGGGTTTATTTTAATTTGGATTAAACTATTTATATACTAAACGTTTATGTATAGTAATTTTTTTCAGGGTGGTTTTGATAGTGTGTCATAGACTTTATACAAACAACTTGTTATGATATTGATGTCACATATTTGATCTGTGTGTTTTTGGATGTAATTATATATTTTATTAAATAAATTATCTCAATACTATTTAATGATTAGTCATTTTTTCCTTCAATTCTGATATTAGAGAACATGGAATATCCAGGGTTTTTCATGGGCTTGGATAAGTCCTGCATCATCGTAGATAAGGATGATAAATAAATTAAGGTTTTAGGTGGTATTTAATGTATATAATTGTATCTATTTCTATGCATGTAATTTCTTTCTTTGATGGGATTTTTGGTTTACGTAAACTAGGTATAAACTGAAAGCACCATAATAATGAAATAATTTTTTTTAAGGAATCTTAAGAATAGAGAGAGTGATGTATTTCATGTCAGATGAATTAGAATTCCCTACTAAATTATATTTATTGAGATGGGGATTTAATTGGGTTTATGAGATGCTTGAAAAAATTACGGGGCTAAGAATGAGTTTTGAATAATCTATAATGGTTCTTAATATGGATTCTAATTATGAATGAGGGGATTATGTATATTTTTTATTAGTGAGATGGTCGTACATCAAAAATATAGTTGATTGTATCCATTTTAGTTTAGAGATAAAACTTGGTGTATATGGTGAGTGGGTTATATCCTCTAATTCAAGGTAGAGTGTGATGGTGATATTTTATTCAAAGGGATATGTTTAAAAGATCCCACACAAGAGAAATGTTGAAATAAATTAGATTGGATTTTGAGAATTAATTTGATGTATTAAAATGGGATTAGAGAATGTTTAACATAGGAAATTCCTTGGATGGTGTAATCATATTATTGATGATCGAATTTGAAGGATAAATGGTGCTGGAATTCTGAGGGTAGGATTATATATGGTCTTTAGTCTCTTGGATTACTAGTTGGTGTTTGATGAGGTATTTCATTACTGAGTAGTGATTGAGTTACCTTAGAGAAGAATTATGTATTCCCATTTGAGAAATATGGATATTTAAATGTGGTTGGTATCTCATAGACTGTGTAGATATTCCTTAATTGAGAAGATCAACTTATGAGACTAGATGCATTATGTGATGGTATTTAGTTTATATGGTTTTGTAATGAGAGGCTTCTACCAACCCATTTTATGTTGTTCGATAGGAATGCTCAAAATATTTTCTACCAGACATGGTTTTAGTTTAAAGAAAATATTTTAATTTTGGATTGTATTACCCCAGTTACATGTCTTATAGTTATATTTATATTATCCATTATACATACCCTGTAGGGTTACAGTTCACATCATAAAGAGTACTTTCTTCATAACTTCCCACCTCAGGATTCACTAATTATTTATGTTTAATATTTTTTGGACCCATCATAGGGGGTTTTATTTAACTCATATGTAATTATGTCATTTTTATTTCTATCTATAAGATATGTTTCATTCCTATCCAGATATCAGTGGGTCCAAACTTGTGTTGGGTTTGGAACTCATGTGGGAGTAAGGTTCCACTATTTCCATCCATGTGATCAAATTAATATAATTAAGACATATCCTTAAGTCTGACATTGTGTTATGGGTTCTGATTGTGTGAGAGTTTGGATGCATTATTTTCCTCTTGAGGATCTTCTTCTTATAATATGTTCATATGGAGAAGATATTGTCTAATTATTGGTGTATCTTATAATATGATAATCATTTTGTGGAGAAAACCCCACCTAGGCCTTCTTCATTCTAATTTATGGGAGGATGATCATCATGATATAGGATTCCACATTACTATATAGGTATGTATCTCACATTGTTCCACTATTTCTATAATGGAATTATAGTGACTTATTATTATATTGGAAATGGTTCTAGAAAGGGGACCATACTAGATTGGTTATAGTGTCATGGATGCCTTTTAGTATGATGAAGTGACACAAAATCTTGTATTTAGCATATTAACATTGATTATTTTATTCATGAATATAAAAAAAGATATACATTTGTATACATTAGTGATGAATTTTTGGTTTCCCACTCAAACATTTTTTTCACACTTAGTACTAGTATCTTGATGTGAAATAAGACATTTTGTCTAAAATTCATGTTTATATACTTATTGTATAAGTTTATGAACTTAATCATCTTGTTTGGAATTGGAGAGGGGTTGAGGTGAGTCTATCAGTCATAAAATATTATCCTTTTTTTCATCCATTTATTTTATTTATAAATAATATTAGATTGGTGGCTGGTGTTTTAAAATGTATGATTGTATGACCACATATAAATTTTATATGGAGTTATTTTTATTCTGTTGTGGTATTATTATGTGTGAATTACATATATGTTTACTCTGATTATCATATGTTGTTGATGTTTGGGGGTTTTCCAAATATTGATGTTACTAATATTGGTAGTGTAGTCTCTGAACTATCATCACAAGAATTTATTGCTAGTTTAAAGCCTTTGGTTTATGGGTTGACATGATTAAGGTCTGGTTGCAACCCATTCTAGTGTATCATTATGGGGTCTTAGTGACTAAGTTACTATCAAATAATATTATGAGGTTTTTATTATAATGATGTTGTATTTTTTCTCTCTCAAAAACAAAATTTAGGCTTAGATAATGTTAGTTAATTAAATGAGAAAATTATTTTTTTGAATATTATATTGTTATATCTGTGTGTTGGAATAAATTTAGAGATAATGTCTTATTTTTGAATTATTTACGGTGAGGATAATATAGAAAACATCATAATTTTTACAATACAATATTGTACTATTTATTTCACACAAATAAATTGTGAGGCTTCCCAAAAATATCAATTTTTTAGATAGGGGGTTTATGAAAAATCATGCATACCAGTGGAAATAAAAGAACATATTGGTTTAGTGGATTTTCTCATAGCCAGATATAAAACATATGAGGGGTTCCTGTGATATTTTTATTTGGATGGTATATTCCAAACAGAAAAGGGGACTCATCATGGTTTAATGTTGAGGATGAATATGGAAAATTAATCAAAAAATATTTATTCCTCTATGAAATGGTTCTTATAAAGAAGAATATGATTTTTAGAACACATTTATGTTATGTTTAAGGTTTTTTTACAGAAAAAATGTTAACATAAAATCATGGTGTTTTATTGTTCACCATTTTATAGAAATGGATTAAAATAAGTTCAAAATGGTTAGACTGACAAAAATAATCAGTCACTTAACAATTCCATGTCATTTTAAACAAATATATGTATTTTGTTTCATGATTTATCATGGTGTGTATTGTATGTGTTACAAATGTTTTATCCTAAAAATACCTTTAATATATAAATCATTTCATAAAGGTAAAGGGTGATCAAAATTCACATAATGTATTTGTAAAAGATAAAAGTCTACACAGGAGTTTTGTTTTAAATTATAATTAAACATACATGGATAAATAATGGGTTTGCTAATATTGTTGAGTTTATCACTACAAAAAGAGTATAAAAATAGATGTAGAGTGTGTAGAGTAAGAGGAATAAAACCAATGAAGTCTTGATTTTGTATTTATTTTCATTTAAATTTATCATAAATAATATATCCTATATATTGAATTTCTATGTATTTTATGAAGATTGTGTTGAATTATTTTGTTGTATAGTGTGGTATTGAGTTTGATATTCCCCTACGTTGATCAATGATTCATATACAAGTCATGAAGTCCCAACTAATAAACAAAGAGCTTTGTGGGTATTCAAGAGGAAGTTTTATTCTTTTGAATTTTTGAGTTTAAAGGATTAGATTGGATTAAAATACATAAACCATTAATGAATGAATTTTACAAACAAACATTCATGATTAAATGCATTATCATGCTATACATTAAGAAAAATTATCTTGTAGTTTAATGAATATCTTCTTACATATAAAGATATATTTTTATTGATTTTAGTTCAAGTATATTCTACAATCATTGAAATCCATTTGATGATACTAGTGGATTAAATGTATATGAATGATAAAATTCTATTCAAAGGAATTAGACCTTTTTTAAATGGTGGAAATTTGAAATTTTATATACTATATTTGGTGTCAGTGTATAAATAATATAAATAAAATATATTTATTATATTTATAATATTCTATTTAACTAATGAAAGGTTGAAATAAAGGTCATTTATTTTCTTCATAATTGAGGATGAATGTTTATTAGTGGAGGATCAAAAAATATTTATTTCTATGGATGAACTCCCCCTCCAAATAACATGTATGTGATATCACAATATTCAGTGGCACTAATTCGTTAAATTATTATAATAATATTTATATTATTGATTATATTATTCAAAAGCCATCAAAACAAGTGATTTCAATGAATAATAGAAAATTTACATCTGTTGGATAACTATTATCAAATTTTGATATCATTAAAAATTTTATTTCCATTTTCAATTTACTCAATTCGTTTACATCAAAAAAGTAACAATATGTATTCTTTTTATTTTATACTAATTAAAAGAATTTATTTTAAAAGAATAATTTTTAGAAATTATCCAATGATGAAATTAATTAAATATACTCACACTAAAACAATGAAATCAAATTTTAATTATATCTATTATTAGACCAATATCAATTTTTTTTGGATTAGAATTAGAGTTTCTTCAATTAAATTGAAATGAAAAAAACAATCATGTCAAAAATGTCATATATAACTATTAAATAGTTGAGTAAATAATAAATTCCCATAATACAACTTTTCTATTACCCTGAATTCATTCCACTATTTACCTAACTATTTATATTACTATACAAAATGTATCACAAATTACAAATTATCTACAAGCACTATGTCATTAGTTTTTAAAGTGTTTCCCACACACAAGATGATCTATGGAAACTAGGATTTAAAATATACCACAAGCATTAAATGATCATGGGTTTTAAAAGTTTTGACATTAGAATGAATATAACAATTAATTCTATAAAGGTTTCAATATTATGTCATCATTTTAATGCCATATAAATCATATTTATATTTCCTATCTTGCATTATTTATATCGATTCATTATTTATTTTGGATTAAATTATACATCTCGGGTTTATCAACCAAAAGAATAAGTTTTAATGACTTTAACATATAAATATTTATATATCTAATGATATAAATTTATAATAAGCTTTTATTAATAATATTTAAGTCATTTTAATATGTATCTAAAAATAATATTAGATTAAACCCATTCATAAAAATGATTAAAATTATATAAATTAGACATAAAAATCATGTGCACATTCAATATAACGTTTACCTATCCTCACCATTATAGAAATTTCCATTGTCCCAACATTTTTGGAAGTCCAACAAATGTATAACAATTCAATAATCATTACTCAATAGTGATTTGTAAATCTGAAATAATTTTAGCATTAAATATGTGAAATTATTTTTTATAAAATATGTATATTGGAACTATAACTATCAAACTTACCATATTGGTTATAATAAATTAAATTACAAACTATAACATAGAATGAAACACATTAAAAGCATAATATTATTAATTATAGAAGTATTTTTAATAGTTTAAACACATTTTAGGAACATTATTATTATAAAAAATATTAATGAATAAAAAAAATATTGTGTAAATAACATTTCAAATATTTATAAATAATATATATTGAAAATTTCATTAAAAAAATAAAAATTGATTTTAATTCCATGATAAAAAATAATTATTTTAGTATAATATTTGTATCAATTTTAGAAGCCCAGACCCCAGTAGTCGACATATGGTGCGTACTTTATAAAATTCTTATAAGATACGAGGAATCACATATCGAATTAATGAATAGTTTTTCAATCTTGGTAAACTATATACAAACTTGAGTCTTACATTACATTTGAATAAAAAAATTGAAACATAATTTTTTTAGAATAACATTATTTAATATAGTATATTGCAACATATCATTCATAGTAAAATTCATTGAATACTGGGTTAAGGAAGAAAATAAGGTTGATATGAAATGATCAGTAAGGGTTATGTACATTGGAAGATATCATGAATCAATAAGAATAATTAGTAAATAAATGTGAATTACAGATCAAACATACCATTTAAAAAACATGAAAATCATTATAAGATAAGGAAGAATCAATATGGAAAGGTAAATAACTGATAACACATGCCACTTAATAAATAAATGAGAATGAAATTAATCTATATACAATAATATTGTTAAAATATCAAGGATAATATTAAATAAATTCATAATAATGGAAATTATTAATTATTCAATGTTAGGTTTCCTAGGAATATGATACCTTTACCCTAAAAATATATTTCTAGATAGTTTAAAACTAATGCTAAAAACCCTTTTAACTATGGAAAACCAACTTTTTCATACAATGATACAACTGATGCATCAAGGGGATATCCTTAACTAGGCCCCACTTATTTCTTCAGTTACACTACATCATTTATATATCGAATTTTAGTTTTAATTCTTATTTTTTTTTCATATCATCATATATCCATATTATGTATAGAATACTAATTTGAAAATATTTTACTAAATAAAAAATTACATTCAATGTAAAAAACATATTTGAAAATGGAATATAGTTTACGAAATAACCATTATAATGATAAATAATAAGTTTATTTAGGGGAAAATAAATTTCAAATGATAACATTAAAGTCAATTTTTCAACAGGAAGTTAAAGACTACAAATTGAAAAAAGGATGTCAATATAAATAAGATTCATTTTTAAAATAATCATAAAACATTTAGAGGAAAAATAAATATGATATAAACATATATCCTTTGGAGTATGAATTAATGGTTTTCTCATTGATGAATAAAAATACAATAAAAATATCATTAAAAACAATCTCTAGGAAAATTTCCTTTTCATTTTGAAAAATATTTTGAAAAATATTTTCTTTTCAAATGACTTTCAAAAAAAATTTCTTTATAACTAATATTATAAAATGTTAGGGGAAGTTTAAAATATATTAAATTAAAGATGGTGGGTAATTTTTTACATGATGTAAAAGTTAAAAATAACATCCCTTTTATAATTTAAAAATGTTATAACGGTCCATTTTCTGAAAAAGATAAGAATATAATATTCACATTTTCTTTAAAATCCAAATAATATTTTTTTTCATGAAAATTGCATAGAATACTTTTATTTTTTTAAAGATAAAATATGAGAGAAAATTCAATTAATAAATATTTATTAAATGTCATAATTATTTTTGAAATCATTTTTAGAAAACTCAATTTTGGAAGAATAGGGATTTCTGACCAAAGAGAGAAAAGAAGTCGGATTTTCCTAAAACATATTATAAATAAATTTAAGTACCAAAGTAGAGAAACTGGTAATATTAATTTAAAATAAAATGAAAAAATGATAATAAAAATAAAGGGTTTATTAATCAATGATCTAATAATTTCGTAAATTGAAATTCATGGCTAAAAAATCTATATTTAAATGAGATTGTGAGATAAACCCTTGAAAAGAAAAAATGATGAAGTGAAAATAAAACAAGGAATATATTATATGTATCAAATTTAAATACAAATAACAATATTGGAAATACAACATAATAAAATAATAATTTAATATACACATAATCTTAGAATATTATCAACAGTGGGGATGTAATATAACACGATGCAAATGAATTGAGTTATGAATTTCCTTACCACTTGAAAACACTTATGTCAAATAACCATAGATTAAATAAGTAAAATTGAAACATAAAATACAAATAATAATACCATATTCACGATATTACATATCAAATGGGTAGTATATACAACATATAAATGAAATTTGTAGAATAACATTACTATATGCCATAATGAAGTGAAATTGAGATGAAATCCCATTCCAAACACTTAATATTGGTTGAAAATGATTTAGCCTCATGTATAATTGTTTTAAACATGTTATTAAATTATTCTAGAACCATATTAATGTTTATAATATTATAAATGATCATTTTACAATAACTCTTTATCTTTTTATTAATAATTGGTCATTATTTTCAAATTTTTAGGTGTTAATTTCTTAATTTTCTCATACGTGTTTCATCTAAAATGATGTAGTTATTACAAATAGTATATTGTTCTATCATCCCTAGAATAATACCCATGATATAATTGTCATATTTTTTTATATAAATATTTCTTTTAAAACCAATCATGAATGATGGTTATGAATAATGAAGTATGATATGATCATAGAGATGGTGGGTATTACGTATGCTTGAGTAATGTTTCTAATTTTCAATGATCAAATGGAAACAATGTAAGTAATATTTTACATTAAAAAATCATTATAATATCATATTTAGATTTGTATATACTTATATTTATCATCCATGTTGTTCAATGATGAAAATATAGACACATCTGTTCGTGAAGGTAGTTTTCTAAATGTACATGAATCAGGTTTTCATCATTACAAGGGTGAAAAGGGAAAAATGATGTATATTATATTTAAGAATGATTAATATTTAATGAATATAATAATTATTTCATTTATATAATGTATAATCATTAAATTTAACTTTATCACCATCTATGTAAAGTGTTAGAGAAATACGAATCACATCACTTGAAAAAGTTTTATTCCTTAGTACACATGAGCGACATTATCATATCTCCTATGAAATTGAAGATAAGAATGATATATATATATATATAGTTTTTTTAAAGTTATAATTTTTTATATATGATATAAAAACATTATATCTATCACCACAAACAACCATGAGAAGTGAAAATGGAAAAAACAAACAACATCATTTCGCGAGGAGGTAGTCCTCCGTACACATGAATGATGATTTCATAAACCATTCGATGGAAGTAAAGATTATTTCAGGTAATAAAATTAATATAACAACATCCAATTATATGGAATATAATAATTTTATAATAACATCATTTTTTTAATTATCATTTAAGGAGTTGGAAAAGATGTAAAATAAATATGCTCGTTAAAGAACATGACCTATTCTTTGGGTATCTTCCTTTGGTTTTAACTAAATCCTTATTAGGATGGATTTATGACCAATGTATGGATTCAAAGATGAGTGGAGGAAAGTTTGGAAGTTAATTTTTTTTAATGTTCTAATCCAATGTGTTTTGAAGGTGTGAAGAATAGAGGATTCAAGGCGACCTTTCAAAAGTGGGGGAAAGAAGACACAAGATTTTTTAGGAAGGAATTGGGTGATCCCATTTTTTTTATAATTCACCAAGGTAAAAAATATAGTATCATCAATAATTTTAGTATTTATGGTCTAAATACATCCATCTAAATTTTTTTTGACAAGTGTATAAGTAATTTTACCCTTATCATTAATTTTAACCCCATATAAAACCATTTTTACAATAACCATGATAATAATTTTATTATTCCATTCACTATTAATTTTGGTACAAAAGAAATTTTAACTTCTTTTAAATTACAAATTTTGATAAGTAGAGATATTTAATCCATTTTCCCATGTTCAATTCATATATGTCAAAAAATTTAATTTAAAATCCATCCCAAAAAACTGATGAGAAAGCGAGGGTTTAAAGTGTAAATGTTCAACAGGTTACAAGGATTTTATATCCAAAATCAAAGGGAAAGTGATTACAATGAACTAAATTCAATTAGTTGATAAAAAATTGAAAAAATTTTACTTTAAAACCAAATCAAACTATAATTTACAATTATAAATTATTTAAAATAAAATGAATTTTTAAATTATAATTCATTATTTTTCACTACTCTTCAAAAAATAAAACTTTTCAGAATAATAACAAAAAATTACCCAAAGGTAATTTTGGTATTAAACTTACAATTTATTTTTCATTTAAAATTTTTTAAGGTGATAAAAATAAAATTTTAATTTTTTTTGAAAATCATTATTACACAATCATTTATAAATATAATATTTTTCATAAAACAATTTTTTTTCTTTTACATGATACTCATTTTATTATTAATAAATATATAAGTAATAAACACGTGTAAAATATATTTTTTCAAATTTAGTTAATCCTAATCATACTGACCATTCCAATGGATTATTGATAACTTCAATATAAATTAATAATTTTAGTAGTATATCATTGTTCGGTAAAAATCGGTCTTGCATGTAACACTAGCTATTGAAGAAACTCTTTGTTACATTTATGACATGGTAAAATAAGTCTTTTGTGGACATAATGATATTGAATATATTTTTATTTATTTAAAATTAAATATATCATAAAGAATATAAGTTTTATATTTCCAACCACATCTATTTTTTCATTTCAAATATGATATTAAATATGGTGTCCTTATTTTCTAATTTGGGGGTGTTACATTCTCCCATCCATAAATAAATTATTTCCTCCCAATTTATACATTTTTTCAAATCCAATTTTTAATATTCAAAAATTATATTTTAGAGAAACCAATATCATAAAAGGGTTTAGTAAAATATCCTCTTAGAAAGATACAACAAGAAGTACCAATGTTGTATAGAATAATACATGAATAGGTTTCCATGTAGGATATTATTGGTGGAATTGAAGATAGGGACATGGAAGGGAAACATAAATATTTAAAGATAGTGATACAGTTCATCTATCAATGGAAGGTGAATTATAAATGTAATGTTAAGGGGATAAAAACCATAAATAATTGATGTCAATAAAGACCATCTAATTCTTCAAGCATGAATGTATTAGGATAAATTTTTTGTTTTTAGATAATTTTCAAAAAGTTACTGGAATTTAGTGTCTATGAATTTAAGAAAATATACTTACAAGATATGTTTCTATTTTATAAGAACTATTTAATCCTTTTTTTATTTGATCATCAATGAATTCATTGCTTACTTTCCAAAAATGAATTTTTTATTTTCTAAGCACTAAAATTCACATTTAGTGGCTCATAAGATTCATAAAAGAGGTACAAGTATATATATCTACCTCTAAATATTCTCCATACCCAATATTGTTAACACAGTTTATGCAATATAATACATTAATATCTGATGTCTAAAATTAATACAACTTTTTCATCATTAATATTTATTCATCAAATGTTTTATCTGAAACCAATGATATATTAACTGGGGAATCTCACAGGCTAGTGGCACTACGGAAAAATCACGATTTAGCGGCAGTTTTTTTTATTTTGCGGCCGTTTAAACCGCCGCTAAATAGAGTGGCGGCGGTTTTGAAAAACCACCGCAAAATCGTGCGTCAGGAAACTATTCGTAGTGGTTTTTAAAACTATCACAGAACGTTTCGCGATGGTTTTTTAGTGGCGATTTTTTAATTTTTGTAATTTTTTTTTAATTTTTTTAATTTTTTTAAATTTTAAGTAATTAATTAATTAATTAATTATTTATTTATTTTATTTATTTATTTATTTATTTATTTTATTTTATTTATTTATTTTATTTATTTCGTATTACATTATTTATTTTATTTGTCCATGCATGCACATCCCATGCACATGCCCATGCAAAATAAAGAAATTCCGCGTTTGGTGAGATTTGAACCCCTAACCTCTTGCATATTTTCCAAAGACTTTAGCACTCCAGTAAGCTCATCATGTGGTTAATAAATAGAATTTAATATACTTATATATATTAATTGAATAAACAAATAACACATAAATAATAGATATAAACTCAATAATAATAAATAATAAATAATAAATAAGGAATAAGGAATAATAAATAACAAATAACAAATAATAAATAATAAATAATAAATAATAAATAATAAATAAATAATAAATAAAAATAATAAATAATAAATAAATATAAATAATAAATAATAAATAATAAATGAATATAAAAATAAATAAATATAAATATAAATAATAAATAATAAATAATAAATAATAAATAATAAATAATAAATAATAAATAATAAATAATAAATAATTAATAATAAATAATTAATAAATATAAATAATAAATAACAAATAAATATAAATATTTAATAAATATAAATAATAAATAATAAATAATAAATAATAAATAACATATAATATATAATATATAATATATAATATATAATATATAATATATAATATATAATATATAATATATAATAAATAAATATAAATATAAATAATAAATAATAAATAATAAATAATAAAAAATAAATAAATAAAAATAATAAATAAATAATAAATAATAAATATATAATAAAGAATAAATAATAAATAATAAATAATAAATAATGAATAATGAATAATAAATAAATATAAATAATAAATAAATATAATAGTAAATATAAATAATAAATAATAAATAATAAATAATAATTAATAAATAATAAATAATAAATAATAAATAAATATAAATAATAAAAAAATATAAATAATAAATATAAATAATAAATAATAAATAATTAATAATAAATAAATATAAATAATTAATAGTAAATAATAAATAATAAATAATAAATAATAAATAATAAATAAAAAATAATAAATAATAAATAATAAATAGTAAAAAATAAATAATAAATAATAAATAAATATAAAAAATAAATAAAAATTAAATATAAATAATAAATAAATATAAATAATTAATAATAAATAATAAATAATAAATAATAAATAATAAATAATAAATAAATATAAATTATAAATAATAAATAATAAATAAATAAAAATAAAAATAAAAATAAAAATAAATAATAAATAAATATAAATATTAAATAATAAATAATAAATAATAAATAATAAATAATAATTAATAATTAAATAATAAATAATAAATAAATATAAATAATAAATAATAAATAAATATAAATAATAATTAAATAATAAATATAAATAATAAATACTAAATAATAAATAAATAATAAATACTAAATAATAAATACTAAATACTAAAAAATAAATATAAATAATAAATATGAATAATAAATATAGATAATAAATATAAATAATAAATAATAAGTAAATATATATAATAAATAAATAAATAATAAATAATAAATAATAAATAAATATAAATAATATATAATAAATAATAAATAAATATAAATAATAAATAAATATAAAAAATAAATAATAAATAAATATAAATAATAAATAAATATAAATATATAATATATAATAAATATATAATAAATAAATAATAAATATAAATAATATATATAAATAATATATATAAATAATAGATATAAATAATAAATAATAAATATAAATAATAAATAATAAATAATAAAAATAAATAAAAAATAAATATAAATAATAAATAATAAATAAATATAAATAATAATTAATAAGTAAATATAAACAATAAATAATAAATAATAAATAAATAATAAATAATAAATAATAAATAATAAATACTAAATAATAAATATAAATAATTAATATAAATAATAAATAATAAATAAATATAAATAATAAATAATAAATAATTAATAAATAAAATTAATAAATAATAAATAATAAATAATAAATAATAAATAATAAATAATAAATAATAAATAATAAGTAAATATAAATAATAAATAATAAATAATAAATATAAATAATAAATAATAAATAAATATAAGTAATAAATAATAAATAAATATAAATAATAAATAATAAATAAATAATAAAAAATAAATAAATATAAATAATAAATAATAAATAATAAATAAATAAATAAATAAATAATAAATTTAAATTTAAATATAAATAATATATAATAAATAATAAATAATAAATAATAAATAACCAGTAACAAATATTAATAATAATAATAATATTTTATTATTAGTAATAATAAATAATAAATAATAAATAATAAATAATAAATAACCATTTACATATAATAGATACTAAATAAATTAATGTATATTATAATTAATAAATAATAAATAATAAATAATAAAGGAAACACATGAAAAATTATGAAAACACGTGATAAGGGCTGAAAAATCATAAAAACGCATGAAAACAGATGGAGAAGCATATGAAGAATGAGGCATTAGAAAGAATGAGAATGCATGAAAACTCGTGACAACTCTGGAAAACTCCTTAATAATTCAACATAATCATAATAATAACCCACAAAAAACAATTGATAAAGATAACAAGTCATGGAAACCCAAATAAACAGTAATAAATGGACCAACCGTTAAAACCCGTCAAAACGGTCATAAAGTGACAGAAACATTGGACTCACATTAATGGAGATAACTTATGATCTGAGAGTCCGTTTTAGATCCACGGCCTGTCAAATCAAAGATCCTGAAATGATCTTCGACCTTAAAGGAGAAAGAGTCCGAACAGATAGGCGCATCAGAGTTTACAACCATTTTAAAAAAAGGTGACGGGGAACGGGTGCTAGAAACGAGGCATCGAAAAACATAACAAACCCGATACCCACTAAAAAGGCCATAACATATGATCCAGGAGTGGATGTGGGCGCCACGACTAGTTAAACTGAAACTCATGGAATGAGCTATGATCTGGCTAGTGGAGGAGTCCGAACTGACACGCTGATCAAAAGTTAGGTCCGTTTGAAGACAAGTTTGACGGGACACCGGTGACGGAAATAGAGTTTCAAAGGCCTTCAAAGGGGTTTTTGGGGTCAAAAAACATGACAGAAGCTTCCTTGTATTGAACTGGTGTGTAGCTCTCTTCACTGGCTTCAATTTGATATGTGGTAGAGCCCAAACGGACACCCGGAGCGAAAATTATGGCCGTTTGAAGTTAGAGAACTTTTTTAAACTTTCTTATAACTCTAATATCATACGTACCTTAGACTGTCTCACATTTTTGATTATATGTGCCTCTAGATCTCTTTATGATCTTCAATTTGACTGGTCGTGGTGCTCCAACAGACGCCCAGATCAAAAGTTATGGTCATTTTAGTGATTTCGGGGTTTCTCATGTTTTTTATTTTTTCATTTCATTTCGTGGTGGTTTTACCGAAATCGCCGCTATTTTGCGGCGATTTTTATAAAAACCGTGGCTAATCCTCGAAAAAAATGAAAAAAAATTAAAAATTAAAAAAATTTATGGCATTTTGCGGTGGTTTAAAAACCACCGCGAAATGGCGGCCCGAAACGCATTTAGCGGCGGTTTTTAAAACCGCCGCGAAAAAACCGCCGCTAAACGATAGTTTTCTTGTAGTGTGGTATGGGATAAAACCTTATCAGCATTGTTTTATGGGTTCAAGCACCATGGTCTTTCAGATTGGGATCAATTGTCACCTAACATGTGTTTTGACCTTTTTATAAAAAATATTAATATAATTAATATAAAATTATCAAAAAATATAATGGACGCTCTTGAAAAATAATTAATCATTAAATAACAATTTTACTATAGTTTTAAATACAACCCTAATACCTAAGTACATAATCTATTTTATTTCTATAAAGGAATGTATTTTAAGGAAAAACACATAATTCATACCTTACCAAAACATTATAGTGACATTCGACACTTATATTCAATGTCCATCATTGGGTAACGATCCTGAATCAATGTTTTCCAAAATCTAGTTTACATTGTTTCAAATAAAATTCCACTAACAAAAAATATGGATACCCCAACCCCAGTATTCTGGATATTAATACTGCTTTATTACAATGTCATAAGATACAATAAATCACATCCTAAATGACCAAATTGTTTAGCAGTCGGGGTAAAATAGATACATATTTGAGTCTTATATTATATTTGAATACAAATATTACAACTTATTTTTTAGAGTAACATTATTCAATATAATTCATCTCTACATATTAGTCATAGTAAACTTCATGGAATCATTGGGAAAGAAATCAAAATTAGGGCAAGTCGAAATTATTATTAAGGATAGAGTACAACAGAATCGATCGTGAATCAATAATCATAGTCAATATTTAAATCTAAAGAACTAACCATGCATTCCATTTGAAAAACCACAATATCATTGTATGATAAGTTATAATCAAAATAAAAAGGTAAATAATTGAGAACATGACAATTATTTAGTAACTATTAATGACATTCATCCATCAATAAAATCATAGTGAAAATATGACGACTTCTAATAAATAAACTCTGAATAATGGTTATTATTAATTATTGGGGATCATTTTTTCTATGAAGAAGATAACATTACAGTCAAGATATTTTCTCAATATAATTTTAAAATTATTTGCAGAAATACATTTAACTAAGGGTTTCCAACTGGTTATTCCCATGATATCAATGATGCATTGAGGGGTATCATTAAATAGGACCCACCTGTGGCTGTTGATCCATATAATTCTATATATATCGAATAATAAATTTAAGACATGATTTTTTTTCCATATCATGAAATATATTTTTTGAGTAATGAATACAAATTTATCAATGTTTCCCCATACAAATAAATAACTTTATAATGTAAAAACTATATGCAAAAATGGTATATGTCTTAAGAAATAAAAATATCCATGATAAATAATATGGATATTTTTGGGAAATCAAATATCTAATTTTTATATTAATGTAAATATTTAAAGGGTATTTAATGAAAATAAAGGAAACATAGAAGTGTAATTCAATATTATCCTTCATCAAAATAATCATAAACCCTCCATAGAATAACAAGGATGGTATCAACATATTCCAATTTACATATGGATTAATGTTTTTTTTCAATGATGAATATAAATATCATAAATAATTTATTTAAAACAATTCCTAAGGAAAGTATCCTTTTTATTTAGATTTTTTTAGAAATTCTATATCATTGAAAATAAAATTTAATAAAATTTTCATTAAAAATAATCTCATATACTTTCAATGACCCCATCAAATAAATTATAGTAAAAATAGAGGGTAATTTAATTCATGATGTAAAAGTTGAAAATAAAAACCCCCTTTCAATGTTTAATGGTTAGAAAAGTGCCTTGTTCAGAAAATGATAAGTAGATTCCATTCACATTTTTATCAAAATCAAAAAGATAATTGTTCTGAAAAAGTTATAATATTTCTTTGAAAAAAAAATCAAATGAGGAAAAATGGTTGAAAATTACATTAATAAACAATTTTCAAAATTTCAAGCATATTTTTTTATTTTTTATAGAAAACATAGTTTTGGAAGAAAACAAATTCCTGGCTGAACAGATAAATGAAGTCGAATTTTATTAAAAAAACATTCTCCAATTAATTTAAGTAAAAATGAGTATAAAATTGTACGATTACATTAAAATATCATGAATTAACCATATGATAATAAAATAAATTGGTTTATTAATGAAAAATCAATTAATTTCCAACAATTTAAATTCAAGGATAAAAAAAATCTAAAAGTAAATGAGAATTTGAGATTAAAGCTTGCACTGATCATAATGTTCAAGTGAAAATTTGAAAATGAATTGATTCTTTGTAACAAATGTAAATACAAATAAAAAAGAGTATATAAAACATAATATAAACACAATTATCAATACCCAAAATCATATAATATTTACAACCATGAGGAAGTAATATATCCTAATGAAAACGAATTGGATTATTAAATTTAACAACCCTTGAAAAATATTATGTCGAATATAGCTAAATTGAATAATACAAATAGAAACATAAAATATAATTAATAATGAATTATTAATGATATTGCATTTAAAATGTACACTATATAAAATAAATAAGGTGCATACCATTACAATATGCATGAATGAAATGAAATTTAGACAAAATTCATTACCTCACACTTAATTTAGTTATAACCCGATTTAAACTACTATATATTAGTTTTAAACATGTTATTAAACATTTTTTCATTACTATATTAATATTTATAATATTATATATGATCATTTTATGGCATCTTATTACATTTTTATTAATAATCATTCATTATTTTCAATGTTTTGGGTGTTAATTGCCTTGTATTCTTTTATAGGTTTCATCAAGAATGATCCATTTCATGCACATATTATATTGTAATATCATCTATAGAATAATAATCATGGAATAATTATCATATT
The DNA here is from genome assembly GCA_963277665.1 of Viscum album. Taxonomy (NCBI): domain Eukaryota; kingdom Viridiplantae; phylum Streptophyta; class Magnoliopsida; order Santalales; family Viscaceae; genus Viscum; species Viscum album. The sequence goes on from OY728128.1 coordinate 621,856,819, forward strand.
TTTACATCAATTTTACTTTCATGACCAATCATTAATGATGGTTATTAATAATTAAGAATTGAACAATTATAGAGATGGTAGGTCGTATATACGAATGAGTAACATTTCCTATTTTTCAATAATAATTATCTAAAGAAGTCAATTAATATTTATCATTAAAATAATTATCATAAAATGATATATATTATATTATATATTAATATATATCATCCATGTTGGTTGGTGACCAAAATAGAGTCACATCAGTTCCGGAAGGCGGTGGTACCCATGTACCCAAACTACGTTATCATCTTTACATGAGTGAATATGAAAGAAATAAAATGATATATATTATTTTTAAATAATGATAAATATGTAATTAAGGTAATAATTATGTCATTTAAATCACATACAATCAGTATATTATCTTTATTAACTTCTATTTGATGTGTTAGTGAAAGATGAATCACATCGTTTCGCAAGGCGGTTGTCAGTCATACACCTATGTGATATTATCAAATCCCCTAAAGAATGAAAGGTAAAAATTTAGATTTCTTAAAATGAATCCATATGTATTAATATGTTTTAAATATCATAAAGATACTTTATATCCAATATCACACCCAACCTAGAGATGTGAAAATGGAGAAACAAAATGACATCTTTTCATGAGGTGGCAGTCCATTATATACATGAACGATGATTTCAAAACCAATTTGATGAATGTAGAGATGTTTTTAAGTATTTAACATAAAATAAAAATATCATAGTCTACTAAATAATTTTTTTTAGATTATCATAATGGTTTATCATAAATTGAAGGAGGTGTAGAAAGATATAAAATAAATACACGAATTGGGGAATGTTATCTCTTCTCCGGGTATCCTACTTAGGTTTGTACTAAATCCATCATAGGTTAGATTTATGAAAAAAATAAGAATTATATAATGATAGGAGGGATGTTTGGATGTTATTTGGGTAGGTATTGGGAAAAAATGTGGATTGAGGTTGGGAAGAATAGAAGAGAGGGGATCACCTTATATAAGTGGGGGATATTACACAACATTTTTAGAACAATTGAGTGCTCCCAAATTTTTAATATGTAAAAATGGTCCCGAATAGTCCATTAACGTAAATTAGAGGCATAATGGTAGAAATATCTCCATCTAATTTTTTTTGACTAGTGTATTGATTATTTTTACCCATATATTCTTAGTTTATCCCCTTTGTAAACCAATCTTTACCATAACTATTGTAATTAATTTTCCAAGAATTCACTATTCATTTAGTCAAAATTAAGTTTAAATTATTAGAAATTAAATACTATTATAATTAAAATTAATGAATCCATTTTCGAAATTCAGTTCATATCATTTGGAAAAAATAATTTATAATTAATCTTGTAGGTGCGGTGAGAAAGTTAGTTTTGAAAGTAAAAAATGTTCAAAACATTACATTGTTTCATATCTAAATTAAATTTGAACATTATTAAAAGGCCATAAATTTGTTTAGGTTTTATTAAATTGAACTATTATAATTTTAAAACTGATTCAAAATGTAATTGAATATTTTAAATATTATAAATGAAAATGTGATTTTCAATTAAAACATCATTATATTTCACTATTCATAAAAAAAATATAATTTTCAAAAAATAAAAGAAAATCACTTTATGATAATTTTGGATTTCCAATTTTAAAAAAATATTTTATTTATTCTCATAATTTTTCTACAAGAGTTAAATATTAATTTTAAAAAACCTATGTAATGGTGGATTATAGTTTCTTTTAGAAAAATACATTATTTAGGAAGACATTTTTTTCTTTTAAATGATACTCATTTTTATTAAAAACAATATAATTAATAAAAATGTTTTAAATTTATATTTTAATAATTTAGTTAATCTATTTCATACCCTCTATTCCAATGGCTTGGCGATAACTATCACATTAAATAAAAATATTCATAGTGCATCTTTGTTCTGTAATAATCATACATTCGAAAAATGAAATCTATCGTGCAAACTAAATTTTTCATTTTCACAAGAAGAAATCAATCTTTTATGTAATGAAATCTCTTTAAAAGATTGAATTTTTTTAAAAATAAATATATCATAATGTTTCTGGGTGTTATATTTCTAACTACTCCTAGTGTTGCAGGTCATACATGCTATCAAATATAATGTCCTTATTTTAGAATTTTGTGGTGTTACATAATGAAATTTTAGTCATATAAAATATTATAAATCTTCAAAATCTAATTTACATGTAATTCATAATAACTACTTTATATTAATATATATAATTTTTAAATTTTTTTTTTCACATTCTTATGGGAAAATGAATAAGAATATATCATATTTTATTTCAAAAATAATTAAAAAAAATAAAAGTAAAATCTTTATATATATATATATATCATATTTTAAAAATTATTTATACTTTTAAAATCATTTAATAATTATAATATAAACACATTACACTAAAATTATAATTTTTTTTCATGAAAATCCAACATATAATATTAAATATTTATTTATAAAATATTACAAAAAAATACTTAATTTTTCATAAATATGAATTAAATATAGGAACACTTTAAAAAATTTAGTAAACGTTTTTATGGAAAAGTTTTAAATTTTTTAAAGTAACTACCATTGACATTTTAGTTAAAAATGAAGAAAATTAAAATTTAAAAATTCATACATGGTATGTAATATCTGAGTATGGCATACCTAAACTGTAATAGACTACTGGTGTCTCATTACCTTAGTTGTTCCTCCACATATTCCAGTGAATTACAACTAGTAACGAAGGTTGATACAAAACAAGTGAGAATACTATACCATATGTTATACATAACAATAAGTCACATGATAAGTGATAACAATAATATAGAATAGAATAATATTTATATATATCCATTATAGGTATGATGTAATTCCCCGCATTTTTAATGGTATGAATTCGAATTAATTTTCACCAAACTCATGTATTTTGAGGTCATTTGATTTTTAATGTTTTTTGAGGTATAATACACAGTCACAATAAGTCATCCACAGTTTTTTTATTTTCTATTATTTTAATACAAACTCCACTGGGTGCTCAATGTTATACTAAATAATTCCCAATACACTCCTAGGGTGTGTTGGTGGCTCTATGATGGAAAATATGTGTCTAGTCCCCGTAAAATCAGTACCATGTTGGTACCTAAAACCAATTGTACTTTTGGTAGATATTTTAAAGGTACCTAGGCCCTCCCTCAATTCACATTGATATGTTCTTCATCTCTATCCCTTCATTCTCTTCATATATGTGGTAGATTCTAGAAGTTCTTGGCAATATTCAAGTGTCATATGTAATGCGGGAGGGTCCTGGGAATGTCTAACCCCATCCTTATATCTAATCCTTATTTTGGTTTTTATTTAATGGTATTTCATGGTATACATTATAATTTTTTAATATATACAAGGTTTCTTGTTTTCTACTATTTGAGGCTAAAAAGACCAATGATATTAAATGGGAAGGTATATTCTATGATATGACATGTGGTCTCAAGATTTTTAGTTTGTTTTTATAATCATGAAACACGTCACAAGAAGTACAAGATGTGTAAAATTTTGTTCCATGGAATATGATATTTTTAAAAAAATTTCCTTAACAACTAATGCTATGAACCATAGTCGATAGACCCATGAGTGGTCATTAGGGTGGTTACTGTTACGACAAAGGTTTTAGATGAAAAATTTCCCTGTGAAAATAATAATGGAATTGCTACTTAGATCCCAATATGGATGTATTAGTAAATTTTTTCACCCTAGGTTCCTAGTAAGATGTATTACAGAAACCATTGATGAGGGAGAGCTTAAGAATATAATTTTCATCTGTCCATTCAACTTCGAATTAAGATATGATTACATTATATTCTTTTTAATCATTATCCCCCTATATGATGAATGATCTAATAATATTCATATAATTGATTATAAATGATTATAATTGATAAATAATTCACCCACAATGGTTCCCTAGCGATTTTTACTATAATTAAGTTATTTAATTGATTTTTATGTTTATTCATTATTGTTGTGTGTCGACGATAACTCATTCAATAACAATAATTGATTAGTGATGTTTCAACTATACCAATTGTTGTTCTAGATTTATGTTGATCTTAACTAATCAACTATAGAGGTTGTATTGGTGGTATATCATCCACTAGGATACCTTTTTGGTCCATCGTCAATGTGATATGTGAATAAGTGGTATATTATCTACCCACAATATTATTGGTTGTGTTTCATCTATCATAATGAGAGACATGATGGTACATTATTAACGTAAAAGATTTTAGGTGGTGATAAATCATTCAACCATTTGTTGTTTAGTGGTGATGAATAACTCACATATTGATATATCATTCAAACTAATTTTAAGATGGTGATATAATATTTAATTTGTGTATGAGGGGGTCATAAATTTTATACCAAGGATATTTTCAGGGACATATCATTCACTAATGTTATGTGATGTTGAAACCAAATACACATATAACATGTAATTTTGATACCATGATCACCAATGTTGTCTACTAGTGATATTTCATTCACCAATTATTAATGGTAGTTATGTGTTATTATTTATTATCTGATAATTTTGAAAACTCCATCTCTGATGTTAAGATGTAGTGATACGATGATATTCAATTATATATAAACAGTAAATTTCATTCACTGATGATATGGACCACTGATAACTCATTCATCATGAAACATATATGAGGAGTGAATAATCTTTAACTCCTAAAGTGTGCTCAGACCATGGGTACATCATCCTATCATAGAACTAGTCAAACAGTATAAACACTCACGTGACATGACTTCTGATCATTCCAATTTGTGAATAATTATTTATATACTCACTTTATTAGTAATTCATATATAGTATGAAACTATATTTTCCAGACTTTCATAGGGACATATTTGATGAAGGTCTACTCAATCAAACTGACACCTTATTATGGTACCCTAGTTCCTAAAAAACATCATGGTTATAAATGAATATAAGGGATTTGACACAATAATTGATGCCCGACATTGAAAGATGATGTTTGGATATTTGACAATGTATGGAATTAGGTCCTAGTAAGCTAAAACCTCTATTATTTGGATTATATATAATTAATATTGTGCATGGACCTCATATTGGTAATGAAACACGATAATTTATGCATATGTGACATTACAATATAATTCATTTTTTATATAATGCACTATCATTGTTTCATGGTTGCACTATAGTTTTAATTTCCATGTATTCATTTTTTTGTGATACTTATTATTATTTTTTCTTACACTATAATTTTTGGTTATATATATTTTAGGTTATTTTATCCAAACTCGTTGTATATCGACTCTTGAAGCTAGTTAGCTGCCTCTATAGAATATGGAGGCATGTCTAAGGTCATTTAGATCCTCAAATCCACTAACATTCAACATAATTTGGTTAGGAAATTAAATTATGGATAGAGATGCAAACTATGTTTATTTCTACAATACATGAATAATCATAGCAGTGTAAATACCAAATGATTTGATTTTATATATTGTGAAGCCTTATATGTTCTTTACAATAGGCAGTGATATAGTGTTTGACTCACTATGATATCATAGAAATCAAATATTATTTTGACATCATATATTATGATTCAAATCATAGGGGGATAACTCTATATAATTATCATTTTTTTAGCGTGGATAGAAATATTAGTATATATATCTCCATGTTTCAGAAAATTATTATTTTTTACAATAATTAATAGTATGACATCGAATTTTTTAATGACATAATGATGCTAATTTTTTCATATGTTTGAACAAGAATTTTCTTGGATCTTCTAATACAATATTTCATACCATGATACCATAATCAATTACTTAAAATTATCTATTCTAATGTAGAACATTAATTTGTAAACGATATCAATATATCACTATCTATGTTATCCTTATTTTCCATATGAATCTGTATCATTAAAAGATATTTTAAAGTCTTAGAACAATATTTTAGTATCTCCAATAAAATTGCTCTGTTTTATAGGTAATATATATATCCAAATAGTTTGTAATAACAAAAAAAACCACCTTTTCAAGGGATCTACTATGATATGTTTTGAAGAACACATAAATCACGGAGAATATTTATTATTACAATTAAATGTCTTCTTTTCCAATATTTTGGATTAAAATTTCATAATTAAAATAGCGGTGTTACTTTATTAATATATAATTTTATTTAATCTCCAAGATATATTGAAAATATTTATTTTATCAACTAATACTCAACTTCCCCCTCTATAAAATGGGAGAAAAAAATGAAGTATTTGATTTAATATATGTAATATAATAAAAAACATATATATAATTTTGATCATGTTTCATTCCAATAATTTCAATACTTAGTATAGTGTTTTCTTAGAATACATTAAAATTGTAATGACCCAGACCCTCAGGACCCATTCCTTTTCCAATTATTGGTGCAACCGATCGGCGAGACAGATCGAGGAGACCGATCGGGGAGACCAGTCGGCGCGACCGTTCGGTGAGACCGATAGGGGAGACCGATCGAGGAGACTGATCGGTGAGACAGATCATTGAGACCGATTAGCACAGCCGATCGGTGTCACCCAGCCTTGGCGGGATTTTCTTCTACAGCATTCCCCGTAACCTCACTTTTGGGCCTTTTAACCCTTTGAGGCATTTCCAAGGCCATTTTTTAAGACATAATTAATGTCTAAAAATCATGAGAAACCTACCTATTAAATAAAAATTAATCCAGTCGTGTGTAACCACCCAACAGCGTGGAAGAACCACGATCCGACTTCCAAGGCGTTCAAGTTTCTTATCCAGTAAAATTGGGATCTCATCAATTTATCACACTGGATTTTATCCTCCTTCCTTTTGGACAGTCTCCTCTTACTTCTACGTTGAATTCCTTTGTTCTCGAGGTAAGTGGTGCACCTGTGCCGGAGCCTTGAAAGTCACGCATCCCCTGTTCCTAGGTCGTAGAGAAAAACTTCGATCTTTGATCAATCAGGTAGGGGTTTCACCTTCATCTCTCCTTTCGGTGTATCTTGCGGGGTGGGTACGCTATTATTAGTGTAGAATTGGGTGAACCAAACATGAATGAAGATAATAAACGAATTCTAAAGAATGAAGGCGATGGTTATGATTGATGATGCTCCTCTGTTTTTCTCCTCTTTCATGATTAATGATTTTTTAATTGTGCGGGCTTACGCCTACTGAAAATCATGGTCGTTGGTGGTCTTTCTATGTGCACTAATAAACCCTTACCCATTGTGATGTTTAAATGGCTTGAATTTTGGTTGTGAACTCTTTTCTGTGTAAATAAAATTGGTGAATTATATACACTCGGATAAATAAATTGGAAGCACCAGGATCAACTCCTTTTCTATGATAACCCTGGTTTAAGCCCAGTGGAATTTAAACCATGGAGTTTTTTAAATCTTCTAAATCTGGAAATAACTGCATGGGCCTGCCTTGTGTTAGTGGTAGTGGTTTGGTGGTTTTCCTTCACGAGCCGTTTGCGGGTGGCCTTATGGTTTTCTTGGATGGGGGCATAGATTGATGGGGCGATGCGGGTGGGGGATGGGATCCCCTATTGTTATACCTTAGGGATGTGTGGTTTCTCTGCTTATATCATGAATTGGGGTGGGATCCTCTGTTGTTGAGAAACTGTTGGCTCCTAGAGTTTGCAGACCTGGAGCTATATCTTGGGGTTTTCTTTGGATCCAGTACTTCAAGGGATCTCAGTTATCCCTTTGTTGTTGTGACTTTACAAGATAACTGGGTGTGAATGCTTAAATTACTGTTGGTTGTAACGTTTTCCCTTGGTTTGTGATTATGTTGTTAGTTACCCAGTAGTACAGAAACTTATTTAAACATTATTACTGAATATGAAAGAAAAGATGGGACATAGGGATTTGGTTGGTGTTAGTTGTGACTTGGGCATGGGTGTTGTTCTCTTCTCTTATGAATGAATAGTGAGGATAATGTTCTTTAGGATGGATGAAGAAAAACCTAGATTGGGTGAGTGCTTGTTACCTACACATATACTTGCAGTTTTTTTTTCTTATTCGCGCCCCACCCAAGTTTAGAACTTAGTGCCAAACACCCCCATTTCATGGGGGAGGGTGTTTTTTCCAACACTTCTATTAGTGGATGGTTATTAGCTCCTTTCTTCTCCCTTTCCCGGATAGCCCAAGTTCCTTCAGGCAGGCTGTGAGGGCCTGAAGTCCATTATTATCCCAAGAATATTCGGGCAGGGTAGTGTGGTGGTTGGCCCAGGTGTGTGCGGGCAGGTTGTTTCCCAAGTGTCTTCAAGATGAGGCCCAAGTGTCATTGGGTGTGGCAGTGGTTGTTCTGACCTAGGTGTTTGTGGGTACGTTTATGTGTGGTGGTCGTGGCCCAGGTATCTACTGGCGGGATGTGCGGTTGTGGGCAAGGTGTGTGCGGGCGAGGTTTGGCAGTGGGACAACGATGAGGATATGGATCAGTTGTGTGCGGGTGGGGTTTGGCAGTGGGACATCGGTGAGGATATAGCCCAGGTGTGTGTGGGCAGGGTTTGGTAGTGGGACTGCGGTGGGAATGGTGGGATTGGTTCGATGCATAGGATGTCTTCAATGACCAGTGGGAAAGTGGTGCGGGGTACCCAAACATCGATGTGCTATTACTATACAATACTTGACTTGCATTATTTGGGGAGTGTGCCTTAGTGAGGCTTGGGTGGTTAGCTTCCTTGCTAGGTGATTGGTTATCTCTTTTTCTCATAGGGCATTAGTATGCTTCCCCACTTGTGCATGAGAGTCTTTGGTTTTTCCATACTGAGTATACTTGTATGCTCACCCTACGTATATAAAACTGTTTTCAGGTTTCTAGGAGGACTTCGTGGATCATGATGGTCCGTACTAGCTCAGACCATGTGACAGATCACTGTAGTTGCTGTTGTTCTTTCTTTTGGTATTTTTCTTTGTAGTCTCCTTATACATTGTGGATTTAACTTTTGAAACATACATTGGGAATGTTTTTTTGGATTTATTTTTAATTTCAGTTTTGGTGTTGTGGGATTCACTATCTTATCTCCCGATCCTATTAAAATAAAAAGGGTAATGCCTTCCATTTAGTGTGTGATTTTATACCCTTGATGCTGGTCGCCACTCCGAGACCTATTTAAGGAAGGTTTTGGGGTCATTATCTCTCCTTTAACTTAACGAATGAAGGGCTTGGGAATCTGCTAAACCTTCCATCCTTTTGGAGAAGGCAGGTCAGGAAAGAATGGTATTAGATGTAATGGTTGAGAGATAGGAATGAGTCTGGAGTTAGGCACAGTGAGGAATTCATGGGATGGTAGGGAAACGGTGTTGGGTGACCTTGGTGCATGAATTCGGCCAGGGAAGACCGGTTAGGACATGGGATTTTAGGGCCCCCCATGATCTGATGCAAGAACTCTGGACCTACCGAATGACCAAGTGAGGACACACTGATTGTGGGGTAGAGAACCTAGGAATGGTACATGCATCATAATGACTTGTGTTCTCGTGTTTCTAGGGTGTTTTTGTAATTTGAAATAAATAAGTTGTTTAAGAAGTTTAAGAACAATATTCTGCAGTATTTGGGCTTAGGCGTTCCTTGTTTACCTTGCCGCTATGGAACCCAGGAGACGACCACGAGTTGTACGGGAGATCGAGGCCCAAGATGTTGACTTGGTCGATCATCAGAGGGATAATCGAGAGGAGGAGGATGACCAGTAACAGAAGACGCTTCGAGCCTTCCAGCGACAGACCCTCAAGAAGCATGAGGGCAGCACCTCTGACATGAAGACAGAGGGCTGGATAGAGGTTCTGGTGATAGCCTTCGGCTTGATCCGGGCTCTGACCAAGTATTGGGTTCCTCTGGCTGTTAGATAGATGTGGGGAGCAGCACGTCAGTGGTGAACGCTCTACCTGGGAGAGAGGAGAGAGGCTGAGGTGGCGTGGGCTGATTTCGAGAAGGAGTTCCGGGCAGAATTCCTCTCTTCTACGATGAAGGCAGAGAAGAGGCAAGAGTTACTCTCCCTCCAGCAGGGGATTATGTCGTTAAGGGAGCTGGGATCAAGTTCAAGGATCTTCTATGCCTTGTTCCAGACCTCTTTCTAGACGAGGAGTCTCGGGCGAGACGTTTAGAGGAGGCGCTCTGACCCTCCCTTCAGTACGCCGTTACCCCCTTCACCTGGCCGACATACTTGGAGGTCCAGAAGAAGGCAGAGGTGGTGGAGAGGATGCACACATTGGGAGGTGTGTCATGAGAGGGGATTCATCTAGGCCCATCATAGGGAAAATTTGTCAGCTCCAGACCACCAGCATCAGGACCATCTAGGTTCCGACCAGCAGGGAGCAGGCCATAGTAGTTCTAGTTATGGTCCCCCGGTTTTCGCCCTTTCCCTTTGGGACCAGGACCAAGGTGATTCATCTGTGGGAGGCATGGAAATATCCGGAATCAGTGCCCAGATCAAGTTCAGTACGGCAGTGGCGGAAAGGCCCATCACCTGCCACAGCAGCCACTTCCAGCTATGTCCTTTCAGCAGCAGCATGGACAGCAAGCTCCCGCTCCTCCGAGGGCAGACGTTGCAGGGGGAGGCCGACCCCAGGGCGCTCCTCAGGGACCTCAACCATGGTGCGGTCAGATAGGTGGCTGAAATCTGAGGGGCAGAGGAGCTGGGTGTGGACAGTTGCACACTGCAGAGGCAGCAGTTCTAGCGGGACTGGATGTTGTTCGAGGTACGATAAATTTGTTCAGTACCCTTTCTTATGCCTTGTTCGATACTGGAGCTTCGCACTCCTTTGTTGCACCTGGTCTGGCGCGTGCTCTGGGTCTATATTCCGAGAGACTTCCAGTGCCCCTGGTGCTAAGCACACCAGTCGGAGGTCAGACCGACATGTTATCTATTTTTAGAGGATGCAGACTGATGATAGGGCCACATCAGTCGGTCAGCGATCTACTACTATTGCATATATAACCATATGATGTCTTTCTAGGCATCGACTGGCTGTTCTCAGTGGGTGCCGTCATCCAATGATTCCGATGGAGAGTTGTGTTCTCAGACATGGGTGGCTGACATGTTACTCTCACTGGTGAGCGGAGTGGCCAGAATGACAATAGGTGAGAGGAACCCCTCCTCTCCTTGTTGGTCGAGATGTCTGTAGAGTCAGTGGATGCTGAGATGGTGGAAGTACCAGGGATCGTCAGTGATTTTATGGATTTATTCCATGAGTAGGTGAAAACTCTACCCCCTCGACATGATATCGAGCATGGCATAGACTTGCAGCCTGGTGCTCATCCGATTTCGATGGCTCCCTACCGGATAGCGCCTTCAGAGCTACGTGAGTTGCGAATTCAGATCGATGATCTAATGAATAAGGGTTTTATTCGATCGAGTGCGTCACCGTGGGGTGCTCTAGTCTTTTTCGCAAAGAAGGAAGATGGTGGTGTCAAGTTGTGCATAGACTACAGGAGGATAAATCAGGTGATGATCAAGAATTTCTACCCTCTTCTGAGGATAGACGATCTCTTTGACCAGCATAAGGGGGCAGGGTGGTTCTCGAAGATCGACCTGTGATTTGCGTATCACCAGTTGAGGGTGAAGGAGGGTGAAATCTTGAAGATGGCCTTTAGGTGTAGATATGGGCACTTTGAGTTTGTGGTCGTGCCTTTCAGTGTTAAGAATGCCCCAGCTGTGTTCATGGGGATTATGAACTCCGTCTTCCGGGAGTACCTGTATCGATTCATAGTTGTGTTCATCGACGACATCCTGATCTATTCAAGATCAGAGGGGGACCACGGGGAGCATCTGAGGATGGTTTTAGAGGTCCTCTGGCAACACCAGATCTATGGGAAGTTGTCAAAATGCAAGTTCTGGACACGATAAGTTCACTTCCTTGGGCACGTAGTTTCCGATAAAGAGGTTGTTGTGGACCCATCAAAGATTGATGTGGTCGTTTCTTGGGAAGAACCCAAGAATGTGGCAGAGGCTCGTAGCTTTCTTGGGCTGGGAGGTTACTATAGGAGGTCCGTACCCAACTTCCCTCGAGTTGTGGTCCCTTTGATAGCCTTGACCAAGAAGGAACAGGTTTTCATGTGTAGTGAGCAGTGAGAGGCAGCCTTCCGCTATCTGAAGGAGAAATTGGTTAGTACCCCAGTACTGAGTCTACCCGAAGAAGGGGCGGAGTATGAGGTGTTCTTCGACGCTTCAAGGAAAGTCCCCGGATGTGTGTTGATGCAGTGGAAATGGGTGATCTCTTATGGGTCTAGGCAACTACGCCCTCATGAGCGTAATTATTCCACCCACGATCTGGAACTTTCACCGGTCGTTTTCGAACTAAAGTTATGGCGGGATTACCTCATCGGAGAATGCTTTGTGGTCTTCACGGATCACAAAAAGGTTGAGGTATATCTTCTACCAATGGGACCTAAACTTACGGTAGAGAAGGTGGATGGAGTTCCTCCAGGATTACGATTTCAATATTTCCTACACCTCATGGAATGGAAACGTGGTGGTCGATGCCTTGACCAGGAAGTTACAGAGGGATGCGGTCTGAGAGTCGGCAGACGCTTGGAGGGAGATGGAGGAGTTGGCTGCCCTACACCTGGATACGATGATGGATAATGGAAGGGGTTGCTTATATCAGATGAAAGTAATATCCTCTCTGTTACGCCAGGTGGAGGATTCTCTGTGAGGAGACCCAGAGTGTGATGTAATGCGTGACTGAGTTGACCAGGGCAATGCTCCGGAAGGGTGGACGAAGGACGGCAAGAACCAGATGCTTTTCTGATGAAATTTGTTTGTTCCAAAGGCGATGTGTAAAGACTCATAAATTTCAAGGAATTTTTTTTCTTAATTCCTTTGGAATATTACGAGTACGCGGTTTCTGAAGGCACCTGATTCCAAGGCCCGGTGTGCCCAGAATCAATTTCCAATGTTTAGCTCGGGTAAGTTCAGTGAACGAACGAGCGAGTTTTTCTAAATTTTGAACCAGTGCTCGGAATCGGAATCTGAGGGCACCGATGAAACCACATCGCCTGTAATTGCTTAAGAAGACCCTTTATGGAGTTTCATTTTCTCGGGAGGAGTAGTTTAAAAAAATGAGGAATAAAAATATAATAGTTTTACAATTTTATTTTTATTTATTGTTAAGTGGTTTATGTATTGTGTCACAACACTTTTTCCCTCTCTTATGTAGTTTAACTCCTAGGTGTGGGAGTTGGAGTGGGACCTGTTGGGTTGCTAACTTCCCTTGGGAGAATAAAGGAGATGTAGTGCCCACACGAGCCCCACCCCTTCACTTTTTCCATAACTCCTCACCTCCCGCTTTAATTTTGTAAACTCATCTTTAATTGAGTAACGCACCCACACCACCACTTAATTCCAAGTCAACTCTCGAATTGTTTTGGTTTATTAAATGCCTCATTAATTGGTCAACACACGTTAATGAATTATTGAATTCATTTTGAATTTTGAAAGGGTTGACATGAGGAATAAAATAAGGGAAACCTTATTTTATTTGGTTGTTTTGTTGTGTGGAAAAAAGAAGAGACCTCTAGTCTTTATGAACATTCTTCCTTGTTGAAGAACGCGAAGAATTCTGGCCTCCGACGAAGGACGATGAAGAACGCTGATTCCTTGGAGATCGATGACGTGACATCGTGTACCACGACGCCAATGATCATCTTATCCATGACGCCGTGTACTGCGATGCTGAAAGCGCTTACAGAGCATCTTTCGGCAAGGAACTTTTTCCGCAACGAACCTCGTTTGACGAATTCATCGAGTTAGGGGTTTTTTTGTTCATAAATGTTCATTGTTGTCCAACGTAAATTTCTTAGCCTCTTGATATCGGATTAACGATAGGGGGCCAGACTGCATGAACACGACCGACTCTCCTCCCCCTTGATGTTGTGTTTGTCACGACACGAACAAAGGTAGAACGTTGCAATGGCACCGCGCGGAAACAAGGAGGAACACGACGAAGAAGCGCGGTGCCATCGCTCCGCACCGTTGAGGCCGAGCGAAAATGTGGTCAGAGTCGGGGCCGCAAAGGCAAATCAAAGACTCCGCAGTTTGTTTATTTGACGTGCGGATTGACGGGCGATGATGAAACGGTCCGCAGAGGTGATTTGATGATCCCTAAGTGATGTTCAGGTCCCGTAAGGATTATCGGCGCAGACTGAATTGAAAACGGACCACCAGAGCAACTCCGGTGGCCCGCGGACATCACCGGCGGCGCCGGCCGGCCGCCTGGAGGCGGCGGCACCCCGGCGCGCCGCCAGGAGGAACTGCCACGGCTGAAGCCGTGGCCGCAGGCAGCCAGATCCCGTGGCCTCACGGGATCCGAGAGAGAAGGACGCAGCGTTCTCCGCGTCCGCGGAGCGCAAAGGCCGTGGGGGACCGGGTCCCCCGCTCGGCTTGCTGGTCGAGCCAACGTGCCCCCCGGCCGGGCCGGGCCGGGTTGCGCGGAATGGGCGGGCCGCGCCCTGCTAGGCCAGGCCATGCCGGGTCGGGCCGGGCCGCGCCCAGCCGGACCGGGATGCGCCCTACCGGGTCGGACCCGGACCCAGTTTGGGTCGACCCGGTTTGGGCCGACCTAGGGGGGTTGGGCCGGGTCAGACCGGGTCCAGACCCCCCATTTTCAGATCACTTCCGGTCTTTTTCCCATATCATGGGCTATGGACCTATGATCGACGCACCGTTAGTTGAATAGATATCCTTGGATCGAGACGGTCATTTCAGTATATTACACTCAAGGTTTCAGAGAACTTTGGGTATGAATAGGTTGGTTCGAACACGAAACCAACTGGGCCCTCAGAGCAGAAACACTTATAACTTGAGCTCCAGACGTCCGATTGACATTCCATTGACTTTTTTGGAATCCTCATGATGAGACATAACTTTTGGCATACTTCAACAGAGGTTTGGACGCAGTTGGAGTAAGGCCGGGTTGGATTGTACCCGAAATCCAACCGGGCCCCTGGAACGGAAAAGTTGATAACTTTCAGAATAGATGACTGTTTGACGAACCGTCAGTGGAGTTGGTGATAAAATTGAGAAACAGTCCCAATGAGTATACTCTATGTGAGTTCGGGGTACAGTTTAGATACGGCCGGATT
Source organism: Viscum album (assembly GCA_963277665.1). NCBI lineage: Eukaryota > Viridiplantae > Streptophyta > Magnoliopsida > Santalales > Viscaceae > Viscum > Viscum album. The sequence continues at coordinate 621,872,015 of OY728128.1, forward strand.
GGTTCATACACGAAACCAACCGGGCCCCTGGGATGAAAATGCTAATAACTCCCAGACCTGGCGCCCGATTGACGCGCTGTTTGTTTCGTTGAGACCCCTATGGAGAGGACATCCTTTGAGATACTTTTTATTGGTACATTGAGATACTTGGAGTATAAACCTGTAGCTCATGGATCGGACCCTCTCTGAGGCGAGCGTACGGAGTACGGAGACAGTGTAGCCGGCTGGGACATGACGACTGCTTGACCGACTCGACTTGGAGTGAGTCGAATAGACCAGTGGACGAAGCACTACTATGTTTGGGTGTAGACCCATGGAGGATGGAGCACTACTGTGTTTGGGTGCAGACCTGCGGTACTAAACAGAATGAGTACCTCTGCAGGCTATTAGGGGGGTGTACTACTATGTTTGGGTGGCAGACCCTGGCGGGAAGCACTACTGTGTTTGGGTGGGTGACCTGCGGTACTTGACAGGAGGAGTACCTCAACCGTCATAGGTTAGTGAGCAGTACCTCTGAGTCATGATAGGATCACTGTACTCATCAGAGACGGAGCCCTTCAACAGTTACAGTTTCGATAATAAAAATCCTGGTTTGAGCTGAGTCTATGACCTTTGTGTTTACCTCATGATTGATATGGGTAACTTGATAACTTAGGTATATATATGGGCATATACCTAAGTAGTGGTTATCCATTGATTTCATAACCTTTTTGTTTCCTCATGATTCAGATGGGTTACATGATAACTTAGGTATAAGTATGGGCTTATACCTAAGTAAGGGTTATCTGTTGAGATCCTTCTTTGTGGTTATCCTTGTTGGATTTAGTGAGACCTCGAGGCTCGCGGGGTTCCTACTGAGTATCATATACTCACCCATGCATGGGCTATGCTCGCACCTCATTGTGTTGGTTGAAGATGATAGGAAGCGTTGACAGAGGCCGAGTGTTCGAGGACTAGACAGTACCCGAAGGTGGACCTCATGATGAGTCAGTATCCAGAGGTGGACTTCATGATGAGACGATACTCGGAGGAGGTAGTCGGGAGAGTGCGTTGTGGAGGCTATCCGTAACTACCCTTTAGGTAGGATCCGTGGTGGACGATCCAGGAGCTGCACTATCTGTACCTATCCTTCAGGTAGGATCCGAGGCAGACGACGCAAGAGCTGCTTCTATTCTTCCAGCTAGTTGTCTTTTCTGTTGTACTTCGTTCAGTTGTATCTGTACTTTTCAGTTGGGATTGTATTTTGGCCCTTTTACTTTCCATCAAATTCTTTTGTACTTAGTATATTTCTTCCCCTTGTACTTTGTGGTGTTTTGTTTACTTTTATAAAGGCAATGCCTTCCCAGTTATCGGGATTTACGCCTTTGGTGCTAGTTTCCAGACCCTGGACTATGGACGACGGGCTTGGGGTAGTCACGGAACGGGCCCCGAGGACGAGTCGTAAAAAATTGGTATTTGGAACTAAGAGTACAAGGGACAGAAAAATTATCCACTAGTTCCACTCTTGTCCACCTGATTCTGGAGATCTACTGCATTGTCCACTGCTCGGTTGTTTCTATTGTATTTGTGTCTTTCTACTATGAGCTGCAATAATAAAAAAGACACTTATCTTCGTGATGTTTACTTTCCTGTCCTTTTGTTTGGTTGATACGGAGAGGTCCCGGTTAAACCTGTTGACTTGACCCTCACTTTCGATATTTCTACTGGAGAAGAGCCGGGGACCTCACACTGATGCCGAAAGTGTGACTCGACCCTTGGAGGCGAGAGTGACGGTTGGATCTCTTAGTAGTAACGTTGAGGCCTTACGACGTCATCCATGGCATGAATGCATCATTCATGTCAGGATTGACTGTATTAGGCAATGGGCGTGGTTCATCCAGGGGATGAGACCGAGTTTCTCTTTTCGGAAAAGGATAAATATTAGCAGCTCTTATAGATCACAGGCAAAGAAGGTGCAGATCATCCTGGAGCGGATGAAGACTGCACAATGCAGTATGAAACAGAAAACATGCGCATGTATTAGAGACTCGGGCATTTTAAATGTTTTAAGAAGAGGATGCATTAAGGAGAGATGAGTCTGCAAAGTAGCAGACGTGGAGGCAGAGCTAGGAGAGCAGCATGAGGTAGTGTACATTTCAACATGCTACAACCACCCGCCTTAGTTGTCCCCGCTAGGCTCAGGGAGCTAGAGGGCAGGGGAAGAGTACGGCTGCATGCGGTTAAGGAGTGTGACCTAATGGCTCTAAAAATGATTCAAGGGAAAGTCTGTGTCCACTACTAGCTGCCGTAGTAAGAGACATTGATATGAATCATTCCTTCCTTCCACAAATCTTGTCCCAGACCTAGATTTTCTAGTAAGCCGTAGACTTGACCGTCACATCTGGAGATACCTTGGGAGGAGACTCGATAATCACACTTACGCCGAAAGTGTGTTCTGACCCTTGAGGAGAGAGTATCGGTTGGAATCTCTTGGTGTCAGTGTCGAGGCTTTACGACGTTGGTCTTGGTATGGATTGGATTCACAGTTCATGCTCAAGTTGAATGTATTTGGAAAAAAGTTTGTGGTCTAACTACAATGTCGGGATGGGTTTTCCTTGGTCGTAGAAAAGAAAACCCAAGGCAGCACAGGATAAACTCATGCATAGGTGTGTTTGGCCGATCACTCTTGGGTCAACCAACCTTACCCTCATGGAATTAGGAGTTTTGAGTTTCAGTTCTAATCAGGAAAGGGAGGCCTCTAATGTTCGAGGATGGTGATCACGTCCTTATATGGGTCTCACATCGATGAGGATTACAGAGATGTGGCTGAGGAGACAAGTTATCTCCGAGGTTCAATGGACCTTTCTAGGTCCTCATCAGGGTAGGAGTGGTGGTTTACCAGTTGAGATTTCCACCTCAGTTGCACCAGGTACATGTTGTCATCCACGTATCTCAACTGAGGAGATACGTGCATGATCCTTCACACATCATCGACCTCAGGAAGTAGGACATCGATGGCAGGGAGACATTCACAGAGTTTCTAGTGGGGATCGAGGATCGACAGGAACAGATCCTACGTAGAAGGTCGATTCCTCAGGTGCGCTTTCACTGGCAGTACGAGAACCTCCAGGTGAGCACATGAGAGTGGAAGGCTCAGATGCATGATCAGTACCAATTTTATTTCCCTAGTTTGTGTTATAGCTTTACGCGGATGTAAAGCCCTGAGGTGGGACTAATTTAAAGACACGGAAATTTCAAGGAAGTTTTTTTCTTAATTCCTTTGGAATTTTACAAATATGTGGTTTTTGACAGCACCTGATTCTAAGGACCGGTGTGCCCAGAATCAGTTTCCGAAGTTCAGCTCGGGTACGTTCAGTGAAAGAATGAGCTGGTTTTTCTAACTTTTGAACCGGTGCTCAGAATCGAAATCTAAGGGAACTGATGAAACCGCAGCGCTGGTAATTTCTTAATAAGACCCTTTCTGGAGTTGCGTTTTCTCGGGAGAAGTTGTTAAAAAAAGTGAGGAATAAAAATATAATTGTTTTAAAATTTTATTTTTATTTCTTGCTAAGTGGTTTAAGTGTTGTGTCACAACACTTTTTCCCTCTCTTATGTCTTTTAACTCTTAGGTGTGGGAGTTGGAGTGGGACCCGTTGGGTTGCTAACTTCCCTTGGGAGAATAAAGGAGAGGTAGGGCCCACACGAGCCCGAACCCTTCACTTTTTCCATAACTCATCACCCCCCTCTTTAATTTTATAAACTCATCTTTAATTGAGTAACGCACCCGCACACCCACTTAATGCCAAGTCAACTCTCGAATTTGTTTGGTTTATTAAATGCATCATTAATTGGTCAACACATGTTAATTAATTCATGAATTCATTTTGAATTTTTAAAGGGTTGACATGAGGAATAAAATATGGGAACCCTTATTTTATTCTATTGTTTCATTGTGTAGAACAAAGAAGAGACCTCTAGTCTTTAAGAACGTTCTTCCTTGTTGAAGAAAAGGAAGAACACCGGCCTCCGATGAAGGACGATGAAGAACGCTGATTCCTCGGAGATCGACGACGCGACGCTATGTACCGTGACACCGATGATCCTCTTCTCCGTGATGCCGTGTACCGCGACGTCGAAGATCCTCTTCTCCGCGATGCCATGTAATGCGACGCCGATGGTGCTTACGGAGCATCGTTCCGTGACGCCGTCTTCTACGATGACCTTTTTCTGCAATGAACCTCGTTCGACGAATTCATCGAGGTAGGGGTTTGTTTTGTTCATAAATGTTATTTTACTTCCAACCTAAATTTCATAGCCGCTTGATATCGGATTAATGAGAGGGGGCCGAACCGCACGAACACAGCCGACTCTCCTCCCCCCTTGATGTTGTGTTGGTCGCGACACGAACAAAGCTAGAACGGTGCAATGGAACCGCGCGGAAACAAGGAGGAACACAGTGAAGAAGCGCGGCGCCGTCGCGCCGTGCCGTTGAGGCTGAATGAAACCGTGGTCAAAGTCAGGGCCGCAAAGGAGAATATAATACTCTGTAGTTTTTTTATTTGACGTGCAGATCGAAGGGTGAAGACAGAATGGGATGCAGAGGCGATTTGATGATCCCGCAGTGAAGTTCGGGTCTCGTAATGATTCCTTGCGTAGACAGAATTGAAAACGGACCACCGGAGCATCTGCAGTGGCTCGTGGAAATCTCCAGCGGTAGTGCCCCAGCGTGCCGCTAGGAGGAACCTCCGCGTCTGAAGCCGCGGTGGCAGGCGGCCGGATCCCGCGGCCGCGCGGGATCCAGGGGAGCAGGACACGGCGCTCGCCGCATCAGCGGAGTACAAAGGCCGCGGGGGACCGGGTCCCTCGCTCGGCTCGCTGGCCGAGCCAACGTGCCACCCGGCTGGGCTGGGCCAGGCCGTTCCTAGCTGAGTCGGGACGCGCCCTACCGGGTCGGACCCGACCCGGGTCGGGTTGACCTGGTTCGGGCTAACCCATGGGGTTGGGTCGGGACAGACCGGGCCTATACCCCCCATTTTTGGATCACTTCCGGTCTGTTGCCCATATCTTGGGATACAGACCTCCGATCGATGCACCGTTAGTTGCGTATCGATCCTTGGATCGAGACGAGAATTTTGTTAGATAACACTCAAGGTTTCGGAGAACTTGGGGTACAGATGGGTTGGTTTGAACACGAAACCAACGGGGCCCTTGGAGCGGAAACGGTTAATTTGAGCTCCGGACATCCGATTGACGCGCCGTTGACTTTTTTGGATTCCTCTTGATGAGACAGAACTTTTGGCATACTTCACCTGAGGTTTTCTCGCAGTTGGAGTAAGTCCAAGTTGGATTGTATCTGAAATCCAACCGGGCCCCTGGAACGGAAAAGCTGATAACTTTCAGACCAAACTACCGTCTGACGAACCGTCAGCGGCGTTGGTGATCACGTCGTGAAACGGTTCCTATGAGTATAACCTATGTGAGTTCGGGGTACAGTTGAGATATGGTCGTATTGGTTCGTACACGAAACCAACCGGGCCCCTAGGATGAAAAGGCTAATAACTCACAGACCGGGCGCCCGATTGACATGTCGTCTGTTGCGTTGAGACCCCTATGGCATGGCGGTCCTTTGAGATACTTCTTCGTGGTTCATTGAGATACTTGGAGTATCGACCTGTAGCTCGTGGAGCGGACCCTTCTGGAGGCGAGCGTACGGAGTACGGAAACTGTGTAGCCAGCTGAGTCATGAAGACTACTTGATTGACTCGACTTGGAGTGAGTCGACTAGCCCAGTGGATGGAGACTACTATGTTTGGGTGCAGACCCATGGCAGATGGAGCACTACTATGTTTGGGTGTAGACCCTCGCTACTCAACAGAAGGAGTACCTCTGCAGGCTATTTGGGGGGGGTGCACTACTGTGTTTGGGTGGAAGACCTTGGCGGGAAGCACTACTGTGTTTGGGTTGCTGACCCGCGGTACTCGACAGGAGGAGTACATCAACTATCTTAGGTTAGTGAGAAGTACCTCGGAGTCGTGACAGGATCACTGTACTCGTCAGAGACAGATCTCTTCAGCAGTTACGATTTCGATAATGAAAATCCTGGTTTGAGATGAGTCTATGACCTTTTTGTTTACCTCATGATTGAGATGAGTCACTTGATAACTTAGGTATATGTATGAGCATATACCTAGGTAGTGGTTATCCATTGATTTCATAACCTTTGTGTTTCCTCATGATTGAGATGGGTTACTTGATAACTTAGGTATAAGTATGGGCTTATACATAAGTAAGGGTTATCTATTGAGATCCTTCAGTGTTGTTCTCCTTGTTGGATTTTGTGAGACCTCGAGGGTCTCAGGGTCGCTACTAAGTATCGTATACTCACCCCTACACGGGCTATGCCCGCACCTCATTGTGTTTGTTGCAGAAAATGGGAAGCACTGACAGAGGCCGAGTGTTCGAGGACTGGATGGTACCCAAAGGCGGACCTCACGACGAGTTAGTATCCAGAGGTGGACTTCACGACGAGACGATACTTAGAGGAGGTAGATGGGCGAGAGTTTTGTGGAGGATATCTGTACCTACCCTTCAGGTAGGATCTTCAATGGACGATCCAGGAGATACACTATCTATACATACCCTTCAGGTAGGATCTGAGGTGGACAGCCCGGGAGATGCTTCTATTCTTCCAGCTGTTTGTCTTTTCTGTTGTACTTCGTTTAGTTGTAGCTGTACTTTTCATTTGGGTTTGTATTCTGGCCCATTTACTTTTCAGCACTTTCTTTTGTACTTAATATATTTCTTCCGCATGTACTCTGTGGTGTTTTGTTTACTTGTATAAAGTAATGCCTTCCCTGTTATCGGGATTTATGCCTTTGGTGCTAGTCACCAGCCCCTGGCCTATGGATGGTGGGCTTGGGGTACTCACGACATGGGCCCCGAGGACGGGTCATGACACTATGCGTGGCAAGGTTCTTAGTGAGTTCCACAACTCACCCTTAGTAGTGCAACCGAGAGTTTCCATGATGTACCAGGGTCTAAAGAAACTGTTTTGGTGGCCCGGAGTAAACGAGTAGTGGAAGAGTTTGTGACCAAGTTCCTAGTGTGTCAGTAGGTAAAGGATGAACACCATGTTCCAGGAGGGTTTTTTCAACCTTTAGATGTCCCCGAGTGGATGTGGGATGACATCTCAATGGATTTCTTCACAGGACTACCCAAAGTGAAAGGAGGCTGCGACACCATCTGGGTAGTGGTGGACCGCTTGATAAAGTCGGCTCACTTTTTGGAGATCATGGAGTCGAGTACAGTAGGCGCTCTAGCACAGAGATATGTGGATGAGGTAGTGCAGTTGCATGGAGTTCCAAGTTCCAAAGTCTCGGATAGGGACGCATGATTTACCTCACGAGTATGGAGGGGTTTGCAGCATGATTTTGGCACCCAGATGCGTCTTAGCACTTCCTTCCACCCCCATAAGGATGGGAAGATAGAGTGCACCATCCAGAACCTGGCGGACATGCTACATCCATGTGTTCTGGACTTTGGAGGATCATGGGTGCGACAATTGCCTCTGGTAGAGTTCGGTTACAATAATAGAAATCAATCTACCATTGGCCTGGCTCCATTAAAAGACCTATATGGAAGGCCGTATCGCTCTCCTGTGTGCTGGACTGAGGATGGGGAAGTAGGTGTTCTTGGCCCGGAGGAGGTGCAGAGCACGACAGAGAAGGTTCAGCTTATATGAGAAAGGATGAAGGCAGCTCAGGAATGGAAGAATTCATATGCTAATGGTAGGAGGAGACCCTTGGAGTTCAAGGTCTGGGACTACAGGTTCTTGAAGGTCTCCCCTCGAAATGGACAATGGAGGTTTGGTAGAGGGAGTAAGCTTTCTCCCAGGTTCATCAGGCCCTTCGATGTGTTGCGATGGGTTGGTGAAGTGGCTTATCAGCTAGTGCTACCACCACCGCTACTAAGGATACATGATGTATTTCATGTGTCCCAGCTCCGATGATGTGTTCATGACGATTCACACGTCCTCAACTGGGGAGGGCTAGATATCGAAGATGATGAAACCTTCATGGAGCGACCAATGATGATCGAGGGTCGTGAGGAAAAGGTGACTCGTGGGTGAACTATTCCCTTGGTTCGTGTGTTATGGAGACATGGTGGGCTTGAGGAAAGTGCTTGGGAGAGGGAAGTACAGATACATTCCCACTACCTGGAGTTGTTTTTAGTTTTATCATATTGGGCCAATACTTGTTTACTTTGTAATGATTTAGCTTTTTTACTATGGATGTCAGTTCCTTTTTCTATGTATGTGTCTGTGAAGTGTCCTAAAGAATGGGGAGGGGAGGACCGGATTCCTAGTTAGGACGCATTACAATGGATGCACCTAAACCTGTGTGGGCGAGTCAGTGCCGCCCAAAGAGGATAGTATCTTGACACGGAGGAAGGGAAACCCCTCTCCCACTGAGCCGGATGGTTTAACCCTTTTGTTTTGAGTGGCTGTGAGGGGGAAAGAGCGGTAGGGAGTTTGTGTTTGCTCAGGAGATTTGGTGTTCCTATGTCGGAGAAGTTCACTCCTGAGAGGTATCTTCCAGGGTGGTTGTTTGAATCCCCCCCTCCTTCCTCCAGGTCTGGTTTTGATTCTCGAGGGAGAGAATGGTTTGAGAGGTACCTGATGTAATGAACAAAACCCTCACGACCCATTCCTTTTCCAATTATCTGCACGACCAATCGGTGAGACCGATCGGTGAGATCGGTCGGCGAGACCGATTGGCGTGGCCGATCGGTGTCACCTAGCCTTGGTGGGATTTTCTTCTACAGCCTTCCCCGTAACCCCACATTTGGGAATTTTAACCCTTTGAGGCATTTACAAGTCCGTTTTTAAGACATAATTAATATCTAAAAATCCCGAGAAACCTCCCAATTAAATAACAATTAATCCAGTCTTGTGTAACCACCCAACCGCGTGGAAGAACCACGATCCGACTTCCAAGGTGTTCAAATTTCTTATCCTGTAAAATTAGGATCTCATCTATTTATCACACTGGATTTTCTTCTCCTTCCTTTTGTCTAGTATTCTCTTCCTTCTGTGTTGAATTCCTTTTTTCCCGAGGCAAGTGGTGCACCTATTTCGGAGCCCTGCAAGTCGTGCATCCCTTGTTCCTAGGGTGTGGAGAAAAACTTCGATCATTGATCAATCAGGTAGGGGTTTCACCATCGTCTCTCCTCTCTATGTATCTTGCGGGGTGGGTATGCTACTGTTAGTGTAGAATTGGGTGAACCAAACTTGAATGAAGATAATAAACGGATTCTAATGAATGAAGGGGATGGGTGTGATCGATGATGCTGCTCTGTTTTTCTCCTCTTTCATGATTAACGATTTCTTAATTGTGTGGGCTTATGCCTACTGAAAATCATGGCCATTGGTGGTATTTCTTTGTTCACTAATAAACCCTTACCCCTTTTGATGTTTAAATGGCTTGTATTTTGGTTGTGAACCCTTTTCTATGTAAAGGAAATTTTTGAATTATGTACACCTGGCTAAATAAATTGGAAGCACCAGGATCAACTCCTTTTCTATGATAACCCTGGTTTAAGCCCAGTGGAATTGATACCATGGGGTTTGTTAAATCTTTTAAATCTGAAAATACCTGTATGGGCCTGCCTTGTGTTAGTGGTAGTGTTTTGGTGGTTTTCCTTCACGAGCCGTTTGCGGGTGGCCTTATGGTTTTCTTGGATGGGGGCTTAGATTGATGGGGCGATGCAGGTGGGGGATGGGATCCCCTGTTGTTATACCTTGGGGCTGTGTGATTTCTCTGCTTATATCACGAATTAGGGTGGGATCCTCTGTTGTTGAGAATCTCTTGCCTCCTAGAGTTTGGGGACAAGGGGCTATATCTTGGGGTTTCCTTTGGTCCTAGTACTTCGAGTGATCCCACTTATCCCTTTGTTGTTGTGACTTTACATGAGAACCGGATCTGAATGCTTAAATTGCTGTTGGCTGTAACTTTTTCCCTTGGATTTTGCTTATGTTGTCAGTTGACCAGTAGCGCAGAAACTTATTTAAACAATATTACTGATCATGAAAGCAAAGACGGGACATGGGGATTTGGATGTTGTGAGTTGTGACTTGGGCATGGGTGATGTTCTCTTCTCTTATGAGTGAATAGTGAGGATAGTGTTCTTTAGGCTGGCTGAAGAAAAACCTAGATTGGGTGAGTTCTTGTTACCTATACGTATACTTGTGGTTTTGTGTTTCTTATTCGCACCCCACCCAAGTTGAGAAATTAGTTCCGAACACCCCCATTACATGGGGAGGGTGTTTTTTCAAACACTTCTATTAGTGGCTGGTTATTAGCTCCTTTCTGCTCCCTTTCCAGGATAGCACAAGTACCTTCGGCCAGGTTGTGATGGCCTGAATTCTATTATTAGCCCAAGAATCTTCGGGCATGGTAGTGTGGTTGTTGGCCCAGGTGTGTGTGGCCAGGTTGTTTCCCATGTGTCTTTAGGATGAGTCCTAGGTGTCTTCGGTCGTGGAATTGGTTGTTTTGACCCAGGTGTTTGCGGGTATGGTTACGTGTGATGGTTGTGGCCCAGGTGTCTGTGGGTGGGATCTGCGGTTGTGGCCTAAGTGTGGGGGGCGAGGTTTGACAGTGGGAATACGGTGAGGATATGGCCCAGGTGTGTGCGGGTGGGGTTTGGTATTGGGATTGCGGTGAGGATATGGCCCAGGTGTGTGCGGGCATGGTTTGGCAGTGAGACTATAGTGGGAATGTCGGGATTGGTTCGATGTGTAGGATGTCTTTAATAACCAGTGGGAATGTGCTGCGGGGTACCCAAACATCAATGTGCTATAACTATACACTACTTGACTTGCGTTATTTGGGGAGTGTGCCTTGGTGAGGCTTGGGTGGTTAGCTTCCTTGCTAGCTGCTTGGTTATCTCTTTTCTCACAGGGTATTAGTATGCTTCCCCACTTGTGAACGAGAGTCTTTGGTTTTTCCCTACTGAGTATACTTGTATGCTCACCCTACATATATAAAACTGTTTTCAGGTTACCAGTAGGACTTCGGGGATCGTGCTGGTCCGTACTAACTCAGACCTTGTGACAGATCATTGCAGATTCTATTGTTATTTCTTTTGGTATTTTTCTTTGTAGTCTCATTATACATTGTGGATTTTACTTTTGAAACATACATTGGGAATAGTTTTGTAGATTTATTTTTACTTTCAGTTTTGGTGTTGTGGGATTCACTATCTTATCTCCCGATCCTATTAAAAGAAAAAGGGTAATGCCTTCCATCTAGTCTGTGATTTTACACCCTTGGTGCTGGTCCCCACTCCAGGACCTATTGAAGGTGGGTTTCTAGGGTCATTATCTCTCCTTCAACTTAACAAAGGAAGGGCCTAACAATCTCTTGACCCTTCCCTCCTTTTGGTGAAGGCGGGTCATGACAAAAATTGTATGACTCAAGTGTTTCTAAAATTACATAAACATTAAAACACACCATAGAAAGTATCACTATTACTCAAAATGAAATAGTAAATTTATTTTTAATGTTGATCAATTTATTTTAACAGATTTGAAAACCTAAAAATATCTTCTATTGAACTTTTTCAAAAAAAGGAAAACAATTTTTAAATGAAAAAAGTGGTTGTGTGCGATATCAAATTTTTTACTCTTAAAATTTAATTTATATAGTTGTATTACACGATGTGATATTAGAAAAATAATTATATCACTCTAAGAGATATCTTTTTAACACAAACCTTATAATTATATTTAATATAACTCTATATACATATTGAGTGTCATAGTGTAAATGTGCACACTATATATTTTGAATATTGCCTGTAATATATTATCTATAATGTGAATAGAAAAGACCGTCATTGATATAAATTATTTTTTATCTTTTGTTATGTTTAATAAAATTTAAACAAGTATTATAGGATGAAAATTAATTCATCAATTAAAAATTAATTTCATTTTAAATTTGAAATATCTCTAAATAATATATTAAAATTATCATAATATGCATAGTTAAAGGTTACTTGAGGAGTGATGGGAGGTTTATTGTCAAAAGGGTGTGAAAAATAATTCCCCCATAATGGTATCTAAAGAATTTTGTGATTATGAAAAACTCATTTAACAATTTATATTTGGTATTAATGTAATAGAGAGAAGATGATTAATTGGTAAAGCATCGATAACCAACATCACCAATTACTTCTATATGAATAATAAAAATATATTTTGGATTGATGTGGCATTATAGTCAGTATAGGACTATATCAAGAAGATAAATAATATATTTAATAAAAACAAAAAAATATAAAAAATATAGTATTATTAATGAATTTATCTATGGGTACTAGCTTGATGCTAGCAGGATTACAAGATTTAGGGATGATACATGAGAGGGAAAACTAATATAATTTATAGGACATAATTTTTTAGTATTAAACAAAAAAATTTAATGATCTAGGTTCATATTATGTTTAATAAACTCCAATAGGTAAACTTATGAATTATTGAGTATAAAATACAAGTTTTCAGTATATATCATTTATCACCAATGTTGGGTAGAGTGAGGCTGTGAATTCCTATGTATTTGAGAATGGTTTATAAGAATTTTCATTTATCAAAATTGGTATAATGTTTTATTTCAACATATAAATATGATTTAGATAAAAAATATATAGAAGTGTGAGACTCAAAGAGGGTTAACAACATTTTTTTATCTATAAGTGGTGGGTGTTAGTAGTTGTTATTCCTAATACTATAAAAATACACATGAATAAATAAACCATGAAGGTGATAATGATAATAATTGGTGTGGGATTTTATCATTTCTTTTACCTTATGAAAGCACCAATCTATATTTTTTAATCATTGTAGGTAAATTCAAACCATGTTCATGTGTTTTACCAAACTAAATAAGAGTCATTATTATGTAAATATAGGTCATATATAACAATAATATTAGACCCAGTATCGGGGATATGTTGGATGATATTCAAAATGAATATAAGTGACTAGTGGCTTATAAGGGTTACTATTCTAGATATATAGTTAGATCACTTTTATATAATATATTTTTGAAACTATCATATACCATAGTTAACATTAGAATTTGTGTCACCAGAATGAATTCATTATTTATGAAGATATGTTCATGATAAAATATCATGACAAAATTTTCATAGAGAGTATTTGTGAACAAGGTGTTGTGAAGGAATATGTATAATATGATATTATATATTTTTTGAATATACCATGGTTTGAATATTATGTGATGTTTTATTTTCATTCTAATTTAATTCCAATAAATTGATTAATTAAAAAGGGATTTAGTTAGATTTTTTATCAAATCAACATTAATATTTTAAGGAATTTTATTTTTTATTAATTAATTTTTTAATTATTACATCAGTATGGGGTGAATAAATTAAAAATTTTAGAAATGGTGGTAGCATTGTGATTAGTGTGATTAGTGCATGTTTGGTTCACAGTTAATAGTGATTGTGTAACCAAATTGTAAATATGGAGTCTCCATGGAAGTGTGAGGTGCATATTTAGTAATTGTTTTGTAGTATCCATGGAAATTAATCATTAACATTTTATTAAAAACCCTGAAAATTAAAATCACTTATAGTGAGAGTCTAACTATTAGTACATGATTACAAGTAACTATTATAGTTACTCATTATTCCCTGGTAAAACAACCATGTTTAGATTATATAATATTTTTTTCTCATGCAAGACATGGTTGGATTATATTTTGAAAGATATGTTCAAACCCTCCTTACAAACTTTGGGTATATGTATACCTTTATTGACTAATACCTATAACGGGGAAGAAACACTTAAAGGCAATGGGAAATCGTTTCTGTTATGAATGCTGTGTCAAATTGGGAGATAACCCTAATGTCAAACATATATGGGTAATGATTGTATTACATTTATTCTAGTCAATGTGTGGGGATATAAAAATACTTTTGTATCAACTGATTGATTTACCACCCTGATTAGATATATTTTCTTTTTTATATATCATTTATGTGTATAAATAAACTCTTGAATATGTTGTGATGTTATAGATATTTATTATGTTTTATTTTTTTATATTGATAATTTGTTTATAATCTTTTATTGTTTGTCTCTTCATAATTCACTAGAATATTACTTAGTTTCTGGACATTCTATACAATAGTGGGGTTATGTTAAGTTTTTAGGATTGAACCTTAGTATTTGTTATTTATTTTGATGAACCACTCAAAAAAATGTTCCCTTGATACATAAAAAAATGGTTTCCAACCCATGGGTATGGAAAATTGTCTTTAGGCCTTGTTGAGTGTCATATCAGGTTTTGGGTTATGAATAGATCATATAATTTTCTTGAAAAAATCATTTCAAATCCCAGTTTTTATTTCATTATATATGGGTGATAAGTTATAATAGTCATGGTATCATCGAGACATGTGGTGTATTATTTGACTGAATGTAAAGAAAATAGTAATTTTAACATGCATTATGTATTTGTGGTTTGTTATTAAAGAGATTTTTTAATGTATTCGGATTTCACATTAGATTTTGAGGAACTTTGTGTCCTGGAATAAATTATTTTGGGTAATTCATATGGGGAATTGTTAAGTTACATAGGTTATTGACCATGAAGTAATAGTGAGACCCAGTCCTTTGAAAAAATTGGTGTTCACTTCATACTATATACATTATTTTTTGTAACATTATTTTATCTTTGAAGCCAAATCCTAAGCATCTAGTGAAACCAATAGGTTAGCACATAGTTTGGTGAACCTTATAGTATAAACTTTTGAAATTTTCAATTTATCATTTTCCGTGTTTTCTAAATTATAATTAATCTTTAAATATTTATATAATTATTAGAAAGATATATATATTTTTTAAATTGTTTCCATTTTATTTTTTATTAGTGTTTCAATCATTATTTTATTCCATGTAGTATTATTTCCCCTTGGAGACAACATAAGAATCATTTAAATCCAGTTGTGAATAATGTTTCATAATATTATCTTATAGGGGATATAAATTTAGTAGAACATATGGTATAAACCATTCATGATATTGACTAGAGATATTTATCAAAAATGAATGAAGCGAATAAATAAGGTCCAGGTCTATGTCAATATTAGGATTTGACTTAAGTATTTAATCATTGTTAGAATCCATATTTTCAAGAATATGTAACCCTTAAAATGAAATGGATTGGTTAATGAATATATAGTGTGTTTTTAAACACCGCAAGGCTGTTGAATCCATTAAATTGAAATACAGAGTGTCCATCCTTCAAAGACCAAGCTGCGAATATCAGGATTCTATTATTAAGGAATACTATCTTCAAATAGTGGAATGGAAAGAAATTATAGTTTTTATCACCCAATAGTTTGATTCAGATACTATTTCAATTATATTCCACTATTAGGGGAATTTTAAAATTACTAAATATGTTATCTTGGTTCATAATCTTATTTAGTCACACGTAATTCTGTTTGGAGTGACATGCCGGAAGCTCATAATTTTAAAATGGACCTATGAATAGAAATTTGAACCTAGGATTTTCTTTTTTATGTGCACTATAACAAGTGAGAGTGATTTTGGATTTAGAAAAAAGGAGAATAAAGATTATGAATTTAAATTTAGGAGTCAATATGTCTAACAACCCAAGATTGAGGTACATGTACATTACATTTCTTTTGAGGAATACATAATACAATAATCAAATAGATTTAAAAGGACCATATTAGTTTATGGTATTTGGAAACTCAGAACATATTATTATATCTTTGAGAAATATCTTTAACATCTCCCATAAATATCTTCAACTTTACTTTTCATACATAAAACCCTTCTATATATACTGATGAAAAAAACATAAAAAGGGTGAACTCAATTGACCAGTAAGGGTAAACATAGAGAACATCAAAAAAACATAAACATAAGAATGTAAAAAACATTAAAATATATTTTTAATATCAAAATCATGAGTCATGAAATAAATCTTGGCAGTATGTAAGGAAAAAATCATAAAAGAACTTTAACCATGATAACATAGCATTGGCCTAAAAATGAACATATGGAAAAAAATAATCATATTAAATAATTTCCATATTATCCATCTCTCATTTATAAGACCATAATATTGGATAAAATACATTACTTAATTGGGTTTACTTTCTATTTTAGTCCTATATTACTGAAGTAGATTAACTTTCTGTTCCAGCCCCTGGATTTACATGTCATGCCAGTTCTATATTACTGAACCAGATTTATTGTCCATTTCATCTTTTTCTATCTTGTGAGATATAAATCATTACCCAATTAATTGGATTGAGATATAGGTCTCACCCATCTCATACTAAAATCATTCATACCTATTCCATAAAAACATAAATCATTCATCATTTCATAACATAAGAAATAAAATGGGTTTCATAGAATTAATTACATCATAACATAATCCATAAAAAATCATTACGTCATTAACACAATAAAATTATGATAATAATAGGGGTAGAAACACAACCCTATTTAAAGAGTGTCATCTTAGATAGAAAATAATTTTCATAAAACAATTAGAATTGATTTTTGAGGAAAATATCATTCCTTCTTTAAAAACGTTTTCTTTTATCAAAATTACACACAATTATAAATTAATTTTCTTGAATATAAACTTTAAATAGTGTAATGTAAGCTTCATAGAAATCTGGAATTTTAAAGATGTAAAAATATAATTATTTCATATAAGTTAAAAAAACATTCCCCTTGTAATTTTTCGAGAAAATTCAAAAAGTACCACATATTGAATAACGAAAAAATATTCCTTTCATATTGTTTAATAAAAAATCCCCAAAGGTTAAAAGTAACTTTATAAAATTGTATAAGAATGTAAATAATATGAAATACCTAGGAAACAATTATGTGGATGATAAATATAATCCAATAAATACTTACGTATAAACTATCTCAGATAATAATGAGATTTCCAAATTATCCTTTAACAATTATAATATGTCAAATCATATGAATCATAAAATAAATAAAATTATATGAATATTTAAATATCAAAACATTAATAATAATAATCAAAAAATATTCATTGGAAGAATAAACACAGCACAGAAGAAATAGGTGGTGTATAAGGTATATGTCCCACATAAATATAAGTGAGATAATGTAATCCCTTACCTTTCTTCTGACATCCCTTGTGTGTGTCCAAACCTCCTGTATAATGATTTAAATGATGTCATTGAATTACTCCAGAATCATATTAATTTTTATGATATCATATATGATCATATTAACATCCGTTTGGTAGTAATATTTCATAATTACTCGTTATTCTGGTATAAACTGCTTAATTTTCTTATAGATGTTTTGCTGAATAAGATCCAATTATCCTCATTAGGTCATATTTATATTATTCCAAAATTAAATTAAAATAATAAATATCATATTTATCCATTCTCTATATTCATATAATCATTTTTATTGGACATCTTGTAGAATGAATCACATCGCATCGTGGAGGTGGTAGGTCGTACATACGCATGAGCGATGATATATTTCAGATAATTGTGAAATGGAATGGAAGTGGATGGAATATATGTTGTTAAATAATTTTTGTAATGTTATAATATTCATATACAGTGATTGTTTCCATCATTATATCCATCCAAGTAATGTCTTTGTGAAAAACTGATAACACCATAGCGTAGAGACAGTAAGCTGTACGTACGCACACGTGATGATTTCGTTTTTTGTAGAATGAAAAGAATGTAGAATATGTTTATTTTTTAATTACAATAACGTATCACTTTATGAGTGATGTTGTTATTATTAATTTATAATTAAAAAACTAATGAATAGTAATTAGAAGAGGAAAGATGTTTGAAAGAATGGGTAGAAGATATGACACCTCTTCCTCGATGTACTTCCTCTAAATCTCCACTTAAAGGCACTAGAGAGTGTATTTTGAGAAAAAACTAACCTCTAGAATTTAACTAGGGAATTTTATTAGGGAAACTTTTAGGGTATAACCTTGATTGAAGGAAAAAATTGATGGGAATATGTGGGGGAAGAGGTTCCTGTTTATAATTGAGGTTAGGGCCACTTTTTGAAATTCTGAAACTATTAATTTATAATAATTTGAAATTAAATAAAAATACCTCAAATGGGATATGTTCAAATATAATATATTATAATATTTTAATCGCATCAACTAGTAATATTTATACTTGTTTTTATATCAATTTAAACATTATCATTTTAGTTAACATTCACTTATTTTTTTTACATTTTAAATAAGAAAACAAAAATTTCAATATTAAATTTGTGAAATTTTTATTTATTTGTATTAAATAAACCATAAATAAGTATCTTATATAAATTTATACCATATTTTAATAATTATTTATATTTTAACTATTATATTATTTTTATATAATATAATAACACATTGTTTTAACAAAACAACAACAGTGTCAATTTTAAAAATATTCAATTCATGTATTTTTAGTAATATCATGATAAGATGTTATCATCAAACGAATTATTTTATTATATCACCCTGGTGTATAGGTATTTTATAAAAATAATTGGACATATTAATTAGCTCCAATTATATTTATTTTAATATTTTAACCAATAGTACACAGATATTTCCATTAATAAAATAATTAGTACATCAGTTTTTTGTAATTATTTAACATACTTATTTACTGGAAAAAATTAAAAATAAAATACTATGATGAATATAAATAAACTATATGTCTTATAAATACTAATCTGATAATTTATATTCTTTAAAATTCAACATTAAAAATATTATACTTTTTAAATTATGATTGTGACAACAATAACATCAATTTAAATAAAATAATATAAGTTTCATAATCATTTTCATATAGATTCATATGGTCAATAACTAGAACCTTTTAAGATTTTGATCGATATATAATCCAAAAAATAATAATGCAGCTTGTTTTTTGGTCTTTTGATAATTATTATCAATTTAATAATAATTGTTTTATTGATTTCTCATCAAATAATTATCTTGTACACAATCAAATTTTACATCTTTTAGATAATTATATATTTCATAAAAATTAAAAATTAATTACCATGATAAATAAAAAAATCCTATATTTAAAATAAATATTTATAATCAAATTTATCTTTTGTATAAACTTATATAAAAATGGATTACTTATTAAAATTAGAGTGAGAAATATTTAACTTTTTCTTGAATAAAATAAATTAAATGTCCTAGTCACATAAAAATGTCTTCAAAAGGACACCATTTTTACCCAATGATTATTTTGGTCAAAACTCACTCATCCAAGGATATTAATATATGTTTTCGGTTATTTTATAAAAATATTTCTACCCTTAATTACCCATTTTACCATTTACCGTAATAATAAAAATTACTGAAGTTGTTATTCATAATCACCAAAAATAAAACAAGGCTATTTACATAATTTGGGACTACTTAATAAAAATATGAAATCCATTTTTTGAAATTTAGAATACATAATTTGTATGATCCCAGATCCTGGAAAGTTATGTTCTAATTTATGTTTTGGTATGAATCCCTTGTTTTGGTCAATTTAGTGCTTACCCAAGTCATAAAGGAGGCTCGAT
The DNA here is from genome assembly GCA_963277665.1 of Viscum album. Taxonomy (NCBI): domain Eukaryota; kingdom Viridiplantae; phylum Streptophyta; class Magnoliopsida; order Santalales; family Viscaceae; genus Viscum; species Viscum album. Next base: position 621,891,684 of record OY728128.1, read on the forward strand.
GGTTTTATTATGGTTCAGGACACGAAAAATAGAGAAAAAGGGGTTTTCTGGGATGGACTCACAATCTCCCCATGGTTAGTGCTAACTGTACGCACAACCCAAGAAACCGTTTTGGAGGTGGGACTTTGGACAGTGGCCTCTGCATAGTTTGCGCACAGTTTTACAAACCACGTGGGTAAATTGTGCAGCCTAGAAACTTTCAAGAAAATTACAATGTATCCACTATAGGATATTAATATCCAACTTGGGTTTTCCTCCCCATTCAAACCTATTCACCCTAGAGACAAATCAAATTTCCCAGAGCTCCAAGAGATCAATCTACCACATTTCTACACCGTTTTTGTGTGCCTCTGGTTGCGGATCAAAGCTTTGGGTAAGGATAATCCCATCCATGCTTATCTATTGAGTTTTAGGTTTTTAATTTATTCTGCTCTCTTTCTAAAGATCTAAAACACTACACATTGGGTGAGTTATAGGTTTATGATTAAATGGTTGGTTGAAGTGGAATATAAGGGATCGATTAAGTGTGCATTTGCTTTCGGAATCGAGGTAGGTGGTCTACATGTTATATCCCATGGTTTATTTGAGGATTTTTCCTTGTTTGGTTTTGTTCTTGTGTGTATCTTGGTATGTTTTGATCACCCTTGACATGTTTAGGTAAAATGATTATTAAAAAGGTAAATGGAGACCCTCACAATCCACATGGGATGCATCGATGGTAATGAAACAAATTTAGGGCCACCCATGGAGTGAGACGACTCCACCAAACCAAGGGATTTGTGAAGAATACTAGAGATTATTGTGTAATCATGCAGAGTACTTGATAAACATGTTTATGTGACTATTTGTGTTAGGCTAGAAGCTAGGTGGTTCACCTAGGCTTGATAATAAACTAATGGATATTGGGATAAGATGTTGAAATGAGTAGATACTACAATGCAATGGTTCAGGAGTATGACAATGAAGCCTAGTTAGATAGGAACATTGAATGAATTCTTAGTGAGATAAGAATAATGAAATGGAATTGGGTTAAATTGCTAAATGATGTGAAGTGTGGTAAATGTGTTAATGGGTTAAGGCATGTTGTTAACCCTCGTTTTATTGTTATGGTTTATGTTTTCCCTAGGGAATTATTGTGATGTTTTCTAAATGGTAAATGGTTACAGATAAATATATAATGTGCACATACCTTGGTCATGTGTAGTATTGACTGAGGTTCTATGCCCACAAGTCTAGTCAGACTGAGGCCCTAAACTCCACCCCTAATGCACGTGGTAGGGATTGGACTGATGCCCTATTTCCCTATCAGTTTCATCAACCCAGACTAATTATTCAAGGAGAGGATATGTTGGACATACCCTCGAACCGATGAATCAAGGTTAGGATATGGTTTCATGGGGTAGTTGGACCTAGTGATATTGGACAACTATGTGTTTTCCTCATGTATGTAATTGTGTACTTTAATCCATGTAACTTTTCATGTTTTATGAACCCATGTTAACTATGTTTGAAATAGTAAGATATGGAAATTGTAATCATTTTTGGTAATGGGATTAAACGGGTTAAGGGACATAATATTTCCTTTTAATTTATTATTCGTTTCCCATTTTCCATGCACAACTATTTATACCCGATATTTTGTTCACACCGTTGGGGGTGGGCTGCTGAGTTGTACTAACACCCTGCTCGGGCTGCCGTTGGGTTCCCGAGAAGACATCATGTTTATAGTTTAGGACAAGGGAAAATTCTCTTTCAAGGTATTTGTATTGGCATGGGTGTTTGTTGAGGAGGACACAGACTTGGTGTCATGACTATTTTTGGGGATTTTGCAGTTTTTCTTTATTTTGGGTTTTGTTCACTTTTTCACTTGTAGCATGGCATGACATACTTTTTGTTGGAAATGGTTGTACCCTGTATTGGTAAATAGTTATTTATGCGTGCTATGGTATTATCTATTATTATTCCACTATTTTTTATCTTTTTTTGGGTCTTAATCTAATAAAAGGGGGTAAAGTCTCCCCAATTGAATATTTAGACCCATGTTGCTAGTCACCATTCTTTAGAATATGAGGAGGTGCGATTAAGGTCTTGTAACCACTTTGCTCGGAGAACTAGTTTAGTGGTTTTGGGGTTGGGGACATTATAATGTGGTATCAGAGGAGGTTATTATTCACCTTCTCTAGAATCTTGTTATTTTGGATGCTAGACATGAGTTAGGATGGGTCAGGCATTGGTAATGACCATGTTCTTGGGAGTAGCTAACCCATGTACGATGGAATCCCCATGAAAACTTGGGTGGAAATTATTGTTCTTGATTTTGTGATTCTATAGTTGATGACATTTCACCATTGGATGATACACATGTTATGAGATTTGATTATTTTATGATATTTTTCTCGTGGCCTCAATGGCACGAGGTTGTGCATTAGTGCCTCATTATATGCACCTAGAGAGATAAGTGGAATAATTCAAGGTAGGAACACGTGAGTTGGGTGTATTAGACATGAATGATAGAAAGCACCTTTCATCTGGATAATTGAAAATGGAAAATGCTGTAAATGAAACAATGTATGGGAGAAAGTTAAAATAATGATTAAATTTTGTTTGTAATATGTTTTGTGAGCCTTGTGGTGATGTATAGTTGTTTACCCAAGTGAACAATGTGTCGTAGTTGAGATGGTCGGGGTGGTGTTTTTTGGAATGTTAAGTGTTGTAGTTGCTAGTGAAGAGCCTTCCTATTATGATGCTGATAAATTTTTTTGGTATGTGTTCTAAACCATGTGTTTGGAAATGTAGAGAAATGACACCATGACGTTGAGTGGCGGTTGGGAAAAAAGAGGATTTTTCGAAGAACACTCCTCCTGTAGAGGGTAAGGATAATGCAGAAATGCATTAAAGTAGGGAAGACCAGTTCTGAGATAACATGGATCGTTTTAAGAATATGATGGATTGATACCCAGGGTGGGTCACAACGAGTATTTTTGAGCTGACTAGAGAGTATCATCTACAACACCCTTAGACATTAACCAGAGTGGGTGGGCCAGAGGTAGAAGAGTTCTGGATAGAGTCTTTATAGTCGATAATTGATCATCTGGAGACTCCTTTTGGTAAGTGAGTCGTGTGGGTGGATTATATTTTGTAGATCTAGGAAAAGAATTGGTGGGATATCCTAGCTCAAACTGACCAGGCTAAGGGGGTGTTGTGGAAATATTTTCAAGAAATTTTTCTTGATAATTTTATCCATAGACTCTGAGGTAAGAGTGTTCTACAGTGGTCATGAGCCCAACATATGGGATAATGTCAGTGATGGAGTATGATGAATATTTCAATAACCTGCAAATCTTTGTTCCAGTGTTGGCAGGGGATGAAATAGCTGTTAAGAGGTGTTTCCAGGATGGGACGAGACTTGAGATTTGGTCTCAGGTGAATATCATTCACTTGACGTGTTTTACAGAGGTAGTGGATCAAGCGTTGATCTCAAAAGGGAACCTAAAGGGGGCTTCAGGTAATGGGATTGTCGTGCCATAAGAGAATAAAAGTGGTTCCACTTCTAAGGGTTGGAAGTGTTGTTTTGGAAGTTTTTAGCATGGAGGACGTGTGAAAGGTTTCAGAAGGGAGGGTAAGCCTCTTAGTATGGTGATCAAGTGTTCTACTATCAGTTCGGTAGGCCGGGGCACATGTGTGGCCTTTTTCCTTAACCTCCAATTGAGTTCCGGCTATGCGGAAGATTAAGACACATGCAGATGTTTTGCAGGAACCCTTGGTAGGAGAGAATGAATGTTGGTGGCAGGAAGATGGTGAGTGGAGGAATGTGATTAGTTTTCCATATTAGGCAGGTTATGGGAGATTCATGGGTCGTATTTACAGGGGTGGTGGATGCAGAACTCCGGGGCAGGAATGCCCACATCAGTAGGGCAGTGTTGTGAAGGACACACATGTTGGATCCCATGGTAGAGGGGCGAGTCAGCTTCATGTAGTTAATTCTGCTTCTAGTGATGGCAAGGCTGTCCATCAACTGTTCGAGGGTTTATCCTTATTGATTCTATGATTTTTAGTGCTTTGTTTGACACTCATGACACAAACTCTTTTATTCCGGCTCAGTTTGTGGTAGCAGTGGGTTTTCTTCTGGGGAGTGTGGGTGGGGTGATGTCAATTGAATTTCCATTGGGGGTGCCAATGGAAGACATCAAGAAGTATAAGGGAAGTGATATGAAAATTGGATGGTATAGTTTCTGGTGGGACTTGTTCATTCTCGAGATTTCAAGATTTGACCTGATCATGGGTATGGACCGGTTGGCATTGTATCATGCTTACACAGAATTTTATCATCGAAGGGTATTGTTCAGGTCACTTGGAGAGGATTCTTAACTCCATCACAGAGAATGGTATGTTTGAGCAGGTTGTGCCAGACCATTTTTTTAGCATTTGGGTAGGCTCACGGCTCAGATATATTTCATTGTGATTGGTGATTAAATAGGGTAATAGCATGTCTTCCCTCTAGTAGTGGATCAGTTTTAGGATGTGTTTCTGTAGTATTTCTCAGGGTTTCTACCTGAGAGGGATGTTGAGTTCACGATTGAGTTTTTGTTGGGACTGAATCCGGTTTCTATTCCTCCATACCAAATGGCACCAACAGAACACCATGAGTTAAAGTTTTATCTTGAAGAGTTGGAGTGTAATGTGTTCAGACTCCCTAGTAAATCCCCTTGGGGATTGCCTATTATTTTTCCAACGAAGTCTGACGATTTGATAAGTCTTTGTGTTGATTATCGGAAGTTAAATCAGATGGTAGAGAATAATTGGTACCCTCTTTCTAGAAATGATGACCTATTTGACCAGTTGAAGAGTGGATTAGTGTTTTTTAGGATTGATATGAGATCGGTTTATAACCAGTTGAGGGTGAGTCATTCTGACGTATTGCTGACAACTTTCAAGAGTTGGTACATGTTGTTTGAGTTTGTGGTAATTCCTTTTGTCTTGCCCAATATAGTAGCAGTGTTCAAGGATTTGATGAACCAAATATTTCTCTCTTATATTGATCAGTTTGTGGATATCTTTTCTGATGACATCTTAGTGTACTTGAAAACTCATGATGATCAAACCCATCTTCTTGACATATTCTTGAGTACACTAAGACAAAATCAGATTTACCCAAAGCTATCAAAGTGTCAGTCTTGGATTTGAGAAGTGTATTTTCTATGTCACATCATCTATAAGGTAGATGTGTCAATGGATCCAAAGAAACATTAGGCTATTGTGTCCTAGGATCATCCCACAAGTGTTTTAGATGTTCAATGGTTTTTGGGTTTGGCCGGATATTATCGAATGTTCATTCAGAATTTATCTCAACTGGCAGTACCACTACAAGGCTTGACCAAGAATGGAATCAGGTTTGAGTGGTCTGAGGCTTGTGAGAATTCCTTCATAGTGTTGAAATAACGATTGATGACCACACATATCATGATCTTACCTGAGCCAGGTAAGATGTATGTCCTATTTTGTGATGCATCTGATATCAGGCTTGGGGCTGTGTTGATGCAAGATGAGTTGGTGTTGGCCTATGGGTCGAGGCGATTGAGAACCCATGAGTGGAATTATCCCACTCATGATCTTAAGTTGGATTTATTAGTATATGACATAATGTGTCAGAGGAACTACTTGTTTGGGGAATGGTCCTAGTATATACTGATCACTAGAGTCTAAAGTATATTTTTTCGCTGCAAGATTTGAATCTTCGGTAGTGATGGTGGGTTGAGTATCTCCAGTCTTTCAACTTTGAAACAGTATATACACCAGGGAAAGGGAAAAATGTTGCTAATTATTTGAGTAGGAAGTCTCATAACTAACTGTTTTAGGGATCCAACACTGAGTGGATGATGATGGATTTGATTCTGGAGATTCACTAAGAGGAGCGAGTGGAAAACAGTCGGGTTACTCTTGCATCCTTGGAGGTTGAGTCGACGAATTTTGGTCGAGTTAAGGATATTAATCTCAATGATCCTAAATGCTTGGTCTTGAAGTAAATACTTAAAGGTGGAGATCCACCATGCATTTGTGCCATCAGTATGGACAGTGTTGTATTTGTGCATGATCATGTGGTTGTGTCGGTGTGCATACTAGAAGAGTTGATGTGTGAGTTCCATGCATCAATATGGGAAGTGAATCTTGGTTTGACCAAGATGTATTGTGATATCCGTAGATAGTTTTGGTGGCCAGGAATGAAAAAGGATGTTGTGACATTTGTGGTACGATGCCTTACCTGTCAGTAGGTGAAGGCTGAGCATCAACACCCAGGTGGTTTTTTTACATCTATTTCCCATTCTTGAATGGATGTGGGGAGATATGATGATGGATTTCATGTTGGGTATTCCAAGGATGCTGCAAAATAATGATGCAGTCTGGGTGGCTATGGATGGGTGAATAAAAGTGGTTCATTTTTTATCGATTAAGGATACTTACATAGTTGACTAGTTGGGTGAGTTTTATGTTCAGGAAATAGTACACTTGCATGGTGCACCACATAATATAGTTTTATATCATGATCCTTGTTTCACATAGCACTTATAGAATGTGTTGCAAAAGGCGCTTGTTACTCAGGTGCTTTTGAGTACGGCTTTCGACCCACAGATGGATGGGTAGTTGGAGCATACAATCCATGTGTTGGAAGACATGTTGAGGTCTTGTGTGTTGGATTTTTGTGGTTATTGAGAAAAGAACCTATTTCTTATTGAATTTTCTGACCACAAAAATTTTCAAGCTACAGCTCAGATGGAACCATTTGAGGCTCTCTATGGGAGGTCGTTTAGATCTTTTCTGTATTGGTTGGTGGTTGGAGAATCCAAGCTATTAAGATCGAGTCTCAGGCAGGAGACATCAGAGAATGTTGAGATGATTCAAGAATAGATGGAAAATGATAATAGTAGGTTGAATTCAAATGCATATCAGAGGCATAGACCCCTTGAGTTTAGGGTGGGTGGTAGTGTGTTCCTTTGGGAATCACAAGGTTGGGTCACCGATGGATTTAAAAGTAGGGAAAGTTGGCACACAGGTATGTGGGGCTGTTTGAGATTATGGGGAGGATCTGGCTGGAGGAGTACCGATTGGATCTTCCACAACATTATAGTGGGATGCATGATATTTTTCATGTGTCACAGCTTCAACATTATCACCCTGACCCAACACACATAGTCGTAGTTAAAGATGTTGTTCTTGAGGTTGATGCGTACTATGATGAGAATCCGGATTGGGTCTTGGATCATGGTGAGAAAGTTTGAAGGGAAAGTTTGTTCCATTAATGTGATTACTATGGCTGCATGGTAAGGTTCAGGAAGAAAATTGGGAGAGGGAATCAGATATGTGGGCATAATGGCCCGATCTCTTTTCCAAATAAGTGTAATGAAGCTTGGGAGCCCGTCTCGAGGATGAGCTATTATAAGGTTGGGAGGATGTAAGATCCCCGATCTTGGAATGGTATTTTATCCTTTAATTTTTATTTTAGATACATTTTTTCGGTTAATTAAGTGCTTTCCTATGTCCTTGAGGAGGCTCGGGGTTGTTCCAAGGGTTTTTGACATGTAAAATGGAGAAAAATGGGTTTTCTGGGTAGGCTGTCTGATGTGCGCACTGTTAGTGCTAACCATGTGGATATCCCAAGAAACTGTGTAGGAGGGGGGACTTTGGATAGTGGCTTCAGAATGGTTTTCACACGGTTTGGAAAATCGTATAGGTAAACTGTGTGACCAAGAAAATTTTAAAAAAAATACAAATTTTCTTCTCTGGGATTTTAATACCCAAAATGGGTTTTCCTCCACATTCCCCTCTCTTCACCCTAGGGATGAAAAAAATCTCCCATGAGCTCCAATAAATCAATATACTTCATTTCTATGAAATATTTGTGCCACTGGTTGAGGATCGAAGCTCCGGGTAAGGGTAATCCCATCCTTGATTCTCTTTTGAGCTTATGGTTTGTATCTTCTTCTCCTCTCTTTTCAAATCCCTAAAACCCTACTGATTGGGTGATATTTAGGTTGAAGAATCCAAGGATTGTTGAATAGGAATCTAAGGCCTCGATTAAGAGTGTGTTCACTGATATAATTGAGGTATGTGGTCTATAAGTTATATCCCATAATTAATTTATGGATTTTTTCATGTGTGGTTTTGTTCATGGGTGTCTCTTGGTATGTTTTGATCACCCTCGACATGTTTAGGTAAAATTAATATTTAAAAGATAAATAGAGACCCTCATGATACATATGGGATGTGTCGATGGTAATGACACTAATCTAGGGCCACCCAAGGGGAGTGACCACTCTCCGAGACCTAGGGATTTGTGAAGAATAAGTAAGACTGTTGGGTAATCATGTAGAGAACTTTACCAACATGATGATGTGACTATTTGTGTTGGGTTAGAATCTAGGTGGTGCAGCTAGGATTCATAATAACCTAATTGATATTGGGTTATGATGTGGAAATTATTAAAGACCCTAATGGAATGGGTCATGAGAATGGTAAGGAAGCATATTGAGAAAGGCATAATTAATGAATTCGTAGTGATATAAGCATAATAAAATTGAATTGTGTTGAATGGATAAATTTTATGATGTTTGGTAAATGTGTTAATTTGTTAAGGCATGGTGTTAACCCTCATGTTATTGTTATGGTTTTTGTTTTCCATAGGAAAAGGTTGTGATGTTGTGTAAATGGTTAATGGTTACATATATGTCTAACAGATTCCCATATATTGATAGTGTGTAGTATTGAATGAGGTTCTATGCCCACTGGTCAAGTTCGACTAAGGATCTAAACTCCACCACTAATTCATGGGGTAGGGATATGAATAATGATCTGTTTTCCTTCAGGTTTCATCCACCTAGACTGATTTTTTGAGGTGGGGGATATTGTTGAAATCCACATGTACTGATGCTTTGAGGTGTGAATATGGTTGGCATGGGTAGTTGGTCCTAGTGAGATAGGACAACTGTATGTTTTCCTCATGTATGTAATTGTGTACCTAATGACGCATAACATATTTTGTTTGATGACCCCATGTTAAATGTGTTATAAATGGTATGATATGGAAATGGTAATAATTTTTGGTAATGGGGCTAAACAGGATAAGGGAACATAATCATTCCTTGTCATTTATTATTAATTTCTCTTTTTTCATGAAAAATTGTTTATACCATATATTTTTTAGACATCATTGGTGGTGACCTATTTAGTTATACTCACACCCTGATTAGGCCATTATTGGGTATGTGGGAATTCATCATGTTTTCAGGCCAGGATAAGGGAAATGTCTCTTGGTAAAGATTTGGGTTGGCATGGGTGTTTGTGGAGGAGGTCCTAGACACAGTGGTGGGTCCATTTTGAGGGATTTTTTAGTTTGTCTTCATTTTGGGTTTTGTTCAATTTTTCACTGGTAGCAAGGCATGGCATACTTACTGTTGGACATGGTTATACCCCATTTTGGGAAATGGTTCTTTAAGAATGCTCTGGTGTTATTGTTTATTATTCTGCTAATTGTTTATCTTCAATTTTGGCTTACTCTAATAAAAGGGGCTATAGTTTCCCCGATTGACTATTTGGACCCCTGCTGCTAGTCGGAAACCATTGGCGTATGGGGAGGCGAACATCAGGTCATATAACTACCCAGCTTATAGCACCATTTTAGTAGCTTCTAGGTTAGGTACTTTATATATGTTTCTATAATTAATTTAAATTTTTTCCAATTGTTAGAAAGAGAAAATGAGTTTTAATAGTTAAAACAACAGAAAATATTGTAATGTTTTTACATCTTAATTCAATGTAAAATTAATGCTAATAAAATGAATTGTATTTACTGATGAAAATATAATCAATTTATACATTAAAATATTTTAATAATATTATTTTACTACATAAATTATATCAATGAAAAATTTTGTTTTTAATTAAAATTTATTATTATTTTACAATTTATAAAAATTCAAATCATATCAGAGTAATATTAAAAATTCATCTAATGTAAATTATTATATCCCAATTACAAAGAAGAATATTATTTTGTTAAATTTAATTAATAAAAGTGTAAACAAAAAATTTAAAATGGGTGAACCATTTAACGGTGCGAATTCTACATTTTTTGAAAAATAATCCTTTAATCTAAAAAATGATTTTTTTCTTATATTATTCCAATAAAACATATAATATGAATTTAAAAAATTGGATTGAATATATTAAATATATTTTTATTTAATAAAATCCATATATATTGAATTTATTATTTTATAGTGTATATTATTTTATTTTAAATAGATTTCCTTAAGAAAGTTAATATTTTTCACACCCGCCATTATAATGGATGGATCATAATATTTATTTATTCACTTATATCTGGCCTTTCATGAATTTAAATCCATGAACATCAAATTTTTTATAACATAGGACAGTCATAGACTTGCGTATACTATAAACTAAGTCGTTGCGGCGTATAACACAATATAATCTGGGTGTAGCGTAAAAAAAAGACATTAAAGAAATTAAAAGAATATATATAATAAAATCTTGGATTGTTACATTCTACCACCCTTAAAATGAATTTATCCCTCAAATGTTTTGGGGTTATAATAGTTTTAATACATGAAATTATATTCCAATGAAACCCGAAATCGTAAAATGGAATACTAAAACATCATTTTAAAAATTAATTTTAGAAACATAAAGGTTACCCAATGTAACTCTTGACTTGGTTTTCATATAGAATAATATAGGTTGGAAGTGAAAACATGGATATGGAAGAAAATATTATAACCATAGTGTTCTAATGGAGAGTGATATAGAATATGGTTAAGAGAATGTTAAGAATCAGAAAGCCCAAAATCTATGATAATTCCAGGGACCATGTGATTAATTAGATAAGAAGGTACTATGATAAGAATTTTGGTTTTCAAGATCCTTTTCATAATGGTTAGGAACATGATAATAAATACATACTGAATTTCATTACAATCTCATCATTGGTCATGCCTTGAACAATTTCCACTTCATTTTTAATCAATGAAAGGAAGTTGAATTTGTCATTACTAAAGTGTTAGGTGATCATGTGATCCATAAAATTAATGACATGCAATTCCATCTGTATTTGACCAAAATATTGTAGAACATGTTTTCCAACATTCATAAATCCATATATGGTGAGATAATACATTATTCTAAAAAACATTATCTGATGTTTTACTTAATCTTTCAAACAATTTGATAACCTTACAATCTCACAGAATGCTGAAAATCCAAGCCAATAGAAATTCCTAAAAAATAATCTTAACATTGAACCCCCATATTTCATAAGGTATATCTAGTTGGTCACATTCAAAAAACGTGAACACCTTCTTCATATATTCTCTTGATTCACCATATATATTTGAATTATAAGATATCCTTACTAAAAAATTAATGTTTCCTTATTACAAAACATATTGGATATGTTCCTTAAGTCCCAAAATTTTTATACCTCAACCCTAAAAGAAAAAATCTCATGTCAAAAACTCCATAATTAGTTCATAAAAATCTAGCACCATCAAATTTACTTATTCAAATCTAATATATCATGATCTGGACATCAATATAATTACATAAGGGAAATATTATGTAACGCTCAAACCCCAGTTACCCAGATTTGGTGCATTATTACATAACATTTCCATGATCACAAAATATCATGTCTCAAAAGAACGATTAGTTTAGTAGTCTTGGAAACACCAGATATATTCATAAGTCTTACATTACATCATAAAGTAAATAAAACTACACCAACATCTTATCTTAATATCCCCTCATACTATCCCTACAAGTCATTCATATATTACTTCTTCACATCCTGGAAAAAATAAAGCATTGAAAGGGGTGAACTCAGATGCTCAGTAAGGAAAACAATATAGAGGAAACTTTCATAAATAAGCATAAACATTTAAGGAAATGTATAACTAAAACAAAACCCTTTTAAACATGAACCTCAACATAATATGGAAATGATAAAATGAAATAATTCCATTTACATATTCATATGGATATTTTACAAGTCGAATAACCACATTCATTATTAATAACCACTTTCATAATGATGGAATGCATAATGCCAGTCTATCATAACCACATAGACAATGCCTAGTGCCAAGACTACAAATAATATTTTGTCAAGGCCTTGTTACAAGACACTAGTTTGTCTCATGAGACCTTCTGATGCATCGAGGAGCTATAGTGGGCTCCACCCATCACTTACTAAGTCTAATTAATTCCTCATATGAAAAGTTTGAAACATAACAAAAACATTCGTATTAAAACTAGCATACAGAATGACAATACTTTATGCACAAACCATGAATGGTATAAAAATATCACATCCACAGTCAAACATAAATCGTTCAATACAATATGAAAGATTTTATTGTAATATATTAACCTTAATCGTGAATAATGATGGATATTGACATAGATGAAAATAATCATCAAAACTATTTGAGAGAAATATCCCCCTTTTCTTGAAAACATTTAAAAGTTGCACTATTTGTCAAGAAGCTATTTAAAAATAGATTTTTTTGAATCAAAGTGTCCCATATCACTTTGAATCTTTTAAAAGGAATTTTAATTTTAAAACATTAATGTCCATATAAATAAATCATTAAAACCATTTTTAAAACATGGACATTAATGGGAAATATTTAGAATAATAAATATTTAAAACATTTAAAATGATATATTAGTTAGAGTTCCTAACCAAAAGAGAGACACTTGATTACTTATAACTGAGGTAATCAAAACATTATAATATCATGAGAATAAAGGAATTCATGATATACTATGTCAAAGTACATTATATACACCATATAAAAGTGAATTGGTGTATAAAAACATAGAAGTCTCGATGGAATATAAATTGAGATGAAATCTATTATAAAGACCGTATCCTTAGGTTAAGGATAAAACAATGACCTAATTATGTGTGAAAAATATAAATTCACTCAATATTATTCTATATTCGTGGTAAATCAATCAGTGGATATTCACACACATTCTTGTAAAAACAACACCAATGAATTGGATATTTAAATCAACAAATGTAGATTGAGTTAAAATTGCTCTTATCAAGTTCATATCGATGACTTGAGAATTTATAAATGGAGCAATTATGTGTATCAAAAGTATATCCACAGAAAGAGGAGTGGAAATTATTACATAAGAAAATTAATAGTGATTCCACACATAATCTTGGAGTAAAATAATCAATGAAGTATGCGTATAGCCGAATGAGTGGAAATTGAAATTTCAAATTCCCCTTTCGATTTGGTAACTTATGAAACATACACCCATGAAAGATGAATTATACAATGATTATGTAAATATCCATAAATTAAAATATATTACACAATTAAGAAAATATTGGGCAGTACACACCCCACATGCAATAAATAAGTGGCGAACAATGGAAATCTCACTGAATTAAAAGTGAGATAAAAACCCCATACATTGTACTTTTTCCTTGGTCGAGGGTAGGTTAGCCTCCTGTATAATGGTGAAATAATTTTTATTGAATTATACAAGAATCATATACATTAATTTGATATCATATATGATCTTTTAACATTGCTTTGTTAATAATATCTTAGTATTATCGTCCTTTTGGGTGTAAACTTACTCGTTTTATTATATATGTTTTGTTAAATAAGTCATGTTTGTTCTGGATAGGTTGTATATTATTCATATACATAATGATATAAATTCCTTAAAAATGTTTTTAATCATAAAATGAGAATTAGACTTGTATGGATACGATGGGGAATGAATCTCATCGCGTTCGTGGAGACGGTAGTTCGTACGTACGCACGAGCGATAATATCATTCTTTTGATAATAAAATCATATATAATTGGATGGAATATCATATATACAGAATAATTATCAAGTTATACTTATTATTTACATGAATTACACATCATTATTATACCCATCCAAATAATAATGTATTGATTAACGATTACACCATGACTTGGAGACAGTAGGCTGTACTTACGCACGAATGGAGACATGTCATTCAAAGGACGGATAGAATACTGAATATGGTTGTACCATATTTATAGTAACATAAAAGTATATAAAAGATACTGGAATTATTATTTTATAAGGTAAATAACAAATAAAGAACTAGTTGAAGAAGAAAGGAACTTGAAAGTTGGTGGCGAAAACATCACCTCTTCTTCGGGTTCTTCCTTTTGATTCGATCAAAAGGGCTCGTTAGGATGAATTTATGATAAAAATAATTCCTCTTGGTTGAAGTGAGCTATGTTGAGAGAATATTTGGGCAGGGGTTGTCCGAGCCAAAAGGCTTTTATGGTGTAAATTAGAGAGAAGAGGGAGTACCCTTTTATAAGAGGGGTGAGGGGAACCTTTGGAAAAGCTAGAAATATTATTTTATGATAAATTCATATTCGGTTTCTAGTGGCTCAAAAGTAGTTTATTTAAAGTTTAAGGTGGGTATGGATCTAAATAATTTCAACCAATACATTTTCGACAGGTTTGGGTCAATAAATTAACCTTATCATTTATATTTAACTCTTAGTTAAATAGTTTGACATTTACCATGTCTCTTTGTATTTTTATATTATATAGTTAATAAACTTACTATATACCTCCAAGAGACCCCCCAAGTGGTCCATTAATGGTATTTATATCACTATATAAGTCCTTTGGATGAACCATATATTTTTAGGAATAGAATATCAATTATTAATATAATATTTGTTTTAAAAACTCTTTTATGTCAATTTTGACACTATTGGGTATTTTGTTTTTGATAATTTCATAACAGCATTATTACTTAGAAAAAAATTTGTATACCCAATTATAATATTTCATATTAACCTATAAAATTAGTTTAATTCATAAAAAGTCTCAAATTACCTTTATTTTGATATTTATATTATCAATTATTTTAATATTTCACTTATTAGGTAATTACTGCATCACCATTGTGTCATAAATAAATTAACATTTTTAATGATTAAAAATTATAAATAAAATACCATTATATAGGAATTTATTTTATCTTTCTAGTGAATATTTCTAATCGAATTTATCTTATGTATAACTCTATATTAAATTTTTTTTATTTATTAAACTTTGATTTTATCTCTTTTAACTCTTCTTTGAATTGAATAATAATAAATGCCCTAATCTAATCCAAGTAGACCTAAATGATAATATATTATTCCAAAAGTTGTTTTTGGTCGAGATAAAATTTTCCAATAGAATTAGGACATGTGTTAGGGTAATATTAATATAATTTTTACCCTTAATTACCCTATTTACTTTTAACCGTGGTAAATAAAAGTTAAAAGTTACTATTCACCAAAAATTATTTTCATCTCATCGAACCACATTTTAATCCTTTATATTAACATTTTTTCTCAGATTTTCGAAATTCCACTAACAGAAGCAGTAAAATTAAGTTTTATGTGAATTTCGAAATTCTCCTTGGAGGTGGGTAAAAGATGGTGAAAAGTTCAATAATATTTTTATATATATTAAATTATTATAAACTAAATCCAATGAATTAAATTGAACTTATGTAGGTATTATGACTCTATTTTGACCTTAATTAAATTTAAATAAAATAAAGAATTATTTAAATAAAAATTTGGTTTTAAACTATAACTCATGGTTTTTTCACAATTCATCAAAAATTGAATGTCTTCATAAAAATACAAAAAATTAACCCTAGGATAATATTGATATTTAGAATCCAAAAAGAAGTCCATTTTGAAAGATAAAGTTTATAAAATTTCTAAAAGTGGGTATTACTATTCATAATGGCTAGTTTGATTGGTTGTGGTGTGTGTTATAACTCGAAGATGCATATAACACATGCTATTGTATTATTCAAAGAGAAGCGTACTATGGAAGCTTGGGGTGTTACATTCTCCCCTCCTTCAAATAATTTCATCCTCAAAATTTTTAAAATTGGGCTTGGGAATATAATGTAAATTCCCACATCAGAAAAAGAGTCAATAAAACTATCACCTTAAAAGAATGAAAGAGAAGTACAAAGGTCATCCATGATAACTCATACTAGGATTCAATGTAGGAAAACATGGATATAGAAGATAAACTAAGTGTCATGTTCTGATGGAGAGGGATAAAAACCATGATCATGAGAATGTTAACAACAAGAATTAGTTTCCTAGTAGGAAAAGTATACAGACAACATTCTTTTAAGTTACATTACATAAAGATGAGGAATTCATTTATGAGATTTACTAAGAAAATAAAGAGATATACTTACCTTTTAAGTAGAGTTTCATTCTTTAATAAATTTCCACCAGTAACTCATTTTTTTATACAATGAGTATTCAAGAAGACTTGGTCACACTGGAAGAGATAGAATAAACTTATGTAGAATTTCAAGATCCATGAAGGATAAACTATATTTTTACCTTGTCTTTAGAGATTAATCAAAAGTAAAACGGTTAGTATAAGATCTGATGATCCCCCAAAAGGATATTACATTAGATAAAGAAACACTATTCTTAATTTCTAAAATTAAACCAACAATGCCCCAAAGTTAAATAAATACTATTCAATAACAAATTTCCTTAAAATCCTTCAATATAATCCAAAAAAAATATTAAAACCCAAAACATAGAAAATTTGGTTATGTAGTCTTCCACGTTAAATTGTATCTCCAAATGAAATCAACTACTCTTAAAGTCACATACTTAAAATTAATTAACCTAATCACATATTCTCTATTATAGGTTAATCATTTCCATAAATAACCCAAATCACTATAAATCCACAATAAAAACATAGATAAAAATCTACCATTACTCATCAAATTAAATCCCATAGTATTCTATTTTTCTTGGGCATATAGTGTTCCCAACAAAGCGAACATCTTCCAAAATAACATTGATCAATTAATCACCAAATCATTTTCCTATACTAAGGGTATTCATTTGATAAGAAATAATAACCCAAATCAACATATTATTGATCAATAAAATCATTTAACTAAAAATAGTTAGTCACAATAAATAGGGACTTAACGTAGTCCAGTGGTAGGCGATAAATCCCAATCGCACTTTGGTTGTGGGTTCGATTCCCACAGCTTTGTCCGATGTGATGGGTTGTCACAGGGTCTGTGTGTTGTACTTTTTCAAAAACTATATTTTATAACATTACCAAAATGAGATAAATTTCTCAAAATAACCATAACATAATTTTAACCAGAAATGTTATCTCATACCTTGCATTTTCATCCCAAAATATAATAACTTGTAATTGCCTCAAACCCAATGATCATATAAAACCAAATGGTTATTTATAACTATATCCACAATGGAAAAGATAAGCCTTCCTCAAATAACACTCTCACATGGAAAACTATGGGGTTACATATACAAGAGAAAATTATTCCAATGTAATCCCATCAACAAGGAGCACTAATACTTTTAAACAATTCTCCAACCATTTATTTCCACATAGATTTTTATTTAACCAAGAAAATATCCTATAGAATAGGGAATTCACTCGGGTAATGTCCAGTTCCCCTAAATTTATGGAAAATGAATGTAAATTGATTGTTGGGACCATTTTTATTTTCTTCCATAGTACTCTTCATTTTTTCTCAGCAATTCATTACTCTATGTCCTTATTTCCCGCACTTAAAGCATTTCTGTGATCCGTTGAGAAATTTTCCTGGGTGTCCCCATCCATATTTCATGTATGGTGGAAATTTAGGATTATTTTCTCTGTGGTCTCCACTACTGTAGATCTTATCATTCATCACCATTCTCTTCTTTTTTGAGTCCGGGAGTTTGTTAATATATATATTGTTGATCAAATATTTGGAAAACTGATTTGGCATGAACATGATATATTTTACGCCTATCAACATTCCATTTTGTTGCTCGTTTCCACCATCGTTCCCACCTTGTACAACATTCTCAAAGTTACTACGACTTCCTTGGACTCCAGCCATTGACTAAAACCAGAAATCATTGTGTGAGTAATAATAGTCATAAAATCATTGAGAGAATATCATGACACCATATTCTCAAATTCAAACAGCTTAGAATTAACCAAAGTAATTTATTCTCATCTTATATTAAAATAATTCAAATTGGTTTGTAAAGAAAATGTAAATTATCCTAAGAATATCCCCCCAGGAGTTTCGTAACCAAGAGTGTAGCAAGGCCCGTTGTGGTGCACCAGTTCCCATTCAGGTCTAGATCAAAGCGGTGTTTTCGGATTTTACCCCTAGGTACATCTGTACCAAATCCACCTCTACCTGCTCATATCCAGACAAGGATGTATTTCTTTTAAAACTCACAAAATCAATACAATACCAAAATTCTAGGAAGTTCGTCTATAATTATCCTTAATGTCTATCTTAGGTCTATGTGCTCTAATCAGAGTTTATCTAAATCTAGTTTCCAAGGTTTGTAATAAACTTTCTATGATACCAACTACAATTCCCCCACCCCAGTTACCCAGAGTCGGTGCATTATTACATAACATTGATATGATCACAAAAGATCAAGTCTCGAAAGATGGATTAGTTTAGTAGTCCTGGAAACACTAGATATATTCATTAGTCATACATTACATCATAAAGTAAAAAAACTACAACAACATCTTGTCTTCATATCCCCTTATACTATCCCTGCAGGTCACTCATATATTACTTCTTCACATCGTGGATAAAAAATAAAAAATTGAAAGGGGTGAGCTCAGATTCTCAGTATGGATAACAATATAGTGGAAACTTTCATAAATAAGAATAAACATTTAAGGCAATTTATAACTAAAACAACAGCCTTTTAAATTTGAACTTCAACATAATATGGCCAAGATAAAAATTAAATAATTCCATTTACTTATTCACATGGAAATTATTGTATTCGAATAACCACATGCAATATCAATATGCACTTTCATAATTATGGAATGCATAATGCCAGACTATCATAACCACATAGTCAAGGCCTCGTGCCAGGACTACAAATAAGATTTTGTCAAGGCCTTGTGCCAAGACACTAGTTTGTCTCTTGAGACCTACCAATGCATAAAGGAGATATAGTGGGATCCACCCATCACTTACTAAGTCCAATTCATTCCACATATGAAAAGTTTGAAACATAACATAAACATTCGTATTTAAACTAGCATACGAAATGTCAATAATTTATCCACAATCTATGAATGGTATAAAAATAGAACATCCACAGTCAAACAGAACTCATTCAATACAATATGGAATATTGTATTGTAATATATTAACCATAATCGAGAATAATGAATGATATTGACATAGATGAAAATAATCATCAAAACTATTTGAGAGAAATATACCCCTTTTCTTGAAAACATTTAAAATCGCACTATTTGTCAAAAAGCTATTTAAAAATAGATTTTTTTGAAACAAAGTGTACCATAAAAATTTTAAACTTTTAAAAGGAATTTTAATTTTAAAACATTAATGTACATAAAAATAAATTATTAAAACCATTTTTAAAACATGGACATTAAAGTGAAATATTTTGAATAATAAATCTTTAAAACATTTAAAATGATATTTTAGTTAGAGTTCCTAAAAAAAGAGAGACACTTGATTAAAAATAATTAAGGTAATAAAAAAATTATAATATAATAGGAATAAAGGAATTCTTGATATTCTATGTCAAAGTACATTATATACATTATATAAAAGTGAATTGGTGTATAAAAACAAATAAGTCTCGATGGAATATAAATTGAGATGAAATATCTTATAAAGACCGTATCCTTAGGTTAAGGATAAAACAATGACATAATTATGTTTGAAAATATAAATACACTCAATATGATTGGATGTTCAGGGTAAATCAATCAGAGGAAATTCACACATATTCTTGTAAAAACAACACCAATGAATTGGATATTTAACTCAACAAATGGAGATTGAGTTAAAATTACTCTTATCAAGTTCATATCGATGGCATGAGAATTTATCAATGGATAGATTATGTGTATCAAAAGTATATCCATAGAAAGGGGAGTGGAAATTATTACATAAGAAAATGAATAGTGATTCCACACATAATCTTGGAGTAAAATAATCAATGAAGTATGCGTAAAGCCGAATTAGTGGAAATTGAAATTTCAAATTCCCTTATCGATTTGGTAACTTATGAAACATACAACCATGAATGAAGGATCATACTATTATTATGTAAATATACATAAATTAAAATATATTACGCAATGAATACAATCATGGGCCGTACACACACCACATGCAATAAATAAGTGGCGAACAATGGAAATCTCACAGAATTAAAAGTCATATAAGAAAACCCACACTTTGTACTTTTTCCTTAGTATATGGTAGGTTATCCTCCTGTATAATGGTGAAATAATTGTTATTGAATTACTAAATAATCATATACATTAATATTGTATCATATATGATCTTTTAACATTGCGTTGTTAATAATATCTTAGTATTATCGTCATTTTGGGTTTAAACTTACTCATTTTCTTTTATATATTTTGTTACATAAGTCGTGTTTGTTATGGATAGGGTGTATATTATTAATATACAAAATTATATAAAGTCCTTAAACATTATTTTTAATCATAAATAGAGAATTAGACTTGTATGGATAAGATGGGGAATGAATCTCATCACGTTCGTGGAGATGGTAGTCCGTACGTAAGCACGAGTGATAATATCATTATTTTGATAATAAAATAATATATAATTGGATGGTATATCATATATAAATGTTAAAATTATAATTTACATGAATTATACGTCATTATTATTCCCATCCAAATTATAATGTATTGAATAACGATTACACCACGTCGTGGAGACGGTAGGCCGTACGTACACACGTATGGTGACATTTCATTTAAAGGATGGATAGAATACTGAATATGGTTGTACCATATTTATAATAACATAAATTTATATAAAATATTCTGGATTTATTATTTTATAATGGAAATAACAAAGAAAAAATAAGTTTAAGAAGAAAGTAACATGAATGTTGTTGGTGAAAACATTACCTCTTCTTCGGGTTCTTCCTTTTGATTTGATCAAAAGGCCTTGTTAGGATGGCTTTCTGATCAAAGTAAGGCCTCTATGTTGGTCTAAGGGAAGTTGAGAGAATACTTGGGTAGGGGTTTATCGAGCCAAAAAACTTTGAATGTGTAAATTAGAGAGAAGGGGGTGTACCCTTTTATAAGAGGGGTGAGGGGAACCTTTAGAAAAGCTAGAAATATTATTTTATAATAAATTCATATTAGGTTTATAATGGCTCAAAAGTATATTATTTAAAGGATAAGTTGGGGATGGGTCAAAATCCACTCAACCAAAATATTTTAGACATGTTTGGGTCACAATATTAACCCTATCATTTATATTTAACTCTTAGTAAAATAGTTTGACATTTACCATGTCTCTTTGTATTTTTATATTATATAGTTAATAAAGATACTATATACCTCCAAGAGACCCCCAAGTGGTCCATTAATGATACCCCTATCATTATATAAGTATTTTCTCCAAGAATTATATTTTTAGGAATAGAATATCAATTAATAATATAATATATTTTTTAAAAAACTCGTTTATGGAAATCTTGACACTATTGGGTATTTTGTTTTTGATAATTTCATAACAGCATTATTACTTCGAAAACAATATATATAACCTATCCTAATATGTCATATTAACCTATAAAATTATTGGACTTCATAAAAAGTCTCAAATTTCATTTATTTTGATATTTATATTATCAATTATTTTAATCTTTCATTAATTAGGTAATTACTGCATCACTATTGTGTCATAAATACATTAACTTATTTAATGTTAAAATATTATAAATAAAATACCATTATAAAGTAAATATTTTTATATTTCTAATTAATATTTTTAATCGAATTTATCTTATGTATAACTCTATATTAATTTTTTTTTAGTTATTAAACATTGATTTTATCTCTTTTAACCCTTATATGAATTAAATAATAATAAATTCCCTAATCTAATCCAAGTGGGTCTAAAAGATAATATTTTATTCCTAAGGTTTTTTTTGGTCGAGATACGATTGTACAATAGCATTAGGACATGTGTTAGGGTAATATTAATATCATTTTTACCCTCAATTACCCTATTTACTTTTAACCGTGGTAAATAAAAGTTAAAAGTTACTATTCACTAAAAATTATTTTCAGCTCATTGATCCTAATTTAACTCCTTGATACTAACTGTGTCTCTCAGATTTTCAAAATTCCCCTCACTGAAGCGGTAAAATTATTTTTTATGTGAATTTCCAAATTCTCCTAGTAGGTGGGTAAAAATGGTGAAAAGTTCAATAAAATTTATATATACATATATAAAATTATTCTAAACTAACTCAAATGAATTAAATGGACCTTATATAAGTATTTGGTATAATTTTTGACCATAATTAAATTTTAAAAAATAAATAATTATTTAAATAAGAATTCGGTTTTTTTCTATAACACAGTGTTTTTTCGCAATTCATCAAAAATTGAATGTTTTCAGAGAAATACCAAAAATTCACCCTAAGCTAATTTTGATATTCCAAATCCAAAAATGTAGTCCATTTTGAATGATAAAATTTATAAAATTTAAAAAACCAGGTATTACTATTCATAACAGCTAGTTTGATTAGTTGCAGTGTGTGTTAGAACTCGAAGTTGCGTACAACACACACTACTGTATTATTCAAAAGGAACCGTACCGTGGAAGATTGGGGTGTTACATATTAAGGGTTATCTTTCCCTTAATCCTGTTCAATCCAATTATGTCATCGTACCCTTAAATCACGTTTTTGGCTCCATATAATTATTCAACATATCCTTTCGAATACTTAATGAATAACTTATACTAAAAACAATTATATATTTCATGATTATTATAACATAATCATGGAATTCTAAAACCTATACACCTCAATCATCCAAATTTATTCTTAAACCATTACTCAGGATCCATCATATTTGTGTCTCCTAAAATATGTATCATGTATTATGTTTTCTCAACCTCAATATTATTATGTTCAATGGAAAAAATATATGAAGACCATCTCATAGAATTCATATGTTGTTTACAATATATTTATCCTAAATTGTATTTCCAATACTCAAACCATCATCATGATTATCATCATGATATTTCCACATATGAAATCAATCTTCATAATTACCATAATTTCCACATTTGAAATATTCAATAGTTAACTACGTTATCTATATTTCTAGATATTGTATAAGAACATGAAGAAAAGTGTGAGAAATATATTTCAGATAATGGAAACACATAAATAAGGTAAAGTAAATATAATTTTTCAGTGTATGATATCTTCTCTTTAACCCTAAGTTAGTCATGATTATCACCAAAACCCAAGTATTGTAATTTATACATAGAATTATATTTAGGAAAACCCCTAAAATATACATAGAAATATCTCTTGGGATCTCACTAATGTTTTCACATCCTAGTTTCTAAAGTTTTAGTAATCCATCACTCTAATACCAACCATGAAAACCCAAGATTGACGTACATGGAAATTACATTTCTTTTGAAGAAAAAATAATACAATATAGAAATATATTCCCAAATATACTATTAGTTTAGTGACTTTGGAAACTTATAACACATTCTTCTATCATTTTGAATGATCTTCAACATCTCACATAAAGATCATACAATCTAGTTTTCCTACTAAACAATTAATTATATCTGGGTTAAAATAAAATATAAAAATGGTGAGATAAATAGATCAATAAGTGTAAACCTCGATAAAATCAAACATAACATAAACCTAATACTTTAAAAACTCTTACATATATTTTTAATACAAAAAACATGAGCCATGAAATAAATCTAAGCATTGCGTAAGGCATAAACCATAAAACAATATTAACCATAATAACATTTCATTGTCATAAAAAATGAAAATGTTGAAAAAAATAAGCATATAAAATTATTTCTATATTATTCAAGGATAATTTTCAAGACCATAATAGTTGGAAAATATCAATATGGAACTATTTTTACGTTACCTTTTAGCTATGTATTACTAATCTAGATTTACATTCCATTCCATCCTTGTATTATTAAACAAGATTTACTTGTCATTCCAGCCTTGTATTACTTAACTGCATTTACTTTCCATTCCAGTAAAGTCAATCTAATGAGATATAAATCATTAAAATTTCATTTTAGGAAAATATAGGTCCGACCCATATCATAATGAAATCATTATTATGTGTTCCACAAAAACATAAATCATTAATCATTGCATTACCTAATAAATAAAAGGGGTTTCATAAACACCATTCCATCATAACATAATCTATATAAGATATCATCACATAATTAACAAAATAAAATAATAAAATAATAGGGATATAAAAATATCCCTATTTAAAGAGTGTCATCTTATATGAAAATTAATTTTGATAAAACACATGAAATTAATTCTTGGGGAAAATATAATTTCTTCATTAATAATGTTTTCTTTTCTAAAAATGAAAAAAAATTTAAAAGAAATGTTTTTATTTTAAAAAAACATGATATTTCGAAAATAATTATTCATATAAATAAGGAGTTATTAATACATAAAAATATGATCATGCTGTAAAAGTTAAAAAATCATTATCCTCATACTTTTTTTCTCAGAAAAGTCAAAAACTACCTCATATCGAATATTGAAAAAAGTTTCATTTTATTCCATTTAATAAAAATTCACCAAAGGGTAAAATTAACCTTAAAAAGTTATATAAT
The DNA here is from genome assembly GCA_963277665.1 of Viscum album. Lineage (NCBI taxonomy): Eukaryota > Viridiplantae > Streptophyta > Magnoliopsida > Santalales > Viscaceae > Viscum > Viscum album. The sequence continues at coordinate 621,916,524 of OY728128.1, forward strand.
AATAGATATAATATTATATACTTAGGAAACATGGACATGCATGATAAATATAACCCAGTAAATACTTAAGTATAAACAATCTCAACTAAAAATGAGATTTTAAAATTATCCCTTTCCAATTATAATTAGTCTAATCATATGCCTCATAAAATAAATAAAATAATATAAAAATTTAAATATAATAAAATTAATAATAATCATAAAATATTCATGGGATCATACAAAATACAAAAAAGAAATCGGTGGTGTATAAGGCATATGTCCCACATGAATAAAAGTGAGACAAAATAATCCCTTACCATAGGTATGGTTTCCTTTTTATGTGTTTAGACCTCTTGTATAATGATTTAAATTTTTTCATTGGATTAATATAGAATCATATTATTTTTTTATGATATCATACATTATCATGTTATTATCGGCCTTATAATAATATTTCATTATTACTCGTTATTCAGGTATAAATTGCTTTATTTTCTTATGTATGTTTTGCCAAATAAGTTCCAGTTCTCATTATTAGGTCATATTTATATCATTAAAAATATTATTAACATAATAATCATCATATTTATTCAGACTTTAAATTTATATAATCATTTTTAATGGATATCTTTAGAAAGGAATCACATCACATCATGGAGACGATAGGTCGAGTGTACACAGGAGCGACGATATCATTCAGACAATTATGAAATAGTATAGAAGGGGATGGTATATATATTGTTCCATAATCCATATCATGTGATAATAATAATATATAGTTACTATAAATTCATAAGTATATCCATCCATGTAAGGTGGTGGTGAAAAACAGATCACACCACAACGTGGAGATGGAAATCCATATGCACTCACACGTGGTGATTTCATTTTTAATAGAATGGACAAAAGGTGAAATATGATAGTTTACTAATTATAATAACAAATAAATATAAGGTTTATAATGATTTTATTAATTTATAATGAAAAAAAATATTTATCGGAATAAGAAGAAGAATGATGTTTCAAAGAATCGGTAGATAATATTACATTTTCGTCAATGTTCTTCTTCTAAATATCCTCTTAAAGGAACTAGAGTTGGTATTTTGAAAAGTAAAGAACCTATGGAATGTAAATATGAAATTTTAAAATGTAAAAATTCATGGTATGGCTAATATTTATGGCCCAAATTAATTCTTAGAGGTGAGGGATGAGGCGCCTTTTATAATGCATGTGAGCGGTACTTTTGGAATTTCTAAAACTATTAATTTATAATATTTAAAAAATCAATAAAAATGCCTCCAAAATGAAATATATTCGAAGATAAGTTATCATAATACTAAAATATCATAATCCAATAAAATTCAGACATGTTTTGATGTCAAGATAAACATTATCATTTTAATTAACATTTTGTTATTCTATTTGATTTTAATTAAGATATAAAATATTTCAATATTTAAAGGGAGAAATATTTATTTATTTGATGTATATTAGACAATAAATAAGTACCTTAGATAATTTTAGACAATATCATAATTATAATATATATTTTTTAGAAATTTTTTATGATTATTATACAATTTAATAAAATATTGTTTCAACAAGACAACATGATTGTCACTTTTGACACTATTCAAATCATTGGTTTTTAAAAATATCATGAAAAGATGTTATCATCAAAAAAAAGAATTTATTATATCACTATGGGGTCTAGGTAATCTAGTGGAAATATTAATTATCTCCAAATATATTTATTTTAATATTTTCAATAATATTAATTTGATATTTACATTAATAAAATAATTACTACATCTGTTTGGTGTAATTATTTAACATACATATTTGTTTGGTGAGAATTAAAAATAAAATACTATGATGAAGTTATATATAATAGATTTCATAAATTTTTTTTGTCAAATTTATCTTCTAGAAAATTCATCATTAAAAATATTATAGTTATTAAATTATGAATATGAAAACTTTAACATCACTTTAAATAAAATAATATAATTGTCCCAATCTCTTACATATGGATCCAAATGGTCAATAGATCAACCATTTAATGAATAAGGTTGAGATGTACTTGAAAAATAATAATTGATAAGGTTTTTGTTTCTTTTGAGAATTATTATCATTTTAATAGTAATTATTTTTCTGATTTCTCATCAATTAATTAGTTTGTACACCATTAAAGTATAATCCTTTAATTCTATTAAATATTTAAAAAAATTTAAAATAAATTTCCATGATAAATAAATAATTTTATATTTAAAATAAATAATTATAATGTAATTTAACTTCTGTATAACATTATATAAAACATTTTTTATTTATTAAAATTTCAGTGAGACATATTTAACTTTTCATTAAATAAAATAAATTGTATGTTTTAATCTCAACCAAGTGGCTTCCAAATAAGACCATTTCGACTCAAGAACGATTTAACTAAAAAAACACATCCAAGGATATAAATAAAAGTGAGAGGGTAATTTAATAAAATATTCTTATCCTTAATTACCCATTCTACCCATTTATCATATTAATAAAAATTACTGAAGTTATTATTCATAATGCCCATATATAAAATAAATCTATTTACATAATTTTGAAATACTGATTCTAGATCAAGGATCCATTTTTAAATATTGAAAAAATTGATGTTTTTTTAATTAATTTAAAATTATTCCCATTGTTGGAATGAGTGAATGAGTTTTACATGGTCAAACTTTTCAAAAGATTGTAAATGTTTTTACATCTGAATTCAATGTAATAATAATTCTAATGACATGAATTATATTGAATTATAAAAAAATTTGTATTTATAATTTTTTAAAATTAAATAATATGATTTAAATACATAATCTATTTTGATGAAAATAGTTTATTTCAATTAAATTTTCATATTATTTTAATATTCATTAAAATTTAAAACTCATCAAAAAAATATCAAAAATTGTTTCAAAATAAGTTTTATATCCCATTTCCAGAGAACAATTTTATATTATTTAATAGAAAATATAAATGTGTTAGAAAATAGATTTAAAAGGGGTGCTCCATAAAAATGCGCCAGTATATCATTTCATGAAAAAAATTATTTTATCCAAAAAATTGAATTTGTTCTTATATCAGGTATTGAAAATATATAAAAATAATTTTAAACATTATATTTAAAATATTATATTTTATTTTCATTAATAATATATGTAAAAGTGATTTTATTATTTTATAGACTCAATTATTTTCATTTAAATAGTTTTTCTGAAGAATGTTAATATTTTTCATACCCTCCATTATAATGGACATGTTATAATATTTAGTTGTTCACTTATATTTGGCCATGCATGAAATTAAATCTAAGAACATGATATTTTTTGTAACACAAGACATGAATAGACCTTCACAAACCTCAAACATAGAAGGCATTGCATGTAGGAAAAGCTAATATTAGGGTAGCTTAAAACACATGACATCAAATAAATTAAAAAGAATCTATCTCATAAAATACTGGGGTGTTACAAAATGGATTATATAAACCCTCAAAATTAGAAACCTCCTCCCTTATGGGAATTGAATGCCTTATCAACCATAATTTTTATAAGGGTGGGCCTATATTACCAAATTTATTAGATTCTGTTGTTAATTTTCATTATTGAGGGTATATGGACCATATTTAGATAGTTTTTAGAACTAATACATTTTTGGGTTCATCAACTACAAATGGATCCTAAGTGAAATTAGGTACTTCGATAGTAAAAATGTATTGACTATATTACCGAGGATATAGATGTTGTTTATCAATTTTGAATAATCAATTGAGATTATATCATTATACTTATTTTATGACCAATAATGCACTAAGGAGAGTAAAATTATTGTGGTGGAGTATGTGTTCACTAAATATAACATGGGATTAGAAACTTCAAGAAGTACCACTGTTATTAATCTATATATGGAAACTATTTTATTCAATTCAAGGGTCTCTCATTTATTTTTATAATCATGTATCATGTATTTGGAAAACCATTCATCTAAACCAATGTAATATATTATGTAAATGACTAAACCTCTTTGGAATAAGAAGAAATGTTGCATCCCATGCGAATCGTATACTATATAAATACTTTATGTAAATCTGAGATTTGTCAATTTATAAAAAATATGTGATTCATTGATATTATTATTGGGATGGATTGGATAATCAATTTTAAATCACTAATTGATAGTTATAATCAGAGAGTGATATTTACTGCCAAAAATGGAAATTCCTTATTGTCTCAAGGATAATGAGGACCAAAAGAATGTAGATTAGGATATCCTAATTCAAAAAATCATTGGGTTAACATGTATAGTTTATGTATTTATATTATATATCAATTATTCCAATCCCATGAGTGAGCTTCCTCTCATGGTTATAGAGTTTATGAAAGAATTATGCAAAGTCTTCAGTAGATTTTATCCTATGTGAAATGTCATATTTACCATTTATTTAGCGCCCAATATATAAAAAATTTCACCACCCTCATATAATATTAAAAATATAAATTAATAGAATTTATGGTTCTATTATAATATTTTAATATATAATATTTATTCAATGCAATTTCTCTCTATGGGTTATGTATATTCGGTTTTCTATGAAATAATATATAATTATTTAGTAATTCATTCACTACATGAAGTTGACCCATGTGAATATCATAAAAACGATACCCCATTCCTAAAATTGATATCCTCATTGATCAACTAGAAGGGGAAATATGGGTTTGAAATATTGTTTTATTATAACTTCCTACTCCTCCTCATTGGTTTTAGTTGGGGAGGAATTGTTTCTAGGCCTTAAGAAACATCCCAATGTGACTCTGGATGGAAATAAATTCCAAGGGATTCAACACAATTATTGGACAATTTACCCTTTGAATATTAAAAAACACTAACCATGTAAAATATAAACAATAAAAAGCTATTTGATTCATTATAAAGAATGTACTATTTCTCAAATTAATACAAAAAGAAAACAATACTAAACTACACAATAACCAATATCAGATTATAAAAATAATGATGAATCCAACAATCTCATATACTCTAAAGAAGCTGACTCCACATTTCCTAACTTTATAAAGGCTCTAACACCACAATAAACGATAAAATTATCACAAAAAATAACTAATGGAATGTGATACAACTCCCTTACCTATATCATAATAGAAAAGAAATGCAAAATCACCAATGTTGCAAAGCTGGGGATATGTAATGAAACTCAGTAGGTTTTATTAAAATGTCTTCCATACTCACGCCATCAAGATATAACATGTTATCATATTTATATAATACAATATTTTAAAAAAAATAAATCATTTTATTTCCGAATATAAAAAAAATTTCCACAATTAAGAAATTTTCCAAAAACAAATCCATTTCAATTCATGAATCCAAACAAGTCGTTTACCCCTTCCTCAAATCTTATTTTTCCATAACCCATTAAATTGCACATAACAACTCAAACAAACTCAACCACACAAGCTTGGTGTTTCCCATTGATAGTGGAACTTCACATATATACTCTGACCCTTTGACGGTGGTACATCATAACCATTATCTATCCCATTAAAATCTTGATTGACCATTAAATCAAACAATCATACCAAAGAAATATTTTCCAAACCATTTTAATAAAACAATAATTTTATTGAAAACTTTTTCTATACATCAAAACCAAAAAACTAATTTAAAATCCTCATTTTAATAAAAAGTTACAATTTCCCCTTTCCACCAAGAAAATAACTTATTAAAATTCCATAAAATATCACAAAAGAGGTTTTCTATAATGAATTTTTAAAAAATATTGCAATAAATTTCATGATAAATTGTATATTTGAATTCAAATAATCTAGTTCTAAAAATAGGAGTTGTGAGTGAATCCACCTACCTCAAAAATTATGTGGAAAAAATGAATTCCATGATTTCTATGAAAATAAAAAGTTGAATTTATAAAATCACGCCTTAGATCTCATTCCCAAACATCAACATAGTCATTAACTTCATGATTGGCATTCTCTATCACATATCTATCCCCAATAGACTAGATCTATGTATCTAAGTGTGGGAATAATTTTATATAAAAAAACAAAGAATATATTCATTTCATGAAATAAAGCCTTCAATGCAGTAATATTTTCCAAAACATTTCTCATAAATCGAAGGGTCATGTCTCCACAACCATTGGGAGGATAAAAAACTGAGTTGGGGTGGAAAAGGAGGAGAAACCAGTTGTCTAAGAGAAAAAATGAGTGGGATTCACTTTTTTAGGATCTTATTTTTAACTTTTCTTGATTGGGTCACACATTTTTTCAAACGGTGTGCCAACTGTGTTCCAACCACTACCTCGGAATACCCATCACAATATTGGTCAAACTTTTTGAAAAATTGTAAACCGACTATTTTTTCACTCTATTTGACATTTCATGTTTACTTATTGGGCGGCCAAATGGTTTGGACAGATCTTGTTATTAACGATGAACCTACCCAAATACCACTTTATTCCTTTTCAAGGTTTTGTATTTGATTTTTAAAGTTTCAATTAACTATTCTCAATCCACAAACCTCTGTAAATGCTCCCCCCAAATAAGCCAAAAGTCCCCCAAACCCTCCCAAACATCACTGAAATCCTTTACATGCATAAAATACAAATAGAATAGGTTACATACTCGAAACTGGGGGTGACAAATTATACACAACATTGGCCTTTTAATCCTTATAAATTAAAAACCCCCCATTGGATAGAAAGCATTCATGCTATAGATTGATTATTTCGTTCTCACATTCCCATGTTTCTTTTGGAATCAGAAAATTTTTCCCCCAAATCCACAATATACAGATGATTTTCCCATGAAATTATTTCACTTGGAGATCCAAAATCCAAATTGGAACATGTACCAATGAAGAAACCAACTTTATGTCAATGTAATCACATCTAATTACTTTTTTAGGATCTAGATGATACTTTTTCAATTGAGATACATGAAATAAATTATGAATTTTAGTGAACTATTATTGTAAAGACATCCTATATACCAACCCACCAACCTATTCCAATATCTTAAAATGGAATATGTATCATGGATTTAATTTTACCTTCATTCCAAAATTATTATGCCTAATACTTAGAGAGATCCCCATGAACACATGATCACTCACCTCCAATAACTACTATTGTCGAAGATGGTCCACATATGATTTCTGAGGACTCTGAGCCCTCTCTATGTTATTAACAATCAATTAGATATTATTTATTTTCTTTTAGATAATTCTCTTCCCTATGAGTGATGTCTCACATGTTTCTACTCAGTAATGTGGAGAATGATAAGTATTCCCATACAGTTTTTGAAACAGATCCATATGTATTGAGGCTTGATAAAAAAAATTATAAGAGAATTCCACTTCTGGTATGAGACCCTACTACGACCCATCAATATCAATTATTCAACCCCAAACATGTCTTATAATGTTTGTATCATCCTTTCAGATATCCATTGGTTAAAGAATGATACGCAGTACTCAGAGTCAACTGAGTGCTAAAGGATTACTTTAAGGATTTCTAGAAATGAGATATAAACATCATATCTCAATCTGTTATGATTGAAAATAGTACATAATTCATTTTTACCACTAATCAGATATAAATATCTGAAAATTATTCTACCATATTAGATTCATGAATAGGGATAAAATAGGATCACTATGTCAGCCGATCCATTATCACCCATATGGAATCATATTTCCAAAACACATCATGGGAGATCTATAATAAAATACTTGGATATCTACTCCCATTTACAAATAGGAATTTGTATGACTACAATATCTGATATGGACTCAATTTCTCTACATGAGCCTACTGAAATTTTAATCATCTTGAGAAAAACTCAACTGCCATTTCTTATCATGCCCAACCACCAAAACCATGATTTAAATGACTTAAACTTATTCTGTATTCCAGGTTGAACAACCAATTTCAAATGGTTCTAATCATGAAGAAGTTATTCTGAAAAATTCATAAGTATGATAATTTAATTTCGAAAACTCAAAATTGAACTCCCTTCAAAATTTCATTCCACAATGATCTCCCCACCATTGAGTTTTGACCTCCTAGAAATTAATTATCAGTCATATTTCCTGAATAACCATATACTCATAATGGGCATATATACTCTTGAAAGATGTCTTTCGAATATCCTCCCCCCAAACCCACAATTGTGGATATCATGATCGTAAGTCAAATTTAGAGAACCACTAGGCTCCCTTAATCTAATAAAATAGATCTTATATGTGTGTATGTGGATATCAATTATTTATCGTAACATGATTATTATTATGATAAAAATAAAAATGATAAAGAGTTCAATTCTCCTTGTTGACAAAAATGACTGATATTGCCCAAAGAGTCATGCTGGGAAAACATAAAAAATTTCTTCCATCTCTCCCAACTACACATTCAAATCCCTTAATTCTTTTGGTTTCATCACATAATATGGATGAGAAATTGGATTTGTCCCTATAATGAGATTAATCATAAACTCCACTTCTCTTGTGGGTGTAAACCCTAAGAAATTGTCAGGAAAAAAAAATCCAAAAAACTGATCATAAACCACTAGAAATAATTATAATCTCAATCTCTTCATTGATTTGAAATATAAAGGTGCCAATAGATAGGATATTGTTTTAATTACTGGTTCCATAAAGTTTTTAAACAAGCATTTACATTCTATCCTCCTCTAAATAGATTCTTTATATCATCATCAATCATAAAACTGGCCATTGTTGTACAATAATCAATATGAACCATGAATATTTTAAACCAATTCATACCCTGGATTATTTGATGGAAATACATCTCAAACATAATGAAATCATATATATACTCATCTGTATCAACATTTAGAGAATATATCCAACCCACAGAGGACAGAAATTCGTTTTGACCAAGAGGAGATTGATGCTTCAAATTTGAAGTCATCATCTGATCATGAAAACCAAATAAATGAAAAAGATGATAAGTAATATATTAATGGGACTCAACCAGATCAAATAATTATTTTAAAAGGGTAAAATTAAAAAGAATCATACCTCTCCCCATTGATTGTCAAGATTGATCATCCACCATCACAGGCTTAGTCCTATGCAACTACTTACACACTACATGTTGTTAATTGAATCCCAATTGAGATTTTCTTTATTTAGTAGTCATAGACTTACAAGAATCACCCTGGATAGTTCATTTATACTGATTAGAATAATTCTACATCACTCATCCCATAAAAATAATATGACGTATCCAAATCATGAGAAGTGTTTTGATAACTCCACCATGTAACACTACGATAATAGCACTCAAGATTTCCCGTCTAGTTATAATGGTGTAATTATCCAGGTGTAATTGTGAACTCCCACTTCTTGTAGTCCAAATAAACAAGTTGAAAGCATCTTGGATCTCACATCAGTTTTGGAGTAAGATTCATCGATCCAACTATTTGATTCTATTCCATCACACTACCATGAAAATATATCTCCCTCTTCCAATAATTTCTATCATTAAAGTTACCACCATTTATTATAGGTATCAACATGTTCCCTCCACCCATATCTCCTAATTTGTCCTTTTCTTCCACCATCACTCAATTTACCATCTTTGTTTAATTATTTACTAGAAGCATCGATGTCGTTGAGTGAATCATCTATATATGTCCCGAGAAAAAAATTCCTTTAAGGATGCACTAGCAGAAACTTCTATTGAAAGTAATACTAAATTAAAAAATTTAATAGAGTACTATATTACCGAGAGGTTCCCCTTCTACATGCTAAAAAATTCAACCATTCTCACAATCCTGAACATACGAGGATAGAATTGTTTGTTGAACAATTATTCAAAATTATCCCATGCAATGCCTTGTTATAATTTACATTGAACTACTATATCCTACAACTATCATGATAGATCCTCTAGTATATATGTCACCAACATGAATTGTGACTCTACTAACATGCTAATTAAATCTAATATTCAACTAATCCTATTCATCCACACCTCTTCTTGATCTAGTTATAAATAACCCCAAAATATCGGTGTATTATGCTATTGGAACTAAATATAATGATCCACTTTCCTTGTTTAATCGCTCCAACTCCCTCTATCCATAGCTTAAGAGTCTTGGAATATACTCTAAACTATCTATAGGTTTACCTTTTTCTCAGGTGTAAACCATTCTTCGTAGCCAATTTAAGTTGGTTAATACAACTCTCATTGGGTTACATTTTCTATAATCACAACAAACACCATAAATCTCACTCTATAGAAACAAAAGGCTTAAAAAGGTAAAATTATACAACATTACAACTATAAAAACATTGATTTCCTAAAAATAAAAAATTTCTACTTTCAACCTAGTTTTGAAAATTTCCCATGCTTTTGAAAATCACACCATTTTTGAAATACCATTATTAGGCTGTCATTGATATCTGTAATCTGAAATCATATTTTCAAAACAATTAAAAAATTGGCATCTTTTCACAAAAATTATAAATAATTACTTAAAAATAAATATTCACTCTTGTTGGGATGTCATTTCTGTAAATTCATTACAAGATCTCCCCATTGACTAAACCAATGACAATTAGATTTCAACTCTTATATGGGTCTCTAAAATACATTTGTACCCAACACCATAGTAACTCTAAGTTCATCATATATTGGTTAACTATTTATTTTTATGTTGTAAATTTCATTTCACAACAATCATTCATCTTTCTATCATCCCAACCCATGGACTAACATGAATGAATGTTCAACTCTAAGGTAAACATGACTAATACCCATTTCAATTTAAGGACTGTACAAGATGATACTATTTGTCCCAAAAAAATGGACCATCAAAGAATCATACCATTTTAACATCCCACCCCTCCTCATAGTTTCGAGTCAATGCAGATCTTTTACTATGCCTTAAGAAACATCCCCAAGGAATTAATGGGTGGAAATAAATTCCAAGAGATTCAAATCAATCAGAAGATGATTTTCCTTTTAATGATAAAAAACAATGACCTAGTATACTATAATTAAACAAAAAATATATGCATGATAAATAATGTAATTCAACTCAAATTAATAAAAAAAAGTCAACAATACAAAAAGACACCAAAACCAATATTAGAGTATAATACATAAGACAAAGAAAACTACCATAGAGGATCCAAGGACACTAAACCCACAGTTCCCAACATGCTCCATTATCTAACTCCACAATCCCTAATCAAAGTATCATGAAACAAATCAAAAGAAATGTGATAACTTGACTTTACCTGGGCCTTGATAAACAAAATCTACAATGGAACCAATGTTGTGATGCGGGGGGATAGTAATGAGACTCATTAGGTTTTCCCCAAATTACTTCACTACTCAATCCATTAGGATAAAACATGTTAGAACATTTATATAAAAAAGTTTATATAAATTAATTGAAAACAATTTATATCAGAATATAAAACAATTTCCACAACAAAATAGTTTTCCCAAAACAAATAAATTTCATGTAATGTAACAAAAATAGTTGTTTAACAATGTTTGAAATCCCATTTTGACATAACCAATTCTATTTCACATATCCACACACACACACTAACTCAACCACACACTCTTGGTTTTTACCATTGATGATGGAACTTCATGTCCATAATCCATCCCTTGGATAGGGGTACGTCATGATCATTATCCATCAGATTAATCTCGTGATTAACCATTAAATCCAAAAATAATTATAACATAATATTTTCCAAAACATTTCAATAAAAGAATTATTTTTCTCAATACACTTTTCCCTAAATCAAAACTAAAAAACCATTTTAAAATCATTATTTTAAAAATCATGTTACCACTTTCACTTCGCACCAAAACACCCAATTTTCAAAATCAATTTCATGTAAGTAAATATATTTTAAATCAAGCCTTGAAGTTATAGCAATAAGAGTTGAGAGTGAATCCCCCTACCTTAAATATCATGGTGAAAATGAAGAACAACATGAATTATCCAACAAAACTCGGTGGAATCTATAAAAAGTTTCCTTAGATCGCATTCATTAGCATCAAAATAAAAAAAGATACCATCATTATTGGAATCCAATATCATAGATATATTCCCAATAGACTACATATATAAATAAAAGATATGGAATAAGAGTAGATCAATGAAAACCCCCTAATAAGGTTGGCTTACTAAGAAATATGGCCTTCAACACACCACGATTTACCAACGAATCACACCTAGACTAAAGGGTAATGTCTCAAAATATTTTTTAAGGAGGTAAAACATATTTTTTTTTGAAATGGAGGAAAAATAGATTTTTATTAGAAAATAATGTTTGAGATCCACTTCTTTAGGATTCAATTTTTAACCATTCAAGCTTGGGTTGCACAGTTTTTTAAACCATGTGCCATCCATTTCCTCCTAAAACCCTTAACATGGTTGGATTACATGATCAAAAAACCAATGAATCAACCATGATTTTTCTTCTCTAACACTTTTAATGGTTACTCTTTTTCTATCCTTATGTTTTGGATAAACCATGTTTGAAACAATACGCCTACATAGAGGATGTTTTCTACCATTGTACGGTTTTTAATAGGATTTTCATAGTTTTTACTAAACATAATGAAAGTATAAACTTACATAAAAGCCCCAAAAGCAATACAACATTCCTCTAACCCTCCCAAAAATCTCCCCAACCCCTTACGTAGGTAATATATATAAATAAAGGGTTACTTAAATTAAGCTGGCGGTTCTACACTTTTTTAGGGTACCAAAAAATCATGGTGAATGTCACAACCACAAGGTCACTAGTATATATTTTATTTTAATATATATTTTAATGTAAATGATTTTTCATTTTCTTGGAGTATAGGATAGAAATATTATAAATCAGTGGAAATATCCTTGACACATGGTTTGTGTGTAGTTAGTAGTAACTGTATCCCAAAAAATGTGATTGGGGTAGAGGATTATAATAATATGTTTCATGGTATCGATATTGGTTTTTAGATCATTTGGGACCTCCTATAAACCATGTGTCTCAATTCAATGAATATGGATATGTTACATAGATGTCCTGAAAATTTTAAAATTGTACAATGATACAATGAAATTTTCCCAAGACTTCTAAAAAATAGGAAATTAGTTTGATATTCCTAGATAAAAACAACTACTTCATCGTTCATTTTTCATTAATTATATATCCCAATTAATCTCCCTACCTTATTTAACACCAACTATTGATTTTGGTGTTTTCCTTAATGATTTAGTGGATTACCACAAGGTTTTTATTATTTATTCTTAGTTTAACTCTCCTTCATCCTCTATTTCAGGTTCTTACATCATTCTTTTTTCTCTCAATACCTAATGAACATAATCATATAATCATTTGGTTTAGTATGGGATTTTGATGTGATTAACTGGGTTTTAGTTTGGTGACACTCCAAAAAAAGATGTTTATAGTGGTTGGTTTTTAGAGGCAGTTCTAATAACCATCAAGAAATAAATCATATGAAAAATACAATATAGTAGTCATTTTATTAATCTGTATCTAAATTTTTTATTGTAACAATTAGTGGTGGTTTCAATTAAATTCGTGGTTTTTTTATAATTTTAAATTCCTATCCCACCCTCCTCATCCTTCTCCCTCTACGACCCAGACCCTGATCCAACCTCTGACATCCTCATCCCCCTCTTCAATGGTGACCCTGATCCCCCCACCTCATCAACAAACCAGACCCCCCAACGAACCTCCCTCTTCCCTCAATGGTACCCTAACCACCACCTTGGTGGTGACCCATGAACCCCCTCCAACATCACTCTTCCCACCTCTACAATGATGCTGACCCCCAACATTGTAAGTGACCTGCAACACCAAACCAATTATGTTCTCACTTCCTCTATGTGACACTAGATCACTACTGACATCCTTATCCCTTCTCACCTCATTCATAGTAACCCCCTACTAGTTACCTCACTGACCACGAATCCCCTTTGAATGACTGTTGTCACCCAACACCCATGCTTGCTACTTCCTTGACCCTGATATCTCTTTATGGAGACCACCATAACCCCGACCCCCACATGTCACTGATCGTCATAGCCTTGATCATCCCATCCATCTAATCTATTATCTTCTACCGTAAAATCATGGAACACCATGACCCTAACCCCTACTAGATTTTTCGTGACCCCAAAACCCCTACCATCGACCACTGTGACCAAAACCCCTTAATGTTGTGTGATTAAAAAACACACTTCATTATTATTTTAAATTATTTATTTACATTAATCATCAATTATGATACGAAATTAATTATTTGTTTCATTTTATCTATTTAATTAAATTAATTTTATAGCTTATAAAGCACCTTAATGAAACATTTATTCTCTTAATTGAATATGATGATTAGTTTTTTATTTTATTAATAATTTATTATGAATTATATTAATTTTTTGATATATAAATTTTTCTTTTTATATATTTACATGATGGATTAAGATTTTTTAAAATCATTTTTATCATGGTCATCAACGAGGTCTAAATACTCCATGAAATGATATTTACTATTTCATTATATCTATATATATGTTTACATTCGGAGCTTAAAAAACTTATTTATTTATCCATCGTGGTTGAAGTGAAATGATAAGTTATTTAAAACATCGAATTTTCCCTCTATTCTAGTGTGAATGTCATTAGTTTCCTATTATTATAGTGATTCACATTGGACAATAACATTGATTCAAATATTGGTTTGATGAAATAAATATAACTATGTATATGAGGAGGTGTCCATTATCTAATTTATTGATCAATACCACTTGGATGATAAAAATAATGTGGTAATCCAATTCATGTCATTATTCATGTATTTTTTAGAGAAATTATAGTTTATTTTATTCGTGTTATTATATTTTAAATTTAGTTAGAAAATATAAATTAATTTATAAATCCCATTTTCCTTTGAAGTTTTCATGAAAGAGGAAATGATAAAATTGGGTTATATTTAATTTTGATTGAAAAAAGTTAGTTAAAAATTTATATCTTTATATCAGAGTTTATAGAGATAATTTAATCTAATACCTATAGATAGAATTTGGATTAATTTACCTCCAAACATACTTTGGAATGCAAAGTGTTTTAAAGAATTTTTAGACTATGAAATTGCAATATGACCAGTGGATTGTATAATAAAATTTCAATGTGACTGGATTGTAAATTCAATCGATTGTCAAATAGAAATTAATTATATGATCATTTGATGTAGAAATATTTTCATGCTCAATTTCTTTGTTGGAATTGGCATTGGGAATTAAATTTTATGGAATGTCAAAATAATGAAAATACTGTCAATAAAGCACAATGTTACTTGACAGAGGAAAATGCAGTTCAGAATTTATCAAATGTTGAATGTGGTTTTAATGAATACAGTGTTCAAGATTTTTATAGATCAATTAAACCTTAAATTTACCCTAAGAAGGTTAATATTGATTAGAACTTCAATGACAAATAAATGAGTTTTATGAATTAGTTGAATATGTACAATAAGAACCATATGAAAGGTGTGACAAGCATTCGAATTTTTCTTTTCTACTTGAGTTGTATCATATCAAGTGTCTCTATATAAATACTGACAAAGAAATGTCTATTTTTTAGAGTATAGTTTTGAGGAATTTAGTGAATCAAGGATCCCCAAATCATTCTATGGGATTATGAGAGTCAATAATGAACATTGAATTGATTATAAAAAGATATATGAATGCCCTAATGATTTCATGCTTTACTAGGTAGAAGAGTTTAATAAAAAAGAATTCACAAGATGTTATTCAATGAGTTGGAAGTAAATGAACATTAATAAGAGTATAAATCACACCAACCCATGGAGGAAACTAAAGAAGAAAACTACTGAAATGGTATTTCTATACATTCTACTAATACCACTCATTAAATGATTATTCATGTCATATGAGACTATATACATAATGAATTGGCATTATCATGTTAGTATCATTGTATTGATGAACCATCCAGAAGATTTAACATCACATGAGATGTTTGATATTGGTTTTGATCCCCTATAATTTACCTACTTGGATGTGTATGAAGAAGACTTCTTTCATTATTTTGATAATTATTCCAGGAATGAAAATTCTTTAAAATGAAATTGATGTATTCATTCAACCTCCAATCAATGAATTATGAGAATTATTGGATGATTTCCTGGAAATAGAAGATGCATCAATGAGAAATCTATTCAAAATTTATGCATATTTAATGTGTAAAATTAGTGACTTTAGTGGAAAAGGGAATTTATCTGTTTAGAACAGAAATACTAGTTTGTCTTGTCCAATTTGTATTTTTTATTTCGAGCGTCAATAATTAACTCATAGATGCAAATGGTATTTTATGTCTCATCATCTATTTCTTGTTGCTTCTCATAATTTGACCTTTAACAACATGAGATTCAATGGAGATATTGAAATGGGAATGTCACTGAAATTTTATCATGTTCATAAATCTTGGGAAAAATAATCAATGTAACTAATGAATTTGGAATATTTCATTTGATTAATGAATATGGGAAAAGGGTACAAAGTACATTATCAAAAGAAGATAGAACGTAACAATAGAATGAAAAGAGTATATTTTTCAGACATCAATATTGGGAGTTTAATACGATATGTCATAATCTTGATGCAATCCATATTAAGAAGAAATTATTTGAAAAATTATTTTTTGCATTGCTAAATGATTATGGTAAATCAAATGATCACCTTAATAACTGCAAGGGTTTGGAGTGAATGATTATAAATCATGGTATGTGGGAAAATGATAATGGAAAGTATCATTTCTAAATTTTTACATTGAAAAATAATGAGAAATATATATTCCTTAATACATGAAAGAATGTAAAAGTATCAAATGAGTATTTAAGTAACATATCAAGGTGTGTTGATGTTGAAAAACCAATGTTACATGGATCTAAAAGTAATTATTAACCTCTCTTATTTTGATAATCCCAATTATGCTTTCACATACTTTGATAATCTCAAATAATGTTTATCTATATATTAATTCTTTCAATCTATGACATTCTATTATCAATCTGATAAAAATTTTAAAATAATCATTGAAATATGTTAATCAATGTTAATCTCTATTTATATGAATTTTAAAATAATTCTATCTCAATCGGATATGTTTTTCATATAGAAGATAAGTGTTAAGTCGTTGATATGATTATAGATACTGATACAGATCTACCGGTACTTAGTCTACCGATAGACAAAGTCACCGATAAGAAAAGGTCACCAATACGTAGAGCTACCGGTACGTATAAGTCCACCGGTAAGCACGTCACTGATAGATCAAGTCCACCGATACAGACAGCTACTGATAGAAGTAGAGCTACCGATAGAACAAGTTCACCGATATACACTTAATCACTGGTACATAATGAAGCTATTGATATACACAAGCTACCTATACAATGATTACCGATATAGACAGTCATAAATACAAAATGAGCCACTGATACAGAAGAGCCACTGATACAGGTGATCTACCGATAGACCAAGATCTACCGATAAAAGGAGTCACTGGTATATAGAGATACTAATAATAGAGTAACAAATACTGATACAAGGAGCTACCGGTACAAGGAAAAAGAGCTACCGATAGGAGCCCACTGCTATACGAAGTCCACTGTTACATATCTACCAACATTAAGCTACTAATGAAAGACTTACCAGTCACTGATCCCTAAACTCTACTTTTGTGAACATTATTTATTTATTAAGAAACGATCATATTTGATGATTTTAATGCAATTAATTTTATTTAATGATAGTTGTTGGCATGTCCGGGAACCGTACCTTGTACCAGTAAAAAGGTAAGCATTTCCATTGCCCGAGCTAAAAGCTATATAACGAAGGACAAAGGCCAGACATACGAATGTGCACAAAAAAGGTAAAAAGAATGTTGTAAAGTGGTTCATACAGAAAGACAACTTCCACACTCGAATAACACTGGATATACATGAAGCGATTCATACAAGAAGATAACATAGACTGAACTTCAGTCAAGGAGTGAAGAACTACAATGAGATACTCATACACTCAAGCTGATCAAACTGAACTTGATGAAAACGATCCTCTGTTTTTCAGACAAACCCATAGAAGGACTCAGAAGCATTTCTATCAAATCAAAAGGAGTCCAGATCTACACTTCAAATCACTAGAGCATTCTAAACTCATATCTACACTCTTAGTGATTCTTCTATTTACATTTCGAGCAGTGTGTGTACTCTGAATATTTTATACACACATTGCCTCCTTTGCTAAACTAGATGATCTCTAAATCCTCACACAAACCTCCCATAACTCTTTTGTATCCCACTGTGGATTGTGGTAGAGGTCAAGTAAGACTTGGAAAACTAGTGTGCTGTTGTTTTGTTTTCCCACGTAGAACTGTGGTAGAGGTCTTAGTACCTGGATAGTCTTTTCACTGTTGTTTACCCCAATCCAGGGTGTGGATGAAATTTATATAAATTTTTTGAGAGTACTATGTCTTGGCATGAGACTGAATCTCTTGGTTATATATGATGTTCATCTTAGATTAAGTCTAAAGTATATTACATACTTTATTTTCCACTGCTAATTAATTTTAAATTCAATTTGATTTAAAGTTACATTGATAGTAAATATAGCAAGTGTTTGTAACTTTGTAAATCAGTAGGTTGGTTTCAAAAGCTAATTTAATCTTTTGATTAAATTAACTGAGACCTAATCAATATTTTTAGAACCTAATCGAACCATTACAGTTTTACAAATTCACCACAATTTAACTATGTTTTTAAATTAGGGGCTTTTAAGAGAAATATTTTTAACAGAAATTTTAATTGGAACTCAATTCACCACCCCTCTTGAGTATCCACTCTAACTAAAATTTGGTATCAAAGGTTGTTTATTATTAACGGTTTCCGAAACACTCTGTTTTTCAACAGTGATTTTTGTTGTATCTCAAAGACCTCAAATTTCTGTTCGTTCTAAATTTTATCTCTTTAAATACATTTTCTAAAATCAAACTATGGATAATAGACTTGATGGTGCTGCTACCAATAATCCACCTTTATTTAATGAAACCAATTATGCCAAGTGGAATCTTAAAATGAGAATTCATTTAGAGAGTATAGGATTTGAAATCTGGAATGCTATAGAAACTTAAAATAAGATTCTAGAATTTGAAAGAACTACATGGGATAAACTTACTAAAACTGCTTATAATAATAATTGTAAAGCAATGAACTCCCTATATTGTGCTTTAGGAGATGAAGAATTTAATCGCATATCTTCTTGTAAAACTTCTTATGAAATTTGGGACACTTTGACTATTTCCCATGAGGTAACAACCAATGTTAAGGAAATGAGATTGAATACCTACACTATTTAATTTGATAACATTAAAATGAGGCCTGATGAACACATTTCTGACATGTATCTCAGGTTCAATGATATTTTCAACACTATTATCTCTCTTCTTAAAGATGTTCCTACAATAGAACAGATCATGAGGATATTAATATTTCTTCCAGAAAGATGGAGAGGAACGTCTGTTTCCATTAGAGAATCGTGCATCATTAGAAAACTACATGTTAAAGAATCAATTGGTAAGCTAATGATGTATGAGGAATAGCTGAAGTTCAATAAAGAAGAGGATGATGAACCAATGAAAAAGTCAGTAGCGTTCAAGACATCAGCTTCAAAGAGTAAAGAAAATGGAAAAATTCAAAGTGAAAGTGATAGTTTGAGCAGTGATGAGAGTGCATCTGATAGTGATGATGAGATGGCTCAGATAGCCAAAAGATTTAAGAAGATCTATAGGAAGAAGAAATTATTCAGAAAATCAAACTACAATGGTAAATATGACACGAAAGGAATCTAGAAGAAAGATTGGAAGAAAGATGATAAGGGTGATGAAGTTGTTTTCTATGAATGCAAAAGAAAAGGTCACATAAAAGCTGAATGTCCAAAATTTATGTTCAAGAAGAAAAATGACTATAAGGATAATAAGTACAAGAAATCTATGAAAGAAACACGGAGTGCTTCAGAGGATAGTTCAACTGATTCTGATTCTACTTAGGATGAAAAATCTCAAAAATCTAATATGTATTTTATGACAAACACATTAGAGGTAACATTGGATACTCCTTCCTTGAATTCATATTATTCTGAAATTGATTCTGATTCTGAATCAGAAAACATGTCTAGTGAGGAACTATTTGAATACTATAACATGTTGGAAGAAACCTGTAATGAGATTAAGGAAAAATATAAGACCTTGATGAAACGACATGCTTTAACCAGTTCTGTTAAATCCACCCTTGATATAGAAAAAGAAAAGAATTCTCAATTAATGAAGGAAAATACTGAACTGAAATTGTCTAATGAGCAATTAAGGAAGGACATATAAAAATTCAAAAATGGAAAATATACTCTTACACAAATGTTAAGAAAACATGTGGCACCAAAATATACCAATGGAATTGGCTATCAGTCTGGACATAGATAGATTTCTAAAACTAGATTTATTCCAAAATATGGATAGAATGCAGCTAGTTCTAGTTCTGGAAATTCATATGCTTCAACTAGTTATTCATATGGTTATAGATTAAATAAAGTTTATTATTAAAAAACTATTGATTATGTAGATTATATGAGACCCATGAGACAAATCTGGGTACCTAAGGCTTTACTTGCTAACCTATCTGGACCCAAGAAAATCTGGGTACCAAAATCATTTTCTGTTTAAATCTATTTTGTAGGAAACTTTCTTGAAGAGTTCCCATAAGAAGATATGGTATTTGGACAGTGGATTTTCAAGTCATATGTCTGGATATTACTCATGCTTCTAGAGATTAATCAATGTTGATGGAGGCCATGTCACCTTTGGTGATAACTCTAAAGAAAAAATCATCGGCCAAGGCCAGATTGGTAACACTGAATCAGTTTTAATTTCCAATGTTTTAATTTTTGATGGACTTAAATATAATTTGTTGAGTATTTCTCAGTTATGTGATGATGGTTTCAATGTTAAATTTGAAAATGATTCTTGTAATGTTTTTAACTCTAAAAATGATTTAGAAAAATGATTTAGAATTTTCTGCTTTGAGAAATGAAAATGATTATGCTGATGATTTAAATTCATTAGCTAAACAAAACATTACATGATTAAATGATTTTCATAGAGTCTTGGATATGGCATAGAAGATTAGGACACTGCAATGTTTATTCACCTAGAAAACTGACTAGGAGAAACATAGGTAGAGACCTACCTAAACTTGAATTCCCAACTGATAAAGTTTGTAATCCCTGTCAAAAGAGAAAGCAACATAAAGAATCTTTTAAATCAAAGAAATATGTTTCAACATCTCAACCTCTTGAGTTGGTTCACATGGACTTGTTTGGACCTTCTAGAGTTTCTAGTTTAAATGGTAAGCACTATGTCTATGTCTTAGTAGATGACTTTTTCTAGATATACATGGTTATACATCTTAGCTCAAAAAAGTGAAGCTTGTTCTTACTTTATTAAATACTCCAAGTCTATAGAAAACCTTAGTGGACTTAAGATTAAGACCATGAGAATTAACCATGGTCGTGAGTTTGAAAATCATGAGTTTGAATATTATTTCTCACACAATTGCTATAGTCACAATTTCTCTATCCCTAGAAACCCTCACTAGAATGGTGTATTAGAAAGAAGAAATAGAACCCTTCAATAAATTGCAAGAACTATGCTTAATGAGTATGACCATCCTATTTACATTTGGGATGAATCTGTAAATACAGCTTATTATATTATTAATAGAGTTTTGGTTAGAACCTTTCTCAAGAAGACCCCTTATGATTTGTGTAATAATAGGAAAACTAAGGTTAATTACTTTAGAGTTTTTGGTTGCAAAGTATTTATTCTCAATACAAAGGATAATATTGACAAGTTTGCATCCAAAAGTGATGAAGGAATTTTTATTGGTCATTCTTTAAATAGAAAATCCTATAGAGTTTTCAATAAAAGAACCAAATTTGTGCAATAATCTGTTCACATCAAGTTTGATGAAACCGATCCAAATGAACCTAAGTCTTCTCTTGATAATCATAAAGAAGATCTTTATGTTCTGGACCTTAATGATAAAATCAATAAACCTGTTGTAAAGACAACCAGTTCTAGAAACATTCCAGAATCTGCTCCTGATGAACCCGAACCTAGAGAAGAACCTAAAATTTCTATTCCTACCTTTACTGGATCATCTATAATTCAAAATAATCGTCCTTTAGATGCTGTTGTTGGTAATCTTGATAGAGGGACACCGACTTTAGCTTCTCTACGAAATCTGGTTGAACATCAAGACTTTCTTTCACAGTTAGAACCTAAAAATATCAATGACGCAGTCAATGATGAATTTTGGGTAATGGATATACAAGAAGAACTAAATTAATTTGAAAGAAACAATGTTTGGGAATTTGTTGAGAGACCTAATGACACTTTGACCATAGGAACTAAATGGGTTTTTGGAAAAAAAGTTGATGAGTATGGAAATATAGTTAGAAATAAAGCTGGGTTAGTTGCACAAGGATATAGTCAATAGGAAGGAATAGACTATGAGGAAACCTTTTCCCTTGTAGCTAGATTATAAGCTATTAGGATTCTACTTCCCTATGCTGGTCATCTGAATTTTGAGTTATATGAAATGGATTTCAAAAGTGCTTTTCTAAATGTTATTATAATTGAAGATGTTTTTGTTTAACAACCACCTATATTTACTAATCCTCATTTTCCAAATCATGTTTTCAAACTATATAAATATTTATATGTTTTAAAACAAGATCCAGGATCTTGGTATGATAGAATTAGTAATTTTCTTATTTCAAATGGTTTTACTAAAGGGATTGCTGATCCAACTCTTTTTATAAAAAGAATTTCTAAAGATGTTTTGATAGTTCAAATATATGTTGATGATACTATTTTTGTATATTCTAAACATTCTTTATGTACTGATTTTTCAAAGAGTATGAAAAAAGAATTTGAAATGAGATTAATGGGAGAACTCAAATATTTTATTGGATTTCAAGTTTTTCAAAATGAAAATGGTATTATTTTTAATTAAAGTAAATATACAAAGGATCTTTTAAAACATTTTGGTTTGGATAGTATTAAGGAATGTGAGACACCTATGAGTACTATTTGTAAATTGGACATTGATGAAACTGGGAAACCTGTGGATCAAACAAGTTACAGAGGTATGATTGGAAGCTTACTTTAACATACTTCTAGTCGACCAAATATTTTGTTTAGTGTGTGTATGTTTGCAAGATTCCAAGATAATCCTATAGAATCGCATTTTCTTACTGTTAAAATAATTTTTAGGTATCTTAAAAAAACTGAAATTTTGGGTTTTTTTATCTGAAAGGACAATCTTTTGAATTAATGAGTTATTCAGATGTTGAATTTGCTGGTTGTAAGTTGGATAGAAAAAGCACATCTGGAACATGTCGTTTATTGGGAAAATCCATAGTATCTTGGTGTAGTATGAAACATAATTATAAATCTTTGTCTACTATTGAAGTAGAGTATATAGCTACTGGTAGTTGATGTGCACAAATTCTGTGGATGAAAGACACTCTTTTGGACTATGGATATGATTTTAAGCATGTTTGAATAAACTGTGATAACACTAGTGAAATTAATATCTCTAAGAATCCCATGCCTCACTCTAGGACCAAACACGTTGATGTAAGGAACCATATCTTGAGAGATCATTACCAAAAAGGTGATTTTACTCTTGAATTTATAGGTACTGAACATCAATTAGATGACATTTTCACAAAGCTGTTATGTTCAGATAGGATAAGTTACATTAAACATGAGTTAGGAATGATAGATAACCAATATGAAACCTCAGCGATATAAAAACTCACCGATATACCTCACTGGTATGAAACCTCACTAATATACCCCACCGTTATGAGACCTCACCAATATACCTCATCGGTATAAAACCTCACTGATATACCTCACCGGTATGAAACCTCACTGATATACCTCACCGGTATGAGACATCACTGATATACCTCACCGGTATGAAACCTCACTAATATACCTCACGGATTGGTGGATCTCACCATTAGAAATTCTCAATGGTATACCCTATCGATAAGTATGCGCTGTTTTAAACATCTATCTGCCGCCAGAATCTGTATCATCTATACATTACTTTTTATATTTTAGTTATTTATTTTATGATTCCTAAATGATAAAACTAAGTCTTAATTACTTTCCAATCCATCTCAAACCCTTTTCCTTGAAGCCTTAGCTCCCGAATATCATGAAAAACCTAAGTTCTTCGAACCAGAAATGGAAAAAACCAAAATGCCTACTGTCAGAGATGGCATTGATGATCCGAATGAGAAGAAGCAGAAGACAGAGCCAGAAGTAAGTAGCAGTGTTAGTAGAAAAATTTCGAGGAGGTGACTAGTGAACTCACATTTACAAAATAGAGTTATTGTGATCGAAAAAGATATATGAGTGGAATGGCTGTTGTCTAATAATTTTCTAGTTCTAGAGGTACTAGAAGATAAGAAGTAGGAAGAATGATTTTCGAACAACAATGGCCCCTACAATCTGAAGCTGCTGAAACAGTTCTATGAGTTTTTAAGTTTTGAGAAATTTTATGAAAAAAACAGAATGGTTTCCTGGGTAAATGGAAAGGAGATATATTTTTCTTGTATTGAGTGGGATGAATGTCTGAAGGATACACATGAAGGTGTCTCTAGATATTCCTCGAAACCAATACCACCTATAACTGACATGTTTTATTATGAGACTGCCTTAGATGAGCTCATCGGTAGTGGAAAGAAAAAAAGGCGGTGGCTGCTGAAATTGATGGGGAGAATAGATTTTTGTTCAAGTTTGTTCAACATGTTTTAATTCCAAGTAGGGGGACTTTTCAAATTTGAGATATCAAGATATCTATCTGCTACATCTCTTGACACATAGGGTGAATGTAAATCTGTGCAGGCTGCTAATGATTCAAATGGAGGATATGACCAAGCCAAAATCAAAGACCAATGCCTTATTCTTTTCCAAGTTGATCTCAGTAATGATTAAGGTAAAAGGAGTAGATGAGTATCAGGATGAGACAGTAGTGGTAAGAAACAACTTCTGTATCACAAGAACTATATGTAAATACCTGAATCTAAACTGAAAACCATTTAAAGGAGAGTGGGTTACTAATGAACAAAAGTTATATGATAAGTTCAATCCTATGTATTATCCTTCAAAACCTAAATATGTGAGGGATCCAGGTCTGGGACCTGATGAAGAAGAGCCACAATATAGTGATGATTTAGAAGAGGAAGATTCCTCTGCAGCAGATGGAGGAGATCCGGACTTGCCTCCTAGCCCAACTCCTGAAATTGTATCACAAGAAAATGAGAGTGCTTCTTTGAACCTACCTAGTACAAAAAATATTTTGGGTATAAGAAATAAATAGGTACCGGTGGATGAGGAAGACCAACAGAAAGCAGATCAGGAAGAGGCTACTCGAGAAGATGAAGAAGAAGTTCATGAAAGTGAAGAATCTGTTTCTTTTAGCTTGAGCCTTAGTCCACTAACTGGACATTCCCTAATGTCTGTTTAGAAATTTGATGAAGTTGATAGACATTTACCAATTCCCGAGGAACCACCTGCTATTGCAGAAATGGAGATGGTTGTGAAGGATTATGAGGAGGATGACCAAGCAGCTGAGGGTACTCTTGTTGTACAAGAGAATGCACTAGTTGAGGGGAGCATCCAAACAATGTTGGAAATGTTTCAGTGGCTGTTGAGTTTGAAGACTAGGAAGCGGACCTAGGGTTTGTTGTTTGTGCATTAGATTATCCAGATTATGAAAATGAGACAACCCTTCGGAGACCAAAAATCATTTATGATATTTAGTTTGAGATATTACCTGAAGATGTGGTTAGAACACATGATCTGGATAAGCTCAATTCTAATCTCAAAATCAGTTTTGTGGAAGAAATAAGGAAAATGGAAGCTTCACTGGTGTTATCTATTCAATCGATTATGAATGACTCTGTGGCCAGTATAGTGTCTAAAAGAGAACCTGTTATGGTTTCACCTGTAGATATGATCACCAGGGATGGCTTAGCATATTTAAAGGGTGAGATGAAATAGTTTTTTAGTGCTTCTATTGCTGAGTTAAAGATTTTCCTTTTTAAATACATGAGAAACTTGGAAAAGTAGTTCGAACTCTCTCTTGGTTGAAATGTGTCAACCTTTTTGGTTGAGATAGTGGATGTAGTTACAGCTTCCTAGACTCAAGTATCTATACTGGAAGAGACTGTTGAAATTCTAAAGCAATCAATTATCTCTCTAGATTCCCATATGAGTTTTAAATCTCAACTAGACAAGGATTTGGATTATGTGAAGAGTGTAGTTAGCCAAATGGTCTCAGTTTTTTAGGAGTTCAAGCATTCCATAACAAAGCATGTTAGCACCCAATATTATGCTGTGAAAAATCTTATTAGTGGGATAACTAAGATTTTCAACAAAAATGTGACCATCTCTATTGGTTCTCTTGCTTCCAGACCTTCAGTGGATTTGGATTAGATTAGAGCTTTGATGAAGGAGGATCTTGGTTCAACATCAACCAGTTTCTCTGTGGACTCATCTGATTTGAACAAAGAAGTGACTTCTACTAGATATACCACTAGACATATCATGAAGATTGTTCAAGACTATATGATAGAAGATTTTTCTTCTTTGAAAGAGGTGAATGAAAAGGTAGATTATTATTTCCAAAGGGTTTATACCAATCATCAGCTCAACAACCATTTCAAACTTCTGTTAGAAAACATGAAGTTACCTTCTTTCAATCAAGACTTCAGAGAACAAGTCAGTAAGCTCAGAGAGTTGAAAACGGAACTAGAAAAATTAATAGAAAACAAGGAAAATTTCATTTCTTCCATAGAAGGAGGAGGAGGAATCATTATGGATTTCAGAAACTTCTTTTTTCCCTTCCTGCATGTTGATTCTCGACCAGTGATTGTACCTCTAGATTTACCTACATCTGCCTCTGCTACTTCTCATACTCAGATGAATCTTGCCCAAGCTATCTGAAGCCTTACTCTTGTGATCACTCAGAGAACTACACAGTACATGCCAGGAACAATTTCAGTATCTAAGCCACATCTGTGCTTCTTTGGTGTTCCTAAGCCTCCACCTTCATCCACCACACCTAAATCCTCTTCTGATTCCAAGGGGGAATCTCATGCTGATGATGTAGATTGATCAGTGGCTAGATTTTTGATAGTAATCACTTGTATTTTTTTTTTCATTTATGTATTTCTTTGTAAGTTTTTTCTCCAACGAATATATGTGATCTTACCTTCTTTTACTCTCAATTACTTTTTTTCTCCTGTTTTCCTTCTTGTCCCACTTTTTGATTATCACAAAGGGGGAGAAATACTATCTAAGGGAAATATATATAGGGGATAAATAATATCATTTATGTCTAAGGGGGAGCAATACTATCTTTTATGAACTTAATTCATTTCCCTCTGGTACATTTATTTTACATTTTTTCTTTAGTACATGTGTTTTATAATATATTGTTTTCTCTGATATAATTAGATTGAATGAAATATCCTCTGATACAATACTAATTATTTAGGTCTTATAATATCATAAGTTGTGATTATCAATAAGGGAGAGATTGTTGACCTCACATGTTTTGATAATCCTAATTATGCTTTCATATACTTTGATAATCCCAAATAATGTTTATCTATATATTAATTCTTTTAATCTATGACATTCTATTATCAATCTAATAAGAATATTAAAATAATATTTTAAATATTTTAATCAATGTTTATATTTTTTTATATGAATTTTGAAATAATTATAACTCAATTGGATATGGTTTACATAAGGAAGATAAGTGTTAAGTCACTAATATGCTTATAGCTACTAATACAGATCTACCGGTACTTAGTCTATCGATAGACATAGTCACCGATAAGCAAAGGTCACCGATAAGCAGAGCTACCGGTATGTATAAGTCCACAGGTAAGCATGTCACTGATAGATCAAGTCCACTGATACAGACAGCTACCGATTGAAGTAGAGCTACTGATAGATCAAGTCTATCGATATACACTTAATCACTGGTACATAACGAAGCTACCGATATGGAAAAGCTACCGATACAAATTTTACAGATACAGACAGTCACGAATACAAAACGAGCCATCGATTCAAAAGAGCCATCGATACAAGAGATCTTCCGATAGACCAGGAGTTACCGATAGAAGGAGTCACCGGTATATAGAGCTACTGATACACAGAGTAACAACTACCGATATTAGGAGCTACCGGTACAAGGACAAAGAGCTACCGATAAGAGCTCACTGATATACAAAGTCCACCATTACATATCTACCGACCGAAATCTACTGATGAAAGACTTACCAGTCACTGATTCCTAAACTCTACTTTTGTCAACATTATTTATTTTTTAAGAAACAATCATTTTTGATAATTTTAATGCAATTAATGTTATTTAATGATAGTTGTTGGCATGTCAAGGAACCTTTCCTCGTACCTATAAAAATGTAACCATTCCCATTGCCCGAGATGAAACCTATATAAGGACAAATGCCGAACATATGAACGTGCACAAAAAAGGGAAAAAGAATGTTGTAAAGTGGTGCATACAGAAAGAATACACCCATACTCGAAGAACTCTGGACATACATGAAGTGATTCATAAAAGAAGGTAACACAAACCGAACTTCAGTCATGGAGTGATGAACTACAACATGCTACTCATACACTCAAGCTGATCAAACAGAACTTGAAGAAAATGATCCTATGTTTTTCAGACAAAAACCAGAGAAGGACTCAGAAGCATTTCTATCAAATAAAAAGGAGTCCAGAGCTGCACTTCAAATCAATAGATAATTCTAAACTCATATCTACTCTCTTAGTGACTCTTCTATTTACATTTCGAGCAGTGTGTGTACTCTTTATATTTTATACACACACTGTATCCTGTGCTGAACTGGAGGATCTTTAAATCCTCACACAAACCTTCCATAACTCTTTTGTATCCCACTACGGATAGTGGTAGAGGTCAAGTAAGACATGGATAACTAGTGTATATTGTTTTGTTTTCCTACGTAGAACTGTGGTAGAGGTCTTAGTACCTAGATAGTATTTGAACCGTTGTTTACCCCGATACAGGGTGTGGATGAAATTTATATAAATTGATTGAGAGGAATAACTCTCGGCTTGATATTGAACCTCTTGGTTATATCTGCTACGCATCTTAGATTAAGTCTAAAGTATATTACATACATTTTTTTCCACTTATAATTACTTTGAAATTCAATTTTCTATAATGTTACTTTGATAGTTAATCTAGCAAGTGTTTGTAAATATTGTAAATCAGTAGGTTAGTTTCCAAATCTAATTTAATATTCTGATTAAATTAACTGAGACCTAATCAATCTTTTTAGAACCTAATGGAACCATTATAGTTTTATAAATTCACTATAGTTTAACATAGTTTTTAAATTGGGGGATTTTAAGAGAAATATTTTTATTAGAAATTTTAATTGGAAATCAATTCACCCCCCTCTTGTGTATCCACTCAAACCAACAGTCATGGACAAAATTTTTGAAAAAATAGTTATTTCTCTTAACATTGTATAATACATTACCTGATTTTTTTTATAGTTATAGTTTATTTTTGTAACTTTTTTAGATTTAATTGTTGAGAAACAATTTATCCAAATTAGCTTGATAAAATTAATGAAGAATTTATTTTGACACTATATAGTTTAGAGATGTTATTTACCATTTCAGTCTTCACATTCATGATTTATTTGACTATTCATTTAGTTGATGATGTTAAAATTGGTGAACTAGTATACTATAGATGGACGTATCCAGTTGATAGGTTCATTGATATTATTTTTATTTTCATTTGTTGAATTTTATTTTTTAAATCATTTAATTATTTTTGGTGATTTTAAGTCATACATGAGGATTAAAGATTAAACAGAAGGATATATTATTGACGGTTACATAAACGAAGAGTGCGTGAATGTATTTTCTATGTATTTGGATGTGATTGTGACTAGATTAAATCATGTTGGATGTCCTGATAAAATCTCCACAATTTCTCATTTGGAAAATTTTTCATCGCCATTTCAAACTATTAGACTACCAAAGGGATATGGGATAAATTTTTCACTAACTAAAATGGAGTTCCTACAAGAAAATAGAAATGTGATACTCATAAGTGTTATTACTAATCTATTTATATATGAATTTAGGCTATAAATACAGAGGATACTAAGGTATTTAGATTGAAATGAGTTGGAATTAACAAAAATTTCTAATAAAGGGATTGTGGAATGGTTCTACCATAATGTATGTATAAACTCATAATCGTATTATTGATGTGTAATCATATTGTCTATGTTAAAAGTAATAACATATATATTTTTTTTTCAAGATAATTAATGTTGATAATAGAGATTAAATATAAAATTATTTGATGTGTCTGTCCTAAGGCCCTCTAAGGTAGGATATGGGATTTGATCCTAACAATATTCATGTATTTTGGTTTTGTACAATTTTTCTAGGAGATGAATTGAGAACTCAAAACAGTGGTGTATTTACACTTGTAGATGTAGGATAAAATGGTAAGATGAATGATATAAATGAATTATAAAATAATGTCTAGTTATTTTTTTCTTATAGAAATGAATGTAGGGATAAAATGATATGGGTATAATGAAAGATTCGTCACATTTTACTTCTATCAACTTCTCTTACTTGATAGATACTGGTGAGCATACAGAATCAGATCCATTTATCTTGGATTTAGAATAGAATACAGTTTATTATGTGGATAATGAAATACATGATGGTTAATGTGTTTTTTTACCTAAAGTAGTTAGACTTATATGATATGTGTGATGAAGATCAATTGGTTCTTTGTGATAGTGAACCTTAGAAACACAAAAAAATTGAACTATTTTTTCATGACAACATCAAAACAGTAGAACATATAATAGGGGATGGAAATGAATAACTTATCTCAATGGAGGTTTATAAAAATAAATATAAATAAGATTATGATAATTGAATCTATAAATTGGTGATGAAAATAAATTAAAATTTCACATTGTTAAGTGTTTCACAAATAAATATATTGTTCTTATTTTATTGTAAAAATATTTTAGTTTGGATTGTTTTTAAATTTAATAAACATTGACAATATTAAAACCAGGAATGTTAAGAATAAAAAATTAGGATCATTTCCGATTAGCATCTCAGATAATTCTACCACTATAATAATATTTTTATAGGTCCACATGATTCAGTTGAACCCAAGACAAATATCAAGCTAGCCATTTCTCCAGATGTCATTGGTATCCCACTGCCTAACTCATATCCGGTGATGGAGTAGTTTCTCAACCTTCCATCTAGTGAATATTAGTGAGTCAACGTTATTGGTATGTATGTCATTTAAAAATATAATATTTATTAATTCTTTAATACATTTTCCAATAGAAAATACAACCATATAATGGATAAAAATATGAACACAACTGGTGCATGTCACTTGAAGGACATCAAGATTATCATTACATTTTATAATTTTTGGGTGCGTATTGGTGATGCTGTTAGAATCAATTGGAAGATTCTTGGGAAGCATGATTCTAAGATGATGAGATTTCCCATAAATTATAAATATTAAAGGTATATTCCAATAGCTCAGAAAAATGAGGTCTTTGATACTCTTGTAAAGGTAATATTAAATTAATGTTTAGTGAAAACTAATTTAAAACACATGAGTAAATTTTTTTAATATTATTATAATGTGTTATGTATTTTTTTTATAGATGCTTTCCATTGTTATGTCACTAACACTATTTCATGCCTATAGACGTTGAAAAATTTGGAAAAAAATGGCGAGATTTTAAATAGAGATTATGGAATGAGTTTAATGACACTTCTATGAGTTCATGATAGATGTGTGAGAAATTTTCTGAAATAATTTCTCATGTGAAATGGAAGATCTTTTTTGATAACAATAAAGATGCATATCATGAGGTAACTTCATATTTAACAATATCTTAATAACAAAAACAAGAAAATTATAATTTTAATTAATGATAATATTTTTTTGTAGATATTATCTAAAAAATACTATAAATAATGGTAAGCAGTTCATTTTTCACATCTATTTGTTTTATATTTTTTTGGCAAAAATAAATATTTTGGTTTTTATTTTATTCATTATTTTTTATATCATTTTATAGTAACTCAATGTTTTTTCTCTATACTTTTATATTTTTGGAAAATTCTAATGAATTAGATCACTCTACTGTGATGGATTGAGGAGTGATTGATTCCATAATGTGAAAAATTAATTTTAGATAATTATCCAGAATTTTGAAAAGATTTTGATATTGTTTTGACTTATTATACACTTCTTAAAGGTAAAAATGCATTTAAAAAATGTGTCGTGGTGTCAAAATCAAGAAAATGATGTCTAATTTCTCTACTATTAGGCATAAAAAACAACAGATTTAGTTGTTGAAATGTAGGAACTGATGGTATTTCATTCCAAATTATGTTTTGTCTTGGATTGTCGTAAATGTATTTTTAGTGTTTTAAAACACTAAAATGTCCAAGGAATGGTAAATACCATAGATAAAGACCCAAAATTGATTTTCAATTATGTTAAAAGAAAAAATAAGATATTTTTGATGTATACTTATAGAAAATATGTCAATATGATGTATGGCGTGGTAAGAATTATTTGGTCAAAACTACTTAAAGGTAAAAACATTTTTAAAAACAAGTGTATGTGAGTGTGTGTGTGTGGGGGGGGGGGGGGGGGGTTAACTAGGAAAAAAGGTTTGATTACCCAGAAATTAGGGGAGAATGACCATATATTGAATTATGAAATGTAAAAATTGAAAACTCATCATTTTGAACTATTGTTTAGTTGGGATTAATGTAAACATGTTTTAGTGTTTTAAAACACTAAATTTTTTGTGTAATGGTCAAAATGATAGTAAATAACCTCATATTGATGTGAAATCATTGAAAACCACCAATGAGTTTTCTTATGTGTACCCATAGACTACAAGTCAATACAATGTGTGATGTGGTTGGAATGACTTAGTAGACACTTTCTAAAGGTGCCTAATCATTCAAAAACTAGTGATGCATGGTCAAAAATAGTAAAACAATGTAGGATTTCCCTAAAATTGGGGGAAAAGAATAGGAATTGAATTTAAAAATGTGGAAACCAACAAAATGTTATTTTGAATTTTGGATTTCAAGGTATGGATGTAAACACATTTTTTGTGTTTTAAAACACTAAAAAATTATTTTGACACTAAAAAGATAGAAAACAACCTCATATTCTTTTGAAATCATGTAAAAACAACCGTTGAGTTATTTTTGATATGTACATGTGGAAACATATATATACAACATGTAGTGTGGTTGGAATGTCTTTGTAACCACTACCTAAATCTATTAAAGCCTTTCAAAACATGTTTGGGTGGTGGGGGGGGGGGTCAAGACAAATAATGTCAGATTTCACTGAAACCATATGGAAATTACCATAGATTGAATTTTGAAATGTAGGAACATTTGAGATGTCATTCCAAATTACAATTTTTCTTGGATGGCTGTAAACATGTTTTTATTGTTTTAAAACAATAAAACATGTTTGGAATGATCAAAAAAATATAAAACAACCTCAGATTATTGTGAAATTATTGGAAACCTCCGTTGAGTTACTTTTGACTTATACGCCTAGAAAAATTTTCAATATTACTTGTTCTGTATTCAGAATGACTAATTAACAACATATTAATGGTATAATAGCCTTTAAAAACATGTATTTAGGGGGGATAAATCAGAGAAAAATGTATCATATTTCCTTGAAAACATAAAACGACAACCATTGATTGAATATTGAAATTTGGTAAGTGACAGAATAATACATCGAATTATGGTTTTCCATGGATGACCGTAAAACCTGTTTTAGGGTTTTAAAACACTATACCAAGAGTTGAATGGTCAAAACTATAGAAAATTAACTCATATTGATTTATAATCATTGAAAATACACCTTTGAGTTATTTTTGAAATACATGTATATAAAACACATCAATCAAACATGCATTTCAGTCAAAATGAAATTCTAAACACTTCTTACCGGAACAAAATCCTTTTCAAACAACTGTCAGGTGATGCAAATGAGGAAACCAATATCAGATTACTAATAAATCTGGTGGAAATGACCAAAGAATAAATTTTGAAATTTAAAAACTTATATAATTTTATTTTTAATTACAATATTCCTATGATGTTTATTTAATTTTTTTAGTGTTTTAAAATATTAAAACGTGTATGGAACGCTTAATATAATGTCAAATGACATCAGACTGATATGAACTCATTGGAAAACACAAATGAGTTATTCTTTATGTGTACATATATAAAACAAAATAAATTTATTTGAGGTGTGGTTACAAGGACTCCTAAATCACTTCCTAAAGGTACAAATTCCTTTAAAAACAAGTGGGGGAGGGGGGTGTATGAAAACTACATCAGATTTCCCTAAATTCATGGGGAAATAAGATAGATGAAATTCTTAAACGTAGGAACAAAAGAAAAATCATTTTAAACTAATTTTTTTTATGGATGGCCACACACAGATTTTTTGTGTGTTAAAACAACAAAACATTCATGGAATGGTAATATTAATAAAAAAACCCTATATTTATGTGAAATAAAGGGATAATCACTTATGATTTCTTTTGTGTATACATTGTCAATAGATAAATTTATTTTTTTTCGTGTCCATAATTAATCATTAACTGTATCGCAAAGGCACCAAATCCTTAAAAACAAGTGTCAGAGGTCCAATGATGGGAAATGATGTCATATTACCCTGAAATCGTATAAAAAGGAATGTAAATTTAAATTTTAAATATAGGAAGTTACTTCACATGATTCCAAATTACAGTTTTCCTAATACAACTATAAGGATATTTTTAGAGATTTAAGGCACTCAAATATTATGGAATGGTAAAAAACATAGAAAATGACCTCAAATTGACGTAGAATCATTGGAAAACCACCATTGAGATATTTTTGACATGTACATGTGGAAAAACATCATTTCAACATGCGATATAGGCCGAATTACTATGTAATCATTTCTTGAAGGTACAAAATGCTTTAAAAACATTGGTCAAGGGGGTCAAATCATGGAAAATGATGTCGAATTTCACTTAAATTAGGGGAAATTATCGTAGAATGAATTTTGGAACCAACCAAACCAAATTCCAAATTATAGTCTTCTAGGGATGACCTTAAATGTGTCATTAGTTTTTTAAACACTAAAACATGCGTGTTATGATTAAATTGAAAGAAAAAGAGCTCAAATTGTTGTTAAATCATTTTACAACAACCATTGTTTTATTATGATGTGTATGAATAGAGGACACATAAATGTTATGTGAAGTGTGAATGTAATTACTCAGTAACAAATTCTCAACGATTAAATGTATTTAAAACAAGTGTCAGTAGTAAAAACATGGAAAATAATTTCATATTTCCTTGAAATTAGGGTGAAATGATCATAGAATAAATTCTCATATTTAGGTACGGAATACATGTCATTTTGAATTATGGTTTTCAAGATATTTACTTAAATGAGTCTTTACTGTTTTAAAAGACCAAAACATGCATGGAACTATCAAAATAATAGAAAATGACATCAAATTGATGTGTAATGATGTTACTGTCACTATTGAGTTATTTTTTTAATGTTTACACATCGAAAACACATCAATCTAGAATGTAGTGTGGTCAAATGGACTCACTAAACAATTTTTAATGGTAAAAATTCTTTAAAAAAAATATGCTGGAGGTCAAAACTAGGAAAACAATGTTAGATTTCTTCGAAATTAGAGACAAATTAATTTTGAATAAATTTATAAATTTTGGGACTGACGATACATCATCCTGAAATATGGTTTTCTCAAGAATACCATAAACATGTCACTCATGTTTTAAAACACAATAGCATGCATATAAAGGCCAAAATCCATAAAAAAGACCTCATATTGACATTAAATTAGGGTAAAACAACCTATATGTTATTTTTGATGTGTATGAATGGAAACAACATCAAACTAATGTGTCGTGTGGTCAAAAATACCCAAAAAACTACTCTTAAATGTATTAATTCCTTTAAAACAAGTTTTAGGGGGGGTCAAAATTAGGAAATTTTTTTCATATTTCCCTAAAATTGGGTGATAACAACTTTAGATTGAATTGAGAAATTTTTGAAGTAATGACATAAAACTCTTAATTATGGATTATTCGGTATGGTTGTAAACATGTTGATAGTGTTTTGAAACACTAAAATATTTATGGAGTGGTTAAACCTATAGAAAAGTACGTCAGATTGACATGGAATCATGGGATTAGCACCACCAAGTTGTTTTCGAATTGCAGGACATGATGTGATATAAAATCTTTTATTATTTTTCAATTATCTAAATTTGAGGCACATGGCACTTCGATTTAAACATTTATTAGAATATTTACTTATCTATTTCCAATTTTATGTGTTTAATCATATATTTAATTGGTATGTTTAGGTTTTCGTAGTGTTTTGTATTATATAATATTTTTTATGTTGAAATTTCTTCAATTTTATTATCAAAATAAAATATATTATGTGTATCATTATGAATATATTTTGTGTATTTTCAATTTCACATTTCATTTATTAAATGTTATAGTTTCCATTATTGGATTATGCAATTGAGAGTATGAAAGAGGATTCCAATTCTGATCCTCCAAATTCAGAAGATGATAGTCCTAATGGATCTTAGTTTTTGTGGGATGTTAAAATTTTATCAATGATTCTTCTGCAATTCCGATTTATTTTTCTTATTTTTAATTTTTTTCTTTTTTCACTTTTGATTAGATGATGTGGTTGGTTTCAGATAATGAGATGATGTGGAGGGAGAAATATGCAGTATGTAAAGACCCAGAAATTTGAAGGGAAATTTATTTTCTTAAATACATTGGAATTTTACGAGTCTGTGGTTTCTGACGGCACTTGATTCCGAGGTCCGGTGTGACTAGAATCAATTTATGATGTTTTTTTGGGTACGTTCAGTAAACATAGGTGTGGGTTTTTCTATCTTTTGAATTGGTGCTTGGAATTGAAAACCGAGGACACCGATGAACTCGCAGTGCCGGTATTCTCTTAAGGGGTCCTTTACCACAGTTGCATTTTATGTGGGTTGAAATTTATTTTTTAAGGAATTCATAATAAATTAATAAAATTGTTGGTACACAATTTTTTTATTTAGTTGCAGTTATTTCCTCCCTAGAGGAGTTATAGGTGGGGCCCACACCCACATAACCTCCCATGAGAAGCTTTAGTGTGGTGGGCCCCACACGAGCCATAATCCTTTCATCTCCCCTTAACTCCCTTAAACCCCCCTTAATTAATTAACTCCTCCCCTAATTATAGTAGAGCCTCTCCACCTCCATAACATTGGTGATGCCAAACCATTTAATTAAAAACCTTATTAATTAATTGGAACCTCTCTTATGAATTAATTTGATTTTCATGACAATTCTTTAAAACTGGTGAAGTCTATTATAATATTTTCCTTACAAAATATTTGGGTGGGGAACCTTTGGAGAATTACAGGAGCTTCATTTTTCCATGAAGAACATCATCCTCTCTCGGCAAAGAACGCTCCACGACTTCTCCTACCTTCTTCTTCCTCCACGTCAAGGTAGAAGACACCGCTCACGAGAAGCATCACCTACATCAACGACTCTTCCTCCAACATTAACGGGACAACACCGATCTCCGTGACGCCATCTTCCGTGATGCTTGACTACCGTGATGCCCATCTTCTTCGGCTTGTCAAAGTGCAACGTCAATTACGAGTAAGGGATTTTGTATAATTCTACATGAATTATTTATCTTGTTCATTTTGAAACCATTGGAATGTCTTCGGACTTTTTATACAACCAAATGCGGAGGGCGCGGGCTGAACGAACACGACTTGACGACCCTCTGTTGATCCTCGTTTTATTTCGATGGTGGTGGTAACGGAAGAGGTGGTGGCCACCAGAGGAAGCGGTGGCCATATGCAGGACGCGTGGAGAGGAACCGTGGCCCGCATCCACGGTTCGCTGGGATCACGTAGAACCGGCCAGTCGTAGCCGGCCTGGTAGGTGGAACTGCGGTGCCCCAAGGTGCCGCGCTACGGAGGTCTGTGGCCCGCACTCTGCGGGCTGCTTCGGCAGGCGAACAGGCCGGCTCGTCGGTCGGCCGGGTTGGAGGAGGCCGCGGTGCCGCCTGGCGGTGTGTGTTGTGGAAAACAGCCCAGCCAAGCATGCCGCTCGAGCTGGAGAAGACAACTGGCTTCGGTCGGCCGGGCAGGTGGGCGGCGCCACCAGTTCGGCAAGTTGGGGGGCTGCGCCCCCCCCCCCCTCCGCTCTGTGTCGATCGGCCAGTTGGCTGAGCCGCGGCCAACAGCTGGTCGTTCCACGCCTTTTCCCGTGCTAGGCTTCCTGCCATGGGTCGGGCCATGCCTTACCGGGTCGGGCCGCACTATATCAGCTCAGGCAGACCCCTTAGCCGGGCCGGACCCACCGAGCCAGGACGGGCCGACCTGCCAGCCCACCGGGCTTGATTGGTCGGGCCCATTTTGCTTAAATGCGATTAACTTCACGACCATGCATCCAATCGACGCATCGTCTGTGGCACTGGGATCCTTGCGATAATGTGGTCCTTTCTCATTACTCTAAGTGAGTTTTGGACGACTTTGGAAAAATGGATGGGTTGGTTCGAAACCTAAACCAACTGGGCCCTTGGAGCGGAAACACTTACAACTTAAGGACCGGATGCCCGATTGACGTACCGTCAACTACATTGGATTCCTTTTGATGAGATGGTTCTTTTGGAATACTCTACTTGTGGTTGGGACGCATTTGGAGTATGGTCGGGTTGGTTTTAGCATAGAAACAAACTGGGCCCCTAGAAAGGAAAAGGCAATAACTCACAGACCAGGCATCCGATTGACGCGTCGTCTATTGCGTTGAGACCCATATGATGAGGAGGTAATTTCTAATAATTCTTAATAAGACTTAGTGAAACTTGGAGTATCGGCTTGTAGCTCGTGGAGCGGACCCTCCCGGTGATGAGCGAATAGATTGGAGAGACCTAGTAGATGGCTGATACCTGACGACTGCTGATCATCGACTCGTAGTGATTCAGATGACCCATAGGGGAGGGCTTGGTTGTAGCAGTATACCCACAACAGAGGAGCACTTGTTTATAGAGGCAGACCCGCGGTACTCGACGGAAAGAGTACCTCTGTAGGCTATGAGGGGGATCGCTTGGTTGTAGCAGCAGACCCATGGTGGGAAGGGCATGGTTTTAGTAGCAGGCCCACAGTACTCGAAAGGTAGAGTACATCAACAGTCCAAGGTTAGTGGGAAGTGCTTGGTTGTAGCGGTAGGACCACTATACTCGACAGAGGAGGAATTCTCCAGCAGTCATGGTTTCGACATCATGAATAAAATCCTGGTTTGAGATGAGTCAATGAACTTTGTGTTTTTCTAATGATTGTGATGGGTTACTTGATAAATTAGGTATATGTATCGCCATATACCTAATTAGTGGTTATCCTTTGAAATCATACAATGTGGTTTATCCTTGTTGGATTTTTTGAGACCTTGGGGGTCTCGGGGTCCCGGCTGAGTATCGTTATACTCACCCCTGCACTTGCTATGCCCGCACCTCATCGTGTTGGAGGAAGACGACGAACATAGGTGACCGAGGCAGAGCATACGAGGACTGGACAATATCTAGAGGTGGACCTCACGACGAGATGGTATCCGGAGGAGCCGGATGGACGTGGAGCACTAAAGAGGCTATCTGAACCTACCCATCAGGTAGGAACCTAGAGGACGATCTAGGAGCTTCTTCACCTTTCAGCTGTTTGTCTCTTTTAGTTTTAGTTGTACCTTTTTTTTGGGATTGTATTTCCAACCCCTTTTAGTTTTCAGCACACTTGTTATACTACTTTACATAGTGTTTGCTTCCTCTTATACTCTGGTTTTGTGTGTTACGTTTTATAAAGGCAATGCCTTCCCAGATTTCGGAAATTATTCCATTTGTGCTAGTTGCCAACACCTGACCTATGGAAGGTGGGCTTAGGGTAGTCACGATACGGGCCCTGGGGGATGGGTCGTGACAAATTGGTATTAGAGGAGTAGGTTCTACCGCAGAACATAGGACTCTGATATTTCCATTCTATTAAGAAATTTTGTAAAGTGTACAACATGTGGTTTTCGGTTTAGGGAGTCCAGCGCTAGTGCGGCAGCCGAAGTATCCATACACCAGGACCCTGACTTCTGATTTCCGACTCAGTGCACAAAAAAAATGACTGCGTGTGTGTCCTCAAATGTTTTTTTAAGTCAGCTCAACTAGGTCAGCTCATAAGGTATAGTCTTTTGACCGTGTCACATCTATTCAGGATGCCTCCACGCATATAGTAATTTGGAGTTCTGAGAGAGTACCTGATGATGGCCCACCGAGCGACGAGGTTTCTGTGCGGGTCCCTCTTTATATGATGGCTCCTTCAGGTCTTGTACCTACACCACCACCACCCGTTGCGTAGTATATACAACTAGATGCACTAGCGGATGGTGTACGCCGAATGAGCGCGTTGCACGAGTTCCAGCAGTAGAGGCCTCCAAGGATTCGAGGCGAGACAGATTCCCAGGCAGTAGAAGACTGGATGTAGGTGATTTCTAGAGTTTTCCTCCAAGTTGAGACACCAATAGGGAAAATGGTGATCTAAGCTACAAGACTATTTCCGTGCATGACCCTGAGTTTGGTTCTCTTAGTGATGAGGCTTTGGTATGTGGACCGATGCCTGAGATTGTACCTTCGTGTAGTTTGATAGCTATATCACTACCCATTGATCAGTAGTTATGACCGGTAGTACTAGTAGAGGAAACTTATAGTATTAGTTCCTTACATGTGTTTCAGAATCAGATACCCCTCAGGTTCAGAGGTGAGCTCGACTCACAGGCGGCTGAGGACTGGCTTGAGGAGGTGGCTAAGAGTTTTCTAGAACTTATACAGCTTCATCAGGACGACATGTTAGTAGCTGAGTATTCATCGAGGCAAACCGATCGTTCTTGAGTACTCGATGAATACGATACGATCAGTTCTTTGGGGCTCAGACTACCGAACAAGGTGTGTTTAAAGGATATCTGAGCCAGCACTTTTCTAATATGAATTCCTACTTATGCTATGGTTCTAGAGAGATCCTTTGTGCTTGAATGTTCTTTGGCTGAACAAATACTACTAGTGAATTTTAGTAGTGGGAAAGCAGGGAACTAACGCCAGTCTCAGAGACTTGGGCATGTAAAATGTATTAAGAAGAGGAAGTATTAAGGATAGATGAATCTGTAGAGCGGAAGACATGGAAGAAGAGAAAGGAGGGAAGTATGTGGCGATGTATATTTTGAAATGTTATAACCACCAACCTTTGTAGTCCCAGCCAGGCTCATAGTGCAGGAGGGTAGAGGAAGAGAGTAGCTGCATGTGGTCAAGGAGTGTGACCCAAGGTCTCTAGGAATGATTCGAGGTATGTTTTGTGTCTATTAATATCTGCCATATCAATATACATAGGTACCAATCATTACTTCCTACCACATATCTTGTCACAGAACAAGTGTTTCCGGTTAAACCGTTGACTTGACCCTCACGTCTGGAGATACCTTTGGGAGGAGAATCGATAATCACAATTAAGCCGACAGTGTGATCTGACCCTTGAGGAGATAGTTTCGGTTGGAACCTCTTGGTGGAAGCGTCGAGTCCTTACGACGTTAGTTTGGGTATGGACTGGGCAACCACAGTTCATACACAGATTGACTGTATTAGGAAAAAAGGTTGTGGTTTACCTACAACATTGGGATGGGTTTTCCTTGGTCGGTGAAAAGGAAACCCCAGGCAGCACAGGATGGAATCATGCATAAGTGGGTGCAGTCGATCACTCATGAGTCGTTCAGATGCAGATTTGTGCTAGACTTCTCCAGATTTGATGCACTGCTTTCAGAATTAACGAAGAAGGGGAAACCCTTCATGTGGTTAGAGATATGCCAGCAGAGCTTTCCAGATATTAGACAGAGGTTGAATAGTCTGCCCATCTTGAGGATACTGGAGAAGGTGCAGATCATCAAGGAGCGGATGAAGACTGCACAGAGAAGACATAAGTCTTATGCCGATAGGATACGGAGACCACTAGAGATCGAGGATGGCGACCACATTTTCCTATGGGTCTCACCTTGAGAAGGTCTACGAAGATTTGGCTGGGGAAAGAAGTTATCTCCATAATTCGTTGGACCATTCCAGGTCCAAAGCAGAGTAGGTGAGGTGGCTTACCACCTAGCCCTTCCACCTCAGTTGCACTAGGTGCTTGACGTCTTCCACATATCTCAGCTGAGGAGATACATGCACAACTTGTCCCACATCACCGACCACAGGGAGCTGAAAATCAATGACGAGGAGACATTTACCGAGGTCCCTATGGGGATCGAGGATCGACAGGAGTGGGTCCTATATGGATGGTCTATTCCTCTGGTGCACATTCGCTGGTAGCACAGGAACTTCCAAAAGACAACTAGGGAGCGGGAGTCTCAGATGCGAGCTCAGTACCCCCATTTGTTTCCATAGTGTTTGATGTAGATTTACGGTGATGTATAGCCCTATGGTGGGAGTAATGTAAAGACCCAGAAATTTCAAGGAATTTTTTTTCCTTAAAAACAATGGAATTTTATGAGGTTGTGGTTTCTAACAGAACATGATTCCGAGACACGGTGTGCCCAGAATCAATTTCAGATGTTTTCTTCAGGTTTTTTCAGTAAATGTACGTGCGGGGTTTTTCTATATTTTGAATCGGTGCTCGGAATTGAAAACTGAGGACACTGATGAACTTGCAGCGCCAGTATTCGCTTAAGGGGTCCTTTACCGCAGTTGCGTTTTATGCGGGATGAACGTTATTTTTTGAGGAATTCATAATAAATTAATAAAATTGTTGTTACACAATTTTATTATTTAGTGGTGGTTATTTCCTCCCAAGAGGAGTTAGAGGTGGGGCCAACACCCACATAACCTCCATTGAGAGGATTTAGTGTGGTGAGGCCCACACAAACCCTAATCCATTCATCTCCCATTAACTCCCTTAAACCCCCCTTAATTAATTAACTCCTCCCCTCATTATGGTGGAGCCTCTCCACCCCCCAAACATTGATGATGCAAACACATTTAATTAATAACCTTATTAATTAATTGACACCTCTCTTTTGAATTATTTTGATTTGCATGGAAATGTTTTAAAATTGGTGAAGTCTATTTTAGTATTTTCATTAGCAAATATTTGGGTGGGGAACCTTTGGAGAATTAGAGGAGCTTCATTCTTCCATGAAAAACATCAACCTCTCTCATCGAAGAACGCTCCATGACTTCTCCTACCTTCTTCTTCCTCCGTGTCAAGGGAGAAGACACCCCTCACGAGAAGTTTCACCATCGTCAATGAATCTTCCTCTAATCTTGACGGGACGACATCGATCTTTGTGACACCATCATCCGCGATGCCCAACTACCGTGACGCTCATCTTCCGCAGCTTGTCAACATGCGACGTCAATTATGAGGTATGGTTTGTATAATTATACATGAATTATTTATGTTGTTCATGTTGAATCTGTTGGAATGTCTTCAGACATATGAAACCTTCTAACACGTAGGGCGCGGTACGAATGGACACGGCCTGACGACCCTCTGTTGATCCTCGTTTTATTTTGATGGGGGTGGTGACGGAAGAGGTGGTGGCGATTGGAGGAAGCGGTGGCTGTATGCCAACCGGGTGGAGAGGAAACGCGGCTCGCATCCATGGTCCGCTCGGCTGTAGAAGAACCGGCTGGCCGTAGCCAATTGGGTTGGTGGAACCGCGGCGCCCCAAGGCACCGCGCTGCAGAGGTCCATGGCCCGTACTCCGCGGGCCTCTTCAGCGGGTGAACCGGCCATCTTGTCGGACGAACAGGTTGGAGGAGGCCGCGGCGCCGCCTGGGGCATAGTGCGGTGGACAACGGCCCTCCCAAGCTGGCCGCTCGTGCTGGAGAAGCCGGCCGACTTCGACCAACCGGGCAGGAGGGTGGCACTGCTTGACGCTGCCAGTTTGGGATGTTGAGGGGCTGCACCCCCTTCCCCCTCCCCCCCCCCCCGCTCCTTGTTGCTCAGCCATTTGGTCGAGCCGCGTCCAACAGCTTGTCGGGCCACCTGCC
Organism: Viscum album; assembly: GCA_963277665.1. NCBI lineage: Eukaryota > Viridiplantae > Streptophyta > Magnoliopsida > Santalales > Viscaceae > Viscum > Viscum album. The sequence goes on from OY728128.1 coordinate 621,961,096, forward strand.
ACAGGTTGAGCTGTGCCCCACCGGGCTGGGCTGTGCTATATCGGGTCGGTCCGACCCCTTAGCCGGGTCAGACCCGCCGAGCCAGGACGGGCCGACCCGCCAGCTCACTGAGCTTGACGGGCCGAGCCCGTTTCGCTTAAATGCGAATAACATCACGATCATGCGTTTGATCGACGCGCCGTCTACGGAATTGGGACCCTTTCAATGAGGAGGTACTTTTGCGTTACTCTAAGTGTGTTTTGGACGACGTTGGAAAACAGCCGGGTTGGTTCGAAACCGAAACCAACTGGGACCTTGGAGAAGAAACACTTATAACTTAAGGATCAGATGTAAGATTGATGTGTCATCAACTACGTTGGATTCCTTTTGATGAGACGGTTATTTTGGAATACTCCAATTGTGGTTTGGATGCAATTGGAGTATGGTTGGGTTGGTTTTAGTTTGAAAACCAATCAAGCTCCTAGAACGGAAAAGTCAATAACTCACAGACTGGGCATCTGATTGATGCACCTTCTATTGCGTTGAGACCCCAATGACAAGGCGGGACTTTGTGATACTTCTTCATGAGACTACATGAAACTTGGAGTATCGGCTTGTAGCTCATGGAGTAGACCCTCCCGGTGACGAGCAGGCAGATTGTAGAGACCTAGTAGCTGGATGAGACGTGACGACTACTGATTGAGTAACTCAGAGTGATTCGGAAGGCCCAGTGGGGAGCGATTGGTTGTAACAGCAGACCCACAATGGAGGAGCACTAGGTTGTAGTGGCAGACCCGCGATACTCGATAGAAGGATTACCTATGTGGGATATGAGGGGGAGCACTTGGTTGTAGCGGCAGACCCATGGTGGGAAGTGCTTGTGTGTAGCAGTATGACCACAGTACTCAAGAGGTGGAGTACTTCATCAGTCCAAGGTTAGTGGGAAACACTTGGTTGTAGCGGCAGACCCACTGTACTCTACAGAGGAGGAGTTCTCCAACAGTCATGGTTTCAACATCATGAATAAAATTCTAGTTTGAGCTGAGTTAATGACCTTAGTGTTTTCTTCATGATTGAGATGGGTTACTAGATAACATAGGTATATGTATGGGCATATACCTAAGTAATGGTTATCTGTTGAAATAATTATTTTTGTTTATCCTTGTTGGATTTTGTGAGACCTTTGGGGTATCGGGGTCCGTACTATGTTTTGTTATAATCACCCCTACATGGGCTATGCCCGCACCTCGTTGTGTTAGATGCAGACGACAGACAGTGATGACCGAGGTAGAGCATACGAGGACTGGTCGGTACCTGGAGGTGGACCTCAAGACAAGATGGTACTCGGAGGAGACAGATGGACGTGGAGCCCTGAGGAGGCTATTTTTACCTACCCTTCAGGTAGAAACCCAGAGGAGGATCCAAGAGCTGCTTCAACTTTCATCTTTTTTTCTTTTTCAGTTGTAGTTATACCTTTTTTTGGGCATGCATTTCCAACCCATTTGTATTTTCAGCACACTTGTTATACTACTTTACTTAGTGTTTTCTTCTGCTTGTACTCTAGTTCTGTGTGTTACGTTTTATAAAGGAAACGCCTTCCTAGATTTCGGAATTATTCATTTGGTGCTAGTCACCAGCCCCTAGCCTATGGAAGGTGGGCATAGGGTAGGCACGATACGGGCCCCAGGGGATGGGTCATGACAGAGTAGAGGTCATGGCATGGAAATATATTGGGCATGTATTTTTTTTGAAATATTTTATATGTATATATTGATTATTAGTGTATTGGTTAAGAGATGTATGGGTTGAATTCAATTGAATTTATGATGATTGTGGCTGTATGATGTATGTATGATGGGATTATCAAATATTAAAGTGTTTGGTTTTTTTCAGTCAGTTTTTCTTATATTTAATGTTTTTTAGAATTTTTATAAAAAAAATTCTGATTTAGAGGTGGTTTTTAGTGTCTATCAATAAATAGATTAATTAAAATATGTTATGTGGTTGTCATTCTTAACCTCCTATTTAAAAAATCACCACTCATATGTTCATTTGTGGTTATTTTTATTTCATTTATATTTACTATGGATATGTTTTTTTAAAAACGTTTAAGATAAACATGAAACCACCACTTAATGATCAAAAAATGTCACATAACAAAATTTATATGGAATTAAAGAAACATCCACTAAATTACAATCTACCATGAAATAAATTAATGTTTTAATAACCCACACTATATTAATATGAAGTAGTTTAAACTACCTCCGGTCCATGAAAAAATAGCAGCTAATACATTTTTACTCTTTGAGGATCTCTCTTCTTCCCTCCCAATGATATGTTGTGAATGAGATAATATATCTTCATTTTCTGGGGGGATATATTTAGATATCTACATCATTTTTTTTGGAATAGCCTTATTCATGATTACTTACTTTGGTTTTGTGGATATATTATATTTTAATTAAATTTTGAGTTTTATTATTCATTTAATAGTAACTCTTATTGTATGTAAATAGTAAAATAGTGTTTTCCTCTACCTTTTCCCTTTAAAACACGTTTTATACATTCAAATAAGTTTAGAATTATTTTAATTCTCATACAACCAAATATTATTTCAATGTGATTTTAGAATGGGACTTTTTTGGGAAAATCATTTCTTATTCATGGGATTAATCAATTATTGTTGATGTGATTATGGGTTTCCCATGGGAGATCATGGGTGTCTCATTTTCAGATGGGTATTCCCTAGCCAATAAGAAAGATCTAACTATTTTAATTGGTGATGAGTCCCCTTCTACCCTCAATATTTACTACTTTGTAAGAATCTCATAGGTTATATAAGGTTTTATGTATGATTCCAAGTTACTCATACCTCATTTCTTATAGCTCCCCTTGTTGTAGATAAAATTTGATCATAATATCAGTAACCCTTATTTTATACTCATATTTCACTTGATTAAGAGAATATTGGTTGTCAAAATTATACCTCAAATATTTTATATGATAAAATTTTCATAGATATTCAATAAAAATGTTTATTTTAAGAAAACAAAAATATTTAAAAAATTTCATTCAATAAAATAATTTTCATAATTATTTTCAAACTATAAACATACCGTTTCATTTTGAATGGTGATTTTTATATTCAAAGTGGTATCTGACGATTATTTTCATCAGACATAGAATATTCTATTTGGTAAATGTTGTTTTTTTCTAACATATGTTACAATAAAAGAGTTAATTTCCGTTGTATGGATTCATGATGTTTTTTCACTTCTTGTGGTTTTAATCTGTTGGGGGAAAAGGGACATATAAAAAATAATTAACCATGTCTTCTTGGATCATATGTATTTTGGTGTTTTATTATATTTTTTATTAATTTAAATTTAATCAAGGGATGTATTTTGACTCACCTATCAATTTTTATAAAACAGGCGATTTGCAATATTAATTGATTATGAATCTGGTTTTGGATTATCAATATGGTGTTTAAACTAATAATATTTTTGTCACATTTTCTATTATTATATTTTCTTATTTCTTAGTGTGAGTTTCAAACATAGTTATGGGTCATCCCACATTATTGGATCGAAAACGTTGTGTTTTTTGTGGATTCATTAGGTGAATTAATTCCATTTGAGTGAGTGTTGATACCTAGGAATAAGTCACCTGAGCCGGGAGATCAACAGAACTCCTCAATACATGTTTTGAGGTAACTAAGTGGATGTGGTAGGATGACCCATGTTTGTTCATTATAAAATGATATAAATGAACCTATTGATATTTAGGCATTGTATTAATATGGAGTATGACCATAAAGAAATGAGTGAGAGTATAGATAGTGTGTGGATAGATCTTTTTTTGTTAGACCATGAGTTACAATGGTATTCAATATTTATAATTTTTCATGAGTAGTTTAACTAATATTGAAATGGATTATATATATTTCATGTTTTTAGATAACTTCATCAGTTATTTTATTAGAATTATTTTTAATAAAATTTATAATGACCTTGTTTTGGTAGGTATTTTTTTGATCATTCTCCCCAAAAGAACAATAATTTTCCAAGGGAAGGATCCATATAGAACACTTTACAAATAAAACCTCAAATAGACCCCAAAAGGTCGAATTATTTTTCATAACCAATCAATATAATTGGTTGAGTAGTGATATAGTACAAGTGGAGTTGATGGATCATTTCCATTAGTTATTGAAAAAATAATCTTCTTATATTATTGGGTAACTTGGGGCCCAAATAACAAGTAGAGTGATTGAAAAATAACAAAATTATCTATCAATGTTTTTTTCAGAACCCGATGTAATCAATGGTGAGATTTTTGATTTAAATGTTTCAAGGGATTAGATAAATATGGGGTGAACCGGTTAAGGTTTTTAATCCCCATTAATATCTAAACATCTTTCTTTGTTTGGGATTGGTAATGTGTTCAACTAGAAAATTTATCCCGAGGATTTATGAGTGAAAAATTAAAAAGATTTTATGGCCTTGAAGTTTGGGGACTAATCCATTTTGGAGAATTCAACTAGGTTTTATATGTTGGTTATTATATTACTTGAGATCATTAGGAGTATACTAAATAAGTTAAAACCATTTTAAGAAGGTATTGAATCTATAAATAATGTATAAGATTATTTGTCTTTGTTTTCCTACCCACACTAATAAGTAGAAATGGTTGATATGGCCAAGGAATATATAGTATAACAATGTGGTATGACTCATTTCCATACTACTATAGGTATAATATATAGATCACATTTATGAAAAATATATAAAGGTAGAGGATTCATAATGGGATTTCCATGAGAGTGTCTAGTGTCTTTTTTACAGATGTAAAATGATTTTACTAGGAAAAGAATACGATGTTCTGTTTTTAGTGAAGGAAGTCTAGGAATTATAATTAAAAAAACTCAAAGGCTCTGATGATTTATTTCTAATGTGTACTACCAAGAAAACATCATCTATAATTCATTAACTCACCCTAGGGTAGTAATGTGAGCTCATTGGTTACTAAGGGATTTCTGGTGCAACTAGATGCATATAAAGGGGAATGATAACATTCATAAGTTACTAGATATTTTAATCCCACTAATGAAACTCAACATGGGCCTTAATATGTCTTCTAGAATGAAATGAAGGAAAATAAATTGTATTTATAGGTAGGGCCTATGATAATTTGTGGGACAATTTTTGCTTATTTTTTCATAACGTTGGCTTAGTTTAACAAAGGTGCATATCTTTATTTTATCTGAAAATTTTTGGTTGATTCCTTGAGATTAATATATGAATTTATTCCTTATATTATGGATATATCTGAACTATTTTGAAGTTTTAAAAAGCATGGTTTTTAGTTCTATAGGTTCAGTGTGACCGTCATCGATGATGGGGTTGTTTGGGATTATTTTACTTCTAAATATGAACATCTTTTACCTCATCTTCATCATGAATTAAATTGTGATAATTATATCTCAAATTGATTTCTATCACCAATTTTGTTTATCTTTAATAATGGGAGCACTCACATATTTCAGGGTGACATATAAATAATGTATGTTTGGTCATGCATGATAGTTCTAGTTGTATAGTCTATTTCAATTTTCTTAGCAGTTTATTGATATCATCAAATGTAATTTAGTTGACCAAAATTATTACTAGTGGATAGGTACCTCATGAATTGACATAATAATTTGTTTGGGCTGTCATCTTAGTGGGAGTTATATTTTAATATATATGTTCTCCTAGGTACAATCCCCTTCTCATTTCCTTCATACTAAATGTCCCATACTGAGTTAAAGGATTTAATGGTTCTGTTATAAGATATCTAAATAAAATTGATTCATTCACTATATCATGTCATCATCAGAATATTAGATGGTATTTTCAATGTATTTATATGAAATATTTTATCACTACATTCTATACTAAAGGCTCAAATTAGTGAAAATAAATAAAAAGAATTTTTTATACTCAAATTGAAAATTTATTTGATTAGATTATTGGATACATGTGGTTTTTAATGATTGAATTAAGGTTTGGGTACTTCCCGTTAATGATGATGTATGTGAATATTAAAAAGACCATCCTACAGATATGATATCCCCATTATGAGTATTTTTTATTAAATTTTCTATCACTAATGTTACTAGAGTCTTTATTTCATTGGTGTACAAATTATTCATTAGTACCATGATTTCGTTGTGGTGATATCCATTGATGATATCTTAGTTTAAATAATGCTGAATAAGAAATAATTGGGTTAATTTCAATGTTATTTTTTGAACCATGAGAGACCAATATTTTTATGATAAGATACCAAAATGAAATTTTTGGATCCATGAGGTCAAATTCATGTGTCATGTCATTTATGAATGAGTAATTTTGGTGGATCTGGAAAATATATATACATTCATATATTGGGAGACTCCTAATAATGAATTCAATATAAGATGTTTCTTAGGAATATATGGGTATTGTAGGCATTTTTTCAACAATTATTCATGCTAGAATATAATTTGATAAATACAACTTAAAAGGTGTTCAAATTTTAATGTGTTATGAAATGATTTGAGAATTTTGAGGATATGAAAAAGTGGAAGACAATATATTCTGTTTTGATTCTCCCCAAACAATGTAGGGGTTACATCCGGTGTATTGATGCCTAGAGTATCAGTTTTGGATGTTTAATAATGTATGACAGTCACACGGTGGATGAAATTAGATTCCATTTCACTAAATATCTACCACACACATGATCTTGAATTGGAATCAGGAATTCATTACATAAAAACGTAGCACCACTACATCATTAGGGAGAAAAATACAGTGGATTAAAGCCATAAAAGTATAATGTATATCTTTACCTAGTGGGATATTAATCTAATATAGGGGAGTAAGATTTATTACTATTATAAATTCAATTTTTATTTATCATACTCTATGAAAATGTTTAATATGGTTTCCATCTTGATATATTAGAAAATACCAACATAGTAAGTTAATGAGTTTAATGAATAATGGGGTATGATAATCATGTTTTTATCATAATTTAGAGAGGAAATAGGATAATGAATGGGTGGTATAGAACAATGTTCAAGGATACTCCCCTATTTATGAATATCTTCTACTTATTCATGAAGTAAACCCTGGAAATCAATATATTAAAAGAGTATTTAATTGTGAGAATACCTTGTGTGATTTTTCATAGTGTCTTGATGGTGTCATATATATTGTGAATTAGTGGGTAGTAACATTAGATTTAAGGAATAAAATGATGAATGGTGGGAATCATTGTTTTGGGGCCATTCACCTGGGGGATCCCACAATGTTATATGATCTAATACATAAATATTGGTTACATGAGATGAGTTGATCTATCATCGATTTTGTATCTTAGTTCCTAAATTATTAATAAATGAAAGGTATTCACTAGAATGAATATGGGTTGTTGTAGCCTCACCCTATCCTATAGTGGAAACTAGATGAAATATCTATGGACTTCATTATCTTATTTCCATGGTATCCAAGAAGGAAGGATTATATATGTGTAATCATCAATCAATTAACAAAATCATCCCTTTTTTCATATCAAGGAGTCAAAAAAAGTGGAGGATCATGGATTAATTTATATCAATGAAGTTATTCATCATTATCACGTTCCATTAGATATCATATTTGATTAATACCGCTCATTATGTCCCTATTTTGTAATGTAAATCATTAAATATTTGGGTTCTCATTTTAAACTATACAAGGCCTTCCATTCACAAAATTATGGTCCAAAAGGGAAGCCTGTCTAGATTCACAAGGATAAGCTTTGAGTATATATTATTTACTTTGAAGACATGTGGGTGAAGTATTTATCATTGGGTGATTTATTTTATTATAACATCTATCAAACATATATAATGATGGCTCCCTTCAAATACTTGTATGAAAGGTTTTGTTAACCTCCTCTTTAATAGTTTGATTTGAGACAATGTTCACTATTGGGTTTAAGTATCATTGTAGAAATACATGTTGTCTTAAGATGATTTAGAAAAGGTTATCTATGATTTATTGTGACCAAAAATCTTTTAATTACCGCCATAGATGACTATTTTTGTTTTATGTATGTGGTTAGGTGTTTTAATAAGTAACTCATTTTGTAGGAATCTATAGTTTGGGAAAGCATGGTAAGATAAATATTCTTGACAACATAACATTAAAAATCATTGATCATAATTGAGAATTGTCAGGATGATTCTAATTTATAAAAAATATTACCTCTATTAACTATGTAGTACACATTTTCCAAATGAATAATCAACATCTACACCAATCCTAGATGTTTTAATGTGATAGAATTGACTTGGACCCTGAAAAAGCTATATATAAGGTACATATTTACATTATATATCATTTTTTCAATGTCCATTGAGGTTCATGGACTCTATTAGTAAATATGATATAGTAGTATGACCAGGATAGAACTGATAGACTAGAGTTGGAGGTCTTAGAGAGAGAGTAGTGACATCATCTTTTTGTGCAATTTGAGCCTTGTGGACTTCTTAGGGGTTGAAAGTTGCATAGTTTATAGAATTATGAATCCCATTTGATCATTACTATGCATAATGACCAAATTCTCATTTTTTCATTATGTTTTTATATTTTTTATGAGATTCGTTTAAAACTATTTAGAACTAGGGGAAACATCATATGAACTTGTTTAGAAAATGTTTAGAAGTAAATGTGCAACAAACCATGTTAATTAGAGTGGATACTTCCATATATCTTTTGAAAGGGCACACATTTTTGTTAATAATTGTGTGTCGTTATAAGAATCCATGAGAATCAGGTTAGTTAAGAGTTGTATCCCACATGGATAGAACATGGTTTTGAAAACCATGTGTCTATACATCACACTCTCCCTAGGTCTTTACAATTTTTGAAATTATGGTGATAACACTATGAAATTAAGACTACTTTAACCCTAATTATTCCACCCTAAAATAATCTAGGTCCACTCCCTAATGTGTTCTTCCCCCACCCCACTTTATTTTGGGGTTCTCTCTAACAGATTTGGTGGATTAATTTATAGTGAATATTTTTTATTCTTGATTTGCAGATCATGTTCTTTGAAACACCAATTTTCTATCAAACCATAAAATCCGTATATTTTCAAATATAGAGTTTAGGATGGGGTTTTGTGAGATTTCTTTGTATTTCTGTTGGATATGTTCACTCTTAATCCATGATAGTGATATTTTGTTAAGGTAATAAAACAATTCAACACATTTAACGAAGGCTTGTCTATTTACCTAGACCATTAATATGGTATACCCTAATTCTAGTGTTATTCCTTTAGATTTATGGATGTATTACGTTTTATTAGATTTTTTTACGGTTTTTGTTTAAAATAAATATGATTTTTCATGGCTTTTTATTGAAATAATGGTGTTTCCAATGGCATTCTAATGAAATTCAGTTTTATGCTTTCCAAGCACTTAATAAAATGTTTTCAAAAAATATGTTGACTATAAATGTAATATAAAAGATATTTTATATTGGTAAATTCATGGGAATATAATTTCTTATCATGGAAATGATTTAATTTAGTAGACGTCATAATGGGTTGCAGATGGGAGACCATGTGTGTGTTGTTTTAGGATTGTGATTACATAGACATTGACATGAGCTAACAAAGGGTTGTTTCTAATGATATCTTAAGAAAAAATAGGATATCATAACAATTTAAGATCATAGAGGTTGTAAAATGTTTAGTATAAAAGTACTAGACGCTTAAATCCATGGGTTTTATCTCCTACAAGTTGGACATATACATTAATCTTGTTATGAATATCCATTTTTATAACCATTAATCACTTAATTATGAGTATTATAGAAATATCATGATTCTATAAATTATTTAATATGTTAAATTTCCAATTTTTTTTATTAACATAATTTTATTTTTGGGAATCCAAAAGGATTTATAAAATTATATATAAATATTCTAAATTCAAAAACAATTTTTTAAAACCAGAAACACATGGTTTCATTATGAATGTTGATATGTACATTCATGGTGGTATCCTAATGGGGTATTCCTCAAACCCTACATATTATTTTAGTTATACATAGAATTTTCTTAATGATATAATTAATTTTAATTGACCTAATTGTTATAGTACGAGCTCTTGATATTATGCCTCTATCCATGGTATTTTTCTACTGTTTTACATTGTAATAAAATAGATAGATCGTCGAGACATTTTGGGATCCTCATTATTTATGTATTTTTTGATTTTGATTATGTAATTTATAATTCATCTAGTTATGTATATTTAATCTCATATATATTTTTTGAATCATAGACATTTTTACATTAGTTTCTTTAAATTATATTTATAAAATATTGATATGATTTTTGTTAGTCCATGATTTGATAATATCAATGAATGGTGGAGGTGGAGAATCACTTATCTCTTTATGTAACACCCCAAGATTATGATAATAACATTAATATTTAATTAATGAAACACAAAGTCTCTAAAAAAGAAAACTTTGTTATAACCTATCCATTATACATAATTTTTCCTTCTCTATGATTTGAATTTCGAAAAAATGACATACACATTTGCATTTAAGAAGATATTAAAAGTGTGATAAGAAAAAATTATTTTTTGATAAATTATAACATACCCTTAAGAATATTAATTTTACCCTTATGAATAGGTATATTCCCTTATGAATACTAACCTCACTTATGATAGTTTATATATAGGATTTAAGTGAAACTATTATGCACCTATGTCTTGGAAGAAGTAAATAAATGTTTTAGAAACTGTATTTTTCATGTAAATTAGGATTTTAATTAAAAGTTATATTAATTATATTTAGAATATTATTTTTGATAAATGGAAATAATTTTAGGATTATACACATTTTAAAGTGGTTGCATTGAAATTTTGGGATTTTTCTAAAATACTTATATTTTTGGTGGAAAACAAAATAAGATAATTTAAAATAAATGGAAAATAATTGATTTATGGAGTCATTTATGATGTTCATCTGATGTAAGAATTATTGGTTCAAAATATCATTAACATATTACTATTTTTTTCCTTGGAATAATCACTATTTCTTGTCTTATGTAAATATAATCAAATAATGATTAAAATATTAAGAAAATCATCCTCCCCTCCACTATAAATACCAACTTTTCCACCCTCTTCTCATCACTCCTCTTTAGACTTGTTCATTCTAAAAATTCTACCCAAATTTTATTCCCAAGATCCTCCCCCCACTCCCATCATACCTTGGTCTCAAAAAAAGTCCAAATCATTTTCCCTTAAGAGGCTCTAAAGGAAGGATAATTCAAGAGGTCAAATTACTCTTTTATTTTCATTCATTTTTAGGATCCTTTGTTCTATTTAATTTCCTAACATCTCCTCATCCAAATGGTATGAAACATATATTACCATAAACTTAGTGTACATTTTTTTTTCTAATGGGATAATACATCTTCATCTCTCAATTCCCCATCATATATGATAAAAATGAAAAATCGTGTGAGTTGTGTTGATTTATAACACTCATATATGATGATGCTTTCCATTTGATTTACCTTCTTCAACAGTGGTCATAAAACCATTTTTATGGTCTACAAATATTTTTATATTTTTATTTTATCTTATTTAATGTTAATGAATCGTTATGCACTCATGATGTTAAATAATAATACAAAACAAGATAATTGTGAGAAAAATATGCAAATTAAACCAAGCATTTATCATTAATGTTTTATATAAGTATTAACCTTAAATAAAAATAAAAAATGAATTTTATAACAATTAAATCATATTAATGTTTATTAATAAAATATAAATTTAATTCTGGACTTCGACACCCATCGTACATGAACTACCATAAACTTTTATAAGTGAGCCGATCATGAATATTATAATAACAAGCACTCATGAACAATGTAATTGATTATATTAACCCATATAAAAGCTACTAATGAAGTTAATAAAATCATAAAAAATTGAATACATTTATAAATGGTTCTCGAATTTTTAATCAATGAACTTAATTTGGTTATTCAGGTCATTTAGATCAAGTGAAGAACACCCTCATATATAAGGTAAGGGATCATCTCTATATCACATTTATTCATGAAACTCCCTATGTTATGCCCCTATATTTTTTATTATTATGGATGGGAAATGTTTCCATAGCACCCCCATACTACCCTTGTGATATATAAATGTTGATACACCCATTTACCTCTCATTAATCCCTTCCAAAAACACATGATACTTTGCCAAATTGTTTGTAAGAGTTTCTTCATCTCTCTTCCATTTTTGTGAGATATTTTGTATTCAATACAATTACTTATATATGGTGAATGAATATGGACCAATGACGTTTCATATAATTAATCTCTTTCTTTTAATTATATTAATTGTATCATTTTATTATTATTAATTTCAGGGCATACGATTCAATTGATTATAATGTTTTATGTATTTTCTTCCAGAACCTCCATCTTCATTCAGGTTTCAGTTATTCTCTACATAACTCAATGATATTATAATTAATTCCTAAGTGATACTCCTACATTCTATGTCAATTTTCTATATATTATTACCAATCTTAACCCTTTTTTTGTTTATAGGGAGTTACATGTTTCGAAAGAATCTTTCAAAAATAGTCCTGAAATGAAAGTCTACTTCAAGGAACTTCCCAAAATCTTAACAATTTTTACCTTCACTCTATAATATTTCTTAATCCATATTTATATTTCTAAAATCCAAAATTTTAACAAGAAAATATATATTTTGGTTCATTTAAGTTTTTATGAAAGAAACTATTCCATTGAGCTTTAAATTCCTTTAATATCAACCATAAACCGCACTAAAATGTTTTAATTCTAAAGCTTCTTTAAAAACTATTTTAAATGATTTCACCACAATAAGGAATAATTTATGACTATAATAATATTTCAATGTAATAACCTATTTTTTTCTTGGATATACATGTTTACAAATCTGATTTATGGACAAAAAATGATTTTTCAAAAGAACGCTGCTTTCCCTTGTAAAAAGTATTTTTCTCATATCACAATAAAATTTATGAGATATATGCCGTGCTCACCGCTTATTACATTATTGTGGTGTTTTTGATTACCTTTTATATATAAAATAAAAAGGCTCAGTATTCTCATGGTATTCTAAGGTATTAAGATTTGAATTTTTCAACATGGAATGGGAAACATTGGAATGTTTAAGGGTTATTTCCCCATGGATTTTCAATGGTCTCATTTAAAAGATTGTTATTATATGTAAACATACATTGTGTAATCTTGTAATTAATTTAGGATTATATTCTACGATATCATGCAACTTGTTTTATTTAATGTTTTATAATTTTTTTGACTGTGGATGTGCAATATTGAAACAATTCACCATATTATTGGGAGTGGTTAGTGTTTATGATTAATGATTAGGGAAAGTTATTTACATTTCATATTTTAGTTTCAATATGAAAATATATGTTGTTTATGTTTATCCCCACTCATAATAAAAATTAATTTGACTTAGTAAGTGTTGGTTGAGGCCTGCTATTTTTCCTCGATGCATTAATAGGTCTCATGATAAAAACTATGGTCTTAGAATGAGGCCTTAACAAAATGGAAATTTTTGGTCTTGGTAGGAGGCCTTCATAGCATGGTTATTATATCCAACATTATGAATTCCCACATTATTAAACTAGTAAAATAAAGATCAAGGGGTTATTCCACTAGTAGAATACCCATGTTTATTATTTAATATGAAATTATTTATTCCACACTTATTCCACCATAATGTGTTCAAGATCTTTTTTAGAGGCATGTGTTTTTAGTTATTTACCCAGCCTAATTTTTATGTTTATGATAGCCTCCAATTTATTGATTACCCTTACTGAGCATTAGAGCTCACCCCTTTCTTATGTTTTATTTTCTCAGGACATGAAGATGTATATTATGATTTAACTACAATGAAAATATTATAGTTATGGTTGTTAGCAAAAAAACATATATATTGTATTTAATTTCAAGTTTGTTTCTGATGCTTTCGTCAGGGCGTGTGCGTCCGTATGCTAGAGTGCGACGAGCATGACTTTTGTTGCCCCACATTCCCGCTTTCCAAGGGCAGGCATAATTTGCTCCTTTTTCAGGGGAATTTTCTCCTTGATTGAAACTAGATGATGGGATGTCATTTCTTCCATATGTGTATTCCTCCACATAAATGATCTCCTAGTTTGGGTCTCCCTCATAGATTTAATACATTGTTCGTGAAGCTCTTCCTGGCACCATATTTTCATGGACACGAGTTAATTACACTACTTTTGTCAGGACATTCCAAGGGGTCTAGTCAGGGCAGCATCCTTCGGTCAGGGGAGTAGTCACGCTGGGCATCACTGGCGTGTCTAGATGCTAGGGATTGGTGTGTCTCTCTTCAATCCCCTATTATACTGCTTCTCGAGGGAGCGGAAACCCAAGGAATCCCACATCTAATGTGGGGAATCACATACCATAGGCATGTATCTGGGGTTTTCCTCATCTTCTTGTGTTTAACCAAGGGTATGCCTCAAGTTTAACATCCAGAAAAGATGGATCAGACTAATCAGAACACTGATTAGTGTGGATCAAATTGGGGAACCCCCTTGAGGGAACACGGATATTGGGGCCAACACGTGGGCGACTTCCCGAATTATGTGGAGAGGAATGAGGTGGAATGATCTCACCGGGATGTGGCGGCCCATGTAAGAATCAGGATGAATGATTGTTTTGGGCTTGAGCCTCGGAGAGACTTCCTACGTATCCCTGTGGCATGGAATCAAAGTCCACGTAGTTCAGGATAGTGTGGGGCTTAAACCCTAGGCTGCCCAAGGTGTTGGTGAACCGACGTGAATGGGGTCGCTGCGACCAAATGGTGGTGGGCTTGAACCTTGTGAAGGCTTCCTACGTACCATTCCTTGACATGGATCAAAGTCCTCATAGTTTGGGATGGGGTGTGTTGGAGAACCGATGTGAAGATGGATCGGGGTTCCGGTGGGTGTTGGGCTTGATCCTTAGGGATGCTTCCTACATACCATGCATTAACATGGATCAAAGTCCTTATAGTTTGGGATGGATTTAGGTGAACCAACGTGAATAAGGACCTTGGTCGAGGTGGATGTTGGGCATGAACCTTAGGGAGGTTTCCTATCTACCATGCCCTGATATAGATCAAAGTCCCCATAGTTCTGGATGGTGTTTAATACAGTTAAATGTCATGTGGGATGGATGGAAACAGACGTGAAGGGGGTCAAAATGACCAAGTGGTGGTGGGCTTGAACCTCGTTAGGATTCTTATGTACCATTCCTTGACATGGATCAATGTCCCCGTAGTTCATGTGTACAATTTAACATCATGACGGATGAAGGAGAACCGATGTGAAGGGGGTAAGAATGACTGAGTGGTGGTGGGATTGAACCTCATGAGGATTCCTACGTACCATGCCTTGACATGGCTCAATGTCCCTGTAGTTCAGGTGTACAGTTTAATGTCATCATGGACCAAGGAGAACTGACATGAAGGGGGTCAGAACGACCGAGTGGTGGTGGGGATGAACCTCGTTAGGCTTCCTACATACCATGCCTTGACATGGATCAAAGTCCCCGTAGTTCAGATGTACAGTTTAACGTCATGCCAGATGAAGGCGGTGTCATGGTCGATACTTAATCTAAGCCCACGTGTGTCATGCTCGGTGTGAGAAACAAGAGGCAACAAAGGCCAGACGACCACGTTGCAAAAGGTGCGTCTGTGGAAAGTGAAGAAGAGCAGGGCTTACGCTCTGAGGCGGCCCGAGGAGAAAGATATTGGGACTTACTCTGAGATAGAGGCCCGAGGGTGACAAAGAGCAGTGGGTGGGGGACTTGGGACCAAAAAATGGAGGATCCCCATTCCCTATCACACCCTCTGCTGGCCTTGGCACCGAGGAAGTGAGGAGCAGGGGTGGTGCCTCTTGTAAGAAAAGCTAGGGGCTTACACCAAGGTGGTTTCCCTTCCCCTTGGGAAAACAGCACTCCAAGAAGGAGGATACCATCCCCAAGGGAGACCAGGGGGAATTGAGAACGCCTGAGGCGGGGGGGGGGGGGGGGGGGTCCCTGCGTGCGAGGCATGAGGCCAGGTCACAGTTTAACGTCATGTGTTGAGGACGAGGTTCTTGGTAGTTTAACGTCCTGTAGCTCAGATGAGGTAGGTTTTCTCCGCACCCTTAGGACTTACATAACTAGTACCCTCTACTACTTGTGGGAGGGAAGGCATCAGCATGGCCGTACTGAGGTGGTTTCACAGAGCGAACCATAGAGGGGTCCACGTTAGTGTGGCTATGAGAGGAAGAAATATCCATTAGAATGCCTATGAGAAGAAGCATTAGGCGCAAAAACACTATAGACAGCATCATCTATGGGACTTTGAAATCAAATCCTGCAAACCTGGAGGGTCGCACAGGAAAATAATTTTCCAAGTAGAGGGTTCTATAGGGAGGGGCCTTGTGGATCTCTGTTGCTCTACGAGCCGGAGGGAACTTGCGAAGGGGTGTGCTTCATTATGTGAGGTGGATCAGCCTTAGAATGGGGTAGAGGTGCCAACGGGAGGTGCTTCAGAAAGTGGAAAGGCATTCGTGGAGCACAACCTCAAGGGGCAAAGATGCCTTGTGAAGCAATGTGTCGTGAAGCAATGTGCTTCGCGCAGTACAGTGAGCCTACCTTGGCATGTGAATCATG
Source organism: Viscum album (assembly GCA_963277665.1). NCBI lineage: Eukaryota > Viridiplantae > Streptophyta > Magnoliopsida > Santalales > Viscaceae > Viscum > Viscum album. The sequence goes on from OY728128.1 coordinate 621,977,890, forward strand.
AGTACATGAAGGGTGTTTCGCGAAGTATAAACGCTCTACGAAGGCCCGTGTCCCCTTGGGGATCTCCATCCATTGCGAAAGGCCTTAGAATTCACGAAAGGAAACCCTCTCGGAATAGGGGATCAAAACAAGTCAATGGAGAGGCACATCGTGAGGTAGAAGTACATCGCGCAGCTCATGGTTCATCGAGTGGAAGAGTGCTTCATGATTCAGGAGATGAGAAGCCAAAAGGTCAGTTTTTCCATCTAGAGAGATCAGGGGGATCCCAGTATTTATAGGCAAGAGGTGCCGCGAAGCGGAGCTCATGAGGCATAAAGAGGGGTGATGGAGATTCGCGGTGGGCTCACGAATGTCAAATGGGGTCACAGAGCGACCCGACTCCTAGGCTTCGCGGCGGGTTCGCGAACTTCAACTAGGGTCGTAGAGCGTCCCACATCCTAGGCTTCGCGGCGTGTTCGCGAACATCAAGTGCTTTCGTAGAGCCTTCTTCCCTCTCTGCTTCGCGGCAGCCATTGTGCATGGGGACTCCGTGATGGGGTTTCATGAGGCGGTAAATGGGGCCTTCTTGGGGACTTTTCTTCATTCCAAAATTTGCGCCAAAAATGCCCCCCTTAGACTTGGAGGCACAGAGGGATCAAGGGTCAATGTCTGAGGGAAATAATTAAAATATTTGGTCGTTTGCGGTGCTGACTCGCGAAGAGGGATCACGAGGCGGACAGGGGTCGTGCGGGCCGGGTGCGCTGTGGAGCATTGTGTAGGCTGGATGCACTGCGAAGGTCATCGCCTATAAATAGGGGTATTTCCATCTCTTTTGTAATTTCCCTTCCCCGTGATCTTTTCTTATTAAACTCTTGATTCACGATTCTAAGCGTACTCCACTAGTGATCTCAGCGAAATGAGGCTTCACGGCACACAACGAGTCCTTGACGCCGCGTTTTTGCTCCGCGATATGTCTTTTAATGCTGAGGCAGCGTTCCTTGGAACAGTATTCATGAGCGACATTAGCGAACGCACTTCATGAACTATCTCCACGAACCAGCCAACCAAACATCCAAGTTCCAGACCCAAAGGGCCCACCAAGAAGCTTCTGAGGGTGTCCTTGAAGATGTCGCCTGATGGGATGAAATGGTGAATAGCCTGGGGCTGGGGGAGCTAGTCCGGAGCAACTAGGACCATAGTTCTCTGGTGGAGCTGCTGTCGGAGAGCCAGAAGTATTACCCGCTGTGCAGGAGGTTTCCCCTGTATGGGTTCGGGATGAGGGATGATGTCTTCATCCCTACGGAAGGTAGGGACGAGCTAGCATACTGGTTCCAGAGCACGCCGTGACAGCACCGATGGTTTAGGGTGCCCAATGTTCATGCCCATGAGGATTTCACGCATGTCTTCACCATCTGTCTATACAATCATTTGATCAAATTAGATGGGGGGAAATTTCTTCTCGAGATGTCCCCTCCCCTGTACCGAACCATCCTTAAGGCGACGCTGGGGAACCGGAAGAAGGGGTGGTCCGAGGAATGGGACCTGCGCCATGGTGAAAACTTCACGGACTATTGGGCTTGGGCCTATTAGGTAGGTACCTTGTGTGAGGAGTTCAGGGAGAAGCTGAGAAGAGTGTCCATGTATGAGGTAGCTTGGGCTTCCCAGTTCCACATCTACCAGCTGAAGCAGTTGATGCTGGAGCTATTGAGCCGATGGTCACTGGGGACCAATACATTCCACCTACATCACGGGGAGGTCAACATCAGCTGATGGGACATGCATCAGTTCTCAAGGGTCCATATACTGGGGGAAATGCATGAAGAATTCCTCCCGGCCATGGGCGCATGGGAGGATCCAAAGAAGATGTCATGTCTGGCGATGGCACTGATGGAGCTCGTTCCTGGGGAGGAAAAGGAGAACATGAGGGATGTCCATTTAAAGAACTGGTTCAAGAAGTTCTTGAACTTCCCATAAAATAGGCAGTTCCCAGCAAGGCCTAGAACGTTCCCAAAGGGTGTCCGGAGTAAGGAAAACTCATACTAGTGGCTGATGGAGGATAGCCACTGGAAGGCCTGGGGGTTCAATGTCAACATAGAACAATGGTCGATAGTCAGGTTGGCGGCATTCATTGTAGCTCTCTTCTGTGGTTGGATCCTGCCGGTGAGGGATACAAACATGGGAGTGTGGCCAAGAACTTTCATCATGGCATTCACATTAGAGACAGGAGGGCGGGTAAACCTAGGGATCCCGAAGATCACCAAGTTGTACAAAATTTGTGGCATATCAGTGAGGGGAAGAGGCCATAAAGGATATGCGGGCCGTTCCACCTATTGGATAGGTGGATGGTTGTGCACATCAGAGGGATCTACAAGTATCTGAACCCCATCTCACCTCCGGGTTCAAACTTTCATCCCTAAATCTTGAACTTCTTAGGGAGATTTATGACCAATATGACTGCACCGTCAGTGCTAAACTGGGTGTGGAGGTTAGAGGAATTAAACTTCCTCCCATTCCCATTTCCAACTGGGGCCTTCACGGATGACGGTCAGGGAACGGAAGAGCACCGAGCCTACCTCCTGGACTTTCAAGATGGAGTCCTGGTGGACAAGGTGGACCGCGAGCATCTCGGTGAGACATACACCCCACACCGATTCGCCAGGCAATTTTGGTGCCTGTAGCGACTAACCCCACATGTCTATTTTGGGGTGCACAACGAGGAGCACCCGTGTGTGATGAGGCCGATGTGGCTCATGTTCACACAAGAAGACGGGAAGATGTGGAATTTACTTCCTCCGCTGACCGCTATCCTTGGGCTGATAAAATAATACACCCAATGCTATGTCGTAGCCTATCTAGGAGAGATACTGAAGTGGCCAACCATCTAGGTCAGTGAGGGCGAGCTTCCTCGATCTCGGAGCAAAGGCCGGAAGGCGTCAGGGGAATCCCGGAGTGGCGGGGCTGCTGTAGTGGTGGTGCCCGCACCGGTTGATGAGGGAGCAGCATCGGTGGATCCTGCAATGGCAGCGGAGCTGGTGGTCCCATGGGAACATAGTCATCCAGAGGGGCGGGCCCCGAGAGGGTTCCGTAGGATTTCTACACAGGCCCTGGGGAAACGGCTACGCCACATTGTCATGCCGGAGAATGCTGTCTTCCTGGAGTCCTGGGACATATGGGAAGTCAACCAGAAATTCCTTGTCCCATCCTAATTAGGGAATCACATTAACAGCCTCGGGATGGAAATTCCGGGAATTGGTCCCATTAGGGATGGTTTCACAGTATCACAGGCAGAGGCGTAGCAATACATAGCCGAGCTGGAAGACTTCATCCACTCCCGGGGTGCCCTGCACCCAAAGACAGATTGGGTCAAGGTGCTATTGGGTCATACGATCCCTCCACAGCTATCAACTACAGACCTGAGGGAGCACTTCCCCCTACCGAAAGAATCAGATGAGTCCTCATGGGGAGGTGAGTCCGGTATAGGGAGTCCACTAGTGGAGGGTGAAGTTGGTGACCAATCCTCGAATATTGAAGATTTTGCGGAGGCCCTCAAGGTGAAATCCCAAGATCCATCTTTAGAGTATCCCATGGGTTACTATGGATTCTTTACCAGCATTTGCACTATGCAGGAGGACCTTGTGAATATACCTCGTTCTCGCCCCTCAGTTGGTGCTGACGCGGGACCTTCTAGATCTGCGCCCATGGCTGCATCATCTTCTTTGTCTGGCGGGGTCGGGACAGTCGAGGTAGCTCACCCAGAGTCTCTGTATCTACCAACCATATATGGGGGGCCACGTCTTGGGGTTCTGATGACATCAACCCAAGTGTGAGATCAGGGATTTTACCTCTGTAAGTCTCCTCCACTGAATTCACAATTGTCATCCCCTGATCACATTTACTGACATTCACGTCCCCTTCTTGGCATGTACAATCCTTCAATTGTCCTAGGCGGCTGCGGCAATGTCGGTCGATGATTCTGGTAGGGGCTTTCCTTGGGTCATTCCAATGGTCGTGGAGGTGTATATCTATCCTGACCAAACTACGACACTCCCGATCGCTGGCGGGGGTGCCAGTGGGCTGCGCCTGAGATCATTGAAGTGGGATCCGATGATGAGGATCAACTAGAGAATTCAGGTCTCACCACGCCCGATCCGATGCCAGACGTGGACCCGACCGAGGAGTTCATGGGGGAATTCCCTACATATGAGCCCACCAATCACGCCAACTAGCACGAGATAGCCTTAGATGAGGAGGAAAGCACAATAGTCCATCGCCAATCATGGAAGCTGATCACACGCTTCATCAATGACACCCCCCAAGAGCTATGGTTGAATGAGATGGTCAGACTTCACTCACGACTGTGTGAACTATGAACTGTGGGAGTGGATGGTTGACGTCCTCAAATGCGCATTCGAGATCATATGGCAGAAAAGATTCAGGAGAACGAATGTGACCTTGGTGTGGGTTGGTAGCAGAGGAAGGTGACAAACATCAAGAGGATTCAGAAGGCCTAAGACGAGGTCCAGCGGCTATATAATTGGTCGTAAGAGCACCTGACCTCCCTCAATACACAATCTGATCTGATATCATGACTGAAGGCCCAGATGGTAGAAGCCAAAGAAGGCCTAAGGTGAGATTTGGTTGAGATTATCGCAATCTGGGCCGACGTGGAGCGGGCCGAGATTGCGGCCAACGAATTGCACCCTCTCACCGCTGAGGAGGAGCGGGAGTTGAACAAGAGGAAACATCTCATAGACGCCACCAGATCGAGGGTGGTGGAGCTAAAATTTTCCTTAGACAAGGTCAATCCGTCCATGGGGGGTGTCGACCCCCAGGTACTGTAATGATTATGAACCCTTAAAACATACTTTCATTCTTTGATTGTCTAAATGTCGTAGCATGCACGAGTTCCAATGTTTACATTAGTTTATTTCACCCTTATGATGTCCACGGAGCATCCAACGACCATTCCCTAAGCTCACGTGGGTCAAGCCCAATGTGAGAAACAATGGATGGCTACCTCATTGCCCCATACCAATGTTGGAGTTAAAACCAAGCTTCGGGAATACAAGGTTTGGACAACCGGTCTGAATTTCCGGGAAATAGTAGACACTGAGCTGGAGAATGAAATTCTCAGGACAACCAAATTACAGTTTTCCTAGCGTGCTATTGTGCATGAACGGTGTAATGCCAGGGGAACTGAAATCTATCTGAACAGATGGGAATGGGAAGTGTGAATCACGATACCTAGGATTCAGAACATTGTGGGGTGGCGGCGTGACAAGGAAGAATGGCTGTTGACTGGATTTGAAACACAAAATTCTTATTTCATTAGCCCGGAGTGGGGATAACAAATGAGTTTCAACCATTGACCACGTTCGAAACACTGGACCTGTCGCAAATGCAATCCATTAGTCTTCCGGAACGTTGGCCCAGGACAGTAGCCTGGCCATAGGTTGAGCATCCATACTATTAGGGGGTTCCTCCAGACATGAAAGAGGACGAGGGTTTGAATGAGGGGTACACAAAGCATGGTATGTGGAGTGAGGGTTTGTTCGAAGAGAATCCAACACTCAAAATTACGCCACTATGGTGGGATCACACTGGAAGGGTGCATCGGTCTGATCATGGATCATTCCTTCTTTCAGACAGGTTCTCTCTGGCGAGGGGTCCACTGCTTCCCAATGTCATTTTGGGGCATCCCAAACTTGTTCGGAATACAGTTGTAGTTACGTGGTTCTTCATAAGGGGTCAGGCCATGGGCTGGAAATGGGGAGGAACATGACTCACGATTCCCGTTGCTGGACCATGGGTGAAATACTGGGGTGTCTTTATGTATCCCATAAAGATGGGAATCAAGCCATACGTAGTTCTAGAAGCACAGTTTAGCATCATGCAGGAAGAGGAAAAGCCTAGTTGTGTTGGTACAAACCCCACAAAAACTACTAAAACCACATGAGTCATGCTCGATGTAGGAAATAAGAAATAATGGGGGACTTTCCCGACATAGGAAGGGGAATGTTAAGGCAGAGGGATGCTTGGTGAATGCTGGACCAATGATGCTAACCCATCCTTGTAGCATACCTAGACTCGTGAAGAGGTAGAGAAGAATATGTCGGAATTCCTCCTGAACATGAGGAAGTGTGAAATGTATGAATCATGATTCCTGAAATCCAGACCACCATGATGGCGATGTGATGACGATAGATAACTATTGACCGTAGTGGAAATTTTTCATCCACATCGCATTAGCGTAGAATAAGTATAGAAAAATGAGGGTCGACCATTGACCATGTTCGAAACACAAGACATGTTGAAAATTCCATCCAATATCCTTAGGGACGTTGGCCCGAAATGGTAGGAGATCCCTTAGGCCTAGAATCCATGGAGAGCCCTTAGGCCTAGCATCCATGTCGTCTGAGGGTCCTTTTGGAAGTGGAAGGGGATGAGGATCCAAATAGTGTTCTCACAAATCTTGGACATGGAATGAGGGGAATGTCCCCATGAAAATCCCACACATAGGGCTCTCTGTCAAAACTCATCTGAATAGGACAACAAGACATATTAGATAGAGGGAGTAGAGTCCCTTCAAATAGGGAGATCTTAGTTTAAGGTCATAGAAAATGGACTATAGGTGGTAGGAAACATGAGAGACTCATGGTGATTAATTACAAAAACCTGACGTGAATGGGAACTAGGGGTTCCAACCACCACATGTTCCTTCGAGAGGTTTTAGGTTAAGGGACCAAAAACGAGAATTGATCTGGGCCTGAGGCAAAGTGAAAAGGCGTTCCTACGTACCCCATGAGGATGGGCATCATGATTCGCGTAGTTCCTGAGAGGGGCATGGTGAGGTACTAGTGCTAGGGATAAATGGGGTGTGCGGGCATGGCACTCGCACCAAAAGAAGCGGTATATGATAAATCTTTTTTTCCTTTATGGTGAGTGATTTTTTGGGAAGTGATAGGCCTAGGGTAGCAAGCACTGACATCACCAAAAGAATAAAGCCATAGTAGGCATTGAAAAATTGTATGGCATGAGCCAAATACCCAACGTGATGTCCTATATGATGAGGTCATCATGATGCAGTGTTTTTTTTCATCATGTAGCTAGGAAGATAATATCACAGTTTAGGGTCATGTGATGGGACCAATCTGGCATTTTAACATCATGCAGTGCAGACGTAGAAGAGACGATGCTAGGCGGGGAAGGTTTACAGTGCAATAGAACACCCCCGGCATGAATGGGGTCATTGTCCCATATCACACCGTACACAATTCTGAGAGGGGGACCTCAGGACAAGGGGCTTACATATAGGTAAGAGGGAAAAGGGGGTAGGAGAAACTAGCTCCCAAATGAGATGGGCCCGGAAGCATGATGTCCAGGTGATTCCACGTATCCCATATGGATGAGGATCAAGCCTCACATATGCATTAATGAAGATATTAGTGTATGGTCTTAGATCTCGGACTGTGGGATCCCTGAAGGATGTCGTATTGCAGCTTTGTCCCCTTGATGTGTAGAGGTGCATTGAGGTATAGTGCCACGAGTGTTGAGATTCCACCTTGACATAATGGGGTGGAACATAATGTGAATCATGTAACCAAAATTCAAGGCATGAAGGGGCCGACATTAGGATGTAGGATTAATGATGACCATGTTCGAAACATAAAATCCTATCGCATTATCCTGAAATGTGGAAAAAAAATGAGCATCGACCACTGACCATATTCACAACGCGGGATTGGTATCAATTTTTTGTCCAAAACCCTCAGGGGTGTTGGCCTGTGACGGTAGGAGAGCCCTTAGGCGTGGTATCCATTCAATTATTTTGGGGGTCCCTTTGGGAGTGAAATATAACAGAGGCCCGAATAAAGGGAAACACAAAGCTCGACAAGTGGAAGGAACTTGCCTAAGTTGAATCTGACACTCCGGGTCCTAGACCAGAGTACTCTAAACACATTGATGAACCACTGAAAGGGGTCGAGGGACTCAACTTAGGAGTGACCAAGAGATAGGGGGATCCTATGGGAAGGGAGGCATGGTACCAAAATCCCAATGCGAAGGAAGGAATATCCCTATACCACACCTATATATCCCCCCTATGGAGTGGGATAGGCCAAGGGGCCTAGGTGATCTGGAGATCAGGAGATCTCTAAGAAATGGGGCTGGACCTAAAATATAAATGTTCAGGAGGTCCTACGTATCCCATTAGGATGGGAATCAAGCCACATGTTGTTCTTGAAGTCACTTGGGGGTATGATACCCTATTAGAAGGGGGTGTACGACACAAAGAATAATCCGAAGAATGAGGACATAATCCTGCACCACAACATACACTCCGAGAAGAACTTGGGATGGTGTCCAAGAAGGCCAAGGATCTTAAGACTGGGACTCGGTCAAGAAGGTCTGCCCAGTCTATAGTTTAATGTATTATAGTGATGATGGGGGAAGGGGGCCTGGGAAGGCCAAGGGTCCCGAGGCTGGGCCTCAGTCAGGAAGGCCTGCCCAGTCTGTAGTTTAAAGTCTTGCAGTGAGGAGGGGGGTTGGGGACCCGAGAGGTCCAAGGGTCCTGAAGCTAGGCCTCAGTTACGAATGCCGAACCAGTCTGTAGTTTAAAGTATTGTAGCAAGGAAGGGGGGCTGGGGGCCTAAGAAGGCCAAGGGGCCTAAGGCTGGGCCTTGGTTAGGAAGGCCTAACCAGTTTTCAGTTTAACGACTTACAGCGAGGATGAGGGCCAGGGTCCTGAGAAGGCCAAGCGGCCTGAGGCTGGGCCTCGGTCTGGAAGGGCTGACCAATCTGTAGTTTAACATCTTGCAGTGAGGACAAGGGCTGGGGCCCTGAGAAGGCCAAGGTCATGAGGTTGTGCCTTGGTCAGGAAGGCCAGACCAGTCTGTAGTTTAACTTCTTGTAGTGAGGATAGAGGCCGAGGGCCTGAGAAGGGAAAGGGGCCTGAGGCTGGGCCTCGGTCAGGAAGGCCTGACCATTCTATAGTTTAATGTCTTGCAGTGAGTATGAGTGGCCGGGTAAGGTCTCATCTAGGGATGTGTACGACAGATTGAGCAACCCGACATGAAAGAGGAAATAATACCACACTACGCCGTACAATCCTAGAAGATAGAACCTGAGCCGGATGGAAGGTCATACACCTTCTTGTACTGTTACTACCTCATCACAGCTCCTAAGCCCATGTGAGCAGTGCTCGGTGTGGGAAAAAAGGAACCGGCATCGGCTATCTCTATCCATTGGGGCCTGATAGCTGACATCGCCAGAAGGGAGTCTGTCGCTTAGATGCAGTGGGGTAGAATGGACCACTACACTTGATGTTTTGGACATCTTGGGGTGGTACTAAAAATCCAAGAAAAGTATTTACCATGTTCGAAACACAACGTCCCTATAGTAACCTAAAATGGGAGAAAAAAACGAGCATCGACCGCTAACGATATTCGCAACGTGGGACATGTATCAATTTATTGCTCGAAATCCTTGAGGGCGTTGGCCGGAAGTGGTAGGAGGGCTCTTAGGCATGGTATCCATACCATTCAAGGGCCCTTCTAGACGTGGAGGGAGATGGAATCCCAGTCACGGAGTGGGTGAAGCATATCAATACCCATCTATGAAAGAGGTGAACTTCTCAAGGGAGAGGGATGTACGGCTTGATCAAGGCTATCTCGACTTGAATTGGGGAAAGAGTATGCACCCCGCCATATATCTTGACCTAGGGGGATGCTTTTGGAACTTGGGCTAGGCTAACATGTGAAATTTCCAGGAATTCCTACATATCCCATGAGGATGGGAATCAATCCATACGCAGTTCTTGAAGGCCATGAATTTTTAATGTCTTGGGGTGAGGACATGGGAGGATAGAAGAATGGGAGTGGGAACATGGTGTGACCATTATAACCTTTGTACGAGTGGGGTTGAGGACGCCCATATCATGCAAGGATCCTCTGAGAGAACTATACAAATGGGGGATAGTCGAAGAGAAGAGTTTAGGAATGGGCTCAAAATGAAGTGATTGAGCATTCCGATGTATCCCATAAGGATGTTAGTCAATCTATACGTAGTTCTCGATATGCAGTTTAATGTCATGGAGGACGATGCGTAGTTTGAAGTCATGCAGGACAGGACAGTTTAAGGTCATGCGGGACCATCTTGTAGTTTAGGGTCATGCAGGACCATCCAGTTTAATTTCGTGCAGGACCATGGGGCTTAGGCAAAGTATTTCTTAAGGAAATTGGCATTGGTGGGAGGAGTTATATGCTCACCATCCATGGTTACCATGGAGTATGCTCCATTGGGATAAACCATAGGAACATTGAAAGGTACATCCCATCTGGGCTCCAGCTAGGGTGTATTTTTTCCAGGGATCATTGGTTCCCGGAGGGCCAATACCAGGTTTCCATGGAGAAAAGGGTGGAGGTGAACCTTCTTGTCGATGGCTCGAGCCATCCTGCTCTGATGCCTTTCTAGGTTGTTCAGGGCATAAAGCCTGTTCTCATCCAATGCTTCCAATTCAGCTAGACGTATTTCTGCCACATTATCTGGAACATTCTAGTCATATACCATTGTTCACAATGAGGGAAACTGAATATAAATGGGTAGGACAACCTCAATTCCATACACCAGGGACTATGGCGTCACCTGGGTGGAATTACGAGTCATCGTCCGATAAGCCCAAAGAGTGTTGGAGAGCTTGTACGAACAACTCTTCTTGTTCTGGCCAACCATTTTTTCATAATGTTAGAGAGGGTTTTCTTGAACACCTTGATCAGTCCATTCTCCTACGCATGATAGCGGGATGTATGGTTTGAATGGATATTGTTCTTAGCATACAATTTCATCTACTCAGCTCCTTGGAAGTTGGTGTTGTTATCGGTGAGGACAATGTGAGGGACTCCAAACCGGTGGATGATGTTGGAGCTCAAAAATCATTGATGGAACATGCCTTGACCTCCTTTAGTGGAACTACCTCTTCCCACATGGAAAAAAAATATGTGGTGGTCAGGATGACCCTGCACTGGCGAGCTGTTGCCAGTGGGTATGGTCCCACGACATCAAGTCCCCACACTGCAAGTGGCCAAGAGTACTTAGTGGAGTGGAGAGGTTCTGGCGGCCGATGCAAGAAGTTAGCATGAACTTGGCATGCATGACATATCTTGGAAAACATGATACCATCCTGGATCATAGAGGGCCAAAAGTACCCCAGTCTCTAGACTTTATTGGACTACTTTGGCCCAGCCTGGTGGGCAGTGTAAGAACCAGCATGAACCTCTTGCATGACCTGATAAATCTCAACTCCTTGGATGAAATGGAGGAGAACACCATAGAAATTGTGGTTATAGAGGATATTTTCAAGACTAGGACCAATCGGGAGGGTAAACTGAAGTGTGCGGTGTCAGATTCGCTCACTCTCGGCCCGATCAGTTAGGAGGAAACCATTTTGGAGATGCTCGACAAAAGGGGATCTCCAGCCAGAAGTCATTTCAACCACAACACCTGAAGATCCTAGGACTCCTTTTGTGGAGGATCTGACAGTAATATGGCTTACTCGTAGGCCGTCGTCATCCTCTGGGGTGACGGGTGAAATGACTCTACAGTGCGCCACGTGGATAATCAGATCATCCTGCCCAGGCTGGGCAAGTGATGCAACTAATCCGGGAAAAACGTCTGTTCGACCATTCAATTCCCTAGGGACATGGGTAACCTCCGGTTGAGAAGGGACCAAATCCATTAGATGGAGGGTGCATTCCAAAAATGGTATGAGATCTGGCTTTCTGACAACATAGTCACTGTTGACTTGCTTTATGACTAGCTTGGAATCCCCTTTCACATGTAAATGGGGATCATCGATCTGGAGGGCCAATGATGGGGCCAGTGATGAGGGCATGATAGTCTGCCTCGTTGTTGGTGCAACCTTCGGACAATAGGAATGAGTATGGCAGAATGGCTTGTGTCGGGGTAATGAAGACGATACCCAGGCCCACTCTGTTGAGCCTCAGATCATTGAGCCTCCTACCGGTGGGACTCTGGGAGGCACCGTCGAAGTGCATTTGCCAACATGGGATGACATGGTCTACGAATAGGATGGCCTCATCGGGAAATTCCAGGTCCAAGGACTGGTCCGTAGAGGTTGTATGGGCAGCTAGAAAGTCTACCAATGCCTGCCCCTTGATAGCCTTTTGAGCCACAAACTTGATGTCGAACTGCTATAGGATTACCGCCCACCACACTTGTCAGCCAGTCAACAAGGGGTGGTTCAAAATGTACTTCAATGGATCTACCCAAGAGACTAGCTGTACCTCATGGTGCTGGAGGTAATGTCTCAACTTATGTATAGAAAATACAAGCACATGGCATCTCTTCTCAACGGGGGAGTATCTGGTCTCTGTATTGAGGAGCATGCTGCTGAGGTAGTAGAGGCTATTCTTTGTCCCCTCATTGTTCTTCTGGGCGAGAAGGGCGCCTAGAGATCGATCCAGGGCAGTGACATAGAGAATCAGCTACTTTCAGGAGACGGTAGGCATCCACACTGAAGGCTGGAGCAGATACTACTTGATTTCCTCAAAGGCAGTCTAGCACTATTCGTCCCATTCTTAGGTAGATCCTTTCTTCATTAGCCGAGAAAAGGGCTTACACTTTCCAGCCAGATTCACAATGAATCGTCGTATGTAAGATAAGTGTCCTTAGAGACCTTGAAGATCCCAAATATTACTCGGGGGAGGCATCTGGATGATTAAATTGATCTTATATAGGTCGATCTTGATGCCCCGATACCTGACAACAAAGCCAAGGAACATCCCAGAAGTGACCATGAAGCCACACTTCAATGGGTTCATCTTCAAGTGATGGGAACGAAGGAAGCTGAAAAATTTCTCAAGGCCCTTGAGATGGTCCTGACGCTGGCGATATTTGACCACCAGATCATCCACACAACACTACACTGATGTCCCGATGATTGGATTGAATACGCGATGCATGGCCCGCTGATAGGTGGCACCTACATTTTTCAGGCTGAAGGGCATAAAATCTTAACAGAAAGAACATTGGGGTGCCTTGAAAGCCGTGGAATCTTCATCCTCAGGGTCCATACAGATCTGATTATATCCAGAGTATCCATCCATGAAAGATAGGGCATGGAACCTGGCCGTAGCCTCAATCAACAATTTTGTCACCGGAAGGGGAACATCATCTTTCAGACAGTGACATTTGACATCTCGGATGTCCATATAGACTCTGATCTATCCTTTATTCTTTCTAACTGAAAAAATGTTGGCTATCCACTTGGGGTAATGGACCTCCTTGATGTAGTTGGATCTGATGATATTCTCAAATTCATCCTCAACCATGGCACCGTGAGAAGGATGCATCTTTCTGGGAGGCTGCTTGAACTCGTGATGGTTTGTCGGGAGACCGAGGTGGTGGATGGATAACTGAGGATCTAGTCCTGGAATCTCATCGTAACTCCAGGAAAACAAGTCATGGTGATGTTTAAGAGAGTCCACATACCACTGCTTCTCCTCAAGGGACATGGCATCACTGATCAATGTGGGTCTCGGATCTTCCACACTACCAAGGATAACCTGTACCAGTTAATCAACTGTGGCAGAGACGCCTTCTTAAAAGGTGGGGGGAGCATCCTACAGATCCTCTTCATCACTTTCAGAGGAGGGATTCCCATCAGGTGAGGCTTCCCCTTGATCGGAGGAATCCGATGGGAGGCTGGTACCACCCTAGGCAGCTGTGGACAACACGTTAGGAGATTCACGCGCTGCTGAGGCCATAGCGATGAAGGCAGTCGATCCAATCCCATCTGGCCTTTAGCCCAAGGGGCCATACTTGATGATATCAAATTAGTAGTGGCACGTCGGCTTGATCCGACTAATTCCAGCCTGGTAGAATATACACGTATGACTTACTACTGTCGCCATGGGGCGTACATCCCGGTACTGTATGGGAGTAGGAGGTTTTGGGATCACGTGATCCTCATTTGGGTAGGAGTACAAAGTGACCTCCCGTCATCAATTAGACTTAGTAATATTACTTTCACTTGTACCCAAAACAACAATGAATTCCCCCATGTCGGGGGTCATGTCCTTAAATCGATGGATTGGGAAAATGTAGGCGTCATCCAGACCTGTCTAGGGATCACTTTTGACTAGTGCTGGATCAACCTCACTTTCCAAAATCTACTTATCCTTGCTCTTTTAATAGTCACAATCCACATAACGGGCTTCACAAGTGGCAAAATGAGATGCATCACCTTGGAGTACACCTACTCGACCATAAAGGGAGTACTTGAGGAATTGATGATATGATGATGGGACCAATGCATGCAGAAGGATCCATGGCCTACCCATCAATCCATTGTATGTGGTGTCCTGGGAGACAACCATAAATTCAGTGCTGGCAACTAGGCCACCGAATTGTGTCTTCAAACGGATCATGCTGATTGGGGTCTGTTCTGTCCTGTCATATCCCTAGATCCTTAAATAGGAGGTAGTCAGGTCATCTTCAGATAACCCAATCTTCTGCAGGGTTCGCATCGGGATATGGTTGATCCCAGAGCTGGTGTCAACGAGACAGTGGCAAACCTCCACACCATTGAGTTGGCCGGTGATGTACAACGGGAAGATGCGCCCCTGTATGGAAGAGTCTTCATCCTCTCTGGGAAACAAAACGATGGTCTAGAATTCAACATTCTCAACTACTTCAGCATGGAAGGCTTCTTCAGCTGCTACCTCTGTCTCGAACTAGAGGGGGCTTCTAAAAGCCTCAATGAGGGCCTCAAGCATATCTGACAACATGCAGAGGGATTCAAGGATAGAAAACCTCACGAGGATGCCTAAAAGGTTCTTTTTTTATATCATACTTCCGCGCCAGGCATGGACTTCGGCTTATAGGTGGTCGCTCTACGATTGGAGGCATGGCAGGCCCTGTTGGCTGTACCGGTGGTTGGCTGGTGCTTGGCACATTCCACTGTTTACTAGTTGAAGCCTGAAGAGTAGCAGCTGGAAGAAGTCTGGATGGATGGGGTCGGCCTGTAGTAAGGAGAAGTTGGTCGCGGTATGGGCGAAGTGGATCTTCTTGATCCAGTAGCACAAATGGCAGTGGAGGGGATCTTGACGACGCTGGATGAAGAGGCTGCACATGCTGAGCACTACGCTGGGCCTACTGTCTAGTCCCAGTGGAATGCACAGCCTTGATGGAGGTTCCAACTGATGTGCCTCGATAACCCATATAGTCGTTGCTCCACCGACGTTGGCGTCGACTTGGGACATTGGGGAGATTTGCCTGGCGTTCCCCCTCGTCGAGAATCATGTAGGGGTTTACCAACTCGACGGTGTTAACTGAAGCGTACCCTTGATTGTCACTCGAAGAATCATCCACCAGTGGGAAGATTCTAGGTGGGATCCACATCTCAGGGGGCATGAAGCCACCGAGAGTGTGAAACGACGACAACATTGGCAGAGTGCGTTGCTTCTTCTTGCACCGCCGATACTTCATCTTTTAGGAAGAGGTCGGCCGTGATGATGACGCAGAAGTGCTGGTCGCAGATTCAGAAGGATACGGCTAATTTAGGCATACCCGAATGATTCCATGGGCATGGGAGACCGTCTTGTGATCCATCCAATCATTATAAATCTGGGACCCACAGTCAAGAACCTACTGCCACCTGCCTTCGCCGTCGGTACCACTTTCTAACCTCATAATGACACCCGCAAGTTATGCTAGGGCCGAGCCCAGCCTGACTATGTTTTTATCGACCTATTATTAGAGAGATTCATTAAACACATTGCACTACTTTTGGATGTTCCCCATAATTTGAATATAGGGTAGTAGTTAGGGCGATCGGTGAGATTCACCTCTGTCGGCCTTCTGAACTCAGGAAAGCGTAAAATCCCCTGATCTAGGGTACTCCAGAAGTAACCAGGGACATGATTCTCACTGAACGAGTAAGTCTGGTGTTTTAATTCTGGATAGGGAGCGCTTGGATATTGGCCTTGATGAGGAGTTGGAGGGGCCTGCCGAGGAGTTGGACCCTGATTGTCCCTCCTGGGCAGTTGTGGTGCATTATGCGGAGGCGCCTGCCGATTCTGAGGACGCTGCAGAGCCGGAGGCTGTGCCTGAGGTGGAGGACCTCGGCGAGGTGGCGAGGCCGGTGCTACTGGTGGAAACTCTATCTGCCTGGGGGCCTCTATCTAGGCCACCATGGTGAGCTCGGCTCTGGAATCTCTCCTTGCTGGGATTTCATGGGGCAACGGATGTGCCTGCCTGGTCTGTTGCAGGGCTTCTTCGAGGCGCTGGGCCTTATTCGATCAGTCTCAAAACCCACTGGGATATTTCTGAGTAATCAAAAAGGGAACCTGTTCCATCTTGATATTTCCCATGACGATCGTCAACAATTTCTCCTGAGTCAGTGGCATGTCAAGGCAGTATGTGAACCCCTTCCTCCAGGCGATAATGTCCGCAACTCACTCATTATGCCTTTCCATGCACTTGAAGAGGTCTGCGATGTTGGTCTTCTGGGTGGTAGATCTGAACTGGTATATGAACTGCCTACGATGGTCCTCCCAACTGGTCACAAATTCGACTGGGAGTTGGTTGTACTAGACGAATGCCGCCCCTCCACCGACTGAAAAAATAGTGGAGCTTAGTGGCCTACTACTATTCTGGAGTACCCAACATGGACCCACACCTTGAGATGAAGTGGGTCAGATGATGTGGCGAGTCCCCCATCTCGTTAAAGGGGGAGAAGATGGGATTCCCGAAACCTGTAGGAACCGACATATCATCCACCCACACTGGGAAGGTCTTGCCATCAGGTGGGATGACCACCTGTCATGTCTCCAAATCCTCAATGCGGGAAATGAGTGCTACCATAGGATCATCTGAGTGGGGTTCCCTATCTTGACGGGGATCCATAACCAGGAGTGCATTGTCGGGCTCTTTGACACGATAGACCGGTTCATCGGCTCAAGGAGTGACTGGTGGGACAACTTTCGGGGCAGTTAGGGGACCCAGGTTAGGATTCTGTGGATTTCTGCGCCACTCGGGAGGATTCGTTGAGACATACCACGCCCTCTTTCCATGAGTTCCAGCTTCGGCCCTATTAGTGGGAGTGCTATGATCATGGTTTCCCGTAGGCATCTCGCCGAGGGGGAAGTTGTTCCTGCCCCTGAGGCCCCATCCTAGGATCACCATTGTCGGGTCGTCTCTCTACAGTGCGTTCAGCCAGGAGTTCTTCGACCAACCTCTTTTTCTCAGCATGTTGCTGACACAACGCGACCTTCTCAGGGTCCTCCTCCATCTTCTTCACTGAGGTGGACAGGTCGGAGTGCTTGATAACTCTGACATGATCGTTTCCCCTACCACCATTCTTGATGAGCACTAATGACTCAGTGGGTGCAGGGGGACCTAGGAGGTTCCTCTTCTAATGAGTAATCCTCCCCGATGGGTCCAATAGTGCTGGCACACCCTCAGTGGGTAAGTCTCTATCGAGAAACTCCAGCTCGTCCTACTTGTCCACAATGTCAGCCATGTGGACCGTGACCCTTCCCGGGGGCATGTCCTGAATATCACATAGTGAGTTGGGCTACTGTCGGATAGGACTGAAGATGAGGGCAGCATACTGTCCCCAGCCATGGACTTGCACGTGGTGGGTGGCCTCCCTGATAATTATGTGGAGTACCTTAATACTCTGAACTCATTGCTGCTAGAGAGCCTCACGATGACCTGGTGACTCGGGGCGCTGGGTCACGGGGAGTGCGGCCAGATCTACTAGACGACACTGCCCGTTGATGTCTTCAAAATATTCTTGGCTCCGTGGATATACCATGCACTGATGACAAAGACTGAAATGTGTCGTCCTTAGGGTGTAGTAGAGACACTCAACTTCCTCAGGGGTGAGAAACCGAGGTACGCAGAAATCATGCACTACCACGGGCCAGAACTCCTCGAGGAAGTAGTCCGCTGCAAGAATGCTCCAAAATATCCTCGACTCAAATTCAGGTTCTGGCCATTGATTTCCCCACTCTCCAATGGGGGTTAGTTGAGGAAGTGGCAGCGGTACTTAGGCAGACCGTTGGTACCGCATGTTGGCCGACAGAGAATACGGTGAATGAGATGACTAGCCACCGACTCTCGGGCTGTCCTCTGAAGAGTGGAGTGACATGCTTCTACGTCGTGGAATGATGGACTGACGACTGTCATTCCTAGCTCAAGGTCCACAGTTTCTAGGGGTGGGTCACATTGCTGTTCACCTGCCATTGGTCCCCATAATAGCTCTATGTTATCTCTCATGGAGGTAGAAAGCGCTTCCAGCAATGATGGTGGTTACTGGACAACCATAACCTTCAGGGTCTCTATGCTTTCATCCTCCTGGACAAACCTATGGAGGGAGGCAGAAATCCTGTGGACCTCACATTTTGGGAGTACTACGCTGATGCGCCTCGTCCCTGCCCCGACCCTTGACTCGGATGAGCGAGGGGAGGGTTTCTGAGCTAAGTCGCACTCCACTTCAAAGTCTGAGAAGTGGACCAGTTTGATCTCCATCTGGACCTTCCCAAGATTTTTCTTGTGGCGGTGACGACTCACCTTCCCACCTCTGGGTGGCTCCTCGGGACAAGGCTGATTCCTGACATGGGGTCCTTTGGCTGCACTGGTGCTGGGGCAGAGAGGGTCTCTACCTCAAGCAGCTGATGTGCGAGGATCACCAAAAAAATTTTTAAAGGGGACTTGGGGAGGACCTCCATGTACATCACAAGGGTGTGCATAACCTCCACTAGAACTAACAGGAGCATTGGGAGGACCTCCATGCTTGGTCCGAGTGGAGTGAGGCTTGCCTTCACCCTTCCAGTTACTGTGGTGAGGAGGACCTTCGCCCGCTGTGGAGATAACGTAGGGAGGATCCCCACATTGGAGAGAAACCAAATGGGTAATGTATCTACCTAAATAGTTAGGGGTAGGAGAAAGGGCTCCATACCCGGTGTGATGGGAACGAGAGAGGCTTCCGTGCCGAGCATCACAGTCACGTGGAAGACCTTCATTTGGGTTGGGGGTAGCACGAGGAAAACCTCCATGCCAATCCTCGGGGTGGGGTAGACCCATGCTCTCAATGGTGGTATTACGGGGAGGACCTCCTAAGGGGTGGCATTGTTGCAGTTTGGTACGCGGCGACCACCGCCCGTGCCTGTGACCCGGAGTGTCAACCCAGCCTGCCCGTGGGGCGGTTGGGGCCTTGATCCTAGTTGGGCGTATGAGTTCCCCTACTCAGTGTGTGCAGATACCTGATGATATGCATCATCGGTGGATCAGGCCACAGTAGTTGTTGACGTCAACACCCCTCGATGGGCATTCTCCTCAGCCCGTGCCCGACGCCGTCATCGGGTCAGATTAGACGGGGTTGGTGGTGCAGGTGCAAGGATTATCCGCTCCTCTGGAAAATCCAGATGGTGGAAGTAACGTGGAAAAGGGTGAGCCCTTCCTGGGAGCCCCTGTATTGGGACTCTGACTAGGCTGGGACGGACGTCGCTCACCTCATCAGCGTAAGGCAGGGAGTCATCAAAGTGCTCTGGGGACATGCTCCTGAAATGAATGAATGTTGGGGTGGGGAGCAGCGGCTTGCTATGCACCCCTCAGGGGCGGCATTGAAGGCAGCGCCCAGGCGCCTATAGGTCCAAGAGGGCCATGTATCGGGTCATGATTTTTCCCTCCTCCTCGTAACGACGTATGAGTTCATTAATCGCCCTTCGTTGGATGACTTCTAAGGGGGATATTGGGCATGGGAACCCCACATTCTTGGAAGCCGATGCCATTGCGGCAGCAGTAGATCCCCGTGGAGCGGTGGTGCTGGCATTGCCCCTACCCCTACATAGGCGAGCGGGCTGTGATCACATTCCAGTGGCAGCAACCGGATTCCTGAGAAGTAGAGAGATGAACTCATTAGTACTTAAGGAAAAGGAATTGACAACCAATTCCCCAGTGCCATAGTATCTCCCATGATCGGTAAGAGGGATCCGCACTGAAGACATTGCAGAACGGAATGTTCAACGTTCTACTGCCCCAACTTCTGGTGAGTTTCATGTTAGGCCCACTATTTGATTGGCTGGACTTGACACCAGATAGCAGGATCCGATGACACGTCAATCCATGGATTCCCCAAGAATTACTAATCTCCATATTGAGGAGAAGAGATTCAAGTCAGGTTCACCATTTCTGTTTCAGATGCTTTTTCCGGGGCGCGTACGTCCGTCTACTTGGGTGCGACGGGCACGCCTTTTGTTTCCCTGCATTCCTGCTTTCCATAGGCGGGTGGCATTCTCTCTTTGTTCAGGGGAGTTTTCTCCTTGATCGAAACAGGATGATGGTTTGTCGGTTCATCCTTCTATGGATTCTTCCTCAGAACTCGTCACCTAGTCCGGGTCTCCCTCATAGATTTAATACTCCATTCGTGAAACTCTTCCCGGTGCCATATTTTCTTGGACACTTGTTGATTAAGCTGCTTCTGTCGGGACATTTCAAAGGGTCTGGTCAGGGAAGCAACCTTCGGTCAGGGGAGTAGTCTTGATGGGCCTCACTGGCATGTCTGGACGTTGGGGATTAGTGTGTATCTATTTTTTCCTTTATTATTGGGCTTCTTGAGTGCATGGAAACACAAGGGATCCCACATGGAACACGGGGAATCATATTCCATAGGCATGTATCTGATGTTTTCCTCAGCTTACTATGTTTAACACGGGGTATGCCACAAATTTAACATCTAACGGAGATAGTTCAGATATACCATAACACTGATTAGAGTGGATCAGATTAGGGAACCCCCTTGAGGGAACACAGATATTAGGGCCAACACGTGGTAGGCTTCTCGAATGCTGTGGAGAGGAATGAGGTGGAATGATCTCATCAGGATGTGGTGTCCTGGGTAAGAACCAGTATGGACAATGGTTTTGGGATTGAGCCTTGTAGATACTTCCTACGTATCCTTGTGGTAGGGAATCAAAGTCTGTATAGTTCAGGATAGTGTGGGGCTTACTCCCTAGGCTGCCCAAGGTGTTGGTGAACCGACGTGAAAGGGGTCGGAGTGACCAACATGTGGTGGGATTGAACCTTGTGGAAGCTTCCTGTGTACCATGCCTTGACATGGATCAAATTCCTCGTAGTTTGGGATGGGGTGTGTCAGTATACCAATGTGAAGATGGACCGGTGCTCTGATGGGTATTAGTCATGAACCTCAGGGAGGATTCCTACATAACATGCCTTGACATGGATCAAAGTCCTCATAGTTCAAGATGGATTCCGGTGAAACTACGTGAATAAGGACATTGCCCAGGTGTATGTTAGGATTGAACCTCAGGGAGGCATCCTACGTACCATGCCTTGACATGGATCAAAGTCCTCATAGTTCGGGATGGCGTGTAATACAGTTTAACTTCATGAGGGGTGGAGTTGAACCGACGTGAAGGGGGACAGAATGATTGAGTGGTGGTGGGCTTGAACCTCGTTAGGCTTCCTACATACCATGCTTTGACATGGATCGATGTTCCCGTAGTTTAGGTGTATTGTTTAAAAAAATGCCGGATGAAGGCAAACTGACATGAAG
The DNA here is from genome assembly GCA_963277665.1 of Viscum album. Lineage (NCBI taxonomy): Eukaryota > Viridiplantae > Streptophyta > Magnoliopsida > Santalales > Viscaceae > Viscum > Viscum album. The sequence goes on from OY728128.1 coordinate 621,999,467, forward strand.
GGGGTCGGAATGACCGATTGGCAGTGGGCTTGAACCTCATGAGGCTTCCTACGTACCATGCCTTTACATGGATCGAAGTCCCCATAGTTCAGGTGTATAGTTTAACGTCATGTCGGAAAAAGGAAAAATGACGTGAAGGAGGTTGGAATGACCAAGTGGTGGTGGGCTGGAACCTCGTGAGGCTTCTTATGTACCATTCCTTGACATGAATCAATGTCCCCACAGTTCTGGTGTACAGTTTAATGTCATGTCAGACGATGGCGGTGTCATGGTCGATGCTTACTCTAAGCCCACGTGAGTCATGCTCGGTGTGAGAAACAAGAGGCTGCAAAGGCCGGACGAGCACGTCGTGAAAGGTGCATTCGTGGAAATTGAAGAGGAGCGGGGCTTACACTATGAGGCGGCCCAGGGATAAAGAGATTGGGGCTTACTCCGAGATAGAGGCCTGAGGGTGACAAAGCGCAGTGGGAGGGGGACTTGGGAGCAAATAAGGGAGGAGCCCTGTTCCCCATCACACCCTCCGCTGGCCTTGGAACCGAGGAAGTTAGGAGTTGCAGGGGTGATGCCTCCTTCAAGAAAATCTAGGGGCTAACACCAAGGTGGTTTCCCTTCCCCGTGAGCAAACTCTACTCCCTGAATGAGGATATCATCCCCTGGGGAGACTAGGGGGCATGGATAATTCCCGAGGTGGGGGGTCCTTGCTTGCGAGGCATGGGGCCAGGTCATAGTTTAACATCATGTGTTGAGGACGAGGTGCTTGGCAGTTTAACGTCCTGCAGCTCAGAAATGATGGGGTTTCTCCGCACCCCTAGGACGTACATAACCAGTCCACTATGCTCATAGTGGGAGGGAAGGCATTGGCAAGGCCATACTGAGGGGGTGTTGCGGAGCAAACCATCTAGGGGTCCACGTTAGCGTGGCTATGAAAAGAAGAAATAGCCATTAGTGTGCCTATGTGAAGAATAATTAGGCACACCAGCGCTATGGACGGTATCGTCTAGGGGACATTTAAATCACATCGCCCAAACTTGGAGGGTCTCACAAAAAAAGGATTTTTCCAAGAAGAGGGGTCCATAGGCAGGGGCCTTGTGGAGCTCTGTTGCTCCGTGTGGCAGAGGGAACATGCGAAGGGGTGTGCTTTGCGAAGTGAGGTGCCTTAGCTGTAGCAAGGGGCATATGTGAAAATGGGAGGTTCTTCGGGAAGTGGAAGGGAATTTTTAAAGAACATCCTCTCAGAGAAATGGTGCCTCGCGAAGCTAGGTGTCGGGAAGAAATGTGCTTCGCGAAGTATAGTGACCCTGCCTTGGCATGTGCATCATGTGTACACGATGGGTGTTTCATGAAGCATAAACACTCTACGACGACCTGGGTCCCATTGGCGATCCCCTTCCTCCATGGGAGGCCTTAGGAATTATGAACGGAAGCCCTCTCAGAGGAGGGGATCAAAAAAATACAATGAGGAGGATCTTCGCGAAGTAGAAGTACCTCGTACAGCTCATGGTTGACCGTGCGGAAGAGTACTTCATGATTCTAGATATGAGAAGCTAAATGGTCGGATTGACTATCCGGAGAGCTCAGGGGGAGCCCGATATTTATAGGTAAGAGGCACCATGGAGAGGAGCTCATGCGACGTGAAGAGGGGGGATGGAGGTTCGCTGTGGGCTCGCGAACATCAAATGGGGTCGCAGAGTGTCCCGCCTCCTGGGAATCATTGTGGGTTCACAAATTTCAACTAGGGTCGTAGAGTTTCCTGACTCTTGAGATTTGCAGCGGGTTCACAAACGTCAAGTGTGTTCGAAGATCCTTCCGCCTTCTCTACTTCGCGGCAGCCATGGTGCTTGGGGACTCCACGAAGGGGCTTCGCGAGGCAGTCCGTGGGGCCGTCTTGGGGCCTTTTCTTCATTCCAAATTTTGGAACCAACAATGTTTTAATGTTGAACTTATGTATTTATCATTTAATAAAAATATACTAAACTAATCAATGATTTGGGATGCATATTCCTTCTTTATATGGCATTGTAATGAAATAAGGCACCGAATCAAGGAAACTAGGGTCGGGACCTTATAGTTGGTACCATATGAAGTTTAGTAGAAAACATAGAAACTAGATATAGAAAATGTAGATTAGTGAAAAGTACCCTAATATAGACTTTGGGGAAATAAATACAAGGACATCCAAGATTCTTGATAAGGAACAAATTATGCGGTTTATCAATGAAATACATCACTATCAGGATACGAACAAGTAGAGGTGGCTTTGGCATAGATGTACCTAGGCGTGAATGCACTGATAAAGAGTTTTAGGCTTTACCTGAGGTATCTTGGTATACGATAATGAGCTTTACTGAACACCTGTTTTGACACTCCTAGGGGATATGCATTGGATAATTCCCATTTTTTCATACATATCAATAACAATGATTTGTTCTTCCATTGTAAACTATGTATATGGTTCTAGGATTTACGATGTATAAATTTATGGTTTGTGTTATACCATGTTCAGTCATACATTGATTTCATTATTTTATGAGATAATATATTATATTAAATTTATTAATAATGGTCCCTAGAATAAATAATGAAAACATCACAAATGAACACGACAATTAAAGTAAGAAATATCATATCTATAATAGTCTTAAGCCATCAATTCAACGAAATATAGTCTCCCAAGTATCCCCATCGTGTGATGAAATAAAACCATGGGTTAACAAGGTATGTAATTAATTATACGAGTCCTATGGATTTTAAGGGATGAAAACCAAGAAGAGGACGGTAGAGAAAAACATGGATATTGGGAAGAAGGGAAAGAAGTATTTTATGATAAGTGATAACTGTTGAATGAATCACAATAGTAAATAATTATATGGAATGAGAGATTGTTATAATTATGGAGAAAAGGGAAATCATGTCCATGATTTCAAGGGTATGAAAATGGTTTCCAATGTACATTCCTATAACTACAAGATGATGGGACATTAGGTGAATCAATGTCCCAAACCTTAAGTGAATATAACCCAAATGATGTTACTGGATAATGATCAAGTTTAGATAATACCACAGATGAAGTGGAATGATTAATATGCCTAGTCAAGAAAATTTTATTTTTATTATTTTTTCATCATTTCATTCATTATAGTAATTATAGTATATTTGAGGATTTTACTGCAGTTATTTTTCTATAAGGATTTTATTTTGTATGATTAATGGTACTAAGGTAAATTGACTCAGTAGCAGGTTAAACTTTTGGAAAATATATGGTCGAGCAGTAGAAAAACATTATAGTACTTTTAATACTAAAATGACAATTTCGGAACAGAGTAAGGATATATATGGTGAATTTAAATTGGATAATACTAACAATTATGAGTATGATTTTGATGTGTTGGATCTTGAAATTTTGGACTGTTAAACCATTTATGAAATGGTTTAAATTGATCATTGTATGTGTTTTTAGTAGTTAATGAGACCACATGATACAACTTAAGCTAAGAGATTACATATAGATTGCTCGAAGGACAATTAAAGGATGATATCATGTTTATGAAATATTAATATATATATATATACACATATAGAGTTTAATTGAACCTCAATTATATGAGAAGTGTCTTCAATTTTTTATTATTATCATAATATATGATAATGTTAATGAAATTTTTAATAACATTTTTTATGGTTTTTTGGTAATCTACTTTCATATAAATCTTTTTTCTATCCCAAGAAATTCATATTTTGGTTTTTCTTCTATGCAAAGGATTTTTATTCTGATAAAAGTACCTCCATCGAAAGGATAATTTATACATTAATTCATTCATTTATTATTATAATAATAATTATTATTATTATTAACCACCACTTTCCCGTTAACCCTTAAGGGAGATATTATTATTAACCCTATTTTTGATATGGGTTTTTCACAAGGAAATTTCCATATAAAAAATACTAACTTTGAAAGTGAAGTATCAAATTTCAAGGATGAAAAGTTTGTAATGAGTGGATAATCTAACACCCCAAGATTTGGAAAAGAAATTTAATATTGAATGCATGAAAACTAGGTCTCTAAAAAACCACTTTTTTATAACATATCCAGTAAACATTATTTTCCACCTCTACGATCTGAATTTTGAGAAACTGACATACATAGTTGCATTCAGTAAGATATTTATATTCTTATAAGACAAAATTAATTTTTGATGAAGTGTAACATAACCTTATGAAATTTAATGTTACCCTTAGGAATAGTGAGATACTCTTATAAGATGTAACCTCACCTATGATAGTGTATATATAGGATTTATGTTGATGTATGATGTACCTATGTTTTGGAATAAGTAAATAAATATTATTAAAACTCTATTTTCATGTAAATTATGATTTTAATTAAAAATTAAATTAATAATATTTAAAAAATCATATTTTAACAATTGAATTAATTTTTTGGACTATACACATCAAAAAATGTTTGGGGTGAATTTTTGGGATTTTTTTGAAATACTTGAATTTTTGGTGAACAGTAAAATACGATACTTTTTAATAAATGTAAAATAATTGATTTATTGAGTCTTGGATGATTTTATACTGATGTAAGAACCAATGTTTCTATGTAAAATGTAAATATTACTATTTTTGAACTTGAAATCATCGTTATTTCTTGTCTTATAGAATAATAATAAACTAGTGATTAAAATATTTAGAAAACCCTCCACCCCTCCACTATACATACCACCTCTTCCACCCTATTCTATTCACTCCTCTCAAGCCTTGTGCCTTATACAAACTCTTTCAAAATATCCTCCCAATCTCCCCCATGACCCTTAGACCTTGGTCTCATAAAATGGATAAATCCTTTTCTATTAAGAGGCTCCCATGGTAGGTTTATTGAAGAGGTAATATTCCTATTTTCTTTTATTTAATTTTATTGTTCCTTTGTTCTCTTTTTTGTCCAAAAATATCCTCATAAATAAGGTATGAAAACAAATATACCATACATGTACTAGAAATTTTTTATGATAAAGGGGTAATACATATTGATCTTTCCATTCCCCCTCATTTATGCTAAAAATGAAACAACATCTGAGATGTGTTGATTTATCACATTCAAGGACGACGATGCATTCAATTTGACTTAAATTCTTCAACTCTGGTCATGGATTTTTTTTATTAATGTTATAGAATATTATATATGTATTTTATCTTATGTAATTTTCTGGAATCCATATGCACACATTATTTAATATATTAATACAAAACAATGTAATTTGGAGAAAAATCGCCAAATTAATCCAAGCATTTGTCATTAGTGTTTTATATAATGATTATCCTTCAATTCAAATAAAAAAAATTAAATTTATAGAAATTTAATATTATTAATATAAATTAATAACATATAAAATCAATTCTATACTTCAACTCCCATCTTACATGAATGACCATACTCTTTTATAAGTGAGTTGATCTTGATTATTATGAAAACAAGGAGTCAGGAGCAAGGGAATTGAATCCGTTAACACATGTAAAAAGACATGAATGAAATTAATAAATTAATAATAAACCAAAATTTTTTATAAAGGGTTCATTAATTTATTTTCAATGAATGTAATTTGGTTATTCGGGTCATTAAGATCAAGCGAAGAACACCCTCAGATTTAAGGTAAGGGATACACTCTATCTCACATTTATTCAAGTGTCCCCCCTATGTTATGCCCTCATATTATTAATTACTAATGATGGTGTTTGTTTTATAACATACCCATACGACCCTTCTGATATTTAAATGTTAATATACCACTTTACATCACATTAATCCCTTCAAAAACCATATGTTACCATGCCAAAATGTTTGTAAGGGTTTCTTCATCTCACATCCATTTTGTGAGATATTCCGTATTCAATACTATTACTTATGCATAGTATATTAATATGGACTATTGATTTTTCATATAATTAATATCTTCATTTCAAGAAATTTAATTTATAATATGAGGATTATTTATTTCATGGAATACAATTTAATTTATTACAAATATTTATTTATTTTATACCTGAACCACCACATTAATTAGGGTTTCTCTTATTCTCTACTCACCTTAATGAAATTTTTATCTATTCCTATCTAAACATCATAAATTATATATAAATTCTATATATATATATATATATATTTACACATCATAATCCTTATTTATTTTATTTGGAGTTACATGTTTCAAAAAAATCAATCAAAAATCAATCTGAATTGCAGGCCTGATTAAAGGAAAATCAAGAAATCTTACCTATTTTTATGTTCAATCTATAATATTTCTTATGACATATTTATCAGTAAAAAATAAAAAAAATTATCTTGAAAAATATATTTTTGTTCATTTATGGTTTTATGAAATCTAACATCCCTTTTCGCTAAAAAATACTATAATTTCTTAACTAAACCTCACTAATTTTTTTTATTCGTATAGCTTCATTAAATACTCTTTTCAAATAATCTCACATCAATAAGGTATAATTTATTGCCCAAATATAATTTAAATGTTATTAACTTTTCTTTTATTTGATATAAATGTTCAAAAATCTGATTTCATGACAAGTACAAATTATTTTCCGAAAGAACTCTTCTTTCCATGGTAATGTTTATCTCGTCTAACTTTATATTTTATGAGATATATTCCTTGTTCACCACATATTACTTTCATGGGGAGTATGTAATTCCCTTTCGTATATCAAATCAGGAGTCTAATTATTCTCATGATATTATAAGGCATTATTATATGAATGTTTCAATGTGGTATGAGATGATTTGGAATGTTTAAGGATTATTTCCTCAAGGATTTTCAATGGTATCATTTAAAAGTATCTTTATCAATGTCAATGTCCATTGATGAATCCTGTAATCAATTGAGGTTTATCTCTTATGATATCATCCACCATGTTTTATTGAATGGTATATAAATTTTTTGACCGTGTATGTTCAATCTTCAAACCATTCACCATATTACTCTGAATCGTTAGTGTTTATGATTAATGGTTGTTGAAGGTTGTTTAAATTTCATATTTTATTTTCAATATGAATATGTATGTTGTCTATGTATATCCCCAATCATAATAAGGATGCATCAATATTAGTAACTATTTTATGGGTCCCAATATAGCCCATCAGTGTATCAGTAGGAATAATGAGACAAACTATGGTTTTGGCACGAGGGCATTACAAAATGGATATTTGTGGTATTGGGACGAGGCCTTGATGACATTGTTATAAAGTCCCGAATTATTCATTACCTTATTATGAAACTAGTAATTGAATGTTCATAAGGTTCTAATATTAGTATAATATCCATGTTTATGTTTTAATATGGTATTTTTTGTTGATATCTTATTCCTTCAATAATGTGTTCAACTTCATTTTTTAAAGGAAGGTGTTTTTTGTTTTTCACCATGTCTAATGTTTATGTCTATGATATCATACACTTTATTGATTACCATTTCTGATCATTTGAGCTCACCGCTTTATTATGTTTCATTTTCTTAGAACATGAAGATGTTTATTATGATTGACCAACAAGGATAAACTTATAGTTGTGGATGTTCTAAAAAAATATGTTGTATTTAATTTCATGTTGTAATCTTGATCTTATGTATGCGTCTTGTTACCAAATATACTGAACTACAAAGTCCTTCAGGAGGTATATTATTTTTTATATGCTAATTTAATAAAATAAGGCACCGATTTTGAGATATTGGGGTTAGGTCCTTACACATCAATTTTTTAATTTTTTCCCCGATCTCAACTAGTTAAAATTGATAAGGTTCTCAACGTACTCTATATTAATTATAAACATTTTCCTTATATTTATAAATAATTTACGGGAAAATAACAAGATATTTATAAGGATCATCTACCTATTATGACAACATAAAATTTTTGTTATACCCCAAATATGGATTATAGTCCATTAAAAATATATATTTTTTAAAATAATCCATTATTTTCTCCAAAATTATAGAGTCCACTAGAGTATACAATTTTTATAAAAATATGATCAAATATATAATGATCTTTTATTCAAATGATATGTGTACTTAATTTTTAATTTCCTCCTTCTTTAACATGTGAATCAATAAATCTTTAGGTGTACATTCTCTTAATGGTCTTAAATCATTGTGAGATACAAGACTATTGTGCTTGAATGTCCTTCCAGATCTGTTGCGATATGAATTTATTCTCAATCATTCAATACATAGTTATATATCCTTCAGGGATTCATAACCTTAATTGAACTACTATCCAAAATACATTAGTGTATGGGGTTCTCATGGTATTATTCTTTATGAAGAAATTATCCCTTTTGTTGTGAAGATTGATATTATCATTATATAATATGAGATAATGACCCAAATATATTTTCCACACATTAAACCATTGATATAATTTAAGAAATATACCATAAATCCTCAAAACACTAATGATTTCTATCATTTTAATAATATAATAACTGATTCATAGCTCATAATTATCTTAATTAGATAATGAATTTATTCTATTTAATTCACATAAATAGCCACATCAAGATACCTTTTTATATTGCTAGAATCATGACATAAAATCAATTACTAGGATTATTGAATCATTAAAGAACCACTTAATACACATTAGAATAAAATCCTACATATTTTGTGCGTCCCTAGTCAATAAAACCACCTTTGAAGTGTGATAATGAAACACATGTCATGGTTAAAGTAATCCCCAGAAAAACACCCTTAAAAACACTTACCCATTTGTTGTTGGAAGGTTTTCCTTTGTGTGTATGAATTTGAAACAACAAAATTCTTCTTATATAACCATAGAGTGAACCAAATTTTTCTTTGGAACCAAATTTCTCATAGTTGGATCCTAAAGTCAACATTCCCAAATCTTCGACAGAGTGAAAAAACCATGGAAAATTATCACTCATAGTAGTATGAGCCATTATGTTTTGACCACCTTATTACTTCATGGATCTGCTCAGTCTTCAACACATTATATGGTTTCAACATATAAAATATGTAAAAAAAATTGGTTTTCCCCACATTATATAATATAACTCATCAAACACCATTCCCAGTTAAATGGTTTGGCGTTGGTTTCGTTGTCCATCCCTTCAACCATGACAACTATACTCTTCCCTACCATCATTTGATAATATAGTTAAAATATATAATGACCAAAAAATGATATTGAACTCATTATTAAAAATTATACTCCAGATTATAAATTTTGAATTCAATTTTCATGAATCAATTTATCTATGTGGTGTAAAATAATTTTAATATAAGTGTACAAAACACAATGATTTTTTTAGATACTTGTGTTTTCAACCATAAAATTGAACATGCAAAAAATAAAACATTATGTCAATTCCTATATAATTATTTAGATTATTTTTAATAAAATACATATTAAATTAACTAAAAACAAATACAAAATATAATATAAATTTTAAATTACTTTATTTTAATAAACAATTTTAGTTTTGTAAAAATCAATATTTTTCACAGTAAAAAATCATTTTTCAGAAAAAAACTGACAAAAAAAATCTAATACGTTAACATGAATAATAAATTCCATTTTATAATATTCAATTTCAAAAAATTTATGATTTTATCTTTTAAATAAAACAATGTAAATCCCCGAAAAAATATTGTTAAATTAATGCATTCCTTATTCTACTAATACTTTTATAAAACTATTTTGAAAACCAAGAAGAATATGAATCCATAAATTGAATACTTATAGATCATCAAATTTTTTATTATTATAATTAACTAGTCATTAACATTACCCCTTTTATAAATGGGTACCTACCAAATTTATTTATGACATAAAAAAGTTATGGTGTTTTCCCTCTAATAATTTTATGATACCTTTGTAACTTAATAAATCATGTGATTATTCCAATATAGCATTCCTTGGTAAATCACCTTATTTCACATTTCGAAATCGTAATGAACTTATATATAAACTGAATATTATTCCTAAGGAAGAATCTTTTCTTTCTTTATCACCTGAGAGATCAAAACATGAGAATCATCAAGTACATACTACCATTAGAATAAAACATCAAACACACAATGTTATTGAGATAAACATAGAGGTAAGGATAACTGGTAATAAAATGATATACTACCTCCAAAATATCATATGAAAAAATATTCTAGCAATTTTATTTTCCTTTCTTCTGAAATAACATGAATCTTTTGCACGGATAAATGTTTAGATAAAAATATTCTCTTACGTCAAATAAGATAAATTTACTCATATTATCAAAATAACATTTCCTCTTACTCTATGCTTCCCTAAAATGGTGAGAAATCATATTTTCATTCTCTATAGTTTTTTATACCAGTTACAGTCCCAATAATATCCATATACCGACATAAACATAATATTCTAGAATTCGATAACACTTTCTATATACATCGTCAAAAGGCGTTATCTATATACTAGAATGAAAACTATAATTATAAGGAAATTACCCCAATTGAAAATGTTTATCCAAAATTATTAGATAATTTAATGCGAATGCTCAATAAATACATACTAATGTATGAAATATTTGTTTTTAATTTCATTCACATTGAGGATGAAATGTTGTACTAGAATTTAATTTAGTGGCAATGTAATTTTGAAGTCCTTTACCATATTTTGAGGTAAATCTAGGATCATGATTAGATAAAATATATATAGGGACACCATGTAATATTATTACCACTTTATGAAAATGTGTATCATGTTTATAAGAAGACATTGTTTCTCAAATAGTAATAAAATGTTCTAATTTAGTCAGACAATCTTCATCACTCCAAATCAATTTATTTCAACAATATTTATTTTTTATTCCCACCAAACAAATCCATGGATTTATTCACTATTTTATATTTTGCGACAAAATAGGATTGGTATTACCCTACTATATTTTTATATTAGATTTAATATGTTGACATGTAAAATATTTCATTGAAAGTATCATTAATATATTTCTTCATATTGTCTCATTAAAATTATTATTGAAGTTATCTATGTTTCTTAGTACTACCATGATGAATTTAAAATGAAGAGCTATAAGCTTCACATAAAATTTATTTCATCGACTAGGAGTAACTCAGAAAACATGAACTCCTTATAAATTTGATAACCCCTTCTTTAGAAATAATAAAATTAATAAACATCCCTTATTGATGGATTACAAACTTTGTTCCAAACAATGATCTGCCTTCTGACCCTCCATATTTATTGTTGATAATGATGAATGAATTAATAAATGAGTTAAAATATTAGAAGTCTCTACATAAAAATTGCAAGTATAGTATTCATTAAATAGTTAAGAAAATTATCATGTTCTATGTATTACATGGTTAATGACATAGTATCTTTTCAACTCAAGGAACCATATACAGTGTTTTCTTTACATTGATGATAGGAAATCCTGAAATGAAAATCCATTATGAGTTTTAACCATCATCTATGCCTCATATTCAACTCTTTTTCAGTCAATAAATATTTTGAACTTTTATAGTCAATATATATTTCCCATTTTACCCTCTCCACATGATTAATATAAAATATTAAAGAAAAACCACTTTTAGAAGCTTTATATTAGGGGTAGGGTAATTGAACAAATATATTTTTAGTTAACATGTTACATATACAATTACCCAATCAGGTTGCAATAAGACTCAACCATGTTATTTCAATGAAGAATCACTATGAATATCAAATTAATAGTTTCTTGTTTATAAGGATAACTCTATGGAAATAACATATCATCTTTTCAATTCCTATAATCATTCATAACATTACGTTATCTAGAGTACATTAATTTTTTTTGAGTTAACATAGTTTGGTGGTAGATAACTAAGAAAACATATTAACAAAAATGTCAGTAGTTACCCATTAATCTAATAAAACATTGAATCCTATTGAAATTGGTGGGTCATGGACATTCTTACAATATTTATTTTTAGTAGGATCAAAATTTATACCATCATTATAAATAGTATACCTATTGAAATAAATCTGTTTTAACAAAATTTCCCATGTACTATTTTTTCCATACAAGTTATATTATTTTAAATTATACAGAACAATCCATATTTATTTCTCATTTTCCACATAACTCTTATAATAAATCATAATTTCATAAATAAATACAACAAAAAATTTATTCAAATACTCATGGAAAATATATTCTTATGATTCATTAAAAAATAGGGTACATTTTTTAACACCACAATCAGAACAAAAAATCTTACTACCCATATCTTATATAGAATGTAATACACAAATTTTATTACACTTTCAATGCTAGCTGGTGATACCTATATATGCGAGGCATCAATAAAAAATACTATGAAACTTGAATCTCGTAAATGAAATCATTAATATAAGGAAAGAATACATGTTTTTAATAATAAATTTATTGAGTTATCTAAAATAAAAGAAAGGAATCATGGAATTATCAACCATTTATAACAAAGAGAATAGGTCCATTCCAAGGTGAAGCTCATTGGTTGATTAAACCCTTATCATGAAACTCTAGTAATGTATTTTTCAATTGAAACAACCCAACTAAATCCATCTCATAAGAGGGTTTTGAGATTGTCTTTGTATCAGAAACTATGACAATAGTTAATTCAACATATCAATAAGAAAAAATAAATAAAATTATAATTAAATACCAATATATATATATATGTATATATTAATTTAAAATAATCACATCCCTAATTTAATTTTTCTTTTTGTTTAAACAATGTGTAATATAACATTCAATTCAATTATAAGACCAATATAAATTTTAAACATAGAAGAATAAATTCTACTACCTATTTCAAAAGGTTTTTCTATTATTTTTGGGAGCTAACATGATCCGAATATCATCGTTAATTTTGATTGGCATGGAGTAATGTTAGAAAGGGTATCATATTTAGATGTTTCCTAGTTTCAATTAAGTTATGAAAAAGTAAAATAAAAGAACATTTGTTGGAATATGGGGACTGTCATTAGTATAATAAGTGAAAGAAGTGGGTAATAGATTTGGGTGTATAGATAATGTAACAATTCTATTTTAGGAGAAATGCGGCATCAAATTGAAAGGACCATGTCTTGGGGAGGACTGGTTTTTTATATCCATCTTTTATTATTTTCATAGAATCTTGATATTTTATCAAAGGTATGAAATCATTCTTCGGTATAAATTAAAAATCACTAAAAAAATTGGAATGTAATTATTTAGCTATGTAATCTATCTTACCATGATATATTAGGTACAATACACACCAAAAATAAAATAAAACTCAATAATGGAAAAAAAGGTTTATATGAAACACCATTCCAAAAAAATAACCGGAGAATTTATATCAGTTCTTATTGACTTTTTACAACACCAAACTATTTTTAAAAAATTATGTCACTTATGTTATTATGGTGGTGTTTTTATGATGAAATTTAAAATTCCAAACAATTAAAAATGTTCTTATATAAAATAAAATAAGATATTGGATTAATAAAAAAAATAATGTACATGAAAAACTTTTGTTGTTGTTTTATCTTCTACTTTAGTGGTTGTAAAAACACTATTCCAAAGTTCTATAATTTCTATCCCGATTATTCAAAAATCGTGTCACTATATTCATACATGAATTATCCAAATGAGCCAACTCATTATATCTAATAAATATCATAACATGCTGAATAATTATTTCCCCATTACTAGACTGATTAGAAATCATTTCATTATAGTAGTTATTAAAATGACAAATTTTACCACATAGATAACACTTTAATAATCCAACTAAATTGCATTTAAAAATAGTTTTAAAACATTTAGAACATTCTAGGTTCTTACTAATAGATTTCATGGTTGATTATTTTCCTATAGCTTTTCCCATTGGCCTCTTATTACTCATGTTTTCATAAAGTACAAAAATTTTGGAAGTCTAAATTTGTACTTTTATAGTATAAATAATAATATCGTTATAATTTTAAATTTCATTAGAGGCTATTTCTCAAAGTAAAATATTTTTTATACCATTGTAAGATACAATATGTTTACTCTCTTGATACTGATTTTTTTTTCATATTTGGATAATATAGTAAAATTTTGTACATAAGATTCCACTAGGTCTATCACCATTCTTTTTAACTAATGAAATTATATTTCCATTACAATATGATGATATATAAGGAAAAAAATATCATCAAAATGACCATTAATGTGTTTCCACTCCATGGAATCCTTATAATCATATTAACATAGAGTTTTTAATGTGATACCACCATCGTTCGAATTCACCTTCAAAATAATAAATTGTAAAAGTTAAATTTTTATATTATGTACATCCCAAAACATCAAATATATTATCTAGTGGATTTATCAATTTTTTAATGTTCACTATGTCTGAAGATCCACTAAATATTGGAGGGTTTATTTTCAATATATTATAGACTATATACATGTTCTTATAAAAATATTTGAGCCAATCTCATTCATTTTTTCCAATATTAATTCCATGCATAAAGTGAATTGAAATTACCACAAACATTTCTATTTCTACTATTCCATGTTACTATATTTGAAGGTTATTATACTCATGAAACCTTAATTATTTAGTAAACTCATTTCTCTATAAAAAACCATTAATAAAAGATATATATTCCATGAATACCTATGAAAATCATTAAAGTTATCTCATGATGATATATACATAATTTATAGTGTCGTGGAAATTAATTTTAAAAGTATTATATCCTCTAATGGTATTTAAATTTATCCTTTGATACCATAAATAATTACCCAAAACATTAACAACCCATTATTAAACAATTTATAACACAGGGTTTACGTTATACATTTAGAGGACATTTTTTTGTTATAATTATATATAATTAGTTATAAATACATAATAATATTTACAGATAAAAGTAGTATAAATCTATCCAAAAAAGTAGTGATTTAATTTACCCCCCATTTCCATTCATACAATATGGCTTCATTTAAGATAAGTTTTTTAATAGAAATTTTTAAGACACAATAATTTATACTACTCCTTATATCCTTTAAATAAATTAAAATGTGAGATGAGAAAAAAAGATAGTAAGGTACATAAAAATAATGCAATACTATTATTCAAGGAAAAATATTAAATGACATAGAGACATTTATATTTTTCATAATAAAACATTGAGTACATGAATAAAACATTTCAACTATAAAAAATTAATATTTTTTAAAATAAAACACTTGAAATCCATTATAAATCATATTAAAAATAATGAAGGGATACTGATGAATTTGGGAAAATAAGAATACATTCCACTGAAAATCAAATCCTTCATAAATAAAATCTCATTACCTATAGAAAACAAACAACACACATAATTTTTTTTTAAAAATAAATTAGGTAACTTGGGGGATCATAATCCTAACCTAATTTCAATCTTTTAAAAACCATTTAATATTAATTGATGACTAGTTAATTCCATAGGAGTAACTATCCTACTTATCTTCTAATATTATCCATCAAATACTTTATCATTACCTAATGAATTAGGGATTTTTATCAATACTACCCATCATCTTTATCTATATATATCTCACACTTCATCATATATGATTATTAATTAAAATATCATGAATAATACATTTTAATCATTGATGTTTTCATCATAAACCATTGAAATTCTAATATGAACACTTAATAAAAAAACTTTTCATTTTCACAAAATTATGAATAGAAATATCCATTTTATTTGAATTTTTTAAATAATGTATAATTATAAGAAGTGTGGGAATTAGATCTAAATATAATATATAATTCAGCTTATATATGAATATTGATAAAGTATAACAGATATAATGGTGAGAATAAATACTTAATCTACATACATAAAAAACATTCATTTTTCTCTTTGTTAAAAGGTAAAAAATAACCCATATAGGAAAATTTTAGAATATTCCTTTTTAATTTTTATTAAATAATTTCATGAATATTAAATTTATTATAACTATTTGGCTACTAAATAATGACTTTCATGAATCATTTAGAAGGATATGGACATATAGTTGAATGAGACTAAATTTTTTTCTCTAAAACCTTAAAGGAAAACCATTACCAAAAGTTCTACATATAATCTTAATTAATGTAACTCTTTAATCTTATTATGATATTTAAAAAAAGATTTGATCATAAAGAATGTATTTGAGAAGATTCCACTAGACTCTGGTAAAAATAGATTTATTATACTTGACTTCTTAAACATATCTAATAGTAAAGAGGTTTTCTATGAGGAATATGGAAATGATCATGGGGAAATCTAAGATGAATTATAAACATTGAGAATATAGACTCTTTAGATAAGGAATAATTCATGAATAAAGGTTGTAGTAGAGGTCCGTGTTCAAACACGAGAGGATGATCTTCATCTTCTTGAGGATCCCACCCCACTAGATGATATTATTTATCCCTAAGTGGGTGATGAGACAATAAAACATCCAAAAACATGAAGGAGGGGACATCATCATAGAGGTATGGGTAGTAGTCAATACCATATATGATTTCTTTTCCATTTTCATGGAAATATATCTACATTTCATTTTGAGGTACTGGGGTTTTAATGGTTTCCATTATATATATTCCCATATACATTATATTTATTTTATTTTCAATAAATTTTTATACCATGGGTCGAAAACCATGGTTCACACCATCTTGGTATAACAATTTAATTAAAAAATTATATTAGTTTTATAAATTATTAGAAACCTTAACCATGTTCATTGAATTATTATTATTAATTTTCTTTTTTTACCTTTTTTAATTTAGTTCTTATAATGTTGATGTTCATGGGCTATATAATGATAATTTTTTGTTGATAACATTGAAATTACATCAGTGTGTTGACCATGGTAATTGTATTTAGAGTTCCATTAAACTTAAACATCTAAAATATGTTTTAATTAACATATAGATACATAAATAATCTATAAGGACCGAGCCTTAAACATTACATAATCTAAATATTTTATTGAGATTTATTTTCATTACATTCCCAAACATATTTTTAGAATGTTTGGACATAATTCATACATGCCAACCCACAAGCCTACAAAGGGGAAACAACTAAAATAGTATCCATTTCTTCCGCAACATAAAATTTTTAACACAAAACAACATATTGATTTCTTTGACAAATATTGAGATACTCATTTCTCTGAAATAATCCAATAACCTATGAAAAAACATTAAAAACATGGGATTATCATAAAAATATCATTAAAGGATATAAAAAGAAGTAATGAATCCATTTGTCCCTGAATACATAATAAAAAATGAAATCATTTTCACAAATAAATACCTCCCACATGTATATACATACTTGGTGAAACCTGAGAATTCCATTAAACATTAAATAATAGATATAAATCCATAAAATTATATATTAATGAATTACATAATTATATTTTAACCATTGAATCTACCTTATTATTTATAACCATCACGGTTACTATAAAATATATCCCTCACAGCTACGTTATATTGTAACCATCGGAGTTCCATTTGGAGTAACAATACAGACGCCCTCCAACATAAACATACCCAATGAATTGGAGGGTGATATAGGTCCAAACATTCATCATAAACAATTATGCAGAACCATAACATAATCCTAAAACAAGAATAACTGCATAAAAACATAGCTTTTGAATTTTGTAAATCAGAAATTTAAAATAATTTTATTATATAATGTTCCCTTAGAAATATCATATAATTGAATTTTTATTTGATTGAATAAAATTAATATGTGAATTAAGTGTAAATACATTCAATAAAACAGAATATTAATTAAATTCAATACATATAAAATCTTAGTAAAACATAATTAATTAAATAGATGGTTAACACAAATAATGGAAACTTGGTTAAGAATTTTATTACCTCGGGTTCGTCATACTTAAATCTTTTTAAAACCTATTTTATAATTGATGAAATACTGTTATTAATTTTTTGTTGAAACATATTCATGTTTTTAACACCTTATATGATCATTTTATAACATCATTTTTCCCATTTAAAAATATTATTTTGTTATTTCCATTGTTTCGGGTGCATGCTTTACATGATTTCCATGGCCGGTTCATAAAGGATTTTATTTTCGAATAGAAGTGAAACTACAAAAGTGGAATTAAATGGTTTTAATATGTTTCTTTATTTTTAAATTATTCCCTATATAATTTTTATTATATGTTATGAGGATGAATCAGAAGATAAATCATTTGGGTTATTTGTTTAGATCATTTTGGCGGTTCATTCTATAATCACAAACTTGTTTCATTAGCTTCCTTTAATATTATTCATATATGTTAAATCCAGAAAATAATTTAGTTCAAATCATACAAATTATAATCCAATTCAACCATTGGAATGGTTATACAACTAGATTTGAAGGATTTAAAGGAAATTTAACAAAGATCATCCACGGCGTCGGTAAATTGACTCATCACACACAATGTTTTTATTTATAGAATAAGATGAAGAGATGATCAAGAAAATTGGAAAATTCTTCCATAAACATGATAAAAATACAGAATATATATAATATTGTATCTTAAATTCCTCTTGGATAAGGGTGGGTGAATATAGTATAAGAAAAAAAATTTGAAAAGAAAACACAAGAAAATGAAAGATGATCTTCACCACTTGATTACTTTTCCTTGAGGTCCTCCAAAAGGCCTTTAGTTTTGGCCTTTTGGTGATAATAGTGGGTCTTGGTCATGGGGAAGAGTGTTGGGAAGTTGATTGGGAAATATTTATGCAATGATCAATTCTTTATAGGTGTGATAGGAAGAGAGGGGTGAGGGTGGTATTTATAGTCAAAATGGGGGGGGGGGTTAAATAATTTCAAATGACACCTCATTAGTGGTATTTCCAAAACCATGGGGTTTCCCCTGGTTTTCTATCATTGTATTGCCCTAATGGGAGATGTAATATCATATAATAATCCCTAAGAGTCAACCAGAATGACTACATCATTATTAAATCATTATGATGTCCTCAGACATCTGAAACTTAAAACTATAGTTTTTACTATAAACTAAAAATTCAAATATCTTAGAAAAATACGAAATAAACACCCTATACATTTTTTTGATATTTAGAATTGAAAAATGAACTCCATTTTTTGAAAATAATTTTTTAATTAGGATTAATTTTATATTTTATATAAAATCATAATTTATTCGAAAAATAACTATTTTAATATCGTAACTCGTTTTATATAACATTGATAAATTAATAAAAATATCATTATCTTATAACCATAAGAAAATAATAAATTAATATGAGTTACTATTCATATGGGTCATATTACTATTTTGATTACTATTTATATGTTAGGTTATTAATCGAGAAAAAAAACATGTTGGTTCTATCAGAATACAAATAACTTAATAATCCTAACTATAGATGAGCAATTTTTGAAATTCAAATCATTGAAGAGGAAAAATTATGTTTAACATCTAGTTTATTTCAATATACATAAAACAACATTTCCTATATTTCAATTTATTTTTAAATCCCTTGGTTGTTACTATCTCCCTACCTTCTAGAAGTTACATCCTCATAATTTTATTTACATATTAAACAAGTGAGGGTACCTTTCCCTCATAGAATTTTTAGATTCCTGTGTTTCTTATTCAACCATGTGATTTATCCACAAAATCATTACCTAGGAGATTACATTATTTCATAATACTTGATCTCTTTAATCAAGAATATGAATCGATTTCTCTTCATAAGAAAGGTTCTTTTCTAGCTGAACATCTTCTAGTCTCAAAACATGAGATGAATTTGGAACATACATTCTCAACATCAAAACATGAAACAAATTATGTTCATGACATAAAACTGGTGGAAAATCTACTCATTATGAAATTTCCCCAACATCCCCTAAGATTTCATAAGATCTAATAAACCTTGGACTGAGCCTCTATTTCTTACCAAAATACATACCACATTTCAATGGTGACATCCTATGAAAAATATAATCACATACATCAAAAGAAATGTTTTTATTATTATTATATTCATAATTGTGTCCTATAATGTAATGTCCTCATGTTTTTCTAGATCATATTCACTTTATCATCCTATTTTTCTATTAATTCTGGTCCCATCAACTTCCTCTCTCCAATTTCATCCAAAATTGTTGGAGTTCGACATGACTTCCCATATAATGCCTCAAAATGTTGCATCTATATACTAGAATGTATATTAATATCATAAGGAAACTCTATAAAAGAAATACATTGATCCCATGTTCCTTGTTAATACATTTAACAAGCATGAAGAATATCCTCCAATGTATGAATCATCTTTTCTGACTAGCCATCTAATTGAGGATGAATAGTTGTGAGGAAATTTAATTCTATTCCCAACAAATTATAAAGGCCTTTTAAATATTATAATTGATCCTAGGATGAAATTCATTTATAATAGAAATAGTAACTCCATGTAACCTAACAATAACTTTGAGGTATAGTTGATAATGTTAATAAAAAATAGTATCTAGAATTGGAAGGAAATGGGAAGAATTAATCTGTTGATCAACAATAACCAAGATTGCATTGTTACCTCGAGAAGTCATTGATTATCCCAGAACAAAGTAAATGGATATATTTTCCCATTTTCACTCTAGAACTGGTATTGGATGTAGCATCCCCTTTTGTAAATGTTTCTCTAGTTAACCTATTGACATGAAAAACATTTCAGGGTAAAATATGTAATATCTATTTAAATTGCATCCCCCCGATATTAATCCTGAAAGACTCTGTACTTTTTTTTCTTCTAGGATGAACTGAAAATAGAGAATAATGAGCTTTGCAAACAATTATTTTTCTGTTGGAAAAAACATGTCACACACAATCTTTTTCAAAATCTAATAACACAATATTTATCGATATTTAATTCTTGGAACTTAACTATTTCAACCAATTCTACATGTTTAGGTAACTCCATTTATTCCTTCTACTATTGTTTAATTCAGTCTTTCAATGATGAATACATTGAATCCTAAAACAAAATAGTGGAATTTTCTTCAGAAACAACATCCAAGACAATAATCATTAAATCACTGATCAAAGGGTCTTGTTCCTTCCGTAACATAGTTAATGATTAATGATGTTTTCGACTCATGTAATCTACCACTTTTTTTGTTTTTCCTGGTATTTAATTGATCTTGTAATCATAATATTTTATCAATTCAGTCCATCTTATTTTCCTCAAGTTTAATTCCTTCTGAGTGACTATATACATCCGACTATTGTCATTAGTATATATTTCACTTTTGGATTCATATAAATGATGCCTCCATATTTTTAAATAGAAAAACATATCTGGTAATTCAAATTATGTGTGGGACAATTTAATTCATGATGTTTTAACGGTCTTGAAGGATAATTAATTACTTAATTAGTTTGCATCATAACACAACTATGTCCCTTTAATGAAGCATAACTGTAGATGAAAAAAATAACTATTTCTAGAAGGAAGGATCAGAAATGGATAATTCACCTATATTATTCTTTCAATTCTAGAGAAAAAATCATCAAATTATTTTGTCTAGATGAATTTAAATCCCTTATTAATTTAACAGAGTCTGTAGAATAGATACCTTTTCAATGTTGTCAACAAAAATATTGTAATATCTTTCAAAACTATGAAAAGTACAAATCTTGGTTATATTTTTGGGTCTTGGTAATTATTCAACAACTTTCCTTTTAGCAGTATCGACAATTATGATAGCTTTAGAAACAATATGACCATAGAAAGAATTTTTTTCAACCAAAATTCACACTTGATGAATTTTATAAATAGTATATTCTCATTTATGGTTAGTATAAAAAACCATTAGATATTTTTTATACACCTATTTAATTTTAGAATATTTCAGAAGGTCATAAATAACCACAACCACAAATTTATCTGAGAAATCCTGAAATAATATATTATTAAAATCCATGAATACATTAGATGCATTGGATAAATAAAACAGAAAAGAAAATCATAATGACCGTATCTTGTTTGAAAAGCTGTTTTTGGAATGTCATCCTGCTTCACCTTGAGTTGATGGTACCGAGATCTCAAGTCAATCTTTGAAAAATATTGTGCTCCCTTGAGCTGATCAAATAAGTCATTCATGGGAGGAAAAGGATATTTATAATTAATAATAATTTTATTTAAATCACTATAATAAATGAAATTTCTCATGGAACCATATTTCTTTTTTTAAAAAAAATAGGAGCACCCCATGGTGAAGTGCTAGGATGAATGAATCCTTTATCCAGATAATTCGGCAACTGATTTTTCAATTAAAGAAGTTTCATTCGAGCTATTAAATAATGTGGATTTGAAACGGTCATAATGTAAGGACCCATAAATTCCATGGAAATATTTTTCTTTAATTCATGGTATTTTTACGAGTTCGTGAAAATTTAAGGCTCTTGATTCTGAGGCCCGGTGTGCCCAGAATCAATTTATGATGTTTTGTTTGGGTACATTCAGTAAACGTACGAGTGGGATTTTATAACTTTTGAACCGGTGCTCGGAATTGAAATCCTAGGGCATTGTTGAACTCGCAACATCTGTGATTTCTTAGTGATACTTTCACCGCAGTTTCATTCTAATGAGAATGGAATTTAGTTTTTGGGTTTTTAATATGTTAAATACAAATATGTGTAACATATTTTTATTTCGTGGGGGTTAAAACCACTTAGAAGAGGTTGGTGTTTGGGGCCAACACACCATAACCTCCCATGAGAGGTTATGGGGGTGGGGCCCACCCACACATAATGTCCCATGAGAGTTTATTCTTGGTGGGGCCCACCCACATATAACATCCCTTGAGAGGTTATTTTTGGTGGGGCCTACACGGGCTTTAATCCAACTTAAAGCCCCCATTTATGTGGGATGAAGTGCTTGGACTTTCCCCACCAACTAATTACGCCAACCCTCTCATTTAATTAATTTAATTTATTCACTCAATTAATTAAACCCCCGTTTTCAATTCCATTCCAAAATATTAATATAATTTCTTAATCTATTGATTAGTTGGGCGTTGGTATTTTTGGGAGAGCATGGAAAGGATAATTGACAAGGAGAAGAGATCTCCACCGAAGAACGATGATCACCTACTTCGAACTTCAACCAAGCCAAAAGAGAAGAAGCTGACTGCGAAGAACGCCAACGTGGCATCTTCCACGGTCTCCTACCTTGGATGCTTCCGAATGATAATGAATCGACGCCCGCCTATTTCCGTGACTTCGTCAATGATCAACGAGAAACGAGGTTGGGGGATTTGAGTTAAATTTATTCCCAATCTTCGTCATTCAATTTTTTTTGGTTTGAGAACCAAATGATAACACCATAATGAGGAGGGATCAGACCGGATGAAAACAGCATGGCACTCCACCTTTGATTGTTCTCGTTTGTTGATGGCCGAGGTGGCGCAATGGCGCTGCCGGAATAGAGGATCGCAGCGGAGGAAAAGGCTGAGGCCGATGGGCCGCGACGGTACCAGCGTCAACCGGCAACGAGCCAGATGTAGAAGAAGCAGACGACGCAAGGGATGTCGGGCTGTCGGAGGGGCGTGGTGCCGTCGCGCCGTACAGAAAACCGGGCCACATCAATTTGGGCCGTGGTGGTGCCATAGGGGTGTGGTGCCATCACACCGCATAGGAAGAGGGAGCCGCAGTGTTTGGAAGTCTCGCCCCGTCGGAGGAGAACTGCGACCATAGGCCACAGTGTACAGAAGAGGACGATCGGCTGAGCTGGCCGCCGGTGCGTACTACAGGCAAGACCCAATGGGTCCCATAATTACAAGGGCTGGTGCCATGCACTGTCCGTCGGGGAAGAAAGGGGGTGTAACCACCCCCCTCTTCCCATGGCGTGGCCGGCCGACCAGCCCTCCAGCTAGCCATTGGGCCGCCAGCCAACCGAATCACATAGGCCGCTAGCCTGCCGAGTCACGCGGGCCGCCAGCCAGCCGAGTCATGCGGGCCAGCGGGCTGCCAGCCAGCCGAGTCACGCGGGCCGCCAGGCCAGGCCGCCTCCTCGAGCTGGGCCACACCCCAGGTCGGGCCGCCCCCTCGAGTTGGGCTGCCCACTCTTGCTGGGCCGCCCCCTCAGGCCAGTTTGCCCACTCGGGCTGGGCCGCACCCTCGGGCCGGGTTAGACCCACAGATCGGGTCAGACCGCAGTCCGATAACATTTGATCTGAACACACCTTTTCACCCATATCTTGGTCTATGGGTGTCTGATCGATGAACTGTCTACGAAGATATAAAGCATGGAATGAGACATTTCTTTTGGCATACACCACATGAGGTTTGTATACATTTGTGGTATAATGGGGTTGGTTTTAACCTAATAACATACTGGGCCCCTGGAACAGAAATGCCAATAACTCACAGACTGACATCTGATTGGCACGCGGTTTGTTGTATTGAGTCCCCAATGATGAGGCGGGACATTGAGATACTTTTGTGCGGGACTATGTGACAGTTGGAGTAACGACCTATAGCTCAGGGAGCGGATCCTCCTAGAGACAAGCGAGCAGTGTGTGGATACCTAGTAGCTAGCTAATACCAGAAGACTGCTGACCTTTTGACTCAGAGTGTTTCGACAAGCCCAGTGGGGAGATCCTCTGTGTGACGCTGTAGACCCATAGTGGAGAGCACCTCTGTGTGACGCGACAGACCCAATGTACTTGATAGGAGGAGTACTTCAGCATGCTACAAGGGGTGAGCGCCTCTGTGTGAGTGTGGCAGACCCATAGAGGGGAGGGCCTCTGTGTGACGCAGCAGTCCCAAAATACTCAACATGTGGAGTACCACAACAGTTCAGGGAGGTGGGAAGTTCCTCTGTGTGACGCGGAAGGACCACTATACTCAATAGAGGAGGGGTACACCATCAGCTGAGATTCTGATATTTTGACTCTTGATGTTACTTGCTACTCTTCCATGAATGAACTCCTGGTTTGAGTTGATTCAGTGACTTTTGTGTTTACCTCATGATTGAGAAGGGTTACTAGGTAACATAGGTATTTGTATGGGCATATACCTATGTAAGGGTTATCCTTTGTTTCTTTACATTGCGGTTATCCTTATTGGATATTGTTAGACCTTGAGGGTCTCAGGGTCCCTACTGAGTATCGTCATAATCAATCCTACATAGTCTATGGAAGCGCCTCATTGTGTTTAATGCAGAAAATGAACATCGTTGACTGAGGCAGAGGGTAGCAGGACTGGATGGTAGCCAGAGGTGGACCACTTGGAGTGATGGTGCACAGAGCGGATGGATGAATTTGGAGTGCTGAGGAGGCCATCTGTACCTACCCTTCAGGTAGGAACCATAGAGGACGTCTTAGTTTCTACTTTACTAGAATTCAGTTATACTTGTTTTCAGTTGTACCTGAACTTTACTATTGGGCTTGTATTTTTGGCCCCTTTTACTTTCCAGCACTTCTTCTGTATGCCATATTTGTTAGTGTGTTGTTCCATTTGTGTACTCTGATTATGTGTGTTTACTTTTTAAAAAGGAAATTCCTTCCCATCTTAGGTATTTACACCTTTGGTGATAGTCCCCAGCCCTTGGCCTACGGAAGTCAAGCTTGGGGTAGTCACAACACGGTTCATAAAGAACTCGTATCAGAGGAGTCAGTTCTACCACAGAACATTGGACCCTGATCATTCATTTCTGTGAAGACATAGTGTTAAGGGTGCTATGTTTGGATTTCAGTTCAGGGTGTCCAATGTTAGTGCAGAGGCTAACGTATCCATACAGGAGGACCCTGACTACTGACTTCCTACTCAGTACAATTAAACACTATTTGCGTGCATGCCTTTAAAAGTATTCATTAAGTCAGCTCAAACATTTCAACTCACCAGGTTAAATATTTTGACCATGTTGCATCTGTATTTTTCAGGATTCCTCCCCATGGGTGACCAGATAGAGCCTCGAGAGATGTACACTCTAACAACCCACTGAGCGACGAAGCCTCGGTGCAGGGAACTTTACCAATGGAGGCACCAACAATACCACTTTCCATTGGTCCATCGATGCCACCAGCCCCAGCAGTAGATGATGCACACTGCTTGAGCGCATTGCATGAGTTCTAACACAAGAGGTCACCCAGGATCCTGGGAGAGATGGACACACAAGTGACTGAGGATTGGCTGGAGGTTGTGGTGAGAGTTTTCATGCTGGTAGGGACACCAACAGACATTATCGTGATCCTTGCTGCGAGTTTCCATTAGGTAGTAGCAGGAAGATGATAGAGCCTGATGCTTCAGGTCCACGATGGGGTTACATTACTCTGGAAAAACTTTAAGAGCCTATTCTTGGTGGAGTTTGTTCCAGCCACCCTTCATGCGGTGCAGATACATGAGCTACTTCATCTGTAGCAGGGAAACATGATAGTAGAACAATACGCAGCCAGGTTCACTAACCTCTCTCGCGACTCCACAAATATGGTGCGGGACCCTTTCTTCAGGGCCCCGAGCTTCGATCAGGGGCTCCAGAGAGAGATCAGGGCAACAATGATATCCCTCAGCATCCCGACGTAGGTGGTGGTGTTAGAGAGAGCCCCCCCCGAGTGGAGCGTTTCCTTGCTAAGAAGACACCAATAGTGAGACCCACTACTAGTCGACATGGAGTGGAGTCATCTGCATCTAGAAGTAGACATATGACACAGAGGTCCAAGAGGACCAGACTCATGGGTCAATGAACACGTGACTCAGGATTAGTTTTTCGGGGAGCCGAGGGAAGTGACTTACCTTCCAGGAGCAGGCAGTGCTGCTCATGCGGTGGGCAGGTTCACATGGATAGTGACTGTCCGACCCTCCATTCAGATGATCAGAAGTCAATTGATGGACCTCCCTGGAAGAGGCTAAGGTTCGATTGAGGTGTTCCACAGGGTGCAGGTAGACATGGAAGAGGATATGGTTAGGAAAATGGCGGTGGACGATGTTTTGAGGTGCTACCACCACCAACACTAGGTGGTCCACCCTAACCATAGGGAGAAGGTGGACAAGGAAGAGCTCAGCTTTAAGTAGCTATGACATATGACCACGACGCTTTGAAAATGATTCAAGGTACTATACGTGTCTACTCCACCTTAACTGCAGTTCTTATAGACACAAGTGCCCGTGACTCTTTCATTGTCACTGCCCTCGTTCGGAACTCGTAGATTCCGACGGAGCTGTTGGCTCGATCCTTATGGCTATAGACTCCTACAGGAGTATACTCCACAAATATAAACTGGGTATGGAAATGTGAGATTACACTAGGAGGCGAGAGCTTCGACTGGGATCTCCTTGTAGCAACGTTGTGGCCTTACGATGTCATCTTTGGTATGGACTGGTTGTCTATAGTCCATGATCAAATCGACTGTATTAGGCGAATAGTGTGGTGTGTCTGCATGGATGAGACCAGGTTTACCTTCACCGGTGAGAAGGCATCCTTTGCAGCATAGGACAAGCTTACTCGGAGGA
Source organism: Viscum album (assembly GCA_963277665.1). Taxonomy (NCBI): domain Eukaryota; kingdom Viridiplantae; phylum Streptophyta; class Magnoliopsida; order Santalales; family Viscaceae; genus Viscum; species Viscum album. The sequence goes on from OY728128.1 coordinate 622,027,048, forward strand.
GGGTTCCCCCAATCACTCATCAGTTGTCCTACCTTACCGTCAGAGTAGTTGATGTGGAGAGTCCGACTTATCCTGTAGTGGTGTACCAGTACACGGATGTTTTCCCTGACGATGTTCCAGGACTACCGCCTCACTGAGAGGTGGACTTTTACATTGATCTGTACCCCGGGATGGCTCCGATATCTACTCCATCATATTGAATGGCTTCCGCTGAGCTTTGTGAGTTACGAGTATAACTAGAGGATTTGTAGGGGAAGTGATTCATCCAGCCCAGTGTTTCTCCCCAGGCAACCCTGTTTCTGTTCGACAAGAAGGTGGATGGGAGCTTGTGGCTATGGGTTGACTACCGTCACCTGAACCAGGGGACCGTGAAGAACAAGTACCCACTCCCGAGGATTGAAAACATATTTGATCAATTCAAGGGAACAAAATCATTCTCGAAGATATACCTCAGATCAGGCTATCACCAGCTTAGAGTTCGAGACGAGGATTTGCTGAAGACGACTTTCATATGTCGGTACAACCACAATGAGTTCTTGGTTATGCACTTCATTGTAACCAACGCTCCAGCAGTGTTTATGTGTCTCATGAATAGGATCTTCTAGCCATACCTCAATCACTTTATCGTGGTCTTCATCAATGACATTTTGATCTAGTTGACTACTGAGGTGGACCATGCCTACCATTTGTAGGTAGTACGGGACCCACTACGGGAGCACTAACTTTATGGAAAGATCTCGATGTGCCAGTTTTTGATTCGAGAGGTTCACTTCTTGGGACATGTCACCTCGGAGACAAGATATGCTGTAGATCCAGCGAAGATTGAGGCAGTATTTTCTTGGGAGCCACCCAGTAGTGTGATGGAGGAACAAAGTTTCCTAGGCATGGCTAGATACTACCAGAGATTCGTTCTAGACTTCTCCAGAGTTTCAACACCACTATCAACTTTGATGAATAAGGGGCAACCCTTCGTGTGGACAGAGAGATTTCAGCAGAGCTTTCAGTAGCTGAGGAAGAGGCTGAATAGTTCCCCCATCATGAGGATTCTAGAGGAGGGCGTAGGGTATATTGTTTACTACTATTCATCAGGGATCAAACATGGGTGTGTCTTGATGTAGGAGCGAGCAGTGATCACATATGGTTCTTGGTAGCTGAGACATCACAAGAAAAACTACACTATCAATTTCCTAGAGTTAGCAGCAGTGGTATTATCCTTGAATATGTGTAGACACTATCTTTTGTGTGAGCATTTAATAGTCTACTCTAATCATGAGATTCTTAGGTATATCTTCTCTCAGAAGGACCTAAACCTGAGACAATGGTGATGGCTTCAGTTCCTCCAGTACTATTACTTCGGGATAGTATATACTCTGAGGAAGGAGAACATTGTTGTTGATGCACTCAGTAAGAGATCTGGTATACAGCTGCTTGGAGAGGTGACAGAGTATCTAGATGCCTTACAGATATCCATTGTGGATAGGGATGGAGCATCCAATCTATAGCCTCTTACAATTACACCTCCACTACTTCTGCGAGTCAGGGAGGCACAGCATGGAGACACTGACTGTGAGACACAGTGTGCTTTGATATCCATAGGGTAGGAACCTGATGGATTTTCTGAAGGTGGGGAGCACGCCATCCTCTTCAGATGACTTACCTTGGTACCTATTTCACATTAGTAGGATGTGTTGAGGGAGTTCCACACTTCCCCTAAAGCAGTACATCCATGAGTGGAGAAGATGTACCAGGACCTTCGATGACAACACCGGTGGCAATGCATGATGAAGGATATTGCAGAGTTTGTGCGAAAATGGCTCACTTTTCAGCAAGTGAAGGCATAGCACCATGTACCAGCAGGCTTTTTTTGGCCCTTAAAGGTCCCATAGTGTAAGTGGGATGGGATATCCAAGGACTTCGTGACGGGTCTTCAATGTACATCCCGGAGTCAGGATTCGATATGGGTGACCATTGAACAACTCACAAAGTCGAACCACTTCCTACCGGTCAGAGAGCAGGGCTCAGTAGATGGCTTGGGACACCTCTATGTGCAGTAGATTGTGTGTTTTCATGGAGTTCCTTCTTCTATTGTCTCTGATCGTGACGCTCAGTTTACATCCCAACTATGGAAGGGGTTGCAGAAGGCTTTCGGGACACAACTTCTCTTGAGAACCACCTATTATCCTCAGATAGATGGTCATACTGAGTAGACCATCAAGACCCTGGAGGACATGCTCCACGCATGTGTCCTCGACTTCGGTCGCACCTGGGACGACCACTTACCTTTGGTGGAGTTTTCCTACAACAACAGCTAGCACTCCACCATCGGTATTACACCTTTTGAGGCCTTGTATTGTCGACCCTGCAGATTTCCACTGTACTGGATAGACCCAGGGGAGTCAGCACTAGTGGTACCAATGATGGTACGGGCTATGGTGGAGAAGGTGTAGATCATCCAGGAGCGGATGATGACTTCACAGAGCAGATATAAGTCTTATGCTTGATAGGAGACGAAGACCTCTAGAGTTCGAAGATAGTGACCATGTCTTTCTACGGTTCTCACCTCGACGAGGTCCATGGAGATTTGTCCGATGTAGAATGTTATCTCCGCAATTCATCAGACCCTTGTAGGCCTCATCAGAGTAGGCGAGGTGACTTACCACTTAGATCTTCTACCTCAGTTTCACCTGGTGCACGATGTCTTCCACGTATCTCAGCTGAGGAGATATGTGCACGAACCTTCCCACATCATCATCCATGGAGAGTTGGACATCAGTGATGGGGAAACTTTCGCAGAGGTTCCTGTAGAGATTGAGGATCGACAAGAGAGAGTCCTATGTGGATGGTCGATACCTCTGGTGCGTGTTCGCTGGCAGCACAAGAACCTCTAGAAGAGAAAATGGGATCAGAAGGCTCAGATGCGTGCTGAGTACCCCCATTTGATCCATTAGTTTGAGTTGTAGATTACGGGGATGTAAAGACCTGAGGTGGGGACAATGTAAAGACCCAGAAATTCGGTGGAATTTTTTTTCTTTAATTCATTGGATTTTTACAAGTCCATGAAAATTTACGACGCTTGATTCTGAGGCCCAGTGTGCCCGGAATCAATTTCTAATGTTCTGTTTGGGTATTTTCTTTAAACGTACGAGCGGGATTTTATAACATTTGAACTGGTGCTCAGAATTGAAACCCGAGGGCACTGTTGAACTCGCAGCGTCGGTGATTTCTTAGTGAGACTTTCACCGTAGTTGCGTCCTAACTGGAATAGAAGTTAGTTTTTGTGTTTTTAAAAAGTGAAATAAAAATAAGTGTAAGTTATTTTCATTTAGTGGTGGTTAAAACATCTAAGAGGAGGTTAGTGGAGGAGGCCACCACACCATAACCTCTCATGAGAGGTTATGGTGGTGGGGCCCAACCTTTCATAACCTCCCTTGGGAGGATATTCTTGGTGGGGACCACACGAGTTTTAACCCCCATAAAACCCCACATTTATGTGGGATGAAACCCTTGGACATCCCCCACCAATTAATTATGCCAAACCTCTAATTTAATTAATTTAATTTATTCACTCAATTAATTAAACCCCCATTTTGAATTCCATGACAAAAAATTAATTGAATGTCTTAATCTATTGATTTGTTGGGCGTTGGAATTTTTGAGAGAGCTTGGAAAGGAGAATTGACAAGGAGAAGAGCTCTCTACCAAAGAATGATGATCACCTACTTCAAACTTCGAGTGAGCCAAAAGAGAAGGAGCCGATCGTGAAGAACACCAACAACGCATCTTCCTTGGTCTCCTACCCCGGATGCTTCCCGACGTCAATGAACCGATGGATTCATTTTTCCGCGACATCATCAATGATCAATGACAAACGTGGTAGGGGGATTTGAGTTGAATTTATTCATGATCTTTGTTGTTAAATTTTTATGGTTTGAGAACAGAATGATAAGACCATAACGAGGAGGGCTCGGACTGCACAAACACGGCCCGACCCTCCTCCTTTGATTGTTCTCGTTTGTTGATGATGACGACGGCGTAACGTCGCCGCTGGGAGAGAGGATCACAGCGGAGGAACGGGCCACATCGGTATAAGCGGTGACCAGCGACGAGTCGACCACGGAAGAAGCTTGCGGCCCAAGGGCCGCCGAGCTGCTAGAGGGGCACTGCACGGTCATGCTACACAGAGAACCGGGCCGCGGCCAGGCTAGCCACAATATTACCGGAGAGTCGCGGTGCCGTCGCACCATGCCAGAAGAGGGACCCGTGACCACATAGGCCGCGGTGGTCGAACGCGCTGGGCGCGGCACCATCGGGCCACAGTGGACAGAAGAGGGAAGCCGACTGAGCTGGCTCCAAGCGCCGACCATTGTAGAAGACATGGTGTGTAACCCCCCCCCCCCCACTACGGCGTGGAAAGCCGGGCCACAGGGGCCAGCCAGACACTCGGGACGCTTTCCAGCTGGCCACGTGGGCCCCGATCTAGCCGGTCACGTGGGCCGTTAGCCAGCTGGGCCACGCGGGCCGCCGGGCCAGGCCTGCCCCTCGGGCTGGGCCATCCACTCGGGCAAGGCCGCCCCCTCGGGCCGGGCCGCCAACTAGGGTCGGGCCGCCCTATCGAGCCGGACATCCCTCAGGCCGGGCCACCCCCTCTGGTTGGGCCGAACCCTCTGGCCGGTTCAGACCCATGGACCGGGTCAGACCTTAGTCTGATAGTATTTGATCCGAACACACCTTATTGCCCTAATCTTTGGCTATGGGTGTTCGGTCGACAAGCCGTCTGCGGCGACAGAAATCTTAGAAGAAGATAGTTCTTTTGGCATAACCCACTTGAGGTTTGGATATTTTTGGGGTACAGTATGGTTGGTTTGAACCTAAAAACAAACCGGGACCCTAGAATAGAAATGCCAATAACTCACAAACTGTGTGTCCGATTGACAGACCATCTGTTGTGTTGAGTCCCCTACGACGAGGTGGACCATAGAGAATATTTTTCACAGGACTACATGATAGTTGGTGTATCGACCTATATCTCGGGGAGTGAATCCTTATGTAGATGAGTGAGCGGTCTGTAGAGATCTAGTAACTGGCTAATACCTGACAACTGCTAACCTTTCGACTCAGTGTGTTTTGACTAGCCCAGTGGGGAGTGCCTCTGTGTGACGCATCAGACCCATGGTACTCGACATGAGGAGTACCACAACAGTCTATGAAGTTGGGAAGCACCTCTATGTGATGCGGAAGTCCCACAATAGTCAATAGAATAGGAGTACACCATCAACCGAGATTCGGATAGTTTGAATGTGGATGTTACTTGCTACTATTCCTTGAAAGAAATCCTGGCTTGAGATGAGTCAGTGAATTTTGTGATTATATCATGATTGAGAAGGGTTACTATATAACTTAGTTTTATTTATGGGAATATAGCTAAGTAATGGTTTTCTGTTGTTTCTTTACTTTGTGGTTATCATTTCTGGATATTGTGAGACATTGAGGGTCTCGAGGTCCCTACTGAGTATCGTTATACTCACCCCTGCACAGGCTATGCCTGCACCTCGTTGTGTTGTTTGGAGACGATGGACAGTGCTGACTAAGGCAGAGAGTAGTAGGACTAGATGGTACCCAGAGGGGGACCACTCGTAGTGACAGTCTACAAAGCGGACATACAGACGTGGAGTGTTGAGGAGGATATCTGTACCTACCCTTCATGTAGGAACCCTGAAGGACAACCCAATAGCTTCTTTACTTGCTTTCAGTTGTACTTGTTTTTAGTTGTACCTATAATTTACTGTTGGTCATGTATTTCCAGCCCCTTTTACATTCTATCACATCATCTGTATACAGTATTTCATGGTGTTTTACTTCCAGTTGTGTACTATGATTGTGTTCATTTACTTTTTATAATGGCAATGCCTTCCCAGCTTAGGGATTTAAGCCTTTGGTGCTAGTCACCAACCCCTGGCCTATGCAAGGCGGGTTTGGGGTAGTCATGACATGGGTCCCAAGGACGGGTTGGGTCACTTAGCATAAAAGAATGTAGTCAATTGAAAATCCAACTTCTTGATATGGTATAACACTAGGTAACTCATCAGAAAAAACAAAGATACTCTTTTACCACTAATGCATCATTAATCTAAATAGTTCCCTTATTTTCTAAAATATGAGAATGATAACATTCATTTCCATATTTCAATATTTTCTAATCTCCCTAAAATATTATAAATCATATGGGTTCATTGTAATATACAAACTGAAACACTATCTGAAAAAAGTTCTTTTTCTCTAAAATCAATATTAAAATGACAAACATAATTCTAATCTATACCCATAATGAACTGAAACTCTTCTATGTGTAAAACATAGAGGTTTTAGGTAATTCCATTCCCCAAATAACAATTGTAAGATTCATAAAATGAAATTTTTCTACAACAATCCCCCATAGTGTTTTAATAATAAGTTCTTGACCCATTTTTGAGGTGATATTTCCAATCTACTAGATAATTTCCAAGAAATAAATGAATGTGTAGACCCCATATCAAAAAAGTATTTAGAAAAATATGAGTAAATAAAAAAAGTACTTGATACCACTTTATTGGATGGCCATACATCTGCTGCCGTAGTCATAGAGGATCTCACTACACCTTCAAACTTAAAATCCGGCTACATTACATCACTCAGTTCTCTCTGTGGGTATGCATTTTCATAATGTCCCATCTCACCACATTTTAAACACTATACATTTTAATTATCAGAATTGATCTTAAGATCATTATTGTTATAATATCATGAAATATGTCTGAACAGACCCCTTCAAAGACACTTCCATATTTTAGTAAGACATTCCACAAGGTGATTTTTACCAAACATTAACAAACATGAAACTCAATGTTGTTACCATTAGATTTCATTGATTGATTCTTACAAAATGATTTCCATCTAGACCTGTAAATCTCTTTGTTATCAAAGTACATGTGATAATTAATAAACTCAATTTATACCCTCTCAGAACATCTTACAATCTTCTAATAAATTTATATTTTTTGGGTGGAAAATTCCCTTTGATATATTAGCTCCAATACTGAGTAAAAATGATTGATTTTTCTTTTGAGTTACAGAATAAGATTTTTAGTATACCTTTCTAGTCATGTGATGTTTTCTTAATACAAGTCCACTAAATCTTCTTCTTCCAGAGTTCAATTAATTTCGTCTTTTTATTATGTCAAAGCACCTTAAGAAAATATTTTTCAATGAAAATACATTTAAATTCATCCCACTCTAGGGCTTTAATATCATATCATTCCATTATATTATTGACCATTGACCACTACTGATCAGCTTCACCTTCATAAACATAAATATAAATACTATCCTTTTGATTATCTAAACATCCCATGACATCAAATATCTTTTCAATGGATTTATTACATCCTTCAACAGCTACTAGGCCATAAGATCCATTAAAAGTATGAGGGTGTTTCCTCATAAAATGATCAATTATCACCATCTTCCTTTGTGGAAGATCTATTTGTTATCATTCATGGATTCCAACTCTATTTGTTGCATATGTTAGTTGATCCATTACTATAAAAAATTGTCGAGTTCCAATTCCCACCATTCCCGGTTGCAGATTTTGAAAGATATCAGCCTCTCGGTTATTTCCAACATCAGCTTCCCTATTTCTTATACAGAAAACCATTTTAAAAATACATATCATAGCTGAAACAACATGGAAATATTTAAATTCTATACAATTCCAACATTAACATAATGTAAAAATCATTTATGTTATTCTGTTAATATCATTATATCTCCTTAAGTTATCCAAACCATGATTTTATACAACCTATAAGGACTCGACCATAAACAATACACAGTATAACTTTTTTAACTAAATTTACCTTATTTACATTCCCATAGATCATTTCAATTTAGAGTTTTAGAAATTTAGGACATAACTCATACATATCAACCCACAATCATAAAATTTGGAAACAACTATAACAATATCCATTTCTTCCAAAACATATCATTTTTAACACAAAACAACCACATGATTTATTTGACAAATATTGAATTCCTTATTTCGCTTACACATTCTTATAACATGTGAATTTTTTTTAATAACATGGGATGATCATAAAAATCTCACTAAGGGATATAAAAAGTATGAAATAAACCATTAGTCCTTGAATACATAAATACATATAAAATAATTTTCACAAAGACACACATCTTACACATACATACATAATTTGTGAAACCAAATATTTCCTTAAAAAATTAAAGAACATTTATAAACCCATAAAACAATCCTGAGGAAATGATTAATTATATTTTAATCCTTACTGCTACCTTATGATTTGAAACACTCACAACTACCTTAAAATTTTACCGTCACAGTTACTGTATGGTCTTACCATCGTAGTTACAATTGGAGTAACCATACGCAAAACCTCCAACATAAAAATACCCAATGAATTTGAGAGAGATATAGATCAAAAAATACATTACAAATAGATAAAATTTACAATAAAACAATCATTAAACATTTATAATTTCATAAAACCATTCTTTTGAATTTTTTAAATGTGAATTTTAAAAGAGAATTTTTAAAGAATGGTCCCATAAAAATATCATATAATTTAAGTGAAATTTGTTAGAATGGAAAGAATATTTGAATATATAGTAAATAAACCGAATAAAACATAATATGAATTAAATTCATTAAAAAAAATATTATCACCACATAATTAATGAAATAGAAAGATAACCCGAAGAATGGAAATAGGGGTAATTGTTCCCTTACCTCTGGTTTGTTTTACTTAAAAATTGATTAAAACTGTTGTATAATGGTTAATAATGTGTGAATATTATATTAAAGAAAAATATTCATGTTTATAAAAACTTATATGATCATTTTTTGACATCATTAATCCCATTTATAAATATGATTTTTTATATCTATTGTTTCAGGTGGGTGCTTTACACGATTTCTATTGTCTGTTCGTAAAGGATTTTCTTTTTGAATGGATGTGAAACTATAGAAGTGGAATGAAATAGTTTTAATATGTTGTAAAATTTTAAATGATTACATAAGTCATTATAATTTTAGTTTATGATGATGAATCATAATATAAATAATTATATATATTCATTTAGATCATTTTGGCAATTCTTTGATAATCACAAACCTGTTTCATCATATACCTTTGATATAATGAATTTAAGTTAATTAAATAACATAAGAGAGATCATATAATAAAATTTATAATTTTATTAAACCATTAAAATGGTTTCACTAACAGATTTGAAGGATTTAAGTTAAATTGAAGTCCCATTGTCTATGATGTCCTCAAATCAACACATCACAAATGATGTTTTTATTTTTAGAATAAGAGGAAGCAGATATGAAGTAAATTAATGATTTTTCCATAAACATTATAAAAATCCTGAATATAAATAATATTGGAGATGACATTCCTATTAGATAACGGGAGTTGATGAGAGTTTATGAAAAGAATATAATTTAATATAAAACACAAGAAAATGAAAGAGGATCATTACCTCTTGATCTCTTCTTCTTGAAATGCTTCTTATGGAATTTGGTTTTGGAATTTTGGTGATTCCAGAAGGCCTTGGATTTGGGGAAGAGAAATGGTAAGGTTATTGTGAATAATTTATAAAATTTTCAATATTTTAGAGGTGTGATAGGAATAGGGGGTGAAGGGGTTGTTTATAAATAAAGTGTGTGAGTTTTTAATTAATTTCAAAGGTCTTTTCATTTGTGGTATTTTCAAAACCATGGGATTTACCATGGGGTTTTAAATTGTATTGGAAACATGGTAAAAATGATATCATATTTTACTACTCAATACCCAACTAGAATATTGAAATCATTATTACATCATTATGATTCCATTAAACACCCGAAAACTTATAACAGAATTTGTTTACTATTATCTAAAAATTCGATTATCTCATAAAAATACCAAAAAAACACCCAAAACATCTTTTTACATGTATAATTTGAAAAATAAATCCAATTTTTTAAACTATTTTCCTAAATATGAATAATTTATTTTTTTAAATAAAATCACAATTTATTCAAAAAATAGAAATTTTAAAACTATAACTCATTTTATATCACATTGAAAAAATTATCAAGATCTAATTTTCTTATAGATTTATGAATATAAAATAATAAAATGATTTTATATTTATAAGGGTCATATTACTATTAATTTTGAAATTCACATGGTTGCGATACTACTCACCAAAAAACAAGTTTGTTCTATCATACTCCAAAAAACAAACTAATCACCACCACAGATGACTGTTTTTTGAAATTAAAATCATAGTAGTGGAAAAATAATGTTTAATGACTAGTTTATAACAATATTTTAAAAATAATTTTCCAAAAATTTGATTTTTTAAAACCATGAGCCGTTATATATAATTTCAAAAAAAACTATGAAATACTGAAATGAAACATTAATCATGTTGTTTCGAGGAGACAATAGTATTTACATACTTCTAAATGAACTTTTCATTTTTTATTGACTAAAATAAATTAAATAATTGATATTTTACATTTATATAAAAATAAATATGTTATACATGTCATATTGTTTTCATTCAATAAATCCTTATATATATATTTTTATGGTGTAAATGAAAATGAATGATATTGCATCGTGGAGAAGGTATTCCATAGGTACGCACAAGAGGCCTTATAAATTTCAACTGAGCAGAAATACATAGTAGTTATGTTATATTTATAAAATAAATAATTATAAAAATTTCATAATGATTATATATATTAATATAATTCCTCCTTTTAACCATCAATCTAATATGTAGATGAAAAAATGTACCATATTACTTCGTGGAGGAGGTACTCTACATGTATGCGTAAGTGATATTCCCATTTCCCATAATATGGGAAATGAATTTATAACGGGTTTTAAAACTAACATAATAACATGTTAGTATTTTATGTATATTAATTTTATTATTTCATCATTGTTAAATAATATTTTATGGAGGTAGAAGTAGAAATAAACATGAAACACTTGGTTTAGTGTTATACCTCTTTATTGTGAAACCACCTTTAGCTTAAACATCATTCTATATAGGTTTTTATTTATTGGTGAGACAAGGACATCCAGGAAATGGGTAGGCTTGTTCAGGAGAGATTTGGGTTTTTATTTTATTAAATATCTTATCTAATGTTGTGTAAAAGGAAAATGTGGAGGTTAATATTTATAATTGAGTGGAATGTCACATTTGTAGTGTATTTAAATTTGAAAAAATTATAAATTTATTTACTTATGATCAACAACATAAAAACACTAAACTTTCAAAGATAATGTGATATGTTTTTAAATAACATCATTCATTAAGATTATAGATGATTAATTTTGGATTTATCAATTTTTTTAACATAATTAGCTTGATTTACCATTTATTATGGTGACACATTTTTACCATGGTGAATATTCATAATGTTCCAAAATAATACTTAACACATCACTAAATATGAAACTATTAATTAAAAATATGCAATATTGTTTTCAATTTTCAATTTCTATAAGTGTCATAAATTAATTTGAATATATGTTTGGAATACACAATGGAATGTTTTTAGATAATTGCATTTTAAGCATAATAATGAAATTATAACAAATTGAAACATAATTTTATTTATTATGGGATTATTTAAACTTTGTTTATTAAAATTGGTATAATTATAAGATAAAAAACACTTAATGAGTATTTTAAATTACATTTTTAATAATAAATAATATTGTTTTACAAAACGTTAAATTTAACACTATCCACACAAAAATTTTTGTCTTCCAAAAAAACAAAAAGTAAGCATTAAAAAATTATATATGATCATATCATAAATGGATTCCAATTTAATAATTTTTTTTATAAAATTTATTAATTTATCATTTAAATAAAACCACGTAATTCATAGAAAATAAATTTAGTTAAATAAAACTATAAGTTTTTAACTAAAAAAATTTGTAAAACATTTATAAAAATACGATGAATATGAATCAATCAAATGAATAATAATAATTCATATGATTGATTAACTATTAACATTACCATTTTTTTCAATATTTTCAAAAAAATTTAATATGTTGATTCCAAATTTGAAATCCATTATTTTTTATAATATCTAAATTTGTAGTTTCTTCAGTGGTTGCATTACGGTGTGTGGTCAAGGGTAATAGAAACAATGTTTGGTGAGGTATCAGGCTCAATCCCTGGGAGCCCTCTCTTGGGGGAATTTCTACCTCCCATGTACCATTCATATTTTCATGTCACTCGGTGTCTAACTGGGTGGGAATAATGGGCCCACTTCACCTTTATAACATATTGTTATATCAAACCATCACTGATCGAGGTGTTACTCTATGAGACGGTCTTTCATCTCGGCTGGGAACAACTATCTCCTGTCATGGGAATTATAACCACTTCTTGGGGAGGGGGTTCATTGGAGTTGAGGGTAAAAAAAGGCCACTCTGGGGGATTCCCTTTTAATGAATCCATTATTTTAAAATCTGATAAAATTTATTTTTAATACAAGAATGATTAATCTAACATAATAGATTTAAATTAATAGAAATATTTTAAATATAAAATGTTTTTATTCTTAATTAAAAACATCAATTAATCTCTACCATGATTTTAATTCGTTTTTTATATATAATAAATATATTTTATTAAATTTTATGATCTAGATATGTAAAACATAGTATTTTAATAAAACCTAAAAAATATAATAAAATAAATTTATTAGAAAAAAAATATTATTTATTCAATATTCATAAAATATTATGATTAATTTATTTTCATATTTATTTAGTGTATTTTATTCACAATGCCATTATTTCAGAAAATTTTAAAAATAATTTTATAAATTCAATTAATAGTGACATATGTATAAAAAACAATTTCATTAAAATAGAAGATATTTTAAAATTTGATTTTCAATATTGTTATTTGATCTAAAAAATATTATTTATGTGTTAATTATATTTAAAAATATATTACTTTTATGAAATTTGTCACTTCTAATTATAAAGTATTGAATTACTTATCTGACACATGCTTATCCAAAAAACATATATCTAATGATCATATAACCAAGAGCTACATGTCCAACAAAAATATAATGGTCATATTAACCTTTTTAACTCTTATATATTACATCACATTATTCTATAACATCGATTCATAATATTCACATATTTAAATATCGAAATTAATTTTATATTTTTAATTAAATTTATTATTTCTATAGTTTTAATTGGATGTATGTTTTTAATGGAAAACCATGGGGATATAAGTTTCACATTCGTAGAATTATAACTTAATTTTGGATTTATTATTCCTATAATTATTATATGAATGATTCATATCTAGTTATCCAAATGTTTTAATTTTTTAATTTTATTCTAATAGTTTATTTGAATAATTTTTAAAGGGTATATTTTTAGTTCAGAATTATGAATGAAAAAAAACATTCAACATACTAATGAAATGAAAAATCACATTGTTATATTCTACCGTAGAAAAATAATTATTCCCATTGGTATTTCATTACATAAATAATTTTTTTGGTGTGGGTGGTACTATTTTCTCACATATTTAGGTTCCCATGTTTCTTAATTAAACATATGATTCTTCATTAGAGCGTTTATAAGATGGGTGGTCCTTTTTATTAGTACTCTATCTTTATGATCTAATATATCTAATTGTTTTTAATCATAAGTGAGATCATGTTCCAATTTTATTACCTATTATTTCATCTCATATGAATGATTATATATATACATCCATAATTTAATTCAAGGAACACACATTCCCTTATTCTAGGTTTAGTTGATGTAAAAGGAGATAAGTTATAGAACCAAAATGATTAATGATATCAATTGGCAAAATTTATATAGGGATCATCATTCCCATCATCTAGAATTTTGTAAACCTCTAAAATATACATATTCAATGGAATACATTGTTTCCATATTCATACTCAAAATCAATTTGATGATTATCTATGTATCTCTTCTATAAACATGGTTCTATTTTGATATATCTATAAATACGTATCATTTTATAAGATATTTCATTATCACACCAGTATTTTTTAAAATAATTGTTTCTAATTTATTTAATTTATTTAATAGCATGAATTACACATAACACCATGTTTAAATGAATCATGAAATAATATTAAAATGTTATTATTTAATGTGATAGTAATATCCAAGCCAATAACATAGCGGGTATGGTTGTTAATAACTATATTATAAAATTTATGTTGTTTACATGTTAATAGAATAATTTTTTTGGGTATCAATTTATTATAAATAAAATTAAGTATCATTCAAAAGTAACAGAATTTCATTTCCTAAATGACCATTTTTATGCGTGAAATGTGTTTTTTCCATAATAATTTATATTAAATATTATTAGAGAATGATTTTAATTAAATTAATATATTTTATATTCAATAAAAAGTTTTATCAATAACTTATTTTACTAATAATTTAAAAATAATACAACCATTTTTATCTATAAAAATGTATTATTTCTAAAAACGGTTACATCACGTTTTGTGAATATATTTTTAAATTATTTATTTCCACTTTTAGAAAATTAATTTGAAATAATTATATTTATTTTTTAAATAAATAATTTATATTTATCTTACTTTGAATAATTTTTAATTTTCTAAAAATATAAATTTTATGAGGAATAGTGAAAATGAATTTTATTAAAAACAAAATTTTAGTTTAAATCCTTCAAAATGATACATTTTTTTTTAATTTTTATGAATGTATCATATATTTAATTATATTATTATTAATCCAATTTATATAAGTGGATAAAAATTTATGTGGAATAGTTTAGATAAATTTTTTTATTAATTATGAAAGAATTATTTTGGAAAACTACATCTCCATCCCTGTTGAGAGTTTAATTACAAATTAAATAATACTACTTATGAGAATATAAATTTTTAAAATTTATTATTTATTTTTAATAAGAATAAATTATATTATAAAATATGAAAAACATTATTTTCCTAATAATGAGTTGTAAAAATAAAAAAACATTAATTACTGTCGTTATTAGTAAAAGCAGGTTTGTCCGTTACATGCGGCCGTGCAAAATTAATTTTCAACACAGATTATAATTTTATTTGATAATTATTATTTCATATATAGAATTATTTTTTCAAAATTATAAAATAAATATCAATTATTATTTTTCTAAAAGGATAAATTACCATGGTAAATAATAAAAACTAGTCACCATGGCTAAAACTAAAATGGTAAATATAAGTAAACATAGATATAAATGGAATAAAATGTTTAAAAAAGTATCAAAAATTGTGGTGGAAAAGTATCTTGACTACATCTTCACCCAATTTATTTATTTATCACTTATAGAAGCATGTGGGTTTGGAGTGACCTCCCATTATAGAAAAGCTTTCCGTATTTATGAAAATTCCATTCCTCCTAAAATATAAAAGGGATCCTCCTCCCCAGAGTAATTCACACCTAATAGTACATCTAGATTAAAATAACATACAAAATATCTCTAATATATCGTTTCTATGGTATAAATCTACTTTTCATCTCAAAAGATCAACAACAGTGTCCGTAATAAGGTATCCAAAGAAGGATTTTCTAAGAGAATATAATTGTATTCACAAAGATCTTTTTTCTTATTGTATTACCATCATCATTGATGTGTTAATAATTAAAAATAATAACAAGACAATCTTCCATATTATTAAGTGATATTATGCTGATTAAATTCCCTATATCCATATTCTATTTCATCAAATGGGAAAAAATAGTTGATTGAGTACATAGCGGACTACCGCCTCTCAAACCAATGTAATTAATTTTCAATCTATTCTGATCAAAGATGAGAAGAGTTATGGGTTTAAATTTTAAATTTTATATTTATTACATTTTTATAATACTTCAATTATAATATCACACATATTTTCATTCCATCCAATCTATTTTAAAATGAAAATGGCGCTCATGCATACGTGTAGCCTACCTCCACCACAAAGAGATATGATACATTTTTCATTTTATTTTGACATTGATGATAATACTGAAAAATTTAATTAATATATTTATTATCAATGACCTAAAAAATATAATATAGGGTGATATATATTTAACCTTTCTCTTGTTCCATCCGTTATAGAAATCAAAACAATTTTCATCCTTATGTATGACATACCATCTACCTAAATGTTGTACTAAAAATTTTTATCTCAAAATTTTATGGATGAATATAAATATGTATATTATAAATATATATGATATTTATATAATTATTAAAATTATTTATATTATTAAAAAAGAATAAATGTAGAAGAACCAGACTATTACAAAAATATACATGAATAATAAAACTGTTATAACTTGAAACAATTAGTTTAACAAATAATTATTAATAAATAGGTTGTAAAATGATATAATTAAATCAAATATGGAATTATTTTTATTATAAGGTTTATATAATTAATTTATCAAAAAACATATATTTATTATTTAGGTGTATTGAACATGTATGAATTATTGTTGGACTTGGGGTAATGGTTTTTAATCTCACTTTTATTATCATGGCATCAATTCCAATTATTTCAACTGTGTGATGTATATACTATCCATTAATGGGTTTTTGGATTATTTAAATGAATCTTATGGGATCTTGAAATATATATAAGTTTATTTATTTATTGAATCCAATTATTTTAATGTTTTCAATGTGGTAAAGTTTTTATTTTATAAATTTTTTTGTTTATAAAGAATTTTTATGATTATGTTTTTGATGATGAAATATTATGATACACCTATAAAAAGCATTATGAATTTTATTCTCAAATTTTTACTTCTATATACGAAATAATTTCCTATAATTAAAAATTATTTATGTCATCAAGTTCTCAGAATAATGTGTTCGAGGAAAGAAAACCGTATCCCCCTATTCTAAAAACAATACATTCTATTACATGTGATTTTTATATATAAATATTTATATTGGTGAATAATTATTCACAAATGATTGTCTAAGGTAATTTTATACATGTTTTAATTTTGAAAAATTGTTTAAAAGGGAGATTTATTATGTTATTCCAATGAAGATATCATTAATATTTTAACGAAAGTGTGAAATGAAATTTTTTAAAAATTACATGGAATATACAATGTTTTCTACTATTATTAACACTCATGGAATTGATGATTCATCTGTAGGTTTAAAAAATCATTTTAAAAGATTTTTTATTAATATATTATATATTATTATAAGTTATGGAAATGATTTTAAAACTGAGAGGTTATCATCCTGAAGAATGTTTTTAAGATTTTGCTTATAGATTTCATATCCATAAATGGTAACTAAGTTTTTTGTTTCTTATGTTTTACTAGGTATATGATAAAATGTTACCATCTATATTATTTATATAGATTTAGTATTATTATAATGTTGTTATTATGGAACCCATGTATTTTTTTGGATAATCTATGATGGATTGATAAAATGATAGTAAAATCGGATTTTATTTTCATGGGTTATGATATGATGCTATAAATAATATTTAATTATTTTGTAGAGAACATAAGTATTATTTCAATTTTTTATGGGTGGTACTAGAATTATTTATCCATCCAATGAATTGGGTAGATATGGATAACACAAGAGGTAACTCTGTTGTGTTTAAAATTATTTTATTTTCAAAAATTCAAGCATGGATTTAGTTTTAATTTCTGGAAGATTAAGCATGGTCCTGGCCTTAATTTCCATAATTTTATGCATCAATCAAGATTTAATGTATATAATATTAAGCATGACCTGATATATATATATAATATTATTTATATTCCTGAATTTTATGTCCCTAAGATTATTCATGGAACTATATTTTAAGTCTAATTATTTTTGGGCGGGCTAAATTTCTTTTCCGAAACATAACGAGTGAACATGTTTCTTTTCATTCATGTTTATAATGTTATAATCATATGATCTAACAGAATTTCTATTTCAATGATATGATCACATTGACCATGTTCATATATTCCATTTATGGTACATGTTTTAATAACTACCCAGATATATTCCATGACTCAAGATCTTGATCTACGTTATGTGTGGTATGGTTTTAAAATGCCATGATCATAGTTACAAATGGCTAGGATCATGTTATAACTAGGTGATCATTGATATAATCCATATTTAACTTTTATGATAATATAATATCACACTTTCTTATTTTTAATTTCTCTAGGTTTTCTAGATAGTTTTTTAGCAGGGTATGTCTATGAGGAGTACTAAATGGGTAGATCTTTATGGGAAACATTGAAATTATTTTAAAAAGAAGATTGTGTATATAAAAAAAACAAACTAAACCTATACTATCCCTGGGTGTGTATTTTCAAATTATGTTAAATATTAAATAAAAAATATAAAATACAGAAGTATGAAAATAATGGTTCTCTATAGTTGGTATTAGAGCATGGGTTTTGTCATCCATTGGTTATTAGGGTTAGTGGACTATAGTGAAAACACTGTGTATAAGTTTTGGTGTTCTAAAATAGAAAAATGATTTAGTAAGGAAGCTATTATGTAATTTAACTAAGAAAACATCCCTATATAGATGTTATATCTGGATGTGGAATGGGAATAGTTTCACTTATGGGAAATAACATTGAAAAGAGTATATTGGGATTTGAAAAGATCATCACAATGTTCAGGAAAGTGAGATATATGGCACATCTAGTTTGAAACTCCCAAGAGATATGATAAGGGAAACTGCCACTTTCTTTATGGACCATCATGATGCATATGAATATATAAGGATCATTAATGAACTTGGTAAAACCTATGTTTTCATTAATTGAAAGGAATGTGTCATGATTAGACATCTTATAAATGATTTTTCATAGTTATGATTATTTTTCTGACATAGTGATTTTTTTATTCTATTATTTAATTCAAAATTAATCATCTAAAGAATGAATTTTTAATTTTACAATTATCCTTGGGGAAGCCAATGTTATTAAAATTTTAAATGAAATTTTTTTAACTGTACTGTCTAATATCTTAGAAGATATAAATGGTAGAAATATTCATGTTGAACTATTGAATTTACAAACAAGGGAGAAAAATTCCATTATATATTTTATGTGAAAAAAATCCAACCTCCTTATATAGAAATTTTTATCAACTAGAATATTAAAAAGGGATCAATGTGATGGAAAATATATTTTCTATTGTTTATTTTTTGGACTATGAAATTTTTTTCCTATATGTTTATCATTTAGATAGAGAATATAATAAATCGGGTTGTCTTATTAAGAATATATTTTATACGGATTCAATTGACTAAATGGAATGAGATGAGTTTTATGGAATATATTGGTGTAAGAACTTCAACCACATAATAAATAAAAAATGGAGAATAAATTAATTGAGTTTACTTAGATGGTTGATGAATCCATTATTATATATGAAAAATTCTTTAAAATTTATTCAAGTTATTGTTTTTGTTTAATCATCCTCCATGAATGAAAATTTGATCTACTATTTATTGTTTTGTGACTAAGTATTGATAATT
Organism: Viscum album; assembly: GCA_963277665.1. Classification (NCBI taxonomy): domain Eukaryota; kingdom Viridiplantae; phylum Streptophyta; class Magnoliopsida; order Santalales; family Viscaceae; genus Viscum; species Viscum album. The sequence continues at coordinate 622,046,708 of OY728128.1, forward strand.
AATTACCTATGAGGTATATTTGATGATATGAAGAAAATAATTTGATGTGTGATAGAAGTGGAAATAGAAGATTGAAACCCTCTTGGTACGGGTGATAAGAAAATGAATATTAAGATTCATAGATTATCTAGTGGAAAATAACATAGAGTGAACAAAAATTATTCATCCACCAACTTTCCAAAAATATTTAGGAGTGCTTCTGTGAATGATTTAATGAAACATGAAGATGTTCCAACTATGTGAAACATGTATATTGAATAAAATATTGTTGAAGTAATTTGAAGAAGATAGTCAATGAGAGGAATGAATATTGGATTAAAAAAATACACTAGAAACACTTTAGTTCCATAGAGGTGATGACTTTAGGTGCTATGTGAATAAATTCCATAATCCATTGGCTAATGAGGATAATAATCAACAAAAATATATGAAGAAAAAGGGAAAAGGGTGCATTTCTATGATCACAATAGCTGATGTTAATTGTGATAAATAGGAAACACTTATCCACCTCTCCAGTTTTGTGAATTTTGTATTGGATTTATATAATGTATCCCTATGAAAATATTATTATTCATTATTTAGTGAATGTTTTTACGATTATATGTATTTATTATCTATCTCTACATTGATTCTAGAATAATGAAATTACATTTGATATTTTTCATCAAGAAATTATCTTATATCGGTGAATAGAATAACATTGTAATCCAATGATTTTTTTTTCTTGATAGGATGTTATTTGATGAATAATGGGAGAATTATATTTTAGGATCATATTTTATTTTCATTGGGAAAATTATTATGTTATATATAATTTTTTATGAGTTTTTATGTGTAATTATAATGACATAAAGATAATTGTTATGTTTATTATGGAAGGATGTGAGATCAAATAATTATAATATTTGGGATTCAATTTTTGTTAGACATATTTTTGGGGAGCCTTAATGTTAAAGGTTTATGAAATGGGGGTTTTTTCACTTTGTGTTTTATTATTGATGTTTATGATCTTAATTTTTTATATTTATTCATATTGGGTAACTTGTGATTACAATTTCAGTTTTTAAAAATATTTACAGATAAACATAAATAATGGAAACTCTATTATGGTTAATATGATCAATTTAATGTTAATTTTAGTGATTTAAGCACTAAGAAATCCACATCAGAAGTTCAGTTCTTTGAGTTAGAAATGATGTCGAAATTCATAAAAAAAACCATAGGATGAAATTGTGATTTTGAATTATAAATATTTCATGTAAGTATATTTTTGGGTGTTAAATATATTTAAAGTAAATGAATCCCTCGACATTAGTAAATGAATATTTATATGAAAATAATAAATTTACATTCATTTTGGATGAATAATTTGTTTTTCACCAAATAAAAAATTTATAGATTTGTTCTGGTTTATGTTCTCTCATCCATTTTCTATATAACTCACTTTTAGTCCATGGGAATTATTTTTCTAATATATATTCATATTTTAACATCCCATTAATTTTTTTCTATTTGGATTCATAGTTTTTTGTTGTTATAGAAAACATTAATTTTTTCATTTCAAATTTTTGAATGAATGTTTCACTGAACCCATTTATAATGTGTGTTTTCCACAATGGAATTTATAAATGACATAGCCTTGATTAGTAATAAATATTTCAAAATTTATGTATGAATTTTATTAGAGGGATACAGTGTAACCCATTAATATTTTATGAAATATTTCTTTCAAATAATTTTTTTCCTTCAATGGATCGGTTTAGATATAACTACATGTTTAACTGAACTCTGATATATTATCAATTTTTTATTATTAGTTGTTATATTCATAACATATCCATTAAATTGGAAGCTATGGATTAGAATAGGTAAAATATTAAATTTATTTGGTTTACATATGAATAATATAAATTCACTAGTTATCAATTAATTATGAATGAAAAAAAATCCTTTGAAACTAAAATAAATATTTCTCTAAAAACTATTTTTAGACACAATATGTTTTTTATAATATAAATTAAATTCATAAAAAATCATTAATGATTATAGTGAAATGTTTAAATTATATATTGTATATTTTTTTTATAATTTATCTAATAGTTTCCCTAGTCATGAGATATGATTAAATAAAATGTTATGTTTATAAATGAAATTTTTCTTCTTCTAAAAAGCAGGTTCATCATGTTTTGTGCAATTATTTTTAAACTATTTTTTTTCTGAAAATACATAATGTATTTGGAAAAATTCAATTCAATTTTTAAAATCAACATCAAAAAATTATCTTAAAGTGGATTTTTAAAAATTTTCAAAAAAGATTATGTTTTTGATCGATTGTGAATAATATTGATTTTTATTGAAAACTGTAATTTTGTATAAAGAATTTACAATGATAAAATTTTCATTAAAAGTACATTAGAAGTAAGATAATATAAATTATATTATTATTAATCAAATTTATATCACTACAATCAATTTTCTATTAAAAATTAGATATAAAATCTTTTTATTCTTAAGGAATTTTTTCTTTGGAAAATCAAATTTTCATAACCCTTGCATGATTAATTTTAAACTAAATACTTCAAAATTAATGTATCTAATTTAATAAAATTAATTATTTTTTAATAATAATAATTAATAATGTAAAAATATATAATAATGTTAATTTATTTTTAGCCTTAATGGATAAATTACACATGTAAATATATAAAAGTCTTGTTATTGTGGTGAAAAAATGCTAAAAGTATGTAAACATAAATGTTAATGGATTAACATGTTTAAAAAATGTTTATTTTTTGACTGTAGGTGGGGATTGATATTATATTTTATCCAACCAATTATTCATCAATTTTTGAGGTACTTGAGTTGATAATGACTTCCATTTGTTCAATAGTTTTGGGTACTTAAAAAAATTCCACTCTAAGTCGATTGTAAAAGGATACATACTCCCCTCATTTATTCACAACTGAAATGAAATTTGGATCTCTTAATTACTTAAAAAGTATATCACCAACATTATTTTATATTTTTTATAGTTTTTTTATTCCCAAAATATCAGCCTTAGTTTCCTTAATAAGAGATCAAAGAGAGGTTTTTCTAAGAGAAGGTAATTTTCTCTACCAAGCTCTTTCTTTATTAAATCTTAAATTAACACCTTCATTATTTTATTAATAATTAAAATATTATGAAAAATTATCTAAAATATACTTTTATGTTATTATATTCATGGAATTACAAATATCTATCTCCTATTCCATTAAATGGGAAAAGAAATTATCGATTATGTGTGTGGTGGACTACCGCCTAAAAAACTGATGTAATTCATTTTTTGTCACTAAATATCATCTTTAGTTATAATAATTAATATAATTTATATATATATATGAAATTTATTAAAAATATATACCCATGAAGTTATAATATATTATCTAGTTTTGTACATTTCTATGTGTTGGTAAATGATAATGTTTCTCGTGAGTACCTAAGGACTACAATCTCTATGAAGCGCTGTGATTATTTATTATTTAATAATCATTACTATGGTAATCATGATGTATTTAATGAATATATATGATATATATGAAATATAAATAAATTATTAAAGGTTATATATTATTTAAATTTTATTCTTTCCGCCCATTTAGAAAATGGAAAAAAAATGTTCATGCGTATATATAACATACCATCTCCATGAGTAGTGTAATCCATTTTTATATCTTCATCATTTATGGATGATTATAAATATGTATATAATAAATATATAAAATCCTATATAATTATTCACATTATATACATGATTTTAAAATAATAAAATTAGAAAACACAAAATGAAAAAAACAAAGCATACTAGAAAAGAGAATTATTTGTCTAATAAAACAATGATTTTTGAAAAAAAAAAGATATTAATAATTGTGTGGTAAAAGGACATAAGTTAATCATATATGGTATGATTTTAATAAGGATGTTTCTGTAATATATTAATAAGGATTCAATATTTATTATATAGGAGTTTCCAAAACATATGAAGGAATTCAATATTTAAGGTAATGGATTGTTTTTCTATATTTTATTACCAGGGGATATGCCATTTTCTCCATTACTTGTATATTTTTAGGGGAAAATAATTACCATTAATTTATTTTATGATTCCAATTTTGAATATTATGGGATATTAAAAATCATATATGGTTCTTTCTTTCATTGGGATTATGATTCAACGATTACAAAAGTTGTAAATGTTTTATGTTACTATCTCATTATTTATCAGGATTGTTTTTGATTAAGTTTATGATCCTAAAATATTATGATGTATCATTCATGAAAAACATGAAATTTATTATATTCATTAAATTTTTTAAAATTTAATATTTCAATTAATTTATCTCTCTTTATGTACTCAAGTGTCTAAAAGAATGTTTTTGAGGAAAACTAAATTTATATCTCTATTCAGTCAAACATCCTTTCTCTTATAGGTCATTATTTTATAAATATGTTTTGAAGAATATTTATAATATTATAAAATTAGTTCTAAATTATTTTTTATCCATGTCTAAATTTCTTATGATGTTTAAAAATTAATCTTCTTTCCATTTTCCGATTGAGTTATTTTTTTTATTTTTTAAAAAAGAGTGAAAAGAATGTTTTATTTTAACTTATACAATATTTAAAGAATTTAAAAACATAATGACCACAAAATGAATTTAATTTCAGTAAAAGTGTCAATGATTACATTAAACTAACACTTTTTCATTTTTACTAGTTCAATTTTTATATATTAATGATGTTATTTCAAATTAGAAGGATTATTTTCTTCAAGAAGGTTGTAATGATCTTTTTAGGGATTGAATATTTTTCCATGAAATGTAAATTTGGTGTTTCTTTTGTTTTAATATGTATATGAGTAAATTTTACTGTATCTATTCATTAGTAATATTTTATATGATTATTATAATGACGTTTTTATAAAAAAAATTATTTCACATGGTTTATGTTATGATGGATTGATGAAATGTTAATTAAAACCGATTTATTTGAACATGATACAATATAATGATAATATAAATGATTAATTATTTTATGGAAAACATATGTATTTTATTTATTATGTTATGGGTAGGTTGATAATTATATATACCTCTAATATAATGGGTAAATATGGATATCTCATGAGGTAAATATGTTTTGCAAGGACCATTTTTCAGGTTCCTAATTTCATGTATGAACATGGTTTTTATTTAAATAATATTTAGTCTGATTCTTGTATTGACATACATAAATTTGTATAAAAAAAAATTTCATATCCATAATACTATTCATGTTCATGATATTCACGTTCACATGTTTTTTCATGGATCTAGCATTCATGTCCATATGATTCTACACTAACCCTGATTTTTTGTCCATATGCTTATAAGAGGTCCTGATTTCATGTCCTTAATTGAATGAGTGAACCTATTATTTTAACATGTTCAAAATTTAAAAATGTAATCTTTTTCACACATTTATTATTCTATGTTATTCTCACATGGCTCATGTTTATAGATTTCCTTTGGGATTCATGTCTTATGAACTACCAAGCCATCGCCATATCTTAGGATTATGATCTATGTTATGAAGGGTATGGATTTCAAATGTTATTCTCATGTTCTCATATCTATATACTCATGAAATGATTATTTTATCAATGATATAACACATTTTACCCTTACTAAGTATCTAATATCACCTTTTATCTCTTTCCCTTCACCATGATTTAATGAAATATTTAATTTAGCTTATATCTATGAGGATTACTAAATGGGGAGATCTTTGTGGGAGTTGTTGAAGATCATTCTAGAAATATTAAGACTATGTATATATTCCCAAAATTTACTAAACCTATATAGTCATCAAACATGTATTTGGGAATTAAATTGAATATTCAGAGTAAAATATGAAATATATATTTATAAATGTTAGTGGGTTCATAAATTTATTTTGAAAGAACTTGTCACATCTAATTTCCATATTCAACTTTATATCACCTAGTTCGATTTCTAAAACTCATCATATAAAAATCCTTATATTATTCAATTTTAATACCTGAATGGAACCATTTATAATACATGATCTCAACCATAGGATTATGTTTGCAAAAAGAAAATTAAAATAAACTAAATTAGATCCCAATGTATATTACATGTTCTTAATTCCCGATTCATATTATCTAATAGTCTCAGGATGATAAACTATTTCGAATCATAGATCTATACCCAATTATATTTAAGGAATACCCTATACATTTGAGGGACATATTATACCTTCAGAAATTAAAATTTAATATGGTACTCTATAGATAATTACCACATTAATTATCGATGTCAGTAAAATTTTATTTAAAAAGAAATGTTGTAAAATAGAAATGAGATGTTCTATTTTGATATGGTGATCAACCGTAACCCAAATATAATTATACCATTTAAAATTAATGGGGAATTATATGAGGATTTCCATAATGATTTTCTACTATTTAAAAATTGGTTTTGGTAATGATGATATCATCCAATTAGAATTCTAAGATTTCACCTTAACTTATTAGATACCAAAAGTGAAGATATATAATCTATAAAATTTGTCCTCATTTTTCAATTATAGGTACTCTATGAGATATATATATATATATCATTTTCTTTTTAATATGTATAGGGAATGATGATATATCTGAATCAGTGGAAAACTAATTCTCTAAATTCGGTATGGGGGAAAATATTTGATTCCCAAATATTTTAATTATGTACCTATAAAGGTTGAAATTTTGGATAATATATTCTTTCTTATTTGGATTCATATCCTCCTTTTGTTACTCAATTTTTTTAATTGGAAAGATGGTGGGGCTCCCACATCGAAAATATTTGATTTCTTCTCATCCTATATTTTTTCTAGGTCTATCATTTATAGATCAATTATTATTTCAACTCTTTAAATAATGATCATAAATAATTTACAACGATCATCTACACTCATGGTATTTTCCACTTTTTTAACATACTATGGAGGTAGTTTATTAATAATTTATACACACTGATCAACATCTTCCATCTCCATTATAATTTTTTTAATGTCCATCTTTGTGTATAAAAATGTTAAACCTTACGATCAGAATATATTTAATTTTTTCCCAAAGAGTTAATCAAGGAATATATTTACTAAAAATAATAAATAATCTAAATTGAAATTATTTGTTAGGTAATTTTTTCAATAGACTATATATTGGCATGAGGAATAAGTTACCATCATGTAATTTTCCATAATGACACACCCCAATCACTACTTTTGTGTTTCATTGAATATCACAAACACATCTCCATTAATGTGTAGGGTGATTTAAGGTTTAGTGACTAATATTCTATTAATATCTTTGAAATTGAAATCACATTCATCAATCCCAAATGAATTGATTCGCTTCACAACTATCATGGATATTGTATTGGGAATTTTTGAGAATTTTTTCACAAATCATTTTTAGTATCACATTAATCTAAGAAAACTACCTATCTATTTTACAATAGTTTGTCTCAAACACTATTTAATAACTTATATTTTGAAGGGTATATATATATAGACCACATTATAGTTATATGACTCAATAATTACACTTATATATAAATATTTAAAATATGGAAGATAATGCATACAATTTATCCTTTCAAATTATCTTTCACAAAATCACAAAATTACCTTAGTGTTTATTTTTTTTCCTTGGAATATATATGAATATAATATAAAAATCATAGTTTAAATTATTTTAGGCAATATCTAAATAATATATTAATAAAATATACTAATATAGAAGGAGAATGTTTGAGTCCAAAAGGAATATATTTGAATTCATAGTGCTTATATATTATAAAAAAGAATGCACAATTTATATGGTAAATATTCATCCTCAATTGGTGATATCAAAATTGACGTACTATCTTGGAGAGGTATTGGTCACTGAAAATTTGATCGAATATTTCATTAAAATGTAATAGATGATACTTTTTATATATCATTACTTATTAAATTTTTGATAATCAAGGTCGATATGCATTGGTACATCCATATTCTTAACATATAGGACAAATACTAATCATAGTGATTAACACAGGTATATAAAACCATTCTCTGAGTTCTCTTATAGATTATTCATTAACTTGTTAAATTATACATAATATTGTTTATAATTAATCATTAATATAGTCATAAAAAAATTATTTTAGTGGACTTGAAATATTAACAACATGATCTGGGGAAAGATCAAGTAATTGAGTTGGAAATAAAATAGTATATTATTTTATAATATGTGAGTATTCAACATTATTTTTCTCCCTAGCCATTCATGTTATGTATCCATTATTATTGGGTATTAAGTCCCATATAAATTTTTTAATTTCCCATGAGAGTTCATAGACAATATTGCACTGATATGTTTATATTGGTTGATTTATGATTGGAACTGTGATGTCTTAAACATGAAAATAAATATGGGATTTATATTGTGGTATCTAATACATCCTCAAAATCTCATAAAAATCAACCAATGTGAGAATGATCTTTTTGAAACATATTTTGACAAACCTAAATCAGATAAGAGTTTTATACCTTTAATATATTCAAAACAATTCTTGGTTAATTCACTAAAAATTAAATATATTATTTAAAGGGTGGTGACTTAATGATTTTTTAAACATTATTATATTTGAAGGAATGGATTTAAAAATAATAAAATAATATTTTTTTAGTTAAAAATTATACGATAACTGTACCTTTCACCATGTCACTTTTATTACCCAAATTAGTTTCTTTTATTATATAATATATAACTTTTACCCTTGGATATGGAAAATTTTAACATAAAATATCATTATTAACCCTTATGTTGGTGCATTATTCATTGTTATTTCCAAACACTGAATAATTATGGTAGTGAAGAGTGGCGGGTTCATTTGGTAAGATCTCCATCTCTTTCCTTTTTTTCTCACCTCTAGACATATATATAGAGTCATGTGACTAATTTCCTTCATTTCCTCAATGTTAGACTCCAAGATAAAACAAGGCATCCTATAATGATAAACATATTGAGGATCCAAGGTAATAACCAAGGAATCCTTGACCTCATGGATCTATCCAAATTAGGTATTAATTTTTATCATCAATAATGGGGTTAGAGTGTAATCCAAAGGGTATTTCCCAAGGAATTCTCCAATAATGATTCTAACTTAGTTGAAGGAATTCATCCTAAGTAAAATAGGATAAGAAATGACAACGCCCAAGGGTGTATCTGAGGTGCCTCATGTCCATTGATATCACGATGGATCCAAGGAGTGTATCCATAGAATCCAATAGTGATAGTGGATGGATCCTACAGTGTAAACCAATCATCCATTGATATAAAAGGACCAGGTTCTAAGGTAGGTATCAACATTAGAATCTTGCATCGCTATATTAGAATGGAAACCACAAGTGATCAAGGATTTCCATTAGGAAGATAGTTCTACCTCATTCGTGACCACTCATATAATAATGATTAGGTCCATATACAATAGCCACCATATAAGAAGTTAATTTAATAAAATAGACCATGTAATAATCATGCTATTTTTAAATTCATTCAGATCATGACGTTTCATTTCAATAGTGTGAAAAGGGAAAAAGATAAGGAAACCATCATGGTCATTTATTTCAAAATCAATTTATTAGGGTTTCTCCACTGCCTTCCATTAAACATGACAAGGTTTTCCCCTAAGGTGAAATCAATCAACATAATTAATTTAATTAGGCCCCATCATATTCCTAGTATACTTGACATTTTTATCATATAAGCATTATTTAATTAAGTAGAATAGTAACATTAGAAGGTTAAAGTGATACTAACACATATAAAGTTCATTCAAAACCAACTAAATATTCATTTATCAAAATATGAGTTTACCAATAGAATTTCATGCCAAGGAACACTCAAACAGATGGACAAACACACATATCAAACCTCGAAAGTCATAATTATGAAAGAAACCCTACATGGGGTTGGTGAAGAGGTGGATTTAACCCCTAAAAAGAGATGAATTTTTTTATGTGTCTTAGAAAATGGTTCTAATGACTATAAGAAAAGAACATTAATTAAGTAGGAAATTCTAGATGAAATCGGCACACACACACACAGAAATTTAAAAACGGATAGAATCTGATAGTTGAGTTATAAACCACCTACCACATACTATTATGACCCTCCTAATCCTATATCATCCTATAGTTTTCCATGGATAATATGAGATATAATGAAAATATTAATTCCTAAAAAATAAAAAATATGAGACTGTATATAAATAGTACTGTCAAGGGAAAGAAGAACGACAATTGGGAAAATAAGATTCAAGATTTTATCAAAAGGAATCCAATGAGTGGAATTGTGCTCAGATAAGACATTGTAAAGAAGAATGAGATCAAAAATTATAAATGATATTTTAAGGGGAGAAAATGTAGAGCACTTGCTGATGGGAATAGAAAATGAGGAAGGAGGGTGAATTAAAACATTTCATTTAAGTAAATTTTCATAATTTCACCCAATAAAATAGGACACATGGTATGGACACACATTTGGACAAACCATGTTCCAAATGTCTACCCTTCACTATTTAATGGAAACAAATGCATGGTTAGGGTGCACAGTTAGGGAAAGTGTTCATCAATAATTCAAAACTCGTCAATATTAGTTTCTGCAATTTTTAATAGGCGTATGGCCACAAGAGAATGGTTAGAGAAAACCATGCACCTTAATTCACCCTAACTTCAATCAACACAAGTTTAGGATGGATCATGTGGGATGAGTCACATGGTTTATACTAATAGCGTGGCATAGTGATTTTTAACCTAACTACAATTTTTGGTTCCTAACAAGCCCCATAGACCCACTAAATATTCATGAACTCATTTGGAATCGATATTAGGTCAAAAATAATGAATTAGACAAAACATAAAATGATCCATACCTGAGGAATGAACCAATATATTAAAATATTCCCCACTTAAATTAACTCATCCGTATGTTCACATTTATCGGTAGAGAAACACTTTTGGTGATCAATTATGGCCACTGGGCAGGTACTTCAGCCTCCCGCTCCTCAATATTGTATTGTACATGCATATGATACAATAAATCCCACATTAAATGGTATATTCCAGCCTCAAATATCTTTCCTTGTCTAGTAAATTATTTATATACTCTACTACTCAAATGAGGCATCATCATCTAGCTCGACCTCCTTAGGATCAAATGAAAGAGACAAGTTGTAATGATTCAGGTGATGTTATGAAATGTGGAAGATGTATTTCAGGGAACAATATCTCCGAGGTAGTAACAACTAATTTTCAACTAGAATTAACAATCTATAAAATCTCATATGGGCCAACAAAATGAGGTGTTGGATTCCATTGCTTCCATATTCATTTATTCCCAAACTTGGGTGATACCAGGAGGAAAACATAATCCTCAAAATCAAACAGTAGAGGACATTGGGAGAGATCGAAATATTATTTCTATCTAGACTATGTAGTGGACATATAATTCATGATTATCAGAACATTCTCAGTAGTCTACTGTATGAAACGAGGTCCTACTTGCTCTTCCTCTCCACCCTCTAACCAGCATAGTGGTGAATGACTTGGCCTACCGTACCAGACCTCCAAACATGCCATTTAATTTTTTTTCAAGAAATATTTTATTATAGGTGATATAGAAAAGATGAATATGATTATCCAATAATATACGATGATAAAGAATAATGAATGGAGAATGTCCCATTAAACATGTATAGTCCATTCCGACTATACATTGCTATGAGAGTGAACATTTGTGATTATAAGAACTTGTTCACCCATATCATTTTTCATCCCCTTCTATAATTATTTTGTGATGCGAGCATCCCTAACTAAAATGATACTACTAGGGTCCCTTTGTAGTTAAATGATATTAAATACATTCAATATTCCTATCTCATCAACTGATAATGTCACATATATAATAAGTTATTTGGAAACATTCGTTAGTCATTCAATGACTATCCATTCAACATTGCTACCTCTTGGTGGCCTAGTTAGTCTGAATAAAAGTCCATGTAAACATCTTCCCTTTCCATTTTTTGGATTGGAAGAGGGTATAACAATCCTGCATGTCATTGGTGCTCCACCTTAATATGATGACCAGTGAAACACCTATTAATAAAGCCCACAATATGATATTTCAACCTTGTACAACAATACAAGAATCACAAATCTCGACATATCTTAGACATTCATGGATTAAATACCCATATATAAGCATTGGACAACCAAATTAGTTCATATATAATATCTATATGAACAAACACATGTGCATGTATATGCCCAATGAAATCTATGTCCACCGACCAGTTTGGAGGTGGGGCATCCCTTGAAACTCATTCATAGAGAACAAATCATTTAGGATTAGAGAACTGCATGATCTTCACCCTCTCAATGAAGGAAGAGGAAAATTTAAAGGCTAATTTATAATAATATAGGTTAATGTAATGACACTACAGATGAATATCATAAAATAGTGCCCTTAATTTTTATTCATCAGTGGATTTCGGTACGACATGTGCTGAGTTTTCCGACTTAGTGCATCTACTACTGCATTTCCTTTTCCTTGCATATTTGCAAGTTAAAAATCAAAAGAAAGAAAATATTCAAAACATATCTGCTAATTTGACATTAGTTAATGTTTTTGATGATATATTTTTGTCTCATGTGGTCCATATATATTACAAAAAATCTCACCCAAAAAATAGTACCTCGAACAATGTAAGGCGTGGGAAAATGGTACTAGATCATGGTTGGGCATTAGGTAATTCCTTTAATGATGCATCAACTATCAAGATCCATATGAAACGACTTTAACCTCCTAAATCAGTACTTCACCTAGGAACATACCGCATGAATCACAAAACATTGTATATCATTTTTCAAGATAAAAAATGATCATAATAGGTGCTAAAAGAAGCCTATTTTTCTACTTCTGAAGGGATTTATCATAGTCTTATTACCAAAGGATCTTAACACACATTCACTGTAGGATTATTAAGATCTGAAAAAGGCATAATAATTCCTTTCTGAAATGCAGGTAATATCTTTCCATCCTCAATAAACTCTGTATATCAAACATGTTCTTGAAATTGTACCAGGAAACCTCAATATTTACCATCTTTAGTTCAACTGATACGTCTAATTATTAGATAATATTACTTAATAATTGAAAATTGTTGACATAGAATAGGAAGTTGACAGGATTTCATAATGATGATTCACTCTCAGTGTACTTCGAATGATATCAAGGTTCTTTTCGTGGCCTCTACGAGTGTGAGAATATACCAAGATGTTGTCCACAAATATCGCAATAAAAAATTCCGATAGGGATAGAAAATCCTACTCATCAAATATATTAAAATGGAAGATTCAGTCATAATAATAAAAAACATAACAAGGTACTAATACATACCATAAATACTATAGAAAGCTGTGTGAAGTATGCCTAAGGGTCTGACTCACACATGATGATAATTAGATATTAGGTCAGTTTTAGAAAGCACCTTAGTTACTCATAGATATTCAATGAGATCATATATTCGAGTTAGTGGATACTAGGGTAGGAATATTATTTCTTTCATCTATCTATAATCCTTGGATAGATAAAGGGTCTCATTATCCCTCTTGGAGAAAAGCACATGTGAACCCCAAGAGGTAGTTCTAGGCCATATGTATCGTTTTTCCTATATATATCCTCCAATTAATACCTAATATTATAGAGATTTGTAGGATCCATTATGTATGGAGGAATGGACATTGGAGCTACTCCCCGAATGAGACTAATTATAATATCTACCTCTCTCAGGAGGTAATCCCTAAAAATTATTGGAAAAGACATCCCTGAAGTGATATACCCCTAAGGGAATTCATCATAATGTAAACTATGTTCATTTATGAGGATATTAGAGATATTGATAGTCACTACATATATCCCATGATGATCTAGTCCATCTCTACCATCCTTGATATTCAACTAACCCTTATATAGATAATATTTTCCCTTTGGTGATGTAAAAAAAAACTAATATATGATAGTAGTTTACCAATGCAAGATACAAGAACACAAAATCCATCATGAGAATAAAATATAAGGCTTCCATATTACTAAAAAAGAGGTCACATAATAAACGTTAACTAACTACCTCACTAGGGTAGTCCCTACAATGGAATATGCTCTATTTCCATACTCTCAACAATATATCTAGGGTCATTACACCACAATAATACTATATTTTTAGACCATGAAATAACACTATAGATAATGAGATGAATGATTATAAAGAACTTATATCCAATAATGTATGTATTATATTGGAGGCTACTAGCATAGTACCTCATAGTAAAGAAGGACTGACACCATGATCCTTGGGTATCAGCTATAAAGCCTGAAAGTTTCCTGATCGAAGGTCCTATGCCACAACTAGACTACCTTGATCGCGATCGATCTGATGGTGAAGATGATAATTTTAAGTCTTGCTACTACTGGCACAAACCTATTCATGGATAGTCCGGTCGGTGCTACTCAATCTCCCCTCCTGGTGTGGAGTAAAAGAAAAAACTCTTGAAGGTGGACCAAGTGCATATCCTATTCCACTAGAAGTAGATAGAAATGCCCAAAGTAATCTCTAATGGTTCCCTATATAACTATAAGGCATTCACTCTAGAGTGACTGTAGCACACTGTGATATAATATTCCCTATTGTCCACACTGATGGAACACGATAGAGCTACAAGTATATTTTTTTTTCCACTTACTTAGAATTAAACCTCATGGAAACATTTTATTTTACCAAAATAACTAGTAGGATAACTATGCGATGATCCTCTATGCTTGGTAGAAGTGCCTAATTCTAGGTTTGGATCAGTGATAAGAGACTTATTGACAATATTAGTGAAATTAGTTGTGAAAAAATACATTCAATTGATTTCAGATGACATACTGAAGCCCATCCTTGAAGTTTCTAACATGAAAAATCTCTTCACTGGGGAAAAGTGGCTAATGGAATTGTAACACAGGGAAACACAATGAATAGTAAATAACTGACATATAACCCTAATGTAGATGCATGAAGTCTCTCTCTTGGTCACCCTTAGTGTATATGGAAATAAGGGATTATAGAATGCTGTATGGAAATCTTCCCATACCATTCCTCGATGGAGATGAACCTAGTTAACTTCATCCCACTAGCGAATTGTGGTATTACAAAACATATAAAAACATTCTTGACCCTCCACTCTGGCGGTTTACCCGTATGCTCATATATAGAAAGTATGGATTCAATACAATAATTAGTATCCTATAGACGTCCAACCCATGAGAAACTAGAAGGATACTAATACTGGTTGTGAGGACTCAGTCCAGCCATCATTGGAGGAGATCATGGAAAACCATGCATGGAATGTATTAGATGTTGTAAAATCCCATTATGATGAGTGTTAGTTCCAATATTTGGTATAAAAGGTTGTTCCAGAAGTTTCACTCTTGTGGGTAAGACTGGTGGGTCAGGGGACACTACATCTAGAGCATGGTCATTATCATCCTCATGGATCTTGACATGAGGATATTGTGGTCAAATTATTCTAAACAATTCATGCATGATCCATATAAAACGATTTAGGTAGAAAAATAGCTATATAATAATATGAAGGAAATGAAATGTATTACTTCCCAATGTATACAACCTAAACATACCACTAATAAGGCCAAGTATTGACATGTTTTTATGTTTAAATTATAAGGGTTTTAGTAGATTAAGGTTCAATAATTCATTACCTCTTTATTTAATGGAATATATTTAATTTTAAAAGTCAAGTTCCACTTTTACAGTTTTCATTTTCTTATTTTCATATATCAAGGATCTTTTATAATGGATCATCATTCTTAGTGAATTAAGGCCCATGCAAATTATTAATAAAATTGACACCCATTTAGTTTAATTTTAATGGCTTGCCTCTATAAACAACTCATTATAAACCACGAGGCCCAAACACCTCATGGATTGAAAATAGAAATAACTCAATCATAGCCAAAGAGCAGCATATATGTATATAGACAAGTCTTACTCAACAATTATATGAAAATAATAAATGCAAGAAAAGAAATGTACCAATATGGTATGGTAATATTCTTGGAATGTGATGTCTAGGTGGAAACAATGATGCCTGATAAAATTCTATTTTTCATAATATCATCGGGTCAAGGATGCAATTAAATCGTTAATATTAATAATAATAATAACAATCACATAACTTGTACTCAAACCAAAATTGAAATGAAATAAATAAGAATAGGTAATAAAGAACAACAATTATAATTTAGGAAGCTCAACATTTAACTCAAACATGGGTTAGCTATGAACATGAATGACTTATAACCAAGTTAAAAAGCATTCAGAATCTCATTTATTATGTATCCAAAGAGTAAAAAAATAATTAAACTATATTTGATAAAACAATTTGGGGTTATAATCCCAAATTCCAATTCAAGGTACCCTGATCTCATTGGGTCACTAGGCCTCAAGAAGATCTCCCAAAAGGCCAGAGGCCCTCGACAAGCAGTGATGTCCAAGAGTGTTTCCATGGGGGGAATATACCCTCATACCCAGAGTGTAGAATAGTTGATAAATATTATAATAGGTCAGTAGGGGAAGAAATATAACAAATGACCTAGTTGTTGCTGAAAAGATAACAACATCATGAAAAACTAATAATGATATACACATGATGATATTATATGTCATGTATCTAAGAAAATGTAAAAAAATGAAAAAATTTAGATGAAATACAAGATATACAAGAGAAAAATTAAGTAATCCGAAAACATCCCATGTATTCCAATCCCCATATTTGTTATCTACAAAAAAGTTCCATCCTAATGAATGAAAGCAATAAATTTAAAAAAATATTATTCTTCCATTTTTCAATACATGTAAACATGTAAAATTTTTAGATACCAATGGAATCCTGGAGAGGGTGTGAGATAATTCAAAATGGTCTACCATTTGCTGCCTCTATAACATCCATTCTGTGTAATATAAACATAAATAGTGAGAAATAAGTCATATATAAATGTAAATAAGTACAATAATGTGAATAACCAAGTACATACTCCATCCGCATATGGTATATGAATGTATAACAAAATAATTATTGAATTATGTTCTAGTTTATATATGCTTGTCACATAAGGTATAACCAATACTAACATCCTAAAATTATAATAATATAGAAGTGTCCTAACTATAAAAAGGCAATCTGTTACGATTATAATAAATGTGATCCAAGGTAATCACCAAGGAATCATTAACCATAAGGTTCAATTCATTCTAGGTAACAATCATTATACTTTAAAATTGTTAAAAGTTTAATGAAAGGGGAATCTTTTAAGGAATTACACAATAATTATTCTAATAAAGTTCATGGAATTTTATCCAAGGTAAAATGGGATATGAAATGACTAGGACCAAGGGGGTTTATGAGGTGCCTTATGTCCATAGTAATTATTCATGATCTATGGAGTGTATCTATGGAATTATATAATGTTATTGGGGGATCATACTATGTCATACTTGGAATCCACTGATAGAAAAGGAATGAGTTCCTAGGTGGGTCTCAACCTTGGAAACTGGCATCCTAGGATTGGGATGATTCATACGAGTGCTCAAGGCATTCCCTTGGGAATCCAATGATATCTCAAGTATGATCACTCATATGAAAACGATTAGGTCCATATTAAATAGGAACCATGTAATCAATTCATTTAATAAAACATTATATGTAATAATAATTCTATTTATTAATTAATTTGATTCAAGCTACTTCCATATATTTGTGTGACATGGGAAATATGGCATACATCCATTTAATTTAATAAATTTATAATAAATTTATTTTTTATCTAAAATTTATTCCATTAAATATGGAAGGGTGTTCTATATATGTGTTACTAATTCATTAAATTATTTTAATTTGTAAAATTCTTATACATAGTATATTTTTCAATTTAACCATTTATATTTTTTTTAATTAAGTAGAACACATTCCTTTGAAGGGTCAAGTGACACTAACAAAAATTAGAGCTAGTCAAAACCAATGTAGTTTTCATATCTCTACGGATGGGCTTACAAATTGTATTGTCAATCCAAATCACACTTTAATAGTAGCATAATCATAGATAAAAAACCTTGAAAGGAATAATTAAGGAAAGCACACTATGTGGGGTGATTGAGGTTTATTAACTAACCTATGAAATTTGATATCATATGTAGAAAAAGAGACTTAAAATACAATTATAATGACTATAATAAAATCACATTAATTAAAACAGAAATTCTCGATGCAATCAGTACATACACACATCAATTTATAAAATGACGAAACCTAATGGATGAGTTATAGAAAACCTACCTCATACTAATATGAGTATCCTTATCTAGTATCAATCTCTAGTTTGACCTTTATAGGAACAGATCTGTTAAATGCATTGATGACTTGAAAATAAGGCATACAAGAATGCATCTCAATATTGTCTGCGAGGTGACAAATAATGAAGAATGAATAAAAAGGAATCCAGATCTTTTCGAGATGAATCCAACAAGATGAATAATGATTTGATTAGACTTTGGACTGAATGAAAATATCAAAAACTAAAAATGAACCTTAAGGTGGAGAAAAAAGAGGGATCATACCCAAAGAATGAGAAAATGAGGAAAGAGTGTGATTTAAATTATTTTATTTAATGTATTTTTGTAATTTCACATAAAAAAATGGATCAAATGATTTGGACACATAGTCTACCAATCTGTGTAATAACAATGACCCCTTAACTACTATAATGGGCACTTTTCATGGTTATTCCATATAGTTATGGAGACCGTGAACCAACAGTGGGATATTCTTATGAACCAATGTCTACTGGTTTGTTATGGGTGTTCCGCCACTGGCACAATGTTAAATAAAATCATGCACCCTACTCCTCCCCACTTTTCATCCACACATAGTTAAGATATACCATGTTGTATGTGATGCACAATTTCGATTAATCATATATCCCAGTGGTTTCTCTATTATCTAGGATTCTAGGCCATTAAAAATCCATATACACCCTAAAAACATCATAAACACATTAAGAATCCACATTAAGTCTAAAATAAATAATTATACAAAACTAAAAATGATTTATAGCTTGGTGAGATACCCAGTTCTTAGATCACAGGAAATTCATTGGTCAAGTGTCTATACTATAAAAGAGGCCATGAAAATTAACCTATTCCTTTGAGAAATTCTCTTCAGTGTCTGTTTTAAAATTTCTACCATAAATAATATTGATCTTTCTTTCCCCCATGATCTTAACAACTTGATCTCATAGTGAACTCCATCATTATATTATTTGGTGAGTCTACGATCATTTATGGTATAGGTTGTTAACCTTATAACAAGATAATAGATATGAAATAATCATGATATATCTAACTCCAATAGTTATCGCATTTGGTTTCTCATTAAGGAGACATTTTCTATCATATTCAATTTTAACATGATTATTTTTGGTTCCATCAGTTGACTAAAACCAAAAATAAATATGTGTGAAACAATAAAAATAGTGTAAAATTGTATAATAATTTACAACATGTATAAATAATGAATGATTTTCAATATAATGAACATTAGTTTCAAAATACACCATTCATGTTCATTCTAAATTCAAATCCTTATTTATTATTTTTAATCAAAATGTGAATTATCCAAAGCATATGCTCATGTATTGTCACACCATTTGTGTAATAAGTCCCATTGTCATAAACCATGTGAAAAGATAGTCAATGCCTAATGAATCCATTTCAGATTTATTACTCCTAGGTATAAATATGCTATATCCGTGTCCATATATAATATTGGGGTATGTATATATTTATAAGAAAAAATATATATAACTTACCAAACCATTATAATATTATCCTATACATATAATTATACAGAAAGTCATTCATAGGGATATATATCTAAATCTACATTTTTCTAAATCTAGTTCTCATGATTTATACTAAATATTATCGGATACAAACTTTGAAGACCCCAATCCTAGTATCTATGAGTTAGTTGTTACTTTATAACATTGTTTTTAGATACATGTTATTGCATCCCAAATTACTAAATAGTTTAGTAGTCTTAGTAATCTTGATTCACACTTTAGTTGTACATTATATATTAAAACATAAATTATTTCTTGTGAATGTACATATTCTGTATCATTTAAAAAATTCATACAATTATTATTCATATCCTGGGGAAATGTATAAAAATAAGGGTGATATCAAATTCTATGTAAGGGTTGTGTACCTCGGAAGATACTATGTTTATATAATACATAGTCAATATTTCAATTTTAATAGAGAAAAAACCATTTAATCCATAACATGACCCCAAAATAAATTAATAGATAATATTAAGGAAATAATGTCATAGATAATACTAACTTAAATTGAAATAAATTAAATTCATAATATTGGACGTCATGTCCTCATACCTTAGGATATCTATACCATTGAGATTTTGTTAATGATAATTTAAAACTATGGGTAAAAAACTATTGGATTTAGCTAATTTATTTTTTCCATTAAGACGCATTGATCCATAAAGGGGATATATAATTCTAGACTCACCCATCATTTAATTTCTAAAAATTCCTCAAATATTGAATGACAGATTAAATTCATAAAAAAATTACTTATCAATAAAAATCTTTTGTTGTGTAAAGAATATGGATCTAAATTGTTTTCACCATTCAATGAAATAACATCAAAAATAAAACACTACATGTTAAAATGGTATATATAGTATGTAATAAAAATATCCATGAAAAAATAACTTCTATATTTAATAGAAATATAGTGTCCAGTTTCCATAATATATTGAATGTTTCAAGGGAAATTAAATGATTAAAAAGGAAATTAATATTTTCAAAGTCGATAATTTCATTGGTAAAAATGATAGTAAAAAATCTTGACAAATAATAATGATGGTATTATTAAAACACATCCCTAGAATATCATTATGAAAATAATTAGTTTTGTTCATTGAGGAATATGAATTCCATATAAGCATCATCATAAAATTATCAATGAAATTACAATTTTCAAAATGAAAATAACTATTAAAAAAATAAAGAACATTAAGAAAGAATTTAATTTAATAATAACCTTTCAAAATTATAAATTTAACTATATAAAAATGAGTGGTCATGAGTTATGAAGTATTAAATTCATGATGAGTGTGTTAAAACAAATATTCCTTTAACATGTTCAATAAAATTAAGAAATTATATTATTTGAAAAAGATAATAAGATTTATTTTTCTACATTTTATTGAATATAAAACATTAAAAATATTATTTACAAAATCATTTGAGAATATTAATTTTTTGAATGAAACATTCTTAAGGAAAATTATGACATGGGGGGAAATATGTTTAATCCTAAAAGAGAAATATGGTTTCCTTTCAATGAAAAACAATTTCTCCATCATTTTAGGTACTAATGATGAAAAAATGGTAATATTACATAATATAATGAAGAATATCCATAGACGAATAAAATTAAAATGGTTTATTATACACTAATAAATATTTTTCCTTTAATTCAAATTCAATAATAAAAAATGTTGATTTAAATGAAATTCACGCACAAACCCTTAACAATATGGTATCTGTTGAATCATGACACCCATAAAATAAATAAATTAAAATTAAGAAGCAAATAAAATGAATATAATAATATTAATGAAATCACTAATCAAAGGTTCCATAGATACACACCATAGAAATAAATTGGTCCATAATACAAAAAATCTATTTGTGGAGTTGAAATTGACCTGAAATCTCATACAATGACCATACCATTAAATTAATGATTAATAAATGAAGCAATTTTGTGTATAAAAAAATTTGTAAATGAAACCTAAAACAATCATAATTCATTAAACATATAATATTATAATATAAAATACATTTAGGAACCAATATAACCCAATGAAATGAAATTTCATTACAAAATTCCATACCTCATGGTAACTATCAAGTCCAATACCCTTTAAATAAATAGTTCAAATTAAAACATAAAATAAAATGAAATATATTTTATTAATGTTATTACATATTCAAAGGGAATTATATACACCATATAAAATAAATTAGGTGCATAACATTAATATAAACCTCAATGAAGGGAAATTGAGAAGAAGTTCATTACCTCACACTTTCCGTTAGTTGAGCATGATATGACCACTAGTAAAATGGTTTTAAGAATTTGATCAATTAGCAATTTATCCATATTAAAATATATATAATAATATATATGATTTTCTTATAACATATTACAAATCATTTGTAAATAAAAATTCATTATAACCATTGTTTCAAGTGTTAAATACTTCAATTTCATGTATGATTTTACATGGAAGTTCCAATTAATGATAATTGGTTTTGGATACATAATATCTGATATGATTTTAATGTTATAAATATATCCTTTAATAATTAGGTATATTTTATAACCATTATTTAGTGTTTTATATAGAAGAGTAATCACATTTTTTCATCGAGATAGTAAGCCATTCTCATTCAAGAGGGATGACATAATTCCCTTAATGTGTGAAAGGTTAAGGAAATGGAAGATATATTAATTTTAAATAAATAAAATAATTTAATATTTAACCTATATATTTAATATTTACTTCATTATGAAATATATGATATTTGGTTACGGGAATGAATTTACATCAGTTCACGAGGTGGTAGACCACCATACACAAATGCGATGGATTTTTTTACCATTTCATGAAGGATGAGATGGAGAAATATAATGAAATAAAAATAATAAAATATATTTACATGGGATATATTTTATTTATTTTTTTATATTTTTTATACTTAATTCAATGTGATAAATTATTATGTTAAAAGAATTAGTTGAGTAAAGACAATTAAATTTTATTAGAAAAACCTCCTTCAGATTAGTAATTAAGATCGATTTGATTAGTATTTTGTGAATAAAAGAACCTATAAAATGTTGATAATGATATTGAGGAGATACATTAGAGGTTTTTCATTGATAAAAAAGATTTATTTGTTTTGAAATGTGAGTGGAGGGGGTTCCCCTTTATGATTGGGGAAGACTTTCATTTTTTGTAAATACCCAAAATTATTCAATAATGGGAAGTCACTCTAATAAAAAGTTCCTCCAAAATTGATAAATAATTTATTGTAGTAATGGTATGTTCAATTAAGACCTCTACCAAAAAATAAACATGTTTTAATCATGTTATTCTCTTATCCTATATGTTTATTTTTTTACGTTTCTAGTGTTCACCAAGGTAATTAGTTTTATTATTCACATTGTTAAATTATCCTTTAAGATAAAAAATAAATGATATTTTTAGATAATTATAACCACTTAAAATAAATAATAATACCAATTTTCCAATAATTTTTTTGTGTGGAAATTCTTTATCAACACAACCACATATAATGTGAAAAATATCATTATATCCTTAACCACAATAATCCATTTTTAATGTATTAAATATTCATTATGAATAAAAATTAAATAAAATTATTAAATAAAATAAAATATTATGATTCCAAATATGGAATTTTTTATCAAATTCTATTAAATCATGTGTCATGATTTAATTTTAAAATAAACCTATAGGTTCGATGAAAAATACATTTCTCAATAAATAAGGAATTCTTAAATTCTAAAAGTTATTTTGTAAAAATTTAAAAAAATGATTCCATAAAGATATATTGAATTATAAATAATATTATTTAACTAATTTTAATTTTAAAAATAAATTTAAACTAAATGGTAATTTTTAAATTTTTTTAATGAAGTGACGGTTTTTAATAAAAATTACTATTTTTCATTATTGATTAACAAAATATTAGTTTATAAAATATTACGAAAAATTCATTCTAGAATAGTTTTGGAATCATTTTTTAAATAATTAAGTTATTTTTTAAAATTAAATTTCTATAAACTAGTCGAGATATATTTAAAATAACTGTTAAAAGGAAGACAAAAACGTTTTTTGAAGAAATTATTTTGTTTTTATCAAAAAAATAAATTTATTCTTACCCAATAATTATTAAAAATAATAAATTAATAATAAAAAATATATTGAATATATATTATATAAATTTGATTAAAATCAATCAAAAATAGTAATTAATTTAAAAAAATTTGTTATAAATACTCAGTCTGAATAAAATAAATCTTCTCGAAAATTAACCTGTTTACTTTCATTATATTTTTATTTTCTTTCAAATCCCCATAAAAATAAGGAATTTGTATTATTCATGTGCTAAACATATATTTATAATCATTTAGTTAATCATATTTATATCCAAAAATTTAATTTCTGATAGATTACAGTCATATTTAAATAATAAATTTAACTGGTAGTTTATGTTTATTATTGTGTGTTGTATACGCTATCAAACACAACGAACTTTTATTAAAACAAGGAGGCATAAAAATCACTCAGTGCCCCAATACATCATCAATATGTGATAAGTTCATGTTTTATATTGAAGGTAATTGAATGGTACCTAAAGTAAATTAATAAGGAATGTAATTATGATTTCTTATTTTGAATGTAATGGGAACAAATATTTTCGTATATCATTGTGATATTAAATTTAAATGATTCAAACTATGGGAGATTATCATTGAATATAATGTTTGAAATTTATAAATAATCATGTTATATTTTTTTTTCATTTTTAAATGTTTTAGTGATGGTTTTATTATATTAACATAATTTTTTAATTCCAAAAAATATCTTTTTAACTATAATGAATATATATATACTTGGGTTATTATTTTAATTATGAAATATGTATGACATTTAGGTTTAATTGGTCCCTAAATATGGAGATTCAGAAGAATGGTTGAGATAATATGAAACAATATTTATGTTTAGGAGGATTCAGATGAGTAAAATAATTAGAGTTTTATTATGATACCGTACATTTAAAAGAGTATCACAGTATAATTGTATATGTAATTGTTATTATGATATTATTTTTATTTCTTATTTTATCAATAATATATAATTTATGATGATTCATTAATATTTTTATATTTTATTGAATCATTTACTATAATAAAGACTCTTCTTTTACTAACTTCTTTATATTCCCCATTTCCCAATAATATCAAGTGAAATATAATATATGAAATGAATTGAATATAAAATTAAAGGTATGTTAATTATAAAATCATTTTTTTTCTCAAATAAAATACATTTTTTATTTCAGACCACCCATTTCCTTATTTGTGCTTGATTTCTTCTAATGATATTAAACATTTATTCATTGAAGTAGTAAAATTTATTATATTTCAAAATATTATATAACCCCAAAATATGGGTGATTTGAGATGAGGGAATTTCAAAAAAAAATTATATATTTCCCTCAAAATTATCATACCAAATAATAGCATACCCCATCCCATTTAACATTGATTGAAAAAAATATTTTTACTATTAATTTTTAACTATGACCTTAATAGTTCATTCTTTCATTCAGAGTCTAAAATGAAACCATTTTCGATATCCCCAAGTTGGATATCCCTATAGTGCATGATATCTAATCGGTCCCCCATGATATAATATTCAAATAATGAGTAATTATCATGCAAGTTAGGATTTCTATTCATTGTTTAAGGAATTAGTCCTTTCCATCATCTATTAAGGGTATGCTAGTTTTCTTTTTAAATCACAAATGTCATTTACCAATATTGTATGAATTGAAATATCTCATACCATCAAAAATATTATTAGAGTACCATAAGTGAACTCTAAAACAAGATTAAAACCAATATAGACTCACCAGTAAAATATCCAAAGAAATATAATACTATAATTTGGCTTATCCCAACACTATAACAAAAAAAATATATAATTAATAACTTATCACTGTAGAAAAAATATATAAAATGAATATAAATAACAAATAAATAACCATAAAAATGTAATTAGTTA
Source organism: Viscum album (assembly GCA_963277665.1). Taxonomy (NCBI): domain Eukaryota; kingdom Viridiplantae; phylum Streptophyta; class Magnoliopsida; order Santalales; family Viscaceae; genus Viscum; species Viscum album. Next base: position 622,072,868 of record OY728128.1, read on the forward strand.
AATAAAAAATATAATATCACTAAATAAAATCGCATCATATATCTTGAAATGATATACCCACCCATGGAAAATAACATGATTTCATCACACATGTCACTTTTTAAAATATCATTAAGAAATCAATAATATTATAACATCCTATGTTTTATGACCTTTTTTAGAATAGTTTTAATTTATTTTATGGATTGATTTGAACACATCACCAAGTTAATCATGTGTTATATGAAACACTATGTTATGCTTGTTCTATAGTCAATACTGGATTATCTCTCATTGTACGTGACACTGTGTTTTAGGAAAAAAATAATATATTATCCTTTTTTAAATTTGGATATTTTAAAATAGCATTTAAAATTAAAAATATGAATGGTAAAATATAATTTTTAAATATAATTGGTTTCTATAAATAAATCACATTGATAATAAAATATATATGTTTTTTGGTAATTTTTTTATTAGTTCGGAAAATGCATATTACTAAAAAAATATTTTTATGTATTTTTAACGGTATTTATAAATATAATTCAAGACAATTTTGGAAATTTAATTTGATAAAATGAATATAATATTACTAAATTATTATTTCAAAAGTATTTATGGGTAAATTTTATGGATTTTTTTTGAAAAGATTCATTTTTTGATGAATAGTAAAAAATAGAGAGTTTAATTGAAAACTGGCTTTTAATTTATTTTATTTATAATGGTAAACTATATTTTAATCATTTAAATCATTAATTAGTTTAATAATAAATATATTAATACAATTTATGTTATTTTAATGATTTATATTTTGAAATTTAATTTAAAACCATTCTCAATATTGGATTTTTTCTCTTGAAAACCCAACTTTCCGGACACATATATTGGATTACTTTTCAATAATTTTTTTTTCACATAAGTGAATTTATTTTGGAAGAATATATTCAATATTTTAAATTATAATAATTTATAATTTATTAAAATTCCAATATAATTTTTGGAAAAAATGGTTAATGAATATAGTTAAAATTAATCATGGTGATTAAGAGAAGAACTAGCTTTCCAAGGGACTGAATATTAAACCTTAGGGAAAATTGATTTTTTTAAATACACAATTTTATGGAATATTTATACCTTATAACTTATAGGATCATTATTGGTCCATTATTGGAGACACATGAAATGGTAATTTTTTAGTGGAATTCACTATTTCAATAAATTACTAAAGTTCCACTCAACATACCTAAAAAATACAACCCACTCTCCCACAATATTCACACCTTAAAAAAATTAGTTTAGAAACTACCTACCCAATGAAATTATCCATTTCTATCCTATCATTATATATATCATAATTTGGTAAAAAATCTAACCAAATAAGGCCTTTGGTGCCAACCAATTAAAGATACCTGAAGAATTGGTAACTTTTAGCAATAAATTTTTTTGCTTAATTTATTCCTAAAACCTCTTAAATTATTTTTATATAAATATTATACTATAAAAAATTATATTATATAATATAATTTTTTTTATTTTTAATGCCTACAACTGCACACACTTATATCAAATGGGCTATGAAATCTTTGTTCGTGTGTATTGAGGACTACCACATTACTAATTGATATCATTCGTTTTTCATAATACACTTTTTAGGGTTTCGAATACTGATTTATATACTATTTTGATATATTATTTATGATATTTATGATGTATTTAGTCTTATTGGGTTATTATATAACAAATAACTAAATTCTTTCCATTTCAAGGGAATACAATTACATTGTCCCTCTTTATAGTAGACTCTCGCCTCATGAAGAAATGTGATTCCTTCATGCTTTACATGGAATGAAATAATGACAGTTTTAACAAGAATATGTGATATATATGAAATAAAAATTATTATTTAATTATAACATATCTTACACTTTTCATTCTTTAAGTATGATAAGAATATGGTAATAACATTCACGCGTTTGTAAGACCTATCAACTCCATGAATGGTGTATTGTATTTCCTATTTCTAACTTTTACATATTATTATAAATACATATATACAGACTATATATCATATTTATATCATTTTTATAATTTTGGATATGATGATATAATGAATTATATAAGAGAACTAACAATACAATAAACCAAAATATGTACAAAAAACACACCATTTGTTACACAAAAAATAATTTTAACGTGTAATTGTTAATAAAAAAGTGATACATGTATCATATGTAAATAATATATAGTATTATATATATTAATATGATTATTTTATATATTTATAATAAACATATAATTATTATACATCATGTTTAAATGAGTATGGAAGATGTCAATACTTATGGTAAGGGATTTCCATCAAACTTTTATTACATCTTTGAGACATATGCCATGTTACACACCTATTTCATTTATGTGGTTCATATAATAAAAATAATTTTATTTTATGATTTATATAATAATAATTTTTGGTATGTAAATATACATTTTTGGGTATGACGTTCATAGGTTTTATAGTTAAAACATGACCAAAGCTGCATGAGAATTTGGTCTCAAATTTACTCTATTGAGACAATGTTATATTATTCACCTATGTTATTTTGTAGGTGTATGTATCCCCTCTTTGACAAATGATATCATAAATCTCCTTATTTTAATAATATTTCTAGATTTATGTAATGTTATTATTTAATGGGGATTATGATTCAAAATTTATTAAATTGGTTAGAGTTTATTTCGACAAACTCATAATTTATTGAGATTGGTTAAGAATATACTTCAATTTATATAAAATTATTACCCATATCTCAATAATTCTCATTTGTTTAATATCATTTAGTTATTTATGATATATTAATGTAATGGAATAGATTTTCCAATATTTTAATCTAAAGATAATTAATAAATATATTTTAAGAAAATATGAAATTATTTATATATTCTATCAAAATTATATTTTCTCCCAATACCATGGTTTCAAAAATTGTATTAAAAAATATTAAAAATAAATCATATTTTTTAAAATACATTTATACCCATTATTTTACATTATTTTTTAAAATATAAATGGAATGTTCTTATAATTTAATGATCAAGTTTCTTTTGACTTCCATTACAATATGAATGGAATCTTTGATTTTATGTATACATCATTTATAGAATTCCCCGCCATCTAACCGCCCAATTATTTTATGCTTCCATTATATGTGTTAAAAATATCTTCAAAATGAAAAAGTTTTCTTAATTGTTCTAAAATAATTTATGTTTCAAATTGTTTTCAGAGGAAAGGATTTCGTAAATGATTTATGATAAAATAGTGTTCTAAATGAGTATCAATGATTCCATTATAATTTTTTGGGGTTATTCCCAAATAAAAACTTTTTTAAAATTTTTATTTTTTATGAATATTTTTACCCAATGAAAAGAATAATTTCTTCAAGAGACATTTTAAATGATCGATCAATTTTTTTTATCTACATATTCATACATAGATGTTACCTAAGACTTAATCAGGATATGATCTAAGGATATTATTAATATTATTTATTTTGATGGTTTATTCATGTTAAGATTCTTATGAAAGTGGTTTCTCTTCCATGGGTTATACCATGTTAAAATTATTATGAAACCTATTTATTTTCATGGGCCATTCTATGATGAAATTATTATAAAACCTTTAACTTTTACGTAGGTTATCATATGATTTAAAGTTGATTAAACTCAAATAATTTGATGGGTTATGATATGATGATTTTTTATGATATTGTGACACGCATATGTATGATTTCATTATTAGATGGGTGGGACTTATAACTCCCTAGAATGAATCAGGTAATGATTTATATCTCATGAGAAATACATGATTGGAATTGGAAGTGAACATGGTTCAATAAGATATGTATGGAATATGAAGTGAACATAGTTCGGTAATACATGGATTAAATAGGGAGTGAACCTAGTTTAGTAATGGACTTTTTCTTCTACATTGTTCTTGGAATTTTTGAAGTGCCCAGATCAGTGTGAATCACTGAGAGGGGGAGGGGGTGAATCAGTGATCCCTTAAAACTTTTTACTAATTGATTCTTTATCAATTAAACCTCTATGGCTGGTTAAAGCCTCGATCCACTATTCTTGTATCTCTCAGCCTTTCCTCGAATGATGCAGTAAATGTAAAGGCACTGGACACAAGGATTTACAAGGTTCGGCACCAAAGGCCTACGTCCTTGCTATGTTGGTTATACACCCCAACATGGTTTCTCCATTATAACCTGTTAAAATTACAATGGTCGATACAGAGTCCCACTGTATCTCTCCTGGGTCCCACAGAAGGGTCTTTATACTGCGTCCCACGGTGTTACCAGAGTCCCACTGGCCTGCTGCAGAATCCCACTAAAGACTTCTTCTCCCTGAGTCCCACATGGTCTTCTCCTGGCTCCTCGAGTCACACGAGTAGCTCTTCTTCTCTTTAAGTTTCTTCAAGTAACTTCAGCAGCCTGGGATAAAGGCTGCTGGCCTTGCTCTTCTCTTCTGATAACTTGTGGTTGATTAGGGATTCTCGTCTAGCTCAGGATTTATCTCCTTCTTCTCAGGATGACCTGGATTCTCTCCAACTACTGAATACTCAGACAACTGATGTCTTTAACTTTAGTCTGGTCCAGTCTCAGTTCACATCAACTTCATGCACTGAGTGCATGTCATCTCTGCTTCCTCATGCACTGACTGCATGGCCTTCTCGATTTCTTCAAGATCTTCTGGTCTTGGACAACTCAGATGCACACCACTGATTTAAGCTTTATTCACGTGTTCACGTGCATGCATCCATGCATGCACTCCCCTTCTTCTTCTCTCGGTGCAATAAACCCACAAAGGGTGTTATCCTTTTAGCACACACCTTCTCCTTTTCTTCACACACTTTATTCCTTTTGATTACACACTTAAATGTGTGTTGTACTTTGTGTGAGAGTCTTCCACTTCTTCTAAGTGTATACACTTCACTTAGTGCACACACTAGGTTCGGCCTTTTTATTCCTTTGCACACACACCACTAAGGTAAGTCTTTAGCCTTCCTCCTTCAATTTGGCACACACTTGAGCTTGGCCTTCACTTCTTCTTGCACACCTAATTGGATACGGCCTCTTCACTTGTTGCACACACACAAGAGATGTGGTGGCCTTCCTTCTTTACTATGCACACACAAGAGGCAAAGCCTCGGGTCTTCTTCCCCACTTTAGCGCACACACACAAGGTATGCAACCTACTGCCGCGTGGGGTCTTGGTGTAGCAAGCACACAGGGTGTGAGGTGCAAGGGCCTCCTCCTCTTCTCAACCGCCGCGCAAGTGTGCAGAGTGAAACAACGCGGGCGCGCATGGTGACAAGCACCTCGGCCACGCAAGTGCGCAAGCACCTCATCCGCGGGGCGTGCAAGTATGTGCTTGACCTCGTGCTCTTCCTGCCGCGCAAATGGAAGGCGCGCAGGGGACCCTTCTTCTTGTCGTGCAAAGGTGTTGCGCGCAAGGGACTCATTCAGGCCAAGGATGGCACCGGGACTTCAGCCGCGCAAGTGTGCGCGGGGCTTCGACTTCGCGAGGCACAGAGTGCTTCTCACGGAACTTCTCTCTTCAGAGGATCAGCAAGCAGCAGAGAGCCTCGGCCTCTCTTTTTATAGGCAGAGGAATGCCTCAAAACATCCGCGTGGTTAAATCTTGAATCACCAAAGATTTCGGATCTTCAAAATCTTTTCAAATCTTTGAACTTGCTCCTCGGTTCTCCGCGGGTTCTTCTCTTTTTATTTTTCTCTACGTGCATGCGCATGCAAATGCATGCATACCTTCGTTTAAAAACAATCCACGCAAAGCATGAATACACCGAGGCCTCGGCAACTTCGTTTTGCCTCGGCCGAACTTCGAATTCTTTCTCGATGCATACATGCAACATTTTAATGCATGCATGAGTTCGTTATGGACTATCGATCACAGTGGAGGTCTCGGTTTGCTCAGAGGTGGCCGGGAACTCAAAAACCGTGCTTGGGTTGCTCCTGGTTCGACGGAGGACGTCGGGTGGTGCCTCGGCTGAGCTTGAGGAAGGAGACAACTCGCGGGCCGTTGGATCGGGCGATTGAAAGTCATCGGACGGCCGCGATCAGAAGATCTCGCGCGAGATGCGATGAGCGGTCCAGATCGAGCGCGTGATGAGTCGGACGGCCAGGATGCGCTCCTGGAGATTTTTCCGCGTCCCACATCGAAACGGGGCGCGGTTTTCTCGCGCTTTATCACCCTTGCGCTGCCTCAACCCCTCGATTGATCTTCCTCCTCCACGGTGCCGCCCCGCACCATGTTCTCCATGCTGGCGCGCTCTGCGCCCACTCTCTGCTCCCTGCGGGCGCGCTACTGGCGCCCACTATGCTTCCTCGGGTGCGCGGGCTTCACCACCGCGTGCCCTCGGGGGCTTATACACGACCCCTGCCGCCTTGTGCTTGCACCATGGGATCCCCCATGGGCGTGGCGCCTTAGGCCCACAAGTGCCTTGGGGTTGAACCCGTGGGCTGGCCTTGGCTGGCCTAATTTTTTCTAAGTATAGCAATAAAGACTTTATATAAAAACAAAATATCCCCATATGCCAAATGCCACTTCAAGCCATCTTCTTCATACTTCTTCTTCTTCTTAGGAATTTCCCATCTCCTCCTCATGTTCTTAATAACTTTTCAACATTTCACAACTTAGGAGAGAATTCCAAAGGTTCTTCATGAACCGAGCTCTTGAATCACATAAAATCTCCAATGTTCTTCATTGATGCAATCAGAGATCAAGTTGGATCATCTTCATGTTCACATGCACTAAGTGATAGTGCATGGACTCTTCCATCCGCTCACTTCATCCACTTTGAACTTGTGGATGGATCTTCTTCATCTCCTCATGCATTGTCAATACAATGCATGGTCTTCAAACATTGTTGTGACTTTGTATCCAGTTGATACAAGTTCTTAGAACTTAAAGAGCAGCTCAGCAATCGTCAGATTTACATGAAGAATGTTTCAACCACAACATCCTATGTCACTTAGTGAATCTCCTAAGTGACATGTCTCTTAGTACTATGGCCATTCTCTATTCATCACCATCACCATCACAACCTTTGTCATTCACATCTTGACATTCCTTGACATCCATTCATTCCATGACAACTTCATGCCTCATTGACAACAAATGCAACACAATTCACTTCAATCTCCCCCTTTGTATTTGTTGTCAATACACTTCTTCAGCACACATGAATGGGTCAATATGTGTGCCAATATTTCTCCCCCTTATTGGAAATCAAATGAAAAGGTGTGGTGTGGTTCTCTTTCAAAAATCTCTTCCTCCCTTATAAAAGCATTTTCTTGAAAAACACTGAGAGAGGGATGATGTCACCTGTTCTCTTTAGCAAAGAACCTTTAGTAAATCAGCTCTAAGTCTACTTGGTCTAACCCGGTGTAGAAAACAAGAGTGATATGACCAATGAATTCAAATCTGTCCATAATTCTCTACACATGTGAGATCATGCTTAGGGGTTTGAAATTTTTCAGATATAACAATGAATTGCTGAATCCTGCACATACTTCACAAAACACATTAGAATGTTCAGGTGCAAAGATAAAGCTCCCCCTTTCATCCATTTGTCTTCATTCCATACTCCCCCTTAATTGAAAAGATAAACTCAATTAAGAAACAAGGGATGAAAGTATGATTGGAATACCTTCACTTTTCTCAAGATGGTATTAATCTTAGAATCCCATATTCTTCAGATTGGCTCCCCCTCAAGGGGTGCACTAAATTCTGTCCAAACCATCCTCCAGTTGAGAATGATCATCATCTTCAATTCCCTGCAGTGTTAGCACATGTAAATACAAGTGATTAGGGAATAAGATGGAACCGCCTTGGTTCATCAATGTGAACAACAAGGTTGAGAAGATTCTCTCAACCGAGATGTCCCATTTTCACCAGTCTTCACACTTGTACATTTGATCTTCATTGATGATTGTGCTGGTGTGGTTCTCAAAACATCTTCATGTGAAATCTTCTTCTTCCCTTTTGCCTTAGAAATTGCCAGATCTTTATCTTCAGCTTTTTGCAGATCTTTGGCAAGTTGCAACTGATTTGGCCATATGACTAGTAAATCATTTGGAAGAGTGGCCTCAGTTTTGGAAGTTCCACATGGTTCTTTGGATGCTGCTAAGATACCTCTCTTAGGCAACTTATTTTCAATCAATCCCTTCTTCTTCTAGATTGATTGTCTTTTGGAGTTCAGTCTGCTTCTATTTAGTTTCATGGCTTCTTTACAAAGGTCTATGATGTGTCCTTTCTTTCCACAGTAGAAGCATGTTTTCTTGGTGGTCCTTCTGGATGCATCACCCTTCTTGGATTTCAATTCCAAGGACTTCTCATCATTATTCAAACTCTTCTTGGGAGCATCTTCCACTTTCTTCTGCTTGCTTCCCAAGGAATCTATCTTAGCCAGGTTCTGTGATCTTCTCTTCTTTCCAGATTTGGATACATTCGGAGATTGACATGTATCAAATTGTTGACCACTTTTGCAACCATCCCAGATGTTGTCAAGTAATCCAAATCTATTTGCAGTAAACAGATGTCTCTGGACCTGTGGATGCTGCTTCTTTTCTTATAGCTTGCTCCCCCTTGGCATGGGCTTCCTTTGTGCTTTGACATTCAGTGGATTGTACCAAAAATCCTTTGCACAGTGCCCATACTTATTACAACACCAACACTGACCCACAAATCTTGACCTCTTTAGTCCTTCTGATTGTTGGGTACTTTTCTTGACTTTCTGTGTTGTTTCAGGAGAGCATTCTTTCTTCATTGTCTTCATCCATACTTGTTTGGAGTTATTCTTCCATCCTGCACTTTTTGTGGAAACACATTTAGAGGCATGAGTACAAGATGGTATGGATGGTACCTTCTTTTTAGAAGTTGTTGCCTTTTTATTAGAGGATGTATTTCTTTTAGAATCATCCTGCTCAATGTTCACTTGAGTAACACCATTTCTTCTTTCAGCTGACTGGGAGGCTTCAGCTTTGGGTGATTGAAGATTTTTCAATATCACCTCCAGTTCAAAGCATTTCATGTTAAGGGAGTTCTTCTCATCCTCAACCAATTTTAGCCTACCTTCCCAATTCTGTTTCAGCTGTTCCATTTGGTCATCATGCACCTTCTTTATTTCATGCAATGAGTTGTCAAGCTCCTTCACCATTTTGACTTTGTCTTCAATTTGAGCATCTATGACATTCATTGACACTTTGTGCAACTTCTCCAGTGCATGGAAAACTTCTTTGATCATTATTTTAAAGAATTCTTTCTCAGAAAGGCTTCTTTGCAATTCTTCAGCAGTGTCTTCATATCTTTCATTGCAAAGAGAAACTGTTTCATCTTTAGCCTTCACCAGCTTTCTGAGAGTGTTGGTTATGCCAACCCTTTTAGCCAATTGATCTTCTATTGCATTGGCTTCTTCTTCTCACTGTGATTTTTCTTCTTGAAGATCAAGGATGCCAGTAGTAATACACATTGCCACTTCCTTGGGGACAATCTTCTGAAGAAATTTGAGTGCATTTTGAAGATTATTCATTGTTCCAACTTCATCACAGCTAGGACAGGCTTTCTTCATCTTCATGGCCTGTTTCTTCTTTCTATTTTTCTGAGTCTTGGCAGATATCTCCATTTGAGGCTGTTCTTTCATTTCCTCAAATCTGTACTCCATAAAGATTCCCTTGGATCTTTTAGAGGTAACCTCCCTCTGATACCAATTGAAGTGCCCAGATCAGTGTGAATCACTGAGAGGGGGAGGGGGTGAATCAGTGATCCCTTAAAACTTTTTACTAATTGATTCTTTATCAATTAAACCTCTATGGCTGGTTAAAGCCTCGATCCACTCTTCTTGTATCTCTCAGCCTTTCCTCGAATGATGCAGTAAATGTAAAGGCACTGGACACAAGGATTTACAAGGTTCGGCACCAAAGGCCTACGTCCTTTCCATGTTGGTTATACACCCCAACATGGTTTCTCCATTATAACCTGTTAAAATTACAATGGTCGGTACAGAGTCCCACTATATCTCTCCCGAGTCCCACAGGAGGGTCTTTATACTGCGTCCCATAGTGTTACCAGAGTCCCACTGGCCTGCTCCAGAATCCCACTGAAGACTTCTTCTCCCTGAGTCCCACAGGGTCTTCTCCTGGCTCCTCGAGTCACACGAGTATCTCTTCTTCTCTTTAAGTTTCTTCAAGTAACTTCAGCAGCCTGGGATAAAGGCTGCTGGCCTTGCTCTTCTCTTCTGATCACTTGTGGTTGATCGGGGCTTCTCGTCTAGCTCAGGATTTATCTCCTTCTTCTCAGGATGACCTGGCTTCTCTCCAACTATTGAATACTCAGACAATTGATGTCTTTAACTTCAGTCTGGTCCAGTCTCAGTTCACATAAACTTCATGCACTGAGTGCATGGCATCTCTGCTTCCTCATGCACTAACTGCATGGCCTTCTCGATTTCTTCAAGATCTTCTGGTCTTGGACAACTCAGATGCGAACCACTGATTTAAGCTTTATTCACGTTTGCACGTGCATGCATCCATGCATGCACTCCCCTTCTTCTTCTCTCGGTGCAATAAACCCACAAAGGGTGTTATCCTTTTAGCACACACCTTCTCCTTTTCTTCACACACTTTATTCCTTTTGATTACACACTTAAATGTTTGTTGTACTTTGTGTGAGAGTCTTCCACTTCTTCTAAGTGTATACACTTCACTTAGTGCACACACTAGGTTCGGCCTTTTTATTCCTTTGCACACACACCACTAAGGTAAGTCTTTAGCCTTCCTCCTTCACTTTGGCACACACTTGAGCTTGGCCTTCACTTCTTCTTGCACACCTAATTGGATACGGCCTCTTCACTTGTTGCACACACACAAGAGATGTGGTGGCCTTCCTTCTTTACTATGCACACACAAGAGGCAAAGCCACGGGTCTTCTTCCCCACATTAGCGCACACACACAAGGTATGCATCCTACTACCGCGTAGGGTCTTGGTGTAGCAAGCACACATGGTGTGAGGTGCAAGGGCCTCCTCCTCTTCTCAACCGCCGCGCAAGTGTGCAGAGTGCAACACCGCGGGCGCGCAGGGTGACAAGCACCTCGGCCACACAAGTGCGCAAGAACCTCAGCCACGGGGCGTTCAAGTATGTGCTTGACCCCGTGCTCTTCCTGCCGCGCAAATGGAAGGCGCGCAGGGGACCCTTCTTCTTGTCGCGCAAAGGTGTTGCGCGCAAGGGACTCCTTCGGGCCAAGGATGGCACCGGGACTTCAGCCGCGCAAATGTGCGCGGGGCTTCGACTTCGCGAGGCACAGAGTGATTCTCACGGAACTTCTCTCTTCAGAGGATCAGCAAGCAGCAGAGAGCCTCAGCCTCTCTTTTTATAGGCAGAGGAATGCCTCAAAACATCCGCATGGTTAAATCTTGAATCACCGAAGATTTCGGATCTTCAAAATCATTTCAAATCTTTGAACTTGCTCCTCGGTTCTCCGCGGGTTCTTCTCTTTTTTATTTTTCTCTACGTGCATGCGCATGCAAATGCATGCATACCTTCGTTTAAAAACAATCCACGCAAAGAACGAATACACCGAGGCCCGAACTTAGAATTCTTTCTCGATGCATGCATGCAACATTTTAATGCATGCATGAGTTCGTTATGGCCTATCGATCACAGTGGAGGTCTCGATTTGCTCGGAGGTGGCCAGGAACTCAAAAACCGTTCTTGGGTTGCTCCTGGTTCGACGGAGGACGTCGGGTGGTGCCTCGGCTGAGCTTGAGGAAGGAGACAACTCGCGGGCCGTTGGATCAGGTGATTGAAAGACATCGGACGGCCGCGATCAGAAGATCTCGTGCGAGATGCGATGAGCGGTCCAGATCGAGCGCGCGATGAGTCGGACGGCCAGGATGCGCTCCTGGAGATTTTTCCGCGTCCCACATCGAAACGGGGCACGGTTTTCTCGCGCTTTATCACCCTGGCACTACCTCAACCCCTCGATTGAACTTCCTCCTCCACGGTGCCGCCCCGCACCGTGTTCTCCCTGCTGGCGCGCTCTGCGCCCACTCTCTACTCCCTGCGGGCGCGCTACTGGCGCCCACTATGCTTCCTTGGGTGCGCGGGCTTCACCACCGCGTGCCCTCGGGGGCTTATACACGGCCCCTGCCGCCTTGTGCTTGCACCATGGGATCCCCCATGGGCGTGGCGCCTTAGGCCCACAAGTGCCTTGGGGTTGAACCTGTGGGCTGGCCTTGGCTGGCCTAATTTTTGCTAAGTATAGGAATAAAGACTTTGTATAAAAACAAAGTATCGCATATGCCAAATGCCACTTCAATCCATCTTCTTCATACTTCTTCTTCTTCTTAGGAATTTCCCATCTCCTCCTCATGTTCTTAATAACTTTTCAACATTTCACAACTTAGGAGGAAATTCCAAAGGTTCTTCATCAACCGAGCTCTTGAATCACATAAAATCTCCAATGTTCTTCATTGATCCAATCAGAGATCAAGTTGGATCAACTTCATGTTCACATGCACTAAGTGATAGTGCATGGACTCTTCCATCCGCTCACTTCATCCACTTTGAACTTGTGGATGGATCTTCTTCATCTCCTCATGCATTGTCAATACAATGCATGGTCTTAAAACATTGTTGTGACTTTGTATCCAGTTGATACAAGTTCTTAGAACATAAAGAGCAGCTCAGCAATCATCATATTTACATGAAGAATGTTTCAACCACAACATCCTATGTCACTTAGTGAATCTCCTAAGTGACATGTCTCTTAGTACTATGGCCATTCTCTCTTCATCACCATCACCATCACAACCTTTGTTATTCACATCTTGACATTCCTTGACATCCATTCATTCCATGACAACTTCATGCCTCATTGACAACAAATGCAACACAATTCACTTCAATTTTAACTTTATAAATATTGAAATGATTTTATATTCATATTTTTATTCCAAAAATTCCATGTCATATGCTCTCATTGATCGTTTTCATTGATTCCCTTATGGATATTGTATTATTAAATACAACTAATTATAACATTAATTATGATTATGATCATTGATATGTGGAGTATGGCTTTAAAATGGCATTCTCATATTCTCATACCCTAATTCTAATTTTATCCTTACGTATATCCCTTTTACTCTTACTGAGAAAATAGGCTCTCTCTTTCTTATGTTCCCTTTCACCATGTTATGATGATATAAATTATGTGAGATATTTTAATGAAGGGTTTTAGTTATGATGAATGTAGTGGGAGATGACATAACTCACTTATGTACTAGTTTTTATGATTATAGGATTCCAGAGGAACTAAACTATTACGGTTCTTAGGAATGAGATTACATAATTAAATAAATATTCCAAAAATGATGAAATTTTCAAGTATGAAAAGTTGTTTTTTATTTTTTTTAGATGATGTATTTATTAAACTATCAAAAATAGAATGAGAAAATAATAGTGAGATCCCCATGGAAATGTCTAAGGATAAGTGCAAGGATGACTCAAAGTATATGAGAATTTCTTGGAATTTTGGAAAATTATAGAGCGAGTGGATTCCTAGAAATGAATCCATGTTAAGTAGATGTGGCTCTAGAAAAGATATAACTAAGTTAAAAAACTCAAAAACCATTGTATTATGATATATTGATAGTAAAACAATGAATGAAAATGGGCCTTTCTGCACACCACATTTGACACTCTGGGGGGATAATATTTATAAATCCATAAAAACTTTTCAATCCATTATAATGGATTTAAATAGATGATGGGTATTAATAACCATGTATAAACTTATGGTGTCATAGATTAATGAATACATCTACATTTAGACATCCATTATTTAATTATTTATATTATGTGGTTCCTCACTATAATTAATATTTTTAACACTATTATTTTTGGTTTTAGTCAATGGATGTAACATGAAGGAACCATCTTAATTATGAGTTATATAAAAAAATTCCCGATTTTCCTCTTGATAATACATATTTTAGGGGAGATATAATGAAAAACTACACTTAAATCCTCACACTATATTCGCATGATATGAATCATGTTGTACTTTGAAATAATCAAATGTGGGAACAAGATTCTATTGATTCCTTCATGAGTCAACACCCAACTTCATTCAGTGGGTCTTCAACTAAAATATTTTCTGAAAAATGGATATGTACAATAAAAAATATTTTTTCCATTTTCTAGTGTTCTGAACATGAAAAATTCATTTTGGATTTCTACTATTTGGATGGTGAAACAGATCAATGGTGGTCTCTAATTAGGAATATATGAAAACTAGTTGAAATATATTCCATGGATTTAGATGAGCTCAAAAACATACATTGGGATAATTACATTTGTCATATTCTTCATATAAATGTACATACATTTTTCTTCAATATTATTCAAAAGGGTGATGAATCTGTTGGTACATTTGAAGAAACATTTACAAGACTTTTGAGGTTTGCTTCAAGTATTTTCACCAAACCTGAACGTAAGATTGATTGATTATTCAGTGGATTAAATTATAGTATCGAGAAGTTATTATACATAATTGATATTAGTATCTCTGAAGATATTGTTCTATGTGAATTATATGTGGAAATGAATGTTGGAATAACATATAAATCTCATGGTATTTACATGAAATGTAATATAGAGATCATTGAAAAATATAATAACCATGGTGAGTATTATATGAGATTTCCTTTATGCTCTATATGTGGGAGGAATCCAAGAGGATGTTTCCTCAGGGAGACTAGTAAATATTTAATTTTTTAAAATAATGTCTTTTGGAAATTGATCATTTAATTGATTTGATAAATTTTTATAACAATGTAGAAAAAGAGAATGTTTCCCAGAATGAACCTCCCACTATTTAGTGCATTTAGTGTTTGGAGAGTGGATGTTTTGATAACCAGTTCCCATACGTGAGGGTTAATGATGATGATCAATGTAAAAAAACTCTTAAGCTGAGGGAAAGGGGAAATAACATGGAATAGATATTTTTTATGTTGGGTGTGGCAAAAAATTAGTAAAAGTTATATGTACATCTAATCTAGAACTAAAAAAGAATTATTTTACTTTATATATACACATTCATTCAAATATAATGAATTTTATATGGGTATCAATATTTTACCAAATCTATTAGATGATTAATTATATGTAAAAACCATTAATTATTCTTTGATATAATCTCATGTATATGATTTTATTTTGGATGATGTTGTTGGAAATTATCTTATAGAAAATATTCCCATTCTTCTTATAGTTTAATTGGATGTCATCTTATGCATGGATTGAATTTCTATTCATAAATCGGACACTATATTTTGAGGTAGATATGTTATATTTTATATTCCAAACCAACCTTTGATCATCAATAAATTTGATGATAATAATGAACATCTGATGGAAATTAAATCCATTGTATAAGTATTAGTTCCCATCCACTAGGGGTTCTTAACAAAATTGGTTGTGGAGAAACCCAACATAAATGTTATTCTAATTGTGTGAATTTTTTTTATGTATTTAAAAATGTATTTCCACAAATTAAACCTAAAAAAATGTTAAATACTAAATAAAACTAATACATGGTGCGACACAAAATTTAAGGAGTCCTTATATAATCCCCCCATCTAAGTTACATGATATAAATAAAAAACTCCTCGAAAACCTTGATACGGGATTCATTTGAAAAAATGTGCCACCTTGAGGTGCATATATTATTTTTTCCCAAGATAAAGATGGAAAAAAAGAGATTTTTAATTCAATATAGATAAATGATCAAGTTCAAAATTAAGAATAAGTATACTCTTCCACATATTGATTACTTTTTTAATCAACTTTGCGAAGTAATAAAATCTACCAAGAATGATGTTCAATGCTATATTCATTCCATTTAGGGTGTGTACACTATGAATATATAATGATTACATTTTAACATACCAATTACTCTACCATATTAATGGATGAGATGAGTAGATTTTTTTACAGATAAAATTGATTATTTTGTGGTAGTCTTTAGTGATGAAATTCATATACATTCCATTAGAATGAAATATCCCAATAAATTTTTAATAGCACAAAAGATCATAATTAAATATAAAATATAATAAAAATTTAAAAATTTTAAATTTTGGTTACAAAATGTATCATTTTTTGTTAATATAATCTCAAGAGAGTGTATATCAATTGATCCATTAAAGATAGAGGCTATTGAATGATGGCCCAGACTAACCACAGTGACTAAGATATGTAGTTTTCCAGGTTTAGCTAGTAATTATAGATTGTTTGTTAATAATTTTTTATGACTATTAAAGCCTATGTCCTTGTTAAATTGGTAGGGATGAATGTTCCTATAAAAATATGAATATGATGAAAATTTCAATGAATTTATGAGAATTTTAGTTAACAGAACTGTACTCACATCACCCTATAGTGGAGAAGGTCATGTAATATACAATGATTAATCCAATAAAATAATGTTATTTTTTGTTATATTTAATAGCATGGATGTATATTCTTCCTCACAATAATTGAATATTCTTGAGTAAAATTATCCAATTTATTATAGTGAGTTAGAGGAAATGATTTTTTATTAAAGATACTGAGGTAGTATCTTTATCGGGAAAAGTGTGATATATATATTGATCAGAAATATTAGAATTATATACTCAAAACGGAGTTGATCATGAACCATAAAAGGTGGATTGATATGATGAAGGATTCTGAATTCTGAATACATTAAAACCATATGAAATTGATCCAGGTGGCCGATTATTTATTTAGAATGTATCTTATAGACTATGAATGATGATGATCACAAAAGAATGATATTTATTGATTTGCAATGGTTGAATCTGGAATTCATAAATTAAGAGGAAAAATCTTAACTTCCTCAATTAATTTTTTACAAATCTATCCATGTGATTATGAAAGAAGTGTGAAATGAAGATGTATATGTGAAATAGAAGGTAAGAAATGTTCCTGATTTTAATCATGATCAAGATGGAATAATAATGTTTAGGAACCATGGATGCATTCCATGTATATCAGAATTGATAACTGATTTTTTAAAGGTTACTCCTAGTACTTCATTCACTATTCAACCATGAAGTAGGAAGAAGAATAAAGACTTGAAAAATGACTTATGTTGGGGTATAATTAAGCATGATATGATAGAGTTTTATTTGAGTGTTTGGCATGTCAACAAGTTTAGGATGAAAAAAGAAAGGTAAACTGGATGTTACATCCATTAACCATACCAGAATGGAAATTGGAGAACATCACTATTTATTTTTTCATTGGAATCCCCAAAGACACTAAAAGGAATAATTTAATATGGGTGGTTGTTGATCACATTAATATGAAATCTAACTTTATTACTCTCAGATAATATTTTTATTTGAATCAACATCATATGATATAAATTTTGGAAGCAGTAAGGTTGCACGGAGTATAAAATTCCATTATACCTGATTGGGATTTGATTATTACCTCACTTTGATGGAGAAGTCTTCAACAACCCCTTGATTCACAATTTAATTTCAAAATTACTTAACATCCATAGATGAAAAGTCACAATGAATGAAAAATTAAAACCATTGAGGATATTTTGAGATATTATTTATTAGATTTAAAAGGTGGTTGGGATCAACACATTTCTCTAGTTGAGTTTTCTTTAAATAATGGATTTCAATCAAGAACAAAGATGAAAGCATATAAATCCCTATATGTTAAGAAATTTAGAGCTCCAAAATGATGGAATGTTGTTGAAGAAGGAATGATATTTGTAAATTATATTGATGAAGAAATGATAGAGAAGGTTATGACCATTTAGAAGAACATCAAGGTAGCTCAGATTTAGTAGAAAATTTATGCTGGTAATAAATAATGTGATATATAATTTTATGTTTGTTACAAGGTCTTTCTAATAATTTCTACATGGAATAATGTTTTGATATGCAGGATGAAGGGTAAACTAAGACCTTGTAATAACAATCCGTCTGAAATTATTGATCATATCGTGATGGTATCCTATCACTTGGATATTCAAAAAAACATCTCTCATATCCGTGAGGTGTTACATTCATCTCTTCTAAGGAAGTACACATATAACCCTTAACACGTAACATACTCTAAGGTCATACCACTATAGAAAGATATTTCTTATGAGGAAAAACTGAAAGATATTTTGGATCATATAGATAATGTTAAAAGAAACTGCACCACTCACTAGGTAAATATTTTGTTTTTGAAGTTATAAAATTATGTAATATATGTGGGAACCTGAGGATATTATGATGATTAAGTATCATTATTTTTTTATCAGGGTGAGGAATTTCATTGGAAAAATTCATTTTAATGGTAGTAAAATGAAATACCCAAAGAATTTATAAACATTTTTTAATATTTTAATGTTATTTAATGTCTTTCATTGATTAATATACCTTTTTAAGATTTCATATATGAAAAAACAAGTTAATATTGTGCTACACACAAAACTATCTTATATTACATTACACATGCCATTGATTTTTAACAAAAAAATGATATATTATTAATATTGTTATTTACATTCAAATATTATAAACGAGACATTAAAATTAGTAATATTAATATTAATAAATAAATTTTAAATATAATTAATTTATATAATAAAAAATATTTCAAATAAAAATAATAATTTTCTGTAAGGTATTTATATTTTTTTTAAAAATATGATTTATAAAAAAATTGATTTTATTTATCTTTGTAAAAAAATAATAAAAAATAGATTTCAAACTATTAGAAATTGAATTTTATATGACAAAATATATTTTTGAAATCATAATTTCAAAATTAACTAAGTGTAAATGTTCTGAAAAGTATTAATTTTTTAATAGTTAATGAAACAGTCAATGTTTTAATAGAAAACTACATTTTTTAATTTATTTATATTCATATATCATATTTGAATTTTAACTACGATTAATTAGTTAAATAATAAAAAAATAAATATAATTTTTGTAATTGGAGTGATTTTTATTTTATTTAATATAAAACCATTGTAAACTTTTGATTTTTTTCACTTCAAAATTTGTCTCTCATGACACATCTGCGAGATTAAATTTATAATAATTTTTGGAACGTCTTGGAATTTAATATGAAAAAATGTATTCCATATTTATACTTAGAAAAATTTATAATTAAAAATAATTCCATATAAAATTTTTACCAACATATTTAGTGAAAATAGTTAAAATTAAACAAGTGATTAAAAGAGAAATGAGTTTACCCAGGGACAAGACATTCATCACAAGGGGAAAATGACCATAAAACGTGTCCAAAACATATTTTACGGATATATATGGGCCCTAACCCATTATGAATCATTATAGGTCCATTATTAAATCTAAATTACATTCAAAAAAAAGGTTGAATTCACTATTGCATAAAATTACAAAAGTGTCACTCACCTCCCTTATAATAGTTCACCCATGTCACGATCTATTCACATCATAAAAACTTATTGATTAAACCAATACCCATCCAAGTCAATTATAATATTCCATCAAATCATAATTTTGTAACCAATTTTTACAAAAATCCATCCATGGAAGGTATTTTTTCCAAACTAAAATGAGATATCCGAAGAAGACACAATATTCATCGACAAATGTTTTATTTCTTTTAGTTCATCCAAAAACCACTTAACATATTTTTATATAATTATTATTTAACAATTAATTATATTAAAAATAAATACATATATTTAGGTTAGGTTAATGAACTAATACAACACTCATGTCAATCAAATGTGTTATATAATGATCATTCATTTGTATGATAGATAACTATCTCACAAATCGACGCTATTAATTTTTTCCATTTACCCCTTTAGGGGCTGAGAATAATTATTTAAATAATTTATAAACGTTATATATATTATATTAAGGATTTATTTATTTTTATGGTATTATGATATAATTCATATCTTTATTCATTACATTTTTGTTGAATACAATAATGTCATTTGTGTCTACAGTGGACTACCGCCTCATGAAGTGTTGTGATTCACTCACACTTAAAATGTAATATATTACAGAAGGGTTTAATAAATAAGTTATATATATAATAAATATTAATAAAATATATAATTATACCACATAATTCACATTTATTTAATTCAATCCAACAATAATGTTGAGGAAGTGTTAATGCATAAGTATGGTCAACCATCTCCATAAATGATGTATTTCATTTATTTTTAAATATTTTGTAGAATATTATAAATACATTTATAATAAATATATATTATATTTATATCATTTTCATTATTCTATATATGTTTAAATCATCATTAATGTATGATAATGAAAAATATAATGAATTAAAATATGTATGAAAAAAGGGGTAATTACTCAAGACATATCATCAACATGGAATTGTTAATAAATAGGAAATATAAATCCATAAGTAAATAATATATAGTGTTATATACCTGAATATTATTTGATGATTTATGTATAAAAATCTTATATTTATTATATAGGAAATTTCAATTAGTATGATGGATGTGAAGACTTAAGGTAAGGGATTTATGACTAACTTTTTACTTTCGTGGGACACATGCCATGTTAACAACTTTTTTCATTTATGTGGTTCATATAATGACCATGAATTTATTTTATGGTTCACCTAATGAGAATTATTGGGATTGATATATAAATTTTTCGATAAAACTTTATTGGTTTTACGGGTGATACATTACCAAATCGACAATGGACATTTGTCTCAATTTCCCTTCATTGAGACACGTGTTGTGTTATGCACCTATAATCTTTTATTGGGTCTATATACTACCACATTGACATGTTTTATTAACAATATCCTAATTTTAATGATATTTTAGTATTCATTAGTGTTTATAAATTTATGGGATTATGATTCAATTTTACCAAGTGGTAATAGATTTTTGCTACAATTGGGAAAAGTTATGACTTTGCATCCATTAATGGAATACTATGATCCAAATAACAATAATTATTAGGATGTTTCCTCACCCTTAGTTATTCATGATATCTTTATGTAGTGGTGCAATTTTCCCACTATTTTATACTTTAGGTAATAAGGAAAATGCTTAAATAAATATGACTTTCTTTCTCTCTTCGGTCTACAATATGTTTTATCAAAAACCCATATTTTCGAAAAATGTTTTAATTTTTTTTATAATATTCTTCAAATTTTTTTAAATTAAATATTTTCCCATTTTTAAAATTTTATAAAATATTTTTAAATGTAATATTCTTTCCTTTTTTGATCAAGGATCTTTTAGATTCTCCCGAAAATATGAAATTAATCATTATTTTTATGTATATGTCATAGACCAAAATTCTCTTCCTTCAGGACCTATATAATAGATAAATATTACATTATATATGTTAATTAATTTTTTAAAATGGAATTTTTTTCCAAAATATTTTGGAAATATTTGTTTTTTAAATTTAATTTTATAAGATTTGGGTTTTCAATGTTTTATTTTTGACATTTTTTATAAATAATATTCAAAGAATACATAAATTTTTTAAATGTTATTTTCAAATAAAAATCCTATAAAAATGTTTTATATTTGAAAAATAATTTAAAAAATAATAATTATATTTTCCTCAATGAATATTTTAAACGATATATCAAAAAAAATTTCCATTTATGATTTATTTAATGATGTAACCACTGAATTAATGGGGAAATGATAGAAGGATACCATTTTTATTCATTATTTAAATGGTTTAGGCATACAATGATATGTTATTTATGAAACTCATTCTTATTCCATGGTTAATATCGTGATTAAATTCTTATTATACTCAATTATTTTAATGGGTTATTCAATGATGAAATGATTATGAAATCTATCTATTTTCCATAGGTTATTATATGATGAAATGCTTGTGATAACCATTTCATTTAATGGTTAAATGTATGATGAATGTTTTTTATATTGTGTCACACATATTTTTGATTTCATTATGATATGGGAGGTAACTAAATATCCACATAATGCATTGGGTAATGATTTATATCTAATGAGATAGACAGGACTAGACTATGTATTGAACTCAGTTCAGTAAGGTATGGATAAAATGGGAAGTGAAATACATTTAGTAATATATTTCTAGAATGGGGAGTGCACCAGGTTCATTAATGGTTATTTTTTGATATGATGGTCTTGGCGGGCAAGCCTTGACTTAAATGGAAATTATTTTATATGTTTATGTGTGAAACAAAAATTCCATGTATTATTCTCTCATGGTTCATGTTCTTTTAGCACATAATTAATAATATTGTATGAACTATCAATATTTATTCCTTGACTCCTGATTATGATATTTTAATTTCATGGATTGGTTTTAAAAAGTTTTTCTCATGTTCCCATACGCTTATGTTCATGAAATGCTAACACGTCTCCCTTGTTTTCCCTTACTAAGCTACTAAAGTTCACCATTTCTTATGTTTCCTTTCCTAAGGCTATAATGATATATATTAGGTATTATATGTTTATGTAGGGTGGTAGTGGGAGATGATGTAGCTTACATATGGACTAATGTTTATGTTTACAAATATCTAAAGTAACAAAATAATTAGGATTATCCGGGATGAGTTTATGTAATATATAAATATTCAGAAAAAGTGATTTAATGCCTCTGTATTAAAATTATGGATTGTTATTAATAATACATATTAATTATAAAAAATAATAAAATAATAATGGGTTATAATAGTCTTATAATAGCTCAATCTCATTGTATTACAAATGTATAATCTCCAATGAATTTTTTAATCAGTTTTCAGAAATCAATTTTTTTGATCAAAATACGCCATTATATAATATCAGTCACTGTGTTTTATTTCAATAAAACCATAAAAGTAATATTTGGAATTTAATAAGCATCTATAATATATTTTAAGTACATAATTATCTTAATAATCCTTTCACTCTAATGAATAAATAATATATATAGACCCCAAATCTAATAAATAAATCTTACACTTTAAATAATTAATATCTCACAACCCATTTAAAAAAGTAATATACTTTAATAAATACGTATTGAATTTATAAAATATATAATCATTTATTTCCAAATATTTTTACCATATATGTTATTCCAAAACAATTAACTGAACAAATTTTAATATTTCATTTGGTTATTGAAGACATGGTCTTTTAACATTCATAGAGTGACAAATATTTCATGAAACTAATCTTTTGTCAATGTACTCCAAAATTAAAATAATTTATTATAATTATAACCACAAAAGTATTTTAATGTTAATATGTAACTATATATGACATATTTTGAGGTATATAATAAGGCATCCCAATAAATCAAATGATTAAACTCAGTATAGAAAAACCTATTTCAATTACAATATCAGTGCCCAGAATTCTTTAAGGAATTTATTTGAAACATAATATTCATTTACATTTTATAACATATCTCTCAAGAATTATATTGTTTGTTAATACTTAAAATTCCGAAATAACTACTTCCATTAATATTATGTTATTATCCACATGATTCAATACATTGAAATTCATAATAAAATATAACAAATAATTTGATGTCAACTCAAACTATAGAAAACATACATATAAATTTATATAGAAACCAATCTTGATTTTTTTACATTAAATATAAATTATAATTAAATTCATCTCTAAAAATTAGTCTTAGATTATTAATAGACATGATATAATTCTAGTTAAAATATTACAGCTAAATTTTCCGTACATGTCATAAAATGTTATTAAAAAAATAAATATTGATTCCTGAAACATGTAAACGATTATCCAAATTAGATTAAATAGTTAATGTCTATAGCCATTTATTATTTTTTACTCCTTATTATTACAACCCTATGAGGCCCCTTAATAAATATCGAAAGTGAGATGAGGGGTTGATTTATGTCTCTTAAAAATGAGGGTAATATAAAAAATATTTCATAATATTATAGAATAAAAGTTTAAATATTCAGGCATAAAAAATTATTATAGAGGGTAATAAAAGTGAATATAGGAACAAATAAACTATAAGGAAAAGGAATTTATAGTCATTCAGATCGAAATTATCTAATTTCTACTCTATATAAAATCTACCTAAGATTATGGATATCAACTATACAAAATTCAATTTGAAATGGGTGTGAAAGCTTTTATAAAAATACCATTGGTTCACCTAGAGGATCCAACCAAAAACCTTACTTATATTATGTGAATATTTTATGAACATTTATGTTTTTTGGGACCCACATAAACATTTTTAATTTTTTTTGGAAATGTATGTAAAATTGAGACATATACCATTTATAGTCGTATTTCTAGTGTGTTAATTTTCATATATCTTGATATATGGACAAAAAATTAAATGAAATAATGTATGATGATGTAATAAAAATAATTAAACTATTAAATTTATATGTAAGTTTTTGGTGGCACTTAGATAATCTGTTTTGGGCCGTCAAAATATTTTTTGAATGATTTTGACTTGGGAAAACTAGGAAAACCACAATATGTAAAAATCTAAGAGTATAAAAATAAGGTTTTCCAATATTTAAACACATTAAAATCTAACTTTTGAAGTTTTTATACAAATTTTCTTCTTATTTATTTTCAGAAAAAATATTATTCACTATTTTATTTGACTCATTATCCATGATTTGTCCTTATTAATTTTTCAATGATTGCTTTTTTTGGTGGTTACTTAATTAATAAAAAATATTCTAAATTATAATAGTTAGAAATAAGAATATCGAAATTATATTGTAACCATAAGTTAGAATTTCATATAAAATAACAATTTCAATATGTGTGAAATTTTATTTTAATTATGCATGAAAATATATCATGGTCTAGCCTAATATTTTTTTTTGTAATTCTATCAAAATATGAGATAGATTTTTTCATTTGCATTAGTAATTATATTTCAATTAAATTATATATCTAATTATGTAATTGAAATATATGTAATTTCATCATTTAATTCATGATTTAAATACTCTGTGAATATCAATGTCATATCCTTGATTAATCAAAATATTAATACTGACATGACATGGTGACTTGAAAAATCTAAAAACATAAATTTTTAAATAATATACTCCGACATGTGTGAGGAATGATAATTTTAATTTATATAAAATAATTTTTGAATTCTTGAGTTTAAACAAACCAACAAATACTTGATCACGGGGTAATCACATGTGAGATTGAATAATTTAATTTTTATTTGATGTTTTTATGTCTAGTGAAATATATTTGTAATCAATCCAAAACTATGTGTTTCGTATTCTTATGTGATGCAGTTCTATGAGAAATCCCCTTACGTATCTCATATATATATTAGTTTATTCTAATATATAATAATTCTTTACCTTACATAATGGATAACATTTTTTAATTAATTTGACACAGTTCCTTTTCTTAATGTTGGATTCTTACATAGTGTTTGGTGTATCTTTTTTAATATCCCACAACTTATAATGATTCTTAAATACCTTATCATAATTTTTTTTCATATATTATTGAAATCATATTCTAATAATCTGTATAAGTGATGTTCCTTATTTAATATCTATAAATATTTATATCATATAAAAATAATATCCATGGATAAATATAAAACATAGAAAAAATATTATAAACCAAATAATTTAATTAAAAATTTGATATATAAGTACCTCACAAAAAAACATAAAAATAAATTTATTAAACATTTAGTGATGGGGATAATTTTTATTCTAATGAAAAATAAATAAATTTCGTAAATAAAAGATAAAAAGTATCCCACTTTCTGATAATTACAAAACATGAACATTTTATCACCCTTTTAGTATTAAAAAAAATTATGATAATAAAGAACATATAATGATAGACTATAAAATATATAGAAAAAAATCAAGAAACAGGAAAACAATAACGAAAGAAACACACATCTCCCACTAAATTTATTAATTAAAATAAGGTAAATGAATTACATTTTTATTCAGGAGTAATAAAAAATACTAGAAATGAATATAAAATATGAAAATATATATTATATAGAAAAAATAAAGATTAAATGATATGGTCAACTTAAATAGAACAAAAAACCCCGAAACACATTTATAATAACAAGGAATAAATAAATCTAAAATAAAAAAAACAATATTATGAGAAGTCATATTATCCCTTACTCTTAGATTTATATATTTATTAATGAATCATAGATAAAATCTATCATATAAACACCCCTAAATAATGAAACCCTATAAGGACCCATGAAACCAATTAATGGTAAAAAAATTAATAAATTATATATAAATAATTTAAAATATTAATTTACTATTATCTAATGTAATGAATAGATGATAAATAAAGTATGTTGCAACCCAACCTAAAATAAATTGTTAATGCTGATCTCATCAGAACAAAAAAATTTACCTAATTGATTATTCAGAGTGTAAGATGTAATTAATAAATAAGAGAGAAAAATGAATTAATTAATGATAATGTCAAAATAATCCTATTTATACTATTCAAACACATTACATAGGAGTATGATTACCTCAAAAATTATTTCACAATTTAAATGGTGTGGAAACTCTTACAACCCTTATATTTTCAGAACTATAGACACAAACAGAAATAATTTTTTTTTAATGGTGAATATTAACCATAGATAACATATATAAGAATTGATAAAGAGATGTGACTTGAATTTTGTTTAGGTGAAGAAAACAATTCTCATCATCCATTAAAAGTAAATGTAGAACAATTAAGTAAGGATAAACTAGCTGAGGTAATCATTCATCCAAACACATCAAATGAGAATGTTTTTTCTTCTGAAAATATTTTTTATTTCATTTTATATAAACTATTTCATATGTAAATAAATCCTTAAATGTCGATAATAAAATAATGGAAAATTCTTAAATAAGAAGTGAGATTATAGATGGTGGGGGTTGTGATTTGAATAAGAAAATTCATATTTTGTTACTAAAAAATAAAAATTTTATTCATGAAAAACATTCAATAACCTAGTAAGTATCATATGATGCTCGCCTATCATTACCCTCAAATTAAGTATGATTTATCATAGATTCCATGAAATATTCAATGATGTATCTAAAGAGACAAGCGACTTACTAATAGGATACCTCTAGTTAGTTTGTCTAAAATATGTTGTAATTTATTAAAAACAAATAAAAATTCATCAATTTTTCTAAAATATATTTACCCAACCAATTATGGGAAAAAATTATGAAATCATTGTGTATTCCAAGTTTTTTTTCTTAAATACAATTTCCTCATAATACACATGGACTCAAATCATTTAAATCTTATAAATTTAATCAATGTACACCAACCCTAATAATAGTAAAAATAATTAAATGTTAGAGAATACAAAATCCATCTCAAATAATAACAAAATCACATTTATGAATTGAATCATAATGATTTTAATTATTATGACTCATATTTGAGCATACCATCCTTGAATAAAAAAATGATGAAACTGAAACTTCTATTAACATCCCAAAGAGTATAAACATAGTGCTCATGATTACATTAAGAGACAATCATTCGATCAACAACATGGAGAGAATATATGTAATAGGTAAGAAGAATATGTAAATAAGTAAATAATAAATCAAGGCATGATATCACAATTAATTTCAACATGACTTTATAAAACTAATTAATCTCGAATGCTTATAACCTATTGAATGGAAGAGGAGGAAGAAATTTATAAAAATGGTGATAGATAAATTTTCCTTCTAATTTATATTAATTAGTGATTAATGCATATTTTTCACCCAAATAGACGAATCTATAAATTTCATATACTATTATGTTGTTTACATATGAGTTACTTGTTTTACCATAAACAATTAGGTGTATTCCACAAGTGTATAAAAATTTAGTTCTAAAATATTATATTAAACATTTTGGGTTCGAAAGAGAATTTATATTCTCTTTAATTTCATGATGTGATTGGTTTCATTATTTAATGAATATTGACATTATAGTTTAAAAATATATGTGAAATTGGTTTATATTTTATTGAAAAAAATAATCAGTCTATTTAGAGCCATTTACCCATTTTATGATCTATTTATAGAAGGTTGGCCAATTCTATCCACCTAATGATTTTCTAATTTTTTTTCAAAAACCAACATGGTTCAACCCTAATCTAGTTACCCAAGCCAAACCATGATACGACCAGATACTTTTTCCCAATCCACTAGGGATGATACCCAGTTCCACATATAAATAATACACAGTGAGGAATGCTATATCCCATGAAAATTATATAATTAACAAAATATAAATAAGAAATTAAAAATGTACACAAATAACAGAATGAAATAAGTTACTACTCATACCTCAATGGGACATCATGGGTCACCACAAAAAGTAAGATCACACTCACTCAATGATCATCATAGAGTAGAAGACGTCCGAATGAGATAAAAAAATCTATAGTTGTGAATATTAAAACACAGAAGGCATGACCGAATAAAAAATTTCATATTCCTCACCTTTAAAAAGGGAACCAAGACAAATAAGTTTGAAAATAAGACATAATAATAATAATGTTTTCCATTCTTTTAAAATTCATGTAACATATTTCATTTTCCATGAAATCCGTTTATTTTCCACCACATTTACTAAATAGTATACCTGTGTGCATAGCCATTCCAAAATTAAAGGGATGAAATTTAGATTAAAACATGGTTTTCATAAAAGTGAAAACATGTATAAGATTGCTTAAATGAAAATCACATCGCAAGCACCATGGGAAAACCAAAATTAGCTAGGAATTTTTTAATAAAACATTTTAAGGATTTTTTAGGAAAACAATATTAAGGGAAGCCCTTCTAAAAAAAATTTACATTCAAATTACATTGTATAAAGGGTCAATTGTATACTTATGGTGAGCACCAAATAATAATGAACCATATAATAGCTGACCACCATAGGAAATACCTATAGTTAAATAGAACCATGGGGACCTTATGAACCTCATAAATCTGTGATAAAAATCCCCCCAACCATAACATATAGTGTTCTCTTGCATGATCCACTTGAGGGGAACACAACCCAAGGTCTATTTCTATCCATATCATAAGAAAAATCCAAACGTGTTCCCACACACACTATACTATAGGGGGTCTCATCCTAAGGTAATGTGGTTTATGATCATATCACATGATTAGTAAGTCTTGTATAATCAATCCTTCCGCAATAATCTAAGCATCAACACTTCTAAATTATCTAGTGTACTTGTTCATGTTTTCCCACAAAAAAAACCAGATTTCCCATGTGATTTATTTTTAATTGTGGGGAGTTTTATAAAAAAAACTATAAAAATATATATATTTTTATTAAATAAAAAACTAATCCTAATTCTCACCAAAAATCTCCCTCATTGAGCGCATCCATATTTTCAAGTCACACAATAGTTCACAAGCTACTTAACTAGGCACATATCACAAATCACACATTTAACATACACATAAATTTTCTAAAACAAGGGGGAATGCCTTAAGAGGGGTGTCCCACTTCCATAAAGCAATATCATGGTTCTAAATGTGCCTTATTATTTTATAATGAATAATTTAATTTTATTCAACACAATCACCAAACCATTTTATCATCCAAAACAACTTACAATAAAAATTAAAGAACCAAGGAATTCAATATTTATAAACAATCATGAAACCATGCTTAAATCAAAGAAACCCATTTATGAAAGGGAAATCACTATTTATCCTATAATTAACTGCAAAACCCATTCTATTTTCCAAACATTCCAATAACATGAAATTTACTGTTTTAAAAATCACACACGTACCAATAATAATTTATGTATACATTCACAACTATTATAAACACACTATGCATCGTTGGAATTACCCACCACACCACCACAACGTTTTTTAGAAATAATTTTTTAGGCATTAGATTTCTTGTCTAATATAAAAAAAACATGGAAGTATATTTTAATGAAGAAAAAAAATGTCAAAATATGAATTTGAATCATGAAAAATAAGGGAATGTCAAACACCATGAATCACTATATCTTTTGGTATCATATATAGATTATTTAATTTGATATTTTTCTTAAAAACATTCCTGAAAATATAGAATTCAAATTAACGACCTAGTCATTGAGAACCTACCTCATGAAAAGGATGACCAAGATGAAACATCTCAGAAGCCGATGAATTTGATAATGAAAACTCGAATCCAAAATTTATACACACTCACATGTATTTATTCACACACACACACAAACATACATAACCCTAGTTGCATTGCGCATATTCATATTTCTGTGGGGGAAAATACAAAGAGTTATTATATATATATATATATATATATATATATTTCTTACCCCTGAACATAGATGTATGTCATCCTCATTATTGACCGGTCAGAAAACAGTAATGAAAAAAATTAGAAACTCCAAAAATCACCAAAAGGACCAAAATTTTTTTTAGTGAAACCAATAGGTTAGATGATACTAACATCAAACACTGAATAGTGATCCAAAAAAATAAAACCACTTTTCCTATAGCAGTGGATGCCAAAAAAAGCATGATACTGACCTGAGAGACTAATTTCACACCCAATAAACAAGGTATGGCTTAAAAAATTCCTCACTCAAAACCCTAGGGTTTGGCCAAACCGCACAATGCCTGAGGGGATAGGAAAAATGAAAAATAAAGAAATAGGGGAGGAAGAGGAGTGCTTATATCCAATATTTGACCAAGAAACCAAAAAAATATGGTGGAATTTTCAAAATTAGAGTGGACAGAGAGAGGGTGGATTGAATGCACCATGGGAGAAGGGAGGGTAGCTTAATACAAATAGGGGCGGAGAAAGAAAGAAAATTTGGAAGGAAAGTATAAATGAATGAATAAAATGAAAAAATTTGAAATACACATTTAAATATTCTGGGTGATCTACACGATTTGTGCATGGTTTAACAAACCATCCCCCAAACAAGAGTTTTCAACTTCATTGGCAAGGAATCCACAAACGACTATTTTTATTTAGGCTCACGGTTGAGAAAACAATTCTCAAACAATGCCACACATCACTTGTGACATCCTAGGTAAATAAAAAATATAATATTTTCATATTTATTATTATTTGTGAATTAAATATTAATTTAACTTTAAATGGGATTCATTGTTCGATGGAATAATTGATATGCAAAAACAGGATTGTTTTTGAAATCTTACGTTACACCAACGTTAAGTTATACTGAAAATTAATATAATAGTATTATTATTTTAAATGGTATTTAACTCATTGACATTGTATTGGTAGGAATGAATAGGACTAACTAAAATAAAATTATACATGTCTGTTAAATGTTTTTACCTTTATCCAATAAAAGTTATAATCAATAAATGGGAATGAATTAAATTTTGAGCATAAACACTCTAATATTCATTAAAGGGTCAATTTACCTCCTTTTGATGGAAAAAAATTATGAAATCTTGTTTTTTCACTTTATATGTTTTATTTGACAAAATAATTTTTTTATAATTGGGACTTCAAATTTTACATTGGTTGATATTTTGGAATATTTTTAATAATGTTCATTTTTAAAGAATATTGAAGAATACTGAATTTTAATTCAAAAAAACCCTTTAATCTAATTTATATTATAGATAAAATATTATTTAAATAAGTTTTAAATTATAATTATATTATATTTTTACCAATTAATCCAATTTTGGTCATTGAGAGTAATTTCACTCTTAAATTGAACATAAACAAGTCTCAATCTATTGATATATATTATTTCGTAAAAGCACCCTTTTTTTGACAACATGAATTAATTTTATATTAATTTCCACACCTTATGTTTTTTAAATTTGGAAAAATGGATTTCTTATTTATAATCAGGAGTTCCAAATTATGTGAATATATAACTTTTACTTTTAGAAATTATGAATATTTACTTTAGTAAATATTTTATTTACCCAGGTTAAAAGGTAAATATAGTAAATAATGATAATGAAATAATATTATAATAATATTAAATTACCCTAAAATAGGTCCTAATCCTATTGGAGGATATATGTCAGACCATGGGCATCCATGGGTCGATTTTGGGAGCCCATGGTGCCACATTCGAGTGATAATGACACTTCATATTAATTAATTTAATGTAAAAAATATAACATAAACATATATCTTTTAGTAAATCAATTTTTATATGGGGTTATGTAAGTTTTATATTTGACTTTAAACATTAATTTTAAATATAAAAATATTTCCTATATCATTATATTTTATTTATAATTTTATACAACAAATAATTAAAATTATTTATGACATAATGATGATGTAGTGATTACCTTATTAATGAATGATTTAAATAAATGTGATAATAATTTTTATTTAAAAACTATCCAAAACCAGTCAAAATTTTCTTTGATGATTTTATTTCTAACAAAGGTTGTCTTATCATATAATTTAATGAGTTTTGTATCTTTTGAAACTAAAAATCAGTTTATAATAAAATAATGTTTTCAAACTTTCCTAAAGAATACCTCTTCTCCCTTATAAACTGTCATCAACTATAACCCATTACACACACCTCTCAATCCCCTTGTCTTATCGAACCTTTTCCCTATTTTTCACCCTTCATCCCTATATTTCTCACAGAATAATTACCTTATATATAAGGTAATTTAAGTAAGTATTTGGTTTCAAACCAAACAATGTTACCCTATTTAATTGTAACATCTTCTATTAAGTTCTTAGCATTTATTTTACTTCTCCTACCACCTAAACTCTCATTATTCTGTTATTTTATAACAAAACCAATATCTTCAATATACTAAGTTGTTTTTATGAGAAGGATTCGAACCAAACTTCCACTCACCTCCATCTAATGTGTATGAACATACAATTTATATGGACGGAGAACTACTGCCTCACGAAACGATGATTGATTAAATATCTCGAACCGCCTCTCATGGTGGCCATTATAATGGAATGGTATTTATATATGATATATATTATTTTTATATTTTCTCTTTTCCTATACATTTTTATTTATAACAAACCTTATGGGTTCCATAATGGGTAAATACAATAATTTCATTTGAGGATGTGCAGACTACAGCCCCCTCACAGTGATGTGACTCGTTTGTACCATACATGGAAAATATAAAAGATTTTGTAAATGAACATATTAAATTTATATAATATATGATATTATAGAGTAATAATAATATTCCTATGTATAATTTGGCTTTAACTCAATTTAAAATGAAAAAAATAAAATGGAATTAGCGTTCATGCATACGTACGACTTACCATCTCCATGAATGATGCATGTCATTTTCATAATTCCAAATGATATGGAATACTCTAAATACACATATACTAGATATATATGGTATATATGATATATAAATCATGAATATTATTCTAGATATAATTTAATTTTTACCACATGGTTGATTTATAATTATAAAAAGTTCTTTTTTAACTCGAGCCCCGAACGTCGACAAAATGTATGATATAGACTCAAATAATTAACTAATTGTTATAGCATGGTAATAAGTGATGTAAAAGGAACAATCAACTTTAAAAATGTTCTTAATCATTTAGAAATTATGTTATGTTTATTATTCAGGATGAAAAAGGAACATAAAAGATAAGTCATACTTGAGGTAATGGTGTTTCTTCTCACTTTTTCCTCCCATGAGATTCATGCTATATTTGTCACTATTTCCTTTTGTGTGGAGTATTTTATGACAATTATTTTATTATTTGTTTAATATAATTTAATTTATATGCATTGGCATATTCATTTTATTCTCCCTCTTTCATGTGTTTTATGTTTCATAAGCTTCTAAATCGGTAAGGGATCTTCTTAACTCAATTTCTATTCTTTGGGTTAATCTTCAACTTATAGATTATGTCATGCTATGAATATGTGTGATTAAAATATGATTATATTACTATTAATATAAAATTATATTTGGTGACTTTATATTTTTCACCCATAATTATTTCATTTGTTTATCTTCAATGTAATGATACGATCGTTGTAAGGGAACCTTTCACCCTCTTATTTTAGTCAAAGACTTCTACTTTGTTATGTATTTTAATTTCAATTTTCTTTTGGTAGTATATGTTCTTATATATAATTATTTATGTATATATTATTTCCATGTGATGAGATACCCTTTCCTCTCTCATAAAATCATTTTTGGAATTTTAAAGTGATGCTGTTAGGATGTCATATTTCTGTAAGAGAACTGCATAACCCAATTTCAATTCGTTGTGTTAAACTTACACTTCTTGATTATGTCATTCTATGAATATGTTTGAATGAAATATGACTTTTTTACACTTACAATAAACTTATATTGGGTGTATTACTACTTTCACACATAATACTGTCATTGATTTGACCTTAATCAAATTATATAATCTTTGCAAGGGACTTGGTCTCAATTTACATTATATTGAAACTTATTTGTTGTTATACACCAATTCACTTTCATATGGTGTATATACATCCATTTGACATATTATGTCACTAATCTATTTATTATCAAGATTTTATAAGCATTGATTAATTTTATTCCTCAATTATTTTTATTCAAGCGTCTCTCATTTGGTTATGAACTCTTTAACTAAAATATTATTTTAAATGATTTGAAGATTTTTTATTATAAATCTTTTTCATCAATTTCCAATTTTTAAAAATGGATTTAAATAATTATTTATATATACAATAATGTTTTTAAATTAAAATTCCATTCAAAATCTTCAAATTGGTATGGAACCCTTTTATTAAAAAAGCACTTTATAAAATATTTTAGAAGATTTTGAAAATTGTTTATTAAAGCATTCCTTTTTTCAATGATATATTGTTTTTTCAATGTGGAAATGTTATATTTAATCAATGCTTGTTTTATGGGTTATTAATATGTTGTTGTTCTTGGTAATTGTTTATATATACAGTTTGTTCCGTGATAAACCTAGGGCGGGTGATCTCGAGATAGATCTCCAATGCATTGTGTAATGTGACAGAGGTAAACGCTAATATTTATCCAAAGAGAATTAGGTAATATACTGTGATGGGTATTCAAAATGTAACTTTCTATGTATATTTGAAATATACAATGTATGTATGTTATGGATTCCACAAGTTACCTTAATGATTTATGATTTCTATGTGTCATTCATAAATCTTATGATTTCATATGGTATGTTA
Organism: Viscum album; assembly: GCA_963277665.1. Taxonomy (NCBI): domain Eukaryota; kingdom Viridiplantae; phylum Streptophyta; class Magnoliopsida; order Santalales; family Viscaceae; genus Viscum; species Viscum album. Next base: position 622,108,224 of record OY728128.1, read on the forward strand.
TGGTTGAAAAGTATTGTTTCATTTATTTGTATTTATTGATTGGGAAATTCTTTCATTCCTTATTTTATAATCCTTACTAAGATTTTTATACTCATCCCTTGTTTTGAAATGTATTTAATAGGAATTAAAGATGAAAATTGGAAATTATGGGATCCGAGAAAAGGCATACTGTCTAAACACAAGGAACTAGACATGTTTCTTTTTTAAGAGTTTTTATTTTATAAAAAAATGGAAACTAAGTTGAAGTATCTAATTGGTAATTTTTGAGATGTAATGTAATTATTATGGATGATTTCTATAAATATCTAAAGATAAAAATATCATCAATATGATTTATGAACATAATTCAAGATTACATATGGTTTAGGGTTAGGTCCTTAGAGTTGATATCAGAGGTTAGTTTAGAGAACATTAGGGATTAAGAGTTTTTGTTAGACACAAGGTTAGACTTTATGTTTATTCTTTAGGTTAAATATTTATTTGGTAACTTTTTCAAATCATGGATAGTTTGTTAAAAATGGAAGGAGGAGGATCTCAAATTGCATTCAAATCTCTTACTGATGACATGATTGCAATAATTATTGAAAAGTCATGTCCAGATGACTCTGAAATATTATATAACATACAACTCAATTTCAAGCAATTGATTGAGATATCAAACACCTCCGCTAAACCTCAATACCATCGTGGATCATGGTTTTTATTTAATATAATATTATTTTCTCAGTATTATCATATTTTCATTAATATTAAATATTTTCAAGTCATTTCAAAATTTATTACATTATCACAAGATTTTAAAGCATATTATGATTTTGAAAATAGTGACGAATAAGGAGACCCTTGCACAACTTATTTATAATGTATTTTAAATTATATTCTTTTGGAACATGAATATGATATTTTAAAAGAACAATTGACTGAAGGATTCAACTCAAACTTGGTCTGTCTGTTTTATAAAAAGAAAGTTTTATAAGATTATTTGAAATTATATGTCATATATGATTATTTTCTAAAAATGTTTTTCTATGATCACCCATATTTCCCAATATCTACGAGGTGTATTTGGATAAATAAAGAAGACTATTTTTAAGGATCTCAAAATCATTGTTGTAGTGCATTAGCCATCTATTTACGTGAACAACATGACGATACAACCAGGCGGATACAATGATCAATGTACAATGTTCTTTCTTTGAGAATAGTGTTATTTAATGGAGGTAAAAAATGACAATATATATGAGACTTCATGAATTAAGATATTGAGGTCATTATGAGTTGGGATGAAAATGAGAGGCATAAGACTACCATTGAGGTTAAATAATGTTATGGTTATTTTGGAGGATTTTTTCTCATTTTTGGGCATGTTATAAAATTATACAGTTTTTAAAAAAGGACAACACACAGACTATGTGACTACTCGTTGCGTAAAACAAAGCTGCATAAGTAGAACTCACAACCAAAGTGCGATTAGGATTTATAACCTACCACTGGACTACGTGATGACTATGGTTATTAGGACATATTCTTTTAAGTTAAATGATTTTATTGATCAAGAATAATTTGATTTCGGATATTAGGTTTTATCAAATTGATATCCATAGTATTGAAAAATTATTTGGGGATTAAGTGATAAAGGGTATTTTGGAATATGTTTTCTCTTTTTGGAATACTATATGCCTATGGAGAATAATATACTTTTGGATTTAAATTGAGGAGTAATGGTGGAATTTTATTTTGGATGAATCTACGTTTTTATTATGGATACATGGAGATTATAATTATTTATGGAAATGATTAACCTATCATAGAGAATATGTGATTTGGTAAATTACACTTCAGTATATGCTTTTAAGTGTAGTCTATGTTATTTAGAGATAAATGTGAAGATTTAATGACGAGGACTACGTGATTAAATCCTTATGAGTTTTGGGTTACAATCTTAGTTTGGGTAAAATTGAATAAATTTAAGGACAATTTTGTATTTAATGGTCTTTGTTGCAATTTCAGTATTATTTTTTCAATATTATAGATTAAGAGTAGTATTTATTTTTTTATAAAAGATTATATTTTTTCGGGATTATCGGATCTTGTACTACCTATATTTTATTTGTTAATGTTTAAAGGAAAAGGAAATATATGGTTCATCTTTTTGTGATTATATGATTTTCTAGAAGTTCAATCTATTACTTTAGGTGTGACCATGTCATCTTGAATAATTATCATTTGGAGAAAAGATGAGTTTTTCGTAGAAACATACTAAAGGATGAAACTCTACTTTAAATGTAAGTATATTTCCTTATGTCCTTAGTCAATATAATAAATAAATATTCCAACATTATGAAATGGATCATAAAACAAAAACGTTGTCTATTTAATTTTCTTACTGGGAATCCAATGACCGTTTAACCCATAAAAAGTTTGTGGGTTTCTTATTAGCAACTTTCACCTTATCATGTTTTCTATCACTCTCTATCTGAACACGATGGTCAGTTTCTGTTCCATATCCATGATTTCATGGAATCATAGTATGGGTTTTCTCGGGTTACATTTTTACTATTCATTCATTCTTTTAAAGTGATAGTTTTATTGACTCTTTTTCCAATGTGGGCCTATTAATGAAATTTCGAAGACAATTTTAAAATTGTGAGGACACAATTCCCAAAAGGGGTGAAGGATTTAAAATCCTAGGTTGATAAAGAATATAAAATTTTCAGATTTATTAATATTTTTTAACTAAATATTAATTTTTTTTAAAGAGGATTTCATGTTCGATGGCATACCCAATATGCAACAATGAGTTTCTTTGAAGTCTTACGTCACAGACAATGTTATTTTATACCAAAAAATAATTTAATAATATTATTATTTTAAATGGTAGTTAACCCACTGTTTTTGTATTGGAGGGAATGAATAAGACTAGATACAATATTATAATACAGTTTTTTATTTTTTTTACATTTATCCAATATTAGTTAGAAGCTTACAATATTAATGAATCAAATTTTATTCATAAACACTCTAATATTCATTAAAAGGACGATTTACCTTCTTTTGATGGAGAAACTTTTTTAAATATATTTTCCTGTCACATTTATCTGTTATATTTGACAAAACAGTATTATTATTTAGAATCTAAATATCAAAATTTACATTTGATGAAGATTTTCTATTTTTCTGATAATGTTCATTTTTTAATGAATATAGAAAAATACTACATTTTAATTCAAAACTGCAATTTAATATAATTTATTTATATAGTTAGAATATTATATTAATGGGGTTTAAAGTGTAATTGGATTATATTGTTATCATTTAATCAAATTTTTGTAATTAGAAGTAATTTCACTCTTAAATTGAACATATACAAGTGTCAATATTTTGATAGATATTATTTCTTCAAAACACTCCTTTTGTTTTGAAAACATGAATTAATTTTAAATTAATTCTTTTCATTTTTGTGTTTTTAAATTTGAAAAATTAATTCCATATCTAGAAATAGGTGGTCCAAATTTTTGGAATAGGTTAATTTTATTTTAATACATTATGAATATTTACTTGAATAAATATTTTATTTAGCGTGGATAAAAGTTAAATATGGAAAATAAGGGTAAAAAATAAAATTATAATAATATTAAATTACCCTAACACATGCCCTAATCCTATTGGATGATAAATTTCCAACCATGGGTATCCTTGGGTCAATTTGGGGACCCCATGGAGCCACATAGGTGTGATAATGACACATTGTATTAATTAATTTAACGTAAAGACAAAAATTAAAAAAAACATATTTCAATGAGTAAATAAATTTTTATATGGTGTCATGTATGTTATCTCTTAAAATATAGATATTAAGTTGAAATATAAAAATATTTAATAAATTATGGGATTTTATTTATAATTTTTAGGCATCTAATAAATAAAATTATTTATTAAACAACGATGATACACTGATTATATTATTGATAAATGATTTAAATAAATGAGATTATAAAATTTAAAAAAATTATCCAAAACCTTTAAAATTATTATTGAATGAATTTATTTCTAAAAAGAGTCATATTATATTCTGTGTTAATGTGTTTTGGACCTTTTTAAACTGAAAATCAGTTCATAATAAAATAATGTTTTCAAACATTTTTTATGATCCCCTCCTACCCCTTATAAAAATCCATCACCTCTAACTAATTACACAAACCTCTCAGTGTAACACCCCAGGTAAATAAAGAATATGAAATTTTCACATTTATCCATATTTGTGAATAAAATATTAATATAACTTTAAAGGGTACGCTATGCTCAATGGCGTACCTAATACGCAACAACGAGTTTCTTGGGAATCTTACGTTGCACTCTAATAATAAAATAATATTATTTTAAATTGTAGTTAATGCATAGCCGTTGTAATGGTGGGAATGAACAGAACTAACTAAATAAATGATTATATATGTTTGTCAAATATTTTTACTTTTTACAATAAATGTTAGAGGATTAAAAATGCGAATGAATCCAATTTTAAGCATAAACATTCTAATATTCTTTAAAAGGTTGATTAACCGCCTTTTGATGATGAACCTCTTTTAAATACACTTTTTTGACAATTTTATGTGTTATATTTGAAAAAATAAAAATCTTCTTTATAATCGGGACATCAAAATTTACTCTATGTAATATTTTGGTATTTTTCCGATAAAGTTCATTTTTTAATGAATAGTGAAAAATGTTGTATTTTAATTCAAACCCTGTTTTTAGTCTAATTTATTTATATGATTATATTATATTTTGAATTGATTTTAATGTGAAATTAGAATATATTTTAACCATTTAATCCAATAGTGGTCGTTGGAATTAATTTCATCTTGAAATTGGACTTAAACTAGTGTCAATATTTTGATACTTATTGTTTCATAAAAACACGCTATTTGCTCTGACAGTGGGAATTAATTATTAAATTAATTAATGTAACTTAAATGATTTTAAATGTGTAAAATAGACTTCATTTTTGAATTCAGAATATCAAATATAGCTTAGGGGAATTGTTGTTATTTTTCTGAAAAACATCAATTTTAGAGGAATAGTGAAACCACTAAGTGGTAGTTAAAGAAACTGATTTTTCATTTAAATGAAACATTTCCACTTCTGTGATTTGATTTTCATAAATCTGAAATAAATTTTTGTCATTAAGAAGTAAAATGTGGTTCAATGAGATTAAAATAATTTTTAGTGAATAGTAACATTTATGTTTTATTAATCACGATTAAAGATAATTAGTGTAATTTAAGGTAAAAATAATGTTTTAATAATATGAAATTACATAGACACATGTCCTACACTCATTGGATGTGTCATGGCCGACCAAGATAATCCATTGGTCAACTTGGGGACCCCATGGATCCACTTTGGTGGGAAAATGACATAAATAACTTTTTATTTAATGTTAAAATAAAAATGTCACAAACATGAGTTGTTTTACTAAAAAAATTTCTAAATGGTGATAAAAAATTCATATGTTTGACTATAAATATTAATTAGAAAGATACAGAGATTTCATATATCATGATATTTTTTTTTATAATTTTTAGAAAATAAATAAATTAATATATTTATGACATCGTGATGATACAATGATTACCTCATAAATGAATGATTTAAATAAAATGAGAAGATAGTGTGAAATATAAGTCTTACACTTGTCACAAACCTATTGGATGTGTTTATTGCTAAACCTTATCATCTTATCCTCGAAATATATACTTTTGGGACCTTTTAAATCCGAAAAACATTTTATAATAAAGTAATATTTTATACCTTTCCAAGAGTGCCCATCCTCTCCTTTTATAAAAGGCCCCCACCTCTACCACCTTACACACACCTCTCAAGATTTTGGCTCGGCCAAGCCCTAACCATTTTATCTCTCCAAATTCATATCTTCATAATTGAAGCCTCACTTTGGGCAGAATCCTTTCCAAAGTAGCCTTTGATATCAAATCCAAGAGAGTTACCCGATTTAAAGGTAATGTCTTCCCTTGTGTTCTTTTGTCTTATTTTGCTTCTCCAAAACACTAAAATCATTTTATTAATTTTTTTGTAACAACACCAGTATCTTAAATATACTAGGATGTTTTTATAAGATGTATTCGAGCTACACATTCACACACCTTCATCTAATGGTTAAAGAATATACTGTTTATGTGGATGGCGAATTACTGCCTCACGAAACGATGATTGTTCAATATTCTTTTAACACCTTAAAAGGTGGCCATTAGGATGTAACTATATTTATATATGATATATAATATGTTTATGTTTTCCTTATGCTTCTGTATTTTTCATTTATGTCATACCTTTATGGTTTCCATTATGGGTAAACACGATATCTTCATTTTAGGAAGTGCGGACTACAACCCCCTCAAAGTGATATGATTCGTTAATTCCATATGTGGGACATATAAAGGATGGAATTAATGGTATTACATATGATATCATACTGGAATTATAATATACCTTTATATAATTATTATTTCATTCCATTGAATACAAAAAAAATGAAAGTAGCGTTCATGCGTACGTACGGCTTACCGTCTCCATGAACGGTACATTTCATTTCTTATCTCCAAATGTTATGTACTATTAGAAGTACATATATATAATGGATATATATGTAATATATTACATATAAATGATAGATATAATTATGGAATTATAATATATATATATCTCTCATTTTGTTTTAATTCCATTAATATGAAAAAAAATGAAAGTAGCGTTCATGCGTACGTACGGCCTACCGTCTCCATGACCAATGCTTTTAATTTTTTTTCCAAATGATATGGAATATTATAAAATTAATATATACTGGATATATATGATATTTAAAACATCCATACTATTCTGGATATGATGTACCTATAACTACATGGAAAATTCTTTTCCAACAAGTTCAATTTTTACTCATGTACCGAACATCGACAAAAACGTCTGATATGAACTCACTTTATTAACCAATTATTATAACATTATAATATCTGATATGAAATGAATAATAATATTTACATTAGTTCCTTAATAAATTATAAATTGACCAAATTTTATTATTCAGGAGATTAAAGAACGACCGAGTCATGTCGGACACGAGGTAAGGGATCCAACATCTCTCTTTCTTTTTAAGTACTCTCTTTTATGTCATTTCTTTTAATCCAATATTTCTTATGTTTTGGGATGTTATTTTATATTCCTCATACTTTAATTTTTATGTTTATATTATGATAGACCCAATTTAATCTCATAAATCCATTTTTGGATGTTTTAAGTGGCGCTGTTAGGCTGCCACGTCTTCGTAAGGGATTTTTCATCTCACTTTTAGTCCCGTGACATTTATGCTACTTTTTCCACTATTTCCTTTTATTGGTGTATGTACATTCCATTATTATACTATTTTTGTAATATAATTTCATTTATGGGTATTTACATCTTCATTGTATGACCCTTCTTCCATGGGTTGTACGTTTCGAAAGTTACCCAACTCGGTTAGGGGACCTTTCACCCTCTTATTTTTAAAAGACTTATTTTGTTATGTCTTTTAATTCACATACTATTATGTTGGTATATGTTCTTATATATCCTTATTTATGTAAATTTTATGTCAAAGTGATGAGATACCATTTTCTCTCTCATCAACTCATTTTCTGAATTTTTAAGTGACGCCGTTAGGCTGTCGGATTTCTATAAGGGAACTTCTTAACCCACATTCAATTCTTTGGGTTAAACCTATAATTCTTTATTTTATTATGCCAAGATTATTTGTGGAATCTCTATGTTTTAATTTCCACAAACCTTTGTGTAGATATACTATTTATAAACATAATCATCTCATTGATAAATTCTTACGAACTTGTATGGGAAATAATAACTGAATCTCATTTCATTGAGTCAAATACCAATGTCATTAGTTTTGTTTTTCCAAGATTATGTGTGAATGAACTCTGATTGTTTCACCAGTAATATCCACTTATATTGGGTGTATTTATATTTCTCACACATAATTATGTGATAGATTTATCCTTAATTTAAGGATACCATCTTTATAATGTATTTCATCTCAATTTACATTTCCATTGAGACTTCATTGTTGTTATGCACCAATTCACTCTTATATGATGTGTATACAGTCCTTTGAAATATTATATCATGAATAACTTTATTTTCATGATATTATAATGCTCAGAATAAATTTTATTCCGAAAATATTTGTATTCAAGTGTCTCTCATTTTGTTAAAAACTCTTCAACAAAATATAATTTTAAATGTTTTAAAGATTCATTATTCTAAATATTTATCTTTAATGTCCATTTTTTCAAAATGGTTTTCAGTATTTATTTTTATGGACATTAATGTTTTCAAATTATAATTCCATTAAAATATTCAAAGTGGTATGGGACACTTTGATTCAAAAATCTATTTTAAATGGTTTTTGAAAATGGATTGATTAATTCAAAATCTTTTTAATTACTTATTGTGATTGAAAATGAAATGTTGTTATTTAAATGTTTATATTCTCAATATTTTATATCTAATGATGGAACTTGGACATTTTATGGGTGGTTACGTGATAAACCATATGACAGGTTGTGTCGTGAATACCAGGATGGGTGGTTACATTATAACCTCCAATGCATTGGGTATGGAAGTTGGCCGTATGGATATTCCATTAAGTATGTGTGGAAGTCGACCGTATGGTTATTCCATTTAAGTATGTTTATATCCCAAGTTACCTTTATATGTTATGTGTTATTTATATGGGTTTTATGTTAATATTTTGGTTACAAAAGGGTAAGTAATGGTCTATTATTCCCTGAATAGTTTTTACTACTTAATAAAGGTGAAAAGTGTTACTTTGGTAAAGTATTCATGGTTTACCTATTGTTTTGAAAAAACTAACAGTTTTCCTTCTTTTTGTATCCTTTACTGGGATTTTTATGCTCATCCCAAGTTTTTGAAATGTTTTCCACATGACTTAAAGATGAATAGGGTCAAGGATGGGTTCAAGGAACGACATGCTATCTAAAACATGGAACTAGACAAGTTTCTTTTTAAGAGTTTTTTTTATTATTTTATGGAAACATAGTAGAAGTTTCTACTATTTAATCTTTTGAGATGTAATAGTTATAACCTAATTCTCTAAAACTCTAAACCTGAAAAGATCCTCTTTGTGAATTATTCATTTAATTCATGATTAAGTAATGTTTAAGGCTGGGGCCACATAGTTGGTATCAGAGGTCGGTTTAGATAACATTAGAGGCTAGGGTATTATCTAAGCATAAGTGACATTACCATAATGGTTATGATTTTAGAAAGAGTCCAATTTTTGATAAAGTGAATGTGTATGTATATCTTAGTGTTTATCATCCTCATTAGTACATGATGTTTTTATTGATATACTCACACCGAAATTTCTGTTTTTAGTGAGTGGATGGATCTAGCTGGCACTAATGTGGCAATAAGTTTGAAGGAAACTGTGGTGGTTCTCTGATTAAGAGACTGGATGAAATGGGGGATTCAATGAGGAAACTCGTGGTTGTTCAAAATGAACAATCAAGGAGTCATGATCAACCACTTGTACCTTGGTATGTTCTGTAATGCATCATGTACGAGATGACCAATCGATGTGGAAGTTCAGGTAATAATTATAAAGTTAACCATTAGGGTTTATATGATCCTTACTTTTGAGGTAATTGTGGGTTATTATATGTTATGATGGAAAATTAGAGTCATCAGATAAACTTGAGGTTAAAATATGTTATGATTATTTTTGAAGATTTTATCTCAATTTGGGGAATGTTTTAAGAAATATGTATTTTTAGAAAAAGGACAACACGTAGACCGTGTGACAACACGTCACGTCGGACAAAGCTGTGGGAATCGAACCCACAACCAATGTGCGACTGGTATTTATCGCCTACCACTAGACAAAGTGAATTCCCTAGTTAGTTTGACTAATTATTTTTAGTTAGATGATTTTAGGAATAAAGAGTAATTTTATTTTGGGTTATCTATGGAAATTATTAACCTATCATGGAGGATGTGTGATTTGGTTAATTACTTTTCAATATGAGACTTTAAGAGCAACTAATGTTATTTGGAGATAAATGTTAATTTGTACCTTGGAATACTATGTCATTAAATCCTTCAAATATTTGGTTTTCAATATTAGTTTGGTTTACTTTGAAGAATTTTGTGGAAAAATTGTTTATCTAATGGTCTTCATTGAACATTTGGTTTGTTGGACAAATTTTGGAGATTATGAATAGATTTTCTTTTTTATAAAGGATTATTCATTTGTGGATCTTGTTCTAATAATTTTTGGGTTTGGATTTTGTCTACAGACATGGTAAATATATAGTTCTCTCTTGTGGATTATGCGATTCTCAAGAAGTTGATTATAGTACTCTTAAAGCGAACATGTCTTCCTAAATACTCGTCTTGTGGAGCAAATATGAGTTTGATTAAGGAATCTAGTAAAAGTTTAAAGTCTACGTGACAAGTAAGTATGTTTCATTAGGATTTAGTTAAGCTAAAAAATAAATTCCTCAATGAAGAGTATCTTAATACAATAATGTTGTCTGTTAAATTTTCCTACTGGGGAATAGAATACCATTTAACCCATCACAAGTTTTTGATTTTGTTATGGTTAACATTCTCATAGACATGTTTACAATCACTCTCCCTCAGAACATAACCCTTTGTTTTTTCCTCCATATCCATGTTTTCCTACATGGAATCCTAGTTTGAGTAAACTCGGGTGACCTTTATACTTCTCTTTCTTTATTATAAAGTGATGGTTTTACTGACTCTTGTTCCGATGTGGGATTTTCAATGATGTTTCCAAGCCCAATTTTAAAAATGCGAAGACGCAATTACCAAAAGGGGGGCACGATGTAACACCCCAAGAAAATAAAGAATATGACATTTTCACATTTATCCATATTTGTGAATAAAATATTAATATAACTTTAAAGGGGACACTATGCTCGATGGCATACCCAATACGCAACAACGAGTTTCTTGGGAATCTTAAGTTGCACTCTAATAATAAAATAATATTATTTTAAATTGTATTTAACACATAGCCATTGTAGTGGTGGGAATGAACAGAACTAACTACAAAATTATTATATATGTTTGTCAAATATTTTTACTTTTTACAATAAATTTTAGAGGATTTAAAATGCAAATGAATCCAATTTTAAGCATAAACATTCTAATATTCTTTAAAATGTCGATTAACCACCTTTTGATGACGAACCTCTTTTAAGTCTACTTTTTTGACAATTTTACGTGATATATTTGAAAAAATAAAATTCTTCTTTAGAATCGGGACATCAAAATTTACTTTGTGTAAATTTTTGGTATTTTTCCGATAATGTTCCTTTTTTAATGAATCGTGAAAAATGTTGTATTTTAATTCAAAAACAATTTTTAATATAATTTATTTATATGATTATATTATCTTTTAAATTGGTTTTGAAGTGAAATTATAATATATTTTTACCATTTAATCCAATAGTGGTCATTGGAATTAATTTCATCATGAAATTGGACTTAAACTACTGTCAATCTTTTGATACTTATTATTTCATAAAAACACGCTATTTTCTCTGACAACGACAATTAATTATTAAATTAATTAATGTAATATATATTTGTTGAATTTTGTAAAATAGACATCATTTTTGAATTCGGAATATCAAACTTAGCTTAGGGGGAATTTTTGTTATTTTTCTGAAAAACATCAATTTTAGATGAATAGTGAAACCACTAAGTGGTAGTTAAAGAAACTAATTTTTCATTTAAATGAAACTTTTCACTTCTGTGATTTGATTTTCAAAAATCCGACATACATGGTTTTCATTAAGAAGTAAAATGTGGTTCAATGTGATTAAAATAATTTTTGGCGAATAGTAACTTTTAAGTTTTATTAATCACGATTAAAGGTAATTAGTGCAATTTAAGGTAAAAATAATGTTTTAATAATATGAAATGACCTACAAACATGTCCTAAACTCATTTTATGTGTCATGGATGACCAAGAAAATCCCTGGGTCAACATGGGGACCCCATGGAGCCACTTTGGTAGGAAAATGCCATAAATAACTTTTTATTTAAAGTTAAAATAAAAATGTCACAAACATGAGTTGTTTTACTAAAACAATTTATAAATGGGTTTATACAAGTCATAATTTTGACTATAAATATTTAGTATAAATCTAAAAATATTTCGTACAACATGATATATTTTGTATAATTTTTAGACATTAAATAAATAAATTTATTTATGACACATTGACGATAAAATGATTACCTCATAAATGAATGATTTAAATAAAATGAGAAGATAGGGTGAAATATAAGTCTCAAACTTGTCAAAAACCTATTTTATGGTTGGATTTCGAAACCTTATCACCTTATACAATAAATATATCCTTTTGGGACCTTTTATATACGAAAATTTTTTTATAATAAAGTAATATTTTATAACATTCCAAGAGTTACCCTCATCTCCTCTTATAAAAGGCCCCCACCTCTACCAACTTACACACACCTCTCATGCCTTTGGCTCGGCCAAACCCTGCCCCTTTCATCTCTCCACATCCTACTATTCATCAATGAAGCCTCAAATTGGGCAGAATCCTTTCCAAGGAAGCCTTTGAGCTCAAATCAAAGACAATTACCCGATTTAAAGGTAATGTCTTCCCTTGTGTTCTTTTGTCTCATTTTGCTTCTCCAAACCCCTAAACTCTTTTTATTAATTTTTTTTGTAACAAAAACAGTGTCTTAAATACACTAGGATGTTTTTATAAGAATTATTCAAGCTAAAATTTCACGCACCTTCGTCTAATGGTTAAAGAACATACTGTTTTTGTGGAGGGAGAATTACTGACTCACGAAACGATGATTGGTCAATATTCATTTAACACCTTAAAAGGTGGCCATTAATATGTAAATATATTTATATATGATATATAATAAGTTTTTATTTTCCTTAATCTTTTTTATTTTTCATTTATGTCATACCTTTATGGTTTCCATTGTGGGTAAACGCGATATCTTCATTTTAGGAAGTGCGGACTACAACACCTTCAATGTGATTTGATTCGTTAATGAAATATGTTGGACGTATAAAGGATGGAATTAATGGTATTACATATGAGATCCTACTGGAATTATAATATATCTTTATATCATTATTATTTCATTCCATTGAAAACAAAAAAAAAAGAAATGAAAGTAGCGTTCATGCGTACGTACTGCTTACCGTCTCCATGAACGGTACATTTCATTTATTATCTCAAAATGTTATTTACTATTATAAGTAAATATATATAATGGATATATATGTAATATATTACATATAAATGATATATATCATTCTGTAATTATAATATATATATCTCTTATTTTTTTTTAATTCCATTAATATGACAAAAAATGAAAGTAGCGTTCATGCGTACGTACGACCTACCGTCTCCATGAACGGTGCTTTTAATTTTTCTTCCAAATGCTATGGAATATTATAAAATTAATATATACTAGATATATATGATATTCAAATCATCAATACTATTCTGGATATGATGTACCTATAACTACATGGAAAATTCTTTTCCAACAAGTTCAATTTTTACTCATGTACCGAACATTGACAAAAATGTCTGATATGAACTCACTTTATTAACCAATTATTATAAAATTATAATATGTGATATAAACTGAATAATAATCTTTAAGGTAGGTCCTTAAGAAATTATAAATTGACCAAATTTTATTATGCAGGATATTAAAGAACGATCGAGTCATGTCGGACACGAGGTAAGGGATCCAACCTCTCTCTTTCTTTTTAAGTACTCTCTTCTATGTCATTTATTTAAAGCGCATATTTGTTATGTTTGGTGATGTTATTTTATACTCCTCATACTGTAATTTATATATTCATATTATGAGAAACCCTATTTTATCTCATAAATCAATTTTTGGATGTTTTAAGTGGCGTCGTTAGGCTACCAAGTTTTCGTAAGGGATTTTTCATCTCACTTTTATTCCCGTGACATTTATGCTATGTTTGACACTATTTCCGTTGAGTGGTGTATTTAATTCACATTATTATACTCTTTGTTTAATATAATTTCATTTATGGGTATTTACATCTTCATTGTATGACCCTTCTTCCATGGGGTGTACATTTCGAAAGTTACCCAACTCGGTAAGGGGACCTTTCACCCTCCTCTTTTTAAAAGTCTTATTTTGTTATGTATTGTAATTCACATACTATTATGTTGGGATATATTCTTCTATATCCTTATTTATATAAATTTTCTTTCCATGTGATGAGATACCATTTTCTGTCTCATCAACTCATTTTCTGAATTTTAATGTGACGACGTTAGGCTGTCAGATTTCTATAACGGAACTTCTTAACCCACTTTCAATTCATTGGGTTAAACCTCTAATTCTTGATTTTATTATGCCAAGATTATGTGTGGAATCATTATATTGTAATTTACACAAACCTTTTTTAGATATACTATTTCTACACATAATCATCTCATTGATAAATTCTTACGAACTTGTATGGGAAATAATAACCCAATCTCATTTCATAGAGTTAAATACCTATGTCATTGGTTTTGTTTTTCCAAGATTATGTGTGAATTACCTATGATTGTTTCACAATTAATATCAACTTATATTGGGTGTATTTATATTTCTCACACATAATTATGTGATAGATTTATCCTTAATTTAAGGATACCATCTTTATAATGGGTTTTATCTCAATTTACATTTCCATTGAGACTTCATTGTTGTTATGCACCAATTCACTCTTATATGGTGTGTATACTGTCCTTTGACATATTATATCATGAATCCCTTTATTCTCATGATATTATAAAGCTCGTATTATATGTTATTCCGCAGTTATTTGTATTCAAGTTTCTCTCATTTTGTTAAAAACTCTTTACCAAAAATATCGTTTAAAATGTTTTAAAGATTCATTATTCTAAATCTTTATCTTTAATGTCCATGTTTTCAAAATTGTTTTCATTATTTATTTATATGGACATTAAGGTTTTAACATTATAATTCCAATAAAATATTCAAAGTGTTATGGGACACTTTGATTCAAAAATCTCTTTTAAATGGTTTTTGAAAATGGATTGATTAATTCAATATCTTGGAATTACTTATTGTGATTGAAAATGATATGTTGTTATTAAAATGTTTATATTTTCAATATTTTATGTGTAATGATGGTACTTGGACATTTTAAGGGTGGTTACGTGATAAACCATATGACGGGTGGTTCCGTGAATACTAGGACGGGTGGTTACGTTATAACCTCCAATGCATTGGGTATGGAAGTTGGCCGTATGGCTATTCCATTAAGTTTGTGTGGAAGTCGACCGTATGGTTATTCCATTTAAGTATTTTTATTTACCTAGTTACCTTTATATGTTATGTGTTACTTATATGGGTTTTATTGTATTCTTTTGGTTACAAAAGGTATGTAATGGTCTTTTATTCCATGGATAGTTTTTACTACTTCATAAAGGTGAAAAGTATTACTTTGGTAAAGTATTCATGGTTTTCCTATTGTTTTGAAAAAACTAACAGTTTTCCTTCATTGTGTATCCTTTACTGGGCTTTTTATGCTCATCCCATGTATTTGAAATGTTTTACACAGGACTTAAAGATAAATAGGGTCAAGGATGGGTTCAAGGAAAGACATGCTATCTAAAACATGGAACTAGACATGTTTATTTTTAAGAGTTTTTTTATTATTTTATGGAAACTTAGTAGAAGTGTCTACTATTTAATCTTTTGAGATTTAATAGTTATGACATAATTCTCTAAAACTCTAAACCTGAAAAGATCCCTTAGGTGAATTATTCATTTAATTCATGATTATGTAATGTTTAAGGACAGGGCCTTAGACTCATGCCCTTTGTCTCATCAATAATATGCCCAATTAAGCTCCCATAATTCCAATATTCCTCTTATAAACCTTACCTCAGGAATAAGGCACATCAAGGAAGCCTTTTTGATCAATCCTAAGGGAGTTACCCTATTTAAAAGTAACATATTTTCTTAAGTTCTTTTCTTTTATTTTACTTCTCCAACCCGTTAAACCCTATTTATTCATTCATTTTATAAAAATTAATATATCTTGAATATACTAGGTTGTTTTTATGATAATTATTAGAACTAAAATTACACACACCTTTATCTAATATATATATACACACTATTTATGTGGACGGAGAAATACTACCTCACAGAATGATGATTGTTCAAATATATCCGAAAACCTCAAATGCTGTCCATTATGATGGATATATAATTTTATATAATATATATTATGTTTATGTTTTCCCGATTCTTTTGTATTTATCATTTAAAGAATACCTTTTTGGTTTCCATAATGGGTAAATAAATTAATTTCATTTGGGGAAGGGCGGACTACCGCCCCATCTAAGTGATATGACTCATTCATACAATACAAGGAACATATAAAGGATGATGTTAATGAAAATAAATAACATATATAAAATATTATATTATAATTTAATAATAATATACCTATGTATCATTTTCATTTCATTCATTTTAATATGAAAAAAAATTGAAATGAAAGTTGTGTACATGTGTACATACGACTTACCGTTTCAATGAAAAGTGTATTAAACTTTCATAGATCCAAATTTTATTGACATTTAGAAATACATATATACTGAATATATATGATTTATAGGATATATAAACTATGAATATCATTCATTGTATAATTTAATTTCTACCGCATGGATAATTTCTAATTTTAACAATTTCATTTTTATCTCAATTTCCGAACATCGACAAAATGTTTGATACGAACTCAAATAATTAACTCATTGTTATAGCAAGGAAATAATTTATATAAAAGGATTAATAGACTTAAATAATTTTATTAATCTTGTATAAATTAACTTATGTTTATTATTAATGAATAACAAGGTACATACAAGACAAATAGTTCTTGAGGAAGTGGGTTTTCATCTCCATTTTTATTCCTGTGAAATTCATGCTATATTTTCCAAAATTTACTTTTTTGTGGTGTATATAATGCAAATGAAAATTTTATTTTTTTAATATACATTAATTTATTGGAATTTACATCTTCATTTTATGATTCTTCTTTCATGTGGATTATGTTTAATACATTACCAAATCTGTAATGCAACATCTTAATCGAATTTCCATTTTGATAATCTTATACTTCTTGAATATGTTATGCTTTGAATATGTGTGATTTACCTATTATTCTTTAAAAATTAATAACTAATTATATTGGGTGTGTTTATATTTTTCACACATAATTATTTCATTGGTTTATCCTTAATGTAGTGACACAATCTTGGTAAGGGAATCTTCCACCCTCCCCCTTTTATCAAAGTCGTATTCTTTCTTAGGTCTTTTAATTTCATTTTCTTATGTTGGGATATGTTCCTATATACCATTATTTCTGTAAATTTTATATCCATTTGATGAGAGTCCATTTCCTCTCTCATCAACTCATTTTATGTATTTTATTGTGACGTTGTTAGACTGTCAAATTTATGTAAGAGAACTTCTTAACCCAATTTGAAATTTATTGGGTTAAAATTTTACTTGTTGATTATGTCATGATATCAATATGTGTGATTGAACAATGATTGTTTTAAACATAATATCCACTTATTTTAGGTGTATTATTATTTTTCACCCATAATCATGTCATTCATTTTTCCTTGAAACAAGGATATGATCATTGCAAGGGACTTTGTCTCAATTTAAAATCCAATGAAACGTATTTGTTATTATACACCAATTAACTTTAATATGGTTTATATAATTACCTTGGACATATTATCTCAGAAATATTTTTATTATCATGATATTATAATCTTTCATTAATTTTATTCTTCAATTATGTTTTTTTTCAAGCGTCTCTTATTTGGTTTGGACCTATTCAACTAAAATATCATTTTAAATGTTTTAAAGATTTATTCTTCTAAATATTTTTTAGAAATTTCCATGTTTTTAAAATGGTTTTAAGGATTTATTTATATAGACATGGATTTTATGAAATTATAATTTCTTTGAAAAGCATCAATGTGGTATGTGACACTTAGATTCAATAATCTATTTATTAAATATTTCAGATGATTTTTAAACTGGTATGATAATGAATTGATTATGTTAATGATATATTGTGATTAAAATGTGGAAATGTTGTATATTATTTATTCTGGTTTTATGGGTTATGAATATGTTATCGTTCTTGGGCATTGTTTTTGTGTATGGGTGGTTCTATGAGAAACCTATGGTGGGTGAGCCCGAGATAGCTTTCCAATGAATTGGGTAACAGGACAGAGGTAAATGTTAATGTTTCTTCTAAGAGATTTTGGTAATATACTATGATGGGTACTCAAAATAGAACTCCCTATGTAGTTGTGAAAGCTAAAATGTAAGTACGTTATGGATTCCATAAGTTACCTTTATGATTTACGATTTCTATGTGTTATTAAAAAATCGTATGATTTCATGATATATGTTATGATGGAAAAGTATGGTTTCATTGAATTGTATTTATTGATGGGATAATGTTTTTATTCCCTATTGTATAACCCTTACTGATATTTTTTATGCCCATACCTTGTTTTGAGATGATTTTTCACATGACATACAGATGAAAATGGTCAAGGATGGAATAAAAAAAATGTCATGCTATCTAAAAACATTGAAATACAAATGTTTCTTTTTTAAGTGTTTTTATTTTATAAAACAATGGGAACTGAGAAGAAATGTCTACTTTGTAATTTTTGAGATGTAATGTAATTGTTATGGCCTAGTTCTATAAAACACTAAACCCGAGTAGCTACTAAATGTGAATTATTTACTTAATTAATGATTATGTAATTTTTAAGGGATGGTTCTTATAACACTTCTAAATAAGAGATCCAAACCACACATTTTCTGAATAGTTTAACAAACTGTGCACAAGTCGCACACCCCATCATTACTGCACCTTATGAATTTCATGGGCCCGAAATGTTTACTAACAATCATGTAGGATTATCATGAGACATCCCTAATTCTATAATGAATTTAAAATTTGACATATCACCGACCAGAATAGAAAAGATTGGCTTTAAATAATTAAAATTAATTAAATAATCAATATTTTTAGGTCGGGGTGTGAAAATTATCCCCTATGTTAACTCTTTATCTCTGGGAAAGTCACCCAACAAAACATTGAACAACAACATGACACAAAACAAACCAAATCCAAGTAAAACCATGAAACCTTATGTTACCCTTAAACTCCTTATGTCACACATAACCTTCCATAGAGTAACCCACAACAATGAGAACTGAAAAAAGAATAGGATGTTCTCCCAAACACAAGAAACCAACTAGCACTTACCAAATCTAGAATAAACTAAGGAAAGATCCACAATGAGTCTCCCAAACATTTATGAATCGACTGGCTTAAACCAACCCGCACATGACTTCATGGGGAACCCAACATACACCATCCTGATAACCCCCTACATGATCCAGAAACCCCTAACATAAGGGAAACCTAACTAATGGAACTTGAACCAAGCATTAGACCAAACAAGAATTCATAATTTCCAAAAGAAACGACCATCTCAAAAGAAATCACAATCCAAAACAAAAAACTAATACAAAAAAGTTAAAATCAAAATTATAGAACAACCAATCATATAATCAAATCCAAAAAGGAACAACCATTATAATTGTATGTGAATTAGATCGAAAACATTTTTACAAGAAGGGGAAATATAAAATGACAAGGAAAACTACTATAAGGAAATATAAAATACCTACACACAAATAGTGGATGCAGGAGTTAATGAAATATTCAAAAAACCCTCGACAAATCAAGACTATGTGAAGATCATCACTCCATGACCTATGGTTAGTAGACTTCTATATTGAATCATCTAGTGCCCAACAATATGGAGCTAATAATCCCCCACCGAAACACTTTCTACTAGGGTCACGAGTGAACACACTATCAAAAATACATTAGTGAATAAAAAAATGTTTTATTAGAGTACTAAACCATTTATACTAGAAATAAACATAACAATGTTCAAACAAATGAAAAAATGAATTGAAAAGGATACTTTCCTGGAATATGTTAATCTGGTTCACACCCCACACTGGATGGGGAACACCCAAAACCAACATATTAAATATTTCATGAATCGTGTATAGAAAGGCCAAATGATTAGATAAGATTCTAACAGATCACTAAATACTGTATCTCAAGAAAAAGAAACGAGATCATTAAAATAGTCAACATTCTCCTTCACCAACACTTGACCTTGCTAAACATCCACATGATTGTGTACATTCATATCCTTCACAACATCTAGAATAAACCATTAGATGAAAGTGGTATTAATGATCAACCAAGACCACTCAACCTGAAATGATAGTAGAATGACCACATTCTATTGGTTTGGTCCTGATCCTTTAAACATACCAATGGAAACCCACACCTTCTGGACTTCTAGAGTTCTTAAAACCCAAATACACTAAATTTAACCAACACCACTCAACAACAACAAATAGACACTAATAGAAATAGAGAATAGGAACTGATTCAGATAATTTTTGCTTCATGACTCCCCTAGGAGTCTGGATAGGGCCATCTACAAAATAGCATTACTTAGAAACCTTCTTAGTATTTCTAGGTAGTCTATTTCAATCAATTTAAGTCACAAAACCACATCAAAATAGAATCATTACAAAATGAATCAACAATTTAATGAAAATAACAAACACATAATCTAAGAAATCATGAATCCAAATTGAAACCAAAACAAATATCAACAAAAACAAAAACAAATCAACCTCACTAAATAGCACAATAATTATATTTTAAAAATAAAATTTTCATGTTTAACACATTTTAAAACTCCATTATTACATTCAAAATCAATGTCAGTTTAGATTTCCAAAATCAAATCAGCACATCAACATTCAAATTCAAAACAATACCTCATTTATCACATTAAAAACAAAAATATCATTAAAAAAACCTTTCTAATAGAAACTGTTTTAATTTTCAGAAAAATGTTTGCAAAACCAAGTCAAATCATTGATCTCAAATATTCAACAATTGTATCATATGTAACATCACATATGTGTTCATCCAACTTCTTCTTATATTGTTTATGCATACAATCGAATCTGAAATTTTTGTACACACACATATATGAGAACATCCATAAGGATTACCAAGTCCCATTGTAAGATACAGTGTTTTGAACTGGGTTAAAATTACAAGTGTTTCTGAAATTTGTTTTTGGTTTATCAACAAGTCATTATTTTTAAACCATGATCCGTAATTTTATTCCAAGTGTTAGAACACCTAAATATGTTGTTTTTTATAACATTGATAGATGTTTTGAGGTAAAGGGTAAGTCGAACGAGAGGAGCATGGTTTGTCTAATCGTGCGGCCAAACCGTGCGTAGTTGATGTTTTGAGGCTTTGGCTCCCACACGATTGGCACAAGATTAAGAGAGACAGTACGATGAGGTCATGTGTGAAGGGTGGATGAGGAAGTAGATAACGCACGATTAGTGCATAGTTTGTCTAACCGTGCGAGCAAACCATGCCGGAACTTATGTGAGATCCTAAAAAAGTGGATCTCACACATTTAATCCTCTAGATGGCTCTTTTTTTCACATAAGTGGACATAAATCAGGATTACTATCCCTTGAAGGTTGTAAAATCTATCCCAAGAGTTTTTGAGGTGATCTAAAGTATTATCTTGGCTAATTGAAGCCGAATTCTTGAGGTATGTAGATGTTCTTCTGCGTTCATTTTCAGTTTCATAGATCTACATAGATCTACCACCCCTCTTCTCACAGTTTCTAAGATCTATGCCCGTTATGGGTGAATATAAGCATGTGGATGAAAAGTATGATGTTTTTTGGTCTTGGTCTTTCTAGGAGAACTGATCTAAGGTGGGTTCTTGAAGAATCAACTTATTTCTTTTGAGGGTTCTTTGTTCGTTGTAGTTTATGTCAAAACCCAGAGGTAGGGTCCCAAATCATTAACACTTTATATGAGAATTTGAGATCCTTTTGAAAAATTGAGAATGTGAGTTTCCTTTATTATTATATGTCTATGCAGGGATCTTTTTATGTTATTTAATAATGCCGCCTATATGAGATAAATGAGGACTAGAACATGTGTTGATTTTTAGCATGGGTTACTAATTTAGTTAAAGTGATATTATTAAACCGTTGAATGATTTGAATGGGAAGAATGAGTAATATGGTAATTAATGGTGGAATTAATTATAAAGTCAGGAATTGGAATGAAATTGTGGATTTTAGTAATTATTGGGAATATTGAATATTTGACATGTTCGGTATATAATTTGGAAACTGGAAATAATTAGTGGATGGATTAATTATTACTTGTTTAATGTTAAATGGTTAAATAATTAATGATTGGTTAATGATTTGATATTTAATTAATTAATTATTGAATTAATTAATTTTCATGCATTAAATTAAGATTTTGATCTGATTGTTTGTTACGATTGTTTCCAAGGAGTATCTTTTGACGCGTAGTACTTTTACATGCCTTAAGTTGCCTTGGATGGAGTTGTTTGAAAATATGATATGTTGTGTGGGATGGTTGCTAAATATTTGTCTTTGTTCAGCATGTTTTTTAATGATTATGGGGTTCTTTTATATTTTTAATGTCTTGTACAAATGACTGTTTGTGTGGACACGTTCAGACTTGTTAAGGAATATGGTTAATTAAGTGTTGACTTATCTAAAGGGAGATTTGTGTTGTTAATTAGTTGTTGAATTATTTAACGGATTGGTTTTATTGTGGTAGACATGGTATTCTACACCAATGAAAAATATATATGTATGATTGATGAATGGGTTGTGAGACAAGGTATGATGCTCCAAATACTCATGGGGTTCTAGACCTGGCGTTCTACACCTAGCTGGCAAGAAAATATTCTTTTATGGGATCAGGACTGATTCTCCAAATACCAATGGGTTTTGAGACATGGACTGATTCTCCGAATACTCACGAGGGTACAAGACATAATGTTATACACCCATTAATTAACATTGGACTGTGGGACCAATTGTTCATGCGAGAGATGAGATAATTTTTAATGAAGGTTGTGTGACATAATTATTTTTTATTTGATTGATAGAAAGGGTTTAGATTTATTAATGAATTGGGCGAATCACTGTTAGTGGACAGACCCCAAAACAAATCTCTATTTTAGAGGACGGTCATAGACATAATATATTAAAGATTAAATTGAATAACATATGATGCAATATACAAGCCAATTATCAAGCTTGGATTCAGTATTTTCTTTGAATATTTAGATGGTCTTTAGAGACATCTTTGGTGTGTGACTTATATTGCAGATGTTTGGCATATGCCAAATCTCCAGATATTCATAATTAATTTAGATTGGAATAATTGATAAACAATAAATGATTATCTAGTTATTTTTGAGTACGCAGGGAAATGTTTAATGCACGTTCAGACACCAGCTGGGGGATGAAGCAAGTACTTGGGTTTATAGTTACTTGAACTGCTCACATTATTTATGCATGACTTCGTGTGTTTTAATTGATTTATTAATTGTCTGGAATTGGGGTAGACACTGGTGGTCCCGACCTACTAAGATTTACATCTCACTCCATTCTTAGGCTGCCATTGCACTGGGTACCCAAGTAGATTATATTTGGTTGTAGGATTATGCTGTTTGCATTTACTTTGGAGTTAGGAGCAGAGGACTGAGCAGAGGCTTAGGATGATCGAGGAGATTTACCTAGGGAGTTTGAGTCATTATATAATTATTTCTGCATTAGAATTTAAAACATTCAGTTATGTTCACTATTTTATATTTTTTATCACTAGCATGTTATGGAAGCATCTTTTGTATAATTTTTCAATGGCCATTTGTTTTGTACAAGATTTATAAAATCTGGTTTCTGCTGCTTTATCATTAATTATACCATTTCTATTATTTATTTCCTTTTTTTATTTTGGAACACTAAGAAGAGGGTATAGTCACCCAACTAACTATCCATAGACCCTCACTGCATGTTGGAAACCTATGGCATAAGGGGATATGAACTTGAGGTCATGTGGTGACCGGTCCGGCCACCGGTTTGGGGGTGAGACGGGTTGGGACGTTACAAAGTGGTATCAAAAGTTTTTTTTTCGTTCTATTCCTTTGTCTTACTATTTTGGGGATGGTAGAAAGGATACTTGGAATGTGTCGGCACTTGGGTTAATAGCTGTGCTTGGGATTTATCACCTTAGGTACAAGAAATGACCAAGTGGCCAGGGATGGGAAATGATGTCTGTACTATTAGAGGTTACAGTTGATATGATTTCACCTTGAGTGACTGGTTTATTTTCCACTGTTTATTGATTTTGAGAATTTTGAAAAGAGTAATTCTCATTGTCCTAATATGGAATGGATGTTTCATACATGCATCATCTTAGGCACTTACAGATTCACATGTCATGCATATAACATGCCATGTAATTTCATTAGTTGAATGCCTACTAATTTTTATTGTGTTCCTTAGGTGCAATTCAATGTTTGATCACCTTTAGTATGACTCTATGGATATCATGTTACAGTGATAGATTTAAAATTCTTGAGTGAATATATTCATTACTTTCTTGGTTATTATCATGTTTTGATGTTGTGACATGCTTCCATGTTATAGAATGTTTTTGTGTTACTGCTTATGCCAACATGTTAGAGGAGTTTTAATATGTGAAAGGGTTTCTAACGATATAATGTTAAATAAATGTTGATTGTGTTTAATGGGATCCAAAATCTAGCAATAAGGAGTATGGGAACCTTATCGATTGGTAGGTGGCCACCCAGATAATTTGGACCATTAGGTTGATGATTTTAATTTCTAAATTTCCATTGGTATCGATTAATGAGAGTCAATTTTCAATTAATGGAGTGTATGATCACTTCATGAGTTGGGAGATGATGAATCATATTAAATTTTATGACTTGATGCCATGTGAAATGCTTATATATGTGAAATATGTTTAATGTTGATCTAAAATTCAATTGGATAGCTTCTAAAATGCAACTGGACCCATGTAGGTCAGCTGTGGAGTGTTTTTATGAGATAACCCATTTGGGTGTTTAAAATTTTAATACCTGTGCGTTTTCAATTGTGTTTCTTTATAGAGAACCCAAGTTGGTTAAAATTAGATCCTCGTAGGTCGCCTTATCTTTTTAAAAAGAATTTATTTTGATAAATTTCCTGAAAATGATGGGCTGTAAACTAACTTAAATGTTTTAAAAATGGAGTTTTGTGAGAATTGACTATTTTTTCATTAGGGCGTTTTGAAAATTGTAGTTTGATGTTTTTATTAAATATTTGATGATTAAATAATAAAAGTGATTAAATATATGAGGATTCGAAATGGAACCTATTGTGGTGTCCACTATTTAAAACACTCATGTAATGGGTAGTTTAGACTTCTCTTGATATGCCTTGGAACGAAATCGTGAGTACATTCCATAGATGTTCCTTTCCATAGCAATGGCCTTATGTTCGAATTTGAAGCATA
Organism: Viscum album; assembly: GCA_963277665.1. Lineage (NCBI taxonomy): Eukaryota > Viridiplantae > Streptophyta > Magnoliopsida > Santalales > Viscaceae > Viscum > Viscum album. Next base: position 622,133,950 of record OY728128.1, read on the forward strand.
GTGTCTTGTTTGAATGTAACCTAGTTTAGGGTTGACACTTTTTCTTCATAATGGGATAACCTGTGGTCGGTAACTCTCTCAGAACATAAATGCCTTGCTAGCGCTATGGAATTTCTCACCATTTTTCAGGTTATTGGGTGACATTGTCCCAGGTAGGACTTCCAGTTTCCTATGACACCCTTGTTCGAATGGGTGGTGATGTTTTACTTGACTTTTTTGTGGACTTCAACATCGAGTAATGCTCTTTGTCAGATGGTTAGATGTTCCTCAGGCTTGGTCGACAGCTTTGTTGGTTGATTGACCATTTCTTCTCAGAAATGGATTAATGGTTATGGAATCATCCATGAAAATGGGCGTATGAGGCAAAATGAATCTATAATAATTCTTCTTTTACTATTGAGTACGGTCAATGGTTAACTCCATGTAGATTAACATGAGCGTTATAGAATCAGTTTCATTTCAATACATGGAATGGTATTCAAAAGTCACGGTTGTTTTGACATGCCGAACATGTGGTTAATTTATCATACTGTTGAGCAACTGATCATTTCTTAAGACTTCATGGGAAATATTAAGGTGGTTGTTGCCACTTTTTTCACTATGAATGTTTTGGAAGGTGATGCCGAGATTTTAGAACATATTTTTGCAGTAATGGATTGACTGATCTTTTTCATGACCATGGTTTTCTCTTAGTGCGATCTTTAGGATAAGACGAGCATGTCCCCTATCTTGAACTCGTTATGGAGACACTATGATAGTTTCAGTCTTGTGCCACGCTACAGTTTAAATGTTGTTGGGATTGATGAGTAGTTGTTATCTGGGTTGTACGTGGGATGAGTTTATTCTTTGGTCTAAATCATTTTTCATGTTTGGGCATGGTTGTTTTTAAAATATTATTACGATGGATTGACTTGGAAATTTTACCAGATGTTAGGTAAGGACATCATTATACTGGAAGAAGGATTTGGATAGTTTTAAAGGCACATCATTAGATAAAGGGCAGAAGTGGTGTTTGGGTCCATGACATCTTTTGAGGGAAGCATGTGAAACATGTTATGTTGTTTGATCGAGGTTCATCCTTTTACATTGACAAAGTCCTTCCAATGACCTACTATATAAAATCTGATTTGATGTTTAATCATTAGAGTAATCCTTGTATCTAGTTAAAAAGAATTTTACATCAGGTTTGAAAAGGGTTAAGGGTGTGTTTGGTGATGGGAACACAACACGTCACTTATAATGAGATTAAATGATCTTGGTAGGTCGGTTGTTTTAGTAGTGGTTCCCGATGGATTCTCAGGGAGGAGAAGTTTCTAAGGTTGGTATATTGTAACGTCCCCTATTTTGAACAGGGTTAAAATTACACGTGTTTCTGAAATTATTATTCGGTTTATCCACATGTCATTATTTTTAAACCGAGCTCTGGAATTTTATTCTCAGTGTTGAGACACCTAAAGATTTCATTTTTTTGAACATTGATAGATGTCTTGAGGAAAAGGAGAAGTTGCACGAGCAGCACACAGTTTGACTAACAGTGTAGCCAAACCTACGTAGTTGATGTTTTGAGGCAGTAGCTCCCGCCCGGTTGGTGCACGATTAGGAGAGACCGTGCGATGAGTTTATGCGAGAGAGATTTCCGAGGATGTAGCTAATGCATGACTAGCAAACAATTGTCTAAAAATGTGAGAAAACCATGCTGGCACATATGTGAGATCCTAAAAAAGTGGATCTCACAAGTTTAAGCCTCTAGATGGATATTTTTTCTTCCTAAGAGGCCATAAAAATGGATTACTCTCACTTGAATGATGTAAAACCTATCCAAATAATTTTGGTGGTGATCCTAAGGCTTCTCTTGGAAAATCAAAGCCGAATTCTTGAGGTAGGTAGATGTTCTTCTTCGTTCTAGATCAGTTTCTTAGGTCTACTTAAATCTACATATCCTCTTCTCATGGTTTCTTAGATCTATGCCCCTTATGGATAATTCTAAGTGTGTGGATGGCAAGTATGATAACTTTTGGCCTTGGGATTTCTAGGATAAGTGATATAAGACAGGTTCTTGAAGAATCAACCCGTTTCTCTTGAGGATTCTTCATTCATTGTGGTTTTTGTAAAAACCCCATGGTCGGGCCTCAAATCTTTAACACTTTATATTATAATTTGTGCTCCTTTTGACAAATTGATAATTTGAGTTTCCTTGATTAAGATATGTCGATGCATGACACTTTTATGTTATTAAATAATGTTGGCCATATAAGATAAATGAGGACTTGAACATGTGTTCATTTTAAGCATGGGTTACAAATTTAGTTACAGTGATATTATTAAACAGTTGAATGATTTGAATGAGAAGAATCGGTAATAGGGTAATTAATGGTAGAATTAATTATCAAGTCATGAGTTGGAATGTAATTGTGGCTTTTACTGATTATTGGGAATATTGGTTATTTGACATGTTCGGTATATAATTTGGAAACCGGTTATAATTAATGGAGAGATTAATTATTACATGTTAAATAGTAAATAGTTAACTAATTGATGATTGGTTTCGGAGATGATTTTTAATTAATTAATTATTGATTTAATTAATTTTCATGTGTGAAATTAAGATTGTGATTTGATTACTTGTTATGATTGTTGGCCAGGAGTATCTATTGATGCATATTAGTTTTCCATGCCTTAAGTTGGCTTGAATGGAGTTGTTAGAAAATATGATATATTGTGTCAGATGGTTGCTAAATATCTTGTCTTTGTTCATCATGTTTTGTGATAATAATGGGGTGCTTGTAGATTGTTAAAATCCTAGAGAAATCACTATTTGAGTGGACGAGTTCAGAATTAATAAGGAATGTGGTTAATTAATTGTTGACATATCTGAAGAGCGATTTTTGTTGTTAATTAGTTGTTGAATTAATTAATGGATTGGTTTTGTGGTGCTAGACATGGTATTATACACTAATGATAAATATATAAGTATGATTGATGAATGTGTTGTGAGACAAGGACTGATGCATCATATAATCACAAGGTGCTAGACATGGAATTATATACCCAGCTTGCAAGCGACTATTCTTTTTTGGGATAGGGACTGATGCTCTAAATACCCATGGGTAGTGAGACATGGACTGATGCTCTGAATACTCATAACGGTGCTAGATATGATGTTATACACCAATTAATTAACTTTGGACTATGGGTCCAATTTTTCATGCATGAAATGAGTTAATGGTTAGTAAAGGCTGTGTGACATAATTATTTTTGAATTGATTATGAGAAAGGGTTTAGACTTATAATTGAATTGGGTGAATCACTGTTAGTGGATGGACCCAGGAACAAATCTCTATTATTATGGACAGGCTTAGTCATAATATATGAAATATTAAATTGAGTAACATATGACACGTAATCCAATCCAAAGCACAAGTTTGGATTCGGTCGTTTCTTTGAGTATTTAGATAGCCTTTAGAGACATCTGTGGTGAGTGACTTATACAGGAGATGTGGGGCATAGGCCAAATCTCATGAATTTCCTAATTTATTTAGATTGGAATAATTGGTAAGAAGTAAATTATTTTGTAATTATTTTTTAGTATGCATGAAAAATGTATAATGCATGTTCAGACACCAGCTGGGGGCTGAAGCAGGTTCTTGGGTTTATAGTTACTTGTAATTCTCACATTATTTATGCATGCCTTCACGTGTTTTAAATTGTTTATTAAATTTATGGAATTGGGGTAGACACCGGTGGTCCCGGCCTACAGAGATTTATATCTCACACCCAACTCGGGTCGCCATTGGATTGGGTACCCGAGTAGATTATATTTGGTTGTAGGATTATGATGTTTGCATTTACTTGGGAGTTAGGAGTAGAGGACCGAGCGAAGGCTCAAGATGCTCGAGGAGATCACCCTTGGGGATTTGAGTCATTATTTAATTATTTCTGCATTGGAATGTAAAGCATGCTATTATGTTCACTATTTTCTATTTTGTATCATTATCATGTCATGCATGCATCTTCTGTACAATTTGGCATTGGCCATTTATTTTGTACAAGATTTATAAGATCTTGTTTCCACTGCATTATCATTCATTATATAGTTTCCGCTATTTATTTCCTTTGTATGTTGTTTAACACTAAAACGAGGGTATAGTCTCCCCACTGACTATCCTTAGACCCTCACTTCTAGTCGGCAGCCTCTGGCAGAACCAGAGATGTGCTTGAGGTCATGTGGCGACCAGTCCAGCCACCGGTTCAGGGGTGAGCTGGTTCAGGACGTTACACCCATACAAAACATTTTATCATGAAAACTAACATTTAAAAAATAACCAACTAACAATTTCTCTACATTTTAAAAAACATTTCAATATTTTTAATCCATTTATCATTTAATAAATATTTTTACACTCCAAAAACCCAATTATAAAATCATGTTCATTTGAAAATATTACTCCCGGTAACCCAAATAAAATAGGAACATCATCAACAACAAAATAACTAGAAAAGGGAACCAGTGGTCATGTATACCACAACCAAATGGTTTATAAGACCATGAAATGAGCATGCACTAACCACTTGGTTTTTTTTAAACTATTAATTTAATCTCCACATTGTTTTTTAATTCATGTAAGATCACTGTATTAAACCATATCACATCCAATTTCATCAACCAATACATGTAATCCCTTAAAATAACAACAAAAAATGGAATAACCAAAATCAAAAATAAATATTCAAAACCCAACTACCCATGTTGACTCGGTATGCTCACGAGTGGAAGTGAACATGAACCGACACATGTCCTACATATTGAGACCCAAAATCCTATATCAGATCTTCTTAACATCCTAAATAACAAATGACTCCTTAGATACCAACTTCTTAGTAATTAACCCTGGTGAACCCTGAATCAGTTACCCAAACTGCCCCATGATATTTCCCGAGAGGCGTTCCTATTATTCTTGAGATGGTATCTATTATATGGCATCATGAATATAGAATTTGGAATGATTATGATCCAAAAAAATAGACAAATATCAAAATATGAACTGGACATTAAAAATGGAAAAAATAGTGGAAGGAAATACATTACTACACATACCTCTGTGTGACCTCATGGGACACCTCCAACTACAAGATCCCACTCATTAAATGGGTGAATAAGAGTGAAAAGAACCACCTAGAGAATAAAGTAATTAAATCTATAAGCATGAATATTAAAAAAGAGTAGGCATTCTTGAATAATCTATTCCACATTCCTTAACTTTAATTAATATCCAGGACACTCAATTTTAAAAATAACACATAATTAAAATAATTTTTTCTATTCATTTCAAATCCATGTAACAATATTAATTTCCTTGAAAAAATTTTAATTTCTATAAAACATCCAAAATAGATTCCAAGCTTGCATAGACACTCCAAAATGAGAGGAATTCAATCAAGATTAATACATGGTTCTTATAAAAGAGGAACACACATGTGTAAAATGAAATGAAAATCACATCACAAGCACCATGGAAATACCATAAGAAGATGGAAATATTTTTAAATAAAACATTATAAAGAATATAATTTTAGGAAAACACTTTTAAGAGAAAAATTTCCCAAAAGAAACAAACATGGAAATAATTAATCACACTAGGTCCACTAAAAAAGGATTTTTAGAACCATATCTTGAAGAACAATTTAATAATACGACACCATGGGAAATACATATAGGTAACTAGATTATTTGGAACCCTATGAAACTCGATCCTTGGCATTCAAAATCCTACAACCAAATCAAAAAAATTTATCGAGCACAAACCACTAGAGGGAAACATAGCCCAAGGTACAACGATCAATATTTTATTAACCAAAACACAAATCATTTCCATCCATGTTCCACTAGAGAGGGTCTAATCCCATGGTATTGGGGAGTCCAATCATATATCATTTTTAGTTAGTGATGTAGCATCAATCCTACTCGATGATTTTGGTCCTCATGACTTTTGAATCTAATATCATACTAATTATAGTTCACCACCTAGATACCTGGGTTTCTCATGTTATCTATTTCAAATATTTGTGATTTTTTTCCAAGAAAATTAATATGTACATTAAATTTTCCATACAAAAAACTCATCCAAACAATCACCCCCAATCTCTTCCCTTGAGCACATCTGTTTTTTTAGGTCACAAAATAATGCATAAGCCTCTTCAATAATAATATATCACAAATCACACATTTAACATACACATCATATTTCTAAAATAAGGTCACATGACTAAAGAAAGGTTTTACACTTCCATAAAGCATTCTCAGGGTTCCAAGAAGCCCTTATTTTTTTATATGGGATAATTACATTTTTAAAAACATAATCCCTGAACTTTATTAATTTTCAAATAAATTTATAATCTCTTAAACATCCAAGGATCTAGGAATTTAAAAATAGGATTGAAAATATGTTCTAATCAATGAAAGCCATTTAATAAAGAAAAATAACTATTTACCTTCTAATTCACAACAAACCCCATGAAATTGTAGAAACATTCCAAAATAATGAAATTATGCCTTTTAGAAATCACACGTGAAACCATACTCATTCAATTAATCGTTTAAAACTATTATAAACATATCAATAATATATGAAATTACCCATGAAACAACTAAAACCTTTTTTTAGAAATCAATAATAATAATTTAAAATGTTGATCATTCGAAAAAATCATGGAAGAATATTTTAATGATGAATACACATGTAAAAAATTGATGGTGAATCATGAAAAATAAATGAATGTAAAACACTAAGCATCCCCATCAATTTTCAGAGGATATATATACTGTTTAATATAAAAACAGTTTTTAAAACCATCAAGAAATTAGAAAATTCGAATTAATGTCATTAGAAAAGGTAACCTACGTCAAGAAGAATAATACCAATCACAAAAATCTCCAAACTCGATGAATTTGACCATAGTAATTAGAATCAAGTATTTCCCCATACATATACATGAATTTATACCAACATATATTTACAAATCGCACTAGAGGAATTTCACATATTCTCCCTTCAAATAGGGAATGTGTAAAAATTTGGAATATATATATATATATATATATATATATATTTCTTACCCCTATTGATGCATGTATGTTATCCCCATGAATGGATGTTCAAAAAACAGTAATGAAAAATACATGGGACTTGAAAAATGACCAAAAGGACCAGAAAAACTTTGAAACATACCAAGTGGGAAGTTGATGACAGAATAAAATAGTTATGGGAATGCCAAAATGAACAAAAAAACTTTACCATCAATAGTGGATTCTGAAACAATCCTGATGTCGGCCTAAGAGACCCATTGCATGCCCTATACACAAGAGAAGATTAAAAAATAACAGCAACCAAAACCATGTGGTTGGGCTGAACCAAACGCCAAAGGTGAGTAGAGGGAAAAATCTAAATTAGAGTAGTGGGAAAGAATTGGAGGGTTCACCTCATATATTCAACCAAGAAACAAGATAAAATTCTCTGGAATCACCTGGCGAAGATGGGGGAAAGAAGGGGATATCATGCATGCTATGGGTCAATTGATATTGGATTTCCATGACAAAAATGTGACTAGAAGGAAAAAAATAGAATAGATAGAAATAATAAAATAGAAAAAAACTAAAAAACTAAAAATTTAAAAATTCTGGGTGATATGCATAGTTTTTGCATGATTTACCAAACCAGGAACCAACTGTGCACTGGACACTACCTTGTCCAAGAACTCAAACATGAATATTCATAAGAAGAAAAAAGGATGAGGAAACCACACTAATAATTTTCCACATGGTATTTCCAACTCAAAGATCCGTCCTTCATGCTATCAGCATGATTTAACAGATTACACACAAGAAATCAGTCACACAACATCACTACATGGGCAATTGAATGGGAACCACATAGTTACTACCAACCAGGAAGCCTAACTACCAAATATACAAATTACCTCCAATAATTTTAAAATTAAACCACCAGGTTACAGAAATAAAAATCTTGGATAAAAATAATTGCACTAATTAAACTAACTAATATTTCATGGTTAGAGTGTAGAAATTTTTACACTCAATTTGGGCATAAAATTTTTGGCCTTAGGATTTTTTTTATTTTTTTAATTGATTCCAAATAGTCCTGGAATCCTAAAAACATTAATTTTGTAAATTGGAATAGTTTAAGGAATTAAATGATAAAATCATTAACTTCTTTTTTCCTAAAAATTATAAAAATTGAAATTGATTTTTATGTGTTTTTAAAATTTTAAATTAACATTGTATGTTAAATGAAAAGTGATATATTTTTGGAAGATAATACCTAAAAAAATTTAATCATAATACAATATGTGAAAATATTAGACAATTCATTATGAAATCACACCCCCATACCAAATAATATTTACATTAGTGGAAAAAATAATATATCAGAATCAAAATTGACACATTAATAAAAATTCACAACAACTATAAGATTTATTGAAAAATAGATACTAATAATTTTTTAACTATATGAAAAAAATTCCATTTCATTTTCTTGTTAAATATTTAATTTTTTAAACCTCAATAATTCAATCTTATACCAATAATAAGATTCCTCAGATGGAAAATCCTATATGGAATCAACCATAAACATTAAATAACATTGAGTTAAGTCAAAAATACACATTGAGGATATTTTTAGGTTTAGATTTTGGAAGAATTAGGCCATAATTATCACATTACATTTCAAAAATTACAAATTAGACACTTCTACTCAGTTTCCATTTTTTCCATAAAATAAAAGCACTTAAAAAAAGAAACATCTATAGTTCCTTATTTTAGTCAAAATGAATTTTACTTGATCCCATTTGGACCATATTCATCAATAATTCCTGTGAAAAACATTTCAAAACATGGGATGAGCATAAAAATCTCAGTAAGGGTTATAGAAGGAGGAAAGAAAACATTATTCCATTAATAAATACAATTCAATGAAATCGTACTTTTCAATCATTATCATACCACAAAAGATCATAAGATTTATCAATAACACATGGGAATCAGAATCCCTAAAGTAACTTGTGCCATATATAACATACTTACATTGTAGCCATTAAAACAGCATAGGGCGTTATGTTTGGGATACCCATCACAATATTTTCCTTAAATATATTAGGAGAAACAATAACTTTTACCTCTGTCATTTTACCCAATTAATTGGAGATCTATCTCAGTCTCACATGCCCACATTTTATCATTAACCACCTATATACATAAACAATGCCCATGAACCAAAACATATTCACATAAAAAAAACATAAAGGAATGATAAAATTTCCACATTTATATCACAATATATCATTTAAATATGTTAATATAATCAATCCATTATCAAAACCATTTTAAATACCAAAATACATAAAAAATTATATGGTATTTATTTTCCATTTTAATACATTATGGCTTGTTAAGGAAGCGAAAATTCAAAAAACACTCACAGTGGAAGAAAGGCCGTTGTCACCGTGTATGTTAAAAAGAAACAATAATTTTTGTTGTTTAGTAAAATGATTCATAGAAAAAAATTCCCTTTCAATTAAATGAAAAGTCTATGGTGATTATACACCATATAAATAACATCATGTATAAATCAAAATATGTCTAAATGATTGTAAATTGAGATGAAGTCCCTTAAAATGATTATATTATTACATTATGGATAAATTATTGACCTAATTATCAATGAAAAACTTAAATACACCGAATATAATTGGATATTATGTGTAAAAAAATAACAGGTCATTAAAATATATTCATTTCCCCACATAATCAAGAAGTAGAAGTTTAACCCAAAGAATGGAAATTGGGTCAAGAAGTTCCCTTACATTGTGCCTGACTTGACTCATTTGTTCCTTAATATCCAGAATAATAAACTAATGATAATCTATTAATTATTAGGAACCTTGTTAGAGTTTATTATTTTTTTTATATCACTTATTTCCATGTTATAAGCATTATGTAATCATTTATGTTAATAATATTTGTTTTGTCGATATTGGGAACTTGAGTAAAAAATGGACTTGTAAAAATTACAAGTTATACATGAGGTCAAATTTCTATTATCTCTTGAATGGTATTAATTATTTAGATATCATATATATCATATATATCCTGTATATATCTGTATTTATAATATTATATAAAATTTGGAGGTATGAAATGAAAAGCACTGTTCAGGGAGATGGTAAGTCGTACGTACGTATTAACGTTACTTTCATTTCTATTTCATAATTAATGGAATTAAAACATAATGATACATAGGTATATTATAGTTCCATTATTATATCATATATACAATTTTAGTAATCCCAACTTTTATACATTCCACTTATGGCATGAAAGAGTCATATCACTTTGAGGGGGAAACAATCTGCACTTCTTCAAATGAAATTATCACGTTTACCCACTATAAAAACCATAAAAGTATTCTATAAATGAAAAATACAGATTTATAAAGACTATATAAATACAATATATATCATATATAAATATATTTCCATCATAATGTCCACCAAGAGAGGTGGTTGGAGATATTTGAACAATCATCGTTTAGTTATGCAATAGTACGTCGTCCAAGGAAACATTTTGTTCGTATCCCTTAGATGTAGGTGTGTGGAAGGGTAGTTCAAATCATTCTCATAAAAAAACATATTATATTGAGGATAATGTTTTATAACATAATGTAATAAAGAGAGTTTAGTGTGTTTGAGAAGTAAAATGAATGAAAAGAAGTTAAGAGAGGACATTAACTTTAAATATTGTATCTTCCTTTGGTTTCAACTAAAAGCATTAAATGAAATTCCTTCTACAAAGGGGAAGGCTTCTAGGAGGAAGAGAGGGATGTAGGGATCTTAATTGGGTAGAGTTTGGATGAGAAATGGGATTGAGAGGTTTGAGTATATGGTTAGAGGTAAAGGATTTTTATGAAGGGGAATAGGGGCTCTTTAAGTAAGATTGAAAATATTATTTTATTATATAATTATTTTTAGTTTCTAAATGTCAAAAACTCATTAAATTGGAAGATAATATTACTATTGTTCTAAATAAAATTATAAAAAAAAATAATTGGACAGGTTTTGGATATTATTTTAAATTTTATATTCTCATTTATTTAATTCGTTCATTAATAAGATAATCATTATATCATCATGGTGTCATAATGAATTTTATTTATTTGATTTTTAAAAATTATAAATAAAATATAATGATATAGGAAATATTTTAATCTTTTAAATTAATTAATATAAAGTGTCATTATAACTCTTATGTGGCTTCATGTTGTCCCAAAATTGACCCATGGATTCCCAGGGTTGTAAATGTATCAACCAATATGATTATGACACATGTTAGTATAATTTAATATTATTATAACAATATTTTTACACTTATTTTCCAGATTTAACCTTGAATAATGGTATATAAAATATTTACTGAAGTAAATATTCATAATATCTAAAATTAAAAGTTACCTGTTTATAAAATTTTCACCTACTGATGCCAAATATGGAATCCATTTTTCCAAATTCTAAGAAAAGAATATGTAGAAATTAATTTAAATTTAATTCACACTGTCAAAAGAAAAAATCATGTTTTTATGAAATAATTACTATTAAAAGATGTACACTTGTTTATATCCAATTTACAAGTGAAATTACTTCTAATGACCAAATTTAATTAAATGGTAAAAATAAAATCTAATTACACTTTAAATGAAATTAAAAAGATAATCTAACCATATAAATAAATTATATTAAAATGTAGTTTTGAATTAAAATAGAAAATTTTCACTATTTTATTAAAAAATGAACATTATTAGACAAATACAAAAATTTCATACAATGAAAATTTTGATGTCCTGATTATATAGAATAATGATATTTTGTCAAATATAACATATAAATGTAAAAAAAAACTATATTTAAAACGGTTCCCCATCGGAATGTGGTAAATTGACCCCTTAAAGAATATTAAAGTATTTATTCTTAATATTGGATTTTTGTCTTATTTTAATCCACTAAAATTTATTGGATAAATGTAAAAACATTTAACAAAATGTATAATCTTATTGTAGTTAGTTCTGTTCATTTCTTCCAAAAGAATGGCTATAAGTTAACTACCATTTAAAATAATATTATATATTTTATTTTAAATATGACTCAGCCTTGTGTGCAACATGATATTTCAAAGAAATATGTTGTTGCATGTCAGGTACTCCATCAATCATAGAATCCCCTTTAAAGTAAAATAATATTTAACTCAGAAATATTAAGCAATATGAAAATTTCATATTGTTTATTTACCAATGATGTTACATCCTTTATCACTTTTGGAAATTGCATCCTCACAATTTTATCCACTTATTAAATAAATGGTGGTCTTTATCTCTCACAGGATTCTCAGAATCCTATGTTTCCTCTTCAACCATATTGTTTTTCTACATAACCATTACTTGATAAATTACCTTATTCTACAACACATTCTCTCTACGGTCAAGATTATGGACTAGTTGTTCCTCATAAGAGATATTCTCTTCCAACTGAACTACCTCTAGTCTCAAAACATTATATGGATCAGGCATATATTTTCTCAACCATGTAACATTAAAAAAATCTGTACATGGAAGAAGCATAGAGGTAAAGACACTTTATTGGAAACTCATTCAACTTTACCTAAGATATCATAGGGTCCAATGAATGTTGGAATCAACATTACCTTCTTACTAAAAAATATCACACTTTTCCATGGAGAAACATTTAGAAGACATGATCACCTACCTCAAATGAAGGATCTTTCCTTCGGTTATCGACATAAGATTTATGTCGGCTCTAAGACATTCTCATGTGATTTTAATTCAATAGAACTTTTTCTTCCATCTCTTCTACTAATTATATTCCCATAAAAATCATTTCACCCACTAAATCCCAAAAATATGGAAGTCGACATCTCTTTCCCTACAATTACTCAAATGGTGACATTAATACACTGGAATGAAAACCGTTATTATAAAAAAATTATACCAGAGAATGATGTTGGTCCCAACATCCCTGGTAATCCATTATGCAGGCACATAGCATATTCTCCAAGGAATAAATTGTTCATTCTGATAGCCCATCTAATTGAGGATGAAATATTGTGCTAAAATTTAATTCAGTACCCAATTACTTTTGAAGGTCTTTCCAAATGATAGAATTAAACCTGGGATCACGATCAGAAACAATGGAAAGGGGAGCTCCATGCAACCTAACTATCTCTTTAACATACAACTGAGATAGTTGATCTAGAAGAAAAGTATCTCAAATACGATGGAAATGAGATGATTTAGTTAATCGATCAACAATAACTCAGATTTCATTTTTACCTTGAGATGTATTCGGTAATACCACAAAAAATTCCATGGATATATATTCCCATTTCCACTCTGGCACCGGTAAAGGAAGAAGCATCCCTTTCAGTAACTGCCACTCCACATTATCCTGTTGAACAGTCAAACACTTCACAATAAAATTAGCAATATCTCTTTAAATTCTGTCCCACCATTAATACTATCAATGATATGTATACATCTTTGTACTGCCTAGTTGAACTAGAATTTGAGAACTATAAGTTTCATATAACAACAATTTTTATAACTAATAATCACAAGGAATGCATAATCTCTTCCCAAACCTAAAAAAAGAATCATTATCAATGTCAAATTCTGAAAACATACCCTTCTGAACCAACTCAACCTTTTTCTGTAACTCTCTATATTCCTTCTATGTTTTCTTAATTCAGTCTGATAGAGATGATTTCACTAACATCTAAAACAAAATAGAGGAATCTTTTACATCACAAACTTCTATTCCAAAGTTCGTCAAATCATTAATAAAATTATACTCTTCATAATGTAACAGGGATAATATTGCATTACTCTTTAGACTTAAAGAATCATCCACATTATTTTTCTTTCCTGAATGGTAAAGAATTTTCCCATCATATTCATTGATTAATTCTAGCCATCTCCTCTATATCATGTTAAATTATTTCTATGTGAATATATAATTCAAACATTTTTGGTCAGTATATATTTCATATTTTACTCCATACAGATGAAGCCTGTGAGGTTTTAAAGAAAAACAATAGTAGCTAACTCCAAATCACGTGTTCGGTAATTTAACTCATGAGGTTTTATCTGATGTGAAGCATAAGCAATTACCTGATCATTCTGCATTAGGACACAACCATTTACATTCAATGAAGAATCACTGTAGATAACAAACTCACCATTTCTTTAAGGTAGTTCCCAAAAAGGAGAATTCACCAATCTTCTATTCAATTCTTGAAAATAGTCATCACATTATTTTTTTCAAATAAACTTAACACCTTATCAAGTTTACTTAGTCATTAGGCTAGATAACTGTGAAAAATTTAAAACAAACCTCTAGTAATAACTTTCCAAACCAAGAAATCTATGGATCTATGTAATATTTTTATGGTTATGGACATTCGTCAATAAATTTTGTTTTAGCAGGATCAACTGTTATGATTTTTTTTAAACAATGTGACAAAGGAATGAAATTTTTTGTAACCCAAACTCACACTTTCTGAATTTCAAATCCAGTTTCTTTTCATTTAGGGTATGAAATAAAACCCTTATGTGACTTTCATGCTCCTATTTACTTTTATAATAGATCAAAATATCATCAATAAATACAACAACCATTTATCACCTAAGTCAACTGATCCATTACATCAACAAACTATCTAATTCTAATTCTAACCATCTCATGATGCTCATTTGTAAGGTCATTTCCCTTTGTATTCCACCACGACATAGATTTCCTATTTCCCGAATGAAAACCCATTTTGATCAAAAATATCTTATACGAAGCAACATGGTAATCTATAAATTCTATATCTTTAACAAAAATTAATTTATATATATTAATTTAACAATACCCTAACATCGAAAGTAGTCTAATCCAACCCATCTTATACAAAATATAAGGACCTAACCATAAATATTACCTAATATTGAGTTATGTTAAGAATTCACATTAAGGATCTTTTTAGGATTAGAGTTTTAGATAATTAGGCCATAACTATTACTATACATTTCAAAAATTACAATTTTGACACTTCTAATAAATTTCCATTTTTAATAAAATAACGACTCTTAAAAAAAGAAATATGTATAGTTTCATGATTTAGAAAACATTATTTTTCCATGTTTCCATCATTGACCCTATTCATCATTATGTCCTGTGAAAAACAATTACTAACATTGGATGAGCATAAAAATCTCAGTAAAGGTTATAAAAAAAAGGAAGGAATACATTAATCTGTTAATACATACAAGGTAATGAAATCATACATTTCCATAATTATCTTACCACACAAGATCATAATATTTATGAATAAAACATGGAAATCATAAATCCTATAGGTTACTTGTGTAATACATAACATTCTTAAATTGTAGATTTCACAGCTACATATGGAGTTAAAATTGGAATACTCATCATAGTATATTCCATAAATCTCTTAGGAAAAACATTAACGTTTATCTCTGTCACATTACCCAATGTATTGGAGAGATATCTCGGGCTCACCCACCCTCAATTTATGATTGAACCACCCATATAAGTAATCAATTCCCATGGACCATAACATATTCACAATACATAAAACCAACATAAATCAATGATAAAATTTCCACTTTTAAATCACAATATATCTTTTAAATATATTGACATAATCAATCCATTATCAAAACCATTTTCAATATGAAAATACATAAAAGATTATATGGAATTAATTTTCCATTTCAAAGAATTACGATTTGTTATGGAAGCCAAAAATCAAATAAAGCTCACGGAGGGGGAAAGGTCATTGTCACCATGTACCTAAAAAAGAAACCTTCCTTTTTTGTATTGTAAAATGTTTGGTAGAAAAGGATTCCCTTTGAATGAAATGAAATTTCATTGGTGTTTATACACCATATAAAATAAAGTCTTTCCAAATATGCTTCAATGAAAGGAGATTGAGATGAAGTCCCTTACAAAGATCATTTCATTACATTAAAGATAAATTAATGACATAATTAACTATGAAAATCATAAATAACCCCAATTTAAGTGGATAATAAGTTTAAAACAATCATAGGTCATACACACATATTTTTAGCACCACATAATCAAGAATTAGAAGTTTAATCCAATGAATGGAAATTTGTTTAAGATGTTCCCTTACCTCATGTCTGACTTGACTCATTCGTTCTTTAATATCCTAAATAATAATATAATGATAATTTAAACATATATAAAAACATTTTTAAATTTCATTATTGTTTTATTACATCTTTTTTCCTGGTTATAAACATTATTTAATCATTTATGTTAATAATAGTCGTTTTGTCGATATTTTGTACTTGAGTCAAAAAGGAACTTCCTATAATTACAAGTTGTTCATGTGGTCAAAATTACATTTTCACCAAAATGATATTCCTGATTTATATATCATATATATAATATATTTCTAGTATATATATGTATTTATCATAGTAAATAACTTTTTTAGTTAATAAATGAAATGCACTGTTCATGGATATGATAAGCCGTACGTACACCTGAACACTACTTTAATTTCTATTTCCTTTTTAATTGAATGAATAAATAATGATACATAGGTAAATTATAATTAAAATATATAATATTATATATAATTTCAGTAACTCCATCCTTTAAACGTTCCACTTATGGCATGAACTAGCCATATCACTTTGAGTGTGTGGTAGTCCACACTTCCTCAAATGAAATTATCGCATTTACCCATTATATAAACAATTAAGGTTTGCTATAAATGAAAATAATGAAGTATAGAGATAGTATAAATATAATATATATCACATATAAATATTTTTCAATAATAATTTCCACCATAATAGGTGGTTGGAAATATTTGAACAATCATCGTTTCGTGAGACATTAGTTCACCGTCCACAGAATTGGTATGTTCGTATCCATTAGATGGAGGTGTGTGAATGTGTAGTTCGACTAATTCTTATTAAAACAACCTAGTATATTTTGGATGCTGGTTCTATTATAAATTAATGGAATACAAATAGTTAAGGGTGTTGGAGACGTAAAATAAAATAAATGAACATTATAGAAGACTTTACCTTTAAATTGGGTACCTCCTGTTGGTTTGAACCAAAATGATTACTTGAATTGCCATCTGGCTAGGGGAAGGATTCTAAGAGGAATAGAAGGATGTAGGGAGATCAATTGGGTATAGGATGGATGATTCAAGGGGATTTATAGTTGTGAGTAATGGGTTAGAGGTGATGACATTTTATAAGGAAGAGGAGGGTCTCTTTTTGAATGTTTGAAAATATTATTTTTTCATATAGTTATTTTCAGTTTCTAAAGGTCCAAAACCCATTAAATTTGAAGATAATATTTCTATTTTCTGAAATAAAATCATCCAGTAATAATTGGAAAGGTTTTGATATTTTTTAAAATTTTATAATCTCATTTTTCAAATCATTCTTAACAAGGTAATCAATGAATCATCATTGTGTCAAAAATAATTTTATTTATTTGATGTCTAAAAATTATAAATAAAATACCATGATGTATGAAATAGTATTATGTTTAAAATGAATATTTATAGTCAAATTGATAACATATATAACCCCATATAAAAATTGATTTATTAAAAGATATATGTTTAAGTCCTTTTTTTCTTTACTTTGAATCAATTAATATAATGTGTCATTATCACTCCTATGTGTCTCCATGGGGTCCCAAAATCGACCAATGGATTCCCATGGTCAGAAATGTATCACCCAATTTGATTAGGACACATGTTAGTGTAATTTAATATAATTATAATAATATATGTTTACCCTACTTTAACATATTTACCTTTTAACCGTGGTAAATAAAATATTTACTAATGTAAATATTAATAATGTATAAAAATAAAGGATACCTATTTTCACAATTTGGACTGATTGATTCAAAATATGGAATCCATTTTTCCAAATTCAAAACATATAATTAGAAGACATTATTTTTAAAATAATTCCCGTTGTGAAAACATAATGTGTGTTTTTATGAAATAATATCTATCAAAAGATTCATATTTGTTTATGACCAATTTCAATGTGAAATTACATCCAATAAACAACATTGAATTAAATGGTAAATATATAATCTAATTAAAATTTAAAACCAATTAGAAATATAATCTTACCATACAAAATAGATTTGATTAAAAGGTATTTTTGAATTAAAATACAGTATTTTTCAATATTTCATTAAGAAAAGAACATTTTCAGAAAAATTCCAATATTTCATCCAAAGTAAATTTTGATTTCCTGAATATAAATATAAATATTATTTTGTAATTTATATCATATTAATGTGACAAGAAGTTGATTTAAAAAAACTTTCTCCATCAAATTGTAGTAAATCAACCCCTTAAATAATATTATAGTATTTTTGCTTAAAATTAGATTCTTTATTATTTTAATCCTCAACAATTTATTAGATAAATGTAGAAACATTTAAAAAAATGTATAATCATATTTTTGTTATTTATTTTCATTCAATTCAATACAACGACTATGAGTTAACTAACATTTAAAATAATATTATATTATTATTTTTCAATGCGACTCAGCACTGGGTGCGGTTTGTGATTTTAAGAAAACACATTGTTGCGTGTCGAGTAAGCCATAGAAAAAATCATCAATTTTAAAGAAAACTTAATATTTAATTAAAAAATATTAATAAATGTGAAAATCTCATATTTGTTATTTACCTGGGATGTTATAGATCTTTCCATCCATCTATGTAGAGAAATTTAATCTATATTTATGGTCATACATGGTTGATTAATGAGTCACCCTATGCTTGCTAAACTTCTCATATCTCGACACAATGAGACATAATTTTCCTTCAATTGGGAGGTCTGTTGAAGGTGATTTACTGGTTAAGTGTTATTAAGTAAAAGCCTTCCGAAAACTGAATTGAGCAATAGATAATTTAAGACTCATAAATAAAATTGTATAAATATTTAAGTGAAAAAATGGAATCTACCATCTTCAATTAAACTTATTAAAGTTAAACTCAACACTCTTAATTCAATGAATATGATAATGAGTCTAATAATAAATGAAATAAAGGATTACATCATAATTATCAATTTTTTTGTATTTTTTTGCATTGTAGAAGTTATTTAATAATATTGTAATAAATGTATTTTAATTTAACCGCTTTATTATAGATTAGAGCATGAGTCATTAAAGTATACACAATGAATAATTCAATATCATGTATAGTTTTATATCTTTTATTTTATTTTTAGAAGAATAAAATGATATAAATGAGTTACAATGAAAAACTACACATGATAATTTATCTATATCCACTTACTAGATTAGTGATATAAATTTCTCACAACTATGGAAAGAATATCAATTCAAAAAAAAATCAATTCCATCACACTCAAACGTGAAATATTACGGAAAATTATTATGTGTAAATTAAGGTTAGGTTAAATCACCATATAATTAGTTTTAAAACTATATGTAAGTTAATTGATTATATTCGGTGATAAATGATAGATGTATAGGGTATGCGTCAAATAAAATATTTTTTCTATTCATATAAGTGACACAATCATGTTGAAGTCATTCCTTGAACTCTAATCCACTGATTGAAAAGAATTCACATGTTCTGGTTCTCAAAAAAAATAATTTATTCATTATTGAAACTGAGGGTATCGTTAAGAATATATCAAAAAATTCCTTAGAATAATTATCAGGTTTGGAAATTAAATTTGTTTTATATTTTCATGGGAATGTATTTTAAAAATTGGATTACCTCATAATAATTGTTGAAAATAAACGACGATTAAAAAATTCATTATAAATATGCTTCTAGAAAATATGATTTTTGAAAAACCAAGAATAATAGAACCAAATAAAATTAATATTGAATAATTATAATGGGTATTCCTTGATGAATCAGGTTCATAGAAAAATAAAGGAAAAAATGAAAACACAATATATATAAATATGGTTGGAACTCCCAACTACCCTTCATTTTATATTATGAATAACTAAAATAATAATGACAATAATTTAATGAGAATGGAAGAAAAAAACTGCCATATTTTTTTGAAGTATACTTGATTTAGGTTTATATCTACTAGAATATTCAAAATTACATGAAACGA
The DNA here is from genome assembly GCA_963277665.1 of Viscum album. Classification (NCBI taxonomy): domain Eukaryota; kingdom Viridiplantae; phylum Streptophyta; class Magnoliopsida; order Santalales; family Viscaceae; genus Viscum; species Viscum album. The sequence goes on from OY728128.1 coordinate 622,154,231, forward strand.
AAACAATACATTTTTAGAAAAAACTAATATAAATAATAAATAAATAAAACTACATGAAAGATAATATTTTGATGATTCTCCAAATTTATATATTTTTTAATCTATCCAAAACTAGAAAATGATGGTACTTTGTCTCTAATAAGATGGTGTATAATGTTTTCGACTAAGAAACCACAACATTTTATTTCTCAAAAACACTAATTAGGGGATTATAAAAGAATTATATCCCAAAGAAAATAAAATAAATGTTCAAATTTCATATAAATAAGAATGTGATAAATGGAAGTGAAAAGGTGGATATAATAGAAGGAAGATTATCTCCCTCAATTTCTCAATTGGAGAATTTTTTTCAACATGTGATATATAATAAAGAATAGGGTATAGGTTTTCCTATGGTCTAAGTTCAGAAAATGATTCTAGTATAATTTATAGTCATTTAATATCTTCATTTTATTCGACTTTAAACATCTCATTAAGACACTCCATTCCCACGATGACATAATCCTTCTATGATTTGAGTTATTCATCTTCTAGGTCTTTATAATTTATTTTTTAGTTTATAAAATTAATATATCATATTTTTGTTTTCAATTAATAATTAATAAAATTTGAATAAAATGCGTTCTTAAAATAATATATCCCTAAATAAGTTTAGCCTTCATATCATTCTCATTATGCGTTGTCATTAGAAATTAATTTATTGGAGTGTGAAGTGGGGATTATATATTCAATTAACTTATTTCTTATCAAAAAAATTATCATCAATGATCATAAAATTGGTCAATGGTACTAAGGATTCAGTGTGTATGATTTGGAGATCAAATTGAATTTTCATCCCGATAATGTAAGATCAATAAATTCTATTTTTTTGATTTCCAAAAAATAATTTCATGGTTAACATAGTGTTAATATCATATATAGACAATTAAATGTAAAAACCTTGTAAAAGTATTCCATAATAACGTTCTCATAAATTTCTTGAAAGGAAAAATGTGAGTGGTTGGATTTTACAATCATATTGGTTCATAATTGAATGGTGATGGTCAAAAATTAATTTCTCCACCACAATTATGTATCTCTCTAAATATATTTAAATTAATTCATTAGAATAATATATTATCATTTATTTTTGAGAAACCATTTCTTATTCAAATTTGGTTTTATTTAATGTCATTTTTTCAATAATTTATCTAATATAATTATTTAACAAATTGTTGGTAATTATTTAAGATTATCGAGATTGAGTCTAAATTTTGATATAATATCAAAAACATAAAATTAAATTGTTATTTATTTAAAATAATATATATAGTATAGTAATAACCCTATTAATGTGGCTAAAGAATCCATATAACATTAAATATTAATATAATAACATTTCAGGAGAAATAATAATAATGTTGAATATTGGGGATGAGGTATTGATTTTATGACATAAAAATAAACAATGTTATTGGAATGAAATCTTTTATAAAGTTAAATCATAGCCAAATAAGGTAAATATCCCTTGACTATCATGTAGAACCTCTCTCAATGTATGTGGGATAGATCAAATATTCAATTAATTATTCCAAGATAAAGAAAAAAATGATATGTGAATTATAAATAGGATATATCCTAGGATTAAAATTTAAAAATGACATGACTCACCCAAACCTATTCGGAATCGCTCAATTTATATATAATATATTTATCAAAACATGTGAGTAAAAATATGATTTAGTCCTTTTTCCATCCATGTTAGTTTCAATAAGTAAAATGATCTCAATCAAAAAAATATATCTCATGAGTGGATGGTTTTAAATTTAATCATCCGATGCAACCCATAAGAAAACTCACAAGAATGAAATATGAGTGAATAGACTAATCTACTAAAAATATAAAAAAAATAAAGTTTCCATGAAATTATTATTATTTGGGTTAATTTCATTCACATTTGGGAGTGCCATCGTTGAAAATATAATTAAAATAGAAAATTTTCTAATAATAGAAAATGAATATGAATAATCCATTTGTATATAAATTCTTACAATTATTGAGCTCAAGATTAAATCAATATACACTCCCACGATCAATCAAAATATTTTACATAAATGTAATTGGTTAGGAGGTTGGAGATAATATAAAAAATAATAATTAATCATCTCGATCTTCCCTTGCACATGTATAAACACCTATTTGTTCATCCTAAATGTTTCTAAAGATGGAGACTGTATTTTTTAGGCAAAAAAATTGTATTGTTATATCTTTCTAGGAATAATTAATTCCAAAAAATAATTTCTAGACGTCCATTCCCTAGATTCATCAATGAATCACATAAAAATAATTTCATTACAAATAAAACAAAATTGAAACTACACCTCATTAAATTTTGATCGAAAAGTTTTTTGCTCACTAAAGTTGAATTTTTATTGAAGAAGACAGTGTAAAAACCCTATATATCTTCTTTTTGTGCTATATAATCATGATATTTTTTTTGATATTTTATCTTTGAGTGATATTTTGGATAACTAAAGTAGAATTCTATATCAAAATGATGACATGAGCATCGATTCTTCAATCCTGAGTTTTTTAGTAGAATATTGGTAGTAAAATTAATTTAATATGTATCTATAATATGAGAGATGATAAAAAAAGATCTTAAATTAATTTTCGGAATATTTTACACAATTTATAAACTATATTATTTTAAATATATAGTTTTAATCTTTAAAAAATACATCTGTGTCCCATCAATTAACATAAATATCGAATTACATCCCTAAAAAAAATTCAACATAGTATGTGCATCATAAATGTCATAAATATTGTATCACTTTTTTATAAAATCTAATGTTCGTTACATAATAGAATTTATCCCATTAAATTGTATTTATTATCTTAAAAATATGTTAACAAACACTGAATAAAATATTATTCATTCAAAAAATATATTTTCTCTATATACACTTGACACATGATAATTACATGAATATATAATTTGAAAAATTATTATTTTATATACATATAATATTTAATTTATTTATTCCTTATCATTGGTCAAACTCAGACCTATCCCAACCCCCGTTAGGTCCCCCACAATTTATTATAATCCAATTTATTTGAATTAGAAATGATTCTAAATAAAATTTGTGTGTGAACCTCTTGGCCCTTATCTCTATAGTATTAAGTTTGACTAATAGACTAAAAATGGTGTCTAAAAATACATTGTAGACCTAATGAGGATAAGGTTTATCCATAGTAATTAAATCCTTCTATGAACACCCATTGTGTAATATAATTGTTTATACAGAGGTATCATATAATTAATGAATCAAACATTGTTTCATTAGCCATTATTTATTTATTTATTCATATCCTTAAAGAATACAATTATCTTAAATCAGCATATACTAGGATTTAATAATTGAATTACAATCATAATCAACCCAAATCAGGAAATATATTTTTTTATATGGGATTAATATTGTCTTGACTAATCAACCAATACCTATCTAAAAATGACAAACCAAAAACAATATACCTCAAAAAAAAATTTATTTTATTGTTTTTGATATTTTATTAAAGTACGTAATCAAATGATACACATTTTTAATGATATACATTATAGAGGCTAATAAATATTATCATATATAGAAACATCAAATGAGAAATAAAACAGATTTTTTTTCTAAATAACTGTTCATTCACCAAGATCATCATTGGTTGAGAAAACCAAGTGGAAACATCACATGATGAAGTCTCAATGAGTATGATCCCTTACCGCTAGATATTCACACATCAATGATAACATGACCATTTGATGTGTCTTGAACATAAGAAAATTATTTTAGGTTACTATCATATTATGGTGAGTTTATCATTATAGCTTAGAATTATTATAACCTATTTTCATGATAAATAATCAGAGGACACAAAAACTAAATAATTGATACAAAAGTATAAAAAAATTATTTTAAGAATATATCATGCAAAAATTTCTTTATACAAGATATGGTATTAAAAAATTACAATACTTGATGGGTATATGGAACCCAATTTCACAAGACTCCACTTTCACTAGATCCATTTTACTAAATATCACCATTATATCTCACAATATATGATCACTATTTTTAAGAGAAATAGATTTAGTAATTAGTCTTACCTTGTCTTCATTCATGGAAATTATGTTATCCTCATCTAAACCACTTGAAGAAAAATTACTTAAAAATGATATATCTGATTATTAACAATTATTACTCTATCTTAATAGTAAAATCTTGGATTGTAATATATTTTTTATCCGGACTATAATATATTACACCCTATGTATGACCACAATAAAGGGATTTTTTATAATTTAACATGTTCATTAAAAATATAATAATATTCAACATACATGGTATTTATTGATAGGAATTAAACATGATTCAATGATCTTATCATTTATATTTACAATTAATTCCTATTATAATATATTAATTGTTGCACATGAAGAATGTTTTCACTCTTTTATTACAAGAGTTCCTTATTATCCATGTACAATTTACTCGACACTCATACTTCCTTAAATACTATTTGGGAATTTTGAATTCCACTCATGATGTTCTCTTTGATGTAGCTGACATTTTCCTATAATAATAAATGTATAAAAATATCATGTATAGTACATAGAATCCTATAATTGATAGATCCATTTCAAAATAGTATGGAGTTTTATTCACCATTATAATATTCTTATATGTCTTTTACATTTATTCATGAAGATATTTATGCCTTTGGAATTATCTCTCCATTTATTACAACACATTATCTGTATATATACATTGAATTGGTCTATGAAATACAATTGATCTAAATCATTGGATCTATTTCCCAACAACCTGGGATTAAACATTATTTCAGTCATTGGATAGTTTATTTTAACCAATATTTATCAATTTACATGAAAACTACTATTTTACATATGTTATTTATAATTTTTTTATGAAAACTAAGGTAGTACCCATAACCACAATTATAACCATGGAAAGTTATTGTTACCATAGAATATATTAGGTTAATTATTTTTCTATTAATCCCTAAATGTATATCTATAAACTTAATTCATCATTAGAATTCATTGGTATTACCAACCCATTCTGGTAGAATCATTTAGATATGTTCGATAACTCTTTTACTGACATTCAATGTTAAAAACAACAATCATAAAATGTTCTTATGAAAAGTATAATTTTAATATATTTAATAATAATGATTTTTAAAGAAAAACAAATAATCATTATTAGTACCATTATTTTACCACCCATTAATAGGTTTCCTAGAATACCCACCAATGGATTGAAATCAATTAGAGATACTTCTAATATAAAAACGATATTTCGTAACTTAGAATTAATTTTATTTAAATCATATTTCTTTTTGATTTCATACTATTTAAATTTACTACATCCATGGATTATAAAAGAATAATAAATCTACCAATACAATGAATATAATACCATCTCATGGTTTCAATCATTCTATGTTGTATGTGTCTCTATAACATTTCTATTCCTTGAACTTTTGCAGAAATTAGCGTTTTTCTAACTACTTGTACATATCAAGGATTGACATTATTGAAGTCAAAATTTCACAAAACATCTGACATAGAGATGTTAACCCTTTTATTGAAATATAATATATCACTTGACTACATCTTTTATATCATAGTGATTTATGTGGTATCCTTAAAATATGGAGGGTAATTACTTTATATGTATATTGTGGTTTTTAACTAATTTATTTATAGATTTATCATTGATAAATGATTTTCATATTGATAAATGGAGTATCAAAATGATGTATTTGTTTCATATTAAAAATTAAATGATAACCATTTATCATTTATAGTTTTCATATAGTTTTTGTTTAACATTAGTATTTGAAAAGCATGTCTTGAAATGATTATGGAAGGATTTTAAAGTAATAAAAGACATATCATTAATAATGTGTTTAATTAAATCTCGAATTTAATGTGTATATGAAAATGTAAGTTTATTAATAATTCCAATATACATTTCCAAGATCAATAAATTCATTCAAGAATCATCAGCGACCCTCCTTTTTTAACATCAAGTATTTAATGTGATTAAGGAAATTTGAATTTAGGGATAAATCCATTATACATTTTCATGATCGATAGATTCCCTATTAATATTATATTTCAATCACAAGCCTAAATTATAAGGCCACGACCTTAAACCTTACTTAATATTGAATTAAATAAATAATTCAGGCTGAGGATGTTTTCAGGTTTAGATTTTTAGAGAATTAGATCATAACTATTACATCTCAAAAGACTACATAGTAGACACTTCTACAAAGTCCCTTTTTTTACAAAACATGGACTCTAAAAAATGAGTCATGTCTAGTTCCATATTTAAGACAACATGAATTTTCCTTGATCCCATCCTTGACCCTATTCCGCATTATGTCCAGTGAAAAACATTTCAAAAAAACATGGGGTGAGCATAAAAAGCTCTGTAAGGGATACAAAAAGAAAGAAAACTGTTAGTTTTTTAAAACATCATGTAAACCATGAATAATTTATCAAAGTAACACTTTTCACCTTTATGAAGTAGTAAAAAATCTTCACTGAATAAAAGATCATTACTTACCCTTTTGTAACCAAAATATTACCATAAAACCCATATAAATAACACATAACATATAAAGGAAACTTGGGACATAAACATACTTAAATGGAAGAAACATACAGTCGACTTCCACACATATCACTTAATGGAATAGCCATAATGATGACTTCTATATCCAATGAATTGGAGGTTATAACGTAACCACTTGTCCTAGTATTCACGACACCACTAGTCATATGGTTTATCACATAACCACCTGTCAAATTTCCAAGTACCATTATAAAATAATAAGACATAAAACAAATATAATGGAAAGAAAACATTTCCACACTTTGATCAAAATATATCACTTAAATATATTGACATAACAAATACATTATAAAAACAATTTTCAATAACAAAATACATAAAATAGTATATATTATTTATTTCATTTTAAAAACATTACGACTTGTTGAGGAAGCCAAAGACCAAATAATACTTGCGGTAGCAGAAAATGTCATTGTCACCACGTACAGTAAAAGAAACATTCCTTTTTTTTGTTTAGTAAAACGCTTCATAGAAAAAAAAATCCTTTTTTTATAAAAAAAAAGTCAAAGGGGTTTATACACCGCATAAAAGAAATCCCTGTATTAGAACAAAATATGCCTCAATGAAAGGATATTGAGACGAAGTCCCTTAACTCATGTCCGACGTGACTCGATTGCTCTTTAATATCCTGAATAATAAACTAAAGTTAATTTCTACTTGCTGAACAACCTTTTTCAAGTTTATTATTCCTTTTATATAACTTATTTCCATTTTATAAACGTTATGTAATCATTTAATTTCATAAAGTTTGTTTTGTCGATATTTGGTAGTTAAGTCAAAAATGGACTTCATAAAATTACATGTTGTTTATGTGGTCGAAGGTTCATTATATCCAGAATTATATTCATTATTTGGGTATCATATATATCATATATATTCAGAATATACATGTATTTATAATAGTACATAACATTTAGATGTAAGAAATGAAATGCACCGTTCATGGAGATGGTAAGCCATACGTATGCATGAACTCTACTTTCATTTATATTTTGTATTTAATGGAGTGAAATCATAATGATATAAGGGTATATTACAGTTTCAGTATAACATCATATATAAAAACATTAACTCCATCCTTTATACGTCTCACATATGGCATTAATGAATCAAATGACTTTGAGGGGGGGTAGTCTGCACTTCCTAAAAAGAAATTATTGTGTTTACCCACAATGGAAACCATAAAGGTATGCAACAAAAGAAAAATAAAGAAGCATAAGTAAAACATAAACATAATAAATATCATATATAAATAGAGTGACATCTTAATGTCCACCATGAATGGTGTTAAAAGAAGATTGAACAATCATCATTTCGTTAGGCAGAAAATCGCCAACCACAAAAACAGTATGTTCTTTAACCATTAGACGAAGGTGTGTGTAGGTGTAGTTATAATAATTCTCATAAAAACATCCTAGTATTTTTAAGATACTGTTGTTGTTACAAAAGAAATGAATAAAAAGAGGTTAGGTGGTTGGAGAAGCAAAATAAAACATAAGAACACAAGAGAAGACACTACCATTAAATCGGGTAACTCTTTTTGATTTGAGCTCAAAGGATTCCTTGGAAAGACTTCTGCCCAAATTTATGCTTCTACTAGTAATAGAGGGATGTGGAGAGACAAAATGGGTAGTGTTTGGCCGATCCAATGGCTTGGGAGATGTGGGTATGGTGGTAGAGGTGGGGGCCTTTTATAAGAGGAGAGGAGGGGCACTCTTGGAATGTTATAAAAGGTTACTTTATTATAAAATGAGTTTAGGTTTTTAAAGGTCCTGCAATTATATATTTTGGGGATAAGGTGATAAGAGTTATAAATCCACCCATCCAATAGGTTTTTGACAAGTTTAGGTCTTAGATTTTACATTATCTTTTCATTTTATTTAAATCGTTAAATAATGAGGTAATCGCTGCATCATCATGGTGTCATAAATAATTTAATTTATTTAATGTCTAAAAATTATAAAAAAATATCATGATGTAGGAAATATTTTTATATTTATAATTAATATTTATAGTCAAATACATGACATGTATAACCCCATTTAATTTTTTTTTAGTAAAACAACACATGTTTGTGACATTTTTATTTTAACTTTAAATAAAAACTTATTAATGTCATTTTCCTACCAAAGTGGCACCATGGGGTCCCCAAGATTCACATGGATTGTATTTTTTGGCCATGACACATCCAATTAGGTTAGGACATGTTTCAAAGTCATTTCATATTATTAAAACATTATTTTTACCTTAAATTACACTAATTACCTCTAATCGTGATTAAAAACTTAAAAGTTACTATTCACCAAAAAATTATTTTAATCCCATTGAACCAAATTTTTCATCCTAATGAAAACAATTTATGTCGTATTTTTGAAATTCAAAACACAGAGGTGGTAAAATTTCATTTAAACGAAAAATCAGTTTTTTTAAGTACCACTTAGTGGTTTCACTATTCAAAAAAAATTGATGTTTTTTAGAAAAATACCAAAACATCAACCTAAGCTATATTTGATATTCCAAATTCAAAAATGAAGTCTATTTTACAAAATTCGAAACATATAAGTCACATTAATAAATTTAATGATTAATTCCCGCTGTCAGAACAAATATCATGTTTTTATGAAACAATATGTATCGAAAGATTGACACTAGTTTAAGTCCAATTTCAAAGTGAAATTAATTCTGATGACCACTATTGAATTAAATGGTAAAAATATATTGTAATTTCACTTTAAAAACAATTCAAAAGATAAAGTAATCATATAAATAAATTAGATTAAAAAGTGGTTTTGAATTAAAATACAACATTTTCACTATTCATTAAAAAAATGAACTTTATCGGAAAAATACCAAATATTTACACAAAGTAAATTTTGATGTCCGGATTCTAAAGAAGATTTTTTTGGTCCAATAAAATGTATAAGAGTGACCAAAACGATATTTAATGACGCTTCACCATCAAAAGGAGATAAGTGGACCTTTAGTGAAAATTAGAGTATATATGCCTAAAATTGAATTCTTTTCGTATTTTAAGCCTTTATACATTATTGGATAAATGTAAAATCATTTAACAAGAATATATAATCATATTTTAGTTATTTCTATTCATTCCCTCCAATACAACGGCTACGTGTTAACTAACATTTAAAATAATATTATTTTATTACTAGTGTGCAACGTAAGATTTCTAAGAAACTCTTTGTTGCGTATCGGGTACGCTATCGAACATAGAAACCCCTTTAAAATAAAATTAATATTTAATTCGTAAATATTAATAAATATGAAAATGATTTATTCTTTATTTACCTGGGATGTTACATCCTTCCCCCCTTTTGGTAATTGCGTCCTCGCAATTTTATTCAATTATCAAAATATGTGTGGGTATTTATACCTCATAGTATTTTCATATTCCCATGTTGCCTCTTCAACCATATAGTTTTTACACAAAACCTTTACCTGGTGAATTACATTATTCCGCAACACTATCTCTCTACGGTCATGAATCTGGACTGGTTGTTCTTCATAAGAGAGATTCTCTTCCAACTGAACTACCTCTGGTATCAAAACATGAGATGGATCTGGCATATACTTTATCATCATTGAAAAATGAAAAACATTGTGTACCTGAGATAAACTCGGAGGTAAAGCCACTCGGTAAGAAACTGATCCAACTTTTTCTTGAATTTCATATGGTCCAATGAACCTTGGACTAAGCTTTCCTTTCTTAGAGAATCACATCACACTTTTCCATGGTGAAACTTTGAGAAAAACATGATCACCTACCTCAAAAGATAGATCCTTCCTCCGGTTATCCGCATAACTCTTATGCCTGCTCTGAGATGTTCTCATGTGTTTTTAAATCAACTGAACTTTTTCTGCAATCTCTCATACCAATTCTGGTCCTATCATCTTCCATTCACCAACTTCATCCCAAAAAGATGGAGTTCGACACCGTTTACCATATAATGCTTCAAATGGAGCCATCTGTATACTGGAATGAAAAATGTTATTATATGAAAATTCAACCAAAGAAATATGTTGTTCCCAAATTCCCTGATAATCCATCAAACAAGCACGTAGAATATCCTCCAAATAATGAATTGTTCATTCTGACTGCCCATCAGATTGAGGATGAAAAGCTGTACTAAAATTTAATTCAGTACCCAACGACTTCTGAAGGCCCTTCAAAAAGATAGATGTAGCCCTGGGATAATGATCATATACAATGGATAGGGGAACTCCATGAAACCTGACTATCTCTTTAATATAAAATCGAGAAAGTTGACCTAGAGAGAAAGTATCTCGAATAGGAAGGAAATGAGAAAATTTAGTTAAGCGATCAACAACAACCCAGATTGCATTATTACCTCGAGATGTCTTCAGTAATCTCAAAAAAAATCCATGGATAAATTTTCCCATTTCCACTCTGGCATTGGTAAAGGATGAAGCATCCCCTTCAGCAACTGCCACTCTGCTTTAAACTGCTGACAAGTGAAACAATTCACAGTAAAATCAACAATATCTCATTTCATTCCATTCCACCAGTAAAACTCCCGCAGATCTCTGTACATCTTAGTACTTCCAGGATGAACTGAAAACAGGGAACTATTGGCCTCACATAACAACTCATTTTCAACTGTGAATCACTAGGCATGCATAATCTCTTCCCAAAAATCAAAACACAATCATTATCAATGTTAAATTCAAGCAACTTACCCTTCTGAACCAGCTCTACCGTTTTCTGCAACCCACTGTCTTTCTTCTGCGCTTGCTTAATTCTGTCTGATAGGGATGATCTCACTGATACTGAAAAAAAAACAGAATAACTTCCTACACCAACAACTTCTATGCCAAATTTCATCAAATCAAAAACCAAAGGATCTGGTTCCAAATGTAGCATGGTTAATGAAGCATTACTTTTTCGACTCAAAGCATCATCCAGTTTATTTGATTTTCCCGAATGATAATTAATTGTACAATCATAATCCTTGATTAATTATAGCCATCTCTTCTGTCTCATGTTGAATTCTTTTTGAGTGAATATTTTCTCTAAACTTTTGTGATCAGTATATATTTCACACTTTTCTCCATAAAAATGATGCCTCTAAATTTTTAGAGCAAAAACAACAGCATATAATTTCAAGTCATATGTAGGGTAATTTACGTCATGAGTTTTCAACTGACGTGAAGCATATGCAATTACCTGATCATTATGCATAAGAAAACAACCAATTCCCTTCATCGAAGCTTCATTGTATATAAAAAACTCACCATTCCTAGAAGGAAGTGACAATACTGGAGCATTCACCAATCTTCTTTTCAACTCGTGAAAACAATCATCACATTCTTTTGTCCAGATAAACTTAACACACTTCCGAGTTAGCTTAGTCATTGGACTAGATAACTGTGAACAATTTTCAACAAACCTTCTATAGTAACCTACCAAACCAAGAAAACTATGGATCTCGGTTACATTTGTGGGTCTTGGCCATTCTTCAACAACTTTTGTTTTAGCAGTATCAATAGTTATGCCATTTTTAAACAATGTGACCAAGGAAAGAAATTTGTTGTAACCAAAACCCACAATTGCTGAATTTTCCATACAGTTTCTTTTCTTTTATGGTTTTAAAGATAACCCTTAAATGATTTCATGCTCCACTTTACTTTTATAAAACACCAAAATATAATCAATAAAAACAACCACCATTTATCACCTAATTCAACTGAGTCATCACTGCAGTAATCTGCTCAATTCTGATTCCGACCATCTCTGGTTGCTGATTCGGAAAGTCATTCTACTCTGTATTCCTTCCTAGAAAAGTTGCTCGATTTCTTTTATGAAAATGAATTCTTAACACAACTATATCTTAGATTAAGCAACATGGTAATCTATAAATTATATATGATATCAATATTAATATAAATTATGTTATGGATATTAATTTAACAAAACCCTAACTCCTATAGTTATCTAAACCGACCTCTGATACCAAATATAAGGCCCCGGCCTTAAACTTTACTTAATATTGAATTAAATGAATAATTCACATTGAGGATCTTTTCAGGTCTAGAGTTTTAGATATTTAGATTATAACTGTTACATCTCAAAAGATTACATAGTAGACACTTCTACAAAGTCACTTTTTTTTTACAAAACATGGACTCTTAAAAAAGAGTCATGTCTAGTTCCATGTTTAAGACAACATGAATTTTCCTTGATCCCATCCTTGACCCTATTCCACATTATTTCCTCTGAAAAACATTTCAAAAAAACATGGGGTGAGCATAAAAAGCTCAGTAAGGGATACACAAGGAAGGAAAACTTTTAGTTTTTCAAAACAGCAAGTAAACCATGAATACTTTATCAAAGTCACACTTTTCACCATTATGAAGTAGTAAAAACTCTTCACTGAATAAAAGATCATTACTTTCCCTTTTTATAACCAAAAGATTACCATAAAACCCATATAATGAACACATAACATATAAAGGTAACTTGGTACATAAATATACCTAAATGGAATAACCATAAGGTCAACTTCCACATATATCACTTATTGGAATAGACATACGGCCGACTTCCATACCCAATGCATTGGAGGTTATAACATAACCACCCATCCTGGTATTCACAGCACCACCCGTCATATGGTTTATCATGTATCCACCCGTCAAATGTTCAAATACCATTATAAAATCATAAGACATAAAACAAATATAATGGAAAGAAAATATTTCCACACTTTCATCAAAATATATCACTTAAAGATATTGACATAAAAAATACATTATAAAAACCATTTTCATTTCCAAAATACATAAAAGAGTATATGGTATTTAATTCATTTTAAAAACATTACGGCTTGTTGGAGGAAGGCAAAGACCAAATAATACTCGCGGCGGCGGAAAAGGTCGTTATCACCGATTACATTAAAAGAAACATTTCTTTTTGTCGTTTAGTAAAACGCTTCATAGAAAAAGATTCCTTTTGTATAAAATTAAAAGTCAAAGGGGTTTATACACTGTATAAATGAAATCCTTGTATTAGAACAAAATATGCCTCAATGAAAGGATATTGAGACGAAGTCCCTTACCCTGTGTCTGACGTGACTCGATTGCTCTTTAATCTCCTGAATAATAAACTAAAGTTAATTTATAATTGCTTAAAAAACCATTTTCAAGTTTATTATTCTTTTTATATAACTTATTTCCATGTTATAAACGTTATGTAATCATTTAATTTCATAAAGTTCTTTTTGTCGATATTTGGTACTTACGTCAAAAATGGACTTCTTACAATTACATGTTGTTTATGTGGTCAAATGTTCATTATATGCAGAATGATATTCATGATTTTTATATCATATATATCATATATATCCAGCATATACATGTATTTATAATAGTACATAACATTTAGATGAAAAAAATGAAATGCACCGTTCTTGGAGATGGTAAGTCGTACGTACGCATTAACGCTACTTTCATTTCTATTTCATATTTAATGGAGTGAAATAATAATGATATAAGGTTATGTTATAATTCCAGTATAACATCTTATATAATAACATTAACTCCATCCTTTATACGTCCCACATATGGCATTAACGAATCAAATCACTTTAAGGGGACGATAGTCTACACTTTCTAAAATGAAATTATCGTGTTTACCCACAATGGAAAACATAAAGGTATTCCACAAAAGTAAAATACAGAATCATAAGGAAAACATAACCATTATAAATATCATATATAAATATATTGGCATCTTGATGGCCACCATGAAAGGTGTTAAAAGAAGATTGAACAATCATCATTTCGTGAGGCAGAAAATCGCCAACCATAGAAACAGTATGTTCTTAAACCATTGGATGAAGGTGTGAGTAGGTGTAGCTCTAATAATTCTCATAAAATCATCCTAGTATATTTTAGATACTGGTGTTGTTACAAAATAAAGTAATAAAAAGAGTTTTGGGGGTTAGAGAAGAAAAATCAAACATAATAACACAAGAGAAGACACTACCTTTAAATCGGGTAACTCTTTTTGATTTGAGCTCAAAGGCTTCCTTGGATTGACTTCTGCCCAAAGTGAGGCTTCTAGGAGTAAGAGAGGGATGTGGAGAGACAAAATGGACAGGGTTTGGCCGATCCAAAGGCTTGGGATGTGTGGGTAAGGTGGTAGAGGTGGGGGCCTTTTATAAGAGGAGAGGAGGGGCACTCTTGGAAAGTTATTAAAGGTTACTTTATTATAAAATGAGTTTCGATTTTTAAAGGTCCCAAAATTATATATTTCGAGTATATGGTGATAAGAGTTAGAAATAAATCCATCCAATAGGATTTTGACAAGTGTAGGACTTATATTTGACATTTTTATTTCATTTTATTTAAATCATTAAATAACAAGGTAATCGGTGCATCATCATGGTGTCATAAATAATTTAATTTATTTAATGTCTAAAAATTATAATAAAAATATAACGTTGTAGGAAATATTTTTAGATTTATAATGAATATTTATAGTCAAATATATGACTTGTATAACCCCATTTAATTTTTTTAATAAAACAACACATGTTTGTGACATTTTTATTTTAACATTAAATAAAAAGTTATTAATGTCATTTTCCTACCAAAGTGGCTCCATGGGGTCCCCAAGTTGACCCATGGATTTTCTAGGTCGTCCATGACACATCCAATAATGGTAGGACATGTTTCAAAGTTATTTAATATTATTAAAACATTATTTTTAACTTAAATTTAACTAATTACCTCTAATCGCGATTAAAAACTTAAAAGTTGCTATTCACCAAAAAATTATTTTAATCCCATTGAACCACATTTTTCTTCCTAATGACAACCATTTATGTCGGATTTTAATAATTCGAGACACATAGGTGGTAAAATTTTCATTTAAACAAAAACTCAGTTTTTTAAGTACCACTTAGTGGTTTCACTATTCATCAAAAATTGATGTTTTTCAGAAAAATACCAAAACTTCACCCTAAGCTATATTTGATATTCCAAATTCAAAAATGATGTCTATTTTAAAAAATTAAAAACATATAAGTCACATTAATTAATTTAATATTTAATTCCCACTGTCAGAACAAATAGCGTGTTTTTATGAAACAATATATATCAAAAGATTGACACTAGTTTAAGTCAAATTTCGAAGTGAAATTAATTACGAAAACCACTATTGAATTAAATAGTAAAAATATATTCGAATTTCACATTAAAACCAATTCAAAAGATAATATAATCATATAAATAAATTATATTAAAAAGAGGTTTTGAATTAAAATACAACATTTTTCACTATTCATGAAAAAAATGAACTTTATCCGAAAAATACCATAAATTTATAGAAAGTAAATTTTTATGTCCCGATTCTAAAAAAGAATTTTATTTGGTCCAATAAAATATATAAGAGTGACCAAAAATATATTTAATGACGGTTCCCCATTAAAAGGCGAGAAGTGGACCTTTAGTGAAAATTAGAGTATATATGCCTAAAATTGAATTCTTTTCGTACGTTAAGCCTTTATCCTTTATTGGATAAATGTAAAAAAATTTAACAAGAATATATAATCATATTTTAGTTATTTCTATTCATTCCCTCCAATACAATGGCTACTTGTTAACTACCATTTAAAATAATATTATTTTATTACTAGTGTGCAATGTAAGATTTCAAAGAAACACTTTTTTGCGTATCGGGAACTCTATCGAACATAGAAACCCCTTTAAAGTAAAATTATTATTTAATTAGTAAATATTAATAAATATGAAAATGTTTTATTCTTTATTTACCTGGGATGTTACATAAATAATCTTATATCTTCAATCCATTCATGTTCTTCACATCAAACTTATATTATAGAGATTTTCTTAATGTCATATAATAGATTATATGTATTTACTTCTACATTATACCTGAAATAGTTCACACAAATCATTTGGAAAATTTTCTATAATCATTTTGGCTTACTATTTTTTATAAGGGTTTCTTTTTTTGAAACATGATATGTATGTGTTTTGATAATACTTAAGGTTTCTATCTCAAATGTTTAAAAAAAATTATTAGGTATATCCTTGATCATTAATTTTAGTAATACAAAAAAATAGATATTTTTTAAGAACTGGTTGTTACTGAGTCCAACATTATATATTCATAATTTTTACTGATGTTTTATAAATTACAAAACTTTGAATTAATTAAAAGTCACAAAAAATAATATTCATTAAAAATGGAATTATACATCATTTGATCAATGAAAATTAAGAAACAAATTTCAAGATTCTAATAAATATTTATTGTTATAATAAATATTCACTTGAAAAAATGCATTCCTTTCAAACAAAATTTAAGAATCACCGTTCATAAATATCTTTATGAATACACGTTGACATCTATTAATAAATATAATTTTTTTAGTTCTTGTATTATGATAAATAAATTTTAAACATATATTCTTTCAAATAAAAATGAAATTAACAAAAAATATTACATCAAGGATTAATATTCTTGAATTAATATGTCATACACAAATGATAATTTGTCCATTATAAGTTAATTAACCTTGAATTATCATTCCATGAGAAAAGAAATTATCTATTGTTCTAATGATATATTATGTTATCATTGGATTCATTATAAAAGAACTCTGATGGTGGCTTTGGAGATACGCATCTCATTGGAATTTTTACATTGTCTTATAACTTTTTCACCATATGAGTAAAATATTTATATTTTATTATGTTGTTATTTCCAATATAACCTATATACAAATGATATTGGAGATGTTTATTCATACAACTAGACTTATAATAATTTTAAAAACTATAGTAATTGGGTGAAAAGAAAAAAAATGATTTTTAGTGAATGATAATAAATCAATATGAATCCATATTTCATCTCACACTTAGTAAGTATGATCATAATATCATTTATATCTCACATTAAATTCTCCTCACAAACATCTTACAGAAAATACACCAAGGTATATCCTCGATGACCTTTTTGTTTTCATCTTCTACTCCTATTACATTGAAGATATAATTATGATATAAACAACATATTGTTCACACATGTGTCTCTTGTATGAATCTTTTTCACCTTTATAGGCTTAGTAAGATGTCCTAATAGGCATTGGTGACTCTAGTACATTAAAATTTCTTTTATCCCATAATACTATATGAATGCTCAGGTACCACTCTTAAAAACTACTCTATGATTAGAAATATTTTTTTCCCAAAATTAATTAGGTTTAATTTTTGATATTACTTATAATTTGTTAAAAATAAATATTTTTAATATTATATATTTTCTATTAATTAATTTTTTTTCATATAACATGATTTTTTTAATCTTAAATTATTCCCTAAAATTTATTTAATCCTATTATCCATCAACAACATTGTTTTTAATAACTAATCCCTTGAATTTTCGAATTAAAATTATTCTGAAAACCTATTCTCATTGTCCATGTATGGTTACACTACTACTCAAAGTGTTTTAAAATAGAATTACTAATGGAAACTAGAATTAACATTGAAAACATATTCTATGACTACTTATTTTCTACTGACATTAGATATGTTGACACATCACTGTCATAATAATACCTTATTAATAAGAGCCACCATCATATAGGGTTGAGGAGATCCTAGAATGTGTGGAATTTCAAAAACATAATAAATGGAAAGCATTAAATGAGTTTATATTTCTTTTAAGTGATTTTAATGATTTTTGTTTTTTCAACAACTAAAATTTGAATATTTTTACCTGTACAATTATATGGGATCACTCTCATATATCTAATAATGAATAAATAGAATATAATCATCCTAAATGTTCATATATGTTATCTATACCTTCTTATTAAAAATTAATGTGATACATTATCATTAACATATTCACAAATAATTAACCATATACAATAAATTAAATAATAAATTCAATGATGAAGATATGTTTCTACTTGTGGATACATCGAGTCGGTGATGGATAAATCGATACCCTATGGAAAATCCTTGATTCATAAATTGGTTCTAGTTCCACCACTTATCAAACCCAAAGAATTATTCTTGTCCTATTCTACACCAGCTCTCAACTCAAATTATGACTTCACGAATCCCCCCATTATTAAAATGCATACTCTTGCATATCTGAGGGGTATAACAAGCCAAACATTAAAATAATCTTATTTTATAATTATTAGTATTATTTTCCAAAAAATACACAGCAATGGTAGATGGTTTTAGTGTGCTTGGATGAATTGATACAAAATTAAAACAACTTATACATAAATGAATTATATTCATTTAAAACTAAAAATGGATCAATTATTCCCATAATCCCTATAAAATTACATATGATTCTCGGGGGAAAAAATAAATGTGGGAGTTATAAATCCCAGTAAGGGGATAAAAATGGTCACTACGTATAACACCCATATAAATAGGCACAATAAGATATAATAAAGGAAATGATCATAACTATTAATAATCGGAAAAATTAAATCATAATACTATGATATCACAAGAATTCATAAACATCATAAATAAAGAATTCATATACATTTTTTAAGGAAAACCACCCAGACAACATAATATATGCTAAACATAAAAATAATCATAGTATACTCTATAGAAAATCCATAATAATTTAGTTTTGTTAGACTAAATACTTGTGCACCATATATAGTGTTCTTTGGATAACCAATCATGTATCATATATGGTATCTTATGAGACATTGATATTACCCAATGAATTTACAGGTTATAACATACCAAAATATAAAACACTAGAATATCAACCATAATTTTTTGTATAATCATATGAGTTAAAAAATAAAAAAAACTATTAAATAAATCATAATCACAATAATACCCAAGAAAGGAAAGTGGGTTTCATAATCTTATCTTAATAAATAAATGAATGATATATAATATAGATGATAATGAGATTATGGAATATAATTAATTTTAATATTAATAATTTATTAAAATTAATAAATTGTTTTTCGAATGTGTATTTATATTAGAGAATAATTCTAAAACCATTTGAAGATATAAGAATAAAATAGAACTTCTTAGGTGATTATTTTTGAAATGAGTAAAATAAATTTCAAATATATGAATGTAGAAATATTTTCATTCAAAAAAATGAAATAAAAATGTTTTTTTGTGGATTAAATTATGTTTTTTTGAAGTTACTAAAGGTTAAAACATTTTATGGGAGTGATACGTGTAATGATTTTTGATAAAAGGAATTTCACTTATGAATTGGTTTTACATAGAAGAGTAAATATCAATGAGAACATAAAATTTTAGTTTCACCAAAATGAAAGGTAATTTAAAATATGTATATATTTAAATAGAACATATATTTATAGTATTTATGACATATAATATATTAATATGATGGGAAATGGGGGAAATAAAGAAAATGTGTCTAAAAAAGAAATAAGTGTGAATCTGATTATCCCTTACCTGATATTCAGAAGTTCTCTTCACCTCCACATAATATCCTATATAACTAATTTTTGTTTAATAAATATATACCCTCAAGACATATTGATATATACATAATTTCCGAAGGCCTTGTAATTGTGTTTTTCTACTAATGTTTTGAATAATATTCATTTACATCATTTACTCAGGGTTATTAAGTAAATTTCATAGAAACACATTTGGGTTGTTGAATGTTGTTAATATTTTTGTATGATCACCTTTTAATATCTATAATTTTTGAGTTTTTATTTTATTTAATTATTATATTAGTACAATAATAATATATTTTCAATGGTAACTCCAAAAAATATTCAAAATAAGAAATGTTCCTTGATATGTCTATTGAAGGAGGTTACTGATATTATAATAATTTATTATTTATATTAATTATATATTCTCATATGTTCCCATTAATGAATTTAAAATATGTGGAAATTATAATTTTATGATACTAATGACATTTTTATAGCCATCTCAGTACGGTGGTAATAAAAAATGAAACATATTGTTCATAGTGGTGGTAGTCAACACACAAGTATAATAGTGTTTTTGATTTTTTCAATGATTTTATTGGAATGTATTAAATGGAGTTTCCTTTTTTTTAATAATAATTATGTATAGTAAAATGTTTCTTGATATCATACATTCATGTTTATGTGGTATTTGATTGGTGTAGAGTAATAAAATAACATAAAGATGTTGTGTTTAAATTATTACCTTTCCCAGGGATGTTGTAATGAACTAACTCAGGATAACTAGACAAGTCACACCAGAAGGACACTATTAGGTGATATTCAATAAAACAACAAAACATGTATCATATATAACGGGATAAAAGAAAAGTAAATATTTTTATACCTTATGAAATATTAAATATCAATGATACTTATAATTGTAATCCCAAAGGTATGAAATTGAATGTGAAATAATAAAATCTATATACTAAAGATCCATGTTACCATTCATCACCACCAAAAAACCCACATCAAAGGCATTAAAGAAAGGTGATATTGAAAAATTATATGATACCCAAACCTTTACACGAATAATGAAAAACCACATCTTTAAAATCTAAAAGGAAAAAATGGGTTCTATCACAAAGAACAATAAAATTTATCCAATGGATCTATACAATGTCTAGAATCTTAAATAAATTACTTATAACTTTAAAATAAGACCGATATATAAAAAATTACGAAAACATAAATTAATATATAAAAGAATCCACATGTTGATTTTTTATAATTGATTTTCACATCATCGTAAAAAATGATATTATAATTTTATATAATAAATAATTCCACATATGAAAAACCCTTAATGGATAAACCATCAGATTAACAAGTGAGGAATCCGAAAATTAAATAAACCATAATGATTTAAATAAAGAATAAATAAAAAATAAAATGCTTTAGATATACCATTTTGTAATATTTAGTAGATATAAAATAAATCATATACTAGGTATAATGTTTATCCAATCGATATTGGGTCCCATAATAGCCTATCAATATCACAAAACCATAAGTGACATTACAGACACCAAAAGGGACATACCAAATTCTTGATACAACAAAGGTCGTATATGTGTTATTCTTACAAGATATCATTTGTATTTTTTTCCAAATTTATAAATCATTTTTATGGTGATGTAAATCATGTTCAATAATCTAAAATCCATTTAAAAACCACTACTATAAAACTTCATCTACACAAGTGTGTCCCAAGTCATTTTTAATGTATATTTGTTTTTAAAATATAGATTTCATAATGAAATTACATATCTATATCAAATAAAATATTGTCATAACAAACAAATAATGAATTTTGAATTATCATAATGTTATTCATGAATTAAAACCTTTTTATAGAGATTCCAACCTCAATAATGAGGTGAAAAATGAAAAACAATTCACCCAATTCCCAATGTTGAATACAATAATAAAGGGTTTAAAAGGCCATAAAAGTGATATCTTGGTAAATTAATGTTTGAGGAATAAAATTTGGAAAAGAAATCGTTAGAGGGTTATTTGGGTATTTATAACAATATATTAAAATATAATACCTCGACACAGGCACTAGGACCATTGTGTAATGTTGTTGGAAGAACCCCTTTCTATAGACTAATGATAAGTGGAATACTACATCCTTATGGTTAAAAAATCAATTTACAGTTCCGAAGATCCTATTTTACCAGCGATGCAACATTAAAAAACCATATATACCATTTTTTATAGGTGAAATGCTTTGATGAACTAATTAAAACACCCTATAAGACTCAACACCATAACACTGTCTCCTAGAAAAAATGTAACACCCCGACCCTAATTACCTAGAGTCGGTGCCTTATTAAATAACATTGGCATGATCATGAGAAAGATCAAGTCTCGAAAGACCGATTAGTTTAGTAGCCTTGGAATAACTAGATACATCCATAATTTTTTTTACATTACATCATAAAAAAAACATCTTGTCTTCATATCCCCTCATACTATCCCTGCAGGTCATTCATAAATTACTTCTTCATAATCCTAGGAAAAATAAAACATTGAAAGGGGTGAGCTCGGATGCTCAGTAAGGATAACATTATAGCAGAAGCTTTCATAAATAAGCATAAACACTTAAGGAAATTTATAACTAAAACAAAAGCCTTTTAAATTTAAACTTCAGCATAAAATGGCGAAGGTAAAATGAAATAATGCCATTTACTTACTCACATGGATATTCTACTAGTCGAATGATCACATGAAATATCAATAACCACTTTCATAATGATGGAATGCATAATGCCAGACTATCATAACCACATAGCCAAGGCCTCGTGCCAACACTACAAATAAGATTTTTCCAAGGCCATGTGCCAAGACACTAGTTTGTCTCATGAGACCTACCGATGCATCGAGGAGCTATAGCGGGCTCCACCCGTCACTTATTAAGTCCAATGCATTCCTCATATGAAGAAGTTTAAACATAACATAAACATTCGTATTGAAACTAGCATACGAAATGTCAATACTTTTACCACAAACCTTGAATGGTATAAAAATAACACATCCAAAGTCAAACATAACTCATTTGATACAATATGGAAGATTGTATTGTATCACATTAACCTCAATCAAGAATAATGAAGGATGTTGACATAGATGAAAATAATCATCAAAACTATTTGAGAGAAATATCCCCCTTTTCTTGAAATCATTTAAAAGTCACACTATTTTTCAAAAAGCCATTTAAAAATAGATTTTTGAATCAAAGTGTCCCATACCACTTTGAAACTTTTTAAAAGGATTTTTAATTTTAAAACTTTAATTTCCATATAAATAAATCCTTAAAACCATTTTTAAAATATGGACATTAATGAGCATGATTTAGAAGAATAATTCTTTAAAACATTTTAAAATGGTATTTTGGTTAGAGTTTCTAAACAAAAGAGAGACACTTGAATACAAATAATTGAGGTAATCAAAACATTGTAATATCATGAGAATAAAGGAATTCATGATATACTATGTCAAAGTACATTATATACACCACATAAAAGTGATTTGGTGTATATCATCAAAGAAGTCTCAATGGAATGTAAATTAAGATGAAATCTCTCATAAAGGTTGTATCCTTAGGTTAAGGATAAATCAACAACATAATTATGTGTGAAAAATATAAATACACTAAATATGATTGAACATTCAGTGTAAAACAATCAAAGGATATTCACACATATTCTTGTAGAAACAACACCAACGAATTGGATATTTAACTCAACAAATGGAGATTGAGTTAAAATTACTCTTATCAAGTTCATACCGATCACTTGAGAATTTTATCAATGGTGTGATTATATGTATCAAAAGTATATCCACAGAAAGGGGAGTGGAAATTATGGCATAATCAAATGAATATAGATTCCACACATAATCTTGGAGTAATATAATCCATGAAATATGTGTAAAGACAAATGAGTGGAAATTGAAATCTCAAATTCCCTTATCGATTAGGTAACTTACGAAACATACACCCATGAAAGAAGTATAATAACATGATGATGTAAATACCCATAAATTAAAGTATATTACACAATGAATACAATCATGGGCAGTACACCACATGCAATAATTAAGTGGTGAACAATGGAAATCTCACGGAATTGAAAGTGAGATAAGAAAATCCCTTACTTTGTACTTTTTCCTTGTTCGATGGTAGGTTTACCACCTGTATAATGGTGAAATAATTGTTATTGAATAATACAAGAATCATTTACTTTAATATGATATCATATATGATCTTTTAACATTGATTTGTTAATAATATCTAAGTATTAATGCCGTTTCGGGTGTTAACTTACTCATTTTCTTTTATATGTTTTGTTACATAAGTCATGTTTGTTGTATCTTATTCAAATCCAGAATGATATAAAGTCCTTAAACATCATTTTTAAATCATTAAATGATAATTATACTTGAATGGATACGATGGAGAATGAATCTCATCGCGTTCGTGGAGACAGTAGTCCGTACGTACGCACGAACGCTACTTCCATTTAATTTTTTATTTTAAAAGAATCGAATCCAAATGATAAATAGGTATATTACTATTCCAGTATAATATAATATTTTATATATGTTACTTAAGTTCATTAACACCATCCTTTATACGTTCCATGTGTGGTATGAACGAGTCATATCATTTTAAGGGGGCGGTAGTCCGCACTTCCTCAAATGAAATTATCGTATGTATATACAACATGAAATGAATAATGGTATGAAATAAAATGGAATTACAGAAGCTTATATATAAAATATATATCATTAATATCATATTTAATTACAGTTCCATCATAATGGCCACCATGAGAGGCGGTAAGATGTTTTTGAACAATCATCGTTTCGTGAGGCGTTAGTTTGCCATCCACAGAAACATTATGTTCATCATCCATTAGATGGTGTTGTGTGTATGTGTAGTTTTAATACTTCTTATAAAAACATCCTAGTATATTGAAAATACTGGTGTTGTTACAAAATAAGGGAAATAAAAAGATTTTGGGGGTTGAAGAAGCAAAATAAATGAAAATAATTTAAGAGAAATCGTTACCTTTAATTTAGGTAACTCACTTTGGTTGGAACCAAAGGACTTGTTGAAATGCTTTCTGCCTAAGGGGAAGCTTCAAGGAGGAGGAGAGGGATGTGGGGAGCTTAGTTGGTCAGAGTTTGGACGAGCCAAGTGGCTTGACAGGTGTGAAGAAAAGAGAAGGAGGAGTGCCCTTTTATAAGAGGGGTGAGGGGCACCTTTGGAAAAGCTAGAAATATTAATTTATAATAAATTCATATTCGGTTTCCAAAGGCTCCAAAGTTGAATATTCAAAGTATGAGGTGGGGATAGGTCGAAAACAACTCATCCAAGAGAATTTAGACAGGTTTGGGTACTTATATTAACCTTATCTTTAAGTATTAACTCTAAGTTAATTAGTTTCACTTTTACAATGTCTCTTTGTATTTTTATATAATATGGTTAATAAACATACTATATACATCCAAGAGACCCCCAAGTGGTCCATTAATGCTTAACCTATCATGATATAAGTCTCTTGGCCGAACCTTAGATTTCTAAGAATTTAATATCAATTAATAATATAATATTTGTTTTAAGAATTCTTTTATGTCAATTTTGACACTATTCATTAGTTGATTTTTGTGAAACTCATAACAGATTGATTATTTCAAAAAAAGTCAATTAAATCAATCCTAATATATCATATTATCCTAGAAAATTAGTTTAATTCATTAAAAGTGTCATATTATATTTATTTGGGTATTTATA
Organism: Viscum album; assembly: GCA_963277665.1. Taxonomy (NCBI): domain Eukaryota; kingdom Viridiplantae; phylum Streptophyta; class Magnoliopsida; order Santalales; family Viscaceae; genus Viscum; species Viscum album. The sequence continues at coordinate 622,180,276 of OY728128.1, forward strand.
AAATCAATTATTTTATTTTTCACTATTATAGTAATTACTGCATCATCATTGTGTCATTATTATTTTACATTATTTGATGTCTAAAAAGTATAAATAAAATATCATTATGTAGGAAATCTTTTTATATTTCTAATTAATATTTATAATCTAAAATCCAACATATATAACCCTATGTAACAATTGTTTTTCTAAAAGATATATGCTTGTGTCATTTTTGTATTCATTTTAACTTAATTAATATAAAGTGTCATTATCACTTACAAGTGGATGCATGGGGTCCCAAAATTGACCCAAAGATGCCCATGGTCGACCATGTATCAACCAATAGGGTTAAGACACGTTTTAGGGTAATTTAGTATTATTATAATGTTATTTTGTTAACCCTTATTTACCGGATTTACCCTTAACCATGGTAAATAAAATATTTACCGCAGTAATTATTCAAAATGTCTAAAAATAAAAGTTACCTATTTACACAATTGGAAAATCCTGATTCCAAATATGGAATCCATTTTTCTAAATTCAAAACACAGAAGTGGCAGAAATTAATTTAAAATTAATTCCCGCTGTCAAAACAAAAAGCGTGTTTTTAAGAGATAATAACTATCAAAAGATTGACACTTGTTTATGTTCGGTTTAATTGTAAAATTATGTCCAATGACCAACATTATATTAAATGGTAAAAATATATTCTAAATATACTTTAAAACCACTCAAATTCACAATTTATCACTATTAATTATTTTGATTAAAAAAGTTGTTTTTAATTAAAATTTAGTAATTTTCACTATTCATCAAAATACAAAAGTTATCCGAAAAGTACCAAAATTTCACCCTAGGCTAATTTCGATATTCCGAATCCAAAAATGAAGTCCATTTTGAAATATAAAATATATATAATTTCAAAAAGTAGGTATTACTATTCATAACGGCTAGTTTGATTGGTTGTGGTGTGTTAAAATCTCGAAGTTGCGTACAATGCACGTCATTGCATTATTCGAAAGGAAACATACCGAGGAAGCTTGGGGTGTTACATTCTCCCCTCCTTCAATAAATTGCGTCCTCGCAATTTTTAAAATTTTTCTTGGGAATATAATGGAAAGTCCCACATCGGAAAAAAGTCAATAAAACTATCACTTTAAAAGAAAGAAAGAGAGGTATAAGGGTCATCCAAGAAAACCCATACTAGGATTCCATGTAAGAAAACATGGATATGGATGATAAAATAAGTGTCAAGTTCTGATGGAGAGGGATAGAAATCATGATCAGGAGAAAGTTAACAATGAGAAAACTACAAACTTGTGTTGGGACAAACGACCATTAGTCTCCTAGTAGGAAAGTAAATGGAAAACATTTTTTTTAAGTTACATTACATAAGGAAGAGTAATTCATTTATGATATTGACTAAGAAAATTATGAGATATACTTACATTTTAAGTAGATTTTCATTCTTTAATAAATTTCCACCACTAACTCATTTTTTTTAAACGATGAGTATTCAAGAAGACTTGGTCACACTGGAAGAGATAGAATAAACTTCTATAGAATCACATGATCCATGAAGGATAAACCATATATTTACATTGTCTTTGAAGATTAATCAAAACCAAAATGGTCAATGAATGATCTAATGATCCCCCAAAAGTATATTCATTGAGATAAATATGCACTAATCTTAATTTCTAAAATTAAACCAACAATACCCCAAAGTTAAATAGATACCATTCAATAACCAATTGTCCTTAAAATCCTTTAATATAATCCAAACTAATATTGAAACCCAAAACATAGAAGAATTTGATTATGTAGTCTCCCATGTTAAATTGTATCTCCAAATGACATCAGATACTCTTAAAGTCACACACTCAAAAGTAATTAACCTAATCACATATTCTCTATTATAGGTTAATCATTTCCATAAATAACCCAAATCACTATAAATCCACAATAAAAACGTAGATAAAAATCTATCATTACTCCACAAATGAAACCCCATAGTATTCTATTTTCCTTGGGCATATAGTGTTCCCAACAAAGCGAACATCTTCCAAAATAACATTTATCACGTAATCACCAAATCATTTTCCTACACCAAGGGTATTCTTTTGATATGAAATAAGAACCCAAATCAACTTATTATTGATCAATAAAATCATTTAACTAAAAAAAAAGTCACACTAACCAGGGACTTCACGTAGTCCAGTGGTAGGCGATAAATCTCAATCGCACTTTGGTTGTGGGTTCGATTCCCATAGCTTTGTCCGACGCGACGGGTTGTCACACGGTCTACGTGTTGTCCTTTTTCAAAAACTATATTTTATAATATTGCCAAAATGAGATAAATTCCTCAAAATACTATATCATAAATTTAACCACAAATGTTATATCATACCTTGAATCTTCATCCCAAATTAGAATAACTTATAATTCTCTCAAACCCCAATGATCATATAAATCCAAATGGTTATTTATACCCATATCCACAAGAGAAGAGACAATTCTTCCTTAAATATCATTCTCACATGGAAAACTGCGGGGTTACAAATACAAGAGAAAATTATTCCATAGTAAACCCATCAACAAGGAGTGCTAATACTTTTTAAACATTTCTCCAACCATTTATTCCCACATAGCTTCTTCTTTGACCATGAAAATATCCTATAGAATAGGACATTCACTTGGGTAATGGCCAGGTCCCCTACATTTACGGCAAATGACTGTAAATGGACTCTTGGGACCATTTTTATCTTCTTCCATAGTACTCTTCATTTTTCTTCGGCAATTCTTTACTTTATGTCCTTCCTTCCCGCACGTAAAACATTTCATTGTCCCATTGAGACACTTTCCTGGGTGTCTCTTTCCACATTTCCTGCATGATGAAAATTGAGGGTTCTTTTCTCTATGGTCTCCATTGCTGGAGCTCTTATCATTTATCACCTTTCTCTTCCTTGTTGAGTCTGGGAGTAGGTTAATATATATGTTGTTGATCATATTTTTGGAAAACTGATTTGGCATAAAGACGATATCTTTTACGCCTATCAACATTCCATTTTGTTGCTCATTGCCACCACCGTTCCCACCTTGTACATCATTCTCAAAGTCACTATGACTTCCTTGGAATCCAGCCATTGACTAAAACCAGAAAGCATTGTGTGAGTAATAGTAGTCGTAAAATCATTTAGAGATTAAAATGTCACCATATTCTCAATTTGAAACATATTAGGATTAACCAAGGTCATTTACTCTCATATTATGTATATATTACTTAAATTGGTTTGTAAAGAAAATGTAAATTATCCTAAGCATATCCCCCGGGAGTGTCGTAACCAAGAGTGCAGCAAGGCCCGTTGTCGTGCACCAGTTCCCGTTCGAGTCTAGCTCAAAGCTGTGTTTTCAGGTTTTACCCCTAGGTACATCTGTGCCAGAGCCGCCTCTACCTGCTCGTATCCAGACAGGGATGTATTGCTCAGAAAACTAACAAAATCTCTACAATACCAAAATTCTAGGAAGTTCTTTTATACTAATCCTCAAAGTTCATCTTAGGTCTACGTGCTCTAATCAGAGTTTATCTAAATCTAGCTTCCAAGGTTTGTACTAAACTTCCTCTGATACCAACTGTAACGCCCCGACCCTAATTACCTAGAGTCGGTGCATTATTAAATAACATTGGCATGATCATGAGAAAGATCAAGTCTCGAAAGACCGATTAGTTTAGTAGCCTTGGAATAACTAGATACATCCATAAATTTTTTTAAATTACATCATAAAAAAAACATCTTGTCTTCATATCCCCTCATACTATCCCTGCAGGTCATTCATAAATTACTTCTTCATAATCCTGGGAAAAATAAAACATTGAAAGGGGTGAGCTCGGATGCTCAGTAAGGATAACATTATAGCAGAAGCTTTCATAAATAAGCATAAACACTTAAGGAAATTTATAACTAAAACAAAAGCCTTTTAAATTTAAACTTCAGTATAAAATGGCGAAGGTAAAATGAAATAATGCCATTTACTTACTCACATGGATATTCTACTAGTCGAATGATCACATGAAATATCAATAACCACTTTCATAATGATGGAATGCATAATGCCATACTATCATAACCACATAGCCAAGGCCTCGTGCTAAGACTACAAATAAGATTTTTCCAAGGCCTTGTGCCAAGACACTAGTTTGTCTCATGAGACCTACCGATGCATCGAGGAGCTGTAGCGGGCTCCACCCGTCACTTACTAAGTCCAATGCATTCCTCATATGAACAAGTTTAAACATAACATAAACATTCGTATTGAAACTAGCATACGAAATGTCAATACTTTTACCACAAACATTGAATGGTATAAAAATAGCACATCCATAGTCAAACATAACTCATTTGATACAATATGGAAGATTGTATTGTATCACATTAACCTCAATCAAGAATAATGAAGGATGTTGACATAGATGAAAATAATCATCAAAACTATTTGAGAGAAATATCCCCCTTTTCTTGAAATCATTTAAAAGTCACACTATTTGTCAAAAAGCCATTTAAAAATAGATTTTTGAATCAAAGTGTCCCATACCACTTTGAAACTTTTTAAAAGGATTTTTAATTTTAAAACTTTAATGTCCATATAAATAAATCCTTAAAACCATTTTTAAAATATGGACATTAATGAGCATGATTTAGAAGAATAATTCTTTAAAACATTTTAAAATGGTATTTTGGTTAGAGTTTCTAACCAAAAGAGAGACACTTGAATACAAATAATTGAGGTAATCAAAACATTGTAATATCATGAGAATAAAGGAATTCATGATATACTATGTCAAAGTACATTATATACACCACATAAAAGTGATTTGGTGTATATCATCAAAGAAGTCTCAATGGAATGTAAATTGAGATGAAATCTCTCAGAAAGGTTGTATCCTTAGGTTAAGGATAAATCAACGACATAATTATGTGTGAAAAATATAAATACACTAAATATGATTGAACATTCAGTGTAAAACAATCAAAGGATATTCACACATATTCTTGTAGAAACAACACCAACGAATTGGATATTTAACTCAACAAATGGAGATTGAGTTAAAATCACTCTTATCAAGTTCATACCGATCACTTGAGAATTTTATCAATGGAGTGATTATATGTATCAAAAGTATATCCACAGAAAGGGGAGTGGAAATTAAGGCATAATCAAATGAATATCGATTCCACACATAATCTTGGAGTAATATAATCAATGAAATATGTGTAAAGCCAAATGAGTGGAAATTGAAATCTCAAATTCCCTTATCGATTAGGTAACATACGAAACATACACCCATGAAAGAAGTATAATAACATGATGATGTAAATACCCATAAATTAAAGTATATTACACAATGAATACAATCATGGGAAGTACACCACATGCAATAATTAAGTGGTGAACAATGGAAATCTCACGGAATTGAAAGTGAGATAAGAAAATCCCTTACTTTGTACTTTTTCCTTGTTCGATGGTAGGTTTACCTCCTGTATAATGGTGAAATAATTGTTATTGAATAATACAAGAATCATTTACTTTAATATGATATCATATATGATCTTTTAACATTGATTTGTTAATAATATCTAAGTATTAATGCCGTTTCGGGTGTTAACTTACTCATTTTCTTTTATATGTTTTGTTACATAAGTCATGTTTGTTGTATCTTATTCATATCCATAATGATATCAAGTCCTTAAACATCATTTTTAAATCATTAAATGATAATTATACTTGAATGGATACGATGGAGAATGAATCTCATCGCGTTCGTGGAGACGGTAGTCCGTACGTACGCACGAACGCTACTTCCATTTAATTTTTTATTTTAAAAGAATCGAATACAAATGATACATAGGTATATTACTATTCCAGTATAATATAATATTTTATATATGTTACTTAAGTTCATTAACACCATCCTTTATACGTTCCATGTGTGGTATGAACGAGTCATATCATTTTAAGGGGGCGGTAGTCCGCACTTCCTCAAATGAAATTATCGTATGTATATACAACATGAAACGAATAATGGTATGAAATAAAATGGAATTACAGAAGCTTATATATAAAATATATATCATTAATATCATATTTAATTACAGTTCCATCATAATGGCCACCATGAGAGGCGGTAAGATGTTTTTGAACAATCATCGTTTCGTGAGGCGTTAGTTTGCCATCCACAGAAACATTGTGTTCATCATCCATTAGATGGTGTTGTGTGTATGTGTAGTTTTAATACTTCTTATAACAACATCCTAGTATATTGAGGATACTGGTGTTGTTACAAAATAAGGGAAATAAAAAGATTTTTGGGGTTGAAGAAGCAAAATAAATGAAAATAATTTAAGAGAAATCGTTACCTTTAATTTAGGTAACTCACTTTGGTTAGAACCAAAGGACTTGTTGAAATGCTTTCTGCCTAAGGGGAAGATTCAAGGAGGAGGAGAGGGATGTGGGGAGCTTAGTTGGGCAGAGTTTGGACGAGCCAAGTGGCTTGAGAGGTGTGAGGAAAAGAGAAGGAGGAGTGCCCTTTTATAAGAGGGGTGAGGGGCACCTTTGGAAAAGCTAGAAATATTAATTTATAATAAATTCATATTCGGTTTCCAAAGGCTCCAAAGTTGACTATTCAAAGTATGAGGTGGGTATAGGTCGAAAACAACTCATCCAATAGAATTTAGACAGGTTTGGGTACTTATATTAACCTTATCTTTAAGTATTAACTCTAAGTTAATTAGTTTCACTTTTACAATGTCTCTTTGTAGTTTTATATAATATGGTTAATAAACTTACTATATACATCCAAGAGACCCCCAAGTGGTCCATTAATGCTTAACCTATCATGATATAAGTCTCTTGGCCGAACCTTAGATTTCTAGGAATTTAATATCAATTAATAATATAATATTTGTTTTAAGAATTCTTTTATGTCAATTTTGACACTATTCATTAGATGATTTTTGTGAAACTCATAACAGATTGATTATTTCGAAAAAAGTCAATTAAATCAATCCTAATATATCATATTATCCTAGAAAATTAGTTTAATTCATTAAAAGTGTCATATTATATTTATTTGGGTATTTATAAAATCAATTATTTTAATTTTTCACTATTATAGTAATTACTGCATCATCATTGTGTCATTAATATTTTACATTATTTGATGTATAAAAAGTATAAATAAAATATCATTATGTAGGAAATCTTTTTAGCTTTCTAATTAATATTTATAATCTAAAATCCAACATATATAACCCTATGTAACAATTGTTTTTCTAAAAGATATATGCTTGTGTCATTTTTGTATTCATTTTAACTTAATTAATATAAAGTGTCATTATCACTTACAAGTGGATGCATGGGGTCCCAAAATTGACCCAAAGATGCCCATGGTCGACCATGTATCAACCAATATGGTTAAGAGACGTTTTAGGGTAATTTAGTGTTATTATAATATTATTTTGTTAACCCTTATTTACCGGATTTACCCTTAACCATGGTAAATAAAATATTTACCGCAGTAATTATTCAAAATGTCTAAAAATAAAAGTTACCTATTTACACAATTTGAAAATCCTGATTCCAAATATGGAATCCATTTTTCTAAATTCAAAACACAGAAGTGGCAGAAATTAATTTAAAATTAATTCCCGCTGTCAAAACAAAAAGCGTGTTTTTAAGAGATAATAACTATCAAAAGATTGACACTTGTTTATGTTAGGTTTAATTGTAAAATTATGTCCAATGACCAAAATTATATTAAATGGTAAAAATATATTATAAATATACTTTAAAACCACTCAAATTCACAATTTATCACTATTAATTATTTTGATTAAAAAAGTTGTTTTTAATTAAAATTTAGTAATTTTCACTATTCATCAAAATACAAAAGTTATCCGAAAAGTACCAAAATTTCACCCTAGGCTAATTTCGATATTCCGAATCCAAAAATGAAGTCCATTTTGAAATATAAAATATATATAATTTCAAAAAGTAGGTATTACTATTCATAATGGCTAGTTTGATTGGTTGTGGTGTGTTAAAATCTCGAAGTTGCGTACAATGCACGTCATTGCATTATTCGAAAGGAAACATACCGAGGAAGCTTGGGGTGTTACAAAAAACAATGCCAAAATAGTATATAAACCTAAATATTATTCTACAAAGTTTTATGCCAAATAATTTTTGACCATTCCATAATAATAAGGTCCTATTATGATGAAATACTCTCTATAACACTATCCCTGGTGTGGATAAACATAATTAAAAAAACTTATGAAATTATCCCAAAATAAAAAAAATGAAGGATGACCAAAATGAATGATTTGGAATACCTTTGAGTATTTGACAGGATGTTAAAATATCCCCAACAAAAAATATTCATGTCTCTAAATAGAAAATTCCACTTATAACTCATTAGAAATTCCCACCCCCAAGTCTTATGGTTGTCCCATCTATACTACCACAGAACCCAGACCATGAAAATTGTATTATTATTAGTGAAATTGTTTTAGTGATCCATATTATAAATCAATTTCTAAACTACAGTAGTGGAATGATAAAAATGAATATCAACCCATTCAATTTGATGGAAATTATTCATTTGAAACATCCTCAATCAGAAAAAATGAAACATGATTTGAATCATTTACAATCTGATGTAAATTTTAACCAATATGCCCACTTTTTAATTCATTCAATGATATAAAATTGGTTAAGATACCTTAGTTCCATGTTACATAACATACCAAAATGACTATGTCTCATGAGTTCTTAAACTATATAGAAAACCCAATCACCATTATAAAACTCTTATGGATAATTATTAAATTTTTTATGATTTATTAAGAGTGTGTTTCGTAATAATTTTCTTCTAGATCATCTTCACTATTTATATATAAAAATTCCCATCTAGGAACAATGTATCACTTATAGGGGTATCAGTTAATGAGGGATAATTTTTTTATTTTACGTTATATTTGTTGAATAACAACATCATCCTCTTGTTAAATAATTATCACTTATTTGAAAACAAAACATTCACACATCCATAGGAATAGAAGTATTTACAAACTTCCCTACTCAATTTGATTATCTAGTCATTGATAAGTATTATAAATAATAATCTACCACACAATCCACTTGAATATAATCCTTTTGTGTGAATAAATGTTTTCAATACCCTTACACTTCTATAGAACTATGATGAATACAATGGTGGATGTGATTCCTCTAGCACAGAGGATATATATTACGTTTTGATAACATTTAAGAAAACTTCAACAATTGGTATAAAAAATGTCACCTTGTTTCTTAAATAATGTCCAATTTTTTAATTTATCGCAATATAATTCTTTACTTTACTAGAAAAAAATATATATAAACATCTCTTTTGGATTTTGTTTGAATAATCAGTCAGATGGATCATTCTGATTCTTTTATCCAGATGAGAAGTCTCAATATATACTGATGATTTTTTTGAAACACTTATTGATATCCAAGAACCATCAGTTCAGTGGGTCAGTCTGATCTAGAAAATTATGAATCATCATTATTTATTACACTTATTCTATTTGAGTAGTGAACATTGAATGGGTGATATGTTTTTCTTTTATGTTAACATTTTATTATAAAAAACTTATTATCTTGTTAAATAGTTATCCCTATTCTGAAAAGAAAACATTCCCACATCTATAGGAACAAAACTATTTATAATGTTTTCTACTAAATAAGATTATGAATTTCTTATTATGGTTCAAAATTAATACTATACAACAAAATATACATGAAAACTATCCTTTTCTGTAAAAACAAAACAAGTTGTAAAAACACTTACACATATGCAACATTATGATCAATATAATGGATGATGTGATTCAATGAGTTAGTCAGATAAGAAATTATGTTGTAGTTCCACTTATGTTAGTTGGCAGGTGATAAATAAAATGTGTAGAAAACCAAAACTATTTTACCACACAACTAAATTTTATGAACTCAAATTTGACTTTAATTATTAGTTCAACTTTGAAACATTCATTCTGCTAAACTCTTCATAAATATTCTCAAGACATCTACAATAACCTCAAAAATGTTTCCTACATTGAACATACAAAATATTGTGTAGTATGATGAAAATATTCATTCTGATATTGTACTTAATTAAGATGAAATAGTTGAAAAATCTTGGAATCTCCTTCTAATACTATGAACTAACTAAAAAATATCTATATTAAACATTTTTAAAATATAAATGGAAATTATTTGATTTAATTTGTATTCCTTACAAGAATATAATTTTCCCATCACTATAATACTCATATTTCAATTAAAAAACCTATTATTTTGTTTAATAGTTTTTTCAGAAACGTTATCATAATATCTAAGGATTCCATAACCCTTAAAAACGTCAAAATAAAGAAATGAGTTCAATTTTTTTATCACATGTACATAAATTTCTCGGACCTGGGATATTGCAACAGTTGATTTCTAACATTTGATAAATAACTATTTTTAGAATGCTTCAGATTGATCATTATTGGTTTCCCTTCGATGGATTGATGTCATGTATTTTATGATGACACTTAACCAAAATGAAAAAAATCAGGTCCTTTTTAAATTTTTTTACTACATTGTTTTACATTTTCTGACTGATCATTTTATGATCCGACTAAGATTATGAGCCCAACAACCTAACAACTCTATCCTTCAACAGATTAAATGTTATGTCTGATTCCGTGAGGATACTAACAATGTTTCTGATGAATAGATGTAATAATTACACTAATTGATTGATGTTAGTAATGAAATATTTCATACAGTTTATCGAAAACAAATGATATATCCTTTATAGTAGTTTTTCCAAAGAATCAGATAGTATGATGGGTTGGCCAGTCTCATAGATTGGTCAATAAAAAATTCAAAATTACCATATGTTGGATAAATTTGGAATCTAATGATTCTCACTCCTATGGACTATGTATGGATTAATATGACCTCTTAATCTATTTTTTCTAACAAACATCTGATTTTTTGGGATTACTTTTTGATTTTATGAAAATTAGTATCGATATTACATCATCAAACAAAAGAAAACTTTATAACCTCTTTGCATTACCAAATATAGAATCCAAAGTTATGATAAAAAATTATGATATTAAAATCATTAAAATATAAAATCATCATCAAATTTAGTAAAAAATATCATGAAATACATTTGTACAATAATGAAACTTCTAACTCCACTCAAAAAGATATTTTTGGTCACAATGTGAGTCTGAAAACAACATCTCCTAGAAAACATCATCAAAATTGAAAACTAAAACTGAAACTTTTTCTAATTTAGAATGCATATAATATAATGATTATGTTGCTCCTTAATTTGATAGAAAACACTTATAAAGTGATTCTAGTTTTCATAGTGGAATAAAATACATAATACTCAACATTATCATCCTCCAGCATATAAAAACCAACATCCATCCAAAATGGTCCCGAAAATACCCCCATTGGATTTTTTTGGTCAACCAAGGTTCATAGTTCACCATATGTAGAAACTAAATATATATATCACTAATAAATTGTTTTAATCCTAAGTGAGTGCAGTAATTTTAGGAAACAATAATTATTGAAAACAAAACTATTTTTTGTAAAACTAGGGGCTTATGATTCTTTTTCTTGAAATTTCAAACCATTCAAATATTTCATCTATTTTAAACATATTTATTCCAATAAAAATAGTTTCTTACAACCAATTCCACAAACTATTATGATATTTCACATGCATAGATGGTGACTTATCATATTCTTCACAACTCACCCTAAATATATTCTTTCGTAAATGGTTTTGATCGTACTAATTGATAGATTTATAAAAGTCCACCCCTTGATAATGAAATGCAAATACACTATGTATTAGGGGACACAAACACAAGACTAGAAAATGGAGAGATGTATTTGGGAGACCAATTATTAAACTTAGATTAAAAAAATTCCCCTTTGGTAGTGTTTTCTTAAATGTCATCAACTAGTTCCAAAGTAGAAACATACTAACACTTGAGTTAATTATTCACAACATGATACTTCATAAAATTATATTATATATATATATATATATAATTATAACGATTCCATTGATTTTTAATTTAAATATCACTCTGATTATCAAAAACCAAGAGACGAGGTAACCTAACAATAACAAGGGTATATTCCCACTACGTTTCCATGCACCGAAGTTTCCTTTTATCATGTTTGGAAGAAACATACTTAGATTTATACAAGATAAGTGTTACTGATTTTTTTTCTTATTATTCCATCTTACACAACTATTCCCAAAAAATAACATTGTAACGGTTGTGGTTATTCTTTAATCCAGACTTCCTTCCAAATCAACATCTATATAGAAAAAATAAATAAAATCATTCCAAGATTTTTTATTTAATTCCGATATCTATTGAACATTTAGTATATATCTAAGACCTCATTTCCCAAACAAAATATGTTATTTTTTGTATAAATTAGGAATCTTTCACACAAAGTAACAAAATATACAATATATGGTATTGAGGAATTCATATATTATAAATATTATTATTCTTCTCAAACACTTTAGATTTAACTTCCATAACATCTCCATTATTAGTCAATGTGCTTACCAATAAAATGTGTGTGGAAAAAGGTTTTTAATTTCTCATTAAAACCATCAAAATAAGTTCCTTAGTATACTTTTTTCTGAGAAATAAAAATTTATTGTTATTTTAGAGCTATAACCCAAGAAAGTGTATGATTTTACCAAGATGGAAATTTTAAAAAACATCTTCATATATTTAAAAAAGTTCACAAGTTATTTCATGATTCACTTTAATTATAATTTCATCAATAAATGTAATAGTAATGTGGTAAATCTCATGAAATTCAATTATGTAGAAATTACTATCAACTCTTCCTATTTTTAAAGTTTATATTTGTTAAGAAGACATCCAATTTAAAATTCTATTTCCTCATATATTTATTTAACATATAAAAGGATTCATTCATCTTTCAAAGAAAATTTTTATCCTAAAAAAACAAAAACAACAAGATTGATCAATATAAACATATTTATAAAGATCTACGTTCAAAAAACCTAACATTACATCTGCAAGAAATAAATTATAACGTTAGTATGAAGAAATTTAAAGAAGTATTATGATTTTTTATAACCATTAAATAGTATAAAATGTCTAATAAAAAACAACTTTCTCAATTTGTGATTAACCTTTCCAGGAATATCAATATTTGTTTATTGTCACATCAGAATCATTACTAAAATTACATCAGAACAAAAACTATTTAAAAATAACTTTATTTCATTTGGATTAGGTCTATGATCCCATTTATCATTTTTATCAATCTGATCCAACACATAATTCCTAACATTAATCCATTAATGAATCTCCAAAGCATCATTAACATCTTTAGAATCACTTTTCAATACAGTGAGTTTTGTGTAATTTTTTTTATTCTTCATGTTTGACACTTTTGATGTTGGCCACCAATATGTTTCCATGACTCCGCCTATTTAATAATCCTAAAATGAGATGTCAAAAATTATACCACATAAATGAAAACATACGAGTTTGATTCATACAAGTTTATGGCATCACTACTATTATAATTCTTTTCAAATTTCTCATTATAATTTCTTACATCTTATTAATGTTATTTATCTGTAGGTATTTTAGAGAGATCATTCTCATCTTTAATAAGAAATTTTACATCAATAGAACCAATACTTATCTCAATTTATTTTTTAGATGATCTATATCCTCTTCCATTTATAGCATTATCATTAATTATTGAATCTTCAATACTATATTCAAAATTTATATGATTTCCACCTTTATTTTTAATGATACATAGACTCTCTAAAACTATTATGTGTATTAAAATTGGTGTTTTATCATAAAACATTTCATAAGAGTTAATATGTGAACTCTGAAAATGGAAATATAGATTTTTATTATAAACATTTATTCTAATTGCATTCCACCATTAGTAGAGATAAAGACAATTCTCAAGTAATAGTGTGGAAATAATATCAACCAAATTTTTATTATTTATTTCCGAAATAATTTTTTTTAGTGTGTATGGTGTACTAAACTAATGATTAATTCCATGTTTTTCAACATAACATATGAATTATTTATTCTTTTATTCACAACTATAATAAATTCACAAATACTTTATAGAATACCCACATTTATTTTTACCTTGTCTCTTCAAACTATTAGACATCTTTACACCATCTCATTAACAATTCAAATACATAACAAAAGTAATGTGAATAAAACATTAAATCAAAGAATTGAAGTAACTTCCATTGAATGATGATTTTTTACTCACTGGCCCACAAATGTGTGAATGAATCTATTCTAGGGATAGTGTTGAACATATTTCAACATTCATATTCACAGAGATTTTAATCTCCCCTTTTATAAAATTTGAGAAACAAATATATATTCTTATTGATAGAAGAAGAATATCATTGAAATTGTCTCTCTTTAATAACATTCTCATGTTTCCTTGAATCGTATATCCCAATTTTTTAGGAAAAAACTTATTTTCCTCAATCAGTATATTGTATCATGGATTTTGAATATCACCAATATTAAATAAGTTTCATTTTGATAATTTTCTTTTTGAAAAAAAATATCCTCCTTCATCTCTTTAAAAAACTATATTTTCTAAAAAAGAATATCCATCATCAAAATGTTGTGAAATTATAAATAAAATATGTTTCACCCTTTTAAAAAACAATTCTTTATTGGACTTCTACTTTTTTTTCTAGTAATCTTAGATCCAACACATTTTACTATGAGATATTATTCATTTCCAAATTCCTCTATTCCTTATTTTAAATATTTAAAAAAAATTCAAAAATTTAAATTCTCTTACCATATGAGAATAACACCCACTATCCAAGATCCATTTTAATTCTATTTTTGATTCCTTGAGAGTGGTTTCTATAAAAATAGTTTTTTCCTTTATCATTATTAAAATAAGATTTCTGAGAAATGTTTTAAAATTTTGGTTGTGTTAGTAAAAAAATAGCACATCCTTTTTCAATATTCTTATATGGTTCAAATATTTCTCAAATACTTTCCTTATTTTGAATTCTTTTCCAACTTCCAAAAAAACATTGTCAGAATTGTTTCTTTCAGAGGATTGTGTCCCCCTAAAAATTTTCTATTTATTAATCCTAGGATAATTTTAATGTTATTGGTTGAATTAATACATATTTTTTATATATAAAAATCCCCTTCAAAACAATCATTAACCATAGAAATAATATTTACCTCTATAACATTCATACAAATCAATGTCATGAAAACGTTTTTCATTAACAGTCTTATCACCCACTTCAGAACATTGTTGTTCCCCAAACATACAATTATCAACCACAATCTTCTTAATAAGTTCATATTTCATTACAAACATAACATAATTAGAAGTGGAATAAAATTTTGTTTTATAAATATATTTTTTAAAACTTATGAATTTTGGTCTTTGTTTATTTTTTACACATTCATTATATTATCATCCTCAATCTTCTAAAGAAAAATTTCAATTTTATTAGATACCATTCAAGGTATCTTTTTTATATCTTTCTCAGGTTCCCCTTTTCGAAAAAGTTCAAAAAATATAGAGTTTTATTTCATGATACTTGTAATTCACTATTCAACTACAGAAATATTGTTTTATAATTTTTTACACTTCATACATTTCATTCACATTTACTTCGTGTTGTTTATTCAGATTATTGTAATTTTCTAGATACTTATTCGATCCACCAATTTCATCATGTGGCTTATATTTTTCTTTAAGAAATGTGTCATTATTAGTATCTTTAGGACCTTTCTTCTTGAACTTATTAATTTATATTTATAGCCAAAAAAGTTTCCTATGAAATTTTTAACACACTATATTCTGATGAATTTTTCCCCCTGTAACTTTGTATTTAGAACAGCTATTTCTAAACACTTCATTATAAAATATTTATGTAAACATATTTTTTCTAGTAACATCATTTAATATTTCATGATCAACATCACCATCTTCATATTTATATTCTAAAAAAAATTTCTTCGTTTTGTTTTGGATAATTTTTTATCTTTTCATATTGGAATAAGATTTTTTATTTTTCACATTGTTTTTTCAATTATCTTACTGGCCTTCTATTATATTCGAAATTAACTTCTTCATTATTTTTTTTCTAGAGAAAATCCACCAAAATTCCCAAACATCTCCACCATCAAAAAATTAGGGGTGCGTCCCCTTAAAACATTCTTGTACCATATTTTATATTTATATAATAAAATGATTATAAATTATTTTGATTTATACTAACCTCATTTTAAAATTCAGAGTCACCAAATTCTTCATATGAAAAAATGTTTATATATTTTCCTAACATTGAAATCTTGAATGAAATTTATAATTTTTTATACTTTAATATCATTATCCTTTCTCTTTTCATAGGCAATGAGATTACAGTGAATGTCATTAACTGACATAGTTTCCAAATATCTATCTTCAACTGATGAAACATTGGCATCAGAATTATCATAAGAAATTATAAATAACTTTTTAATAATATTTGAATGTTACAACTTCTTACCAAGACATGAAATGCTGTAAACAATACCTTTCAAAATTTTAAAGAAGTCACTAGCTGATTCATAAAAACCCATTTTGAAATCTCTAGATGTCTAACTATTGATTTCTACTTATTTATTCTTTAACTCTTTATTCCCTTTATAAATGTTCTTCAACATCTCTCAGATAACTTCAAAAGTAACCAAAATATTCAATCTAAAGTAATAAAATTCAGAAACTAAGGAGAAAAAATATTTCTTATCACTTCCACTATTCCCCAAATTCATCTTATACAAATATGTATGAGTAAAATATTCAATAAGAGAAAGAAAATGATATTTATCAACTAGAAAAAAATCATAACCAAGTGAAATAAAATATTAAAACATACGATATATCCATTTATTATTGTTAGTTTGATTAAATATAAGAATCCCCTTACTTTTTAGACAAAATAATTTATCTGTACGAACTTCTATTCAAAAAAATCCACAAATAGTAAATGAAGTGAACCTTCCCTCTGATACCAATTGAAAATTCCAAAAAAAGATCAATTTACTATAGAGAGTTTAGGAGATAATCAATGATATCTTTTTATTTTATGTTATATTTTTTGTTTAATAACCTTCAAATAATGCTAATGAATTGAAACTTTACTGAAAATAGACATTCACACATCCACATGAACATATGTGTTTACAAGGATAACAACCTAATAGGAGTAATTATTCCTTGGTATGGTTTGTATATAATCTAATTCCATCTAATACCATTGAAAAATAATCATTTTTTAATGAATAAGTAGGAAATATAGTTACACTTGTGTAGCATAATGATAAATATAACAATGCATTCTCTTCTTCGAGAACAAACTATGTTAGATATATTTTGTTACAAGATAAGATACCTTCACTAGTCAGTTTGAAAAAAGTCACTTTATTAGTTAAATAACATCCAATTTTTTAATTCATCGTAACCAAATTTCTTAATTACCCATCCAACAGCATATCGAAACTACTCTTCTAGAGATTTTATGAAAACTCTGTCTGATGGATCCTTTTAATTCATTAGTCTGATTCTTCTTTCTTGAAAACATTATGAATAGATTCTCTTTAAATAATTATGAAACACTTCTTTCTTTAAAAAAGTGAATAGTCTGATAGATTTATTAGATCAGGAAAACTCAAACTAAAACCACTCTCTTAATCTTCCTTGGTCTAGAAAACTCTCTCATAAAAACTATTTAGGGAAACTTTTCCTCATCCAAAAAAATCAATTCTCTCACTCACTCCCATATCTGAATAGTGTATTCATTGGAATATATATTTTACTCAAAATTATATTTAGTGATTTTCTAAAATTTTAATGGGTGAGAAATCATATTGATTTACTAACTCAACACATTTTCTAGAATCTCACAATTTTAACTTTCATTTGAATTCATCATTAACCTTTTCAGTTCTTATTAACACTTCTTGAATAATAGATAATCATATTGAAATTTCTTATAACATCATCATGTTACATGATTAAATAATATTTTCTAATATGATAAAAAATTCATTTTATTACTATTCTTTATTATGATGAAATAGATGAAAAAATAAATAATTACTTTTTTATTACTCAAAAAAATGTCTCGCAAATGCCTTAAAACATTGTTGAAACATTATTATACATTATTTGAATTTCTTTGGAATCCTTACAATGATTGATATGTTCAATATTTCAAAAATTTATATTTAATTTAATAGCCCCATCATTTTGATCAACTGGTTTTTCATAATCATCATTGTACCTCAAATGTTTCTAGACCCCTTCAAAAACACTTTAGTAGTAGAAACAAATTTCACATTTTCAATCACTAGTATATAAATTTATTATAGAAACGATCATATATCAAATTAACTCTAACATATGAATACATATTTGTTTCAAAATGTGTCTGGTGGAATAGACTCAGTTTACATTCAATGGATCGATGTCATCTATTTTTTGATGACACTTAACCAAACTAAAAAAATAGGGCCTTCTTGAAAATGGTTTGCTACATTGTTTTATATCATCAGATAGATCAGTCTCTAACTAAATTATGATTATTGGTCCCTACAAAAAAAACAACCCTATTCTGAATCCGATAGCATAATACAGTCTATGCCTTAAGGATACCAAAATTTGATATGAAGAATAAATGTCACAATTACTCCAATGGTTCGATGTCATTAATTAATTATTTCTTGTATATTATCTAAAACTGATGATATACCCTTTAGAATGGTTCATTTGGGGAATTGGAAAGTCCCATGAGTTATCTAGTCCAATTGATCAGTCAATCTTCAACTTCAAACACCTCATGATTTATATTTATTATACATATTGTGATTATCAAATTATGAACTATTCCTCGAAGTATTTTAATTCATAATCTCTTTTTTTTTAAAATTCATCTTGTTTCATAATGGCATCATGATGTTAAGTACATTGAAATTGGTATATCATGATGTGATATTCAAAACCTTTTCCTCCTATATTCATTCACAAAACATGGTTCAAATATTCTCATAGAAATATATGATATTGAAAAAATATAAAACAATATAGAATCATCATGTTTAGTATTCAATATGTTGAAATAAATTCATTCTATGCTATATCTTTTCATTCTTATCATAAACTTCTTTTCACACAAAACATGAGTCTGGAAACCACTTCACCTAGAGAAAATCATTATAAAAGAATACTAAAACTGATAGATTTTCTTATTAGGAATGTGGTCAATATAATAATTAAAGTTCTCCTTCATCTTACACCAAATCATAATATGTTCAATGATTTTCTGTAGTGACAAAAAAATAAAAAATATTCTGCACAAAATTCCATAAGATTACGAAAACCAACATCCATTCATCTTGGTACCAATATCAATATATCTTGAACAAGTATTAATCAAACCATAGACCACCATCCCAAATAATCCCAACATAATGGAGATTTATATGGCCACCCATATAATTATTTAAAGGGTGAAATAACAATCTAATCCTAATAAATATCTTCATATGAATAAAGGACCATAGAAACATGAATTTCATATGAATCTCTAAAATAATGTATATATTCATGGAGAATATTGTCATGAACTTGAATTACCCACTATATTAGCCCATCTTTATGTGGATTATATTCCATGATTAATTTCAATTAGGAAACTATGAACTCTGGTAAACCCATTAATAACATAAATTTTAACCCTTATAAAAAAATTATTATTAGAACCCCATGAAGTATCACAACATCATAGACATTTATGTTCCTGAGCTATTCCATATTCTTTGTTAAATTGATTGGGAGGAAGTGAAATAAATTTTTATGTCAATTGATAATTACCAGAATTGATGACATTCCATTAGGATTTCGTAGAAATCCATTATAAAATTCCACAAAAATCATATCCCACATTTGTAATAGAATAGGAAAATTTTGAAACGAATCAGTTGGTATGGATGCACTTCCATTATAATATAAAAATTGAACCACTCAAAAATCAATGATGTAATCAGTCACCTAAACCTATTCGACCAATTAATAAAATTAATGGGAAGATACAACTATTTTCTATTTGAGTTTAATAACCTACAAGACATGTTCCCATAATCCATAAATTCCTTCCTTAAATAAATTATAATGGATATCCCACCACACAGATAAAATAGACCAAAATAGTTATAAGGAAACTCACCCAAGGTCCCGCAAATATTTTTTTAATTTTATTTAAGAAATAAAATTCAGTGTCAGTTACCTACCCAAGGTATATATTCTCATCAAATGATTAGTCATCCTTCACCGAAGCTAAAAACACCTATTATCAATAATCTTCAACTCCCAATATCATCTCAGTAAATGAACTCCACAAAGAATACTCCTCCACCATTTTCTTAAATGACTATGTTGGAAATGTAATACTAAAACTTTCAGTGACTAAATTATTTTCCATAGAGTAAGAAAAATATTGAAATAGAAATTTTTTTGATAGTAAACCCATTTTCTCTATTATATGTTAAGATTAATCTAAGGAAAAATGTAATTTAGACTCTTATGAACTAAATATACCACAAAACACTCAAAAAAGAGATAGTGAAACCATGTTTTGAGTTCATTCATAAATAATTCATACATAAGATAATTTCTAGGGAAGTTATTCAAAATATTTTGTAACTTAAGAGAGCTATATAACACCAATTTCTTTATAGGAATTAGAAAACACCCCACAAATGTTTCATATGAATCATAATAATTATCATAAATAAAATCCGGTTTCATAAGAATTATCACTATAGATGAATCCAACCATACATATAGTTCCACAAAATATCTCTGAAAATTTCCACCCTAATAAAAATTTACTCCTTTACGTATTAAGGATCGTATATGTATGATAGAAATAGTCCTAAAAACCAACAAAAAATTACTTGTTAAGACAAATATTCTTTTGATATCAAACAAATTTCTATGACTCACAAAATACATTACTTCTTCAGTCCTTCTAAGATCCACTATGATTCACCGCTCAGATATAACATGACCCAAAAATAACACATCATAGATCTAAAAATAACACTTGGGAATATTACAGTACAATGGATTATATATCATTGTTATAAGGATGATATAGAAATAATCATAGTTCTCCTCATAGAGAATGTAATTCACCAAAATTTCATTGTTAAACACAACCAAAAAAGATTCCATGAAAAGATGAATTATCTGGTTTATCAATTCTTTAAATACCATAGGATCCATAATTTTTCAAAATTGGATAACCAAAAACTGGAAATGCTTGTATCTACTCTGAATCACCATCATAGGTGTATCAACTTCTTTTTCATTCAACTTGTTGTACAGGGACTAGAGTTCAATTTTTGAAAAACATCGGATACTATGAGTTGATCTTATATATCATCAATCATTGGAAAGTGTCAATTATTATTAATGGATATTTAATTGAACTATTGATAATCAATTCAACGTACGTGGATCCCATCAGAGTTTTTAGAAAATATGATAGGAAAATCTGATGGTGACATGAAAGGATAAATACATTCCTTAGAAATATTAACATAAAACTAAACATTAAGTTACTTTATCATAGTAGGTTCCCTATGATAAGATGAAATATAAGTGGGTATCATTTCATGGAGGTGGTCAATCATGAATTTTACCTATCACTATGGTGGTGAAATTTAAAAATCTTATAATAACTTAGGACATTCACTTTTTACAACATGATGTGAAATTATCATAAGATGTTCATCCAAATCAATATGAACCACCAACAAATAGGGAGAGATCACTCATGGATAAGGTACAATGGACCCATACCAGACCAAGAATCCAACCCACCCTAAAATAAATGATAGACTCCATCAAGAGATTGAAATAGTAATCTATAATCATAGAATTTAATATGTGACATAATTATAATTATCAAATTCATGAAAATGATGAGGTAAAATATATAATAATCAAGAACCAAGAAATTCCACACCACTATGAAGTCAGCTATAGTGATTGGACATTCATGAAATTTATAACCTTATCTAGAAATCTTTTTAAAAGGTATGGAACGATCACGAAAAAATGGTATAATCTTTGAAATGTAATACCAATATGATAAAAAATATAATGAAATAAAAATACGATCTTCACCAATATAAAATAATTCTAGTACTATAGAGGTTTAAAAAATAGTACCTCTTACATTACCAATCCATTTTTCAAATACCAATGGGGTATAATCTGCTTTATAAAGACATCTAGACTCTGCTACTCTATAATAATTCATTAATGTATGAACATTCTCCTTGGAATAATGGTATGACTCACATCCCTTCAAAGCATTAAAATGAACTGGAAAACACTTGGTGAGATTGTATCCAACCTTAATGCCTCGGGAAATCCTATAATTGATACATGTGTTTTATGTATATATTTATAGTTTATATATTACATTTATTTGCATAATATAATTGGTATAGTTTCCAATGTTTAGAGTGTTTAAAATGTTTTTTATTAATGTAATGATATGACCAGTAATTAAAAAAACGAAAAAAGTGATAAAATTGAGGTTTGACCCTAGATAAGTGAAGGCTTCCCATGATTAAAAATTCCCCTGGAACTATTAGGGTATGAAACTCAAGAACCCCTGAGAAATAATGTTTTCCATGATAGAATAAAAATATTCACTTCTTGTAAACATTAAAAAATATAAAAAATTATATGAAATGAACTAAATAGAGGCAGTGATGTGGAGAAAATTCATTTATATTAAGGCCTCACACATTCATGTTTTAAATACAATCCATTCAATGAATGTTGACTAAAATATGAAATAATGATCTTTTGAAGAAATATTTCAAGATATACATTATATTTATGACCCTAGGACTACCTATGATGACTTTTTAATGAAATTAAATCCTATATGTGCCCTAGGGGATTCTATAAATGGGGTTTTAGGTTTCTACTACTATGAAGATATTTAGATCAATTCTTATAGAGAAAATTTTTGGTGTGCATTGTCCTCACTAGTTTTGTCTTCTTATTTCAGTTTTTTATTATTTCTCTTCCATAAACCATAATACAGTGTTATTATAATAAGGTTGTATAACCTACCACGTTCTAGGGACATGTAATTGAATGTGGGTGTTAATGTTGTATTGTATTATATTTTGAACATGTGTGTATATTTTTAATTTTATTTAACCAATTTCATATATCATTATTTTGGTTTTTCCGTTAAAATTTTCCTTTTAGTATTTAATTAATTTTTATGAATTTTGAAATGAGTTACCTAGAATTGAAGCATGAACATTGTCTCATTCACTTAAACTGTGTTTAAAAAAGATATCAAGGAAAATAGAATTATGTTATTCCTTAAACATCCTCACCAAGGGAAAATGGGGATTTATTCTTTTAGGAAAGGATTTCATGACCATTTAATCCACATCATCTCATATCTGACACCACACATGATTCAATTTAAAAAATTTCTATGATATTATCAAACATAAACCCTGAAATTAAAAAAATCAGACATACCATCTACAACAACCATTGTCTGTATTACACATTAATACATTATTTAATCACATATTATTAAATATAATACAAACTAAAATATCAATAATTCTATTTTATTTTGTAATTATGTACATTATTAAAACATTAAACATGAATTCCAACATCTTTATTGAATACTTCTTTAACATGCTTGAGCTTAATACGGTATTAGATAAACAGGGGAAATACACAAGAATGGGGTGAGCCATAGGTCCTAGTAACGAAACAAACATATATTAACATATAGAGAATAATACATGTTATACAAAATATATATCAATTGGAATAACATAATATGAATCATAAAGCGTGAAATAACATGGTAATAATAAAATTAGAAATGTGGAAACAAATTAAAACACTACATCATTAGTCTATGACAAACCACAAAGACACAATTGTTGAAAATTACCATAATAAAATCAGGTACAACCCTATCCCAACATTATGTATCGTGATATAAAACACTACCCAATGCATTGGAGTGCTATGTAATTCTGGGTACACCAATCACTTTCTTTTCATTCTCATGCTTAAGTGTGCCACATAGATTAAGAAAACTTGGATTAAATCATCACAATTTATTCCAAGAATATGGAGTGTTAAATAAATACGTTTTAGTACTCAATAAAATGTTATGTGTATAAAAGTGAACACCCTAGATTGGAAATTGGTACAGTATTCACTACACAATTGATTTGGCATTGAGAATCACGGTGAAAACATTCCATCATAACAACATCCGGTACAAATTCATAAAATTGGTTGATGAGAGATAAATAGACATTTCATCATTTTTATTTGAGGTGGACAATAATATTTGTTTATAAACATTTAAAAAAATTATAACTAAATAAAGACGGAATATGATAATAAATATGATTGAATAAAAAGAGAAAGGAAATGATGCTTATGAAACCACATCATTGTGACATGTGTACAAGAGAGTCTTTAATGGGGGATAAAGTAACATCTCATAATTTAGAAATAATAAGTAAAATATGGGGGAGTTTTGAAAAAATTAACCATAATTAATAATTGAAACTGAAAGGTCGTAACAAGATAAATAAATTTTGATAAAGATGAAGAAAACAAGATCCTTTACATGAATGTGTGGCTCCAAAAGCATGAAAAGGGTATTCATGATGGATTGAGGAAACATGGGAGGATATTATAGTTGGGAAGTCAATGTAAGAAAATTATCCATTGATTTTTTTGTGAATAGTAGTGAGATATTTGGTGGTTTAATATAGGAAATGAGATGGATTTCATTAATATTTTAGTTTCAGAATCTACAAAATAAAATATTTCAAACTGTAAACCATACCCTAGTTTTTTATCATGGAATTTTTCCAAATTGGAGATTTTTTAATTATTTCATTGGAAAAGGGACGAAAATATAAAAAAATTACCTCACTTATGTGGAGTTGATTCATACATTTAGATAAATGAATTTAAACCTATAAAATATAATAATTTTTTAGAGGGTTTATAAAGGCTTATTAAATTTTATCTAGTATACTTAAAATTTTTATATTTTATGTATCAAACATATATTTGGATGAGTATACGAATTATAATATCTATTACATCATTTTTGGGTCATTATGTTGTTATAAAACATATTGTATACTTATATGTAATTTAATTTTTAAACAATAATTTGACTATCGTAGAAAATAATGAAAAATTCACCATTGTATAATTTTGATGTTAATATTCCAAAAATAATATTAATTTTTTGTAGCTATTTTTTTTTCATTCTTTAATTTTCACTTTTAAAATACGATTTAATGTTTACTAAAAAAATGATAGGTTTTTCACAATAAAAGATTTTTTAAACTTATAAAAAGTACATTTAAAGTAATGAAAATTATATAAAAAATTATTATTAATGAAAATTATTTAACTAAATGTTTTTCATAAAATAATAATTTTTTAAAAATTTATTAATTCATCGAAATAATTCCCATTATTGAATATGAATTTTACTAGAAAATATAATTTATGATTTTTGGAATAAAAATTAAAAGCATTTACAAGTATTAATAAAAATGAAAATAAATTAATTATTATATACAATATAGATATTAATATTATTATTATCTTGATACATATCCCTCTATTACATAGGTGTGTGGCCAAATAGTAAGGTGTGCGATGATGAGACTTTCATGGGTCATTAAGTGAACTTGGTTTGGGCCAAGATTTCGATGAGCTTACACTTCCCCCTTAAATAGTTTTCCTCAAGCTTAAGTTATTGGATTTTTTTCTCGGGAATTATCGCAGGAAAATATTATTGATTATATCTCAAATGAAATCCCCAATAAATGGGATTCATAGGATACCATCATATTGGATGAGGCCATCAATTCCTTTTTCATTTTCAATTGGATTTTTTAAATACCAATATTTATATTAATCATGTTATCACTATTTAATGGTCAAATTAACAAATGAAATATTCTTAATGGTCTTCTAAATACAATTATATAACAAAGTTTGTTCACATGTTTTAAAACCATGTTACATAATAATACATTTAATTAAATCCTAATGTGAAACTTAATTTAAAATTGTTCGGGTTGTTACAATCTTCCCCTAGAGAAATTTCTCCCTTGAAATTTTCATTTCACCCCCTAAAAATAGATGAGGGTAATTCTATCTCATCAATTAATATATTTTCCACATTTCTTCTTAAAACATTTTTTTATCCATAGCATTTTTTACAAGGTTCATTCTCTTATTTATTTGAACATTGCCTCTATTATTTTAGATATTCACTTGATTATCTTCATTGGAAGATCATTCTCTAATGGTACCAAAAATGGATTGAGTACATATAAGGGTCCAACTATGTCATTCCTCAATAGTTGAGCATTGAATACATCATGATATATAGATAAGTTTAGTGGGAGTGTAAGTTGATAGGCTGTCGCTTCGATGTGATCAACGATCTCAAAGGGGTCGATGTATTTTCGATTTAGCCTTCCCTTCATCCCAAATCTCATCACTATGATCCATCAATATATGAAGAGAAATACAATGAATCCAAAATAAAACTCTAGTTATCATTGATGTATATAAGAATATCTATTTTGTCGACTCTGAGCAGCCTTGATGTGCTACTGAATGGTCTTAACTTTTTCTAAATTTTAGTCAACCATATCTGGACTATGTGGTTTTTGTTCCTCAACTTAATCCCAACATGCAGTTATCCTACACAACTTCCCATAATGGGATTTAAAGGGAGCCACTTGTATGCACCTGTGGAATGTGTTGTTGTAAGATAACTCAATAAGAGGGAGATGCTGAACCCATACTCCTTTGATGTCAATTGATAATTCTCTCAATATTCCTAAAAGTGTTGGTATAGTTAGGTCATATTGGCCACTAGTTTTTGGGTGATATGATGTGATAAAGTTCAAATCAGTATTCAGAGTGTCATCAAGACTCTTATAGAATATGGAAGTGAATCATGGATCTCTATTGGATACAATCAATTCTGGTACTCCATGAATCTAGACTACTTCCCATGATGTATATTTGTGCAAGTAGATCCCATGAGAATTCTTATCTTATCATAATGAAATGTCCTATATTTGTATGATGATCCACCAAAACCAATATACCATTTCCCTCTTAATTTATTTAAAAGAATAGTGAAAATGTTAATGGTGATTTTTTTCCATTTACATGTAGGTATTGGAAAGGGTTTCATAATCCCCTTGGATTATTTCCTTTTTGATTTCAGTTGTTGAAAATAAAGAAATATTGATATATATATTCAATGATATAATTCATCTTATTGACACATCAAATGTGTTATTGAAGATCTTGATACATATTTTTGCTTTTTGGGTGCATCATACTATAAATCCATCATTTTATAGGGATCTAATGGTTCGTTAAGTCTTGACCCAAATCTTATAGAACATTCATTATTGAGATTAAACTATAAGGATTTACCTTTCCCTATTTCATCCACTTTATTTTGAATTCCCACATCAATTCAATGATCATAATTTAACCCCTTCTTATGAGATGGTTGAACAATCATTGATCAAAGTATTAATGATGTTATTTCCAATAGGATTCACATATTCATCCTTCCTTATCTAAGAAGATCATATCCTTCTCAATTCTCATCAATAACAGAATGTCCAAATTGTTTCTGATTATAGCATATGAAACATTATTCTTTTTCCTAGGATTATAGTGAATTGAGTAGTTAAAATCTTTGTTCAAATCTAACCATCTCCATTAGTTCATGTTATTATCTTTTTGTGTGAATATATACTTGAGATAATTGTGATCCATGTATATGTAACACTTCATCCCAATGAGATAATGCTACCAAATTTTAATTCTGAAAATCACTACAACCAACTCCAGATCATGTGTTGGGTAGTCTTATTCATTAACATAAAATATTCTCGAAGCATTGAAAATGTATTTTACTTTTTTTATTAACAAAAATACCATTCCATTTTTTAAAACATTACCGATTACCATGAAAAGTTATACCCTTGAGGGTGGGGTAAGAATAGGGGTAGTAACAAGCCTCATTTTCAACTTAATGAATCACTTTTAACATTCATCATTACAAGAAAACTTTACACCCTTCTGAGATAGATTTGTGAGAGGGTTTTCCAATCATGAGAAATTTATCAAAAATCGGTGATAATTCCAAGCTTTCTGAAGGAAACTACAAATATATATCACATATGTTGGCCATGACCATCCTTACATAGCTTCTGTTTTCAAAATGTGCAATAATATGCAATTTCTTATGATTACACGCCTAAATAAAGACACTTACTTTATCTGGAACTCACATTTGTTGTAACAAGAATAAATATATTCCTTTTGTGACGTATTTACCACAGTATTTAAATGATCTTCATGCTCCCATATACTTTTTGGGGTTTATTATTATATCATTTATAAATACTACCATATATATTTTGAGGTACTATCTAAAGACTATATTCATCATGTCCATGAAGATTGTTAGAGCATTAGAGAGTTCAAATGGCAATACTATGAATTCACATTTCTTGTAATATGTAGGAAAGGTAGTATTGGGGATATCCATACTCTTCACCCTAAATTAGTGATATCTTGATTGAAGATCCACCTAGGGGGAGTATTGTGCTTCACATAGATGGTTGAACATGTCATCTATCCGCAGAAGATGATAGATTTTATTTATTGTGATATTTTTTAGAACATGATAATCTATGAAAATGTAAGGACCCCTAAATTGCAAAAAAAAATTCTTAAATTTATTGGGAATTTACAAGTACGCAGATTTTGACGGCACCAGATTCCAAGGTCGGGTGTGCCTTGAATAATTTTCTAAAGTTTAGCTTAGGTACGTTCAGTGAACGAACATGTAAGTTTTTATATCTTTTGAACCGGTGCTCGGAATTTAAATCTGAGGGCATCGATGGAACTGCAGCACCGGTATTTGCTTAAGAGGACCTTTCCCGAAGGTGCGTTTTCTCGAGAGAAGTTATTAAAAATTGAGGATTAAATGTGATGTAAATAAAATTGTGTTACAATTTTATTTATTTTTCGAAGGTGGTTTTATCCTACTTGGGTAAGCAAGTGTGGGACCCACTAGCATCCTACCTAACCATGTTAGGATATTATTGAGGTGGGGCCCACATGATCCCCACCCCTTCATTTCCCCTAACTCCTCTAAACTCCCTCTTTACTTGTTAAACCCCCTTTTTATTAAGTGACTCCTCATCTACCCACTCTCCCGCTTTATTAATGCCAAAATTCATTAACTTAATTAATTTAACCCCTATAATTAATTGAATTATGTGTTTGTATTTCAAATTTTGAAATGCTTGGAAAAGTAAAATACAATAAGGTGGAGCTTATTTTTTTTGGGGTTAGTTTTTGTTGTGTTGGAAATTGAGAGAGGGATAACTCTTGTCCCTTTTGAAGAACTTGATCTTTAAGGAAGAACGCCCATCCTCCGATGAAGAACGTTGACTCGGCAGCCCAGTTTCTTATTCCTTTTCTTCCTCCACGGCAAGGAAGGAAACAACGTTGTGGGAGTTCTCCAACAACGCGCATTATCTTCTTCTCTACGTGATAAAAGAGAAGATGGCGTCTACTCGGGTGCACACCATCGACGACGGAAACGACACCATATATTTCAGTTCTTGACAACCACAAACTACCTTCGAGGTAGGGGATTTACGTACAATTTTAATGGATTAAATTTTTTCTTTGTTGTGTTGTTAAAGTATCTTGTTTAATATGACCGCTTGTTATCATCATAATGGGAGGAGATCGGACTGCACAAACACGACCGATCCTCCTCTCCTTTTTATTATTGATATTTTTTGACGATTTTGGAGAAGGTGGCGCGGTGCCGAAGCAGCGCGCGGGATCGAAGAGAACCGCGGCTGGAGCGGGCCATGGAGGATGTGCGCGGTGCCGTCGCACCGCTCCGGTGAAGCCAAAGTAACCGTGGCCGGAGTGGGTTGCGGGGGTGGTGCACGGGGTCGTCGCGCGGCGTGGAGAACTTGAGAGAGGCCACGGCCGGGGCGGGCCATGGAGGAGGGGCGCGACGCCATCACGCCGCACCGGTCGGGGATGAGCCGCGGCCTTAGGCCGAGGCGTTTCAGCATGGGGTGGCTGGCCAAGCCGGCCGCCGGCGTTCCAGGAGGTGGGACCACCCGAGGGTCTCGCGTGGCTCAACCGGCCGACCATATTGGCTAGACATTTTCTAGAAAGTCCGGGGATTAAATCCACCGGCTAGCTCGAAGGGCGGACCCCACTTGGGTCCGCCATTTCCGTGTCAAGGGGGCGGCGCACCCCCTTCGCACCCCGCACGACCGCGAGTTGAGCCGAGCCGCTGCTGGCTTCCGAGCCGGGCCGCATGCCGCGCACAGCCGTGGGCCGGGCTGCGCCAGCCGGGCTACATCTAAATGGGCCAGACCCGGACCCAGTTCTGGTCGACCCGGTTCGGGCCGACCCCGGGGGTATCGGGCTGGATCGGACCGGGCCCGACCCCCTATTTTCAGAGAGATTCGTTCAAACGCTCATATCATGGGCTACAAACCTCTGATCGATGCACCATCAGTTGTGATGGGATCCATGGAACGTGACAGTCATTTTGGAATATTACACTCAAGATTTCAGTAATGTTTGTGTATGGCCGGGTTGGTTCGAACCCAAAACCAACCGGGCCCTTGGGGCAGAAACACCTATAACTTAACGTCCGGACGTCCGAATGACGTGTCGTCGATCACGTTGAGTTCCACTTAGTGAGAAGGCTCTTTTGGGTTAATCCTCTCGAGTCTGGTACATAGATGGGGTATGTTCGGGTTGGTTTTAACTTAAAAACCATCCGGGCCCCTAGGATGAAAAAGCCAATAACTCTCAGACCAGGCGTCCGATTGACGCACCATCTGTCGCATTGAGTTACTATTGATGAGACGGAACTTTGTGATACATCAACTCTGGACTTCATGACAGTTGATGTTTCGACCCCCCTTGGCTCATGGATCAGACCTTCCTGGAATCAAGCGTTCTGTGTGTGGGAACCCTAGAGCTGACTGCGACGCCGAAGACTACTATACGTGGATCCTCCATGGGTTCAATAGTGACGACTTCTATACTAGGATCGTACGTTTGTTCGGCAGGGGAGATGATTCATAGGCTTCATCTAATCATCTCCACCCCTCTTCATGAGTAGTATACCTATGTGAGATGAGTCTTGACTTTCAATCAATACCTTCAGTATGATTGACTTGTTGTCGTGTGTGGAATGAGTTGTGCTTTCCTGTGTTGACTGGGCTGTGTTTTTCCCATGTGGTCTGAGTTGTACATGGGCTTGAGAGTTGGAGACGAACTGGGTTTTGTGACTTAGGTATTTGTATAGGAATATACCTAAGTAGGGTTGATTGTTATCTCGTGATTGTATATTTCCTTTGTGGTTTATCCTTCAGGGATTCAGGGAGACCTACGGGGGTCTCTGAGTCTCTACTAAGTATTGTATACTCACCCATGCACTGGCTATACCCGCAATACATTGTGTTGGATGCAGACGATGGACAATTCTGATCGAGGTAGAAGCTCGTGGAGCTGGACCGTACATGGAGGAGGATCACTGGACGGGACATACACAGAGCGGACGACCGGACCCGAGGAGCTGAGGAGAATATCTCTACCCACTTCAGGTGGGAATTCTAGTGGATGGTTTGGTGTTGGTACTTCACTTTTCTGCTACTGTACTTCCTTTTTAGTTGTACTTTTCTTTCAGTTGGGTTTGTATTCTGGTCCATTTACATTCTAGCACATACTTTTGTACACAGTTTACTTAGTATTTACTTCATCTTTCATACTCTGGGCTGTTTTTTTACATTATAAATTCAATTCCTTCCCTTTTATAGAGATTTATTCCTTTGGTGCTAGTCGCCAGCCCCTGGCCTATAGAAGGCGAGCTTGGGTTAGTCACGACATGGGCCCCGAGGATGGGTCGTGACAAATTGGTATCAGATGAGTTGGTCTTACTGCAGAACTCAGGACTCTGATAATTTCTTCCTGTGAAGGAATAGTCATTATAGTATTGAGTGTGGTTATCAGTCTAGGGAGTCCAGTGTTGGTGTGGCGGCTGACGTATCCACACACCATGACCTTGACTTCTGATTTCCGACTAAGTGCACAAAAACATTGATTGTATGTGTGTTTTAAAAGTTTTCTTTGTGATTACTTTGTGTAAACTCGCCAGGTATACTGTATTAAACGTGGTGCAACTGTTTCTTTTCATGATGGCCCCACGACGGCAGCCAACTAGGGTTCTTAGTTATGTGCGATATGGTAGCCCACCGAGTGACGAGGACTCGGTACAAGGCCCCATTACAGCGGAGGCACTAGAGGTACATCTATCCACCGATCCACCGATGCCACAAGCCCCAGTAGGTGAGAGTTTAAGATGCGTGAATGCACTACACGCGTTTCTGTGTCAGATTCCACCCAGGTTCCGTAGAGAGACAGACCCTCAAGCAGGCGAAGATTGGATGGAGGCTATCGTCTGAGTCTTTAGATTCGTAGGGACACCAGCTAACCTCATGGTGATTCTGGCGGCGCATCTCCTCCACGCAAAAACATATAGATGGTGGATCCTGATGCTCCATGTGCACGATGATGCATCACTTCTTTGGACGGAATTTGAGAGCCTCTTCTGCTTGAAGTTTGTTCCAGACACCCTCCGTGC
Source organism: Viscum album (assembly GCA_963277665.1). Taxonomy (NCBI): domain Eukaryota; kingdom Viridiplantae; phylum Streptophyta; class Magnoliopsida; order Santalales; family Viscaceae; genus Viscum; species Viscum album. The sequence continues at coordinate 622,213,313 of OY728128.1, forward strand.
AGTGTGCATTCAAGAGTTACTGCAGCTGCGGCAGGGCAGCATGACGGTAGCCCAATATTCTGCGAGATTTACCGACCTCTCGCACTACTACAAAGACATGGTATGATACCCATTCTTCCAGGCCCGGACCTTCCAACATGGAGTGAGGAATGAGAGTAGGGCTTCGATGATCTCTCTCAACATCCTGACACAGGCAGGAGTGCTGGAGATATCCCTTTTAATGAAGGGTTTTCTTGCTGAGCAGTCACCAGCGGCGAGACCCTCCGCAGGACGACCCGTGGCAGAGTCTTCTGCAGCCAGTAGTAAACATTTGATGTAGAGGTCCAAGCGGGCCAGGCCATCAGATGAGTAATCTCAGGATGCAGGTTCGGTTGTGTGGGGCACACAAAACAGAGCCAGCCATACGAGAAGCAGGCAGTGCTATGCATGCAGCGAGCAAGGTCACATGGCTCGAGACTGCCCGACCAACCCTGCGTATAAGCAGCAGGTGGTAGAGGGACCTCCCAGGCAGATTTTCGACTATGGTGGTCCACTGGGGGCAGGCAGATGTGGTAGGGGAGCTGGCCAAGCTGTAGGTGGTGGATGACGTTTCGAGGCCCTACCACCACCAACACCAGGAAGACCACCCCGACCGCATGGAACGAGTGGAAAGGGGAGAGATCAGCTTTAGGCAGGTGAGGCCTATGACCATGGAGCTCCGGGAGTAGATGGACAGGAGCGGGACTAGCTCCAGACATGATGACTTTTATTCATGAGGATTCTTTCTTGGTTGATGTTTTATTTGTGGATGCTTTGTGTCTTTGTACCTTGAGCTGTAGTAATGAAAGACACTTGTTCTTATGATGTTTTCTTCCTTGTCCTTTTTATGTAGTTGATAATGAGAGGTTCCGTTTAAAACCTTTGACTATACCCTCACTTCCGAGATTCCCACTAGAAGAGACCTACTGACCACACACTACTGCCAATAGTGTGACTCAACCCTTGGAGGCAAGAGTAATGGTTGGATCTTTTGGTAAGAGCATCGAGGGATTACGACGTCATCCATGCCATGAAATAGTACAATTCATGTCAGGATTGACCGTATTAGGAAAATAACGTGGTTCATCCAGGGGATGAGACCAGATTTCTCTTTTCGTTAGAGGAAGAACCTCAACAGCTCTTGTAGATCGTAGACGAAGAAGGGTGGAGATGAGTTCTTACAAATGGCTAGTCTCACCCGTTGTTCGTTGAGCGAACAGTTACGATTCTCAGCAATTCAATAGTCTCAGGTGTATCTTCTCTCAGAAGGACATGAACCTTAGATAGCAGCGATGACTTGAATTCCTATAGGACTATGACCTCATGAATGTTTGTACTCCGGGGAAGGGAAATGTTGAAGAAGATGCTCTTAGTAGGAGATCATGAATTGTGTTGTTAGGAGTGGTGAGACAACAGCAGACCGCGTTTCAGATATCCTTTGTGGATAGTTTTGAAGTCAGTATGTGTAGAACATGAGATGGTTCAGGCTACGATGGAGAAGGTGTAGATCATCCAGGAGCAGATGAAGACTGCATAGAGCAGACTAAGTCCTATGCTGATAAGAGACGGAGACCACTAGAGATCGAGGGTGGTGACCACGTCTTCTTACGGGTCTCACCCCGACAGGGTCTAATGAGATTTGGCCAAGGCGGAAAGTTATCTCCGCACTTAATCAGACTATTTCAGGTTCTCAGTAGGATAGACGAGGTGGCTTATCACCTGGCTCTTCCACATTAGTTGCACCGTGTGCACGACGTCTTCAACGTATCTCAGCTGAGGAGATATGTGCACGACCCAACACATATCATCGATCATGGGGAGCTGGACATCGATGACAGGGCTACATTTTCAGAGGTTTTGGTGGAGATCGAGGATCGACATGATCAGGTCTTACACAGAGGGTCGATTTCTTTTAGTGCGCATCAGGTGGCAGCACGGGAACCTCTAGGAGAGCACAAGGGAGCGGGAGAATCAGATGCATTCATAGTTCCCTCATTTGTATCCCTAGTTTATGATGTAGCTTTACGGGGACGTAAATCCCTGAGGTGGGAGTAATGAAAAGACCTGTAAATTTCAAGGAAATTTTTTTCATAAATTCTTTGAGATTTTATGAGTACGCAGTTTTTGACGGAAGCTCATTCTGAGGTCTGGTGTGACCGGAATAATTTTCTGAAGATTAGCTCGTGTACGTTCAGTGATCGAACGAGCGAGTTTCACTATCTTTTGAACCGTTGCTCAGAATTGAAATATGAGGTCACCGATGGAACCGCAACGCCGATATTTACTTAAGAAGACCTTTCCCAAAGGTGCGCTTACTTGGGAGAAGTTGTTAAAAATTGAGGATTAAATGTGAAGTAAATAAAATTGTGTTAAAATTTTATTTATTTTTATAAGGTGGTTTTATCCTACATGGGTATGTTAGGGTGGGACCCACTAGCATCCTACCTACCCATGTTAGGATATTAGTGAGGTCGGGCCCACACGAGCTCCACCCCTTCATTTCCCCTAACTACTCTAAACCCCCTCTTAACTTGTTAAACCCCCTTTTTTATTAAGTGACTCCTCCTCTCCCCACTCTCCCACTTTATTAATGCCAACATACATTAATTTAATTAATTGAACCCCTACAATTAATTGAATTAAGTGTTTGTATTTCAAATTTTGAAATGCTTGGAAAAGTAAAATAAAATACGGTGGAGCTTATTTTATTTTGGGGGTTAGTTTTTGTTGTGATGGGAATTGAGAGAGGGAGAGCTCTTGTCCCTTTTGAAAAACTTCATCTTCAAGGAAGAACACCCATCCTCTGACGATGAACGCCGATTTGATGGCCCGGTTTCGTATTCCTTTTCCTCCTCCGCGTTATGGAAGGAAACAACGACACGAGAGTTCTCCAACAACGCGCATCATCTTCTTCTCTCCGTGATAAAAGAGAAGACGACATCTCCTCGGGTGCACATTGTCGACGAGGGAAATGACACCATATATTGCGTCGCTTGACAACCACAAACTTCCTTCGAGGTAGGGGATTTAAGTTCAAATTTAAGGGAGTAAATTTTTGCTTTGTTGTGTTGTTAATGTATCTTGTTTAATATGACCGCTTGTTATCATCATAACTGGAGGAGATCAGACCGCAGGAACCCGGCCGATCCTCCTCCCCTTTTTATTGTTGATCTTTGTTGACGATTTTGGCGAAGGCGGTGCAGTGTCGATGCATCGCAGGGGATCGAAGAGAACTGCAGCCAGAGCAGGCCGCGATGGAGGTGCGCGGTGCCGTCGCGCCGCGCCGGTGAAGCCGAAGGAACCACGACCAGAGCAGGCCATGGAGGGGGTGCGCGGTGCCGTCACACCGCGCTGGAGTATCCGAGAGAGGCTACGGCCGGGGCGGGCCATGACGGAGGGGCGCATCACCTTCGCTCCACGGCGGTTCAGCAGGGGGCGGCCTGCCAAGCCGGGCGCCGGTGTTCCAGGAAGCAGGACCCCCCTCGGGTCCCGCGTGGCTCAACCGGCAAGCCATAATGGCCGGACGTTTTCCAGAAATACCGGGGGTTAAAACCCCCAACCATCTCGTATGGCGGAACCCACATGGGTCCACCTTTTCAGTTTCAAGGTTGCAGCACTCCCCCTCTGAACCCCGCGCGGCCGCGAGCCGAGCCGAGCCATGACCGAACTTCGAACCGGGCCGCGCCAACCGGGCCACGACCAAATTGGTCACACCTGGACCCAGTTCGGGCCGACCCAGGGGGTATCGGGCCTGGTTGGACTGGGCCCGAACCCTCTATTTTCGGACAGATTCATTCAAACACACATACCATCGGCTACGGACCTCCAATCGACAAACTTCCATTGTGTTGGTATCCTTGGAATGATATGGTCGTTTCAGTATATTACACTCAAGCTTTCAGTAAAGTTTGGGTACGACCGGGTTGGTTCGAACCCAAAACCAACCGGGCCCTTGGGGCGGAAACGCCTATAACTTAACATCTGGACGTCCTAATGGTGTGTCGTCGATCACATTGAATTCCTCTTAGTGATATGGTTCTTTTGGATTACTCCTATTGAGGTTTAGACATAGATGGAGTATGTTTAGGTTGGCTTTAACTTAAAAACCAACCATGCCCCTAGGACAAAAAACCCAATACCTCTCAGACTGGGTATCCGATTGACACACCATCTGTCACATTGAGTTTCTATTGACGAGACAGAACTTTGTGATACATCAACTCTAAACTTCGTGATAGTTGATTTATCTACCCCCTGGCTCTTGGAGCGGACCCTCTTGGAATCGAGCGTGCAGTGTGCGGGAACCCTAGAGCTGGCTGCGACGGCGATGACTACTATACTTGTATCCTCTGTGGGTTCACCAGTGACTACTTCTGTAATAGGATCCTAAGTGGGTTCGGCAGGGGAGATGATTCAGAGGCTACCTCTAATCATCTCCACCCATCATCATGAGTAGTATACCTATGTGAACTGAGTCTTGACAATCAATCAATACCTTCCGTACGACTTGTTGTCCTGTGTGGACTAAGTTTTGATTTCCTGTATGGACTGGGCAGTGGTTTCCCATGGGGACTGGGTTGTACTTGGGCTTAAGAGTTGGAGCCGAACTGGGTTTGATGACTTAGGTATATGTATGGGGATATACCTAAGTAGGGTTGATTGTTATCTCGTGATTGTATCTTTCCTTTGTGGTTTATCCTTCTTGGATTCTAGGAGACCTACGAGGGTCGCTACTAAGTATCGTATACTCAACCCTGTACGGGCTATGCCCGCACTTCGATGTGTTGGATGCAGAAGACGGGCAACACTGATCGTGGTAGTGGCTCGTGGAGGTGGATGGTACCTGGAGGAGGATCACTGGACGGGACGTACACGGAGCAGACGCCCGTACCAGAGGAGCTGAGGAGACTATCTGTACCCACCCTTTAGGTGGAAATTCAGTGGATGGCTCAGTGTTGCTGCTTCACTTTTCTGGTGATGTACTTCCTTTTTAGTTGTACTTTACTTTCAGTTGGGTTTGTATTCTGGCCCATTTACTTTCCAGCACTTACTTTTGTACTCAGTTTACTTAGTGTTTATTTCATCTTGCATACTCTGTGGTGTTTGTTTACATTATAAAGGCAATTCCTTACCTTTTATCGGGATTTATGCCTTTGGTTCTAGACACCACCCCTTGGCCTATGGATGGCGGGCATGGGGTAGTCATGGCACGGGCCCCGAGGACCGGTCGTGACAGAAAAGGTGCATTGGCCCATTGTTAATCAGGGCAATGATGACTGGTGCACTCCATGGTGACACACATTGGAATATAAAACCTTTTTCCAAATTATCTGATTGCTTTTTCTTTATCTCCTTAAGTTACATAACATCTGTTATATACAATGTATTGGAAAATCATAACATACTAGGTATAACCATGATGGAAAAATCAACATCTTATCTTGAAGGATGTCCATGAAATTCCTCCGGAAACACGTCAGGGTATTCCCTTAAAATAACAATTTCATTATAGATGATTCATTCTATAGAAATATTCAATTAAACTAGATAAACATTCTTATAATGTAATAATATCCATGCTTGAGATGATGATGATGATGATGACTCATCCTCCTACTAGCACTTGTACAAAATTGAGGGTCGATTCACAATACATAATGTGATTTATTCTCATGATAACTAATGTTGTATCTATATAGGGACAAGAAATCCATGACTATATTGGCTTCAAATTCCACAATGGTGCGTACAAAAACGTTTTTTTGGGAAATTTAGACGCAAATATTGATATTGGAGGAGTTATATATTTGGAAAAATTTCCCCATTTCCCACTATCACTAACATCTTTGCTTCTATACATTGTGTTTGTGTTTGAATGGTTATAATAAACATACATTATTTAAAATAATGTATAAAACCAAAATCAAAATGTATGCTCTCTATTATTGAATAAATAACTAGCATACCTGTCAAAACATTATTGTCGGGATTCAATTGGGTGGTTCTGATGTAAAAATATCTCCCTTACAACCTCAGAGGTTGCAGTTTGTCTCTAATACCCCTTGGATTAATGCATTGGTTTTCAATGTCCCCCAGTTCCTTGAATTTGTAGTAATGAACAATACATTTATGGTTGAACAAATCCTTCATTTCCTCCGTTGTAGTAGCGGGTTTCTCCTACCAGAAATCACTAGCTAGGTATCCTTCCCTCCTGCACAAAAATCATTTCCTTATCCCCTTTAGAAAATTTATCGGGTGATTATTTATGCACCATTGGAAAGTGGGATATTGAATTTTCTTGGAACCATTAGATCTCAATATTAAACCAATAGAATTTATCTGCATCTTACACTTCTTATCCCCACGATACCCTTGAGATTCACCTATCTCCATTTTGACATTGAGGGAACATCAACTAATTTACTCATATCTATCAATGTCACAGATCGCTAGAGATTTATGTAGGCTTGGTATTATCCCACTAAATAAGTGATCAACCTTTTATTAAAGTGTAAAAACAAATTTGAAAGTGTTTCATTCATATCATGTGATTTTTTAATAATATGCCTCAAAAGTTTCATCATTTTTATCTTGAAGTCAAGAAGATAATATTCCATTTTAATACAGAGAGTGTAATGAAAATATTTATCAAAAAGTATTCTCTAGAAATCCTACCACACCATTTTATGGATCTCTTATTCAGGCATTGTATTTTTTATGAATGTACACCACTGATCAAATTCATCCTCCATATGAAAAACAACCAAAATAATCTTCTCTTGTTCATATAATTTAAGTATGATGAAGATCTTCTCAATAGAGACGACAAATGTTTCAGTGATTAAGGATCATATAATCAATTTAAAGTATGAGTCCATTGTCACATGATGTTCTTGATTGCTACTCATTATTTATTAGGGGGATTTAAATGATCCTCATACTCTGGGGTTTTATTAAAAACTCATGTTAGCTGATAGTGTATCATCATTAATTGCATAATTCATCCTCTCATCGGGTTGGGAATCTCATTTGGGTTTTGATTAAATTGACCTTCACACTGATTTTTTACATGATTCGTGCTATTTATGGAAATTTTCAATAATAAAAGGAAAGTTATGTATGAGTAGATTTAACTTCAAAACCCATAACAGTTAATTTAATGACATTAATGAGGAAAATTATAACTTACATGTATTTTCATAATGTAAGGATTTCTTGCCTTCAGTATTTGTTATCCATAATATATTTCCCTATATAGGTTTTTAAATTCAATTTTTTTACTACCATAATAATGGTTTATAATGTGATTATTAATTATGATTTAATATCCCCAAGATGATTCAAACAAGTTGCATAGTAAGGTATGTTTTCGAGAAATAGTTTACCCAGATTCAGGCCTGAAACAACTTTTCAATGTTTTTACACCATGGCACATTTGTGTCATAACCACATCCTCTTGTAGTATCCAATCATTTATGTATTTTGTTTATTAAAAACTAATATATTCTACAAAAAATTTATGGGTGTTTTCAAGTAAATAGACTTACCTCTTAGGCATTAACTATAGTTTTCTTATTCTATTATGAAAAATAACTAAACGTTTCCTCGGATACCAACTATAACCTCCCATCTATTTATTACAAATTACTAAATTATTTAATTACATAAATTAAATGTAATACTAAACTATATATAAAGAATTATATTTTCTTTTTGAATTCGGTAAATTGAAATACAACTTTAAATATGAATTATAACATATTTTTTGAATGCTTATTTAATATTCATGAGCTTAAAATTCCACTGGATAACCTTAGGAAATACATAAGAAAGTGGTGAGCCATGAATCTGAATAAGGAAATAAATATTCAATAACATGAAGAGAATAATACATGTTATACAATACATAAAACTATGGAAATATAGGAAATTTATTCACAATGAATGATATATCATGATAATCATTACCTGATATATTTGGTAACCACTTAACAAAATTCATCATAGGTGAATAATAATCTCAAAATACATAATGAGGGACAATGTACGGTAATGGAATCTGGTACAAAACAATAACAACATAACATATCATTATACAAAACATTACCCAATGCATTATAGTTCCATATAATTCTGGTCGTACCCGACAATTTCATTTCATTCTCATACTAAAGTGTGATACATAGATCATAAAATATGGATTAATTCATCATCATTTATTCCAAAATCAAGGATTGTGGAATAAATACATTTATGTCCCAAACAAAAAGGTATATTTTCATAAAATTGAACACCCTTGATTTGAAGTGGGTACATTTTTCACTACACAATGGGTTTGGTACGGAAAATCAAGATGAAAATTTTCAACATATCATTTTCTCTTAAAAAAATCATAAAATTGGTTGATGACAGAAAAATGGTTCTATCGTAATTTTTTCTTGATTTGAAAATTAATAAGGACAAGGAGGGACATGTTCAATCATTTAGAATTCAAAAATGAAGGTAGATGAAAATAAATAATCTTGAATAAAATGAGAAAAAAATGCTTAATAAATTCAGCATCATAAAAAGAGTACATGTGAGGATATAATGAGAGGGAAAAGTTTATTCCATCACTTATAAATAATAAGTTAATTATAGTGGAGGAGTAAAAACATACTCTATAATTATTAATTGAATCTAAATGGGAATAAAAAAATAAAAAAACATGGATAATGATGAGAAATGAAAAAAAACCCTTACATGAATTTGTGGATCCAAAATCATAAATGTGGGATTATTAATAGAATGTTATTCTTTGGGAGGATTCTAGAGAGAGGTGGGGGGAAGTAAGGATATGATCCTTGGTGTTTGAGTGAATATAAGTGGGAGATAGGGTGGGGTTATATAAGAAATGAGAGGGATTTCATTTATATTTTGGTTATAAACAACAGAAAATAAAATATTTCAAATCAAAATCATTACTATGGTTTCTACCTATGGGATTTTTCAATGTGGAGATGTTTTTATTATTTTAAAAGTAAAATGGACCAATATATTAAAATAATTCTCTTTCTTATGTGGTGGTGAGTCACACTTTTAAGTAAATGAATTTGAAACTATAAAATATAATAACTTTTTTATAGTATTCCTAAACGCCTAAAAAATTTAATCAATTAGACATATAATCACTTTATTTTTAGGTGAAATCATATATTTGGAAAAGGATACACATTATAGGTTTTATTTCATAATTTTTGTATCATTATAATCTCATAAAATGCATTGTATATTTATATTGTATTTAATTTTATCCCAAAAATTCCAATGTTGTAAGAAATAATGATAAAATCACGGTTGAATAATATTAATATGATTATTCCAAAAAAATATTAATTTTATATACATAATTTTTTAAATATGTTAATTTTCAATTTAAATATAAGATTCGATATTTATTGAAAAAATAATATGTTTTGACAATAATAGTTTCTAAACCCAAATGAAAAGTACATTTCAATTCATAAAAATTAAATTATAATTTTTAATTAAAAAATTACTAATAATAAAATTTTATTAAAATAATATTTATTTAAAAAATATATTAAATAATCAATATAAATCCCTTAATTGAATATGAATAGAACCTGAAAATGAAATTGGTTTTCAACTAAATAAAAATAAAATATTTTTTAAAATAACAATAAAAATGAAAATAATTTCATTTTTTCATACAATATACATATTCATATTATAATGGAATTGATACATATACTTTTGTTACACCATAATATACCCTAAGAGTAAGGTGCATGACAATGAGACTTTCACAGGGCAGTTTGATAAACATGTTTTCGGTTGTGATCTCAATGAGCATGAACATCTACTGTAAACGTGTTTGCTAAGGAATAAGTTGTTGGATCTTAGCTTGGGGTTGGTCAAAGGAAAATAACCGTGATTCTATCTCCCTCGGATGCTCCGATGATTTGGCTTCATAGGGTAGAATCCTACTAGATGAGATAATCACTTCCTTTTTCTATGTCGATTGGATTTGTCATAGATCTGTATTTATATTAATAATATGATAACTATTTAATGTCTATATTTACAATGATAATATTATTAATGGTCTTTTAAATTTGAATATGTACCCCAGTATGTTCATATTTTTTCTATAACCATATTAAATAATAATTAATTTAATTAATTCACAAATGGATACTTTATTCAAAATAGTTTGGGTCATTATACTATCAATATTGATTTCAATAAAACAAATATATCTTTTTTCGTCACTTTATATTACTCTCTATCCAAAAAAATAAAAAAACTATGTTTTTAAATTCCTAGAATTAATTTAGATCATATAAACCATCCCTATGGGTTCAAATAATTAGACTGACTAAGTACTGAACTTTTGTAGTTAATTTAACTATGTTTAAAGGCATGTAGGAATTTAACAATTTTTATAGGCTACCCCTAAAGAAATACTATATTAGAATGGATTTACTCTATGATGAAAAGTATTGAGAGTCTTTTTAACACTAGGAATGGTATGTAAAATCTCCCCACATGGATAGATAAATCCTTATGCCTTCATGATGAAGCTCTTGAATCTAGTCCCAAAGAAAAATGTACACCCTTGTATTTCCTTTTTTAGACTGAAGTCATATAGTAGATAATAACTATAACAATATATTCACCACCTAATCCCATTTTCCCCATGATGACTTCATCATATAGAGCATCTACTTTGACCAAATCCACAAATACCAGATGATATAAGATGATTATCATCTATGTAATATTATCTATCATACACATCTCGATCCTTTAATCCTTAACGTAATATTTTTTTACAAGATGAGGTACTATGTGTACTAACTCATTGAAATGGATGGAATTCTACGAAACCATAGTCTCCCTTTATTAAAGGCCATAAATTTCCATATCTTTATAATGTAAAATGTTTCAGTAGAAAACTAATGATTGAATATTTTATTAAAGGAATCCTATGTAAGATCCCGAGGATACATTTCTAGTAGAATATAGTCCTACAAGAACATTCCGGACCCCTTAAGCATGTATGTGAAAAAATACACCATATATTCCTCAAGAGTTTTAAAATATATAAGATCATTTCAATCTACCCAAGACATTCCTTCAATTTATGGGGACAATTATCACTAAGAAATGTGGGTGGTTTCTTTAAGTAAATTCCAATACATGATCTACAATTCATCTTTGTTTTCAAATACATTCCAGAACCATAGATTGAATGTTGTAGATTACAGCTTCCACCAAAGGGGGGTCCGCAATATGATTAACCTATGATTCATTTCTTTCATAATATTTTTTTAAATTTATAAGAGATATTGTTAGTGTAATTTTCTAAAAAACAAAAAAAATAACTAACCTGGTTATGATCAACTCCAAATTTATAATAACACATTTATAATATATATAAATTCTTTTGAAAAAAATGAATTTAAATAAATCATTGATTATATGAATGAAATTTAACACATTATGAAGGATCATGTTCATATAAATAATATTTAAATCGTTGTTTTTAAAATATCATCACAGACAAAATCTAAATAATGGTAACAATACCTGATGACCCCTGGTAAGTTGAGTTCGTAGAGGGATGTGAGCTGGCCATAAACCCTCACACACTTACTATACAAATTATGAGGGTCTTAACTCTTGTCGAAAAAAGACTTTGATCCAAACATAAGAACTTTCACAATATTTCAGGATGGGTAATTTCTTCGATAAAATTTTGTAATGAACTAACCTAGGATAACTAGGAGAGTCAACTAATAAGTTTATCTATTTAGTGATCATAAAAAACCCAAACAGATCTCTTATATAACTGAAGAATGGAAATAAAATTGTGTTAATAATGAAAGAATGAGTGGAAATCCATGAGATGTTCAGAATAAATCCAAAAGGAGTAGATCTAAAAGATAAATAAATCAAACCATAGACCAAATCTGCATCTTGCTATCTGTCACCACCAAACTAATCCTAATCAAATCCATCATGGTCTAAGAGAAGATGGTGAACTAAAAGAAACTCTTCCATTTACCTGCATCTAGAAAACACATATATTCCAATTCCCAATGTAATAAAATTATAGAGTGATAGAAAATAATAGTACCATTTCAACAAACAATATATAAAATTTCTTTCGTAATGAATGAGTATGTAATATCTCTAAAAAAATATATAAATCATTTCCAAAATAGAAAAATGTATTCAAAATTAATAATATGAGAGTACATACTAAAATAAAAATAATCCTAAAAAGAATAAATTACCAAGAAAACTATTGGGACCTAACATATGAGAGTACATAATTAAATAAAAATAATCCTAAAACAAGTAGAACAAAAATAAAAATGATATAGAGTCTCATGATGAAATTTCAATATAAAAAAACCTATAGTTTCAATAAACACACTAATGTTACAAGTCCATTTAAAGATGTACCAAATGTCACCATTGTTACATGAATAAAAAATTACTTGAAGACATTAATTATAATTTAATGATGATTTTTCACAGTGAATAATATGCACTTACAAGTGTGAGACCATAGTTTTAATAAAATTACACCATTATGGGATTTTATACACACATAGTCTGTCCCAATCCATTTTTAATGAAAAAAACATTAAAAACATATATTTAATGCAGAAAATTCATCTTTATCGAACAAAAATTGTTCATAAAAAAACTATGGAATTTAGAAAGAAAAGCATTTTATTCAAGAAATGGAACTTTTGTATATAGAAACATTCCTGAATACTGGAGTGAAAATCCCATGGATTGATCTCTCAATTTCTATGGATGAAATTAATCAAGAAGGGTTTCAAATACCTTCATAAATATCCATTTGACACCAAAAAATTGTGTAATACTGATTGATGTGGATAAATTATTTTGGGAGTGTATGGTTATTTATACTGAGATCATTGAATATAACACTATTGACATAGGCCCCTAGACCATGGTTCAAATTTCATCGGAGAATCCCTTTCTATAATGCAATGCAGTTTGTCACACCACATCCTTCTATTAAAAAATGTGTTCATGTTCTATACCAATAGATATTATTTTTATGTGATACACCATGGAGTTGAGAGATCCACCATGGTATATGTGCATTATTTTTATATATCCATCCATAAATCCTTTTAGTGATCCCTAACATAGCCCCTCCTCCATGGGAAAACTATGATAACAATGGAAATATCCCCGAAAACAAATCTCCTTGAATTGACCCTAAAATCCTCTCATCCATGCCATATAATGCATCCCCTATTCAATAGTAATACTCTATACAATTCAACACACAATGTGAAAACAAAATTCTCCAAAATTATACAAAAAATTCCATAAAATCTACCAAATGAAGGATAAAAAATTAAGGATTTTGTGTATATATATATTTGTTAGTAATGGGATGATATAGAAATTAACCATTATTTAACTCCTGAGGAATCCTTAACATTATATTTTGGTGAGGCCAAGGATTAAAATCCATGGTATGGTGGGTTTTGATAGACTAGGGTAGATATTTTTGTGAGCCAACTCATTAGAATCAGTTTTGAAATGGGGAGGAGTTTGTATCTTTTATAAGGGAAGAAAAAGTTATTTTGGTAGACAATAATTATATCCCATTGGTATCAAGTTATTATTATAGTCTAAAGGCGCCAAAATAAGGAAAAAATGGTGTGATGATTAATATTATGTCGTGCCTTTCTCCACCATTAAATATTAGAATTTTTCTTCACAAGTCTATCAACTTTCACAAGGAATTAATCATTATAAACAAATTTTTCCTTAACATTTTAACTCAACATAAACCCATTGAAACAAATTATATTCTCCAAAATTTAAATTTTCATTATTTAATTATTTCAAGATGATTATTTTAATCATTTATAAAATTTTATTAATTGGAAATTACTATTATCTAATATATTTTATTTTTTAGTAGCATTTGTTTGGCCCAACAAATTATATTTAAAAAAATGTATTTTTATTATAATATTTCTTCTTTGGATAAATTAATGAATGTTTTAATTCAATTCACATAAAAATATTTATTATTAATAAATAAATATTTAGTTAAAATTAAATGATATTGAATAACTAATTCAATAATTTAGAAATCTTTTTAAAATAAATAGATGAAAAAGGGACATAAAAACATTACCTAAATTTCCTATGATGTTTATCATAGGTTTTATATATCATCGTGGTATTTTAATATAATTAATTTAACTGAATAAAATATATTTTCCATAATAACTTTTTTTTTTCAAATAACATCATTGAATAATTTAATAAATTTTATTGTGTTAATAAAATTTTTATTTTACATTATAGACCTAAAAATTAATTATTTCCCAAAAAAAATCCTATCCTCATATTCACACATTGATTGAAAAAGTTGAACTATAATTTGTTATATTAAACATATATAATTGATTAAAAGTTATTTTTGATATAAATGAAAAGATATAGTTTTTTGGAATATGATGTTTTAAAAATGAGATATGTCTATGTTATTAATATCACAAAAGATAGATTATATTTTAAAAAATATTTAATAATAGTATGTTCTAACATAATTATAAGTTTGTGTTTTTTATCATATTTTTTCCGTATATGATACATGAATATAATTAAAAATGAGAATTTTTTATTATAAATTTAGGTTCATAAGAAGGGTGTAATCAGGATTCATAATTATATTATTATCAATAAAATTTATAATACAAATATCCTTATACATTTAAATATATTGTATGGTGAGATTAATATCTAAAAATATTTTCCTATATCTAATTATTACATATCAAATCCATTAGAGAGGATAAAATTAAATAATTTATTAATGAAAACATGCTCTGGGGTGCCTCATATCAGTATTAATTTAAATTAAATAAACTAACATTATTATAATTAAATAATATAAATTTTTAATAGATAGAATTTTTATTAAATTAATGTATATTTAAAATTATTTTAACAAATTATCAATATGTATTGCAACACCCAAAATATTTCTGTTAAATTCTATACAAGTTTGGATAAATTAAGATTTTTTTTAAAATTTTAAGAACCATTGATCTCAAAAGGAGTCCATTGAGTTAAAACTAGGTATAGCGAGAGTAATATAGGTAGAGTGAGTGAGTAGTTTCCCCAAGGTACTATTATTGGGAATAGAAACAAGTGGGTATTATTCAGTTGGATATTAACTATTTTCTATTCTTGTGGATTTTTATACCCAATATTATTTAGTTCATTGAATATATTTTTAAAATGTAGTCATAGAATACCTAAAATTGAATAAACCCTATTGAAGATTCCAGCCACCCTCATGGTATAATTCAGGTAAATATTATACCATGTTACTAATCACATGAATATTAACACAAAATATTCATTTTAATAAACTTATAATTATTAAAAAAATTAGGAATACATTACAACTATAATAATTTGATATTGAAATGATCATAAATTTTCATTCTAATTTTGATTAAAATTCCTTTTATATAGTTAAAACCATATGAAATCCTTGCTAGATAGTTCTATAAAATTTAATATAGTGATCAACGTGAATAATAAAAACCCCCTTTGATACCAATTCAAGTATACTAAGGCTTGGAAAAGCATTATAAATGGTATTTTTAATATTTTATAAAAATAGATTGAATCCGCAACATGAATTTAAGAATCCCAATTCCAGAATACACCAATGGAAGATGTAAAAAATTATTTAGGTACTGAAACAAACAAAATTGAAATCATACATCATTATATTTTACTTAAACACACAAATTATAAGTTATTAATGGATCAAAATTTTAAACCCTCTAAGTCATCCACACATGATCTAGAAAGAAAAAAAATATAGATATTTTATATCTCAGTTATAATTAAAAGAATCTTCCTTCAATGTAAAATGGATCTTGGAAACACTTATTCCTCAATATTGAAAGTAGTTCATGGATCAAGAAACTCAAATAACCATATTTTATATCATGAACATTAATAAAAGGAGATAAAAGTGGTCAAATTATAGATTTGAATAGTTCCCTTCAATTTGTACCTCTCATGAAACAAAATTATAGGTTTAGGCATAAAATAATAACAATTTGGACGCTGAATAAAATAAACATTTCAATGAAGTCCTTAACAACACTTATGACCTAGCATAAATGTCATAAATATCATGGATATTTTTTAAATTACTTGTAACATTCAAAATACTTTACAATCAAATATTAACCACATTAACATTAATTTCATCTCCCAAAAATATAGTATCAAACCATGAATAAAATATAATTTATTTATAACATATATCTTCATTTTATTCATTTACTAAAACTGATTACCTTGATTATATAAATTCTACCATTTTTATTATTATATTAAATTATATTGAACTTAAATATTTCATACAATCAATGAAAAATTATTATATATCAGACCCCATAATATCTCCTAATGTACCCTAAACATCAATTTATTTTAATTGGACACACAGAAGAATATACATTGTGTGTGAACCTCTATGATCCTATATTGACATTAAATAGTTTTAGTCATCTAACAAGAGTGGTCTCTAGAAGCGAATAAGGTCCTATAATGGTATATGGTTTAGTCATATCAATGGGATCCTAATACTAAGACACACCATATAATATATTCTATTTTTCCTGTGACATCTCATAATGTAAGATAAAAAATAATATAATTGTACTTTAGTAATTGATTTTCTCTTCAACTTTTGGATAATAATAATTTCAATTAAATTGTAACTATGAAGATAATGTCACTATCATCATTTTCAACCATACCCTTGATATAAATTCCATTCAGAGGTGAATACTTGTGTCTTAAACATTCCAACGACATTGTTCTACCAATGATACACCCAATACAATATACCTTTCTATAACCATAAATGTTATGGTTTTCATCTAGAAATAATGTATGAGATGAAATTCTATGAAAATATAATATCCTAAATTAGAATGATCAATATAATTACTTGTATATTGGAACATCCAATGAAAACAAAAACATGTTGTGTTATTATTGATATTATTCTCCTCATGTTATCCTTTAGCCCAGATCACTATGTGAATCAATCTTGATAACATGTATTGTTTCATTAAATCCTTGATCACATGATAGAAACATTTCATATGTGAATCATGAATATGATATTTCAAGTCTATATGATATATATTTTCTTTTACTATAACAATATCTCAATTTTCTAAGTATAGTTGTAACTGCTACAACCTTATGCTATGATAAATAAAATAAGGATATTACCATGTATATAATGGATTTAGAAGTGTCAAAACTCTTATAGTATGATGAAATCAGGTAAAATAATTTATATATAGGATACGATAATAAAAATATACCTTTAATTTTGGGTCTACAAAACGAACATTCAAAACACCTTACCCCTTGAATGAAATAGGTGGAACCAATTTAGAATAAGGATATATGGTATATTTTCCCTCCACATTAATCATTTATTTTTTAATTCATATTTATTATCTTTAAAGGAGGAATAAATATATGTCTTGAACTATGAAGATATTCATATATGTTTTATATTTTCCCACAAAAAATTCAATATTTGTTTTACATGTTTATAAAATGTTTGTCAGAATTAAAAAAGTAATCATTTATATTCAAGAATAGTTGAACTATTAAAATCATCTAATCATTCCAATAGATGACCTGATTGGTTTAATATTAACAATATATTTTATGGACAAATGATATAATGAGTTATTTTTGGTTTTTCTGAATTAGTATAATCCCTTTTAGTATAATTTATTTTGAGTTGTGAATCATTTACTAAAGGATGGTAAATTTTTTCTAGAAAAATATTTTTTATTTTGAATGATTTATTTTGGAAACAAATGGGTGGAATCAATACATTTTTTATGTTATTGAAATGAATGAAAATAAAAATCCAATAAAAATATGATATTCTATAATTTTATATTAATACTGTATTTTGTAAATAGATTACATAAATAAGAATTTTCAATTAAGATATCTTAAATATTAAATTTTTTATTTTAATTATTTTTAAATGAATAATTATCATTTTTAAATGAAATTGGATAAAAAATTGAATATAAGATGTTGGAAAGAATTTATATTAAATTTTTTGTAGATAATAATTTGATTATTCATTACATAATAAATATCAATAGATATAAATATTTTCAATGAGTAGAAAAATGTATCTTTTTAATGTTGCAACACATTAGAATCAAAATGTGTATTCATACCTCATATTTTCTCTAACATCAGTTTACATATGAAACAATAATGGAAATTTACAGTGAATCAATCTTCATGACATTTATTTTTAAATATATAAAAAATTTCATATTGTGTAAGAAAACTGAATTATATCAAAAGCATGTAAATTATAAGCATTAGGAATAGAAAATTAATAAATGATGAAATTTACATAATTTAATCACCCATAGAAAATCACCATTAAAATTTTCATGAAATATTTTTTTGTATTTTCAATGAAAATTTAACATGGCGTGACATGATTCCATATTCAAGGTAATTCATTAATAAAATGATTTTTCATTCAAATAATCATTTTTATCTCCATGAAAATATAAAAAAAACTTAAGGCATGAAATAATCATATAAATTTCAATTAATTCATAATATACATCATCCTTAAAAATAATAATTTACTAATTAAATAATAATTTATTAATATTGAAAACCACAAGATATTCAAAACACACATACATTAATTTTGGAATAATTTAATTAATCACATGAAAAATATTGAGAGTTCAATTAAAATCCAAAGTTTTATATAATATTTTATTTAATCATATATTGGTACAATATATTTTTATTTGATCACATAGTAGCATTACTACTTCAATTTAAATTTTTCATTGCTATATACAAGATTTCATATTATTTTGTGGGAAAAGAATTCATTTTTTATTTTCTTTTAGGACATCTTTCACATCACTTCTACTTGTATAGAACATTATTATTCTAATATACCCCCACATGTAATTATCCATCACATTACATATAACATTATATATCATAAATAATAAGATTTAGTTAATATTCATCACATATTATTTTTAAGTTCCATTCAAATAATATGGTCGTTTCTTGAAAATATTAATGTGTTTTTGACGTGTGAAATTTTTTTCTAATTAATTATTGAAATATAGAGCCTAAAGCTCATTTGTTAGGGGTTAAATATTGTTTCAAAATATATTCATGTCTGGTTCACCATTTCTTTCTCTCATGAAAACTCCAAAAAGTCCTCAAATTATTTATAAACTTGGGAATGATTTCCAAAGGATGGTGGTCATTTATTGTTATAAACCCAATAATGATTAGGTAATCACATTGTTTTATAATATAAGATTTTGGGTTCAATGTACCCTTTTGGGAAAAATTATTTCCTACTCCAAGACACCCTTATGGATTTATGATTGGTTCTTGAATCATTTGGAAGCCCCAATAATGGGTTGGTTTCCTCTATTATAATAACCTAATCATCACCATGTATTGATTAGAATAACTTTGTGTTTCCTAGGTAATAAATTAGTCATTTATCCATTTATGGTGTTTTATATTATTAAGATTTTTTATCTCTACATTTTTTCTCCAACTCGGGAGGTTGTTGGTATATTGAAGATGGAATTGAACCATCAATAGGAATACTACATATCCTATGATAATGGGAATAAAAACTAAAATAGTTTATTTGAATTTTATTATGTTCATTTGATAGGACTACAGAAATATTCATAACATCATGTTGAAAGGATATATGTGAGTGAATTTGAATATTGGGTCTAGGGATCGAGCCTTGGAGAGGATTCCTACATATCCTAAATATATATGAATTAGAGTTCATGTAGTTTGGGTGATGGGAATATTCATCTTCAATGGTGATACCCTAGATTTTTTGGGTGGGACTTATACATGTAAGGTGTTCATATGATACCTCATTTGTAATATGAACTTTTGAGTGAAGGAGAAGTGTAATTGGACATAAATCACACTGTATGATCACATTGGGAAAATCTATATCATGATACAGGTAAAATAATTAACAGACCTTAAGAACACATTAGTCAATCTATTTGTGAGAAAAAAGTTATATCAAATGATCAGACAGGTTGCCTAAGAGAAAATCTACATGATGCCTAGAAACTGAGGTTTCATAGATATTTTATTACCAATCTTATAGAGAAACTTGTATGGATATCATTTCATAGGAATCCACTCTATGTATCCTAATTATAACAGAAATCATAGTCCTCATATTTTACAAATTCTTTTAATATGATAAATCATTTTAGGTACTTGAGGGGATGTTAACGGATTATACATTAGCAAATTTCCATGTGTAAACTGAATTCTCATTCACTGATAAGAAAGTAAAGATGGTAGTATCATATAATAATTTAGGTCTACTGAGTAGGAGTATTTTTAATATGGAGGTACATACACCATTTTGGACTGCCATGTAACATATACATAATTTATCTCATATTGTATAGAGAGACATATAATTATCCTCTATTTTGAGGAGATATATGATGACCATTAAAGGTCTATCAAATATTTTTAGTATGCCAAGGAGAACAATTTGTAATCAAGGGGGTTCATGAGTGCATAACCCTATTCCATTGGGGAAACTCACCTTATAAAGGGGTTCATGAATGAAGGTTCTTGGTTAGGGATTTCCAGGATATGTGTGCATGTATACCTTCATGAAATGAATGACACGCCCAACTATGACCACCTAACAATGCTAACAACAAATGGGTGTTTGTATGACATTGATAACATGTATTGGGGTGTCTACATGAGAAGGACGAAATATCCCATGGTGTTTTTTGGTCATGTCCAATGGTGTATTCAAGACACACCGAAGGATTTATGTAGTAAATTGATGTCATTTTCTAGGGGTAAGAGGTGGGGGGCTTCGTGTGATCAAATTTGACATGTACCATGGTTTGTTCCAGACTTGTCCAAGGGTGTCTGACTAATATTTCGAAATATGTTTCTCATACATGTCTAATGATTTCATCTATACATGGATGAAATGTACCAAGGTTATTTTCATGATCATTGGTGGCATGTAACAAGTAGTATTCCTAATAAGGATAATATGTCTAAAGGATTCAAATGATCAAACATGATAAATATGAGGGACTTCATGTGATAAAATTACAAGACTAGTGAAGAGTCACATGATCACAATATCATAAGGGTGTTATACATTGGGGTCTCATGAACACCTTTGGGATCACATGCGTGGTTAAGGTCATATGTATAGGGGTTTTAGATGCATGTTCATGTAATGATATTACCTTAAAGGAGGGATGAATAGATGAAGTTACAAGTCCTGTCAAACATACAAGGGTTTTTAGGAAAGGATGAGTACATTTCCATGACATCAAATTCATATAGAGGCCATAAGATAAGGGTTGATCACTTAAAATTGTAATATGTATGATGATATTCAGAGGAGTGTTCCACATTACTGGGGGTTTAAATTTTGTTTCCATGTAGTGGCATCATGAGACCAGGGGTTTTTTCATGTTAGTATCACATGTCAAGGAGGAACATGTCGATGTCTCATATATACGACTTATAAAAAGGGATAAAATGATGATTATATAATCATGTGATCCCATGATACTAACGGGATACTATGATTGATTGTTATCCTAGAATATCGTGATGGGTTCTGATGATGGGGTTTAGTGACTACTCAGTGAAATTTTCCAAACAAACTACCCTAATCATCCTACCCTTACAATTCTTTTCTCTATATGCTCCTACATCCATTTCATATTTCATATAGTATTTTTCAACGAGGATGTGATAGTTTATATAGGTAATTTCAATAGAGATTAAATTTTCCTTGAATTAATTTGAAATATATTATGAAAAAATTTCAATTCCAGGAGTTGAGACATAACATGATTACGAGGCTCTGTGAGCTGATAATTAACTTACAAAAAAGTTTAATATATTTTATAAAACCTACATGATGTTTTTTTGAAATAATAAAATATCTATATAATAGAGTCTCAGATAAAAAATCAATTATTATTGTTGAGTCTAGAATGTATTATTTACCGTAATTGAGACATAATGTCAGTTAGCAATCACCATTCTTATGACATAGCTGTTTGCAAGTACATTTAATTAAAATTATCATATAATTTACTTACCTATTTTTTTAAATGAACTCACAAAATTCGTCTATAAATAAAATATTATGATGGTTTTCCAAAGGATAGAAACATAACCCTTACTGTTCTAATAAGATTATAAAAATGGTCTTTATTATAAGATCATAATCGATGAATGATAGATAATTGGATTGAGGATAATAATTGAGCAGATGAAAACAAATTTTTTTTACCATTCATTGGAAAAAAATTATTCACATAAAAATAATGATCCATTTTTTAGGTATGGCTCATCACTTTTATCTTCTAACTGTTCATTAAAATTTATAATCATGACATTTTTGATAATCATTACTTTGGTGATTTGAAGATTGATCGATTAAGTTCATGAGATGCAGGTGATGAATTCTTTTAATATATTATCTAGGACTGAGCCATGTGTTAGGTGGTTTTTGAGATTCATGAGGATCAATTGAATTTAATTTATGGCCCCCATATGGTTAGAATCGATCTGGGGAGGTCTTACCAAAATTTTCTGGGGTAAAAAGAGTGGACTTTATGTTGGGAGATCCAAATTCGGAGATACATAACGAAACTATAGATTCTATGGAAGTATTTTTTCATTACATATATATTCATGAAAACATGTGTTCTAGACCTACCCAGATGTATTATATTGGGTTTTTTTGGGAAGATAAGTATTATTGACCAAGAGCTTTAGACACACCCCAAGTGACCCTCCATATAAAGCTAGACCGTATGCCGGCTGCACACACCTAGGACCCTATGTGGGAGGACACGCCATGTACTCTGTGAGTACACTAGCATAGACTATGATACATGGGTACAACCTCGCATCATATCATATTTGGAAACATTACATGGTACATGGGATTAGACAAAGGAACACATACATGGCATGCAGGGCACATGCATGCCCCAAGTGACTGAAGGACACCATTTTACAAAACAATTATCTACATACTAGTACATAGACAACCAAAATAGGTACTATGAAGGACATGCACTTGAATCCATATGAGGGCACATTCCATTTAACCCCTCATACATTTCATGTACCCCATTGGAGATTCTTCCACCTATTGTATATCCTTCATTTTAATTAATATTATGTTCATTTAGTAGCATATATGACGGGTTTTTTCCATTGAGAATGCAATGGTATCTTTTATTATAGATTTTGAGATAAGTTGAAAAATAATATGACCAAAAAAACTTTTTATGAAATTCTTAATAATGGAAATGGTTGGTCTAGATCAAAATATGTAGAGGAGGCACACCCCTATTAAACTAGGGCCGAAGTAATCAATTGATGGAGATTGTACTCCCCTAATACTCTATGGAGTGGTTACTCCATACATATTGTGAAGATACATTGGTGACACTCCCTTATTACACTAGGGATTGTGTAATCTATCCATGGAGATAATACTCCCTTATATCACTAGGGGTCATGACCTCCATACATATTGTGAATATGTTTAAGCAGCACACAATTGTGACACTAGAGTGTGTGTTCACTATAAATGGATATGGTAGTCCTCTATCATACCAGGGCGCATATACTATATACTTTTTGTGATGATATATAGGTAGAACTCCATAGTCTCCCTAGGGGCATGGGTACTTTATCCAGATAGTTGGTACACCCCTGTGACACCATGGTGCGAGTCATCAATACTTTCTGTGTGGGGAGAGAGGCAACAGAACCATGATTCTACAGGGAACATGTTCTCTATCCATAGAGATGGCGCACTACTATAATACTAGGGAGTGGGTCCTCCATACCCATTTTATATATAGAGAGGTGGAACTAACCTAGTGCACCAGGTTATGGGACATCTGTATTATAGATATTACTCCCTCTATTGGGAAATGGAGAAGTAGTGAGGTGTGAACCCTCCGTACAACTCATTCACATAGAAATACATGGTTCTTGGAAACATTTATAGACCATTTAGAACTATTAAAAGACTATTAACCTTTGAATAGGCAATGATATGGATATACCCCATCTCTCTCATCTCGGATTCATTTATGAGCATATTTGTTTAAAAATGGGATACATATTCCCTATTTATTTGGGATGAGAGTACTACTTCTATCACTTATTGTTTCATGCCCTTTTTTTTGGGTATTCTAAAATGTACATATATACTAATCCATACATATGATTTTCCAGCATGTGTCGTGTATTATACAGATGAAGAAGAGATCTGTGGTGATATTGGTGGATTTTCGTGGATGATTATGTTCTACCTATACTTTTGAGATTATGATTATGTAATCCTTTTTATTCCCTATAGGAAATTACATGCATGGTTTTAGTAAATATGATATTTTATTTTATTGGTATTTCTCTGTAGTAATGCATGGAGATGTTTGGGTGAGTCTATACATGTACATTTGGAAAAGGATCCGAGTTTTTTAATCCATTTAGCACTTGTTTCTAGATCATGGCCTATAGAGCTAGATCTAAGGTCGTTATGGCTTAGCCTTCTGCCATTCTGGACGGCCCTAGTGGGTCGGGCCATCAAATATTAGCATCAGAGGTAGTCAAACATCAGTATGATGTTTTTAGTTTCTTCTCATTATGGGGTTTGGTTGGGAACTAAGCTAAACAATGAAAAAGTTTCTCAAATGCGGATTTCGTGGAAGGAATTAACCATTGGCATGAAATTCAATTCATCCATTCACCACGAATCATACTACCTACTTCTCAACACGACATACTAGGGAATAGATTTCATGAAACATGTTTACATACATTCTATATTATTGTATCATTTGAATGTATATATTATGTCAGATATATATACATTTGAATTATCCCATTGAACATGGTATTTCTTATCCCTTATAGGATGTATCCATGGAGATAGACAATGATTTTTATATATAATAGTTGAGTGTATGACCTGATTAGTGATGTTTTTTCCACGAATGAACATTATCATGAGGAAAACTTTCATTAGGATAGTCATTAAGTGGCACAATATCCTAATTATCAATTTTAGACTGAACACTACTAAAAATGGTGGATGTAACATATCTGAATGAGTTTTAGGTGTCTCTTTTAGTGATATATGATAATGCATATAGTTTGATCACGTATCATGAGATTCTATGGTAGGGAACTATTGAGAAGAAGGGTGAACCTGAGACACCTACACTAGGCATGTGGCATAAGTCACAAAATAGATGGTTTAATTATAGGCATCAAGGATAAATTCATTGTATAAAGATAAAAGTTTTCTATTGTAATAATGGGATATGGGAATCTCATGTAATATTTTCTTTCCCAAAATTATATTATCTGAGTGGTGATCAATCAAACACCAAGGTAGAGGTAGTCACTATACAATGGATTTTCATGGGGAAGAAGACATGATGGAAGATTTGGTGGAGTAGTAAGAGGAAGTTGACACTTGTGTTTGATTCTACAATAACCACCCTGGGTGGAACACTCAAGCGACGAGAAGATGGTGGTCATTATCGTTGATAGCCATGGGAGCTGGATTTTCATTACCAAGTGACTTCTTGAGTTTTTTGAGGGATGATTCATTTTTTTACTAATTTTATTGTAGAATTTTTAGTCCTATGTATAATCCACCATTATGTCTCCTTTGTTCTTGTCTTTTATAGGGTAACATGGGGTGTGAGCAGATACATTTGTTGGTGACACTTTATGTGAAATTGGACATCAATGTATAAGGGATAATTCTCCCACTAAGGTGTGTTCATGATGTGAGATAAAAAATCCATATGGTTGAGTCAGTTCTACCAAAATCATATAGTGTCAAGGTGAAGGGGATGAGTTTCTATGACTTGTATTTACGAGTTTGTTTGTTGTGATAAGTTTTTTATCAAGCCCTAATTTTGGTAAACAAGTGTGAATGAGAAGGAATTATTTCAAATATATATTATCATATAATGGATTTTAGTGTGGTTCGAGTTAGGGAATCTATCTTTTCTACACTGGTTTCAGTTTTTTCCGAGAGTTATAATCCCCTTTATCCCTAATCACAACAACTTTTTAAGAGATAATGATAGTAATCATGCCTTTTTTATTCGACCCAGAAATTTTGTTTTATTTCAATGAGGATCAATTATCACATGATTTTACAAAAATAATGACATGACTCTTGGAGGAGAGGGAGTGCCTCCTTTTAATTCTCATCGCAGTGGAAGTGATACCCAATGATTATTTCCTTGGTATTTACTAGTTCCCTACCATGCATGATTAGACCCAGTGTGTTCACGTTATGATCCCAAGGTTTTTTTCTTGGGTTATGAATGAGTGATCAAGGATGGGCATGAATTAGTGTCACCTAGTCTAGGTTAATTACGGAGTAGTATATACTCCCAAGAATTATTGAGTTCTTTCACTACTAGTTTGGTGTGAAGTGGTTATCAGACTTTTTCTTTAACACATCATATCCATAGCTCTATTTATCTAGATGATATTCTAGATGTTTCATTTCAGTTCTATAATGTTTTTTTAATTTTTTTCAATCCCATTAGCATGATGAATGGACTAGAAGAGTACCCAAGACTTATGAGTGGAATCCTGATCCTTTTGTGAGACTTTTTGTGGTTGTATTTTTCAATGGTACCCTCAAGTCTATGTTATCTAATTTATAGAATATGATACATATGAAGGTAGTGCTAGTGATGGTTGGGAATGATGTACAACTAATCTAGGGGTTTATAAGGACTTATTAGAATACATTATGAGTTAGTTGAGGACTAATGATGGTGGACTTTGTAGTTTTTTGATCAGATAGTCTATTTTAGGATATAACTCCATGTCTAGGATTACAATGATTTTTCTTAGTCGGTAGGATATATCTATGGATCATAAGCCTAATTTTTTTGTCTAATTTGTGGGGATAGAGTGGCATTGTAACTATTATCCTCATAACCACAATATTGTTTTTCATGTGTCCTCTACATTTGATAGCTGCAGAGGTATGTTCATGACTCATTCATTGATGTTTACTTGTCTATGCTATTATGTGAAGGTGGATATTCCTCTTCCCTAGATCTGGAGGCATTTTTAATTGGAAAAAGACCATATTTTGCACTTATTTCCTTGGATATGTGTTCATTGGAAGTAAATGAAACCATTATGTGATTTCATTATAGTAGGAGACCAATTTGAGAGCTCAATATCCACACCATTAACCCTAGTTTTTGCATTATAGTGGGAAAATATTTGTAAAGGGGATAATGTAGAGACAATATTTTTGAATTTCAATACATTTAAATATATAATAAATATTGTAATACCAAGTTTAAGACACAAAATATGATTCCAATTCTCTTAGATCCTCACATTATTTTGATATAAATATTAAATATATTTTACATCACACCCATATTGTTCTTAATAGACAATGATGTTACTAATTACTTGAGTCAAGAATTTGAAAATTTATACCCCAGTTGAATCCAAACCATGTAATTTAGCCTTGGTGAGACATAATGTTTATTGCCGCATGATGTTTAGACATGGAATCCATTAGATAATAAATTTAATTTATTTAAATCAATAATTTTGTTGTTGTTTTATTAAATGACCTAATGAAATGTTTCTATAAATTATACTATTTTATGGTTTTAAAAGGGATATACATATAACCAATTTAATATATAATAGGATGACTTTATCATTCATCATTGATTGATCCAAATGAGAGAAATGAAATTGATTAGATCAAGGAAAATAATTTGAGAGAAAGTGAAAACAATAGTTTTTTCTCATCACTAGGGAAAGCTTTATACACCAATGAATGATCCAATATTGAGATTTGAATAGTACTTTTATTATTCCTCTATCTTTATTAAAATTTTAAATTGTGAAATTGTATCATTTGTTTTTATATAATTTGGGGATGGATCAGGAACGTTCGTAGGATGCAAATGATGAATCATGTGGATCTATGATCTAGTACTAAGTGGTGTATCCAATGGAGTGATGAATTAATACATATGAATATAATCTGATTACCATCCATATAGGAACAATATTTATGTGAAATGTTGGTTCCACCATTTTTATGTGGTCAAATAGAGGATTTGATGGAAAAGGATCTATATCTATAAATTTATGATTAAATCGGCATTTTTATAAAAATAGAAATACAACGATGGTATTATGATGAAAACAAGATGTGTATCCCACCAAACTATAACCTCTAGGGTTTTGGGGAAGAAAAACCTCACATTCCATATGGATGGGTCACACCCCATGGGATCCTTCATAGAATGGTAGAACATGTTCCAGTTGGGCATTCCATGGACCCCTTGTGGGGGGGAACCCCATGTAATCTAGGAGTACATAGGCATAAATTAAGGAATACTATTATGAAATGGTACACAATACAGACATGATACACAACTAGGTACATGGGCATGACTCAAGGCACACATATATTACTAGGAGAGAAGGGTCAGGCCCCAGGCCACGAAGAGTCGTCATGCTACGTCACTACTCACCATGTACATCTACACAGAAAACCATGAAATGTGATGGAAGGGACAAATCAAAGAATCCAGGTGAGGGAAAAAGTTGAGTGACCCCACAGAAATGTTGTGTACCCCCTTTGATAATATTCATCATCACATATCTCTTTCATTTTGACATGGATTCTGTCCTGTGAGTAGCTTATCCTGAGTGTTTTTCTATTTATAACACAATACTATCCTTCATTGGGTATTTTAAGATACGATGAAATATTTTTTAGGAATGAATGTTAATCAGGTGGTGATTGAAGGAGAAAATGATCGGTCATGATCATCACACTAGCCTATATGACTACGGTGAGTGTCCTTCATCCAAGAATATGGTACTCCCTCATTACAATAGGCAACATGCCCTCAAAACAAGGTGTGAATATGTAGACGAGACACTCCTCCATCAAACATGGGTGTGGGTCCATTATTCATGAACACCGTCCTCCCTTATCGTACATGGGTAAAATTCCTCCATACTTGATTTAAAAATACAAAGGATGAGTTCCCCTCTCACACTTTTTTGGGGTCCTTAAATACATGAATACGATACTATGCTATCACCATATGGTTTGTTTTGATCACACTCATTGAAAAAAAGAGGTGGTACTGGCCCATTTCACTTTGGAATGAGACCATTATTATTTGGATATCAAACTCACTCAGTCAATGGAGCAGTGTTGTGGTGAGGAAACCGATCATTACTTGATTGAAAAAAATTGTGAGACATTGGAAATCATCGATGTAACCCTTGGAACTTTTATAAGACTCATCATCCATGGTTTTTCTTTAAAATAGAGAGCCCACTTATCTGTCATCTGGATTTATCTTATCTGGATATATCTATGTCATTGGGTTTTTTCCATATTGATTTAGGATGACCTGAATACTTATATCATGTATTATATCAACCATGTTTAGTTATTATATTGTTCTAATGGGTATGATTTTATTCAAACATACATGGTATTTCCCAAAATTTTCACAACTTATTAAAATGAAGAATATATCAACAGTGTAATTGGTGGATCTTAGGGACACTTGGGTGCATTTGACCACTTATGGTGGTCAGGGCTTGAATATCAAAATCTGAAGTCCCTCTAATTTTATTATTTATTAGATATTGTTAGGATGAGACATATTTTCTTATTTGGAATGTATTTTTCCATGTTTAATTTTCATATTATGTTGTTATACACTTTTTTATCCACTATAGGTTATTACATGCATTGTTATTTACTCTAATTTTTACTATATTTTATTATAATTATTATGCACTAATATATTGATATAGTGGGGTGCGTGAGTACAAGGTCATCAAGAAATGGACACCAAATTGTTTTATGGCTTTGGATTCTTGTCGCCCGACTATGAACTTTGGTGGTCAGCTTGGTGTAGTTATGCCTCAGCCTTACACAAGCTAGGTAGGCTCCAATAGATCCAAATAAGAAAACGGTGACATATATTTCTATTACATTGCATGGTGTTGGTACCACATGATCCATATTGTGGGGGTTAGAGAATTATCTTAAAATATCAATACCTCTAATAATTTTTAATTATTATGGGTTGAAATGAATGATATTTGACTTAAGAATCACATTTTAGGTCATGATATGCATGAAAAATTGACATGATGGGCTTTGGATACTCATCTGACAGATCATTGGAAAACTATTGAGGGATTCATGTGATCACTTCAAGAGTCTCTAATGATAATTTGATGTGTCAGTAGACAATAAATTGAGAGAGAACTGTGGAATTCATTTAATGTAATGCGAAAAATGAGGGAGCACTTCCAAAAAACAGGGTGATTAGAGGCAATTTTATAGAGGGGGTTATGCACCACCCCCTCTAAATTCATTTAAGTATACATTATATGGGTTTATGAACAACCCCTTTCCAAATTTTAGCATTTTTTTAAAATGTCATTGGATTTTAAAGACTATCATGACAAAGTCAGCACAACATTAAAAATCAGTGGTTCTGTATATTTATATAGAGGCACTATATATCCAGTTAGGGGTTTTGTATATATATATATATATATTCAATTGTATTTTTGAGGATCCATATATCTGTGTGCCTATTATATGTACTTTTTTTATATAGTGTGGGTTCACAACACACTCTATTGTATGATATTAGAAGGGGTTTGACAACCCCCCATAATGTAAGGCATTAATGAGGGTTAGAAAACACCTCTAATAACCCCCACTAATCTCTTACACTATAAGATGTTTTGAACCACCAATATTGTATTACATTAGAGGGGATTCACAATCCCCTATAATTTAAGAGATTAGAGGGTTCGTGAACCCCACTATTTACTAAATAAAATTAATATTATATATATGTAATGAACACATAATATATAAATATATTTTAACATGTTAGAACATATAATATAAAAAAATAATTTAAGTAATTTATATGATTGTATTTAGTCATATTTATATGTATAAATAAATATAATTGTATAATGTGTGTATACCTGAATAATTTTTTTCATTGACATTTTATTTCATATAATATTAATTATAACATAAAAATAAATATATAAAATAAATATATACATAAATATATTTAATTTAATAAATAATATAAAAACCATTATAGATTTTATAATAATATTAATAATAATATATATATATATACAAATAAAAAAATTTATATTAATATACAATCAATAATGAGATTGATATTTTAAGTATATGTGTATATGAGATATAAATTAAAAAATATTTTCATAGATGTGTAAATATTCATAAAATTTTATCTATATAAATATATTATATTATATTATATGTATATATACAATATAAATATAATATAAATAGTATATATTTTTTAACTATGAATTTATTAAAAAAAGGTATATTATATTATATTAATATAAATGTGTAAAATAAATATATATATATATATATATTTTTAATTGTGTAAGAATAAATATAATGTATATATAATTATAAAATATTTGGGTAAAATATAAATAAATAAATATATATATATATATATATAATAGGTTCATATAAATAAATATAAACCAGTACAAATAAATATATAAATACATATTTTTGTGTGTGTGTTCAATATAAATATATTTATAAATACATCCATACATAAATTTATTTAAGTGTATTTAAATATATAATTTATAGATATCTGCATAAAATATATGTATAAAAATATCTATTTATATTTTTATAAATATTGATACAAGTTATTTTTTTAATTTATTTAATAATATTATGAAAATAATGATTATCTTAATAAACATATATATATATATATATATATATATTAATATAACAATATATAACATATATGTGTAAATTTGTTAATATATATATATATTTGTTAATATATATTCCAATTTTAATATACTTATTATATGTATTTAAATAGATTATTTTAATAATGTTACGTTTAATAGACTTGTTAACATATAAACACAGAAATATATAAATTGTACGTGTTAATTTGATAATGCATATATGTTTATTAATATATATTTTTATTTTAATAGACTTATTATATGTATTTAATTAATTTTTATATTAATATCCTTCTGAATATATATAAATACAATAATATATACACTAAATAAAAAAAGAAAATTGTTGTAGTGGTTTGAGCATGGGTTGTAAGATGAAGGATCAGCGGATCAAAACCTACCAGGTCAAATTTTACCAATATTGTAGAATTTTCTAGATTGGGTGACATTGAGTGCTATGGAATTTTCTGAACGAGGTGATGTTTCATGTCCATCATGGCCACGACATCAGAGGGATTGCAGTGGTAATTGGAAAACATGGGTGAACAAGTGGGAATGGTGATGGTACTTGAGTGTGGGGTGTGGTCAGGATCGCGGAGCATCATTGGTGGTAACATGAAGGGAGGGCATGGTAATGTGTGTATTAGAGGGTGGTATGATGTTTTTTAAATAAAAAGTGAGATGATTCAGGGGCAGTTGTGTGAAAAACATTTCAAAAGAGATGACTATTAGGGGAGGTTCAAACTACCCTAAATCCCTCCATTAGAGGCTGTTACAGAAATAGCATACCCTAAGAAACCATTTATGGTAAATTTATGACAACATTAGTGTGGGTTTATACTCCATCTAATGTAACTACCACTTAAGTAATTATGTGTTTACCAACACCTTCTCAAAACCACCTCTTCTAACAATATGTGTGCACATTAGCATTGGTTCCTCATAACCACATCTAATGTCTTTATAAGGGTCTATAAACCCATCTAAATGAAAAATAACCCCTTCTAATGTGGCCATTTTTATTTGTTGGATCTTGAAGAGGTAAGAACGGATCATTATCCAATCAATCATGTGATGTTAATATGCTTCACATGATCATCATCGCCTAATCAAATGATCCCCCAATCTTCTCTCAATGGACTCATGCATTCAATTCGATCCATATTACATCATTCAATGCATAATCTATGTTTTTTCAACCCAAGGAAGTACTAAGGGAATTGAAAGATCATTAATGGGGTCCCAAACTCATATTCGACAAACCCTTTAAAAGCCAAAGGTTGAATTTGAATAATCTTATGAAGAATTTGTGGATTCATGTGATTGATAACGTTTGTACATTAGTTCAGTGGACACATGATTCACATGATCGGACACAATGTCACATATTGAAATGTTCAACGCAGTGATGATCAGCACCATGACTTTATGAGATTCTTCATGTACTTATGATTTCTTGGTGACTTTATCCACATAGGTTTGTAAAACATGGAACCTTTAAAGAAAACATCATGTGACCATATCTCATGATTTTTATCATATGATGGATCGTTTATTTAAACCATGACATTCATGGAAAAAATATTAATATACACCTTACGTATAATCAAGTTCCTCATCTTTATAATTGGAGATGGATAAAAGGGTGGTGTTTGAGCATTTGAGTGATGAGAACATGTCAGGGGTATTTAATTGCACTAAAACATAAATTTCAATGAGACCGGTGGGTGATGTGAAGTTGAAGATGATTCCACATCTAGATTTGGTGGTATATATTAATAAGATCATTTTACTGAGGTTATATGAAAATGTTATCAACATGTGAATAGTTATGCACATGGATCTTTTACCACATCAATATCAAAACAACTAATGTTATTCTATATCTTTCATAAAATTACTTTATCCCACCAAAAGTGCAAATTAGGGTCCTCTCCCAATATTCACTAACACTGACCGACATCAACCTACTCCTCTACAGAACTAACAACATGTTGTGTGACTCTGCACCTCATTCATGAACATGTGTGTACACCCACCCATTCCTAAATGTGTTTCCCAGCTTTGTTGTCTCTCATTCATGGTTTATATGTCTCCCGCATGATCCCTGGAAGAGTTGGTCTACTGGATAACCATGTTAGACCCATTATTTACAATGCTATAAACATAAAAATAGAATTAAATCACACGTAAAATGAGTAATAAAATGGTCACAATATGTGCCATTATAAAATGAATTCAAGGAAATTAATCATCATAATTCCACTATCACACATCCTTTTATGTCCATCGTAGACAAAATGAATTCTATTTTAATGTTAATTATACATCATAAATCACAAATGGAAAATATCATGCAATTCATTTATGGGATAAAAAAATTCAGCATGTAAAATTGGATTAATTTTGAATTAAATAAAATTGACTCCAAGTAAATCATAGATAAAATTTCCATGTACATGACCATAAGATAGGCTTTGATATTGAATCATATGAACGGATTTTTGAAGAATATATTATATGAGGGCTTTTGAGCACTACAAAAAGGAGAATCTTGACTAATGGTGTAAAGGTTTTTAAAATGGGAAAACAATCATTTTACCAAGATGTTTATTTTTATAAAGACCATTGTTTTTTAATATAAGTAAAATTGGATTGAGTAATATCATTCCAAAATTAGAGAATTGGTATAACCTCCAAGATGGAAAATGAACAGGATGGAGATTAAAGTGTGGCTGGATTTTAGATAAACAACACAAACATCACTATATATCTGAAATCATTCGAAATCATTCCATATAGTGGTTTGATATGGAACAATACCTTTTTGATAAGGCTCATTAATAGGAGAAATAGGTTCAGGGATGAAAAATTTTATAATGATTGGTACTCTATAGATCAAAATCATATAGAACAAAGGGGATTTCATTTCTGTATGAAAAAATCATGGGTAGGGACACATGTTTTGTTCAATATGTGTCATGGATCATGATCTTATTCAGTATTTTGAAACATAGAGAGTAGGTCACTCTATTTCATTTATTATACTATAAGGTGGAACATGTCGCAAGAAGTTCTAATTAATGAGTGGACTAATTACTTTTAGATTGGCCCTAAGGAATATATAAGCACACTAATGTTTTATTAGGTATAAGGAACTAGAAATAAAATATTGATCTTATTGGGGTCAATAATGAACCATATAATATTTTTATCTATTATTTTCAGTAATAAATGTTTCCCATACTATTAAAGGATAGAGTTTGTGGGAATAAATTTAGATTATTCCAAGGAATCCTTTCATAGGTTTTTGTTATGAAATGTTTTGTGCCTTTATGATTTAATATGATCTAAATTTTTCCCAAACTACGCATTGTTTTTCTCCAACATGTAGAGAATATAATTTTTCACAGTGATCCCTTTACAGTTTTCATCATAGAGAGAATTGAATCTATTTTAATTTTCATTTTAAGGTATTTCAAGTGACTCCAATATTATTCTATTATTTTTCATCAAATAGAATATGCATTTTATTTCTATAGTTTAATTTTATTTTATCAGGGACCTCTCATTGATATGAATATATAATACAGAAAATGAGAAAAGAATGGACACTAACGATTTTTGGAAACATCGTGAATAATTGCGTTGGGTTTTATGATTGGGTATTCATGAATTTTTTTATCCCTTGGGTAGTTCTATGTTATGGTTGTGAAGCTATGTCCAGAAATTACATGGTTTTAGGTTACATGATAAGGACCACCAAAAAAATTAGGTATGAAATACCACATCATTGAATTTAGAAATGGTAGAAGAAATGTTGATGTGACATTGATGATATTAAATCCACATGATTTGTCTAGTCATCGGAATTGTTAATCATTTTCTTGAAAAATATAGTTTGTACTAAAATAGAGGCCAGTGAGTATAGGTCAATCATTAGTTATAGTGGAATCCTTTATCACGCATTGTCTAGGAAATAACTCATTTATTTAAGGAGGACCTTTATTCCTAGACCAGAAAATCCACTCGATATAAGATCATAAGATATTTTTTATTCCCTACTGAATCTTAGAGGGGGCCCATTAGGTTAGCTAGTCCCTATTAATAATACAACATTTTGGATAAACAAGGGAAATGACTCAAGTATATGGGGTTCTACGATAAGTTAATAAAATCAAGGAATATGTGGGAATAAACTCACACTTCATGTAGATGATGTTGATTTTTGGAGACAATTATATTCAAGAAGGTTTTGGGAACCCTAAAATTTGTGTTGGAACACAGTGAGATCATTTTATCTAGACAATTGGATACGATGAATCACTTCAACCACATTTTTCTAAACCATAATAGTCTAGTGAGTGTGGATTGATTAGTACTAGTGCAAAAATAGGATCCATAAGAGATTTATTACTTTTATTTAATCTATAACATTTTCCCAAACGCATGAGATTGTGGAGTTTAATTACAAGAGACTTGAATTTTTCAAATCCTTCCCTTTTCAAGATTCAAGAATGATTCGTTTTACATCGCTTTCACTACAAGTTCAGGATTTTATGATTTGGTCCATTGAGGGGGAAATTATTCGGTCTTACATCATTTTCCAAAATCCACACTTGTTATGGTCTTGAGGAAATTGGGAATAGTATTAGGGAAATGGAAATAAATAACATGATTTGGTTTTCTTGGGTAAATAGTAATTTAACACCCTTTTGATAAGGATATGTGATCATTTTAAATCATTACTCATTGTTATTAGATGAATGATGGAATGAAACAATCATGTCGAGGATAATTGTGAATCACACTATGGAGATGACTTGTACATTGATGATTCTAGAGCCTAAAAGGTTCATATGTAACTTATCTCAAGGCCAAAAATATATATAGTTTAATGGTCTATGTACCGTATGAATATCCATCTCATACATAGTAAGATATAATGATCTTTTCCACATTATAAGGGCTATGTTAGGGATGTAATAATAAAATAATCTGAAGATATAAAATATGAAATATTGATTTAATTACTCAATATATGATGGAATCACATGACATAGGTATAGTAAAGATATTATGTTACAGTCCTTTCATATGGGTTAAGGATATAATATGTTCTCCATGGGTTAACATCATGTTGTGAGAACACTACTTCCATATAGTTTAATGTCATGTTAATAAGATCTATTTGATAAAATTTAATTCTATGTTGTAAGGATATTGGTACAAATTAGAAATTTTTCAATGTATCTATAAAGACACCTTTATTTAGTGGGGGGAATTAAAATACACAATGCATTATTTTTTCATTTTATATGATTACTAACGGGTAAAACTACATTTGAGTACCTTTAATGTATGTATAATTATTTTTAAAAAATGAAATATGTAATTATTATTCATATTTATTAATTTTATTCCTATATGAATCAAAAATAAATAAATAGATTAATGTATTTAAATGTAGATTAGACTTTAGGGGGCCTATGTAATTTTTGTTGCTAGTTTTACCTGGGTTTAACTCTAATGTTCAAAAGGACTAGAATCATTAAATAATATTCATTATCCTATGGTTCCCTATCGGTATCTATCTAAATTCATGAGAATGTGAAAATTTCCTCAATCCATAAATAATATATTTGAGGATACCACTGCACAGATCTTGCTCACATGCAATAATGATGATTTAAGCCCCGACCAATTGCATTACCATTGTACATGGGAGTTATCACTTAAATGGTTGAAACACAAATGTTGGAAAAGAATTTTTGTTGAAATTTATTGTGGTTCAAAATGAATTTTGGTGTAGGAATTAATACATGTCCTATTGTTATAAGAATCATTCCATACATAGCTCTAAAGAAGTTAATTATCCCCATACATAGGGTTTACTCATATGTTGTAGAGAGGGGAATGTTACTCTATGAAAGAGAGGTCTCCAACTATTTTTTTGGTTCATGGTCTCTTACTATCGATGGTATTATTGAGGTGAATTACTCTCATGTAGAGAGAGATGATCACTACGGGTGGAATCTTTAGGGTTTTATAAACAGTTGATGATGGATTCTTGGATTAATATTTGGAAATGAGGATTCTTGTAATAGTGTAAAACATATATCTACACACAAGAAAATATTCATAGGATTCACAGTATTTTATAGTTATTTAGGAATCATGAAACATGTAGTTTTTGTAATTTAATATTATGTACATATTAATAGATCATATGTAGGGACATGGGAATTTTTAAGATTCTTCTATTTCTTACTTCCACCAATGAGGGTAGGAGAGGTATGGACCCCAAGACATCATGTATTTCTTGTAGTAATTTTTTAAATTTTGTATGACGGGGGTGCCACCACATTATGTATTTATTACAAAATTCACGGCTACAATTCGACGAGAATACATAGGCATCACAATGATTCTCAATGGTTTGAGAATCAATATACAAGTAGTTCTTATATGAAAAGAATCACCCCATATAACAAGTTCATTTGTAGATAATGGGAATTTTTTAATCATCTTATGGTGATCCATATCATCATATTTAAAGAATGTGGAAATTTATATAAAATTGGTCTCATATTTATTTAATGGAAATATCCATACCCTATCGTAGAAGAGATATGGAAATTTCATCTATAGTATGTATTTAAAAAAAATACCCACTCTAAGATTTTTTAGGTGTTTAAATGATAGAATATATGTCATGTAGTCTAACAACATGTGAATATGATGTATCTACATGAGAAATGTCTATGCCATGGAATTCAGTTCATTATAGGAGATACATATTGTATAATAATGGGTCACATGAATAATATTATATAATTATTTTCCTGAAAAAAGGTTTGATATATAGATGGCTATTATCGAGGGTATCCGAAAAAACATGAATAGTTTGGTTATAGGATCTATAAATCATAAAACATGAATAATTTAGTATAATATAAATGAGAATTTGTAGATAGAGTCCCACCTACAATAATGACTGGAAAACATATCACATGCATTTAGGACAATTCTTCCTGGATTTAAGGGTGGTGTATCCTATAAGACTAAAAAACCATTAAAAATGATCCAGGCATCATTTTATTTACTAGAAAATACAAGTTTACTACATTTTAATTATATTTTCCATGTTAATAATTTTCTATATTGTATAATGAATAGTGTGTAGGAGCAATTTCCGTGTAATTCCATGCGTGGTTTATAAATGAAGGATTTTTTTTGTTAACTAAGATATTAAATATACGAAATAGGTACATGGATAAGGTATGGTTCAATAATGGTCAGATAATCTTAAACTCTAACAAATATATATTGAACACATTTTCATGATGAAGAGATAAAATAAGATATTACTAAGTACACATAAAGGGTATGATATTTTTAATTTCAAGACATCTGGTCGGGTAGTTCAACAACATACGAGTTGGACATGGTCATGAAATTTAATAATTGAAACTTGGATGTGTTTCCTTGTATTTGAATGGAATGAATATCAATAACATTAGTGAGAGAGGATTTTTTAGGTTCCCTAATCTCACATGATTTGTGCTAAGTTTGATAATAAAAAGACAACTATGTAACCGACTAATCCATGTGATAAATACCAAAAGGATATATGTTGGAGTTACAACAATATATTGTATACTAGGGCCTCTACCAAAATATTATTATCTTGAAGGGACATGGTTATGAGTGAAGAAATATTGTTACTATTCTTGATATGAAATTTCTATGAA
This sequence comes from Viscum album, assembly GCA_963277665.1. NCBI lineage: Eukaryota > Viridiplantae > Streptophyta > Magnoliopsida > Santalales > Viscaceae > Viscum > Viscum album. The sequence continues at coordinate 622,253,164 of OY728128.1, forward strand.
TCGCTATGTATTAATTGTCAATATCAATCATGCTACACATACTTCTAAAGAAATACCCCTAAAGTGGTCAGGATCATATGATTGGAGGATGGTATTTTCCTTCATATATTGTATCTAGAATAAATATTTAGGAATCGGGCACCTCTATATTTCCTACAAAAATTTTAATCAAGACACACATAGTTATTATAAGGTAATCATATTCATAGGTCAGACCCATATTCTAGGGAAGAGACACATTTGTTTTTGTATGTCACGACCCCACCCCACCAATGATGCCCGTCCTGATCTGGAAATGGTGAAAGGGAGATAATGACCCCCGAGTACCGCCTCCAGTAGGACCCGGGGTGGCGACTACCACCAAGGGTATGAGTTTTCACAAAAAAATGGGAGGCATTACCCTTTTTGTTATTATTAATGACTGGGAAATAGGAAAAGTGAACCACCAAAAAGGAAAAGAACAAGTGTATAGAAATAATCCCAAACCAAGCCCAAATGCTTGTTTAAACAATTTTATAACAAGGTGAAAGTACAACAAAGCTAAAAGTACAATACCAAAAAGAAACAAGTGTACAACAACTGCAAAAACTCCAACTGTCTGACTAGTAGGGTCCCGCATGACCCTGGTAGTCCTCCCGGAAACCTGATAGTAAACGTAGGGTGAGCATACAAGTATACTCAGTAGGGAAACCTAAATCTCTCGTGCACAAGTGGGGAGACATCCTAATATCCCGTGAGAACAACAGAAGAAACCTAGTAATTAATTCTATCCACCCAACCTCACCAACCACAGTCACTAAAAACAAAATCACATCATGTAGTAGTATATAAGAACAAGATTATTGGGTACCCCGCAGCATTTCAATTTAGTTACCTGATCTTCCTAATGAAAAACATCATGACGCTGCCACACTCTTCCCGCCCGCACACACCTGGGCCTCACAACCACGTATCCCGCCCGCACACACCTGGGCCTCACAACCACGTATCCCGCCCGCAAACACCTGGTCCTCACAACCACGTATCCCTCCCGCACACACCAGGGCCTCATCCCAAAAAATATTGGGATACAGTAGAACCTGCACGAAGAGTCATGGGCTAAAGCCACCCCAATCGAAACCTACCGGAAGAGTCTTAGGTGTAAGGTCGCCTCAAGCCATCACAGCCTTGGGGAGAAGGAGCAGGAAGGAGATATTAACTAAGGGAAAAAACCCTCTCCCATGAAATGGGAGTGTTCGGCACTAAGTCCTCAACATGGGTGGGGTGCGATAAAACACAAAAGATACAGATATATATATACCAACCACACAACCCAACCTATGGCTTCTAAACAGAGAAACTGAGCACGTGCCTCTGAACTACTACTATGAAGAATGCATACAAAAAACAACCCCAACCCCATTTAGGTTTTCACATTTCAGCAGAATTAGTTTATTTAGTTCCTTAATTACTGGGCAACTATCCACAACCAACCACATCAATCGTTCGTAAAACATATCCCTGCCATCCACAAATCAAGTTAGGAAAACACAAGCAACACAACTAAGTCCTTCTTATCAACCAACAAACGCATTGATTATTAATATAATTCCCTTACCATGACCCACCATTTATTAACTCTTCCACTTTTTCATTATTATTCACAACCCACTGTTCGTTCACAAACAAGCCCATCCCTGCAGCCCCGCTGCCAAACACCACAACCACAACACACCAAAACCCGTACATCAATATCACTTTAATACCATTTATCATAGCCCCACTGCACATTACCAACACAACATTCACACCAACCCACAACCAAGTCAACCATAGCCCCACTGCTCACCCTATCCACAACAACCCACAAAACACCCCCATCACATGCCACGTATCCAAGCCAACACCGACATGTTCATTATTCCATTTTTTTAACCGGGGTGATCACACAAGGGTTCCAAATTTTAAACAGCCAACTTTACGTGATTAAAAAAAATCCACATTCTACAATGTTTCCATCCATATGAAAATCTAGAAAGAGTGGGAAACATTTAATTGCGTAAGAAAAGGCCCCCAACGACCATGATTTTTAGTAGGCAGCAGCTCCTTCACAACATAATATCACATGATATAAATAATATAACTGTATTCACAAACTTCCCATCCCCGTTATATAATCCATTTATTATCATTATTTATTGGTTCAACCATATATCATGAAAAAAAGAGGATACCCTATAAAGACCCGTAAAATTCAAGGGAATTTTTTTCTTAATTTTCTTAGGAATTTTACAAGATCGCGGTTTCAAACGAAACTTGATTCCGAGGCCCGGAGTTCCCGGAATTTCTATCCGAAGTTTAGCTCGGGTACGTTCAGTGAACGAACGAGCGTGAATTCCTATCATTTGAACCATTTCCCGGAATCAAATTCTGAGGGCACCGATGGAACCACAACGATGATAATTTCTTAGGAACTCCTGTTCCGGAGTTGCATTTTCACGAGTGTTGATGATAAAAATTGTGGAAGTTTGTTTTATAATTACTCTATAATTTTTATTATTTTTACTCTAAGTGTTTAGTTCTTGATGGTAGTTGGGTAACCATCGAACCTCCCATGGGAGGTTATGAGGGTGGTGGGGCCCAAACGAACCCCACCCCTTCATATCCTCTAACCCCTCTCAACTCCCACTTAAATGTTGATAACTTAAGTTTATTAAACTTATGGTTTTAATGTGGTGAGTTAAATGTAAATTTTAAAAATTCAAACCCTTGAATTTTCATAAGGCTTGTTGTGTTAATAAAATAAGAAAGGAAATTATTTTATTTTGTTGTTAGTGTTTGTCGTTGAGAGGTTTTGGGAAGAACATCTTCTTCTTCAAAGAATAACGTGAAGAACACCTCGGACTCCGACGAAGAACACCGTTCTTCAACGAAGAACATCTCCGCCGAAGAACGCGGAGAACTTCTTCCACGGCATTCTTCTTCCGTGACGTTTCCTCTTCGGACGCACCTCGATGACAACGGAATCGACGTTCATTTTTTCGCGATGCCCTACCACCGCGACACTCGTCTTCCGTGGCTCGTTGACATGCACTGTTCATGAAACCGAGGTAGGGGTTTTATTTATTTATTTGTTCGTGAATACCAACTTGACGATCTTCGTGGATTAAAACCAATTGTTATCGAATAACGTGCGGGGGCTGGACTGCACAAACACGGCCGAACCTCCTCCTTTTTCATGTTGATTCCTTTTTGGTTTGGTACGGGAAGTTGTGGTGCCATCGCACCACGCGGAATCAATCGAAATGAAATGTGTGGCGCCGTCGCGCCGCGCCGTGGAAAGAAGATCAAGGACGTGACGCCGTCGCGCCGCGCCGCGAATTAATCCAAGGATGCAACGCCATCACGCCCTGTCGGAGACACCCGAAAATACCGCGGCCGGTTCCGAGGCCGTGGAGGAAGAGCGCGGCGTCGTCGCGCCACGCCGGACGAAACGGGTCGCGGCTGGTTTCGGGCCACGGCTGAGCAAGGTGACCGGTGGCCGGACCAGGCCACCGGCTTCAGAGCTGGAAGGGGACCGTCCATCGCCGTTCCCGTTGATTAAGAACTGGCCGGCCTGGTCAGCCGGCAGGATAGGGAGGAGCCGGGGGAATTAAATTCCCTAGGCTGGACTTCAAACGGCCCCCATAAATGGGGGGTCACGGTTACACAGGGGGGCAGCCCCCCCTTGCCAACAGCTCGGCTTTCGGCCGAGCTGGCAGCGCTGTGCCCATTCAGGCCCGATGCCCGGCCGGACCGCCAGGCCGGGCCACGCCCAGGCCGCGCCGGGACGGGCCGACCCGGACCGGGGGGTCTCGGGCAGGGTCGGTCCGGGCCCGAAACCCCCGTTTTCGGACCATTTGGGTTCAATTACCCATAACTCGGGCTACGGACCTCGTCTCGACGCGCCGTCAGCAGCGACACAATCCTTGAAAAGAGGCGGTCGTTTTGGTATATTGCACTCATGGTTTTCGATTACTATGAGTTCGGCCGGGTTGGTTCGTACACGAAACCAACCGGGCCCTCGGAGCGGAAACGCTCATATCTTGAGCTTCGGACGTCCGTTTGATGTGTCTTCAACTTCATTGGATTCCTCTAAGTGAGAAGGATCTTTTGGCTTACTCCGGCCGAGGTTTGGACGCAGGTGGAGTACGGTCGGGTTGGTTTTTCCTTAAAAACCAACTGGGCCCCTGGAACGAAAAAGCCAATAACTCTCAGACCGGGCGTCCGATCGACGCGCTGTCTGCGATGTTGAGTTCCTATTGACGATACGGAACCTTTGGATACATAAAATATGGACTATGTGTCAGTTAATGTATCAGACTCTCGGCTCGTGGAGCGGACCCTCCCGAACTAGCTTGCTGTGTGCAGGAACCCTAGAGCTGGCTGCGGCTGCTACTGTGACGACGACGACTGTACCGAGATCCTCAGTGGATTCGACGGTGACGACTACAGCACTCAGCGATCCTATGTGGATCAGTGCTACCGATCATGTGTGGGTCCGATCTTGTGTGGGTCAGCGCTCAGCGGTTCTGTGTGAGCCTGCGCCTACAGATCCTGTGTGGGTCCGATCCTATGTGGGTCTTTGTGGGGGTTAGTTTCCTACCGATCCTGTGTGGGTCTTTGCGGGGGTTAGTACCTATCGATCCTTGGTGGGTCTGACGACTTAAATGGATCAGTGATCATCTCTATCGTCTTCGAAGAAGTATACCTGTGTGAGCTGAAACCTGTTTGCTTTCCTGTGTGGATTGTGTTGTGCTATCCTGTGTGGATTATGTTTTTCTTTCCTGTGTGGAATACAAATACATTCCTGTGTGGACTGGGTTGTACTTGGGCTCGGAGGTTGGAGCGTATTAGAATTGATGACTTAGGTATATATATGGGAATATATCTAAGCAGTATCGGTTGTTACTTCGTGATTGTATCTTTCCTTTGTGGTTTATCCTTCGTGGATTTTGGGAGACCATCAGGGGTCTCGGGCTCCCTACTGAGTATCTTATACTCACCCCTGCACGGGCTATGCCCGCACTACGTTGTGTTGGTTGCATAAGACAGACAACATTGATCGTGGATGAAGCTTGTAGAGCAGGACGGTACCTGGAGGTGGACCACTGGGCATGACATACTCGGCATAGACGACGGGACCCGAGGAGCAGTGGAGCTATCTGTACCCACCCTTCAGGTTGTATTTCCAGTGGACAGCTCGGTGTTGTGGAGTTACTTTACAGTTGATGTTTTTCCTTTCGAGTTGTACTTTACTTTCAGTTTGGGTTTGTATACTGGCCCATTTACTTTTTCCGCACATACTCTTGTACCAACTTTTACTTAGTGTTTACTTCTACTACTTGTTTACTCTATGGTGTTTGTTTACTTTTCAAAGTCAATGCCTTCCCTTTTTACCGGGATTTACGCCTTGGTGCTAGTCGCCAGCCCCTGGCCTATGGAAGGTGGGATTGGGGTAGTCACGACACATGCCTCGAGGAAGGGTCGTGACAAATTGGTATCAGAGGAGTTCGGTTCTACCGCAGAACTTTGGACTCTGATCTTTTCCTATGAGAAGAAATAGTGTTTAGCGTATTGAATGTGGTTATCAGTCTAGGGAGCCCAGTGTTAGTGCGGTGGCCGACGTATCCGTACACCAGGACCCTGACTTCTGATTTCCGACTTAATACACGAAAACATTGATTGCGTGTGTGTTTCAAGTTTTCTTTGTGATTACTTTGTATCAGCTTACCAGGTATACTGTTCTGACCGTGGCACACCTGTTTCTTTTTCAAGATGGACCCACGATGGAATCCAGCTAGGGTTCCGAGAGTCGAGAGTGAAGACAGCCCACCGAGCGACAAGGCCTCGGTGCAGGGCCCTTTGTCAGTAGTGGCACCGACGGTAGCTCTACCCGCCGAGCCACCGATGCTTCCAGCACCAGCCGCTGACGATGCATGTCGCCTCAGTGCACTGCATGAGTTCCAGTGCCAACGACCCCCCATGTTCCGCGGGGAGATGGACCTCCAGGTAGCCGAGGACTGGATGGAGGCAGTGGTATGAGTTTTTCGGTTAGTGAGGACACCAGCAGACCTCATGCTGATCCTCGCAGCGAGCCAACTGCACGCAGCAGCGGGCCGATGGTGGATCTTGATGCTCCAGGTGCACGATGAGGCATCTCTACTCTGGACATATTTTGAGAGCCTCTTCCTCTCAGAGTTTGTCCCAGCCACCCTCCATGCGGTGTGCATCCAAGAGATTCTTCAGCTGCGGCAGGGCAGCATGATGGTCGCCCAGTACTCAGCGAGATTTACCGATCTCTCACGCTACTCTACAGACATGGTACGGGACCCATTCTTCTGGGCCCGGACCATTGAGCAGAGATTGAGACATGAGATAAGGTCATCACTGATCTCCCTTAGAATTCCGACTCAGATAGGAGTACTGGAGCGGGCCCTTTTGTTCGAGAGCTTCCATGCTGAGTCTACACCAGCACCGAGACCCACCGTAGGGCAGCACATAGCAGAGTATTCTACAGCAGGCAGTCGACGGATGAATCTTGGGTACAGGCAGACCAGACCCTCAGGCAGACGACCTCAGGACACTGGCTCAGCAGTGCGGGGCACACAGCGTGGAGCAAGTCTTTCGAGAGGCAGACAGTGCTACTCGTGCGGCGGGCAGGGCCACATGGCTCGTGATTTCCAAACCCATCGTGCTGAGGAGCAGCAGACGGTTGGGGGACCACCGAGGCAGAGGCAGAGGGTCGACCGTGGCATTCCGCAGGGAGGAGGCGGATGAGGCAGAGGTGCTGGATGAGAAGCAGGTGGTGGGTGACGCTTTGAGGCTCTACCACCACCACCACCACATGGAGGTCCACCCCGACCATAGGGAGCTAGCGGGCAGAGACAGGCACAGATCCAGGCAGCAGAGGCCTACGACCACGGGACGCCCGAGATGATTCGAGGTACTATATGTGTCTATTCCACCCTTGCTGCAATACTTATAGACACAGGAGCGAGTCACTCTTTCATAGCCACTGCCCCTGTTCGGAGCTCGCAGATTCCGACAGAGCCGTTGGCTCGATCCTTATGGCAAGAGACTCCTACGGGAGCAGACTCGACGATTACGCACTGGTGCCAGCAGTGTGAGCTTACTCTAGGAGGTGAGAGCTTCGGCTGGGATCATCTTGTAGCGGCATCGAGGCCTTACGAAGTCATCTTGGGCATGGATTGGTTATCTACCGTCCATGCACAGATTGACTGTTTTAGGCGCAAGGTGCGATGTGTACGCATCGACGGGAGCAGGTTCACCTTCACCGGTGAGAAGGGAGCCTTTGCAGCACAGGATGGACTTCTGCAGAGGAGAGGACAGCCCAGCACTCATCAGTTTGCTAGCCTCATCCTAGGAGCAGTTGACGTGCAGATTCCTAGTTTTCCTGCTGAGGTGGATCAGTTTGCGGATGTTTTTCCTGACGACGTTCCAGGGTCACCTCCTCGCAGAGAGGTAGACTTTTATATTGACCTATACCCTGGGACAGCCCCGATATCGACTCTAGCATATCGGATGGCCCCCGCAGAGCTTCGAGAGCTGCGGGTACATTTGGAGGACTTGCAGGGCAAGGGGTTCATCCGACCCGGTGTTTCACCCTGGGCTTCCCCGATTTTGTTCACCAAGAAGGCGGACGAGAGCGTGCGACTTTGTGTCGACTATCGTCGCCTGAACTAGGTGATAGTGAGGAACATGTATCCACTACCAAGGATTCATGACCTCTTCGATCATCTCAAGGGATCACAGTGGTTCTCGGAGAAAACCTCAGCTCAGGCTATCATCAGCTCACAGTTTGAGATGGGGACGTGCAGAAGACGACCTTCAGATGTCGGTATGGCCACTATGAGTTCTTGGTTATTCCATTCGGCGTAACCAATGCTCCATTAGTGTTCATGGCCCTCATGAACAGGAACTTTCAGCCATACCTCGATCGATTTGTCATGGTCTTCATTAATGACATTTTGATCTACTCGACGACTGAGGAGGAGCACGCCTACCATTTACGGGTTGTACTAGACACACTCCGAGAGCACCATATTTATGGTAAGCTCTCGAAGTGCCAGTTCTGGATATTTGAGGTCCACTTCTTGGGACACGTCATCTCCAAGGTGGGAGTTGCAGTAGATCCTACGAAGATCGAGGCAGTGCTAGCCTGGGAGCCACCCAGGAGCGTGACGGAGGTGCGGAGTTTCTTGGGACTAGTTGGATACTACCGGAGATTGGTTCCAGACTTCTCCAGAGTTGCGGCACCACTCTCACCTTTGACGAAGAAGGGGAAACCCTTTGTGTGGTCAGACAGATGTCAGTAGAGCTTCCATGAGCTAAGATAGAGATTGACCAACGCACCTATCTTGAGGTTTCCTGAGGAGGAAGTAGGGTACGTAGTCTACTGCGATGCATCAGGGACCGGACTCGGTTGTGTCCTTATGCAGGAGCGGGCAGTGATCGCCTATGGATCACGTCAGTTGAGTCCGCATGAGCAGAAGTACGATACCCATGACCTAGAGTTAGCAGCAGTGGTCTTTTCTCTGAAGACATGGCGACACTATCTGATGGGCGAGCGCTTTACAGTCTTTTCTGACCATCAGAGTCTCAGATACATCTTCTCTCAGAAGGATCTGAATCTGAGACAGCAGCAATGGCTCGAGTTCCTCCAGGACTATGACTTTGAGATAGTCTATACTCCTAGGAAGGGAATCGTAGTAGCCGATGCTCTCAGCAGGAGGACGGACATTCATCTACTTGAGGAGGCGACATAGCATCTAGACTCTTTTCAGATATTCTTTGTGGATAGAGATGGAGCAGCCTTCCATCAGTCTCTCACAGTCACTCCTCCACTACTGCAGCGGGTCAGAGAGGCACAACGAGGAGACACTGACTGTGATACGCGGCGTGCACAGATATCCTCAGGACAGGCACCTGTTGGTTTCTCCTTTGGAGAAGAGCACGACATCCTTTTAAGAGGATATACCATGGTACCAGTTGCTTTACGGGAGGAGGTACTGAGAGAGTTTAACACTTCTCCTTTGGCGGTACATCCTGGAGTGGCGAAGATGTATCAGGATCTCAGACGATAAAACTGGTGGCCGGGAATGAAGAAGGTTGTGGCAGAGTTCGTTTCTCGATGCCTCACCTACCAGCAGGTGAAGTCAGAGCATCAGGTACCATCAGGCTTCGTACAACCCTTGGAGGTACCGAAGTGGAAGTGGTATGGGATATCTATGGACTTCGTGACTGGACTTCCACGCACTTCTAGAGTTCATGACTCCATCTGGGTGATTGTCGACCGACTCACCAAGTCGGCGCACTTTCTACCCATTAGAGAGCAGGGACCAGTGGAGAGCTTGGGACGGCATTACATTCAGGAGATTGTACGGCTTCACGGTGTGCCATCATCTATCGTCTCCGATCGTGATGCTCGCTTTAATTCCCAGCTTTTGAAGGGGTTGTAGGAGGCGTTCGGGACACAGCTACGTCTGAGCATAGCCTTTCACCCTCAGTCGGGCAGTCAGATGGAGAGGACCATTCAGACTCTCGAGGACATGCTCTGCGCATCTGTCCTTGACTTTGGTCACAGCTGGGAGAACCACCTACCCTTGGTGGAGTTCGCGTACAACAACAGCTACCACTCCACAATCGGGATGGCACCATACGAGGCATTCTACGACCAACCTTGTAGATCTCCTTTGTGCTGGACAGAACCTGGGGAGTCAGCACTTGTGGGACCGGAGATAGACTAGGCCATGATAGTGAAGGTCTAGGTCATCTAGGAGCGGATGAGGACAGCTCAGAGCCGGCAGAAGTCTTATGCTGACAGGAGGCGGAGGCCACTAGAGTTCGAGGATGGCGACCACGTCTTTTTTCATGTCTCACCTCGACGAGGATTACAGAAATTTGGCCGAGGCGGCATGTTGTCTCCACGCTTCATCGGACCTTTCCAGGTCCTCAGTAGGATTGGAAAGGTGGCTTATCGCCTGCCTCTACCACCTCAGTTGCACCGGGTGCACGACGTCTTCCACATATCTCAGGTGAGGAGATACGTGCACGACCCGACGCACATCATTGACCATGGGGAGATAGACATTGATGATGGGGCGACTTTTGTTGAGGTCCCGGTGGAGATCGAGGATCGTCAAGAGAGGGTCCTCCGTGGACGATAGATTCCTCTAGTGTGCATCAGATGGAAACACTGGAACCTCCAAGAGAGAACTTGGGAGCGGGAGGCTCAGATGCGTTCTCAGTACCTACTTTTGTTTCCCTAGTTTTCGATGTATCTTTACGGGGACGTAAATCCCTGAGGTGGGAGTAATGTAAAGACCCATAAAATTCAAGGGAATTTTTTTCTAAATTTTCTTTGGAATTTTACAAGATCGCGATTTCAGGCGGCACTTGATTCCGAGGCCCGGAGTGCCAAGAATTTCTATCCGAAGTTTAGCTCGGGTACGTTCAGTGAACGAATGAGCCAGAATTCCTATCTTTTGAACCAGTGTCCGGAATCGAATTCCGAGGGCACTGATGGAACCACAGCGCCGGTAATTTCTTAGGAACTCCTATTCCGGAGTTTCGTTTTCACGAGTGTTGATGATAAAAATTGTGGAAGTTTGTTTTATAATTACTCTACATTTTTTATTATTTTTACTCTAAGTGTTTAGTTCTTGATGGAAGTTGGGTAACCACCCAACCTCCCTTGGGAGGTTATGAGGGTGGTGGGGCCCACACGAACCCCGCCCCTTCATATCCTCTAACACCTATCAACTCCCACTTAAATTTTGATAACTTAAGATTATTAAACTTATGGTTTTAATGTGGTGAGTTAAATGAATGTTTTTAAAAATCAAACCCTTGAATTTTCATAATGCTTGTTGTGTTAATAAAATAAGAAAGGAACTTATTTAATTTTGTTGTTAGAGTTTTTCGTTGAGGGGTTTTGGGAAGAACATCTTCTTCTTCAACGAAGAACATGAAGAACACCTCGGACTCCGACGAAGAACACCGTTCTTCAATGAAGAACATCTCCGCCGAAGAACGCGGAGAACTTCTTCCATGACGTTCTTCTTCCGTGACGTTTCCTCTTCGGACGCACCTCGATGACAACGAAATCGACGTTCTTTTTCCACGACGCCCGACCTCCGCGACGGTCATCTTCCGCGGCTCATTGACGCGCACCGTTCTTGAAATTGAGGTCGGGGTTTTATTTATTTGTTTGTTCGTGAATACCAACTTGACGATCTTCGTGGATTAAAACCAATTGTTATCGAATAACCCGAGGGGGCCGGACCACACAAACACGGTCGATCCCCCTCCTTTTTCATGTTGATTCCATTGTGGTTTGGTACAGGAATGCGTGGTGCCGTCACACCATGCGGAATCAAGTGAATGGAAATGAGCGGCGCCATCGCGCTGTTCCGTGGAAAGAAGATCAAGGACGCGACGCCGTCGCGCTGCGCTGCGAATTAATCCAAGGACTTGAATCCATCGCGCCACGTTGAAGACACCAGAAAATACCACGTTCGGTTCCGGGGCCGCGGCGGAGGGGCGCGGCATCGTCACGCCGCGACGGACGACAAGGGCCGCGGCCAGTTCCGGGCCGTAGCGGAGCAAGGTGACCGGCGGCCGGACTGGGCCGCCGGCGTCGGAGCTGGATGGGGACCGGCCATCGCCAGTCCCGTTGAGTAGGAACCGGACATCCAGGTCGGCCGGCCAGATAGGAAGGAGCTGGGGGAATTAAATTCCCCCGGCCGGACTTTAAACAACCCCATAAATGGGGGGCCGTGGTTACACAGGGGGGCAGGCGCCCCCCCCCCCTTGCCAACAGCTCGGCCTTCGGCTGAGGTGGCAGCGCGCTGGGCGCGCCATGCCTAGCCGGTCTAGGCCGCGCCGGGACAGGTCGACCCGGATAGGGGCGGGTCGACCCGGTTCGGGCCGACCGGGGGGGTCTCGGGCTGGGTCAGTCCAGGCCCGAAACCCCCGTTATCGGACCGTTTGGGTTCAATTGCCCATAACTCGGGCTAGAAACCTCTGATTGACACGCCGTCAGTGGAGACACGATACTTGGAACGAGACGGTCGTTTCAGTAAATCTCACTCAAGGTTTCAGATTACTTTGAGTTTGGCCGGGTTGGTTCGTACACAAAACCAACCGGGCCCTCGGAGCGGAAACACTCATATCTTGGGCTTCAGAAGTCCGTTTAACGTGCCGTCGACTTCGTTGGATTCCTCTAAGTGAGACAGATCTTCTGGCTTACTCCACCCGAGGTTTGGACGCATGTGGAGTATGATCGGGTTGGTTTTTCCTTAAAAACCAACCGGGCCCCTGGGACGAAAAGGCCAATAACTCTCAGACCGGGCGTCCGATCGACGTGCCGTGTGCGACGTTGAGTTCCTGTTGACGATACAGAACCTTTAGATACATCAACTCTGGACTATGTGTCAATTGATGTATCAGCCTCTCGGCTCATGGGGCGGACCATCCCGAACGAGCTTGCTGTGTGCATGAACCCTAGAGCTGGCTGTGACTGCTACTATGATGACTAAAATTGTACAGAGATCCTCAGTGGATTCGACGGCGACGACCACAGCACTCCCTGATCCTATGTGGATCAGTGCTACCGATCCTGTGTGGGTTCGATCTTGTGTGGGTCAGCACTCAGCGGTTCTGTGTGAGCCAGCGCCTACAGATCCTGTGTGGGTCCGATCCTGTGTGGGTCTTTGCGGGGGTTAGTTTTCTACCGATCCTGTGTGGGTCTTTGCGGGGGTTAGTACCTATTGATCCTTTGTGGGTCCGACGACTTAGATGGAACAGTGATCATCTCTATCGTCTTCGAAGAAGTATACCTGTGTGAGCTGAAACCTGTTTGCTTTCCTGTATGGATTTTGTTGTGCTATCCTGTGTGGATTATGTTTTTCTTTCCTGTATGGAATACATATACATTCCTGTGTAGACTAGGTTTTACTTGGGCTCGGAGGTTGGAGCGTATTGGAATTGGTGACATAGGTATATGTATGGGCATATATCTAAGCAGTATCGGTTGTTACTTCATGATTGTATCTTTCCTTTTTGGTTTATCCTTTGTGGATTTTGGGAGACCTTCGGGGGTCTCAGGGTCCCTACTGAGTAGCATATACTCACCCCTGCATGGGCTATGCCCGCACTACATTGTGTTTGTTGCAGACGACGGATAATGTTGATCGTGGTTGAGGCATGCAGAGCAGGACGGTACCTGGTGGTGGACCACTGGGCGAGACATACTCGGAGCAGACGAAAGGACCCGAGGAGTAGTGCAGCTATCTGTACCCACCCTTCAGGTGGGATTTCCAGTGGACAACTCGGTGTTGCGGCTTTACTTTACAGTTGCTGTTTTTCCTTTCGAGTTGTACTTTACTTTCAGTTTGGGTTTGCATACTGGCCCATTTACTTTTTCCGCACTTACTCTTGTACCATATTTTACTTAGTGTTTACCTCTACTACTTGTTTACTCTGTGGTGTTTGTTTACTTTTCAAAGGCAATGCCTTCCCTTTTTACCGGGATTTAAGCCTTGGTGCTAGTCGCCAGCCCCTGGCCTATGGAAGGCGGGCTTGGGGTAGTCACGACAAGGGCCTCGAGGACGGTTCGTGACATACCCACCCCACATGATGCACAAAATAGGGAGACAAAGGTAAGATCCCTACCTCCACAGGTTCTGATCACAGTGCTCCCCCAGATCAACTTTAGAAGGTATCCGCCGGCGTCCGTCACTTCTGTCGGGTCCTAAAAAAACCTCCTCGGGTTGAAGTCAGAATGGAAAGGCCGAAGGAAATACAACGGACCTAGGCTCAGAATTTCCGCCTTGTTGTTACGATCCCGTGGCCGCTGACGGATCATAAATCGGAGCTCGGACGAAGCAGTTATAGAATAAAGAGCCTTCAAGTCTCTTGGGAGAACTCTGCTCAGAGGAAAAGGGAGGAGAGGGGTGAGCTGAAAAGGAGGAGGGGCCCCTCCTTTTATAGGAGAGAAAAGAAATAGTACACAGCGTGTACTTTAAGGTACATGGTGTGTACTCGGTTATTTCACACGGTCTCCACGCGACATCCAACATGGCTCCACAGCTGTTGACTGGTCAACACACTGTTTGAGGGTAACGCATACGCGGGGAGGGACTACATGATGTGTAGTTTGGACACATGACGTGTACCCATTTATTTCACATGGCAAAGACACGGCTCAAACACGGCACACAACCATTGACTGGTAACACGTACATGGGGAAGGACTACACGGCATGTAGTACTGGACACACGGCGTGCACCCATTTATTTCACACGGCAAAGACCCAGCTCAAACATGGAACACGACCATTGAATGGTAAAGCGTACGTGGGGAAGGACTACATGGAGTGTAGTATTGGACACACGACGTGTACCCATTTCTTTCACACGGTAAGGACACGGTCTTCAACCCGAGGTATACTCGGCGAGGTGGTACACAGCGTGTACATACACTACACGGCGTGCACTCATTTAAATCACACGGCGAGGACACGACCTGCAACATAGGGTATACCCGGAATGGGAGTACAAGGCGTGTACTCAAACAACACGGTGTGTAGTTTGAAAATTCTGGAAAGTGTGGGAAAAGACCATTTTACCCTCCAGAACACATTGTGACCCTTTTTTGACAAAGGAATGGGCCGGAGAGGTCCGGGCCATTACATCAAATACCTCTTAAAACAATCTCGTCCCTGAGAATTCGAAAACCAACCCAGAGAAACCCGACAAGATACCTCTTAGGGTTCTCATTATAACAGGAACCCAACCAACAACCCTAATAATAGGTGTTAGGAATTCCCCCTCCTATGTCGAGATATTATCCTCTTTAGGAGGCACTGACTCGCCTGCATAGGTTTAATCGCATCCGCATTAATGTGTCTCGATTAAGGATTGGGCCTTCCCACTTCCATATATTAGGATTTCCCAACTTGCACTACCCCCAACACCACACAACCAACACACTGCCCGAACATGTGGTTTGGGGAAAAATTCCTTCTCCTATGTCGAGATTTTATCTTCTTTAGGTGGCCCTGACTCACCCGCACGGGTTCAATCGCATTCGTATTAATTCGTCTCGTTTAAGGATTAGGTTTTTCCATTTATCCACACTTCCGTACATGATACACACTTCCAGAGAACAAGGAAACAAAATGTCTCACAACCGAAAAGCCAATAATTCCATATATATTAAAGGTACAAAGTACAACATCAACACAAAGCTCAGAAGAACAAGGGAAAACAAAAGTCAAAACAACTCCAGGTACTGAGCGTGCATCTGGGTCTCCCGCTCCCAAGTGCTCTCCTTGAGGCCGCCATGCCTCCACAACACACGAACCAACATAATGGTTCATCCACGGAGCACCTTCTCTTTACGATCGTCGATTCTAGCTAGTCGTTCCTCGAAGGTCGCGTCGTCTCCCATATCTAACTCTCCCCAGTCGATAATGTGAGAGTCGTCATGTAAGCACCGTCGAAGCTGGGAGACGTGGAAGACACCATGAACCTTCTCCAACTGAGGTGGCAGGGCTAGCTGATATGCCACCTCGCCAACTCTCCTCAACACCTCAAAAGGTCCGATGAACCTAGGTGAGAGCTTGCTCCCTTTCCCAAACCTATACTTCCCCCGTCGAGGGGAAACCTTCAAGAACACATGATCTCCCACCTCGAACTCCAAGGGCCTCCTCGGATGATCAGCACAAGACTTCTGGTAGTCCTGAGCTGCTTTCAACCTCTCACGTACAAGCTGGACATTATCTGTGGTGCTCTTCACTACCTCTGGCCCAAGAGCACCAGTCTCACCAACCTTTGCCCAGCAAATCGGTGAACAAAATGGTCTTCCATACAAATCCTCATACGATGTCATGTCAATAGTAGATTGGAAGCTGTTTTTGTAGGCAAACACTACTAAAGGCAATTGTCGTACCCATGATCCTTCAAAATCCAGAACGCATGCTCGCAACATTCCCTCAAACGTATGGATAGTCTGCTCCGCCTGCCCATCGGTCTGGGGGTGGAAAGCAGTGCTAAGGTGTAGCTGGGTGCCAAAAGTATGTTGTATCCCCCTCCAGACTCTTGAGGTAAACCGAGTATCCCGATATGAGATGATAGTCTTTAGAACTCCATGGAAACGTACCACCTCTTCTACGTACCTCTGTGCTAAGGTACTCACCGGGACCGACTCCTTAATTTCTAAAAAGTGAGCCGATTTCATCATTCGATCCACCACTACCCAGATAGCATCATTACCACCCTGATCTTTGGGTATTACTATGACAAACTCCATTGATATGTCATCCCACTTCCAGTCGGGGACATCTAAAGGATGCAACAAACCACTGGGAACACGGTGTTCACCCTTCACTTGCTGAAACACTAGGCATTTAGCCAAACACTCCACCACTTCCCGTTTCATCTCAGGCCACCAAAACTGTTCCCTTAGGCCTCGGTAGATTTTTGAAATTCCTGGATGTACCTCCAAGGCTAAGCTATGGAACTCACAGAGAACTCCCTCACACATTGTCTCAGGGACAAACAAACTTCCATAGAAAAGCATATGATGTCGGTTGTCCTCTGACCATCCTTCTGGAGTGTTCCCCTGATCGACACGATCACACATCACATCCACCTCTCTCTTGGGTTCCGCCCAAGAAACAACAGCCTCTACCTTCAACGGGTCCACTGGCACTCCATGCTGAGACACTACGTGCCCAAGGAAGTGTACTTCTTGTGTCAAGAACTTACACTTCGAAAATTTAACATAAATCCGGTGGCGCCGAAGGACTTCCAAGACTGCCCTGAGATGCTTAACGTGCTCCTCCTCTGATCTTGAGTAGATCCGGATTTCATCGACAAACACAACGATGAACCAATCCAAAAACTCTTGGAAGACAATGTTCATATGTCCCATGAACACAGCCGGTGCATTCGTAACACCAAACGACATCACTACAAATTCTAAGTGCACATACCTGCACCTGAAAGCCGTCTTCAAGATGGCATTGTCCTTTACCCTCAGCTAATGATATCCAGATCATAGTTAAATCTTGGAAAACCAACCTGCTCCCCTCAGTTGGTCGAAGATATCATATATCCTTCGAAGGGGGTAACGGTTCTTGTCCGTTACTTGGTTCAACCTTCGGTAGTCTATGCATAGACTGAGACCACCATCTACCTTCTTCACACAAAAAAACTGGAGCACCCCATGGAGATACGCTGGGTAGAAAAAAACCCTTCTCCATCAGATCATCAATCTGAATCTGCAACTCCCACAACTCCGAAGGTGCCATCCGATAAGGGGCCATCTAAATCGAACGGGCACTAGGCTATAAGTCTATCCTGAACTCAATGTCACGTCGTGGGGGGGGGGGGGGGGTAGAGTCACAACCTCCTTAGAAAAAACATCAAGGAACTCCCCAACAACTTCTGGGACATCCATCATCTCTGTATCAGCTGGAACCACCGATAACCCACCTAACAATGAAAGGAGAGGCTTCACATGCCGGCTTCCCACCTGATAGCTCCTCTCGCAAACAAAAGATATGCGCTGCCCATCTATATCGGAGAACACGACTCTTCTCCGGAAGTATTCAATAACGGAACTAACAGAAAACAACCAGTCGATGCCTAGGATGACATCGTATGGCTAGATCTGTAATAGAAGAAGGTCCCCATGAGATCGATCTGGTCCCAACACGATCCCACATCCCCGGAAAACACACGATACGCTAGTCTGGCCTCCAACTGGTGTACTCAGCACTAGTGGTACGAAAAGTCTCTCTACGTCTAGTCCCATAGCATGGGCTAGACCAGGTGCAACAAAGGAGTGAAAATCTTCTGAATCGAACAAAGAAAAAACAAGAGTCCTGAACAAACAAATCATACCACGAACCACCTCTGGTCCTGCTGGAGCTATCAAATCTACTGTGTGCAATTGTCTATGCCCAGCTCCTCTGCCTCTCTGATTTCTTCCACCTCCATAACCACGCCCTGGTCGAGGTCCCTGAGGGTCACCCGGAGGTCGGCCTCTTCTCACAAAGTCTGCCCTCAGAGGAGCATGGTCCTGCTATTGCTGGAAGGGCCTTGCTGGAAACTGGCGCTACTGAGGTGGGCGCTGAACCTGCCCATGTCCACCGTACTGAGCTCGGGTCAGGCAAAAAATTTGAATGTGACCTAAACCTCCATAAGAAAAACACCTCAGTCCTAGGCTCGTGAAAAATGTACAAGGACCCGAAGATCTAAACTGGAACTGCTGGGGCCTACTCCCCACTGGCTTGAACCTGGAAGGTCCGGTCGCAGGAGACCTGCTGCTGAATGCCTTCCCCTTAAACGAGCCTGGATGGTTCCCCTCTCGGGGTGCACCTCCCAGCGAGTGCATCCTCTCTACATCATCTATCTTCTTCTATACCGCCACGTACGTCGGAAGGGTGAAGGGGGTGACATCATACTGGAGAGTAGGACGAAGCGCCTCCTCCAAACGTCCCACCCGAGACTCCTCGTCTGGAAATAGATCCGGAGCAAAGTGTAGGAGATCCTTGAACTTGATCCCCAGCACTCATACAGACATACTCCCCTGCTGATGGGAGAGTAACTCCTACTTCTTCTCTACCTTGATCATGGAAGAAAGGAATTCCTCTCAGAATTCCTTCTCAAAGTCAGCCAATGGAACCACTGCCTATATCCTCTCTCTGAGGTAGAGTGTCCACCACTGTCACGCTACACCTCTCAGCTGACTGACTGATAGGGGAACCCAATACTCCCTTGAAGCACAGATCAAGGTAAAAGCGATCCCTAGATCCTCAAGCCACCCCTACTTCACCATATCCAAAGTACTACCCTCATACTTCGTGAGGGTCTGCCGCTGGAAAGAACAGAGAGTCTTCTGCCACTGGATATATTCCACCTCTAGGTCAATCCTCAACTGATCGAACGCCTGAATCTGCTGGGCCTCGGCCGTCTGAGCCACCCGAGGATGACGTCTAGGTGCCATAGATGTATGGTAAACAAGGATCGCCTAAGCCCAAGTAGTAAGGAAAACTCAAGGTTTTATTTTATCTTTTTGTTTCAATTTCTTTCCCAGAACACCCAAATCATGTAAAACACAATCATGATGATTCATGTACCTTCCCTAGGGTCTCTACCATATAATCAATGTGGTCTCACTTGGTCATTCAGTAGGATCAGAGTCCTTGCATCGGATCACGGGGGGCCCTAAAATCCCGTGTCCTTGCCGGTCTTCCCTGGCATATGTCACGTACCAAGATTCACTAACATTGTCGACCTACCATCCCATGCAATCCTCACTGTGCCTAACTCTAGTCTACATCCTATCTCTCAACCATCACCTATGATACCATTCTGTCCCGACCCCCTCCCACAAAAGATTCCCCTCTTGAGCTGGAAATGGTGAAAGGGAGATAATGACCCCCCGAGTCCCGCCTCCAGTAGGCCCCAGGGTGGCGACTAGCACCAAGGGTATGGTTTTTCACAAAAAAATGGGAGGCATTATCCTTTTTTTATTATATAGGATCGTGAAATAGGACATGTCAACCACCAAAAAGGAAAAGAACAATTTTATAGAAATAAACCCAAACCAAGCCCACATGCATGTTTAAACAATTTTATAACAATTTGAAAGAACAAGAAATCTCAAATTACAATACCAAAAAGAAACAAGTGTACAACAACTACAAAAACTGCAAAAACTCCAACTGTCTGACTAGTAGGGTCCCGCACGGCCCTGGTAGTCCTCCTGGAAACCTAAAAGTAAACGTAGGGTGAGAATACAAGTATACTCAGTAGGGAAACCTAAAGCTCTCGTGCACATGTGGGGAGACATCCTAGTGTCCCGTGAGAACAACAGATAAAACCTATCAAGGAATTCTATCCACCCAACTTCACCAGCCACACTCACTAAAAACACAATCACAATAGGTAGTAGTATATAAGAACAAGAGTATTGGGTACCCAGCACCATTTCCATTTAGTTAGCTGCTCTTCCTAACGACAAATGTCCTGACGTTTCCACACTCTCCCCGCCCTCACACACCTGGGCCTCACAACCACGTATCCCGCCCGCACACACCTGGGCCTCACAATGACGTATCTCGCCCGCACACACCTGGGACTCACAACCAAGTATCCCGCCCGCACACACCTGGGACTCATCCTGAAGATTCTTGGGTAACAGTAGAACCTGCCCGAAGAGTCTTGGGCTATAGCCACCCCAATCAAAACCTACCCGAAGAGTCTTAGGTGTAAGGTCGCCTCAAGCCATCACATACTAGGGGAGAAGGAGCAGGAATGATCTAGTAACAAAGGGGAAAACACCCTCTCCCATGAAATGGGAGTGTTTGGAACTATGTTCTCAACATGGGTGGGGTGCAATAAAACAAAAAAGATATAGATATATATATACCAACCACATAGCCCAACTTATGGCTTTTAAACAGTGAAACTGAGCACGTGCCTTGGCACTACTACTACGAAGCATGCATTCAACAAAAAACCCCAACCCCATTTAGGTTTTCACGTTTCATCAGAATTAGTTTATTTAGTTCCTTAATTACTGGGCAACTATCCACAACCAACCACATCAATCGTTCGTAAAACATATCCCTGCCATCAACAAATCAAGTTAGGAAAACACAAGCAACACAACCAAGTCCTTCTTATCAACCAAACAACCCATTTATTATTAATCTTGTTCCATTACCATGACCCAACATTTATTAAGTCTTCTACTTTTTATTTATTATTCAGAACCCACTGTTCGTTCACAAACAAGCCCATCCCTGTAGCCCTGCTGCCAAACACCATAACCACAACACACCGAAACCCATACATCAATATCCCTTTAATACCATTTATCGCAGCCCCACTGTCCATTACCAACACAACATTCACACCAACCCACAACCAAGTCAACCGAAGCCCCACTACTCACCCTATCCATAAAAACCCACAAAACACCCCCATCACATTCCATGTATCCAAGACAACACCCACATGTTCATTATTCCATTTTGTTTAACCGGGGTGATCACACAAGGGTTCCATATTTTAAATAGCTAACATTAAATGATTAACCAAAATCCACATTCCTCAAAGTTATCATCCATACGAAAATCCAGAAGGAGAGGGAAACATTTAATTGTGTAAGAAAAGGCCCCCAACGACCATGATTTTCAGTAGGTAGTAGCTCATTCAAAACATAATATCATAGGATATAAATAATGTAACTGCATTCACAAAATTCCCATCCCCGTTATATAAGAAATTTATTATCATTACTTATTGGTTCAACCTTATATCACGAAAACAATAGGATACCCACCCTGCATGACGAAAAAAAGAGAGAGACAAAGGTAAGATCCCTACCTCAACAGGTTCTGATCACAACGCTCCCCTGGATCAACTTTAGAAGACATCCGTCAGCATTTGTCACTTCTATCAGGTCCCGACAGAACCTCCTCAGGTGGAAGTTGGAAAGGAAAGGCTGATGGAAAGACAACAGACCTAGGCTTCGATGTTCCGCCTTGTCATTACGATCTCGTGGCCCTGACTAATCAAAAATCGGAACTCAGACGAAGATGTTATGGAAGAAAGAGCCTTGGAGTCTCTTGGGAGAACTCCGCTCAGAGGAAAGGGGAGGGGAGGGGTGAGTTAGAAAGGAGGAGGTGACCCCTCCTTTTATAGGCGTGAAAAGAAAAAGTACACGACATGTACTTTATGGTACATGGTGTGTACTCAGTTATTTCACACGGTCTCTACGCGGCATCCAACACGGCTCCGTGGCCGTTGACTAGTCAACACACGGTTTAAGGGTAACACATAAGCAGGGAGGGACTACACGGCGTGTAGTTTGGACAGACGACATGTACCCATTTATTTCACATGGAAAAGACACTGCTCAAACACGGCAAACAGCCGTTGACTGGTAATGCATACGCGGGGAAGGACTACACGGAGTGTAGTACTAGACACACGGCGTGCACCCATTTATTTCACATGATAATGACATGGCTCAAACACGGCACATGGCCGTTGACTAGTAACGCATACGCGGGGAAGGACTACACGACATGTAGTACTGTACACACGGTGTGAATCCATTTCTTTCACACGGTTAGGACACAATCTTCAACCCGAGGTATACCCAATGAGGTGGTACACGGCGTGTACTTACACTACACGACGTGAACTCATTTACTTCACACAGTGAGGACACGACCTGCAACACGGTGTATACCTGGAAAGGGAGTACACGGCGTGTAGTTTCAAAATTCTGGAAAGTGTGGGAAAAGTCGATCTTACCCTCCAGAACACTTCGTGACCTTCTTTTTGACAAAGGAATGGGCCGGAGAGGTATGGGCCATTACATTGTATTATGGGTAGGACTAGGATTTGGGAGTAGGTATCATTATGTATTCATTGGTAACAAGAATCAATCCCCATAATATCTTGGCATGAAAACTTTGATGCATAGTTCTATCCCATAAGAAGGGTGGGGCAATTTTCCATTTACATTATATATGGGCTTCGAATTAGGGACCCATGCATCCCAAAATATCCAATTGATGTTGAGATCAACCCATACATAGTTCTTTTATAAAATACCATATTCGGTTCTAATTTTCATATAATTATGGGAGTACATTATTTTTTTCTATATATATTGGAATTAAGTACAATTAATTACCAATGAAGTGATTTCCTAGATTGAAAAGGAATGAAACCTAGAGAGGAGGTGGTTTTGGAGATACAATCATGGTGGGTCCATATTTCTCTCCTGGGTTGTTATGAGAATAAATTTATCTTGATCTAGTAAAACCTCATAATATAATTTTTTTATAAATAACTATTTCAAACATAATTGGGTATTAAGTCCCCACATGTTTAAAACATGTTGTTCAATTGATGGTATTGCGACCAAGACCTCTTCATGATTTTAACATCATTCCATAAATACATGGTCGGTTAAACTAATATATTGATTCAGCACACATAATTCTCTCCTCTAGGTCAACTTATGACATTGGAAAGGTGCTATGAGTGCTCTATTAGGCTCTATATACGGTGAAACTAGGTCATTAAATAACCCCTAAATATGATGATGTCTTGATAAGTGGACTATTTCCCAGTTTGGGGGAGATATCACTACTAAGTGTTTGTCCACAGTGGATGTTAGAGGTAAAGATCCTACATTAAATATCTATAATATTGTGAGGGTAATATCATGAACGTGATAACATTTTATGTCAGGAAAAACTTATAAGACCCATAAGGTGTTTTAAATATACATCATACAGTGTCAAGGAATATTCCATTGACTAGAGTTTTTTTGTGACCTCATTTTACATTGTGGTTTGAAAAATTAGAAGTAACATTAGTTGTTCAGAAGGAATGTGGGGTCTTATAGCATGGTCATTGTTGGGGTACCATAAATAATATTTGTTTCATAGGAATGTGATACTACAACTAAGAGGCTACTGAATTTTTCTAGGTAAATTCTATATCGATAGAGGGAATTTGTTTCCATAATTATATTATTTCTATAGTATATTGGTCATCCCTGGTTGAAGATGGGGTATGAATATGGTTTAGATATTAATTCCCCATTATAATTTGGCAACATACATCCAAAATGGGATAAGGGATTAAAACCTCCTCTTATAAGTCCTCTAAATGATACTGGGGTAGTCTCTTGTCAATGTAAATGGGGATGTGAGCCTTATCCTATCTGATGTTATAGTATTTTGAGTATTTTCATTAACAGGTATATACACATACCATGAGGTAAGATCCATACTATAATGGTAAAATTTTATTGGTGTGGGGTTTTAAACCCAGTCATGTTTCAACTTTGGAATATGTTTTTGGCTTTTTTAGACATGCTTGTGTTCCTATGTAAAAGTTATATCGAAACCAATTAGAAAAACTTCAGGTAGGATTTGGGTATAATCCAAGTAATTTGTCTCATACATTTTCCAAGATATAGCAACAACCGACCATGTTGATATCATGTGTATTCACTTTCTCCAAAGTACTTAAATGTTTATGTTGACTATGACGATGTGCTACTCTGGCTGCTAGGACATGAATATTTTCCCTTCCATATATAAATATGGAATGACATAGTTGGAGATCCTCTATCACTTATAGAAGGTATCAGTATATAAAACTAGGCTTAACATACATATATATTACATCATTTTAGTAGAATCTGTTTCACATTACAAAAGTAAGTTCCCAAGGACCATAATAGGTTAGCACATTTGGAAACATATGACTCAATATTTTAAAAAAAAATAATATAATCAATATTTCCCAAAAATATATTCCTATTTCATACTTCTTCTTAATGACATTATTTACAACAAAGGGTAATGAAACATAATATAGTGTGAGCTCAGTTTCTCAGTAAGTGTAAATAATGGTTACATGAATGCATAATTAGGATTACAAGGGTATGATAACATGATCTTAACATTATAATATCATTCCCGTTATATAAAAAATCATAATAAATAGTCTTAGAAAAAATATTAACCTTTATACGACATGAATTATAAGGGAATAAAGTGCATAAGACTATAAATCATAACAAAGAACAAAGCATTGAATTTTGGAAGACACATAATCATAAAAAATATTCTTATATGATTCAATGATCATTTCCAAGTCTTATATGGGATCATATTGTGGACTAAACCAATTTGGAGGGACACACCACAATCCCGAGCCACATATATTTCCTTATAGTGGACCTGTTTACACCATCTTCCTATAGTGGATCATGATGCACCAATTTCCCATTGTGGTTCAGGATTCAACCATTTCATATCGTGGATTAGGATGAAATAGTTTTCTATTGTGGATCATGATGCACTAGTTTTCTAATGTGGATAAATATAAAACAATTTCCTATTGTGGCTTAGGACGCACCAGTTTCCCATTGTGGATCAGGAAGCTCATGTTTCCCATTATGGATCATGATTGTAGACTTGATTCCCATATTTATAAAATGATATATAAATCATAAACCAATTCACATGAGGAAGATATTAATATCACCCTTAACAGAATGAAATCATACATATGTGACCCAAAATATCATAAGCAATCATCATGTCATGACCAATAAAAATAGGCGGTGGTCATAAACATCATATTATAACCCATGAAAAAAATAGTTACCATATAAAATTAATCATATCAAAAACACGTTGATAAGAGACTTTTTTCCTAATAATTTCTTCATCACATAACACATGTAAAGAATTAGGTTTCATAAGCATATAACCCATTGAATTGAAATAGATTTCATAATCACCATGTCAACATTAATATAAATAATTCCAATATATAATAAAAATTATGACCATGGATCATATCCCTTGTAAAAAATAATCTATATCAAAGGATTAAGTCGTAGATAGAGAATGTTTTTAAAATTTCACTTTTAACCATTATTAACTAAAATAATCCTTCTTTGTAAATAACTTTTTAAAATAAGAAACATTTTATAAATATTTTTCTTTTAAAACAATTTGTAAAAAATTGATTGAAAGTATTTAAAATGGATGAAAATATATCTTGAGGAAAATATCATTTACACATTGAAAAAATAATATTTAAATAATAAATGAAATAACCATTTTTCACTAAATAATCATTTAAAAAATATAAAGGATTATTTGAAAATAATTTAATATAAATTTTATATATAAAAATTTTTTGAAAACATTTTTCACTGAAAAATTATAATGTAACCTTTACAAATTTTAAAATAATTTCAAAATCATTGAACATTTTAAAAATAATTTTCCTTTAATATGGGATTAAAATATAGTTTAAAACATATTTGGATTATATTTTTTTTGAAAACATTGTTTTTGAATGAAACAAATTTCTGATCAAAATGAGAAATAAAATCAGCTCTTCATAAAATAATTCAATTAATTTTATTATGTAAAAACGAGAGAGAAAATTGAACAATTTCTGGAAAATATCTTTAATTAATATAGGATAATAAAATTCATGAGATTTATTCTGATGTGGATCCCAATATATCATTAATGGAATCATATTCACAAATAATCTTGAGAAATGATGCGATTGTATAAATAAAATCATACCATATTAATAAAATTGAATCAAAATACCCCTGAAATGATTAGATTATATGTGGATTAAGGTATCATGAAAATAAAAATATCCATTATATAAAATTAATATGGGGTAGTGTATAAATCATTTAATATAATATGGGTGCATAAAATAACATGTATCTGAAATAAGACAAATTGAGACAAAATTACCTTACTGATTTGGTAACTACTAGCTCGTAAACCCTATTAAAGAGAGATAATAAAAGGAATATCTATATTAAAAAAATTTAACTATAATAATAATATTATGTATTCATGGGTATTATATACAAAAAAATAAGTGCTGAATATAGAAGAAGTCTCACTGAATTAAAAGTGAAAAACTTTCCTTAACTACATGGGTATCTTTTGAATCATGAGATCCAAAAAAGAATATAATTAATTGAAACATTTAATATTTATAAATAAATTAAATTTATAATATAAAATCTAATAGGATATTATATACACCACATAATAAGAATCAATTGTGAATATAGCATATAACTCAGAGAAATAAAAGAAAGACAAGAAAACCCTTATAATAAGTTGTGAATTTTTTTATACACATTTAATCATAATTTATAATAAATAAAATTCTACTATACATATACCATAGAACCATTTTATTATATATTTATTACCATATATTATTTTATTATGACATTATATAACTTTTTTTTAACAAATTCATTTTAATGTTATGTTTTAGGTAATGACTACATTGCTCTTTATAAATGTTTTTGAATTCTTATTATTGACCCTATTACATAGATAATTATTTACATATTTAAAAAAAATTATAAAATTATATATATATATATAATATATATTATTTAAAAGTTTATTTAAAAAATATATAAAATGTATAAATAAAAATTGAAACACACCGTTCATGGAGACGGTGGGACGTATGTTTGCATGAACACTGTTAAATTTTTGTTGTAGTTTTTTAAAACAAATAATATAAAATGATATATATATATATATTATTTAAATTATCATTATGATGTCATATAGATCACATATTTATATTAAAATTATCCTCAATACATTCTTTGTAAAAGTGATCAAATCACATTGCTTTGAGGTGGATGTAGTCCACACATCCACCAATAATTTTATCTTAATCCCAAAAAATTTAATGCTCGATGTTATGTGGAATAGAATAATTATATAATAATAATTACATAAATAATTTCATAAATATCAAATAAAAATATTAATTCCATCACTATTTTCAACATTGAGATGTGGTAATAGAAGAGCGAATGACAACGGTTCATGAGTTTGTACTCTACCATACACACAAACACTGATTATGCATATCATTTGATAGAAGTGCTTGAAGGTGTAGGTAATAACCTTAAAATTTAAAAAATATCAGAATATATATGATAATTTTATTATTATAAAATAATGTAGTAATAATAACTGAATTGTGGGGAAATATATAAATGAAAAGTTCTGCTTAAAGAACATTACCTCTTCTTTAGGTTACTCTTTTTGGTTTACACCAGATTACTTCATTTGTTTTATTTATGAAAAATTTTAGGACCCTAGGGTAATATGATGGATTTTTTGATCTTATATTGGTAGATTTGTAATTAGAAAAATGTTATTGGATATCTTGATAAGTGTAGGGGTGAGTTCACTATTATAGAGGACGAGGAGTGGCATTTTGCTAAATAAAAAAGGTAAACAATAGTGATTGGTCTAAATTATATTATGTGACTTCATTAATGGTTGATGTAAGATAAAATAGGATATATGATCAAAATAGTTTCATAAAATGCTTTTTGGACTTGTTTCTTTGTCATTTGGCCCTATATGTTAATGATTAGTCCCTTATAAAACTCAATATTATCTTCATCACTATTAAAAATTTTAAATATTTTCATTAATACTTTTTATCAAAAATTAAGATGACCTTATTAAAAATTTAATATTTTTTTGTTCAAAATATGATATTTATTTTTCCAAATTCAACTCGTATAAGTGGATGAAAATAATTTAAAAATAATCTCATTAGAAGGACAAAAGAATAACTTTTTAAAGTGAAAACTTTCAATTATTTGAAATTATTTTATATCCACTTTCATTGTGATGTTGATTCCAATTATTATAATTGGATTAATATAATTATTATTAATCTTAATATTCTTTAAAACCAATTAAAAATATAATTTAAATATATAAATATATTAGATCAAAATGTCGTTTTCAATTAAAAATCAATGTTTTTAATTATTAATCAAATAAAAGATCTCATAAAAATTAAAAAAATCAACCAAACTAAATTTTTATTTTTAGATATCAAAAAAATCAAATTTATTTTTTAAAATAACATATTTAAAAATGAAAAATTTAGTTTTAAAAATAGTCATCCATTAAAATGCGGTAAAACTGCCTTTTTTAATAACACAATAATTTATTAATAGAACTTCATTTTTTCTTTTTTTAATGGCTATGAAATTTTTTAAATTAATGTAAAAAAATTCTGGATGAATTTATAATATATAAATTTCATTAATATCTCTAAAAATTATTTATTAGTTTAATTTTTAAAGATAAAATGCCTTTGTGGGTATAAAAATACATTTTATAAAAACACATCTTTTATATTCAATTGTTTTTTATTTTCATGTCTAATTAATTGATAAACAATTAATCATTTGTTAAACCATAGTTTCATAATTTAGTTATTCTTTTTCAATTCTTCCAATCCAAAAACTAGAAATTAACGATAAAACAATTTTATTAATATTAATATTAATAGTATATTGTAATTTGGAAAAAATAGATATTGCGTGAAACAGAAGCAACCAATGAAACTAAAAAATATGTGTAACACAATAGAAACATAGTGTAGAAGGTACCACAAGCTATTTTAGGTTGTTAATGTAGTGAAATATTGACTTGGGGTTGTTTATAACACAAGAATAACTTATTTTAACTTGTAATGCATGCCATCAAAGTAATTTAAATTATTCAAAAAACATTAATACATAAAAACATCGGGTGTTACACTCTTCCGCCATTAAAAGGTGTTTCTACCCTAAAATTATTCTTCGTAAGGATAGTTTTAATACTTAAAAGTAGCATTCATAGAAACCTACATCATAATAATGCATAATAAAAATCATTTAAAAAGGGAAATATGGTAACATAATATTTACCCAATGTTACTCATAAATGGGTTTCCATATAAGAGATCTTATATAGTATGGTATGACTGGACATGGAAGAAAATGATAAAAAATTACAGATAGTGATTGAGTTCATTGATCATAATCAAGTGATTGATCAATAAAATGTTAATGGCCTCAAATCTATAAATCTAGGATGATTTAAAAGTACATTGGTCTAATATAAATGAAGGTATTAGGATAATTCTTTTTCATTATCATTTCTTTAGAGTTGAATAATTGGTTTACAATCTAAGGACATATCCAAATACATTTTCATGATTTCATTAATTTTTGAGTGATCAATATCACCATTTTGATGGGACTTTCTCTAATTACACTTAAACTCCAACTCCAAGAAATGAAGGGGAATTTTTTATTTATGAAGTATTTAAAATATTTTGATATATAATGGTACGAAATGCCACCTATATTTAGTACAAATCATTGAAAAATGGTTATTACAATTTATCTAATATGTATAATTATTCGTATGGATAGATAATTACTTAAATATATAAAAATGCATCCTAACATTAATATAATAATTTCATAATTGAGAATTATTATAACCTATTAGAATGATATTATTTAAAGAAATTACAAATAAGCTTACTAAATTTCTCAATATTACCTTACATTGAACCCTAATTTATCAGAATACAGATCATGGTTGTCAAATACCAAACATTATAATTCCTTCATCATGTATTCTATTAAATTATTTTGATAACCACAATTTAATTAAATAATTATTTGAACCACACTATCATCTTTATTCCTTATATGTAGAAAAAAATTATTACATATATTACATAAATCCAAAAATTCCGTACACTCCATCCAGGATTGCATAATCCATTTTTTAACAAATCCAGTATACTTTGAATGGTCATCCATACTATCCGATTTACATTATCCAAATCAGCCATCTCATTATCTAAGATAAACACAATTTTATCAATACCAGGTTCACATTATTTGTAACCTTATATTGATCAACATACCACCATTCCATTTAATTTCTATTCTATGTCATCAACACCAAGAAGAAATAATTTTATATTATTAATGAAAAAAATATATTGAAAATAATTATATATTTCAGGATTCATATAACATAAATATTTAATTATATAATATAAATACTCGATTCATCACAGTTCGTTCCCAATCATTTTACCATTCTTCATCATATTATTCCTTAATACCCCTTTACTAAAATATGAAAAAATCATGGTGTAACATTCATCAATCTCAATTTAATAATTATTATAAATAATACTATTAGAACATCAAATGCCTTGAATTTTTCATTCCTGGTCTCTTCATCGTGAGAATAAATTCCAATAATCATTCCACTATCTTTATTTTATTCACCATATTTATACTTATCATTTTTTTTCATAATTTCATCACTTTCAACTCATAAAACATTAATGTTAAAAATGTTATTTCTAGTCCCCCTATTAGCTGTGACTAAAAATCATAGTTTTAGAAACACTTATCATAGTGTAAAACCATATAATCATGATAAATTACTTATATAATTTTTTAAACTTTACACCTTATTTTAAATATATGACACCTTTGGATTATCCTTAGATACAGCCAAAGAAATATCATTATAAATATTCATAGGGATATCCAATATGTTTTCTCAACCTAGTTTCTGAAGGTTGAAAATACATTCTCTTTGATTCCAACATTAGCATCCCAAGCCTAACATATAATGATTTTACATCATTTTAGAGTAATTTTCACCACATTACAAAGATATATACTTGAGCACCATTATAGTTTAGTGTATTTGGAAACATTTCACCAAATCAGCCAATATGGTGAAAAATTTTAATGTATCCCAAAATGATCTTCCAATTTAGTATACCTACATAAAGCCATTATTCGTAACATGGGGGATATAATAAAGGACGTGCTTAGAAGCCGAGTAAGGGTAAATAAGGGAGATGTAAAATAATATCATGAGAATAAAGGTATGAGAGCATGATAATAATATTTTATGATAATACCATACATATCAAAGATAATAATCCAGAGTCATTAAATAAATATTCGATATTCATAAGACATGAATAATAAGTGAATATAGATCAAAAGATGTAAAATGATAATATATGAATAAATCATATTCTTTTGTTAGAAACATAAATAAGTAAAATAATTAACTATGTGTTAAGGATAATTGGAAAAGCTTATCCATGAACATCATGGGAACAATATCTATTAGGTGGAAAAAACATACATCCCTTGTCACAACCATTTCTATATTATGGATCAAGTTACACCTTCTTCGCATGGTGAACAAGGAATCCCATGTTTCAGATTTTGGATAATGATGTGCCCATTTCCCATTATGGATCAGGATAAACCAATTTCCCATTTTGGATCTATATTCATCCATTTACCATTATAGATCACGATTCACTTTTTTCACATTTTGGATCAGGATACATGTGTTTCCTAGTATAGACTAGGACAAACCCATTTCCCATTATGGATAAGGACCATCAACATGAATACCAACTTTATATAATGAGATATAAATAATTACCTAATCAATGAGATGATGATATATATCCCATCCTTCACAAAAATGAAATCATACACATGTGTGCCACATGATTTTAATGAGTCATCTTATCACGACCCATAGAAAGAGACGAGTTTCTTAAACAACATATGATAACACATGAAATGAAAT
The DNA here is from genome assembly GCA_963277665.1 of Viscum album. Taxonomy (NCBI): domain Eukaryota; kingdom Viridiplantae; phylum Streptophyta; class Magnoliopsida; order Santalales; family Viscaceae; genus Viscum; species Viscum album. The sequence goes on from OY728128.1 coordinate 622,285,296, forward strand.
TGGTATTATAAACAATTAATTATATCATAACATATGGAAAATATAGAGGTTTAATAATAAATTAATTATAGAATAACCCATGAAAATAAGTGGGTTTCAAAAGCATGTAACCCATGTAAGATAAATGGATTTCATAATAAAATTTTCATCATACATGATGACTACTAATTGAATGAATAAGAATGTTGAACCTAGATCTTATTCCAAAAAATCATAAACTACATCAAATGATGAGATCTTTGATGGAAACGGATTTTCAAAGATGACATGGATCATTTATTATAGAAGGTAATTCTTCTTTTAAAAATTTTTTTTTGAACCTAACCCATTTTCAATATCATTTTCCCTTAAAATAACTTTGTAAAACATATATAGAAAACAATTAAAATCATTTAAAACACATCCTAATGAAAATACACATTCCAATTTGAGTTTCTATAAATAATAAAATATTTAAAATTCCATTTTATTTTAAATATATCCATGAAAACTTACAAATGAAGGTTTTAAAATCATTGAAAACACTTTATAATCATAAAACATTTTTACAACATTTTTCTTTGAAAAATTATAAAAGTATATTTTAAACTGATTTTATGAACATTCTAAAATAGAAATTAAAAATTAAATCCATTTACATGAATATGAGATTAAAATATAATTTAAAATATTTTTTTAAAATGTATTTATATATCAACATTTTTGATTAAAATAAATTTCCGATCAAAGAGTGAAATTAAGAGATATTTATATAAAAAAATTATATTATATTTCTAATGAAATATAAAGTGGAATAGTGGTACCATTATATTAATACATAATAAAATAAAATAGAAGAATAACATTCATGAGTTCTCTTGAGCTATGGTTCATAATATTTCAATAATATAACTAGAGTAAAAAATAATACTAAAAAATGATTGGATTATATCAATAAACTTATATGACATTGGTAATATTGAATTAAAATCCCCATGAAAGAATAAATTCACCTAAAAATTAAAATATTATCAAAATAATTAGATTGAGGACATTACATGTAAAATGGGTAGTGTATAGACCTTGTAAAAGAATACAAGTTAATAACATAACATGTTTCTCATTGAAAACAATTGAGACAAAATTACTATAACAATTTGGTAAATTTTTAACTATAAAACACTAAAAAGAAATGTCATCAAATGGATTGTTAAAACCCATAAATTTAAATTTTTTATTTAGATAATACAAAAGTTCTCTATTAATAATCAACACAAATTATTGGAGAGTTGAATACTAAATAAATCTTTAATAAATAATAGTGAGACTATAAATCCTCTTAATACTTGTGTAAATTTTGAATTTTGAGATATATGAATGAATAATAAAAATTAAATAATTTAATTTCTTTAAATAAATTAAATTAATTATTTACCATGTCATATTTTAGTATATACACAATACCACAAGAATAAGTGGTGAATAAAAGATATATCTCACTGAAATAAAAGTGAGATAAGAAAACCATTACCATAAGTATTGTAATTTTTCATACACTTTAAAAAATAAAATATAATAAATATATGTTTATTAAAAATCACAAAAAATAACTATATTATTATATATCATATTATATATGTTTTTATTGTCAATTTATATTACATTTTTATTTCAAATTTTATGTCAACGTTATATTTCTAGAAACAATACATTCGTTTTTTGTATATGCTTTGACAAATAATTAATGATCCTATTCCCAATTTCATGATATTTATAATTAAAAAAATAAAAAAAATGATATAAATATTATATATATTAATTGTATATTTATTTATAAAAACCTATAAAATATCTAAATATGAAATTCAATACACCACTCCTACAGACGTTATGTCTTACGTTCATATGAAGGTTGTTTCATTTACTTCTAATATTTTAAATGGATAAGAATTAAATTATATATATATATATCTATATTTTATTAATATTATAATTATCATGTAATATATATCAAATATTTTTATTAATCCCATCCTTAATACATTCCATGTAAAACATGTAGGAATCAAATAGCTATAAAGAGGTTGTAGTCCACATGTCCATAAACAATGTTATCTTTTCCATAAAAATGTAAATCATGATGGTATGGTTTGAATAATAAATAAATAATCACAATTAAATAATAAATACCTTATATATATCATATAAAAAAGTAATTCCATCATTATTCCCAACCTTTATAGGTTGTAATGGATGAACAAATGACATTAGTTCATGAGATGGTAGTCTATTGTATAGGCGAATAAAGAATGTATATCCCATTATATGTACTTGTGTGAATGTGAATTATTTAAAAATAACATAACAAAATATTATTATATATAGGATAATATTGTTTTTATATAATCATTTAATAATAATAATTGATGTGTTGGATATATAAATAAATCAAATGTTATTGTTGAAGGACATTACCTCTTCCTTGGGTAATTACTTTTGGGTTAAACTAAAGTATTTCATTAGTTTTATTTATACAAAATGAGGGTTAAATGGTTATATGAAGGTATAAAAATGCTTAGTTGGTCTTGGTCTCAATGAGGTAACTATCTTGAGAGGTTTCAAGAAGTGAGGGGTTTGTGTTCCATTTTATAATGTAAGAGGAGTTTCATTCATGAAAATAAAAAAGGAAAAATTTATTGTGAGGTCACCCTTAATAATCTTCCTCAAATAATGGTTAATGTTTTATTATATAATCTATATTGTGGATATATGGGATTAATATGGAGTTTTTAAATGTTTATTATTCATTTTTTCCTTATGTTTTAGTCCCTTGATCAAATTGTTCTTCTCTTATTTTTTGAAATTAATTTTAATTTTCATTAATAATATTTTATATAAAAAATTATTTTAAACATATTATAAATTATAAATTATTATGATTGTAAATATGGATTCCTTTTTTTCAAAGTTAAAATCTTTTAGCTGGATGAAATTAATTTAAAAATAATCGCACAAATGTGATGAAACAATAGGGTTTAAATGTGAAAATGTGAAAATGTTTGAAATGTTTTAATATTCAATATCATTGTAAAATTTCTACCAATAAACTATATTATATTTATATCTGCATTAATGGTCTAAATAAACAACAAAACTAATTATAATTATAATTTTAATAAAAAAAATAAGATATGTGTAAATGAAATTTTTCATTAAAAATTAATGGTTTTAACTATTCATCATGAAAAGAAACTTCTCAGAAAAATACCAAAAAACAAACCCAATGTAAATTTTTATATTAGGATTTAATTTTTTTTTTCGAAAAATTATTTTAAAATAATTCCCCATTTAAAAGTTGGTAAAAATGTCTTTTTGAAAAAAAAACTTTTTATACCTCATACTGGATTTGTTTTTAATTTATTCATATAAACAATAATGAATTAATATCATAAAATTTGATTGAGTTTGTTATATAAAAGTTTAATTAATATATATCTCTAATAATTGTTAATTATTTTATTATGATAAACTTCCATTGTGGGTATAAAAATATTTTTTCCATAAATACCCTTCTTTTATATTTAATTGTTTTTTATTTTAATTTATAATTAATTGATAACCATATAATTATATTTTAAACCATAGTAATATAATTTATTTAAACTATTCATATATTCAATTATAATTAATAGGTGATAACTATAATGATATTTTTATAATAACATCATTAGTATATTGTATTATTTTAAAACTCAGTCTTGCATGTAATAGAAGATATCGAAGGAACTTGACATTGTCTGTAACATAATCTAAATATAATGTTGCAAATACGAGAAGGTAATCAAATTGATTCTTATAGTGAAATATTTAATTGGGTTTTTTATAACACAAGTATAACTTTATGTAGTATGAAATGCAAGGTATGAGTGAAATTCAATTTATTTGAGATAAATTAATGCATAAAAACAATGATTGTAATATTTATCACTTTTGATGGTTTTAAATAGTTATATAGGTCTACATTCACTTTGTTTTGAAGGTCTTCTGGCTGATATATTTTGTTGGATACAAGGATTTATGCCCACACATTTCCTCATCATGCCATCAAAATTTTATAAAAGAATCTAAGCATGAGGGTGTTGATATATACCATCTCCATCGATGCTGCTCAGATATGATAACATACGTGGTTGGATATAGAATTTATATACACCCAATCATTGGTTTCCATTGGAATATTATATCTGGATTTTTTAGTGGAGTCAAGTATGTGATCCCACTCTTGAATTTCCATAGATTATAACACCTATTAATATATCCTTGGTGCCTTGTTTTGAGTTTTGGGGGAGGTGACATTAGGGGAATTTTTCTCAACATGTAACTAAGGGGAATACATGGATTTGTTATATTACAATGATCAATATTTCACTATAACTACATTTATTCCTAAAAATTATCTTTTTTCATAGAAGCTTAATGATACCTCTTCAATATTGAGATGTCACAGAGTTTACCGTTGGGTTACTGGGACTTGTTCCGCGTTTTTTAACAACATTTGGTTAAGATTTTTTTGTAATTTTTAATGTGTTTTGACATAGATACATCCCATGTGGTTTAAAATTATGTGAAAGGTATTTTATAATGGTTTTTAACATCATGAAACTTATACATTCCTAGTATAGTTTAACATCATTTGGTAAGTATGTTGGTCTGTATTTGAACATCATGAGACTAAGACATTCCCCATACTGTTTAACATCATGTGGTAAGGATGTTGCCCTGAATTTTAGTGTCTTTCTACTAGGATGTGTAACTTGTAGTATAACATCACATGGTAAGGAGATTTTCTTTCTATTTAATGTCATGTTACTAGGATGTGTCTCATATCGTAAACCTTATGTATTAAAGATATTTTCATGCAGTTTGTCGCTAGGATACCAGGAAATGTCATGTGTTGTTCCATATCATATTTTTAAGAGGATACTAAGTAGTTTTACATAATGTGACTATATAATGTATCATGTAGGTTAACATAATTTTTTATGGACATAATCGTTCCACAACTTGTTATGAGGGTTTCTTTTCTGAAGGAGTTAGGATGACTCTTATGCGTGTTGGATGTGTTGTGGGATCCTCTAATTTTTTCAACATATCATCTACATAATTTTGTTCCCAAATAAAAAAGAAAAATTATCTTTCAATTATATTATCTATGATATGATAATGATGACAATAATTTATCAGGTAGCTTATTGATACCCCCATAGAAAATTGATATATTGAAGCATAGAACGCTACGTTCGACTGAACATGTGAAGTTTGTAGAAATATGATTAGACTAAAAAGAATATAAATTTTATCATCTGGTCGTGATATATATATTAAAATATCACTTTGAGATAGGTGGAACATATTATAATACCAAGGTTTTTTATGAGATTATTTTTCTAATAAATTTAATTTCATGGATTCCTTTTATTTAACACAATGCCATGTTTTAATGAAACTATGATATACTATTTATATTCTTATTTGCTCATGAAAATTATAACTTAAGCATTAATGTTTTATGTATTCATTGGAATAAAAACATTTTTATAATTAATTGTAATTGTTTTTGATAATGGATATTTATTGATAAGAAAGTACTTAATTCTTAGTAATGTATTTATATTATATGAAAATGTCTCTTTCCAAAGAAATGATTTTTTTGAATTATTCATGAAAAAATAAAATTATTTTTTTATAAATTAATAAAATAACTATGATAAAATTTAGTTAATTTTTTAATCAATATGTTAAAATTCACATACAATTGAATTTTTGATTATTTTAAGATCATATAATTTATTCAGGGAATAATGAAAAATAATGTTTTTATTCAAAAGTGAATTTTAATGTTATAAATTACAAAGATTATTAATGGTTTAAATTTTTTTAAAATTAAAATTAATTCAATAAATATATTGAAAAACAAATTTAGTTCATTGGATAAAAATCCCTGTCTAATTTTTATATTAAAAATTTATATAATTATGATTTTTGTGTTTGGAAAATTTATTTTTCATTGTGTTTGTACATTTATAAATTAAAATTTCCATGATTTTGAGTGGAATTTATAATATTGATTATATATTTTGAATCATATTAATTTATATTATATAATTAATTCATTATAATTTTTGGTCCAAATTAATAGTACAAAGAATACAAACTGATCATTGTAGATAATGTTAAAACTGGTTTTTTAGGGGTTAAACTAAATATAAAAGGAGTAAAATGACCTAAAACGTTCCAAAATTTAATTTTATGGAAATATATAGAAAATATATATTCTACGGTTAAATAATTATCAATTATTTATCCTTATGTAATTTTTAATATGATGGTACACATTTTTCATTTTAAAAATTCCAAGTGTGTTTATCCAAAAATTATAAAAGGGAACCCGATATCCATTCCAATTCCCACATAAAAAACCCATTCATTAAAAAACTGAATACCCATATCAATTATATAATTAAATAAAAATACCACATTAGAAATAATTTGGTTATTAAACCCACCTATTAAGACTTTTATCACTAGCCTAAGGAGGTTTTCCATAGGAGAGGTGTCGTTCCAAACTGAGCGTTTTAATTTTATTTCCTCTTCCAATTCATTAACATATTATTAAACATTGATGATATAAAAAATTAAAAAAATAATTTGATAATATTATGTGAAATTAATAAACTAAATCAAAATAATCTTATATTAAATGGGGAATAAAATTATTTACTATGTGTAAAATAGACTACCACAACTCAGGCTGATGTAATTTGTTTTCCATCACTGACTCCCAAATGTGAGAAAAAGATATATTAAATTTTAATATATCATAATCATGGTCAATTATTAATCTTTAAATTATAAGAACCATCAAATTATTTCCATTCAATCCTTTAAAATACGTAAACACCGCTCTTATGTTCTTTTGCATTACCACATCCATGAAGCGATGTGATACATTTTTCATTTTATTTTACAATGGATGTTGATTTAGAAATATTTAATGAATATATATTATATATATGCTTTAATAATTTCTCTAAAAAAGATATATTATTTAAATTCATTTTAATCTATATTTTGAGGAAATGGAAATAATATTATTGCATATTTACAACCTACCATATCATTGAACAATGTAATTCATTTTAATATCTATAAATTTTATGGATTACAATAAATAAAGATTTAATTAATATATATGATATTAATATCATGTTTCAAATTCTATAAATGATGTATCAATGATTGATGTAAAAGGACTAAAAATACCAAACAAGAACATTCATGAAAAAACAAAAGAGTTATTACCCAAAATGAGATTTAAACATGAATTTTTTATAAATGTGTAGTAAAAGGTTAGAATTAAATAATATATGTAATTTTATATTTGTGTATTATTATAAAATATATTTAAAATATACATATATTTATTATACTTTTGTTTCAAACATGTGTGAATAAAGGCTAGACTTGATGAAAGGAGATTTTTGTCTAATATTTATTTTCATGGGACAAATGACATATTCATCACTTATTTGACTTGTGTTGTGTATATTATGGAAAATAATGTAATTAATTATTATTATAATTAAAATTTTGTGGATTATAATATATATATATATATATATATACAAGGTCTTTTCATTCACGGAGGTTATGATTCAAACATTACCAATGTGTTAAATGATTTATGTTGGAATATAATTATTTATAGAGATTGTTTTTTATTATGATATTAATGATGAAATAATATGATATATCTCTATATAAATCAATTAGTTTTCTTATCCCATTGATATTTTTTGAAAATCCATTTTCTAATCATTTTCCATCATTATTTATAAAATGGAAAAAAATAACGTTTTAAAAAAAATTGAATTTATTTCTACCATATATCAAAAGATTAATTTCTACCATATATATTTACCTGATTTTTAATAATTATTTTAATATTATAAATTGCTTCATTAATAAAATTTTAAAAAAAATTCAAATTTTTTAAAAATATTTTAAAAGGGTTCTTCTTGTCATTTTCAAAAGAATGACATTTTGGGTTTTCATCGAAAATGTGAATGGAGCAATTGATTTAATGTGTAATACATGGAAGAGATTTTATACCAACATTAACACTTTACTATTTTAGTCATACAATATATTTTTTTTAATATATAGTATCAAATAATTTTTCCATTTAATATTTTTTAATTTTTTATATTTCAAATAATTTATTTCAATGTGGGATGGTTTTTATCAAGTACTATTCTAGATATTAAATCAAAATAACTTCACATATATGATTTAACCCTATAATATTACATTAAATTTAATGGAGATATGATCCAATGATCCGATTATTATTTTTTCACAGGATTTTTTTATTTTTGTGGTGAATATATTTTTATGAAACCAATTACCTTTCCTCGTGTTTTGTTTTTATGATAAAATGAAGTATATATTAAACCATTTGCATTTAAATGAGTAATTATATGACGAAAGTTTTATGAAAACCATTTATTTTCAGGGGTTTTGATATGATGAATGTTTTATGATATAGTGGAATAATAATTTATAAATTATGTGACATGTGAGACATATCACTCTTTATAATTCATTGATTAAATTCTGATATCTCATGATATAAAAATGACTATAATATGGAGTGAACATTGTTGAGTAACGGAATTTTACTACTATAGTAGTAATGCTAGAAAACCATGACAACAATGATGGTTTTTAGAATGATCCCAATCTACTATGATAGTCTTGGGAATGAACCTTGACTATTTCAATGGTTTGGGGAATTAACTTAATCCACTATTAATGTTTATGAAATGAGCCTTCGAGATTATGGAAATAATTTTCTTTATATATGGCTATTCTAAAATTCCTTGTCTTTTGTAAATGTTATTATTCCATGGATTATAATCTTTGATTGATAAATGATTTATTTATTATGTAAATCTATTCATTATTATATGAATCAGGTTCATGATATATGATATGAAAGGTATGGTTATCATGTTTTAATATCATGATAGTATACACTTACGCTCGTGTTATGATTATGTGATCATTGATATCTCTATTGTTTACACTTAATAAGTATCTAAGAACACCCTTTCATAATTCCCATTTTCCTCGGTCGTGAATAATGGTTTTATTTATGATATATATAATACTTTTTCTAGGTATAAAAAACATAGTAGGGGATGATGTATTTCACTTATAAACTATTTTTCTCTGTATATATAATTTACAAAGACACTAAACCATTACAATCCTCATGTATGTATTTCTAATATTAAATAAATATTCATCTATTAATATATAATATCTGTGTTTGAGATGTTTTGGTCATTACAGTTGGAAATTAAGGAAAACATTATTTAACCATTAGAAAAGGGGATGTGTAGAATTTTTTGACAATAATAAGGTTTAATATATATATAGAAAAATATCCTAGAATTATGGAGAAGGATAGTGTGAGTTGTTTAAAATAAATCAAATACCTATTTAGATACTACAAGTAGACGTGTCTCTATAATTGTAATATGTACGGGTAATAACATAAAAATGGGGCTATTAATCTGGACTCAAGCATCACCTGGTTCAAAATAATAGGCCTTATTTCACTCCTTTGTTTATAATCAATGGGGATATTATTTTGGAATTCGAAAAATCATTATGAAAAATCAATAAGTAATTCAATAATAACAATTAATAACTAAGAAGAAACCTAAGGTTACATAGCAAGGAAGGTGGTCAGAGGCGAGCCCCTGACTATTTATTAAAATAAAGAAAACTGCAGAAAACGTCCAAACCAAACCAGCAGCACCCAAACCAACATTCAAAATTTAAAACATCAAAAGGAAACAGGGCCTCAAACTTCATCCCATCAGCCAGCTCATCCCCTTGTTCCACGAACCCACGTCACCGCCTCGAACCGCGCCCCGCCTCGAAACCATGTGAGATGACCGGAGAAACCAATCCGAACCGTCGGCGAGCTTCACCAGCGTTCATCCACCGACACAGAGAAGGACATCACATCAACACGCACCATCCGCCGTGCAGGTCGTCGGAGAGGACGACAGACAAGACCGGATCGCCACGCGCCACCAATCACCGGGGAAAGCGACAGAGCCGTCGACGGAACCACCGCATACCCCGCAAGAAACATCAGCAAGGACGCCGGAGTAGGAACCGACCCCTCCATTGTCGGTACAAACCATCCTCGTCGACTCCAGTGAAGAGAAATGGACATGACCAGAAAATAATGTTTCATTATTTTTTCACCTTGTAAGGTATTTTTTAGGATTATATGGATTCCCACAATGATTATTATTGATAACACTATGGAGTTTTTTTTCAATTGATGGAATTAGGAGGAATTATATTAATGTTAAATGAGAAAAAAATGTAATTATTTTCTTCCTATGAAACTATAAAATATTTGATATAGTATGACAAACATCGTTTCTATTCTCATACAACATTATAATGGTATGGGTCATAATAAAATTTTATATAAGGAATATAGAGAAAAAATGTTCTTTAGTCAATCATGAAGAAAAATAAACATTATTTTTATTGTTCCACTGATCAACTAATTGTTGAGAAATAGACTAGTTCCATTGAAAACTCATTTCCAATTTCTCATTAATTAGAAGATGAAAATTTCATTTTTGATGTCTATCATTTGGATGATGAAGATGATCAATAGTGGAATGTTATCAATAATACGATTCAACAAGATATAATTGTATCCATTGAATGGTAATAGTTTTAAAATGTATTTTTCAATAATTACATTACACATTTTCATCATACGGAAATAGAGAAGGAGTTCTTTAATTGAATAAAAAAGGATGATGAAACTATTTTAATTTATGAGAAACATTTTATAGGACTTGAAAAGACTGCTTCTGGTAATATCAACCAACATGAAAATAATCTTTATCGATTATTCAACGGATTAAAATGACTTCCCATAAGGAATGGAGATTTTAGTGGCATTAGTACCTATGAAGAAAATATTTTTTATTATATCATGTTGGATATGAATATTGAATCAACCCATAAATAATTTTTGTTTTATAAGAAAATGATTATTGATTTCCAATGAAACTATAAAAAATATTGGAAAAAGAAGATGATTATTCCTCCATAATAATTGTGTCGAAGGAAACATGGAGGATATTTTTTTAAGGGGAATGGTAACTGTTTAATGTGTGGAAAGGAAGGTCCTTGGGAAATCAAATTCCTAAGGGATATTAAAAAGTTTACTAAAGATGTAAATAGAGAGAACACTTTAGAGAATGAACCACCCATAATTCAGGGTTTCAAAATGCAATGAATATGGGAATTATACAGACCGTTTCCCAAATCTGAAGGGATTTTATGATGACTGATTTTAAAAACCTATTACGTTCAATGAAAAAGGTAAATCTCATATGATATTTATATTTTATTAAGGCTTATATAACGACATAATTAATGATACAATTTTAATACACACTAGAACTAATAATGTAATATTTGAATAGGTATATATACACTGAATATATATTAATAATTTTCTATTGGTATACAAATGAGACCCCATTGATTATATTTTGAATTATCAGTGAAAAAACTAAATGATATGATGATTTCAAATCAATTATATTATTCCAATTCAGTTGATAGTTTTAGGAATGTGCTTCCAAATAAAACCATGTTATACTTTCCATGGTTGAATTTTATGCCATATTAGGCATTGATAAAATTTATCTATATAAATCCAATGATTATTTCCAATGAAAGGAAGAAAAATTTGATATTCAAAACCAACCAATGACTATGTATCAGTGAAAATATATATATGAAGTTATTGTGGATATTAGATCCATTGTATGGGTATTGATTCCAATTCAAATGTGGTGTTAATCTCATATGGTTGGGGGAACATCAGAATCCATTATATTCTGATTACGGAGTTTTTTGATGAATTCTAAAAAGGGTTTCAGAGTCTTCCATCAAATTGTGATGTTGAGTTCTCTATATAACTCATCCCCAGTGCCAGACCAATTTCAATAACGTTATATATAGGATGAACCTAATTCAGTTACAATAATTGGCGAAGAAACTCGCTGAGAATATGATAAAGGGAGTAATATGGAAATGTCTGTCTCTTTTGGGAACACCTATTATTATTGAAAATAATAATTATGTATAGAGCCGAATGGAAATTTATTATCAAGAGATGAAAATGATTAATGTATAGGCCAAGTATACCATACCCTTATAAATGAATTGTTTGAACAAATTCAGAATGATAAATTATTTTCTGGATTTAATTTCTATTTAGATTTTATCAATTGATGTGTAATTAGGAAAATATATCAAATAATTAATTATAGAGATGGTGTGTAAACAATGAATATATAGTGATGGGTTTTTTATAACTAATTATCTTTATATCTTCATGGATTTCATGAATAGAGTCTTTATTGATCACCTATATCAACTTTTAAAAATAATTATAGATGATATTTTTATCAATTAAATTGGAATATAATTGTTAGAAGATCACTTGGTATTTTTTTAGGAAATAAAAGGATGGATAACCAGTATAATTTTTTTTAAAAAATAGATATTTTTTAAAGGGAATTTATTTTGGTTATAGAATTTCAATATAGTGTATATCAATGGATCTATAAATGATGTGGGGTATTAAACATTATCATTGACCAACGAATCTAAATCAGATTATTTATTTTTATGGTTTTACTGGATATTATCAAAATTATGTAGATATATTCCCATGGATATTTAGTCCTCTCAACATGTAATCGTGGAAGGGACACAGGTTCATTTGGATAAATGAATATGAGTAAAATAACATTGAACTAAAGAAAAGGTTAACTGAAACTCATGGTCTCACATTATCCTATAGTGAGGAAGGGTTTTTAATGTCTAGTGGGGTATAAAAGTAGGGATTGAGATCCAATAAATGTATAATTATATAATGATAGTTTATGACACATGAAAGATAAATATTTACGAACAAAATTACCTCAATCATGATTTGGAGTTAAAAATAATAATTTTTTCATTAATTTTATAAGAGAATTATCATTATGGATAAATTTTGGATATATATATTGATAATAGGATTTTAAATTATATATTCACAAAAAAAGTGTTGAAAAAGAAGAATAGAATATAGTTGGATATAATTAATGATTATGTCATATCAATACATTAAAACCCCAGGAAAAAGAACAAGTTAGTTGATGGCATGAGTTGAATGGCATGATCAAGATTATATATGATGAGTACAAAAAATTATATAATATTTATGGATTTTACAAGGATGTGTCTTGAAATATAGATGGAATGGGGGATGTCTTATCTTTATTAATTAATTTTTCAACCATATATCCATGTGAAGATTAAAGTGGTTAAGAATGAATATATAGAGCTTCAGAAGAAGGTGTGAAATGTAGAGCAGTTTACCCTTGGTTTTGATGTAATGATAATGTTTCAGAATCATGCATGTGTATCATCCATACTATACTTTATATAGGATTTGTTTGAAGAATTTTATATTTCGATATTCTTTATTCATCAGGGAATTTAAAATATGTATATAGATTCAAATGAGATTTTCAGGTGGGATGATATGAAGTGTGATATTTTAGAGTTTCTATATTACTTTTTGGTATGCCAACAAGTTATGGATGAGAGAACTATGTCCAAGGGGGTGTTATAATAAGTACATATAGTAGAATGGAAATGGAACAAATCACCATAGATTTTGTCACTGGACTCCCGAAAATGACTCAATGAATCAATTATAAATGAGTTTTAGTCCAGCAACATAAAATTTAATAAAAATTAATAAATTTTAGAGATGTCTTACGTTAGGATAATATTGAATGTATATACATTAATGAGGTGGTAGTTATTCATTTATAAATATAATATATTATATCAATTCGGTGTTTTAGTTTTACCTCAATGTTATGGGGTAGTTTTCATAATGGCCTTGAGAGTGAATTGAGGTTCACTAAATAATATAATACTATAATATTTCTATTGTTTTAGTGACTAATTGAAACCCTATAAAATATGTCAATATGGATTTCAAATGTGGTTGAGATCAGTAACTACCTATTGTGGCATTTAAAAAAATAAATTTTATTCGAGACTTCATGTGGATCCTAATGAAGAACTCTTTGGAAAGAAGCATAGAAATCAAACATGATGAGATGATATTGTATAAAAAACCGGTTGGTACCTAAGATAACTATGAAAATTACATATAATGTTATATGCATTCAACAACACATCAAGGTACCTTAGGGTCGACATAAATGTTATTCTAACAGTCATTATATTGATATGGAGTTTCATGTTGGTGGGATTGTTTTTATATGAATTTTTCCAATCCATAAATCTATATGATTCTAGATTAATTATAATATAATCCTTATTTATGTTGAACTATTTTATATTCTTGATTGAGAATGGGATATTTTTTATTAGTTGTTGCTTTCACTGAACTACAATTGAGTCCACAATGTACTCTATGTATCTTTCGAGATTAAAAATATACTAGATAATTAAAAACTAATGAACAATGTAGTTATAATTGTGGATAATTATCTTTAATTTGAGGAAAACCGATTGTTATTCATGATATTATATTTATAATTATACAAAATAAGACTAATGAAATTGTTAATGTTTTATGGTGAAACCACTAACCTTTGAAAGCTATGTGAGAAACTGAAGATATAATGGGGTAGAAGTATCCTTAGTTGATTGTATCATAGTAACAAAATATTAACGATACCATTCATGTTAATATGGTTATAATGTAACACTATAAGATTTTACAAAATATTTTTTCTACAAAATTAAATTTCTTTTTTATCATGTCTTTCACGCAATAAATATTTTAAAAAATCCAAATATATAGTTAATATTATTATTTAACCAAGAATATTATAGCCAATATTAAAAATTTTGAAGTATTAAAAGGAATATTTTTTAAAAAATAATTAAAATTTTTTTTCTGAATAAAATATATAAAAAATTAATTTCTTAGTTTTTAGTAATGTCATTACATTCATCAAAAAAGCATTTTGTCTGAAATTGGTTTCTAAATTTTTTCAAAAAAATAATATTTTTTTTAAATTATAAGAAATGTAATTGAAAAAGAAAATATTTTTTGTATCATTATATCAAAATTATCTTATGTTCAATTTTTTATAATTTTCTGATTGATTATTTTTTCGGTGAATGTTGAAAAATAATAATTTTTATTAAAATCTTTATGTTAATTTAAATAATTATGAATGTTCAATATTTTTTAAAAATATTATAAATGAATAATCAGATAAATTTTAATTTTATTCAACCAATTTCTATTATTGGATTCGCATTCCTGTTTATTTGGATATTAAAATAATCTATATTAATGAAAATATTCTCCCTGGATAGCGGTTTTTTAGCTGCATTTGTATAGTTTTTTAATTAATTTTTTCATTTATGTGAATTGAATTTTTAAAAATGGATTCAAAATTTGTAATAATAAAACTATATAGTATATTTTACGACCAAAATAATTTTTGTTCGAAATGAATTGATAAAATAGTAAATATTATTTAAAGTAGTTAATGTTAAAATGACTTTATTGGGGGTTAAACTGAAAATGAAAAGTGGTAAAAAACCTTAAATCTACCAAAATCCAATTTAATAGAAAAATTTGATCTTACATGATCTATAGATCAATAATGAATAGGTTTTTATCCTTTTTGAAATTTTAAAAAGTTGTTACACGTTTATCTTTTAAAAAATTCCATGAGTGTCCTCTCCCACAATTCTAGTTGGGAACACCCTCTCCTGTATTCTTTAAAAATAATTTTTTTGCCTATACCTACCCATATACATTCCTTAATTACCAAAAAACATATTTAATACTCAATTTTTAAAGGAAACCCTTTTTATAAGAATTTTTATGCTAACATAAGGAAATTTTATAATGAAGATGTATCATTCTTAAACAAGCACTTTTACTTTATTTCCTCTTCAATTACCATAAAATAAAATTTAAATATTAGGATATAAAACAATAATTAAATCCCATTAGTGATATTTTATTATTATAATATAATAATCTACATCAATCTCCTCTTCTATAAAATGGTAATTGAACCCTTCGTTCCTGGATATGTTAGACTACAACCTCATAAACTGATTTAATTAATTTTCTATCATTTCCTTTAATGGGATTATATAATTATTGATTTAATGTTTATATATTAAATTTATGATATTTTTATACTACTGGTTTTTGAATATTACATATACCTTTACACCGTCTAATCCTTTGTAAAACAATAACCACTCTAATGTGTATATAATGACTGCTAGTCCCATGAAGCAATGTGATATAATTTTAATTTTGTTTTAACATTGATTATGAAAAAGATAAATTTAGTATATATATATATATATATATATATATATTATCTATGAAATAATAATTTCTATTCAATGTTGATAAATTAATTTCCTGCTTTTAATTCTATCTATCAAGATAATGGGAGAAACATTCAAATGTACATGCAACCATGATCACCATGAAAAGTGAAATTAATTTTCATATATGTACCCTTAATGGATTAGTATAAATAAATATATAATATAACAACTCTAAATCTTATTACATGGATCTAGTCTATAAATTATAAATTTTCATTATATAAAAGTGATAAAACCCCAAATTATTGATTAGTTTAGGGGCATTAGATAGCTATATAAATAAATGATACCCATTATAAATTTAGAATAAAATATATAACGTAACAAAAAATATGTTGAACATAATTTAAAATCAATTCATGAAATATTAATCATATAAAAGGGAATGAAAACAAAACAAATATGATATTAGATTCTCAGCAAGGATCATATATAGTGTAAGTTATAATGAGTAAAGTAAGAATAATAATTATAGAAAGATAAATAAGTAAAAAAACCTTCCATTTTATCAACATCATTAGAATTGGATAATTTTTAACAAATATGGAATCATAAGTAACTAAAAAATTATTTTTAATCAATAAAATATACATGAAATTTATAAATGTATAATATTAATGTGATAGTATCATATATAATTATAATAATTGAATTATAAATGATGGAAATAATAAATTAATGGATGTTATGATCTTAGGAATCATGTTGCCTCTACCATAATGATATTTAACAATATTATTTTAAACTATGGCTAAGAACCCATTTTAGTAGGATAACATATTTTTCTAATGAGTCTTTTCAATGTATCTATGGGTTACATAATTTTGGGCACAAAATTTATATTCATTTTCAATGAATTCATCATATATAAAATGATGAATTTAATTAATAAACATTACTCTTTATTTAAAAATATATATGATGAGTTATGAATTTGAATTTATGAATAATTTCCCAATAACTAAAATTAAAATCAAATTTAAAACCATATATAAAAATGGAATTTTTACGAATTAATCATAACCTTGAAACAATTAATATGATTACGTGAGATAAATATAACGTCTATTGAAAAATTATCACAATAAAATTTTGGTCTTAAGAGAATGTTACCTATCAAAAAAGAAAGTGATATTGAAAACTAATTTTTATCTATTAGGAATCATTGAAATTATTAACCCTTGAAGAATATATATTAAATAAAACATTATAATTCTTCAATAAATAGATATTCCAGATAAAAATATAAAATGGGTAGTATTTAAACTAGTAAAAAACTAAATGTGTTCTTATTAAAAACCTATATCAATATAATGGAAATTGAGAAGGAATTCCATAACTAACACTTTACATTATATAAAAATGATTTAACTTCATTTATAATTATTTTAATAATTTTATTAATTTAAACATGAACCATATTAATATTATTAATATTAGATATAATCCTATTATAAAATTTTATAACTTTTCTCTTAATAATACTTCAGTATTTTTATTATTTTGGGTGTTAATTTAATTGTTTTATATTTCATGTTTTATGAAGAAAAATAAAATTCATTTGAATTGGATATATATAAATAATATACATAATTATTATAATTTTATTAATATCCTATTTACAAATTATATTCAATAATGTAACCATTATTGAATGTTTGACAAGAATAATGAATCACATAGCTTCATTGAGGTTATAGGACATACATACGAACAGACATAAACATCATTCCCTTAATGGGTGATAGGTTAAAAAATTAGTTGTTATATTAATTTTAAATAATAATAAAAATTTCATATATAGTAATTATATATATTGAATGTTTTCTTTACTACTTTTAATGTGAATTATAAGTGATAAATGAATCACGACGCTTCGTGAGACGATAGTCCTCTGTAAACATGAGTTATGCTATCATATTTTAAATTAAATGTAACATAAGAATGTATACATGAAATTATAATTAAATATGTAAAATTATATCATAATGATCATATATTATAATTTCATCTATCATCATATCCAATCATGAGAGGTGTTTATGGAAAACAAATTACATTGGTTTTTGTGGCAGTAGTCTGCCGTACACAAGACCGAAGGTTTCACTTCCCATTTGTTAAAGGTTGATATAGATAGGGGGTATTAAATTAACATAAAAACGTATAATTTTTGAAATATACAATTTTTATTATATTTAATTATTTAATATATAATTTACGCTTGTAAAATAAAAGGGAAAAAGATCATTTTTTAAACTATTACCCTTTCTTAGAGAAACCTCATTTGTATCTCCACTTAAGGACTATAGGGTTTGTATATTAGAAAACCCAAAACATATATAATATGAATAATTATTTTTTAGATATATTTTACTTTTTTTAGGGATTTAATTTTGTTATAAAGTCAAGGGATGTTGTTACCTTTTAAAATTGTTGACAAATTTCATTTTTTAGATAATAAAAACTATTCTAAAATGTGAATTGACACTCAACCCATGAACCCAAAAAATTAATAAATAATGGGATTGGGTGAATTTAATGTTTATACACACATCCAACATATATAAATAAATTTTTTAAAACATTTTATACATTTTCTTTTAAGATTACTTAATTTTAACATATTAATTATCACCATGTTAACATGTTTTTTTAACCTTGGTGATTTATCCATCAATAATAAAATAAAATGATCCATATAGGGTAATTTGGACCCAATAATATTAAAAACAAAATACAACAAATAATATAAATTAAAGTTTTTGAAAAAAAAATTTTAACACAAGGTCTTGTAACTCGCAAAACCTCATTTTAATATAAACTGTGATAATTAAATTATTACAATTTGCACATAATATAATGAAAATTTGAAGTTAAAATTATTTGTTAATAATATATTCATGATTATATATATAGTTGATTTAATATAAATTCACTCATATTAGAGGAATAATTTAATTTAAAATAATGCTGCAAAATGTGTCGAAAAAAGGGTTTTCATGCAATGAATATTTCAAGAACAAGATGAACTTATATTAAATATATGAATGGTAATAGTCATTAGATGTATTTAAATTAATATTTTTAGAAATATAAGATATTAATTTTATTTATATCATTCATCATTAAAGATTATTATAATTAATAATAATTGACAGACATTATGCCGTTTTAAATAGAAACAATTTTCTGAAAAATAAATACTTTTTAGAAAAATATAACTTATAACTCCAAAGATGAATTTAATAATTTATTTAAAAATAATAATTAATAAAAATGTAATAAAAAATATTATAATATAATATTATAATTAAAATGTTTAATTTTTAAGCACTACATTTTCAATTATTCATAAAAAGATATTTCTAAAGGGAAAATTCCATAAATTCATTGATGGATTATTTTGATAAACTGGGATGAAATTGATTTTAATATTTTAAAATTACAATTTGTCTTCATTAAAAATTAAATTGTTCATTTGATAATTTTTGTAATAAAAACAAAACGTCAACATACTATAATTGAGGATTGAGGATTAACGTATTGCATGCTATCAAATATATTTACATTATTTAAAAGAATATATATTGTTTTTTCCTGGGGTGTAAAATTCTTCCCTCCAAGAAAATATAATCCATGAGATTTCATGCATATTACTTTCTAGATAAAGTTGTGATTTCTTATTCATAATAACCTCTAGCTCTCAGGCTTCTTTTTCCATTTTGTGATATCTCTAATGTACTCATACCCATCAGGTCATTCGACCCCCCAATACATTAACTCTTATATCAAGAATATGGACGGAATGTTTATTATAAGATAGATTATGTGCTAATTATCATAAATTAAAAAAAAAGTGTTTTTTACATCATATACATCATTAAAATTAATATATGGATCATATCATTAATATTAGTGATTCTTTGAAACATTTCAATTTTTATAGAACATTATGATGCCCTAACATGGATATATATTCATGAAAACATCATCACCCCATTGAATTAAAAATATTCTTATTATTGAAGACATAACTACAGTACATACTTTTTTATTCTTTATTATGATCCTAAATATCCTTTAACTTTTTTATCTTTAGAATGATCTAGACCTACATGTTTCCATTCAGAAACATCACAAAAAAACTTGATTATGGAATACCTTTCCATCTAATGTTTTAAATAGATCCATTTGAATATTTTAGTGGATACTATTTTCATATAGAAACACTACCAATGGTATATACTAATTCCACATACCATTAACATCTACTGAGCATGAACTCAACATATCATATAATGATTGAATAGTTTTCTTAGGTTTTCCATTATATTGAGTATTGTAAGAGGTTATCAAATGATGTTAAGTATAAGGATCCTTTTAAATAATTTTTAAAAAAATTAGGAAACTTAATGATCATAATAAAACAAATTTGATAAAGGGAACCATGAAATTTTAAAAACAAGTTAACATAGAGTAATTCAAGGTAATGAAGATGTAAATCTTCTCTTATTTCATAGAAATGAGAATATTCCGTAGGGTGTTGAACAATAACCCATATTTCATCATTTTTCTATAATACATTAGAAATACAGTTTATATTTATACAATAATTTCGTCTCACTTCCATAAGGTGATATAAAAAAATATCATTACCTTTCTCAGATGTTGTATCTTATCCTTGACCTGTTGATAAACCATGCATCTTCATAAAAAATAACAATTTACCCACATAATGTTATCCCACCAACACTTTTCCCTCCTCACCTCTAGTATATGTTGAATATATAGATTATTTCCAAATGTTTGAAAACCATCTACATAAACAAAATCATACAATTTTACGTTATTAAAAACATTATGTTTTTTATTAATTTTCTCAAAAACCGAATGAGAAATTGTCAACCTTTTTAATAAATATTGTATCATAATCAATTAAAAAAGGAGTGATTTCTACCCTTCCTTGATAATTACCACTTCTATCTTTGATAGACCTGTCATCATTGTAGGATCGAAATAATGATGTAGATTCCCAATTTATAGGGGGGGGGTTTAATTGTAAGTTTAAAAACGTTTGTTTTTAACCATATGGAAAATTATTGTTAACAACGTTAAACACGATTATTTACCAAGACCACATTAAGTTCAACAAACATGTTAGAATCTAGAAATATGGTTCTGAAAATGAAAAATAAGAAATGTTTACAAGGAAAAGATTCTACCTTAAAGTGTATATAATCATACTTATCATAATATAAAAAAGTAAAAAAACGATAAAAAGTTTATACATTCTTCCTTTATCAAAATACATCGGAAATAAACATGAAAAACAAGTAAAAATTATTAAATCTTTTATCCCATAAAGATAGATCTCCACCATCTTTTGATTAAAGTCCCTTGATTTATAATTTCAAGAAATTTTATATTACCCACACCTGGGTAATCCCTCTATTGAAATATTATAATCTGTCTTGCTATACCCACAAGCCCTTAAACATTAAAGTAATCAGCATGTCTATCTTCCTATCCCTAAAAGTCCCCAAACTTTGGGGTAGTCAGAACCTATGTCATCCTATCCTCAAAATTCCTCGTGTGTACATAACAACAATCAGAGTTTCACAAAATAATGTGAAAAATATTTTTAGTATACACAAGGCATGTGAGTATCTCTCTCTAAACATCACTTCAGTGGCATGGAATCTCTAGAGTGATCAAAATGTTAATCTTATTGTTATGATCATTCAAATGATCTTCCTTTATTAGTATATCCCCAATGGTTAGAACCCACCTATGACAATCATATTTTTCCTTGATTCTTAGAGGGACCTGTATATGTGTCACTCAGACAATGTTTAGTTTGAAACAGATTGTATGAAATTGACTCATAACTACAACAAGTTTATGTAAAATATGATTACTTAACAAAATATAATTTTCAGAGTCTAAGGATAAATAGTGTTTTGAATCAACCAAAAAAAAAATTCTAATACTATAGATCATGGATATTCAGATTCTGTTTTCCAAAGAATTCGAAACCAAAGTTATCAAGATTTCAGATTCTGTATTCCAATGAATTTGGAGTCTGAATTATGAATAATTAAGAATCTAAATTATGTGAATTTCATAGTCGAAATTATGAGGAATTAGAAGTCTGAATTTTGAAGAATTCGATGTCTGAATTCTGAGGAATAGGTTTTCTGAATTCTGAAGAATTAGGAGTCTGAATTTATAGGAATTAGGAGTCTGAATTTTGTTGAATTTTTCATCTGAATTATGAGGAATTTGGAGTTTGAATTATGATGAATCCGGAGTCTTAATTTTAGAGAATTTGTAGTCTTAATTTCATATAATTAAGAGACATAATTTCATAGAATTTGGATTCTGGACTTCAAAGAATTCAGAGTCTGAATTTTAGAGAATTTGGATCCGAAAAACAGAATACTCTATAACCAAGGATTTATAGGATTCTGAGGTTTTAGATGTGGAACCATATATTGGACTTAGGAGTAAAATGAGTTAGAATTAGGGAAACTATAAAATGAACAATGAAAAGATAGGTAACGATAAAATTTCTTTGGAGAAGGAAATGTTTTTCATTATTAAGATAATTTATTGGAAAAATATATTTTTATTTATGATAGAAAGTTTTTGATTTTCAAAACATAGAGGAATGGAAAAATCATAAGGAAACCTTATTGACTAAAAAAATGTAAGATCCCTCTCAATCATTACATGGGTAAAAAATCCATGATCAATACATATTAATTCATTCAGAAAATTATTTTCTTACCCCTGGTGGTATATTATTGAGAAATCATAGTCATTGTGTAGCTCGAGCGATATCCTGATCCTAATATTTAGATATTTCTTTGAAAATATGTTTTTTAATGATTTTAAGATCTCTATATGTCTCACATAATTCCCCAATTAGATAAGAATAATATATATTTGGAATTATTATTATAGCTTCCAACTCAACACCATGGGTTGGATTGTTCCATTCATGATTCTTTAACTACCATGATGCATATGAAATAAAATTAACATTTTTCAAAAATAACCAAACATGTGCCTTCTTCGATGCATAACTATATCAGAAATACATCACTTCATAAAAGAATATTGAAAATATATGTATTAAATAATCCTCTATTCAATTATTAAATAAATTATTCACATTCCATTTTCCATATAAATTGAATTTAATTATGTATAATCTTTTTTAACTTGTTATTGAATAATGAAATATTTTCAAATAATCACCGATAGTTACCTACCAAACCAATAAAACAATATACCTTAATCATATTCATTAGTGTAGGGTATTATTTTTCATCCACTGTCTATACAAGATTGAATAATATCCAATAATTGGGGATAATATGAACAATAAATGAAACTTATTAGATCTAGAAATCACATTTAATTGAATTACCATATTAATATTTTCTTTTAATAGTATCATCAATGAATTGTAACTGATTATCATGGTCCAAATAGATTTTTAAATAAACCATTATTTCATCAATGAATTTCATATAAAATTAATCATGATATTCCTTGAACACACTTTTCATTTGGTATATAAAAATTAAGGATTAATTAGTAATTATAATGGGAAATAAACTCAAAATTTTTTATCCCTCATTAGGAATGTTGCATTCAGAATTTTTTACTGATATACTCATAATTAGTGATACCCAGAATGAATTTTAATCTTTAAAAAATATTGATCTCCATGGTGTTGACTGAATAAGTTATCATTATGAAGGATATGAAACATTTCTATTACCATAATAGCATTAATATTTATATAACTAATTAAAAGCAACATGGATCTATATTTCTTATTAAATAAATAATAGGGTAACCCCATCCTAAAAAATGGGGTGAATATATCAGCTTTAACAAAAGCCCTCTAGTTGTCCCTTTAACTCCACTAATTCCATTGTATCAATTCAATAGGTATTAATTAATATTTATCTTTCACCATGGATTATATTAATAGAAAATTATTTATCACACTCGGGTGGATGTCAAGGTAATTCATTAGGATATAAATCAATTAATACCTCAATAATAGGTACATCCTAATTTTTTTGATTAACTTATCCATCTATAGATATTATTTTCAATTTCCCCTAAAATCCTATTTATAAAAGATATTACAATTATGTAGAGATATTAATCAAATGATGAAGTCTCTACTCTGATAGTAATGAATTCCACATATTCATTAGGAATCTTAATTTCCATCTCCTTTTAATAAAATTTATTTATATATATTTTTAAATATATTTATGAAAAGGATTATATCAACATAAACCATAATTATAATAAAAAAGTATGGAAATATGGATTCAATAGGAGAAATATTGGGTAATCCATAACACATACTTGTTGTAAAGAAATATACACTAAGATTTTCGGTTAACAAATCAATTCATAAGGTGCCTAGGAAAAATATAAATTTCATCTAAAACAAGTAAGATATAAATGAGTGTAAGGTTTCCGAATCAAATAGAGGATTATCCAAACATTGAGGCTATGATTAATGTAACATACAAAAAATAATTGTGCACTTATATAATAGTTGTAGTGATCACATATGTTCTTCACTTTTTCGTTTGTATCTTCGTTAATAATATTATTTGGTGCTTAAGATAGTATTTTGAATAATGACACAATTAATTAACATTAAATAACATGATAAAAATATTTTTTCATTCCATTTTAATTATTTATCACAATGAACCTTATATATATTCTAATAAAAAACTATAAAACCAGGTAATAATCTCCCAGGATGATTATTTCCATAGTTTCCACAAGATGGAAATATCTTCATTATGTTCTTCTTTTAGAAAACATTTCCTTTTACTTGGTTATCAGTTAGCCTCTTATATTCAATATTTACGTGGAATAAATGGGATCAATAAATTTCTATCTCCATTTGTTCCCAAAAAATATTTCATCATATAATGAATATTTTTGAGAGACCAGTTCCTTCAAGAGACATATCATAAATCTTTTAAAAAATGATCAACCATTCATTTCATATAGCATATTCAATTAATAAAATACATAATTTTTTTATAAAGGTATCACCATACTATGAATCAGTTTTTACTTTGTTTTTTTATAATAATATATTTTCTATTCATTTTAGTTCATTTATTAAATATATTTTTTTTCGAAGAATGTTTCTATAAAAGATCTCCGTTAAATATGTTATATTTCTTATTCCACCCTAGTTTTCTAGAACAATTACCACTATTGATAACCATCACCCTTGAGATAGTATGCTCGTAGTATAACCATTTCCATATCAACGCATCCCAAAGCTAAAATTATTTTCTCAAGGGTCTTAATCCATTGTGATGCTACCTTATAATTTGTATCCTCGCTAAATGATAGGGGAACAAGTAAAATGATAATATTAAACATAAGGTAATAAAAATATGGAACAATTGGTTTCCCCATTTAGTCATGTTATTTTTTTCATAACATGATTAAGATACCCTAATTCATCCATTATATAATCTTTTTAAATTTCACTTATATTGACTTTCTTCATTGGGAATTCTTAACATTGTCAATGAGTATTAGTATCCTTTTTTCTAGGTTCCATTTTTATACATTCACATATAATTAATTTGATCATAATTTATTTATTTTACATAAAAATGTTTATATTTTAATATTTTTTACATTTAACATAAATTGAATACTAATTCATTATTAATTCCCTAATCATAAACATTATTTTTTTGGTGAAAAATTAATATCCAAATCCTTCATAATGGTTTATAAAGAAAATGTGAATTATCTAAATCATATCCATCGGCGATGTAAAATAGTTTATGATGTAATTTACATTATTGTGACTGGGTGATGATAGAGTTAAATACAAATTCACCCATCATAGAGTTGTTACCCATAGAAACAACTATTCCACAACCATGAACACTTGTATTATCAAAATTGTGATGTATTTATAGGAAAACCCACATAATATCATCCTTAAAAAAGTATAGGATGTCTTAATATATGTATACTAAAATTAAACCATTGGCATATGATCCACAATCTATGTTTTTATGGATCTAGTTCCTATATAGTCTATTAACTTTATATTATAGAAATAATATTGACACCTACATAAAGAACCTAGTTCATGTTTCTAAGTTATTACATTTTCACTATTTACATACAACAATTTCCCAAAAGGATAATCAGTTTTGTATTACTATATAGATTTCAACATTTATCATAACTATTTTAAATTTTAAAGAAATCATATTTTATAAATAAAATAAAATTTTTAGAATCATTCAATATAATTCCAATAAATCATCTTCGTATCATGTTTAACAACCACAAAAAGGGTAAGATCAAATTAATACAAAGGGAAACATTAATTGAATGTATCATTATTAAATAAAAAATAATCAATATTTTATGTTCAATAACTGTAAAAATACTATTTAACAAATAACATTATTTTTAGATACAAAATTAATCAATATAAACAGCTAAAAAACATAACACACATTATATTTAGTCAATAAACTACAATAAAATTCATACATAGATAGTGTCAATGTGATAATATCATGCATAATAAAAATAACTAAATATTTATGGAAGGAACCTCTAAATTACAAGAAATTGAGATTTTTGGAATCATGATACCTCTACTATGAATACCTTGAACAAGAAAATTATAAACTATGGGTAAAAACCCATTTAATTTGGAATAGAAATATTCTTATTTAAACATGAAAATTCACCAATGAGATATATATTTTAAATACCCACCCAAATGTATATATCCATACAATTCCTCTTTTATTTAATTATCAGTTAAATTCATAAACAATATTTCTTACCCATACATATCAATAGTGTCTAATGAATATGAATTTTTCTACATTTCTTATTTAATGAAATAACGTAAAATGTAAACACCATATATATAAAAGGAATAAAATTCTATAAATAATTATATCCATGATAAAATTATAATAAATATTCAATATAAATTTAATTAACAATGAGATTTTTTTTAATTTTTTTAAATTAATGTTAACAATCAAAAAATAATGTGTGATTTACAATAATTTTGACCAATTTGGTAACATTTAAATTGTGACCAAGTGAAGGATAAACATTGAATGAAATATTATTCATTATTGAAAATTAGTTATTCATGTCAAATAAATCAAAGGATAAGCATATACGCAACATAAAATTGGATATGTGAAAAATATTTAATATTTATCAATGTAATAGAAATTAAGATGAAATAAATTATATAACAATTTCTATTAGTTAAAAATGATTTATACTCATTTATAATGGATTTATAAATTTAATTAATTTATTAAATAACCATATTCTATTTTATAATATTATATATGATTCTATAAAAACATTTTACCACCCATTTGTTAACAATATTTCTTTTTTTATTAATTTGGGTGTTATTTGCCTTATTTTCGCATGGGTTTCTTGTCATGAAAGTTCGGGTTTTTGTTTATTGGAAATAAAAACATAATATTTATAATTTTAATAATATATATGCACCATATTTAATAATTATATACATTTTTAGAACTATTCATGAACGTTGAACAATAAAAATGGATCGTACAACTTTTGGGAGATGGTTGGCCGTACAAATGCACGAGTGACGATATCATTTCATTAAAGACTAAAAGGGTAAATAAATTGTTGGTGTTTTGATTTAATAGAATAAATATACAATCAAATAAATGACATAGATTCATTTTATATATTTTTCTTACCTTTTATGTGATGCATAATTGAGAACACATTATATCATTTTGCAAGGTGGCGGTCCCGCATTGACACAAGTTATGTTACGTTATTTTAAATGAAATGGAGAATGATAAGGTATTTGTGATATTCGAATTAAATAATTATAATTAAATAAAAAATATAATATATATAAATTTATTATATAATTATATCCAAATGTGAGGGGTGTTGTTTGAAAAGACTTACATCGGTTTGTTAGGTGGTAGTGCTCCGTACACACGATCAATGATTTTATTTCTTATTTGAATAATGTGAAGATTTATATAGGTTATTACATTAAAATAATAAAATTTAATCATATTTTATATATTGGTGTAGGTTTTTAATAATTTATAAAATATTTTTGAAGGTTTCAATGGATGAAAAAAGAAGAATGATATTTTTTAATGTAATTACCTTCCCTTAGGGAATCATCCTTTATATCTCCTATTAAGGAAAATAGGGTTGTTAGTTAAGAAAAAACAGAACTTATTCAATGTTTAGAAGAATTTTTAGAGTTATCAGTTTAGTTATTGGTCTATCCAAAGGGATTTATTGGTGTGATGATGTGATGTGTGGGAGTTCCATTATATAATTGAGGTGTAATGACATTTTTGTAAATACTCAAAAGTACTCACCAATGGGAAGTCAATATCTAAATAAGTTCTTCCCAAATTTTTATATAATATAGTATAGATAAGTAGGTTTTTATACACACATGAAATATATAAATCTTAATATTTTTAAACATGTAATTTCCTTATCCACTATGTTTACTTTTACAATTTCAGATTTTCATCACAGTTAATAATTATTTTTCCAAGGTAATATATACATTAATCATAAAAAATAGAAAATATTTTACAATTTATAAATAATTACTGTAAATATAAAATATAATTTTTCAAATAATAATTATATGTTTGTGGAAAATTAATTTTAAGATGAGTGCATGCAACAAAAAAACCTTATTTTAAACTTAACATCATTAATTAATCTAAAACTTTTCTGACTATATATTATAAATAAATTTAATTAAACCCTATATAAAAATATTAATTTTTATAATTTGGAACATGGAATATATTTTTAACAAATTAAACTCAAAAAAGTAAAAATTATAAA
The DNA here is from genome assembly GCA_963277665.1 of Viscum album. Taxonomy (NCBI): domain Eukaryota; kingdom Viridiplantae; phylum Streptophyta; class Magnoliopsida; order Santalales; family Viscaceae; genus Viscum; species Viscum album. The sequence continues at coordinate 622,314,810 of OY728128.1, forward strand.
TTAAAATAAACTCAAAAAACATGATAACAAACTATTTTTCAAGGAATGAATTTTCAAGAATAATATAATCATATAATAAATGTATGAATGGTAATAATAAATTGAGGTATTTAAATTTATATATATAGATATAAAAAATTTTAAATTAATTTTTTCCATTAATCTTTAAATATATTTCTAATTAATTTAAATGGTAAAATATTATTCCTTCGAACAAAATGTTTTTCCTAAAAACTTATATGTTTTCATTAAAACCTCAATTTTATCTATAAATTATCATATATTTATTTATAAAAAATAATATTTAGTAATTTATCAATTAAACATATTATAGTAAAATATTATATATAAATGGTGGATTTTATAAATACTAATTTTTTTGATAATTTTCATATGTTTTTTTCTTAGGTATGGTTCTATAAAATAATTATTTAATAATTTTGACCCATTAAAATTATTATAAATACAAAACTCATATAATTATATTTTAAAATTAAATTTTAAAATGATCATTTTAGTACAGTTTAATTAAAATTGATTGTTTACTTACTATAATGGGGGCTCGTGGTTGTGTGTAACACATGATATCAAAGATATTTAATTTATATAAAAGGAAAAATATTTTTATATGGTTCATATGTTAGATATAATGAAAATTTATGATATTTATAATATTTTTAAAATTATGGATATTATTGAACCATGATCAAAGTAAAATAACCAATTATTCTAAACCCAAACATACCTAAAAATTGAAGCAGTTATTAGAAACAAATTCAATTTTGATATATAGTTTATAATATATAATTAATAATAGGTTATAAGAAAATAAAATATCTTGTGAAATATTATAATATTTATTTAATAGAACTATAATAATCCTATATTTATTATATAGGTGTTTTAAATGTGTACGATGAAATGAGAGACTTTATGTAAGGGGATATTCATCTCAATTTTATTTCATCGGGACCCATCTCATATTCACCAATTGTTTTATATATATATTATATTATCCAAATGAATGTATTTAATTATTATTGTTATTAAAATTATTTAGGCTTAAAAATCCATCAATTTTTCAACTATTAATGGGGTGTACAATTGAAACATTACCAAAGTGGTGCCTGTTTAATACAATAATTTAATATTTTATAGATATTGTTTATAATTACAATTCCAATAATGAAATATTATAATATATCTTAAAAAATTATGAATTTTATTCATATATATTTATTTTAGGAAAATAAATGTTTCCATTCATTTTATCAACTTTAGGTTCACAGGAAAAAGTAATTATTTTTGTTACAAAAATAAAATTTATTTACCTATTTAGTTGAGAGCCCTTTTTCATCCATATATATGTTTTTATAAAATATTATTTAATGAATTTTATAATTACATGATGTTGACTTTTTAATAATGTTTTTACTCATGTGTAAATTTTATAATGTTATTTAAAAGGATTATTTTTTTTAGTTTCTAAATAAGGACCGTTTTGTTTTTACTAAAAATTTTAAAGGAATATTCATTTCAACCTACATGACATGATCTATATTTTATAACCTAATACTGAATCAATTATTATATATCCCTTCAAATATTTAAAAAAAAGAATAAAATTATTTTTTTATTATTTATGATGTTTTTATATTTTCAATATGTCATGCCAATATATGATGGTTATTTTCTATATGAAACAATCAATGTGATCTTTAAAAATCATTTCCTATATATGAATACATCCATTGATATTGATAAATATTTACGTAAAATAGTATATAATGATACCAACCCTTTTATATCTCTAGAAGGTATATTTTTTGGATAAAATTATTTTTCTGAAACCCATTCATTTTCCATGGGTTATGTTATACTGAAATGATTATTTTTTTATTGAACCAATTTTTTTCATGGGTGACGATTTGTTGAATTGTTTATGGAAACATTCATTTTCATTCTATATAGTATTACTAATGTTCCATGATATCAATGGACAACATTTTATGAATTATTTGAAGTTTGGTATCTATTTCTACATATAATTCATTGGGTAATGATTGATATCTGATGAGATAAATATAATGTAATGGAGAAAAAATGTAGTTCAGTAAGGGACATTATCCACTATGATAGTCATGAGAGGGATCCATGAATATACAATGGATTGGGGAGTAAATATAACCCACTAAGATTTACTTAGGAGTTAATATTGAGTACATTGATGGTTTGGGGAAAGAACAGTATGACATACTATGTTTTTAAAAAGGAAATAATGTGTTCGATAATGTATATGATTCATACATCAAGTTAAAATGAGCAATTAAATATTATTATTAAATTTTTTACCATTATTAAAATCCATAGAATAGAGGGTTATTAATAGTATTAATTTAATTATGAAAATATTGGTTACACATGTTTAAATAATTAATTATTTAATTAATTAATTAAAAATTCATGTAAAAGCCTTAGTAAAATAAATGATATATTTTTTTCAGAAATAAACTATTTTTCTACGAAGATGATTTTTTTAAAAATAATAAAATTTCACTTTATGGGTTCTATTAATAGAATATATATATATATTTAAAATATTAAATATAATGTTTAAAATTTATGTTATATATTTTCTATACATGATATAAGAAGAATGATAATTTTATAAATAAATTTATTATCAATTATAAAAAGGCATTTTTACCACATTTTCATGGAGAACCCATTTAAAACCATGTTTTTATTACATTAATATATCATATTGGGAAAAGTAAAATTCTTATTTATAATAGGATTATCATATTTACTTTATCTTAATTTTTGGTGTTTTTCTTTGAACATTCATATTTTGATGAATAGTGAGTAAATCATAAATATTAATTCAAAACCCCATTTTCTCCACATTTATTTATAATATAAATTTATGATTATAACTTATTTTAACGTATAAATAAATCATTTTTTAATTATTTAATCTAATTTAGGTCATTGGAATCAACTTCACATTTAAATTTGATATAAAACATAGTGAACTTTTGAAAGGGTTTTTGTTTAAAACCACATTTTATAAATCCATCAACAATATTATTATAAATTAATTTTACCAACTTATGTTTTATGAATTTTTAAAAATTCACATGATTTTTTTAATTATTATGATATTTATGGTCTAATAGGATCAACATAATTTTTGAAATTTATGAATTGTAATTTTGGAAAATTATTGAATTACCACAATTAAGGGAAAATCTTTTAGTTTTTGGTAAAAATAATATTATAAATTACACCATAACTTGTAATAATTTAATTGGATGATAATTTTTCTACCTAAAATCATAATTGGTCCAATGTATGACCTATTTATGAAACATGAATGATTTTATTACATGTATATTATTTTATTTGATTAAAATCAAATTTTGTCACCCTCTTTTGTAAAACAAGTAATTTATTTTTAATATATATATTTATGTAAAGGATATGTTCAAGTGTAAATTTTATTTAGAAATATAAAATGTTCACATAAATTTTGGTGATTTATTTTTATTTTTTAAGAAAGAAAAAAGTAAATTTAATGGTGACACAATGAAGATAAAATAATTGATTATTTAATGGAAGAATGAAATAAATAATATTAAAAAATATTAAAATTAACATGTCATTATATATTTTACGACATGAAAAACATTTTTGGATGAATTTTAATTTTTACGAATTATTCAAACGTGTTTTATAAGACTTACTTTTTTTATATATTTTAAAAAATTCAAGTAATTATTAGTGTCACAATGATCATTTTTGTCATTTTAAAATAAAAAATAATTTAGTAAATGATATAAAAATATAAAAATATAAAATTTGGGATGATAATTAGTGTATGTCCTAAAATAATACAAATGAATCATTATTATTTCAATTATAATGTTATGTTAATTGTATTATCCGTCTAAGTGTAGATTATACGTTAACACAATAAGATCTAAAATGAGGAGATAAACGTAAGAACAAAAGGATAAGGATTATTTAAAAAACATGTATAATTTTTATTTAAATTAATTGTTTTATAATAATTATCATCTTATATTCTAAATAAGTTTTTTTTACACATATTTAATAGGAAAGTATTTTAAATTAATTTATTACTTTGACGAATTCCTTGAGTACCTGTCCCCTCTCCTATAAAAGGGAACCCATTGTTCCCTATCCGTCACAACTAAAAACAAATTTTGATCAGAAAATATCTAACCAAATAAATTTTTATAATCCTTCCCTAGAATATAGAATCCTCAGTTTAAGAATAAAATCTATCTTTGGGTTATTAATTTTCCAATCAAAAATGATACTCTAAAGAAGTGGTATCATTTTTAAAGTGCGACATTATAATTTTTTCATCGCATTCCATAAAAAATTATCCGAACATGATGAGTTATAATATAAAAAATAATTCTCATAATGTGATGTTATTATTTTAATATGTTCAATTAATATAATGTGATGTTAATATTTATACATGATATAAATGAAATATTTATCATTATACGAGAATAATATAACAATAACATTCATACATTACTTGAACATGATAAAGATAATTTAATTCATGGGAATTTGTGAACTATATCTTATGTGAAATAATGTGAATTTTTTATCACTAAATAATAGGGATGATATTCATAATTATATTTAAATTATTTATATGATATTAATAACAACATTATCATTATTTAATGATAAAATAATTCATGCATTCTTTCTAAAATGATCATTGAAAAATGAAATTGTTACTCATGTGTGTGTTTGGATTATTGTCTCAATGTTGTGAAGTATGTCATTTTTCATATCTATATTTATTTAATTTATTTAAAAGTATGATTAATTTATTATAAAGATTATTATTTAAATAATATTATACTAGAGATGATGGACTACTGAATTATTTGACCGTATTTGACTTACCGATGTCATTTAGGACTCATGTATAAAATATTATCAAAACATCTAATGCGGACATAAATAATAATATAATTTAAATAAAGTTAATGTGATGAATAATAACTTGAAATGGTTTTCAACAATGAAAATTATGAAAATCATTGTATTTTTCTATAAGAAAACTGATATATGTACTGAATCAGACTCAAAGTAAGGGACTATTTAACTAAGACATCATTTTTAATATATTTAATATTTAGTAATCTAAATAATTATCATTCAGGTATAAGTTTTAAAATGTTTTTATGAAATTATTTACATTGTCATTAATACTCAAATTTTTTTATTTTTTTATTTATAAAAAAATATCAATGTGGAATACGATTCCTTAATTCAAAAATATATTTTATAAATGTTTTAAATTGGGTTTTGAAAATTTATTTGTTACCTCAATAAATTGAATTATTTAAGTGTTAATGGAACATTTAAATTGTATAGGTTGTTATGTGATAAACTTGGGATGAGTGGTTTTGGGATATAACAATCATGGGTGATTATGTTATAACCTCCAATTAAATGGGTTTGGAAGTTAGCTGAATGACTATTCCATTTATAAGAGTAACATGTATGGAAGTGGACCATATTATTATTAAATTGTAGTATAATTATTCCACTTTTACCTACATATATATTATATGTTTTCTTATGATTTTTCTTTTAAATTGTTTAATTTTTTAATGTTATTCTAATAATCTGCTTGAAATGACGATACAATATTCATGGTAAAAAGCATGTTAATAAGGAAATATTTTATAGGGTTACACAAAAAAAATTTATTTATTTATTTATGTCCCTTCTATGATCTTTTTTCACATTCAATGATTTAAAAACATTTTCAACAGTCTTAATAATGGTAATCGAAAATAATATATCATGATGAAAGAATTGACGATGTGTCTCGAAAGGAACTAATTTATTATTTTTAAAAGGGTTTCTATTAATGGGAAAATATTGATATTGAGTATAAGTCCCTATATTTAATGAATTGGTAGAATTTTTTATTTTTCATCATAACTTTGTTAACCTCTAAAATGAAAAGGTCATCAAACAATAAATCATGTTCAAAACTCTAGAATATGTAATGTTTATGGTCGGGTAGTTACATCTAATATCAATGTAAGTGTTAAGACAAATTTGGAGATTATTATTTTTTATTAAGAGTTAGGAATATCATAATGGGTTCATAATTTCAAGGTTCATAACAATTTCAATATATTATAACACTATTTTGAGGCATTATGTTAGGAAATTTTTAGGTGAATAACAATATTTCTGGAGCCATTCATTTTTAGGTAATTATTAGTTATTACATATTGAGATAAAAAATGAAAGGTAAAATATTATCATTGATGTTAAAACATGTTATTTTAATTTTTGAGTATTTTTTAATATTTTTGAAATTTTACAAGAATAATAATGATTTATAAAAAGGGAAATAGACCTGATGTGTTAAAACAAGTTACATCTAGTAAGGCCACGATTTCCGAACCCATGATCAAGGGGTGACATGGGTGCATTGCCTACCACCATCCTACATGAAGTGATGGGTTATGATGAATTAAAAATTTTAGTTAAACAAGTTCATGGAAGACGAATAAGTTGATTCTAAGAGAAATATTCATATCATATTAGAAAATTGATTTAGGGAGAAACTGATGAATGTTATTTTATAAGGTACTCTCTTTTCGGGGAATCATATATTATCATTTAAAATGGAATTTTGTGGAATTTTATTTGAGTAAAAAGAATTAATTATATATTTGGAATCATATATTATTTAATTGTGGACTTATGTTTCTTTAGGTTATTTGTGGAAATGGTTTGCATATATTGAATATTACTAGGGTAATTACTTTTTGGAATGAGACTTCAAGAGTAATTGATGGTATTTGGAGATTATTCTTAAACATTATCTTGTAAGGATATGAGATAAATCCTTGATTTTTTTGGGTTTTAATCATAGTGATAATATTTTTAAGGAATTTTATGCATACTTATATTTCAAATGGTAAATGCTAAACATCTAGTATTACTATAGAATTTTGGAGTTTCATTTTGTTTTTAATTATATAATTAATTATTCTTTATGGGGAAATATATTATCTAGTAATAACCATTTTGGGTGTTTTTAATGTTTAATGAATGAATAAATGGATAGTGAATCATTATTTGATTATGTTATTCTCTAGATGTTGATTCTAGTGTATCAGGCCTAAAAAGTACATATTAAATAGTATTAATTGGGTGGGAAAAACAAATCTGTGGTGGGAATTGATTAAAGGATGAAACTATATATTTGATATGAATATTTTTTCTTATGTTCTTATTATATATTGTAAAACAATTCTCAAATATATTAAAAGGATCTTAAAACAAAAAAATTTATCAATTTAATTTTTTAAAATAAAATCAATGAACTTTTTTTCCATCACAAACATATGGTTTTGTGATCGTTAAATTTCTCTTGATAATGTTCTCTATTACATTCCACCAGAATATAGTTGTTATAATTGTCCTAAATATCCATATTTTTTACATGGAACCCCATTAGTGGTTATCTCCGACAACATTCATTCATTCCATTATTTAATTTAATGTGGATATTTCTTTAATCCTTTTTCCTTTTACATATTTCAAAAAATGAATTTTGAAAAGTTGAACCCAAAATTTTGGTGCCTGAGTTCATATTATGAGAACCAAATTAATTTTAGCGGCGGTGGTTAAAGAATCTAACATCCCATGATTTTTAATTGGAAATACAATATTCAATACTGTATATCATACACCACATTAACTTTAAAAGAGAAATTAAATATTATTATTTAAATATTACTATTATAAAAATAATTAAAATGGAATGAATGAATAGTGTCAATTAAATTATGATAAATATTTTTTTAAAATGTATGCCTGATTAATTATTTGACTAATTTATTATAATTTACTTTCAATCCCTTTTTAATATAAAAGAATTTTTTTTTGAAAAAAACTATTTATGTATGAAGAAGTGTGTTCATAAAATAAAAAAATCAGACATTTTTTATTATATTAATTAAAAATATATATAATATATTCAATATAATGTTTAAAATTAATCTTATAAATTTTATAGACATGATATAATAATAATTTGAATTTTATTTAAAAGGGGTTATTTTTAAAAGAATACATTTTTATTGTCTGTGGTTGTAAAAAAATTTAAATATAATTTTTTCACATTCATTATTTATAATTGAAAAAATATAAGTCTTTGTTATTTTTGGATTATAAATATTCTATTTTATTTAATATTTTTTATTTTTCAGTAAACTTGTACATTTTGAGGAATTGTGTATGACACAAAATATTAGTTTAAAACATTTTTTCTTCAAATTTATTTTTATATTTAAGTTACATTTCTCATTAGTATTAATGTATAATTAAATCAATATTTTAACATGTATTACAATGCTGGTAATTTTAAATATTTTCACATTGAGGTTTGATATAAAAAATTGGTGACATTTTGAATCATTTTTCTTTAAAAACTTGTTTTCTCAATCCGCCATAGGGAATAATTTTAAGTTAACTTTATCCACATCTCTATTTCGAATTTTGGAAAATAGAAATACATAGTTATAATAAATATTATATTAATGATATAATAGTATAAAAATATTTCATTTAAAAAGTAGTATTATATTTGATAATTATTTTAATAACATCAACTATGGTTAAATCTGGTATTTAAGTGTAAAAAGAAATATTATAGATTACTCGATTTTTTTCTTATTTCATTCCATTGTTGTGTTGAGAACTAAAAAAATAATTGGAATAAAATATAATCTTTAAATGCACTTGGATTAGTTGAAGAAATTTATATTATTTTTTTCAAGTAAATGAAATTTTTTTCACATAGTTGTTTTTGACAACTAAAATATTTTTAATATTGGATTATATAAGTGATATGAATGATTATAAATTTTATTTATAAATATAAATTGTTTAAAAAAATCATTTTTATTAATTTCCATTTATTAAAAAATAAATTTTTAATGTAAATGGTGACATAATAACGATGCAATAATTGCTTAATTAAAGGAAGAATTAAATAAATGTTTAAAAAATATTTATATAAATATTATTTGATAAAATGTATGTCATACACAAATTTTGTGGATTCCTTTTACAATTTTGGTTGTATTTAATAGTTTTTTTTGAGGATATAATGTTTTTATAATATTTTTAAAAAGTCGTGTAATGAATAGTATCAATATTTATATTATTGATATTTTAAAATTAATAATATTTTAATAAATTGTATCAAAAATAAAAAAACTCATATTATTATAAAAGATTGAGAGAATTCTTAAAATTTATAAAATTACTCATTTATTAGTTGTATTTCTTGTTGTGTTATTTATATTGACCCTAAAAGTGTAAATTAAATTATAACATTGTAAGAGCTAACTGGGTAACATAATTGTTAAAAGCTAAATAAAATGATTAAGAAAAATAATCAAAATGATTCTAAATTTTATTGGATGAATATAATTTGAATATTTATAATAATATATTATAAATAAATAACTGCAAACCCTTTTTTAATTGAAAACTAATTTATATTAATTTAATATTTTGAGGAACTTTTAGAGTGTCGTTCCCCTGTCCTATAAAAGGGAACCCATTCTTCAATATTATTCACACCTTAAAACGAATTTGGATTATCTGTGATTTTATCAAATACATTATTATAGTTACTACCCATATTTCATTTTCATTTGTTTAGGTGTAACACCCTATTTAGAATTGTTAATGTTTTAATAAAAGGTGGTCACCTAAAGGAGAGCTATAATTTTTATATAAGTGATTCTATTTTATTTCATAATCCACTGAATTTAAATTTTTCTTCAAATATTATGAGTTAATAAATAGATAATTCTAAATATACTAAGATGTTATTATTTTTAATGAATCACCTATATACATCTTTGATTCCCTCAAAAGGGAAATGAGTTAATCCTTGTGCGCATGTGTGAACTATCACCTAAAATAAATGATATAAATTTTTTTATTAACATTTCTCAATATTAGAATAATGAGGGGTTTAATTTTTATATAATATATTCCGGAAATATAAATCAATATAAGTGAATAATATGTAAATTATGTTTTTTACATTCCATGCACATGAAAACGATATTATCGTTCATGCGAATATGTGAATTATTACCTCCAAGAAATTATGCCATTAATTTTTCATCACCAAATCTCATTGATGATATATGTAAGTATATTTAAATTATGAATAATATATTAATGATATTATAATAATTTTGTAAATATAAAATAATATTTACTTTATTTCCATAATGATTGATGAAAAATTAAAACATTACTCGTGTGTATGTACTACTTACCGTCTACATGATTATAACATATTTAATTTTTGATATCCATAATTAATTAATAACGTTAAAATAATGATTTATTTTTAATAATATTAATTACTATTTCATGAATATAATTCTGAATATGATAGAGAAATTAACTCTTTAACCATATTCGACTTCCTCAATGTCATTTTGGACTCATTTATTAAATATCATCAAAAAATTCTTCAAAAACATTAATAGTTAAGAATTTTTTATAACATGATAATAAAGAATAATAAATGTTAATGATCTCCCATGAATGTAAATTATTAACATAATATTAATCTTCTGGAAAGAAATGGACATACAAGATAAATTAGACTCAAGGTAAGGGACTCTTGAACTAAAATATGGTTTAATTTTTTGATGATTTATTCCTATAAATAATTATAAATTATTTACATGTTTTCAAAATGTTTTTATGGATATATTTGTATGTAAATTAATGTTTTTAAATGATTTTTTAAAATATCTATAAAATATTTAAAATTTGATTGGAAACTTTATTTGATAAATCTATTTTAAGTGTTTAAATTTGGTTTATAAAATTTTATTGGTCGCATATATATAATAAAATGATTTAATATGAGTGAAAATGAAATTATGTGATGATATATTTATAATGGAATAATTTTATGTGTTAATGGTACTTCTAAATTTGATTCATTGTTATTGGATAAACCAAGGATGGGTAGTTCCATGAAAAACCATGGATGGGTGGTTACGTTATAACCTCCAATGCATTGGGTTTGGATGTTGGCTATATGGCTATTCCATTTATAAGTGTGAAATATATGGATGTAGAACATTTTATTATTCATTTTTTGTATAATTATATCCATTGTTACCTATTTATCTATTATTTGTTTTCTTATTAGTTTTCATTGAAATAATTTTATTTTCAAAAGGCATGTTTATGATCATTTTGAAATTATGGTCCTTAATTCATTTTAAAAAGGATTTTATTAAATAAATATTTTATGAGTTTTAACAGAACATGTGGGTTTCCTTCCTTGTGTTCCTTACTGATCTTTTCTTCTCATCCCATGTTTTAAAATGTTTTTCAATTGTCTTAATATTTTTAAGGGAAATGAAGATTATATGACCAAATAATTAAAGATTAGTATTTAAAAGAATACATGTATTATTTTTAAAAGGGTTTCCATTGGTGGAAAAAATGGATACTGGGTATACGTTTCCACATGTAATGTATGATTCTATATTTTAAGAGTTTTTCCTAATTCTAGAAAACAGTAAAAAAAATATCCTCGTAAACGAATTCTAACTCAAAAATAGTTGAAAATTTAATTTTTAAGGTTAGGTCATTAAAAAACCCAATCCACTATAGTAGTATCATAAATTATCCTTGAATAGTAAATAAATATGGTTTTATACTTTACTAAATGATAGAGTTCCCCATCCTATGTAAATTATATGATGTCATGGCTTATATTATTTGATTCCATTATTACTCATTCCTTGTTTACTTCCATTAATTATCTCGTGACTCATGTTTATGATCTTTGATATACAAGGCTTGGTTTCAAAAATTTTGACTCATGTTCTCATTCACTTATGCTCATGTTATGATTATCTGATCATTGATATCTCCCTTATTTACCTTTACTAGTAATTTGAGGTCATCGGTTTCCTTTCCTCAAGTTACGTTAAGAAACGTTTTATGTATGATACGTCAAAGTAGGGTTATAGTTATGAGGAAACTAATCGAATTTGATGTAATTCACATATTAAACAATTGATTATGAATAAATTTTTAAAAATACACTTAATCATCATGGAACTCCTGTGTTCTTTTCTATGTTGAAATGAATATTCATCTCTGAAGATTTAATATCTATATATAAAATGTATGTGTGTTTACCCATATTATACATCATAAATCGTGGGTTCCTTTCAGGGTGAACACATAAATGTATATGGAATTTCAGTGTTGGTGGATACAACATCCCCTAATCTATCTTAATTAGGTGTGATTTTTGTAAGGTAAGAAAAATCCATATTTTATGCATGAGACGTTGGTTGTAACACCCCAACCCTAGTTACCTAGATTCAGTGCTTTTGAACCTAACATTGGCATGATCACAATAGATCATGTCTCAAACAACTGATTAGTTTCGTGGCCTTTGATGTACTAGATAGATACATATGCTTTACATTACATCATTAAATAAATTTTTTTGTCCCCAATGAACACAGTCATATACACTGGAAAATCCTTATTGGTTAATCATAATATACTTCTTCACATCCTGGGAAAACTAAAACATAAATAATGGGTGATCTCAGATGCCTAGTAAGGATAACAATATAGGCGAAACTATCATAAATAAGTATAATAATTTAAGGCAATGTATAAAACTAAATCACAAGCCTTTTAATGTTAAACTTCATCATAATATGGAAAAAAATAAATCAAGGAATTCCATTTTCTTATTCACATGGATTTTCTACTTGTCTAATTGTCACAAGAAATATCAATAGTTAATTACATAATGACAGAATGCATAATGTCGGACACCATAACCACATTTTCAAGGCCTCATGCCAAGAATACAATTACAATTTGTCAAGGCCTTGTTCCAATATAGTAGTTTGTCTCATGAGACCTACCGATTCGTTAAGGATATATAGAAGTCTCCACCTGTCACTTACATAGTCCAATGCATTTTCCATATGAAAATTTTGAAACATAACATAAATATTCATATTAAAACTAACATATGAAATGTCAATAAATTACCCATAAACCATGAATGGTATAAACATAACACATCCATAGTCAAACATATCATAACTCATTCAATATAATATTAAAAATTGTATTATAATAAATCATCTAGAATCAAAAATAATATCCTGTAAAGGATTTTTACATAGTTAAAATGATCAGTAAAACTCTTTGAGAGAAACATCCCTTTTTGTGAAATAATTTAAAATTCATGAATTTATAAATAAATTCATTTGAAAGTGATTTTTTATAGAATGTTTCTCATACTGCATTGAATATTTTGAATAGAATTAACAATTTAAAACAATCATGTCTATATAAATAGATATCTAAAATCATTTTTAAAACCCAAACCCTAATTAAAAATATTAAGAAAAAATAAATAATTAATACATTTAAAATGATGATCATCATAATGATTACCTTCAAAAAAACCTTAAAATATTTATTTTTAATTTTTTTTAGGAAACATGTACATGGATGATAAAAATGTGCCAGTAAATATATAAACATAAATAATCTCGGATAGTAATGAGATTTAGGAATTAACCATTACATGTACATATCCCTTGTCGATGGTACATTAACCTCCTGTATAATATATAAATCATTTTTATTATATTTTTGAAGAACTATATATATAAATATGATATTATATAATATCTTCTAATATTGTTTTGTTAAAAATCATTTAGTAGTATCATAGTTTCAGGTGTTAACTGATTTGTTTTCATTTATATGTTTTTCTATGTAAGTCATGTTTTTCTAGATAGGATTTATTTTATTCATATCCAGAATGATATTATGTTCATAAACATTATTTTTATTCATAAAATGAAAATTATTCTTGAATGGTTACGATGGTGAATGAATCTCATCTTCTTCGTGGAGACGGTAATTCGTATGTACGCACGAGCGACAATACCATTCTATTTTTGGTGAAAAGGTATGTAATTGGGTGGTATATCATATATAAAGAATCATTAACATGTTATACTAATTATTTAATGTAATTATACTTATTATTATACCCACCCAAAGAATGATTCGTTGAATAACAAACTACACCACGATCTGCAGACGGTAAGACTTACATACGCACAGATGGTGACTTTGTGATTCATAGGATGGATAGAATAATGAATATGGTTGTGACATATTTATAATAGCTTCAATGTATTTAGAAGGTACTAGAGTTATTATTTTTTTATGGAAACAACAAAGAAAGAGGAAGTGGAAGATAAAAAGAACATTGAAAGAGGTGATGAAATTATTACATCTTCTTTGGGTGCTTCCTTGTGATTTGATCAAAAGGGCTCCATGGGTTGGCTTTATGATCAATGTAAGGCCTCTAAGGAGAATTTAGGGTTGTTCGAATGATATTTGAGCAGGGTTTGGCTGAGGAAAATGTATTTGGAGGTGTGATTTTGAGAGAAGGGGAAGTACCCTTTTATAAGAGAGGTGAGGGTCACTTTATTAAAAGATAAAAATATTAATTTATTATAAACTCATATTCGGTTTATAATGGATCCAAAAGGATTTATTTTGAGTATAAGGTTTTTATGGGTCGAAAACCTATTAAAACATAGGTTTAGGTCAACATATTAATATTGTCTTTTAGATTTAACTCTTAGTTTAATAGTTTAACATTTACCATGTATTCTCATATTATTATAATAAGTATTTAATAAACATAGTATATGATGCCAAGAGAAAATCAAGTGGTTCATTAATGAAATATATATTATTATATATATCCATTGGTTTAACCTTATATTTTTTTCCTATTATATAATTTAATAAAATAGTATTTGTTTTAAAAAAACATTTATTTCAATTTGGATACTATTTGGTATTTGGTTTTTTTGAATGTCATAACAACTTTACATCATCAAAAAATTTATTTAATCAACCCTATCATGTCATGTTTTCCTATAAAATTAGTTTAATTCTTCAAATATCTATGTTTACATTTATTTGGATATTTATATAATAAATTTTTTTAATCATTCATTAATAATATAATTAATGCATCATCAATGTGTCATGAATAAATTTAATTATTTAATTTATAAAAATTATAAATAATTTACTATTATGTTGGAAAAACATTTATCCTCCAAATTAATATATATATTCAAATTTATCTTATATATAACCCTATACTAAAAATGTTTTATTTTTTAAATTTGGAATTCAACACTTATAATTATTCTTTAAATAAAATAGTAATAAATATTCTAATCTAATCCAAGTGTACAAAAAAGGATAATATTTTATTCCTATGGTTTATTTTTGTCTAAATTATCTTATCCAATAGCATTTGGACATGTGTTAGAGTAATTACAATATAATTTTTACCATTAATTACCCTATTTAATTTTAAATGTGGTAAAAAAATGCAAAAGTTACAATTAACCAAAAATTATTTTCATTCTATTGAACCACGTGTTACTTATTAATGTCCACTATTTATCTAGAATTATTGAAACTAAATTCATAGAAGCACTAAAATCATGTTTTATGAAAATATTCAAATGCTCCTAGATGGTGTGAAATAGATGTTAAAATGTTCAATACAATTTTTTATATCTAATTTATTATAAATGGACTCCAACTAATTACATTGAACACATATAGGTGTTATGTATCAATCATGACCTAAAATAAAATTGAATAAAATAAATAATTATTTAAATAAAAATTATCTTTTAAACCATAATGGAGTGTTTTTTGATAATCATAAAAAGCATAATTATTTTGAAAAATAAAAAAAATTAACACTAAGCTAATTCTGATATTCAAAATCCAAAAATGAAGTCCAATTTGAAAAATAATATTTATAAAATGTCAAAAAGTGTGTATTACTATTTACAAATGGTAGTTTGATAGATTGGGGTGTGAAAGAACTCAATGTTTCATACATTGCTGATATTGTATTATTCAATGTGAAAATTATCATGGATGCTTGGGGTTTGACATTATTCCATCCTTAAATTAATTTTATGCTTGAATTTGTAGAATAATTCTGTGTAAAATGATTAGGGTTTTTTTCATCATATGTTCCTCGGCATTCCACGGTGCCTCTTCCATCTTATGGTTTCTCCATAGAACTTTTGCCAAACGTGTCCTCTGGTTTCTCAACACTTGATATCTGGTATCAATAATCTTGAAAGGATCTTCACAATAAGACATATCGGGTACCAGCTATATTTCTTCATAAGTGAGTACATGTGATAGTTCGGGCAAGTATTTCCTCAATAGTGATATGTGGAACACATTATGAACTTTGGGGATACTTGGAGGAATTTCAAAATGGTTAGCTAAAACTCCAATCCATTCTATAATTTTGAAATTTACGATGTACATGGGACATAAATTACGCTTTTTATCGAATCATATAACTCCCTTTCATGGAGATACCATCATGAAAACTTGATCCCCTGCCTGAAATTCCAAATCCTTGAATTCGTTATCGATATAGCTCTTTTGACTATATTTAGCTACTTTGATGTGGGTTCGGACAATCTTCACCTTTTTCATGGTTTCATAAACATGTTATGGGCCTACATGTTTTCTTTCCCCAACATCATCCCAACAAGTTGGTGTGTGAAATCTTTTTCTATATAACGTTTCATATGGTGTCATCTGAATACTTGAATGGAAGCTATTGTTATCGGAAAATTCTACCAGAGGTAAATATTAATCATGAATACCTTGAAAGTCAATTGATCAAGATATCAACATATCTTCTAATGGTTGAATAATAAATTCTAATTTTCCATCTGATTGAATTTTGTAGGAAGTGCTCAAACTAAGTTTAGTATCTAGGTTTTTCTGGAGACTTTTCTAGAATACTGATTTAAAATGGGGATCACAATCAGTAATAATCGATACGGTTGCACAATTAATTCCTACTACATCATTAATATATACACATTCTAAAAATTCATGTGGTAAATCAACTCTTATAGAATAAAAATATGATGACTTGGTAAGAATATCAATAATGAACCATATTATATCATTCATTTGAGGAGTCTTCAGTAGCCCGAAGAAAAAGTCAATCGAAATGTCATCCCATTACCACTTAGGTATGGGAAGAGGTTTCATGACTCCTATGTGATGTTTTCACCTAACATTAACCTATTTATCAACACTACATATCAACAGATAACCAAAAATATCCCTTGTAATGATCCACTAATTCTCATAGGCTTGAGAGTACCATGAGTCATTACTAGGCCTTAAGTGACATCCCCAAGGCACCAAAGGCTGTAAATATATGCCAAAGGTTTAAAATTACAAGTGGGGGACGATTTACCCTTTAAGAAATAAACCCATAAACCAACCGTCACCAAACATTCATTATATGATGCATAAAAAAAATGAAAGACCAATAAACACTTCATTTATGTCAAACTACATCAAAGTACAAAACAACAGAAGTCCAAACTAAGCATCGAGGTTCATAGGAGATGAACACATCAAGACTCTCAAAAGACACCATGAATCCATTTTCCAAAAGCTCCAACCTCCACAACATCTCCCAAGAATCACCACGAGACACTAGCAATAAGTAGCTTTACCTTTACATGTGTCTTGGAATACAACATCTTTATAAGAACCAATGTTCCAATGTTGGGGTGAGTATAAAACTTAGTAGGTTTTCCCCAAAGACTTCCCTAACCACACCACTAGGATATAAGAGTTAGAAACATTTATATAAAAACATATTATGAATTTTTTTTCTCAAAAGCAGTTTATAACTAAATAAAAATAAGTTTCCAAAACCATTCATAACCAATGGAATTCCTAGAACAATTGAAACCAATTTTCCAACAAGTTATTTTTCTATAAAAAATAAACAAACAAACATAAAAAACTATTTTACGAACATTCCTTTTTGGAATACCTAACCATTTCCCATCCCATGCTACCAACCATGCATACTTCATTATGACAGTTCTATACACATGAGTGGTTTCTCGTCGATCTACCAAGTCATCACAGGGTAATTGTTTCCCATGTGGAATTACACCTTTGGCACTAAGAACAAGTTCATATTTCTACCAAGCCTCATACATATAGTTTCCATTGTTCAATTAAACGTTTTTCACTAAGCACAAGGTCATATTTCATCTAAGCCACCTACATGCAACATGAAAACCCACCACATATTCCTAACTGTCATGCCAAAACACCCTTTCAATAAAAACACATTTTTATTGAAAACCATTTCCATCATAACCATTTCAATTCCAAACCATTTCAATAAATAATCCCTTTTTATTGAAAACCAAATCCATAAAAGTCATTTCAATCTCAAACCATTTTCACTCCAAACAGTTTCAATAAAACTCCATTTTTATTGAAAACCAAATCCATAAAAGTCATTTGAATCTCAAACCATTTCAATAAAATTTTCTTTTTATTGAAAACCCTTTTTTCATCAAACCATTTAATATTTCAGAAATCATACTTTAAAATCAACATTTTAAATTCATGAAGACAAATCACATTGCACATCAAATCACAAATATTTCACATTTACATCATAACCATAAATCATCACTAAAGGAGATTTATACAAAGCTTTTCACAATCAAAAAAATTCAAATAAACTAATTTGAAACTAAGTCGAGAAATTCTAACATGAGGGGTCAAGAGTTAAGCCTCCTAACATTAGGGTTTTGATGAAAACCACAACGGTCAAAGAACGCTCAAGAAAACATGGTCACTTCTTCAAAAACCCGCCTTAAATCTCTTCTCCAAGAACAATAAAGAACAAATATCATAATATTTAGAATCCACACACTTATATCTACCCACAACATGCATATATCTATGAAACCAATAGAAGAGGAGAAGTAGATCTATGTAGATCTAAGAAACCGATCAAGAACAAAGAAGAAC
The DNA here is from genome assembly GCA_963277665.1 of Viscum album. Taxonomy (NCBI): domain Eukaryota; kingdom Viridiplantae; phylum Streptophyta; class Magnoliopsida; order Santalales; family Viscaceae; genus Viscum; species Viscum album. The sequence goes on from OY728128.1 coordinate 622,333,884, forward strand.
GATAACAGACATCAAGAATCTAGCTTCGATTCGCCATGAGAAGCCTTCAGATCACCTCTGGAACAATGGGAGAACCTTCTCTGGCCTTAGGAGATGCAAAATCCAGAGATAGGGCCACATAGGAGGAAAAATGTGCCACATAGAAGCAAATATGCATGATATTCACCTTTATAGGATCCCGTTTATGTGGATGCACGGTTTTCTAGCACATTTAGACAAACAATGCATTATCCATTGGTGCGGTAGACACTCTACGCATAATTTGGCCGCACAGTTAGAAAAACAATTTGTCACCCATGTGGAAGCTACTGCCTCAAGGGCCCACTACGCACGGTTTGGCTGCACGATTTAGACAACCACTGTGCCACACATGCGACCTCCCCTTTCCCTCAAAAATCATTTAATGTTATCCCTACTCTCCCATTGATCACCCATAAATTTAAAACCATTAAAATAATAAAGAAAAGGGTTACATACAATAAACCGAGGGTAATTCATTCTCCCCACCATTGGCCTTTCTGTCCTCGGAATGTAGAAAACCTTCACCCAATAGAAAGAGTTCCGACCACTGCTCTTTCATTTCCTTCTCATGTTTTCGAGTCTCTTCATGAATTTGAGAATGATACCATAAAACCTAAGCTTGAACAATTATTTTTCCTAACAAGATTTTCTCTTGCCTATCCAAAATCCATAAATGGATATATATCAATTAAGCATCCAACTCTAGGTCAACGTGATCTCATCTGATCACATGATCAGGATTAGTCTGATACTTTTTCAACTGAGATACATGGAAGACATTATGCACCAAACTGAACTTTGGTAGTAATACCAAATGATATTCCACCTCACCAACCAATTACAACATCTCAAAAGGGAAAATGTATCTAGGAGATATCTTACCATGATTCGTGAAACGATGATGTCCCATCCTTGTAGGGTTCCTCAAGAAGGCATGATCACCCACAACGAATGACAACGGTCTTCGATGGTGATCCTCATTAGATTTCTGACAACTCTGAGCTGTCTCCATCCTCTTTCTAATCCATTGGATCTTCTATATTGTTTATTCGATGAGTCTTGGTCCGACTAGTGATGTTTCACCAGTTTCCACCCATCGTAGTGGGGAACGACAAGGATTCCCATACAATGCTTCAGATGGAGCCATGCATATCAAGGCTTAACAAATGTTATTGTATGGGAACTACACTAAGGGTATATGATTTTCCCATGAGCCACCAAAATCCATTACAGAAGCCCGAAACACATCTCCCAAAGTTTTTATCATTCGCTCGGATTTCCCATCCTTCTGAGGATGATACGTCTTACTTATAGTCAACTGAGTTCCGAGGGATTGCTGTAATGATTTACAGAAACGAGTTGTGAACCTCAGATCCTTATCTGAGACTATAGACACTGGTAAACCATTCCTCAAAACAAATTATATGATATAGATTTTTGAATGGTCTTCCATCGTATGGGTTTTACAAATAGGGACGAAATGGGATAACTTGGTTAGAGTATCCACTATTACCCAAATGACATCGTATTTCCGGACCCTTATTGGAAGACATGTTACAAAATCCATTGCTAACTGATCCTATTTCCCCACTTGGATATGTAATGATTGTAACATACCATCTAGTCTCTGATTCTTTTATTTAACATGTTGACATGTTAAGCACCATGAGACGAACTTAGCCCCCTTCCTTTTCATGTTGCTCCCCCAAAGCTGAACATTCAACGCCTTATACATCTGCTGTTTACCTGGGTGTACATCCCATCTTGAATGGTGGTAAGCATGAAAGAGTTGTTCTCGAAAACCCATAGGTACAACCACTCGATCTCTAAAATACAAAATTTAACCCCTATCAAGTTTCCAACCATCAATAGTCTCCCCACCATTGAGTTTTGAACTTACAACCAGACATTCTGCATCAGATGTTTGTGCTTAATTGATCATATTTAATAAATCAGGAACAAGTGTAGCTGAAAAGAAAATAGCAACATCACCTAAATCTTCACATTCAACATGCATGTCGTCTAAGACCGACATAATCTACCATTCATTAAATGTATCTTTTGCCAACTAAGCATATGACTTTTTACGAAATTCATTCGCCACTGAATTCCATATTTCTGGTGTGTACATCAAGTAAAAGTAAAACATCTAGAGATACTCCATCCATCTCATTTGCCTCATATTTAAATCTCTCTCTGTGAAAATATGTTTCATGATTTTGTGATCCATAAACACAATCAATTTCTCACCAAAGAGATAATGTACAGATGTTTTCAAAGCATGGATGACTGTAGGAAACTCCTAATCATGTGTTGGGTAATTTTTCTCAAGCACCCTCAACTTCCTTGAACCATAATCAACCACATGATCCCATTCTTTCAATCACCTATAACTGCACTTTCAATTCCCGTAACTCTTTTAGTTCCATCCTATAAGATAGAAGGGAAATAATACTGGTCCTCGGAAGGATATCAATCGTAAACTCCACTTCCCTTAGAGTTGGTAACCATGAAAAGTTGTTGGGAAAGAAATTTGGAAATTGATCCACAATAGTTGGAAAACTATTTTACTCATTCCTTTCCATTGATTCCAATGTCAATAATGTCAGTTTTTAAGAGATAGTTCCCTCCATTTGTGCCAATGATCTCTTTTCACCTTTCTTTACCATCCTCTCACCTCTGAAGAGATGGTCAATATCATCCTCTATCGTGAAACTAATCGTTCTCCTAAAACTGTTGATGTGATCCTTAATCATTTTCAACCAATCCATACCCAGGATTACTTCATGGGAATCCATTTCTAACATCGTGAAGTCCCATTTTAACTGAAATCCATCAACAATTATTGAACATGCTCTACACACAAAGGCTTGACCTTCTCTTTCACCAAGAGGTGTTTTTAGTTTCAAAGAAGAAGGAATCATTTATAGTTTTAATCCTAGAATTCAACAACATGACAAGGTATGAAGGAGTGTGATGCACCAGTATCAAACAACACTTGAAAAATGGTTGAATTAAAATGAATCGTACCTCTCACTATATATGTTCTTGCCTGATCATCGATAATCATCTGTTCAGCTCCATACAATTGCTTCATCACTTCACAATTCTCTTTCTTGCCTGGTATGATTTCCCGGGTTGATAAGTCATGGTATTTCAAGAATCACCATGGCTAGCTCTATTATGCTGACAAGATTGATTATGTTGTCCACATCCTGTCGAAGCATACAATGCTTGCGATGCCTGGGAAGTGTAATGCGCACCAGAACTCGATGCCTTCCTACAATAGCTTTGTAGAATCCACATATTCTTGCAATTGTTTCATGCTCTAGGATGTGTCATACATTCTCTCTTTATGTGGTGAATTGAACCACATTGATTGAAACCATCTTTTCTCTGGGGTCATGGAGGAGAGTTCACTGATCCCACTATCTGATACTGATTTCCAATAACATCATAGAAATTGGTGTCCATATTCCTCTTGTTCCCAGAGGTTATGTTCCCACAATTTTTTATAGGTATCATCATACAAACTCTTATTTATCCTGAGATATTTCGTTCAACAAAAATCACTCTTTTCACCATCTTTGTATAATCTGTAATACATAAAACCACAATCTTGGATCAAATCTCTTGCCTGATCCCCGATTCGAAGATACGTGCCTTCAATGACGCACTTTCTGCAACCTCTAGTGAAAAACAGACTATGTTAATGAACATAGACACATACTCTATGACAGAGAGGCTCTCCTACTTCATGCTAAAGAAGTCTGTTGTTTTTTGGATCTCGATCAAGTGATGGTGGAATTTTTTGTTGAACAATTCTTCAAAATCCACCAATTAAAGGCTTTCATCCAATTTAGCATGAACCGCTAAATCCCACCATAGATGTGCAAGATCCTTGTGCATATACGTCACCAACATGACCTTGATCTCTGGTGGTGTGCTGATTAAATCGAATATACGATTCAACCTAATTAGCCACACCTCCTCCTTTTTGGTTTCGACATCACCCTGAATGTTCAGTGGATTCTTCATCATGAATTGAATGGTATGATCCACATGATTTAGTTTATTCCTACAGTTCCCTGTATCCACCACATGAAAATCATGGAAAATACTCTAAAACAGCTCTTAGGTCACACGTGGTTCTGGTGCAACCACATTCTCCGCAAATTCATCAGGTTGGTTCCGATGATGCCTACCGAGGGCCATTATCAAAACCAACAACAACCATCATTAATATAACTCTCTAGCAACTGATGGATTGGCATTTAAAATTCTCTCACATCATCTATCACAACATTGTCTTCCAAAAGGTGTTTTTTCAAGGTTCAAACATTTTTTTAAAACATTCATCATGCCTTTTGAAAATCAAACCATTTTCAAAATAAAGCAAATACCCTATTTTCAAAATCCTTAACATGAAAAAAAATTCATCATTTTTCAAAAAATCTCTCCTTGAAAAACATCCTTACTCATTCCTCACAATGTGATATTCCATAATAGTGCGAAGTCATTCCTCTAAAATGCATGTCATGCTCATCTCATTGGATAAAACCATGAGAATGTGATTTTCCAAAAGTCTAGAAGTGTATCAAAAAAACTTATGTACCCAACACCCTCATAATTTAATGTTTTGCATAAACCTGTTAGCTACGTCCTTTTATGAAATACATTTTGATTTTTGAAAATAATACTCCTGTATAAGTCTTTGATGAAAGGAATAGAAAATAATGAATTTCAACCCCAAGACCAAGAACATAGATGAATACATGTTAGGCAAGGACCGAACATGCTCACACCATTTGTAAGGACCTGCCAATTTTCATTGGCATAGGAGTTCCACGAGTCATTACTAGTCCTTAAGAAACATCACCAAGCAGCCAAAGGCTGGAAATAAATGCCGAAGGGTTTCAATTACAAGTGGAGGATGATTTACCCATTAATAAATATGACCATAAACAAACCATAACCAAACACTCACTATATGATGTATGAACAAATGAAAGACCAATAAACACTTCATTTATATCAAACTACATCAAAGTACATAACAACATAAGACCAAACTAAGCATCAATGTACATAGTAGATAAACAACTCAAGACTCTCAAATGACACCAAGACTATGTGCTCCACAAGCTCCAAGCTCTACAACATCTCCCAAGAATCACAATGATCCACTAGTAATAAGATGCTTTACCTTTACCTGTGTCCTGGAATACGACATCTGCAAAAGCACCAACGTGCCAAATCAAGGGTGAGTATAAAACTCAGTAGGTTTTCCCCAATGACTTCCCTACTCAATCCACTAGGATAGAAGAGTATGAAAAATTTATAGAAAAACAGTTTATATAAAACATTTACTCAAAAGAAGTTTATAACTAAATATAAACAAGTTTCCCAAACCATCCATAACCAAAGGAATTCAAAGAGAAATTGAAACCAATTTTATAGAATGCTATTTTTCCAGAAAAAAAACCAAACATGCTTAAAAACCCATATCACAAATATTCCTTTTTGGCATACCCCACCATTTCCCTACACATGCTACCAACCATGCGTGCTTCTTTATGACAGTTCCATACTCATGATCGGTCTTCCATCGATCTACCAAGTCATCACAAAGTAATTGTTTCCCATGTTCCATTACACCTTTGGTATTGAGCACAAGGTCATATTTCAATCGTGAATTGTACATATAATTATCATTGTTCCATTAAACATTTGGCACTAAGAACATGGTCATATTTCAACCAATCCTCGTACATGCAACATAAAAACACACCACATCTTCCCAATGGTCATGCCAAAACACCATTTCAATAAAAATACATTTTAATTGAAAACTATTTTCATCAAAACCATTTCAATTCCAATACATTTCAATGAAACTCACTTTTTATTGAAAACTAAATCCATCAAAGTCATCTCAATATCAAACCATTTCAATTCCAAATCATTTCAATAAAACTTTCTTTTTATTGAAAACCTAATCAATCAATGTCATTTCAATCTCAAAAAATCTCAAAAAATATCCCTTTTTATGGAAATCCCATTTTTAATCAAACCATTTACAATTTCAGAAATCATAATTTAAAATCAACAATTTAAATTATAGAAGCCAAATTACTTTACACAACAATTCACCATGATTTCACAATTACATAAAAACCATAAATCCTCACTAAAAGAGATTTATTCCATGATTTTCATAATCAAAACCATTCAGACAATCTAATTCGAAACTGAGCCAATCAATTTTAACAATATGAGTCAACAGTGAAGCCTCCAACCATTAGGGTTTTGATGAAAACCCCAACGGTCGAAGAACACTCAAGAAAACCACGTTGCTTCTTCGAAAACCCACATTAGATCTCTTCTCGTTGCATGATCAAGAAAAAATGTCACTATATTTGTCCTCATCACACTTAGATCTACCCATAATGGGTGTATATCAAAGAAACCAAAGGATGTGGAGATGTAGATCGATGTAGATCTAAGAAACCAATCAAGAATGAAGAATAATGATCACATACATCAATAATCTAGATTTGATTCAGTAAGAGAAGCCTTTGGATCGCCTCCAGAATGATGGGAGAACCTTCAATGGACTGAGGAGAAGCCAAATCCTGATTTAGGGCTTCATAGGAGGAAAAAGAGTCACATAAAGGCAAAAATGCATGAGATCCACCATAATAGGATCTCGTTTAAGAGGCCACAAATTTTTCTCACACGGTTAGACAAACCGTGCATTAATCGTGCGTTATACACTACCTTAGAAGACACTCTATGCATGGTTTGGCCGCATGGTTAGACAAACCGTGTGCCACTCGTGTGGAAGTTGCTACCTCAAGGGCCCACTATGCACGGTTTGGTTGCATGGTTTAAACAACCAGTGTGCCGCCCATGCGACTTCCACCTTTTCCTAAAACATCATTTAATGTTCTCACAACTCTCCCATTCATCACCCTTAACTCTAAAACCATTAAAATATTCAATAAAGGGTTACATATTAGAAACTCGGGGCACTACATCCCTCTTCATGTTTTCCCACAAAAAAATGTTCCTTCAAATCTATATACATTTTAGTGCTACCATTGTGTATAGGGAAATTAATGCTATGAGCAGTATCCAAAAATTCCATTTTTATATCTGGTATGTCAGGAACACAACAACTCATCCCAAATTTCAAATTTCCATATTCATATAGGAATTCAATCATTCTCCCATCACCCAAAGCATTAATGTTTTTTGAAACATCTCATCATCAGTATGGTTACTTTTTTATCCTATCTACTGTTGATAGTATGGAAACCATTTGAAAATCTTTCGATGTTTCACTTTCCATAATTATTCCCATATCTATAATTACTAGATCCATAAACCAAGGGTCCCTTTCAGCACTCATATTCTTCATAACTACATGATTCTTTCTTGTCAAAGAAACTACCACCTTATTTGTCTTTCTCGGGTGGTAATTTATAGTGAAATTATAATCCTTGAGTAGTTATAACAATCGTATTTTCCTCATGATAAGTTATTTCTTTGAGAAAATATACATCAAATTATTGTGATCTGTATATATATCACATTTTTACCATAGTGATAGAGTATCCAAATATTCGAAGAAAATATTACATCTGTTAACTCAAGACCATGGGTGGGATTTTTTTTGTTCATGAATTTATAACTGTCATGATGCATAGGAAGTAAATCTTGCATTATGAATAAGTACACAACCAAGATTTTCTTTGATGCATCACTATAAATCACAAACCCATCATTCATTGATGGTATAATCAAGATACGGGTATTGAATAATCTTATCTTCAGTTCTTTAAAACATTATTCGCACTCTTTTGTCAAAACAAATTGAACCTATTTATGTGTGATCTTGGTTAATGGGTTATCCAATTAGGGAAAAATTATAGACAATGCACCGTTAATAACCTGCTAAACCAATAAAACTGCATACCTCAGTTATAATGGTTGGTGCTTGACATTCTTGGATTTCTATTTTCATTGAAATATCAATAGATATTCCATCCGTAGTGAAAATATGGGTATGAAAAAATATCATGAAACTAGAATTCATACTTTCTAAACATACCATATATTTGATTTCTTCTAAGATTTTTTATAATAGTGTGAAAGTGATTTTCATGATCTTCAAAGATTCTGGAGTAAACCACGATATCATCAATAAATACTTGTACAAATTAATGATGATATTCAATGAAAACTCTATTCATTTGTGCCATGAAAATAGAGGGTGCATTATTCTGTCCAAAAGGCATTACTGTAAGCTTGTAATGCTCGTATCGGGTTTGAAATGCTATTTTCATAATGCCTTACTTCTTTACACACTACTGATGATATCCAAATCAAAAGAAAATCTTTGAAAATATTAAGCTCCATGACGTTTATTGAATAAATCATCAATGAAAGTTAGGGGATTCCTGTTCATTATTTTTATAGCCTTGATCTCCCTACATTCAATGCACAACCTAATAGATCCATGTTTCTTCTTAATAAATAGTATATGGGATCAAAATGGATAATCAATATGGAGAATAAATCCATTATTACTTAATTCATCTAGTTGTTTTTATAGTTCCACTAATTACATAGTGGCCGTTATATAAGGGGTATTAGATATGGGCTTTGAACCTGGAATTAAATTAATTGAAACTCAATATATAATTTTTTAGGATGTCCAGGTAAATCCTCTGGAAACACATATACATTTTCTTTCACAATAGGTACATCCTTTATTTGAAAATTCCATTCCTCAACCATAGTTATTTCAATTTATTCCTCCGAAATAATTGAATTTAATAGAGCTACTAGAGGTGGATCTAGATGAGAATTAGATGGTGGTATTTATTCTCTAATGAAAAGGTACAAATTACCGTCATCTAAAATTGTAACCACCTTCTTCTTACAATAAATTTTCACATGAGCATCCAAAAGCCAATCCATACAAAGGATAGAATAAAATTAAATCATGGGAATGAAGATAATATCAACAAATAAAGAAAATTTATATGCCATAATGTGAACTGATTCAAAAAACATTGTTACAATGACACTTCCCATAAGATTTTTGACTGACGAATCCATTGATAGATCGAATTTGAAATATCTAATTTTTATAAAAAATGTGATGATATGAAACAATGTGATGATCCAAAATCAAAAAAAATCATTGGCTATATATGAGGAAACCATTAAATTACCTTCCAACTCTTCATTCCGAGCTTCATCCTCAACAGTAGTGATCGTATAAGCATGGCCTTGTTCCCTTTGCCTTTTCTAAGGTAAGTTTCAATGGAACTTATGACATTAATTTTCATAATGCCCCATTTTTATAAAAAAACATCATTTAACACTACATCCTCTTTCTCTCCCATGCAATCATGGGCATGGTCCCCTTTTTCCCCACACTTATACCTAACTCCCATTCCCTTCAGAAAAGTACCAGGGTGTTTCTCCCCACATTTACTCTAGGATGGAAATTCAAAATTTCCCTTCTTCTACTTATTTCAATTTCCAACGTGTTCAATAGATCTCTTGTTCTCTTACTTTTATTTAAAATCATATGATATATGGAATTCCGTTTCAGTCATGATATCTCATGAGAAAATATCTTCATACGATGATAAGGATTGGGAGAATAATGAATTACAGATAAATGGATTCAAACCATCAAGTAATCGATCAATATTACTCTTTGGGTTGCGTATATTGTCTTCTTCATGAATTTCTACACTTGTATAGTTAGCCTCATACATTGCGACATTCTTATCCTCCTTTTCCCCCAAACTCAGAAATTGTCTTTCCATATCCGCTCTATGTCCACAAAGAAATTATTTTTCTAAGAAAATCCCTTTAAACCCCCTCCATTCAATATTTTTATACTTCTTCAACCACCAATTTGTTTTTGAAATAATGACCTCCATTGATCTGCATCTCCCGTGAGGAGATAAACTGCCATGAGAACTTTTTCTCATTCGCTACTCCCCAAAGCTTGAAATATTTTATCTAAGGAACTTATCCATTTCTCAGCTGAAAATGTATTTTTAATCCCATTTAATGTTTTTGGTTGTTTCCTCATGAAGTGGTATAACATTGATCCTTCTAATTGGGGATGAGGGTACTCTATGTGGGTAATGTTATTATTCATAACAAGTGTGATTTGTCCCTGTAAGGTTATAAGTTGTTCAACACCGGTTTCATCGATATCTCCACTATAATTAACTTGTGTATGATTGAAATCATTAAATATATTATGTTCATTGATATGGTTTTCATTCCATGTACTAGGTTCTATTTCTAAATAATGTCATACACTATATTAGTTTATGAATCACAACACATAATTCCAAACAGGTAAAATACCTAACATAAATTGAATCGTTTATACATATAATCCATAATAAATAACAAAATTTCATTGAGGACTTATTTACTCATAAATCATTCATAATGGCTTATAAAAAAATTTGAATTATCCTAAACGTATCCACCTAGAGTGTCGTAACCAAAAGTGAATCATGTCCCATTGTCGTGTACCAGGATACACTGGGTCAAGCCCAATACTCCTTATATAGGTTTTCACTCCTATTTACTTCTGTTCCAGAGCCGCCAATACCATCTCGTATCCATACAGGGATGTATATCTATGAAAATTCACAAAATATATACATTACCAAAATTTTACGACATTATTATATACTAATACTCAATGCCTATCTTTGGGAAATATTTTCTAATAATAGTTTTTCTAAATCTACCTTCAAATGTTTGTACTAAAGTTCCTCTAATACATTATATAATGACACATACCTAGTTAACCCGAGTCGGTGCATTATTACATAACATTAGCATGATCACAATTTATCATTTCATAAAATAATGATTATTTTAGTAGCCTAGGAAGTACTAGATACAAACATATGTTTTAGATTACCTAATGGAATAAAAAAAGAGTATTATTTCCCCTTTGAACACACTAATATCATTTGGCATATCCCTGTAGGTTAATCATAATATACATCTTCACATCCAATGAAAATTAAATCAAAATAAAGGGGTTAGCTCAGATGCTCAGTAAGGATAATAATATAGAAGAAACTATGATAAATAATCATAAACATTTATGGGAATATATTAGAATAAAAAATAAGCCTTTTGAACTAAAAAATCATCATAATAAGGAAAAGATTACTCAAATATTCCAATTTACTTTTTCACATGGACATTCTAAAAGTCTAATAGTAACATGTAATATCAATAACTAATTTTATAATGATGGAATGCATAATTCCGGACTTCATAACAACATAGTCAAGGCCTCATGCCGAGACTAAACATATGATTTTGTCAAAGTCTAGTTCCAAGACACTAATTTTTCTCATGAGACCTACCAATGAATCAATGAGCAATAGATAGCTCCTCCAGTCAGTTACTAAGTCTGATATATTCCTCATATGAATATGTTGAGACAATACATAATCATTCCATTTAAAACTAGCATACCAAAATTCAATACATTAACAATAAACCATGAATGGTATAAAAACAGCACATCTGTAGTAAAAAATATCATAACTCATTCTAAATAATATGGAAGATTTTATTATAATAAATCATCATCAATAAAGGATAATATCCAGTAAAGGATGTTGACATAGTTGAAAATGATCAGTAAAACTCTTTGAGGGAAATATTTATATTTGTCAAATCATTTAAAAGTCACACATTTATAAATTAATTCATTTAAAATTTATTTTTAAATCAAAGTGTCTCATACCACGTTGAAACTTTCTAAAGGAATTAACATTTTCAAAAAATCATTTCCATATTAATAAATCCTTAAAATCATTTTTAAATCATAGGCATTAATTAAAATAATTTAGAAAAATAAATCACTATAAAATTTAAAATGGTGATCTTGCTAACGAGTTCTGTCCAAAAAACCATAAAATATTCATTATGAAACTATTTTTACGAAACATGGACATGGATGATTAAAATTTCTCAGTAAATACTTACACATAAACAATCTTGGATAATAATGACATTGAATAATTAACCCTAACCGTGTACTTCTCCTTGGATGAGGGAACGTTAAACTCATGTATAAAATTAAATAATTTTTATTAAATTATACAATAACTATATACATAAATATGATATTATATATTATCTTCTAATATTGTTTTTTAATATTATTTCAGTAGTATCATTGTTTCGGGTGTTAACTGGTTCATTTTCCATTATATGTCTTTATTTGTAAGTCATGTTTGTTATGGACCAGAAGGATTTGATTGAAATAAAGAATGATATTATGTTTTTAATCATCATTTTCATTCATAAAATGAATATTTTTATTGAATGTTTATAATGATGAATGAATCTCATCACGTTCGTAGAGACCGTAATCCATATGTACGCATGAGCGACAATACCATTCTATTTATGGTGAAATCATTTCTAATTGGATGATATATCTTATATAAAGAATCATTAACATTTCATATTTATTATTTACATCAATTATTTATATTTTCATACCCATCCAAATAATGAAGTGTCGAATAACAAACTACACCACGATGTGGAGGCGGTAAGTCATACGTACATAGGTACGGTGACTTTGACATTCATAGGATTTATAGAATAATGAATACGGTTGTACCATATTTATAATAACATCACAGTATGTATAATGTACTATAGTTATTTTTTAGGTATGTAAACGACAAATAAAAAGGTAGTGGAAAAAGAAATGATCATCGAAAGAGGTGATGAAATTATTACCTCTTCTTCAGGTGCTTCCTTTTGATATGATCAAAAGGTCTCATTAGATCAACATTATGATCATTGAAAGGCCACTAGGTTGATTTCATGGTAGTTAGGTAAATACTTTATCAATGTCCTGCTGAGAAAAATGGATTTGGAGTTGTGATTTGGAGAGAAGGTGGTGTACCCTTTTATAATAGAGGCGATGGTCACTTTAGGAAAAGATTGAAAAATTATTTTATTATACAATCATATTTGATTTATAATTGCTCTAAAAATATTTATTTGGAGTCTAAGGTTGGGCTGGGTAGAAAACCCCTTAAACAATATATTTTAGACAGGTTTACTCCACCATATTAACAATATCTTTTAGATTTAACTCTTAGTTAACTTGTTTAACGTTTTCAATGTATTCCTGTATTATTATAAAAAATAGTTAATTAACATACTATAAAATGCCGAGAGAACCTCAATTGGTTTATTAATGACATATATATCATTATATATTTCCTTTAGATTAACCTTATATTTTTAGGACTATTATATAATTTAATACAATAGTATTTTTTTAAGGCTCATTTATGTCAATTATGACATTTTTTGGTATTTGGTTTTTGTGAATGTCATAAAAACATTATAACATAAAAAAATTATTTATTCAACTGTAAAATATCATATTAACCTTTAAAATTAATTGAATGTATAAAAAGTATCAATTTACATTTATTTGAATATTTCTAATATCAATTATTTTAATAATTAATTAATAAGGAAATTACTGCATCATTATTGTTTCATAAAAACATTTAATTATTTAATGTCTAAAAATTATAAATAAAATAATATTATGTAGGATATATTTTTAGATTCCAAATTAATATTTATATTCAAATTTATCTTCTAAACAACCATATATTAATTATTTGTTATATATTAATATTTTAATGTAACACTTTTAAATCTTCTTCAAAGAAATTAATAATAAATTATTTTATCAAATCCAAGTTGAAAAAATACTATCATATTTAATTCCAATGGTTTATTTTGGTCGAAATAAACTTTTCTAATAGAATTAGGACATGCGTTAGGGTAACTATAATATCATTTTTACCTTTAAATACCAAATTTACTTTTAACCAGGGAAAATAAAATTCAAAAGTTACTATTTAAAAAAATTCATCATTTTGAACCACAATTAATGTAGTAATATCAACATTTTATCTTATATTTTTGAAATTCAATTCATAGATGCAATAAAATGACGTTTTAGGAAAATTTGAAAATGTGCCTAGAAGGTGGGTAAAAGACGTTATAATGTTCAATAAAATTTTATTCATCTAATTTTAATATAAAATGACTCCAATAAATTACATTGAACTTATATAGGTATTATGTAACAAGTTTGAAAAAATATATATAAATAAAATCAATATTTATTTAAATAAAAAGTATCTTTTAAACAATAACGTTGTGTGCTTCACTCTTCCTCAAAAGTAGAATGTTTTCAAGGAAATACCAAAAAATCACCCTAACCTAATTTTGATTTTCCAAATCAAAAAATGAAGTCCATTTTAAAAAATAAAATATATTATATTTAAAAAATTGGGTATTACTCTTCATAACGAGTCGTATGAATGGTCATTGTGTGATAGAACTTGACGTTGCATAAAATGAAAGCTATTATATATTTCAAAGAAAAATGTACTGTGGAAGCTTGGGGTGTTACATTGTTGGTTGGGTTAGTGAATTTTATGGCCTCTCAGTCACTCTTATTTTAAATTCCAAGTTAATTGTAAATATATAAAAAAGAAGGCCTTCAGGCCATTGGATATGTTTCTATTTCCAAACAATAACCATAGAAAGGTGGCAACATTTGGATCACTTGATGAGGTTCCATGATCATTTTAAATTTGAGGGTAGGTATATAAGTATTGGGGTCCCTAGATGATAAAAAACATCCCACATTTTGGAGGAACCTGATTCTCATGGAGTCTTGGTGGAAACAGCTGAGGTTAGGTGGGTTATATAGTGCACCCGATGTGGGGATGTAGAATAATGTAATTTTGAATACCCTATGGTATTTAGTATTGAAAAAAATTAAAATTCAACCATCCCTATGCATAGGGGTGATGTTAAACAATGTTAGGATTTCCCCCAATGAGGAGATGAAAAAAATAAATATTCCACTAGCCTAGTGGGTTAAAGCATGTCACTGTAAGGAAGATATCTATAGGAAGGTGCTGTTATTTTATTTTCTGTATGGGATGTCATATGTATTCCATTTGTTATTTCCTCAAGATCCTCATTCATTTATTCGTGTCAGGTGATATATTGTTTTGAAGAAAATGTATTGTCATCCGTAAGGGGATGACTAGTAGAAATCATGACAACAAAATTTGTTTTTTCAATGATATGGTTTGTGTATGAGGAAAAGGGTCATAACATGGACTCTATACACTAAAAATTATAATTAAATATGGAATATGATCCATAAATATCAAACTTTTTGGATTTATATGGTTTATAGTTCATTCCATTGATACAAGAACGATACAACTAAGAACCTCTTATCCAATGTAATGAGAAGATGATGTGATGATCTATTGTGGCTTGGATGATTAATAAAGGAAATAATTATAATCATCCATTATTTTCTCATCCTAATATGATTTTAATTCCTCCTATTTTTCTGATATCATATTGATGGATACATAGGTTGGTTTGTTATCCTCTTGAACAAAGTATATAATTTAATGGGTTGGTGTTTGATGTGTTTTTAGTGGGATGGTTCACATCATACAATTTAATGTTATGGATACCCCCATTAAATATAAAACCATTTTTAAAATGATAAAAATTCATTTATACCCATGGGATGAGTTTCTCATTACGATTTCATATTCATCAAGGATAACATTGATTCCTTATTTGTCTCATGTGGAGATTGAATTTCGGCCATATTAAGATATGTCGATGTACTTTAGATATATTATAAGTGTTTATTATATTTTACTTCTATATAATTTAATTATTTTGATACACTAGGTGGTCTCTTCTTCTGGATTCCCTAGCCTATATGATTGGAGTAGAAACATCTATCTCTATAGCTCTTTGTGTAACAGGGTTCACTTTTCGATGATGATTATTAGAATGGATATGATCCCTCATAGGATTCACATGAGTGTTTGAGTTTTTGTAGTTACTTATGGATCCAACTATATGATAAAGAGAATGTATAAAATATTAAAATCTAGGGATTAGATTCAAAATTGATTAATTGTCGATATAAGGTTCATGTCATCCTATAGAACATATCATAGTAATGGAAACTTGTTGTGCTCCATCATCTAATAGATTTAAAGATTTATATCAAGTGCTAGGATAAATAAATTGAGGAACTAATTCTAAAATATGTGTTCATTAATAGACAGGAGAGGTTTTGAGTTGGTGATATTTTATGTTAGGGTCTCAGTAACAAGGGTTCCTTGGAGGATGAGGAACATGATCATTGTGTTAACTAGTTTTTCATTAGAATTTTGGATATTCTGTAGGTATGTATAGCTGGTCCAATAATTTCTGAATATATTGGAGAATTTTATGATTCCTTTTTAATTTTTAACAATCTCAAAAATTCCCTAAGGGGGAAACAACATTCTAGTAGTGAATTAATATATATACAAGTTCATGGTCAATCAATTTCTCTCATAGTGAAAAGATGGGAAATGGTGTTCCATTTTTAGAGGCATAACAATGTTAAAGGATTCAGGTCCATTTTACCATTTTTTGTATTTGAAATATGTAGAAAACTATTATGAGATCTAGGAAATATATAATTTTAAACTCATGAAAGGACTGAAAAATTTAATTTATTCTCATCGTCTTGACAATTTTATATTTCCATAAAAATGAATACATTTTTGAAATGTGTGAACTGATTCACATTCATTAAAAATTGTTGAGAATAATGATCAATTGTGGGGCATTCTATATAGTTTATAAATAAATTCACATAGGGATCACCATTTTATGTCTCTCAGGGAATCTCCAAATAGTTCTCATTTCCACAAGAAACATGAGACTTCTTTTTAACTATATGGGTCATTTGGGGGTTCAAAAACAATGACTCATTTGAACACAAATTGGTTGATAAGATGGGAGGTCAGACACATCACACCATTGTAGGGGGAAATATTTCCAACTCTTGGACTATGCATTTGATTAAATATTTGTTTAGTAATGCTTCTCATTCCTCAATATGGGTTTGGTTACCCCGATGATAATAAAATTATAATAACCATGTGTGCAAGAGCACAATTATGTGTGTAATTGGTTCCCCATTAATCACTTTTATTTTTATGACCCTTTAATTTATAGCCAATTTTGGGAACATTGGAATATATCTCGTTATTGGGAAGTGGATGGTAACTTAGAGTAGGTATTGTACATTTTATTGGAGTCCTAGATATCCTATTTTGATAGGAATAAAAACCCACATAATTCATTTAACATAGTTTAATGACATATAATAGTACTACTCATTCAAAATTAAACATTAGGTAGAATGTTCATATGTGAAGGAATTTTAATATTGAGCTTAGGGATCATACCTTAGATAAATCTGACGTATCCAATGAAGACATGAATCTGATTCCATATAGTTTATGTTATGGCATTCTACATCGTCAATAGTGATGTCACATAGGTTTGGATTGGGACATATATAGGTAAGGAAACCCTCCACTACTTCATCAAGAATATGGACCTTTGATAGAAGAAGAAGTTTAATATAATTTATATACCTAATATGTACCATATTGAGGTATACATAGTTTTCTATTGGTATAGTCAACCCTGATACATAAATCCATCTGATTAATGACTATTTTTATAAATAAGGGAAAATGTGAGATCAACCACATCACATGAGGGAAATCAAAAGAGAGATTACACACTATGTTTTACTTGATATTTTATTTCTAGTACATTTGCGAATCTTGTATTAATCTCAGGGAGTAGGAATTAATCATACATATCATATTTTTAAACGAAATTAGAGTATACAATGATCAGTCATTCGGCTAACATGTTATCAGATTTAGGGTGATTTAGGGTAGGGATCTGGATATCACTTACTGTGATACCCATGGGTGATACCACATCTCATCCACTGATAAATGAGGAAGTTTTATATTGTCATTGGGATATTTTGGTCTATTGAACAAGAATATTTTGAATATTGTGGGACTTACACCAAAGCTTATACCCATATAACAAATACATCATTTAACCTATGTTAGATTTCGAGGCATATATTTATCCTTTTTTAGGAAGAGATAGATGATGACCATGAAATTTATATTGAATATGTTTAGTGTGACATAGAGTTTATTTTAAAATAATGGTGGTTTCATGAGTTCCTAAACCTAATCCATTATGAAAACTCATTATATGAAGGGGTTCCTGGCTGAAGGATCATGTTTGGGGGATCACAAGTTACTTTTCCATGTGTTCTTTCTTGAGAAGAATGGAGTGTCCACATGTCACCCCAAAATGATAAAGGGATAAATGACTAAGTAATATGACTCATGCCAAAAGGCGAACCTTTATTTTAGGAGATTTCCTGATTATAACTCGATAGTTATGTGTTTTTTTCATAGAGTATTGATCAGGAGGGGTGAACTTCTAGGAAGTTTCTCAGGGAGTGTACCAGTGAGTAATAACAACACTAGAAATAAAAAGTGTTGGTATATTGGGATAATCATTAGTATGATGACCTGTTTGGGCACATGGAAAGGCCCCATAGAGGGGACTACGTGTCTACGGGGGAACTATTGCTACCATGTGGGTATGGACCCAACAACAATGTTAAGGTGTGGTATCTATGTAGTCTACGTGGATAAGTTGTTACATTGGTATTAGAGGAGTATCCCATTCATAAGTGTGATGGTACTGTCAGGGTTGTGTTATAGTGCCCACAATGAGAATGTTGTTCCCTAGTGGGGGGTGGGGGTTAGTAAAACCCTAGAATGATAAAGGGAGAAACGACTAAATTACATTACTCTGGTAACAAATTCATATAAATCGATGTTTATTTTTATCCTTGAATATTTCTCCTCCTCTCTATAATATATAATTTTGTTTTTAATATGTTAATAATTAATTCACTACAAATATAAAATATAAAATTTGTTATTTATAAATTATATATGATTCATTTTTGAATAAAATTATCCATAGAAATATGTTTGACACTATAATTCGTAGAAATGGTCAGTGAATCTACAATAAAAAACAAAGAAAAAGCATTAAACCGAATTAAAAAAGGTTTTCTACATTGATTATACATATTTATTTATCATGTTTCTTTAATAAATCTTTTTTGAAACCACTTATAAAATGATCATCACTATTTATTTTTTAAATTGTCTTTTAATGTGTACTCTTCCCTCTTTTAAGTTATAAATGTTTCATGAATTTTACCTTATTAACATATTCATTACTAGGTTTTACATCACCATTACAAAAGAACAAAAACCTAGTCTCATTGATCCTTTAGAAATTAAGATACACTCCAATTATATTTTAAACACATTCATTTATAATTTTATATATCAATTTATACCCACATGTTATTATTTATTCAATTATTTATATAAACCTTATTTATTATACAACGCGTTCCATCCAATCCTAAAACTCACTATCAAATATAATATCTCGGATAATAATCAAGCTAAAAAAATTACATTTCTATTTCCATGTAATTTAATGATCACAGAGAACCCCTGATGAATTTTTTAATTGGACAAATAATGTCTGAATCATATAACTATGTACTGCATTTATATGTCCATAAAATTACAAAACAATCATAAATACCTAATATTACAAGATTTGGAAAAAATGGGGTCCAATTTTTTACACTCACAATAATACAATACAATATATTGAGAAAAAAAAATATATAAATTCTTATCCATTTTATGGTGGAAATAATTAAATTATAATGTGTCTCTATATAAATACAACTATATATTTATATTCACTATATTTATACAATAAAAACTATATCACCGACATAATGAATATGATTAGATATATAATCTTGAATATTTATTTTATATTGATCAATGACTAATTCATGGTTGATATTATAATAAATATGAACCCCAATATATTCCTGTCAAGATAAGGATATATATATTGTAACCAACTAGAGTTGATACACGATTCTGAATCCATTTATACCAGTCTTGGATGAGTCTCATATAAACAACATGCATGAATTGTTTTTCAATATCTCTCCTAAAATAGACTTTGGGACCATTATCACTTGTGATTCCCAAATTAATGAGAAAAATATGGAATAGAATTTATTTTTATTCAAAATAATATTCCCAAAATGAAATCAAAAAAATTATTTTGTAGTTGAATTTATTGGAATTGAAAGAAATATATTAACTAAAATATGATTTTCACATCAAATAACATATTCAATCCATATCTTCCAACATTTCATTACACAAACCATAATATTAATTCCATTATAACTCAAAATACTTAAAATTTATCTATTATTTTTGTATATAAGAACAATATAACTCTTCATGTATTCATATAATTTTTTTATAAATTTCCTAATATAATTAAATATCAAAGAGGGATAATTAATTCCAAAATTCTATAAAACATTTCACACATCAATGAAGATGTTATCTATACCAAATTATTTAATATTTTAAATAATTATTATAAAATATATCAATATAAAATAAATATCATTTTTATAATAATAGTAATTGACTTCCCCTAAACTATATAAAATCCGTTTATATCTGTTGCACAAATGCATTATTCATTAATGTTATTATTAATGTAACTCTTCGTATTTGAATAACTTACTCATCTACAAAAAGTGTTTGTCCTTCATTATATATTTTCCTCTATATTTGATCTAAATATACAGATTTATATTTTATACTTTTAACTACACAGTCGATTTTTTTTTCAATATTCGTAGTACGTAATAAATTTTACAAATCCTCCATGACATCATATTTAGTATCACAAGCCAATTTCAAAGACTTTATATGATCAACATAATATCAATCCCATGTAACATCCATACAATAATGTTTTACATCATTAAATATATTTTTAAATTTAACTTATATTTATAAATTCCTATTCGACCACTATTTCCTTTATATATTTGGAAATAAAATTTTCATACTCCTAGAATAAGAGTATCAATATTTTGAAAACATTTATCAACCTAATCCCACGTATAGATATTGAATCCCTCAAATTCTGAATCTATATCATTTGAAATATTGGTCTTATTTTTATTTATAATGTTCTCATATAGGTTACATTATCCGATAATTTGATTCCTTAATTATATTTTATATTATATTAAATTATTATCGTGACAGTCTAAAACTAATAATTGACAATGGATGGTAAAAATTATATTGGTTATATTGTTAGTATCCTAAATAAATATTATATCTAACCAGTATACCATGAAATAATCAATTTTGGATCCCATTACATGGTTATTATATGTAACAAAAGAATCATAAAATTTTATAAAAATAATAATTTTTGACAAAAAATAATAATATTAGGAATGTATAAGAAAAATAATAATTTATCATTTAATACTCCAAAACCTAAAATTCTATGAAATATATGAAATCTCTAGAATCAATTCCTATATTCCCATTTAGAAGAACTGTTCATAAAATTTTCTCATGTTGAAGAAAAATCTAAATCAAACATTTATATTCCCCAAAATGGTAAACACTTATTTTATCAATTATTTTAGAATTTCATATAACCAATTATAATATTTTATAATTTCATTTATATATATTTTTTAAATTTTCTTTTGGATATGAACTAATTAATCATACCTTGGTATAATTACATTATACATTTGAAATAAAAAATAATTTAGACATCTCTCATTGGGAATCATATTTTGAGTGTCCCAATATTGGGTATCACTTCATTTTAAATTGATAATTTTTCTATTAAATTTTTAATGTTTTTTTTTCAAAAAATTTAGAGTGTACCCCATTATCATTATACCAATTAATTGAATTAATTTTTCATATAATAACTCAAAATATTTCCTTCAATATATCTTCTTTATTAATTGATTTTTGGAATTCCATTACTTATTAATATTTTAATACATAATTTTTTTACATTTTGAAAATTTAATTATTTTTTGTATATATAATTTTTCTATTTAAATATTTATTTATAATATCATTCATATAAAAATGAAAAAAATGATATATAATCATCACATTATCTTATTTAAACAATTTTCACAATATTTAAGTTCTTAATAAATAACTAATTTGTAAACATTAAGATTTATTCAACACTAATAGATTTGTTTTTATATAATAACTTTTCTCACCAAATTAAAAATTTATTGTGTTAATTTTATAATACTAAAATTTATTAGATACTATATATTATTGATCATAAATATTAATTATCCAACATACCTACTAGACATGAAAATTAATAATGAATGAAATTCAGAAATATGTAATTTTCATTTATTATTATATTATTTAACTTCTTCCAATTCACTTTTAAAAAATATTTCTTATTAATATAAAGAGAATAAATCAATATTTAATTATGATATTAATTAATTGAGATTACTTATTCTATTTTAATACTTAAAGAATAACATGAAATTTTATGAATACATAAAATTCATAATAAAATACACTAATAGAATATTCCATTTATCCTTGTTATGTTATATTAAATTGACGAATCATCATGATGATATCATTTGATAAAGAAAATAAATATTTTTTAATTTAAAAAATTAAAATTCCATAATAAATTTCTTCATAACATAACTAATTCATGTTATAGTAATCTCATAATCTATATTTTATAACCATCAATGTGATTTTTATTCTTTAACTATAAATTACTAAACAATATATTCAACATAAAATGTTTCTATTGTTTCTATTTTATTTAAATTTTTTTCATTTATTCCTGAGGATTAATATTTTATAAATCATCAAACATACTATATACAATTGAATATTAAAATATATAATGGATAGATCTACTAGAACGGAAATATTTAGAAAATTTTAACATTTTGGGCAGTAAATTCTCGTATTTATTACCATGATGATGTTATTCATTATGTTTATATATTTATAACAATATAATAAAACAAATAATTTCCTAGGAACACGTCTTCAAACAATATTTTCCATTCATGATCATAGGATGGAATAATACCATCATTCTAGTCCCCCATTTAATCCTTAATATTATTCACCAATGGATATCGAAAATCGATATATGAATAAATAACATTGTTGTTTTTAAATCATTTGCATAATTTAATTAATATTATTTAGTAAAATATAATAAATCAAACTCTTTAGAAAAGTAATTATAAAAAATCGTTTTTAAATTTTTTGAATAAATAAAATGAAAATACATATACACATCTTGTAAAATTGTATTATCAAAGTAAAAATAGTAAAATAATTATTTAATATATATAATTTAGAGAGAAATATTTAGAGGCTTAAAATATATTGATAATCATAATTCTTAAGTTAGAGAGGACATATAATATTGAATGAAATTCAATGTAAATAACATTAATAATTTTTTATCTAGACTAGTTATTCAATAAAAAATTCAAAAAATAACCATCCATTAAAATAAAGATATTGGTTGTCAACTAAAATAAGATATTTATCAAGTAAAACGAGATGTTTTTACTTATATTAACAAATATTATGAAGACAAAAATTATATAAAATGTGGAATCTGATAATATCAACTTTGTTCTTTCTTTGATAACATGCTTACTTCCCAAGTGTAACATACTATGGGAGGTGGATTGGATAAATGGGGGATTAATGAGTTTGGTCCTATCAAAATTATCCCACAAACATCATTATATTTATAAAAAACACACCTTCGATTTTTTTCGAAATTAACAATTTAAGTGAAGAAAATAAATGTTGAACCATTTTAGATGATTGTCAATATGATCATAAATATATCTATATATAATAAATTTTATAAATTTTATAATATATAGATATAATCTATCTCCCCATTAATGCACGTGAAAATTAATTTTTCAATTAGTAGATTCTAAAAATGAATATTAATGAAAATGACTCTATATAAACTTAACGACATGAACTAGTCAAATTTACTACAACTCAAGGATGATGATATATAGTAATAATGTCACTTATAAATGGATATCTAATACTATATAAAAATTTTAATCCTAACACATCCACAATAAATGTAATGACTTTTTATTATGGTTTAATATAAATATCCAAAAAACCACATAATAAATAAATTGATTCCAAAAAAAATTGTATTAAAATAATTTACATATTTTCAGAGTATATTAATGCATAATGATACTTCTAACATTTTAGTGGACACGTTATAGGTGCCCCAATAAAAAAAATCAATCCAAGGATGATAATTTTTTAGTTGTCTGAGGTGTCAATTCTGTAAAAGATCATATTTTTAGATAGAATTAAATTGAAATAGATTATATCCCACAATATCAAAATTATTATATTTTTATATTAATGATAATAATGTCCAAGTGATTAATGTTTCTGCAACTAGGATGTATACATTATTATGATTCATCTTCATTTTATAGGGATCTTTGAGGAAGATGGTTCACCATGAAATTAGATCCACATATAATAGATTACAAGATTTATCAGAAAACCTATAGTTAATATAGTTTTTTGTAGGGGTAATGAAAAAAACATGTGATCTAAATTTTCTTACACACTCATAAACCAAGAGAAAGATTAATTTACATACTACTATATTTATTTGATTATTTTTTCTATAAAGTATGCCTTTCACAGAACTATATAAAAATGCGGCATTTTAGATTACATTAACAACATAAATTTATCATAGTTAGAAGTTTATTATAATTGTTAGTAGATATTTTTAAATACTATTTTTATAACATTGTTATATATTGAAATAAATTTATGACATTATATGTTTAAGGATTTATTTTCATTCAATAAAAATAATTTTATTTTCATTTTTAATTTATGTTTAATTAAATAATATATGAATTTTATAATTTTAATTTGAAAAAAATATATTAAACTTTTTATTTAAAATGATACCATTATCATAGGAAAAATTATTATATTTTTTAAATAAATATCATTTAGGTAAATAATAAAAAATATAGATTTTACTATAATCATATAGTGCGTGTTTACGTTGAAACATATAAATATAATAAAAACATATAAAAAATATTTATGAAAAAATATCTATTTATGGTAAAAAAATATAATTTTCAATATACTTTTAATAATTTAGAAAACTAATGTTTGACAATAGAAGTAATATTTAGTAATTGAAACTATTTTTGGTATTTTAATTTATTAAATAACATTTTAGAAGATTTATTTTATTGTTTTTTAAATATAATATTTTTATTTATTTATAATAAATAAAATTATACAACGAAATGAAAATTAATTTATAATTTAATTGTAAATGTAAATTCTCTAGTTATGAATACACATTTTATAATAATAATTTAGTTTCTCTTTATATGAGATAATGAAAAAATTAAGTTTTCATATAAAATTAATTTTGTTATGATAAAAAGGATTTGATATTTAAAATAAATATGTTCAAATTATTTAATAATTGTCACTTTATTTTTAGTCATAAAAATTAAATTATCGAGGTAAAAATGGGTACCGTTGAAAAATCTACACTGTAAATGTTATTAATGACAGGGAAATGGATTTAAACATGTTATAAAATGATTCTAATGTTTTTAAAGATATCATAAAACTTATGGTACCTATAACTCCATTATATTAAATTGTTGAGTCTTTATGACTTTTTAAATTTGTATGTATTTATATTACACATAAATATTAATTAAAATTCCATTTTCTCTACTTATAAAATGTGATTATCACCTCCCCTTCAAGTACTAGAAAACATTTAAATGTCACCAATAATTATTCATATAATCCATTATTTAAATTTCTATTATTTATCATTGAGTCTGCAGTCACATTATATTTTCCTAAGATCTCAATTCTGAGGAATCAATTATAAAAATTCAAGGATTTCTATGTGAGTACTCATTTAATCTTATGCATTTTTTCCTTTCCATAAATTAATTTAAATTAAAATTATCTCATTCCCATATATTTTAATCATATTTTTATTTATTTTATATTTTTATAATAAATAACCATTTACCTATTGTTCCCCATTCTGTTAATAGTAATTATATTGTTATTCATGTGTTATGCAGACTACAGCTTCCACGAACAGATGTCATCAGTTTGAAAACCTCCACTTCACATAATTAAACATAAAATATAATTTTTGTAATTAAATTGAGTTATACAATAAAATTATGATTATGAAGATAAAAACTATAAATAAACATCCTTCTTATGTCATTATTTGACGTAGGAACACACTAACCATGCGTTTTGAGGATTTCCTCCTCAATGATGTAATGTATCTATTTTTGTAAATTGTTCAAAAGTTATTTATTAATATGTATCCCAATATGATACGAAACCATAAATTATTATAAATAATATAATTATTCTTCTCTGATATTGAAATTATTGCATAAGAAACCACATATTTAAAAGTATTATGAAAATGTTTATGGTATTTCCATGTTTGAGACGAAGTAACCGCCAACTTGACCAATGATACAAAATAATATCAGGGATGGATATTATAACATAAATAATGGTAGTAAATTTTATAAATATTTATTTAATATTTTTTTATAATTATTTAATGGAAAAATTATTTTGAACTAATTACATAATGTTTTATTATTATTTCTTTAATGAACTTCAAACCATGTTTCTGGCTAATTTTATTTATAAGAACAATGAAAAAATATTCAATGAATGAATTTATAACTATATAAAATATGTCTAAAAATAAATTTTCTTACCCATTTTATAATTTAATGATGACCATTGGTATAATATTGAAAAAATACATCTCTATTATGTAACAAGTTTAAAATGATCTAGTTTACTCGCACCTAATATTGAAAAAAATAATAAAAAACTTATATATATGTATGATTTTTTTAAATATGTTTATAAAAGGTTATAAAAATGAATATGGCTATAAATAAGCTGAATAATATTTTAATGTATTCTGTAATATTTCATTGAATGTGATCAAATAATTGAGAATTTATGGTATGAATTTCAGTATGAATCGTCTTTTATTATGGCATGGTTAGATATTATGTACCAATAATAATTTTATGGAATACAAAGATACCATAGAATTATAATATGAATTTTTTTATTTAAATAAATAAAATAATTTCCATTAATTCTTTTACCTATGTTAGGATCTAATTTATATCTTCCATATTGTATATAGTTTTTCCATAAATAAATCATCTCTCTTGAGTAATAATGTTTCTCCTCAAGTTGTATCTCTCGTTTGATATGTTATATCTTATTTATATATTTATATATTAGATATTATTAAAAAAATTAATATTCATTTCTCTTAATTGTTTTAAATATATTCCTTTTAATAGTATTTCATCTATCCTTAAACAGTTATTTCCACTCCTTCTGTTTAATTTTTGAACCAACCATTGTTCTACAATTAAATTTGATTCCTAATTATGTGATATCTCAAGTTAAATTATTATTTAACTTATAATATTTTCAAAAAATGATACCTAATCTTTTTTACCCTATGTCATTTCAAAAAATCTGTTTTAAAAACATAAGAGGTGCCTTCAAAAACCATCTTCTTTTCATTAATGTTACACAATATCATTTATCATCTCCCTATTTTCGTATCTTATTAAGATGTAATTATTACATGCAATCCACATATAATCTTATCATTTTAAAATTGTTTAAAAAATTATTTTTTATATTAATACTTTTTTATATACCATTTTAAATGTAAACTTTTATTTAATCCAAACATAACGATGGTTTTAGATTTCATATTTCAATACAACATCCACCACCAAAAAAATATTTTTCACCATGGTTAGATTTTTATAATCACAATTATTTTATTTAAAACTATATGAGTTCAATGTTTATATAAAGGGATGTAAAAAATTAATCCTTAATTAAAATATCCTATGATTATTTCAAAAAGCACCACCATTGTGGTTCATTTTTAGTTCTTTCATCCCATTCAACCTTTTTATTAATTTTTTTCCCTTGTAACTCTATGTCCAACTCTAATTATTCTGTACAGAAATCAATGAATAAAAAATTACATTTCATCATCTATTTTCTCGGTAATTATTATGATCTACACATCAATTATGTTTTTAAACAAGATTATGGAACCTTTATATTTCTCTTGGGGTTTATCATAATTATGATTTTTTTATGGTTTCCTTTCCATTTATGGAACACATATACATCTAAATATTATGATTTTTATTATTTTATTTATATGAACTTCTATTCATGTATATATATGAACAGATCAAGAAGACTATGAAAATAGAAACTTCTGAACCATGAAATTAAACTCCATAACTCAACCAAAATTCCTTAAATAAACATAATAATACTATAATGAACGTAAAAAATGTATAAATGATTCTGGATATTTAATTAAATAATCTAATGTTATTATACATGATATTTAAGAGAAGAAAGCATTCATACATAAGGTGAGAGGAATTATCGAACCCAACTCTCCTTCATTAAATGTTCCCTCTTTGACGCCATTTTCATTATAAGAAATTAAATAATGATCCTTAAATACCATTTATTTATCCTTCAATTTTATCCTCTAGATATATATTCTTCCAATCATATTTTATGTCAAAAAAATAATTTTCAAAATGAAGTATTCCTTTTAAAAACACAAGTTTAACAACTCTTGATTTTGTTTCTTCCTCACTCAAGATAGTCGATTCGTATACCAAGTATATTAGTCTATTTTTATTTTGTGAACCACAATGGTTATCTATGAATATATGTTATTTTACACCCACATACCATCAATGGGTTATTTTATGTCCATGATTGATATATGTTCTTTGTAGCATTCATGATAATGTAATTGTTATGATGTGATAGGTGACCTAGGAATTATGTACCACAATGTAAATCTTATGATGTAATGTGTGAAGCCAGAATTATATAGTACTCCAATGAAATGGAAAATGCGATTACTCTCATGATTAAAGTGAGATATTCATGAATATTTTGAAAATTGTTTTTCACAAATATGTGTGGTAGTTGATCACAAAGACATTATGAGTCATTTTTATGAATTGTCCCACTATTTTCCTTTATTTACTTCTTCCTCTCATGATTATGATGATGATTTTATGAATATTATCACCCCATATTATATTGTTTAATGTTTTTATTTTTCCCCTTCCTAGGATTTTATCTCACACCTTATTGATGTATATCCTTAGGTAATTAATTATTGTAATGATAATGTGAATGACAATATAATGTTATAAGAGAATTAATTAAATAAATTTTAAATGTTTTATTTTTTACAATTTATGTATAGTTATATTTCTCCCAAGATACAAAATAGTTGTATCTTGGTCTTGTAATAATTTTAGGTTAATTACATTAAAATTATTTAATAATCATGTATGATAAGTGGGTTTAATATAATGGTTTCAGAGAACGATTTATTTTATTTTGGAATTAAAAATATTGAATCTTTCTAGAAACCCTTAGAATGTGACTATATATAAGTAATCACCCAATAAGATTTGTTTTGGATAATTCGAAACATATAAAACCCACAATATATTATTTTATACTTAATTTTACATTGAAATAAATTATTTATTAATGATTTGTTGACCTATGTTTTGTTCTATCCATTTTTATTATAGAAAATTCTGGGAACCAGGAGAAAGTAGTCCAACAACACATGTGAGGGAAAATTATATGATTTCCTGAATGAAATACCCAGTGCATTGGGAGGTGGAGTTCAAAATATAATGGTGATTTTCCCCAACTATATCATATTGTGAACATTAAAATGAATAATGAGGAATGTCCACCTTCAAAGAAAAGGGAGAAATGTGATATCCATTATTTTATGCAGAAATGAACACTAATGTTTACTGGATCTTCTTATCCACTAGTCACCGAATAGTGGGTCAACCCAATGCATTTTTTTTAATTCACTATTATGATTTGGAGAATGTTACTCCTTCCATTTATCATCTACATGGAGAGGACGAACAATGATGGGTGTTGATTATGCACAACAAAATGACTATTAAAATTGATGTGATAGAGTTGGTAGAGTTTAAGATATGGTTTCATAACAATTATTTCCCTCGGACTCTTCATAAAAAAATAATGATAGAAATTGTAGAGCTAGAAAAAATGAAGGATAATCTATCATTTAATTCGAAGAAGATTTCAGAATTATTGTTTATTATGCTTTAGGTTTTTTATCAAAAGTGATAGAAAAATTGATAAATTACTTTTTGGTTTAAAACCAATCCTTCCAAAGGATATTGGAATTATAGGCCTTGGGAGTTATAATGTAGTTGCTCAATGTTCACTCAAAATGGAGATGGAGTTCAGAGAGTAGTCCCAGGGCTATGACAATATGAAATGTATGACATAGTTTCAAGTCAGAGTATATATTGTTAAAGGAGGAAAGAAAACTCAAACACTCGCATGTTAATAATGTGCTAAGAAATATCCTGGGAAATAAATCAAAGGGATAGATAAATGCTTCTGTTTTGGGAAATGAGGCCACCAAGACCATGAATGTTGAAAATGCATAAGGAAGAAGGAAAATGTGGTAGAGAAAAGGATTGTACCACCCAGGGCCCAATGATACTACTATTGAGATAAAAGGAACTATGCAAGACAATACACTAAACCCTGAGGCTTCTAGGGAAATCAGAATCATCATCCACCAAATTCAAAGGATAAATGTAAGGATTATTCCATCATTTCCAAATATGTGGAGCAATAAAACAAATTCATACTGGGTACACTTCTTATTCACTCATGAATTGAAAATGTATTATTTGATTATGGATATAATTTTTTAATATCATTTATGTTTTCTTTAAATATGAAATTTAATATTTGAAACCATGATATAGATATATATCTAAAAACAAAAAGTGGTCTAGTCATTTAAATATATGTGTTGGACTTTTCTCATAGTGGAATGTTTGGTAATAATTATTCAGTGAATCTTATTATACATCCCTTGGTATAATATTATTGTATAATGGGAATAAAATAAATCTCATTATCTAAATCACATATAGACAATCTGGAAAATGCAAATATCTTTTTACATTATGAACCATCTTATCCCCACTAATATTGGAAGGAATTTCATGATTCTCATTGGGAAAATCCATCAACAGTATGGGTGTTGATTTCTAATGAAGAATAATACCTCACAAAATTGGTTGAGTTAGAGGAAGTTATAACCCTTGGAGAAAGGTCCATTGTGTAGGAATATAGTGATGTATATCCTCAAGAGATACACATAATTCATCCAGACCATGTTGTAGAGTTCTCAAAACCACTAAAACATAGAGAACCTATAATTACATTTCCATCTTAATGACCACAATAAGAGGTATTAAGAGAAATTGAACAATCATCGTTTCATGAGGCTTTAGTTTTCCTTTCATAGAAACTATATGTTCTCTACACATTAGATGGAGGTGTGTTTATGTGTAGTTCGAATACACCTCATTAAAACAGCCTAGTATATTTTGGATACAGTTTTTGTTCTTATATAATGTAATAATAATAGAATATGGGTTTTGTGATGTAAAAAAAAATAACTTATGTGAAGACGTTACCTTTAAATCGGGTATCTCCCTTGGGTTCGAACCAAAAGGTTAACTTGAATTTCCATATGACTAGGGAATGGCTTCTAGAAGGAGTATATAGATGTAGGGAGATTAATTTGGAAGAGGATAGATGACCCAAGGGTCTTGAGATGTGTGAAGAAGGGGATAGATTTGAGGGATTTTTATTGGAGGGCACTTTAAGTAAGCCTGGAAATATTATTTTATTATACAATGATTTTCGGTATCAAAAGGTTCAAAACTCATTAATTTCAATGATAAGATGACTTATGTTCGACATAAAATCATCCAATAATAATTTGATTGGTTTTTGATATTTTTTTTTAATATTTATAATGTTATATACATAAATAATTCATTAATGATGTAAATATAACATCATTATTTTGTCATAAATAATTTTATTTATTTGGTGTTTAATGTCACGACCCACCTTCACCAAGGAACACTCCCAAAATAATGCAAATAAAGTAACGTATAGTAATAGAACATCGATATTTGGGTACCTCGCGTCACTTTCCCACTGGTTATTCAGAAATCCTACTCATCAAACCAATCCTGCCATTCTCACTGGATTCCCACTGCCAATCCCCGCCCACACACACCTAAGCCATAACCTCACCGCAGTCCCACTGCCAAACCCCGCCCACACACCCCTGATCCATAAACACAATCCCGCCCATATACACCTAGGCCAAACTGTCACATGTATCTACGCCTGTAAACAACTACGCCAAAACAACCACTGACACGCCCGAAGAAACCTGGGCCTCATCCCGAAGATACTTGGGAAACCACCTGCCCTCACACACCTGGGATAACCACCACGACCACCCCGCCCGAAGATTCATGGGATAAAAATGGACCTCATGCCATCACATCCTGCCTGAAGGTAATTGGGCTATCTGGGAAAGGGAGCATAAATGAGCTGATAACCAGCCACTAGTGGATGTCTTGGAAAAAACACCCTCCCCCATGAAATGGGGGTGTTCGGCACTAAGTGCTCAACATGGGTGGGGAACGAATAAGAAACACAAAAACTACGAGTATATGTATAGGTAACAAGCACTCACCCAATCTAGGTTTTTCTTTAGACAGCCTATAGAACACAATCATCACCCGTGTTAAGTCCCAACTCACACCAAACTAAATCCCAATTGTTGCATCCTTGTTTTCGTGTTCACAAATAATGTTTAGATAAGTTTATTCACCTACATGGGAAACTAGGAACCGAGTATAGTCAAACATCAACGTAATCATTCACACCTGGTTCTCTTGTAAAGTCACAACCACAAAAAGGGATATGTGAGATCCCTCAATGTATTCGAACCAAGGAAAACCCCAAGATACTACCCCATTTTCCAAAAACCCAGGAGCCAACGGTTTCTCAACAACAGAGGATTCGACCCGAACTCGTGATATAAGAAGGGTAACCACACGGCCTCAAATTCACAAATAGCGAAACCATAACAACAGGGGATCCCATCCCCACCCACATCACCCATAAATAGGCCTGTGAACGAAAAAAACAACCAAACCCCTTCCACCAACCGAAAGCAGGCCCATGCTGGTAATTTTAGATTTAAAAGATTTAACAGAATTCATTATTCTAGTTCCGTTGTACTTTTACCGAGGTTATCACAGAAATGGTTTGATCCTGGTTCTTTCAATTTATTTAGCCGAATATACGTAATTAACCAATTTCCTTTACAAGACCAATAGAACAAGTAAGGGTTTATTAATGCATAGGGAAATACCACCAACGGCTATGATTTTCAGTAGGCATAAGCCTGCACAATTCAAAAATCATCAATCATGAAAGAGAAAAAAACAGAGCACCGGCCACACCCTTCCTCTTCATTCTTAGAACCCATTTATTATCTTCATTATGTTTGGTTCATCAAATTCAATAGAATCAATAGCATACCCACCCCGCAAGATGCACATAAATGAGAGACGAAGGTTAAACCATACCTGATTGATCAACGATAGATGTTTACGACGCGCCAGTAATAGGGGATGTGTGATTTTCAGTGGTGGGGACTCGGGAACTCATGCACGAATAGACGAAACGATGGGAGGGTGATAGAGAAAAAGAAACCCATGGAACCCTTTCGTTTATATTGACTGGAGACGGATGAGATAAGAATGTGAAACCGCGTAAGGAGCGGGGTCGTGGGTTGACTATGCGGCCCCACACACCATTAAAGGGTCCCCGCCCTTCGGGGTAGTTAAAACAGACCCACACCTCACCAACATTTAATTAACACCCATTAATGGCTTTACATGGGGTCAAAACGAGTGAAAACCCATGGGCAGGCATGATCCACTGGTAGCCGAGATACCGGTGGGTGACAGCTAACGGTAGGCCTACTGTTAGGGGTCAAAACATCACAAAGAATCCTTGATAACTTCCCAGACTACCCAGAACACCTAACATCAGATTTTTACAAAGTAGCGGACCCCCAAAAACTCGTGCCATTACATCAGATACCTCTCAACCTATTATCTCCCTCGAGAATCAGAACAACCCAGAAGGAAAGAGAGGGTCATAACAACCACCTCGAAAGATACCTATCGGGAGTGAACCTCATTGTTAACTAAAAACACCTACCTCTAATGAACCAAGAAACATACCATGTCAAACTGCCCAATCACGTGGGTTGGGGAGTCCCTTCCCCCATGTCATGATACTATCTGCTTTGGGCGGCACCGACTCTCCCACACGAGTGTAATTGCATCCCCCTTAATGCATCTTGATTATGGGTCGAGTCCTCCTCTCCCCATAGCCAGGACTTTTCACACAAATTTAGAGGAAAGAAAACCCACATATTTCATAGCCAACAAGGTAAAATGCTCCACCACAAGTATCAATTGAATAATACAAAACTCAAAACAGCTCAGGGTACTGGGCACGCATCTGTGCTTCACTCTCCCATGTACTCTCCTCAATCCCACCATGTCTCCATAACACACGTACCAAGGGAATGGTTCACCCACAAAGCACCTTCTCCTCACGATCCTCGATCATCACTGGTCTTTCCACAAAGGTCAGGTCATCCTCAATGTCTATCTCTCCCCAGTCTAGGATGTGTGAATCGTCATTCATATACCGATGGAGCTGGGATACATGGAAGACATCATGTATCCTCAGTAGCGGCAGTGGTAACACTAGCTGATAAGCCAATTCGCCGACCCGCCGCAACACTTCGTAGGGTCTGATGAACCTGGGAGAAATCTTACTCTCCTTGATGATCCTCTGTTTCCCACGCTGAGGGGAGACCTTCAAGAACACGTGGTCTCCAACCTCAAACTCCAAGGGCCATCTCCTAGTATCAGCATACGACTTCTGTCAGTCCGGGGCCACCTTCATCATTTCCCGTATAAGCTAGACCTTCTATGTCGTGCTCTACACCACCATCGGTCCATGGATGCATGCCCCTCCGACTACGGTCCAACACACAGGTGAGCAACATGGCCTCCCATAAAAGGCTTCAAACGGGGCCATACCAATGGAAGAGTGATAGCTATTATTGTATGAAAACTCTACCAGAGGCAAGTGTCGCACCCATGATCCTCCTGAATCCAGAACCCATGCCCGCAGCATGTCCTCCAAGGTCTGGATGGTGTGCTCTGTCAATCCATATTTCTGGGGATGGAAAGCAGGGCTAAGATGTAGTTGGGTGCAAAAAGTATGCTTCAATCCTGTCCAGACTCGTGAGGTAAACCTCACATCCCTATTTGAGACTATGGTCCTTAGAACTCCATGCTACCTCACCCCCTCATCCACGTACCTTCATTCCAAAGCATCCACTTCAATTAACTCCATAATCACCAGAAAGTGAGACGATTTCATCAACCAGTACACTACTACCCAGATGGCATCATATCCTCCTTGATCCTTGGGTATTCCCACAATGAAATCCATCGAGATTTCCTCCCACTTCCACTCGGGGAAATCCAGAGACTACAGCAGGCCACCTGGAACACGGTGTTCAGCCTTCAACTGCTGACACACTAGGCACTTGGCTATAAACTCTGCCACTGCTCGCTTTACTCCGGGCCACCAGAACTCTCTCTTCAGACCTTGGTAGATCTTGGAAACTCCTGGGTGTACAGCTTGGGGTGAGTTGAGGAACTCACTAATAACATTGCCACACATCGCCTCTGGAACAACCATCTTTCCTCAGAAAAGCATCTTGTTCTCACCATCCGCTGTCCACACTTCCGGAGCATTGCTCAGCTCAACTCGGGCATGCATCAATTCGCACTCTGGGTCTCCCCACTAAGACTCCTCCACTTGTTGCAACAGAGAAGACTGCACTGTCATCTGATACATGCATCCTCTACCGCCATTTTTCCTCGCATCTAGGTGCAAGGCAACCA
Source organism: Viscum album (assembly GCA_963277665.1). Classification (NCBI taxonomy): domain Eukaryota; kingdom Viridiplantae; phylum Streptophyta; class Magnoliopsida; order Santalales; family Viscaceae; genus Viscum; species Viscum album. The sequence goes on from OY728128.1 coordinate 622,370,026, forward strand.
ATTCCTTCATTGCCTTCCAGGAATCTGCCGACTCTCAGACCGCATCTTTCTGCGACCTCCTACTCAAAGCATCGGCCACTACATTCCCCTTCCCTAAATTGTAGGAAATACCGAAGTTGTAATCCTGGAGGAACTCCATCCACCTTCACTGCCGCATGTTTAGGTCCCACTGGGAGAAGATATACCTCAAGATTTTGTGACCCGTGAAGACCACAAAGCGTTCTCCAATGAGGTAATGCCTTCATAACATTAGTGAAAAAACGACCCCTGCAAGCTTCAGGTCATGGGTGGAATAATTACGCTCATGAGGGTGTAAATGCCTACACCCATAAGAGATCACTCCTTTTTGCTGCATCAACACACATATGAGGCCTTGCCTTGATGAATCACAGAACACCTCATAGGCCGCCCCTTCTTCTGGTAGTCTCAGAACTGGGGCACTATCCAACTTCTACTTCAGATAGTTGAAGGTTGTCTCGCACTTCTCACTCCACATGAAAACCTGGTCCTTTTTTTCATGGATATCAAAGGGGCTTCATCTCAAGAGAAATTGGGTACAAACCTATGATAGTATCCCGCAAGCCCGAGGAAACTGCGAACCTCTGCCACATTCTTGGGTGCTGCCCATGAAACAAGTGCCTCAACATTTGATAGGTCCACTGGTACCCCCTGCTCGGACACTACGGGCCAACGTAAGTGAACTTATCATGTTCAGAACATGCATTTAGACAACTTCCCATAGAGCTGGTTCTGTCGGGGGACCACCATAACCGTCCTCAGGTGCTCTGCATGGTGCTCCTCTGATCTTGAATAGATCAGGATGTCGTCGGTGAACACGATTGCGAACCGATCTAGGTACTCCTGGAAGATGGAGTTCATAAGCCCCATTAACACATCCGGGGAGTTCTTAACACGGAAAGGCATGACTACAAACTCTAAGTGTCCATATATTTACATGAAGGTCATCATTGGGATATCTCCATCTTTCACCCTCAACTGGTGATACCCAGACCGCAGGTCGATCTTTGAGAACCATCCTGCCCCTTTTAGCTAGTCAAAAAGATCGTCTATCCTCGGAAGAGGGTAGTGATTCTTTATCATTACCTGATTAAGCCTCTTTTAGTCTATGCACAACCTGAGACCACCATATTCCTTCATTGCGAACAAGACTGGAGCACCCCACGGTGACACACTTGGTCGAACATAACCCTTCTTCATAAGATCTTCAATCTGAATTCAAAACTCCTGTAGCTCTGAAGGTTCCATCCGGTAAGGAGCTATCGAAATCGGGCGAGCATTATGGTGCAAGTCTATCCCAAATTAGATATCACATCGAGGGGGTAGAGTCGTCACCTCCTCAGGGAAGTCGTCCATTAATTCGCTGACGATTCCTGACACCTCTACCATTTCAGAATCTACTGACTCTACTGGCAGCTCGACTAACAAGGAGAGGAGGGGTTCCTCTCTCATGATTCCCTTCTAACTACTCCGCTCGCCGATGAAAGTAACACGCCGGGCACCCATGTCTGAGAACAAAAAAATTCCTAGGAAGTAGTTGATGACGACACCCACAGAGAATACCCAGTCGATGCCTAGAATGACATCGTATGACTATATCTGTAGTTGTAGTAGATCCCTGACCGACTAATCTGGCCCTATCATCAGCCTGCATCCTCGACAGACATATAACAAGTCAGTCTGACCTCCAACTGGTGTGCTCAGCACTAGGGGCACTGAGAGTCTCTCAGCTTCTAGTCCTAGAGTACGGCCTAGACTGGGTGCAACGAAGGAGTGTGAAGCCCCGGTATCGAACAAGGAGTAATCAATGGTACTAAACAAACTGATCATACCTCGAACAACCTCCGGTCCCATTGGAACTATTTCCTCTACAACGTGCAATTGTCCACGCTCAGCTCCTCTACCCCTCGGTTGTCGGCCGCCTCCCCTACCACGCCCTGGTCGGGGACCCTAAGGAGTGCCCTAAGGTCGGCCTCCCACTGCATCATCTTCCCTCAGAGGAGCGGGAGATCACTACCCTTGCTTCTTCTGCTGTAAGGGACTAGCTGGAAGCTATTGCTGAGGCGGGTGCTGAGCCTGTCTGCCACTGCCGTAATGAACTCGGTCCGAGCACTGATTCCGGAGATGTCCATGACTCCCACAGATGAAGAACCTCAGTCATGGGCCCAAAGGGAAAGGGTGAGGACCGGGGGATCGAAACTAGAACTGTTGCGGCCTACTCCCTACTCGTCTGAACCGGGAGGGTCCTGATGTTGGTGGTCTGGTCCTGACAGCCTTCCCCTTCGGTGATCCCAGTTGGATCCCCTCTCGTGTCACTCCTCCTAGTGCATGCATCCTCTCCACCACTTTTTCCTTCTACTGGACCTCCATGTATGTCTGCAGGGTGAAGGGGGTAACATCGTACTGGAGGGAGGGTCGGAGCGCCTCCCCTAAATGTCTTGCCTGAGACTCCTCATCTAGAAAGTGGTTTGGGGTAAAGAGGAGGAGGTATTTGAACTAGATCCCCAGCTCCCTTACAAACATACTCCCCTTCTGGAGGGAGAGTAGCTCCTGACTCTTCTCCGCCTTCATCTCAGAAGAGAGGAATTCCGCCTGGAACTCCTTTTCGAAATCAGCCCATGCCACCTTAGCTTCTCTCCACTCCCATAGGTAAAGCACCCACCAATGATGCGCTGCTCCCCGCATCTGGCTGACAGCCAGAGGAACCCAGTACTCAGGCGGTGCCTGAATCAGGCCGAGAGCTATCACCATCTCTTCTAACCATCCTTCCGTCTTCTTATTAGAGGTGATCCCCTCATACTTCTCGAGGGTCTATCACGGGAAGGATCGAAGAGTCTTCTTCCACTGGTCGTCCTCCTCCTCTCGATCAGCCCTCTTCTGATCGACCAAGTCATCCTCCTGGGCCTAGATCGCCCGTAAAACTCGTGGTCGCCTCTCGGGTGCCATAACTACAAGGTAAACAAGGAATGCCTAAGCCCAAGTAGTGCAAAATATTTGTTCTTAAAACTTCTTAACTTCTTATTTATTTCAAATTCCCAAAACACCCCATAAACACGATAACACAGGTCATTATGATGCACGTAACTTTCCTAGGGTCTATACCCTGCAATCAGTGTGGCCCCACTTGGTCATTTGGTAGGTCCAGAGTCCATGCATCAGATCATGGGGGCCCTAAAATCCTATGTCCTAGCCGGTCTTCCCTCGCCTAATTCACGCACCAAGGTCACCCAACACTGTTTCCATACCATCCCATGCATTCCTCTCTTTTCATAACTCCAGACTCCAGAATCCATCATATCTCTCAAACATTTCCTCTGATACCATTCTGTCACAACCCTCCTTCACCAAGGTGCACTCCCCAAATAATGCAATGAAACTATTGTATAGTAATAGAACATCAATATTTGGGTACCCCGCTCCACTTTCACACTGGTTTTTCAAACATCCTATGCATTGAACCAATACCGACATTCTCACCACAGTCCCACTACCGATCCCCGCCCACACACACCTGGGCCATAACCTCACCGCAGTCCCACTGCCCATCTCCGCCCGCACACACCAGGGCCATAACCATTATCCTGCCCGTAGACAACTGGGCCAAACTGTCACACGTAACTATGCCTACAAACATCTAGGCCAGAACAACCACTGCCATGCTCGAAGACACCTGGGCCTCATCCCGAAGATACTTGGAAAACCACCTGCCCGCACACACTTGGGCCAACCACCACAACCACCCCGCCCGATGATTCTTGGGATAATAATGGACCTCAGGCCATCACAACCTCCCCTAAGGTACATGGGCTATCTGGGAATGGGATCAGAAAGGAGAAAATAACCAGCCACTAGTGGAAGTGTTGGAAAAAACAACCTCCCCCATGAAATGATGGTGTTCGACACTAAGATCCCAACTTGGGTGGGGCACGAATAAGAAACACAAAAACTACATGTATATGTATAGGTAACAAGAACTCACCCAATCTAGGTTTTCCTTCAAATAGCCTACATAACACACTCAACACCCGTGTCAAGTCACAACTCACACCAAACCAAAACCCTTGTTTTTCATCCTTGTTTTCGTGTTCCGTAATAATTTTTATATAAGTTTCTGCACCTTCTTGGGAAACTAGAAATCGAGTACAGTCATACATCAACTTTAACATTCACAACATGTTCTCTTGTAAAGTCACAAACACAAAAAAAGATATGTGAGACCCCTCAAAGTACTCGAACCACAGAAAACCCCATGATACTACCCCATGTTCCCAAAACCCAGGAGCCAACGGTTTCTCAACAATAGAGGATTCCACCCAAATTCGTGATATAAGCAAGGTAACCACACGGCCACAAATTCATAACCAACGAAACCATAACAAAAGGGGATTCCATCCCCACCCACATCACCCATCAATCGGCCTGTGAACGAAAAAACAAAAAAACCACTACCACCAACACAAAAAAGGCCCATCCTGGTAATTTCAGATTTAAATGATTTAACACACTCCATGATTCCAGTTCCACTATACTTTAACAGGGGTTATCACAGAAAAGGTTTGATCCTAGTGCTTTCAATTTATTTATATGAATATACATAATTAAACAATTGTCTTTACATGACCAACATAAGAAGTAGGGGTTTATTAATGGACATAGAAGGGCCACCAACGGTCATGATTTTCAGTAGGCGTATGCCCTCATAATTCAGAAATCATCGATCATGAAAGAGAAAAAAAACAGAGCAGCGACCACACCCTTACCCTTAATTCTTAGAACCAATTTATTATCTTCATTATTTTTGGTTCATCCATTTCTACAGAAGCAATAGCGTACCCACCCCACAAGATGCACATAAAGGAGAGATGAAGGTGAAACCCTACCTGATTGATCAACGATCGAAGTTTACCATGCGCCAGTAATAGGGGATGCGTGATTTGTAGGGGTGGGGCCTCGGGAACTCAAGCACGAGCAGACGAAATGATGGGAGGGAGATCGAGAAAAAGAAACATAGGGAACACTTTAGTTTATATAGACAGGGGACGGTTGAGATAAGAACGTGAAACTGCGTGAGGAGCGGGTTAATGGGTTGACCATGCGGCCCCACATGTCATTAAAGGGTCCCCACACTTCGGGGCGGTTAAAAAAGACGCACACCTCACCAACATTTAAATTAAACCTATTGATGGCTTTACATGGGGTCAAAACATGGGAAAACCCATGGGTAGGCAAGAGCCACCGGTAGGCCTACCGTTAGGGGTCCAAACTTCACCGAGAAGCCTTGATAACTTTCACAGACTACCCAGAACACCTAACATCAGATTTTTACAAAGTAATGGAACCCCAAAAACTCAGGCCATTACATTTAGCAATTATAAAAAAATACCATGATGTGAGAAATCATTTTAACATTAAAATAAAAATTTATAGTCAATTATATGTCTTATATAACTGCATTTAATATTTGATTTAATAAAGGATATATGTTTATGTCAATTTCTTCTATACTTTAAATTAAATAATATAAAGTGTCATTATCTCTCCCATGTGGCATCATGGGGTCTCAAAAACGACCCAAGGATTCCAATGGTCAGGAATGTGTCAACCAATAAGATTAGAATAAATTTCAATGTAATTTAATATTATTTTTGTACCCATATTTTCCTAATTTAGCCTTTAACCATGGTAAATAAAATATTTACTGAAATAAATATTTATAATGTCTAAAAATAAAAGTTACCTGTCTTCACATTTTTGACCTCCTGATGCCAAATATGGAATATATTTTTCCAAATTAAAAACACAAAAGTTGCAGAAATTAATTTAAAATTAGTTACCATTGTTAAAACAGAAAACGTTTTTTAAGAAATAATAACTATCAAAATATCGACACATGTTTATTTCCAATTTCAACGAGAAATTATTTCTATTGACCAAAATTGGATTAATTGGTAAACATATAATCTAATTATAATTTAATTCCAATTAATAAGATAATATAACCATATAAAAAATTAGATTAAAAGGCGGTTTTATATTAAAATACAATATTTTCAGTATTCATTAAAAAAATGACCATTATCAGAAAAATTCAAAACATTTACCCAATGTAAATTCAGATGTCCTGATTATAAATAAAAATTATGTTTTTTCAAATATAAAATATAAAAGTGAAAAAAACTATATTTAATGAGGGTTCTCCATCAAGAACTGGTAAATCGACCTTATTAAAAAATTTAGTGTATTTATGCTTAAAATTAGATTCATTCTCATTTTTAGCCTCTATGATTTATTGGATAAATGTATATAAATTTAACAAACATATATAATATTATTTTAGTTAGTTCTATTCATTACAACCAATACAATGGCTAAGCATTAACTATCATTTAAAATAATAATATTATATTGTTAGTGTGCCATGCAAGATTTTAAAAAAACTTGGTGTTGCATATTGGGTACGCCATCGAACATAGAATCCCCTTTAATGTAAAATTAATATTTAATTTAGAAATATTAAAAAAAATGAAAATTGTATATTCATTATTTACATGGGATGTTACAAGAAGGGAAAATCCCTTAACTATAGAGGCACTTCTAAAAGCATGGTATGGGCTTATTAAGTGTTTGGGGATAAACTTAAGTGGGCTCTAGAGATGGAAATGTTGAGTAATTTGATAATCTGAAGTTTTTTAGTGAATATTAATGGGAGGTTGGGATGGTTTATATAGAAATTTTTTGTGTAATACTTTATTAATTTCCAATCATAGTATTTGGACATTATATGATAATGAAATTAAAACCATAAACATTGCAATGGGTTTTGTGCCTTTTTCATCCAAATAAGAGTTTTTTAGAATATTAAAATCCAAGGATGTTTAATTGATAATATAATACCCTTCGTGATGTGGATGTCATTCATTTTTATAATGAATTTATTATAAAACTACAAAATATAATATAAGTTTTAGAATATACATAAAGGGTTTATAAAACTAATAAAATAAAATGAAAACGCAATTTTGAAGGTAATATATATATATATATTATCATTGAAACAATTTATAAAATAAATTACATCATGTTTTAGGCATTATTATGTTATAATAGATATTTTATAATTATTCCAAATTAAATTTTTTTCATGAAATTTGGCTAGATTATAAAATGATGAAAAAATCAACATTGAATATTTAAATGCTATGATTTTTAAAAAATAATATTTATTTTATTGAAAAAAATTACATAAATATGAGAATTTTCAATTTTAAAGGAAAAATAAAAATTTAATAAAGATATAAATTTTTTAAAAATATAATTTCTCTTAAACTTATAATAATTATATTTTGATTCATAAATTTCAATTATTATATTATATATTTAATAAATACAATTTTATAATAATAATTTTATAAAAAATAAATTATTTCATTTTTTTGAATTCATCAAACTGAGATACTTGATTTAGACTATATATTTACCAAAAATAAAATAGTCGATTCATTGGATCCATATCTTATTTCTATCAAACACATCATTTATTCATTTAAATTGTAATATTAAAAATAGATAAATATAATCATTATTTAACAAGGAAACATATAAAAATTCTAAATGTTATGGTCTATAATAATATCCCTCTATTAAACTAGTTAATTTTCTAAAGGGTAAGATGTGATATATGGTGATTTCTACAGTGTGTTTTGGTTTGCATGGTTTGGGTTGTGATCATGATGAGTAAGAGCTTCACTGTTAAATGGTTTCATTCCTAATTTATTTGTTTAATTTTATCTTGGAAATAGAAAAGGGAAAATACCGATGACTCTATCTCCTTCCAATTTTCTAATTAATGGGATTCAATGGGTATAATTATACTAGTGGAGTCCATTACTTCTTCTATTTGAGTCAATTAGACTTTATCATAAACATTAATATATCCATCCTATTAGTCCATATAAAATGACTATATTCTGATTCTATATAGATTTTAATGATTTTTTAAATATTATAACTAATATTATAATGAAATAAAATAATTATATACATGTGTTTTCATTAAATAAAATACTTGATATGAAATTTATTCATTCATACTGGTGTTAAATTTAATTAAAATTATGTTATTACATTCTCACAACATAAAAAAATTATACGATGAATTTTTTCTATAAAATAAAATATATGAGGGTAATTATATTTTATCTCCTCTTATTTTTCTTATGTATCATCCCCAAACATGTGGTTATAACAGTGTACATTGACTAGGTGAGTTTTATAGATTAATAGAAAATTTTATCTATGAACTGAGATTGTCGTTGACTTATCCTTGTATGAAATATCACTCTTCAGTGATAAAAAATATAGATTTTTTACAAGTGTGGTTTTTGATATGTACTTACTCAAGAGTTATACATGGAACCCATCCTTTAATTTAGTGAGTTATAGTGGGGTTAATTGTCAATATTCCATATCTCCTATGTGATCATTGAACTCAAAGGTGATGAGGCATCTTAGGCGAATCAATACATTTTTACAAAACATGATAAATTTCATGAATGGTGATATAAAAAGTAAAAACCTATTTTTGAACTCAATCGTAATTTATCATCAATGATTGAATTAAATAATTTCTCATAAATTTTGTGTCTATTTAATAAAATACTGAATTGAATAATCCTTCTCATTAATCTCTTGAATAATATATTTCCCATAGGCTTATTCTCTCCACCATCATCCTAGAACATCACATTCCAACACTTATTAATGTATTGAGCATCATAAGGTCCCATTTTACTGATGAAATATAAAATATTTTTAAATGATAACTCCACAAGGGGAAGGTGTTTATCCCAATATCATTAGAGATCCATTGAACATGATCTCAGTATATCATCCATTGCTTTAATGATTCATTCATATAGACCATCAATTCATGTTTGAAAAATAGTGCAGAAGTCGAGTTGTATATTCAACTAATTAAGAGAAATTATATAAAACTTTAGGGTAATCCATGGATCATTAATTGACATGATAGAGAGTGTATCTCCATGTAGTCATACTTCAGCAATAATGTATATCATTATGATTTTGTGAAGATACAGATATTCATTGATAGAAATGAAATGTGCTGACTCAGTAAGGTGATAAACTAACAACTACCTGGATTTATTGCCTTTATGTGTATGTGGATGTTTTTTAATGATATACATGGTTATCTTTTCTGATTTTTATATATGTATGGGAAATAGTCTTATATCTACCATACTACTTATTTCACTCCACCTTGAACGGTTGGAATACAATGAATTGAGATAAACAATATACAATATCCCACTTCATGTAATCCTAAATTGAATTTTTAATAAACAAATTTGTAACTCATAGTGATTCAATGATTAAAAGTGAATTATGAGTTATACAAACAATTTTTATGTTCCCTATTTAGTTTTGGTTTTTATGGGACACATATCTCGGTTCCAAATCTTATGACTCTATATTCAGTAATGTTGGTTCCCAAAATATTTTCTATCTTATTCAATATCAACTCAACATATTTCTATGTATTTTTTATCATCTCTTGAATACATTTTTGATATGTCATTTTGAAAATGTAGGTTGATGATATTTTCAGTATTCATATATCAATACAATTTATGTCTAAGATAATTGGATCAATTTTAATCATCATCATGGATATGGTTTTATGATCCTATCTACTCAGTTCAAATACTACCTTTTTCCATACCAAAAAATGTAATTTACTAATCCATTATAGTCTTTGATCATATCTAACCACCTTCATTGCATCATATTAATCACATTTTTTTTTGAATATATACTTGAGGTTATCATTTTCATTAAATATGTCACCTTATCAACAATAGATATAATGTTAACAAATATTCAATATAAATATCAATCATTCTAATTATAGATCATGAACTGGGAAGTTCATCTCACAGATCTTTAATTGGAAGGGGTATTATTCTATAATTTTTTATCTGGCATGAGTACACAAGCCAATCAATTTTTATGCATCACTACATATCATAAATCGTTCCCCGTAGGTGGGTAATGTAAAGACTTGTGTAGGGATTACCCTCTTATTTGTACCATTAAAATTTTCATCATATTCATTAGTCTAGATATACAAATATCAATTTTAATTATTAAAGGTCTATAAAATAATGAACTTTTTCTAAAAAATCAATGATATTACAAAGCTAATCCATGGAAACTATACATTTCTATCAAATGTAATGTTTTGAGAAATTCATAGATGATATCTATTTTAAATTTATCCACATATATCACATTTTTGATGATAACATACCCCATAAATAGTACATTCTTCAATGAAAACACACAATTAATAAAATTTGAATATATATATTCCGTTTTCATATTATTTATTACAATCCATTAATAATCTACACATTCATCATTACTTTTGAAGTTGAGTGGAATATCATCAATAATGTATAAAACAAATTTTCGAGGAAATCCAAAAATATCATATTCATCATGTCTACGAATATTGATTAATTATCATTGATTCTAAATTGTTTCACTATAAATTTATATTTCCCAAAACTTTAATGAAAGATATCATTGGTATATCCTCCTTCATCTCCTATAATTTGTAAAATTTTGTGAGGGGATCATCCTTAGAGAAGCATTGGGATACAAATATCTAATTAAACAATTCATCCATCTATGTAATATGATGGTTTTTCTTTATCGTGATCTTATTGAGCTCTTGATAATTTACCCACAGGTTCATTGATCGGTTCTTATTCTCTTTTAAATGGATCGATCCATCCAATGATAAATCACATGGTTATATAAAAACTTTCTCTAGATTATACTATAATTGTTTCATTAAAATGTTATGTTTAATGAAGAATTTTTTATATAGAGGCTCAGTTATCATTAAAGAATCATTTATGAGATTGATAGAGAACTATTACTCAAGGATAAGAGGATAACCAAAAAATACTTTGTGAAACACATCATCGAGTTCTCTAACAATGAAAAATTCATCAATGATGATATTTTATTTAATCTCAATTATTTTATCCAATTATAGTAGCTTATAATGAAATAGTACCCATGATTGGTATTTTGGTTTCATATAAGATAAATTTTCTTCCTTGCACATGAATTTAATTGGAGGGTAAATTTTGATAATTAGGATGATTTCCCTCTGTATAAAATTAAATTTAAATATATGAAAGGAATTATAATTGATGAAAACAATAATATAGAATTACAATAAGGGATGTATGTGAGTTTTTCTAGGAAATTAGCCAAACAATTTTGATAGGGGGTGAGTTATAATCTTCGGATTTTATAATTGACCAATTCACTATATTCACAGATGACTCAACTTCCATGTTTTGATGTGTATTTTTAATTTTTCCGCTAAACTTGGGTGATATGAATGAATTCGTAGAAATAGAATGAAAAATAATATTCTCAATTCCTGAATAATTAACCAGAATAAATGTCACCACATCATTGTCAGGATCCATATCGATAGTCATGATGGAAAATTCTCACCATTTCGATATAGGCCTTCAAGGTTGTTGTCAAAAATATTCATTGAAAATCCCTGGTTGAGGGAATTTATTTTCATAGTCCCCTTCGCCTTTTACTTGAAACATATTCAAAAAGGATATGGGTTGAATAGCTAATTCCTCTGTTATAACACATTGGTTTTTCCCCTGTTGCAATTTTCTATATAGGTTCCCTTCTTTCCCACACATAAAAATTTCTCTTCCCATATAAGAAATTATTTATATATTTATACCAACACATTTGAAAAGTGAGATATAATACTTCTTTTCCATTTTTAGAATTTCCCGTCATACCTTAAAAATTAGTTTAAATTTTCAACATCATATCTCCACTATAACCATGAGATTCATTTATATTTATTTCAAGTTTGTCGGAACATTGGATAATTTGATCATAGATATTGAATTTTTAAATGGATTAGGCACTTCATATACTCTACCTTATCCCACTACATAAGAAGTCAAATTTAATTTTAGTGGTAATGAAAAATCCAAAGGTGTAATTTTCATGTATTTGACTTTTCCTCTCACACACATATTGATTCTTCATCCTTTTTCATAAGAATAATGAAATACCTATACATTTTAATTCTGAGAGTTCGTGGAATGTATTTTTCAAAAGACAATTTCTTGAACACCTTTCACTTTATATCATTGATATCCTCCATGTGATTCATATTTTGGACAAATTCCAACCATTTATTAGTTTCTACCTCCATATTATAATCAACTAGAATGACCATCACTTTATCAAGAAAATAATGTATGAAGATGAACTTTTCAATGGAGAATATCTATTTCTCTATGATTATGGGTTTTGAATATCCATTCAAAGATGTGGGATTTTTTCACATAATGTTCTCAATCATAACTTACAATATCATATGTGTATTTATGGGTTTCTCCCAATTCAATATTTGGTTCAAAACATGAGGTAAATAAGAATTTATTGTGACAATTTTTGTTATTCCAGATCCCATTGTATAGGAAATGTCATTTGGGAAGTCATCACATTATGAGTTACACTAATTTTTCGCTTGATTTCTCATATTTGTAGGCATTGAATTAAAATAAAGTGAAATCTAAAGGGTCTGTATTTCAAAACTATTGAGCACATAAAAGTGAAACAATGACCATTTAATGGATAAATCATAATTGATATACTTTCTTTAACCTATGAAAATATAGGTTTCAATATATCTTATTATTGATTTAATAACCAACATAAATTATTATGGTAAATTTTATTTCCTTAATACTCATTCGTAAGGATCCCGGAAATTTACCAAAGCATATCCCATGTGGGTGTCAACATAGGTGTAATTGAAGTCCTATTATCATTCACATGGTAACGATTGAGTATATATCAGTGCACCTAATTTTAGTTTATTCCAATAGGATCCTCTATTCTAGATCCACATCCACTTATATATCTAGACATGTAAGTATAGTATTGGAAACCACATACTCTATACATTTCCATAATTTTGGGATTTTTACCAATATTCATTCTTATACTGAAGGATTTCAATATGGTTTTCTAATTCTAATCCAAAAAAAAACTAGATATGTGCCTAATACCAACAATGAAGACTAATATATTAAATAAAATACTATTCAGGTTACACAATGTACAAAACTAGAATACAGTGAGTCCATGTAAATTTGGTAAATTTTGTACATAACAATACAACTAGAAATATAAATAAAATACCCTTAGTTAAAAAGACTGAAACCTGACCTTATTTTCCAAGGATATTCAAAAAATAAATGGTATAGCCTAGGGATGTACATAAGAAATATATGAGATATAAACCCAAGTAAGGGTCTAAGAAATGAATAAAATCTGTTAAATATGTACATGTGAGATAAGGATCATATAAATGTAACATAATATGGGTGTGAATAATAATATTTTAAAATGAGGCATTATATGACATGATATAATAATGGAAACATGGTAATGTGGAAACAAAAACAAAAAAATACATCATAAACTATAGTCAAGGATAACCACTAGTGAAGTAAAATGTGTTTTTTATTTGATTATCAACCATTAAAAATCTTAGGAATCCAATGATATTAATAAATTAACCAATTAATTAAATGGATATATAACTCTATGTCCACTCTAGACATTCATATAATGTACTTGCATAAGTTGGACACATATCTTATAAAACATAAGGATTAATTTAATAAATTTAAACCCCACAATTATGGAGTATGTGTTTCATATATTTAAATACCAAATAAATGAATTGTAGGTACATCTAGGTGAATATCATTAAGTGGAATTGGAGATGGTTATTCACTATAAAAATTAGTGGAAATAAGAAGTGTAGTATAATTTCCAAAATGTATTGGATGTACATAGTGTCTTATAGAGGGATTAAATGAGAGAGAAACGTGTATATCATTTCATGGAATCCTGAGGATAGTAATATGAATTTTTAATAATATATCCCAACATGTAAAGTTGAATATTGAGAGGAATTATATAAATAAACTTCTTAACTAAATATGGGAATTAGAGGATACCTTAACTTGAAAGGAAATTTCTAAAAGATCATTAAGATCTTCTTATGATCTTGGTTGGAACCATAAGGGGACCATATAGAAGGAAATAAAGAGTAATTTCATGCACAATGTGTTTTATGATAATAATAATGGGTGCTTTGTTGGGTTTATATGGAAAATATAAGGTCATTATTTATTAATTTCCAATTATAGGTTTCGAACATTATATGTAACACCATAAGGATTTATAAATAAATTTAATATTGAATTCAGGAAATAATAAGTCTCTAAAAATCATCTCTTTGTTATAACCTATCTATTAAACCAAATTATTCCACGTTTGTGATTTGTATTTCGAAATAATGATATACACATGTGCATTCAGTAAGATATATAGAGTCTCATAGGATCAATATACATTGTTGGTGAATAGTAATATGACAATTATGAATAGTAATATCGGATTATGAATACAAATACAATCCCAAATAATAGTAACTACAATACCCCGACCCTAGATACCTAGAGTCGGTGCATTATTACATAACATTGGCATGATCACAAAGGATCATGTCTCGAAAGGCCGATTAGTTTTGTAGTCTTGGAAATACTAGATATTTTCATAAGTCTTACATTACATCATAAGGTAAAGCAACTAAAACAACATATTGTCTTCACATCCCTTCATACTATCCTTGCAGGTCAATCATAAATTACTTCTTCTCATTTTGGGAAAAATAAAACACTGAAAGGGGTGAGATCAGATGCTTAGTAAAGATAACAATATAGTAGAAGCTTTCATAGATAAGCATAAACACTTAAATCAATTTATAACTAAAACAAAAGCCTTTTGAACATGAACTTCAGCATAATATGGCAAAGATAAAATGAAATAATTCATTGTACTTATTTACACGGATATTATACTAGTCAAACAATCACATGAAATATCAATAACCACTTTCATAATGATGGAATGCATAATGCCCGACTATCATAACTACATAGCCAAGGCCTCGTGCCAAGACTACAAATAAGATTTTGCCAAGGCCTTGTGCCAAGACACTAGTTGGTCTCATGAGACCTAATGATGCATTGAGGAGCTATATCAGGCTCCACCCATCACTTATTAAGTCCAATGCATTCCTCATATGAACAGGTTTAAACATAACATAAACATTCGTATTAAAACTAGCATACGAAATATCAAAACATTAACCACAAACCATGAATGGTATAAAAATAGCACATCCACAGTTAAACATAACTCATTCGATAAAATATGGAAGATTTTATTCTATCACATTAACCTCAATCATGAATAATGAAGGATGTTGACATAGATGAAAATAATCATCAAACTATTTGAGAGAAATATCCCCCTTTTTCTTAAAATCATTTAAAAGTCACACTATTTGTCAAGAAGCTATTTAAACATTGATTTTTGAATAAACGTTTCCCATACCACTTTGAAACTTTTTAAAAGGAGTTTTAATTTTAAAACTTAAATGTCCATATAAATAAATCCTTAAAACCATTTTTTAAAACATGGACATTAATGAAAAATATTTAGAAGAATAAGTCTTTAAAACATTTAAAAATGGTATTTTAGTTAGAGTGTCATACCAAAATAGAGACACTTCAATACAAATAATTTATGTAATCAAAACATTTTATGATCATGAGTATAAAGGAATTCATGATATACTATGTCAAAGTACATTATAAACACCACATAAAAGTGATATGGTGTATAACAACAAAGAAGTCTCAATGGAACGTAAATTGAGATGAAATCTCTCATAAATGTTGTATCCTTAGGTTAAGGATAAATCAACGACATAGTTATGTGTGAAAAATATAAATACACTAAATATGATTTGATATTTAGTGTAAAACAATCGGAGGACATTCACACATAATATTGTAAAAATGACACCAATGAATTGGATGTTTAACTCAACAAATGGAGAATGAGTTAAAATTACTCTTATCAAATTCATATCGATGACTTGAGAAATTATAAATAGAGTGATTATGTGTATCAAAAGTATATCCACAGGAAGGGGAGTTGAAATTATGACATAATCAAATTAATAGTGATCCCACAAATAATCTTGGAGTAATATAATCAATGAAATATGCGTAAATCCAAATGAGTGGAAATTGAAATTTCAAATTCCCTTATCGATTAGGTAACTTACGAAACATACACCCATGAAAGAAGGATCATACAATGATTATTTAAATATCCATAAATTAAAGTATATTACACAATTAATACAATCATGGGAAGTACACACACCACATGAAATAAATAAGTGGTGAACAATGGAATTCTCACGGAATTAAAAGTGAGATAGGAAACCCCTTACTTTGTACTTTTTCCTTGGTCGATGGTAGTTTAACCTCCTGTATAATGGTGAAATAATTTTTATTTAATTATAAAAGAATCATATGCATTAATATGATATCATATATGATCTTTTAACATTGATTTGTTAATAATATCTTAGTATTATCGTTGTTTCGGGTGTTAACTTACTCATTTTCTTTGATATGTTTTGTTACGTAAGCCATGTTTTTAATGGATAGGTTGTATATTAATCATATCCAGAATGATATAAAGTCCTCAGATACTATTATTTATCATCAAAAGAGAATTATACTTGAATGTATACGATGGAGAATGAATCTCATCGCGTTCGTGGAGACGGTAGTCCGCACGTACGAACGAGCGACAATATCATTCTTTTGATATTAATATAATATATAATTGGATGGTATATCATATATACAGAATAATTATCTTGTTATATTTATTATTTACATGAATTACACATCTTTATTATACCCATCCAAATAATAATTTATTGAATAAGAATTACACCACGACGTGGAGACGGTAAGCTGTACGTACGCACGTATGGTGACATGTTATTCAAAGGATGGATAGAATACTGAATATGGCTGTACCATATTTATAATGAAATCACAGTATATATATGATACTGGAGTTATTATTTTATAATGGTAATAACAAATGAAGAAGAAGTGGAAGAAGAAAATAACTTGGAAAAGGGTGGTGAAATCATTACCTCTTCTTCGGGTTCTTCCTTTTGATTTGATCAAAAGGGATCATTAGGTTGGATTTCGGATCAAACTATGGCCACTATGTTGTATTGAGGGATGTTGGGAGAGTATTTGGAAAGAGTTTCTCCGAACAAAAAGGCTTTGAACGTGTGAAGAAATGAGAAGGAGGAGTGCCCTTTTATAAGAGGGGTGAGGGGCACCTTTGGAAAAGCTAGAAATATTAATTTATAATAAATTAATATTCGGTTTCTAATGGATCCAAAGTGGATTATTTAAATTTTAAGGTGTGGATAGGTCTAAAACCATTAAACCAATATAATTTTGACAGGTTTGGGTCATTATATTAACCTTATCTTTTAGTTTTAACTCTTAGTTAATTAGTTTGACATTTACCATGTCACTTTGTATTTTTATGTTATATAGTTAATAAACATAAAATATACATCCAAGAGACCCCCAAGTGGTACATTAATGATACACCTATCATGATATAAGTCTCTTTTCCGAACCTTATATTTTTAGGAATTTAATATCAATTAATAATATAATATTTGATTTAAAAACTCTTTTATGTCAATTTTGACACTATTCAATAGTTGATTTTTGTGAAAATTATAACAGAATTATTACTTCGAACAAAGTCAGTTAAATAAATCCTAATATGTCATATTATCTTAGAAAATTTGTGTAATTCATTAAAAGTTTCAAATTATATTTATTTGGGTATTTATAATATCAATAATTTTAATTTTTCACTATTATGGTAATTACTACATCATCATTGTGTCATAAATAAATTAAATTATTTAAGGTCTAAAAATTATAAATAAAATATCATTATGTAGGAATTCCTTTTATATTTCTAATGAATATTTATAGTCTAACATCCAACATATATAACCCTATGTAAAAATTGGTTTTCTAAAAGATATATGCTTATGTCATTTTTGTACTTATATTAGCTTAATTAAAATAAAGTGTCCCTATCACCTACAAGTGGCTACATGAGGTCCCAAAATAGACCCAAATATGACAATGTCCGAACATGTATCAACCAATAAGTCTAGAACACGTTTTGGGGTAATTTAGTATTATTTTAATAATATTTTTTAACCCTTATTTACTGGATTTACCCTTAACCATGGTAAAAAAATATTTACCACAGTAATTATTCAAAATGTCTAAAAATAAAAGTTACCTATTCACACAATATGAAAATCCTGATTCCAAATATGGAATCCATTTTTCCAAATTAAAAACAAAGAAGTGGCAGAAATTAATTCCCGTTGTTAAAACAAAAAGCGTGTTTTTAAAAGATAATAACTACCAAAAGATTGACACTTGTTTATGTCTGTTTTAATTGTAAAATTATGTACAATGACCAACATTATATTAAATGGTAAAAATATATTCTAAATATACTTTAAAACCACTCAAATTCATAATTTATCAATATAAATTATTTCGATTAAAAAAGTTGTTTTTAATTAAAATTTAGTAATTTTCACTATTCATCAAAATATAACTGTTATCCGAAAAGATCCAAAATTTCACCCTAGGATAAATTCGATATTCCGAATCCAAAAATGAAGTATATTTTGAAATATAAAAAATATATAATTTCAAAAAGTAGGTATTACTATTCATAACGGCTAGTTTGATCGGTTGTGGTGTGTTAGAACTCGATGTTGCGTACAACACACGCTATCACATTATTCAAATAGAAGCATACCGTGGACGCTTGGGGTGTTACATTCTCCCCACCTTCAATAAATTGTGTCCTCACAATTTTTTTTAAAATTGGTCTTGAGAATATAATAGAAAGTCTCACATCGGAAAAAGGGTCAATAAAACTATCACATTTAAAAAAAGGAAGAGAGGTATAAAGGTCACCCAAGATAACCCATACTAGGATTCCATGTAGGAAAACATGGACATGGACGATAAACTAAGTGTTCAGTTCTGATGGAGAGGGATAGAAAACATGATCAGGAGAAAGTTAACAATAAGAAAATCACAAAGTTGTGTTGGAAAAAATGATCCTTAGTCTCCTAGTAGGAAAAGTAAACGGACAACATTTTTTGTTTTAAGTCACATTACATAAGGATAAGGAATTCATTTATTATATTGACAAAGAATATAAATATATATACTTACTTTTTAAGTAGACTTTCATTCTTTAATAAATTTTAACCACTAACTCATTTTTTTAAATGATGAGTAATCAAGAAGACTTGGTCATTCTAGAAGATCTAGAATAAACTTCTATAAAATCACATGATCCATACAGGATAAACTATATATTTACATTGTATTTAGAGATTAATCAAAACCAAAATGGTTAGTACAAGATCTAATGATCCCCCAAATGTATATTCCATTAGAGAAAAAAATACTAATCTTAATTTCAAAAATTAAACCAACAATACCCCAAAGTTAAATAAATACCATTCAATAATAAATTGTCCATAAAATCCTTAAATATAATCCAAACTAATATTGAAACCCAAAACATATAATAATGTAGTCTTCCACGTTAAATTGTATCTCCAAATGACATAATCTACTCTTAAAGTCACATACTTAAAAGTAATTAACATAATCACATATTCTTTATTATAGGTTAATCATTTCCATAAATAACCCAAATCACTATAAATCCGCAATAAAAACACAGATAAAAATCCACCATTACTCCTCTAATTAAATCCCATTGTATTATATTTTCCTTGGAAATATAGTGTTCCCAACAAAGTGAACATCTTCCAAAATAACCTTTATCACTTTATCACCAAATCATTTTCCTATACTAAGGGTATTCATTTGATAAGACATAGGAACCCAAATAAACTTATTATTGATCAATAAAATCATTTAACTAAAAATAATAGTCACACTAACCAGGGAATTCACGTAGTCCAGTGGTAGGTGATAAATCCCAATCACACTTTTGTTGTGGGTTCGATTCCCACAGCTTTGACCGATGCGACGGGTTGTCATACGGTCTACGTGTTGTCCTTTTTCAAAAACTATATTTTATAATATTACCATAACAAAACATAACCACAAATGTTATATCATACCTTGCATTTTCATCCCAAATTATAATAACTTATAATTATCTCAAACCACAATGATCATATAAAATCAAATGGTTATTTATACCTATATCCACAAGAGAAGAGACAATTCGTCCTCAAATATCATTCTCACATGGAAAACTGTGGGGTTACAAATACAAGAGAAAATTATTCCAAAGTAAACTCATCAACAAGGAGCACTAATACTTTTTAAACATTTCTCCAACCATTTATTTCCACATAGATTCTTCTTTGACAAAGAAAATATCCTATAGAATAGGGCATTCACTCAGGTCATCGCCAGGTCCCCTACATTTACGTCAAATTACTGTAAATGTACTATTGGGACCATTTTTATCTTCTTCCATAGTAATCTTCATTTTGCTTTCGAAATTATTCACTTTATGTCCTTACTTCCCACATGTAAAGCATTTCTTGGTCCCATTAAGACACTTTCCCGGGTGTCTCCTACCACATTTCTTGCATAATGGAAATTGAGGGTTCTTTTCTCCATGGTCTCCATTGCTGGAGCTCTTATCATTCATCACCTTTCTCTTACTTGTTGAGTCTTGGAGTTGGTTAATATATATGTTGCTGATCATATTTTTGGAAAACAGATTTTGCATAAGAAGATATCTTTTATTCCTATCAACATTCCATTTTGTTTCTCATTTCCACCACCATTCCCACCTTATACATCATTTTCAAATTCACTATGACTTCCTTGGAATCCATCCATTGAGTAAAACCAGAAAGCATTGTGTGAGTAACAGTAGTCGTAAAATCATTTAGAGATTAACATGTCACCATATTCTCAATTTGAAACATATTAGGATTAACCAAGTTCATTTACTCTCATCTTATATTTATAATACATCAAATTGGTTTGTAATGAAAATGTAAATTATCCTAAGCATATCCCCCAGGAGTGTCGTAACCAAGAGTTCAACAAGGCCCATTGTCGTGCACCAGTTCCCATTCGAGTCTAGCTCAAAGCAGTGTTTTCGGGTTTTACCCCTAGGTACATCTGTGGCAGAGCCGCCTCTACCTACTCGTATCCAGACAAGGATGTATTTCTCATAAAACTCACAAAATCTCTACAATACCAAAATTCTAGGAAGTTATTCCATACTAATCCTCAAAGTTCATCTTAGGTCTACGTCATCTAATCAGAGTTTATCTAAATCTAGAATCCAAGGTTTATTCTAAACTTCCTCTGAAACCAACTGTAATACCCCGACCCTAGATACCCAGAGTCGGTGCATTATTACATAACATTGGCATGATCACAAAGGATCAAGTCTTGAAAGACTGATTAGTTTAGAAGTATTGGAAACACTAGATATATTCATAAGTCATACATTACATCATAAGGTAAAAAAACTAAAACAACATCTTGTCTTCATATCCCCTCATACTGTCCTCGCAACTCATTCATAAATTACTTCTTCTCATCCTTGGATAAATAAAACAATGAAAGGGGTGAGCTCAGATGCTCAGTAAGGATAACAATATAGCAGAAGCTTTCATAGTTACACATAAACACTTAAATCAATTTATAACTAAAACAAAAGCTTTTTTAAATTGAACTTCAGCATAATATGGCAAAGATAAAGTGAAATAATGCCATTTACTTATTTACATGGATATTCTATTAGTCGAACAATCACATGCAATATCAATAACCACTTTCATAATAATGGAATGTATAATGCCAGACTATCATAACCACATAGCCAAGGCCTCGTTCCAAGACTACAAATATGATTTTTCCAAGGCCTTGTGCCAAGACACTAGTTTGTCTCATGAGACCTACCGATGCATCAAGGATCTATAGCGGGATCCACCCGTCACTTATTAAGTCCAATCCATTCCTCATATGAACTGGTTTAAACATAACATAAACATTCATATTAAAACAAGCATACAAAATGACAATACTTTAACCACAAACCATGAATGGTATAAAAATAGAACATCCACAGTCAAACATAACTCATTCGATACAATATGGAAGATTGTATTGTATCACATTAACCTAAATCAAGAATAATTAAGGATGTTTACATAGATGAAAATAATCATCAAAACTATTTGAGAGAAATATCCCCCTTTTTTTGAAATCATTTAAAAGTCACACCATTTGTCAAGAAGCTATTTAAAAATAGATTTTTGAATCAAAGTGTCTCATACCACATTGAAAATTTATAAATGGAGTTTTAATTATAAAACTTTAATGTCCATATAAATAAATCCTTAAATCCATTTTTTAAAACATGGACATTAATGAGAATGATTTAGAAGAATAAGTCTTTAAACATTTAAAAATGGTATTTTAGTTAGAGTTTCTAACCAAAAGAGAGACACTTGAATACAAATAATTGAGGTAATAAAAACATTTTAATATCATGAGAATAAAGTAATTCATGATATACTATGTCAAAGTACATTATATACACCACATAAAAGTGATTTGGAGTATAACAACAAAGAAGACTCAATGGAATGTAAATTGAGATGAAATCACTCATAAAATCCATATCCTTATGTTAAGGATAAATCAAAGAAATAGTTATGTTTCAAAAATATAAATACACTAAATATGATTGGATATTTATTGTAAATAAATCAAAGTACATTCACATATAATCTTGTAAAAATGACACCAATGAATTGGATGTTTAACTCAACAAATGGAGAATGAGTTAAAATTACTCTTATCAAATTCATATTGATGACTTGATAAATTATCAATGGAGTGATTGTGTGTATCAAAAGTATATACACAGAAATGGGAGTGGAAATTATGACATAATCAAATGAATAGTTATTCCACACATAATCTTGGAGTAATATAATCATTGAAATATGCGTAAAGCCAAATGAGTGGAAATTGAAATTTCAAATTCACTTATCGATTAGGTAACTTACAAAACATACACCCATGAATGAAGGATCATACCATGATGATGTAATATCCATAAATTAAAGTATATTACAAATTGAATACAATCATGGGAAATACACACACCACATGCAATAAATAAGTGGTGAACAATGGAATTCTCACGGAATTAAAAGTGAGATAAGAAACCCCTTACTTTGTAGTTTTTCCTTGGTAAACGGTAGGTTAAACTCCTTTATAATGGTGAAATAATTTTTATTTATTTATAAATTAATCATATTCATTAATATGATATCATATATGATCTTTTAACATTGATTTGTTAATAATATCTTAGTATTATCGTTGTTTCGAGTGTTAACTTACTCGTTTTATTTTATAAGTTTTGTTATGTTAGCCATGTTTGTAATGGATAGGTTGTATCATAATAAAATAAATAATGATATCAAGTGCTTACATACTATTATTAATCATAAAATGATAATTATACTTGAATGGATACGATGGAGAATGAATCTCATCGTGTTCGTGGAGACGGTAGTCCGTACGTACGCACGAGCGACAATATCATTCTTTTGTTATTAAAATAATATATAATTGGATGGTATATAATATGTACAGTATCATTATTACGTTATATTTATTATTTACATGAATTAAACATCATTATTATACCCATCCAAATAATAATTTATTTAATAACAATTACACCATGACGTGGAGACGGTAAGCCGTACGTACACGCGTATGGTGACATGTTATTCAAAGGATGAATAGAATACTGAATATGGTTGTACCATATTTATAATAACATCACAGTATATATATGATACGAGATTTATTATTTTATAATGTTAATAACAAAGGAAGAAGAAGTGGAAGAAGAAAGGAACTTCGAAAAGGGTGGTGAAATCATTACCTCTTCTTCGGGTTCTTCCTTTTGATTTGATCAAAAGGGCTCCTTAGGTTGGATTTCTGATCAAATTATGGCCACTAGGTTCTAGTGAGGGAAGTTGGGAGAGTATTTGGGCAGATTTTGGCTGAACTAAAAGGCTTTGATGGTGTGAATAAATGAGAAGGAGGAGTGCCCTTTTATAAGATGGGTGAGGGGAACCTTTGGAAAAGCTAGAATTATTAATTTATAATAAATTCATATTCGGTTTCTAAAGGATCCATTGTGGATTATTTAAATTTTAAGGTGGAGATAGGTCGAAAACAATTCAACCAATAGAATATATACAGGTTTTGGTCATTATATAAACCTTATCTTTTAGTTTTAACACTTAGTTACATAGTTTGACATTTACCTTGTCACTTTGTATTTTTATATTATATAGTTAATAAACATACTATATATATCCAAGAGACCCCCAAGGGGTACATTAATGATAAACCTAACATTATATATGTCTCTTGGCCGAACCTTAGATTTTTAAGAATTTAATATCAATTAATAATATAATATTTGTTTTAAAAACTATTTTATGTCAATTTTGACACTATTAAATAGTTGATTTTTGTGAAACTTATAACAGAATTATTACTTCGAAAAAAGTCAATTTAATAAATACTAATATGTCATATTATCTTATAAAATTAGTTTAATTTATTAAAATTATCAAATTATATTTATTTGGGTATTTATAATATCAATTATTTTAATTTTTCACTATTTTGGTAATTACTGCATCATCATTGGGTCATAAATAAATTAACTTATTTAATGTATAACAATTATAAATAAAATATCATTATGTAGGAAATCCTTTTAGATTTCTAATTAATATTTATAGTCTAACATCAAAAATATATAACGCTATGTAAATATTGTTTTTCTAAAAGATATATGCTTATGTCATTTTTGTACTTATTTTATCATAATTAAAATAAAGTGTCCCTATCACCTACAAGTGGCTCCATGGGGTCCCAAAATCGACCCAAAGATGACTATGGTCGATAATGTATCAACCAATAAGGATAGGACACGTTTTAGGGTAATATATTAATATTATAATATTATTTGTTTACCCTTATTTACCAGATTTACCATTAACAATGGTAAATAAAATATTTACCGCAGTAATTATTCAAAATATCTAAAAATAAAAGTTACCTATTCACAAAATATGAAAATCCTGATTCCAAATATGGAATCCATTTTTCCAAATTCATAGCACAGAAGTGTCAGAAATGAATTTAAAAGTAATTCCTGTTGTTAAAACAAAAAGCGTGTTTTTAAGAGATAATAACTATCAAAAGATTGACAATTGTTTATGTCTGGTTTAATTGTAAAATTATGTACAATGACCAAAATTATATTAAATGGTAAAAATATATTCTAAATATACTTTAAAACCACTCAAATTCATAATTTATCAATATAATTTATTTCGATTAAAAAAGATGTTTTTAATTAAAATTTAGTAATTTTCACTATTCATCAAAATAAAAGTGTTTTCTGAAAAGTTCCAAAATTTCACACTAGGATAAAATCGATATTCAAAATCCAAAAATGAAGTACATTTTGAAATATAAAATATATATAATTTCAAAAAGTAGGTATTACTATTTACAATGGCTAGTTTGATCGGTTGTGGTGTGTTAGAACTCGATATTGTGTACAACACACGCTATCACATTATTCAAAGAGAAGCGTACCGTGGAAGCATGGGGTGTTACAGTAACCTCACCCATGTACGTATTAATAAAATTTTGGTACCTTATAAATGAAATATATTATTTTATAAATTATTAATTATGTGTTGTATTTTTTGTGCGTAATAAATATTTAATTGCAATTTTAAATTTATAAATTATTAAAATTAACAATTATAAAATGAATTCTTAAATAAATATTTTGTTGTTATATGATTTTAGTATAATTTATTGAGAACTACTTTAATTAATTAATGTATTTTTAAATTAGTTTTAAATTTAAAATATTTATGTTTCAAATAAATAAGGATTTTCTTTGAAATTTAAATTTCTCTTATTTAGAAAATCACTTTGATAAGTTAGAGATTGTTTTCAAATTCTACTCTTCATAAAATGGTTTGAGTGAATATTTTGGTTTTTCTGAAATATTTTAATTTTTAATGAATATTAAAATTCAATAATTTATGAAATGTGCTAAATTAATGAATTTCTGCATCAAGCATGTGTCATGGATGAATTAAATGGCCATAGTATAGAACTAAAATTCACTTACTACTATTTTGATTCACAATAATCAAGACTATTGATTTTTTGGATCTCAATTATTTTAATAAGGATTAAAATAATGCAAATAACTCCTCTCTTTTTCTATAAAATCCACCTATAAATAACTCCTCTCATCACTCATCTATGATTTGAAGATCCTCAATGTTCAGCCCAAATACACTTCCATAGCCCCTCTCCATTTATAGGAGGCATTTTTCTTTTAAAAAATCCAAAACCCCTTCCCCTAAGGGGGTTCTCATGGAGGGGTATTCAAGAGGTAAATCCACATATTCTTTCTTTTAATTTCATTTCTATTTCCATTTTTTATCCAATACTCACCTTCTCATTACAAATGATCTTGATAACCCTAGTATCATTTCTATATTTTAATTTTAACATTTTAATGTAATAACCATTATCAATTTTTTAATATATAGAAATTTAATTTTATAAATTAAAACATCATCTATGAGGTGCCAATTTATAACATTTTTGGAAAAAAGAAATATCATACATCAATTTTTGTTGTAATACTGGTCATGAAACTATTTTTATGGTTGGACCAGACCATAAAAGATTCATTATAACCTATTTTATATTCACAAACTAGAATATGTATATTATAATAATTCATTTGTAAAAACTAGTTCATAAGAATTAAAATACTATAGAGACACAATTTTTCCCTTGTAATACTTTGGAATATTTCTAAATAAGTTTTTGGAGGTAGGAGCTGAGATGACCTGAAATCTGAATGCCGGTGTGACCAGAATAAATTATACAAAAATTTTAATTGTTTATATTCAATGAACATTTGAAAAATGTTATGTCTATGAAACGGTAGCATAGATCTGAAATATGAGGCCGCAACTATGTCTGAAATGTGGTTTTTACATAAGGAAGGGTATGAATTTTATTGGTGTGGGCCTTCTTTTAGAAACATCAGACATGTGAAAAATGTTAGTTAAAACAATTAAACTTAATTTTTCTTCTCGAATTAAAAACCCAAGAACATTCAAACTAGGACTCTAATTGGTAATCGAAGAATTATATTGAGTTTTTTACGAGGATTTTTTTCTAGGAGAAAATTATAATGAGTGGTTATAGGAGTTTCAGATTTACAGAATATTGATGGGCTTCAGAAAATTTCAATAAATAAAAAATTTAGTGATTTGTATTAGGGTTAGACATATTCCTTCCTCCCCCTCAATAATTTTTTTCATCCAAATTATTTAATAGATTGGGGAGTGATTCACACCAGATCATTGGGGGATCAATGCTGGAATGAAATTATTACATTAGTAGTGATAAATTGACAGATCGATATATTTTTTGTTCTACTATTGAATTCATATTCATGTTTTTAATTGAAAAATTTTATGTTGCATGTTCTAGAAGTCATTTGATAATCATTTTTGATAGACACGATAACATGGTCATAGATCCATAATTTAAACCCATAATTTAACTAAAATCCACACATTCTACGTGGATAATAAACACTCACTTTCGGGGTGTTCCAATCCCCCATCGGATCTCCGATCAGAGGTTAGTGTTTTGAATTTTTTTTCACAGGGATCATAGATCCATTCTATGATCATGAATTAGGACATCAGATGAGCTGTTATATTGTGTGATATAATGGGGAATGCAGTTTTAGCATTACCGTACCAAAAAAGGCAAGAATATGCCATTTGCGGGTTCGGCTGGGAATGAAACAGCCTCTACGGTGGTCCAAGTTGATGGGGCACAACAGGGCCAAAGTGAGACGATGACCAGGAACACGGGGCCACGAGGATGAGTGTGTTACTCAGTGGCAAAAAAATTCTAGGAGCACTGGAGGTGGCTAGTGTGGAAGAGTGGTGAGGTAGGGACGATGTGGCTGTCGCAGTCAGGAGGCGGCGTGTAGGGAGGACTATCGTCAGATTGGGGAACATCAAACTGAAAGCGACCTTTGTCCCGCCTATCATGCATTGACACATAGTAGGGGCATATGAATTTCCATTAGGGTCAGTTGATGTCATGGGACTAGAGAGGGATATTCTATGGAATGGAGGACAAGGCCATGGTGAACCAGGCTGAGTTGGCCAAAGCGGGGAAGCCCAGGTGGAAGGGTCCAGTTGGGTTGGGTTGGGTCGGCCCAATTTTCGGTCCTGAAATTTTAAGTGCCTATTTCATTTGAAGCGGGCCTCCGATTCATGTTCCATCATAGACAACATGATCATTCAGTCGACATGGACCATTATATGATTTTTTTTTGAATTTAAAATTTTTACCCTAAAGGTAGGTTGTGTGAACCACTCGGTCTGTCAGTAATAATATTTAATTATTATTAATTGTAAAATTGTTTCAGACCTATCTTACAAATGCGATGTTAGTATGATGCATCATTAAATGTTCTAGGACCCCAGTACATATGACAACCAATCTATAATTTTTTAGGTTTCAAACCAAGAGTATATTGAGGGCCCCACAGGGCCCAGTTTGTATTCTTTATGGTTAAATGAAAATTTTTCATCAGTTATCTGTTTTGAAAAAACTATAAGTCCATTTTATGTTTTTTTAGAGAGGATCACAAGAGAATGATCCATATAAATTGTAACATGACTGAGGTATGGGATGTTCAGGATTTCATTCAATAAGAATGAACCAAGATACAAAATTTACACTGGACATTAATTTAGAGAAACTAAATAGTCGATCATCCATGTTTTTTCCACAAGGATCACAATGGTGTGATCCTATTGAACTTTTGGATGCTTTTTCAAGATATAATTTAATGTGTAAACTAGAATGAAATTTCGTTGGATGCTCTTTTTGATTTGTATGAAGATAACCCATAGTTTCAGTCAACCTCAACTCTAGTGGGAATAGATAAGACGTATGAATACATGTGGAAAAATGTCTATATGTTGTTGGAGTATGTGTGTTAATGTGATTAGGATTTTGGACCTCATGATCAATGAAGAAAGTTGTCGAATCATTTGCCTTTTGGTAGGGTGTGTCTTGTACTATGGAACTATGTCGGCAAGCTTAGGGGTACTTGTTTATAGTCTAATACCTATTAATTGTTAGGTACATTTCTAGGAAAAGGGGATGAAAAAAAAGATGCGTGGGCCCCAAGAGTTCCATGTACAACATTAAAAATATTCTATCAATCACAACTCCATCTTCTAAACTTAGATTTTGGTATGCACGTATCCAATCCTGAGTTTTTTTCATCATAGAATGTGTTGGTGAACTCCATATTGTATTACACGTTATGATGAATGATGTTTCATGTGTGACGCTTATCTAGGGAGACACCTGATGATTACACTAGTGGTATTTGAGAGGTACCATGTAGCTAGGTTGACAGTGTTCCATGTCATTCTTTAGATAGGTACCATCCAACAGGGATATCCAGATATGTTTCACGATTCCCTCTTGCTGGGTTGGGCAATGATACTTGATGACAGTTCCATGTATAACCCTCCATCCATGCTGGGGATGGATCATTGTTGACACTAGAGTAGAACCCTCCAATCGGGATGAGCAATAGTCCTCGATCATTTCTGAGTATAACCCTCCATCCGGGACAGGGATGGGTCCTTGATGACACTAGGGTGGAACTATCCAGTCTATATGGGAAACATTCATAGGTCTTTTCTAAGTATAATCCTCCTTCCAGGTTAGGGATGTCTTCTTGATGACACTAGAGTTGAACCCTCCATCTATGATAGGCTAGGTCCTCAAACATGAGACATAATTACTTGATTGTGTGGCACAATAAAGATACGTCTTTTGATGTACCTTAAGACACTACAAGAAGATGAGTGCTTATCCAATAAAGACGCATCCTTATAAATGACCTAAAACATTGTGGGAATGAGTGACCTGCCTAATGATAATAGTATCAAGGGGATGTAATTGAGCTCCTTTGACATGGAGTTTTGGGTAGATGTGTGCAATGCTAGGCATTAATGGTTACTTTAAGGATTATTAGCCACTATCTTTTCATAGGATGTTCAGAGTTCCTTGAACATGATACACATTATATCTCGACTATGAGGACCATTTAAAATACATTCTCTGATATAAATTTGGACTCTCAAGGAAGATGGTACTTTTCCTACTATGACGCATCCTTGAGATGCGACCGAAAACTGTGTGGGTGAGACAGACCAACCCATAGAGGATAGTATCAATGTTTTGTGATTAATCACAATTGACATGCAGTTTTGGGAAGACATGTGGGATGCTGGTCATCAATGGTTACTTCAGGGACTGTTGGCCACTCATGTTTCCTAAGAAGATATTGTGAGATGGATAACCCCTTACTCTATTATTTGAGATTTTGTGACCAAGAATATATATATATATATATATATATATATATATATCTCGTTTCCATTACCCACTCATTTGGATTGGGTAACTCTCTCTCCATGAGAGGTGAAGACAAACATTGTATGCCACTGTCTTTCCATGTCTAGCTTATCATTGTTGGACGAGTCTATTAACATACTATAGGAAGAAAAGACTCAATGATAAGTTCATCCTCTCACTATTTATAGCTTCATGTGTTTGGATGGGCATAATTTATACTCTTGTTGGGTTGAGTTGTAAAATATTTTATTGTAACTTGTTCTATATATTTTTCACATTGTCAGTACTTATCTTTCAACTCCCATGATCACTTAGGGCATCCTACTAAGTAATTTTATACCCACTCCTACCTAGTATTTTTCCACACATGGGGTTCCCTTTCAGACAACACACACATTGATCGGGATTTCATAGGATCTTAGAGAAATGAGTTCTCTGACCTTGTGAGGTGTATGTAGCTTGGCATTCATGAGTGGGACTCTCCAAGCTATTTTACTTTTTCACGTGTTTTCAGGTTGTGGTAATAATCTAGTTTGTCATGAATTTTTACCCTATTACTTTCTATTTACATTTTTATACTAATACTATTTTGAGGTTGATGTATGTTTTTTGGTTATATATAGAAGTTTTGTATCTTCAAATTTCCCCCCCTACAGTTTTTCATTGAGTTTGATGCGTGCGCGTCCACATGTTTTTAGAAAATGGCCCCCCAAATTTTTCTATTCCTTCAGTGCTAGTTGCCATCCCCTAGCTAATGGATGTGGGTTTTGGGTAGTTGTGGCTCGACCCGAAGGATGGGTCGGGTCATGAAAAAGTGGTATCAGAGCGATGTTCCACCCTTGGGACATTTTTTGATTGTTTCCCTAAAAAATATATTCGTTGGATATAGGGAAACATTTTTGAACAATCTCGAGAGAGGCTCTTTGGCCTGGGAGACCAACGATGGTACATGTGGCTGATGTATCCATTCGTTAGGACTCTGATTACCCTCTTATTGATGAGTCACCCAGAGACACCTATCATAGGGATCAATCGTACATGAAACATATAAGATTGAGTCTTTGAAAATCCTTCTTGAGTCAGCTCCCCATCATTGTTGATATATATATATTCTCATCTGACCATGGTACTCCTTGATAATGTCTAAGATGTATATGTAATAATAGCCAGCCAGGATACTAGATTCGGCTCATGATGACGAATTTGTGAGCGATAAAGCCTTGGTTTGAGACCCATCATTTGTGACCTTTTCTCCTGGTGGGAAGGTAGAAACACCCCCACATTTTGAGGAACAAACATCCCCAATAGAACCATTTGAGGACATGTGCAGGCTGATAACACTTCACGAGTTTCATTAACATAGACTGCTGATAGTCTACGTTGAGCCAGACCCTCATGAAACAGATGTTTGGTTAGATTAGTTGGTCTAACTCTTATGGATTTCTTGTACACTACTATAATGTATGGTGGATCTGGAATCCATACTTTTCCAAATAGTATCAAGATGTTGGTGGAGCATGGTCACTCAGATGTCCGATTAGACGACACTATCATGGGATGAATTATAGCATTTGTTTTGTGATCTATTATACCCCTCCATCTTGCGCTCTGTTTTAATTTAAGATATCCTTTTGTTGGATTAGCGAGGGATAATGGTGACTAAGTTAGTTCCTAGGTTCATATAGCTAGAACTCTACTTACTAGACATGATTTGTAACAGATAATTCTATGCACTAATGATTGGGAAGGGGCTCTATTGAGATATTCGTGCTATAATAGTACTATTGTGCATCCCAATCTAAGTTGGGTTAATGGATCCGGATTTCTTGATAGAGAATTTTATGTCAATGGGATTCCATACATCTAGTTTATTTAGTGAGCATAACAGGGATGGGAAATCTACCACATGAACAAGCATTAGTCGATAAAATCTAAACACATAAGTCCTCCCCCTAATTGGTCTCAAGAATATAACCGTATGTGGCCAGGGAGGCATATAGTGTAGGGATATCCTGAGGTGGGATACATTCATGAATTTGATGGGTGAGGTCAATTGGTAAGAGACTGCATGAATAGGCATGGTGAGGACACCTAGCAGGCAACAGGTAGACCGCCACGGCTAAGGCAACACCATGATGTCGGTGGTCCCCTAGGATGTGGTTCTAGTAGGAAGAGATGGAGGTGGGAAGACATTGTGATATCTTTCTGCCACCACAATGTGGACCACATCAGTCTCATGAAGCTATCAGTGAGGACACATAGAGATGACATATTTGGATGTCTAAGATCTCACAGTGCAAGAGATGATTTGTGGTATTCCTTGTCTCCTTTCAACTTTTTTTAGTAAAACATATTAGATTATGTGTAATTTACAACTTCCTCCTATATTATTTATTGAGGTTTACCAAAGTGATGGGGGTGTAGGTGGAACCCAACATCAATGCTGTTCGACATAGCGTTGAATGAACATGGAAGAGGGGTCTTTTCCCTGCAAAGCCATGTCACTGTGAAACGAGAAAAACCCTGATGACGAGTCAGTGCCACGCAAAGCAGATAATATTGTGGTGTGGTGGATGATTCCCTATAACTTGTGTGGTCAGGGTGGGTTATACAGTGGGATCAGCAGAGTACAGATTTTGGGGACGAATCACCCTCCAAGAGGTGAAATGATGCATAGAGTATACCACAGTCTTTTTGTGTCTTGGATCATGCTGTTGGATGCATTTAATTACATTATCAATTTGTTGGTTCATTATTTTCTCAAAATCAAGCCTTCATACTGTAGTTATCAAGTACATGTCTAAGTGATGGAGACCCCATGAACCAAACGAAATCACTCACTATCTAGTTATGAAATCATTAGACCCTGCCCTGAGAATGTAAATACATTGTCTTCTGGGAGAGTGATTTATTGTTTGTG
Organism: Viscum album; assembly: GCA_963277665.1. Lineage (NCBI taxonomy): Eukaryota > Viridiplantae > Streptophyta > Magnoliopsida > Santalales > Viscaceae > Viscum > Viscum album. The sequence goes on from OY728128.1 coordinate 622,403,707, forward strand.
CATCCCACCATTGCATCAGGCACATATTCACCTAAAGATACTGTAACCTGATCTTGAAACACTAGTTGATAATATTAATGGACTAATGGTTCGAGGAGTAGCTGAATAGTGGTTGGGTTGGCACCCAAATTTTATTTTTACCATGATCAATGATTATTCTGAGATCAATAGGACGATGAATTCTCGTCTCAACATGAAAATAATTCATGGATTTTTGGTATTTTTATTTTTTGATGATGCTGATCATCCGGAATTACCCTTCTATATTCTCTCATTGTGCTTGTAAGTTTCCAAACTAGAATCCCGCTAGCTGTGATCCATAATTCCTCTGATGGCCTCCGATCGATAGTGCTATTTCATCTGGGTCTAGCATGCTGAAGCGAGTGTCGTCTGTCTGTAATTCTTGGTCACTTGTTTTTTTCCCTTGAAGAACGTATCTCATTATTGAGAGGGGAGAGAAATGGATTTGAGAGGGAAATTTTTGGCTAAATAATTCACAATTCACTTGGCTTGTGGTGTGGTGTATGGAACAATAGGCATACTTTCCTATTTATATACATGTAACTTTAGTTTCAATATTTAATTTCATAGAAACAATAAAATAGATTCTTATACATAGAGAAACCCCATTCTTTTAATAATAATATCGCTTCATTAGTTATGATGCGCAAACTTGTGCAAAAAAAATTATAAATAAAATTCCACATCACAAAATAAAAGCAGTGTTATTTTAAATTTTCCCAACATGTTAAAAAATTATTTACCATCTTGAAAAATAACTAGTTAACAACATGACTGAACTCGGTATATGTGAACTCCATTTCCATTTATTGAACATACGATTAAATAAATAAATAATTTTTCACTTAAATAAATATTTTATTTACAATCTAGTAAATAAATATTTATTAAATGTTTAATAAAATAAATAAATAAATTTAATTAAATTTATGAAATCATTTTAACTTGAATAAATTTATTCCATAGTATGGAGATTAAAAATTATTTCATTAATTAAATTCAAATAAAATTTAACCGAGAGCACCAAAAACACATAGTGTGTAACCCTCAAGGATTCATTCTCGTTTGCATTAGGCGGACGTTCATAATGTCCCAGAGTGTTGTCTAGTAACGGGTCAAGCCAACCAAGGGATAGAATATAATGTCTCAACAAGGAAAACCACCTAGGAATTCTCACTGTGTAATATAATCCAATTTTCAAAATATACCATTAAGCATGTTTTAAGATTGTGTCATCAAATTTTATTCTTGATATGTTGTTCATTGACTACTTAAAATAAACTAATCAGTACGCCAAGGACATGGATTTTCGTGTGATTGTTCTATTTCAATCAAAGGGTTGAGATATAAACATCCATAAATGGATGACACAAAACCTTCCTTAACTTATCCATTAATCACATTCCACTCATGATGCACACAATGTACCCTTCTTCCCACCAACTACTTGTGTGACAGTTTTTGTCTGAAAATAAAACTGTGAAAGTCATGACACATATTAATGATGATTTTAATGTCTAAGGATCAATACACATGCTCATAGATATAAATATCCAATGACACAAAAACATTCTGAATTCCTGCTTGGAGGTATGTTCTCTTAATCTCTTATCTTGGTGACTTCCAAGTGTGAACATCATGAGAGGAATTCTCATCTGCTTACGAATACTCAAACTAGACGGTTTTCATGCAATGTGTCCCATTAGAGTATAACATCCAAATGTAGAACTATATTTAAGAATATTGTTAAAGAATTTCAAGGATCTCATCATAGAAGGGAACTACAATGACCTTATCAATGAAACAAATACTCTATGACTACATTAAATCATAGTCATGCATTAACAATGAAGAATATGTAATAATAAATTAGATATCCTTATAATCAAAGTAAAACATGTTGGTTCTAAGAAACCAACACTTACAACCTCCCACATGGACTGGAGCCAACTTCCAATGACTTTTAGTCTGCTAGACCTCGCATGATGATCATGTTTTCACATAGTGAAGGATTTAGTCAAGGGGTCCACCACGTTGTCTTCCGTGGAAATACTGCTCACTTCAACTTCACCACTCTGAGAAAATTCCCACCAAAGATCATACATCTGATGTAGGTGCATCATCAATTGATGTGACCTAGGCACTTTTCCTTGAGCCACAGTTGCAATAATATCATATTACAATGTGATGAGATCTTTACTGACAGGTTTTAGATATAACTATTTGATGATGCTTTGCATCCAAACTAAATATTAAGCTATGTTATAAGCTGTGATGTACTGGGAATCTTCTATATAATCTGTGACCACACTTTTCATTGAGATCTTATTTTTCACATCACCAGCATTTAATGTGAATATGTATCCTTTTTGTGACTTCATGTCATCTTGATCAGTCTAGAAACTCGAATATGCATATCCTTGGACTATTAGTTACTCCACTTCTCCATAAACTAGGAAAATATCTATAGTACGCCTCAAATAATTTTGGATAGTCTAGAATACCATCTAATGGTTGTCAACTGGGTCAACATGATAGATTTATATTGCACTCAATGTGTCTGTGACACCAGCCCAACACATTGCATGGCATAAATGACTGACCCAATCGTTGATGTGTATGGAGTCCTTTCCATTATCATTTTTCCTTAGGTCTCTCTTGACACATTTTCCTGGAATGTTGAATGCCATGTGAGGCTGGAAACAATCTCCTCTTAGATAGTTCCATAAAAAATCTCTTCAGTAACATATCGAAGTATATAAATTGACTTAGGCAGATAAATCTCTTGGATCTATCAAGATGGATCCTGATACCATGAATATACACTACCGTGACCATGTCCTTAATAGAGAACCATTAAATCAACCACTCTTTAACAGAAATTATGACTGGTATCTCATTTTCAACAAGTAATATGTCATCAACATATACTATTTTAAAAAAGACTCCACTCCCACTAAAAATCGTATAGACAGAAGGATCACATTAATTCGTGATAAAACCAAATTCTTTTATGGCTTTGTCAAAACGAATGTTCCATGACCTAGATTCTTTATTTTATCCATAAATGGATTTCTGTAAATTTCATTACTTATGGGAATCGTTTGGAGTCACAAAAACATCAGGTTGTGTCGTGTAGAAATCCTCTTGAAGGTTCCCATTATGGAATACTATTTTGATCTCCATTTGAAAAATATCATAGTAATTTTATGTCGGAAATACAAGTAGAATTTTGATGGATTTCCGCAATACAACTAGTGATAAGGTTTCATCGTAGTCAATTCAGTGACCCTATAGAAACTCTTTTTTAACCAGTCCTACTTTATATGTACTGACTTGTCCATCCATTTACAGTTTCATCTTGAATAATCATTTTCAACCAACATGATTTACATCAACTTTAGGATCTACCAAAATCTATAATTACTTTGATACATGGAACCCATTTCATATTTCAAGTCTTTTTTCCAATTGGCAATGTCTGTGCCATACTACTTCCTTTTAGGTTAGAGGATCATTATTATCAACTAATAATGAGTCACCATCCTCGGTAACTATAACTCTTTATAATTCTGTCTCTACAACCTCTCTAATACTCCTACACAGTACTTGTGTCTCTGGAACAAATTCTTCTTCCATAGGGCAATGTTGAATCTATTCATGTACCAACTCGTGTGTATTTTGGGCCTCGACATCATCGAATTCTATCTTTCACCCACTATCTTTTTTGGATATGTGATCCCTCTCAAAGAATATGGCATTTTTTACCACTATAATATTTTTGTATGAGGGGTTATATAGGTAATATCCCCTTGTCTCCTTGGTGTATCCTATAAAGGTACTCTTTGTGCCGTGTGGTGACAGTTTGCAACCTAAAGAGACCTTAAGAAACACTTTACTACACAAAACAAGTAAATTCGATAACATGGATTTTCCTACACTCCATTAATCATATGGAATACAATTTATAGATTTAGTTGGTACATGGTTAAGTATGTGTGCCTCTATTTTTAATGCATACACCCAAAAGGAAAATGATAGACTTGCATGACTTATCATTGATCTAACCATGTCCAACAAGGTGTTATTACCCCTTTCGCTTACACCATTCTATTGATGCGTGTAAGGAAGAGTGGTTTGGGATTGGATTCCAAACTCTCATAAGTAATCAGTAATGTCATCATTCAGATATTCCCCACCTCAGTCTGAGTGGAGTTTCTTAATCTTCTTACTAAGGTGGTTCTCAAATTAATTATTTTATTCCTTGAACTTATCAGTTAAATTTTTCTTATACCTCATAAAGTTTATATATCCAAATCTTCTAAAATCATCAATAAATTTTATGATGTATGAGTACCCACCACTTTATTTAATTCGAAATGGTCCACACAAATCAGTATGAACCAATTCAAGAACTCATTAGCCCTTTCACCATGCCCACCAAATGTGGCTTTGGTAATTCTTCTTTATAAACATGCATGACATACACCAGGTGGTTTTCGTTCAGAAGAATATAAATATCCATCTTAATGTAACATTTTAAGTGTTTCTCATTTACAAGAGCTATCCGGAGAAGCCAAAGATGCGTGTGGAATGATTCATGTGAAGTATCCTTGTCATCGATAGCCATTACATGGTTTGTGTAATCCAACACATAAATACCATTGTATAAATGTGCCCTACTAAAAGTAATGATATCTTTATAAAATAAGAAAAAATTAATTCCAAACCTAAAATAAATCCATATGTATCTAGTCTGGGTATAAAAATAATGTTTTTGGTTATAAAAGCCCCATTAAAATGACCCTTTAACACCAAATTCATCCTAGTTGGCAACGTGGGCTAGTAGTCCCCATCAACTAAAAAAGAAAGTATGGATCTATTGGTTTCTCATAGATCAACCTCCCCTCGATAAATCTTACTGATTTTACATGGTTTTTATATTTGGATACATATTTGAAAACCAAAATATGTATCTAAAATCAAATATGTAGAAACAGATAGATTGCATTTGATAAAAACCACACCTGAAGCTTCACCTTTCTTCTTAGGATGGGTGCAGTTCTTCTTTTAGAGGCCCTTCTAGCCACATGTGAATCAAAAAACCTCTTATTCTCTTTCCTCCCCTTTGATCTTCCTTTTCTTGGAAGTCTAGAAATAAGCATTGTGATTAAATATCTTCACCATCCATTTCCACTTATTCACCATAAGGATAGAAGGATTTTCATGCTCCATATCTTGGTCCACATGTAGAATTAGGAAAAGAATATTATATAGAGACATCCCAATGTTTTTAATATTGAAATTGACATCAAAGTTATTGAATCTATGAGGTAATGATGCGAGAATGAGTTCGGTGCCCAGTTCTTTGAGGAGTTTAACCCCAAGATCCTCTAGGTGCTCAGTGTATGGAATGTTCGTGACTACATGAGGCCCATCTTGGGAACCTTTTCTAGGAATACACAAAAATAGTGCCTTAGAGATCTAAAACCTTTACTATCTTACTTTTTCTTGGTAAAGACCAGGGAGGTTATTAAGAATGCTATAATTATCCATGTTTTCATGATACTTCATGAGATCACTAGAAAAGGATAATAACATAAAACATTGAACTTCGACCATGTCGTTTATATGTTTTTCATAGACCATGAAATCCTCATCACTGACCTCATTGGCAGGAGAATCTAGTAATGCTGACTGTAGTATGTAAGACTTCTGTTAATGGTGTAGGACACCCGAAAGGCAACTAAACCATTCCTGGAAGTTAATGAAAGTAAGGATATAGTCTTTAGGCAGAATTTATCATTGGTTTAGTGTGGGTGTTGAGCTTTCCATTTTTTTATATAATTAAAATAATAGATCATTAGTACTATATTGATTACATTTTAGGAAAAATAATAAATTTTGTTAAGTCTCTCACTATTTTATCAAGTCCCAATAGACCACACCATTGAACTCATTATGTCCAGTTGTCATGACATTATAGTGGAAAAGATTCATATTCCCCTTCGCATATCCCCAAAAATGGATGGTCAAGATATTATAAGGTATTTATGTAGGGGGTATTTGCCAACTGTGAGGTTGATGTTCCTTGATCTGTTGAGTTGACTCCCAAATCAAGAAATCGTGACTTTTTATTTCCTAAACTACTACCTCCAAGGTTGCACCAAGTCTTGAAACGACTATTCCTTTTGATGTAATATGTAAATTTCAACCCGAAACCTTTAATAAGGGATTAAAGTATAAAAGAATGTCTCCCAACAAGGGTTGGCCAAACACATAGTTTTATTGAATTTTTCCATCAATAAAGTAACTGAAGGCTTGGTCTGACATAATATTTTATTTTACTTATTTTTATCTCTTATGTGTGAATTTCTTATTATCACATTATTTTTAATAATATGCGGAACTTACTTATGTGATTAAACATGTCTTGAAAATATTTATGCATAATTATGGTTTATTTTAGTTGCATCTTGCTTGACTGTTTAATTATTTAATTTTGTTATCATAATAACTCATCCATAATGATAAACCAAAAAAATGGCAGAAATAAAATATGGTTAACGAAAAAATCATGATATTTTATAATGTATATTCTATATAGAGATTGATAAACTAAGCCTATCCCAGGGGAGAAACACATTATACCATTTGTGTTTGTGTTTAAAACTGCCACTTGACCAACTGTGTATCTATTGAGATTGGTTTCTTCTCTTCTCCATCATGAACCACCTCCACTATCATTGGTGTTCCATCCATTAAGTTATACCTTTTTACTCACATGTGGGTGAGGGGTAAAAGGGATTTTTATATAAAAGAAACCTTGTTCATGCATACCCTACATATTAAGGGGGATAAGGCTCGCATGCCAAAAAAATTTATTCAAATAAATAAATTAAATGAAATGATATAGATACAATGGTCTTTGTCTAGCTCATGATACTCCATACATGCAACGATATTTATGCATAAATGAAACTAGAAATCAGTTCTTTAATCATCATTGTTTAAGATAAATCATGCTCGAATCAATTAATTTCCATCTTTAATTAATCTATCCTTTTATCTTAAACATTTTTCTGAAATTCTTTGAGATTATCTTCCATTATTATTTTAAAAAATAAATTCATTTAAAATTACCTGTGTTTGTAACTTATACATTTCGCGGAACCTAGTGAATTCATATTCATAACTACCTAATGAGTAGAAATCAACATTACACATATGATAAATTTAAAATATATATATATAACACCGATCACTTGTTGTGACTCATATTTACACCTGCATGATGGTACACGTCTAAAGGGTTTATATAATATAATAATAATTTTTAATTAATCTGCATAATTTGGATGAGTACACGACACATAGTTCCAACTACACAACGTGTACTATTATTCAATGTCGCTTTGAAGTACATGCCCAGGGAAATGGAATTTGGGGGTAGTTCAGAAATCATCGGAGTACTCAGTGTGTCCAGCGGGCCACATACATTGTATTTACTCATTACACGGTCTCCAGCTGGGCAAGCCGTGTATGGGGTACATGGTCTAATATTAACCTAATGGGATTATCTGTTGTGTCCATTAGGCCACATGGCGTGTAATCCGTAAACCATGTGCCACCTATTCCTGGTAAACACATAGAGTCATTTATGTTTTAGAAAGACTGCAACACATGGCATGGTATGGGTGACTGGTCCGATGCATTGAATATTGAATACATGGAATGTACTTTAAAATAAAAAGCTGTGTGTTCTGGTGTTGTATGGCCAGGAAGCTTTGGCACCTCCAGATGAGATCATCAATGATATTTTAATCTAAATTAAAAGAAAAGATTGTTTTTCTAAGGTGAATGAGAAAAGAATGAGGAGGAATAGGACTTGATTTTTAGATTTATAGAACGATTAACTCAAATTTAAACAAATAAATTATTAAATATGTAAGTCATAAATGAAAAATTTAAATATTTATAAACTATGATGTAACCCCTCTAATACCACTTGAAGGTTCTGGGAGTAGTGAAAGCATTGTTGGGATGGATCCCAACATTGATTTTTACCATGATCAATGATTATTCCGGGATCAATACAAAGATGAATGCATGTATCAATGGAATATGATCAATGATTTTTACAAAGGAGAAAGAGGCCCGAAACCATTATAGAGGATATTTCACATCATGTTTATAATTAATTTAATTAATTGCATAAAGAAAAATTATACCTTGATCATAGGTATTTTTCTCTGTTGATGATATTGATCATCCAAAATGATCTTTCCAGATTATCTCATTGGTATTGTAAGGTTCCAAACTAGAAAATCTCTAGCAGTGATCCACAGATTCTCATATGGCCTATGATCGACACTGCTCATTCTCTGGGTTCTAGCTTGGTGAAGGGAGTGTCTTGTGATGGTTTTTTTGGTTGCTTGTTCATCGGCCTTGAATAACATCTCTAGATCATGAGAGGTGAGAGAATAGGATTCGAGAGAGAAATTATTTGGCTCAACAATTATAATTCTCCAGGCGTGTGGTGTGGTGGGTGGCACAATATGCATAGTTGCATATTTATATACTTGGAATTTCAGTATTTTTTTTGAATTGCATAGAATCAATGAAAGACATTCATGAACATAGATAAAATCAATGAATCTAATAATAATATTGCGTCATTATTTATGGTGTTCCAACTTGTGCAAAAATGATTTATAAATATAATTCTGCATCACAAAATAAAAGCAGTGTTATTTTAATTTGTTCCCATAGGTTAAACAATTATTAATCATCTTGTAAATAATGATTTTACTACCAGACCATCCTTGGTCTGCTCAAACTCCACTTCCATTTGTTTTACACCAGAATAAATAAATGAATAATTTATTTTATTAAGTAAATATTTTATATACAAACTAATAAATAAATATTTATTACATGTTCAATAAAATAATTAAATATAATGTATTCAATTTATGTGATCATTTTAACTTGAATAATATTATTCCACAGTATTGTGAATAATTGTTTTTTCATTAATTAAATTCAAATAGAATATAACTGAGAGCATAAAAAACAATAGTTTGTGAACCTTTGGGATTCTTTCTCATTGTAATTCGGCGGGCTTTCATAATGTCCAAGAGTACTGTGTAGCAACGTGTCAAGGAACCCAATAGAAAGAATGTAAAGTCGCAACAATGACATCCACATATGAACTCTCACAATTTTATACAATCCCGTTGTCACAATATATCATTAATAAGGTTTCATGATTTTGTCATTAACATTTATGGTTTATATGTATTTCATTGACTACCTCATATAAACTCATCATTACATCATGGGCATGGAATTTCTCATGACGATTCAATATCATACAAAGGGATGAGATATCAACATCCATATATGTAAGGGACAAATCCTTCATAGAATTATCAACTAATATCATGCCACTCCTGACACCCCCAATGTACCCTACTTCTTCAAGCTGCATGCATGAGGTGTTTTGATAGTAAATCATAGTGCACAATTTTTGACAAGTATTAGTGATAATCTTAAAGTCTAAAGATCATTACACACGCTCGCAGATAGAAATATCTACTGTCAATAAAACATGTGGAATTCTTACTAGTGGGTCTATTCTCATATTCTCCTATCATATAGATTACCATGTTCCATCTTCATGAGGGGAAGTCTCATCTACTTACATGTACTCTCACTTCATGGTCTGCATGCTATGTGTCACATCACAATATGTCATCCAACCATAGAACTATATTTAAGAATATAGTTATAGCATTTCATGGTTCTTATCGTGGCGGGGAACTTCCATGAATTTATCAATGAACCAAATAAAATTTTACATTATTACATCATAGTCATGCATAATAATGAACAATATGTAATAATACATTAATTATCGATGTATTCAAAGTAAAAAAAATTGGTTCTAAGACAAAAACTCTTATGAGGAATACGAATTTGAGATAGCCTACACTTTGGGAACATGCATCATTGTAATGGATTCCCTTAGCAGAAAGCTTGAGGTTCACCTAGTATGGGATGCTTCGGTGTAGTTAGCTTCCCTGTAGTAGAACCTGGTGGAGCAAGAGGGTATATTTTTTCTTTATTCAAAGGTGATGACTCCATCAACTATTAATCTTGTAAATAATTATTTCTTAAGAAGCATCAACTATGGAATCATGTGTGACCAAATATCCTTTGGTGTTCCACCATATTGATATTCAGTAGGAGGGAATCACAAGACTATATTTTAGGGATAAACGATTATCCTAGTTTCAATGTGAGATGTAGAGGTTAGGTCAGGGAAGAAAACTATCCCTCGAGTTTCAATGGGATATTTGGGACCATACAAAGTGATGGTGAGGTTGCTTACCACCTTACCCTAACTCAAATTGCTTCAAGGGGTGAGAAAAATCCTTCGACATGTCTTAGCTGAGGAGATGCATGAAATATTTCATTACACAAAATTGATGTCACCAGACCTTATGAAGCTGACCCATACCTTTTGTTCACATACTAGGATGACTTTAAAAATGTGCAGGGTTTCCTAGAAGTGGGAGAGTTAGGTGTGAGAACAGTACTCATAGTTGTTTTCCAGAAATTTTCTTTTTAGGGAGGAAAATATTGAAGGAAGGAATGAGGTTGAGACCTGTTTCTTCCTTGTAAGACATCAGAATATTTCATAATATATTTTCCAATCTATTAATTTAGATGACATGAAATTTTGATGCCCAGTTTTCCCAGAATCAATTATAATAAAATTTAACTGATTTTTACTATGCATGATTTGGAAATGGAATATATCTTTAATGGTAGATCTGATTAAAAATTCAGGGCCATAGTTAATTCAGTTCCACAGTTGTGTCCAAAACACGATGTTTACCCTTGATGGGGTATAAGATTCATCAGCTCATGACTTTAGTGAAAAATGCTATGAAGGGGTAAAATGGAAATTAAAATAAGTAAACATAATTATTTTATCTCAAATTCCAAAACCAATAACGTTGTAATGGGGGCTCATATTAGAAATATGAGACTTATTTTGAGTTTTTAATGGGTTATCATTCCTAGGTTCAACATAAAACGAGCGGGCATACGAGTTTTAGATTTTTTGACAGTTGGAGGGTTCTGAAAATATACAATTAAGAGAAACATTATAGATATGGATTATAGATAACCCAAATATCTCCCTCTATTTAAAATTTTTGTTCTACATCACTCTTCAATGGATCACACCGTGATATTTTCCAAATATTTGGTTGATAGACGTTGTAATACAATGATAATAGGAATTGTTATAAACAGAAGGATCGAGGTATGTTTTCTCATAATTTTGAATTATGATTCATGTTTTTGATTGAAAAATACTTCATTTCCAATTTTTTTCATAGTTTGATCACCATCATCTATAAAAACTCTAAATAGACAATAAATATATACTTTTAACCCATATATGTAACCAAAATACTCTCCTTCTTCATTGATAATCAACACTCACATTTGGTGACACCAATCCACCGACGAATCATCGGTCAGAGGCCCATGTTTTGAAGGATTCATAATAGGGATTATAGATCGATTATCAGATCATGAATCAAGGCATCAGAACAGATGTTATGTCATGTGAATAAAGTTGGAATGTAGGTCTTGTAAGACCGCACTAACAAGGGCTAGGAGGAGCCAGCTGCTAGTAGGGATGGGCATGCAAAAAACAACTGATGTTCCCCAAGGTTGCATGATGAGGCTTTCCAAAGACTGTGATTATGGGGATAAGATTATGGGCATGTGATATGGTAGGAATGCAAGGTTGGGACAGTAAGAAGTGACCAGTGTAGTGGATTTGCAAAGGCCGACCAGCATGGCTATCACTGTCTGGCAGAGGCATCCATGGCAGACAGGTGAGGGATCAGGGAACCATATACCATCAGTGACCCACATGGAACAGGTCTCACGTTGACGGGGAGCATAGGGGGAGGAGTAGCCTTGATTTCTTGTCAGTTTCATGGGACGGATGTTGTACAGGCCATGGAGTGACGGACCAGTCCATGGCAGACCACATCGGGCTGGCTAGAGCAGACCAATCCAAGTAGAAGGGTCCTACCAGATTGGGCTGGGCCGACCTAGTGCTGGGCCCTGACACTTAGAATACCCATATATTTTTATAGGGACCTCTTATTCATTTTTCTTATGCGGAAACATGTTCTTTTAGTCGAACCTCACCATTATAGGTAGATTTTGATTTTTCCCAGACTGAAGGAGGGTGGCGTGAAATGTTCACATTGTCAATAATAATAATTAATTATTATTAATAAATATGGTTTCTGACCTATCTTGTAAACAGTATGTCCACCAGATGTTGTTTTAGAGGTGTTGCGACCCTATTCCTTCTACAAAATTTTGACAAACTGCTTTCTTGTTTTTAATCTAAGTGTTGGGTGTGGTCCCTATAGTCCCCATTTCATTGGATATGTGGTGAAACACAAGTTCTTCACCAATTATCCATTATGAAAAAATGATTAGTCCATTTCGTGTGTTTATCTAGAGGATCAAAATTAAGCTATCCATAATATTAGTTTGAATACCATGGAGTGGTACCGTTGGGACATCATTTGAGCACAATGCACCAACATGCATCTTTTCCATAAAATGTCTATTTGGGGAAAATAAATAGTCGATGATGCATGTTGTTTCCACATGGATCATAATGATGTGATCCCTTGAAATAAAGGATCCTTGTTTAGGATCTAATTAATTGTGGGAAATTAAAGGAATTTTAGTGGAATATCCTCTTGATGTGTATGAAGAGATCCCATAACATGGGTCATCCTTGACTCTTGTGAGATTGAAGATGACATATGATGAGATACTATCAAATGTTATTGAGTCGTTTGAGGAGGTGTTCCAGCATGATTATGATTTTGGTTATCCGAATCAATGATGTGGGTTGTATGCCCATATTACTTTTGATGAGGTTTGTCTTGTACAGTGTGAGTAGGATAGAATTACTATGGTTACCTGTCCTCAGTTTATTACCTGATATTTTTAGGTAAACGACAAGGAAACGAGCTAAGGACATGTGATGTGTGGGCCCCAGATGTTATGTTTACCATGTTACGAATATTTTATCAATCATAAATCCATTTAAAAACTCATATTTTATCATGCTTGTAGCCTATCCTAAGTTTTTTTTCACATAGAATGTGATGGTTCCCTCGATAGTGGATTACGAGTTACCATTAAAGATGATTTAGGTATGATGCCAATCTGGGGTAACACCGAATGACTATAGTAGTGTTTTCTGGGGGATACCATCTAGCAGGGATGTCCTGTGTTCCTCAGTGTTCTTATGAGAGGTTCCGTACAACATGTATGGCCCGATCCATTCTATTATTACCTTAATCTAGGCTGGGCATATATAACTAATGGAATTACTGAGTAAAAACCTTCTACCAAGCTAGGGATGGGTCCTCAATGACACTAGACAAGAACCCTCCATCTAGAATGACATGGGTCCTCGATCATTTCTATGTTGAACAATATATTCGAGATTGGGATGTGTCCTTGATGAAATTAATGTTGATACATATAGTGGATTTGGGCATAGGACAATGATCTTTTTTGAGTAGAACCCTCCAGACAGGATGGGGATGGGTCTTCGATGAAACTAGAGTGGAATCCTTCAGTCGGGCGGGTCATGTGACCTCTATCATGAGACACAATCTCTCGACTGTGCAGAATAGTGAGATATGTAATTTGACATACCATTGAACTCTTGAGGATCATAGGTGATGTCCCCACTAATAGGTGTCCTTGTGATGTGACCTTAAAATGTGCAGGCGAAACAAAACCACCCAAAATGGATAATATCAAGGTGTGTTTATGAAGACCCATTAACATAATGTTTATGGTATACATGTGGGATATTAGGCCTCAATTGTTACTTATGATTTTTTTTCCAATCACATTTACAGTGCGGGGCGTTGGACCTTGACCTTGATACATAATCTCTCAACCGCGTTACATATTGACGAGATGTGCTTTGACATTCCTTTGGAATATTGAATAAGTTGGGTGCTTTTCCCAGAATGATGTGTACCAGTGAGGTGACATAAATATTTATGGGAAAGAAATAACTGCCCAAAGAGGATAGTATCATGGTGCGGTGATTGAGCCCCTTTGACATGCAGTTCATGGAAGACTTTTGGGATGCTAGGAATTGATGTTTACTTTTGGTACTATTGTCTACTCAATTTTTCTAGGAATATAATATCCCCATTCTCTCTCAATTGGAATTCATTCACCGATCATATTTATTTATCCTGTTTCAAATACCCACCCCTTAGACTTGATGAGACGTTCATATTCACTCTATTTCTAGATCCTTGTATCTGGACAAGAATACTTCATACTCTTGTTGGGTTGATCTGTACTCTATTTTACCATACCTTGTTCTATATATTACGAAAATATTTAGTACTTATCTTTCTTCTCTTTTGAGCCTTTGGGTCATTCTAATGGGTATTTTATACTCTCCCATGCTTGGTATTTTCCCTCACTTGGTGTTCTATTTCAAAACCCAAACTGGTTGATCATGATATTATAAGATCTAAGATATATATAATCTTGAACCATGTGTGGTGGTTGTAGATTGAGAATCAGGAGGGAGACACTCATGGTGTTTTTCTTTTTCACCTATTTCGGGACTATGGCCCATTTCTGGTTTGGCAGGAATTTTTACCCTTTACCTTTCAGTTTATTTTTCTCTACTAGATTTATTTAGTGGTAGATTCATATTTGTGGTTTCTATATAGAAATGATGTATCATATAATAGGTTATTTATTTAGTTATTAATAATTATAATTACATCTTCGATGACATTATGTTCTAGATGGAACATATTTGGACATAAGGTAAGGGTTTTCTACCTGAACCTCTATTTTCTTTCAGGTTATTATTTGTCTTTCTTAATCCCAATGGAATTTTTATTTGTTCTTATGTACACATAATAAATTCTGCATGAATTTAAATATATGTGTTCCAACTAGAATCATTCTTTCTCTTATGGAATGATACATGTCTTAAAACTACATTTCAATAATTCTTCTTGAAATAACAGCCTAATTAAAGTAGATTTCATGAATTCTTCCCTATTTTCTATGGTACTCTACATTATTTTTTAGAAACCATTAATTTTCTAAAATAAATCATTTTATTGTGAAAAAATCTCTTAATTAATATCTATTTTTAAACAAATAGTTTTCCAAATGAACTATATTTTTATAGTAAAATTGTATTTATCTCAAGGATTACTCGATGATTTTATACGAGGATATTCATATATTTCAACACACTTGTTCTTTTTTATTATATATTGGGAATGATATTTTATTATAACATATAACATATTTTATTGAATGTTTTATGATTAGTTTGACTGTGGATGTGCTCTCTTGGTACCATTCACCATATTACTATGAAAAGGTTAGTGTTCATATTTAATGATCGGGGAAAGTTATTTAAAGTTCATATATTAGTTTCTATATGATTTTATTTGGTGTTATGTTTATCCCTATTCATATGAATAATGAATTTGATTTAGTTCATAAAGGGTGGGGCCTGCTATAACACCTAGATGCATCGACCGGTCTCACGAGACAAACATGTGTCTTGGAAAACAACCTTAAAAATGTGATTATTTATGGTTTTGGAAAAATTACTTGATGTTATGGTTATGATTCATGAAATTTAACATTATATCATTATAAATCTAATAATTGAGAGTCCTTGGGATTATTTTAATAGTATAATACCATTTATTATGTTTTATTTTTACATTATTGATTCAGTACTTAATCCATCAATATTGTGTTCAAGTAATTTTTTATAGTGTTTTTAGTTATTCACCATGCCTAATGATTAGGTTTATGATATCAATCGTTTTATTAGTTACTCTTACTGAGCATATGAGAACAACCCTTTCTTATGTTTTATTTTCCCACGATATGAAAAAATAAATTATGAATGAATTGTTGGTATAATCAAGGAGTCAATGATGTTTCTAATAGAATATATATATATATATATTATTTCCCTTAATTTTGTAATGATGAACTCGTGTATGTATCACGTTTTCCAAAACTACTACACTTATGTTCATTCAGGATTCAAAATTCATGTAATTATTCCAATGTTATGAAATAAGCATCAACATCCGTCAACTAGGGCCGGGTCATTAGAGTTGGTATCAGTGGATGTTTAGTAAAAATCGTGTAAACTAGATTTTGAAAATGTAGATTGGGGAACAACACCGTAAGAAAATATTTGAGGACCAAAATACAATAACATCCTGTAATTTTAGTATGGAAATGTTATAGAAACAGTATTCCTATATTGATACTAAAAGTGTTTGTGGTTGTGGAAAAGATGTACCTAGGAGTAACAACTCTGACATGGAGTTTCTAGATTAACCTAGGGTATATTGGTAAAAAATAATGGGCTTTACTGTGCACCTAATTTGACACTCCCAGTGGTTATGCTAAGGATAATCCATATTTTCTTTTCAAACCATTATGAAGGAATTAAATGTAAAATTTACCTCAAAAAACCATGTTTATGATTATGATATTCACAATGAATATGATTTAAATTTATGATAATAAATCTTCAATGTTGATATTATATATTATGATTCCTAACCTTATTAAGTGTATTCCATTATTTAGAAATTACACCTAGTGGAAGGAATAGAAACCACGTGAATGGGTGTATCCCATGTAGTGACTTCCAACCGATGGAAAATAATGTTTTTGGCATGAGTGCTGTAGCTGGTGATGGGAAATTTATAACAATACTAAGATAGTTGACTTAGGTTATGAATAATAACCTTACCTTTATAAAGCATTAAAAACCACAACATCGAGGAGATTTTCTAGACCATTTTATGGTACAACAACCTATATCATTCAATAAGACTACAATCCTATTAGTAGAGGAGAAGTGGATATGTTCTATAATGATTATATTTCTCACATTGGGACTTAATGAAATGGAGAAGGTTATCGGGGATGTTTAAAATTTAAAATAAGATTCAAATTAGTGGTGGTCATTAACTCAAAACACAGAGGAGGAGAATGAATTCAAAGAAATAGAGTAGAGGTATTTTAATGAAATATTCTCAGAATGATACTACCCTTAAGAACAATGACAATATATGGAATATACTTTTCTTAATATGAGGAAAAAATATTGTGGGATTAATAGAAAGTATGAATCTAACTTTACAAGGTTGGAAGGACATGTCGCAGTGTACATTCAAAATCTGAGGTGCAATATTGATATATTCGTTGATGGTTTAAAACCATTCTACTGAAGGGTAAAAGTCTCCCAATGTTCCTCATCATATAAAGATACATTGTCATGTAATATAAAGATGAAAAATTAATTCCCTAAGACTAATGACATTAATGTAAAGAAAGGGAATAAGAGGGTTGCAAAAAACTCTAGATAATGAAGTAATGAAATGGGGAATAATTTAAGAGTTTAATTTACACACTATGATTAATCTTGTTAGAAACACCCTTGTACTTTCCTGAAGGCTGTGGATTTTTGTTACAGGTGTGTAGAAATAAGTCATGTAACACCTCTACCCCAATTACCAAATGTCGGTGAATTATTTTAATACATTGGAATGATTAAAAGGAATAATGTTCATAAAGACTGATCAGTTTAGTAGTCTTGGAAATTAGATTGCATACATGAATGTTACATAACACCATATAAAATAAAACACAACATACATTATACTTTTATAATTCCTATAATCCTATAGATTAACCCTACTTATCAATCATAATATACTTCTTGGAACCCTGGGAAAATAAAACCTAATAATGGGGTGAGCTCAAATTCTCCTTACCAAAAAGTCCAGGGTCCGGTCAGATCTTTCCCTAAAATTTTATTAAGAAAATGATAAGAGAGTCAGACGTACACGGGATTTTTACAAAGGCGAGAGTATATTACACCACGCATGTCCGCCTCCACCAGTGAAGCGCAGTATTCTGGTGTCGTGAAAGACCACATCATATTCTTCACCATTATTGCTTTCTTTGCCAAAGCATCGGCAACTTGATTGGCTTCCCTATAAGCATGTGATATTATCAGATTGAGCTCAGTAGCCTTGTTGAGACACGCAATACAGTGAGGTAGAATTCTCCATGGCACATCTCGTGTTCTTGTTTTCAAGGCCTGCACTGCAATTTGAGAATCTGATTCAATCCATAACAAACTCCATTTGAATTGAACAGAAAAATTGACCGCATGTATAATAGCCCAAAGCTCAGCTTCATAGGCCACTCCTGTATCAGTGTAATAGTAAAAGAAACCCTTCAAAAAGCCACGACGTGTGCAGAAGACTCCACCACGTCCAGATGGCCCTGGCGCACCAGCAGCAGCCCCATTAAGAGTAAGCAATACAGTGGAAGATAACATAAACATTAGGCAAGGTGAATAATTTAAAACACATTCCTTTATAAACTATAAACATGAATACATTATGGCAGGAATATGAGATGAGTAAATAATGACATAATAAAAAATATTCATTTGAATTATACTAGTCGAATAACCACATGAACTATCAATAATATTTTCATAATGAGGGAATATATAATGTTGGAAATTCTGAATCATTTTGACAAGCGCTTGGCCAGACTTCTAAAAATTATTAAAGCCTCAGCCAAAACCATATTTCAAAATTTTGAAAGGACTCAGCAAAATCTGTGTGTAATTGGCTCATGAGACCTTCCGATGCTTCGAGGAGCTATAGTGGGCTCCACCCATCACTTACTAAGTCGAATACATTCTTCATATTAAATGGATGAAATATAACATAAACATTCGTTGTAAAACTAGCATACAAAATGATAATAATTTAACCATAAACCATTAATGGTATAAAAATAGCACAACCAGAGTCAAAAATATCATTAATAATTAAATAAAATATATAATATTGTGTTATAATAAATCATCCTCAATCGAGAATAATATCTAGTGAAGTATGTTGACATAGTTGAAAATGATCAATAAAACTTTTTGAGAAAAATATCCTTTATTTTTCAAATTCTATAATAGTCACAAATTTATAAAAGAAGTTTTTTAAATGAGATTTTTGAATCAAAGTGTCCCATGCCATGTTGAAACATTTTAAATTAATTAATATTTTAGAACCATCATGTCCATATAAATAAATCCTTAAAATCATTTTGAAAACAAGGACATTATTTAAAAATATTTAGAAAAAGGAATATTTATAAACATTTAAAATAATGATATAGTTAAATATTGCCATCCATAAACCCTTAAAATATTCCTTTTTAAAAAAATTTAATGAAAAATGGATATAGATAATATATATTTCCATGCAGATACTTACAGATAAACAGTCTTAGATAATAATGAGATTGAGGAAATAATCCTTACCTTGCACTTTCCATTGGTCGAGGATACGTTTAACATCATCTATAATGACCATAGTATGTTATTAAATTATACCATAACCATATTCATATTTATTATATCTTGCATGATTCATTTATGACATTATACTAACCATTTAATAATGATTTCCATGTTAAAATAACATTTCGGGTAATAATTACATTCTTTATCATACATGTTTTAACTTGTTATTCTTGATCATATCTTTTAGATCATGATTTACATAATTCCAGAATATAACACATGATTTTTTATATCATATATATTTTCAATATAAATATGTATAACATATAGATTTATGAAATGGAAAATATCTTTTATGGAGAAGGTAGGTCGTACGTACCCATAAACGTTGTTTCCATTTTCACATCATATTGAATGGAAGTGAATAAGATATATGTATGTAAATATATATATATATATATTCAGTATAATTATTTTTCATATATTAAATAATTATTAATAATATATATTTTTATAATCATTTTTTAATGGTGAATGTGGAAATGAATCTTATCGCATCGTGGAGACTGTAATCCGGACATACGCACGAGCGACAATATCATTATATTGATGGTGATATTGATTGCAATTAAATGGTATATCATATATACAGAATCATTTGTATGTTATATTTATTATTTAAATCATTAATAATGATTATTATACCCATCAAATAATGATGTGTTTGAATAACAAACTACACCATGATGTGGAGACGGTAAGTAGTACTTACACACGTATGGTGACGTAGACATTTATATGATGGATAGAATAAATAATATGGTTGTACCATATTTAAAATAAAAAGAATATATATATGAGGTAATTGAGTTATTATTTTGGTATGGAAACAAAAAATAAATATGATGTGGATAAAGAAAAGAACATTATAGAGTGTGGTGATAACATTACCTCTTCTTTTGCTGTTTTATTTTGAGTTTATAAAAAAGGATCCATAGGTTGGACTTATAAACAAAGTAAGGACTCTAGATTTATGAGAGGGAAGTTGGGAGGATATTTGGGCAGGGTTTGGCAGAGTAAAATGGCACTGTAGGTGTTATTTTTAGACAAGGGTAAGTACCATTATATAAGAGAGGTGAGATTCACTTTAGGAAAAGATTGAAATATTATTTTATAATAAAATCATTATCGGTTTCTATGGCTGAAAAATGATTTATTTCTAGGATAAGTTGGTTTTTGGATTAAAAAGACTCAACCATTATGTTTTAGATAGGTTTATGTCACCATAACTACCATATCTTTTAGATTTAACTCTTTGTTTTATAGTTTATCTTTTACCACGTCTTCTTGTATTTTTACACTATATGGTTAATAAACATCTAATAAACATCCAAGAGAACCTTAAGTGGTTCACAAATTACATATATAATATTATTTTATCCCTTTTTACGCACCTTATATTTTTATGAACATTATAGAATTTCATAATATAATATTGTTTTAAAAACTCATTTATGTCAATTTTGACACTATTTAGTATTTGGTTTTTGTGAAAGTTATCTAAACCTGATTACATAGAAAAATATTAATTTAATAAATCCTAACATGTCATATTAACCTAGAAAATTAGTGTATGTCAAATAAAATTTGAAATTATATTTATTTTAATATTTATAATACCATTTATTTGATTCTTTCATTAAAAAGGTAATTATTGCATCATCATTGTATAATAAATAAATGTAATTATATAATATCTAAAAATTATAAATAAAATATCATGATGTAGGAAATAGTTTTATCTTTGTAATTAATATTTATTGTCTAATTTATCTATTCCATGTGGACCAAAGAGGATAATATTATATTTATAAGTTGTTTTTTGGTTGAATTGCACCTATCTAATAGAATTAGGACATATTTTAAGGTAATCATAATATCATTTTTACCGTTAATTACACTATTATCTTTTAACGACGGTAAATAAAAGTCAAATATTACAATTCCCCAAAAATTATGTTCACCTTATTGAACCACATTTTACATACTGATGTCAACAATGAATCTCGGATTTTTTAAATTCAACTCATAGAAGTGGTAAAAAAAGTTTATGCAAATTTGCAAATGCTCCTAGTAGGTGGGTAAAAGACGGTAAAAAGTTCAATAAAATATTATACATCTAATTTTACTATAAAATAACTCCATTGTATTAAAATGAACATATATAGTTATTATATATCTATTTTTACTTAAAATAAATTTATTTTAAATAAATAATTATTTAAATAAAAACTTGGTTTTAAACAATAACGCAGTGTTTTTCACTATTTATCAAAAATTGAATGTTTTCTGAATAATACCAAAAATTCAACCTAAGATAATATTGATATTTAAAACTTAAAAATGTACTATATTTTACCAAATTCAAAAAATATATGTTGCATTTATTAATTTAAAATTAATTCCCGTTGTCATAACCAACAAAACAGGTTTTTTAGAAGTAAAAACTATCAAAAGATTTACATCTGTTTTTGTCAAATTTAAATGTGAAATAAATTATAATGAGATAAATTGTATGAAATGATAAAAATATAATCTAATTATACATCCCAACAATTCAAATTAATAATTTATCGCTATAAATTATTTCGATTAAAAAATATGATTTCATTTAACATATAGTATTTTTGATTATTCATCAAAATATCAAAGTTATTAGAAATGTACCAGAAATTTATCCAAGTAAAATTTTTATGTCCCAATTCTAAGGAAGAAATTAATTTCATTAAATTGAATATATAAAAGTTTAAAATTTTGTTTTTAAAAAGGGTTCTCCATTAAAAGGTGGTAAAATTGCAATTTTTTAAAAATACTTCTTTTTAAAAAAATGAATTTTTTCTCATATTATGTCTATGAAACACATAATATGGATGTTCAAATTATATATAGAATATAAGGTTAAAAATGTTGTCAATACTATTCATAACTACTTTTTGAACGACATGTTTGGTAAGTTGAGGTGTGCTCAAACTCGGTGTTGCGTGTAACATAAGTTATTGAATTACTATAATGAGATAACACATATTGAAATGTTGGGGTGTTACATTCTATTCTCCATTAATAAATCAAATCCTCTCAATTTGAAATTGTTATTTGAAAATAAATGGTTATAAATAGAAAAATGTTGTGGAAAACCCACATCAGAAATTAGGTTGATAAAATTTAATTTTAATAATAGGGAAATGGAAATGAAAGAGTCACCACAAAATTATGATCTCAATTAGGAGAACATTTGTGGAAGTTTAGAAAAACATAATTGGAGGAATAAATTAAATATTTATATGGAGTTATGATGGTCATCAATCACAAATAAGTGTAAAATTGAGGGTCCCAAATCCATCAATCTATGGGGATTTAAAATATCATCAGTTCAAAAAAACATAAGGTATTTGGATAATACATATTTGGTTTTTATGATCTATTCTTTAATCATTTAAAATTAATTTATTCTTATAA
This sequence comes from Viscum album, assembly GCA_963277665.1. Taxonomy (NCBI): domain Eukaryota; kingdom Viridiplantae; phylum Streptophyta; class Magnoliopsida; order Santalales; family Viscaceae; genus Viscum; species Viscum album. The sequence continues at coordinate 622,426,730 of OY728128.1, forward strand.
TAAGAGGGAAAAATATACATGATAATTAGAGTTTCATCCTTCAACTAATTCATACCACAAACTCACCTTTCACTCTAATAGATAATAGATTTAAAAAATATTCTATCTATTATATTCATATAGGGTTAAAAAACCAATTAATTTATAATTAATTTGTCACAATATTTAAAAAAAACTACACTAGCTAATCTTGGTCATCACGTAGGCTAGTGGTAGGTGATGCACCCTTATCGCCCTTCAGTTGGTGTTCAAGTCTCACACCCTTTCTGGATGCGATAGGTTGTCCCTTGACCTCTGGTTTGCGATTTTTATAACAGTCCAAAAATAATATAAAGAAATGAATTAACCTTAATAATATTATCCAAAGTCAATATTAATCCATTCCAAACTTTAGACTTGTCCAAAAATCTCTTGTCCAAACTCATAGTCCAAAATTTACAAGGAATGTACACAAAATGATGATATATTTTTCCACGTAATAACATATGAATACCTTTATCATGTATTCCCTTAAAACATTGTATCACCATGAATTAACATAAAACCTTATTGATTACATTCATGATCCCTTATTCCTTATAGAATACTAGATATATTCCTTATATAAAATTTGTTGAATATTCCTACAATGATGTAATTAACAAACCATTAATCAGTTCCAATGTAGACATGAGTATCCAATATAATTCATCCAAATCAAACATATCTTATTCCAAAATCACAACCTCAGTATCAAGACCATATTATGGTTCACCTTTCCTTAAAACACGTATTTTCTAAAATGTTTAACCTAAAACAGAAAATCATTACTTGGAACCATACAATTTGAAATCATTAATTAAATAGTACTGCAGTAATATCCTTATTTATTTCAATAGTTCATATAATCAATACATCATTGATACAACACTCAAATGAAATAATTCTTTAATAACAACATAATAACACTAGTCATTCCTCTACATCTGTGATTGGAACTAAACATGATTATTTTCAAATAATATCATTTGAGGCATACTCTGATGATTTGGATATTGATTCGCGTAGTGTCCCAACTACTTGCAGATAAAGCATTGTACATTTGAAACCTTTTTCTTACACTTACAATCACGTACTTGATATCTTTTTTCTCCACACTTTTAACAAACTCCCCTTCCCTTCAAGAATTTACCAAGGTGATTATTTTACACAGTTATCACATATGGGAAAATCCTTCTTTCCCCTATTCCATTTATCTATCTTTCCCTCTACCATCCTTTTCGTCTATTTCATCCCATCAAACCCATATGACTCATTGATTTCATTACATATCTTGTTAACACATTATTCTATTTCTTCATATGATGAGAATTTGTGGAAGAATATTTCCCTTTTAAATGTTGTCTTAATACCATGAAAGGCATGATCTTTCTTAATCTTTCAACCATGATTATTGCTGGAATTTTCATTCCTTATACTAGGTTCCGTTTCAAAATAATGGAATACACCGTGTTAGTTTATGAATCACAATGTAAAATTACAAACTTGTAAAATACCTAAAATAAATTGAAAAGATTATGCATATAATCTATAATCAGAAAATATTTTCTTTGAGGCTGTATTTACTCTTAAATTCTAAATAATGGCTTGTAAAGAAAATGTGTATTGTCTTCTGTATATCCCCCAGGAGTGTCGTTACCAAGAGTGTATCAAGGCCCGTTGTTGTGTACCATGATACCTGGGGTCATGTCCGAAACACCTCTTTAACGTTTTCACTCCTAGAAATATCAGTTCCACAGCCGCCTATACTAGCTCATATCTAGAAATGGATTTATTTCTTGGATATTCACTAAATCTAAACATTAAAAAAATTATAGCAAGTTATTCTATTCTAATCCTCGAAATCTATCTTAGGGTAATGTTCTCAAAAAATAATTTTTCTAAATCTACTTTCCATGATTTGTATTAATCTTCCTCTGATACCGGATATAATGCCCTTAACCCAATTACCTAGATTCAGTGTTGTATTTTAATAAATTGGCCTGATTATAAGGAATCATGTCCCGAATGATAGATCAGTTTAGCAGTTTTGGAATTTAGATTACATACATGAATGTTACATTACACCTTATAAAATAAAAAACAACACAAATGATCCTTTGAGAATTCCATTAATCCCCTAGCATAACCATGGTATCAATAATAATACACATCCAAGAATCTTGTGAAAATAAAACATAAGAAATGGGGGAGATCAAATTCTCAGTAAAGGTAAACAATAAAATAGAAGATAACATAAAAATTAGGCATGGTGAATAATTTAAAACACATGCCTTTACAAATAATAAACATGAAAACATTATGGTAGGAATTTCATATGAGTAAACAATGCCATAATAAAACATATTCATGTGTATTGTACTAGTCTAATAATAATAAGAACCATCAATAATATTATCATAATGAGGGAATGTATAATGGGGGTCATTCTGAAATATTTTGTCAATGCCTCTGACAAGAAGTCAAAAAATTATTATGGCCTTGACCAAACCATATATCAAAATTGGGTTATACCTCAGCCAATTACATGTCTAATTGTCTCGTGAGACCTACCAATGCATCAGCGAGCTATAGGGGGCTCCAAAAATAACTTAATATGTCCAATACATTCCTCATATGAAAAAGAAGAAATATAACATTATCATTCATATTAAAACTAGAATATGAAATGTCAATACTTTATCCATAAACCATTGATGGTATAAATATAAAACATCCAACATTAAAAATATCATTAATCATTAAATAAAATATGGTAGATTTTCATATAATAAATCAATCTTAATCAAGAGTAATATCCAGTATTAAATGTTGACATTGTTGAAAATGATCAGTAAAACTATTTGATAAAAATATCCCTTTCTTGTGAAATCATTTAAAAGTCACATATTTATAAAGGAATTAATTTTAAGGATATTATTGATTTGAAGTGTCCCATACCACTTTGAAATTTTTTAAATGAAATAATATTTTAAAAAAATCATGTCCATATAAGTAAATCCTTGAAATCATTTTGAAAACATGGACTTCAATTAAAAATATTTACCAAAATGAATCACTAAAAAAATTTAAAATGATGATATAGTTAAAGAGACCCATCCACAAAACCTTAAAATGTTCCTTTTAATTTCATTTTAATGAAACATGTTCATAGATAATAAATTTTTACCAGTAGATATTTATAGATAAACAATCTCGGATAATAGTAAGATTGAGGAAATAACCCTTACGTTGCACTTTTTTTTGGTATAGGGTATGTTTAACCTCTTATATATTGACTATAGTATGTTATTAAATTATAAAAAAACCATATTCATATTTATAATACCATAAATCATTATTTATGACTTTATACTACCAATTTAATAATGATTTCCATGTTAAATTAACATTTCATGGGTAATAATCGCTTTCTTTATTGTACGTGTTTTAACTTTTTATTCTTGATCGTATAATTTAGATCATGATTTACATACATCTAGAATATAACACACGAATTATATTTCCTATATATTTAGAATATAAATTTGTATAACAGATAAATTTTTGAAATGGAAAACACCATTTATGGAGATGGTTGGTCGTACATACACAAAAACAGAGTTTCCGTTTTCATATCGTATTGAATGTATGTGAATAATATATATTTAAGTACATAAATATATAAATATATACCTATTAATTAAAATTATTATGTCATATATTACAAACATTTTAAAAATATTTATTTTTATAATAATTGTGGAATGGTGAATGTGGAAATGAATTTAATCGCGTGGTGGAGACGGTAATCCGTACGTACGCATGAGCACCAATATCAGTATATTGATGGTTAAATCATGTGTAATTGGATTGTTTATAATATATAAAGAACCATTTACATGTTATATTTATTATTTAAATCAGTTATATTAATTATTATACACATCCAAATAATGAAGAGTTTGAATAACAAACTACAGCACAATGTGGAGATGGTAAGTCGTTCATATGCACGTATGGTGACTTTTTAATTTATAGGATGGATAGAATTCTGAATATGGTTATAACATATTTATAATAACATAACATTATGTAGGAGGTAATAGAGTTATTATTTTCATTTGGAAACAACAATGGAAGAAGAAGTGGAAGAAGAAAAGAACTTGAAAGAGGGTTTTGAAATTATTATCTCTTCATCAGCAGTTTTCTTTTGAGTTAATTTAATTTATTTAAGAAAAAATAACTCACCATGTTTTTATTAATTAAAGAGATAATGTGATCTTTAATGAGGTATTTTTACCATTATATTTTATTAAACACCATTAACACCATCAAAATAACTTGGGTACCATATTTAAGCACATGGGGTTGAAACTGATGAATCTTAGAGAATACAAAATTTGTTAATTATACCGAAACACACATTGAACTACTAATAAATGCCCCACAGTAGAATATAAACATAACTACTTCATAGATAAATTAGATAAAATGATCACTCACTAGCTTCTCATTTATCTTTTAAAAAACTACCACACACTAATTTGACTATACATATACAGATCCTATCCTATTACGTATAACAATAAATTATTTTAATCATAATAAACCATAATATTAGAAGCCAAGGATCATAAAGTTTAGTTTCTTTTAAGACGAGGTACATAAAACATAAAGCATGTGACTAAATTAAATATTTTATTATTCAGTCTTCATAAAGAGATCCTAACTTTTGATATTCTCATATATCATCCAAAGATAAATTGGGAAAATATGAACAGAGGGATGAGATAAAATCTCAGTGCTGAAATAAACATAAGAATTTAGATTTATCACATCGGTTAGAAGGCTTGAAATAATGATATAAAAAGGCACGGAACATGTGAAATCATAAAATATAAAAATGGAATCATATAAAAAGTTATTCATTGTAATGTGTTTGAAACATAAAACATAGATTTATCATGTTTCAAATATTTATGAACATAGAATAGAACAAGTTAAGGTTACCCACCAAGACCATTTCACATGGTATCATGAGTCCAGGCTAACCGCCATGACCATTGCGTATAACGACTCAATGGAATCAATTTTAACAAATTAAATGGTGTGTATCATAGTTTCACCGATCATAAAATTTTCATTATTGTTTCTTCCACTTATTTAATAATTCATAAGAAATTTTAAATAAACAAAATGGTACCCATGGAATTAAATGGGTATCATAATCATGTCATAATGAATAATAAAAGGGTGTGTCATACAATTTTCCATGAAAAAAAGGAATTAAAACATTTATGGAAATTCATAAGTTGAAATATGTTTATATAATCATGCATGATATAAACTAGATTTGATACCATGTAAGAAGAGTATTTATTTAATTTTTGCATTAAAACATTTATGTGTGGTTTTAAAGAAAATACGAAATTGAATTTAAAATAGAAAATGGAATAATATTTTACATAAAACAATAAGTGAACAAAAAATATTTAACAATAAAAAAGTCATATTTTATAAAAATATTTTGGATAAAATAGATGATATAGTATACTTGAAATTCGAGGAGAATTTATGAAATTTCCTTGAAATAGGATTGCTTATTATGATGAATTGAAAAAGAAATAATTTAAAAAAAGTATATCAATGAAATAAAATGACAAATGGATCACGAAACATGATTTTGGAGCATATAAGAATAATTTATAATATGTGAATAAAAATAACAGTTAACTTAATTTGGTTAAAAAGAATGATTGAGCAAAAAAACAAAATAATGTATATTCGTGTTGAATCCCTTACATTAAGTCTGAAGGTGTCCATCATTTTATCTTAACGTACTATATAACAAAATTACATTAAATAATTAATATCTATATAAAATATTCTTCATGTAATTGATTTTAAATAACCTAATTATGTTAATTAATGACATTTTTGATTGGTTAAGATGATCAATTTCACTATTTTGGAGGGTTTGTATCCATGGTTTTCATTATTAGTTTACTGATATACATCTTTGTAGAAATGTAAAATATGAGAATGGTTTTCCAGAAGTGAAGTTGTATGTAATTTGTGAACATAAAATAAATTAATTAGTTAGAAAATTCATTTTTTTGAGTGATGATGAATCATTATTTAAAAATTTTACGATAACTATTTTGGTAAATTGGCATGTTTTTATCACAATGAAGAAATTATAGATTAATAAATTATTATCATGTTTAAAAAATATTCCATAACCTTAAATTATAAATAATAAATATACTATTGTCTGGTTCAACCATCATAATTGTTTCATGTTAATAATTGATGACAGTAATGGAAATTTGAAAAACATATAATCCTTGAAGGCGATAAGTTAACACATCTTGGAGGGTGATTCCATTTCATGATCAAAACGAGGGGAAAGAAGAGATTCTGATGATTTATTAAATTATAATAACAAAATTATAGTACATGTACGGTATTGTATTTATCATAACATTTGGATTAACGGAGGTGGGGAAAGAAAATGAAAATAATGTACCAAGAAATAAAATAAAATAAATGAGAAGAGGAATTTACCTCTTCAATATATCTTCATTGCGAACCTCATTGGGGTAGAGGATTTAGTCTTTTGAAGAAAATAAAGTGTAACACCACAAGGTTTTAAAAAATAAATTGAAATTCATGAAATAATATTTAATTAGATATTTATATCTATCTTTTAAACATAAATTTTCATCTTCTATGTTTTGAATTTCGAAAAACGCTCATCTATAACTGTGAACAGTAAGTTATTTGGATCCTACTGGAACCAGCTTCATTTATGGTGAATAGTAACCTACCCTTATGAATAGTAATATATATAGAAATATGACCCAATGTATAGCAAATTTTATTATTATTTTATTTTCATAAGGTTATATTATAATTCGAAGTTGATTAATTTTTCAAGGTGTTAAAAAATGGGTTATAGATTTAGCATTGTTATTTATGAATAAATTATGATTTTATTTAAAAAGTAAATTAATAAAATTTTGAAATTTATTTTAAGAATATGGTATTCATTTTTGAATTGTACAGGTCAAAAAATGGCCACGAATAATTTTTGGGGTTTTTCTGAAACAGTTGAATTTTCAGTGAATAGTAAAAATACAGTTTAAAGTTCTTAGTAAGTCTAATGAAATCATTAATGATGTAATAATGCTGATCGACTCTTGAGATATGAAAATATGTTATGATCTGTACCAGGTTGAAAATAACATGGGAAAATACCATGTTAAAGCCCATGGTTTTTCAAATACCACTAATGAGGAGTCCCTTGAAATTTAATAAAATATTTCCTCAATTTTTCTATAAATAACATCTCAATCCTTCATTCAATTCATTCAAAATTCTTCCTCAATGATGCTCTGGTATTCTTACCTCCCTATTATTCATTTAAAGGGGTCATTAATACCCCAATCACCCAACCTTCATGTCATAAATGTTACACTACAAGGTAAGATAATTCTCAACTTCTTTCTTTTTCATTCATGTTTTCTTTTATATGGTATTACATTCATGATCCCAAGAAATGTTCTTATTTTCGTTCTATTATGTCCTTATACAATATTGAGATTCATTTATTGAATGGTGACATGGGTCCCCTCTATTATTAAGTATTTTTAATACCATTTCGCTCAACCGTTATGTTGCAGACTTATCATCTCAAAATTCCTATATTTTTTTAGCACTCTTATTATATTATTATATTAAAATATAAATTTAATTATGTTCGTATATTTCATTAAATATTCCAATTACATTAAATATTATTTAATAATTATTTGATACCTTTTTTTCTCATATATTTTTTTTTTAAATTTTTAAGGGATTTCATTAGGCTACCGAGTTTTCATAAGGGATTTCTCACCTTTTCTTTTATTTTGTGATCCTTTATTTTATTATTATTTCCTCACCTACCCTTATCCAAGAGTAATGAATGATGTAGTATCTTAAATATTATTTATTTTATCATGTTTATGGTAGATTCACCATTATACTTCTTCTCATCTCCCACTTATTCAAGAAATTAAAACACTGTCCGTGATGTGTTGATTTACCGACATCATGGACAATGTCATTTCAATTTAATTTTCCTACTTCAATAATAAACATGAACCAATTTTTAAATTTAAACGGGATTCTATATTATTTATTATATCTAATAAATGTTTCTTTGAATTTTTTTACACATTTTATTAATTTATAAAGGAAAATGTGTTCATTATGATCAATGAATCACCATATTGACCTAGAAAAATTTCAATAATGTTTTCACTTATGAATCATCCTAATATAAGAATTAAAAATGATAAATGGTGTAAATTATATTTCCTGAAATATTTAATTACCATTCCATTATAATTATATTATTTCACTTCCAATAAACAACAACATCCATCATGAACTGATCATGGAATCCATGTAAAGAATACAACTAAAACAATGTAAATAACAAAATATTACTGACAAATGTGTCAAATGATGCTGTAAAATGATAATATATGGTGTTATAAACATGAATATGATTAATTAAGATATTAATAAGTATGTTTTAACCATTATACAAGAGCATTAAACATAGTTTATGTATGGATAACCTAAGGAATGGGAAGTTTTAACCCAAATTCAATTTTGTAGTTTAAAATTTTTCTTTATTCATTATGTTATATTAAGATTATTTGTGTGATGATTTCTTGATTATAAAATTTTTCACTATATGTATTTATAGTGTATATAAATATACATTCCATTATATTAGTTCTCAATCTAAATTATATTTTAAAAAAATATTTTTTAAAATCCATTTAATACTCTTTTTAAATTATTTCAAAAGGTATGTTTTTTATATGTATATGGTAAGAGTGGGATCTCATGATTTCAAGATAATTAATTTCCCTTATATATTCCTTGGAGATAATTTATGTTGGTTTTATCCCTTTGTTATCTCATGAAATGTTGGGTTGATCACCATGTAGCTGAAGTTGTGATGGGTGAGCCCCATTATAGCCCTCCAATTCATTGGGTACTCCGGGGGTAGAATTTGACCAAATGGTTATTCCCTGTGTAAGGATTATTATAAAAGTGTTATGGTAAATATTTAATAAGGAATATAAATGATTTTCCATGCATTTTAACATGTTTTATGAAATGTGTATTATTGGTTTCAATGTTATCACTTGACTAATGATTTCATACCTTAAATCCCTTAGTGAGCTTTTTGGGCCCATCCAATGTTTTTAAACGTTTTTTAGAAGTTATAATAAAGTGTAACAGAAATAATGAATACAATTTAAATTTCATGAGGATTTTTAAATGGAATTATTTTTTATTTGAAATGTATTATATTTTAAAAACATAGATATTGTATAAATATTATCCACATGTATGTTTATGAGATGTTATGTATGTTTTATATCCAAATTACCTAAAAATATAAACCTAAAAATATCATCACTATGTAAGTATTAATGTTTTTGTCTAGAACTTAGGATTTGTTTAATGTTTTAATCTTGTGCCCTTATATTTGGTATCAGATGATGGTTTAGATAACATTAGGGGTTAATAAGTTGTTAAAAGAATACCGTAAATTTTTTTTACTCTATGGTAATTTTAAATGTTATTACATAGAAAGATTACCATATTTATTCAACTTTGTTATGCCTATTCAGAATGGTTTTCCATGGAAGAAACTGGGATTCTTAAGTAGGAAGTCACCAAGTGGCTGATGTTTGTCTGAATTTATGGCCAAGAATAGTGGGAATTGGAACCAAGCAGTTTGTGATAGTAATGACTCAGTTGTATCAAGCAATAAATGGGGTTGGAATACATGAAATATATGAACATGGTCTACAATGATGACACATGTCATTTTTAGTGCATTTTATGAGGAAACCACCTCCAGCATTCAATGGAACCATAGATCCATGTATAGTGGAGGGATGGATCAATGCTCTATAAATCATATTTGATGTTATTGGATGTTCAGTATGAAAAAAGGTAATACTAGTAATTTATAGTTTGGATGATTTATATAATTAATGGTGTTTTATATTTAATAATATGAGAGAAATAGATGATCTTGGTAGTTTTTAATGGGATTATTTTAAGAGTCTTATCTTGAAAAATATTTTCCCAAAATAGTTCAGTTCATAATGGAGAAAAAATTCATGCAACTGATTAAATAATTTGATGATTATATGGTAGAAAATGAATCCAATTTTATAATACTATCCTGGTACAGACCAGATTATACTCAATATTTTGGTTGTAAAATTAATATATTTTACACTGATTTGAAACTACCTTTTCAAATTCCGTTTACTTCACCAGTTTTTAGAATTTATGAGAATCATGTCTGTTGTGTTGAACAAGTGGAGATAGAGTTTTTTGACTTGAATGAACCTCATTATGATCATAATAAGAAGTGGTCATTTTTTAGGATTTTGGTAAGAAATATTCAACGATATATAGAGGTAAGAAAATAAAATTCCCTTTTTGTGAAAAGTGTGGTAAAAATTATCCTAGTGAATGTCTTTTAAATTCATATAAATGCTTCTTATGTAGAATTATTGGAACCATGTCTCATTAGTGAAAGGAAAATGATTTGAAAATTATTGAGAATTCAGTGGGGGATTATTTAACTGTAAGGAATTGGGTCATTTTTCTAATGTTTCCCAGAAACTAGAAACTCAAGTAGAAAATTAGCAATATTGGAAGTAGAAGGGGTTGGTAAAATAATTTTCCACCACTTCAAAAGTTGTTGAACTATCAAATGAGGTGTTATCAGGTACATTGATTGTTTTCATGTATTTTTCAAATGTGTTGTTTGATTCAGGGCCTGCAAATTCTTTCATTTATGATAAATTTCCAGATTATTGGGAATTCAACCTCATGAAATGAAACTAGATCCGGTAAAAACTCATGGATGTTATATTTTGGAAAAAATAAATTATAAAAATCTCTAATCCTTGTATGTGGAAATATTTTACCTTAAAAATGAGTCGTTTTTCATCTATTAGAGTATTATGTTATTCTAGGTATGGACTAACATTATTTTTATCATGCTAATATAGATTTTCAGAGAAAAGAATATTTTTTCAAAAAATTATTTCAATTTTTGTACCAGAATGATCTCGTACCATTGATAAAATATTAATATGCTAAAAAACTGATAAAATAGGAAAATAAGTGTTATATTGCTCATATTTCTGAAGATAAGGGAACTATCCAGATTAATGATGTACCAGTGGTGAATGAATACCTAGATGTTTTTCCTGATGATTTTTTTGTTATTACAGAATTAAAGGTAGAATTTTATATTGACATAGTTCATGAAAAAAAGCCAATTTCTAAATCCCCTTATAAAATGGATAAAATGGATCTTCTGTAATTAAAAAATATTTTTCTGGAATTATAAGTTAAGAGATTAATCTGACCTTACACATCACTATAGGATTACCCTATCTTTTTTTTATGAAGAAAGATGGATCAATCAGACATTTATTGATTATAGATCCTCTAATAACATTACAATTAGAAACAAGTATCATGTGCCTCATATCGATGATTTGTTTGATTAGATATAGGGAGAAAAATATTTTTTTAATCATGCCATGTGGTCAGGGTACCATCGGTTGAATGTAAAGGATGAAGACATCCTGAAAACTGTGATTCATACTAGATATAGTCATTATGAATTTTTAGTTATACCTTTTTGGTTAAATACTAAACATGATGTATTCATGGATCTTATGAATTGAATATTTCATGACTTCTTGGATATGTTTTTTGGTTTTGTTTATTGATGCAATTTTGTTATATTCTATATGTAAAATGGAGCATGAAAAACATCTAACGTCTATTTTGAAAACATTAAATGAAAATAAACTGTATGAATAATTCAGTATGTGTTATTTTTGGTTTCAAAAAAATTTATTTTCAAGGGTACATTGTAAATAATCTTGGAATAACACTTGATCCTACTACAAAAAGTGGTTGATGAATGGCCATGACCAATAAATGGTACAATGATTTGTATCTTTCTTGGATTATGGGGTTATTACAGACATTTTTTGAAAAACATTGCACAATTATCTAGATGGATAACTATGTTAACATGAAAAGGGGTTATATTTCTTTGTATAGAATAATGTGATGTTTTTTTAAAAACACTGAATAAGATATTATTGAATGCTCTATTTTTGGCCTTGCCATCCTGAAATGGTGAGTTTTTCATCTACAATAATGCTTCATTTAATGGGCATGGTTTTCTTCTAATTCCAAATGATAAGGTAATTGATTATGCATTAAGAAAACTAAAAACTCATCAGTTAAATTAAACCACACATGATTTGGATTTAGAAGCTATGGTTTTTTACTTTAAAAATATATAGGCACCATTATACAGTGCCAATTGTCAAATATATACTGATCATAAATGTTTGATGTATATATTTACTCAAAAGGAGTAAAACATGAGGAATATAAGAATTATTGAATTTATTAATTATTATGATTTCACAATAAACTACCTTCCATGAGAAGAAAAAAATGTGATAGATGTAATGTGTCAAAAACATAATGCATCATTAACCATGTTACACTTGTAAAATGATACCTAGATTTTTAGTTTAATGAATTTTTTCATAGATGTTGTTGGTGAACGAAATTCAACTATTTTTTTCAATTTTCATTATCGTCATCATTACTAGACAAAATTATGAAAGTGAAGAAATATGACCATGAGGTTTAGAAAAAGATAGTGTTGGTCAAAATCTGTATGTTTCCTTAATTTAACTTTGATAATGTTTGCATTTTAAGATTTGAAAAAATGGTTTGTTTTTCTTGTGATACCTATTTTACAAATTACTTATTGTGTGAATCAAATAGTTCCCCATATACAATTAATAGGGGAAATAAAAAGATGTACAAAGTCATTTGGGTGTATTACTGGAGGGATGGAATAAAAAGAGATATTTCAGAATTTACTGTGAAATATTTGACATGACAACAGGTTAATGTATAACGACAGTTACAGAAGGGGATGCTTCAGCCTTTTCTATTTCTAGATTATAAATGGGAGAATATATCCATTGACTTTGTGGTCAGACTACCTAAGACTTCTCATGGAAACAATAAAATTTGGGTTATTGTTGATTGGATGATTTTTTTTCACATTTTCAATCTATTTGAGATAAAATGTCATTGGATAAAAATTCTCGACTGTATGTCAAAGATATTGGCAGCTTAAATGTAGTTAATATTTCAATTGTATCTGGTTGGGATCCCATTTTCACTTCTAGCATTTGGAAGGGCCTTCAAAAGTCATTGGGAAAAGAATTAAATTTCAGTACATTTTTCATCCTCAATTAGATGGGTAGTTAGAATGAAATATTCAGACTTGGGAGGGTATTCATAGAGATTTTTCAATGGACTACCAGGGATGTTGGGATCAAATTATTTATTTAGTTGATATTTCTTATAATATTAGTTTTCAATCTAGTATATGTAGGACAGATTTAGACGAATTCTATGGGAAGTGATGTCGAACACTATATTTTTGGGATGATGTCAGGGAAAGGAAGATGATGGGATGCCAATTACTATAGGAATGGATAATAAAGTGGCGATGATCCATCATCACATGATGACCACTTAGAGAATGAAGAAAAGTTATGCATACAATAGGAGGAATGACTTTTATATTGAGGTGGGTGACCATATTTTTATTATAATCTCACCATTGAAAAGTGTTATGCATTTTGGTATGAAATTAATGTTATGTCCATCGTGCATTGGACATTATGAAATTCAGGGTAAAGTTAAACTAGTCACCTTCCTAGTATCTTTAAAGCTAATTTAATCTCAAGCACATAATTTTTTTCAAGTTTCGATGTTGAGAATGTATGTTCCATATTCGTATCATGTTATGTGCCTATAAAATGATCATCTAGAAGATAGAATTTCTTATAAAAAATAACTAGTTCGGATTCTTGATCAAATGGAAGAACTGTTACTGAAAAAGTTAATATACTAGGTAATGATTTTTTAGAGAAAACACATGGTTGAATTAGCAAAATGGGAATCTGAAAATTCTATGAGGTAAAGGTACCTTCACTTGTTTAATGAGTAAATGAAATTCTGAGAATGCAATTTCAAGATGGTGGGGATAAGGTAACACCCCTAGGATTTACAAAATAAATTAAAATGCATGAAACATTGTTCTAAGTATATATTTATAAATATCCATTAAATATAATTTTTCATCTTCTATGTTTTGAATTTTGAAAAACAGTTATCTACAATTGTGATGAGTATGTTATTTGGAGTCTTATTGATCCAATATGAATTTTGGTGAAGTGTAACCTTACCTTATGAATATTAATTTGAACATAATGAATAGTAAATTGTATTTTTATGTTATTTTATAATTTTTATAAGATAATGAGATGTTGATAAATTTTACAATTTGTTAAAAAATAAGTTATAGATTTAAAATTGTTATTTTTGAAAAAATTTAGATTTTATTAAAAAGTTAAATTATAATTTATTGAAAATTATTTTCATAAAACGTTTTTAATTTTTTAATTATAAATGTCAAAAAATGGTTTGTGTGACTTTTTTCGATTTTTCTGAAACAGTTGAATTTTCGGTTAATAGTAAACATATAGTTTTGAGTTTTTCGTGAGTTTAATGAAATAATTAATTATGTAATAATGATTTAATAATGTTTGTTGACTCATAGGGAATAAAATATGTTATTATTTATCCCAAGTGGCAAATATCATGGTAAAATAACAAGGGTAAGACCATGGTTTTTTCAATACCACTAATGAAGTGTCCATTAGAAATTAATAAACTACTCCATCACTTTTCTATAAATACCAATCCATTCATTTCATCCATTCATTAAAAATTCCACTTCAATGAAACCATAATATTAATTCCTCTATATTAGTTAACCCATGGTTTCCTCAATCCCACAATGTCCCAACCACCATGTCTTAGGAGTTACTCTACATGTTAAGTGAATTCTCAACTTCTTTCTTTTTTCAATTCATGTTATCATTTATGTGATAGAATGTTCATGTTTCCATACATTGATCTTATTTACAATTTATTTTTTCATTATATATAATTATTATTAAATTATGGATGGGATACCATGGTCCCCTGCATTTTTAATGATTTCTATAACCATGTTGCATAGCCGTTATGCTGCATAATTGTAGTCTCAAAATATCACTTTTTTTCAAGCACTATTTTTATGTTATTATATTTTAATTTAAATTGTATTATGTTGGGATATTTCATTCCATATCAACCATCAATTTCATATTATGTAGGATTTATGAGATTTATCTTTTCTCTATGAAAATCTTTTATGAATTTTTATGTGACTTCTTTAGGTTGGTGAATTTCCATAAGGGATTTCTGAACTTTTCTTTTATTTTGAGTTCCTTTATTTTTTTCTTCATTCGTCACATCCCAATATCCAAGTGACATGAATGATAAAATATCTTACATATTGATGATTTCATAATGTTTTTAGAAGATTCACAATTATAATTCTTATATTCTCCCTCATATTCAAGACATTAAAACACCATCTATGATGTGTCGATTTAACGAAATTATGGATGTTGTGATTTCAATTTCATTTTCATCCTTCAAGAATAATAATGATTCCATTTTTATGGTTTAACTAGATTATAATTATCTATTATATTTTATATAAGGTTTGGGAATCATTTTTTAAACATTTTATTAATTTATTAAACAAAATGAGTTCATTATGATCGAAGAAATGCAAAAATGGCCTAAAAAATATATATAATGTATTAACTTATGAATCACCCTCATGTTAGAATTAAAAATGATAAAAGGAATAATTTACAGTTCTAAAAATATTAAAATACCATTACATTCCCATTCTGGTGTTTCACTTCCAATTTAAAAGAATATCCATCTTGAACCTATCATGGAAGCCATTTAAAGAATACAACTAAAATAATGTAAATAAAAAAATATTACTGATAAATGTGTTGAATGATATTGTAAAATAATAATATTTGTGGTTATAAACATGAATATTTTTATTTATGATATTAATAACACTATTTTAAACAATATAAAACACATTTTGAGTAGTATGATCCCGAGGTATGGTTGTTCTTAACCAAATTTTAATTATGTGGTTTTACCTTCTTCTTTATTAATTTTGTCGTATTAAGATTTATGGAGTGATGAATTTTTGTTTATGTTGGGTTTCATTATGTGTATTTATAGTGTATACACATATCCATTCCATTCTAATTATTCTCACCCAATTATATTTTATGAGACTTTACTTTTAATATACATTTAAAACACACTTTAATAAATTTCAAAGGGGTTGTTTTTTAAATGACTATGGCATGTGTGGTTTCTGTTAATTTCAAGAAACATTATTACCATGATAAGTTCCATGGAAATTATTAATTGTGGTTGGAGCCCTTTTTAGCTCATGATATGTTGGTTTGAGCGCGTTTTATCTCATGATATGACGTGTCATCCCCAATATAACCCTCTAATGCATTGGGTACTCGGGAGGTGGAATTAGACCAAATGGTGATTCAATGTGTATGGGTGATTATAAGAGTGATTTGGTAAATATTTCATTAGTAAACTACATGATGTTTCCTTTCAAGGTGATATGTTATATGAAATTGGTTTTATTGGTTTTTATGATATCACTTGACTAACTAATTCGTTCCTTCTATCCCTTACATAGCTTTTTGTGCTCGTCCACCGTTTTTAAATGTTTTTTCATAGATTAAAATAATGTGTAAGATAAATATGAAAAAATAGTTTAATTTTCATGAAAATTTGTCAAAGGAGTTATGTTTTATTTGAAATTTATTATATTTTAAAAAAATTGATATTGTTTTAATAGTATCCACATGTATGGTTATGAAATGTTATATATGTTTTATGTCCTAACTACATAAAATTGAATCCCTGAAAAGATCAACATTTTGTATAAATGTATGTTATTATCTAAAACTCATGATTATGTAATGCATTAAGGAAACATGCCTTATAGCAAGGGTTTGAGTAAGTGGTAGAGGGGGTTAGGGAGACATTTTAGTGGAATATAGGCTTAGAACAAGGCTTGAGAGGAGTGAATAGAATAATTAAAGATGGGTGGTATTTAAAGTAGGGGAGAGGTGAGGTTTCCCATTATGTTAGTCATTAGATTAATTTGGTTCCCTCCAGACAAGGAATAATATTGATTAATGTTCCCAGAAATATTAATGATTGTTTTTTGGTTTGAGATAATGGCCTTATATCAGCCATAGAACATCTGATGACATCATTATTCATTTATTTAGAATTTATCATAAATTATAGTATTTTACTATTAAAAAATTAATGTATTTTAGGAAAATCTACAGAAATTTATCCCAAACATTTTTCGATGTGTATAATTCATAAATGAACTCTAATTTTCAAAAATAATTTTCTAAGAATGATGAAATTAATTTTTAATTAAAATCCTAATTTACTTGAGAAATAATTGTTTTTTAAAACTAAAATTATTTTCTTACACTTTGAAAAATTTATCACGGTCTATTAAAATTATCTTTTAATCATAAGTCTTCAAATTAATTATTTATTAATACATTTTATGAAAAATAATAATTATTTTAAATTTTTTTTGTTAATCATAAGATTGTATTTAAATATAGACATGTTTTAAAAATACCAACACCTAATTAATAATTTTTAAAATATTTACAAGCATGTAATAATATATATTTGAATCATATTCCCATTTATAATATGGTTAAATGATATTTATACATTCATTATTGATGTTACTATTCAATTGGCAGGTTCAGTATTCATTAAGTTCACCTTACTATTCCCAAGGTCAAGATAATACTTCAGGGTTAAATTTTTCTAAACATATAGAGATTCAATTTATTTCACTCATTATTCATTTATATGGTTTCCATTTTATTTTATAATTAATCTTATGTGATTATATTATAATTATAAGAATGTATTTTTTATTAATAAAACATTGGGTCGTTATATTTTCCACCTTATGAAAATTTTCTGTCATTGTTTTTTTACATTCTAAGATATAAATAGGTGTGGGTAGTTTTCATTAATCACCTTATATAGTTCCCATGTTTCCTTTTCGTATATTTAGTTCCACCATAGTACTTTTACAAGATGAGTAGTCTTGTTGAGAATAACATTATTTCTATGATCCATGATCTTAACTTGTTATTCCTTGAAAGAAATATCATTCTCAAACTAGACCACCTCTCAATATACTACATGTGAAGTATTTGTTATGTACTTTATTAAGATGGATACATGGAAGAAATCAGGTTCTTTAGACATGGTTGGTGTACATTCCAATCGATAGGCCACAACTCCGACACGATCATGAATCTCGAAGGGGCCGATGTACCCAGGACATAACCTTCCTTTCTTCCCAAATCCCATTACATTATTCCATAGAGATATGAATAGGAATACCATGTCACTAACTGTGAACTCAAGGTCCCATTAATGATTGTATTCAAAGCACTTATGTCATCTTTGGGTACCATGATGTGATGCTGAATGTATTTCACCTACTACATAATTTCATTGACCATTTTAGGTCTTACTATATTACACTCATTAACTTAATCCTAGAACACTTGTCTTCTACACCTTTTACAATAAAGGTATTTATATGGTTCCATTCTGATGTTTGAGTGGAAACTATATTTGAATGTGAATTTGTGCAGTGGAAGTTATTGGTCCTACCATCTATTGAAGTCCATTGAACTCACTCTCAACATATCATATAGTGAATTAATTTTTCATTCAGATTGGACATGAGTTTTATGATGATATGTCTTATTGAATATCAGTTCTGTGCTTAGAGAATGCTGGAAACTTTTCCCCAACATCGATGCAATTCTTGGATCTCTATCAAATACAACAGATAGTTGTAATCCATGATGTTTTACCACCTCATTGATATATATATGTTCATATTGATATAATGATAATCCCTCTCAAATTTTAATAAAGTGAGATATCTTTTTAGGAAGATACACAATGACACATATATAGTTGTTTCCTCTGGGTGTCCTTAGAAGTCCAGTGAAAAAATCAATAGTATTGTTCTCCCACATCAATGTTTGTATGGGTAGTGGTTGCATCATTCCATTATAATTCATTCTTTCTACCTTGAAATGTTGAAATATCTTGCACTTTGATGTATATTCAGCTATATCCTTCTTCGTATTGTGCCAAAAAAAGATTTCTCTGAGTTCTCGAAACATCACTGTGCACCTTGGGTGAATAGAGAATGTTGAGCTATGTGTTTCATTCAAAATATCCTTTTTTATTTATGGATTGGATGGTAGACATAATCATGACCAAAATCTTTTAACTCCATCCTCCTAACTCTATAAAATAGTTTATTTTTGGATTCTATTATCTTTATCCCATTTCATTATTTCTTCATATTTTATTTGAGCATCCATTATTTTATGCATGAGGGATGGTTGAGCGACCATTTTGAAATGAACGATGAAGTCACTCACTTAATTATTCCAATTTCTACACTCTATAAATATAAGTATATTGGATCCTTTTAAATAATAATCATTGATAATGATAAAAGATCCTTTCTACATAGAGAATCCACCACTTTCTATGCCTTACCCGGGTGGTTGTGGATTGATCAGTCATAATCCTTGATGAGATCTAACAAACATCACTAGGGCATATTAATCTCTTTCTATGGGAAAATATATTTTAAACTCTTGTTATCTATATATATCTCATGATTATCCCCATACAGAAAATTCCACCATATTTTCAAAGCATTGATCATAAATTCCAACACTAGATCATGCATGAGATTGTTTTTATCAGGTATTTTCAATTGTCTCATTGTGTATGTGGTCACATTATTATTTTTCATCATCTAATATCCTAATTCCTTCATTAAAGGAACATTGTACACTATATTGTGTTCTCCACTTGTTGGGTGAGTGAGTACTTTTGTTGTGATGTGTCTCTTTTTCAACCCCGTAATAAAACATCACATTAATAAGTCTAGATAAACATATCCCCCTTCTCTGTCAGCTTGACTGTTGGGATTGGAAATACAGAGAAGTTATTTAAAAATATTTTATAATACCTAGCTAGAACCATAATGCTACAGATATCCATTAATGACTTTGGTCAGGGCCACTCTTCAATTTCCATTTCCTAGGAAGGTTCTAAATATATTCCTTTTATTGTGGTAACATTCCCCAAGAATGATAATTCATCCATCAAGAAATTAAATTTGTTATACATTTCATAAAATTTCTCCCTTTGAAATGTAATCAATATAGTATTCAAATGCTCCTCATGTTCCTCTTTTCTCATGGAGTAATTCATAATATCATTGATAATCACTTCCACAAATTTTATGATTGAATCACTAAATTATCTATTCGTAAAATCTAATAATATTGTTGGATCATTAGTGAATCCAAAGGTAATCACTATAAACTCATAGTATTCATAGCTTTTTCAAAAGGAAATTTTAGTAATATCTTCATTCCACTCCTTTAGTTGGTGATATCCCGAATGAGGGTCCACCGTGGAGAAATAAGTGGCCCAAAAAAGTTAATCCAACATCTCATCTATCCATGGAATGGGTACATGTTATTTATCATGATTTTACTGAGACCATGATAATAAATATAGAGGCTCAATGATACATAATTATTCTTGATGAAGAGGACTGGTGCACCCTATGGTGACACACTGTGGCATATAAAACCCTTTTCTAGAATATCATGTAAAATCTTATTTAGCACGTCCAACTCAATGAGGTCCATCCAATATGGTTTCATTGATATGACTATAAATCTAAGAATAATTTAAATTTAGAACTCAACATCTTGATCTGGAGAAAGATCAAGAAATTATTTATACAATACATTACTATAATCCCTCATTATGGGAATATCTTCATGAAGTATCATATCTTTTGTCTTAATAATTTGAGTTAGACATTCATTACTACAAATAAGAAATATCCCCACATGAAACAATGATTCCAAAGAATATTCAACTACCTCATTACGATTGTAATGAATTGGAGGATACATCAAGATGTGAAGAATAATCTCCATTTCTCGATAGTTGATTTCGGTTTTGCCTAAAGATAGCCAATCCATTTATAAGATATCATTAAAATCCACTAAATTATGTAAACAAATAATTTATATGAGGATCTGACCACAAAATTTACTAGGGAGTCGTTATAAATCATGGACCCAATATTTTCCATATTCGATGTTGTCATAGAGAACATATCCTCCAAATCTTGAGGTGGTGTTTGAAATGTTCTACTAAACATGAATGATATGATATAATGCATAGAACCTAAATAAAATAGAAGGTTCTCTATTTATAAATGAATAACTAGAATACATTTCACCGCATCGTCATTTGGATCAACCTCATTCTTTGTGATAGCGTAATCCCATACTTGTATCCTTGGAGAATTTTGTTGATTTCTTCCTACAATCCACAGATTAGGGTATTTTTTTCAAACCTCCCATGCTCTTTGGAGTTTTAAAAATTCACTATAGGTGGAGTGATGATATGAACATTCCATTTTTATTCCAAGATAGTGATATTATTAATATTCATTCACCAGTTCTTATCCAAGTGTTACATTCATCTATATTTGAATCAATTCCTGGTTCCCATTTGATAGTTGCAAGGATGATTTATACAACAATTTTTTACATGGGGGATTCTAGATCTTCTTTCACTAATCGGTATTATTATCTAAACCACTCATATTAGATTATATTTTACTCTTTTTTTTCACCAGTACCATGAGTCCATAGAGTGTCTACAATCTCTATTTCAACCTGGATGGTATAATGGAAAATAACCTCATAACTATCGATGTCTCGAGTCACCTACACTTTTCATAGACAAGACTTTAGTATTCTAATGAATGGATCCACCCCGCTCTCAATGTTCATGACAATGATGGAGGCGTATATTGCATGCGTTGTGAATTTTGTTTCATACACCCCGATGGACTCATCTTCATTCTTATTGTGTTTGAGGAACACTATTTCTATCTTGAGGCGGAGGCTATAGGGAAAATATTAATTGAAAAATAATTTTCTTGAATTCCTCTGAATACATGGAAAACATTTCATCATAGGAATTTGTATTCTTGATCATTGCACACAATTGATCATCTTCCTCATCAAAATGATTGACCTCTGGTATGATTTTCTCATATTCTGAGTACTAGAGGATATGAAATATATTTTCAATGGAGTTAATCATTTTTTCCATGAATAGGGGATCATAAGATCCACTAAACATCAAAGGCCTTTTAGTATGATGGATTCAATGGGGACATGCTATTTACATGGAGGAGAAGAGTGTTCCATAGGATTCATGTTATTGTTCATAACATGAACCCGTATAGATAGTATTGTGATGATGTTTTGATCACCTATTTAGATCATATTATTCATTCAATTAGAGATATCATAAGATTAAATATCACATTAATTATTGTAACATGTACATATACTTCCCACCATTAACTAAGAAAAAGAAAAATACAATTATGGGGATAGAATAATAACAGAATAAGTACAATAATAGAAAAATAGAACATAAAAGGATAAACTCTTAAAGGAAAAGTATATCTCAGATTGTGATTCCCTAGGTTACAATCTAGGTTTCTCTTGATTAGATTCTTAACATATATTCATATGTGAGGTTTTTTATTCCCTTTCTAATGGAACGTTATGATCAAATGAATTTAACAAAAAATATCCACTAGAATTTTCAAATTACAAGTGCAGCAAAGCCCATTATTATGAACCAGTTCCCATTCGAGTTTTTATTAAAGTTGTGTTTTTTGGGTTTACCCCTAGATAAATATATTCTTTATCCACTTCCACTTTTTTTTCTAGAAAACGTTGTATTTTATTGAAAACCCACTTACTCTCTAGTTACCAAAATTTAGGGATGTTTTCGAATACATAGTATCATCCTCATAGTTCATACTAAAGAGCTCAATTAAAAATCTCCAAAAATAATTAAAGTATATTTTGATACCAAATATAGAATCCTGAGCCTTTTAAACATAGCATTAAATTATTTTAGACATAATAAAACAAAATATTAAATTCCAAGGATCATAAATTATAGTGTCATGGAAGACTATGTACACAAAACACAAAACATTGGACTAAATAAATTATTAATTTTTGTAGACATCATAAATAGTTCCTAACATCCATAGTGCTTATACATCTTCATTGGGTAACCTATTACTAACATGAATAAGGGATGATCTAAAATCCTGTTAAGGGAATAAACATATGAATAATGGTTTAACA
This sequence comes from Viscum album, assembly GCA_963277665.1. Lineage (NCBI taxonomy): Eukaryota > Viridiplantae > Streptophyta > Magnoliopsida > Santalales > Viscaceae > Viscum > Viscum album. The sequence continues at coordinate 622,450,225 of OY728128.1, forward strand.
CATTTGTTATAAGGCATGATACAAGAATATTAAAAGGCATGGAATATATGGAATCATAACATATAAAAATGGGATCATAAAAACATGGAGTCATAGTAATGTGGAATAAAAATAAAACATGAATTTATCCATGGTCAAGGATCAATGAATATAGAAAAGCACAAGTCACGGTCATCCACAAAGACTGTAGCAAAAGGTAACACAATTCCAAGCTAACCTCCCAGATTGTTTCACGTAACATATCATGAGACTCAACTTTACCCATGAATTGGATTTATATGTAGGAAAAACCATAAAAACGATCGTGAAAATAATTTCCACTTATATAATCGTACATAAACAACAATAGATAAACAATAGTGTGCCCATGGACAAAAATGGGTATCATAACTATGTTATAAAGCATAATAAAGGGGAACATCATACAATTCTCTCTAAAAGAAATTTTTAAATTATTAATTAAAATTAATAATGTAAAATATGAATATATCATTTTATTCCATCTTAGATACAAGTGATACCATGTATTATGAGTATTTATGAATATTTAAAATTTTACAGTTTTCGTGTGGTTTTAAGGATAAATCTAAAGAGAATTATAAATAAAAAATGGAATATTATTTTACATAAAACCATAAGTGAATGAATATGTTTTTTAAAAAAAATACTGATTTTATAAAAATATTGTCGACTTAAAAAATATTATAGATTGTACTTGAAATTGGGAAGTAATTTTGGAAGTTCCCAATAAATAGGATTTCTTTTCATGAATAATTGAGGAGGGTATCATTTAAAAACAAATCTATAACCAAAATGGAATGATGAATGTATCTTGATACATGATTTTGAGGAATATATAGAACATTTATAATATTGGCATAAAAATATCAGATAACTTCATTTTCGTAAAAAGGAATATAACGAAACCCAATGGAATAATGGAGGTTCTGGTTGAATCCCTTACCTTATGTCTGAAGGTGTCCTTCACTTGATCTTAATGTCATGAATAACCAAATTACATTCATTAATTAAAATTTCCAGAACCTATTCTTCTTTTAATTGTTTTAATATATCCGTATTAAGTTCATTCATGACCTTTTTGATGGGTTAAGAGGTTCAATTTCATTGGTTCGGAGTGTTTTTTTCCAAAGTTTCCATGATTGGATAACTTATAAACTTGAAATGATAAACATGAAATACGAGAATGGTTACCCAAAATTTAATTTTTTGGTTATTATTAAAAATTTAGTTGATTACATGGTTATAAAATTCATTTTTTTATTTGGAGTGAAGATGAATCATTATATAAATCATTAGTGATAACTACTTTGGTCAATTAGTGGGTTTTTATCACATCGAATATATTTTTCTTTATAAAATTAACATCATGTGGATAAATTATTACAGAACCATATATTATACATTATAAAATATTATTGCTTGGTTCGACCATCAATATGTTTTCTTGACCATAATTGATGACAATAATTGAATGTTTTTAACCTGTTATCCTTGAATGTGATAAATTAACACATCTCAGATTGTGTATTTATTTCTAGTCTAATAGGAGGGCAAAAGAGAGATTATGATGAATTATTCCACTATAAAAACAATATTCTAGTATGTGTATGATACTAGAGGTTTCATAACATTTGGATGAAATTATGTGAGGAATGAAAAGGAAAAGTTTGGAACTAGAAATAAAATAAAAGAAAATAAAAGATTAATTCACCTGTTGAATATATCTCCATTGAGAACCTCTTTAGGGGAAAGTATTTGGTTAGTTGAAGAGGCCAGTAACTTTTTTATTATATATAAGGTATTAGGGAAATATTTGAGTAAACTTTTGACTTGTAATAGGGCTTTAGTGGAGTGAAGAGTAGAGTTAAAGAGGTGTGATATTTACAGTAAAGGAGAGTGGAGGTTTTCCATTCATTTAATCATTAGGTAAAATCTTTTGGTAAAGACTATGAATATTATAATATTGTGGGACAAAAAATAGTAAATAAGTCTTCTGAGTTTGATATAATGGCCATACGACATCCATACAATAGCTGATGACATCATAATTGATGTATTTAGCATTTATCTTGAATTATCATATTTTACTATTCATAAAAATTCATGTGTTTTAGAAAAATAGAGAAAAATCAACCCAACCATTATTAGACAAGTAAAATTAAAAAATGAACTCCATTTTCCAAAAATAATTTCAGAACATGTGAAATGTTTTTTTAAATTAATATCATAATTTACTTGAAAAATATAATATTTTTAAAATTAAAAATACTTTTCTAACACTTTGAAAAATTAATTAAGTTCTCTCAAAATATATTATAATCTTAATTCATCAAAATAAACATTTATGAATAAATTTTATGAAAATAATTGTTATTTTAAATTATTAAATTAATCATAAAATTGTAATTTGATATACATGACTTACAAAAATACCGACACTTAATTAATAAATTTTAAATATTTACTTATAGTATAATATAATTTATTCATATTGTAAGTTATAATATTGGTAAATTTTATTTATTCTTTCATTGGTGATGTTAATATTCAACTGGTTGATTTAATTTTCATAATGGTCACATTACTATTCCAAAGGTCAAGTTACTATTTCATCGGTAAGTGTTCATTTACATCTAGAGATACATTTTATTTCCCTATTTCTTCATTTATAAGGTTTGAATTGTGTTATATAAGTCATATTATATGAATATAATATAATTATAAGAAGTAAATTATTATTTATAAAACATTGGATCATTACATTTACCCCAACATAAGAAATTTCTCCCTCGAAATTTCATTTTACATTCTAAGACGTAAATAAGTGTGGGTACTTTTCCTTCATTCCCTTGTCCACATTCCATGTTGTTTCATCATACTTACGTTTCCTCTATAGTACATTGACCAGTTTAGTAGTTTTGATTCATATATCTTTATATCTACAATCCAATATCTTCACCTTCTGGTCCTTGTAAGAAATATTATTCTTCAATTATACCACCTCTAAAGATGGTACATCTGATGGATATGTTCTATACATCCGTAATAGGGATACATGGTAGACATATTTTACTTTATAGATGGTGTTTGGAAGTACTAGTTTATAAGGAACATCTCCGAAATGATGTATAAAGTCAAAGGGGCCGATGAACCTGGGGCTTGGATTTATTTTCTTAACAACTATCATGACTTTTTTCCATAGAGAGATACAGAAGAATACCATGTCTCAATCGTTGAACTAAAGTACCCATCTATGATTTTTTTTCATAAATCTTCTTTTGAAATTGGACTACCTTGATGTTATGTCGAATGGTTTTCACATTCCCTGCCATTTTTTCAACCATTTCTGGTCCTTGCAGCTTACGCTCACATACATCATCCCATCAGGCTACAGTTCTTCACCATTTCCCATAAATTCCATCATATAGTTCCATTCAGATGCTTCAGGGGATAATATTGTTGTAAGAGAAATTGTCCAGTGGAAGAAGTTGGAACCACCCTCTATTAAAGTCCCTAGAACATGATCTCAACATATCTTTATGTTTATGAATTGTTCATTCAGATGGGCTATCAACTTGAGGATGATAGGTCATACTGATGTCCATCTCAGTGCTTAAAGAATGTTGGATAATTTTCTAGAAAATCAAAGTGAATCATGGATATCTAAAAAATATAATATATAGTGGTACTACATTCATACTTACCACCTTTTTATATATACATAAATTCAAGTTAATCAAATGATATGTCCTCTCAAATTGAGATAATGTGATATGTCTTTGTAAGACAATCAACAATGACCCAGAGAGAATTGTTTCCTCTGGATGTTCTTGGATATCTGATGAAAAAGTCCATGGTGATGTTCTACCACTTCCATGTTGGTATGGTTAGTGGGTTCTTCATCACCTTATACTTTTATCTTTCAACATTATATTTTTGACATAGAATGCACTTTTATGTATTTTCATCAATATCCTTCTTTATACTATCCGACCAAAATTTTTCTCAATGATCTTAATACTGCTTTGTGCTCCCTGGGTAATAGAAAAGGTGCATGTATATGTATCATATAAAATCTCATTTTTTATCACGATATTTTACGGTACACATAAATGTGAACCAAATCTTACAACTCATTCCTCATCAATCTTGAACTCAATAGATTTCCCATTTCTAATAGCTTCCACCCTTTTTATAATTTCCACATCTATTCATTGGGAATCCATTATCTTCACTATGATGGATGATCAATAAAACATTTAAGAATGGATTGATGATGTACATACTTAGTTTATTACCATTTTCATCCTTTTCAAATATATGCAGATTTTATCCTTTTAAATTTTGATCATTGATAAAGATACATGATCCTTTCTACATAAAGAATCTTCCACCTTATTTTCCTTATAGGGGTGGTAGTGGATGATCAGTCAGATTACAATATGATATATAACCATCATCACTAGGTAATATTAAATTATTTCTTTGAGAATAATTATTTTAGACTATTTTGATTAGTATAGATCTTACACTTCTCCCGCTAGAGATAATACCGCCATATTTTCAAAGAAAATATCAAAACTCCCACCCCCAGAACATGCATTGGATAGTATGGATCTTGTATTTTCAACTATATCAAGGTATAGGCTAAACGTTTATCATATTTTATCTCCCCATAGAATAATACCTTCTTTTTAAGTATTACTATACAATAAAAAGAGTTCTCCACTTGTTGGGAGTGTGAGTACTAGCACTACAATAAGCCTCTTTTCAACTCTTTAAAATTGTATTCCCATTGTTGAGTCCATAAAAACATAACCCCTTTCCTGCCAGCATGGTCATTGGGTTTTAAAATGATGAGAATATCTTCAAAAATCATTGATAATACCCAAATAGTCCAATAAAGCTGCTGATCAATGATACAGATGTTGGCCTGGGCCACTCTTCAATTTATTTTATCATGGAAGGGTCCACATATATTCTTTTTTTAAGGTTTCCATAATGTATGGATGATACATCCTCCATAAAAAAACAATCATTTACATTAATTTTCCTAAATTTTATCCCCTCACATACTCATCAACACAATATTTGTGTTCTCCTCATGTTCCTCATTTCTTTTTGAGTAAATAAGAGTATCATCGATAAATGATACCACAAATTTGTCAAAATAATAAATAAATACTACATTCATTAAATCCATTAAAACTAATAGAGGATTAGTGAGTCATAATGGTATCACTATGAACCAATAGTGTCCATACCTTATTCAATAGGTAGTTTTTGGAATATCTTCATTCCTCACTCTTAATTGGTCATATCCCAACCGATGTTCCACCTTAGAGAAATAACTCACCCCACAAAGCTGATCAAACAAGTCATCTATACATGGATGTGAATAATATTTCTTTATTTTGATATGATTGAGCTCATGAATATCAATGAAAATGTACAATGATCCATCATTATTCTAGATAGTGGACTGAATCACCCCATGGTGAAGCAATTGAGTATAAAAAACCCTTTATATTCTTATGTAACTTCTTTTTCAGCTCTTCTAGATCAGTAGTGACCATTCTCTATGGTGTATTTGATATAGGTAGGGATCCAGGAATAATATAAATTGATAACACAACCTCTTGGTTAGGTGGAAGTCCAAAAGAATCTTTTGGGAATACATTAGTGTAATCCCTCATTATGTGAATATCATTGAGAAGTATCACCTCCTTTGTCTCAATCATTTGAGATAGACATGCTTTATCATATAGAATTAATATACACACTTTATAAAATGATTCAAAATGAGAATTATAGTCCTCCTTAAACTTGAAAATAATGAGAGGATGATTCAGGATGTTAAGAGTGATCTCCCTTTCTTGAAAATTAATGTTGGCATTGTATAAAGATAGCCAATCCATGCCCAAGATAACATATAACTCTACTAAAGTATGTATGAAATTATTTTATGGGTGGTATAGTCAAATCAAATTATCATGAAAGAGTTATAAACCATGGATACAATATTTTCCCCATTCTCCATCTTCATAGATATCTTATCCATCAAATTTAGTGGTGGTGTTTGAATAGTTATACTAAACATGCATGTTATAAAGAAATGAATATATCCTGAAACAAATAGTATGCTTGATATAAATGAATGAATAACTAGTGTACACATCACCACATCATTGTCTTGATCCACCTCAGTAGTAGAGATAGCATAATCCATTACTTATTCCTTTGTAGTTTCTTGTTGATTTCCTCTAAAAAATGGATTGGAGCAGTTTTTCAGAAAATTTCAATGCTCCTTATAGTTGTAACACTACCATATATGTTGAGAGTTGATCTAAACATTCCTTTCTTCTTCCAAATTAGTTGGATTCTTGACATCCCTCTTAAATTTATTAGGTATATGTGACATTATTTTTTATTTGATGTAATTCCTAGTTCCGTTTAGATAGTTCGCATGATGCTTCTTCCCACAATTATGACCCATGGGATGTTTGGTATTATTTTATATCATAAGATTTATATTCCAAACCACCAATATTAGACATAATTACCCTTTTTTACCAGTTCCATGAGACCACTGAGTGTCTCTGATCCTTATTTAAACATTAAGGGCAGAATAGAAAATCTCTTCATAACTGTGAAAGAATTAAATTGCCAAAACATATCATATACTCATCATTAATCCTCTAAATACGAAATCCAAATTTCTCTAGGAGTTCACAACAAATACAAAGGCGTATGATGAAAACCTTTTGATGTTTTCTTCATACTTCTTGATAGATTCATCTTCCTTTTTCATGAGTTCAATGAATTCAATTTCCATCTATTGGAGTCAAGTTCGTTGAAAATATTAATTAAATTAATTTTCTTGAATTCCTCCAAATCCATGGAAGAAATATCCACTTAGGGCATTTTATTATTCATAAGAGTCCACTACTGATCATCTTCCCCATCAATATGATAGTCCTCCAGTACAAATTTCCCATCATAAGGGGACTAGAGGATGGAGAATATATTTTCCCTTGATTTTATCACCTATTTTTTTAGGAGGGATTAGATGATCCAAAAAAACATCTATGGTATTTTTGTCATGATGGATTTGATGGAAACATGCTCTTTCTTATGATGATGAGGGAATTTTATAGGATTTATTATTCACAACTTCTTCTATTTGAGCATATACTATCAAGAATTTTTGAGTTCCCATTCCCATCATATTTGGCATATCATTATGAAATATACACATTCTCTATCACTTTTATTTTTGTCACATGTTCATCATTTTCCCACCATTAAATACGAAATTTAATATACAATTACAGGTCTTGTATACTTAGATAATAAGCATAATAGGTAAACTTTAAATCTTAATGGATAATGTCTAGAAGGAAAAGAATATCCTACCTAGTGATTCCCTAGGTTTTAATATATGTTATCTGTGATTTGTTTCTTATCATATATTCTTATGTGATATTTTTTATTCCCTTAATAATGGTTCGTAATGATCAAATGAATTTACCAATTTATATCACCCAAGAGTGTCCATCCAAGAGTGCACCAAGTCTCATTTTTGTGCACCCGTTTCTATTGGAGTCATTCTCGAAGTGGAGGTTTCAGGTTTTACACCTAGATGAATTTTGTTCAAGAGTCATATCCACTTGTTCGTATCCATATAGAGATTCATTTTCTTGACTAACCACTTACTCTATACATGCCTAAATTTAGGGATGTTTTCATATATATAGTATCATCCTTAATGTTCCTACTAAATTGATTTATTCCAAATCTACAAAAAAAAATACACTATACGTCAATAATAATTATAGTGACCATTTCCTTATATATAAAATAGTACATGATTTTATGCATAAAAACATCATATTACTATGAAAGGATCACAATGAATAGATTCTTGGGTGACTTGGTACATAAAACATAAAAAATGGGACTAAATAAAACATTTATTAATGTAGTGTTCATAAAGATCTCATGTCATCCATTGTTCTCATAAATCTACATTGGATAAAATGGGGATAACTTGAAAAAAGGAATGACCTAAAATTCCAGTATATGAATAAAATTAAGAATAAAGGTTTAGCACATGGTTTTGAAGGCATGGAATAATGATATATATAGGCATGAAAAATATGGAATCATAAAATATAAACATCAGATAATACAAAATTCAATTCATAATTTTTTCAAAGTAAAAAAAAATGAATTTATCATGAGTCAAGGCTCCTTGCACATTGAGGTACATGATTTACGGTTATCAGCCAAGACCATAACACATGGTTTCACGAGGCAAGGATAACCGCTATGACCATTGCACATAACGTTTTAGGAGACTGAACATTACCCAATACATTTGAGAGCTTTCTAGTTTAACGAATAATAACATGTTCATGAATGTTTTTTCTGATTATAGAATCAGACATAACCAATCAAACATAAACATAAGGGTACCCATAGATTGAAATGGGTATTATAATCCTCTAACAAATCATAATAAATGGGATTATCATACAACTATCCATGAATGAAATGAATTAAAAATTTCATGAAAATTTAAAGGCTAATACTTGCAAATATCATGATATCGGGTATCAAAAAATGTGATACCACGTATAAAGAGTATTTAAAAAAAATATCATTAAAACATTTTATTGTGTTTATAAGGAAAATACTAAATATAATAACAAATATAGAAGGGAATAATATTTTATATAAAACCATAAGTTAAAGAATACTGTTTTCATAATAAGAAAACTTATTTCATAAAAATAATGGTGTCTTAAAATATATGATAGGGTGTACATGAAACTGGAAAAGAATTTAGGCAGTTCCCATTAAATGGGCTTTATTTTTTGGGAAGAATTGATGAGGGAATCATTTAAAAACGTTTATATCCATAAAAGGGAATGATGAATTGTTCCTGATACATTATTTTGGATCATATAAAAACATTTATAATATTTTAATAAAAATAAATGATAGCTTCATTTGGGTAATAAGAGAGATTGAGCAACCCAGTGGGACAAAGAAGGTTAGAGTTGAATCCATTACCATAAGTCGAAACGTGACCTGCACATGATCATAATGTACCTTATAACCAAATTAAATTAATTTATTAATATTTCTAGAACATATTATTCTTATAATGGATTTAATATAAACTTATTATGTTTATTCGTGACTTTTTTTATGGGTTAAGTGGTTCAATTTAATTTTATGGGAGTGTTTGTTTCCTTGGTTTTCATGATTGTTTTACTTATACACATGTAAGGATAAAAATGAAATATGATAATGGGTCTCAAAAATAGAATTTGAATTTTATTATTTATCATCCAGTATATTATTTGGTTATTAAATTAGTTAATTTATTTTGTTTGAAGATAAATCATTATATAAAACATTAATGATAACCATTTTGGTTAATAGTTAGGTTTTTATCACATCGAAGAAATTTTTATTTTTAAAATTAATATCATGTGTAAAAAAGATTCCAAAAACATAAATAATACACCATTAATAAATTATAGTCTTGTTCAATCATCTAAATGTATTCATAACCATAATTTTTTATGGTAACTGAAATTTGAAAACCTGTCATCCTTGAATGTGATAAATTAACTCATCTCAGATAGTGTTTTCATTTCAAGTATAAAAAGAGGGGAAATGAGAGGTAATAAATAATTATTTCATTATCATAACAAAATTCTATAACATATATGATACTGGATATTTCATAACATTTTGATGAAATTAGATAAGGATAGAAAAAGAAAAGCATCGACCTTGAATGAAAATAAAATAAATGAAAATGGGAATTTAGAACATGAATATATCAAACTTGATAACATATATAAGGGATTTTATTTCGTATTTTAAATAGAAAAAGTTATTTTGAACATGGTATATGGTATTAGGGTGAAATTTTCTCAGAATTTGGACTTGGTACAAGTTTTGAGAGGAGTGAAGAGAAATCTAAATATGGGTGGTATTTGTAGTGGAGGAGAGGAGGGGTTTCACATTATTTAAATCATTAGATTAATTAATTTATAAATAATAGTAATACTCTTTATAATTGTGAACAATGAAATAAATAGTGATTCTAAGTTTGCGATAATTTCCTTAAATCAGCCATATATTAGATGATGTCCTCATAATTCATGTATTTAGCATTTATTGCAATTATTTGTATTTTACTATTCAAACAAAATAACGTAATACAGAAAATCCAAAAAAAAATTCCCCAAAAACATGTCATGTTTAGAATTAAAAACTGACCTCCTTTAAAAAATTTAATTTTCTAAATATGTGATATTTAATTTTTAATTAGAATCGTAATTTACATGAAAAAATAACATCTATAAAAGTAAAACTTCTTTTCTATCAAATTGAAATATTAATTAAGGTGTCTTAAAATTATGTTATAATCATAAGTCATAAAAATTCATATTTATTAATTCATATTATGAAAATAAACATTATTTTAAATTATTAAATTAATCAACAATTTTAAATTTAATACACATGACTTCAAAAAATACCAACACATAACTTAATTTTTAAAACATTTTCTTATTAATAATATGATGTATTTATTTTATAATATCACTTATAAGATGGGCATATTTTATTTATACTTTCATTAGTGAGGTTACTATTCAATTTGATGGTTTATTATTCATAAGTGTCACATTACTATTTCAATGGCCATGTTTTTGTTTTCATCGATATGTGTTCTTTAACTTCTAGAGATACCTTTTATTTGGATCATTATTCATTTATAAGGTTTGTATTAGTTTCAATAAGTAAAATTATGTGATTATACAATAAATACAAGAAGGGAATTTTAATAGATAAAACATTGGGTCCATATTATACAATAGTATAGTACTACCTAGTCACATCTATCAAAGGAGAAAAAATCCTGGACAAGATAGAGAACAACCACCTACAGTAGCATACAATAGCATGTAATCTATAATCATATAAAAAATTCCTAAGAGAAACATAAGAAATAATGGAATCAATATTTGAGGTATCAAACACCATGGACTACTGAGTTAAAAAAATACCTGAAAAATACACTTACCATGTTAAGAATTTCATATAGATTACTACCTAAAGAGATAAATTTATTGAAGAAGTTTATAAATTGTCCTTAAATTCTAATGACCATCCACCTTAGATCTAAAATTCCCGAGGATGTAATTGATAACATGACCATAAACTCATAAAATAACTCATGATATTTTGTGTTCATTAATCCCTTGGATATTTAGGTAGTTTTTAATCCAATGTACGTGATCCCAAACATTACGAGACCATATAATAAAATAAATCATTAAATTTAATATTAACTTCATTAATAGTTATCTTATGATTCCTAAGTTAGAGAATAATCATTGGGAAAAATATTTATATCATTACTTGATCAAAAAAATAAATAAATATATGGAATATATAATAGTTTTCATTGTTAACAATCTCACTAACTCATTATATATAAACAATAACATATTATACCATATCATATTGGGGGACACCATCAGACTGACCAATTGAGACATATTATTAATGGTAAAACCCTTTTATAGTAAATCATCAATATGATTTCATAACCCCCACAACTCCAATGGTGTTATCTGATATCAATATATGGAAATTGATGAGATTGTAATAAATTACACTATTTAAAACATTATTCCATGTTAAGGGGTCACCTCATTACTATTTCAGAGAAAAAATGATGAATTCATCTAGGAAATTGGAAGAACAAATTCATGGAATTTTCTATGTTCCAACACATACCATAATTAATGTGCCTTATGTGGAACTAAACACCAAGGATTTATATAATATTCTTATTCAAAAATAAATGTTACCAGCACAACTTCAAGATCAATGATAATGAATATCCATTATATGAAACCAATAATATAATACATCTAATATAAACAATCAATTCAATGGATAACATCACATGGTTATATCTGTAGAAAAAATAAATATCTACATTAAAACTACAACCACATCATCATCTCATTAACCTAAAATAGTTCATTAAACGTAGGATGATAGTTAGATGGTGTAATTAATTAAAAGGGAACCAAAATCCTCTGTTCTTCATATCCAATATCACATACCATGATTTTTAAGAAAAAATGGATGAAACTCATTATAAAAAATAATCCATTGAAACATATTCAAAAAAATTGACAAATCCCTTTGTGATAATATTTCCATGACATAAAACTGACCACACACTTATTATTTAAACCATAAGCCTTACAAGACAACATTTACATTATCAAAAATTGTTATAGGATTCCATATAATGTGACACTCATCCCAGACCATGGAATGGACCGAAAGGAAATCTCGATCATTATTGGATGAAAACTAATACAGAAACATCCTAAAAATATTTTGGGATTGATTTATCCCATGTGATTCAACCATAGAAAATTAAAAAATAACACTAAACTGAGTGACATTCGAAAAAAATCATAAATGAATATCCAAAACACATGTTTGAGCTATGGTCTCTATAACCAAAACCAATGTTACCAAAATACTATAATTTAGAGGAATAACATTATACTGAAATACTCTATATAGAATGTGGGTTAACACTTCATGCCACCATCACAAACACCAGCCAACAGGGAACCACTAGTATAAAGGTCAACCATAACTACCAAGAGGAACCTTTCCATTACATTGGAAAAACATTACAAGGTCTAATCACTTCTAGGATGTATGTAAGGTATTGTAAAATATTCCTAGTAGGATACCACCAAAAAGGGATCCAATGCATTAACATTAGATGAAATCTTAACATGTTAGTTTTAAATGAATATATAATTTAACTATAAAACATCAATTGATATTAAAAACGAATGTAAATGAAATAAAAATCATAAGGATAATCATATAATGTCAATTAGGAGAAATTCATATGGTATTAGGGTTAGTGGGGTCCTTGTACCACCTCACTCTTGTTGATAAAAACATATTCCTGACACAACTCCCCTTCTTGAGCCACCAATCCCTATCATATGTATGTTTTTTTAGTATTGGAACGTCATTCAATTACGGAGCCCAGGCCACATCTCTAATGACCAAATTTACTAAGTCGAGTCATCCAACAAAAATAGCCAAGATTCCATTGTTCTCAATTTCATTCCCAATGTAGCATGTACCACCTCATACAGATACACAGTTCCAATAATTGAACCACATAAAAGAAATAAAAATTTTCTAGAAGAAATTCATTATGAAATTCTAAAAAAGTCAAAAAATATTGAAATATAATTATTACGACCAAAAATATTATAGGAACTCATTTAGAATATCAATAAAGAAAAATAAAATCATCAAATAATGATACATCGTTTAACCACTTATATTTCATGAAAATTTACCAAAACACATTTGAAACCACAACCACACCAACATGAAACTGTAAAAATGAAAGAGAACACAACATTCATCAATATTTTAACCATATAGTCAATATTGAGACAAATTTAGGGTAACTTATCTCCTGGAAGATATATAAACCATGTAATTAGAGGGAGGAGACCCAGAAGAATGGTGGAATTGTATGTTATGGGAACATCAGAAGCACATGAGGGATGATGCCCAAATATAATTTTTTGTATATTCAATGAAAAATCATGAATCTATTTGACAATGAACACCATGATCCACATAATTGAATCAAATGAATAAGACAATGTAAAGAAACCCAAAACCAAAGGGGAGGATCAATATATATTTTTTAAAATTAATGTAATTAAATAGATTTATCTCCAAGGTTATTCATTATTTTTTGTTGCGTTCGACCATTGATCTACTATGTGCCACCATTGCTTTATATAATAAATGAGTTGGATTACTATAGCAGTGATCCACATGTTTTACACATCACTTTTGACTTCACTGAAGGAGTCTCATTTTTGCTAGCATAGAAAATCTTTTACCTTGTGATGCCCTCCATTAAACTCATTATTGAACAACTTCTAAAACGTTATCCATGATCTTGTGTAGGAGGATCTCTCTAATTCTTGGGAGAATTCTTGGATTATGGTAAAATATCTAGCCTTGATATATTTTCTCCAATTCATAGTGCACAACATAATACATATCACATGGATTTCCCTTATCTAAAGAGTGAATAATATAATCGGACATTTATTTCACTAGTGTTATAATAAAAAAATTTCACAAGTCCCTTTTATTATTTCATTCATCTTTGTGAAAAACCCATGTAAAATAATATTAGCAAAATTATTATTTTCTAAAATGTATTTATCTTGATAATTATAATTTAATATTATTTAATTAAATAATTTTCAAAATTATTACTTCTCACAAGACAATTAGACCCGATCTTACAATCATGCTTGATATTTATTAATTATTTCACCCACAATATATTCTCTTGAATAAATAGTGATAGAATAAATGGATCAATAATAAATAAATAATTATTAAACCGTGAATGAGAATAATAACTATTCAACTTGATAAATAAAAAATTATCTAACTGTGATACTGGATACACATAGTGTCTGACCCTTTAGGTCCCTTTCTCAATGGAATTATGAGAAACTACCTAATGTTCGAGAATAACATATTGAAAAACATAAAGGACCTCATAGATAATTAATTTAATGCCACATTGACATGTAACCTCATACTAATTCTCACTGTGTAAGAAACTACCTTTATCACAATATCTCTAATCCAACAGGTTTCATGCGAGTTCCATTAACCTATATGCACGATCTGTCTTTCGTTGACTTTCCAGAAATAGAACATTCATATTTATCACCATGGACATGGATATATTTTTGATATATCATTTCCATCGAAGGTCCTGTGATATTATATTCCTCTAAACAATAGAAGGCATAAATCCGTTCACGCATTATTCATTAATGTAATATAACGTGTGACGTACAAAAATATTCCTACCTCGTACTGAACATCTATCACCATGGTTTTCAACAATAAATCTAATTTTATGGCTCATGGTCTCCATTAATAATAAAATTATTCTCTAAGGAAAAATAAAAATTTCCATTGATAGTAAAATATAATGACACATAAAAATCTGGACTTCATACTATCATGTATCCTTCTCTTAATATCCTACCTCATATCACAAATGAAGTACACCGTGAGAAGGTGCGTCAATGTCCTATGAGCCTCCATCCCTATTATCATGTGTTATTTATGTCCCTAAAATAATATAATCCTACAATATAAAATATATCCAGGAATACTTTCATAGAACTCCTAGGATCTCATCCTAGCAGGGATCTGTTATGACCTTTTAGTGTGACAAGTACTCATAGAAAATTATCTCCTACAATGTTATAATGATTTACTATAAAAATGTGATAAGGAATTAATTAATATTAAAAAACATGATTATATGTTATCATAAAGTAAAAAAAGAATTTGGTTCTAGGGATCCCACTCCAACAGACTACTACTTGCACTATAGCCAATAACTAAAAAACATCATCCCACTAGTTATCACATAATACTTATGCTTCTATAGAGATATGTGTCATGACCCGCCTTCACCAAAAGGAGGGAAGGGTTAGTAGATTGCCAGGCCCTTCCTTCTTTAAGCTGAAGGAGAGATAATGACCCCCGAAACCCACCTTCTATAGGCCCCGGAGTGGCGACTATCACCTAGGGTATGGAAATTTAACACAAATGGAAGGAATTACCCTTTTTATTTTATAGGATCGAGAGATAAGAAGAAGAAAACCCAAAAACACCAAGGTAGAAAGAAAATTAAAGCAAAAAGTAAACCATTCCCACATTCATGTTTCAAATGTAAATGCCACAAAGTTTAAATAGGTGTCTACAGAGGTAAGTACCAAAGAAAGAAAAATGACAACTGCAACTGCTCCAAAGATCCGAGCTAGTAAGGTCCTTCCCGATCCCCGAAGTCCTCATGGAAACCTGAAAGTAGTTTTATATACGTAGGGTGAGCATACGAGTATACTCAGTAGGGAAAACCAAAGACTCTCGTGCACAAGTGGGGGAATGTTCTAATGTCCCATGAGAAAAGAAGTAAACCAGACACCTAACAAGGTAAACTATCCACCCAAGCCTCACCAAGGCACACTCCCCATATAACGCAAGTCAAGTAATATATAATAATAGCACATCGATGTTTGGGTACCCCGCGCCACTTTCCCACTGCTTATTGAGACATCCTATGCATCAGACCAATCCCGTCATTCTCACCGCAGTCCCACTACCACACCCGCCCGCACACACTTGGGCCACAACCGCACGCAGTCCCACTGCCGAAACCCGCCTGCACACACCTGGGCCACAACTGCACGCAGTCCCACAGCTGAATCCTACACGCACACACCTGGGCCACAACTGTCACACGTAACCACACCTACAAACAACTAGGCCAGAACAACCACCACCACGACTGAAGACACCTAGGCTAAAGGATCCACTGCCATGCCCGAAGACACCTCGGCCTCATCCTGAAGACACTTGGGAAACCACCTATCGCACACACCTGGCCAACCACCACACTACCCCGCCCGAAGGTTCTTGGGATAATAATGGATCTCAGGCCATCACACCCTACCCGAAGATACTTGGGCTATTCGGGAAAGGGAGCAGAAAAGGATCTAATAACCAGCCACTAAGAATAGTGTTGGGAAAAACACCCTCCCCCATGAAATGGGGGTGTTCGGCACAATGTTCTCAACTTGGGTGGGGCGCGAATAAGAAACACAAAGCTACAAGTATATATATATATATATATATATAACAAGAACTCACCCAAATCTAGGTTTTTCTTCAGACAGCCTATAGATCACAACATCACTCAAGTCCGAGTCACGACTCTCACAAAAAAAAACCCATTTATCCCATTCTTGTTTCATGTTCAGTGATAATGTTTAAGTTAAAGCACTACTGGGAAACTAGTAAGCATAGACACAAGTCCAAGAAAGTAAACAGTCAAACATCAATTTAAACATTCTCTTGTCATGTTACAACAACAAGGAAGAGGTGAGATCCCCGAAGTATTGGAACCAAAGACAACCCGGGACACTACCCTGTGTCCCCTCCCAAAAGATTTTCCATCAAAAGAGGATCCCACCTGAGTTTGTGATATAGATAAGTAACCACCAGTACTTGAAACTCACAACCACTGAAACCACATCAATAGGGGATCCCATCCCCAATTCACAACCACCGAAAGCATTAAAGAATAGGGGATCCCATCCCATCCCACATCTCCAGCAATGGGCCTGTGAAAGAAACAATTGAACCACCATCACCAACACTAAGCAGGGCCTTGCCTGTATTTTCGGATTTAAATGATTTTACACGTTCCATGATTTCAATTTCCGTGTGTTTTAACTGGGGGTTAGCACAAAAGGGTTGATCCTGGTGCTTTCAATTCATTCAGCCGGGTATACGCGATTAACCAACTTACTTTTCACTACAGGATTTTACAACCACAAACAAGCCATTTAAAACATCACCAGGGTTTGTTAATGCACAGAAAACGACCACCAACGACCTCAATTTTCAGATGGCATAAGCCAGCACAACTCAACAAGAAGATCATAATAGAAAACGACATCAACGATCACATCCCCCCTTCTTTCTTTACAGGATTCATTCATTATATTTAATTAGTTCTGGTTTATCCAATTCCACAGAAACAAAAACACGCCCACCCCGCATGATACACAAAAGAGAGAGACGAAGGAGAAATTCCCTACATGTTGATAGATGATCGACGCTTAGGCCGGGCACGGAACTTTACGCATAACGATGCGGTGCGCCCGATGCACCATAATCTATTTGTGAAAAGTCACGATCAAGGAAAGGAGAAACCACATATAACCCTTAATTTATAAGAGTTTCAGACGGTTGAGGTGAGAACACGAAACCGCGTAAGGCGCGGGGGCCGTGGGTTGACCATGCGGCTAGGCAGTCACACACCGATGTCTCTCGGGATTTTTAGGAATTAATTATGAGATTTAAATGGTTTTAAAAGGAGTAAAAGAATTAATTTACATCGAAACTTATGTTGCGGGAGCGGAAAATTCAGGTACTGGAAGAAGAATGAAAGGCTCAGCGAGGGGACACGGTGCCACTGTTTTGGTGGAGCCTCACTTTTGGTGAAGTAATGGGCCAGGAGGGTCCGAGCCATTACATTAGATACCTCTTAAATGATTCTCGTCCTCGAGAATCAAAACAACCAAGAAGGAAGGAGAGGGTCTGAACAACCACCTCGAAAGATACATCTTAGAAGTGAACCCATGCTAACAAAAAACACTTCTCTATCAAGAACCAAGAAACATATCATGCCAAACTTCCCAGGCATGTCAGTTGTGGAGTCTCCTCCCCCCATGTCAAGATATTATCTGCTTTGGGTGGCACTGAATCACCCGCACGGGTTTAATCACATCCACCATAATGCGTCTTGATTAGGGGTCGGGTTCTCTCCTCCCCCATAGCCAAGGCTTTTCACACATAATCAGAGGAAAGGAAACCACTACATTTCATATCCAAAAGACAAAACATTCTATCACAACAGGTAAAACAAGGAACAAAACTTAAAACAACTCTGCGTACTGGGTATTCATCTGTGCTTCCCTCTCCCACTTACTCTCCCCAAGCCCACCATGTCTCCACAACACGCGAACAAGGGAATGGTTCGCCCACAAAGCACCTTCTCATTGCGATCCTCGATCATCACTGGTCACTCCACAAATGTCACGTTTTCCTCAATGTCCAACTCACCCCAATCAATGACATGTGAATCATCGTGAAGATACCAACGGAGCTGGGACACATGAAAGAAATCATGTATCCTCAGCAGCGGCGGTGGTAACGCTAGCTGATAAGCCGCTTCGCCGACCCGCCACAACACTTTGAAGGGTCTGATGAACTTGGGAGAAAGATTACTCCCATTGCCGAACCTCTACTTCCCACGCTGAGGGGAGACCTTCAAGAACATGTGGTATCCAACCTCAAACTCCAAGGGCCTCCACCTGGTATCAGCATACGACTTCTGTCGGTCCTGGGCCGCCTTCATCCTTTCCCGTATGAGCTGAACCTTCTCTGCCGTGTTCTGCACCACCTCCAGGCCAAGGATGCCTGCCTCTCCTACTTCAGCCCAACACATAGGTGAACGACATAGCCTCCCGTACAAGGCTTCAAATGGGGCCATACCGATGGAGGAGTGGTAGCTATTATTGTAGGCGAACTCTACCAGGGGAAAGTTTCGTACCCATGATCCTCCTGAGTCCAGAACGCATGCCTGTAGCATATCCTCCATGGTCTGGATGGTGCGCTCTGTTTTTCTATATGTCTGGGGATGGAAAGCAATGCTAAGGCGTAACTGGGAGCCAAAAGCATGCTGAAATCCTCTCCAGACTCACAAGGTAAATCTTGCATCCCTATCCGAGACTATAGACCTCGGAACTCCATGCAACTGCACCACCTCATCCACATACTTTCGTGCTAAAGCATCCACAACACTCGACTCCTTGATTTCAAGAATGTTATCCGATTTCGTCAACATGTCCACTACCACCCAGATGGCGTCGTATCCCCCTTGGACCTTGGGTAGTCCCATGAAGAAATCCATCAAGAAGTCGTCCCACTTCCTCTCGGGGACATCTAGAGACTACAGTAGGCCACCTGGAACTCGGTGTTCAGCCTTCACTTGCTGACACACTAAGCACATGGCCACAAACGCTGCCACTGCTCGCTTCACTTCGGGCCACCAAAACTGCCCTTTCAGTCCCTGGTACATCTTGGAATCTCCTGGGTGTACCTCCAGGGGTGAGTTGTGGAACTCACTGAGAACCTTTCTGTGCATCACTCCTAGAACAGACAACCTTTTTTGGAAAAGCATCCGCTTCTGACCATCCTCTACCCATCCTTCCGGAGCATTGCCCTCGTCAACCCAGTCACGCATTGCTTCGCACTCTGGGTCTCCCCACTGAGACTCCTCCACTTGTCGAAACAGATATGACTGCACTATCATCTGATATAGGCAGCCTCGGCCGCTATCCATCTTCGCATCCAGGTGTAAGGCAACCAACTCTTCCATTGCCTTCCAGGCGTCCTCCCTCTCTCGGACCGCATCCTTCTGTGTCCTCCTGCTCAAGGCATCGGCCACCACATTGCCCATGCCTTCATTATAAGAGATCTCAAAGTCATAATCCTGGAGGAACTCCACCCATCTCAACTGTCGCAAGTTTAAGTCCCACTGGGAGAAGATATACCTCATGTTTTTGTGATCCGTGAAGACCACAAAGCGTTCCCCGATGAGGTAGTGCCACCATAACTTTAGTGCAAAAACGACCGCTGCAAGCTCCAGGTCATGGGTGGAATAATTACGCTCATGGGGGAATAGCTGCCTGGACCCATAAGAGATCACCCCTTGTTAATGCATCAACAGACATCTGAGGCCCTGTACTGAGGCATCATAGAACACCTCATAAGTCGCACCTTCTTCTGGAAATCTCACCACTGGGGCACTGAACAACTTCTCCTTCAGATAGCTGATGGCTGACTCGCACTGCTTGCTCCACACGAAAACCTGGTATTTCTTGGTCAGGGCTGTCAAAGGGGCTGCCACTCGGGAGATGTTGGGTAAGAACCTCCTATTGTAACCTGCCAGCCCGAGGAAACTATGGATCTCTGCCACATTCTTGGGTGCTGCCAAAGAAACAACTGCCTCAACTTTTGATGGGTCCACCGTTACTCCCTGCTCGGACACCACGTGACCGAGTAAGTACACTTCTCGTGTCCATAATGTTCATTTCAACAACTTCCCATAGAGCTGGTGCTGTCGGAGGACCTCCAAAACCGTCCTCAGGTGTTCCGGATGGTCCTCCTCTGATCTATAGTAGACCAGGATGTCGTCGATGAACACAACTACGAACCGATCCAGGTACTCCTAGAAGATGGAGTTCATAAGACCCATGAACACAACTGGGGCGTTCGTAACACCGAAGGGCATGACTACAAACTTGAAGTTTCCATATTTTCACCTGAACGCCATCTTCGAGATGTCGCCCTCCTTCATCGTCAGCTGGTGGTACCCGGACCACATGTCGATCTTCGAGAACCATCCTGCCCCTTTCAGCTAGTCGAAAAGATCGTCTATCCTCGGAAGAGGGTAGAGATTCTTGATCGTCACCTGATTCAGCCTCCTGTAGTCTATGCACAACCTGAGACCACCATCTTCCTTCTTTGTGAACAAGACCAGATCACCCAACGGTGATTCACTTGGATGAACATAACCTCTCTTCATCAGATCGTCAATCTGGATCAGCAACTCCCGTAGCTCTGATGGTTCCATCCGGTAAGGATCCATCGAGATCGGACGAGCACCGGGCTGTAGGTCTATCCCGAACTCGATATCACGCTGAGGGGGTATATTCCTCACCTCCTCAGGAAAGATTTCCATAAAATCACGGACAATCTCTGGAACTTCTACCATCTCAGCATCTACTGACTCTGCTGACATCACGGCTATCAAGGAGAGGAGGGGATCCTCTCGCCGGTTGCCCTTATGACTGCCCCGCTCGTCGGTGAAAACAACACGCCAGCCGCCCAAGTCTGAGAACACGACCCTTCCTAGGAAATAGTAGATGGTGGCACACATAGAGAATAGCCAGTCGGTGCCTAGGATGACATCGTATGGCTGTATCTGTAACAGGAGAAGGTCCCTAACCGACTGATGTGGCCCTATCATCAGTCTACATCCTCTAAAAACAAACACCAAGTTGGTCTGACCTCCGACTGGTGTACTCAACACCAGGGGCACTAGAAGTCTCTCAGCATCTAGACCCAAGGCACGAGCTAGACTGGGAGTAACAAAGGAGTGCGAAGATCCAATATCGAACAAGTCATACGAAAGAGTGCTAAACGAGATGATCGTACCTTGAAAAACCTTCATCCCTGCTGGAACTGCTGCCTCTGCGGCGTGTAGTTGTCCACGCCCGGCTCATCTACCCCTCGGCTATCGGCCACCTCCCCAACCACGCCCTGGTCGAGGTCCCTAGGGAGTGCCCTGAGGTCGACCTCTTCCTCCTATGTCTACCCTCGGAGGAGAGGGTGCTCGCTGTCCTTACAGCTGCTGCTGGAAAGGTCTGGCTGTAAGCTGCTAGTGGGGCGGGCGGTGGGGCAGTCCACCACCGTCGTACTACACCCGGTCTGGGCACTGACTCTAGAGATGTCCATGGATTCCACAGATGAAGCACCATGGTCCTGGGCCCGAACAAAGGGGTGAGGACCAGAGTATCGAAACTGAAACTACTGTGGCCTGCTCCCTGCGGGTCAGAACCTAGGGGGTCCTGACACCGGAGGCCTGGTGCTGACATCCTTCCCCTTCGATGGTCCCAGTTGGATCCCCTCTCGGGATACACCTCCTAGAGCGTGCATCCTCTCCATCACTTTGGCCCTTTTCTGGACCTCCATGTACGTCAGAATGGTAAAGGGGGTAGCAGCATACTGGAGGGAGGGTCGGAGCGCCTCCTCCAAACGTCTTGCCCGAGACTCCTCTTTAGGAAAGAGGTCCGGAGCAAAACATAGGAGGTCCTTGAACTGGATCCCTAGCTCCCTCACGGACATACTCCCCTGTTGGAGGGAGAGTAACTCCTGTCTCTTTTCTACCATCATCGTCGAAGAGAGGAATCCTGCCCAGAACTCCCTCTCTAAATCAGCCCATGCAACCTCAGCCTCTCTCCTCTCCCCCAGGTAAAGCGTCCACCAATGACGCACCGCTCACCGCATCTGGATGATCGCCAGAGGGACCCATTACTCGGTCGGGACCCAAATCAGGCTGAAGGCTATTACTAGCTCCTCTAGACAGCCTTCTATCTTCATGTCAGAGGTGCTGGCCTCATACTTCTTGAGGGTCTGTCACTGGAAGGCCCGAAGAGTCTTCTGCCACTGGTCATCCTCTTCCTGTCGATCAGCTCTCTGCCGATCAGCCAATGTAGTCTCTGAGGCCTCGATCGCCTGTACCACACATGGTCACCTTCCATGTGCCATAGCTGCAAGGTAAACAAGGAATGCCTAAGCCCAAGTAGTATAGAATATCGTTCGTAAAATTTCATAAAATTTTAATTTATTCTTACTTCCCAAGACATCCTAGAAACACAAGAACACAAGTCATTATGATGCATGTACCTTTCCTATGGTCTCTACCCTGCAATTATTGTGGCCTCACATGGTCTTTCGGTAGGTCTAGAGTCCTTGCATCGGATCACGGGGGGCCCTAAAATCCCGTGCCATAGCTGGTATTCCCTGGCCTAATTCACAAACCGAGGTCACCCAACACTATTGCCTTACCATCCCATGCAATCCTCACCGTGCCTAACTCTAGACTCCGTCCTACCTCTGATACCATTCTGTCACGACCCGCCTTCACCAAAAGGAGGGAAGGGTCAGCAGATTGTCAGGCCCTTCCTTCTTTAAGTTGAAGGAGAGATTATGACCCCCGAAACCCGCCTTCAATAGGTCTCGGAGTGGCGACTAGCACCAAGGGTATGAAAATTTCACACAAATGGAAGGCATTACCCTTTTTATTTTATAGGATCGAGAGATAAGAAGAAGAAAACCAAACAACACCAAGGTAGAAAGAAAAGTAAATACAAAATTAAACCATTCCCACATGCGTGTTTCAAAAGTAAAATCCACAAAGTGTAAAAAGGTGTCTACAAAGTTAAGTACCAAAAATGAAAAATGACAACTTAAACTGCTCCAAAGATTTGAGCTAGTAAGGTCCTGCGCGATCCCCGAAGTCCTCCTGGAAACCTAAAAGTTGTTTTATATACGTAGGGTGAGCATACGAGAACACTCAGTAAGGAAAAACAAAGACTCTCACGCACAAGTGGGGGAACGTGCTAAAGTACAGTCAGAAAAGAAGTAAACCAGACACCTAACAAGGTAAACTATCCACCCAAGCCTCACCAAGGAACACTCCTCAAATAACAAAAGTCAAGTAATATATAATAATAGCACATCGATGTTTGGGAACCCCGCGCCACTTTCCAACTGTTTATTGAGACATCCTACACATCGGACCAATCCCGCCATTCTCACCATAGTCCCACTTCCACACCCGCCCGCACACACCTAGGCCACAACTGCACGCAGTCCCACTGCCGAAACCCACCCGCACACACCTCGGGAACAACTGCACGCAGTCCCACTGCCGAATCCCGCCCGCACACACCTGGGCCACAATTGTCACACGTAACCATGCCTGCAAACACCTAGGCCAGAACAACCACCACCACGCCCGAAGACACCTGGGCTAAAGGATCCACTGCCACGCCCGAAGACACCTGGGCCTCATCCCGAAGGCACTTGCGAAACCACATGCCGCACACACCTGGCCAACCACCACACTACCCCGCCTGAAGGTTCTTGGGCTAATAATGGACCTCAGGCCATCACAGCCTGCCCGAAGATACTTGGGATATTCGGGAAAGGGAGCAGAAAAGTAGATAATAACCAGCCCCTATGAATAGTGTTGGGAATAACACCCTCCCCCATGAAATGGGGGTGTTCGGCACTAAGTGCTCAACATGGGTGAGGATCGAATAAGAAACACAAAGCTACAAGTATACATATATAGATAACAAGAACTCACCCAAAGGTAGGTTTTTCTTCAGACAACCTACAGATCACAATAGCACTCAAGTCCGAGTCACGACTCTCGCCAAAAAAACCCATTTATCTCATTCTTATTTCAAATTTAGTGATAATGTTTAAGGTTAGCACTACTGGGAAAATAGTAAGCATAAACACAAGTCCAGGAAAGTAAACAGTCACACATAAATTTAAACATTCTCTTGTAATGTTAAAACAATATGGAAAAAGTGAGATCCCCGAATTACTGGAACCAAAGACAACCTGGGACACTACCCTGTGTCCCCTCCGAAACGATTTTTCATCAACAGAGGACCCCACCCGAGTTTGTGATATAGATAAGTAACCACTGGGTCTTGAAACTCACAACCACAGAAACCACATCAATAGGGGATCCCATCCCCAATTCACAACAACCGAAAGAATTAAAGAACAGGGGATCCCATCCCCTCCCACATATCCAGCAATTGTCCCGTGAAAGAAACAACCAAACCACTATCACCAACACTAAGCTGGGCCTTGCCTGTATTTTCGGATTTAAAAGATTTTACACGTTCCATGATTTCAATTTCTGTGTGTTTTAACCGAGGGTTAGTATAGAAGGGTTAATCCTGGTGCTTTAAATTCATTCAGTCAGGTATACGTGATTAACCGACATACTTTTCACAGCAGGAGTTTACAACCAGAAACAAGCCATTTAAAACATCACTAGGGTTCGTTAATGCATAGACAACGACCACCAACGGCCTCAATTTTCAGAAGGCATAAGCCATCACAACTCAACAAGAAGATCATAATATAAACTGGCATGAACGATCACAGCCCCCCATTCTTTCTTTACAGGATTCATTCATTATATTTAATTAGGTCTGGTTTATCCAATTCCACAGCAACAAAAACATGCCCACCCCACATGATACACAAAAGAGAGAGATGAAAGAAAAATTCCCTACTTATTGATAGATGATCGACGCTTAGGCCGGGTGTAGAACTTTATGCATAATGATGCAGCACTCTCGATGCACCAGATGCTGTTTTTGAAAAGCCGCGATCGAGGAAAAGAGAAACCATGACTAACCCTTAGTTTATAAGAGTCGCAAACGGTTGAGGTGAGAACGTGAAACCGCTTAAGGTGCGGGGGACGTGGGATGACCACACGATTGGGAAGTTACACACCGAGGTCTCTCGGGATTTTATGGAATTAATTATGTTCATTAAATGGTTTTAAATGGAGTAAAAGAATTAATTTACGTCGAAACTTACGTTGCGGGAGTGATAAAGTCAGGTACTGGAAGAAGAACGAAAGGCTCGGCGAGGGGACAGGGTGCCACCGTCACGGTGCCACCCTCCCAGTGCCACCGTCACGGTGTCACCTTCGCGGTGCCACTGTTTTGGTGGAGCCTCACTTTTGGCAAAGTAATGGGCCAGGAGGGTCTAGTCCATTACAATAGGACTTTAGTCATGAGGTCTGAAACATTCTATTTCATGGATAATCTACTCAATGAAACCTCACACCGTTGAGGGAAATCCCCCAGGTGGTGATACATAAAGACTATGTGCATTATATGTTGGTGTGACCTTTCCTATTTTGAAAGATCCCCCGCTGTAGTATTATTACAATACAATGGTATATGGTCTTTATAACTAGGTAATACCTCAAGATTCTAGACATTGTTTTGAAACTACATGGGTTTAGTTACTACATGGGATGTTGATATTTAGTCTATCTTCATTCTCAAATATGCTACAATTAGGTGCTTTGAACTCTTCTAGTGCACAACTCCTCCATTGAGAAAGAAACATATCATGACTCTAACTTCAATTAATTTGCATTTGTCAAAAAACTGGATTAACAGACCCTTTGATGTAAAGATACTCATCTTCTCGATACACTAGGAACATATCCATAGATCTTCTTATATAACTATGTATATACTTAATCGTAGTATAATTATATTCTCATAGAACTTCTTGATATAAAGCTACAGTTTTCAATGCATTGGAAACATCAAGTCTAGTACATAACATGGAATTCATGATTGATCATATCACCGATGTTTATGAGATCATACTCATTCTATGTTTCTCTTGTTGTGTTTGGGGACACATTTTCATAAAAATATGTAAACCATGTGTCCCTAGAACAAATACCCTATTGGATCCTTCCATATTGAATACTTTTAGTTTCTCAACAATATATGTACTTTTTATTGGCCCAAGAAGCATCTTAGATCTATCAAAAATTATTTTGATCCCTAGAATATGGGATTATTTTCCTATGTCCATAATAGAGAATAACTTGTTCAACCTATCCTTAACAGATTTTATGACTAGAATGTCATTTCCCATATGTGAAATGTCATCGACATATAACACTAAGATAATTAAAACATTCCCACTAACCATTTGTATACACATGTCTCACATTCATTTTTAATGAAACCAAATTATTTTTTTCATTCATAAAATCTAATGTTCTAGGACCTAGATGATTTATTCAATCCAAAAATGGATCTCTACAACTTGAAAATACTTTTGGAATCTCCTTGTCTCCCAAACACTTCCGGTTGTGTGATATTGACATCTTTATAATGGTTCCCATTATAGAATGTGGATTTGACAACTATATTACAAATATCATTATCATGGTAAGATGATAGAGAGAATATGATTTTTATTTTTTAAAAATTTGGAATTGTGGAAAAGGGTTCATTGTATTCAAAATATTCATTATGTTTAAACCCTTTAGCAACTAGCCTTGTTTTATACGTAATTACATTACCTTCCATTTCTAATTCCCCCTTGAATTACCATTTACATATAATAGGATTTAGATCAATTGGATCATCAAATAGATCCCAAACAAGGTTTTGATACATGAAATTCATCTCAAAATTCATGGATTTTATCCATCTTACAGATTCTGACCAATCTACTTCCTCCATGTAGGATAAAAGTTCATAATTATCAAATAATAAAGAGTCACCATCCTTGGAATCTAAAAAACATATCTCTCTTGTTACCTTACCACTCTTACACTCCATTGAAATAATTATGTTTCATAATATGCTTCTACTAAATTGACCCATGGAACTGGTACTAGACCCAACTCCCATGTATATATAGAATGTACTTCATCAAATTCAATATTGGCACCACAATCCTTTTTAATAACTTCTCCGTCTCAAGAAATATGAATGGTCTAGTGACAATCACATTCATGTCTGATATGTTTTGTAGGAAGTATCTCTTTGTCTCCTTAGGATATCCTATAAATATACACATCATGCACAGGGGTGATAGTTTTTTCCTTGACAAATCTGTAACAAACGCATTGCATACCCATACACTTGTATGTGATAAAATGGGTTTCTTTCAAATCCATTGATCAAAGGGAATTCCATTTACCAAGATAGTTGGTACTCCGTTTAATGTTTATTACAGAATTTATAATGAATGTACCCAACAATATAAAAGAAGATATACATGAACCATCATCAAATATATCATGTTTAATAAGTTACAGTTTCTCATATCACTAACACCCATCCACTGTGGAACATAATGTGTTGTGAATTGAGATATTACCACAAACTCGCATAAAAATTAAATGATCTCTTTGTTAATATATTCTCCACTTCGACTATATTGAAGCCTCTTTATCTTATTACCACGATAATTCTATACATAATTATATAATTCCTTCAATTTTTCAATGGAATTGGACTTAGACCTGATCAAGTAAATATATCCATATTTAATCAAGTCATCTGTAAAAGTTATGAAGTATGAATATAAAACTCCATCCTCAACTAGAAATGGTCAACACACATATTTTTGTACAAATCCTAGAAGCTATTTCGACCTTTAACCATGCATAATAAATGGTGGTTTAGTCAGTACCTCTTATAAACAAGAATGAAATCTATAATTTTGTTTTAGATCAGAAGAGTCTAAATAACAATCATTAAAGATATTTTTCAAATTCTTCATGTTTACATGACCCGGATAGTCATGCCGCAATTAGGTGTTATATAAGTCATGTGAACATAATTCTTTATCAATTACCATCACTTGTTTTTTTAATTTTATACAGACCACGATTTAAATAATCCATACCATAACATGTCTTTTCCTTATAAAATAATTAACTTTTATTTTATAACAAAAAAATAATCCCATATGTATCTAAACATGATAGAAATTTTATGTTCATTGTAATTATTGGAAAATAATAAAAATCATGTAAAAAATTAATCTTGTTCGATAATGAAATATTGTAGTCCCCATTTTCCAGAGCAATCATCCTAAACCATTGGCATCTCACAGATCCACCTCTCCCCTGAAAATTTTATAAAATCTAAAATGTTCATAAATTTGGATACATATGTGATCCCCACAAGGTGTATCTAATCCCCAATGTGTAGAAATGTAAATAAAACACTCAATAATGAACACACCTTTGGCTTCCCCATCCCTTTGGTTGTAGTTCCTCTTCCAATGGCCTAACTTATGACAAGAATACCATATTTCCTCCATTTACATACCCTACCTTTGGATATTATTCATCTTGGTTAGAAGGTGCCGAGGGAATATATATTTTTTATATGTATTAAGACCCTTTTCCTTGTCTGTCCTCTTCCAATTAACCATATTGACTATGGGTTTTTCAGGCCCCATGTCCTTATCCACTTAGAGAATCAAGGCTAGATGTTCAGATAGACTCTTCCCATTATTAATCATATTATACTTTAATATAAAATTAGAGATGGTCTTGTGTAGTTATGAAGGAATGATATATGCATTAAAATCATCCAGGAACATAATCCCTAAGATTTACATGTAAATAATAATTCATATAATCTTGACTACATGAGGCCCAGCTGGTGTAGATTTTGCACGTTTAGTCATGAAAAAAGAACTGGAGATCTCATACCTCTCTTGTCACATCTCCCCTTATTAAAGATATTGAAGGTGAGACATCATCCTATAAGAATCCCTTTACTCAGTATTCAACACGATCACATTGAACATGGATGATATCATGAATCACAAAAACATGTGTATCATCATTTAAATGTTTCTCATATAGAGATGTTCTTCATCACGAGCCTCATTTCAAGGTGAAACTCGTAAAGGATCTTCTAATCCATGAAATTTCATTTCATGGATAAATATGTCCCATATGATACTTTTGCACTAAAATAATTTTTTCATAGTGATAAGGGTTACCTTCTAAATTATGTATCACAACGATATGTTTGATTTCATTTTTATGAAATTTCTACAAATAACATGATCATAATTTTAGTACATTATCTGATAACACTTAGGAAAATAAATAAATATTATATTTATTTTTTATACATATATTTTATTGAAATGCACAAAACATTCCATTGGATTTACACTATCATGTTTCTTGGATATTATAATGGTAATGATCTGTATTCCTTTCTCATTACCCCAACTTTTTCAAGTCAAGAAACTAAAATGGTTTTACATAGGCATTCCAAATGCCAACTGCATTAACTCACAGTTCATTGATCCTTGGAGTCCACTACCTAATACCAAAACATTAATTTATATTTCTTCATCATTTTCCTCTCATTTTCACTATGTCCGGATTTTGTAGTCAACTCTTTATGTGAACTAAGTCAGGTAAACCCAAAACATCATGTTAAATTTCCCCAATAATTCAAAGCACACAATATTGCTTGGTCAAACAGTTTGAAATATAGTTATATTCTAACCAATGTAATTTAATACTATACAAACGTAATATTTTATTGAGATATTTTATCATTTATTTTAAAATTTCTAGTTATTATCTATTCACATGGTTTTTAATATTAATTGGGATTACTTTAGTGATTAAACATGTTATTTGATAATATCTTCCCATAACAACAATTATTATAGTTATATCACAAATTATTGTTATTTCATTAATTATGTGATCATGAAAAAACATCCATAATGAAATAAACCTAAATAAAATGGAATATAAATAAGGGGATTGATCATGATATTGTTTAATGATAAGTTTTTATAGAAGATGAAAAACTAACTGATAACCTAGGGGAGAAACACCAAGAACCATTACAATGTTATTTCTTACATCTTTCCACATCATCACCATTTTATATGCTTGGATTTTTTCACCTCAACTCATAAATTTAATGTCTTCCAATATATAGGGAGATCCATCCATTACATATGATGACACACACATGAAAGTTAGGGGTAAAAGGGGTTTTACAAAAATGTTATCATGGGAACGCTGTCCCTACATATTAATGAGGAGAGAAGACATGCAAGCCAAAAATATAATTTTATAATAAATTAAAAGGAATATAATCATATACATAGGTCTGTTCTATCTCATGATCATGGACCAGAATTCAATGAATTACTCATTTTTAAAAAATTAGAATTCAATTATTTAATTGTTCTTATTTAAGATAAATCGTGCTCAAATCGGTTAATTATTATCGTTAATTAATAAATAATATTATCATAATACTTTTCTGAATTTGATTGAGATTCCATTCCATTATTATTTTATACAATTTAATAATTTAATTTAAAAATAACTATATACATAACATGTATCTTGGAGTTAAGATGGTGAATATATGTCCAAAACTAACCAATGTGTATTATACTTCTATAAACGCTATTTTCTATTACATATATCACGAAGATAGAATAATAACCTTAATATATTTCATAAATTATGTGAATATCATGGATATTCGATAGATGTTAAAAGTTTATATATATAGACCTATCACATGGAATGTCCCATCATTACGACCACATGCAAGTACATGTCTCAAGGGTTACATAATATAATAAATTTTAAAATTTCATAACTGGTAAAAGAACATAAACCTATAGAAATGATGTACCTAGCATGGACATTCTTCACTATGTATCTAAAGTACACCCCTAGGGGCTCAGTGTGTAAGGCATACTATTGAAATCATGGAGTACACATCATGTCCAGTTGGCCACACTGCATGTTGACTCTGTGTTACATGGTCACCAGTCAGGTAGGTCATGTAAGGAATGCATGGCCCAACCTAGACTCGAAAGGGACTATATACCATGTTGAGTGCGAAGCAATTAATGTAGTCAAGATGACCATGCACCAGTCTATCCTGGTCAACATGTGGTGTAAGAATTAACAACACTGTGTGGCATTAATGAACAAAAGTTGAGTAATTTTTGAACTAATAATGATGAATTAAACACAAATACATGGTGTGTAATTCCAATTACCAATCATGTACTTCTCTATTACCTGGGTATAATCCATGGATCCTATAGATGATATCCATGATATAATTTTAAACAAAAAATTAATTTTTTCTATCATATATATGATAAATTATTGAGGGAGAAGTATATATTTACATTCATATTAAAATTAATAATTAAAAATTAATTGAAAACTAAATTATAATCAAAAATATAAAAAAATGTTATTAAAACATTATAAATAATAATGTTCTCCCTATAATAACAATTATAGGTTCCAGGAATAGCTGAAGCATGGATGGGACAATGCCCAACATTTATATTTTTCCATATTCAATAAACAATCTAAGATATATCTAATGTTTAATTCCATGATCCATGGACATCAACCTATACAATAATGAAATGGAAGGAATCCTAGAACAGGGAGAGAGGATCAACACATATTTTTTATAATTAATTTAACTAAATAGAATTATTTCCAAGGTTATTCTCTCCTCATTGACGTGTTTTTCAAAAAATCTGTAGTTCACCTACATTGCTTTCTAAAGTGTTGGAATCCTCTATCAGTGATCAACACAAGATCAACATATCTCTAGATGTCACCGAATGAGTATCTCTGTGTTAGAAAAAAATATAACTGTGCTAGGATATTCTTCCTTCAATCACCTTCAGAACTGCATCCAAGGACCTCTTCTAGATCCAATGGAGGAGGATCTCTCTCATTCATGATGGAATTATTGAAAAAGGATGAACTATCTAGGATTGAGAGGTTTTCTCCAATTCATTTTGCACAACAAAATAAGTTTTTCATGGCTTTCGATAATCTAAGGAGGTAAATGAGTGAATAATATAGTTAATTATTTCATTAATCCTTGTAAAACCCCATGTCAAATAACAAAAAAAATCATAATTATTTTTTGACATGCACGTAACTTGAGAGTTATAATTAAATATTATTTAATCATGTAATATTAAATATTACTATCTAACACTAGGCCATTAAAATTGATCCACCATTCCTCCTCTGTATTTTTTAATTATTCTACCCACGATATATTCTATCAATTAACTAGTGATGGAATAATCATATCAGGAATACATGAATAATTATTAAACCATGTCTGGGAGTAATATTTATTCATCTAGTTAAATAATAAATTATTTAACCGAGACACTGGATCAGTTAGTGGGTGAACCTCTTGGCCTGTTTCATAGTGGAATTAGGGGAAGATGCATAAATTCCTTGTTTAACTTCTAGAAACACACCATTGAACCCATAGAGAATGAAGTTAATTACACAATTACATGTCACCTCAGATAAATTATTACCATGTAATACTATCCCATTATCCCAACATTTATAATAGACTAGGATGAATGGCAATGCAATCAACCTATATTCCAGATATATTATTCTTTGACATTACAGAAGCATAACTTTCCTATTAATCCCCATTTCCGTGGATTGATTTATGATACATCTTTTCCAACAAAGGGATTGAGATATTATCTTCACTTAAATAATATAAGGCATAAATCATTTCATTTTCTTCATTAATGTAATATATATCAGTATGGACACAACATATCCTACCTCATCACGAACATCTATTGTCATAGTCTTCTTAAATACATCTAACTGTACGACTCATAATATCCATTAATAAAAAAAACTAATGTATATGGACAAATAAAAATTTCTTGAAATAGAAAAATCCAATAGAACATGCAAATTTGGATTTCCTACTATCATGCCTCGTTCTCATAATATCTTACTGGATATCACCATGGGCGTACACCATGAGAAGGTTCCTCAAGGTCCTATGAGTCTCTACCACTAATAGATTTTATAATTTGTATCCCTCAAATGGGATCATCTGACTATAGAATATATATTCATGAATACTATTTTATTACAATGGAGTTCTCATCATACCATGGATCATCTATAAGCTATTAGTTTGATAGGTACTCATCAGACATTATCACGTATAATGTTATGCATTAGAACAATCATGATATGATAAGGAATTTATAAATATTAAGAAACATGAATACAATTAATAGTAAATTTTAAAATAATTAGGTTCTATGGTACCAAATCCATTAGAAAATATGAATATAACATCATATATAAAGACTCCTTAATGATTCTACCCAACTCCACCCAATAATTGGAGCCTAAGAGAGGAGGAGAAGTGTGGGGGAAGAACCTATAGTCATTAAGATTTAATAAGGTTTGTTAGGGCTGATGTTTTTTAAAATTTAAGATGGATACTTTAATAAATTCATCTTTTTTAAGGATTTGGAAGGCCACATGTTTTGGCCACATGATCTACTATACCCCATGTCAATAGTGTGGTTCCTCTTTCGAAGTGGAAAATAGGGAGGAAAATTTATTATGGACTAGTTCACAACCACGATCATATTCAAGAACCTTAGATAGTTCCATTTTCTATGCTACATGGATAGCCTATAGGGACATGTGCTATGTCGTGGGACGTAGACAGTTTAATTGTCTAGCGTATGCGAATTTTAGAGGGCTGGAACACTGTTTCTTCTAACAATGTGAAAACCAAGAACATCATTTATTACATCATTAAAACTACAATTTTCAATGATAAATACCCTGAAATAATTGTAATAAATATAGGAAACACATGAAATAGTAAAGACCTGATTATAATTACATAGATGTTAAAATTCTCCAAATAATTAAAACATTCCAACCATAGAAATTAAAACTGAAATCTGATTATAGAGTAAATGTGGATACTTCTCTCAAACCCATGAATCAATCTCCCATGTCTCATGTTAATCATTTTTGTGATTACAATAGACCCAAAATAACGATATGGATTTCCCCCAAGTCACTATCTCTTGAAAATCCACAACTCAGACCAATCACTCGAACATAGTCAAATCAGATTCTAGATCCACTGCTTCCAAATTAATCATGAGAGAAGGGTCTATATTATATTTATTCATTTCAATGTCATATAAGAATTCACTGATCAATGAAAAATGATACAAAAAAATCTATCTGATATTCCACCATACAAATAATTTCAGTAATCTCAAAAGCGATGACGTATCTTTGAATTATCATACCTTTATTTCGAAGAAGTCAGTGACCCAGGAGTGGGGAAACCATTAGAAACACTTGGTATCTGACTAAAAATTCCAATTGATAGTGTTGGTAATTATAATAGGGATTATGGAAGCTCTATTCTATCAATAAATAATTCTTAATCAACCAAAATATATCATACGACTCTTGCACAAGGGTCTGTCCCACAACGGAAGTCTCACTCACTTATTTACATCACAAGGGAGTTTGTTATGTCTGTCCATAGAGAACCTCATTTAGATCCATTATAATCTAGAGATTTTTTTATAGGGAATCTCCACTAATCCCAAATTTTTATCCCACAAGCCTTGAAATTCTAGTACACAAGTATGGATTATGTCTTAAAAATGTTTATTTTTTCCAGTACATCTAACAATCTGTTTGAGTAAGGTATGGCATGGTCAACTAGATAAGGGATACCATTGAATTATGAAGGCCTTATTAAAACAGAGAGGTAAAATATGGTTCCTATCTCAGATGATATCTTATCACACACTACTTAGGCTCAATATCTTCTTAATGTATAATCATCCAACCTCAGACATCTTTGATGAGTCATTAATTGGAATAAAATGTGAATATTTCATCATATTACCAATAACCACCCATATAGAACCACCCCACCCCCATGGTGTACAAGGTAACATCATTTTGATGTCCAAGGTGATGTCGAATCACTTTTAGGCATTTATAGGTAAGGATTGAAAATAATTAGGGGGTTATTTTTTCTCAATAATAAGTTGTTGACAAATATAGCACTTTGATACAAAGTATGCTATATTTCGTGTCCTAACTAGCCACCAGAACCAGATATGTATATCACGAAATATTATTGGGGTACAACAATGAATGTATTAGTAATAATGGATGCTATCGTACATCACCACCTTCGTTAAGAAAAAACGACACCATCAATTGTCCCTTGAAGCAAAAATCTCCTTCGAGAGACAAATACCACTCAAAGGGAACATCC
This sequence comes from Viscum album, assembly GCA_963277665.1. Lineage (NCBI taxonomy): Eukaryota > Viridiplantae > Streptophyta > Magnoliopsida > Santalales > Viscaceae > Viscum > Viscum album. The sequence goes on from OY728128.1 coordinate 622,486,335, forward strand.
ATAATATTAAAAATTTCCAAATATTCTATGAAAACTCCTTTCTTTATGGTTAATCTTGGATCAAATTAATGATGGAGGGAATTAGATGAAAACAATCCAACAACATCCCTCCACAATTCTTCTTGTTTTCCAGGTGCACCTCGGAAAAGACCTATCAACGTCCAATCATCATGGGAATATTATATGTCTGACATACATATCTTTATTCTTATAGAATCTAATACAACACTCCCTTTTCCATAGTAATAGAAAATATTAATTTTCTATACCTGAATATACTCAACCAACAAATTTTATCTCATATTCAGGTATTTATGAGATAAAATGTTGGGTATGCTCATATGATATGGGTAAACCACATGTTTCATCCAAAATTCATTGTAACACCACATATTAAAAGCTTGAATAAATGTTTATAATTATACTTGATGGTTTGGAAAATTCCATTCATTTGGTTAGTGCTAGTGAGATCCATTAGACACCTCATGGTCATCCAACATCAACAAACACCCAATACCGATACCTGAAGCATCACAAATTACCACGTATACAGTTTTATTATATTTTATGATCAATAAATGGAAGTGGTAAAATTACATATAATATCATCAATAGGTTACAGAAATTCATAATTCCCTTAAACTTTTACCCCATTTTGGTTATGTTCTATCATAGGAATATAAAGTCATCAGAAATCTAAGTAAAATAACCTGTATTTTAAAACAATAATTAAAATGCTTAGGATCATAATGAAATTTCATAAAAGGGCCCGACCTTATTAAAAACATAATATTGAATGTAGTCATGAAAACACTTCATTTTAAATTGTGTATCTTTTTATTTTTAGTGCTTTAGATAATTGGTATATAATACACTCATAACATTACACATTGTTATAGAGTGGATACCATAAAAACTATTTCCTTTTTTCAACATTTAGAACATTAAAACATAAAACATGATTCCTTGACAATTCTAAAAAATTTAACATGGCTTAGTTAATTTTTATTTAACATCCATTAACTTGTTATAATAATTTAAAACATGGGATGAAAACACAAACTTAGTAAGGGATATAAAAAGATGGAAAGAACACATTAGTTTTAGAATACTTGTAACGTATGAAATAATTTTCAAAAGACATACTTATCACATGTATATATTTACTAACATTGTAAAAAATTATATTTCCACAGTAAATAAGATCATATGTAGAACCATAAAGTTATCCTGGGGAATTACTTACAAAATCTTGTAACCCTCTTGACTACCTTATAATTTATAACCCTAACAGCTTCCTTACTATTTGTGTAACCATCACAGTTACTCTATGTGTAACCATATTGATGAACCTCAACATATACATATTAAATACATTGGAGGGAGATATATTTCCCACCCTTCATTATAAACTATTCCTAAGATCTAGATCATAATCACAGAATGTGAATATTTGAATAAAACATTCCTTTCGAATTTTTAAAATCAGAATTTTAAAAGTATAAAAAAACCCTTATAAATGTCATATAATTGAAGTGATATGTAAGAGAGTGGATGGAATATTTATATAATCAATAAATATACAGAATTAAATATAGTATGATCTTATTTCTTCACACAAACAATTTAAACAACACATAAATAATGAATAATAAAGATACTCTAGAGGATGGAAGTCGTGTTAAGAATTCCCTTACCTTAATATTTTGTTACTTAAAACTTGTCTAAAAAACCATCTAAAATGGTTAAAGATTGTTATTTGTATTATACAGAAGTCTTTTCTTATTTATGACAACATATATGATCATTTCATAATCTCATTTCTCCCCTTAAGTATTTTTATTTCGTTCATTGCATTGTTTTGGGTGAGTTAATTTCCCGATTTCTATGATTGGTTCATGATGGATGATATTGTTGATTGGAAGTGAAACTATAGATTTGGAATGGAATGGTATTTACATATTTCTAGTTCCATAATTTTTACCATTTATCATTTTGATGTTTTATATGGGGATGATTCATATGTTAAGACATTAATGAAGTTTGTTTAGATCATTTTAGTGGTTCCTCGATAATAACAACCTTATTTTTCCATATAAATTAAAATAATGAGTAAAAAGGATTTCCAGAACCATGGATGAGACATAATACATATATAATAACATGTTTCAACCATTTAGATGGTTTCATGACTAGAATTTGAAGAGTTAATGGAAATTGAAATTACATCATCCACGATGTCGATAATTCGTGACATCACGAACAATAATTTCTATACATTGAATAAGTGTGAGAGGAGAAGAATAAGGATGATGAATTTTCAATGAACATGAGAAAATCCATAATATACATTATTCTTGGAGATTTCATTCCTCATGGGTAATATTATATGATAATATAATAAGAAAATAAAGGACTCAAAAAAATGAATAATTGAGAAATCCCTTACAAAAAATCGACAGCCTAACGGCTACGCAACAAGGTTTAAGAAAATATTCAAAAGAGAGGGGTCAAGCATCACCCATCCATAAATGAATCATAATGTTTAATCTATCAACATTATGAATGAAATAATAACATGGTATGAATACATTAATGTTACACTAATAAAAAAGGTACCTGAAGGGAAGAAGAATGAAATTGAGAATTTCATTACCCTGTAGCATAACTCCATGAAATTGAAGGTTGGGACCATGTGGGCATGAGGAAACCATGGTAGGGGTACTATAGATGTAGGGAGTCCAAATATTCATTTATGTGGAATATGGAATGATTTTAATGAAGGAATGGGTTGGTATTTATAGAAAAATTGAAGGATTATTTTAATAATTTCTAAGGGACACCTCATTAGTGGTATTTGAAAAACCATGGGAATTCCTATGGTATTTGCCTATGGTATATGACACATGGGAAACCTAATAACTTATTTTATTATAAAAAAGTAGACTATATTTATTACATCATTATTACATCATTAACGATGTCATTAACACACCGAAACTCAATACTATATTTTTTACTATTCACAGAAAAATCAACTATTTCATAAAAATCATCAAATTTCACCCTTACCATTTATCGACGTGTAGAATTCCAAAATGAAGTCATTTTTTAAAAAATAATTTTCTGGATTTTCTTAAATTTAATTTTCAAATAAAATCATACTAAATTCAAAAATTAGAAATTTAAAAACAATAACTACATTTATATCACATTAAAAAACTAATCAACATTTCATTATCATAAAGCCATCAGAAAATAAAATAATAATAAAATTTAATATTACTTTGGGCCATATTACTATTCATATTACTATTCATAAGGGTATGTTACTACACACCATAAAAAAAATTGGTTCCAATAGACTCCAAATAACATACTGAACACAACTGAAGATGACCATATTTAAAAATTTAAAAAATAGAAGATGTGAAATTATGATTAAAGGCTATGTATAAATATAAATATTAAAAAAATCAAGCATTTCATTTTTTTAGATAACCTTGGGGTGTTACATTATCCCCACCTTCTATAAATTGTGTCCTCACAATTTTATTTACCTAATAAACAAATGAGGGTGCCTTTTCCCCCATAGCATTTTCAGACTCAATGGTTGCTTCTTCAACCATGTGGTTTCTCCACAAGAACTTTTCCTTGTGGATTACCCTGTTCCAAAATACCCATTCCCTTTGACCAAGAATATGAACTTGTTTTTATTCATAAGGAAGGTTCCTTTCAAGACTCACTACATCTTGGATCAATACATGTGATGAATCTGGAACATACTTTCTCAATATCGAAACATGGAATACATTGTGTACCTGAGACAAACATTGAAGCAAAGCCACTTGGTATGAAACTAGTCCAACTTTCTCTAGGATTTCAAAATAACTGATAAAACTAATACATATCTTTATTTTCTTTCCAAAATGCATCACACTTTTCCATGGAGTGATTTTATGGAAAACATAGTCACCTACCTCGAAAGAGAAGTCTTTATTTATGTTATCTGCATAACTTTTCTACTTACTCAGAGCTGTCCTCATTTGATACAAGATCATCTTCACTTTTTAAGCCACATCCTCTAGTAATTATGGCCCCATCAACATTGTTTCAACGACTTCATCCCAAAATGCTGGAATCTGACTCCTCTTTTCATAACAAGCCTCAAATGGTGCCATCTGTATACTGGAATGAAATCAGTTATTAAATGAAAACTCAACTAAAGAATAACGCTTATTCCATCTTCCTTGGTAGTCCATAGAAGAAGATCTAATAATATCTTCCATAGTTTTAATCATTCTTTATGAGTACCTATATGATTGAGGATGAAAAGCATTACTAAAATTTAACAATGTTCCCACGACTTCTGTAGTCCCTTACAAAATATAAAATTGAAAATTGGATCCGAGTTAGATATAATGGAAAGAGGAACTCCATGTAACTTGAAAATCTCAATCAGGTACAATTGAGAAATATGATCCAAAGACATTATATCATGAATATAAATAAAAAGTGGATATTTTTTTCAACTGATCCACAATATTGAGAATTGCATTGTTACCTCGAGATATCTTAGTTAGTCCCACCACGAATTACATGGAGACATTATCCCAATTATAATCTGGAACTAGCAAAGGCTGAAGCATCCACTTTGGTAAATGCCTCTATACTTTAACTTGCATACATGTCAATCATTTCATGGTAAAATCAGAAATATCCCTATTCATTCAATCCCTCCAAAAATTCCCCTGATGGTCTTCATAATTTATGTTCTACAAGGATGAAAAAATGGAGAACTATGATCTTTAAAGAAAAAATCTTTGTTAAACTGAGAATCACATGACACACACAACCTATCGATAAATCTTAAAACACAAACATTAAGAAGGATAAATTCTAAAAGCTTACCCATTTTAACCAATGCTATATTTTTTTTGTAACTCACCATGTTCCTTCCGTGCTCGATTAATTATGCCTGACAAGGAATGTTTCACTAAAACCTATAACAAAATATATTTATTCCCAGCATGAACAACTTCTAAGCCAAAATTCATCAAATCATTAATCAAGGGATCATGGTACAAACATAACTTGTTTAATGATGAATGAAGTTTTCGACTCAAGGAATCAGCCATTGTGTTTGCTTTTACATTCTAGTAATAGGTCATGAAATCATAATACATTATCAGTTCAAGCCATCTTCTCTGCCTCATGTTTAATTCCATCAAACTGAATATAAATTTCAAGATTTTATTGTCAGTATATATCCGAAATTTGTCACTGTATAAATGATGCCTCCCAATTCTCAATGAAAATACCACAACTTCCAATTCCAAATCATATGTGGGATAATTTAAGTCATGAGGTTTTAGTTCTCTTGAAGCATAAGCAATTAAATGGCAATTCTGCATCAAAACAAAACCAAGCCCCTTCAACGAAGAATCACTTTTGATGGGAAAATCACTAATTTGGGAAGGCAGGGCCAAAACTAGAGCATTTACCAATATCTTTTTTATTTCGGGAAGGTGAACATCTAATTCTTCTATCCAATCAAATTTAAACCCTTTCTGTTTTCACATTATTATGGGGATAGATAACTGAGAAATGTTCTTAACAAATCATTGGTAATAACCTGCTAATCAAAGAAATCTACGAATCTCTATAACCTTAATGGGTCTTGTACATTCATCAACCCCTTTTTTGGAAGGATCAACAATTATTCCATCCTTATTTACATTAGTCTCATTAAATGAAATCTATTGCTACCAAAAATCACACTTTCTGAATTTTACATACAGTTTATTTTCATTTATCGTTTTTAAAACATCCCTTAGATGTTTTCCATTCTCCTTTTTATTTTCATAAAAGACCATAATTTCATCAATAAACACACCCAAAAACTTATCCATGAATTCATGAAATGATCTATTATTAAGATTCATGAATATAACATTTATGTTTGTTAACCAAAAGTGCATAAAAATTAATTCATAATTCCAAAATCTAGTATCAAATTGTATTTTTGTGATGTAATCCTTATTCACCTTCAACTGATGATATCTGAATCTCAATGCAATCTTGGAAAAATACTCAGCTCCTTGGAGCTGATCAAACTAGTTATCAATAAGATGATTAGGAAACTTGTTTTTAATATTGATGTTATTAAAAGCTATATAATCAATGAATAGTCTCATGGAACCATATTTCTGTTTAACAAAAAAAATAGGAGCTCCCCCTGGTGAACTGCTTGGAGGAATGAAGCGTTTCTCAAGAAAATCATGCAACCAATTTTTCAATTCATGAATTTATATTTGAGCCATACGATATGGGGGTTTTGAAATTGGTTTTGCATCAGCAACTAAGTCAATTGTGAATTAGACATACCGATTTGGTATGAAACGGAGTAACTCATCAGAAAAAACATCAAGGTATTCATTTACCACATGCACATCATGAATCTGAATAGTTCCATTATTTTCCACAATATGAAAAAGGTAACATTCATTTCCATATTTCATCATTTTCTCAACTTCCTAAAATAATATCAATTATATGGGTTCATTCTTGTATTAAAACTAAAAATATTTCATAAAAAGAACTTCTTTAGCTCTATAATCTATCTTTACATGACAAATAGAAAGCCATTCCTTTCTCAGAATAACATCAAAATCAACTAGCTGTAAAAAAACATGGTTTACTAGTAAATTATTCCAACCGAACACAATAAAAAGATTCATATAATTCATATTTTCTATAATATTTCCCCTAGTGTTTTAACAACAAGTTCATGTCTCATTTGTTGAGGTGATATGTCCAATTTTCCCAAAAATTTCCCAGAGATGATGGAATGTGATGACACCTTATCAAATATAAAATTAACAAAATATGAGTAAACAAAGAATTTACTTGGTATGACTACATTGGATGACCCGAAATCTGCTGACATGGTAACAAAAGATCTCACTACACCTTTCTTCTTTTATTCTGTATTTATTGCATCATTTGGATCTCTCATTGGGTAGGCATTTTCATAATAACTCTTCTCACCAAATTTAAAACACATTACAGTTTTCATATCAGTATTAATCTTGTGACCATTTTCATTGAAATCTCTATCCATATGTCTAAACATACCAAATTTAAAACACTTCTGATTTTTTCTAAGACAATCCCCGGGGTGTTTCTTGCCACACAATTTAGAAACTGGAAACTAGATTTTCTTACCATCAAATTTCTTTTGTATATTCTTACCCATCACATTCCACATGGAACTCTTCTTCTCCATGTGGAAAACATACACATGATCATCAGAAAACTCCATCTATACCCTCTCAGTAAATAATAAATTTTATCATAACTTTTCCATTCATGGGAGGAAAATTCCCTTAGATACCATGGATTTAGTCCTGAGTAAAATTAGTGGATTTTTCTATCAAGATCTAGAATAATATTTAGAGCATACCTCACTAGTTGGGTTAGTTTCATAGAAAAACACTGAATCCTCCTCCATTTTCATCAATTCATGGAATTTATTCTTCATCCAAAGTCACACCACATTAGAAAAATATTTTTCAAGTAAAATACTTATATATTCATCCCATTATAAGGAATACAAATCCTCTCTACCCCTAAAATTACTTACCATTGATTACCACTAATTAAGTTCACATTATAAATGTTAAATGGAATGAATTACCTTTTGATTATCCTAAAATCCCATAACATCAAGTATCATTTCAAGGGCTTTGATCCATACTTCATTTTCTACTGGGTCATAAGATCCATTGAAATAAGGAGGGTGTTGTTTCATTAAATGGTCCACTTGTTTCATGTTCTATTGTGGTACCTCTATTTGTTCTCTTGCATGGATTCTACCACAATTTATTGGCTATTTTAGTTGATCCATTACTATCACAAACTTCTCGGTTCTAATACCTCCCATTCCAGGCAGTAGATCCGGAAGTATATCATTCTATTGGTGCTGCTCCTCTTAATAATCCCTATTCCTTCTATGGAAATCCATTCTAATAAAACATATCATAGATGAAAAAAACATGTAAATCATTCAATTCTAAAACATTTAAATTAAATTATAGAGTAAAAATCATTTATGATATTCTTTTATCATCATCCTAACCTCTATCGTTATCTAAACCATCCTCTAATACCAACTATTAGGACCTGAACATATTAGATACATAATCTTGAATATAGTAAAGAAGGAATTTATTTCAACATGGAGTATATTTTCTAATTTATATATTTAGGGAATTGGGACATAATACATTCATAACATTACAAATTGTTACAGAGTGGATACCATAAAAATAGTTTCCATTTTTTTCAACATTTAAAATATAAAAACATAAAACATGATTCCTTTAAAATTATTCAACATTTAAAATTGATTAATTATTTTTCTTAAACATCCATTATCCTCTAAAAATCATTTAAAACTAAGGAAGATCACAAAAACTCAGTAAGGGATATAAAAAGATGGAAAGATCACATTAGTCCATGAATTCTTGTAACGTATGAAATCATTCTCAAAAGACATACTTATCACCTATATATATATAATTACTTTTTGAAACATGATATTTCCATAATACCTAAGACCATATGTAGAATCATAATATTATCTTGGGGAATTATATTCAAAATCATGTAACCCTCTCGGCTACCTTATAATTAGTAACCGCCATGACAACCTTACTATTTATGTGACCATCGCAGTTACACTTGGAGTAACAATATGACCGAGTTCCAACATACAAAAACCAAATGAATTGGAGGTAGATATAGGTTGAAACATTAATAATAAAAAATTCCCAAAATCCAGGACATAATCATTCAACATGAATATTATCATAAAAACATTACTTATGAATTTTAAAAATTAGAATTTTAAAAGATGATTTACAACAAAAGACCCTTATAATTATAAAATAATTTGAGTGAGATTTAATAGAGTGGATAGAATATGTATATACTCTGTAAAGATAAATAATTAAACATAGTATAATTATAAGTCATCACACAAGCAATTTAAATACCACATAAGTAATGAATAATAAGGTTAACCCAAATGATGGAAATCGGGTTTAGAATTTCCTTACTTGAGGCTTGTCTTACTTCCATCTTGTATAAATATCCAGTATAATGGTTAATAGAGTGTTATTAGTATTTTACAAGAATGAAATTTCATGTTAATATATGATAATTTCATAATATCATTTTCACCACTTAATTGTTAGTATTTTTTCCTAGCATTATCTTCGGTGAGTTCTTTAGCTAATTTCCATGAGTAATTCATGATGGATGTTCTTGTCGATTGGAAGTGAATCACTAGAATTGGAATGGAAAGGTTATTACATATTCTAAGTAAAATATTATATTCCATTTCTCATTTTCATTTTTTATATGAAGATGATTCATATGTTAAAACATTAATGATATCCGTTTAGATTATTTTTGTGGTTCTTGGTTTATAACAACCTTATTTTGTATTATAAATTTAAACCATGAGTTGAAAAGATTTAAAGAACCATGGATGAGACATAATAAATATATTATAAGCCAGTTAAACCATATAAATGGTTCATGATCATAATTTAATAAATTAATGGAAATTTAAATGAAATCATCCACGATGTCGGTAAATCGACACATCACAGAAAATGTTTTTTATTCCTTGAATAAGTGGGAGAGGAAATGAATAATGATGATTATTTTTCATGAACATGATAAGATCAAGAATATAAATTATTCCTAGAGATTTCATGACTCTTGGCTATGAATAGTTTATGAATTTATAAGAAAATAAAGGAACTCAAAATAAAATAATAATTGAGAAATCCATTAAAAACATTCTGCAGCCTAACGACTATGCAACACGATTGTAGAAAATATTAAAAAAGAGAAGGGAAAATGGTCACCCATATAGAAATGAATCATAATACAGAATAGAACATTAATAAAACAAAAATAATAACATGGTATGGAAACATTAATGTTACAACATATAAAAGAGAACTTCACTGGAAAAAAGAATGAAGTGGATAATTTTCTTACCTTGTAGAGTAACACCATTAACAAAGAGTTTGGTTCCTTGGGGGCTTGAGGAAACCGTGGGAGGGATAATAGGGAGGTAAGAATGGTAGATATTAATTAATGATGAATATAAAATTATGTTAATGGTCGAATGGGTTGATATTTATAGAAACAATTGAGGTATTATTTTAATAATTTTCAAGGGACACCTCATTAGTGGTATTTGCAAAACCACGAGGTTTCTCATGGTATTTTACAATGTTATAAGTAACATGGGACACCTAATAACTTGTTTTTCTGTAACAAAGTCAACCTGATTTATTAAATCTTTATTACATCATTAATGATTTCATTAACTCACTGAAACTCAGAACTGTATTTTTCACTATTCACCAAAAAAATTAACTATTTCTGAAAAATACGCAAAATTCACCCAAAAAAATTATCAATGTGTAGATTTCATAAATGATGACATTTTTTATAAATAATTTTATAAAAAATTTTAACTAAATTTTTAAATAAAATCATACTTGATTCAAAAATTAATAATTGAAAAGCAATAACTGCTTTTATATCAAACATAAAAATTAATCCAGATTCCATGATCTTAAATCATTAAGAAAAAAAAATAATAATACAAATTACTATTCATTAGGGTAATATTACTTTTCATATTACTATTCATAGTGGTATGTTTCTATTCACAAAGAAAACATGTTGATTGCAATATATTATAAAAAACATTCTGAACACAATTGTAGACGACCATTTTTTAAAATTCAAAACATAGAAGTAGTAAAATTATTTTTAATGGTAACTTATAAATATCTCTATTAAACAAAATAAAACATTTCAATTTATTTCATTAAAACTTCGGTGAGTATAATTTCATGATTTCTCTGATGACATCACTGCTCTATTCTTTTTAGGGGACTCTAAAATCCCATGATTTTAAAACACATTTCCATGAAAATTTACCTCCATGATCCAGAGGGAACACATGGAGAAGATAGAATAAATATGGTGATCATAATGATTTCATAGAACGATCCTCATGGGATTCTCATGATCTTCATATGTCCTGAAGTAAACATAAATTTTATCCACAAATACCTTGAAAAAGGTGTCATGGAACTGAAAGATCACCCAGTTCATAAACACCATGAATACCTCTAGGGTATTTTTCAATCCTAATGGTATGACCATATTATCAATGTCATCCTAACTACATCCGAAGGCTATCTTAGGCACATCCGCCTCTCAAAACATGAACTAATGATACCCAAATCATACGTTGGTATTTCACAACCACAATTCCTTAATAATTTGATCAAAATGACATTGATATGGGAAAATTGGTTCTTTTTCATTATTATATTATTCATCTTATGATTGTAGATTCATAAACCTATGGATCTATCTGCATTTTTAAGAAACAATATAGGGGAACCTAAGGGGATATTCTTTGGTTAATGAATTCATTGGATTCAAATTTTTATAGTATTATAATTACTTCACTTTTCTCAGGGATGGATATGTGATACTGGGGAAGAGATATCAACCATGTTTCTAATTTAATATTTATGGTTATCTCTAGATCCCACATCAGAGGAAACCTAGGTTGTTTATCTGGAAAAACCTCTCTGAAATCAACTTCTATAGGATCTAATACTACATTAACACTTATACCATCATAATTAAACATGAGAGAATAGAATTATAATATGAAATGCCTCATCATTGGAAGTGTAGATCCAACACGACATAACTGAGGTTCTCATATTCCTTGGAAAGCATGACTACACCCATCAGGTTCCACAAAGCTCACTCATAAATTATTTCAATCAATGTGTGCCAAAAAAACACCATCTAGTGGATACATAGGGTTGCATTAAATAGTTTCATCTATAGACTCATGAAATACAATTCCAGCTCAATCCTTGGTAGAGTGAGTGTGTGGGATAGATATCTAAAACCCACATTTCTCTTACATCCAATAAATGTCAATAACTCCATCACATAATGCATAAATCAGAAGAAAATTTTCATATTTCCAAAAAAATATTTACAAATAATGGAATTACAACAATAGTGTTGAATAAAACAAAAGGATTCGATGATTCTATTAAAATAGTAAATATAACTATTTCATGGCTTGTATCTGATTCCACTGGCACCTGAATGAATGCATAAAGGTATATTATCATTGAAAAATCTTATGCCCACTTACTAAGATGTGGAACTTCCATTAGCTGACTCTACCTATAAGAAGATTCATCATTACCACCATGCTTGAGAAACTAATAACCCATATCCTTTGATACACCATACTCAGCCATCAAAGCATTTTTTTTCTAAAAGACACCCACAACTCCGAGTCGGTATGCCACTCATCAATAACCGCTATAATATCTCCAAGAACCCACATTAATGGAATATTGTATGTGGAACTAGACTTGAAACCCACATATACGCAAGACATCTACACAAGTAGCATAAACTGGCCCACAACAAGTTGTTTTAGATGAAGGAGGTCGGTAATGATGTACCAAGATAGAACCTCCCATCTTCTCCTACATGTAATACATCATTTTCATTTTAGATGAACCTGAACATCCCAATACCACTATTTATGATGTCCTAAAAAAATAATACATTAATAAATGATCAATATGAACCATCTAGGATTGATCCACTATCTCAGTATATGCATTTTTCATGAACAATATGTCCTAGTAAATAATGTCTGGAAATAACTACATCTATAAATGATGTACCTTCATATACTTTTTAGAAGCCTCTATGGGTGAAAAATGAACCACCTCTAAGAAATAGTTTGCATACTCTAACATGGTCTAATATCCCTACTTGAGATCAATAACCATTAGGGTCACTTTAATGTAATAATTATATAGTTAATATAGCTAATTTATGACAAGAATTGTGTCATTACTCCCCATCATATCATGTTCCCTATAATAGACCAATAACTCCCACCAGAAGGGATTAAGACCATCAAACATGAAGAAGAATAACTCACAATAACTACATTAGGTGTATCAAGAAACCAAAATATCCCCACAATATTATGTATCCAATTATATGCAGCTAGGGGGTCTTTGATTCCCTAAATGAAAAGAAGTTTATTCTTCAAAAAATCCAAATAATTTTTTTTCGAGAACCAGTTCATCTTCTATAGCATGGGAAGGACTAGTTCTTGTTCCCTGATCAAATGCCCAGTCACCCCGAATCATAACCTCCAGCAATCATTGATCAAATGGGGAGAGATAGCTCTATATTGAATAATTATTTGGTTATACAGGAAGTATCAAAGGATGCATGATGCAACATCAATTATAAAAACATGATAACCATTAATACAACATCCATAAAAAAATTTATTGACCACCACATTTAATGTAATATATATATAAAGATAAAACTAGACCATGAAAAAATCATGTCAAATCACTCTACACTATCTCAGTTTCTACGCACATTTTGAATCCTATACATAAAACCTATATGAGGATTCATTCCAAATCCCATAATTCACATTGTGACCCATGACTTATCATGTGGTGTGCTTACTAGATACCACCACATGCAACCAAAACCATAGTCATTGATAGTATTGGTTCAGGTCAGTCAAGAATCTACCAAATATAATGACCAAAAGAAAAGGAAGTCCCAACTCTATTCCCTTTTTGTGACAAACAAGGCCCGGATTCCATTTGACATACCACCCAATCCAACCAACGACATGGCCTTAATTGTGTTCCTACTCAACACAGGTTTGAAAAAAGTTCATATGAATCAATAAAAAACATTGAAAAGTATTTTCAGGTGATATTCCCCCCATTATCATTGAAATTAATAAAAATATCCCACAAAATATCCATAGAACATCCTAAAAAATATACATCACGCTATTTTAAGTCAACAACATAACAAGCATAAGAGAAACGAATGAAAATTGCAAAACTAATTGGGAAACAACTAGGCCAACAAGCCTCTTTGCATCATGTGGTGCAACACCCCCATGCAACCACTACCAACACCGAACAATGGGGTACCACTAACATATAGATCAACAATCACCACCATTATTATCCTGGCATTTAACAATGATATTCATAAGGTGGTCTAGATAAACCTGAGGGTGTGTGTAGGGTCTGGAAAAAAGTTCCCAGTAGGATACCATGATGAGTGATTTCATATAACAACATTACAAGATATTTTACATGCCACATAATAAAATAAAGACATAATTTATGAATAAAACTTGCATTCAATTTAAAGAAAAGTATATATGATAAAAAAAGAACAATAATAATATCATGAGAACAAAGGAAAATCCCACAGCTACTAGGGTTAGTGAGGTCTTATGAACCTTGTACTCTCAATGATCGTACCATCCTCTAGACGTATTGTTCTTACTTGAGCCACCATTCCCTATCACATGTATATTTAGTTAGTGTTGCACTGTCAACCATATTGTGATTCCATACCTTATCCTACAAACTCTTCTAACATATTAGACGTAGTCTTCCGACCTGGATACCTAGTATTTCCTTATTGCAATCATCATTCCCTTTGTCACATGTGACACCTCTAACACATACACACATACAACAATAAAACCCCAGAATAAAAAAAAATCAATGGGAAATCCCTTATTAAATCATTATGAACACCACAACCATTAGAACATATTATTTTCATAACCATCACAATTTATAAAAACCATTTATTAGATAATGAAATCATAATAAAATAATCATGTAATGCTATAGCATGGATCGAACAAACTATTTATTGCAAATGTCATAAAGCCCGTAAGAATCTACATCCTCAACAAAGAGATTCCCAATAAAAGAAAGAGAACTCCACATTCAAAATGATTTCACCCAAAAAAATGATTGAATCTGTCTTAGAAAACCAAACCCACTAAAAAATTTAGAACCCCTGGAAGAAGAGGGAGTATACCAAGAAGAATGATGAAAATAGGAAATGAGGACCATACATGAACAATTATTGATGATTCCACCAAAATCCACCCAATATTTTTGTTCCCAAGGGGTGAGAGGGGAAGGAACCTAGTAATGGGGAATTCAAATCGGGTTAGTTGGGGTTATAATTGGGGAGTATTAGTTTAGAAAACTCCACATTTTTAAATATTTTTAAGGATGCATGGTTTGACCGCATCATCTAGCAGACCGTGTACAAATAATGCGGCTCCTATTCCAAGAAGGAAAAGGGGACACATGGTTTATTGGGGGAAGGAAGGTGCATTTTCCCTTGGATTTTCAATTCATACTATTCCACATTCAGTGGATCATGGTTATCTCACACGCCTGTGCTCTAGGCATTGTGACTTGGATATTGCCACTATATAAGGAAAATGTGTTCCATTCAGTTGGATCATTATTTCTACTAACTATAAAACAAACATATACCACCTCATATCCTACCTGAAAACTTATATTTTTATCATGAACTATTTTTGAATCTATTTAATAATTTTGGATCAAAAATAAAATATAAAATAACTTAAAGCACATCCATGGCTATGACATCCATGATCATGATCAGCCCTATTTTTCTAATGTTTGGGAACATCATCAAGATATTCTTTACCTATATAATATCTTATATTCTACTAGAAAAATTTAGATCCATAATTTTTTGGATATTTTCTAAATGGATTCTACTAGAATGGTGGTAAAACAATAACCACCTACACTACAATAAGCAGTAAAGATGGTTATGAATTAGAACCACTTATTCCCATGAACACAATATGAGAAACCTAGTAACCCAATTATCATATATGATGATAGAGAGATTCAAAATAAAGTGAAAATATAAGAGGAATATTGAGGGGAATATGGTTTAAAATGGGTATAAATGGGTCCATAATATCTTACTAGAGACTAGGACTCGAATTCCCTAGGGTTATAAATTTTTAATCCAATGTCAGATCCATTTCTATTGGGACAGTTTATGGGTTCAATAGTATACTATAAACAAATAAAATTATACTTATAAAATAATATCATTATTTGTTACATATATAATATTGGAAAATATTGTTTTGGCCAATATTATACACCTATTATCTAGAATTTAAAACCTCGTGGGCCTGATTGCACCCAATTTTATTTATAAAAAAAATTTATTTAAATATCCTTATATAATATTACTAAATAGTAATAAATATAATCACTTATAATTTTTATCCCTGTTAATACGTTTTTAAATAATCATGAAAATTTTTATTGGTTCTAGGTTCAAAAGGACTAGAATTAGAAATTCTATACACTAATGTAATTAGATTAGTCTATGTGGGTCTGATTTAGGTTCCAGATTCATGGGCCTAGTTATCTCACCATCCATCATAAATAGATCTACAACTAAAAATGGATATGATTATTAACCCCTAACATTGATATCCATAGTATAACTCTTCATTGATGATTACATATATTCCATGATAAATTATAACCCATATCGTTAAGTGTACTCAATGAAATTTTCTAATGAATTCCTTCTCAATATAAATTTTTCTAGGAAGGAATATTCAACACATCCTCCACTGTATTTAACACATTATGTTATATCAAGAATTTAATTGGGCTTCCCAATAATTGGATATCTATAGGAAATTAATCTATTAAATGTGAAACCATATCTGCCACATCTAGAAGAATACCATTATAGTGTCATCTATGATCAATGAACCAAATAACAAGATTTATTTCAGTAAATATTCCATAAATGAGATAATAAAAATCAAAACAACATTATAAATTATGTGAATAACCTATCCCAAAATAGAACACATAAATCATTCCTTCAATCAATTATCTCATTATAATCATCTATAAACATGATCTCCCACATGTTATCCATTCGACTAAAAATTGATAGAAAATGGGATTTAATGAACCCTACTCACCAAGATAAAATAAAAATAAATTTTGAGATCATATAATATTCCCCCTTTCCCATAATCATATATATTTCCCTTATAAATAGAAAAATGTTGTTATGAAAACACATATATTTCCTTCTTATATGAACCCTCCTCCCCAAGATCAACCATTTTATATTCAACTGGTCAATCCTTCTGTATCACTCATGACTAAAAAAATGGTTAACCTTCCACCACATATATCTAAAAAAATAGTTACCTTTATGTTAATATTTTGATAATAATTAAAATCACTTAATAAAATTAATTTTAATTCCCCAGACTATCTCTAACCTCATTAATAACAAAAATAATATTCATGTGAAACACATCCATTGTTTGTGGTATATTTATTGGAATATTTATATATATATCTGTGAATTATTTATCTCTATCATCATTGTGTTTAGGTTCCACATGACCATGAAATATATATATTTTTAAAAATTATATTATTTTATTCAGACAAATATATTTCATAATATTATATTTAACCATTTAATGATAATTTTGATTGGAAAAACAAGTACATGATTGATTATAGAATATAATGTCTACATTAATAATGACATATTGGTTGTTGGAATTAAGCATTATGTTGGGGCATCATTCGGTGGGTTCATTTTTAGAAATTATTTTTTTATTCAATTAAATTTAAAAAACCTAATCCTCCATTATAAAAATTATACAATGGAAATCCCTATGGTTAAACACATAAACCTTGCAGATTTTTGAGTAGTGGGAATAATTATCATTGGATTTTGAAAATAAGGCATGTTTATCAACAAATATGATCAAGGTAAATCATTAAATGATTGAAAAACACAGTAGATATTCATCATCATTACTAGCTAATTAGTTATTCTCCAACGATCGATCTCACCATATGGTGGGAATGAATTTGTTGTGAATTTTATCCATTATTGTTTATTTATAATGGATTATAAAATATTTTAATAATTCATAATGAATACAATGAATCAAAAAACCCAGATATAAATCACATTGTGATCTAGAATTATTTTTTTATTCTTTATTCCATGGTTAACTCTAATATTCCACTAATCATTATCATCATTTAGGATCAAATAATAAATTAATGATATATAATTTTCATTGTTAATTTTCACTTTCTCTCTCTAATTTTTTTTTAATTTTTATCACACGAGGTTGTTTTTTGACATTACCTTGTTGAATTCATGTGTTATTGAACCCTCAGATTCATAGATGATACATGCATGATGTACAGATCCGTGTTTCACTGATATATCTGGATATGATGTGGATTGTGGATGTTGAAACATTGTATGAGAGGGTAGTTATTAGTTTTTCACTAATGGTAGAGTAATAATGAAATTAGATAAGACACCCATCGTTTGAGGGGAAGAAATCATACAAAAAATGATAGATTTTGTGCAGTAGTCCATAAATTATGTTTATCTTGTAGATATAGGTAGAAGAAATGGTAGAGGGATCATGGGAGAGACTCATGATGATATCTTGTTATTATTTAAAATCATGAACTATAAGGAGATTAGTCATGGGACCCTCATTGCGTTGTCCCCTAGCTACCTTAGGTGGGATGTTAGGTGAATTTGAATATAACACGTCTTGTATGACCCATAAATTCCATGTGCCTGAGTACTAGAGTATTGGTGTGTACCCCTAAGGGGTTCATGGAAATAGGTACAAAAATTCACTTATGAAATACCAATGTTTATGGTCATGTGCCAATGTAGATAGGAATCACATGATGTACATGGGGGAATTCCAATAGAATAATAGAAGAATACAACTAGAAATGATATTTTATAAACTGAATGTAAATGATATGATAGTCTCACATAGATTACCAATGAATATGTATGAAAGGATAGACCCATGTGTCCAAGAGAGTTCACACACTATGTGACACATTGAACATTTTATATACATTCCTCCTATTATTCCAGCATTTGTATCAACATATTAATGACATACATTTGGTTCTATGTATAGCTAATCATATGCAATTTTTTTGAAAAGTATATTATTGTAGAATTTTTTCTTGAATTTTATATATTACGTGAAGTCATGTGAGTGGGAATATTATTTTATAGATTAATTGTTGGAGATAAGAGTTGGGTGTGACCATCTAAGGGTTCTTGGTGTTGCGAACCACCAGGTCAAACTATGTAATGGTTATTCTATACTCTTTACAGATGTTGAGTTGGAGCCACCCTTACTAAACGAGGTGCGATTAATCTATCAATAGAGTGGAACGCCATCTTCGAGCATTATAGGGTAGTAGGTACTTAATTACATATTTTCCCCCTTTAATATGGAGCATAGAGGCAGTGTGATAGCCCTCCACATAGATTATTGTTTAGTTCCAATTGATACAGGTCGTTAATGATGCTCTAGTGGTGTTGCATGATAAATTATCATTTTTTTCTTGGTTGGGAGATAGAGATCCACTTTTTCACTCTCATGGGTTTTTTTTATGAGCATATATGTTGGGTTTTAATTTTCATTTTATTATGGATTGATATAATCATTGTAACCTTATATTACTCAATTTTTTTATTTTTATGGTATCATACTAGGTATTTATCTATTCAACTCAACATTGGGTTCACCCATATGTGTTATTTCTTATAAAAATGACAGAAAGATCAAGAGTGACCTTGTGGAATGGGTTTTAAAGGATCAATGTTATAGCTGATGGACATGACCATGTTAATTGGTCATTAATATAGTTTGAGACATGTGATCTCGTTATTCATTCCAATTTTTTTAGTTTTTTCTGTTTGGGATCTCATTTCTAGTTAGCATGTATTTTCACACATAACCTTGTATCACATAGTTTACTATGAAATCATTTTCCAATATTATTTTTGTGAGAAGTCAAAATTCATTCTATAAAGTTCTTTATTATATATCTACATAGTTTAATTGAACTAGTTTTATATATAAATAATCATACATATGATGTTGAATGTAATTTGATTATAACCTATAGGGTTATTTTCCACAGCCCCAAGCTATTTGGTTGTGGGAACATGGTCTCACACTCAACATATAGACAGTCAAGTGGTCCATAGTGTGTTGTGTCACAACATAGTTGTATCAATGTAGTTCCTATTAAAAATAATGTTTCTACGATTTCTATCTTTATTGTTTTGTTTGGAAACATAGCTAAATGGTATCATAGTGTTTTGACTGTGAATTTTAGGATACATAAATAGTGTTGGTGTGGTATCCAACATATCCATTTCATAGGAAAATGACTAAGTGATTCTCAACTATGTATAATGAGGAATAATTTTAAGGGATGAAATTGTACATGGATCAAATATGATTTGGTTCCTTGGCATTCATGTCATTCTGGAGTCATCTCCCCAGATATGATTATTTAACTGTCATACATTTGAATGATCTTCATGATTATTCTGTAATGAAACCAGAATGGATGATGAAGTAGGATATTGATGATGAGAAATTGAGTGAGTTTTCCTTAGTTTAAAGACATATAATGTATTCTTCCCCATGTTGTTTAGGTGGTGCATTGACTATATGTGGGATATTGATTTTCAGGACCTGACATGATAATGATACATGTTGTCTAAATATGTTGTAGGTGATCCTTAGATAGAGACTATTGAGGATTCAAGGTGAGATATACCCTTAGGTTTTGTTGAATTGGATTGAATCAGAGATCTGTGTCTTAATGTTTTTTGGACCTTGCCCAATCAGATCATGTTTTTTGTAGGTCATCTTCTTCATAGTGAAACTGGGCGCTGGCAAAGTATGATCATAAAGAATTGTGATGAGTTAAATATAACATGGTTAGGCTTCCATATACAATACTATGACATGTATTTCCCTGAATTCCTATTCTCTATAAAGAATCTTGAGTTTTTTTACCTTTAGTAGGATGACATGATATTTACTGATAACGCTAGGAGGTTTACTAACCACATTAAATACTGCCTTAATATTGGTAATGTTGGTCTCCTCTACGTATAGACGACTGATCTTGGAATTCCAAGAGATACCCATCTAATATGTTATCCTTAAGAATTCCTAATTATGATAAAGTACTGGAGAGGAATATAGTTATTGAGAGATTCCTACAAAAGTGTCAAATGGTTTCTAGGGCCAGTTGTGGTCATTATTGGGATGATTTATTTGATGATTCTAGTCGGTGGATGGCATCATGGTTTAAGAGTAAGAGGCATACCCATGCCTAGAAATATATATGTGGATATATAGTGTAGGGTTGTGGTAGAGGATACACATAGCCTAGAGTGGGAAGATTTTTTCCTTCTGAAGGAAGTGGTCACATGGATCATTATTTCCAAGACCAATGAATATATAAGGGTAATAATATATTGGATGGACTGTTATAGGTGAGGCTTTTTCATGGTCATGGATCTCCCAGATGTGGTTATGGTGGAATTTATGTAGGTGGTGATAATAGAGAATTAGGAGGAGCTCCGGAGGGATGATATTATGATGAAGGGAGATGATATGATCTATTTCCACCGAGAACACCAGGTGTACCACAATAGGATTAGATGGATAGTGGTAAATGATATGGGATATTGCAAGCTATGAATAAATAGAAAGTGGTAACCCACAAGATCAATTTTTGTATGATGTATTTCCTCTATAATATTTCCCATATACTAATCCACACATGAGTGAGTTTGTGTATTATCAACATATCACTTTTATTAGATTTAGAGATTCTGATTGAGACCCTAACCTAAAAAATATGGCTAGAGGTTCATAGTAGTAGGGATATTTATATTTCAAACCTAATTTTATAGTCCATGATGAATTTTTTTGTAGCAATTTTCACATGGAATGTATTATTAATCGTGATAAACCTATAACATATAATATTGGTGAAGGACTGGTTTTACATGGATCATGCCTATAAAACAATCATTGAATAATTTTAAAATGACATTGGAATAATTCGACAAGATTATCCTTTTTCCTAAGAGATATATCATAAAAGAGTCAGTGATGATTATAAGAATAAAATTTCAAAAAATCACCCATCTATTATTGATCATAATAACTTCAGTAGTGGGATATTTAGAAATATGGATTCCAATGGAAGTTGGATATTATATAGATGTATTCCCTGATGATGTTTAGTGATGGACTCTAATATGGGAAACTTACATCGATATCATCTTGAGACCTTAAACCAAAATGAAACAAACTTCAATGTACTAGTTATCCCATTCTGTGCACCAAGAGATGACATAGAATTTTGAAGAACATTGACAAAAATGTTCAATATGACCTTGTGTGTCCCCATGAGCATCCAATGTTTTATCCTGAATATGTGTTGAGGTGTTTGAAGAATTTGGATGGAAACCATCTCCAATATCCGGTAAAAATAATCAGTCATTACCCATTATGAGGATTGATGACCACTTTGACTAGATGAAAAGTTTGATTTTATTTTCTATTATAAATATCACATCTATCTAATAGCTTATGCTGGTTTTCAAGAATGGAATCTTTAATATGACATTAGAATGTCACTATAGACACTATTCCTTCTTGATAATACATTTTGGTATGATTAATTTCCCCATTATTTTCATGGATTATATGTACCAGATCATTTAGACATACTTGAACCAGTTCACAGTGAACTTTTTTTCTACATATTCATTTAATATAAATAATATAAGGATTATAAAAATCTTTAAGGGATTATCCAAAACATACTCATTGAGAACCAACATCATGGTATGCTCTAAACATGTTATTTTTTGATTTGTGTGGTTTACATCCTGCGAAATGTCTTCTCAAATCATAGTTCAACTATAGACCTTTCATATATCAATGTAGTTACAATTTGGGAACCACCTATGAAAATGTAAGAGGTGTATAGTTTCCTTTTTTTGGAGAGGTACTACACGGGATTCATGTCATATTTTTTCAATATTGAACCCACTTATACAATGAAACATGAAAATGGATTTTTTAAACCAAAGTTGGAAGTTTTAGATACCCCTCTAGGCGGTGAGGCTGAGGTTGAACGGTTCTTCTATTTAGATACTACGTGAGGATGTAATTCAATAAATCTTATTTTATGATATTTATTGATCAATTTTTTTTTCATATTGATGAAGTGGTAGATAATGATCACTTATGGGTCAAGGTAGTTGAGAATAAATGTGAATAACTATGTGAATAAAAAGTTAGAGTTGAAAGAGGTAGTCTTTCATCTGAAGATGTGGAGATACATTATTATGTATTATAATTTCATGGTTTAATCATACCATCAGAGTCCTAGGTAAATAATCTCTATATGTGATATTAACATAAGATGGGAGTATTTGTTAATGTTTATACATTAATATATTTTTTATATAGTCTATAAATTTGGAAAAAATAATGTGATGGATGATGCCATTAATAGAATGTCATATTATCACTTGGTGGAGGAGAAGCATACCATTTGTATTTATTCATTTGTGGTGACTCCACCCCTCCTTCATCTTCTGAGAGGGTCATGTATGGAGATATAAATTGCAAATATCTATGTGATTAGATATCATTGGAAGATATAATAGATTCGGTTTTCAATAGAGGGGGTAAATTTGTCTTTTTATGATGAACATTGATTGTAGTGATATTTTGTGAAGTGGTGATGAATCAATATCATTGACATCCATTGGATTTACATCCTGGTGTAAAAAATATATTCATATTCCCTTAGTGGTTTTTTTGGTTGGATGTCATGAGTCATAGTGTCACCATTTTTTTCTCTTGATTCCCCACATATCAATAGTAAAATGTTAAACATCATGTTCAAATATGATACATACATCACCATGAAATGTTAGAATGGAAGAGAGATTGTATATAAATGTATTTTTTGAGGGAAAATAATTCGATAGTGAGAGAGAATTGTTCTATTTGAGTTTTTTTGCAGACACAAAATGTTATTACACATCATTTTCATCAGAGAGATGTTTTCAGATGATATATATTTGGTTGTAAAGGAAATTTGAGATTATAAAGAATAGTGGGGAACCCATTATCATTATCTCAGATCATGATGACATATTAAATTTATGACTTTTAATTGTTTTAAAAACGATGTTTTAAAAAATTTAAGATTATTACATATTTTCACCCATAGATGGACTTGATGACTGAGTGGGATATCATAGTTATGGAGGATATAATGAGATCCCGTGTATTGGTATACTTCCAGATCTAGGAGGAACACATGCAATTGGTAGATTTCTTTATTATTAATACCTATTAATCTAGATTCTTCCAGATAACTTTTGAGGCCTCATATTAGAGACCTTTAATGTCACCCTTATATTGGAATGAGGTTCATGAGACATATCTTGTTGGGTTTGATATGGTGTAGGTGATGATCGATAAGTTTAAGGTGATCAATGATTTTATAAGGACAACATATAGTTGAAAAAAATCATAAATAGGATTATGTAATATTACATTGCTGTTTGACGATGAAAATTTTATTTTCATAATAGACTCCCCAAGATGGTGATTGATGATATTTGGATATGGATTAAAGTTATCCCTCAAGATTATCATTCAATTCCTGATACAATTTATGGTTGGTGAGGTAGATTAACCCTCATCATTTCCCCTATAGTTGGACTAAGTGCATGAAATAATCCAAGATTTATAGATGAGGAGATAAAATCATGAAGATATACCTGTTATTAACTAGGGAGAATAGGTATTCAAGGACGGATCAACATTCCATGTGTACTTAGTGGTGATCATGGACCGATATGATATGATCATGCAAGCACAATCCATTCTGTTAGTTTGGGTGCTATGGAATCATTGTTGTATATTGGAGAGATACATGGAATGTGAGATCAATAGATGGAATTATTAACCTCACAAATTTATATAGATTTTGATTCACTTGATAAAATACATGAAGGAGGGGAGAATGTATTGAAGCTATTTGTTTTGGGTTTAGTACATTGAATGTTTCTATTTATATATTTGGGTTTTTTATAAAATTATTTAATATATCATGGTGTCACAGGAAAAAAAATTAATATATAAAAAATATTAATTTATATAAATCAATGTACATGAATGTTTTTGGAATAAATGATTTTCCCCATTCTTAAGACCATGAATTTGAAATCCCAAAACATTTTTAATTTTGTAATATGGAATTTACCCTAGGCATCATATATTGTTTGAAATCATGATATGTTTGGTTGAGAAAGCTATTGGAGGTTTCATTAAGTTAATAAATAAATAAATTATTTTATTAAATTTAAAAAGCCCAAATCCTAATAATAACTTAATAATATTCTATTGTTGAGTATATTGAGTGTTAACTACATATGACTAAGACATTTTTATGGATGTGGAAGAATTAATTTTTGGAATTTGAGAATCATAAATATGGTTCACCAACAACAATAGTGGGGAATAGTTAGATGGATAGTGAATTCATCCCATATTCTTCATTATTTCAACAGAATGGGTTCTTGAACACCAATTGATCCAACCCATTATAGAACTTGTTAAATAATTTTTACAATTTTTGATTATTGATAATTTATTATATATTATATATATAATTTATCTTTAATAAACTAAATAGCAATGAAGTATATATAAATCTAGATTTATGATTTAATCTTATATTCCATGATTGACCATAATTTGAATAATTCAGATTCTTCATCTAGGAACACATTGAATAATGATGATAACACTTTTTTCTTGTGAATTTCCCATACATTTATTTGTATTTTCTAATAGTGTCCCATGGGGTCATTGTCTGATAATTCCTGGTAAGATATTGACATGATCAAATAAAATGCTTCATTGAAGAGGAATTCATAATTTATATATCATTGTTTTTGATGAATAATGACCATATGTATGTTTTAGCCGTGGAAAAAAATTAGAGAAAATTTATTCATTATTCATACACAAGAGTGGTGATATTTGATAGGATGATTTGAACATTTTTCCGAAGGCAAGAATATATCCAATACTATTGGATCAGGTAAAATATTCCTAAGGGTGATGTTTTACACTATTAATCATTGTTTAATTTGTGTCAGAATAATTTGTAGTGATACATGTTAAGACTTTTTTTAGATTCAATAAAGTCACATCCAAAATTTAGTGTAGTCCAAGAACACCACCATGTAGTCCTCAATTTGTAGTTGCTAGGGTGTCTGGATAATTTTATTGTCACACACCATGTATGACTCATACATTCTATTTTCTTAAAGGTTAGTGTATTGGAATGTAACTCAAAGATTCATGGTCACATTCATAGATAGGACCATAGTTACATGTATAATACATATGCATAGACTGATGTAGACGATCAAGGACCGATGTACATGTTCATGAGTCGGTAAAATAATGGAATACCCTTGGATACCAAGAGGAGATGTTTGCCTCTTATACAATAAATGTTTTCATACATTGATAGAAAATATGTGTATTGGTGTTGACATAATCAAGTATTTGTTTGAGGTCACATTTATGTGACCCCATGTACAGATATTATACTTCACATAGGTATTTGTACAGTTTGTATATCATTTTTTTGGAAAAAAATTTGCGAAAGAGAGTGTATTATCCAAAGTGTTAATTCTTATAGAATGTGATGGTCGCATTTTTTTTGAATCAGATATAAGATGTGAGGTGATATGAGTGGAATGATTCTGTAAGGATTCTTAATTTTTTATTATGATCCAATGATTTTTTCATTAAGTTATCGATGGGTGACACCACCCACAATGATGTAAGGAATTAGCCGCCTTTACATGATTTAGAGATAGATTTGGAGACCCCTTATGATATATGGAAAATATCCTCTATCAACATAGTAGCACACCCTCCACCATCTTAGAACTCTTGTGAGGTGAAGGTAATCCATTGGAGAATTTCCCACTCATATTTAGAGAATTGTGGCGAGCTATAGGACCACCACATAGAATCTATAACTGTTTCATGTGGTAATAGGTATCAATGATGGATCATTGGAGTTATAGGATGACTCATCATTCTTAGATTGAATATGAGATAGATATCCCCATTTCTATATCAATATTAGGATTATTTAGGATCATATATGTTGGGATTTATTTTTAATATTACATATGTGTTGAGATTCATATTTTATTTTTATATTCATAATTTATTGGTTTTTGGGAATCCTACTATGTATGTCTATACTCACCATTATATGAGAATAAATTACACATTTCTTGTTTTAGGCAGACAAAAGATAGTTAAATCGAGACCTTGGTGAATGAGGTTTCATAGGATAACAACTATTAATTCTGGAGTTGATGATTTTTTTGCCAACTTGTAGATTTTAAGTCGGGATGTCATCAGTCATCCCATTTTTAGTTTTTATATGATTGGAACATAATTTATAGTTTGGCATGTATTTCACCACTCTATCTTTTATACCATGTTGCATTCAGATAATCTTTTCCAAAAGGATTGGTGCATTAATTGTTAATAATAGATTTTAGTACATTATTATATCTGTAAACTATTTCATGGATACTATTGTGTGCTTCTCTATAAGCCTATAGGATAAGGCAATTCATTTCAGTATTTATTACATAGTGTTTTCACAATCCCATCCCTATTGGAGGTGTTATTTTGGTTCCGTACAAGGCTTAACATTTTCAAAGAAGGACTCAGTGGGTATTGTAACGATTGAAAATACCACACATATTTTTCAACCTCATAATCAATATCATAACACCTAGTATGATTATTTTTCTTATGGTCTTATCACATCTCTGGGGGATAAATAGTAATATGTTCTAGCCATCATTTCTTGCTAAATATCTTATTATATTCAAGTAAATTTTTTTTCTTTTAAATACTTGTGATGTTTTTATGGGGTTATAACCACAAACAACATCTGAACACTCATCTAAATATACTATACCACTCTAGAATCAACTCCTCCCACTAAACCCCCTTCTCTACTAGTATTAGTGACTTTTGTAACCCTCAATGAAATTATATATTATTATATGAGATAGAAACAAGATACTGGGTTATAATACCATGATATAATAGTCCATAAAAATATAAATCCTTAGAATATAATCGAATGGAAAGACAGAAATACATATAATGTGTTGTAAAACCAATCATAGCATTCATGAAATGTCATAAGTAAATAATGAACCCAAAAAATAGGAAAATAATCTCTTTCATCAGTGAACCCATAAAAAATTATATCCATGATCTTGTAAGGTTCATACAAAATAGTCACAACCTCGTAAATTTTTTAAATACTATTATAAATATAGAAATAGTTTATTAAATAAGTATATTCCATAGGATCTTCCTAAAAACCCTATTAAATTAATATAGAAGAATATTAATGCCTCAAAAAACTACGAATATGTAGAAAACATTACCAAAAAGAATTTATCATCCACAAATAATATATGTGTCCCACAAAAAATGTATTTAAAGTTATTAATAAAAAATAACATAACATAATGATAGCCAACATAATATTCCTTATTGAATTTTCCACACAAATTCCCGAAAGGAAAATTTCATGGAAACCAATGTTCTTACACATAAACATTCTTAAAAACTACATTCTATTACAATTTTATATCCACATATAAAAAATATCATACCTCTTACTTAAACTAGGTAATGAATTAGTAAATATATTCACATCCCAACAAAATCTTTATAGGGTTTCATAAAAATTATTTACATCACCATCACTCTTCATCATTTCACATACACACCTTGAAATGTATTTATATATAATCAACACCTTCTTATAACAAACATAGTTTATCATATATTATTACTTTAACTTTTTCCATAATAACCATTATTGTTTCTGTAAGAGAGTGAGGGGAATGGATAGTTTTCCATCCATGTAACATCCAACATAGAGGATGAGGAATACACTTGCACCACAATACCTTATATATATATATATATATTTAATGTTGACAAAATATGGTGGTGGTAAATACAAAAACAAATTAAAAATATAATGAATATCGAATACAATAGTAAAATATTACAAGTATTAAATTATAATCATATTCTTTTTTTAATTCAAAAAATCGTGAAGAACTACAATTAAGAAAAATACATGTTTCTCAAATCTTAAATTTTTGCCTTATTTATGTGAACTTACCAATTATGATGTCTTAATAACACAAAAAAATCAACATATCCGGTGTTCTATAAACATATTTACTTAATCATGGAAAAAATATAGATTAAATCAAATAAAAATTAATAAAATACATAAAA
This sequence comes from Viscum album, assembly GCA_963277665.1. Lineage (NCBI taxonomy): Eukaryota > Viridiplantae > Streptophyta > Magnoliopsida > Santalales > Viscaceae > Viscum > Viscum album. The sequence goes on from OY728128.1 coordinate 622,515,682, forward strand.
ATCAAATATTCCATTTTTAATGCTTAGTTCTAAAAAATTTATTTATTATGATATTTCGAAATATATAATTTTTTAATTAATTTGAATTGTAATTCCATATCCACATATAATTAATAAATTTTATATAAAATCTCCTATATCAAAAAAGACTTCGACATCTAAAAATAGATAATAATGAGAAAATGATGACATCTAGTGATAGAACTCGCATTGAACCACAAAAAATTATGATGTATGACTAAAAAACATCACAGTGATGACCAAAAAAACAAAAAAAGAACCAATATCACTAATATAAAACCTAAAGAGAGATAAAATAAGAGGGATTTGATCTAAGGTGGTAGAATACACATCCATTGAATGATATTGATCTCTTTAAATACATGTATAAAATCATATATACGATGAACAAGTAAATAATACATTGATATAATGACAGTTAATTGATACTCATAAGTTTGAATGTACAATGGTAGAGATGAGCTGATCAATTTTGATCTAAAATTTTATATGGTAAATATGGAACTAAACATTCCATATAGTTTGGAGGTCTATCATAATTTACATTTTTACCCTATGGTGTTTCATTAAGATAATATTTTTATGATAGTTATTCTATGAATTATTTCATCAACTAAATTATTTATAAAGTTATATATGAATTTATGGTTTATTTATTTTATACAATATCATGAATTACATGAAATAACATTAATTTATAGTGGAGATTCCTAAGAATCATGGGAATGGTGTTCTAATAAAAATGAAAAATTAATACAGGAATCATCTAATCATGAAATAATGTGTTTGAATTAAACTAAAATTGGAAAAAAATATCTATTATGATAGTGACCCAATATTTATATATTCATATATATTGATTATTTATTCTCACGTGATTGGATTCATTTGAAAAATACTTTAGAGACATTGTGGCGAGGCTGATGGAGAAATATGTTGATCATATATGAAGTCATCTGTTTAAAATTTAATCTATTATGACGATAACGTTTTTCCGCTGAGATAATGGCCACATTAGAGATAATATGGTTGAAGTGAAATTTTTCATTTATGGATTTGTGGTAATTATAATGTGTTTTTAGGTTTAACAAAATAATGTTACATGTAATGCCTATTTTGAGGTATATTAGATATTGTGTATTGGGGTAGTGGTTCACACCACATTCCATCATCACATGAAAACGAACAAGACATATTCAAATAATCCCCTACTATAAAACATGTAAGAAACTTGTTTGGGAAATTAATTGTTCTTGAAATTTTTAATTGTAAAAATATATAAAATTTTCCATGAAATAACGTGTCAGAACAAAGAATATTGGACAATCTAATGTTATGAAAAAATTGATGGTTCAATTATTTATTTAATGCGACACATAAAAAATCCAGTAAATATATATTATGTTTTTATAAGATAATATTGATTTATTCTTATATATCATTTTTTTGTGAGTATCCCACAATAAAATTTTATTTTATATAGAAATTTGTGTTATTTATGTCAAAAAATAGGATACCTACTTATGCATTGATTATGTGATGATAAATACAAATTCAAATATTCTCAAATAATTATATGGATAAATAAACCAGATTTCAAGGAGAAGTGTATGTGTTAACAACAATTCAAAAATACGGAGGTGCATGTGGTATAGGATAAAGAGATAATTTGAATTTGTGGAAATTTTTATTAATATTGAAATCATTGATTAATAAAATATTCTTTCCATATTCGATTCCATCATTGAAAATAAATATAAAATTTAAATATTGGGATCACAACTATTTTACACTAATTATTATTTAGTGATAACGTCAATGAGTGAGTCTTATAACCACTATTCTCTTCATTATCACAATCCATCATAATCTTATTATCACTATGAATACATTTCCCCCATAAAATAACTCAATCAATTTTTTTTCATAAATTATATTTGTTTTTTTACCATTATATAATCTCCAAATATATGGTGGTATATTTTCCCCAATTCCTATCAATTAGAATTAAAAAACCATTAATAATAATCTATTTAGATTATTAGATAATTAAATACATATTAGGTGGAATTAGAGTTTTCATGCAATAGTTCTTGATATTATTCTCGTAGATATGTGTTTTTTAATTTAAAATAACTTTATTCAAAAATGTACATGTAATACATGAATTAAATCTACCAACATGTAGTTAATATTTTCAATAGTAAATAGTTTAATTTTTAGAGATAGAAGATGGTTCAATAAATGTTTTCACATTTCTTGACCACTACTGATATCAAAGATAATGTTTTTTATCCTTTATAATGTGATATGAACTACAATTTTGTTACATGAAACGTATCATAACTCTTGGGAGAGAACACAATGCATAACTCACATTACGCTTATAGAATTAGTTGACATGAGTTATGTGAATGGATATAATGTACCAAATATAAAAAAATAATTGATATCCCTAAAGGATATAAGAATCTATTGATACATAGTGACAAAAATATTAGGATATATTTGAACACATGTTAATAAGATGATATTGACAGATAAAGTCTTTGTTCATGAAAAAAATCTGTAATATCAGTTCGATGTAATGGTGAGAAACCTAATGATTCTACCATAATGAAGAAAAAATATATAACAAATATCAGTGTATCACTGGGAGGGAGTGGTGGGAATCAATGATTTATTTTTATTTCATTTTATCATTTTATAATAAAAACCTCACATCATGTTAAATATATAAAAGTTTTCTAAAAATAAAATAGTCACATATCCATACGAATATAGATATTATCAAGGTTTAGTAGTTAATATGATTATGAATTTTTTTTAATTGAAGGGAATTAGTGCAATAACACACAATCAACTACAAAACAATACTTTTGTGTTGATAATTATAATAAAATATATCCTTTCACATTTTTGGAATTTTGATAAATGAAAAATAAATGTGATTCTTCTAGAACACATGATATATAATTAATATGCGTAACATGTTAATAAACCATCACATATTTTGTCAAAATATGTTAATATGATGCATTAACAACTTCCACTGTTTAAAATCATCAAAATAATTTTCTTCACATTCCTACCAATAAGTAGGTATGAAGATCCCTTTCCAAAAATATTATAAAATCTCGGTCTGGTGGATCTTTCTGATTCTTCTAGTTGATACTTTAGTCTAGAACACAAATAAGAAAATAATATTTTTGTAACAATTCTTAACCACTTAAAAACATTCCATGAAAATATATATCCAGCAGCTCAGTCTGATCCTATTATTATTTCTTCTTCTTCTTAAAAATAGAAAATATCCATAGGAAAACATTATCTAAATACATATGGCCTCTACATTAGTGCTTTCACTCTATCTCCACTTGTGAACAATATATTCATCATAATGTAAAATGTATTTGATACTATTTTTAGGGGTTCAAGGATATGAATGTTTGAGAAACTAATTCCCCATTCATATTCAAAAAAATTTACATAAAATTGAGTTTAACCTTAATTTAGGAAAATTATTTGAAACTATCATCACTTCTCAAATCTTCTCAAATATTATCACAAGATCACTGTGATTCATATTTCCTAACAATTCTGCATTCTAATACTAATGGTCATTCCAATTTGCATCATTATGATTAAAAAATATAAACATCCAGATTGTCTTGACCAACAAGAAAACATATGATAACTAATTTATTCTCATTCTGATTCTTGGTACCATGGAAAATCTATAAAATATTTAATATTATTAGAAAATAATCGACCATTCATTCTGATAATCCAAACAAAATAGTAATTTTGAATCTATTTTTCTATAAACATTGATGAAACATATAAAGAATTCACAATGTCCAAGAAAAAATATTTTAAAAACATTACAATCAATTGATCATTCAAAAAATACTCATTTGGATGTTACTACATCTGATAAAGATTAGAGTCTGATTACTTATCGGGGTTCTCATGTATCTACTATATCTATCTCTAAGTCCTTATAATGAATATGTGTAAAAATATTATTGTTGTCACTTGATCCAAATGGAAACCAAACAACAGTTCTTTATTCATTATTGAACTAATTAATAGAAAATTTAGAGTTCTTTTCTGTAGAACCAATTGAATTCACCAAACATTTATATTTTTTTAAGAAAATGTTTTAATAAATTGTCGATATTCAACTAATTTGATCAGTATCTAATTTTAGTTAGTTCAATGCTTAAACATTTCTCAATTTATTGTTATGCATTCTATTACATACAGAAAGTATCAATTGAATTTGATTAACCATGGTGATAATATTTTATACGGATCTGTGGAACAACACGCCCAATAGAATGATGTTAGTAGTTTCAATAATTCCTCATCTACAACACCAATCTTCTTAGACATCCGTAAATTTCTACATCCAATTCCACTCGTACTGGTGAACTGAGACTAGAATGCATTGTCTTCAACCGTTCATCATCCACAATCCAATCCTTCTATAATGAATTCATTTTGTAGTTGAGAACAAATTTCATGGAATATCAACATCTATCCTACATTGTAATGTTATTTAATTTCAAATTATTCTAGAATATTCTATCCTTCCATCCAAAATTTAATCTGATTAACATCACTTTGAATCACTCGACAACCATTTCTACATTTACATAATTTTTGGACCAAAATTTTCTAACAAAACAAATGATATTGAAGACTTAAAATGATAAATTCTTAATCTGAATAAGTATCGATGGCTTAATAGACATTCAAACACCTATACATCTTCTCATACTGATAAAACATTCATTCCAAACCCAATGTGTGTTCAAAAACAACTTCTAGAGAAATGTTTTAGAATAAGAAAACAAAAACTAAATGAGCATTTTTTTTCAGGATTGACACCAATATTTTGAGTTTGGTAATCCATTGTATGATCACAAACAACTTAAAAGAGATGCAATTTTTCATATTTTTAAATAAATATAATAATGTTAAGAAAATATTTTATAATGAAAAAAATAACTTCTAGCCAAAATGATCTAAAAAATATCCTATTTGTGTTTTTATATATAAAAATGTTCATAAATCAGTGATCTTTATACCCTCCTTTTAAGGATTCATAATCAATCATTATAGGCCCACTTTAGTAAATGCATTGATGGAAATAAGAATCATCGAGAGAAAAACCCTGTTGTCCAAAATTATTTACTTATGAAACATCTTCGACATTGAAATAATTTCTGATTATTAGTGTTTTACCTTTAGAAATTATTTCAATCAAGCTATAAAAAATTACCATCACGAAATTCTACAATCTATTATAATAATTTATAAACAAACACATATAGTTCACAAAATACCCACATCCCATCCAATTATACATACGTACATAAAAGTTTTAACACATATTAGTGGATTGATTTATGGGATAACATATTTCTCCCCCATTCACAATACAATAAAAAATAAATATGAGAGAGGGGAATAACATACCTAAAAGTTCATGATAATGAGGTTGGACACCCATTTTCAACCTCAATTTTAAAAATGTATCATTTCGTAATGGTTTTATGAAAATGTCAGAAACATGTTCCAAATATAGGAATATAGTCTAGATTTAGATCATTCTTCTTCACATGAACATTAATGAAGTAATATTTTATATTTATATTTTTTGAATGATGATGGTGTATGGGATTTCATATAATGTTGATGGAAGAAAAATTATCCCCACCCAATAGAAAGGGTAACCTCACATCAGCTAGTAAGTCTTCCAACTGAGTCTTCATCCACAAATGTTATGCTGCATTTTATGTGGAAGAAATTTACATAGCATCAGCAGTAATAATATTTATTTAGTTTTTTTCTAATAATTCCAATAGACAAAACCTTATCCAAGAAATATATAAAATCAAGATGTGGATCTTCAATAACCAACACTTCCTGTGAAATCTATATTCATATATGTTATCAAGTAAATAATTTTTCAAATTTCATACATGATTGTTATATATGATGTTCCTTTGATATATCATAGAATTATTTATTCCAACCAATATATATAATTATTTTGGATCACATTCAAATCGTACACCTAAGGTAAAAACATAAAAAATATATCTGTTCACGAGGAAGTCAGATAAAACAAACATCCATTCAACTTCTGAAACTCATAAGAGTAAACATTATTACCTTCATTATCATTAGTCCACTTGGATCCCAAGGAATGTAGTGTAGAAACTGTTTTTTAGTTTTTCCGATCAAACATTTAAATACATTGTGTATCATACATTTAATAAGAATGAAATATGTGTTTCTTCTTTTGTGAGATTTGTATCCCAATATAGTATTTAATATCCCCAGGAATGGAAATATTAAAAAAAATTCATTTCATCATCAAATTATTCACATGTTCATTAATCATTCCAAAAAATAAAATATCATAAACATTTAAAATTATAATTATTAAATTCACCGTACTTTATTTGATGAACATATGAATATCCACCCATCCTTTATTAATGTTTAACTTCCATAACCAATTATCTAATTTGGAATACAATTACATTAGATCATTTTTTAACACATTAAATGATTTATTATTCCATAACACATAAATTTCATCATTTTAAATAACAACCCACTTGGTTGTTCAATATAAACTTATTCAACATGTTATCCACTCTGAAATGATAAATTGACATCCATATGAATATTTTTAAAACATCAGTGTGGAGAAATAGAAAGAAATATTCTAATTCTTCTTAATCTTTCCCCTCGATAAAAATTCAAGTCCAATTCAATACCTTCAATCTTGGATTAATCATTCCATATAAAACATAATTTTTTATAATATCTTCATCATATTCATTAAAATTGATCTAGAACACCCAATTTGTACAAATCATTCTTTAGTTATTTATATTAGGTACTAGATCCCATGAATCATTTTTATTGATATGATCTATCTCTTCATTCAAAGAATAAATCCATTCTAGATGCTCCCATGATTTATTAAAATCTTTTGTATCTATGTTGAATAAATTAAGTATGTGTATATAATTTTGATGTTATTACTATTTTAACGTTTTTATAGTGATTGAAAATTATGTTTTGAGATTCTAATTTATTATTTAGCCTATCATGGGATGTGGAAAATTATTATTAATCTCTTGAAATAGTGGAGTCTAATTATTCCACCAGTGTTTCATCATAATTGTTGAAATAAAGAACATTATTATTAACTAGAATTGTTTCATCATATTTATCTTCCTCATATAATCATTTTTTGAATCGTATTCCATAACCGTTTAAAAAATAGTTACATAAACTGAATCAAATAATATTCATGTATATTTTTTGAAACATACTGATAAAACACTATTTTATTGAATATTTTATTGATAATAAATGATATAATTTCCTCACATTGTGTTAAACATGTTTATTTATAAAATATTTGGGATTTGATCATTCATTTGAAAATTTGGTGAAAATTCCAGTTTTACCATTAATAGTGCACTGTAGTATTTCGAAGATAAATATTTTTATATTTATTATTTGAATTTTAAATTTTGTAACAGTGTTCCTAACTTAATTATCTACAACTTTTATTCAGGACACTAGAGCTAAAGAGTTCATTTGGGTGTTGAAATTGGGATATGACGTCAAAGTTGGGCTGGGCTCGCCAGAATGGAGAACGTTCTGTATTTGGGTCATATCCTCTACATACGGGCTTGGATTGAGCCCAAATTTTTAGAAAATCTCGGGGACATGATGTGGCACAAATCATCCTTCTGGAAGGCCGGTCAATTCACGCGTTTTGTAGGTCAAAGTGGCGGTGCAAGTGGGAATAAAATATTTAGCCGAGATTTTCATTTCACACTTAAAAAGTTATGTATCCCTAGCCCTCACAAACTCTATTTAAAGGGGGTTTTAACTATTTGAGAGGGCTGGTAGAGGCTTTGGGAAGGTGTGGACGAAAGGGTGTCTCTTGGGTGCCCCTCACAACTCTTGGAAGAAGTAAGCCTTTGTGCAAACCTCTCTTACAAAAAGGATCTCCTCTCTCACCTCTTCTTTGTATTTCTTTTCTTTCATGTTTGTTTCTTGAATTTTTCTTCAAATAATATTCTGTGTTCATCCCTCTTCTTCTTATCTTAATCTTCTTAATTTGGTTGGAATCAATAGTGGAGACAAGATTGGGTTCTACCCTTTCAATCCGTTGCTTATGCAAAACGTCTCCACGATGACTACACCACCCATGGAAGAGTAGTTCTTTTTAGTAATTGATCGACCTCTATCCTTCTTCATTCATTTATTTTGAATCAATGAGATACTTTAATTCACATATTATGATCTAATAATTGAGTTTTTAATTTAAATGAAACTAAGCAAGCAATTTAATAGTTAACACAAAACACGTGAGGTCGGGAATTGTGTGAACTGTGAGAGCGCAACCTTAACCGGTAATTCAAAACCACATGGGATCAATTTGTAGAGGTCAAATATAATCCCTGAACTCAATTAATCCTCATTTCCAGAGTGGTTATGTGCCTTAATTTACCACTGACCATAAGCTAATTTTAGAGCATCAATCAAAGCAGGGTGTCGCGATTGCATGTTCCGAAGTTACCCTAAGGTTAAAATTTACTTCAATCTTCGTGGTAAAGTTAATTCTCGAAGGGTTCGGGATTTAACAAATTAAGGGATCATAATTAAGTGAATATTAATTTAAATGATAATGATTAATAAATGATTGAAGAGGTAGAGTTAGATCGATTACACCTTTTTAAATAGATTTCTAAACAAACATCTTCTTGTTGTGTCATTCTAATCGAAACTTCATTTCAAAATTAAAGACAAAAAAATGAAATCTTCTTACAGCAAACTTCTTCTAGAATCATAAACTATAACCAACCAACCACATCCTTTCAAGTAGTGTTTTTATTCTCTTTTATTTTACTTCTATAATACCTCTAAAAATTGTTTTAATTCACTTCCTCCTTTGAGAGACGACCTTGGTCAGCCACTCTGCTGCACCTAAGTACCCCAAATCACATTAATCATTTGAGGGCGCCCACGACAGCGCTCTTTCAAATTGGCGACGTTGCCGGGGAGGCAAGTAATTATTTCAACCAATTATAGGTATTTATTTTATTTTACATTTTAATTTTCTTCCTCTCTTCTTTCTTCCATCTTTACCCAATCTGATTTTTTTTTCTTCTTCTTCTTTTATCTCTTTCTACTTATTTTTGGACCATCAACTCAAACTTCAAATTTTTATTTTACTATGGTCCACATTCCTTCTTTTCATCTTTCATTGATTGATGACACGAACTAATCCCGAAGATCTCTTAGATCTTGACCCTGAGATTGAACGTAGCCTTAGGGCATGAATCAGACATTCTCAGTCTACGGGAGGTTTCAACATTCAACCCGTTGGAGAATTACTCCAATATCAGAACATTGAAATTGGAAGCAATTCAAATTCAACCATAAAACAAGAACCAATGGCTGGAAATAATGGAAATGAACTTAATAGAACCATTCGAGAATTGGCTGCACCTGATATTAACTATCAACCAAATTGTATTGCATACCCAAATCTCGAATCGGACTTCGAACTGAAATCTGGGTTTATTCACTTACTTCCAAAGTTTCATGGCCTCTCTGGTAAGGATCCCAATAAACATTTGAAAGAATTTAATGTGGTTTTCTCAACCCTAAAAACTAGAAATGTCTCTGAAGATCAAATCAAACTAAGAGCATTCCCATTCTCACTTGATGGAGCTGCGAAAGATTGGATGTATTACTTACAACCCGAAGATGTAACTTGTTGGAACGATTTGAAACGTCTTTTCTTGCAGAGATTTTTTCCAGCATCAAGGACCACATCCATTCAAAAGGAGATATCGGGGATCAAGCAAGCCCAAGGGGAGTCAATGTATGAGTACTGGGAGAGATTCAAGAAGTTGTGTGCAAGCTGCCCACATCACTAAATCAGTGAGCAACTCCTCATCCAATACTTCTACGAAGGACTCACACCCATGGAGAGGAGCATGGTAGATGCTGCGGCTGGAGGAGCATTGGTGGACAAGACACCAGTAGCTGCGCGTGCGTTGATCGACAAGATGGCCCAAAACTCTCAACAATTCAGTGATAGAGGTACACCACATGTTCGAGGAGTACATCAAGTAAGTCCTTCTTCTCTTTAAAGTCATTTGATTGATACTAAGTTAGAAGAATTGACAACTATGGTGAGGCAGATTTCATTGGCTCAAAAGACATCCCAACCCCCTCCTTCAAGGCCATGTGGAATTTGCACTGAGACAAGCCACCCAACTGACTGTTTCCCACAACTCCAAGAAACAGAAGATTGTGCAGCAGTGTTCCATGGGAGACCATTTCAGCAGCAACAACAACAACCATATCCCCAAAAGAAGTTTGATCCAACATAAAACCAAGGGTGGAAAGATCTAGCGGACATGAGGTATGGCTCTGGACAACAACAAAGGCCCCCTTTTCAACCAAACTTCCAGCAGCCTCCACCTTACCAACAGGGTTTCCAACAACCCCAAAGGAGATTCGAAGCTCAAACATCAACGAGTCAGCAACAAGGGAATATCCAACACAAGGTTGACTCTAACACTGATGATCTTTTGAAACAAATTGTTCTTAATCAACAGAATGAGCTGAAGAGTCAAGGTTTGGAGCTGAGAGAGTTGAAAACTCAAATGAGTCAGATTGCCACCGCCCTCCATGAACTTGTGAGTAAGAATTATAGAAATCTACCTTCCCAACCCACTCCAAATCCAATGGGGAATGTTAGTGCCATCACATTGAGATGTGGGAAGCAAATGAATGATACATCTGCACCTACCACTCCACCGGGATTCACCTCAACTCCAGAGAATCCGCATTCCAAACCAACTGATGAGAAATCCAAGGAGAAAGATAAAGGTAAGAAAAAGATTGATGATGTTCCTCCTAAACCCCTTCCTTTTCCAAACAAGGTTGTTCAAACCAAGAATATGGCTGAAGAAGCAATGCAAAATGAGGTTTTGGACACATTCAAGCGTGTGGAGATCAACATTCCTCTACTTGAAGCCATTAAGAAAATCCCATGGTATGCCAAATTCTTAAAAGAACTCTGCACCAATCGAAGAGGGCTCAAGGGAAATGAGAGGATAAACCTTGGAAGGAATGTCTCAGCACTCATTTCACCAACTCTAGCAATGCCAACAAAGTGCAAGGATCCAGGGACATTCACCATACCATGCACCATAGGGGAGTTGCACTTTTCTGATGCACTTTGTGATTTAGGTGCTTCCATAAATGTGATGCCTCACTCTGTATTCTCTTCCTTGCAGGTTGGTGAGTTGAATCCAACAAGAGTAGTGGTGCAATTGGCGAATAGAGCTACGGCATATCCAGCGGGAGTCCTTGAGGATGTACTTGTCCGGGTAAGAGACATGATCTTTCCAGCGGATTTCTATGTTCTTAGAGGATGATCAGGTAAGTTCTGATGCCCCCATTATCTTAGGTAGACCCTTCCTCAAAACTGCAAAAACTATCATAAATGTCAATGAGGGTACACTTTCCATGGAGTTTGGAGATGAAGTTGTGATATTTAATGTTATGGATTCCATGAAGTACCCCTTAGAGGACCATTCTGCTTTTGTTATCTCCCATTTTGAACCACCAAGTAAAAACATCTTGGAATTGGATTGCCCTATTCTTAGGGAGATTATGAGTATTGGTTCTAGTTTGATGTCTAAGAATACTTCTACACCCATTTTTAAGGAACAAGACTCTCTAAGATTTGATTTTGAAATGGAATCATATTCTGATTTTGATCATGTGAACTCTGATTATGACATGGCTATTTAGTATGCTGATGGATTTGGTGCTTTATTCTCTGATTGTGATGATTTTTATTCTGATACTAATATTCATTGTGCAGATATGTCTGTTGCATCAATTTCTCCATCCATACATCACCCACCTACATTGGAACTCAAGCCATTGCCCCCAAATCTCAAATATGCATACTTGCTCAGTGGTGATAGATTACCTGTCATAATTGCTAAAAATCTCTCTTTTGAACATGAAGAAAAACTTTTGAATCTTTTGAGAGATAACATTAGGGCAATTGGTTGGACATTGGCAGACATATCAGGTATTAGCCCCTCCATTTGTATGCATAGGATTCTCTTGGAGGATGGGGCTAAACCGGCGAGACAACCACAAAGGAGACTTAATCCCACCCTCCTAGAAGTTGTTAAGAATGAATTTGAAAAATTACTTGAGACGAGTATCATTTACCCTATTTCGGACTCACAATGGGTTAGCCCTGTTCAGGTTGTACCAAAGAAAACTGGTTTCACTGTTATAAAAAATGAAAATGATGAGTTAGTTCCTGTGAGAGTACAAAACAGTTGGCGAGTGTGTATCGATTATAGGAAACTCAATCAATCCACTCGTAAGGACCATTTCCCACTTCCATTCATTGACCAGATGCTTGAGAGACTAGCTGGGAAGACACACTATTGTTTCTTGGATGGATTTTCTGGCTATTTTCAGGTTCCCATTGCAGTAGAGGACCAGGAGAAGACAACATTCACCTGCCCATTCGGTACCTTTGCTTACCGAATGATGCCATTTGGACTTTGCAATGCCCCAGGTACCTTCCAGAGATGCATGGTGAGTATTTTCTCAGATTTCATTGAGACCTGCATGGAGGTATTTATGGATGATTTTACAGTCTATGGGTCCTCATTTGATGAATGTCTCTCTAGTTTTGGTGATGTGTTGCATCGTTGTATTGAGAAGAATCTGGTCTTAAATTTTGAAAAATGTCATTTCATGGTCGAAAAGGGAATTGTCTTAGGTCATATAGTCTCACAAAATGGAATTGAAGTTGATAAATCTAATGTAGACATTATTTCATCCCTCCCATATCCTACATGTGTGTGTGATGTTCGATCATTCCTTGGGCATGTTGGATTTTATCGACGCTTCATCAGAGATTTTAGTAAGATCGCTCTACCCTTATCTCGATTGCTTCAAAAAGATATTGACTTCAATTTTGATGATTCATTCAGGGTATCATTTGATGAGCTGAAGAAGTTTCTGACCACTCCACCAATCATACAACCCCCACGGTGGGACCTTCCATTTGAGCTTATGTGTGACGCCTCCAACTTCGCGGTTGGAGCTGTCTTATCTCAGAGGGTGGAGGGACGTTCACATGTGATCGCCTATGCATCGAGGACGCTAGATTCAGCCCAATCAAACTACACTACCACAGAAAAGGAGTTTTTTGCTGTCATATTTTCTTTAGATAAATTATGTTCATATTTATTGGGCTCTAAAGTAGTTGTTTTTTCTGACCATGCAGCTTTGAGGTACCTCCTAAAGAAGCCAGATGAAAAGCCACGACATATCCGTTGGATGCTCCTTCTTCAAGAGTTTGACCTTGAGATAAAGGACAAGAAGGGGTCAGAGAATTTGGTGGCAGACCACATGAGTAGGCTTACTCACACACTAGAGGGTGACACCTTGGACCAGGTACCACTTCGGGACACTTTCCCCGATGAGCATATCTATACCATCTCAGGTAAGCATCCTTGGTATGCTGATTTAGTTAATTACATTGTTGGCTCTGAAATCCCAGTAAATTTGAAGAAGCATCAAGTCCAAAAATTAAAAAGTGAGACTAGATATTATGTCTGGGATGATCCGTACCTCTGGCGCATGTGTAGTGACCAAGTCATTAGGAGGTGTGTTCCCGATCATGAGTTTGAGTCGGTTTTTCATTTCTTTCATACACTTGCTTGTGGTGGACACTTTGGACCCCAACGGACAGCTAGGAAGGGTTTAGACTCTGGATTATATTGGACTAGCTTGTTCCATGATGCCCATTTGTTTTGTAAGTCATGCTCTTGTTGCCAACACACTGGGAACATTTCTAGGAGACATGAGATGCCCTAACAACCCATACTATTTTGTGAGATTTTTGATGTATGGGGCATCGACTTTATGGGTCATTTTCCTAGTTCATTTGGATTTTTGTATATTTTGGTTGCTGTTGATTATGTGAGTAAATGGGTGGAGGCCAAGTCCACCAGGACTGACGATTCTCATGTTGTTGTGGACTTTGTCAAAGCACAAATTTTTTGCAGGTTTGGAGTACCAAAGCCCATCATCAGTGACCAAGGGACACACTTTTGCAATATGAATTTTGCTTCCCTCCTTCGAAAGTATGGGGTGACACACAAAACATCAACACCATACCACCCCCAAACAAATGGCCAGGCTGAGGTTTCAAATCGTGAGTTGAAACAAATCTTGGAGAAAACCGTGCAGCCAAATAGGAAGGATTGGAGAAAGCGCTTGGATGATGAATTGTGGGCTTATAAAACAGCATTCAAGACCCCCATTGGTATGTCCCCATTTCGGATTGTTTTTGGGAAAGCGTGTCATCTCCCCGTGGAAGTTGAGCATCGGGCATATTGGGCTATAAAGAAATTTAACATGGATTTGGCCCAAGCTAGAATTCATAGGAAGTTGCAAATTCAAGAGCTTGAGGAGATTCTATTGTCATAATATGAGAACTCAAGGCTCTACAAGGAAATATCAAAAGCAGCTCATGACAAAATGATCCAACAAAGGGAGTTTCATGTTGGAGAGAAAGTCCTTCTCTATAGTTCACGACTGAAGTTGATGCCTGGTAAGTTGTGTTCCAGATGGTTAGGTCCTTATATTGTGTCTAATGTTTTTCCGTATCGTGTAGTGGATATCACACAAGAGGACACTGGAAGGAGCTTTACAGTCAATGGGAAACGTTTGAAGAGATACATTGAGGGACATCCTACTGATGCAGTGGATTTTATCACACCGCATGACCCCATCATCACTTGATCACATCAGGCTGTTCCTAACCCTTTCACTTTTATATTATTTGTCCTATTTAAAAATTCTGAATTTCATGGGCATATATCATCTCATGGGTTCACATTGAGGACAATGCAATACATTAAGTGTTGGGGATGGAACCTTTTAGTTTAGTAATTTCAATTGTTTTCCTGTTTAAAAAAAACCAAAAACAATTGTGTGTTTTTCAAATTTTGTGTGTTTATTTTACAATTTTATGTGTTTTTTGAAACATTTTGAGCTGAAATGATTCTCATAACCATTTTTTAATCCATATCAATAAGTGAAACAATTTACCCCTTGAAACTAAGCTTAAATGAATGATGAAATGACTTTGTTTCAAGTTCAAACATTTAGTAATTTCATGAAAAGTACGCTGAATTTTGAATCCCATGCCAATCTCACTGTCTTTATATTTGAAATCACTTTTCTGTGAGGCTTCTAAACCATTATTTTCATATTCTTTACATTCACCTCACTTCTTGAGAGATCCAAACCATACTTTATTTAACCAGAATTTGATCTATTCCTGTCAAAACTTGAGGGTTTGAGGTACTTTTGTTTAAATTATTGAGGCATTTGTTTGGTATTAAAACCCCTATTTCAAAGAATCCTTTTTTATAATGGCCTACCTTGATTATTTAATCCTTGTATCCCTTAGAATCCATGCACATCCTGTTAGGTTAAGCCACATTACAAGCCAATTTTCCCTATCCAACCAACTCTTGAAGTGAAATTGCATAATCTAGTGGAGCTTAAGTGTGTGGGAAGTTGTCTTGGGTTTTGCCACCACATTCTGTGATACTTTCGGTGGAAAATTAAATTCTGAAGAGATGTGTTTGCTGCTGAAAAATTCATTATATTGAAAGCTGTGCCTTTTCTGGAGCTTTCATGACAAGTGAAGCTGTGCCTTTTCTGGAGCTTCTAATTGAGGTGGAAAGCTGTGCCCATCTGGAGCTTTCAAGAAAATAATGTTTGAGAAGATTGACATTTTTTTATGCTGAAATGATGAATGGTGTAAACCTTTCATGAAGTTTCATGATGATGGAGCTTAATTGATACTATGGGGATTGAAGAGAAGACCGTATTTAAGTGGAAATTAGATTAATGCAATTTTGCATTAAAAGAGTCAAGCCCTCCTCATTCAGCCTCAGAGTTTTTCACATCTTAATCCTACCAACCGAAAGCCACAGAACAACCCTGAAAAGTCCTCATGATAAACATATGTCCTTGACTCACATAGGGTAGTGATGTAGGAATCTATCAAGCCTATGGTGACCCTTGTATGAGTTTGGATGAGAAAGACATTGCAAAAAAAATTGATATTTGAGTGATGAGAGAAAATTCAAGCGAGGTAAGTGTTTTGTGCATGGGAGGATAAATGAAGTGGAAATATATTGAATGATATAAATGGAGAACTTGAAATAAGGTTTTTTATGAGGCATGATATCTTTTTTATTCTTGGTGTGAAATTTATTGATCTTAAAGATATGTGTTTTAAAATTGGTTTTGATTTGATATTGATGTTTACTTGATATGAGGTTTTGCCCAGGTGTGCAAAAGGGTAAGTGTGGGGGAGTTGATAAAACACTATTTTATTGAATATTGTATTGATAATAAATGATATAATTTCCTCACATTGTGTTAAACATGTTTATTTATAAAATATTTGGGATTTGATCATTCATTTGAAAATTTGGTGAAAATTCCAGTTTTACCCTTAATAGTGCACTGTAGTATTTCGAATATAACTATTTTTATATTTATTATTTGAGTTTGATATTTTGTAACAGTGTTCCTAACTTAATTATCTACAACTTTTATTCAGGACACTAGAGCTAAAGAGTTCATTTGGTTGTTGAAAGTGGGACATGAAGTCAAAGTTGGGCTGGGCTCGCCAGAATGGAGAAAGTTCTGTATTTCGGCCATATACTCTACATACGGGCTTGTATTGAGCCCATATTTTGGGGAAAGCTCGGGGCCATGATGTGGCACAAATCATCATTCTGTAAGGCCGGTCAATTCAAGCGTTTTGGAGGCCAAATTGGCGGTGAAAGTTAGAATAAAATATTTAGCCGAGATTTTCATTTCACACTTAAAAAGATATGTATCCCTAGCCCTCACAAACTCTATTTAAAGGGGGTTTTAACTCTTTGAGAGGTCTGGTGGAGGCTTTGGGAAGGTGTGTCCGAAAGGGTGTCTCTTGGGAGCCCCTCACAACTCTTGTACGAAGTAATCCTTTGTGCAAACCTCTCTTCCAAAAAAGATCTCCTCTCTCACCTCTTCTTTGTATTTCTTTTCTTTCATGTTTGTTTCTTTAATTTTTCTTCAAATAATATTCCGTGTTCATCCTTCTTCTTCTTATCTTAATCTTCTTAATTTGGTTGGAATCAAGAGTGGAGACAAGATTGGGTTCTACCCTTTCAATCCGTTGCTTATGCAAAACGTCTCCACGATGACTACACCACCCATGGAAGAGTAGTTCTTTTTAGTAATCGATCGACCTCTATCCTTCTTCATTCATTTATTTTGAATAAATGAGATACTGTAATTCACATATTATGATCTATTAATTGAGTTTTTAATTTAAATGAAACTAAGAAAGCAATTGAATAGTTAACACAAAACACGCGAGGTCTGGAATTGTGTGAACTGTGAGAGCGCAACCTTAACCGGTAATTCAAAACCACATGGGATCAATTTTTAGAGTTCAAATATAATCCCTAAACTCAATTAATCCTCATTTCCATAGTGGTTATGTGCCTTAATTTACCACTGAACATAATCTAATTTTATAGCATCAATCAAAGCAGGGTGTCGCGATTTCATGTTCCGACGTTACCCTAAGGTTAAAATTCACTTCAATCTTCGTGGTAAAGTTAATTCTCGTTGGGTTCGGGATTTAACAAATTAAGGGATCATAATTAGGTGAATATTAATTTAAATTATAATGATTAATAAATGATTGATGAGGTAGAGTTAGAGAGATTACGCCTTTTTAAATATATTTCTAAAAAAAATCATCTTGTTGTGTCATTCTAATCGAAACTTCATTTCAAAATTAAAAACAAAAAAAATGCAATCTTCTTCCAGCAAACTTCTTCTAGATTCATAAACTATAAAAAACCACCCCCATCCTTTCAAGTAGTGTTTTTATTCTCTTATATTTTACTTCTATAATACCTTTAAAAATTGTTTTAAATCACTTTCTCCTTTGAGAGACGACCTTGGTCAGCCACTCTGCTGCACCTAAGTACCCCAAATCACATTAATCATTTAAGGGCGCCCATGACAGCGCTCTTTCACATACATAACCTCTAACTTCATGAGTGTTTCCAAGAAGTATTTCATCATCACTTATTTGAAAAATCATTAATTGGTTCCAACGTTTTATCTTTATTATTCTTGGACTCCCCAAAACAATTAAGTTTATAAAAAATAGGGTTACGTATTAAAATCATTTTGGAAGGTTTCATATCAGATCATAGCTTGTAAAAACACATATTCTGACAATAAATCATTATACTCCTAGAATTTCCCCATATTTAATGAACAATTCCATGTTAAATAACATAATATTACAAATTTGAACTAGAGTAATACTATTCTCTTCAGCAACACCATTTTATTGTAGCATGTTTGGTACATTAAAGTCTTGTTGAATTCTATGTTTTTCAATATGACAAATGAACTCTTCATTCATGTAATCATCACCCTTATCAGTTCTGGAACACTTTATAGGATACCCACATTAATTCTTAACTCTTCACAAAAAACATTTAAATATATCCATACAATCAAAAATATGTACCAAACACATAACATATGTAATGAAAAAAATCAATAAAATAAATGAATTAGATATCCCTAAAATTTTATTTTATCTCTCATTTCACCATAGATATTTGAATGGATATAATCAATTTGTTGATTTGAATTGATATGAACATTATTATGATTTTATTTTGTTATATTTATTTTTAGGAAAATTGTGAAACACCTACATCTTCTTCTGAAAAATCAAGAATTCCTCAGAAACAATCCCTATTTGATAACATGCACACATTTCTCTGTAAAGTATGTCCCAAACATTTATTTAATAACTGATTTTCTCCCAATATTATTAAGTAACATTAATTATAAACTAAAATAACTTGAAATTTTTATACTTTTTTATATCATCCTATTGTAACAATTTTTCCTTCTCCCACTATTTTCACAAATAAAATATTGTTTTGAAAAAAATTATTTCCTTCATAAAAAAGATTATAAATACATAGTATATTTTTATTCAACATATTTAAATATAGTGATTTCAAGGATTTCATATTTTCTTCCCCAATAATATCATCTGAAACTAATTTGATTCTTAGAGATTCATCATTTCCAAATGTCACTAATCCTTCATTGAAATACATCAAATGCTCCAAAAATTTATCACCACATTTCCTATGAGAATAAATCCACCTATTCAAAATCCACAAGAATTATTCTTTTTTATCATTGTTTAGTATTTCCACAACAATGTATTTTTCTTTACCTTTAAATGTATTTACATATAGTATTTGACAATTATTATAGTCATTTTGTAGCACTGCTAAGAAAACAAGAAACCCTTTTTAAATATTTCTTTGTTTCTTATACTATTCAAAAACATTTCCCAAAGGATTGAATATATTTCAAACAATAAATTTTAATTCTCAGATTTCTTCCATTAATATTATTAACTAACCTTTGATATTTTCCTTCTAATATCCTAGGAATAGGTTTAATGTTTTTGATTCAACAAATAATAATTTGTTGTATTCCAAATTACACCACAATAACATCAGTTCCCATATGAGAGAATAAATTCCTATGAAACATATAAACAATATATAATTGTTAACATGTTTCTTATCCACTTTATTATGATTCAAATCGGTTATTTTTCAGGCCCCAAACATTCTATCATCTTCTTGAATCCTCTTAATGAAAATAGGTTTTTTTATTAACCTTATCAAGACTAAAAGTTGAAAAAAAAGGTACATTGGACTTATTTTTTTTAGAAAAATATAAATTCGATTTTTTTTAGTTTGGTAAACATACATGAATTTTCAATTGATCATATTATTTAGTAAAAAATAATCTTCATTTTTATCCAATGATGTTAACATTTTTTTTATTTTTCTTAGGATTAAAATTTTGAGACCATTCAACAAATATTAAGATATATTTCTTGAAACATTCCCATCACTGATCAGATTAAATATTTTTTATAATGTTCCACCCACTTTTATTTTTTCCATCATATTTACTTCAAAATGATCATTGCATATCATTTCCATCTCATGAGACAACATCATATAGTCAACCTCTTCAAACTATTTAACATTATATTTAAAAAATATTCTTGATTTTTTTATAGGAATATTTATCTTCATTATCATGATCTATTTTCCATGTCTTACAATCTTTCTGAAACATTTCATCAATTATCACTTCAGGTGAAACTCTACCACAATATTCCAATTTTTTGAACTACAACTTCAGAAATCATCATCATTCACAATTTTAATGAATTATTTTCCTCTATTAATCCCTATGAAATTATCTTCTTCAAATTCACTTTATTCAACATTATAATATTTACAAAATCTATTATAATTATATGTTTGGATAACATTATATCTCTTCACTTGGAAAATGATTTTGACATTGCCCCATTTTTTTTCCAATATCTTATTAGTTATCTTTCATCTGCATCACTATCATTATCATTTATTCTATGTGGGAAAATTGTCATCAATGTTACCAATGTCTACAAATTTATAACATTTCCAGGGATGTTTACTTTAAAAAAATTTTTACTTCTTTTTTAAATTTGTTTTAAAATAAGGTAAATAAATCATGCTAATTGTTACATACCTCAATTTTTGACTCATAATCACCAATTTCATTTTCTAAAAGAATTCTAAATGAATTTTACTAGTTGGATGAATTGATGTACATTCCTCAATCAACATATTTTCCTTTAATCACATTCTCCATTATCATTTTATAAGTAATTATAGTGTTATGTATGTCATCTTAAGATTGAGTTTTTAGATCACAATTTTCTAAAGATTAAAATTTGGAATCAAACTCATCAAGAATTAATCTCATGATGTCTTAAACTATATTTTTTCTTAACACATATCACCAAATATTATTTTAGTGCAGAAAATTTCATTAACCCTTTTTATGTAAATGATTGATAAATTCTTTCAAACCCATTATAAGATCCTCATACTTCATTATTTAGTTTTTTAAATTCCCATAAATCCCCTCCATTTTTCCTTCATAAATGTTCTTTAAATTGTCTCAAATACATATGGATGTTTACACCCCCATCAGTATGAGAATATCACTTATAGAAGGTGATGAAAGAATCAAATTATAATCCCTTTCATCATTCTCTATATTCATATTATCCATACATTTTAGAGAATTTTTTTATGGAGAGGACAAAATACTAATTTAGAAGGTTCCAAAATTTTACACCGTAGAGATAAAAAATATGAAAATATTATATCGTTACTAAATTGATATTACATTTCATAGAAAACAATAAACCCCTCATGTTTCAATTTTTTTATTATTATTTGTAAATACATATATACAAAAAAATCAACAATGTTTATGTAAAGTCAGCTTTCTTTATAATAAAACTTGAAAATGCCCAACCAGGATCAATGTATCACAAAGATGAAGGTGGGGGGGGGGGGAGGGGAATTACTGTTTATTTTAATTTTAAGTTGTCAATATTTTAAAACAATAATCATTTCTTCTAC
This sequence comes from Viscum album, assembly GCA_963277665.1. Classification (NCBI taxonomy): domain Eukaryota; kingdom Viridiplantae; phylum Streptophyta; class Magnoliopsida; order Santalales; family Viscaceae; genus Viscum; species Viscum album. Next base: position 622,537,443 of record OY728128.1, read on the forward strand.
AAGATATATTACTTTTAATAAAAACATTTATACATCTATATATACAAAAGTATTATAGGGTTTCCTAGTCAATAAGAGTTCTTACATCCATTACATGGTTTATAAATAATCCAATACCAAAAAATCCAATTGATAACAATATTTTTTTGTGGATACAAAAAATATGATATAAACTTAGACTTGTGAAACACAATGATCAATAAAAAACACACTTGGTTCTTCTATAAAGAATGAGATATAACATTTTTTTGTTAAAAATCTATGAAGACATTTCCATTTGGTTAGAAAAATATTACTATGGTTCCTTATAAAATTACACTTTTGAAATTATTTCGAAAAAAATTATTTACATTCCTACCCTCCAACATGTATGAAATTATTATTCTGAAGTAGTATGAAAACTCATATCAATGCATCATTCTGATTCCACTATTAGAAACAATAGCATAAAAATAGATAAAAATGGAATAATCTATAAACAATTCAAAACCCATTCAATCTTTCCTAAAAAATCATTAATCCAGGACTCATTCTGATCTATAAACTCTTTCTTCTTCTTCTTCTATCTAGAAAATATCAACATGGAAAATCTATTAGGTATCCTACTCCCTCTACTTTATCATGTTTTCTATAAATCCACTCATTAATAGTAAAATAATTAGAAAGTACAATTTACTTCCTTCAATTAATATGAATAATATGATAGGAATGGGGGGGAGAGAATAATTTCACTTTCCCACTCAACCAAATGAACATTATCATGAATTTGAAATTAATTTTGATGAAGTATTTTAATATTTTATTGATTCAGTAAACTTCTTGGTTATTCTAGAATCATCTAAAATATTCCCATGACTTCATCAATATTTATATTTCATAAAAAATAATTCTATCTAACACCAATGGAAATCCAAATTTTATTTATTATTATTAGAACATATCAAATATATAATTTTTTGAGATACCCGAAAGCACATGAGAACTAAAGGCATCTCATTATGATGATTATTACCATCTAAAAGACAATAATCATTACTGTATTTTAAAAAATGAATAAATCAAACCCTGATGCTCTATACCAACATGGAGATTTCAAATAATTATTCTATAAACATCATTTCAAATTTTGATGAATAAACCATCCCTATGATAAATCTTCAGAAAAAATATTCAAATAATTGAACCTAAAAAACATCCTTACACTGATGGTACTTTTTATGAGGAGGTCTAGTATCTAAGGACTTATCAGTTTCATAATGTGTATTATGGTTTGGTCTGGTATTCTTTCTAATTAATTTGTATTTGGATTTATCTGATGACACTAACCCACATAGATAAAAATCAATAGTTTATTATTCATTAACTATTTTGAAAAAAAATCATAGTTATTTTTCTATTGAACCAATTGATGAAAATTAAAATATAATTTTTAATTTATGAAAATGGTAGATTGAATTCTATATCTTCATCTTATTTCTTGGTCCTTTACCTCAGTCGGTTTAATTGTCCCACAATTCCAAAATTATATTGTTAAATCGATTCCATATTTATACCATCAGTAGTATTAGATAAATAAGAGTCATAATTCATCAAATGAATCGGTTCCACACCACGTCCAGTGGATATGTGTCAGTATTACTTTGCATTAACATAAAAACATCATAGATGAAATCATTTAGACAATATCTGTGTGTTGTACCACTCATAACAATCAACTGATACGGGAAGACATTGTATTAATACCCACTTCTTATATAACTTTTTTCTTTTATAACAACATCATCATGTTTTTGAGAATATAATTATTATAATTAAATCATCTCAAAATATATTTTAATGTTATATCATATCCCATTAATCTAGCTTCTTCTGTATTTCTGTCCAAAACTCATTCCAATTAGCACCACATGGAATGACATAGTAATCCTTTCTAAATTTCTATCATAATAATTAGATAACAAGTATCTGACCAATAATATGATATTGAAAACATAAAAATCAGAAAAATAATTGTAAAATTAATACTATAATTTCTTGAAGATCATTCAATGTTTGATACGATATGTCATACCAATTAAAACATTTCACCAGGACCCAAGCTGAGACCTAAAATTAATTCTTCCAATTATTCCACAACATAAAAATAAAAACAAAATGATCATTAATTTGGGAATGTTATCAATATTTTGAGTCTTATAATCCTGCATATGATCACTATCAAATCAGAATGTGGAATAATTTTATCATGATTACAAAAAAGTAAACATTAATCAACACAAACTTCTTTCACTAACAAAAAAGAAATTTTCAGCTAACATTATCCTAACAGGATGAATATGGTGAAAATACTACATGTAAAATCTATAGTGACCTTCTAATACCTTGAGGATTAATAATGTGGTGATTTAAAAAAAATGAAAACTCTTCTTATTTCCAATGATTTTTAGTTGAAAAAACATTAATGTAATAAAAAACATCACAAAAAGAGACAAAATTTATTTCTATAAATTTATAAAATAATTTAAGTAGAATCATGATTAATAATAAATAAACTGATGTCGAATATGACCCCATAGATTATGAATAAATAATCTCTTTATTATCAAAATAATTTCATTAAACGAAGATAAATATAAAAAAACTAATCAATTAAATTACGTTAATTATTGAATTATTGACCATTTATTTGTAGGTTTCCCCAAGAATGTTGAAAAATACATGAATTGTGATCTACCCAATAGATCCTCTTGTTACATTAAGATATCTAGAAGACACAATAAATGATGATTCTAAAAATTTAAAATAATATAAAATATGATAAAGTGGAAAAATATATTGAAAAATCATGAAGCCATTTATTGTGATGAGATAAGTGAAATAATAAAAGATAACATATGGAATCAGGGAAACAATTCCTCTATTCAAAAATATTATTTTCAAAAATAACCCATGACGTAGGATGAGTAATAGGGAAAATATTATTAAATTATCTTTTAGGATACCCTAAATTTGTTTCATCTATGAGTAGAACACATGTGGGGATTGAAAGTAAATATAAGATATAAAATAGTGATTATGGAATGAAATGTAGAGAATGAATCGTTACTTAAATCCCAGGAGGATTCTTAACCAAATAATATTAATAGATGGAAAATGAGCATAAATGAATGACATGAAATAGAAATTATAAATTCATAAGACAAAGAAAAAATTATGGAGATTAATATAGAAAATATTATTTCCATTAATGAGAGGGAAAATATTCATTAGGGTTGGATACTAAAATATTATAATTACATGATATAATTAAAACCTATTGTGATAAAAAAAATTATGACAAATATCATGTATTTTTCCAAAATAAAATAGATTGTTACTAATTTTACTATCCATTAGAAAGATCAATATGTTGTCCCAGGATCAATTATTCCTGGCATTAAGGATCCAATAATACTGGAAAATCAGTATATTAAGAAAATGGAATGTGGTTATATATCATAAAATACAGAACAATATTTCATGACTGAGTGATGATAATTATAAAAAATTGAATTGAAAAAGATTATTGGAAAGATAAAAATTGATTGGAAAAGAATAAGGTAAAAATAAAGGTAAACAAGAATGGTTCTAAAATTTATAATTTTATAAAATAGTTGTGGATATTAAATCAGTGGGACGAAAAATGAATCGGTTATGGAGATCAATTTATCTATTCAAATATATTACTCATTGATGGAATATTTTAGTATTGTAGAGTCGATATACACAATGAATTTGTGTCTAGGTATAATCTATCAACCCTCAATAGAATGCATACAATTAAATTAGTGGGTTAAAAATGAAATTATTTACATTTTAGAAAGAAGAAATCTAAATGAGAATGTTAGATTGTATTATTCCATTTATTATATTTATGAGACTTGGGGATGTATGATTAACCAATAAAAACAACCCAACATTTTATTACCACGATATGAGAGTAGAATAAGTATAATGATTCCAAATATTTTTAGAGGATGAATAATGAAGAGAATATTATAGTGGTCAGGGAGGACTACAATGACGAAAAATGTGGGAATATATGGACCATATATTGTGGTTTCTTGTCACATATAACTAGAAACAATATTGAATAATATCAAATTTTATGATAATGAAATTAATAAATTCTTAAATTTTGTATCAATCATTGTGTATGGAGTTAGATACATAATGATAAAGAATTGGAAATATAGGAATGTTATTTTTATTAATGGGTCAAGTATTGTACTCCTTAGTGGTTATAATATTTTTTATAATGTGAATGAGGTGATCTTATAAATGAATTATTTCTCATAATGAATGGATAAATGGATAAAATATAAAGTGTAGGTAATAAATAACAACTTCTCATAAATTTATAAGGATCAGAAGTCTTGTTTCATTATCAAAAAATGGAAAAATATATACCACATTTATGTATTCTCCATTTGGTGAATAATTATATGAAATAAATTGTAAATATGATATTCAGATAAATCTACTGATGATTCAATGTGAAAAAAACAACACATTTTCCACTTGGCAAAAGGGTAAGATTGTATTAAAGTGTAATAATTCATTGTGAATTGAAAAAAAAGAAAAATCCAATTTCTCCTTTGTATGTGTGATAACGTATGAGATTAGATAAAAAAATATAGATAGGAATGATATATATATATATATTTTGTTATTTCACTAGGATGAGTAGTATTCAATTTATAATGATTAATTGTCATTCTATATATGTATTTATGTTATTTTGAGGTTTTCAGTGAATCAAATAGAGTATGTTATAAGAGTATTCATATTTAAAAATTAATCTGAATAGATTTAATAATAATTATTCAAATATATTTTCAATCAACAAATAATAAATTCTTATAGTGATCAAAACACACCATAAATAAATTGGCCTTCTAAGAGATGTAATCAATGTATATTGGAAATGGGAAGAACCGTGCATTCTGAGTAGGTCGCTTCAAAACTCATTTTGAGTAAATACACAAGAATAGTTGTTTTATAATCTCAATTAATTATTAGTCCAACAAAATTTTGTTGAACTCTATTTCTATTTGATTTTTGAAAACAATATATTCCCAAATATCATGATATAATTTTTTATAGAGTGATTTATCATGATTCAATGAAATTATTTTTGAATTTTTGATTGGATTAGTTCTGAAGGATTATTTCATGAGAATACACCCACTGGAATGAGTTATTAGTGATTCAACAAAAATAAAATAATTATTATTTAATTCCTTGAAATAATTTAATTATATAATCATTATGTCCTACAAATATTACTCATTTTTATATTAATATTAAGAATTTCATTAAAGTAGAAATATTAAATATTATAATAATAAATATATATTATTATATATTTAATATTATCATAATGATTTTAAAAATTATAATAATGGGCAGTTCTTTGAGTTATAAATTTCTAAGGTCCAAATATCATTAATACTTATTTATCAGAAAATAATTTTTTTTACATTACATCAATGTGTTATAAAAATGATTATGGATTATAATTTATAATTAAACTATCCCATTTTCTTTGGTTAAAAATAATAGTTTTAATATTCATTAAAATATAAATAATGTATTTTATTAATAGATATATACATGGACTAAAATGAGAAGAAAGAAACAGTATAATTTGCATCATGCACCGAATAAAGGAACTTCATTATGATGATATTGTTTTTATAGAATATTCTCAATAATACGAGGGAAGTAACCTTGAAATTTTTTTATTGTTTATATAGGATACCCTAAAATTGATAGTATTATTTTTTAAAAGACAATATTCTATGTCATAATGTTATAAAAAATAATAATTTTATTATGATTGTTTCTCAATGTATAAACAATTTCATCCCAATGGAAATGAATTTTTTTGAACAAATATGGAACATGAATAACATGTTTATACATTAGAATATTAAGTTATTATAATATACACTAATAGTTCATGACTATGAAAAAAAAATATAGAATTTTTAATTGAATTAGAATCATTATATTTGTTTTGAAATTTATATATCACCATAAAGAGAATAATTTTATGAAAAGGAATGGATAATTTGAAAATTAATGGCATGGGATACAATAGAAACTCACTCATTTTGATTTTTTATTTTCTCGAGAAGAATAATCCTATAAATAATGATGAATATTCTAATAAATTTCTACCCAAATGTGAAGACTTAATCATGTTTCAATGATTCAATAGATGCCATTATTTTTGGTACTGAATGATTTATATAAAATTGATATTATCTTACTCTCAAAAAATATATACTCTCATGATTAACATAAAAGTATTATAATACAGTTGTTAACAGTGGTTTCCACTCTTATATAATATGGGACTAATCTATCTTTTAGTGGGAAATGGGGGATTATGTGTCCAATATAGTTGTGATTTCATAATTGTATCATTTTAAATGTTAATGTTCCATGAAAATCTATTATCATTTATGTGACACATTTTTTTGTGTTTTTAAGAGTCATTAAGGCATCAAATATTATTTTATGAAAGAAGAACATATTCTTCATCAAATGAAGTCTTGAATATGGAATAAGATTTATTTCCTAACACTCAAATAAGTGGAGTTTTATGTCTATTATATCAGTATTATATAATTGTATGGTACCAACACAATACACAACTAAAATGATATGGATAAATTTAGAAAATGAAGATATTTGGTTTAATGTCATGCACCCTTAAGTGATAGGGTGTGACAAAGAAATACAATTGACCTATAAAATAAAATGGTGAAATAACTAATTTCATGTAAAATTGACATTGATTATCACAATAGATAGAATAATGTGCAATATAAGGACATTGAATAGAATATATATCAACTAAATAGAATATGAGGAATACCATTTAATATCCTCATTTAGGGAATGTCATTCAGAACATGATTGTATTTTTGGATGTGTGCTAATTCACATAGACCTTATATTCTCCATCAAATTTATATTTCTTCTATAAATTTTAATTTTATGAAATTCATGCAGTGTCAGAAAGGATATTTTCATACAGTGGGGGTGAGTGTCTAGAATCATTTATATGTGATGATAAAGTAGGAGATATACTGATAAATACGCTATGTTCGGTATAGAATGAGGAGTTATAAGTTACGGTTTAGAGAAATCATCACATTCATATTCCTATATTGTTAAAAAATACTCATGTAAAAATTGAAGATAAAATTAAAAATTTAATATTAATGGAAACTAAATAAATTGAGTTCAGAAAGGGGGAGTATAGATTATATTAGATGATAGCAATGAAGATATGGTAAATATGGAATTAATCAAACATTAATGGAAATAGTTCTATCAAAAATCAATTTTTTTGTTGTGATATAATATTTATATAAACATATTATTAGAGGAATTTTATGATTTTTTTTCATGAAAAATTCTATCATGAGTAATAAATGTGTTTTGATTGTATTTATTTTAAAAATTCTTATTTAATAGTTGGAATAACTTTTTAGTTAAGTAGATGTACAAAATATTTAAGGAAATGAAGTTATAATGTACACAACAAATCATGGTTTGAAGGATTTGATCAATCCATTATGTGTTCAAATTAATCTTATAGGGAATATCATTACCTTTTATGAGAGTCAAATGTTCTCAACATATTCCAATATATCGGTGAATAAATCTCACATTAATGGATTTATTCCACATTATCATTGGTCACATTATAAAAAGTATTATAGAAAAATCAATTTATCCAATTTGATATTTTATGTCACAATTTTTATAATCAATAAAATTGAAGGATTTTGATATAGGAACAACTATGTGATGTGTGAATGTTTTGCTAGAATTGTCTATCCAAGGAAAAAAGAGAAGACTATTTTGTTAGGTCATATACCCCAAGATATTTATGTGTTAAGATATTTTATAGGTATTGTAAGGATTTCAACACAGTATAGTATCCTATACATCAATACATTTTAATGTAAAAAAATATAATAAGTACGTGGAACCATGACACAACCTCTTTTGTGATATCATTTTCGATAAATTTCATGTACAAGAAATTTAATTCATTCCATGACATAGTGAAGGTTCTCAGTATCATTTAATCTTACAGGATAAGATCGATGGATTTATAGTTCTATAAAAATTTAATGTTCCACAACCTAATAATTAGGAATAATCGCAAAATACAGTCAAATATATATCGAAATACATTGACATATTTTAGATTCATTATACATTATCTTTTAAATCAAGGGATTATAAATACCTAGAGGATTCATACCAAAGTTTTTTTCTATAAAAAAATAGGTGAACGACATAAACAATGTTTTTGATGAAATAAATTGTGATCAACTAATTCCAAGATCATTTGTTATAATAATGAATAAGCCTTTGATGATATGGATAGGGGAACACAACAGTTAATAAATTATAATTGTACCTAAGGAATGAGATGTATAATCAGTCAAATTATCTAACGATTCCACAAATATGTAAATAAATATTTAATAAAATCTTCTTAATCCTTTTCTTTCATTGGATTTTATATTAATATAGTTGATAATGTGATCAAAACCCACTCCACAAAGGGTTAAAAATGTTATATCAATGGTGACTAAACACAATAAAACATATGTGTCCACGGGTAATATTTCCATATAAACCTCTAATTTTCACATCTCTACCATCAAGATCATTTCAAAATAATAAATTACTAGAATAAAAGTTTCATTGATGATATTGGGTGTTTTCATCTACCACTGATTCACCGCCTCCTAGTGGTTATATAATAACCAATGTCCCAATCACCAATAGAACCCAAAATAAGACAATTTTTTCTATGTGTGCGATGATAGTTAGGGTTATTGTATATAATTACAAAAAATAACTAAAATTTTATTCACAAACATGATATATAATACGAAAATGTACCAAATAGGATAATACTACAAAGGTTATCAAAACCTGGAGTAATGTTGTGATATTCCTAAATTATATGGTATTAATTTCACTGGACATCGATAGATACATAGATCATCATTATTTTATTGGTAAAATAATATAATTATTTACCAAACCATTATTTTCCAAATAGAAAAAAAACATTCGCAACTAAAACTCCATTGTGGAACAGAAATATCCATTCCAAAAACAAAATTATCGAAATGGAATAAATAATGATAATAAAATGAGAGGCACACTGAAATTTATTGGAATAATTCCCACCCAACAACAGATATCCTCTGGGTAAAATATCAAAATTCATGGAATAAGAAACCATATTTTTATATCATTTCATCACAATATAACTAATCATGAAGAAAGAAAATTAGTCATAATGAGAACCAATCTCTAGATTAACATTCTTGACACTTTTCATCTTTTTATACTAAATTCACATCTAGAACACCATTAAATGACCTCAAAACAGATAATTTGAAATTAATGGACTAAAAGAAATAATATAATTTATATGAAATATATAGTGATGTGAAATGTTACATTTATTATTTAATTAAATTTTTATTGTTATTCAATTAATGTAATATTCTAACGATAACTCCCTTTAGTGGGACTAAATAATAAAAAACCACCAAGTACACACATATACTATAGGTATATGAATAATAATAATTAAAGATATTAAATTAATAAATCCATTATAATTATTTTAAACTATATTCATATAAATTTTTTCTATAATTCTAATGATATATTGTGAACATAGAGGAATATTAGATGTCATATATTGGGAAAGAAATTTTTTAATACAGATTGTTTGAAAAAAAAAATTTAGTATTATTTTTTATATATTTTTTTTTGTTTTGAATATAAGGATACAATTTTCATTACATTAATAATTAACATTTTAAAGTATCAATGAATTTTTCTGAGATATATTCTAATACAAAACAGATATAAATGACTATTTTAGAGGAGAAAAAAGAATTGAAAGGATAAATTTCCTTAAAAGAATGTGTATGGGTGTGTTTTGTTACATGGAAATAAAAATAAAATCTGAGTTATTGTGTATGAGTCTCTTCAATAGAGGTTTTCAATCGATGAATTTATCTTCCCTCAATTTTTGTAAAAAAACATTTTGATAAATAAACTATTAATTAAAAAAACTATATTAAATATATTGCGAAGACTACTTTTTAATTTAATTCAATTATGGAATTATTTTTCGTCTTTTAGTTACAAATGAATTAATTGGTTGTTTTTATGATATTTTAAGTATTTGATAGTACAAATTGTACTTAGCTGACAATACTAATTCATTTATTCAAATCATAGAATTGTATTACATATTAACATAATATGATAGAAAGATAAATTTTTTTATATTACTACTTCATCATTAAAAAAATATGAATATCATTATTGTCATATATAATTTTAGTAAATTAGAGATAGAATCAATTTAAAAATAATTTTTTAAGATGATGGAAAAATTCAGGAATATAAAAAATCATGTTATTTAGTTGGGTTAAATTATTATAATACATTAAATTTATGTTCACTAAATTACACTTAGATAGTTTAATATTATAATAATGGATTATTAATGAGAAATATTATAGTATAATCAAATGAGTATTTATAAGAAATATTGAGAAATAATTTTAAATGGAAGTATTTTGTAATTTAGTAAATACATGTACTGATTTTTCAAATAGATGGATCAATATCTTGTATAAATAAATGATCTATAATGGGTATTACCCAATATTCAGGAGTTCATAAATAAAAAAGGAATTCATAATGAATATTTCTATTTCATCGATTCTGATTGAACAATAATATCAAGGGATAGAATTAAAAAATTAAATAATTGATATAAAAGAAAAAAAATTCTACAAATGACGGTTGTTTTATGGATCAAATGATAAGGATCTAATTTTCAATAAAATAATTTTATCTCATTAGAGGAAACCATGTACAGGTTCATTTCATCCACTATTATTAATATAAAAATTCATGAATCATCAATTACGAATGTATAGGATTATTTGTGAATAAATAATCTATTTAAGGTAGTATTTAAAATGTTTCTCATGAAGGGATACATAGTTTATTTGTAGAGGTGATGTGATGGATATCACCATCAAAATATGAATAAATATTTTAGAATGTTATGAATGAGTGATAAAATAGATATAATAGTAATATAAATATGTATATATAGTAAATATATATTTATAGTAAATATAAAGTTAAATATGAATAAAATTTGTGATAAAAATCACCATAATTCAAGTGAGAGTTATAGTTCCAAAATATTTTTCTAGAAAAATTAATATTAAATAAAATGTAATTATATTTCTTGTAATCTTGGTCCAACCTCAAATTTACCACTCATTACAGACGATTTATCAAATATACAAATTTATAATAATTTAATAAATCTTTTGATGAGAAATAAAATGTAATCAAGGGATATCACTGTTGTACTACAGGAAGGATTGACCAATGGGGGCTTAAAAAGTGGTGTTCTTTTAAAAATTCATTGTTTTGAATACAACATTATGAATATTCTTTGGTTCCTGGTCCACTCTGTGATATCTCACAATATCAATTAATATATAGAAATAGATAGCAAGAGCACAAAACATTATATTTACATGGATTTGTACAAACACCTACTCATTTCATTATTGGATAACACATAACATAGAGTATCCAATAATTTTGATGGTTATTATAATGAATATGGAAACAACTAGTTATACAACACTGTAGCTGATCCTACCGTTGAAACTAGGGTTACCCCCAAACAAACAACTCTTCTTCCATGGATGGTTAGACAACAAAACCATATTCTCTTCTTATTATTGTAGACTCGATGGAAACCCCATCCTCTAGACTCTTCAGAAACTATTTAGACACCTCAGTCACATTCCACTTCATCAATATGTTCTTGATGACTAAATTGAAATATATTTGTTCACATCTTTTTTCTCCTAAAAAATTGAAATATATTTTAATCCACTAGTGTAATGGATCTATTATTCTCATGTAAAACCTCATGAGTTCTATGAATTATTGAAATATGAATTTTGGTCATGAAAATCATTTGCAACGGATATTGAAATATAATTTTCTTCACTAATTACTATATGTTCATACCTAACCACATTCTCAAGAAAGAATATTTTAGGTCCAGTATCATCAACTTTTATCATTATTTATGATCATATAATTCTATAATTTCTTGTTGGAAGATGATTATTTATTATTATAATGATTTCTAAACCTCCAACAATTCATTAAAGTAATTCACCAAATTTATTCAATATATTCATGGTAGAGTCTTGAACATCTTATAATATATGTATTCTGAATCTCTACTCAAATACATCATGCAATAATTTTTATTACATGGAATTTCCATTTTCTTCTCCATATTGTATGGTTGAAATGATACACTAAATTGATCATGTACAGATCAAATGATCATTACATAAAATGTATGCTATTCCACATATTGATTGTCTAATAATATTATTCCGAGTGAACTGATGAGTGGATCAAATTTCACATTAATTTTCTATTCATTGTATATTACTCCGAAAGAATGTAAAATTTTCCGAATGATAATGAATCTACAATAGCATAACATGTATGGGGTGTAGCGTATTATTGGTCTACATCTTAGATTCTTAGCAATCACATTTGCACTAATTTTTTTAGAGATCTAATGATTGCATCATATAACAGTTCAATTATCTATTCCTTTTATGTTCTTAAAATAGTATTCTTATTTTATCCAATTGTCATGAAATCATCATCTCATAGAATATATGAAATATCATGTACAATAGTTTTAATTTATGGATTCATAGAGAACAAATTATTCCATCATATAAAACTTTATTTTAATATTCACTATGAATTCTTGAAAAAAAATTCTAATTTTTTTGTATAATATTGGAATGATCATAGACGAGAATATATGATATTTTGGGAACTATTGGTGGATATTCTTGAGGTGTAGAATAAAAATAGTACACTTCGTTGATTCTTAGGGAAATGATGTTTTCTTCATATAACACTTCGAATTTTTATTCACCATATGTTCCTAAATCAATTACTAAATTGTTCCTATGATCATGAAATCATCAAGGAACCTTATATATTATACAAAAAATATTGTTGGTTGAATTTTATTATGTTTAGAGAATAAATTTATTAATTTTATTTCACTTCACTTGCTTAGAAAATAGAATAGCACTTCAGCACATAACAATGAAATTCTCAAAGCATATCCCATCCCTTATCATACCACCTCTCATGGGATTTTATCCTCTGTTAAAATATTTTATTTCTTTTGAGAACTCAAAAAGATAAGAATAATATCTTCCAATATGAATGAACACTTGTCCTAAATTATTTATCAAATATAGCTCAATGTTAACTGGTTATTTATGGGAAATAATGTAGTGGATATCGAAGTAGTTTATACAATGAAAATACAATTAACATTCATAATAGTTTAAACTGGTTCAACTCCACATATCTTCATGGGAACACATATTCTTAAAACCACTGTTTGTGAAGTAATATCAACATGAGAAACATAGAATCCCATGATGCACTCTTCATCTAGGAACCCCTATCTATGAAGCCTCACAACTATGAACTAATTAGAAACACTCAATGTAATATTCATTAGTAAACCAGTCTTTTTGAATAAACATCATTGTGAACTACATGGAAACCTATGATTCACTCTATATCCATTAACCACTATCCATGAAGCATCATCACCGCGAACTTGAAGGAAACTAATGAAGCACTATTCTTCCCTAAGACACTATCCATGAAACATCATAACTATGATATACATTTAACCATATAAATCACTCTTCATCTCAGATACACCGTCTAAGAACAATAATTTTAATGTAGAAGTTCCTATAGAATTTGTTTTTTCAAATAACAATGCATAACATGTAATTTTTGCATGTTATGTCCCTTAGCATATAATTTTTGTGAATAAATCCACATTTTACATGATTCTCAAATATATATTCAAAATTTAGTATGATAATGTCTTCCAATCCACATATCATGATAATATCATAGAATATATTTAAAATAATGTAATATGACATCATATTATGGATGTTTAGAATACTATGCATGGGAATATCAATTTTATTTTATTAACCTTCTTTTTTTCCATTGAATTTACCTCATATAATATGATATATTGATTCTATTAACATCACATGAATATAGTATAACCACTATTTAAAACAATGTAAGATGACATCAGTTTTTTTATGATTAGTGAAATGTGTATGATAATCTCAATTTTGTTATATTTTCTTTCTATGATTTTCTACTGAATGTACCTGAAATTGAATGAAAAATTATTCATATTCACATAAAATGAATATATAATATCATATATATCCTATTTCGTAATGTAGGATCACATTATTTATGTATAGAAAACAACTACATTTTTATCTACAAACTGTAAACATTTATTTTTCTTGAAATCCATATTCACAAACTCAACAACCCTCACATATGTCTTTGACAGTGATGTTCACCAAAAAATTATCAAAATTTCATATTCTTCATGATATATATATATATATTCATGGACATCGTATTTTATTCTTTTTCTTCACATCAGAAAGATTAAACATGTTCATGGTTTCCCACATGATGTAGAAAATGTTATTTAACAATGAAAACATGTCATCAATAACATTGAATATCAGAAAAACAATAATTACATTTAATTTAGAGAATTTCTCAAGCATGACATCCACTTCCATCATGTTAGTCCATAACAATTATCTAGGAATCACCACATTAAGCATCTACATCTCTTGATAATGGTATTCCACATATATATTGACTTTAATATATAATTAAAACAAATAGAACATTCATTCATAAATCATGAAAATATATATTTAAATTTTCCCCATTTTGTTTGATAATACATCAATTTATAAAGTAATTTTTTTTATCGCACTTATAAAAAATAATTGAACTGGGTATGTGGTAGATATTCTCATCAAATATTTATTTAAAAACATGATCTTCTCACTAATATGAAAATTTACCAAAACGGATCAACCATGGATTATGGTCCATGATGCCGAAATTTTTTAAATACAAGTAAAGATGAAATTGGACAAGGAAGAAATGTTCAAAAGTGAAAATTCACACCAGAAAAATTATAGACAAATCAACTCTTCATAGGCCGGCCATAACCTCAAACTCCACCTCAAGGCACTAGATGACACCCTCTTTTCCATTGCATTGACTACAAATGTGGTGTCTCATTTTTCATGCCTAGGGAATCCTCCACATTTTATGGTATAACACATGCAACCTGCTCATAGTCATCCTTATCAACATTTTCATTCAGGACAACCTCTTCCTCTAGCGCAACCAGTACCTGACCCTTCTCACAAGCCTGAATCTGTGTATGCTGGGCAACCTCCACCTATTGTGCAGGAGAAGCCGCCTTCACCTCTTGTTGTGACCCCTGAACCTCTTCCACAGGTACACCCTCATTGGAAGAAATTCCAACACCTTTATCAGGATTCAACATGTTTGGAGAAACATCTCCAATTATATAATGAAGTAATCTACAATTCTCGTAGCTACAACCTTCACTCTCAAGACCCTCGTGATTAAGCAAGTCAAATACAGGTGTGCCAATAGAGTCTAGCATTACAAAAAAATTAAAGCCAGCTTCATCCGGCCCTTGCAACAACTTGGTGGAAGCTTGCAGCATGACATCCATGGATTCTGTATCGAGTTTGTGGAACTAGGGGTCATCACTATAATGTCCATCAGTCTGTAAAGCGGGCTGGACACAACTCCAGATAGCTTGCGGCAACTCACAACCCTGGACAACAAGCTCAGAGGGCCAAAACTGGGCAGCCATTTTCCCTTCATCCTGGATAGCAGGCTCAAAAGACCCTTCAATGGGGCCAACATTCCCTAGTACAATCCCAACCACATAATCCTTGTCTCTTGACTCCCCTTTAGTGAATTCCACCGAGGGAACTTTTGATTTTCTAGGCATTACTAGCTCAATGCCATTATCATCAATAATTTTCATCTTGCCTTTACTGTGAGCGGAATAAACCACCACCTGAACCATCTCAAAGATCACTTCCTCTTCTTAGAATGCCTCTCGGTTAGAATCATTATCAATAAAATCGGCCCAGGATTTCCTTGGAGTAGTTGAGCCCCCTACATCCCCTGCAGAAACATTCATGGGAGGTGGTGAACCATCAATGACCACAATACCATCATACAGCAGTGGTCGCATAGGATCCCCACTAGTAGGTCCCTCATCCAAGCCTTGTTTAAGTACCTCAGTAAAAGTGGAAGTTTCCTTCTTCCTAAAGACCTTATTCCAATCCTGTCCATTACCTGGTTGTAACCTCTTACACTTATCAGTAGAGTGCCCAAGTGATTTACAAAGAACACACTTTATGTTTCTTCGACATTGAGCATGCCAGTGGCCAATCAAAATACAAGAGTAACAAAAATCAGGTAGCCATTCATACTAATTCGTTATTAATCAAAATTTTATCAACGTGGGATAACTAGGTGTAGAAATTAAGAGAGATGCAACCAAAGTTGTCTAATTTGTCCATAAATACCACACATTTGATATTAGGCTCAGAAATCCTCAAAAGTAATTGTAGTGTTTCGAAATAATGAAATTAATTAAGGATATATTATATCCTGCACATACATTAACAAGCACATCAAAAAGTTCAAGTTAATATAATATTGATCCCCCTTTGTCTTATCTTAAAATCAATCAGAAACTCCCCCATTAATGATATCAATAATATTAATAATAATGAGTGACTAAATTTTGATAGTAATTCCATAAATTAAAATTTTAAATTTTTTTAGATGTTCCACATTCATAATGTAGTGAATAATTGATAGCATCATATCAACAATTCTTCCCCCTCATGGGTTACATAATTTTATTCATTTTCATAAAATTTTGTAAACTCTATGAAGTGAAATTGCGTAATGTTTTCCAAAGGTGATAACCTAAAAAATATCATTCAATTACCTATATTTTGATTTAAATTACACACAAATTTGTTATGGGTTAAATAGGGGTTACATGTTCCATTATGGAAATAGAAAGGTTGAGATGGTTTTCCAAACTATGTTTCTTAAAATTCCCCTATATTCATGCTCCCACATCAGATTTTCAAATCTGATTCATCCTTTTTATCATGGATATTATCACATCTATCATAAAATTATGTGATATAGTTCTCCTTTATTTTCCACCATTCCATATACAACATTCAATTAATTCTTTATTATCTTCAAAACATCTTCTTCTGTTAGAAATGTGGTTAAGAATTCCCTAGCATTAGGTATAGCATTTTTACATTTATCACATAGAACATTATCAACACATTTGTTTTACATTGATGAAAACCAATCATAAATGAATCTTCTTTAAGTGTAATATTTATTTTTACATTACCATGAAATATTTTTTTACTTCTTCTATGTTTTGGGATTTCTCCAAATCAGCAGGAAAATTCCGAAGAATATCATTGGAAATTTTTACAGTTAGTTCGGATTTTCTACATGTTTTTATATTATTTTCTTCATTTATACCTATATTATGTGATATAAAACACAACTATATATTCACATACGTATCTTGATTATGATATTAATTATGTATTGATTCCGTGGTTGAAATATCTTGAAACGTATTAAGAATAATTTTATTTACATGTTTTTCCAAATTTCTATAAAAGGTTTCCACCTCATTATCATGTGGACCATAATTTCAGGGTACAATATGAGTTCCAAATGTATAAATTTTATGACCACTTTTATTACAAACATCACAAACAAAACCACAAAATTCATTCTATGCGAACCCGAAAAATATATCATTGTATCTGAATGTCGTTTCATCTCATTATCTGGAATTGATCAGTTTTATATATTGTCTTTTAGTGGTTTATAATTTAATGTATTTTAACAAATATACATAACTGAATGATTGAATATATTTTATCACCAATATTGACCCACAAACCTAGATATTCTTTTATTTTATGAATGTTAACCAAAACTTCTAGAATAATGTTTTCTGGTATTCATCCCAAACTAATAGGATTCTTGTGGGGTTTCAGCACTTATAAATCTTATTATATCAACCATTGATTTTGTGGTTGGATATTTTAAATTTATCACCATCTATATTTTTACAGGGTTCTTATATAAACCATTAATTTTCATAGAAATGGATTTTGTAAAATTATTACAGTAGGATATGGATGGTACCTTTTCTTTACTAAATCCTTGGAATGATTCTTATACATTGTTATGATCTTCTTCCCATATGATGAATATTATTTAATTGTAGAATCCATCGATTAGAATTTTGTTTTTGTAGATACATACATACCATTTAAGTATCATCATATGTCTTTCAAAACTAGAGAATTTAATTTTCAATTCATGATAACTCATGATATGGAATTTCTCCAAATTTTTTGAAAATTCATTGTTATCCTTAGAGTCTTTAATCTATTTTTGAACAATCACATCATTCAATAAAAAATGTTCTTATGGAAATTTTACAAGCTATGTGATCCTGTTTTATTTTATATCCAGTTGATAATTCTTATCATTTTTACACACTTTCTGAAATTTTTCATGTTCCTGAAATTATTCCCTAAAAAATATCAATCCTGACATTATTATAGTTATACATTTGGAATTATTATTAATTATGAAAATCAGATTTTTACCGTACATCCACTACGTCATTGAGAGAAATTCACTTTCTGAACATCTAACATAATTCATCTTTAAATCTTAAACATCAACTTTTAGAATTCTTTAGAAAAGAGGATTCCCCTAATAGTACCAAAAATATATTTTACCACATCATTATGAATATTTTTTAGATTTTATTCGAATTCAAAATGATGATCAACATGTGACTAATTACACTCACAAATTTTATGTGTTTAACAATAAAAATAATTAACATAATAATCATTTCTACCTGTAAAAAATGATTAATTTCAGTTAGTGATATTTCTCCAATAATTGTTATATTATTCAATAACCTATATTCATATCTTCTCTTCTAGTTATTTAGTGTTTTGGAAGAAATCACATGTTTTTTATACCTCAGAATAAATTTATTTTTATCCATGTGAGGAGACTCAAACAGTTCCTCAAATATACACTTCATAATGGATGTCAAATTTTTTTGATAATTTTTGGATATTTAGATGGACCTATCCCATGGTATCATTTGTAGTACCCAAGGATAGATCGACCATTAAGAGGGGGGGGGGGGGGGGTGAATCAGTGGTATAATTATAGTTACTATTAAATTATAATGCTCAAACTTGTTTTGGGTTTCATTCCACTCAGTGATATATTAAAATCTAAATTTTTATGCATAAATATTCAATGTGATCACAACACATGATATTTATACGTTTTGGTAAAAATACATATTCCATGTAGTGTTTTATAATACCACTAACACAAATTATTCACTATATAAGATTGTGATTAATATGAATTAGGAAACAACTGGTTATACACCCCAGTAGTCAAACATACTATTGTTCCTAGTTCTTCACTATAGTAAAAAACTCTTCTACATTTGTTGGATAGAGACCCAAACCATCTTCTCCATGGTTTGGTATAAATACATACTCCTTGCAGTTTATTATAATCCCACTAACACAAATTATTGACTATATATGATTGTGATTAAAATTAATAAGGAAACAACTTGTTATAAACCCTAGTAGTGGATCATCAAATTTTTCCTTGTTCTTCAATATAGTAAACAACTCTTCTTCCTTAGTTGGATAGAGACCCAAACCACCTTATTTTATTCTTACTCTGAAATGGTTTCAAGTCCTGTTTTTTAGGAGTTTGGTTCCTACATGGTGTTTTTTGAATCACAATTTTAGGAGGGGTTGAGGTTGATTGGATATGTTTACTAATGTTTTTTCCTAACATGTCATTCTATCATTCATGATGTTTCCTACAAAATGTTTTTAATCTCTTTCAATTTAAAAAATAGTGGTAGTGTGTGGTAGAACCCAAAAATATCATTCTATATTTTATGAGGTTTCCTAACAAATGTTTCTAATCTCGTTAAATAAAAATAAATAGTGACAGTGTACGATGTGCTTCCATATTTTTATCTCACTAAAGGATGTTCTCATATGACTCGAATCTTGAAGTGATGTTATTTATCTTTTATTCTTTCATAGAAATATATTTTTTCTCATATGGTATTGTATGCTAATTGCAGTAGTTACTTCATGCGTGAGACAACACTTATATGTCATGTTGGTCCCTGATCACATTTCCCGATATAATGAGTGTTTTCATCCTTTATGATTCTATAAATGGAGGGTACATTGCTAAGATGTGGTGTTAATGATTATGCCTTTCTAAATGGTATCTAAGTTCATTGATGGTCATCAGGATAGTAAATTAGTGGATAAATTAATGGGAGGATGAAAAATTGTGATGTGATTCATCCATGTTTTTGGGTTTATTATACTGTTGTCTATATCAACAAGAATTATGTGTAATGATGCTTGGGGAATGAAAACTGGTGGAAATAATATCCAAAGGTGCATGGGGGTTGATGATTTTGGTCTTGATTCACAAAAGGGGAGTGTTACACCATCACGGCCTACATCTGGATACTGGAATGCTGAACTAGCAGCGGGTGTTGATTGGAAATCATCTTTTAGGTTTATTTCAATGATGTTTGTACGATAGAATTTTTACTTTTACCCTTAATTCAGGATGGTGTAAGCCCATTACACCTCATGTGTACACTATTTCCTTTTTGTTTTATAATTTTTTTGTGGATTTAGGCTGGGAGACAAGCTCATGTCTCAGATAGTTTTATTATAGCCCTTATACTCAAAGGTCTTGATCTAAAAAAAGATTGATCTTTATTTTATTCTTTTTATTGAAAAAATAAAATATATCATTATTTCATAGTGTAATTTATCTATTATACCCATGTAAAAAATCAAGGTCTTGTGTGGATTTATGAAATAAGCTATTCGTTATAATAACTCACTCACAGTAAATCATAAATTTTCTTATTCTTCTTTGAATAGAGAATGGTCAGAACCAACTTAATTATCATTTATTTATATTATAGTTTTTGTATCATCAAAAAATAATCGTTATTGATGATAATATATTTTTATACTCCTTCTCAAGAAGTGATTTTTCATTATTCTAATTATATCTCAGCATCAACCAATATGTGAATGTGATTCAGAAAATTTATTTAATATTATTTTACAATAGGTAGAGACTTTCACTAATAATAATAATCTGTCTTTTGAATCCCAAATCAAATACATCATGAAATCATGTATATTTCAACGAATTCCAATTTTTTCACAATATTGTATACATCAAACATTTAGCTAAATTGGTCACGTACACATAAAATTATCATATCATAGCATGTATGATACAGAACAAACTATTTGTCCATTTCTACGATTCTTAGTGTATTTTTGCTCAAATCAGACTGTACATCATTATTCATTTCACATTATATTTCCAAACCAATATTATCAATTGTTCAAATCACCTTGAAAGGATCATATAATAGAATTTATGGGATGTATCATAATTTTGGTCTACATAATTGATTCTTACCATGAATATGATCAACTTTTTTGCTTCATAGTGAACTAATTTGTACATTGTATTGTACTTAACTATGTTATTCATTGTGTGTTATTCAAAAATTATGATTAATTTTTCCAACTATCATGGAATAAATATATCAAATAATATGTGAAATTTATTTTACTGTTGGTTGGAATTATTTATTATTATAAAAATGATGATTGCATTCTATAACACATCAATTTTTTATTCAGTATGTTTTATTAAAAAAGTTATCTAAATTGTCCATATGATCATTTAATGATCATTCCTCATCATGTATTACATGTTATGTACTGTTGGATTACTATATTGATGAATATTTTAATTATTTTCCACTTCATTGATTAGTATAAAACTGATTCTTTCATTTTATAGCACAATAACTTTTCTATTCACTATATTTTTTCAAGAACATTGAAAAATCATTACAATGATCATGAAATGGTTAAAGAATGTAATTTAGGATAAATAATGTAATTCTGGTTTACATTCATGATCCATATATAATTTATGGTTTCATTGAATTTCTATTCACTTTCCTAGAAAATAACAAATCATTTCATCACATATAAATTAAAAATACAATAGTTTAGAGACTCTATTAGCATACCACATAAAATAACATATAATCCTTTTCTAAAAGAAAATATTTCATTGAAGTACTCAAATGGAGTTGAATTACTGAATACAATCAGATTAAAACCCTCTCCTAAATTCTTAATCACATTTAGTAAATTGATAAATGAGTATTTATAGGAAAAAAGACTGGTTACCAATTAGTTTATAACATGATAATAATAAAAATGTGTGTAACAGTTTAAATTTGTTAATATATGCATATATATGTGGGATCACATCCTTAGAAAACAATCATCCATGAAGGTCCATCATCATGAACAACATAGCAACTAGGGAATTAATTTTATTCCAAGAAACACTATTTTTGATGAATCACCACCATGATCTTGTTGGAAACCCATGAATCACACTTATTTTGTGAAAAAATATCCCTGAAGCACCATAATTGAAAACTGTATGGAAATATGAGAAGCACTTTTCTTCCATCATCCACTACCCATGAAGTATCATCACCATGAACTGTATGGAAACTTGCAAATCACAATTCAACTGCTTACCATTTTACCTAAATCATCATAACTGTGAACTACCTAGAAACCAGATAATCACGCTTCATGCATAAACCACATTCTATGCTATTCATGGATTTTTTGGCTAGAAATTCCATTTTAAAATAATTTTAGTAAGGAACATCACAGATCATTGTGTTTTAGTGCAATATGTACGTAATCATAGAATTTGGATAACAACATCCTGTATAGATTACTTATCAAATATAAATCTCACCTATAATACCCTAAATTTTTCCATTCCACATATATTGATGATATCAAAACATGTTTCCCAACAACGTACAATGGAATCACGTTATGGATATTTATCATACTATACATGGGAATCTCAATTTTTTTATCATTTTCATTTGGTCTTCCACTAAATGTACAAGTAACAATAAGATAAATTGATCATATTCACTTCACATGAACATATCATCGAATCATTGTCAAATTGAATGTTTTCTGGTCACTTTTTTGATTCTTAGATAACTATGCATGGACATCTCAATTATGTTCTATAAAAATATTTTTCAATTAAACCATATGTACCTAAAATAATATGATAATTCATTTATATTCACATCCCATGAGTATAGAATTGATTATATGTAAAATAGTATATGGTAAATTCATTTTTTTGATGTTTAGGGAACTGTTTCATTCTTATCTTCAATCCTTAAACCCTCATTTTTATGGAAGCCTCATTCACAAAATCAACATCATTCACGTCATATACACTTGTAGAAACTAATGTTTTCGTATTTACATATTTCTATGAAATTCATGATCATCATAAAAATCAACATAATTTATTATTCTTAATGATATATATATATATATATATATTAACATTAACCATTTGAAATTTATTTTTCAACACTTAATGTAAATAAACAAATGCATGGTATTCCCCATTTGTTGTACATATGTTTCCTACCAACCCATCATCAACCAATAGGAAAGTCATCCCAAGGAGAGTACTTTCCTATTTTCATATTCCTGAATGAAAATTATTTCCCATCTTACTCCGAAAATTCAAAAACCTCATGGATTGTGAAAAATGTAATCTTTTCATTTCAAATTCACAAAGATGAAAATAATTTCTAGATGAACTGATGAATCATTTATTATCTCTTGGTTTGTGTAAAATGTTCTCCCAATATAAGATTCATGTGTCCTGGTTGTACGATGTTAAACCACACCACTAACAAGCTCTCATGTACACAAGCGAAATTCATGTGGGAGAATATTCCCATTCAAAGCCGAAAAAAATATCCCAAATACATTTAGAAATCATATCTTAGATAGGCCACCCATTGTGGTCCTCATCCACAAAGAATTTTCAAAGTGTTATAAATCTCACAGTCCATCAGTGACAGATAGCCCGTGTCTTGAGGACACATTTGTTTGACTATTCACATCATCCCTTCCTGGATATGAAATTGTCACCTAATAAAAAGCCATTAACCAAAGGAAAATTCGACCATAGCGTAGTTGTTTCCAATATATGTATTCCTAAAATGGTTCCCAAGAAATATATACCTAAAAAACCTACAATGTCAGTGTTATGAAAAATCCATCATTCATGTATAAGGCTTATTAAGACATTCCCAGATGATGAATCCCAAATTGGGGCCCCAACCCCATAAATTTTGGTAAAAAATGATCATCCTAAAAATCATTAATAAGTTTGATTATAAAAAGTATAAAATTACAAAAAAATGAAATACTCTCCAGAGTAAAAACCTTCCTAGATAACCCTTGTATTTGAGTTGGGGATCTGGTCATTAAACATATATGATGTCAGATTTAGGGAAAAATGTTGATCTATAAAATACTCAAAAGATACATAAATATTGTTAGGTTGAGAACCCAATATTTTCAGCCTAAGAAAATGTCATGTGATAACCACTAAGCCCATTCCAAATAATCATAGAAAAAAATTTGGTAAATAATAAAACAATTAAAAATATATTGTATAATTTTCCATGTATCCCCAGTAACAATTGAACTACACTCGATGAGTTCATCATCATAGAAAAACGAACTAGAGCTCGATTCAATTATTTCATTTTACTTATTTACAAGAATCAATTATTTTAGAACGTGATCGAAATGATGATTATATGGTCTATAGTGTTTGATTTACATTTTTGAAAAAATGGAAAAAACTATATCACTGAATAGGGATGTCGCTCCATTCTATTCCATAGAGATTTGAAGGGAATACATAGGTGTGATACACTCCTTGTGGGTGGGATATGACCATTACAAGAGACTTTGGGTAGAATACCAATGTTTTATAAAAAATTAAAGTGTCTCCTTATAAGTTTGATTTTTTTAACAACTATATGTTCCCAACCTTTGTGCCTCCTATATTTCCTCTACATCCATCATGGTTTCATGATCAGTTCATTCTCTTTCTTTAATAATCAATTTCCCCTCCTCAATGAGGACCATGACATGGGTCCTCTTGTGCATAAGTCACTCTATCATCTAGGTCTGGTGCTCCACTTCCTGTTAATGTTGTTCCACAATGTACTCAAGATTTGTGAGTTAATTTTGAAGCCTCACAACCCCTATATTTATATTCGTGTCTTTGTTAGTGAGGATGCTCTTGTTTGTAGCATGATGATCCATTGACTACGAAGTAGAATGTTGTGATTCATTTATACCAGTTGCTTCCCTAGTAGCAAAAAAATCCTCACAATATCATACATTCCATGATCATTGAATCTTAAAAATCCTAGGGCCAATAAATTGTGGTGTAATTTGGAAAAAACCACCAGCATCATAGACAATCGGTTCTTATAGACTAATCATTAAATATTCCTTCATTTATTTTGGTAGACTGGACAAAGGTCAACCAAGACTTCTTGGTGAGTCTCAATGTCACTCCATATAGAAGAAAAATAGTTAGGAATGATTTTCACAAGAGAGCGACTCAATTCAGTGGTTTCAAAGTGGATCAACCATTAGTATCTTAGCCTCTAATGATTGCAACATAGGACAAAGTGGGAGAATCATCTGAAATATCTAATGCATGTGGTTGGAATTATTAAAGGGGAGGAATGAAGGATAGTTTCCATGACTCTTGAAACAAAAAAGGGTATGATTGGATGTCTGGAGAACTAACCTCATTATACAAAATATTTAACAGCTACCACATTGCTGACAATATCAAGGCCCATCAAAGGTGGCACCACATCGTCAATCAGATTTCACAACCCATAGTCTCTCAGGGTCACCAATGGCCTAGGACCGTTCTTAACCAGAACAAAAACCTCTAGAATATCCCCTAGAATGAATTTCACTGATATTAAGCCTAAAAGGAAGATCAGTCCAGAAAAGGGTTCGTGTCTTGAAATACTAGGGGTCGAGACAACAAATTCTCTCAAAAATAGGACAAAATGAACAATATAATGCACTATGTTTTCTAGTGATGGGATAATAGCCACCCATATAGTTGTGAATTCTACAAAGGCAGAGTAGAAATGAGTGTGTATAGAATAAATCTTTGAAGGGACTACCCTATAGAGGAAAAGTCCATTGGATCACGAATTATTGGTTCCTGAAGACTTAATGTCCGTCCAACATCCCTTAGGTCTTGGAGAGCTTCCCTAGATTCCACATCTACCATAAAAGTTGACATGTCTCTCTCCGGGGAACAAGTTAAATATTTTCAATTAAGGAATTAAATTCTGGATGTTCTGCTATCATTGAGGAAAATATTCCTTGAGAAGTATAAGGAAAGCCTAAATGGTTGAAAATACCACCACCCTCCAGAGATAGTTATGTTCCTATGCATCAGTCAATCGAAATTATAGGCCACTCTTCCTCTTACATAAAGGGAAAATGATCTATAAATTGATGAAAAACTACTACATGGTAATAGATAAGCTCCTCATCAATATACACAAATAATAGTGAGTCAATAATAAATGAAACATAGTTTGACCATAAAGTGAATAGACAATTACTTGTGATTCCCATACTAATGTGCATTGACATTTGGTATTCCTATTTTTGATTCTCGGTTTATCGTGGAGATGGTTCTGAACTATCATTACCTAGTGGAGATGGAGGAGGAAATGACCTAGAATTGTATATGATGACTGCTTCCATATGTTTTTGATCTCTAGTAGATCCTTCCTTAGCATCCCCCATAACCGGAAGGGTACACTCCCCTAGCTACAGTACCCCATTTGTAATTAACTAGTGAAATAACATTTTTCTATGATATCGATATATCACGCAATTTAAATGTGTGTGTGTGGGGGGGGGGGTTAACATATCATCAGAAATAAAAATAATGTTTGGGTTTGTAGATAGAACATCATCTCCCTCGATGTTCATTTACTATAGGAGTACTTCCATTAATGCTACTTGGTTGGACCAATAATGCATGTCCTTGGAGGCATGAAAGAACATTTCCATTTTATTCAAATAAGTATCCCCCACATCTTGTCATCCTTTAGTATAAATACTAGTGGGATCAATTTGTTCTCTGAAACATGAATTGTCAAAGAATAATCTTTGAATTAATATCTATATGTCATTATCAGAAGTGGGTTCCTTCTGTTCATCCTAGACCATCTATGCATCTAGAAACATAGATATCAGTTGGATGAGTAATGCTAAAGTACTGGAAAGATGTATTAGTGTGGGTATCATCAGCCATAAATGTTTCATGGGTTCTTCTGCAGTCTTGCGACCCCCAAGAGATGACCACTTATAGGACATTGGGAATATGTAAGAAGAAACTCCCACTGTAGCTACAACATGTGTGTTAACATCATTGTCCTCCTCATCATCAGATTTTGGTAAATGCATGGAAAGTACCCATAGTGAGTATTTGTGACCACGACTCTTTGAATGTATCTGGGTATAAATGTTATCATGGGGACAATATACCATCTCTAGATCCTCATCGAAAGAGATGTCAGCAGGTGTTTACACATAACCAATATCGTTAAGGGAAACCTCCCTAGTATTGTGGAACATCTATAGGTATGAGGGATTTGGTCTCTAGTGGAATGGAGGCCACACAAATTTCCAATTTCCTTCAAGACAATGTAAAATCAGCCTCATCTAGAATAGATTGTTGACTCCTAGTAGCATCTTCAGTAGCTCGTTCATCCTTCCATGAAGTCACAAACCCACATTCAGAACCTTCCTTGGGGGATATCCGAGAGGATTTCAACGTACTTTTCATAACTAATATTTTCTGAAAAATTCCTTTTTATTCTAAATCACCATGGCCTCATACACATTGTATTTTGTTACAATAAGAATCAAGTCAGCTAGTTGGTCATGTAGATATGATTTAACCTAAGTCTCAACATAGCTTCTAGTGAGGAAGGGTATGGAATCCCGTGAATTTTATAGTCTGACATGGCACTGGGTTTCGTACCATGTAATCAACATCCACTGTTGATGCGCAATCACTAGATGTTTCTCTATAAGTGCACACTTGATGGCGAGATTACACAACTTCTGGACACAATTAAATTGATAAATGTATCGGTAAGGTGCATACGACTAGCATATAGTCTCCAATATGATGTAAGAAACCAAGACGCCTACTCCCAGATAAAAAAATTAACCTCTATTGAAAACACATCAGAATAATTATTCCCAATAGTACCATTATGTTAATAATAAATATGAAAATAAAAACATTCATGGACATTGTTAAGAGGTGTTATGTCTTGCCTATTATTTTTAGTCTGCTCCTATAACATGCGATGTGAGGCCCAATCCATAAGCATAAACCAACTAGTACAAGGAAGATACGGTTCGAGGATGTTATATGTATATAGAAAGGAATTGATAAAGGTATACCCTATTATGTGAACATATATCTATCCCCAATGTATTTGGAGGGGTACAATCATCTAGTAATGTGGATCCCCTTCACTGATCTGGCCCAACATGTGATAAATGTTTTCCAGCACTGGAATTACCACATTTATGATTCTACCAGAGGCCAACTGAGAGGCCATGATGATAGTGGAGACACTCACACCACCAGATTCCTGTATAGGTAAGATAAATTCACTAAAAACAAGGCCAAGAATTTCACCTATCGAAATAATTAGTTTCCAATAGCTACAATCCCCCATACCAATTCATGAAATTTCCCCTCTTCCATGGTGGTCCAATAGGTACCTACTCATCTCGAGGATTCATTGGGTGGGAAGGCCCTGGTCTGTGTTGGGGGGGTTCTTGAACATTTTTCCAAACAAGACACCCAAGCACTCAATGAAAAGGAATTCCCTTCTTTGAATATGGATAATCTTCCTCCAAAATTGCATTCTCCAGGACAATGAGATTCATGTCCAAAGGAGGAGGCCTCTTCTCGTAGTCCAATATAGAGGAAAGAGATAAGAATTCATTATACATGTCCCAAAAAGGGACACCTAAATTTAGTTGTTTTTTCCAATGTATAATTCCTACTTCCTCATTGGATAAATCAAAATCATTTGTTTTTGGGATCCACATGTCTAAGAGGTGTGAAGTAAGGATGTTAGGTCGATTAGTGTATATATGAGATATATATGAAGCATCTTAAAATCCCAAAACCTACAACTCAGTCCAAAATTCATCACAAATGTTTCTTACCCAAAAGGGCCACCCCTAGTATATGGAAAACGTGTCATACGAGGGAAGGTCCTGCATGGATAACTATCCATATTGTTCATTCTTTGTGGCCTTCCACACAATACATTGATAACAATGGGCTGTCTTGAATGGATTCTATTGAACCTCCACTACGGTCCATAGTGCATAGATCAGTAGTATCCTTGCATCAATATTTCCATGGAGGTATCACCCTCTAGAGGATATCAAGGCTGTTGAGATGGAGGTGTTAGTCACATATGTAGCATTTCGTGCAGCCAGATTTTATAGCTAAAATTGACATATCAGAGAGTAGGCTAATCCAATAAGTTAGAATCATGTTTGTTGATAGATACTCCCTTTAACTCATTATAAGTGAATTAGATAGAGACAAATGTAGTGGATAAAATAGAACATAGTCAACAATAATGTCCTATATGTTTTTCAGTATATCATAAGAAGAAGAATGAGGGGATGTACTGGTAGACATAGTTGGAACAACGACATTGGTAGTGGTCTTTGGAAGAGGAATTGCAGTATGTACATAATGATCCTAAAGGCCACAAAAATTCTGTCCAATGAGAAAATTGATGGATAAGAGCCAAAAAAGTAGACAAGGGACTTAATGAAAATATGATCTGCATTGGGTCCACGTATTACTCCTTGTATCAGTACGTAGAAGTCATTTCCCTCATATTGTAGCAAGATGTGGAAGCAATTTCCCACGCACTACCTTGTTTTGTGGAACACATGTGAGGTTCTCTCATGTGGATAATTTTCAAGCAATCTAATTGGTTAATGGAATGAAGAAACTATGAACTGATGCCTCCCAATGTAGATGTCAATAGTATTCTGATTGAAATCATAATATTGATTTAAAAAATGGGATTAAAGATTATTTCTTATGCATAATGTTAGGTATGTGTAACATTAAAATCACATAGTGTTCTCTTACACAAAGGTCTAGACAAAAGACTAAATTCCAAGGTGTAGTCCATGAACCCAAAATTTCATTCAGGATTAGATGAAATTGTGGGGAGTTTAGTTCTCCTAACCTATACAGTTGTAAGATAATATGTATTTCTCAATGGAGTCAGTACACGGATGAAGAGGAAGCTGAGGGGAGGCTGAGGGGAGGCTGAGGGATATAGCACCCCATGATTTTGAAAATAAATTTATCATTGAATTAATGAAACATTGAATCTATAAAAAACAATATATTTTTATAACCTGGCACGTAAACATTTTTTCACCACCCATATGATTTAAATTTCGAAAATGTTACATACACAGTTGTGATCTGTAAGTTATTCAGATTTTGATATTACCGACATGATTTTTAGTGAATAGTATCATAACCATATTAATATAAATGTACCCTAATTAATTGTGACATACACTTATGAATAATAACCTCACCTATGATATTATTAATATAGGATTTAAGTGAATGTGTAATGTAACTTTTCTTTGGAATTAGTAAATAAATGTTTTCAAAAATATATTTTTTCAAATAAATTATGGATTTTATTAAAATTTAAATTAATCATATTTAGAAAATTAATTTTGAAAAATGGAATTCATTTTTTGATTATACACATCAAAAAAATTAGGGCTAATTTTTGGGACTTTTCTGAAATACTCGATTTTTTATAGGTATTAAAATACGATAATTTAACATATATATACATTATCAATTAAATACACTTTTACTAGAATCATGAATGTTGTAACCACACATGGTTTGAAATAATATGCAGATATTACTATTCTTTGTGATGAAATCATCACTATTTCTTGTCATATAAAAAAATAATATACTAATGATTAAATTAGTAAGAAAACCCTCACCCCTCCACTATAAATACCACCTCTTCGACCCACATCTCTTCGCTACTATCAATCCTTTTTAATTCTCCAAATTCATTCAAAATGTCCTAACATGATCCTCCCCCATGACTAGGATCCCTTTTTCTCAAAAAGACACCAAATCCTCTTCCTTAAAGAGGATCTCAAGGACGATTAATTCAAGTGATAAAATTCCTTTTTTTCATTCATTTTCATGTTCATTTTCTCTCTTTTCTTTCATAACTTCTACTCATAATAATGGTATGACAACTCCAGTACCAAACATCCACTATAATGTTGTTATTATAATGAGATAATTCATCTCAATATCTCATTTCCTCCTCATTTATTCTAAAAATGATACATCATATGAGATGTGTTGATTTATCAAATCCAAGTACGGTGATGCTTCTAATTTGATTTAACTGTTTCAAATCAGGTCATGAAACCATTTTTATGGTTGAAGCAGAGTATTATATATTTCTTTTATCTTATATAATGTTTTGTAATCCTTATTTTCTCAATATGTAAAAAAATATTTCAAAACAAGGTAATTATGAGAAAATTCTCAAAGTAAACCAAGAATTTATCATTAATGTTTTATAGAATGATTCACCTTCACTCCAAATAAAAAAATGAATTTTATGAAAATGTAATATACTTGATGTTCCTTAATAAAAAATAAATTAAAATCTGTACCTCAAATCCCATCTTACATGAACTACCATACTGTATTATAAGTGAGACGTCATGAATATTATTGAAAGGAGGACTCATGAACAATAAAATTAAACCACATAGCCCATATAAAAACCATTAATGAACATAATAAACTCATAATAAAGCAAATAAATATATAAATTGTTCTATAAATTTTAAGTAATGAACCTAATTTGGTTATTCCTGTCATTATGATCATGAAAAGGACACTATCATATTTGAAGTAAGGGATCCACTCTCTCACATTTATTCAAGAATCCCCCTATGTTGTTTCCATTTATTTTTAATTCATAATGATGGGGTATGTCTTGAAACCTCCCCCATACAACCCTTATGATATTTAAATTATTCGATACCATATTACTTCTCATTAATCCCTCACAAAAACACATGTCACCATGACGAAATGATTGTAATGTGTTTCTTCTTATTACTTCCATTTTTGTGAGATATTCAATACTCATAGACATTAAATGAGTATGGTGTATGTATAATAACCATTGATGTTTTATATCATGATTATGTTTATTTTCAGGATATTAAATATATCATTTTATGATAATTAAATTTTGGGTATACAATTCAATTTATTACAATATTGAATATATGTTCTACTATAACAACCATTTTCATTTGGGTTGCTCTTATTCTATATTCACCTCAAAAATAATATTATTTATTGTCATACACTCCTCATAAATTATTTTTATATGTTCTATATAGTTTTAACAATCTTAATTATTTTTTATTTTAGGGGTAGTTATTTTTTTAAAAATAATCATCCTATATTTTTTCTAAAAAGCATGCCCGATTCAATGAACCTCTCAAATTCATAACTATTTTGAAGTTCACACTATAATATGTTTCAATCTAGATTTATCATTATAAAATAAAATAATTCTACATGAAAAATCTATTTTTCTATATTTTTTTTATTAAACTAAACATGCTTTTTCTCTTTAATATCTTTTAACATCTACCTTACACAACACTAAAATGTTTTATTTCTTAAGCTTCATTAAAATATATTTTTAAATGATTTCACCTCAATAAGACATTATTTAAGACTAAAAAATAATTTCAATTACATTCCATTATATTTTTTGGTATTTCCATGTTTATAATATGGTTTCATGAAAAATTTAAAATATTTTCCAATAAAACATTTCTTTTCATTGTAAATATGATTTTTCTCATATCACATTAACTTTTATGATATATATGCCTTTGTCTCCATTTATTTCACTCTAGTGATGTGTGTACATCCCTTTGGTATATCATACAATAGTCTCCTTATTCTCATGATATTTTATGGTATTTTTAGTTGAATGTTTCAATGTGGTTTGGGACACATTGCAATGTTTAAGGATTACTTCCTCCAGTATTTTCCAAAGGTCTCATTTAAAGGTATCTTAATCTAAGCCAATGTCATTTTTTTAATCATGTACTTCATCGAGGGTTATCTCTTATGATATCGTCTACAATATTTAATTGAATGTTTTATGATAAT
Organism: Viscum album; assembly: GCA_963277665.1. Taxonomy (NCBI): domain Eukaryota; kingdom Viridiplantae; phylum Streptophyta; class Magnoliopsida; order Santalales; family Viscaceae; genus Viscum; species Viscum album. Next base: position 622,571,064 of record OY728128.1, read on the forward strand.
TTTTACTATGGATGCTCTATCATAAAATTATTCCACAATTTACTCTGTATGGTTTGTTCTTATGCTTAATGTTTGTGGAACATATTTAAATTTTGTATAACAGTTCAATATCAATTTATATATTTTTAATCTTCATCCCAATTCATATGAGTAATGAATATGATATAGTACATTTCGGGTGGGGCATGCTGTAGCCCATTGGTGCATCAGTAGGCCTCATGAGAAGTTCTATGGTCTTGGCAAGAGGCCATGAAAAAATGGATATTAGTGGTATTTGAAAGTTGCTTTAATGGTATGGTTATGATATCCCAGATAATGAATTACATAATTATTAAAATAGTACTTATTTTTCATGTGGTTACTCGACTAGTATAATACCCATGAATATGTTTTCTTAAGGAATTTTTTATTCATATCTTATTTATACCATAATGTGTTTATGTTTTTCTTTAAAGGCACGTGTTATTAGTTATTCGTCATGCCTACTATTTTTGATTATGATATCATTAAATTTATTTCTTACCTATACTAATCCTTTGATCTCATCCCTTTCTTATGTTTCATTTTCTTAGGATGTGTAGATGTTTATTATGAATGACCTACAAGGATAATATTATAGTTCTGGTTGTTCCCATTAAATATTATATGTAATTCTTCATTCTATATTTTAATGTGGATCTTATGTGTGTGGCTTGTTTCCAAGTAAATAAACTAATCTCTCCTCTAGGATGAATATTCCCTTTTTATATGACAATGTAATAAAATATGGTACTCTCTCCATGAAACTAGGTTCGAGTCCTTACAGTTTATATCAATGGATGTTTTGTAGAAAACATTGAAACTAGATATAGAAAAAAGTAGATTAGATTTAAAAAACCCTCAGATATAATTTATAGATAAGAATGAAAGGTAATACTATAATATTAGTAAGGAATATATTAACTTTTTTATCAATATAATACATCCTTTTTAGATACGAACAAGAAGACGTTGCTCTAGAACAGATGTATCTAGAGGTAAAAAAACTACTTTGCGTATGAAACGAATATGAATTGGTGGATGGAAATAGGAATTGCTACACTATTGGTTTGACACTCCCAAGGGATATTCATTACAAAATTAATAATACTATTAAAAAACATTATGAAGGATTTATGATCCCAATGTATCAAATTTATATGGTTTTTGATTTACGATGCATAAATTTTAGTTAGGTGTTATACCATGTTTATATATATAGAGAGTTCATAATTTTATGATCTAATATATTATATGGAGTTGATTATAACTGGATCCTAGAAGAAGTAATGATAACTTCACCAATGAAGATGATGCAAATAGTAAGAAGGATCATATCTCTTTTGGTCTAAATCAATTATTTCAAAGGACGATTGCCTCCCATGTGCCATCATCATATGAGAAAATATTATCATGTGTTGAAATGTTTTGTAAGGAATTCTATAAATCCTATAGATTTTAAGGGATACAAAAGAATAAGAGGATGCTAGATAAAAATGTGCATAATAAGAAGAATGGGAAGAATGGTTTTCCAACAAGTTATAAATGTGTAAAGAATAATCTTGCTAAATTTTTGAAGGGAATGATATTTTTTATAAGTGTGGGGAAAAAGGACACCAATTTCGTGATTGCAAGGACATGAAAATAGTTATTGAAGTAAAATTCTTCAACTGTAAGAAGACAAAAAACTGTTTAAATCAATGTCGTAAACGTCAAAATAATATTCCCCAAATGATGTTACATAATAATGATCATGTTATTATATTGTTGCAGATGAAGTGGAAGGATTAATATTCAACATTCAAAATCATGTAATTTCAATATTTGATCAGTAATAAACGTGTTATCAGAATTATGGAATATATGGGGATTTTATTTCATTACTATTTCATTGTGTATTTGAGGTAGAATGATGAATTTTACCAAGGATAAGTGACACAAAAGAATCTTAATATATTGGGAAATAAAATGGTTAAGGGAAACAATACCCTAAATATATTATAGATGATTACGATAATGAAGTTCAAATGATGGATTTGGATTAGTACTGACTACCTCCAAAAATGATTATAGACTTATCAAATAGTGGTTATGCTATGACTGATGGAGTTTACATCATTTTCAGATATGAGGAATATATTCAATAGCATGTGTAATGATTAATGTAATTTTATAATAGGATTTATGGTCATTCAAGTTACTACCATATTTCAAGAGGAAATATTATGAAGATATTCACATTTATGAAGTTGAAAATTTTGGGACGATTCATGTTGATTAATGGAATAAAAGGTAGATGATTCCTTGAGTAGGATATATCATTGAGTCTTAAAAATTAAAGATTTTCAAACACTATATGTACATTGATCAAGAAAGGATGGATATGGTAACAATTATTAAGTGTTGGATCAGTATATTTGAGAATGTTAAACCATTTATAAAATGGATTAAGTTTATTATTTTACGAGGATATAGAGTTCAATGTCACCACATGATGAAACTTATGCTAAGTGATGAAGTATACATAGCTCAAGGAATAAAAAAAAGGATAATATCATGTTTAAGAAATATAAACTTTTTTTTTACACTAATTGAGTGGAACAATCCCTCAACTATATTAATAAATTATTAAATGTTGTTCTATTATAATAATATTTTGTAACGTTAATGAAAATTTTCAGATCTATAGGTTATTGTTTTTTGGTAATCCACTTTCATACAAACCAATATTCTATCACTAGAAATTCATAGATTAATTTTTTTTTCCTATGTCTAAGTTTACGATTCTAATAAATCTAACTCCATTCAGAAGGATTATTTATTTATCTATTTATTTATATATTTATTTATCTATTTATTTATTGTTACTGTTATAAATTTTTTGACCACCTATATTCCCTTCACCTATTTAAGGAAGAAATTATACTAACCCTATTTCTTATATGGTTTTTTCACATGGAAAATTTCAAGTAACAACCAATAACATTCAATGTGAAATATAAAATTAGAAGGAAATTTTTTTTCTATTGATGGGATAATGTAACACCCGAATATTTTTAAAATAAATGTAAATTGGAATTAATGAAACACTGAAACTCTACAAAACACCTCATATTTATAACCTAGCAAGTAAACATAATTGTACCACCCCAAGGATTTGAACTTCTAAAAGCTGACATACATTGTTGCGAACAGAAAGTTATTTAGAGTCTAATATAAACTACTTAATTTTTAGTGAATAGTAATATACCCTATTGAAATGTAATGTTACCCTTATGAATATTGGAATACCATTATGGATATTAATCTCACAAATGATAGTATGTATATTTGATTTTTGTGAATTGATGATGTACCTATTTTTTGGAATAAGTAAATAATGTATTTCAAAATTATATATTTTCATGTAAATTATGATGTTTATTAAGTATTAAATTAATCATACATAGAGAATTTTTTATGAAAAATGGAATTAATTTTTGGATTATAAAAATAAAAAAATGGTTAGGGTGATTTTTTTGGATATTTCTGAAATACTCCAATATTTGATAATTAAAAAAAATACTGTAATTTACATTATATTTACATTATATGTTCAATTAATTATTCCTAGAATCATGGTTGATGTAATCGCCAATGTTTATTACACACATTCCCATATGACTGTTTTTGGTCATGGAACCATCAATATGTCTTATCTTATGGGAAAATAATAAACTAACGATTAAAATATTTAGAAAACCCTCAACCCCTCCACTATTAATACCACCTTTTCCACCATATTCACATCACTCATCACATTCCTTGTACCCTATCCAAATTCATCCAAATTAACCTGCCAATATCCTTCCCCACTACCATAATCCCTTGGTCTAATAAAAAGACCAAATCCTCTTCCCTAAAGAGGCTCTCAAGGAAGGTTAATTCAAGAGGTAAAATTCCTCAAACCTTTTTTTGTTTTCATGTTCTATTTTCCTATTTTAATTCATGTCCTATCATAATCTAAATTGATTGAATTCCTCAATTCCATACATTTACTATAATTTATTTATTCAAATGTGATAATTATTCGTCAGCTATTCACTCCTCCCTATTAATTCTAAAATTGAAAGATCGTTAGAGACGTGTCAATTCATCACATTCAAGGACGACGATATATTCAATTTAATTTACATTATTCCACCAGTGTAATGAAAAACGTTTTATGGATGAACTGGAAAATTATATATGTATGTTATCTTATGTATTATTTTGTAATCCTGGTATACTCATGATGTAAAATAATAATACAAAACATTGTAATTGTGATAAAAATCTCCAAATTAATCCAAACATTTATATTTAATGGATTTTATAATGATTCACCTTCACTAAAAATAGAAAAATGAATTTATAAGCACTCAATATTATAAATTTTCTTTTATAACATATGAAATCAATTGTATGCATCATATACCATCTTATATCTACAACCATACTCTTTTATAAGTGAGTAAATCATGAATATTATGGAAACAAGAACTCATTAACAATGAAATTGAATCCCTTAATCCATATAGACGCCACAAATGAAGAAATAATACAATAATAAACCAAATAAATTTATAATGGGTTCTAGAATTGTAAATTAATGAACCTAATTTGTTTATTTAGGTCATTAAGATCAAGCAAAGAAGAACACCCTGAAATTTAAGGTAAGGGATCCACTCTCTCACTTTTATTTATGAATCCCCCAATGTGGGGTCCTTTTAATTTTAATAAAAATTTTATGGGGTATGTTTTAGAAAATAAAAAATACACTCCTTATGATATGTAAATTATTGTATACCACATTACCTCTCATTATTCCATCACAAGAACACCCATTACCATGTCAAAATATTTGTAAGGGGTTTCTTCATTTCACTTCCATTTAGTGAGATATTCTATATTCACTAATATAACTTGTGTATGATGTATGTATAAAAACCATTGAATTTTCATACCATGAATGTATTTATTTTCCTGATATTAGTTCTATATTTGGATTATTATTAATTATTGGGTATACGATTTAGTTGATTACAATGTTGAAATTATTTTCTACCTAAAACTCTTTTTTCATTTGGGATTCTCTTATTATATGTTCCCCTCAATGAAATAATCATTAGTTGTTATTTTTTTCTATTAAATTATTTGTTAATGTTTTATATTTGTTTAAAAATCATAAAACTTCTTTATTTTATGGGATAATACATGTTTTAAAAGAATGTTTAAAAAATTCTTCTGAAATGAAAGCCCAATTCAAGGAACATATAGAATTCTTACCTATTTGGAAATTCACTATATAATATGTTTAAATATATATTTATATTTCTAAAATTTAAAAATTTAAAATGTAAACACTATTTCATTAAAATTCTTTTTTATGAAATAAAACATGTCATTTCACTTCAAAATCAGTTAATATATTCTTTAAACCGCACTTAAATGTTTTATTTTTAATGCTACATTAAAAACTATATTAAAATTATTTCACCACAAAAAGGTTTTATTTAAGACACAAATATAATATTAAATGACATCAACTTTTATATTATTGGATATCAATTTTTACAATCTGATTTCATGACAAATAGAATTGATTTTCCAAAAGAACATTTCTTTTAAAAGTAAAAAAAGATTTTTCTTATCTCACATTAAATTTAATGAGATATATTCCTTTTTCACAGTATATTTTTTGGTGGTGGTGTATGTAATGAAATTAGGAATATAATATCAAGATTATCCTTATTATAATGATATTATAATGTCTAATTATTTGAAAAATTGAAGGTTGTATGGGACTTTTGGAATGTTTCAGCATTAATTTCTAAAGAAAATTTCAATGGTTTCATTAAAAAGTATATTCATCTATGTCAAAATCCTTTGTTGAATATTTTATTTCATTTAGGATTATATATTATGAAATCATCTACCTTATTTAATTTAATTGTTTATGAATATTTTGGCTGTGTAGATGCTATCATAAAACCATTCAACAGTTTACACCAAATAGTTACTGTTTATTGTTAATGTTTGGGGAAATTTATTTAAAATTCATATATTAGATCAATATGAATGTATATGTCATTTATGTTGATACCCGTTGATATGATTAATGCATTGGACACAATAAGTTCTAGGTGGGTACAACTGTAGACACTCGGGGAATCTACAGGTCTAATGAGACAAACAATTGACTCGAAACAAGGCCTTGACAAAATGGATATTTAATGTCCATGCATGAGGCATTGATTGTATAAATTTTGTGACCCACATTACTCATTCCTTCATTATGATAATATAATTGATGGTTCATGTGGTTATTCGTCTAGTACAATACCCATGATTATGTTTTATGTTGGAATTATTTATTCAGATGTTATTCCTACCACAATGTGTTATTTTTTATCATTAAAGGAATGTGTTTTTAGTTATTAACCATGAATAATGTTGATGTTTATGATATCATACGCTTTATTTCAAATCCTTACTATGTGTTTGAGATTACCGCTTTCTTATGTTTCATTTTCTTAGGGCATGAAGATGTTTATTAAGAATGATCTGCATGAATAAACCAATATTTGTGGATGATCCCAACAAAAATTATATGTTGTTTTCTTTACAATTTGTAATGTTGGTCTTATATATGTATCCCTTTCCAAAAGATACTAAAATACTTCATCTTTCAGTATGAATATTTCTTTGCTAATATTCCAATGTAATAAAACATGACATTGGCTTCAGGAAACTGGGGTCAGTTACTTACAGTTGGTATCAAAGAAATTTTATTAGAAAAAAAGGGAACTACATATATAGAAATGTATATTTGTTAACAATACCATAAGATTTAAATTTTGAATAATAATACAAGTACATACTAGAATATTATTATTGAATTGATTGTGAGTTTTATCAAGAAAATACTTCTATTCATAGATAAAAACATGTAGAAGTTTCTCTTTCACATTTTTATATATGGGTAAAACTCGAAAATACCTCTTTTATTTAGACTCAAACAAGAACGGGTGCATGAAAATGGAAATTTCTGCATTTTTCGTTTGACACACCCGAGGGATATCCTTTGGTAAATTCATAATCTTATTACAACCCAGTATGATGTATTTATACCCACAAAGAATCCAAAGTATATGTTTCTAGGATTTACGTTGCAAAAATTTATGTTATGTGTTATACAATGTTTAATTATATAAGGTGTTCATAATTTTATGAGGTAATACATTATTTGGAAAATATAATAAATAGTTCCTAGTATAAGGAACAATATCATATTTAATGAACATGATGAAATGTGTAAGAAGGATCATATATCTTATGGTCTTAATCCATTGCTTCAATGGAAGATAGTCTCTCATGCGTCCTCATCATATGAGTAAATAATATCATGTCCTAAAAAGGTATGTAAATAATTATCACAGTCTTATGTATTTGAAGGGATGTAATAGAAGAATAGTATTTTAGAGAAAAATAAGGATAAAAGGATGCATGTAAAGAAGGGGTTTATGACTTGTGATAACTTTTGGAAATAATCATCCTAGTAAATTATGGAAGGGAATTAGAGTTTGCTATATGTGTGGAGAAAAAGGGAACCAATTTCAAGATTTCAGGAATAAGAAAAATGTTTCTGATGTACAATACTTCAACTACAATGAGATGGGACACTACTTAAATCAATTTCCCTATAATAATAATAATATGACCCTAATTATGGTACTATATTAAGATAAATTTATGATATCGTCGTAAATGAAGTAGAAGGATAAATATACCTCATTAGGAATCATGTCATTGGAATATTTAATCAGAAAATATAAAGGTTATAAGAATTATGCAATATATGAGGATTGTGTTACTGTACTTTTTCTTTGAGTATTTGAGGTCAAATGATGAATTGTACGAAGGATAACTGACATAGTAGAAATATAATATCTCGGGAAATAATATCATTGAGATAAATACAACCCAAAATATATTCTTGATGATTAATATAATGAATAAGAGATTATTATTTTTGGATAAGTACCGACTACCAAAAATTGATTATTGACTTATAGATAAGTGGTTATGCTATCATTTATGGAGTTTACAACATTTCTAGATATAAAAAATATATACAATATCCTATGTAAGGATGAATGCATTTTTTTGAATAAGGATTTATGGTAATTTGAGTTATTTCCATGATTCAAGAGGGTGCATGATGAATATATTAACATGTTTGGAATCTGAAAATTTCAGGCTTCTTCATGTTCATTAATGGAAAATAATGTAGAAAATTCGTTGAGTATGATAGATCTTGGAGTCATAAAAAATGTGGATTTGAAAGGACATTATCTACATGGATCTTGCAATGACGGATATGAGAATGGTTTTTATGTGTTAGATAGTGATCTTTTATAAAGATAAAAGTTTTATGAAATGGTTTATGTTGATCATTTTATGAGGATTTAGAGTTTAATGTCACCACATGATGAAAATTATTCTCATATATGTATTATTTTTAGATCAATGAATAATCAAAGGATAATATCATGATTATGATATATAAATGTGTATTTATAAACATATAGAGTAGAATAATATCTCCACTTTACCAAAAGTGTCTTAAAAGTTGTTCTGTTATCATAATCTTTGATAACGTTAATTATATTTTTCATTACAGTGGTTTATGGATTTTTTGTAATCTACATTCATCTAAAACTGTTTTTTATCACAAGAAATTCATATTTTGGTTTACATTAAGTAGCCAAGTTTTCAATTCTACCAAATGTCACCCCATTCGAAATGATAATTTATTTTTTTATTTTTTATTATTTCTATTATAATTATTATTTTTTGGATTACCTATTTTTTCCTTAACCTTTTTAAGGAGGATATTCTAAAAACCCTAATTCTGATATAAGGTTTTCACAAGGAATTTTTCATATATTAGCCAATAACAATCAAAATGAAATATAAAATTTTGTGGACAGAATTTTTCAAAGGAGGGGATAATTTAACACCACGTTATTATGAAAATAAATTTATTATTAAATGCATGAAACACTGAGTCTCTTGAAAACAACCTTTTTTATAACCTAGCCACTAATCATAATTTAACCACACATATAATTTGAGTTTTGAAAATCTGACATACACTGTAGCTATACATAAGTTATTTGGAGTCTGATATGACCAACATACCTTTTTTGAATAGTAATATACCCCTGAGAAAAGTAAATTTACCCTTTTGAATAGTTATATACACTTATGAAACGTAAACTCATCTATGATACTATATATATAGGATTCATGTGAAACTATGATGACCAACATTTTGGAATATGTAAATATATGTTTCAAAAATATTATTTTATCAAGAAAATTATGCTTTTTAAAATAAAATATTCCAAAATATATAATTATTTATGAAATAAGGAATTCATTTTTGAATTATTCACATCAAAAAATGGTTAGGGTGATTTTTTTTGGATTTTTATGAAATACATAAATTGTGGAATAATAGAAAAATACGACAATTTTCCGTATATAAAAATTATCTGTTAAATAAACTAATAATATCTTCATGGATGATGTAAGAACCAAAGGTTAGAACTCACATAAAATATTACTATTATTGGTAATGGAATAATAACTATTTATTGTATTATATAAAAATTAAAATCTAATGATTAAAATATTAAGAAAACCCCTCTCCCTTCTACTATAAATCACGCCTCTTCCATCCTATTTTATTTACTCTTATAAATCCATGTTCCTTATCCAATTTCTTCTGAAATATCTTCCCAAAATCCAGACAGATGACCATCATCCCTTGGTCTAAAAAAATTCCAAATCCTCTTCTGTTAAACGGATCTCAGGGAAGGTTAATTCAAGAGGTAAAATTCCCCTTTTCTTTTCATTAATTTTCATTTTCTTTTGTCCTATATTATTTCCTATAATATTCATATACAAATGGTTTGACTACTATAGTTTAATAAATTTGTTTAAATGTTGTTATCCTAATTGGATAATTCATCCTCATCTGTCATTTCCTCCACATTTATGAAAAAATGAAACGTTGTTAAAGATAGGTTAATTCATAACATTGAAGGATGATGATGAATTAAATTTGATTTAACATCATCATATCTAGTCATGAAACAATTTTTATGTTTTGAAAATAATAGTATATTTGTATTTTATATTATTTAATGATCTTTAATCCTTATGCACTTACGATGTAAAATAATAATAAAAAATAAGTAATTCTGATCAAAATTGTCAAATTAATTGAAGCATTTGTCAATAATGTTTTATATAATGATTTAACATCACTCAAAATATCCAAATTAATTTTCTAAAAAGTCAATTTTCTTAATTTTTGTTAACAAGATATAAAATCAATTCTGAACTTCAACAACTATCTTACATGAACTATCACACTCTTTTATAAGTGATCTGATCATAAAAATTATGGAAATGAGTATAAAAGAACAATGAAATTGAATACCATAACCCATCTTAAAGGCCATAAATGATCAGAATAAATTCAAAATAAACCAAAAAAATGTATAAATTATTCTATAATTGATAATTAATAAACCTCTTTTTTTTATTCGTTTCATTAAGATCAAGTGAGGAACACCCTCAAATTTAAGTCAAGGGATCCACTCTCTCACTTTTATTCATGAATCGACCATATGTTGTGTCATTTTATTTTTAATTCCTAATTATGGGGTATGTTTTATAACTACACCTATACTTCCACTATAATATATAAATTATAGGATATAAATTTATCTTGCATTATTCCTTCACAATAACACTTTTGACCACGCCGAAATGTTTTTAAAGGGTTTCTTTATCTCACATCCATTTTTGTGATATATTATGTATTACCTACTATTACTTGTTTATTGTGTATTTATATTGACCATTTGTTTTCCATATCATGAATTTATTTATATTCATTATATTCTATATATAGTGTTATTATTATTAATTTTTGGGTATACGATTCAGTTGATTAAAATGTTGAAATTATTATCTACTCAGACCTCAATTTTTTATTCGAGTTGATATTTTTCCCTATTCACCTCAATGAAAATCTTATTAATTATTATTTAATCCAAATAATGTTTTTGTAAATTTTCAATATCTGTTTACCGATCATAATCCTTCTTTATTTTGTGGCGAGTTACATGTTTCAAAATAATCATTCAAAACTCATTCTGACATGCAATCCCAATACATGGAACTTCACAAATTCTTACCTATTTTGAATTTCACTCTATAATATGTTTTAATAAATATTTATAAATTTATAAAAAAAATTATGACATAAAATATCTAGTTTTATACATTTCTAGTTTTATGAATGCATACATTTTTTTCCCTATAAAATCCATTGATAACTTTATTTAACCACACTAAAATCTTTTATTTCTAAAACTTCTATACAGTACACCTTTTAAATGATTTCACTTCAATAAGACATTTATTAATCCTAAAATATTACTTTAATGACCTAACCATTTGTGTTATGTGATACCAATTTCTATAATATGATTTCCGGAAAAATTGAAATGATTTTCCGAAAGAACTATTCTTTCGAAAGTAAATAGGATTTTTGTCATCTCACATTAACTTTTATGAGATATATTGGTTTTTTAAACAATTATTTATTGATTCTGGGGTGTGTAATTCCATTGGGTATATCATATAAAGAGTCTCGTTAGTCTCGTGATATTTTAATGTTTTATGATTTGAATGTTTCAATTTTGTATGGAACTATTTGGAATATTTAAATATTATTTCCTCAAGTAATTTTCAATGGTCTCATTTAAAAGTATCTTCCTCTATTTCAATGTCCTTTGTTGAATCATGTACGTAATTTAGGATTCTCCCTTATGATATCATATATCATATTTAATTTAATGGGTTACGATTATTTTTACTACGGATGTGTTATCTTAAAACCATTTACCAATTTACTCTAAATGGTTTGAGTTTATATTTATTTTCACAGAATATTATTTAGATTTCATATATTAGATCAATATAAATGTGTATGTTTTTTATTCTCATCCCCATTCAAATGAAAAATACTTTTGACTTAGTAATTGTCAGGTTGGGCTCTATATAGCCCCTTTATGCATTGATTGTTCTCAAGAGGCAAACTATTGTAGTTACATGAGGCCTTGACAAAATGGATATTTATGGTCTTGGAACATGTCCATGATAGTATAATTATGATATAACACATTATGTACTCAATAATTAGTAAAACAATGTTTTTTGTTGATGTGGCTATTCGACTAGTAGAATACACATTGTGGTGTTTTATTATGACGTTATTTATTCATCTCTTATTCCGACAATAACATGTTTATGTTTATTGTTAATGGAAGGTGTTTTTAGTTATTCACCATGACTAATGATTATGATTATGATATCTTTCACTGTATTTCATACCCATACTAAGCATTTGAGCTCTCCCCTTATTTATGTATCACTTTCTGTAGACATAATGATATTTATTATGAATGACCTCGAGGGATAATGATATAGTTGTGGATGTTCCCCATAAAAAATATTAGTTTATTTTTAATTCAAGTTGAAATGTTGATATTAGGCCTCTATATTGTTTCAAATTCTACTAAACTACTCGGTCCATTAGAATTCATATTCCTTATTTATATTCCAATGTAATAACACAAGTCACCAACTACGGAAATCTGTGGCCTGGTCCTTACAAGAGAACATTTCCTAGTGACAATTGGGAAACGACAAAAGACATGGTCCCCTAAAAGTAGGAATGTTCCCTCCATACCAGACCTATTTGTTCTTCCACAACCACATCATTTTAATATTGATTCTATATCCAAATATCCTCCTCTTCATTAATATTTGAACCCATTCTTATGGGGGTATTTTTAGGGCCCTGAAAACATCTCCATGAAAAGTAAATAGTCAATCAATCCCTTAGATGAGGTAATACAACATTATTATAGGTCCATTAACGAAAATTAATGAAATTTGTATATTATATTATAGAAGAATCATAAAAAAGTCATATTTTGAAATATTTTTTAGTGTACCACATAAAATCACTAGGATAGGATCGTAGGGAACATGAACTGCAAACCATCGATACAAGGAATGATATGTGTGGCACTGGCCCATTGGGTGATGGCCAGCAAACCCCAAAACCCAAAAACCACATCGTTGGTTAAATCGTGTTAATAAATTCTATTCATATATTGTCTAGTGAATTATGGTGTTCGCAAATGAATGAAGCTGGAAGGGTTCTCCGAACCACCTCCCATGATCCTCATCTTCCACTAACCCCAGTTGACCAATTATTCTGCGGGTAAATATATATATATTCATCGGATTCAACAAATAGGGACACATGACCCTAGAAATGATTTTCTCAGTTCTCTATAAGTGGATCACAAGATGGATGATATGAGAGGATGGGAGGAATAAAACATGAATGAGACCCTAGAGGCTGGGAGAAAGAATTCGAATATAGATAAGATGCCATCATCGGATTCAAATCATAGATGATGTGAGTACTATGATTCATTTTTCTATAGGTAAAACCAGATTAGAAATGTAAAAATTAGTCACCTAATAATAATTTGTGAACTGTGAACCTAATTGGTTTCAACAAAATCATTAAATTTCTCACGGAATAATTCCCCGTCAACCATAGGAACTATGAACCTTATTTAATTTAGTGCTCCACATAGTGAATCACTATGCTGATCGATCCTTATGCCACATATAGCACCAGTATGCTGATAGAACCCAAAGTAGTGGGGAGAAACACATATAAAACCACATTCCTATTTGGGATGTGGTGCTCCATAACCATATCCAAATACTGATTTGGTACGCTGAATACCCCTCCATTCGACAAACATTATGCTAGGTGGGGATTCTCCGACCCCCCATGATATAACCTTATGCGGAATGGGGTGTCTTCTACTGTCCTTCCGTCTAGCTCCAATCATTCCCATCGATCATCATTAAGTCCTTCATAGCTCCTCCTCGAACCAGTCCCCTAGCATCAGGACAATGCGAGTGGACCCATATGATCAGATTATCGGGTGCACATGCACACCATTCTGAATCACATACCTAAGGTAAGTGGAGTGATGAACGTTGTCCCCCAAAACACTTTGGACCCCCACATGTTAATAAGTATTCATTCCCAAGCTATCCCAAGGACTGACTTTGGGATTCGAACATGGACCTTACCATTCTCAATTTTAGGGGTAACCGCTGTGCCTTCCTTTCAATGGGTGCCAGTGATAAGAAAACATTTCATGCTTTCCTTCCACTATTATTGGGATTATGTTCCTCCCCTTTCAGTGTACCCTTATAAGGGAACTACTCATGTGGTAATCACATAGAATTTTGAAGATGTATCACTCATCACCCTCTTCTCCTCATCTTGGGATGTGTCTGGATAGATCTCCAAGATATGACTATCTTGGTTATCGACATAGGTGGGAGTTGCAAGATTAAATATCCCTTATCCATCTCCCATCGGGATTCTAGCCTCAGCCTCTTCTGTCATTTTCATCATAATTTTCCATCAGTGGAGAGGAGAATATGTGCTATTATTTAATATTTTACATCATCTTGTTTCTCACAAAAATAATGGATCTTGTGGGAAGTGTGGTTTTTGATTATACATTAATGGATAATCATAAAAATGAACTATGACAAATCTAATTAATTTGACAACCATAATACACAGGACTCCTTCTTGAAGGCTCGAGCTCAAAGGGGTTCCCTTCAAAAAAGGTTCACCATATTATTCCTCCAACAAATGGGCCTCCTCCAATGTGTAATACCTAAACTAAACGAACTACAAGAACTCTGATTCCTATTCCATCTAAGTTAAATAGTACACATTTCAAAGGAACAAACTCAAGGGATGTTATCCTCAGAAGTTAGTCATGATAAAATGATCCACCGCATTCAAATGGACTTCCTCTAAGGTTTATGTCCTGATAACTGAACTATGTGGGCTCTGATTCAACTCGTGAGGATATGTTGGAGGCCCATATTATGGGTTTGGACCCAACATCAAAATATCTTCCATATCTCTTGGATGATGATGATCTCCAAAGAACCTTATTTCTTGGATTAATATAGTATTTCCTCCATAGCATCAAGTCCTTGTATATCCATAGCGCTCCTCCATGGTAGGTAATGCCCATAGAAACATTCTTCAGGAATAAACTAAAAATTGAAGAATGTAGAAGATGACATAAATCAATAAGAGTGTCTTAGAATTGGAAATATTTTTCTTCAAATGGTGGTGATGAGCCCAACCTCCCATCATCTATACCAATGGTGTTCTCATGTTTTATTGGCCACATTATCATCCAATGATATCCCGACTTTTGAAATATGTCCATGAATCTTGGATACTATGGTTGTTGGGTGTTTCTAGCTCTAAAAATAAATCCATTATGGACCATTCTATGAAATCATATCGTGTGAGTACTAAATTCATAAATACATAACCCCGTGAAATCGTCTTCTTGGACCATTTAACTAGGGAGCCTCCTTCATTATTCAGAATGGATAAAATGACCAGTCCCACATGGGTTTAATCCAATTCCCCTAAAGGGAAATGACACAGATTAGGCTGAAACAAAAAATGAAAAAGTGAAACTGTATTCCATAAGAGATGATTGGAGATTCTCATATAACCATTTTGAATTCCCCAAAACACATAAACTTTGTGCGAAAAAGACACCCACCTTGGGTCGAAGCAAAAATGGTGAGCCTGTCATGAAACTCTCTATCATAACAGATGAGTGATTATTCCTATAAAGAGATTTTAATTCCCATAATAAAAATTCACATCACGTCATAACATTTTTAAAAACACTGTTACACACACATTTAATTTGTAGTTAAAAAAATTAAATAATTTTTTTTAATATTTTACAGACATTTATTTCAGGACATTGTGACTTTCCTTCATAATTTTTTTATTGAATCTGTTTACCAAGGGTAGATTAATGAATTTTTGAGAATACTCACTTAGTAATCATGGTCTCGAACAATACATGTAGAGATCATTTGGGATGTGGGATCCTGGTGTCTTCTTAGAACAAGTTGAGAATTTTTTTAATTGGATTTTTCTCTGGTGACTATTAGGGAGGAATAGACATTTTGACCATGACACACATATTAAAGGAATGTCATCATATAGTAGTGACAAGAGTCGATAAATAGAATTTGATGAATCTAAAAGATATTAGATATACAGACCATAATTCTAAATGTATACAAGAGATTAGGCTTCATCAATTTACGATAAATATACTCACATCACCATTTATTTCACTAATATATTCTATAACCATCAGAGAGCATCACACAAGACACCATTTGTAGTCGGTGGAAGGTAGAGAACAATGAATTAAATTTGGAAAATTACAGTTATTGAAAAGGTAGAGATATATAATTTTATCATTTGTTCTATTTTCCTTCATTTATATCTGCATGGAATTATCAATTTGGAACTCTTCTAATTTGATGGATAATATCATGTTTTTTAAATTATCACCATTGGGGGAGTAGGATGAGAAGGTTATTATATTTTACATTTTAAATAATTCTATTTACATGGTTATTCTCACTCTCCCTCTATATATTTACAAAAAAAATTTAAAAAAACAAGAATTGGTGAAAAATGATCTTTATTTGGTTGTAATTAAAACTCTCTGTAATTTATGGATATTATTAAAAAGTGAATCCTGCTTAAGAGATAAAAGTAAAATAATTTTATCAAAAAATGTTGAACACAGTGAATACCTTATCAGATATCAATTAATGAATAAAAAAATTCTATATTTGAAAACTATTGATGACATTCGGCCATAGTTGATATAACAAGATATTGAGTTCATCACTTGGATCGGTTCTACATTATTTAATTAAAATGAATAAATAAAGGAAATAATTTTAAAAACCATACAGTTAACTTCCCTTATTCATTAATTATTTTTTTCAAAGTTTAATTATTATTTATCTTGCCTCTATGTTTTCACAAGAACTCACATTCCCATTAATAATTAAACCACCATTTTAGTAACTATTTTAACTCAATCATCCACCATTCCTAGTTTTTTTTTATTTTGTTTTGTTTTATCTGGTTTTTGTCAGTCACATAAAATCTATCATTCCCTATGGATTGAACCACATGACATAATACATGTTATAGTTAGTAAATGGGGTTATAAATATTAAATTGGAAATGTATACTAAATAACATGCAAAATTTGTCCTGCATTATCTTTTTATGAAGAGTAGTGGATGTGGAATGAGGTTATATACTAATAGTGGTGGGTATGTGATGGTGGTAGGATATGAAAATGAAAATCTCCATAGTTTATTATTGAAATTGAAAACAGAGGCTACAGGAAGTGGTAGTAGTGAAGAAAGAGATGGTAGTGGATAAAGTTGGAGGCAACCGTTGTATATACATGTTAGAAGTGGGTTAAGGGCCAATTCCATTAGAACAACTGATAGTTGTAGTAGGTGAGATGTATGGGTTGGTTTGTAAGTGGAAAAATCGTTTTTCCACCACTACATACATGGGGAAACAACACTAAAAAATACACAATGAAAAATTACATAAATTTAAAAAATTAAAAAAATTAAAAAATTAAAAAATTAAAAAATAAAAATAAAATGATGTTCCAAACTATTAATATTAAAATTTATTTTATGAATCCATAAATTTGAAAATATAATACAATATTTGAAAAAAAAATTAAAATGAAATAAATTTGAAGAACATGTTAATTAAAATAATGAAACAGATTAATATTGTAGAAAATTAAGAAGAATTATAATAAATACACAAAATGAGAACATATAAGTCATATATTATTTATTATAATTAAATTTAATATATAAAACTTATTATTTATTTTAAAAATGAATAACTTAATTTAATTTATGAATTAATTGATGTTAATAAAAATTTAAATAACTTCATTAAAATACCTAAATAAAAGAATGAAATAAAAATATTAATAATTAAAAAATAATATTTATTAACAAAAAAATATTCAAACAAAGGAATAAATGAAATAAGTGTTTTAATGAACAAAAAAATCAAAATTAATTAATTAAATAAATGGGAAATTAAATAATATTATAATGTAAATAATAGATTAAATATGGTAATTAATAAAAAATATTTATTAATAATTATAAAATTTAGTGAAACGTAAAAAAATAATAAAATAAATATTAATAAAAAATTATTTTTTAATAATTTCAAATTTATCAGCAAATATAAGGTGTTTAGTTAAAAATTATTACTTTATATTAATAATAAAAAAAATATAAAATGTGATGTGCAAAATTGTGTTACGAATAGTCACATCACACATCTCCAAGGGGATCCTATGATTATTTCGATATAGGTTCGTGATATTATCCAACTCTATGTGGATTGTAAGGTTTGGAGTCCTACACTTCTGGAAATGATACAAAAAATGTTGTGTAGGTTTTTATTTAAAAAAAATTATTTATCATACGTTATACAACTAAGGATCTTTTTGTTCTATGATTTTTTTGAAAAGGAATTCTTTTACAAGTTATCAGAGTTAAAAACTAATGACGTGGTTATTAAAATTTGATTGTTATATCTCTAGACTGAATCTAATCTCCCTGGAATACTATAAATAATAACGAATATATTTTAAAATTATAAGAAGAGAATAATATCTCGTTAATGGGATTTTTTAAAAATGTGTAGGAAAATGTATTTGAATGTACTTTTGAAAAAGAATTCGAAAACTAATATCGTTATATTTAAAAAAATTGACATATATTTAATTTTTAAAAAATATAATTTATTGGGTTTTCAAAATATATCATTAGATAACACATTCATTAAAAAAACAAAAATGTTTCATTGAATTATTCGGAGAATTTTTTTTTTAAAATAGAATAACATTGAAAATATTTTTTAAAATCCTTTTAGAACATAATTTTTAAAATGAATTTGAAATTACATATTCATAGAAAAAATTATCATAATTTTGAATATACATATATCTTTGAAAATACAAAAATATCATTGAATATACTTACACATTCAAATATATAAAATACCATAGAAAATACATTTTCTTTAAAAAAATTCCCTATAAAATATTTTAATTATTTTTATAGACTATTATGTGAACATTGGAAAAGACTATTAGGTTATATAAATTGTTGATGTTGTTGGTACATACACACATATAGAGGGAAGAGTTCACTTCCCAATTCCCTATATTTTTAACGATATTCATGTTCTTAATTTTATGAAAACACATAGATATTGACTTATATATATATATATATATTATTTTGCATTATTCTTTTCATTAAAATCCTAAAAATGAAATATTACATATACAAACGTATATTTATACAATTGTATATTCGAATAAACTTTTATAGGAAATCACATTTAAAATTTGGTCAGTCAAATATCTTAACAAATAGAATTACTATACAAGAATGGGATTATAATGAAGGAATAATTTACATCCATATATTTAATGTTTCGTTCATAAATCATAAAATTTATCTTTAAATAAGAAAAAAAGATAACTTCCATAATATAAAATTAATCCATTAATAATGAAAGAAGATAAAAATTTACATAATTCAATATTTTATTTTATTAATAAATAAAATAAGCGAATTAATGAATAATTTGTCGATTAAATAATAGTTAAAATACAACTACTATTCTCATAAATTAATACTATTAATAATAAATTTTTTTCTACAATAATGAATTTATAAATATTATCCCTTAAAATAAAATATTGAAAACAAAATTATATCAAAAACAGAATTTTTCACGAAGAAAACTTTTTAAATAAAACATTCCATCCGTGCATAATAAACTCGAGTAATATTTAAATTTTAAATTGTAACAATATTTCATATGTGAACTTCTTACTCATTAAGATCACATAATAAAAATGTATTGTGTCTGTATATATTTATTTATATATATATACATATATAATAAAAATAATATTTCTATAAGGTTATAAATCCTCTATTTAAATTTTAAAATATCATACACCCCATGATAGAAATATAATTTTAAAATTACCTCCACACAATATTAGAAATATTATAATTAATTACCCTTTAATTTGAAAATATTATATATATATATATAATTAATTTAAACATGCTTTTGGAAATATAATTAAATTTAATAATTTCATTAAATTAATAATTTAATTTACAAATTTTTGAATATAAATATAAAAAAATCCCATAACAAATTTTAAATTCATATTCTATATCACAAGAATATTAATAATTTAAAATATAGATTTTTTTAAAACAATTGTCATATTTCCCCTTTCAAAAACATACAATTTTAATATATATTTTGTCATGTAATTTTAAAATAATACATACACATTGAAATATATCCACCATTACCTTACCGAATATTGAAATTAGAAGATCCTTTTACATAATGGGTGTTTGAACCAGGGGAAAGAATAATGAAATGTTGGAAAGATTATTTTTGTTAATATTAATAAGAATTAGATATTAATTAACAATATATGGTGATGTATATATATATGTATGTATGTTCAAATATTAAGGTATATTTAAAAAATGATGTTGTACAAAAAGAAACAAAATCTATCTTCAGGGATTGAAATATAGTGGTGCTCGAATCCATTTCGTATGAGGCTAGATGAGGCTAAATCATTATATAAATTCATATATATATACATCATCATGCTAAATAATTTTCATTATATTTTTATTTCCATGGAAATTGATGAGGGTTGAACATAGTATTTTGGTCTCCCTAATTATTGATTCCTTTTTGCAAACAGTAGAAGTGAAGACAACATGATAATGGAAGGACACTGGTGGAATCTATTATGGAAAAACATGTTGGAGATGCTGTATAAAGTTGATGAAGAGGGAATTAATGAGGATGAATATGATGAAAGGGAGATCAAATCTTTTTTGTTTGAGAAATCATATGATTGTGTTTTATGTTGTAGCTATAAAATGCGAGAAAAGTTGATATTGATTATGACCCCACATCATAACCATGAAATATTAGACACTTTCATATAATATAAGAAGAGATTTATGATAAATAGAATATTGTAGTTGGGTTAATTACTAAAAGGACTTATAAACAGGAACATGCCAACTTTTCACCTAACAGATGCACTAATCGAGCCGTATACATGGGTCATTTCACTCTTAATTGGAGATATAAACAACCACTTCATCCACTTTCTGTTATGTAGTGTAGCCAAGGTTTATGAATCCATAATGTGATTGTCCCCTAATGTGTGTCATAAGGTTTTGGATGTTTCAAATGGCCCTAACCCCTAGTTATTGACCATATTTTTTTCAAACTCTTAAATATAAGTTTTGAGGAAGAATTATTTCTTTAAACTAAATGATGATATTTTGTTAATTTTGATGAATTAAATATTATATTTTAAAAATGGTTACATTATAAAACAATGTAACAATGTAACATGTGTTGATAATTTATTTAATAATATTTATATATTATTACTCAAATAATAATATTTTTCATTTTTATAAATAATTTAACAATTAATTAATGCTCAAAATTATGATATATTTATAAATAATAAAATACTCAATAGTATTTATATGTTAAAATAAAAATAATTTGAAAAATATAAATAATTATTCCTTTTAAATTTTCATAATTTTAATTACACTTTTTTAAAAAGGAATATAGTTTATAATGTAATGTTCATAATGAATGTTTTTTTTTATAATTTATGAATTTGATATATTTTTTATTTAATAGGACTTCTATTTTTTAAAATTAAATTATAATAAATTAATTTTTAAAATATCAATCATAATGGATAAATACCATTGTTCAAATAATATACAAATTATGTCAATTAAATAGTTTTTCATTAATAAAACAAATTATAGCCAATTTAAACATATAATCCATAAAAAGTTTTTATATAAAAAAATACATAATTAATAAACGAGAGTATTAAAAAAATTAGGTTTCTTTAAATTAAAATAAAATAAATTTATTACATGTTAATTTGAAATAAAAATACGCAAATTTTTAGGTTGTTAAATTGTACTCCCCTTAATGAGAATTTTCTCCTTGAATTTATTTTGTTGCACAATAAGAAAATAATGAAATTTTATTTTTTGAATATGTGAACTAGAATCACAATATTTATATATTCACAAAGGTTACATAATTATCTATAAATTAAAAATAATATTTATAACTCTTATATTTAACCTAAATCATAATTGTTATAATATAGATGTTTCTATAAAAGAATATACTTATCCCTTATTTTAACCAAGTATATTAATCCCAAATATATACTAATCATATCCTATAATACCAAGTGTCCATCCACGAGACCATCACTTGAAGATAGGATACGAAATAATTAATTATGTTTTTGACATTAAAAAGGCTGAAAATATATAGTGCATTATAAAACTAACGATCTTGTCCCATATAGTATTTGGAGGAAAATAACATCTGTTACAAATTATGAGAGTTTTATAGTAAATAAAAAGTCATATATTTTAATCATCTCGTGATATCCTATGATGGAATCTAATATCCGTAAATTCTGATAAATTAAATTGAAAAAAATTCGAAAATAATTTACTCAACATAATATCGAATTAAGTGAATTTTTTATAAAAAATTGTGAACATACCATTGAAAAATAATATTGAAAACTCATTTGGAATCATTTTTCTTTATATTAAAATAATTATTTAATATATAAAAACTTTTCAAAATCCATAATTTCTCAGGATTTTAAAATATATATTTGGAAGTAACATTTAAAAATCAATTAAAAATACTTCCATGTTTGAAAACATTATTTCGGAAACAATTTTTCTAAATATAATATTTTTCAAAAAAATGATAAAAATAAATTGAAAAAATTTCTTCCATGAAAACATTATAATACTTTTAAAATAATTATTTCTAGAAAATATTATTACAACATTGAAAATACATATGGTTTTAAATACTATAATAACAATGAAAACTATTGACACATTCAAAAAAAAGTTTTCTTAATAATATATTCATAGGATTTTTAGAAAATATTGTGGAATCTCTGAAAAACCATTGATCCACATAAAACATTGATGGTTTTCTAGGTAAACCAACTTATAAAGGTATGATATCACTCCCAAATTTCATATCATCTTTACATAGATCAAATTCATAATTTTTCGAATATATTTTGTTCTTTCAATATATATATATAAATATATATATATTTTACTAGAGTTTTTTCTTTAAAATCATGAAAATATATTATTATATATATAAACATATAATTATATAAATATATATTTGATTAAAAATTCATCAGAAATCACTTGATAAATTTTTAATAACACAAACTCTTTTAAAATAATTATTTCATTCATCCATGTGATGTTAATTTAGGAAATATTAACACCCATGTATTTTATGTCTCATTCATAAACTCATAAAATCCATTTCATTGATATATGATATATAATAATTACTATTTTATTTATGATTCATCCCTGAAAAATGATATTATATATTTAATTTATTCAAATTTAATTTTTAAACATAAAATAATGGTTTTAAGGTATGAATCATTCACACAACAATAATAATATTTGTAAAATTACTATTCACATAAAATAACACACTTTACAATAGCTTTTATTTTATTTCATGAAAAAATCATAAAATTTTTTTCCCTTAACATATATATTTTGAAATATAATTATATTACACACAATAAATTTTAATAATTATAAATTTTATTTATAATATTCCATCCTTAAATAGCCAACTCGAGTAAGATAGAAATTTAAAATTAAAAATATTTCCATTCAAAATTTTCTTACTCATTAAAGTCATGAAATAATAATGGATAAATACGTATTTATGTATATATCTACATATATAAAAAACATATTCTTAAAAGGTTATATTCACTCTTATAAATTTTGAAAACAATAAAAATGCCTTAAAATAAATAATCTTTAAAAAAACCTCTTTACATAATTATAATTTTTAAAAATAATTAACTTATAATTTGAACATAATATAAACACATATATATATATAAATATATACACCCATACAAGGAATGAGGGTTTACAAATATATTTTAATGTATTAATGAGTTTAAATTAAACATTGAATTTATAACTCTATTAATATTAATATAATATTATCCCCTTACAAATTTGAAAATCATGTTCTATATTACATGTCTAATTATAACATGAAATAAGAGGTTGTATGAAAAATAGTATCTTTTCCACTTTCAAACAAATATATTTTAAAAAGATAATTAGACATATAATTTAGAAAGAATATATTCATATGTATATATTCCATTAACATACAACCAATTGAAATGGGTTGCTCCTTAGGAAAAATAGGTGTTCGAACCAAGGGCGAGGAGAAGGAAAAGATGGGGAGGTATTCCACTAATTCTTTTATAACCGATGGGAATTAACTATATAATGTGATATGTGTGTGTGTATATATGTATTGAGGGGGATATATGAACTTAAAAATAAAAAATTATTTTCTACACAATAAAAAAAACTCTACCTCGAGGATTCAAATATACTATTTCTTGAATAAATGGCTTTCAGGGAAATATAAGGTAGTGGGTTTGTATGATATATATATATATATATATATATATATATCATTCTATTAATTTATCTTATTTATATTTAATTTTACTTTGGAATTGATAAGGGTAGACCAATAAAAGTAGGTATCCCCCGTTATTGATTCATTGAAGTAGAAGGAAAATAAGTAGACAACCCAAAATTGGAAGGATGATGGAAATAACTAATCCGACTTTTCATGAATTGCATGTGGGATAATTTGTGAATAATTTATGGAGAAGTATTTTTTGAGGAGAATATTGATGCATGTGAAATCAAATAGATCATGTTTGATTAATGAGATGAATTTATTTTATGATACTATATTTAAACATGTGACCAATGCATGGGGTCTACAATCCCACATTGAAACCTTGAAAGCCAAGCCACTCAAATATAATCTATGTGGTGGAATAAAATATCCAAAATATTGTAACAGGTTCAAGACACATTGTGCCTTATACATGGGTCTATCAAGGGATTTCTCCTAACTAATAAATGACTCAAGACAAATACGTATTTTGTTTCACTCTTAGTGGGATCTATGATTAACTGCTTCATCCCTATGCCTCCATGAATGGATGGCCACAGATGATGTGTCCCATGTGTGATTAACCCATAATGTGTCCCAAACGGTTATTTAGTTGTTATATGGTATCATTACTTTGTGTTTTTCCATAATAATTTATAAAACACTAAAACATTAATTATTGGGAAGATTTATTTCATTAAACATTTTACTATTATTTTTTAAATTGTATTTTAATTATATAAAACAAATTAAATATAATTATTTTTAAATAAAATCACTAATGAGGCATTTAAAAATAAGGGTTTTCATAAATTATATATATTATTAATCAAATGATCATATTTTTTGATGACTAAAAAAATAAAATTAATAAAATCATAATATTACCAAATGTTTACAAATATTACATTTTTATTAGTAATTATATGTTTAAAAAAATTGAAAACTATAATTAAATATACTTTTAAAACAATTGTAATTTTAAACGTACTTTATTAAAAAAATATAGTAAAATTTTAAAATTTCGTATTAAATATTCATTGAATTTATATAATAATTTAAATATTTTTTTATTATTTTCAATAACATCAAATTTATATCATTAAAATGTCCCATGTTATTTTTCAAAATATCAATCATAATGAATAAATAATTTTATTCGAATTATATATATTTTCTATAATAAAATAATATATCTTGGATAATATAAAAAATATTTTATAAAAAAAATAAACATATAATGGAAAACAATATTTTTTAAAAAACATTATTATTTCATAAAAGAGAGTCTTAAAACATTTTATAGTTGGTTTTAAATTCTATAAATATAATCTTACTAATCTTTGTTTTGAAAAGATATCAACTCATATTCATGGGATGTTACATGGAAAATAATACTATGAATTAGTTGATTATAAATAATGGGAATCCCTTACCCATTATTAATGGTATTTTTCAACAGATAGAAGGGTATTGGTGGTTCTCCATCTTTTATATTCATTCAATTTATCATAAATTATATGTTAGTGGGGAGGATAATCATATGAATATATTGAAGACTATATATTTCTTGAATGATCACTTCATTCTGAACATTAGTTTGATGAATTCCCATGTATTGTTTATAACATTAATTATAAGATATTCTATACAAACATTGGATTTTTCATCTTGTTCATCATCGAATATATCATAATATATTTAGAAACATCCTAATTACTTTCCAGATACCATGAGAAGATGTTGAGTTCACATTGAATTCATAAAATTTATTTTATTCATTTGATTAGTAGCTTTGGTGCTGAAGTGGTATGTTTCCATGACCACCAGATATAATAGTCAAGAATTTATGTTGTCCCAGATAAGGTGGATGTAGTTATGTATGGGGGTATCCATCAGAATATATGTAAGATTAAAAGTTTCTTTAGAATATATATAAACTATTCATGGATTATTTAGTGCTTCTCCAATATATTTTCATTGATAATAGGGCCTACAAAGAAGGTGTAGATGTTTGAATATATTGTTCTATGTTTGAAGGCCATAATTAAGTAGAAGATAAGGTTGATGACAACATATACGTAAATTCTTCTAGAGTATAGGATCAGATAAATAGTGTACAATGATGAGTCAGTTATTTATCATGGAGTTGGGATGATGTAGAGGGATATTATTATTTATAATGGGTCCCTTCACTAATGGATCCATTATAATGACTACCTAAATCGTGACATTGATTTGAATGTTTTTGTCCGCACTCTAAAATCATTGAAAAATAATATTTTTGGGGAGTGTTTTTTAAGCATACCATAATAGCATCTTATATATCCTTTCAAATTGAATTATAAATTTGAGGTATATACATCGGCTATAGTATTGGATGATATTTTTCATCGAGAATTCCTATACTCCTAGAAAGGGAAATGATATTGGATATTCAATTAGATGGAAAACAATAGCGTTAAAAGTGCATGTTGAGTGTAAATCATTGATGGAATGAATTCTTAGGAGTTTTATGGGTGAATGTATTGAGGATTAATTTTTGAATCATGGGGTTTTTATGTGTGAACATATATTTCACATCTTTTTTGTTAACTAGGTGATGAGTAAACATGAGTCCGAACCAGAATGTGCAATGATAATAGAATGAATTGTATGAAGTGACCATTTTCTATAGTGGATAGTAGAAAATGAACATTATACTACTGTTCATGGGTGTATTATAGTTCTAAAATCCTTGATATATGAGATAATGAGAGATTTACCTCCAAAAAAATATAAAAAATGTATTAAGGGTTGAAATATATGTATCATAAAATTCAACATCTGTTATGGTGTCTTGTTAAGAAGATCATTTTTTTATTTATTTATGATGGTTTAACTATTTGAGGTTAAAGTACATGACAAATAATCCTCATATATTTCATCATCCACCTTCAGTGATGACGTGGAAGTGGTATGATGTGACTATATACTTTATATGGGGTCACTCAGATCCCAAGGATTTATGAAGTAGTTTGGTTGATAAGTGATTACATAAAGAAGATTAATATTTATTACTAATAAATGAGACACATTGCTTATTTGAGAAGGGATATCTATATGAATGTGTGATTTTATTTACAAATATAATCCCCTTTATAATGTTAACTAATTGATATTGTAATTATAAAACATGGTTTAGGAATGGAGTGCTGAATTCATAGGGTATTCAGTTGAAACTGAGAACAACTTATCATATTTACAATAATGGCTAATAAGGGAGGGCTACCCATATTTTAAAGGATATTTTATATGAATTCAGCCAATATTTCACTGAATTTATGGATGATCATTTATCCCTGGCTGTGATATCATAATGTAACATATTCTCTGATTCTATTCAGATGGAACCTTGTGATTATCTCACTATCCGAATACATCATTCCCTACAATGTTATCAGGATGTAAATGAGGTTTCTATTATAGGGATGATCATGGTATAAGATACCGTTGATAGTATTTATCGAAATAGAAAGTGGTTGAACACCACAAAAATTCATCAACATTTTTATGCGTACTAGATGATGAATAAGTTTAAGTTCATCATTTATGAAAGAAATTTCCTGTGGGTGAAATCTCTCTTAGGGAGTCAATGTTTTTGTAATAAAAGAAAAATACATGTTTGATTTTTTAGACTATTAAATATTTATTAGAAAATCAAAAAATTTATTAACTTATATAGCTCTATATATGATTCATTGGTCTATATAATTTTTTTATGTGTCTCGTATATTTAGGTGCATTCCCAATCCTATGCTTGTTATCAGCTACGTTGTTTTTTACATGGAGCCAAAAACATATTATTTGGAACAATAAATGGGTATTATAGACCAGATTGAGAAGGTGTTTTGGGGGAAGTTAATGCAACTTTTCTAGATATAATAGATGTATTGATTCATTTAGGAGTAATATTTTTAGTGAGAGTCTTAAATTAAGGATTATTGATCTTAGTTGTACAATCAAGATGCAAAGAGACAATTATCCATGATCTAATGACATTATAGGTGTATATTGTAGCATATTAATATTTTTTTTCCTTAGAAGATAATATTTTCTACTATTCTGGTGTATCTAAACTATACATCAATTGGATTAATTTATAATGAATTTAGGTTTGATTTAGAGGAATTTAGAGTCATTTAATTGTTCCATTGTTGGATCACGGTTTATCCAAAACATGATGATCCCCTTGAATGTGTTAACACAATTATTGAGGCACTTGGGATAGTGCACAGTTATGTTTTATGACAAATGAAACCTTGAATCCTCAAATATTAATATGTTAAAAACATTATAATAGAAAAATTCATTGTTCGTTCATGGTTTAAAAAACCCATCAGACTAATATATATGTATTCATAGGAGAATCATAAATAATTGTGTGGTTGACACACAATTAAGAAGACCATGTATCCAAAAAATTTAGTAATGATATATTTATTAAAATATATTATTTAATTGCCATTAATTTCCCCTTTTTAAATGTTCTTATTCCTTTTTATCCATATTTAACATAGAGACCCCATAGTCTTACATTGGACTATATATTCTATTTAAATATTGATTCTAGTTGATTCAAACAAGAGAATTATCATAAATTAAATCATTGATCCAAGAAACTCTGTTGAGTGGATTTTTTTCTAGATATATACCTCATACATTGAGATGAATCATAGATAAAAAATTCCATTTAATGATTTATGTATATTAATACCACAAAATGTTCGATTTCGGGATGGTTCATAAAGTAGTGGTAGATCTATAGTGTTGACTACACCACTTTTGATAAATTTAAATTATTGAATAAATTGAATATCTCTAGTGGTATGTTAGTATTAGACCTTAAAAATTGTCCTGGAATCCTCTTGATTATCATTTAAAAAATTGATGCTTTGAATTTTGAATTTTTTAATGGGTTCATTATTATTTGAGCTTTATTTGGTTAGATCATTGTCTAACCCATGTATAATATATCAATAATTTTCAAATGTTACCATCTACATGAATATTGGTTGGGTTTTCCATAACATTTGGGCCCATTATAATCTCTGTTATTGATGATGTGATAATTGTGTTGGAATATCTTGGTCGACCATTTTTTATACTAATCTCATTTGGGCGTAGTCATTGATACCAAAATATGATTGATGAATCCTTGAGTTTGTTTATGTATCATGTTACTATGTTTGATGTTGAGGAAATGAAATTAAATGTTTCTACTGATTCTCTAGAGGGAAATGTTTTTCCTTCTATTAAATTATCTTCATTGTTGTGTGTAATTACAATGCCACTAGAGTTATTTATTTTATTAGTTAAAACATATATCTTATGAGGATATAGTTACCATTTAGAGGGGAAGTGCACACAATATTTGGTAAAGATTAATATTGAAATGAATATAGAAAGAATGGATATGGGGATAGTATGATAGATGTTTCATATAGAGAATTATGGCCTTGTGGAGGGTCCCAAGATATATTTTTCGGATATGAAGGCTTTATGATGTCACCATATCTTGAGTTGGGATATGATGACTTTGTGGCGTAACCCTTAGTAGAGATAGATATAGTGTCCATGGGGTCTAATCTAAATTAATTCCATGAGAATAAAAACATACATGGTCACCATCATTCTTGGTAGATCATCATCACCCCCAAAATCATTTATGATTAGCCTTTCCTCATAGTTATGGGGAATGTGTGGTCACATATCATGGTATCAATGTTATCATATAAATTCTCAGAACATGTTTTTTTTTATTTCATGTCTATTAAAATATATCATAGAATAAAATTGTTATATATATATATATATACATTAAATAATGTTATGGATCGATTTGTTTTATCTTACAAGTATTTTTTACATATAATGGAATAGAATCATGATGAGTTTAATGAATTTATGATTTTAGATCCATATAATGGAAATGATACCATAGTAAATAATTGAGTTCTGATGTTTTATGATAGTGTTAATAATGGATGATACATTGGAGTATTCCATAGTGTTTTATTATTTATCTACTTACACGTTTCAAAATCTAGTTAACTTGTAAAAGTGGGAGATTGGTTTATTAATATCTATGACTTTAGTAAAATGTTTTATGTTATATTACATGTTATTCAACATTACACTCTATTTTATTTATTTATTTTTGTTTTAGGTGTGTAATGATTATTACTAATGGAATATTATTCCCACATATGGTTTTTAGAGACTCACTACCAGTCAAAATCCTCTTCCATATAGGGGTCTGCATGAGATGTTATGGTGACTCTACTTAAATTAAATTTGGGAAAATTTTTGTTCAGGTATTTTAGAGTACATTATATATTCACCTAATGTGTCTTATATGAATAAATTTTTATATATTTATCTCCCACAATTGTTCATTAGAAAGGGTGTCACATTGATTTCTAAGATATAGGTGTAATTGATGGAAACTTGTTTTTACTAACATGAGACACCCCCATAATGGATAATGTAGAATAAATTTTACATATTGGGAGGTCTAGATAAATGGTGGTGGGATATTCTATCCTAGGATAATCAACATTTCTGACTGTCATGCAAGGAATATTATTTATTACTTTTTAATAACATTATTAAAGTTTATTTATGGGTAAAATGTTTTATTATTTCATAAAAATTCAATAGAAAGGAATTTTACTCAAATATTATGTAGTAAAATTGACTAATATAAAATTATTTTCCACAATATTGGATAATGTGGAGAAAAACATGGAAATACATTTCCAAGATGGATTGGGATATGGGATTCATATATAGGAGAATGTCCTTTGCCAGCCATCATTATCTATGATATTGAATTGAACCATTATATTCTAGAGTAATAAGATTTTGGGAGGTGGAACATGGAAGATAACATATAATAATTGTATTATCACTGGTTCTTGTAGATTTATGAATAATTATTTTTATAGACATTAATAAAGTGGAAATGGATAATCTATCCATAGTGGTAATCCATCTATTTATCCCCAAGATGGTATCCTAGAGATGTGTTATTAGTTTAATATTTATATTAAAATATTTTCATTGTTTGAACTACAAAAAATTGATTTCTAATCATGTGAGATGATGGAGACATGAAAAATTATTATATGATGTTTCAGCATAAACATAACGATAAGGGATTATGAAGGACAAATTATTTAGTGGATACATTATGAATTACCCAATATATCGATTCTTGGAATTCCACCATCCATTCATGACAGGTTGGTGGACACACTGGCCATTGATAGGGATTATAGTTGATGGAGGGTTAAACATTTCATGGGGGTCATATAAGGGATTAAGGAAATGGTTCTAGAAAATTTCATTCCATTAAACCAACACCACTACCTTTAGTTATTAAAATATAAATGTTTTGGAGTAAAATGTTAATTGAATCTAGATTATTAGTGTCTTTTTTAAATATATTTATTTCTAATTCCATCACTTTTAATCAATATATTAATGTAATTGGGTTAGAGTGAGAGTATTTATATGGGGTTATATTGATTTATGTGCCTTTAGGGGTGTATTCTAAGGGTAATCATAGGTGTTGTGAAGCTTCTACAATTATTATTGCTTGTTTATTGTTTAATTATTTCATCATATAGAATATAGGTAGTTTATATTTAATCCATGATATTGATTTTCTTGTTTAATATCAATCACATATAAAAAATTGGAATCGATGATTTTATTTTACATATTTTGGGAGAGACATCTATGATTTATTTAGGGAGTGGGATGTACAAGGACCTTATGTAGTACCTCACCATAAATATGATTCAAGGGTTAATAACTGGGTAGCTTTTTTTGAAATGTTGATGTGGAACATTGGGTGAAATTTCCATTCACTGTTAACCGACTTCAAGATAACCATCATGAAGACATTAATGGGTTTCAACTAAGGAGGGGAGGGGGGGTGGAATTGATCTCCCAATTGATCCCTATCATTGATTATTGAAAATATTTTTTCCCACCTTATATAATAGATCATTTAGAGAATTGATATTTTAATACCTATTTAGATGATTTACAAGTGAAGGGGTTTATATGATTGAGTACATTTCCATAGCGTGGGATAGATATTTTCCATGAGGGTGTAGGAATATTTGAGTTTATACACAGACTACTAGAAGTTAATCCTTATGATGATCAATAATGAGTAGCTACATTAAAATATTGATGATTAATAGGACAACATGAGTATATTGATAATTTTTAGAACAATTATAGGACATCATGAAATCAGTAGCAAGGGCAGATTATATATGACATTCATTATACTATTGTTAATAAAAATAATGCATAATAAGACAACCTAGTGATTT
Source organism: Viscum album (assembly GCA_963277665.1). Classification (NCBI taxonomy): domain Eukaryota; kingdom Viridiplantae; phylum Streptophyta; class Magnoliopsida; order Santalales; family Viscaceae; genus Viscum; species Viscum album. Next base: position 622,604,295 of record OY728128.1, read on the forward strand.
AATTCAGTTTTTTCAATGATCAAGATGATTTAAGACCTAAATCAATTATTTTTTATATCATTATTTGAAATCATTCCTTGTTGGTATTTTCAATGATATTATAATGTATTATAGCATGAGGTTATAAAATTCAATACATTTTTATTTTATTTGATGAGAACATAAGAACTGTTATATTTATGTTAATATCTTAATGATTTATTTTCTAATCAATCACGTGTACTTCATAGTGAATGTGGCACGAGAGAATTGTGTACCATAGGAGAATCAAAATATCTATTAGATGATTTATTTGAAATTTTGTAGATTATTTTTTGATACCTGATATTATGGGAATAAAAAAATATTAATAGAGAATCATATGATAATTTTTTATTGGTAGTATTGATAATTGTATGGATCAAGAAAGGGGTAAGGTTTCTCTCTTATGATGTGTGAAATAGGTCATTTTAGTGTATGGATTGTATATCCACAAATGCTCAAATTTTGATCATAAATAAGTCGGTTAAGGGTTCTAAACATTATTTAAATTATCCATGAGAGTTACTTAGGTAGATAATGATAGAGGATGATTGTGTGGTTACATATGGGTTGCAGAATTTGATGCAGTATGTGGGGAAATACAAAATTCCTAACCATGATATGGTAGTAGTGGTTTAGAAAAAGTGATGTCTCAAAAACTATATATTTTTCTTTTTGAATTTAGTATAAACTAACCACAATATTGTAGGTATATATTCTTACTTAATAATTTTAATATTCATAATAATGGTGGGTCATGTACCAATAGTTCCTTTTTAGAGTATTCATATACCATTGATAAGGGGAATATTGTTGTTGATAAACTATGTGATAATTCTATTGATCTGGTTATACATGAATCTGTAAATGAGTGGAAGATGATAGCCCAAATTATTGATAAACTAATTGATTTCTGAAAATTATAGGGTGGAGAAATCCATATACCATTTTGTATAAATTTGTAAGTATATAGTAGCGTGACTTGTATTTAGCTATCATATTATGGCTATTTATTGATTAGGAACAATATATATTGTCTTGATTCATCACTAGATTGGTCTTATAGTGATGATTTTGTTGTTTATGTATAGGGTTGTATTTTAGTCACTATTAGAATATATGAAGAGATAATTAGTGAATCACATGCCTCATCATGGGATGTTCATCTATTTTAACAGTGATGTAAGATGAAATCCACAGGTATTATGTGTAGCTCAAAAGATGCTCCACATGGTAATAGGAAATGGATGATCACCAAAAATTCTTTTTTTTTATTTACACCCTACTCATTTATTGGTGGATGTAAGTAAATGTTTAGATGGATTCCAGGTTGGAGAAATAGTAATTTTTTACAATACCAAGTATAATAAAATAGATTTTGAAACATATATAAATAATAAGAATGTGTTTTGTGAACACTTAGATAAGGAAATGATCATCTCATGATGAGCTATTCCATGATCTAAATATTTAATTTGGTGATTTCGTATTCTGAATTTTTCCCATGGTAGCTAAATAATAATATTTAGTGGATGGGTAAATTAGAACATGGGATTGTGGGGGTGTTCGACATATTATAGGGAATAAATAAAATGGCAGAATGGTTCATTCTCCAAAAATTTCATTACTCTATGAACTATGTATTACATATACCATATCATCAATGGACATCATTCTATCTCTCCCGATGTGACTATTATGTTCGAATGTGATCTTAATATTGATATACTATATTATGGGCATTGATTATTTTTTTATTGTGGAATGATTTTAGAATAGTTATCATTGGATTATGTTTTTTATGAATATTTATAGTGTAGAATAAATTTCCTCTAACGACACATGGTATTGTGATTTCATCATGCAGTAAAAATTGATATAAATTTTCACCAAATTTTCATAATAATATTTAGGAACACTACCAGGGAGAAGAAAGTACATTGCGAGGGGTTTGTACTCTCAATGATTAGATAAGGATCATATTAAATTCATTGTTTCCAAAAAAATATCCAATTCAGTTTTATTGAAATATTAATATTATAAGTGTTTTGAGGATGTTATATATGAATTCATATTCTGTAGTAGTGGTTCATGTTTGTTATTGGATCTTATCTGCTTTTTACAACCTTGTAGAGGTAAAGAAAGAGTTTAAATTTGTTTTTAATAAAATATTTCCAATTGAATATAATTTTTGGATAGGTTTCTACTGTTTGAAATTGGATGCTATAATTTTATTAAATCTAATGCTTGTTGGGTAATGGATTTTAGGTGGTTGGATATTTTGGCCATTTAAATTGAATTTTGGTAATTTTAATAGGAAATTGATTTTTCAAAATATAATAATAATGAAAAAATTAGTTTGGAATGGGGGGGAAATATATAATAAATTAAATTAAAATATATTATGTAATGTTTAAATGTTAAAATATTTATAAAAATCGCTTTTTTGAAAATTTTGTTCTGATTGATAGTTGACACTACTTGAAGGAGGAAACTACTATGTGAGTTCTGGATTCTAAATGACTTTGTCAGAGAAATTTATTATGTTATTGAAATATATCAACAAGAAGTAGATCCAATATAATTTATAAATATGGGAACAATACCTAATATATATAGATTCAATAGAGTTTAATCTCTAAAAAACGATGCATTACATGTATATTTTTCTATTTTTTAAATATTAGGTATTATTTTTAAATTAATACCTTATCCAATGCGTTGTAGATATTTTCCATGAATAATAACTTTCTTATTGGTATTTAATTAAAATAGAAAAAATATCTAATTGATAGATTGTGATTCATAATTTTATAAATAAGTAACATTAAAAAATTATTCATTATTTATATAAATATTTCTTCCATTAGTCTAAATCAATAAAATTTCTTATTTTTATTGAATTTATGATGCTTATATATAAAAATATGTCATACATACTTTTCGAAAGATATATATTTGAAATTATTCCCATATTTTGTATATGGGAAAACTATTTATGTTGTATAATGATTTTTCTATGTGTTGAAAAAAAACATATTGAAATTGGTGATGAAAGTCCTGTGTATAACAATATGCTGAGAAGTGGTTTCTCTAAATGTTTAAACTATAGAATGTGGTTATTTGTGATTAAATTGAAATATTTTACATTTCTATAACTCCCACATACTATGAACGATGACCCACTTATATTAGGTGTCTTGATTATTACATATTTTGGTGGGTTAATATAAGGATTCATATTTTTCATACATTAGGAGTCCATAGTAGGGGGGAAATTATTCTTAATGTTAGGATTCCATAGGAATCTCCTAAAATATAATTATTACAGATGATATAGTCTTAAGAAAAAATTAAAAAAAAATTATAATTAATTTAATTAATGGGGGGTTAAAGCTAAAAATATAGGGTTTCAATTTTACTTTTTGATGTGACTTAATTTTCTCTTCCCCTTCTCATCCAATCATCATCAAATAAAGGTCTCATTTTTTTCATATTTGTTTCACACTTTATTTTTTACATGATAAATCTATAGGATTGTATAACACTTCATATTAATTATTTATTATTATACCAATATATTTCATAGTCTAGTTATATTTTTGAATAACAATTAAAATTTAATGGATATTTATGTTTCGTTAAACTATTTTCATTTAACATATTTTTACTAGTAGTATTCAACATGATGGTTTCTACCTCAATATGGTAGGAGGAAATATATCTATCTATAAGGTAAAAGATAATATTAATTTTTGTTTAATGTGAGGTCAAACAGAACTAATACCTGACTAAAAATAATTATTTAATAATATATATTCATAGTTCAGGTGAGATTCATGTTATTAAAGAAACAATATTTTTATGAGAAATAGTATGGTCCAAGAATTAGCCCCAAATTGAGGCACAACATGGTTTTCATAAAAATTGTGAATATAAGATTGAAATAATTCAGTTTCAATAACGGATTGATAACCTTTTTATAGAACAAAAATATACCATAATAATTATAAAGATGATATCAACAACCAATTTGAGATTGTAGAACCATAATAAATTTCACATTATTGAAATGGTTAGATATAATCTAAACCTTGTGTAATATATTGATAATTGTCAATAATGTATATGAGTCGACTCCATGGGGTTTTTTTATTCCCCCATGTTATATTGTGAATATTTGATGCATGGTTTTGGATTTATTCCCTCTTTATGTTTATATTCCACATCCTAAAACATTTTTCACATGAAAAAGAAGGTATAGTGAAAAAATCGTGCCATTATTGAACTTGAAGATCCATGATGAATTTTTCTTTTATGCCATAATTTTATTATTATCTCACATTATTATGATCATTTTTTGACTTGATTAATTTTGGGATACTATTGGTGATGACCTATAGTGCTTCACTGATACATTAATTATTCCACGATGTGTTCCTGATTAATCATTGTGTTTTGAGGTCATAATAATGGTAAAAAAATGTTATCAATGGTTGATTGAGCTTGTTGAATTGGAGAATGTGAGATGGAACTACGCTCTAGATAGGAACCGGTTTTCCCATTTTCCCAGTTAGGATTACTATTTTAATATTTTGATTTTTATGTATATGATCTATTATTAGGATGATTATTATTTATGTACACATGGAGTGAAATTTATAAAAAAAATCAATATTGAATAGGTTTTTTATATATGGTTATTGAAATTATTTTATGGTGTGTTCTTGTATTAGTTTTCTTGATGATACTTAATGTTATTAATACTACTTTTATATACAATTTCTATGTATCAAGGAATAGACCCTTGGAATTATAATGATACCCACACTACATTTCTGAATCCTCATTCATATTGGGAGGTTTTTCCTAAGGTCATGAAATACTCCTACCTAGTTACCATAATGTATATCAAGGATGGTATGCTATAATGAATTGTAAGAGAATTAAAATGAAAAATATATAATTTGTAGATTTTTTTAACATCATTTAAGAGAAATGTAGATAAAGTTTTAGGAAGAATGAAAAAAAGATGAAAGATTAAAGGAATAAATAAATATACAATATAATTTATATTAATTATTATAACATGTTATAGTTAATGAAAGAAACAAATAGTTCCAAAAAAATAATTTATCTCATGATATACTAGTTCATTTTTTTATCATACTATGACATGGTGTTTTGGTTCTTTGGATGTGGAAAATAAAACACCTTATAAGAAATAAAATATGAGTTTTAAAATGGATGGTGGCCATGTTATATCAGGGAAAATCAGTCGAGACTATTCATGGATTTGAATCGGGTAATTTCTTTTAAATCAACTATTTCATGAAATGATCATATATTATCATGCGACAAGGCATTGACAAGGATAATTTTCTATGATTTTCTATTCATAATTACTATAATGTGGATTTTTTTGATAATTTATTACAGTTGATATTCTAAATAAACTATTATCACCGTCTTTTTTTAATTCAATATAATAAATGAAATATGTTGATTTTTGTGTTTTGAATTCATAAATCATAAAAATAAAGATTCCATGATAAAGGATAGTTTCAAATGACATTAAATTGACATTGAGTATTTCATTAAATTTCACATATTTTTAAACCTTCCTTGATTTTTTTAACTCATTTTATATTTTTTAAAATAGAATTATACACCAAAAAAATTAATTATATAATTTAATCAAGGATACAATTTTTTCAATATTCAATCTAACTATGTTTTAACTATTACTTTCTTATATTGTTAAAGTAAAAAAATCAAAGGATATTTAATGATAACTTGTGAACAATAGGATGATAAATCACGATTTGGGAGAACTTATTTATTTATATACATGAATATTTCATGAATATACTATTAATTTTTTTGGACATATTTTTGGAATATATAATATTATGTATAACATAAAATATAATGTTATAAATTAATTTATTTTATATGTTGGGAAAACAAATTAAAAAATGGGAACAAGAAATTTTACTTTGGCTAGAAAATCAACCTCATTCTAATTTTACCTCTAACAAATAGAATAAAAACGGATTATTTTGGATTATTTGAAAAATAATCACAAGATATTAAAACAATGAAACTCAATATTTTGATCAAAGACCACAAACACACCATAAATTTATGTATTAAAGTCATAGGTAGTTTATGAATAATAAATCACCACAATGAGTCAAAAATTATCATAAATGTAAAACAAAATCTCACAGAAACAATCATTTATGATAATTTATTTTATATATGAAATGATCATACTGATTGACATGGTTGAGATTGTAACTCTTATATCCATGGGAGAACACTATTTCAAAATTTCAATTATCTAAATGTGAGACACATTAATATATATTATTATTTCAACAATTTGGATCAATAATCATATTAATGCAATATATTTCTATATATTTCCCCTCCTAACTAATATTGGGTCCTAACCATCATTATAGTCCCACCATGCATTGATATTTTTTAGGGAGCCATCAATTTTATATTACATTTAGGATTTCTTGTAGGTTATACTTCATGGAACTACATCAATAGGTTAATTAAAAAAGTTAATCATCCAAATTACATCAATTATTATTATATATAATATTTTTTCATATAACCAAACATACAAAAAGATATAATTTTAAAAAATTATTACTCATAAATATATATTAACATTAATTAATCCAATATCCACTTAATAATGATTGAAAATTTTCTAGAAACAAATTCTATAATTCATCTATTGGAATTATTAAACATATTGTATGATCATTAAGGACAAATTTATCTTCATAATATTATATATGTGGACATATAAATCAAAACATGAAAGAGAAAAACATTAAAAAAACCTCAATTGATGAAACCTTTCAAGAAAAACACATATAAAATAAAAACAATAAAGATGAAAAAAAGAATTGATGTTTTTTATCTCCAACAATGTCTCCGTCCATATTATTTGACAACCTAGTCCCATTGAAACAAATTATTTCTGTAGGATCTCAAAATGAAATCCCTTTGAAAACATTTATAATTAAAACTTATTTTTAATTTCCTTTTATATCATAATCACACATTTTCTGAGTGTCTATTAGAGGAAATAATATTTTACACTAACGAGATACAATATTTCATGAAACACATGGTTCAAAGACAAATTAATTACACTCCAACTACCATAGTAGAGAAAAATATTTTATGTGTTCCCATTTATTTCCTCTATCAAACACTATGACTATATCAATTATTTCCATTCTTCTATGATGCGAACACATTATTCATCTATGGTGTAAAAAAATACCGTCAGATGTATACTAGAAATCGAGGATGCACATGTTCATATTAGAGTGAAAAAATATAATATGAGACTCTATAATGTTTATATATCTTTAATAATGTTTATATATACATAAACCTACAATGGATCAGGAATTGAAAATATAAAGAATATACCTTCTGATCTATTGAGATAATTGATATTCCACAACACATCTTCCTAATGATAATTTTCTAAAATCACCATTAGTCAAAAAATAACTCAAATTAGAAATATTTTTTTCCTTATATATATGTCATTGAAAATAAACCATCCTACTGTATATGATAATGAAATAGTAATCATAAATATAACCTCACATTCTATTTTTTTTATATCATACTAATAATTATTGATGTTTTTGACAAATGGAGTTGATACCACATTATATAGGGTTACTCAAAATCTATCTCTCATGATTCAACCATAATCCTTCTACGATGAAAACATTCATTTAATATTATATATTCCCTCACCCCTCATGCTACTATTTTGGGCTCCACTGAAACGATTCTTCCAGAATCCTCCTGAAAATTTATTCATAAAAATATAAATTAACTTAACATCTAAAAAATCAATTAGAATATAATCAACATACAAGATTATGATTCAAAATTTCCCATCCTAGAACACCATCCAAAATAAACAATCATCTTAGTTTCACTATATGAAACCCTTTAAAACCATAAATCCATCACACATATAGGTATATTTCTAAAGATCTATATAAATACATAAATAATACTCTTCAATATATACCACCTCAAAAATCAATATTTATTTTATACCATTTACAGTTATCATGTTCATTTAATTCTCCAAGTCATCATGATGAAATTATTTCATAGTATCCATCTGTTTCAGATTAAATAGTATAGCTGAAATCAAACATACTAATACCTGGACGAAAATATGTTTAACTACTGGTGAATGACATTTAATCATTTAAACTCCTTCTTCCAACTAACATCGTTCAAAAAATTATTATATTTTTACATATTCCTACAATCAACTTTTTAATTTAAAAGGAATACCAATTTTTTTATGTAATTTATTCACTTATGGTAACTAAATTATCACCAATTTTAAATTTTAAAACATTTAATATAACTCATAAAACATTTTAACTCAAAATTTTTTAAATATCTACGACTAGAAATATCATTTGGGATCTCAAAAAATCCTCCATAAATTATAATTATATGATGAATGTTGGTATTGAAATTTGGAACTAGTAATATAATAATGTTGGATTAGAATAATATAGCATTTTATTTTTGTCTTTTTAGAATTCAATATTCTTGAACATCCCCTTTATAAACTCTAAAATAATCACTCATAGTTCATTTGATTTATTTTTTCTCTTCTTATGGCTAGATTGAATCCACCAAAAATTCTTTCACCCCTTGAAAATTTCTAAACATCCATTCCTCTGGTATTTATAGTTTTAGATACATGGATATGATTCTTTAGTTACCTATTATCAACATAATTTTCCAACAGGTATTGTTCATTAGATATTTAATTGACAATAAAGAGCACATTTTTAATTCTTTTAACCATACATTTATCCTTATTGAAAAAAAATACAATGTTTTCATCTCATTATCACATAAATAAACATATATATGACTTATATTAATATTTATTAATTTAATTGGAATCCATATTAATATGGGATAAACATAAAAAATAATTGATGGTAAAAACATCAACTTAATTTTCAATCCATAATTTCTATAGAATATTTTACCTCACTGGTTCAAAATGACTCCTATTATCCATGTATACTATAAAATTTCATATTATATCCTAAATCCACAAATACATTCGTTAATATAGTCTTATAATCCATAAATGTTTATTTACCATCTGATTTTTATACTTATCAACACCATTATACTCTAAAGTTCAATGAAAAATATTTTCAAACCTCATTCCATTATTCTGAATAAATGTAATTAAACACATGATAAGATATTCACTGCTATTATCAAATATTAATAATTTCATCCAATTTGTGATATTATTTCCTACAATGAACATTCATTAGTAAAACACTTTAAAAACCATTCTTTTTTGATAATGATGTAAACCAATAATTTCTTAATTGAATAGTCATTTAATGTGACAATATTCATTAAACCACTATGAAAAAATAACTATCTATGCCCCAAAAAATACCATATGCAGAATATCTAATTTTTTAATGTAAAAATATTTAAATTTAAATTTAATTAATACATTCATTTCTAATGGATTATATAATTATCACAACATTTTTACTTTCATGATATTGATGTTAAGAATAAATTCAATATTTATAGGTCAGATGTTATTTTCACTAATGTTCTCATGAAAATAGTGACACAAATCTATACATTTGGGTTTTTCATTCTTACCACTATTTGTCACTCTAATATTACTCTCATATACATTGTAACATATATTACACTTTTTTCATGGAAATTGATATATGATTAAAATTTCATTCTTCATTTAGGAACCATGTTTTAAATATTTCCACATATATCTAGCCAATATAAAATAGTATCCCTCAATACCATGAAGTATTTTGTGTTTCCTGTAAGATCATTTAGTATCCATTTGATATCCATACATTAAATGTAACCTTTCCCATGATGTATATGGATTCATCATTAGCTATGTAAACCTTTTATGACATTTTAGAAACATAATTTTCTATATATCACTTCTAATCCATTGAATAAAATTATTCTCCCAAATCAATTATCAATTATTCCAACAAAATGCTAAATTATAGGAGTAAAATACCAAAACCTTCATTTATATAATTTAAGAATATTGAATTTATATTTCATTACTTCTAAAATTAAACCTATGATCATGGTAGAATTTTTCATTATTTTCTTTCTTAACATAGAGTTATCATAGGGTTTTGGTCCTGGTTAATTTACCTTAAATTATATCATTGGTTATATTTTCCAATTTATTCAATCTTATCAATTAAATATAGCCTACAAGACCTTTTATATTTAGTGTGATTCTAGATGGTACCTATAATTCTATTTTTTCGAGGTCATTGTTGTGGATAATATTTTGATCCAACATAAACACTAGTTTTTATTCCCACTAATGATACTTATTATAGTTCCAATGACATCCCTTGAATTTGGTTGTGATAAAAAACAGAAATTACTATTATTCTTCTACAAAAAATAATTTAACTTCTTTTAAGATTTCTCTAAATCATATTAATGTCAATCATAGGATTATAAACAATAAATTTATAAGATATTTCAATTCATAATAACATGTGTGTCATGAATTCCAGGTTTATTATAGTTGGATTCTCATAAACATTCTTTAGAAAATGTATTAGCTCTATTTTTGTCATTCTCTGTCAAATTTTAAAAGAAATGGTCTATGATAATTATATCCATATCAATGCAAATTTATTTTTATACATATTTTCATATTGGAATTTTTTATCTCATCTAGTTTTACCCCCTTTAGTTAAACCACATTATCATTATTAATAAGATATCCTACAATTGAAATCCTCAAAAATCCAATTTTAATATCATAAAAATATTCTTTTTGAAAAATTAATTATTATGACACCATACATTTTGAATCAATTTATCCCATTGAATTGATTAATTTTAAGATAGTAATGATACATAATTATAATACTGTGTGTATTTTAAATTATTGTTATTCATGAATATATCAAAAAACATATTGGTATTCACTGAATAACGATCCCAAAAATTGAATCTATCAAAATATCATATAAAAAACAATGATCTAGAATCATCACAGACACGATGAACCATGTGAATTTAATATACCAGAGCTTAGGAAATCAATGCACCCTAAATTATTACACAGAGTCTAAACTCCCCACACACTCAAAAAATTCATAAAAACTAAAATTATAATGATAATTATGAATACAAGATTGAAAATAATCTTATAAATGGTTCGGATTGAATGTTTTAAATGAATGAGAGAAAATATATGCACTCAATAAGTATTCATAAGTTATAAGAGTTATATAATTATAAAAAAATTCAAACACTTAATCCATATGCCACAATCATACTAGAATCAATTACTAATGGACCAACCCACCTTATAATGTAGTTGAGTTAGTCAATATATTCTCCAATAATTTTACATTTACCGAGGACAAACTATTCTCTATGACCATATTTTTTTCCAATATCTATGTCTAATATAAATACTAAATTCATTAAACAAATTTCTATTATATATCAATTTAAAGTCTTGTAGTATCATCCCTTTCTAAAGATCAAAAAATTCATGAACCCTTACGTGTAACCATATGTGACCATTATGTTTTATTTGACATTTTTATCCATTTTCTAATATAAGACTACATTATAACTTCTGGAAAATTAATTTTATACTATGTACATCTGGTAGACAAAAATTTATACGAATAGGAATATTAGGCTAAAATGTATATTTTAATGAATCAACATAAAAAATATTAATTAGAATATAACAAGTCCTCACATTCTATAATATATTGATAGTGTTGATGGATTTTTAATTATTGGTTTTATTTTTATAAATTATTTGGACTTCTTTATGATCATTCAAACTATTTCTCATTAAATATAATAACTAGTAAAATTAGTGGATGGAAGTGTTTAAGAAATTTTTTTTTGACATTCATGTTTATGTGTTCAATTAATCCATGATTATATTTCCTTGAGATCATTTACTAAATCATGATTTCCATTATGATTATGAAATTAACATTATAATTATTGTTATTAATTATGATATATTTATTATTAACATGTATTACTTGTATTATTATTATATTATTATGTATTTGGAATATTTTAATGTATTTATTTGATTTTTTAATGTTTTTTTGGAATGTATTATATTAAAAAATATTGAATCATATGACTTATAGGAATTTTTTACTATTGTTTTATTTTATTTTCCACGGGATAGTATTATAGTGTAAATGGTGATTATATTCAATGTTTTATAATGGAATCATTAAATGGAGATGAGTGTTATAATATAGAATATAAGAATAATTTTAATTATTTTGTTTTTATAGTTTCACCTAATGTATATATCATATAAATTACATATAGTGATCTATATAAAGTGGACTATTTTATCATATTTATCATTTAGTAATAGATTTTTAATTAATTGTTGTTTTATATTATGGTCATAATGTGGCAGGGGGATAAAGACTCAATCAAATTTCCAAGTCATGTGTTATGTTTTATTAAATAAAATTTATATAAACAATAATTATTTTTAAATAAATCCTAATGTCATAGGATTATTAATATTTATTTTTCCATTTTTAGGTATTAATAAAATATTTATGATATTTTGTATGGGTTCATGGAGAAATTACTAGGACCATGAAAATTAATTTTTCTTTCTCCTAATTTAGTTTACATATATGATAAAAATTGTTAAACATATAGAGATCATGTTAATAGGATCAATCATCATAAACCACCACTGAATCCATGAACATAAATCTAAAAACATTCATACGGGATTAAAAGAATGTATTAGGAAATACTATGTTTTCATAGGGTTCTTACCAAGTGGGGGAGTGTTGTTTCAATCCTTATCAAATCAATAAACTATATATTTTATTTGAAAAATATTTTTTATTATAAAATTATAATTATAGTACTTTGAGGATCATTGTATTAAAAAAAATTGGAATCCTGTGAAAATTTTATAAAAACACAATTAATGAATGTGTATCTTTGACATTATAAGGCCCTATCCATAAAAATTAAGAATTATAGTCATTTAAACTAGATTTAACTTCTTTACATTACCAATGATATTTTAGGATTACTATTTTATAATGCTTGGAATAACTCATACATATCAAACCACAAACATAAAAAGTGGGTTCCATTGAATAAGTGTTCATTTATTACAAAACCTAAAATTCTAAACCTAGTACAACAACATGATTTCTTTGAAATGTCTTTGTAAAATTTAACCTGAATTACATCATTCACTTACACATCCTTATAACCTAAAAAAATAATTTAAAAACATTTGATGATATCAAAAAGCTCAGTATGGAATACAAAAAGAAGGAAAGAAACTATCAATCTATGAATAATTATAAACATAGAAATAATTTTCATAACAACATACATCACACCCCATAGTTAATCATATACATAAATTATGAAACATGATATTTAAATAAATCATATAAAAGGGGAAAAATTGTATCCAGGGACATTGCATAAATAATTTTTTAACCCTCATAAATACCCTATGATTTGTAACCGTCATGGATACCTTACGGTGTGACCATCGCAGTAACATAGAGTGAAACCATATGACTGGTCAACGACATAAAAACAAAAAATGCATTTGAGGGAGATATTGGTTTCACTATTAATCATAAAAAATTCCCAATAACTATAACATAGTCATAAAACAATAATTCTTTCATATAAAAATTCATTTTGATTTTTAAAAAACCTGATGTTTAAAAGATGATTTTATAAAAAATGTCTATTAAAAATATCATATAATTGATATGATATTCAAAATAGTTAATGGGATATGTGTATCCATTATAAATATAAATAATTAAATATAATATAAATAAAAATAATTACACAAATAGTATTACTGCCACAAAATAAATGAAGTAGAAAGCTAACCTGGAGAGTGGAAATTGGTTTAAGAATTCCATTACCTCAGATGTTTATTACCTGAAACATGATTAAAACACATATATAATGGCTAAAAGAGTGTTATTAATATTTTAATGACACATATTGATGTCTATAACACCTTATATGATCTTTTATAACATTATTTTTCCCACCAATTAATAATATTTTGTTCGTTCAATTGTTTTATTGGGGTTCATTACATTATTTCCAATATATGTTCATAAAGGATTTCCTTGTCCAATTGAATCAAAACTCTATAAGTTGAATGAAATTGTATAAATATGATTCCATGATATTATATAATTCCATAAATCATTTTTTAAATATGGCATGTGGATGAATCATTATAAAAATCATTTGTGATATCTGTTTAGATCTTTTTGGAAATTTCATGATAATCATGATGTAGATTCATTATATGACATAATATTATGAATATATGTTAACTCAAAAACATTAAATATGAAGTATCATAAAAATTAAAATCTTTTTCAACCATTAACATATGATTATAACACATATTTAAGTATTTAATGGAAATTCAAAACACATCGCCCTCAACTTTGAAAAATAAGAACATTACATAGAGTGTTTTTATATTTAGAATAAGAGTAATAGGGAAAGAATAATTATATTTAATTTTTTAAATAAGCATGATAAAATCTAGAATATATAAAATTCATTAGTTTCCATTCTTCTTCGATAAGGGGATGAAACTAGAGTATAACAAAATTGAATGATTGAAAGAAAACACAAGAACATGAATGTTGATTTTTACCTTATGGTCTCTTATCCATGAGATCCTCTTTTAAGCCTTTTGGTTTGTCCTTTTGGTGATACCATTACGTATTATACGCGAGGAATATCATTGGGAAGGGGAATTGTCAGCATTTATTTATTGATCAAGGATTGAGAGTTGTGAGTGGAAGAGGGGGGGGGGAGGGTAGTTTTTATAGTTGAGGAGATGAACAGTTTTCTGTTACATTAAAATTTTGTTTATTATCATTGATATAGAATGTGAATATTCATCATTAATGTGACAAAAAATAGTAATGAGTTCAAGTGAGTTCCAAAAAAGATTAATTTACATCTTTCATGACTCAAGAATGATGCATAAATTCATTTATTTGGCTTATTTATAAGTTACCATATTCCACTATTCTCCAAAATTCAAGAAATTCAGAAAAATTAAAAAGATTCAAACCAACCATTTTTTTTTATTTGTAGTATTTAAAAATGAACTCAATTTTTTAATATTGTTTTTAAATATTATTAATTTAATTTTCCAATAAAATAAAAATTTATTCAGAAAATAAATAAATAAAAACTATTGCATAATTTATATAACATTGTATAATTAATCACGATCTCATTATCATATGGCACTAAGAAAATAAAATAATAATATGATTTATTATTTAATAAGATACATATTACTATTAATATTTTTATTAATAAGGGTATTTTATTATCCTTTAGAAAAGCACATTGGTTGTTTTAGAATCCAAATAACATACTGATCACAACTGTAGAGGACTGTTTTTCGAAATTAAAAAATTAAAAGTAGAAAAATTATGTTTGATTTATAGATTATAACTATATCCTTAAAAAATTATAAAATACGGACACTCAATGTTTAATGTGTTTAAATAAATTTATATGTAAAACTATAGGGTGTTACAGTGATTCTAAATAGACTTTTTATATTTTTAATGTGATTGGTTTTCTTTTTAAAATCATGATTTATAATTATGTTAATAACATAATTACATAATAATTCCATTTATATATTTATAATTTTTTAATATATAATGTATAAGTACAAATGATTAAAAGAATTATATATTTTTTTCAAATAAAATACTTTGATTTCATAAAATTTCCTTATGTTTGGAAAACCATGGAGGTGGTTAAAATATAGATATGATATCTTTATGTTAAACATGTATTTTGTATATAATATTTATTAATTTTTCATATTTTACATGGATAAAAATTTCATGTGGAAAACTATTTTTAGTGGAAAATGTAAAGAAATAGATGTCTAAAGAATCATAACTATGGGAGAGTGGGAGAATGCGATGAGTAATGATCACTATTATGATGAATAACATGGATAGAAAGATCCATGTATTTTAATATAATATGGGAAGATTTATTAATTAGGAAACATTCATATAGTTCGTGATCTATAGTGGGTGATGTTTTTATATAAGAGGATATTTTTTAATAAATTTGATTATTATTTATCTTGAATTTGATAATTAATATGGACAAGCAATATTTTTGAGATATAAGATAATATGAAAGTGTTAACATGATTTATTGAATGTTTTGTTTGAATTTTTTCATATCATTTCTTGGATCACAATTAAATAACCTCTTAAACTAGTATTATTAAAATACACAATTAATTTTCCAATAGTATTGGTTAAATTATGTAAAATTAAACATACATGGGAGTGAATGGGTGCGATTTTATAAAATCCAACATATTCATCTATCACTCAACCCTAGTTTCATATCATGGTTAGTGTGTGTGTTTGTGTGTTAATATATAAATTCATTATGTTTTATGTGGAAATGGTAACATTTTCTTTGGAGATGGGTCAACGTTGCTACATGGTAGAGAGGAATGTATTTTTATAAATATAAATTTCATTGTCCTCTATAGTTCATGTTGGATAGATCATTTTCTTCTAATTCTTTAAATTTGTTATTATATTTTAAATTTCAATTCCATTATATTTTATTTCTATGTTCATTTTATTTTTTTTAATGAAATTGGGGATTTTATGGAAACTATATTTTTATTTTATATGAATTTTTATTTACTTGTGTGGAAATATATTAATAAATTATTATATCATACACCATGACCCATGCTTCATATAAATTGATTCTACATTATTATCAGGATGTCATGTGTTGATCATGATTGGATTATAGGATTCTAATAAATAGGATAATTCATAAAACATTTTATCATGAAATTTTTTTGAAGGATATAACTTGATATGAAAGATTATATTATTTAAACAGTATGTTTACAAAAGAAGTGGTACCATTAAATCTTTTTTCCTAAAATTTTTATAGTGAAATGGAAATTTATATTGATTCCCCAAAAGATAAATAATCGAAGGACTATAAATATATAATTGTGTGCAATGGGTGTCTGTAACCACGATGGGATCAAATAGGAAGTGACTTCATGCCTGATGATAGAATTCCATATATATATAGTATTTATAAATTATATATAAAATTTGTATTGATTTTTCTCATTTACTTTTGAAAGATATCTAGTGGTTTTTAATTATTATTATATTGAATATAATTAATTTCAAATAATTTCTAATTAATTATTAACAAAAATATGATTGTAATGAATATTTATAAATATTTCACAACTATATATATATAATTAGAAATAAAATCGTTGAGTGTTTATAACTATTATATTTGTTGTAGATTTTATTAAGGTGTGCAGAAAAATTTATAATTTTATGTTTATATATATAAATATTTCTTAAAAATTGAACCTATTTATTAGAAAACAGTTTTGAAAATATAATATGATTCAAAACTCACTGGGTCATTTTTTGACGAACATAAAGAACATGAGATGTAATTTGATAAATAGTAGATTAATTTTTTTTCATTATTCATTTCTCAAAAAATATAGATATCATATCTTCATAATATAAGGTGCAACGGAAAGAGATAAATATATATTAATTGCAATCATCATAAAATTTCATTTCATTCACAAAATTGATATATCAAATGTTGAATTTTATTCTTATATATAAGATTAATAATATAACATATGGTATGTGAATATTTGTGAATGAATAATATAACAGTAACTAACATGAGACTAATTTCTATAGAGGTGTAGTTAATAGTTCTATTTGGGGAATTTATGTCTTTTATGAAATGTCAGATTTCATGGATTTAGAGAAGGTTAATATGAAATAGCAATGTTATTTTATAATTATAGTAAAATATGTTTGATATTTTCAATATAGTTCTAAAAATAAAATAAAAATTGATAAAATATATTTGTTGTGTATTTCATTTAATATTATATCAATTTTGATATTAATGGTATTGACCAATGATTTTATTAAATTGTTTTTAACTAAATTTCATGTTGAGTAGCTTTTATTACACAAAACATAAAATGAAAATGGAAAATATATTAATACTTTTAGAAAAAAAATTATAAATATTTCTGGTATATTATACCCATTAAATTTGACAGTATCTGTAGAATTGATTATAGAAGAAAAATAATGTAAAATTCTATATTAATAAGATAATCATTTATTTTTCATTAGATAAATTTTGATTAATATAAATTTAATTCTATAATAATAAATTTATAAAAAAAATTAGATCATTACTTATTTTATTTTAATAGTTTTTCTTTAAATTCACATAGAAAATTATCATAATATTACGTTTTGGAATTATTTGAATGATTCGTTATTTGCGGAATTTTGAAAAATACAATTTTTGGTATATTTATAGAGTTTAATAAAATATCTATAAGTTAGTATAAATAAAAATATATATAATAGTTTTAATTATAAATATTAATAAATGGAGTTAAATAAAATATTTAGTACATTATATTTTGATGTTAGAAAAATTGTTGTTATCATTTATATAGTTAGGAAATATTTTTCTTATAAAAAACAAATTATATAATTAAATTTTAGTTATCTTCTAAAAAAATATTTATTGGATTTATTTTATTATCACATAACTATCCAATCGATATTTATAAAAAATTATTAAGGGAATCATTATTATTGATAATTTCATTCGAGAAATTACTTTTAAGATTTAAAACATAATTTCTCTAAAAATATTTTTATGGGTTATGTGGGAAAAAATTAATATTATTTTTTTAATCATCAGATATTTTATTTTATATAATTTATTTCACATTTTAAATAATTTTTTTATATTATAGATTAATATTTGCTTTATTTTTTATCAGCATAAGTAAATTACATAAGTAAAAATACATTACCAGAGAAAAAAATGATTGTTAAAGCCAAAATATATAAGAGTAAAATGCAATCTAATATTATTTAAAATGTATTATTGAAGATTTATTGGACATCAATCCTTCTCCACTCTATTATTTTCCATTATTGAACCATTTCGAAATTTAATAGTGACTCATCCTTTTATATAGTTACATAAATTCTTCTCTAGTCCCTTATAAATGGATCTGTCACCACCACACTTATTTACTAAGCATAATCCACTTGGATTTGACCAAATGAACCTAAAATAACTCCTAAAACTAATTATAATTTTTTATATGTTCTTTTATTATCAATATTCCGCATTTTAATTTTATAATTCATTTTTTGACTGACAACATATAATTAATCATGTAACACACTCAATTTTTCATTTTAGTTCCATTATCCATTAATTAATCTTATAAATCATCAATATTTAATATATAGATGATGACATAATCACATTATTATCATAATTATAGATAAATTATATTTTGTTGATAGGATAACAAATTTATACCTTCTGACCAACCATTATAATAATGAAATTTTTGCTTGTGTTATGTTCCTACTACTACCTCCTTAAGAGATGATATACATTTTTCATAGCCTTCATACATGGATAGTTCCAATATGTATTATGGTGAGTTATTATGATATATACATAAAATTAATTTTTACTAAATTATATTCAAATTATTTCCATCATTACATGATATTAAATACTATAACGATGCTCGTGTGTATGTGTGGATGAATTACTCTAAAAAACAAAATATGTATTTCACATTAAATGTTATTATTTTTAATATTATTTTCATATAGTATTAAAATAATTAATAAAATATAAATAATTTCACTATTATATATTAAAATTATATGATTCAGAAGGAATGACTTTAATATCCATACTCACCGATTGATTATATAAGTATTTTCTTAGTACGATGTATTTACCTATATGAATTATTATATATAAATTTCATTCAAGTGAAAAAAAATAATGTAATTAATAGTGATATTGTGAAATCGTAATTAACAATTTATTTTTTTTATTGATGAATTTTAATAGTAATATACAACATATTATTAAGATAATAACACAAATTAATTATCCTCAATGATGTAAGCTCGTCAACTACCGCATAATTTGGAATCACAACTAATAAAATATAAAATGAAATTATAATGACATAAATCATTATAAAACATATATTCTAGTAAATATAGTTATATCATAATTATGGACCTCTAATATACAAATATTAATCGATACACCCTTCAAAAAAGTAGTATTAATCAAATAATATAACAAAATAACGTAGAAAATTAAATATATATTTATAATATATGTATTTTAAATTATTATATTCCTATTTTATAAACTATTATAAGTATTAATAATGTTGAAAAAATGACATAGAGAGTTATATTTTCTATACATGACATAAGAGAACAATCAGTTATTGGGAATGTATGGTATGTGTTTTTCATGAGTAAATTCATTTCCATGTTTAATTATAAATCATCATTGGATATTTTTAATAGGATGAATTTTTTCTATTTTATGATGATACTATAATAACATTAATTTTCATTTTCATGGGATTTAAATTTATAGATTTATTTCTTTGTAAAATTTGATCATGATATGAATAATAATCATTCGCTTTAAATGATCTATTTATTTTCCAAAATAAATATTCACTCTTCCTGATAACTTTATACATTATTTGTTTGAAATAAAAATATTCATTAGATATGGTTGTCGTAACATTTATCTTCACTTGTTTCCAAAGGAAAGAGTTTTCACTCCCTTTACTATGTGTGATTCATTAATGGTAATTTTAGAAAATTAAAAGTCATTTCTATTTCAGGATGGAATATTTTTCACAACAACTTTTGTATGGGAAAATGTTATCTTCATGAATTCATTAATTTAATTTAATTCAATTTATTGTAATAGATATTTTTTCATGTGTCCTCATTGAAAATTATAATTTTTTAATTTGGTTTGAAATGTAGTTTCTTTATGTTTATGCGAAATAATGTTTTCTAAAAACAATTTCTAGGATTCAGTAATATTTTCCTATTTATAATATCTAACTCCTATTGACTTATATTTTATCAATGACCTTATAAATTCTTTAATTATGTAATACTTCTGGATGATGGATTATTTTTATCAATTAACCCAATCATGGTTATAATTTTAAGGAATAACATAAATAATTGACATGAAAATCATTTCCCATTCATAGATTTTTTAAAAATCATTAATGATCAATATCAAGGGTCATACCAATGAATGTTTGATTTAATATATGGGATATATATCACTCGTAGATTAATTTTATAGATGAAAATATCTCATGATCCATGTATATGAGAGTGTAAATAAATGTTCCCACCATCTATGAGGGTGAGTAGTGACTCCAGAAAGAATAAGTAGAGTAGTGGTTAATGAAATTGATGATAAAATGTGCTTATGTGTGTTCCTATGTTTGTTTGTTATATAAATTAAAGTAATGTAACATTTCCATTCTATATTCATTTTATTATAATATATGGATATTTATTATTATCTCATTATTAAACACCATTATTCAATGATATGTGTTCAATAATTTCAAATAGAATGTCATTGTATCATTATTTGTTGACTACTATTATTATACCGTGTTTTTTATTATATATATTTATAATGATCTATTTTTAACATATTATTTTGATTTAAATTTTGATGAAATTTTTGAATGTTTTCACATACAGGTCATTTTGGATCACTCTCATTCATTTCAATACAAGAGGTTATAAAGATGATAATAACTTATGTGATGTTTATAAGAGTGTATAATGTTGATTTATTATAGTGTATGATTAAAAAGTTTGTCTAAAATAATATGCTAATATAAGATGTTCTAAAATACAAAAAACCATAATATCAAGGTTTATTGTGATTATTTTTTTGGATAAATGTTTATCATGTTGAAATAATGCTAAAAAATTATATGTATTATTTGGATCATATCTGTTGGCACTAAATCCAATGTGTAATGTATTTTTTATTTTGTATTAGATCCAGATGAACATGTATGGGGAACATCCATTTTTTACATACCCAACAATATGGTAGTGGATAATAAGTCATATGTGGGGGATATATAAATGAATAAATATTGAAGTTTAAATTTTAGTCTTAAACTTGGTAAATGATAGATTTTATCTATATAATAGGATAAAAAGAAGTACCTCATTTGGAAGGGTTATTGAAGTAGTAATTAAACAATATTTATCTCACCTCATCAAAGGAGACATCTAGGGTGTTATAAGTATATTAGTTCAACACATAAATATATACTTTATTATCAAATTTAGGAAATGTCATGTTAATAGAAAATTAAGACCCATAAAAATGTTTAATTGGGAATCTAGTGTTGTAGAAAAGATTTATAACTAGAGAATTATAATTTATTATGATATATCAATGAAATAAAAATTATTATTATTTGCTCGATATTATTTAAAAACCACAATAGTAACAAACTAAAAAAAGTTGGGGTAATTGTTTGATATAAAACATGCACCAGTCAAATATGAAGAAGACATTGGGATAGTATATGGTAGATATAGTTTATTTATTTTAAAATACCTAGTATTATTGATATGGCTGAAAATACTACGTTTACATATTTTTTAGTGTTATATTTGTTGAATTTTATTTTAGAATCAATTTATTTTCTTATGAAAATATCTAAGCCATTAAGTAAACGAATAGAATGAGTGTTCAAATGTCTATATTATTTCATTATAAGTATATGTGTAGAAAAACTATTTGACATCGAGGTCTATAATTTTATCGTATATGAATTCAAAATTTTATTGGATTCAGGTCAAATCTTATAGCATATTTTGACAGATACAGTTATAGTGTACTTTTACATCATTAGATATATGTGTACAAAAAATTTCTGGTATAGTGGGACAATCAAAAGTGTTATTTAGGACATATTAATTGATACATTGAAACATTAATTTAATTCAATTTATTGTAATAGATATTTTTTCATGTGTCCTCATTGAAAATTATAATTTTTTAATTTGGTTTGAAATGTAGTTTCTTTATGTTTATGCGAAATAATGTTTTCTAAAAACAATTTCTAGGATTCAGTAATATTTTCCTATTTATAATATCTAACTCCTATTGACTTATATTTTATCAATGACCTTATAAATTCTTTAATTATGTAATACTTCTGGATGATGGATTATTTTTATCAATTAACCCAATCATGGTTATAATTTTAAGGAATAACATAAATAATTGACATGAAAATCATTTCCCATTCATAGATTTTTTAAAAATCATTAATGATCAATATCAAGGGTCATACCAATGAATGTTTGATTTAATATATGGGATATATATCACTCGTAGATTAATTTTATAGATGAAAATATCTCATGATCCATGTATATGAGAGTGTAAATAAATGTTCCCACCATCTATGAGGGTGAGTAGTGACTCCAGAAAGAATAAGTAGAGTAGTGGTTAATGAAATTGATGATAAAATGTGCTTATGTGTGTTCCTATGTTTGTTTGTTATATAAATTAAAGTAATGTAACATTTCCATTCTATATTCATTTTATTATAATATATGGATATTTATTATTATCTCATTATTAAACACCATTATTCAATGATATGTGTTCAATAATTTCAAATAGAATGTCATTGTATCATTATTTGTTGACTACTATTATTATACCGTGTTTTTTATTATATATATTTATAATGATCTATTTTTAACATATTATTTTGATTTAAATTTTGATGAAATTTTTGAATGTTTTCACATACAGGTCATTTTGGATCACTCTCATTCATTTCAATACAAGAGGTTATAAAGATGATAATAACTTATGTGATGTTTATAAGAGTGTATAATGTTGATTTATTATAGTGTATGATTAAAAAGTTTGTCTAAAATAATATGCTAATATAAGATGTTCTAAAATACAAAAAACCATAATATCAAGGTTTATTGTGATTATTTTTTTGGATAAATGTTTATCATGTTGAAATAATGCTAAAAAATTATATGTATTATTTGGATCATATCTGTTGGCACTAAATCCAATGTGTAATGTATTTTTTATTTTGTATTAGATCCAGATGAACATGTATGGGGAACATCCATTTTTTACATACCCAACAATATGGTAGTGGATAATAAGTCATATGTGGGGGATATATAAATGAATAAATATTGAAGTTTAAATTTTAGTCTTAAACTTGGTAAATGATAGATTTTATCTATATAATAGGATAAAAAGAAGTACCTCATTTGGAAGGGTTATTGAAGTAGTAATTAAACAATATTTATCTCACCTCATCAAAGGAGACATCTAGGGTGTTATAAGTATATTAGTTCAACACATAAATATATACTTTATTATCAAATTTAGGAAATGTCATGTTAATAGAAAATTAAGACCCATAAAAATGTTTAATTGGGAATCTAGTGTTGTAGAAAAGATTTATAACTAGAGAATTATAATTTATTATGATATATCAATGAAATAAAAATTATTATTATTTTCTCGATATTATTTAAAAACCACAATAGTAACAAACTAAAAAAAGTTGGGGTAATTGTTTGATATAAAACATGCACCAGTCAAATATGAAGAAGACATTGGGATAGTATATGGTAGATATAGTTTATTTATTTTAAAATACCTAGTATTATTGATATGGCTGAAAATACTACGTTTACATATTTTTTAGTGTTATATTTGTTGAATTTTATTTTAGAATCAATTTATTTTCTTATGAAAATATCTAAGCCATTAAGTAAACGAATAGAATGAGTGTTCAAATGTCTATATTATTTCATTATAAGTATATGTGTAGAAAAACTATTTGACATCGAGGTCTATAATTTTATCGTATATGAATTCAAAATTTTATTGGATTCAGGTCAAATCTTATAGCATATTTTGACAGATACAGTTATAGTGTACTTTTACATCATTAGATATATGTGTACAAAAAATTTCTGGTATAGTGGGACAATCAAAAGTGTTATTTAGGAAATATTAATTGATACATTGAAACATTAATATAGAAGTTAGTAGGGTTAGTTCATGGGTAGTTAATAATGAAATCAACCTCATCATCTATTCATAGTATTCGATTTACTGTGACTTTTTCAATAACAATTAATGGCCTATATAAATAAAGGAGTGAGGATGTATTTATAAAAACTATTATTCGTATATATTTGAATCTTTTTTCACTATATCAAATGAATCATGTGGAGTTGATAGAAGAGAATTTTCAATAGGTTGATTTTGTGGAAAATTGATTAATTATTCAACGTGTGTCACATTGGTTTTCACTATTTTTATTTTATAAATGGATTGATGATGTAATAAGGTGTTGGATTATAAATATAATTTTTTATCATGTATGTTCCTTTTCCATGCATTTATGGTCTATTTTATTTTTTTAATCATTATATTAAGTTAAAAATAAAAAAATATATTTTTGGATATCAAAAAATTAGGGCAAAGAAATTATAAAATGAAAATATAACCATTAAATGTTATTAAGATGATTATAATTAATCAATAATTTTATTTGTGATTACTGATGCTAGTATAAAATTTAGATCCATTATGAATCATTCATTTCGAAATACCATTACTCATTCTTTAATATAATCATATATGATATACCAATATAATCTAGGTGAAAAAAACATTAACTAATACATTTAAGAATTATCATTGATATAAAAAATAACTAGTTATATAAAATACCATCTAAAGGTAAATTTTAAAATCATTATGTAATATTAATGGGTCATATAATTTATTCTATGGATGTTTTAGATTACACTGATAAATTTGACGTAGTAATGTTATTGGAGTATACCATTCCCATTTTTTAATATTTAGAGTTCTCCTATATTTTAAGGATATTATATATAATTAAATATGATTTACTCATATATATCACCATTCATGATGGAATTGAATTAGTGGAATGTGATTTTTGAGTGGATAATAAAGTGAAAAATAGGTATTTTAGTAAAAGAGTGTTTATTTTTTAATTTTATAATTCAAAATTGATACTAATTAAAAGAATTTAATGTATTATAAATTATCATATTATTTGAAACGAAACATACTTTTAATTGGGGTTAAGACATCAATATAAGGACTATGTAATAATACCGAAGAGTTTACGAAGAAGATAAAAGTGGTTTTTTAGTTATATAAAATGATAGATACTAGACCACAACACCCAAATTCGCACCACATCAAATATTGTAAATGATTAAATACAAACAGCTTATAGAGTTGTTATAATATTTTATAAGACACCACTTGGTGATGGGGTACTATTAGGTGAGAAAGGCATTTTATTTGAGTAACTCATGTATGTAGAAGTCTATATTTCTAATGTGTCATGTCATGAATAGATAGGTTGTATTGAAATAGACCTATGAGGGGATTACATGTTCTAGGGAATGTGATTCTATAGAATGGTATTAATTATGGAATATATTGTCACATTATGACTAATTCTGTGATGTCCATTCTAGGCTAACACTCTGAAATGTAACGACACTAAAATGTTGGGTGACCTCAATTTCCAAGATAGGAATTCTATTGGATTCATTCTAGTAACAATGGATCTAAGGTGGTATCATGGGGAGGGTATTGCACATTTATTACAGAAATAAATCTTATGAGAATTAAAAAAAATTCATAAAAATTTATATAATGCTAAATTAAATAAATAATGAAAAGATATTAAGAATCATTAAATGTTGACATGTTTTATACAAATTTACCCAACACCATTCAAGTTGCATATAATAACAGTGAACCAAATTTATAATGAATACTTTTAGGAACAACTTCAAATCAAATTCATGTGTCAAAATTAATTCATGACATCCACTCTATTATCATGCTCGATCTTGATATAAAAATCCTCAGTGAAATCATTTTCCTATCACCAGGGGAATATCTATATGGGAACCCAAGTGAATTAGGGGATGAACCGGCTGTGTTTTCAAAACTCTATTTTAACCAATAACATGGTCACATTCTAAAAATAATATGATCTGATATGTTCATGTGGAATTATCATTCCTTAAAAATTCAACTTCTGTAAATCAATAGATAAAACCATATTCAATCACTATCTCCCTTATCTTAATCAATCATGTCTATATTGGCTAGTGTCATGGTTTCTCCATGAAATTCTAAAATACTGCTCCACTAATCTATAATATATGATCTATAACTCCGTTAACACACAATAAATCCCCATGAATCCAGTTATGTAACCCATTGAAATCCAAAAATCGAGGATCATAATCCAAATTATCATCAAATATTTCATCATTACTCAGGTGATGCAACCTTGGATAGTCTAAATATATCGTCTCATAAAAAAAGGCATCCCCAAATAGTTTCCTAAAATTTATATAGTCATAACCAATATTATTCAAAATATATACCCTCTTAATCCAAGGCCAATCAAAATAATATGATATGTTTCCAAATCCATGATCACCTCAAAGAGTGTAATAATATCCTAAATTCAAGGAATCCTACACCTATATCTGGAACCAAATCCTTGAATCCCATAAATATACCTAGATCAATAATCATGGTCATCCAACAATATCACACCAACCTGAGGATGTATTATATAACACACCATAATATGAAAAAACATTGGAGGTTACCCAATGACCACACCCAATACCACTATTATATCCCCTAGGGATCATAAGTCTTACTTGTCTATCAATGATGAAACTATTGGGTACCATAGTGTCATCATATAATATAACCCACAACATTTTTCCTCGCCTCAGTTATGATAACATGTTAACACTTGGAATGTTAGCATGTTGCATCCCTCACCATCGAAAAATATCGCGTGGAATAACTATCTATATTGGGTCTGGATATAAAATAAAAAGTCATGAAATATCCCATGACCCATCATTGTCCATAGGGACACTCATGGTTGTTATGTTCAACCAACCCAATTCCATTCATTCCATCACGAATCCTCTTAGGCATAGTGAAAATAAACAAGAGATGGTAAATTGTCGCAAACTCATTTCATTGATCCGAAACTACCAATAATAAAAATGTGGGGCCACACTCAATTTAGGATATCTGTGACCACACTCACATCTATATTGGGTGTAATATAAATCTCATAAAGATGATATAATGAGTTCTATTAGTTCCAAACTCACTTATCAAGAATTTTATAGGATAACTAGTATTTGAGGACTCCCATCCTTGACTATTAATGGTTGAGGTGTTCAAGTAGAAAACATCGGTTTTTTCATGACCACTAGTTCTCATTCATTTAATCTAGAATATTTAATATAATTTCAAATTAGTATTTTTTTAAATTAACTAGGGTAACCATAAACTGTGTGATGCCTAAAATTCCATAGGAAATATGAATATAGAAGAGGCATTGGTCTTGTGGGTTAGAGTAGAAAAATCATTTTAATGAATTCCCATTAATTTGCAATGGTCAATAATATCATCTGAGACCTTTCCAAGACAATCCAGCATTATCCAATCTAAAATGTTCTCATCTCAATGACCTGAGATCCTAACTCAAGATAGAAACAAGGAATTAATAAATTAGAACACATATAAATAATAAATCAATCGAATCCAATCATGGAATATTCAAAACAAATGCGTACTATATCCAACAGATTTGATATAGAGTAAAACATCACCCCCAGGTTTTATATATCAATTATCCACATACAATTATAAAAACCCCAAAACATAACCCAATGAATTTTAATTTTTACTTAAAATTTGTCATGTAACTAATAAAATAATTAAATGTGACCTACCATGTCAAATATCCAACAAACTAAGTATATCTTACATCTCCATATTTTTTCATCCTAGAATGAATTGATGTCTCTTGAGAAATGGGAGGTTCCACCATGTATTGGTGGAATCACCAATGAAGCCAAAATAGTATAAAAAATAAAAAAGGGAATGAAAACAATCATTATGGAACTGTGCATGTGAACACTCACCTCAAATCACCATAATCTACCCCTAGATACAACAAAATATGAAGGGGGAACAAGGACGTGAATGTGGATATATCCCATTTTATGTGTATCAAAAATAATAATAAATGAGGGATTTACCCCTCAATATAACTTGGTGAAAATTATAAAATAAAAAATTTAAAAGGGAAATGAAAATATGGTGGTTTACGCAAGTATGTTTCACAAATTGTAGTCATCATCATCATTCTATTGGTTCCTAATAAGTCTTTTGTGACTTGGCTATAGAATTAGATGCAACAACTTCCCTATATCCATATGAGTCACAATTAATCTCCCACATAATTTAAAATACAATATTCAGTTCATAAACCACCATATTTAATGTATTCATGTCCCAAATAACATATACTAATCCTCTGTTTAAAATTAAACCAGTCTATTAATTGATAATTCCAAAAAAAATATGAAATTGAAATTACCAATGCACAAAATCCACATCCTAACAGTTATCATTACTGAGAATTCCTTATGATCATTCAATATATGCATATAGTACTATTACTATCCTCAATTCTAATTGAAAGTTTAAATTCCACCATGAAAGACCAACTACACTACTAAATCACTACCAAAAATTTGTGGCTCATAGATCATCAAGACATGAACCAAATTGTAGAATCAAAAATAAAACCATCTAGGTAGACCTAATCTAATACCATATATTCACATACATGATCTTGTCATTTTCCAAAATATCGCCCAACCTATAGAGCACACAACTATATGAAAATGTTCATAAAGTTGACTTTCCATGTTTTAGAACATGATCCCTTAGATTTTCCTTCAGGAACCCAATACATTCATTTCAATAATACTCTCAAAATTGTGTTGAGATTTCTTGTAATGATACTGAGAAATAAAACCTATATAGCACCACTAAAAATAATTATTACCTATTATAATTAAAAATGGATACATACACACCATCCATTCAGAAACACAAAAATTTCATCTATTAAGACAATTCCATAGACAATGAACCAAACAAATAATAATACATAATAAACTATTCTGAATATTGTATATTTCTATCTAAACCCATTTGATAAAAAATACACTTATTGGAATTCCATTGATCAACGAGGAATTTCATAGATTTTCTTTACCACTAATTCTTTTTGGAAGAACCCAATTAAAATGTATCTAAGACAAGAGGAATTTTGTGAATTCCATGAACTACCATAAGATCCTACAGCTTACTCCGAAATTGATATTTCTAGTGGTCTCATATGATTACTAAACCAACATTATGATTATCTTATGGACTATAAATTTTTGAAATATAATGTAGCCTCATATCATTTATAATTAATTATGCACATAATGTCGATGTTCGAACTCCAATTTTCAATTATCATTAAAAAAACTAAATCCTAGTCCCTCTAATATATAAGAGACACATTGATAATCTATATCTGGTCAGAAAATTACATACCCAATCCTGATGGAGATTCCTAAAAAGGATCCTAAGTGTACCAAAATCATCCCCCAGAACTGACACTATCTCTTGTGTAACCTCAATCTAACATATTTCTCTCATCAAGTAACCATAATCATGAATCTATGATCATACGCCATTAACTGTAACACACTGATTCACAAATGGAATAACATAAATTATTTTATCATCATGGATCTACTTTCCTACAGGCATCAATATTTAGAACTATTAAATAATATATGTATTCCTTGTATATATGATAACTATGGATTTAGGGTTTTATTGCATATAATTTCGTAATAATTAATACCATTTGAGCACCATTAAAATCTATACACCTTCCCATAACATATAACCCCCTACAACACACCATATACACCACCTAAACAGGACAACCGAAATGGCTATGATTCTGCTCGTACTGAAGCACCAAACCAAAATTAAAATCACCTATAGTTCTTGGTGTATCAAATCATAATATTTAAAAAAAATCGTAAGCCATCCCAAATGAGATTTACAATCCTAAAATATAAAATATTTTACTTGCCCCCATATTGATTCACAAAAACATGTCTACTATGAACAATTTGAGGGTTCATAGCCAACCAGTGTGCCTCTCCTCCAATGAAACACTCATAACACCAAAAGAAATAGATACCTTTAACCAACTCTAGGATCATTTGTGTTATTTCACAGATGATGATAAAAATATCAAATTTCATAGGGGAACCTCCGTATTCATATGGGGACCCAACTCACTATTCCCACAAGTGTCTTATTATACATTCCATCAAACCTCATCCCACTCACATCATCCCCCAAATAAAAACTCCAAAAGATCAAGTATGAGATGTGTGTGTAACATTTATTTCCACAAAAATTAAATTAGTGTACGCTCCCACACCACATATTCAGTAGGACATGATTTCCCGTCCCAAGAGTCACATCATTTTTAGGAAAATATCACATTCATAACTAATTAGTAAACCATTTTTTCTATATATTTGTTCTAGAAATCGATGAGTTCTCTTTGCATTACTATTCAAAACATACACATTTTATGTGACATAATCTAGATCATGATAGATTAGCTTATTTTTATATTCCCACCCCACAAAAATATTCCATAACTAACAACATTTACAAAATAAACCTAAATAAATTGGGTTTTATGAAAATTTGGTGCGGGATGGAATTTTCTAATTTTTTTATGGGAATTATTTAATAAAAATTATGTAGGTTATTTTTATAAATTGGTTACTGAAGGGAGGCTGCGGGCCTGCCACCATTCAAGGGAAAAAATATACATTCATTTATATTTATTAGTGTGTTGTTCTGTATATAATGATTTATATGTATATTGTTACGAATTAATTATATATGGTTTTATTCATCATTTACTTTAGTAAAATAATACTTTTTTTATATTTAGATAATTATAAAATGATTATTATATATAAATATATATATATTGATTAAATTTCTTCTTTTTTCATCACACTTAATGATATATTATTTTTACTACGATCTTATGATATTTTATTTTTATGACATGTTTGTAAGTGATGCTTTATAATCATTCCCTTTTTGTCTGCATTCAATGACTATTTAATTTCATGTTATATTATCCAATTTTATCATTAAACGAGATTAACATGATTTATTTATCACCCTTTCATTTATGTTTTTATCCAATGTATTTTATGTAGAAAGTGTAAGGTGAGGTGTTAGTGAAAGTTTGGAGATTGGAATAAAATACTATGTTATTGTTTTTATTATGTACATAATTGCAATAGATGTTGGACCTATAGATTTTTAGGAGTATTATATAGATGATTATGATATTGTTGATGAAATCATATGAATATAATATCTAGGTCATTATAAGAAATATTTAAATAAATTTTATATTCACAATAGATGAAAATGTTTCTTCATATTAAATACCATTTATTTTTTTATCATTTTTCACAAAGTTTTATTTATATATAGACACCCTACTATCCATATTATTTTTCTTCTGATTAACTCCATATAAACCCTATGGGTATAAACACTTCTGGTGCATCGACCAAGTTCGAGACATTGTTTCTGTACAGCGAGTACATTTTAGATTCTATGGTTTTAAACTATTTATTAGAATTATAACTCTCAATGTACTATCAATAAGTCGTACATTTATCATATATAAACGATACATCATCATTGTTTTTCATAATATATTCATATATCTCACTTTCTTAAAAAAATCCTACTAAATAATTCTGGTTATTGTTTATATTGAATTAGTTGTTATTCCAGAAATCGTTATGGAACAGACTCAACTTCCATATCAGGCGAACTTTTTTATGGTCTTTAACTTCAATAAGATCAAATTTCATCCCACCGGTTCCTCATATAACATTTTAATTCTCACAGAAATTTATAGATTCATCGTAAGAAACTTTTGGGTCTATTAGATTATTGAAATAATATCCCATAGATTACTTGAGATAGAAAACAAATAATCATTTCACTAATGTAGGGTTTTGATTATTATTAGAAAATTTTCATATGAGCGATTCACAATAGAAAATGTTAATAAGAGATATTTTCTAGATGTTTACCAGTGAAAATAAGATATATTGTATTTATGAAAATATAAAATAGAAAAGAGATACGTAAAAAAATCTATTATTAGATTATAAATACATAATGACATAATAATATCAAACTAACACATAATTTATTGTTCCATTTATGATCATTAAGGATTTGTTATCTTAGACAATCTATTCCTCTGTGGTTTTTTATGAGGAGTGGGTTTTAAAAAAATTCATCAATATATAATATTATTAGTTAATTAAAATTTCATGTATTCAATGCCTTGACTTGATCAGTGGATATTAATATCTATTCCCAATAGATTATGTATTTCATTCTAGAACACTTTGAAATTTTTAATATTTTAATACATGTTCCTCATTATAAACCCATAAACCATACAATGTAAATTCATTAAAAATGTTTATAATGTATGTAAAAAACACATCAATAATTCATGAATGAGTATAATCAATATCTGATGGGCTCCAATAGGCTGGTGGGATATGACCGTAAGGGGCACCGCTCTCGGCTAGGGTTTCTCTCACCCCGCCTCCCTAATCCTGGATCTGCACTCCTTCTTCCCTGGCTCGGCAGTTTGGGGTGGTGCTTTCTATACTGTTGTGGCCTTGTATCGGCTCGTCTTGCACGCATCGGGGTCTTCGCGACTCGGTGTTGATTCTGCGCCTGAGTCCTTGGTCTAATGGTTCGAGATCAGCACTTTGGCCATCAGTTTGGGTGTTTGGAGGTCAAGCGCTGCTTTTCTGGTTTTCTCGGATGGCGGTGTTGGGAGCTTGGTTTGTTTTGAGCTGATGATGATGACGTTGGGAGGGTTTTCCGGAAAAACTCTTGTTCTTGGAGTTCGGTGTGTGTTTATTTAAAGTAGGTATTTTCTTGAATCTGGTGATGTTCTGTGTTGTTTATTCGTTTTGATTTTCTTTTTTGGGTGATTTCTGGGTTTCAGGTGATGTTCTTCTTCTCGCAATCTTCTATGCGAGTGATTTTTCGATTTCACGGATGGAAAGGGATGGGTTTTTGGTTCGTGAATATGGCTGTTTTCTTACCACGACGATGGTTTGTGAAGATGGTGGCGGGGTCGGAACTCTCTCTGGCGTCTTCGCTCGCTGGATTTGTTGATTTCGCGGTGTTGCCGTAGGATTTCTCTCTACCGTCGAATGATGGTGGCGACGTTGATGGGTTCGATGCTCGAGCGTGTGAGTAGATCAAGGATGCATGGAATGGTGTGCAGATTGATGGCTTGCGGTTTGAGGAAAGCTGTCTGGTTTACTTCAGTGTGAAATTTGAAATGTGAATTTGACTGGATGTTGCGATGTGGCCTTTGGAACCGGAGATGTTTTGTATCGGGTACCGGCAACCCTCAAACCGGCCATGAGAAAATGGAAAAAACTAATTTGCAGGTAGTATAATGAATATCTATGGTGTGATTCTGTCCTAATTGTTGGTCTATGAATTTGACACCGGTATCAAGATCGCCAAGCTCTATGATGGGGTAAAGTCTAATAACATGGATAGGGATGATCCTGTGGCATAGAAACATTGACCATTGCATGCTCCACCTATGTGTATGTTGTAAGAGGTGGAAATGGGATTTCATAGTGTGAAACTGATCCTTATCTAACTAGTGTCGTAGAAGGACCCATCATAATCATATGGAGGAACCATATATTCAATGAATGTTCATGACCCCAAGATAGAGAAAACTATGGAAAAATATTCATTAAAGATGGATAAAATTCCCCTTGATGAAAATCCAAAATCGAGTGAGGGTAGATAGCCGGAGGGACAACCTATGGATGTGGAATAAGCAAGGGATCACTTTTCAAACAACACATTTTACATCATCGTTGTCGGGGATCCTTATCATTAGTAACTATTGGAGAAGTTTCCAAGGTAGGAAACTCCGCTCCCTTAGTAGGAACCTCTAAAATATAGGGTGGACTATGATAGATTCACTAGTGAATCATGTGATAATAATTCCACAGTGCTAGTGTTTTAGTATAGATTTTTTTCGGCTAGTAACCCCCTCATTCACTGAATCACATAGGTGAATATGTTGATCGGATTGAGTATGATGGAAATATATTAAAAATGAATTAGAATATATTTAATTATACTAACTAATGAAATTTTTTGACGTACAATATTATAATGTTCTTTTCCATGTTTTGTATGATATAATTTATACTTTAGTTTACTCCATGGATCATACATGACTTTCTCTGAAAGATGGTATCGCATCATAGGTGAACCCTAGATACAAGCTGATACTCATATCCCACAGCGATGAAGATTGTATCCATGTCATTGGCACATGTCTTCATTCTTCCACCTCATCAGCATCAATTCATGAAAATGTTGTAACAATCTCAATGATAATGGAATTGTCTGAACAAGTCTAAAATGGAACATGACCGTTTGACCATACTGCCACTCAACAACATGAAAGTGAATGAGTGGCACTACAACCACAACATCATGATGTCAAATAGTGCAGTATGATAGAAAATGGCCTAATTAAGTCAATAATGGAATCCATGAAATATGAAATGGAATGTGAGATTTTTCAAAATAGTTCCCTAACAAAAACCAAAATAGACGATGATATTAAGTTTTTTAGAGACTAGTAGATTTTATATACTTACATCGTCTGATATGAGACTATCAAATATGAGATGATAGGCACCCATATGGTGTGTTAGAATTATCTCAATGTTGTGTTTTGAAGTCCACCAGTAAAATACAACATCTAATTTGATAAATTATAATAAATTATCTTTAATAACTCCTAATAGAATTATATATCAATAGAGATGAGTAATCATAACATTGTCTATGCAGAGCATAATTCAATGCCTCAATAGGTATTAACTGATCAATAAGTTGAGGGTAGAGTATGAGGATGCACTCCCATGCCCAAATTTAAAGAAGGATGATGCATCCCCCAAGAAACTTGAGGTCTTTGTGGCATGCAGTTCATAAGGATTTGTTAGTGTAACCCAAGTATATAGATCCCCAGCTATACATCGTAACCTGATCAAATTACACCCTTCTCCACAGATACATGACATGAATATGCATAGATGAATGATCTATTCACATGATTCCAACAATGATCCATAATATATACGCACGACCATGACACATGAGAGTCTTCTCATTGCTATCATTAGGTAAATTTATAATGTTCGTCTCAATACAACTCATTGAAATAGACACACCATCTATAGCTCTATGGTAGGCCAAAAATTTTAATGCATAAAAATATCTAAATAAGTGTCAGCCAGTATTTCTGAGAGGGTCCAATTATATTTTACCCCTCCATAGGAAGAAGAAGAAGGACTACTGCATCACTGAGGGTGATGGTCATCACTCCCTCATGCAGGGTGAACTTTTGTGTCTTTTTTCACCACCTATCCTAGAGGATATTATGAAGGATATGGAAACCAAATGTGAAATTAGATACTACATTATCGTAGAGGCCTTCATGAAACAAGTATGGTATACCAATAGGTGGAGGCTTTCTCTAATGAAAACTATGTTCTCACCACACCAAGATCTATCAAACCTCACCACTCTATAGAACCTCCTTGGAGACAGGCCTAGCTTCCTCAATGATTAGTATAGTATCCTCAATCTGTATTTAAAAAAATCAAAGGAGTCATGACTATTAAAAGTAAATATAAATTTATGTTCAACAAAATTCTAATATTTTTATAATTTAATATATTCAATGTTTATTAAAATTGTATTATGATGTTATTTTTAACAAAATGAAATGGGATTGTCTTCATATTTCTGAATGAATATATGAAAAGTGTTTTTAAAATATGTTTTTACATAGAAAAATGATGTTTTTCATGATATGGTAGTATACATATATACATTTTTTCATATTAATCTGAAAGTCTATTATAAAATGGTTTTCACTATAACTAATTTATCATTCACCACATGATTATATGTTTCATGATAATTTTATCACATGATTACAATATGTTTTATCCATGGACAGATTGATTAATAATTAATGTATTATCCTATTTTCATTCCCCCCCATTGTTCACATTAGTTTATTTATTCAAATTCTTCATTTTATTTGCTTTCTTCACTTTCTTTACATTCATATATTTCTTTTATTTCTTCTCATTCTTCAGCTTCTTAGATTTCTTCTATTTCTTCACTTTCATCATCTTGTTTGCTTTCTTTTATTTCATTGCATTCTTCTCATTTTCTCTTTCTTCATTTTCTTTGCATTCTTCTCTTTCATTTCTTTCTTAAAATTCTCAATTATGTCCTGGGATTACATCATCATCTTAGTCATTATTGTTTTCAGTTAACATGGTTTAGATGAGATGACCCTAACATCATAATCAGGGTAAAATAATGATCAATTTCAGGTTGTAGATTGAATATATATTCCAAAAGAAAGTGATTAACATTTTAATTTTGAAAATTATTGTTGAATGTAAAATAAATCTAACAATTGAGGATTTTATATTGATCCATAAAATTTACAATATGTTATTATCATAATGGATACAATACATCATTGTGGATGTCTGTGTGAACTCGACAAAAAAATGTTAGGGTATCATTTCTGGTTATGATGTTCTTGTTGAAATATGGTGAATCTGAAACTATTCTATTATTATTGATGTCAGTTCATCTCATCCCGCATACTATTGGCCTTTGGACTCCATTTTTTCCCCAACTAATTGATGTTAGGTATCACTATTGGCTGTCCATAGAGAATTGGGATATATCGGAACTCCACAGTAGGATTCCATGGTGTAACATTATATTTATAAATGGTGTCTATTTGGTGCACATGATAAACATATTTTTCCCATGATATGGTCAATAAGGCACATGCCACAATTACATTTGTGCATGAAAACTGTATATCATGGAAAATTCCACAATGGCATTTACTTTCTTCCAGTAACAGCACAATTTTTTCACTGATGTTATTTTTTATAGGGTTTTAAATTTCATGAACATAAAATAAAGAGACTTATTGGTAGAAAAGTCATACATGATTACTAGAATAATTTTTTTTAATCATGCATTGAAAGTGCCGTCCTTAATTTATCCCCTATGGAATCCCTTCTCAGGATTGATTTTTATATCAATAAATTAATTCACATAATTATACAAAGTTTACTTAACAATATAAGTTATATTTTAATCATGAGGCATCATTAAGACACAATTTATTCACTTTATAATGTTTCAGGTCATGTTTCGATACATATTCCTCCCATCATATGCCAATGTCCATTTTTCATTTGAAGTCGATATCATAAATTAATATGCATATTGATTATACTTGAATATATGTATGAAACTATGTTCAAAACTCTTTTTATTTGTCCCATATGCTACAAAAAGTTATTATATTTCACATAAAGTGATTTTATATTTACCTAGTAATAGTTAAAAATATAACAATGAAAATGTGTACCATGCCTCGTGATTTCCTTCTTCATATGTTCGTTATAGAATGTTTTCTACATATTGCTAGAAATGTGTCTAATATAGTACTGACATAGAGCATTAGGAGTTCTCCATATATTAGGGTATACATTGATTGCTTCATTTATTGCATGAAGCTGATTAACTTTGAAATATATTTTCTGAATGTGGGAAAAATGACTATTGATACATGCCTAAAACCAACCCCATGATTTGTAGTTTCCCATCCCCATAATTGAAAAGGAAATATGAGGAGGTGACCGATTTCGATATTGTGTTTCCACAATTAGGAATATAAACTTTTAATTTCCATATATAAACGTTCCATCAATATATTTTACTGGATTGCTAAAATGAAATGTTTAGAGGTAGTGTATGACTTCCCAGAACTACTGATGAAAATGAACACAAGATTAATCATGTCAATTATCTAAATACACACATTTATTTGTATGGAAATGTATTAAAACATATTTTTTATGTATTAATATTTCATGGAATCGTGGTAACAAACGATATGAGTAATCCCAATCACCCTAGAACTTCACAATTGCATTTTATTTTTCCACTAATGCCTTATAATAAGATATATTATAACCAAATTTTGGTTGTATCCGTTCATTCAAAAGGGCTATCAGATTATCATGGAATCTCCTAAATCATCTCGCTGATAATCGATGACAGAAATTTAATAGCCACTAGGTTATTATATAGTGTCTGGTTTGGCTGAACAAATGTATTATCTACCCAAGTCATTGAGATTCTCCATCCTCCAAATGAAATGTCTAAAATCACCCTTATGTAGAATTTAAAACCATAGAAATACATATTAAACTGTATATGTTATTTTTTAAATACCTATTCCTCAACATTATATCTATAGTACTTCTTAATTTCAAATCTATTTAGCTTGTTTTTAGTTCATATTTACTTGAAAAATACCTTCAAACATATAATGTTTTTTCATGGTCTCTAAACCTCTCCAATACAACTTTGGATTTGTAGTTGTGTGTGTGAGAACATTTTCCTCAAATTCATGAACATGTTTCATTGATATCAACCAAGATGAAAGGAGTGGTGGCTGTTTTATTGTGGGTGGAGTCAGCTGTACAAATATTTAAATTCTAGAAACATCCTCCCTAACATATGATTATCCCACCTCATTATCCCTATTGTCACCATCTGTTCCATCGTTACCAAAATCATCATCAGATATTAGATTTAAATGTATATCTAAGAGATCATATAGGTTATACACTTCTACATCATTTGAAATAAGCTCAATTTAAGGGGGTGGAATAACTTTAAACACAAATGAAATACTATGTTTTCATACAACATTAAATAGTTATTGTATAGTAGAAACATCAACATATAACTCCATCATGGTAGAATATGATTGTTGTAAATTAAATTTATTTCTTATACCCACTACACATTAGCAAGCAATGGACAACCTAGATTCCACAGTGTAGTCGGGAATTGAAAATCTTCATAGCTCGTAGACTTGATCTCTTTATTGTGTCCTAGATTTATGAAACAATGAATTCTATCATGGAGTTAACATAAGGTTACCCACTCAGTTTTACTAACCACTATTTTTGTTGGGTACTATAAGAAGCATATTTCTCAGTTTGAATATCTTTCCCATAGTTGTACACATTGGGAAACATAGTAATCTACATCCAAAATATTTTTGATCAATATTCTGATACTGTAACTAATATTGATAACTACTATTGACCATATAATATTTATTATAATTAAATTTAAGAATTTATTATTTTATTCCCAAAAATATGATACTAAAGTTTTTTTATATATTATAGTTTATTAGAATCCAATTTACCGAATGTATTGGAAAATGAGGTAAAAAGATTAGAATATGTCATATAAGATTATTTATCGTTGATAAATCTACAATTATGATCATATAAAGTGAAATTAATAAGAAAAAGTACATTAAATTAAAAATTAATGTTTCAAAATATATAAGAAATACCTTGATATTCATCAGTAGAATACGGTTTTGATGTGATGAGCCTCACATTGGATGTGAGGTAAAATGATGATAATTAATATTGGTAGCCTTATAAAATCTTCGAAATATATGTACATAATTGTGGAATTTTGAAAATCATTATGCCTTATAATAACATATCATATATGTTGTCTTATATTTCATTACAAGGTCAAATGATTTCAAAATTCCATTGTTAAGTACATATCATTCAATGATGTTATTTATATACCAATTGGAAATAAGTATGGTTTCTACCTCATTTAAGAAGTAAAGCTCATCACATCAAACCATGTTCTACTAACAACAGTCAATGTTTTCCTTCAATGTTGTAATGTATCCATGTGTTATTTAATGTTTTTTTCTTCTCCATTTCACATTATAAGATCATACTTTTTATTTTATCATTTTTAATTAATATTAAATAATTGTTATATGTCTTCATTTTTAATCCTATGTTATTAATTAATTAATATATATATAATAATTTCTAATAATAACTATTATTTATGAACAATATACCCTTTTTTATAATAAAATTTTAAAACATCTTCTTATATCTTTAACTATGATACTTTTGTTTCTTCTTACAATTTTCCACTTTCCAATTCATTATATATGACCATAGTTATCATTTTACCATTGATAAATATATTGATTTTATGTTTTCATTTTATAGTTTTCATAGCCATTTAAAATTAAAATAATAATTATCTAAAGCATATCCCAGCAGACTGTCAAACCAAAGTGTAGAAAGGTCCTTTTTAATGTACCAGGTTACCCTATATAATTCCTTGAACACCTTGCAATAGTTATTATTCTTATGTACATCTGTGCTAGATACACATCCACAAGTTTGAATCTTGGTAGGGAATTTATTTCATAGATGGACACATAATCATTGTGATACAAAGATTTTATAACATTTAATCCAAATTTATTCACTAGTTAATCTATACTAAATCATTAGTAATTATAACTGTTATTTAAAACTATATATAACAAAAGAAAATAATTAATTAATAAAACATTTAGAACTATCTAAACTGCATAATAAATTTCATATTTGAACCAAACTAAAAAAATTAAATTAAATATATAAATAACATTATATTAAATTAAAAACCTCTATGTGATGCTTCATAATGAACTGGGAATTCATTCAGACCACCAGATCCAGTTCGTACGAGAGGGTCTTTTTTAGAGACAAGTTTTTTAGAATTAAGAGAGATGAGTAAATAGAACGTGAGGAGCGGGGGGAGGGGGTCCTTTTTATAGGGAGTTAAAGTAAAGGTTGCAAGTGAGTTGTACATTTTTCTTGTATCTTAGGAAAAAGGTGGCACCCCCGCAGTCACCTTTTTCCTTATCATTAGGTGAAAGGTGGAAAACCACAGATCATATGCCATGTAACTGATCTGGAGAAAATTAGGTTTAGTGGGAGGAAATACGGTAGTGTTCGTTTATTATTTAAATCATATATTTCATAATATTTTCGTCCGACACATTTTTTTTAGGAAACTCGTAAAAAAAAGTGGGATGTGATTGCGTTTCAAAAACAATAGGTCAGTCTCTATGTAAAAATATATTTGATCAATATGGATTTACTATCCATGAACTCTTCTATCCTCTATCTATATATTCCCCACTTATCATGTTTCTATAGTAAAAATCTTGTTGGATCGTCGGAAAGGGTGAAATTAATATCTGGAAACAAACCTGGATAAGAGTCAGGCTGACATTTCTAGTGTATAAATCGCTGAATATAATGATTAGGAAATATATATGGTACACAAAAATCAATCAAGATAGATTAGATGAGGAACATTTCATTGTATTTGATCTCATCAGGTTATCCTCATACCTTAAAAGATGCACCCAAACTTGGTAATCATCTATATCATTTTATGTGAAGGATAATCATCTGATGCCATCTTCTACTACAATGTGGGAAATTTGTGGTCAATTACTCAAGATCTAATATATCCTCGATAAAATGGACATAAATTTTTAGTGTACCCATAATATGTATTTATCTATATATGACCAAGAAAACCATACATGAATTTATCTTACAACCTTCTTTATTTGTTATGGTTAACCATAGGAAAAATCCTCCTATGACTTGTTCTTAAAAGGTGATTGGGAAAGTTTTTTTGGTCATGTTTTGTAATTTTTAATTTTCTATCTACCTAGGTGTCATTGTGATCCTCCACTCATAAAATTTGGTTGGATGTTTTTGGGGACAACAAACTTGAGAAGATTGTATGAGAATTTATTAATATGGTTGCATGTTGGTGCATTTGGAATGCCTGAGATAATGATCGATTCAAGGGTTTTTCATAATAGACTTCAGACCTTATATTTAGAACTAGGTACTTTCTTCTTGAATTCACTCATCTTATACAAAATTGTACTAACACCTCATTTCATAGTTTTATCATGAATACTATAACATCTCACTCATCTTCTACTAACATTCTCCAAGGAAATTTGATGGTTCCCCAGTAGGTATGGATTAAAAATTAATAATAACTGTTCATGTGGTATGGGTAAACTATGGGAATGTCGTGTTGTTTCTGATTCCCAGGGTTATGTTATTTTTTATTTAACTTCCTTCCTTGGAAATTTCTTTTCTCTCTAGGCCAAATATGGCGTGATTATTACCATTCTTGATATTTTTAATCCAAATATCATTGACTTGGATGCAGGTGAAATAGAATCATAAATCATTTAGAACTCATTTATTGAACATTTTGGATTCCCATATAATTTCATCTA
Organism: Viscum album; assembly: GCA_963277665.1. Classification (NCBI taxonomy): domain Eukaryota; kingdom Viridiplantae; phylum Streptophyta; class Magnoliopsida; order Santalales; family Viscaceae; genus Viscum; species Viscum album. The sequence goes on from OY728128.1 coordinate 622,647,880, forward strand.
TTATATTCACATGTGTAGTATCCATATCAATGACATCCTAGAAATCTTTAAAACATGGGTTGAGGGAAATAAATTGACCCATTTCCTAGCATCAATGTCCTTTGAAGGTGTGATGGTCAACTGATTTCATATTTTGGAACTCATTTCCCCTTGATTGTGTAGACATAATTCGAGGGTATTATCTAATGATTTAATATTTTAGACCCCCGTGGATTGTTTCTTCTTTTTTATTGAGGTTTTATCACTTGCACCTGTTTTAAAAATTTAAATTATTATGGTGTTGTTGAAGATGATGAAAAATCAAAAAGTCCGTCCCTTTTAATCCATCCTCATAAACAATGTACTCAAGGTTTATATATGGTCAACACTTTCTAATTCATCACTATTAATATTTCATATACAAGGTCACTCCTCTTGAATAGTGATTTTAAATATCATAGAAACCACATATTATTCTCCTATATAATGAAATGAAATAACCTTACAGTAACCCCTCTAGAAGGTTTCCCTCATCGGAAAAACGAAGATTATTTCCACCAAGGTCCAATCCTTGACTATGGGCCTATAATAATCCCACCTATACCAACTACACTGGTCAAAATATGGAACTGTTAACTATGTCTTAACATCATTCCCTACTTAAAAACATGTAGAGGGCCTCATCTTTAAAAAATTCATCCAATATATTTACCCAACCATTGGGAATAGCAAGCTAATAACCCACCAACATGTCACATATAGAACATTAAGAACCACAATCCAAACAACCCACATCAGGTTCTCACTACATAACTATAAATAATCTCAAATCTATACATCAGTGTATAAACAACACATTCTCATGGGTAGCCTCAAATGGGATTGCATGCAATGAACCATAACTCAGCAATCATTCCGGCGATAATGATAGGCATCATCCGATAAAACCCATTACATGATACTAAAACTAGATTCTCTTGTTATGTTTAAATACATTTCATTCCATTTTTTTAATATTCATATAATATGTTATTATCACATTAAATAACTAAATCGACACCAAATAAACCTTTAGGGGTTTGATTAAATGGAATTGAACTACCTTAAATACTTATATAGTCCTCTAAATGTCCATTTTTGAAGGGATCTGGCCATCGCCACTAATATATTCATCATAATACCTACAACCAGAAGAAAAAATATGTACACAATTAATACAAAATGTTTATAAATGCCAAAATGTTCTTAAATAATGAAATTTATATATGATTTGTTATAGAAAATTTAAATAGTTGAGCGTAATCTTTTGTAATAATAGTAACACTAATAGGAATATTTAATGTGGGTCCTTTGTGGATGATATGATGCATGACACAACTAATGCCACTAGGGGAAATGTCACAAAACCTATTACTGGACTCGATATAATGTTTCTGAATTTTAAACAGATTCACTCATCAACCACACATCGGGAACGAAATTTTCATCACACGAGGTTGAAATCAAATAAACTATAACAATGATAAATAAGAATGTAAAACCCTTTCCCATGGTATCGTAGACCTCTCCATGGAATAGTGTTTGTGATGCACCCATAAATCTTCTATGACATTCATTAACAAATTTTTTTACATATTTTTACCAAATCCAGAAATAGTAAAAAATAAATAAATCAACCACTCTTATACCACAATGTAATGTCCTATCTTGACTCATTCTCTAAATTTTAGCCAATATGAAATTCAAAATTACCTTTGGCACACCTCACCAATTTCTAGAGTCTCCCAACCAGTACTGTGTGTGTACATAGGTATTAGGGGGAGGTTATACATCCTTTATCAATGTGAGAAATAATTTATTAAATAAATAAAAATCATAGACATTTGAGTGTGTAGACAAAATATATAACAAAAATCTACAATTAAAAATACAATATTTGATTTTAAAATATGAACCTAAATCCCACTTGATCAACACCATATTAAAAAAAAGAATATATAGAGGATAAACATCCACTACAATCCACGATTCCCCATAAACTCATGGAAAACACTGATATATCCTTCTTTATCAGGTTATACATACCCCTAGAGCAATTCATTATTGGAAAACAATAGAACATCTACATTAGTATCCAAGGTATGCGGATACCTGAGAAGAGTGTGAATACCAAAGCAAATATTATGCCACCGACACATTCTCATAGTAAAAAATATATGTAGTGAAATGTTTATGTGTTCTACTATAATTAAATTAAAGATAATAACAATAAAAATAAAAACTTTACAATCGATCCATAGGTTCATGACCCAAATCAGCCATACCTTCTTGATCCAGTATTATAGAGTCTCTAGGAGAACCTCTAATACAACTCATAAAATTATACATGCAGGATACATGTCAATGGAATTCCCAAATGTATCATTATAACTCCTCGAATATGGCATGTTATATTTAAAACATCAAGGATCCAAATCCTATTAATACCTAGATATTTTCCTCATTACTCCTGGGATACAACATGGTGTATTCCTAAAATCACAGATCATAATCCAAGAGATCGCAAATAAATTATCCTTCTATATCTACGGTGATGACCCATTATTGTCCAACCATGTTTTCATCTAGGAAAAGGCATCCCTAGATTGTATGATCGGGATCAAAATCCATGAAAGCTAAAAATAGTCAACTGAACACCAAATCAGAGGTATCTAACAAATGTATACAACATTAAAACATGGCACCCAAAATGTGCACCAACTTATATATTCATGATATCCTAACAATATAACACCATCCCCTAAGGTAAATTTTTTTAACCCACCATAAAAATGAAATACAGGAGGTGTTTCAAAATTCCCTTTCTCAACGACACTATTACTACCATGTGACATCACAAATTTTGATGGTCTTCTAAACATGCACTCACTAGTCCCCCTCATGCTTATAATAAAAGAAGAAATCCCACTTCGGTCCAAATCATGGATAAAGTCTCAGTTCGACAACTAATTTTCTATGATTTCAAATCCCCCTACTATAAAATTATATTAGTATCTACATTCCGTATACTTTTATTCACATCACATAGTAAACAATCAATATAAATTCTATACCACCTCTTTATCCTGATAGTTACTTTGGGATAGTCTTCTCAACTAACCCTATCATGGTCAATCATTGTTTAATAAACCTAGAAATAGAAATAGTAATTGAGATAGGGTTACTCGTATCATATTCATCTAATATCTCTTGGATATTTCAATTGAATAATGGTGTTCCTCTTAGTCCTATTCAGTCGCATATCTCTATATCCAATATCAACTTTATAATGGAGGCATCTCAAGCCCCAAAGTACAGGCTAAAGGGATACATTTGGATAACCTCGCACCTAATGATGTATAGAGGCCAAATAATATACTAATAGTCATATGACTGACCATTAGTATCAAAGACACTAAACGATCACACATTGGTTATTCATTAACCCTATCACTCATTCGTTTTAACTAAGAATTTTAATTTAATTAAACATTTCAACATGACTAAATTACAAAATTAGATCCAAAGTCATTCTTATTCCTATAAGTCCACACAAATTATGAGAAAACATCATCTATATGGCTATTTTTTGATACCACCATGCTCGTAATGAATAATTTTGATTTATTTAAAATTTATTACAATATCTTTTATTCCCCCACACTCCCGCTTCATTGTTCATTCATGATTATCCAATAACGTTCAAAATACCAAAACTCCTAACATAATCCAAAATGTAAAAATTAATTTTTTATAACGATTATAAATATTTATTAACTCTATTTAAAAGTTATCATATTCAGAAAAAACACACCAATTCATTACACTACATCCAATAACACCCAAACTGTATTTAAATATCTCTAATCCAACACCACGAAAAATCTCCATAAACAACCACCAAATCAATTTGAGATTTTATTTCAAATTGTGAATAAAACAATAAAATTCATAATTGATAAATACCATTTATAATCATATAGAAAAAAATAAAAAATATGTAATATCATGACACCCTCTTTAGAGGAAGAAAAAATCCTCTTGGAAAATGAAAAATTTTACCATGATCTACTGGATTCTCTTATGAAACCCATTTTATGGACTGTAAATTAATTAACAGGAATGAAAAGAATAAGTGATGAGAATATATAAATCAAATCACATCATAACATTAGATATATCGACCCGAAACACCATAAATAATGGAGGAATAGATTATAGGAAGTAGGAGACCCCATAGAACTTTCATACCAAAGAAAAAACAAATGATACAACATATCATAAAAAACCCTAAGGGTAAAGGATAAAATAATTTATAAAATATTCCACCTACAGGATGATGTCCATTAGTTGTACGTACTACTACTACAAGACACTACCAACCACTTATGAGTGAATACTCAATAGTTGTGGGATATGTAGTAGCTTTGAATATAACAGCCACTCAGGACACATATGAGGCTCTTTTGATCCCTTACTCTATCTCATAATCCCTCTCCCATTACTAAAAAACTAATTCGATATGTTTCATGTATCATAATCATCTACTAAACCTATTTTCAATATTTTATTTGTGAAATAACTAAAAATTAAATTTATTTTCAATTTGAAACCTTTCATCCATATAGACATAAGGAGATAAAAATATTTCATGTGATTAAATTACTGGCACATAATAATTTTGTAGACATTCTCAACTCATGATAATTACAAATTTGTTTTTATTACTTCATGAGTAGGGAATTATTTTTAGTGTTTTACTAATGGAAATGGAACTATATTGTTTATGAAGTCACGTACCTAGTTGATTAGCTCAATATAGACACATACTTTTTTCATCCATGAAATATTGTGTATAATACAAACAATGTTTATTTATAGTGAAGTGGTTTTCATAACGAATATGATTATAATTATATATATGTTTCAAAATATATAGTATAATGAGTTTTTATTTTTGAGGAGAGAAATTGAATCGAATCATGAAGTCAACGGTCACAACATAATAATGCTGAGTTAGTAAATTTACTAAACCCAATGAAATCATAATTTATAAATGTAATGGGATATTTCCATTTTCTATATTGGATAATATTTGATGGACTAATTTGAGTTATTTTTTCATAAAATTTGTGTTGAATTAATTATCAATTACAGGGGAATATGGATGTAATATCATACCTAAAGAGATATCATTCATTTTTAAGAGGATTGGGTAGATCATGAATAAAAATGATAGATTCCATATCAATGAATCAAAATTAAAAATTAAGGTGTTTAATAATTCATTATTAGTAATCATTTTCTAGGTTCTTTATCTGGATAATGGAGGATTTTATTGATACACTAGTAACAATGTAATATCATTCTTGGTTCTTGGATGATAAAGAAGATTTCATTTTAGGGATATGTTAGATTTTATTTGATTGAAAGAATCGATTTAATTAAATTTATGATTGTTCTAAACCAATAGGGTTAGTAGAACACCTTTTATTTATGTATAAAAATTAGTGAACATATTTATTGTATTACAAAAACACATAATCACTTTTTTATCTTTATATTATCCAATTTTAATTAAAATTTTTGTAAATTTATTAAATACCATTTTTATTCAAATATGTCTTCAAATCTTTCCTAAAGGATAGAGGTATTATTATAAGAATATGATATACATTAATACCTGAAAATGATCTTCACACATATGTAAATTACAATATACAATGTTATAATTTTTTAATAACATAAGAATTAGACACAACACTCTTTCTTGTTACAAGGAATAAATGTCTATTTGGATTTCATATAGGGGATATTTTTCATCCTGCACTGATAGGGATCATAGATGAATGACTAATGGTTGCATGATTCAAAATCCAATGGATTAAATATTTTAGAAAGAGACATATAAAATAAAATCTAATATGGTCGATATAATATAAATCATCTCACTCCATGTGGGAAAATCATTTGAACATATGAAAATGTGGTTTATTGTGAAAAAAATCTAAATCAATTGATTTGTGGAATAAGTATATTTTCATGATGATGTACTTAATTGAATTATTTATGGGATTATTCACTCGATTTAATTTGATTATGAAATACATTATAAAAGAAGGAAAATGGCTCAATCATATCAAGACCATGAAGTGCATCTTGAGAATACTATCATCATATTTTATTGTTAATGAAAATGTACTCATGTAAAGACACCCAATTATGTAAGTAAATATTATATCCTGAAAAATTCTCATTTCATATGATCTAAGGAACAATGAAAACTATGATGTTAATTTATAGAACACACATGAGGTTTTGTTTTGGGAAACAATGAATCTCAAATAAGTGGATGAAAATAAAATTTGGGATTTTTATGTCCTTATATCATTCCTTTATTAAAATCTAAAAATTAGGATAATAAAAATTCAAATTTGTGGTTCCACTTTCATCATTTTTGTTTAATAATAAATGAAATCCTACTATATTTTTTTGATCTAAATTAACATATGATGATGACAAGTAAAACTCTTAAATTAATCATATAATCATATGAATTTTAAGAAGATTTATATTGTAGAAATCATTAAAATGAAAAACTATATTATTTATAAGATGTTATATTTGAATAAAAAATGGGGTGAATTAGATTGTGTCCAATACCTCAATGAGGATGTCCTTGTGAATAACATAGGAAATTTAAAACCAGATGATATAAATGTAGAATGGTATAATTTTTAGTAAGTAGAGACTATCAAGGATGAATTAGATTATAATGATGAAGAAATTAATATCTGATGTCTAAAAAAATAAATATAGTCTAGTATACATGATTTTTCATATTATATGTAATAGAAATAATTAAATTAGTCTTATTTAAATGTTGAAACTGAATGTCTTAAACATGAAAATATTTATTATTATAGGAATGATGCTGAGAGTAAGAAAAAAATTGTTTATAAAATCATTAAAATTTGGGGTATTGAAAATTAAATAAAAAATCATGTAATATTAAATGAAGAAATATAATGTAAATCCTTAAATATTTGATAAAATAGAATTGGTCAAGCCATATATATATGTACAATAATTAAATTATAGTGTTGAGGTGTATGATCATATGATGATGTTATGGATGGTCAAAGGGATTCAATTAAAATGTTTTACAGTGCCACAAAACATTGTATTTTTTAATGAAATAAAAAATAATTTTTATGACCTGATTATAAGAAAATTTTGTTATATGTTATTGAAATTACACATGAACTCACTCCTTGTGAGAAGGATGATTTGAGTGACTTGTTGAAAACCCAAAAATCCAAAAGATGTATAAACAATATAATAACTAAGAACCATAAATATGTGTTTATTATTTTATAAATATGGTTCACACATATTTTATGTGTTCCATTTCAAAAGCTATGTCATCGAATCATAGAAAAAACAAGATTAAATTCAAAACATGGTGTTTTTTAGTAGATATAATTTTCATTTCGAATGACCTAGACAATTGATATTAATTTACCACTAAGGGAATGGTGACCTGGGATAAATGATACTCATAATAGAATATTATAGTATATAGAAGCTTCCTCATGTGTATTGAACAATCATAATAAATTTGTGAACATTAAGGGTGTTGAATTTTTAGTGGACAGAGTTGTGGAATAATCATATTCATAATGACCATAAGTGAGGCAGTTTACAATTAGCAATAATAAAATTTCTAAAATGGAAAACACCGTGGAAAATTAATTGATATAAGAAGATAAATTTTGAGTATATAACATTTAAAACAATTTTAATTTTTATATATTGTGAAACAAGGATATTGTAACAATATTAATTATGATGTGGAATATGTAGTTTTATTTTTAAATTATAATATTTGAAGGTTCGTTAGTTTTGAAAAAATGAAGAATCAAAGAAATATATTTTAGGATCCGGAATTTATTAATTAGTAAACACCTTGGTAAAATTATTTTATGTGCAAATAAATAATGTAAATTGAATCTGAAAAATAAATTAAAAAATATGTATTTTTTTATAAATTGAAGATGTATTGTAATTATAATTCAATGAAACTGCACTATAGGCATTCTTTAATAGTTATGTTGAGATGAAGAAATGTTTTTCCTAACCATGTTTGAAGTGAAAATGTCATGACATTAAATTATGGGACACATTAGCCATAATTATATATAATATGTTGATAAGAATGAATAATATCATTATATTGTACTAAAATATCACTCAATAACACTGACATGTGTGGTTAATTTGAAAAATTAAAAATCATTTGAAAGAAATGTAATTCGATGTATATGAAATTAATGATATTTTTTGACTTTGTTCATATTTATTTGTGTTTTCCTACATTTCATAAATCCATGTATAAAAAAGGTACAATTTTTATTCAATTATTACTATACTATTTTAAAATAGATCATGGTGATAAATAATAAATCCAAAAAATCCTATGTTAAATTTATTATATTTTTTAGATATTACTCATTATGTAAGTAAATATAGTTTCATGAAATTATCCAAAAATAAGGTTGAATAATATCTCCAGAATCATGGAATAACCCCCCCTCCCCCCCCCCAATGAAATTATGATTATTAATCCTCAACAAAATAGTGTCATTGTGAGGAGGAACTAAATATATAACTATATCAACAATACTAGACATATTTAGAAAGTTAAAATTGAAAATTTCTAAATAGATTTAGTACATTAATAAATATATATGTTAAATATGACATTTTAATAAATATAATAAACATTATGATACATGATTTTTTTGTAGGAAAAATTTAAATAATTTTAAATTTTTAGAAGATTGTAGTTTATTTATTGTATGTAGATAAAATGAGTGTATGAAACTTTTTTGGATAAAAGTATTTTTTTATAGATACAAATCTAATAGAAATCACAATAAGTGTTAAAATATATTTCATTGATGTGTCAATGAATTTAATGATGTCACTTATGTGGAAAATGGCAATAAATATCAAATAAATGATAAATATTAACAGAAAAATAGTGATTCAAAAAAATGAAATTTGATTCTAGATTGAGAATCCAAAGGTGGAAAACAAGAGGATAATGTGGATTTGGAAGAATACATAAATTATATGGAATAAATGGTGTGTTAAGAATATGGGGAGAGATTATGAAATTGGGTAAAAATCAATTATGTGAAAATAATCGTAGGCTAGATATCACCTATAAATAATAGAAAGATAAATAATTTATAATAAATATCATTAATATCTCATGTAGATTCAAGGATTTTGGGTGGTTAATAAAAATTAAAATTATGTCATTTATATTAGTAAAGAGGTTCACCATACTATGGAAAAAAGAAGCCATTTTACAAGGATATAAGGAAAACTTTATACGTGAACCAAGTTGGATTTCAATGAAAAAATCCATATATATGGTGTGGTGATATGTAAATAATATTGGTTGTTGTGAAAGAGATATTCTAAATTTTTTGTTAACATTGTTGTTGAGGCATTTTTCCTCATATCATATTTATAGAATATTATTTTTTTTAAATGAAGGTCCAATGAAAATTCTTTTTTTTATAAACACTTCATTTCAGTATTCAAAAATTGGTTTTCTAAGGAAGAAGTTTGTATGATGAATTTTTTTTCATATATATGATTACATGATAAATAAAGTTTAGTTGACGAAGGAATTATATGGGATAACATAAGAAACAAGGGTGAAACATTCTAGGATTGACCATTACATGAGAGATCATAGATTCCAGTGAGGTCGAATTTATCACAATATAAAAATATGATGGAAAATGATCAATGTATTTTTGATCTCTTTTATATGGGGGAAATGATTTTTGGGTGATATAAAAAATAAATAATTATTTTAATTAATGTGGTGACAACTTGTTATGTCATTGAATTTTGAGTTAAATTTTTTCCTTTTGTTCACAAGGGAATATAATAAGTCTAAGACCAATTATTTACCAATTAAAATATTAATATGAGATATTGATGTGGTTTTTAATGGAGGATTATATAGTAATAATAAACCTCATTTCTACATTGATGAATTTATATTCATAGAGTGACGAAAAAATGGTTGATGTGAAATAATATGGGAAAAATGAAAAATAATATTAATTTATAATTACACATCCCAAAATTGGGATACAAAATTTTAATGTAATGAATTAGGAATGTTATCCCAAGTAAGTATACATTCTATATGTAAATTGGATTTTTTTATGTTATAATCATATTGGACTTCATACAAGTTCATCATTAAACAGCATAGATTGAACAATTTTCGTTTATAAATTTTTATTTGGCATGTAATAATGATGATATAATTTCATCATCATGTGGTTCATTTTATCTTATAGGTTTGTTTATTTAGTAGTAAAAATGATGACACACATTATTGTACTATCAACTATAAAAGTTGATAATATTTTTGAGTCTGAAGTTCATAATAAATTTAAATATATTAACAAAATGTTTTAGGATGTGGTAGTTTGTGTGAGTTATCCTATTTAAATCATGTCTCATTATTTACAAGTTTTTACGTTTAGAAGATATTAAATATATCATTCAAATGACAAAATTTGAGATATAATAACACAATGATAATGATAATTATGATCAACTGTTGGTGATGTTAGAGTATCAGTCAACACCATATCAAGTCATGGAAATCATTACAAAGGAAACACAAATTGAATGTCTTGAGGGAAATGTATTCGACTCAGATTCCAAAAATATCAATCCCAAAAGAATCTATTAGAGAAGTAAAATCCACCACATTGTATTTTTCTTTTTTATCATGATATGGAGATTATATGGAAATAATTTTCATATTTCTTACCACCTTTTTTAACATTTATTGAAGTACTCTACGATTTTTATTAAAATGTGGAGATATTTTTTCTATAATGAAAATGAAATGTTATAAATAAATAATGATTAATATTTCTACTATTTGTCTTTTATATTAATAATGAGTTAGTGATCCCATAGAGATAATTTTAAAATGGGTAGATAAAATTATTGTCTATTTATGTAGAGATGAATCATTGGGATGTCTTAAATAATATCAAAATCAATGAACTAATTTCAGGGGGGAATTTTGATATTATTAGTTTTCCATATAAAAATAATTACATATGTGGGATTAGAGTTCATTAGTATTAAATTATTGATACAATATCTAAAGGTATGTGGTTCCAAAAAAAATTTCAAACCAGTTTTGATGATTTAGGGTGAATATGTATTGATCCATTTTTTAGGGGATATTAATTTATAATGTCTGTGAGTTATTTGGAAAAAATAATTCGTGTAATTTTTTGTTCTTTTTTAAAAAAATTTATTTGTGGGGCATCCACTGAGTGATTATAAAGTCATTATATGGTGTTTATGAATAATATTCAAAATGTGATTATAGTGATTTTCCTAAAAATAAAACATTTCATTCAATTATTATTCATGTTCTGGTACATCTCATGTCATAATAATGATATGAAATAGTTGAAGGGGTTTATAAATATTGAAATATACCATTAAATGAAGAATCTATGATAGGTAAAAATATGTATTTGAGGGAATGGATCCTGGATAATGAGGATAGTTTTTTTTCACTTCATGAAGATATGCATTATTCCATAGTATAAATATAGTGGAGTTAAATATTTTGGCATTATTTTACATGGGGAAATGTTTTTGTTCATGGATGATAATTTTAGACAACAATGCTTCTTGCTAATGATTAAATATAATCCATGTAAGAATAGTTATGGATGTATTAAATTGGGATTAAAAAACTTAGTGATGTTTCAATAGGAATAATAATCGTTGATTTATGGTATTCTTCTTTTAAAAGGGTACTTATTCATGGAAGGATTCATGTGTCATAGTGATATTATCAATAGAGAACCCATGTTTTTTTATGATGAGATTTATAGTGTCAGAGATGTGGTTTTAAAATGGGGATATTTTAATCATGATGAATGTGGTCATGGCATGAGGTTTCAAAATTAGTATTTTTATTATATCATAATTTTCAACTGAATATGTGAATATCTTCTTAATGATATTCTCCAAACAAAAAAAAGTTATGTTAGAAAGTTTTTAGAGGACAATGTTCTTTTAATTAAGGAATCATGTTGTATAATTTCAAAATAGATTTTTAATCTAATTTGATGGAATAATTGGTAATAATATCCCATAATAATAATTATGTTTTAAAGATTAATAAATGGGTAAAAAGGATTTTTTTCTGAGTGTATATATATATATAGAGGGGGAAAATATCATGATGAAATAAAAGATATTCTAAGTCTATTCTAGAAGGATTGAGAGACAATTATCAGTGTCACGACCAATCCCATTGAGCCCAAATGTGACTACCCCAAGCATGTCTTCCATAGGCTAGGGGTTGGTGACTAACACCTATATGCTTTTCTTGAATAGGAAAGGCATTGGCTTAGGGATATGTACACACTCAATAAGGGAAATTGAAGTAAACATCCAACAAAAGTAAAGTATAACTACACAAGTAATGTATAACCACATGTACAACATTAAATATAAAATAGTGGTCGGAATATAATCCCTAGAAACTAAAAAGAAATTAAACAGTGGTCACATCTGCCCTGGAGCTCTGCCTGGAGAGTATTTGCTGTAAGTCTGAAGTTGATGAAGAGGATCTCGACTTCTCTTATCTCACCATGCTCCACAAATTTTCGAACCTCTCAAGTCTGCCTCAGATCGTAAGTAGTCTACACCCGACGCAACAACATGCAGATGAATCCAATGAAACGGTGAGTATAAAAATACCAAATAAGGACCCCAATACCCCTAAAGGTATCTCAATAATCTACATAGGAAAACATAACAAAATATACCAAAAGGGTAATATCAAAATCATGATGAAAATCTTGAAGAACAATAAAAAATAAAACGGTCACTCTAACGATATAACATCAAGTTTACTAGGACATGGATGACTAGTCATGATGCCAAATCATCATATCTGCAGTCACTCTACTACGGACTCAAATAGGTCACCGCATGATAACCCGTTATGGTCGCTAAATGATGACCCGCATTGTCGCTAGATGCTGACCCATATTGGCTGACGGTGCTGACCCCTATTAGTTGCCAATGCTGACCCGAATTGGTCATTGGTATATGGGTATAGATGATTAGTCATAGAGATTGATCATACCATGATGGATTTTTAAATTCTAACCTATATTTTTCATAAGTTCTGACACGTATTGGTCACTGGGGCTGACCCTTCTTAGTCGCTCTTATTCTTCAAGTCACAGCTAACCATTGGATTCCTTCTCATAGCATGCTTGATTCTCGGAGAACTGCTACTCCTGACATTTTTTGGAATTCAACATATGTGATGTCCTACAAAATCATACCCAAAGGACCTCTCCATCATAGGGGTCCCAACATGACAGATGATGCATCGATTGGATGCTTGGTCTGCAAGATATGGGCATGTTTGTAAAAAGGGACCAGTTGGATTCCAATATGATCCAACCTTGGTCAAACATCAAACGTTGTCAAAACTGACAGAGTGTATCTCCATAGGACTACCTGCTCAAAATTGATTTTATTCCACAGATGGTGCGTTGATTGGACGCCTGGTATATTAGTTAAACCCATTTTTTGAAATGGGGGTGTTCACACCTTGGTACGACCCCACTCAGCCGAGACTGCCTAAATATGAAAAAGGGACGGATTCCCAAAAGGGGTCCCAATTCCAATGAAGGAGTGTCAAAATGACACCTGATTTCTCAGTTATTGGTGTTTCTTTATTCAGGGGCCGGTTGGGTCTGGGCCTGGTCTGACTCAGTCATGCCGGCTTGACACAACATGGATTTGGATCTACCTATCCCCGCCCGGGTCTGACCCATTATGGGTCGGCCCAGTCCCCTAGGTATGTCCCGTTCGGTTCAGCCCAACCGGTTCGCGAGCTCGGTTCCCCATTGGCCTGGCACGATGGGTGGCGCTCGGCCCACCAGCGCTAGACCGTTGGGCCGCAGGTGTTGCCCGCGTCCATCCGGGTTCGTCGGAAGGTGGACAACTTCTCCCATCTTTCACTACAGATGGAGGGTCGTATTGTCCGTCATGATGTGGTGTAGTGTTGTGTCCGCTCTACCCATTCATATCGTGGCCCCCTGGTCGCATCTGTAGTTGTCCATCTCTCGTGAGGCCAGCTCGAGCCATCCGCCTATAGCCATTAGGGTGTGTGACTGCATGCCGCATTCCCCCTACCCGAGGCCAGTGGACAAGGGTCTCATCTGGCCACTACTAGCCACATATGGAAAGGAATGCTTGTAGTTGTTTCTCTGGCCACTGGAATTTCTCCGGCGTTCTATGTCCCTTAAATGCCTTGTTTCCACGTTCGTTGTTCTACCACGAAGAATGCACCAAAGAAAAAATTTAGCAGAGGGTTCGAGCCATGTTGGTTGCATCCCGTGCCCACCGCATTAGTGTTTTAATCATAATGAAAATTTAATAATAATAAAAGGAAAAATAATCTCTGACTTTATGATCCCGTAACAACCACCAGCATTATTAGATGAGACACGAATCAACCTGTTAGTCAGTTTGTACGCAATCCATATATTTTTCAAGAACTATAAGAGAGGGAACATAAATGCAAATTAACCCAAAAATTTTATGATGTTCATTGTCACACATTCTTCCACGAGTGTTTACTCTGTCAAAAAAGCTTCCTGTGTTTGACAAAATAACGGTGTTCTTCATCATTCATCTTTCTTTTCTAGGATGGATGTGAGTCAGAGATTCTCCTGATAATCCTGCAAATCATTCCCCCTTATTTTTCTTGACACATCGAACTATTTACAGAACCACAAAACAACGGTTCCATAATGATGTGATGTCTCTCCATTGCGCTTTTTCATTTATGAAATAGCGTCGCTGTTTTGCACCCTTGAATTCACAATTACTTTTTAGAATATGGATCATCCTTGTGTTTCATTAATGTTTCCCATCATTGCATCGTTTCTGCCCCGAAATCTCATCGTCCTCCACTCAGTAGAGTGGAAAAGATAAAATAATTTCTTTTAAATTATTTTATTTTAAAAAAAATACAAAATTTATCTTTTCTGATAATCCCTCTCCGGAAAATGTTATACTGTTTCTAGGAGAATCACGATGTTCTGGATTAAAAGGTGCCCTGGAATTTTTGATCCGAGAAATGAGTCAAGATATAGAAAATATCTCTTGCATGTTTACTAAATGTACAATAAAAAAGTCCAAAAAATCAATCCATGAACAACTTTCTTCAGAATCATTCACTGTGAATTTTCACATACTCGTAAAAATCCAAAATAATTAAAAAAATACATGAAATCTTATGGTCTTTATATTATTCCCACTTTGGGTATTTACTTCCCCAAAAACAGAACAAGGCTACACAAACACATAGCGGTTTTGGTCATGCATATGAACCACTCAATCCAATGTTCTCTCCTGTATATTCTAGTCTTGTCACAGAACGCACATGAGATGTATCGACTGCCCATGAAGGATCCACTCATGTAAATCCTCTATCTGCACCAAGTACTCTACAAAAATCACCCCATCACCAATCTCCATCTTTCCATGGTCGATGACATGAGATGGGTCATGCACATATCTCCTCTGATAAGATAAGTGGAATACGTCATGCACCCCCTCCAACTGTGGTGGCAGTGCCATGCAGTACGCCACATTTCCAATCCTCTGAAGTATCCAGAATGGTATGATAATCCTCAGTGAGAGTTTTCTGCCTCAGTCAAATCTCTGTATTCCCAGTCTTATAAATCCATTAGTCCCCCTCTCCTATCAGCATAGGACTTCAATTGAATATTTTCACCCTTTATCCACTCTCGGATGACATGAACCTTCTCAGTGGTGGATTATTCCATCTTCAGGCCCATGAGTGCTCGCTCTCCTTGATTGGTCTAGTACAAGGGCAGTCTGCAGAATCATTCGTACTATTACCCAAATGGTCCATTCCAATGGTGAAGTGATATTTGTTTTTGTACGTGAACTCCAGCAATGGAAGGTGGTCCTCCTAAATTTGACATAAATCTATGACACATGCACGAAGAATGTCCTCCCAGGTCTCGATGGTCCTCTCATTTTTACCATATGTCTGCAGGTGAAAAGATGTGCCCAAGATAAGATGATCCCCAAAATACTCCAGCAATCCTATCCACAATAATTATGTGAAGCAAGTGTCATGTTCTGAGACAACCATTAAAGTAACCCCATGAATTCACATGATCTCCAGAATGTAGAGCAATCCCATGATATCTACCGAACCCTTACCTGAAATAGAAGAGGTGTGGGCCGACATGGTGAGTAATACAAGGATCACCGAAATGATATTGTAACCTATTTAAAAAAATGTTCACCCCATCACGACATCCATCGATATCCCTTCCCACTTCCACTCTTGTATCTCGTGGGGTTGGGTCAAGCCTGCAAGTACCTGGACCTCGAAATTCACTTGTTGGCAGATGAGGCATCTAGAAACAAAATTTTACACAACATTCTTCATCCCTTCCACCAGTACTGTTGTCGATGGTCCTGATACATATTCATCACAACAGTCTATAATTCCAATGGGGATGTATGTAACTCCCTCATAACCTCCCCTTGTAGCGCCACTAGTACATTTGTATGTCTTCTGAAAATGATATCATGCTCCCCTCCTTCATTTATCCATCAGTTTCTTATCTTGAGGATATCTGAGCATGTGTACTCTCCCAACAGTTGTCTCTGAGTAATGACTCCCTGACTCACTGAAAGAGTGGAGGGTCATCTAACATAGATTGGAGGAATAATGTCTCATATCTATCCATGTAGGATATCTGAAACGAGGCTAACTACTTTGATGAATAATTCTTATGTTTCTAAGTGCGAAATAGATCTCTGGCTAAGTGATACTTCCACAACGTTTCCTTTCCTAAGAGTATATGCTATTTCAAATTCATAGGCATGGAGTATCTTTAGAAAACAATGTTGTCTTTGATTTAGATAATTCTGTGTGAAGATATATCTAATAATCTTATGGTCTGAGAAAACAATGAACCACTATCCAGTCAAGTACTGTCACCACTTCATCAGTGTAAAGACGACATTTTCAAACTCCAGGTCATGAGTCGATAATTCTTCTCATGTGTTCATAGTTTTCGTGATCCATAAACAATCACTGCATCATCCTGCATCACGATGAAACCAATTCTAGTCCCTGATGAATCACAACAAACCATATACCAAATGCCCTCCTCTGACAAACTTAGGATGGGAGCACTAGTCCAAATCTTCCATATCTATTGAAATCTCTACTAGCATGTATCTGACTATATTATAGGTTTCCCCTTCATCTTCAAGGAATTCATAGGTGCTGATACTCTGGAGAAATCGAGTACAAACATCTAAATGTTTCTTGCTCATCCAAGGAATCTATGCACCTCGGTAACACTCCTTGGTGGATCCCAAGAATGTAATGCCTCGATCTTCTCTTGGTCCATTTCAACTCTAATCTCTGAGATGATGTGTCTATGAAGGGGACCTTCCATATCTAGAACTCAAACCTCGAGATTTTACTTTATATCTGGTGCTCCCCGAGTGTGTCCAGAACTATCGTTTAGTGTTATGCGTTCTGTTTCCCAGACTTTGAGTACTACAAGATGTTGTCGATGAAGAACATCACAATGAAATCGAGGTATGGAAATAATATCATGTTTATGAGCCCCATGAACTCTGTTGAATCATTGGTCACACTAAAAGGCATCTCCATGAACTCATAATGGCCACATAGACATCTGAAGGATGTCTTCAGTACTTCCTCACCTCTTACAATGTGCTGGTGATAGACCAATCTGAGTTCTATCTTTGAGAACCACATTTCTCATTTCAACTAAAGAAATAGATCATCAATCCGTAGTAGAGGATACTTGTTCATCACGGTCACCAATTTTAGTTTCCATAAGTCCACTAATAGCCTCCAACATTCGTCTTCCTTTTTAGAAAATAACATCGAGGATGCCCATGGAAAAAAATGGGTCCTTACAAATCCCTGCCTTTGTACATCCTCCAATAGTACCCTCAACTCCTAGAGCTCTGTGGGGACAATCTGATATGCTGGTGTAGATATCAGTGCTCTTACAAGGTACAAGTCAATGTCGAAGTATACCTCTCTATGATTAGGTAGTCCTAGGAAATATTATTGAAAGATGCCCTCATACTCATTTTCCACTGCTGGTATTTGTGGAC
This sequence comes from Viscum album, assembly GCA_963277665.1. Taxonomy (NCBI): domain Eukaryota; kingdom Viridiplantae; phylum Streptophyta; class Magnoliopsida; order Santalales; family Viscaceae; genus Viscum; species Viscum album. The sequence goes on from OY728128.1 coordinate 622,666,216, forward strand.
TCGCCTCATCCACTGTGTCAAAGGTCATGCAAGACTCCAGATATGTAATCGGATACACCCTCCTGAGTGCATGTCCATATATTTCTGCCTTGTTTTCCGTCTCTACCATAATGGAAAACTGGCCTCCATATCTGCGCGTACATCGCACTGTACGTCTCAAGCCGTCAATCTATGTGTGAACTGCTGATATCCAATCCATGACTAAAATGATTTCATAGGGCTTCAACACCACTACTAGAATATACCATCTAAAACACTATCCTCCAAGATTAATATCACTCTTCCGGCACCAATTTGTGACCAAATAATCTCCCGAAATTGGAGTATCCAAATGCAAAGGTTGACCTAAAAGATCTGTCAGAATCTCAAAGTCTCCAACTAAGTCGGCGATAAGGAAATAATGGATTTTACCTGTATTGAAAAGCATTGATGATAATGTAGAAAAGATGTATATCATACCTCATATCATCTTAGAGAAGATCGGATCATGATCCTCTATAGCATGCACCTAGAAATGTCCCCATCCACACACTCCTAGAGCTCATGGTGGACAGACTGGGGGTGGTGGTGGTAGTGCCCAATGTCCCTGACCAACACCCGGTGCACATCTTACTCCCCCGCCTCTTCCACAGCCTGACTGACACTCATGGACCAACCGCTTCCACTACCTTGGTGGTCCCTCTACCATCTTCTGATCTTCCGCACTAGGAGTTGGAACGCCACGAGATATGTGATGTTGTCCCTGCAAGAAAAACAAATCATGCCTCACTTGTGGCTCCGAGGGCCTCGGGAGCCTCGCACGTCTGACCCTGCATCCTGAAGTCTCCCTCCAGATGGCCTATACTTCATGGGATTCTAGACCGTCTATCTAATACCATCATTAAATGATTCTTATACTTGTTTTATAGTAGGCGAACTCACTATTACTTCATGATCGACAATGAAGCTCTCCATCAGCAAAGTTCCCTCTAGCACCCCAGCCTGCATCAGGTTGCGGTGAAATATTATCACAGCTCTGATCTATCATCGGAGCCCTTGATTAATGGTTTGGGACCTAATGTAAGGTTCATTTACAATGTAACTGTAGTATTGGGAGATATCAAAAAATCTCACTGAGTACCGTGCCACAGTCCGGCTACCCTGCTTCAAATGTAGTAGCTCATGAATACGCATAGAGCGTAGTGTCTCAGGCATAAACTTCACCGTCAATATGATCCCAAAATCCATCCAGGTGAGGGGAATCTCTTCATGAACCTGTAGAATCGATCTCCACTATTTTCCTACTGATCCTTGAAGATGGATAGCATCCAAGATCGCCATCTGGTCGGTGGGTGTCTCTACTAAGAGAATGACCCGTGAAACCACCTCAAGCCAGTCCTCAGCTGCTTGGGGGTCTTTCACACCTAAAAACATTGGATGTATCATTCTCTAGAAATAATCCAAATCGCTCAGCTAGTGTGCATGATCCATTGGTATCATCCACTGCTCAACAGGTGGTGGTGGTGCAAGTACACCACCCGAAGGTTCAAAAACTATGAGTGGTCCTCATACTGATCCCTCATTTCTCCGTGGGGAACTCTCACAATATCTAACCTGAATCATGGATGCTTGTATTCATTAATTGATATGAATGAAATAGATGTTCCACAGTCAAAAATTCATACCTGGTGAGATAACTCATGAATGATTATGAAACCTCTTCAAAACGATAGCAAATAGCATTTTCAGGAACCGAGTTGGAAAAATAATTCAGGGTCCTTATGTACAGATATGTTGGCTGCCGCTCAAACAATGGAATCCCTAAACGAAAAACCAAACTCAAGACACTTTACACCATTACCATAGTAAAATTTATTCTTATTTCCTCTGGTAGAACTCACCACCCTTTGATACCACTTTATCACGACCCGTCCCACAGGGCCTAGAGGTGACTACCCCATGCTTGCCTTCCATAGACCAATGGTGACGGACTATCCCCTAATGGATTTTCCCGAACATGGAGGGAATTTCCTTAGAGGTATGTACACACCCAAAAACGATAATTTTAATTAAACAACCAATAAATGTAAGTTATAACACCGGAGAGTATAGTACAACAAAATGTACAAATAAAATTTCAAAAAAGTGGGCCGTAATACAACCCCTAGTAACTGAAAAGAAAGAAAACAGATCATGCATATGGCCTCAAGATCTACCTTGAGGGTAGTAGTGGTATGTATGAATTTGAATAAGAGGATCTCGACTTCACCCATCGCACCAAGCTCCACCAAGTCCAAAAAATCCAAAGTCTACCTCAGAGCGTCAGTAGTCTGCACCAGACACAACAAGGTGTGGGTGAATCCCATGTAGGGGTGAGTATATCAATATCCATTATAGACCCCGAGTCCTCAGAAAGACTATCAATAATCCTAGAGGAATACATAATAAGAAATTCCACAAAGGTAATATCACAATCATGGTCTAAATAATGAAGCACAATGAAAAAGAGACAACTCACTCTAATTATATAACTTCAATGTTACTAGGATGTGGATGAATATTCATAAATATATATAATCCTATATGTAATAAATTTTCTACTGACCCATATAGGTTACAGTATGCTGACCCGTATTGGATGCCAGATTCTGACCATTTTGGGTTGACATATGCTGACCCGTATTGGTCATTGGTGATGACCGATATTTGTCACCGGTGCTGGCCCATTTTGGTCCATGGTATAGAGGTAGGGATTATTATTCATACCGCTAGATCATACCACTCTGGAGTTTCTGATGTTGACTCATATTGGTTGCTGGTGTTGACCCGTCTTGGTCGCTCTTCCTCTTCATGTCACAACCAACCACTGGATTCCAGCTCATATCATGATTTATTCTGGGAGAACCACTAATAAAAAAATTGGTGGTATTTAAAACCGCATGATTTCTCAAAAATGGAATACCCAAATGAATCCCCTATTATATGGGTCCCAATGTGACAGACATCGCAACAATCATACACCCCGTCTGCGAGATATGGGGACTTTTGTAACAAGGGCCCAATTGGATTCAATTCTGATCCATCATAGGTTTCACATAATACTCTTTAAACTCTCAATTAGAGTATCTACAAAGGACCTCCTTTTCCCAGGGGTCCTTATTCCACTAACGGAGTGTCGATCAGACGTCTGGTCTATTTGTTACACTTCTTTTCGTGAAACGGTGGTGTTCACATCATGGTCCGTCCCAGCTCGGTTGGGCTCGCTAGAATTTTCCAAAGGACCCCTTCCCAAATGGGGTGCCATATCCAATGATAACATTTCAAAAAAAAACACTTGATTCTTTAGTTACATGTATTTCATCATTCGGGGGATGGTTGGGTTTGGGCCTTGTCCGACTCAGTTAGGCTAGACCAACCCAACCGGACCTGGGGTCTACCTGATTCCGCCCAGGTCGGGCCTGTAATGGGTGAGCCTGGTTATCTGGGTCTAGGCCATTGGTCTCATCCTAGCTAGTTCGTTGACCTAGGTAGTGATTGGTCTGGCCCATCGGGTGGGGCTCAGTCCCCCTAGGATGGCCCGATTGGTTGGGGGTTCGACCCGCAGGGTGGGCCCGACCCATTCAACTAACCCGAATTTGACCTGATCCACCTGAGGGTGGGCCACATATCTCTTTTGGACTAATGGATGTGTGGTAATTTCATCTAGCACGATGAGGCATAGTTCATGTTCTGTGTTTCCCCCTCCTATTTTGGCCTGCTCTCCGCGACTGCTTCCGTCGGCGGTGCCCACGGGGTCCAATCATCTCCCGCATGGACAGCTCGGTCTAGACACATATGGCCACCATAGTTCACGATGGTGCGCGACCTTCCCACCACCCATGACCAGTTTCTGTGGGACTACATTAGCCACGTATGGCCACCGATAGCATGGAGCACCGATAGTTTTTTCCACGGGACACTAGAATGTTGATGTCATTTCATGGCCCCCAAATGCGTTCCTACCATGTTCATTGTTTTGCCTCTTAGAACGCACCTAGGAACCATTTATCAGATGGTCCATGCCTTGTTGGATTCATCCCATTCCCTCCACGTTATCGTATTTAACATGATGAAAAATTAATACTAACAAAAGGATGAATAATCCCCGAATTTAATATCCAGCAACAACCACCCACATGATTAGACGAGACGTGGATCAACCTATTAGTCAGTTGGTCCACGTTCGTTATATTTTCCTAGAACATGAAGAGTGGGATCATCAAAACACATAAACCCCTACCTTTTATGATGTTCATTTCCACTCATTTATCCCCAAGGGTTTATGGTGTCGACAATGCTTCCTGGTTCCGACCTTTGAAAGGCGTTCTTTATTTATCATTTTTCTCTTGTGTGGAAGTGTATCAGAGCTTTTCCTGAGAATCCTCCCAATAATTCATCCTTATATTTCCTGACCCATCAAAATATTTATAGTCCCACAATATTGTGTTTCCATAATGACATGATGTCACTTCGTTACACTGTTTTGCACCATTAAATTCACAGTTACATAGCAGAATACGGGTCATCCATGTCATTTATTAATGTTCCCCATCAGTTCATCATTGATTCATGGAAAAATTTTCATCCTCCAAATAATGGAGTGAAATTAATAAAATAATTATCTTTTAAATTATTTTATTATTTTTCTCATAATGTCCATAAATTAACTTTTCTGTCACCCCTCGCCGACAGAAGTGAAATTATTTCTATGTGAATCCGGATGTTCTGGATTCAACAGTGCCCTCATATATTTGTCCCATAAACAAGTAAAAATTTAGAAAATACTAACACGTTTACTAAACATACCTTAAAAAATGTTCAAAAAATCATTTTGGGCACACCGGGCCTCAAAATGACGCACCGTAGATTTTCACAAACTTTTAAAAATCCCCAATAATTTTCAATAAATTACATAGAATTTTTGGTTGTTTATAGTAATAATATAATATATTATATTTTTATTTAGATTCTTAGATCCTTGACATGGTTGAATGTGAGAAAATAGAAACAAAATTTATGGTGTATCATCATTCTTTATTCATGGTAGATCGAAGAGTTTTCTCTTAGATGTGCATTGAGTTTTCTAAATGATTAACAATAGTATATTATCTAATTTTGTGGGTGTTTACTACATGAGGGTCCTCAAAACTGATATGAAATAGAATATATAATAATAATGATTGTTTAATTTGGAACAACATCATATCAACATTATAATATCCTTTTATTTCCTTAATTTTGTTAAATATTGGGAATAATGATTGGTCCCTTTATTGGTATAATGTTTTACATCAAATCTACTGTGAAGGTGGGAGGTGATCCTATAACTTGAGGAACCTGATCATTTTTAATCCTTACTTGAAAAAAATACAAATACTTAAATTCTTGACACCCTCATAGTATTGTCCTTACTTAAGAAAATAATATATTATATAAGGACCTCACCTTAAACATTACATAATCTTGAATTAAGTTAATAATTAACATGGAGGGTTTTTCTAGTTTAGAGTTTTAGATAATTATTCCATAACTATTACATTACATCTCAATTGCCACAAAGTTTACATTTCTACTCAGTATCCATTATTTCATAAAATAAAAAATCGTAAAATAAAACAAGAGTTGTTTTCTTGATAAAAACTCTTATTTAATTCTCTTTTCTCTTACCCCTCCTAATATCCTGTGAAAATTAGTTCAAAAACATTGGATGAGCATAAAAATCCCAGTAAGGGTTATAAAACAAGGAAATAAAACATTACTCCTTCAATACATACAAATCAATTAAATCCTGCTTTTAAATCTTTAACATCCCACACAAAATCATATGATTTATGAATAACAAGTGGAAATTATAAATAATTAAGTTACCTTGTGGCATCCATGACATACTTACGTTGTAGATTTACAGCTATGTAGGGATTTACATTTGTAATACCCATCACAATATATTCCCTAAATCTCTTAGGAGCAACATAAACATTTACCTCTATCACATTACCCAATGCATTGTAGAGCAATCTCAGGCTCACCTACCATAGGATTATCATAGAACCACCTGTATACGTAAAAATTGTTGTACCTCTCATACCCCTTGTGTTTAATTTTCATGATCACAATCACTCTCCTTTTTATCTAATCTTGTTTTCAAGTGTTTTTGTTAATAGGCATGATTTCAAGAGCAAGAAGTGGCAAAGGAAGAACAGTGGACTGTCTTTCAGTCCACCGGCCAACCGGTGGCTTCACCACCGGCCAGCCGCTGGACCCTGGGCAGAAGGGACACCCACTGCCTTCTCACCGGCCAACCGGTGGCCTCCTCACCGGCCGACCGGTGGCACCCAGACAGAAGGCTGAGCCACTGCCTCAGCACCGGCCAACTGGTGGCCTCAGCACCAGCCAGCCGGTGGAACCCAGCCAGAACAGTGTTTGCTACTGCCCCAGCACCGGCCAACCGGTGGCCTCCTCACCGGCCAGCCGTTGGCGCCTGGACAGAAGCCCTCCTACATTTTACAAGCACCGGCCAACCGGTGTCCTAGCACCGGTCAGCCGGTGGAGTCAGTCAAACTAGCCGTTGGGCTTTGACCAGACCTATCCACTTTCCTCCCAACGGCTCCGAAGCCTCCCAAAGGCCATTTGAGGGTTCCCCCTCTATAAATAAAGGACTAGGAAGCCCCAGAACACCAGCGAAACATACGTAATCCCACGAGACACATTTTACATCATTTGGCTAACCTCCGGTGGATTGCTTCAAAGAACCCCCAATTGATCCAACACATTTCCACATCCAAGGAGCACCACCATAGAAGCTTGGGAGCGCTATTCATCAACTTCATCAATCCATTGGTGCCCAAGGCTTCTCCCATTACTGATTTTATTGCTTTATTTATTTTGAGCATCAAATTGGGTTTGTGCCTACAAACCCCATCTCTTTCTCTCATCCTCTCTTTTGGGTTCTCACACCACATTCAAGGTGTGAAGAGGTTGGTCAAGCCTTTCCTTTAAAAGGATTGAGACATAGGTGAGCTAGCCTTCACCTGTAAGAAGGCTAGTGGGTTCTTGCATAACCATTAAAAGCAAGGTGTAATAGGTTCTAGACTAACCTTAAAGTCTAGTGGGTTTCTTGCTAAAACCATTGAAAAAAAGCGGTAGTAAATCTCTCAATGGTTGAGTTGGGAGTGGAGACGTAGGCTTGGGTTTAAGCTGAACTCTATTATCAATTTTGTGTCTTGCCTCTTTTATTTCCGCTGCACTTTCACTTTGATTTTAAATTGTTAATTAATTTTTTAAAAGGCAATTCACCCCCCCTCTTGCCATCACTTCATCTCTTCTCCGCCCAACAATTGGTATCAAAGGGAAAATTTGAGTAATACCTTAACCGGTTTCAAATTTAAGATCCATTGTGATGGCTTCAACTTCTTTCGCCCCCGAAGGCTATTCTTTGGGTCGTGCTCCATTTTTTGATGGAACCGACTACACTTATTGGAAAACCCGCATGACCACTTTTCTTAGAAGTATAGGTTATCCTATTTATAAAATTGTCATGCATGGTTATTCACTTTCCTCTCCCGATGAATCCAAATGGACTCAAGCCGATATTAAAAATTTCGAGCTTGATGGCAAAGCCATGAACGCTCTTCATTGCGGCCTTGATCATAATGAGTTCAATCGAGTTTCCACATGCACCTCATCACATGAAATCTGGAAACTTTTGGAGGTTACCCATGAGGGGACCAACAAAGTCAAGGATACTCGATTGGACATGTACCGTCAAGATTTTGAGTCTTTTACCATGCATCCATCTGAAAATATTACTGAAATGTTTACACGGTTTACTGATGTTTGCAATGGGAGAAAGTCCCTTGGTGATGATGTTTCTGCAGAAACGATGGTCAAAAAGATCCTTTGGATCCTACCAAGCACATGGGCACCGAAAGTCACGACAATCCAAGAAGCAAAAGACATCAAGAATATGTCGGTCGAAGAGCTCATCGGATCCCTAATGACCTATGAGATCACCATGAGGAGGCAAGCTGAAAAGGAAGGCAAACCGATCAAAGTTACAAAGAACATTGCCTTCAATGTTCAAAAAGAAGAAAGCTCCTCCTCCTCATCATCTTCCTCTTCAAGCGGCGATTCCGAAATAGAGAATCTTGCCTGCAAGATGCACAAATTCATGAAGAAGCACAAGAAGAAGAAATCCCGCAAGGCTCAAACCAACGAAAAATCCGAGCCCAAGGTAACATGTTACGGGTGCGGTGAGAAAGGCCATTACAAGCCCGATTGTCCACTCAACAAGAAAAAGGCCAAGCAAAAGGAAAAGAAGAAGGCATTCAAGGCCACATGGAGTGATAGCTCCACATCCTCCTCCTCCTCCTCAAGTGACAACGGTAACAAATGCCTAATGGCATTTCATGAGGTAACATCTTCCGACTCCTCATCCTCTAGTTCTTCAAATTCTTTCAATCACATGTCTTATGAGGATCTCCAACATTCTAGAGATCAATTGGAGGAAGGTTTTCACGAACTTTCTTCCAAATTTGTTGCTTTGAAAAAGAATTTCAAAAAACTTTCTTCCGAAAAAGAACAACTTCTCAAAGAAAAGGAGGAGTTGTCCCTCAAAGTCCAAAACCTTCCCGATGTTGATTCTATGGAATCAACAATCAAGGATTTAAGGGAATCCCTATCCAAGTTCACCCAAGGTGAACAAAATTTGACCAAAGTCCTAGGTTCCCAACGCATATCTAGAACCACCGAAGGGCTTGGCTATTCCAAGCAAGCTTCCTCTTCCCATGCTCCAAATATTTTTGTAAGGGGGAGCTCCCAATACAAATTTTGCAACTATTGGAAAAAACCAGGGCACTTAATCTATGAGTGCAATTGCAAAAATTCCCGGTATGGTAGGCCCAAAACCATTTTCCTTAACGATGAATTTTATAGGAGAAGACCCGCCACTAGACAAGTGTGGATTGAAAAATCCTTTTTAGCGAGTCTCACCGGAACAAAATTTGTCTCGGTTTCAAAAACCTCTCCCCGGTGATTTGTTGTTTTTATTTAGGGGGAGTTAGGATTGTTTAAGTTTTTTTTTGCGTTATTCATTTCAAATTTCTCAATTCAAAATTCTCAATTCAAAATTTTCAATTCAAAACTTTCAATTCAATTCAAAACATTCAATTCAAATTTCAAAAATTTCAATTTGTTTAAAATTCTATCTCGTTTTTCAACGATTACCTCAATCATGTTTTATGCCCCGTGCTATTTTGATAATCACAAAGGGGGAGAAATTCTTGATTGATTGGGGGAAAAATCTTTTACTCATGCTTTGCTTTACTTTTCAATTTATTAAAGCATGCCTCTCATTTCAATATTTTACATTGTTTGTTTTGGTGATTGTGATCATCAAAATAGGGGGAGATTGTTGTACCTCTCGTACCCCTCGTGTTTAATTTTCATGATCACAATCACTCTCCTTTTTATCTAATATTGTTTTCAAGTGTTTTTGTTAATAGGCATGATTTCAGGAGAAAGAAGTGGCAAAGGAAGAACAGTGGACTGTCTTTCAGTCCACCGGCCAACCGGTGGCTTCACCACCGGCCTGCCGATGGACCCTGGGCAAAAGGGACACCCACTTCCTTCTCACCGGCCAACCGGTGGCCTCCTCACCGGCCGATCGGTGGCACCCAGACAGAAGGCCGAGCCACTGCCTCAGCACCGGCCAACCGGTGGCCTCAGCACCGGCCAGCCGGTGGAGTCAGTCAAACTAGCCGTTGGGCTTTGACCAGACCTGTCCACTTGCATCCCAACGGCTCCGAAGGCCTCTCCAACGGCTCCGAAGCCTCCCAAAGGCCATTTTAGGGTTCCCCCTCTATAAATAAAGGACTAGGAATCCCCAGAACACCAGCGAAACATACGGAAGCCCACAGGACACATTTTACATCATTTGGCTAACCTCCGGCGGATTGCTTCAAAGAACCCCAAATTGCTCCAACACATTTCCACATCCAAGGAGCACCACCATAGAAGCTTGGGAGCGCTCTTCATCAACTTCATCAATCCATTGGCGCCCAAGGCTTCTCCCATTACGGTTTTTATTTCTTTATTTATTTTGAGCATCAAATTGGGTTTGTGCCTACAAACCCCATCTCTTTCTCTCATCCTCTCTTTTGGGTTCTCACACCACCTTCAAGGTGTGAAGAGGTTGGTCAAGCCTTTCCTTTAAAAGGCTTGAGACATAGGTGAGCTAGCCTTCACCTGTAAGAAGGCTAGTGGGTTCTTGCATAACCATTAAAAGCAAGCTGTAATAGGTTCTAGACTAACCTTAAAGTCTAGTGGGTTTCTTGCTAAAACCATTGAAAAGCAAGCGGTAGTAAATCTCTCAACGGTTGAGTTGGGAGCGGAGACATAGGCTTGGGTTTAAGCTGAACTCCATTATCAATTTTGTGTCTTGCCTCTTTTATTTCCGCTGCACTTTCACTTTTATTTTAAATTGTTAATTAATTTTTTAAAAGGCAATTCACCCCCCCCCCCTCTTGCCATCACTTCTTCTCTTCTCCGCCCAACAAAAAATCCCAAGATCCATAACTTATTCATAACACCTAAAACAAACATAATGGAAATACAACATTTCCACATTTCAATCACAATATATCATTTAAATATATTGACATTACAAATCCATTTTCAAAACAATTTTCAATACCAAAATACTTAAAAGAGTATATGGTATTTATTTTCCATTTAAAAACTATACAGCTTCTTACGGAAACCAAATATCAAATAACGCTTACTGTGGCAGAAAGGTCATCGTCACCACGTGCGTTAAATATAAATATTAACTTTTTAATTTAGTAAAATTATTTGTAGAAAAATATTCCCTCTAAATGAAATGAAAAATAAAATGTTAGATACACCTTATAAAACAATGTGGTGTATAAATCAATATATTCCTCAATGAAAGAAGATTGAGATGAAGTCCCTTACAACATGTCTGACTGGACTTGTTCGTTATTAAATCTCTTGAATAATAAATGAAAGATAATTTCTAATTCCTTAAGAATCACATTCAAATTTATTATTATTTTAATATTACTTATTGCAATTTTATAATCATTACATAATCATTTATGTTAATAGAATTTTTTTGTCGATAATTCATACTTGAGTTAAAAATGAACTTCTTAAAATTATATGTTTTCAAGAGGTCAAAATTCCATTATCTCAAACATGATATTCCTGAATTATATATCCAATATATCATATATATCAATTATATGTATGTATTTTTTATAGTACATAACATTTGGATATAAGAAATGAAATGCACAGTTCTTAGAGACGGTAAATAGTAAGTACACATGAATGTTACATCCATTTTTATTTCATATTTAATGGAATGAAAACTTAATGTTACATATTCATATTATAATTATTGTATGATATCATATATAATTTTTAAAACTCCATCCTTTATACATTCCACGTATGGAATTAACGAGTCATATCACATTGAGTGAGTAATAGTCTGTATTTCCTCAAATGAAATTATCATATTTACCTATTAGGGAAAACATAATGGTATTCTATTATTTAAAAATACAGAAACATATATAAAATATAAATATAATATAAATAACAGTAAAATTCAGTAATATCATAATTCCCACCATGAGAGGCGATAGGAGATAAATGAACAATCATCATTTCATGAGACAATAGTTCATCGTACACAGAAATAGTATGTTAATATCCATTAGATGGAGGTTTGTGTAAGTGTATTTTGAATAATTCTCATAACAAAAACCTAGTATATTGAGGATAATGATGTTTTTAATGTAGAAAAAAACACAAATATCATAGCGACTTAAGAAGTAGAATAAAAGAAGAGAACATGATGGAAGGTGTTACCTTTAAAATAGGTAACTCTCATTGGATTGAACAAAAAGGATTCATTGATGTGCCTTAGGTGTATGTTAAGGCTTATAAGAGGAATAGAATTATATTTATAGCTTATTTGGTAGATCTTGGATGAGAAAAGGGGCTTGAGAGGTGTGTTTAATGCGTTAGAGATTATGGCCTCTTATATGGGAAAAGAAGGGGCTATTTATAAATGTTCGAAAATTTTATTTTATTATAAAATGATTTCCATTTGAAAAAGGTCCAAAACTTATTTAATTAGAATATAAGTTTAATCTACGTAGAAATAAAATTATCCAATAAGAATTGGATAGGTTTTGGATATTTTTTTATCCTTATCATTCTTATTTATCCCTTTTTAACTTATTTAACTTTTTCCATGTCCTCTTATATATTCAAACTATATGGTTAATATATATACAATAAAATTCCAAGAGACCCAAAATGGATCATTAATGAAATTTTAACCTCATATATTATATTGGGTTGTATTTTAGATTTTAGGACTATTTTATCATTTAAAATAATATTGATTGATTTAAAATCTCTTTTTTTCTAATGTAATATTATTTATATCATGAATTTTAATGTATACAAACAAAAATTATAATTTCAAAAAACCTACATTAATTCAATGATAAAAAGTGATACTAATCTATAAATTTCATGTATGGCATATAAAGGTTCAAAATAAATTTATTTTAATAGTTATAATATCATTTATTTTGAAAACTATAGTAATGAATCAATTACTCCATCAAATTTGTGTCATAATTAAATGTATTTATTTAATTTCTAGAAATTATAAACAAAATACCATGATGTATCAAGTATTTTTATCTTTCAGAAGTATAAATATAGTTTAATATATAACTTATATAACCACATATTAAATTTTTTTTATTACAAATATTCATGTTTATGATAGTTTGAGTTTTACTTTAAAAAAATTTATTAGTGTCATTATTTTACCCAATAGGAATTTAAAGTCAAAAAGTCACACAAAAGGATTTTATTGGTCATCCATTACTCATCCAATAGGTTTATGACAACTATAATGGTAATTTTATATTATTGAAATATTATTTTTACCTTTAATTACCCAATTTAGTTTTAACCGCAGTAAATAAAAATCAATAGTTACTATTCTCCAAAAATTATTTTCATTTTATTGAACCACATTCTACATACAGATTACAAACATGTATTTCAAATTTTATTAATTAAATTCATAGATGCTATAAAATTTCATTGAAATGAAAATTCCATTTTTAACTACTATGTTGTGTTTTTCATTATTCATCCAAAATGGAACGTTTTTTGAAAAATAACAAAAATTCACTCGAATCTAATTTTGATATTCCAAATTAAAAATTGATGTCTATTTTTTCAAATTCAAAACATAAAAGTTTCATTTATTAATTTAAAACTAATTTTTGTAGTCAAAACTAGAAGGCATGTTTTCAAGAACTAATAACTATCGAAAGATTGGCTGATGCTTGTGTCCAATTTCAAATAGAATTTATTTCTAATGACAAATATTAGATTAAGTGGTAAAAATATAACTTAAATATACTTCAAAAAAATAGAAAATAATCTATCTATATAAATAAGTTTTATTTAAAGGCTGTTTTAAAATAAAATCCAGCATTTTTCACTATTTATAAAAATAAACATTATCAGAAAAATACAAAAATTTCATTGAAAGTAAATTTTGATGTTCCGAATCTAAATAAATGTTTTATTTTGTAAAATATAAAAAATTAAAGAGAAAAACTATATTAACAATGGTTTCACCATGAAAAGGCTGTAAGTTGTCCTTTTAAAGAATACTACAGTTTTTTCCTCATTGAAATTGGATCCATTATTAATTTAAGAATCTAAAATTTATTGGATAAATGTAAAAAAATTTATCAAACATGTACAATCATATTTTATTTATTTAAATTAATTTCTACAAACACAATGGCTTGGAATTAACATCCATTTAGAATAATGTAATATGAGTATTTTACAGTATGACTCAGCCTTGTTTGCAACATAAGACATCGGAGGAACCCATTATTGTGTGTCGGGTACGCCATCAAATATAGTATCCCCATTAATGTAAAATTAAAATTTAATTTACAAATATTAATACATATGAATATTTCATGTTCATTATTTACCTTGAATGATACATCCTTCCACTTTTGGGAATTGCATCCTCGCAATTTTAAAATTGTGCTCATATTCTTCATTAAAAGTCCCACATTAGAAAAAGGGCCAGTAAAAATATTATTTCAAAATAAATAAAGAGATGTAAAAAAGTCACACGAGATAACCCATACTAGGAGTTCATTTAGGAAAACAAGGATATGGAGGAGAAATTGAGCATCATGTTCTTGATAGAGAGTGATAGAAAACATGACTAGGAGAACGTTAACTATAAGAAAACGACAAACATGTGATTGGTTAAATGAAAATAGATTCTCCAATAATAAAAGTAAATGAAAAACGTTTTTTTTAATTTCCCTTTCATAAAGATGGAGGGTTTAATTAGGATATTGAATAAGAAGATAATGAAATATACTTACATTTCAAGTAGAGTTTTATCATATAATAAGATTCTACCAAAAACTCATATTTTCTCCAAAAAATGATTATTCAAGATGACTTGGTCACATTGGAAGTTCTAGATTCAATTTCTTGAGAATCACATAATCCATAAATGTGGAAATATATATTTCCATAATCATTAGACATTATCCAAAACCAAAATGATTAGTACATGATCAGATAATCCTGAAAAGGTTAAAAATAAGTACTACTATTAATCTCCAAAATGAAAAAAAAAACAAAATCCAAAGCTCAAAAAAGACCATTCAATACACCATTTTCATCAAAATTCATCAACATAATGCAAATTAATATTGAAACCCAAAATTCATATGGTTTTCATCACATAGTCTTCCATAAAAATCATAACATTTATCTATAAACAACATTGGACACACTTAAATTCTCATATTTATAAGTAATTAACCCAATCACATATTCACTATGATTGGTTAATCATTTCAATAATTAACCCAATATCATGTTCTCTATGATTTGTTAATCATTTCCATAAATAACCCAAATCACAATAAGAATAAAATAAAATATTTATTCTTACAAAATAATATTCAAAAATTAATCCTAAAATTAATTACCATAGTATTCTATTTTTCTTAGTCATATAGTGTTCCAAGAAGAGTGGACGTCTTCCAAAATAACATTTTTCAATTAATACGTTAATCATTTTCCTATACAAATGATATCCATTTTAAAAGAAACATATGTTACCAGAATGAACTTATTCATGATCCATATAATCATAAAACTAAAAAGATTAAGTCATACTAACCAGTGGCTTCACGTAGG
The DNA here is from genome assembly GCA_963277665.1 of Viscum album. Lineage (NCBI taxonomy): Eukaryota > Viridiplantae > Streptophyta > Magnoliopsida > Santalales > Viscaceae > Viscum > Viscum album. Next base: position 622,681,546 of record OY728128.1, read on the forward strand.
CTAGTGATAGGCGATGTGTCCCTTTCACCCTTCAGTTGTGGATTCTATTCTTGCAGCCTTGCTGGACACGACATGTTTTCACCCATCATTCTTGTTGTCCCTTTTCATAAAACTCAAAAATAACCCTAACAAAATTTAACATCAAAGGTTTTCTTATACATCTCATTTTTATATGAACTCATGTTGACCTCAAAATCTTAATGCATGAAGACTTATATATATTGACATTTTTTAGCACGATAAAATGACACTATTCATAATGAATGAACATCGTACATTGATCATGGTGTCCACATGATTTCATAATCATCATCCTCATGTAGATAGATGGTCCATGCATTACAAAAAAGATTTTGAGATCCTTCAATATCATACTCTCCCTTTAACCAAATACACCACATACAACTTGGGTCATATGGGTGTTCATAGAAAAATAGTTTCGTAAAGTAATCAGGCATGGCATATAATAGATTTTTTTTTGGTAAAAATGATTCTCATAAAATAGGCAGGCCATGTTTGAGTTGAAAAATTCCATCAATGGTCCTTTTAAAATACTATAAATATATATTTAATTAATATAATTTAAAATAAAATATAAATAGGTTGTGCAAGGGTATCCTTCACCCGCATCTTTTTCAAAATAATAATATTCTTCGAAATCTTGGGATAAGGTAAAATGTTTGAATATTCATTGATAATATTTACCTTTATTTTAAATATGAGAATATTGAGGAAATAATATTTGATTAAATACAATACATGATCAATGATGTTATCGAGGTATAGTTTAGGTGTCTTATATGTCAAAAAATTACTTCAAAGTGAGTTGTATGTTAGAAAATGTTTATGAATCATCTAGAAATGGCATTGCAATAATTATTTCAAGAAATTCATCAAGAAGAGATAGGAAGGTCATTTGAGATCCTTCTCCTTCCATTTTTAAGAGACATTCTATGATCTGAAAAAGATACAAAATAAGGGTTTAACATAAGGGGTAGATATAGAGACTAACCATGGGTCTAACAAAACTACTAATCCCTAATGTTTTATAAAATTACCTCTAATACCAACTATAAGGACACAACCATAAACATTACATAATATTGAATTAAGATAATAATTCACATTGAGTATCTTCTAATGTTTAGTTATTTATAGAATTAGGCCATAACTATTACATTACATCTCAATTGTTACAATGTAGACACTTCTACTCAGTCTCCATTTTTTCATTAAATTTAAAAAATTTAAAAGGAATGAATTGTTATTTTCTTGATAAAAATATTCTTTAAGTCTTTGATTCACTTACCCATCCATATATCGAGTGAAAAAAATTCAAAAACATGTGATGGGCATAAAAAGCTCATTAATGGTTATAAAACAAGGAAAGAAAACATTATTCCATCAATACATACAAATCCAAGAAATCATACTTTTCAATCATTAAAATACCATAAAAAATCATAAGATTTATTGATAACAAATTGAAATCATAAATCATTAAGTTAACTTCTAGAATCCATAACATACATACGTTGTAACTTTCACAGCTCTATAAGAAGTTAAATATGGAATACCCATCAAAGTATATTCAATAAATATCAGAGGAGAAACATTTTTGGTAAAATCTGTCATGTTACCCAATGTGATGGAGAGCTATCTTGGGCACACCACCACTAGGTGTATCTCAGAACCACTTGTATATTCAAACAATGCCCAAGAACCATAACATATACATAACATATAAAACAAAAATAATTGAAAGGAAGCCTTTTGGTTCAAACTAAAGGGAGTTACCCGATTTAAAAGTAACGTATTACCTCAATTTCTCTCTTCTTATTTAACTTATTGACTCCATATGCTTTCTTTATATTATGTTTACATTACAAAATGGTGATGACGAAATTGCTTCATTAATACATTATTCAAATAAATGATATTGTGAATTTAAAAAAAATTTATTTTGAACTTTTATGCCATTAAATAATTTTATAGATTATTATCACTTGTTATATTTGATGAAATAAAGTTTTTTCGGAAAAATAATGAATTTTTGGATACTCTAACAAGTCATGATATGAATAGTATTAAAATTGACATAATAGAGCTTCTAAATCATTCATTATTTTATTAAATGATAATGTATTCCAAAAAATATAAAATTTGTCCAAATGGAATATATGATGTTAAAAATGTCAATAATGATCCATTATGGGTCAATCGTAATTTTATTGTAAATAAATTAACCGTATAGTATAAATATAAAAGAGGAAATGGTAAATGTCAAATAAATTAACAAAGGGTAAAATAAGAATGATAAGGATTACCAAAATCCAAAACCTATCCAATTAATTTTGGATAATTTTATTTAGACATATATTCAATTTATCTTAGAAATTAATATGTTTTTATCATTTGGAAATAGAAATTAATTTGATAAGAAAATAATATTTTCAAACACTCCTAAAAAGCCCCTCATATACCTTATAAAAGACCATCAAACACTCCTAAATATGTTTAGGACAAGTGTATAGGTAATTTTATATTATTATAATATTATTTTTACCTTGATTTACCATATTTACCTTTAACCACGTTAAATAAAAGTCGAAAGTTACTATTCACAAAAAATTATTTTCATCTAATTGAACCACATTGTAATTATTGATACCAACCATGTATGTTGTAATATTTAATTTCAATATACCAAAGAGGTAATTTTTTGTTTAAATGAAAAAGTTGGTTTTTAACTACTATGGAGTTATTTTCAATATTCATAAAAAATTGAACGTTTTCGGGATACTAACAAAAAACTAACCTTTTATAATTTGGATATTTCAAATTAAATTATTATTTTAATTTTGAAAAATTAAAATGAAAGAAGTTTTGTTAATTAATTTAATATTAATTTCTATTTTAAATACTAGAAAGCGTGTTTTTAAGAAATAATAATGATCAAAAGATCGACACTTGTTTATGTCCAATGTCAAAGTGAAATTACTTCCAATGACCAACATTTGATTAAATGGAAAACGTATTATCAAATAAAAAATTAAAACCAATAAAATGAAAAATAATCTATATAAATAAATTGGATTAAAAAGTTGTATTGAATTAAAATGTTGTATTTTTCACAATTCATAAAAAATAAACATTCTAGTAAAAATAACTAAATTTCATAAAAAATATATTTTTTTGTCTCGAGTTTGAAGAAGAATTTTATTTTTTCAAATAGAACATATGAAACTAAAACAACTAGATTTAAAAAGGGTTCACCTTCAAAAGGCTGTAAATTATCCTTTTAATGTATATTAGAGTATTTAATTCTTAAATTGGATCCATTATTATTTTTAGAATCTAAAAATTATTGGATAAATGTAAAGTCATTTATCAAACTTGTATAATCATATTTTATTTAGTTCTATTTATTCTTGATAATATAATGGCTAGGCATTAACTACCATTTAAAATAATATAATATTATTATTTTTCAGTACAACATAGCCTAATGTGCAACATAAGACTTTGAGAAACCAATAGTTGCATGTTAGGTATGCCATAGAACATATAATCCCTTTAAAGTAAAATTAAAATTTAATTCACAAATATTAATAAATATCAAAATTACATGGTCTCAATTTACCTAGGATGTTACATATTATCTCTCAGTTAGATTTTAATATATTGAAAATGATAGGGGTTTAGTATATTTATTTTCATTAATATTAATTATATTATTCACATGGTATTAGATATGAATAATAAAATATCATGAGTTGGAGTAATCAACCTGAATTAATTAGAATGTAAGTAAAATATGAATAGTCTAAAGGTATAAATTCATGTAGTGGATATTGAGAAGTGAAACCATATTGTATATTATTTACATGATGTTAATTATATTATTTTACAAAAATTAATAGTAGTTAAATAATTTAATTCAAATGGTGTTACAGTGAATATCTCCCAAATGGCGGGGAAACCATATTTGTGTGGAATCAAGAATTCAATTAAAAGATAGGATTTTGGGATTTTATGTGGGGTTCAAAATTTAAATGAAATTCTTGTAAAATATTTCTATACTTTTTTTTAGGTGTTTCATCATAGAATGAAATAGATGTATTAGGAAATTATTTAAAAATCCAAGTGGATAAAAATATAGAATGAAAATAGTGGGTTTCAATATTAATTTCTAAATTTTCAACATGTTATTGATTAGAATAGAATACTTGTAGAACATTTTTGAGAAATTAATTTTATAACATATAAAATTAAAAAAATATCATATTAGGCATCCGAATTGAATTTTCATGGTCCCCACTAATGAATCACACAATCTATGTGATTATTGATAAAATTATGATACTATAGTACTCATTACTCTTTCAATAAACATTTTAGTTATAATACCTCAGTACGATATATATAAATAATGAGTTTATGCTTTATTGAGTTCCTTTATCTATTATTATAGTCACATATATATGTGGTTAAAATATTGATTATAGATATAATTACAGACTGTGATTGGTAATGAGTTGAAAAAGAGTACACAATATCAATATCAGTTAGATTAGTAATCAGAGAGACTTGTATATACATTAGTGTACATGTGTAGATATTTGGAAATGAAATTTGATATATCATTATATTATTAAGTGAATTTTGAATATTTAATTTTCAATAACAATTATCAATAATAAATTTGACTGGTTCAATTTGATGCATCATATGTTTAACCATTTTAATAGACATTTTTATTTGTTTTAATTTTTAGTGAGTTATATATTGAGGCCTAGTATAGTTATAATAATTGATGTAATTTTTTTTCCTAATTATTACATAATTTATGATACCATATACATTGATGAATTATTATAACAATGAATTATAATAACTATTGTAGGTTCTTAATAGGAAAATATAATTTTTAAAAGATTCATCAATGTAATGGAATCAATAACATATCAATATTGAAATGTTGGAACATAAATTTTTTCCCATTGGGGTTTTTTCATATATATTTATATATATATATATATATTCAAGTATATTTTATTTATATAAAATACCATGTAATTTACTATTTTTTTGTCTTCTAATTTGGAATATATTATTCCATTAATAAGACAAATTATAATATATATATATATATATTATGAATTTAGTTATATTATGCTAATAACATCACATAATTATTAACATGATAAGGTTTTTGAGATTTTTTATCTCATTGTATTATTTTAAAAGATTCTAAAAATATACGTTATTATTAATTATAGAATCATTAAATTATTGATAATTTATATTTCATGTTCCCTATGAATCATTGAAAAGTTAAAAGTTAGGTAAGTGATATTGTGTAACAGGAATATGGTGATAAAAAGGATGTAATTAAAATTTAAAAATCATATGAGATTAAAATACAACAGTATATGATTCATGAATGATAAAGGCGTAGGGAATAAATTTCCTCTTCATAAAATATTTTAAAAGAATTTATTATGATAAAAAAATTAATTTATATTTAAAAATGTGGTATTCTATTATATATTTTTCATGTCAATTTATATATGATGATATAGAATTTTGAATCACTTTAAAAGAGTTCATCGATTTCAATGTGGGTTATGGAAATCATAAAATCAATATGTGAAAACATGTATTGTGTTATAATATGTATAATACTCTATTATATTTATTTTTATATTTTTTAAGTAAAATTATTGATGATATTCATAGAGAAAATAATCATTGAAAGAGGTGCTTAATAGATGAATGTATTTGAAGTCAAATTAACATTGGTTTTTATGAAAATATTTTATTATAAAAATATTCTTTGTATACTATGAATCCCCCTTTGGAATTTTGTCAAATTATAATAAGATAATAACAAAGTGTTGATAATCTTTAATGAATAGTCATAATATAGTTTAGTTTATTTTTTCATGTTCAATTATAGGTCCATGAATTAATTCTTACTTCAAAAATAATATTTTATAATTATTTATAATAATCTGTTAATTAAAATGGGATTGAAATTTAATGTATTAATTATATTAAATGAAATTTTTATTGATCAGGGAATTATAGTTAGTGGCTAATTTCGTAACATTTTTTAATCATGAAGTTTATAAATAAATTGATGTGGATAATCATAGGAATATATGAGTATAGTTATTAGAATTAAAACATAATATCATGGATTTATTTGGATCCATTTTCACTTATGAAGATTTCATGTATTAAATATATTCTGAATTTAAGTACTAAAATAAAATGGGTTAATAATTGATAGTATGTCACTGTATTTTTTTCAAATAGTTTTAATTATATAAGATCAATTTTTTACTCTTTATCTTATGAGTTATGGTTTTAATAAATAGTCCATTTTTAGTGGGTCTACCATTAGAGAAATCATAGTATATAAGTATATAGTTTCAAAATATGAAATGTAATAATAAATTTATAATCAAAATTCCTTCAATTAATTAACAATTCAATATGGATGGTAAATTGTTGAACAAATCAAATATATGGAATACAATTTAGATGTTCTGTAAGTACTCGATTCTTAATCATGAGGTACTGGTTTTAGCTTTTCCTTTTTCCTAAAGTGTTTTTGATAAAATAAGTGAAATTTGGGGAAAATCATAAATTTATTGGTACACACCATGTACTATTGTACCCACTCCATGAACATCGGCTACGTGGGATGAGAATACATGGCTCATTGGTTTGTCGGTAGAAAACCAACTATACGCTATGTACATTCATATACACGACATGTACTTTGGCCATGTGGGATGAGAACACATGGCGTATAGACTTGTCGCATATTCAGGAAGTAATAACTAGATACACGATATGAACTTAGTCATACACACTATGTAATCAGTCTACAATTGAACATGGTGAAGGTGAAAAGTAGCCGCCAGATGAACAGTTTAAAAAAATAGTACACGTTGTGTACTTAAGAGTACACGCCGTGTAGTTATGACTTTTCTTTATAAGTAGGCAGTAGCTTCCTCATTCTGTAATGGAGAACGTAAGTTCTTTTGGAGCACTGGAAGAGGATTCTGAAGCTTGTAGGAGCTCCCAATCATAGACTAGGACGCTAATTCCTTCACTGATGATATCGTCTGAACTACACTGGTGAGATCTTTTCTCTTCATGAACATATCCTTCCAATTATTTCCCTAATGGATTTTATTTCAGTTTGAACAGGTAAATTTATATTCAAGATCTAAACTGTTCTCTATTTTTTCAGGAGGTGTCTTTCAAGTGTATCGATTAGAGGAGATTGAGGTAGGTGGTTTTGTGTTTAACTACAACTATCAAAGAAATTTTGTGTACCATTGTACAACACACCGAAGTTTTGGGTGTCATGTGGTTGAGACCTTGACTGTTGAGAAATCTATAATTGCATAGGTGATCTAATGAAAAATATAAACTACTATTTTGGATCATTTCATTGATATAGGGCCACCACACGGGTTCTTTTCCCTTGTTTAGCCGTTTTTCCAGAATACTAGTGGGTATTCCATGATTATAGAATGTTTTTGAGTTTTCATGAGAGGAAGCATATATTAATTACATTGGGGTGCATTGGGCTTGGAATAGTTACTTGTTTTTTCTATGGATTGACTTAGGGACGTGTTTGTTTATCCAGAGGGAAACATTTCTTATGTATTAGGGAAATAACTTTCATTCCTATGATCAATATCATGTATGACTATGGGAATTATTCGTCATGCTAATGGGAAGTCACATGCGGGATATGATTCAACTTTCCTGAGGGTAATGAATTTCATGTGTAAGGACAATGTTTACTTGAATATTCACTATGGTGATTTCTTATGTTGTACCTGAAAAGTTAAAACAAAGGATCAGTATTGATAAATAATTAATAAAATGGAAATTTAACTGGTAGAGATAGTTACTTGGATTAATTCCAAGTTTACTGCATTTTATTATTGCACACTACTGTTGCACATTTTCACTGACTGTTGGGCATGGGGCTATGGTGGTTTCCTACTAGGATTTATTTCTCACACCCATTATGGGTCATGTCATGGGCCCAAACATATTATATTTATATAGTTATCGATAAGGGAAAGGGTCCCTATACATTTACATGATTGTTTTAGAGGAGTAGGAGAGCATGGGACCGAGCTTATGCTTACGATGTGCTTGTGTTCCTATTGCACTGTTTTGGTTATGATTGTTGTACTTGTAACTTGTGTTATATTGTATCTGACTATAGTGTATCCTTTTTTTATGAATACTTAGATTTAATGACATGTTGTGTCATTTTACATATGACTTCTAGTTATATTTTACATCAGTTGTCCATTTTTGGTATATATTGTCGACTGCTTCAGCTTTTGTATGTATATATTTTGTTCTGTTGCGCTACACTTTGACAAATGATGGCGTATTTTCCCCACTATTAGTCTATTTCCCTCACTGATAGTCAGCATCCTCTGGCGTTTGGGGAAATGCTCTTGAGGTCATGTGACCAACCGGGTTCGGGGCACCCGTTGTGTGGCATCCAAATCATGGATGTTACAAAGTGGTATCAGAGGATGTTTATTTTCTCCGACATACCATTTGGAGCATATAGTTAGGGATAATATGGAATTGGTATTCGGTAATAAGTTGTTCCCGGGAGTATCTGACCTGTGTACAGGGAAAATCCCCTCTACCTCAATCAATTGCAATTTTTTTTGGTTTTTCAATTTTATAGTTGGTTAGATTTTCACCATTGGGTGATGCTTCTGTGGTCTGTTGTTTATATTTTTATGCCAAGTTTTCATTTTGTTGCAAACCGCTGAGATGGGGGTATGCCATCTCATGCGTCATTTAGGAACATGTTAGAATAACATGCCATGCAGTGTTCCCAAGCCATGTAGGTGCACTAGAAATTGCATGTTGTTGTGATAGATGTTGTGCTAGAAAATTCATGTTGTTGATATAGGTACCTTGATAGATGTGCCTACTGTTTATTGGGTGTGGATACATTTTATGGTTGGGTTTATGGGTGGTAGAACATGGTTCCTGAGAAGTATGGGCTCTCTTGGACTACAATTTAACCGATCATGATCCATCATTTTTTTGTGTTTCATACTATAATGGGAAAGTTCGGGTGCTACAATTTTGTTCGTGGGGAGTATGGCCCCCCACAGATCATAATTTGGTATACCGATGCATGAAATTTATGTAAAAGGGGATTCAAAGTAGCTTCCGAGTTCTACTGTCCGGAAACCAAGAATACACAGTGTCTGGTTCAATGAACACACGCCATGTACTCTTATGTTCAAGAAGAAATGGAAAAATATATATAAAGTATGTTTCATGTACATTATGTACATGCCGGGTAGTTTCAAACCATGTCATAGGTCATGTAGGCAGAAACATGGGTTGGGAAAACACTAGAGGGAACACGCCGTGTACCGATTGTACACGTTGTTTCGTGTGGACATTGTGTCCACCCTGTGGCTAACAACACAGATGGAGAAATCTTCACCTAAACACTCCGTGTCACTTCCAAACACGCCGTGTAGTGTAATCTAGGGATCCGTCCATGTATGTAACAACACAGTTCAGTGATAACTTTTCAAGTCCACACTGTGTCCTTATAGAACACGTCATGTAGTTTGAGCTGTGTATCCAGTCGTGTTTCAAACTACACTGGTCAGTGAAGCTCGTGTAGTACAAGCCATGTAGACCATATACACACCATGTAGTTTCGTTATAAGGATTGTAGTGTGTATTAGATGTGTAGAATGACTTAGGGAGGGTAGGAAAATTCAAGTACACACTGTGTGTAAGGACAACACGCCGTGTGTTTGGGGTGTTACAAGACCCGTTCTGGAAGAAGTACACACCCATATGAAATACAAAAGGGAACACATTGTGTAGTGATTATACACACCATGTAGTCTTGTTTTTCAGCTTAAATGTTTTTCTTTTCCTTGATCCTTTCTTACGCTTTCAGTTCATCGTCCTTGATGATCATAATCTAAGGCTTGTATTTGACATTGTAGATTCATGCCGCCGAGACGACCTCTAGTTGTTCAGAAAAAGAGTGGAGATGTTTAACCCCACGGACGGTAGGACATGGGGTACCGATGGATCCTATAGTAGTGCCCGATGCAGTGCCATATGTTACACTAGATGTAGGCACTGATGCATAATTCTGTGAATGCTTCATGCGGTTTCTGCAGACCTTCCAGGGAGCACCGCCGGTTTCCACGTCTATGGTAGAGAGGACACATATATTCTAGTAGAATCATCTTCCTACATTGTCTTGGGATAGTGGACCATAGGATGCAGGGTCATGGATGGGATCTATGTAGATGAGATTTGAGCATCGGGAGACGCCTCCCGGGAGGAGGGTCAAACTCGTTACTTACCTGTTGTGTGATTCCTCCAAGAGATGGTGGGATGTTACCACCCATACCGAGAACCACAGAGACATGGTGTTAGATGATATTTATGCAGTGTTCTATGATTTTTTCATTCTGGAGACTGTAAGGGAAGATCGAGCTTGAGAGTTAATGACTCTACAGTAGCACGCTATTTCCGTGATGGACTATTCTACACACTTCAACAAGATACAATTTGTTTCACTTGTTCGGGTGGTTGATGAGACGCTGAGGGCTAGACAATTTGGGGATGGTCTTCGATATGAAATCTGCGGGTTGGTGAAAATTTTCAGGTTACCTACAGTTCATTATATTGTGATCCAGACACTGATTACATAACAGAACCTGTGAGGAGCTAGTGGTGCAGACCGTGTGGGTTCAACACCAGTCTCTATTACTATTTCTTCTAGCAAGAGGAAGTTGTAGATGGATTTATCTAATGGTGGAAGTACTCTCCAGAATAATTCATTAATTTTCCAGGCGATGTTCTACATGTTTGTTAAAGAGGTACACACAAGACCTCATTGTCCACGTGAACCAGTAGAGTTCTGAGCTTGCAGTAAGACATGTCATCTACAACGTTTTTGTAGGGTGTTTCCACTAGCAACTACTGAGAGGGGTTCTGTGCAGACTCCGCATGCGGGACTAGGGCCAATAGCTTCTTACCAGTCATGAAATTTGAATATTTCATAACCTTAAGGCCATGTTTGTGGTCGTGGACATGGTAGCTAGACAGTATGATATCAGAGATAGCTCGGTAGGTCAGCTCAGGGTAGCCAAGCTATGTCGCAGGGCCGTGGCACTGGGTAGACATATGCAGTGCAACAAACCCAGCAGGAGCAGGCTCCCAGACCATCCACTATCAAAGGTACTATTCATGTTACTTTTGTTTTATCTTCAATGCTTTTCGATACTGGTTCTGCACATATATTTATATATGTGCCCATAATAGAGAGCCTTGGGCACTGTGTTTCTTCTTCATCATCTAGCATGACGCTAGAAACTCTTTTGGGAATGAGAACGACCGATGTTTGTTAAAGCAAGGATTCCCCAATAAGTTTTGTAGGTGTCACTTTTTATGTGGCCTCAATCTTAGATATGACAACCTATGATTTCATTCTCGATATGGATTGGTTGGTACCCTTACGAGCCTTTGTTGATAGCTATCATTGCAGGGTGAGTTTCTAGTCCCTAGAGGGCGGAATGTTTCAATATAAATGAGAATTTTATGTCTAGCCGAGCCGATATGGACCAGAGCATCATGGGCGAGGTGGAGTCACAACCCAGATTGTGAGTTTATATCTGTATGACTGGGGAAATAGTCAGAAGTATTTCCCTCTTGTGGTTAATCATTTTAGGGATTTCTTCCCAGATGACTTTTCAGGTCTACCTCCATAGCGAGAGGTGTATTTCTCTTTTGATCTTATGCTAGGATCATCACCTATTTCCATTCCTCCTTATAGGATGGATACGCAAGGATTAATCGAGCTCAAGAGGCAGTTAGAGGAGTTATAAGTCAAGATTTTTATCCAACCCAATACTTCTCCCTAGGGTTCTCCTTTCCTTTTTGCTAAGAAGGCAGCTTGTACCCTCAGTATCTTCGTGGATTTTCAAAAGCTAAACCGGTTTACGATTAATAACTTATATCTATTACCAAGTACTGATGGTAATTTTGGTCATCTTCCAAGAATCACGAGTGTTCTCGAAGATTGACTTGTTATACAGATATCATTAGTTGCATGTTAGACCATCAGACATAATTCTTACAACCATTCGAAGCAGATATGGTCTATACGAGTACTTGGTCATGCCGTTTGGACTCAAAAATGCACCCAGTAGTTTTTAGGGCTCTGATGAATCATCTGTTCCACCCATATCTGGATTCTTATGTGGTTGTCTTCGTGGAAGATATCTTGGTGTATTCTCATACTCAACGTGACCATGCTACCATCATGAGATCGTACTGAGTATAATGAGAGAGCATCAGTAATATGATAAGCTCTCAAATTTATACTTTTCGATGGAATAGATTCACTTTCGGGGCCATATTAACTTAGAGGAAGGAGTTTCAGAAGACCCGATTAAAGTGAGAGCATTAGTTTCTTTGGAACATCCTAAGAACGTTTTTGAATTACGGAGTTTCTTAGGGCAGGTTGGTTACTACAAAAGAATTATACAAGACTTCTCCCACATAGAAGCGTCGTTGACGTGATTTAATAAGAATGGTATGAATTTCATTTGGTATTAAGCTTATGAGATATCCTTTTGAAGCTTAAGGGAAGGTTGACATCAGCACCAATCATGTTACATCCAGGGTAGGGGATGAGCTATACAGTTTACTGTGATCCATTTGGGTATTGGGATTTGAAAATTGTTGATTTAGTCAATCATGTATGTGCATACAGGTCTCGGTTGTTCATGCCACATGAGAGAAACTACCAGATGCATTATCTCGAGTAGGCTGTAGTGGTGCATGCATTATGTTGTTGGAGAAATTATATCTTGGGGGAACATTTTGTGGTGTTTAAGAACCCCAATAGTCATAAATACATATTTACCAAGTGTGACATAAATTTAAGACAATAAAGGTGGGTTGAATACCTACACTCCATAAACATTGATCTTGCCTATACCCTTAGTAAGGGTAACACATTATCTGATGCATTGAGTTAGAGGACTCAGATACAGGCAGTGCAGGAGGCCAGTAGTGAGTGGTAGCTTATGGCCTTGTTCTCTGAGATGAATTTAGAGGTGCATGAGAGTCAGGGGTGAACCTATATTTCATCCTTAGTTGTGACTTCTACCCTCCTAGATAGAGTGAGGATGAAACAACTATCTGATTCTGAAGTCCTTGTTCTACAAAAGTCGGTGGAAAGTGTGGACCCTCCTCCTGGTTCGACAATAGGTGATGATGAGGTACTGTGAATCCATGGATGAGTGTGGGTTCAAGGGGATATTCATGAAGAGTTGATATGAGGATTTCATGCTTCATCTTGGGCAGTGTATCCAATAGTTACCAAAATGTACCATTACTTGAGACTTCAGTATTGGTGGTCGGTTATGAAAAGAGAGGTGGGTGGTTTTGTTACGAGATTTTCTACCTGTCAGCAGGTGAAGGCGGAGCATCAGAGGCCACCTGGACTATTGCAATAGTTACCCATTCCGTAGTGGAAATGGGATGATGTCGTGCTGGACTTCATGACCGGGTTGCCGAGGTCACCATGAGGTAATGATGTTTTATGGGTTTTCATGGACAGACTTATGAAGGTAGATCACTTTTTTCTGATCAAGGAGACCTTTGGTGATGACAAGATCATGAAGTTATATATATGAGAGGTAGTATGTCTTTATAAGGTCCCTCATTCAATCATTTCAGATCAGATGCCTATTTTACATCTCATTTCTGGTACAGTTTTCAGATGGAACTGGGTACACGGGTTCTTCTGAGCAGAGTATTTTAACCACAGATCAATTTCCAGTCAGAGCATAAAATACAGGTGCTAGAGGACATAATGCATGCATGCATCATGGAATTTTGGGCATTTTGGGAGAAACACATACCCTTTGTCATGTTTTCCTACAATAATAGTTTTCATGAAAATATTGATATGGAACCTTACGAAGATTTATATGTTAGGCCTTGCTGATCACCCTTATGCTGATTGGAGGTAGGTGAGACAACTTTAATGGGACCATGTCTCGTGTAGGAAACATTAGAGAAGGTCCAGTTGATTCAGAAGCAAATGGATACTGCACAGTCTTGTCAGAAATCATATTTTGATCGCCACAGAAGACCCTTGGAGTTCGTGGTGGGGATCAGGTGTTCGTTCAAGTTTCTACAAGGTTGAGACATAGGCTGATCATGAGATAGGGTAAACTTTAACTGAGGGTTGTAGGGTTTGTTGAGATTCTAGAGAGAGTCGGGATGATATCATATCAGATGCAGTTACCATAGAGATATCGGGCCATGCACGATGTCTTCCACGTATCTTAGCTACGCCATTATCATTCAGACCCATCTCACCTTTTTTAGCCCGAGGAGGTTTAACATTAGGATGATGCATCCTTTGAGGAGCATCTGATTCATATTTTTTATAGGAGCATAATGGTTCTCCGAGGTTGGCCAGTTCCTCTCGTATCGGTGCTATGGCAGAATGGTCGAGTGCAGGACAAAACCTGGGAGCAGGAGATAGACATACATGCTATGTGGCTAGAATTGTACATATTTTTACCTTCAGAACCCATTGAAGGGAAATTTGGGGATGAATAGATTTATGGGCAGATGTTAGTAAGAAATAAGGTCATATTATTTAGGTATGAGTGTCATCTTTTCCTTTTTCCTTAAGTGTTTTCGAGAAAACAAATCAAATGCGGGAAAATACCAAATTTATGGGTTCCCATCATGTACTTTTGTGCACACGCCATGGACTTCAGCTATGTGGAATGAGAATATAGGGTAAGTCGGTTTTTTGGTAAAAATCCAACTACACGCCATGTACTTTAAAATACACATTGTGTACTTTGAACGTGTGGGATGATAACACATGGTGTGTAGACTTATCAGCAGTTTAGGATGTAATAACTAACTACACGCCGAATACAATGGTATACACACTGTGTAATCAGTCATCATACGAACAGGGTGGCGGTGAAAGGAATCCACCAGAGGACTAGTTAAAAAAATAGTACACACCTTATTGTTATTTTTTTCATTATAACTGAGCAGTAGCCTCCTCATTCAGTAGAGGAGGCAGAAGGTTCATTTGGATCACCAGGAGAGGAGGCCGAAGCTTGGAGGATCTCCTGATAGCACACGGGGACTCTGATTCCTTCTCTAAGGAGATCCTTTGAACTGCACAGGTGATATCTTCTCTCTTCATGAACAACTCTTTCAAATTATTTCCCAAAGGGATGTTATTTGAGTTTTAATGGGTAAATGTTTATCACAGATCTGTGTCGTTATCAGTTGTTTTGGGAGGCTACTTTCACGTGTATCGATCAGAGGAGGTCGAGGTAGGTGATCTTGTGTTTAATTATAACTATCGAGTTGATTTTGTTTAATTTTTTACCACACACCCATGTCTGGGGTGTCGTGTGGTGGAGACCTTTACTGTTGAGATACCTAGAATTTCATAGGTTATCTAATGAATAATATAACATACTATTTAGGATCATTTCTATGATCCAGGGCCACCTCGTGGTAGTGTTTCTGTTGTTTATTTGTTTGGCTAGGATATCCGTGGGTATCCCATTATTATAGCTTGTTTTGAGTATTCTGGAGAGGAAACATATATGAATAGCTTTGTGGTGCATTGGGATTGGCAAAAATTCGTGGTTTTCCTATAGAGTGCCTAAGGGTGTGGGTTGTTTATCCTGAGCGAAACATTTATTATGTCTAAGGGGAGTAACGTCCGTGCCTACGGGGAAAATCTCATATGCCTGTGGGAAATATTCATTATGCCTATGGGTAGTCACCGGTGGGTTACGATTCTGCATGGTTGAGGGTAAGGACTTTCATGTCTGAGGAAAATGTTTACTTGAACAGTCACTGTGGTGATTTCTTATGTTGTACCTGCTGTGATAAAGAACATGCTTGGTATTGATAAATATTTTGTAAAAATGGCAATGTAACTGGTAGAGATAGTTATTTTGAGTTCTTCCTATTTTACTGCATTTTATTACCGCACACTCCTGTTGGACATTTTCCCTGAAAGTTGGGCACGAGCCTATGGTGGTTGCCTACTAGGATTTATTTCTCACACCCTTTTTGGGTAATCTCTTGGTCCCAAACATATTATATTGATGTAGGTTTTGAAAAGGGAAAGGGTCCCAACACAGGTACATGATTTATGTAGATGAGTAGGAGAGCATTGGAATGAGATTAGGCTTCTGATACTGATGTGATCCTATTGTACTATTTTGGCTTTGTTTGTTGTACTTGTACCTTGAGCTATTTTTTATCTGATTGCAGTGTATCCTTTTTTGGATGTGTCCTTAGAATTAATTCATGTTGCATCATTATACATTTAACTTCAAGTTTTCTATTACATTAGTTGTTCATTTTTGGTTTATATTGTTGACAGCTTCCTCTTTTTTTGTTTAAATTTTCTTCCATTGCAGTACACTTTGACAAATGAGGGCATAGTTTACCCACTATCATTTCTTGGCCCTTGCTGCTAGTCAGAAGCCTCTAGGTTTTGGGGAAATTCACATAAGGTCATGTGACCAACAGGGATCGGGGCACCCATTATGTGGAATCCGAATCCGATACGTTACATGTTCCACCCATGATTTTGGTACATTATGTTATTTACATTACACAATTAATAAAGACACCACCAAACCATATACTGTTTTTAATTATGATTATATTTATTTTTAATAAGGAAATAAAATATATAATGGTCTATGCAGATTTTAGTTTCATTAGATAGGATCTTGATAGGACAGAATATTCCCTTGGTTTGAGTATTGAGGAAAAACTAATAGTTACATAAGTACATATGAGAGATTAATTCTCAGATATTGTATAAATTCCAATAATTTTTTGAGAATGATTTGGCATATTTTCTTTTGAACGATTATATGTTCTATGGTTGAGGGAATTAAGATATTTATGTTTGAAAATTAATTAAATGGATATAAATAATTACTTGTTTTTATTTATTAAAGAGTATGTTTCATGAGAAATGTGATGCGAATGTTATAATTTTTCTTATAAATTAGGGTTTTTTTGGTTTTAATAAATTTTTGATGGATATTAATTGTATTGTATCATATGGGGTATATATTAGAGGAATTGTTATATATTTTTTCAATTTTTTCGTGGTATTTTAATTTAAATATATAATTTATATAGAGGTTTATTTTTTTTAATGATTCCAATAAAGATATTATTATTTTGTAAAAAGGGATTATTATAGAGGATTATTTTGGAGATATTGGATAGAAGAAAGAGGTATTGTATATAATCCCTTTTTTCATGTTTACTATGGAATATTCATGAAGGAATTATAAATAATATTTTATATACATACTGTATTGGACCATAATGTAATGATCATTGAAGTCACACTTTTTTTACTTGTGGGGGTGGAAATTTTGGACCAAATATAATCATTATATTGGGACTTGATTAAAATTTAAATATATTTAGAATTGTTTTTAAAATTTACATTATAAAATTCATTTAACTATTTTATTGTGTGATAATTTCATAGAATAATAAATTTACACTTCACCATTATTGAGGAGATAAAATTCATGTTGTAAACATTTTCCATTTATTCCTAACCACTTATTCAATTTTTATCTATTCATATTTGTCTCTATAATTTGAAAAATATTTAATATTATGTACTTCATGTCTTTTTGAAAAAGAAATTTCAAACCAATTTTAAAATTATTATATGGTTTCCAAATAATGGAATAAGTCATGACATGTTCTAATGAGGGATTGGTTAAACGTGCATATCCGTCTAATTAATTATTAATATAAAAAATATCAATATATTAATCTATGCATGTGAGGATTTATTTAAACATGATAATAATAAATGAAACACTACCCATATTACCTGTGATTTATCACAGAATCATCTTTGTAGATAGATATATTTATATTATGCCACTTATTTTCATTAATGTAGGACTATCCAAGTAATATATAGGTTGGTTATGTAATATATAAATTTTATATCATTAATTATATCTTTCATTTATATGAAAATTTTAATACTTTTATTCTTTTTATATTATTTGATTGTTTCGGTTTGTATAGAAGCATCATTTTTCTTGACACAGTTGCAATTTTTTTGGTGGAAAATAATTCTCCTGTAATTATTTTTTCACCAAGATGCATATTTCGTACTTTTTAGTACAATTTGACTCACTTAAGACTATGTTATGATGAAGCATATGTTTTTGGAAGAATGTATTGGGGTTTTTGTATTACCAATTTTATTAAATGTTAGACTCATTCTTTTAATATAACTTATATAAGATGAAATTAAAATTTAAAATGTATATAAAAAAATGAATTGGAAAAAATTTATGGATTATATATTGTAGAAAATAATAGAAGAAAATTTAAATAAAATCAGTAATCACATAAAGAAGATTAAATAATTTGATATTAAAATATGATTCAATTAAATTTAGGAGGAATCAAATATTACATGATTAATTGTATAAATATAAAACTGATGAGATAGACATATTTTTCTTATATTTACTCAATATTCACTAATAATTGATTATTTTTATATTATCATTAATATAATTTTTAAAATGTGTTATGATTAATTTCACTTTCAAGGATTTTTAATGTCAATTTAAATTGAATGTAACGAGTTCAACTATGATGGTATTTATTTTTTGTAATGTGATAGGAATTTAATAGGAAGATTTCATCCTATTTTATAATTTTTTCAAATAATGTAGGAATATATGACCCATTTCTATTGGAAACATCATCCACAAAATCATTGGAAAATCATTTCCATCAGGTTGGTTAAGGTTTAAAAAGCGATTATCACTATGAATTTGTATAGATTTTTTCCTGGTAAGAATATTCAAATCATTCTATTGACTACATATGAGATTGTGAATTATATGAAGAGGAATATGAAATATGGAAATGTTTCTTTAAATATCGATATCTCTAAATCATTTTATACTTCAAAATGGAATTTCATTTTTTCATCTGTAACACCCCAAGCTTCTACGGTTTGTTTCCTTTTGAATAATGAAAATTATTGCATTATATGCAACTTCGAGATTCTAACACATCGTGACCAATCAAACTAGCCGTTATGAATATTAATACCCACTTTTTGAAATTTTATAAATTTTATCCTTCAAAATTGACTTCATTTTTTGATTTGGAATATATAAAATTTCTAAGGGTGAATTTTCTGTATTTTTCTAAATATATTCAATTATTGATGAATAGTGAAAATAGTAAATTTGAATTAAAAACAACTTTTTTAAATTGAAATAAATTAAACTGATAAATTATACATTTTAATGGTTTTTAAGTTTAATTATATTATATTTTTATCATTTAATATAATTTAGGTCATTGAATGTAATCCCATGATTAAACTGGACACAAAAAAATGTTAATCTTTTTAATGTTATTATTTCATAAAAACAGGATTTTTTTTTACAACGGGAATTAATTATAAATTAATTTTTTCCATTTTTGATTTTTAATTCTATAAAAATATATTCCATATATGGAATCCGGAGGTATTAATTGTGTAAATATTTAACATTTATTTCTATACAATTGTAATATTTACATCAATAAATATTTTATTTGTCATGGTTAAAGGGGTAAATCCAGTAAATATGGTTTAAAAATAATATTATAATAATAATAAATTACCCTAACATGTGTCCTAAAACAATTTTCGGATACATGGCCAACCATGGAAATCCCTGGGTTGATGTTGGGACACCATGGTGCCTCATGTGAGTGATAATGACTCTTTATATTAAATAATATAAAGTTAAGTCCAAAATAACAAAAAGAAATATCTTTTAGTAAAACAATTTTTTATGGGGTTATGTAATTGATATACATTACTATAAAAATTAAATAGGACGCTAAATAGATTTCCTATATCTGGATATTTTATTTATAAATTCTATACATAAAATAAATATATTAATGTATGACACAATAATGATGCATTATTTTAATTATTAATGAAAAAATAAAATAAATGATCTTATAAATACTAAAATAACTATAATTTGAATGTTTTGATTCCATACAAAAATTTTATAGGTGAATATGAAAGGATAGTCTTGATTATAGTTATTTAGTTCTAGGTAATGAATTTTTCAGGACTCTAACAAAAATAAATTATTAAATAATTTCAAAATTGACATAAATGATATCTTAAAACAAAAAAAAATATTGTTTGTTTTTACAATAATCCTAAAAATATAATCATCCGAAAAAAATACTTATATAGTGATAGGTTTTTAATTAATTAACCACTCGGGATTCTCTAGGATGTTTATATTATGTATATTATCCATATAATAAAAAAATATAAAGAGGCATGGTAAATGTCAAACTATATAACTAAGAGTTAAATTTAAAAGATAAGGTCAATATACAGACCCAAACCTATCGAAAACCTATTGGTTCAATATTTGTAGACTCATCCCCATCTTATCCTATAAAAAATAAATTTTTTTCCATTAGAAACCGAAGATGATTTTATAATAAAATAATATTTCTATCTTTTCCAAAGGTTCCCCTCACCCCTGTTATAAAAGGGAACTCTCCCTTCTCTCAAATTCACACCTTCAAATCCATTTGGCTCTGCCAAACCCATCCCAAATATCCCATCCACTGTCCTTAATTAATATTTGAGGCCTTTAATTAGTACGAAATCCAAACTAAGGATCCCTTTTGATCAAATTAAAAGGAAGAACCTGAAGAAAAGGTAAATATTTCATCACCTCTTTTATGTTCTCTCCACTTCCACCGCTTATTTCCATGTTTTTTCCATTATAAAATAATAAATCTAGTATATTTTATATAACGTGATGTTATAATTATTATGTTACAGCCATATTCATTTTTCTATCCATCCATTGAATGACACGTTCCCATACGTGCGTACTTACGTCTTACCGTCTCCACATCGTGGTGTAGTTGTTATTCAATACATTATTATTTGGATGGTTATAATATTTATATAAAATTGATGAGAATAATAAATATTACATGTTAATGAATCTGTATATATGATATAACATCCAAAAATATATGATTTTCATATCAAAACAATGATGTTTTTCTCTTGCATTGGTACGGATTAAGGTCTCCACGAACACGAAAATTTCATTCCCCATCACATCCATTCAAAATAAATTTTCATTTTAGGATTTAATATAATTTTTAAGTACTTAATATCATTCTTAATATGAATAAGATACATCCTATCCATAAGAATCATTACTTAACTAACAAAGCATATAATGGAAAATGAATCAGTTAACACCTAAAACGACAATAATACTAAAATATTATTAACAACCCAATTCTAAAAGATCATATACGATATCATATTAATGTACATGGTTCTGGTATAATTTAATAAAAATTATTTATCCGTTATACAGGAGGTTAACTTACTCTAAACCAAGGAAAATTAATTGTAAAGGTTAATTTCACAGTCTCTTTATTATCCAAGGTCGTTTTTACGTAAGTATCTACGAGGACCTCTTTATCATCCACTTCCATGTTTCATTAAAATGTATTTGAATTTTTTTAATATATTCTAGACAATGGGTTAAAGTAATTTATACCCATATTTCAACTTATATGTTTTGAACGGAATATCTCAGTTGTTTTCCAAATAAGGAACTTTATAACCTTTTAGATAAAATAATGGTAAGAATGTATTTTTTAACTTATATGGCGGGTGCAGTTATTATCCGCCATTATAACATCATAAAATATTCCCTTAAAAGCTCATAATAATATTATCAAAATGAATGTTTTATTTTATATTTATTTATCTTTGAATTATTGGAAAAAAGGAGATATTTCTCTCTAATAGATTGGATTTCATCTATTTCAACATCCTATGATTGATTTTATACTTGTTTGATGTCAATTAATTAAGATAGAAATATTCCATATTGAATTTAAGGTTTTGCGATATGTTTGATAGTGTATGTGTTATTTTTATACCAATCATTTTTATTTCAAATGTATTTACATTTTATATGCTAGTTTTAATACAAATGTTTATTTTATATTTAAACCTTTTCATATGAGGAATGTATTGGACATAGTAAGTGACGGGTGGAGCCTGCTATAGCTCCCTGATGCATCGGTAGGTCTCATGATACAATAAGACATGGAATTGGCCAAGGCCGTTCCCAATTTGATATATGGTTTTTGCTGAGGCCTTAATAATTTTTAGACGTCTTTCCTGAGGCCTTGTAAAATTGTTTCAGAATGTCTAGCAATATACATCTCTTATTATAAAAATAATATTGACGGTTCATGTGGTCATTAGACTAGTATAATTCCCCTGATTATGTTTTATTAGGTAATTATTTACCCACCTCATATTATTTCCATAAATGTATTCATGTTTATTATTGGTAATAGCATGTGTTTTCAATTATTCACCATGCTTAATATTTACGTTGTCTTCTGTTGTATTGTTTACTCTTAACGAGCATTTGAGATCACCCCTTTATTATGTTTACTTTTCCAATGATATGAAGAAGTTAGTTATGAGTGACTTGTAGGCATAATATAGGATGCTTGGATGGTTATAATGGAATAAATTAATGTTGTATCTCTTTTCAAGATGTAACATTGTAATTATGTATGAATCTTGTTTCCAACAATACTAAACTGATCGTTCTTTCAGGACATGATTTCCTTATGATCATGCCAATGTTATGTAATAATGAACTGAATCTGGTTAACTAGTGTGGGGGTGTAATAGTTGGTATTATAAGAAGTTTATTAAAATCTTTGGAAACTAGATTTAGATAAACACTGATCAGAGAACGTAGCCCTAAGATAGACTTTGAGGATTAGTATAGAAGATATTCCTAGAATTTTGGTACTGTAGATATTTTGTGAGATTTCCAAGCAATACATCCATTTCTGTAAACGAGCAGGTAGAGGCGGCTCTGGCACATATGTACCTATGTGTGAAAACTCCGACACGGAGTTTTGGTCTTGCCTTGGGGTATCCCGGTACCTGAAAATGGGCCTTGCTTCACTCTTGTTTACGACACTCCAAGGGGATATACTTAGGATAATTCATAATTTCATTACAAACCATTATAAATGATTTAGGATTAAATACTTCCTCAAAGAAAAGAGTTTTAAGATTATAGATTATATCCATAAAATTTTTAATTTACGTTATGTATTTTACAAGTTTGGAATTATGAATTGTGATTCATAAACTAACCTAGTGTATTACATTATTCAGAAATGGTTCATAGTAGAAGGAATGGAAGTCGTATCGACACATGTAATCCATGTAGGTATTTCCCTCATACTCAAGATAATTATAGTGCAGCTGGTGATGCAACTAGTGTTGATCATCTTATCACCATATTGAGACAACTCACACAAGTTATGAATAATAACCTTACCCATTTGGATCACCCTAATCCACAATAAATAGGATCAATGTTAGACCTCTTCATGAGGAAATAACCACCAACATTCAATGGGAGTAAAAATCCATTAGTGGCTGAGAAATGGATAAATCCTTAGAAAAAATATTTCACACTTTCGGGAGTAATGAATGGTAAAAAGGTATCATGGTAATTTATCGCCTTACTAGAGATGCTGATCAATGGTGGTCATTGATTCAAAAAACAAAGGAAGATGAAGATGTTTCCAGAATGGAATGTAGAGAGTTTAAAGATATTTTATTTGAAAAATACCTTCCTCATGGCCATCGATCAGATATGGAAAGGCAATTTTTGAGTCTCGGGCAAAAGGAGGATGAGAATGTTTCAAAGTAGGATGAAAACATTACAGGACTAGAAAGGCATGATGGGTATTATATATGTATCCCAACAAGTATGATTGACTATTTTATTGATGGGTTAAAACCATTTCTCAGTCAAGCATTATTATCACAATCCTTCTCATTGTACAAAGATATTTTATTGTGTGCTATCATGACATAAAAGGAATTATCTATGTCTTATGAATTTAATTCAATGAAAGAGAAGAAGAGATTTTATGAACACTCTGGGAAATGAAATAAGGAAACCAGGAAGAAGGGAAGAATTGAATTTCAACCTTGTGATAATTGTGGAAGTCAAAACCCGGGTGCCTATCTAAAAGGAAAAAACGAATGCTATTAATGTGGACAGAAAGGCCATGTTGCCGGTGATTATAAGGGAAAGAAAGATTCTACCAATGTTCACTGCTACAATTGCAGGGAGATGGGAAATTATGAAAATGAATGTTTGAAGCATAAGGGAAACATACCTTTGAAAAGGCCAGGGGATCTAGGCCAATATTTTTCAATCACTATTGCTGAGGTTGAAGCTCCGAATGATGTGGTGGAAGGTAATTTAATGGTTTCCTCAAGTTTACCCAATGATTGATTTCATTCTGGATCATTTCATTATTTCATATCTTCCTAGTTTTCTATAAAAATAAGATATTACCATTTTGATTTAACAAGAGAGTTGTCAGTCAAAATTCCCAACGGAAGTATCTTTACAACACAGTTTTTTGAATAAGTTCCCATTAGGTCATATAAATGTTCTTTATGAACTAAACTCATCATCATGTCCATGATTTAATTTGATATAACCCTTGTATTGGATTGGCTTTCAGACCATGATGGGAAAATTTATTGTAATAAGAAGGAGGATACAATATTTGATGATGATAAAGAGTACCTTACTGTTAGAGAAGAAATGTAACCACCTCATTTTAATCTAGATCCACCCACAGTAGCTCAACTAAATTCTATTATTGGGAGGAAGAGAATGAAATAGCTATTGGTGAGGAAAGGACTGTTCAAATAGAGGACATACCAATTGTGAACGAATATGTTGATGTATTTCCAGATGATTTACCTGGACATCCTCCAGAACGAGAAATTGAGTTTTCCATTGATTTAATTCCTTGTTCAATGAACATATCAAAGACCCATTATAGAATTACCATTGTAGAATTAGTGGAACTAAATAAAAAAATACAGTAATTGAGTAATAAGATATTTATTCTCCCTAGTTTTTCTCCATGGGGAACCCCTATACTTTTTGTTAAGATGAATGATGAATCTATGAAGTTGTGCATTGACTATAGCGATATCAATGCTATAACAATAAAGAACAAGTATCCCCTACCTTGCATTGATACTTTATTCGACCATCTTCAAATAGCTTAATATTTTTCAAAGATTGACCATCATTTCGGATATCATCAGTTGTGTTTGAAAATTGAAGCCTTTCTGAAAACAACATTTCGAACTCGGTACAGGAATTACATGTTTACAGTAATGCCTTTTTGGATTGACTAAGGCACCCTCTATATTCATGGATCTAATAAACAGAGTTTTCAAGGAATATCTTGATGACTTAGTAATATTATTTTTTGATGATATCCTGATATACTCTAAAATCAATGAAGATCATGAGAATCACTAGCACACCATTATAAAAACATTCAGAAGCAATGAATTATATGATATCTTTAGCATGTGTGAATTTTGGCTTCAAGATATTTCTTTTCTTGTCCATATTGTCTGTAAGGATATAATATCTGTTGACCCTTCTATGAAAAATACAATCCCGGAATGGGAAGCACCGACTAGTATAACTAAGGTACACAGTTTTATTAGTTTAGCTTGTTATTGTTGAATTTTCATCCAGAATTCTTCCTGATTGCCTAACCCATTAACGAATCTCACACGTAAAGGGGATAAATTTGATTGGAAAAAAGAGTGTGAATAATGTTTCGAAGAACTGAATAGAAGATTAGTCAATGGTCTTATTATGCTTCTACCATCGTGGAATGATAAGTTTGTTATTTATAAAGATTCCTCAAATAAAGGACTTGGTTTTGTCCTTATGCAGACTGATAGAGTTATTTCCTATGCATCATGACATCTAAAAATTCATAAGCAAGACTATCCTACTCATGATATTGAGTTAGTAGCTATAATTTTTTCTTAAATGATATGGATACATTATCTCTATGGTGAAAAATGTGAGATATATACCGATCATAAGAGTTTGAAATATATTTTCTCACATAATGAACCCAACAAGAGGAAAAGGTGATGGCCTGAACTTCTCAAGGATTATGATTGCAAAATACACTACCACCCGAGGAAGGAAAATAATGTGGCAGATGCTTTGAGCTGAAAGGATCATGGAGTTTTGAACAAGATGAGAGTTTAAAAGGTATCATATTTTCATGGATATATTAAATATGGATATGGGAATAACCATGAAAGGTGAAACATCAATGATTTTTCAAAAGCATGTGAAACCATCTTTACTAGAGAAGATAAAATGTTCTCAGGTTGATGAATAGGAATTTCAAAAGAAGATTAAATCTCTGAACGATGGGTGATTGATAGAATTCGTATATGAAGATGAGATTTTGAAATTTGGGAAGAGACTTTGTGTTCCTGATATACCCGATCTGAAAAGAGAACTATAAGAAGATGCTCATATCTCCAATTTCCCTATACACCATGTTAGTAATAAGATGTATATAGATTTGAAAGAATATTTTTGGTGGGACAACATGAAGAGGGAGATTAATGATTTTGTGTAAAGGTGGATGGTTTTTCAATAAGTGATATTGGAAGGCAACAACCTAGAGGGGTCATGATACCACTTCCCATACCTTAGTGGAAATGGGATAATATTATGATGGGATTTATCATGGGACTACAAAAGGATCCTAGAAGGAATGATGTGATATGGTTCATTTCTAATCGTCTTACCAGGTAAACACATTTTCTCTATATAAGAGAAGTGTTACCACTTGAACGTTTAACAAGACTGTATATTATTGAAGTATTAAGACTTCACGGAGTAGCTCTATAGATTGTTTCTGATCATGATCCATGTTATACATCATGATTCTTGGAAATTATTCATAAATCACTAGATATTGATCTTTGTTTGAGAACTGCCTACCACCATCAAACTGATGGACAATCAGAATGGACTATTAAAAATGTAGAATAAATGTTGAGATCTTCCTCACATGACTTTCATGGTATGTGGGATCAATATTTACCTCTAGTTAAATTTTCCTCTAATCATATCTTACATTCAAGTATTTTGATGGCCCCATATGAAGTGTTATACAGAAATATATGTCGCACACCAACCTGTTGGGATGGTGTTGGTGAATAAAAACTCATAGACCCAGAACTTGTAGAGGAAAAAATTGAGATGGTGAAGGTTATCCAAACCCACCTCAAAGAAACTCAATGTAGGAAGAATATCTATGAAGATAACCGAAGGAAGAATTTGGAATATCTGGTAAGAGATCATGTTTTCTTGAAGGAATCCCCATTGAAGAGAGTTTTACGATTTAGTAAGAAGGGTAAATTAAGTCCCAGGTATATCAGACCATTCAAAATTCTAAAATGAATTGGGATTTTAGCTTAATGCTTGGAAATGATGCCAAGTCTCTCCAAAGATCATGATGTGTTCAACATATCATTGTTGAGGAAATACATACCTGACCTAACACATGTGTTCAACATTGATGAATTAGAACTAGAACCTGATCTGTCATATTGCGAAGAACCTATCAAGATTATTTTTACAAGAGAACAAGTGTTCATAAAACGGAAGACTCATCTAGTAAAAGTTCTATGGAGAAACCATAAAATGGAAGAGGAAACGTGGGAACCTGAGAAACTTATGATGGAGAATCACCCAAATATTTTTATTCAGCAATATAATATAAATTTTGGGGACGAAATTATTTTATGTAGGGGAGAATGTAATACCCCTTTCTTCTATCATACGGTTCCTTTTGAATAATTCAATAGCTTGCATTGTACGCAACTTCGAGATTCTAACACACCAAGACCAATCAAACTAGCCCTTATGAATAATAATTCCCAAATTTTAAAATTTTAAAAAATATTCTTTCAAAATGGACTTCATTTTTGGATTCAGAATATCCAAATTAGCTTAGGGTGAATTTTTGGAATTTTTCAAAAAACATTCAATTTTTTATGAATAGTGAAAATACTAAATTATAATTAAAAATATCTTTTTTAAATAAAAATAATGAATAGTGTTAAATTAAACATTTGAATGGTTTTTAAGTATAATTAGACTATATTTTTATCATTAAATATAATTTATTTCATTGGATGTATTCTCATGATTAAAATGGACATAAACAAGTGTCAATCTTTTGATAGTAATTATTCAATGAAAACACGATTTCTGTTTTGACAACAGGAAATAATTTAAAATAAATTTCTACCACTTCTGTGTTTTGAATTTAGAAAAATGGAATAAATATTTTGAATCATGAGGTATAAATTTTGTAAATATGTTACATTTATTTTTAGACATTATGAATATTTACTTCACTAAATTTTTTATTTATCGTGGTTAATGGGGTAAATTTAGTATATAAGGTTAAAAATTATATTATAATAATATCAAATTACCCTAACACGTGTATGAACATTATTTTATGATACATTTCCAACCATGGGCATCCTTGGGTCGATTTTGGGACCCCATTGAGCCACATGGGAGTGATAATGACATTTTATATTAAATAATCTAAAGTAAAGTCCAAAATAACAAACGAAAATTTCTTTTAGTAAAAGAGTTTTTATATGAGGATATATAATTGAAATCTTCGACAATAAATAGTCATTATAAAGCTAATAATTTTTCCTACCTTAGGATATTTTATTTATAATTTTTAGAAATAATATGAATATATTTATATAAGACCCAATAATGATGCAATATTTTCCTTATTAATGAAACAATCAAATAAGTGATATTATAAATAATAAAATAAATATAATTTAAAAGTTTTGATTGCATCAAAAAATATTATAGGTGACTATGAATTTTTATTCTTGATGAAATTTATTTAGCAATATGTAATTTAGTTTTTAGGAATTTAACAAAAATCAATTATTAAATAATGTCAAAATTGACCAAAATGAGTTTTTAAAACAAATACAATATTATAGGTTGATATAATAATAATAATAATCTAAAGTTTGTCGCAAAGACATATATAATGATATTTGTATCATTAATGAACCACATGGATTTGTTTGGAAGTTTTTAGTAAGTTTATTAACTATACAATATAAAAATATAAAGAGGCATGGTAAATGTCAAAGTATTTAATTAAGAGTTCAATCTAAATGATAAGGTTAATATTGTGACCCAAACCTATATAAAACCAATTTTTTGTGTTTTTTTCGACCCATCCCCACATTATCCTTTAAATAATTCATTTTTGAACAATTATAAACCGAAAATGATTTTATTATAAAATAATATTTCAATCTTTTCTAATGGTGCCCCATACCCTTCTTATAAAAGGGCACTTCCCCTACTTGAAAATTCACACCTTCATGGCCATTTGGATAATCCAAAACCTACCCAAATATCTTCTCCACTATTCTCCCTATATCCTTGAGGCCTTAATTTAGTTATAAATCAAACCTAAGGAGCCATTTTGATCAATTCAAAAGGAAGAATCAAAGAAAAGGTAAATATTTCATAACATTTTAATTTTTTTTTCTTCTACCACATATTCATTCCTTGTAGTTTACATTCTAAAATAATTACTCTAGAATATTCTATATACTGAAATTTTAATATAATTATGTAACAACCATATTCATTATTCTATCCATCCATTGATTGACATGTCACCATAGGTGTGTACGTACGGCTTACTGTCTCCATGTCGTGGTGTAGTTGTTATTAAATACATTATTATTTGGATGGGTATAATAATGATGTATAATTGATGTAAATAATAAATAATAAATTTTAATTATTCTTTATATAAGATATACTATCCAATTATATAGTATTTTAATATCAAAATATTGATATTGTCTCTCTTTCATAAGTACGGATTACTGTCTCCACGAACACGATGAGATTCATTCCCCATCATAGCCATTCATGACTAATTTTCATTTTATGATTTAAAATAATGTTTAAAGGCATAATATAATTCTCAATATTAATAAGATACATCCTATCCATAAGAAACATTACTTAAAAAAATAATATAATGTAAAACGAATCAGTTAACACCCGAAACGATGATAATACTAAAATATTATTAACAATGAAATATTAAAATATCATTTATGATATCCCATTAATGTATATGGTTATTGTATAATTTAATAACAATTATTTCACCATTATAGAAATATTTAACCTACCCTAGACCAAGGAAAAGTAAAAGGTAGGGGATAATATCACAATCTCTTTATTATCCAAGGTTGTTTTTACTTATTTATCTAATGGGATCTCTTTATCATCCTCGTCCATGTTTCTAAAAAATGAATATCAATACATTTTTACCATTTACTGGACAATGGGTTACATTCATTTATACCCTTATTTTTAAATAAATGTTTTGAAAGGAATCATTAAGACGTTTTCCAAAAAAGGCACTTCACAAACTTTTCGACAAAATTAACGTAAGAATATCTTTTTTTAACTTATATTGTGGGTGCATTTATTCTCCACCATTATAACATTGTCAAAACATCCCATTCAAGATTATAATAATAGTTTCAAAAGAAATATTTTCTTTTATAATTATGTATCTTTAAATGATTTCATAAAAAAAGAGACATTTCTCTCAAATAGATTGGATTTCATCTATACCAACATCGATTGATGGATTTTATACTTGTTTGTAGTCGATTCATTATGATAAAAATATTCCATATTGTATTGAAGGTTTTATGATATTTTTGATTGCGGATGTGTTATTTTTATTCCATTCATAGTTTATGGTTACTGTATAGACCTTTCGTATGCTAGTTTTAATACGAATGTTTATGTTATATTTCAACCTTTTCATATGAGGAAATTATTCGATTTAGTATGTGACAGGTGGATCCCACAATATCGTCTCGATGAATCTGTATGTCTCATGAGACAATAGGACATGGAATTTGTCGAGGCCTTTCCCAATTTGATATATGGTTTTGGCTTAGGCCTTAATCATTTTTAGACATCTTGGCTGAGGCCTTGAAAAAATGTTACAGAATGTCCGACATAATACATTACCTCATTATGAAAATAATATTGATGGTCCATGTCATCATTTGACTAGTATAATACCCATGATTATGTTTTATTATGGAATTATTTACTCATCTCATATTCTTTTCATATAATTATTTATGTTTATTAATAGTAAAGGCATGTGTTTTCAATTATTCACCATGATTAATATTTAAGTTATCTTATACTGTATTGCTTACCCTTACTAAGCATTTGATCTCACCCCATGATGATTGATGATTCAATACTAATAGGGATTTCATAGAATGGTCAATGTTTAAAATAAAAATTTTATGATCTCAATAATTATAGAGAATTTATGGATGAATATCATAGAGTATAATGTTAATTATATATAAAAATTTGTTTATAAGAAATCACATATATCATGTTGGTATAAAATTTTTATTTTTGAGAAAAAAATAATGTCATTCCATGATAGAAGTAATATATTAAATTCATATTATCTTTAATTTTTCGAAGAATTTATGACCAACATCACACACCACCTTATAACCTATTGAATGGTAATAATTAACTTATTTGACATGCAGTGTTTATTTTATTTATAAAATGATATAAATTTATTTTGTGGATTCTATTAAACGATTTTTAGGGTGATTAGTATTTATGAAAATATGATTTATACTAAAACCATGATTATAAATTAAAATAATTTTAGTTCCCATGAAGAATAAATAACCATTGGTATTTATTGGGAGAAGGCATAGTTTTGGGTGATTGAGATAGGGATCATCATTTGTTTTAGAAGATGGGACTGAGCAAGTACTAAGGAAAAGGTTTTGGTAGTTAGAGTTTTATTTATTCGGGATGAGATGTATGTGTTCATACAATTTGAAATCTTAATGATTTCTTCAAAACTCATGTGACATTTTAAATAATTCACTTATAATATGATGTGGTCTATTATATTGTCGTTGTGTCTTGCGTTGTGAGGATTCATTACTATTTTCTATATAGTGATAACTAATTATTCGATATTTTCCCTATTATTAAAACGTTGATTTATGGGTATACTATCCCCAGGGTATCACCATAGACCTTCACATCTAGGTACTAGTCTTTTGAATATGGGGATACTAACATGGTGTTTTATAAAAAGTCAATATGATAATAGTTTAGTGAAAAGTATTGGGATGTTATATGATACACCTTTATGAGGGAGGTAATGTCTAGGATTACCTTAAGGATTAAAATATACCTATGTTCCTTGTAATAAAAATTTGGTGAGGTACAAAAAGGACATAGATATGATTATTTAATGAAAATCTATATTGTTGTGATCACATTATTGGTAACACCAGTAATTTTATAGTCAAGTAATGCATAAGTTTATGATACTGTAAATGTGGAAGAATTAAATAGTTTTACATAATATTTTATCTAATGATTCATTGTTGGTAAGACCATATAAATGGATAAATATATGTTTTTTTGAATTTTAATGTTTGATCTACTGATTTTTGTATACTTGTGGTTTTAAATGATCATGAGGCGAGTTATAATTCTTATGGGGACTCATGATATTTATTATACAGATAGAGGTTATCTATGAGTAATCTGACTAATATACATGGTGAGAAACATGGATGTGACATCAAGTATAAAATTAGAGATTCTAAAGTGATGTTTAATACTCAAGACCCCTCATTTTTCTCTATTATTCTTATTAAAGTAGATTTATTATATTTTTAATTATTCATTCAATAACTCTTTCATTAATTATTTTTTTACTGTGGTTTTCTTGTTGTCATTAACATTTAGACCCTCTTTAATTTAATATTATTATATACTTGATTAAAAAAATATTCCATTTTTATTTTTTGGTTATTTATCATAAGGGAGATCACTAATCAGACTAGGTTTTATTTTTGAGTACAATTCATTGTCTATGTGAGGTGGGATAAAAAAATGATCATGATACATGTATCAAGAGAGTGTGAAAATATTTTACCTTAAAGAGGGGTCAATATAGTTATTTTATTAATGAATATATTTTATATATGACCAATATATGGGAATCAGTATTGTATATCCATAGGAGATGACATATCATACATACCAGAAAAATAAAAAATAATTATGTTATTTTATAAGCTTGCACAAGATAATTTTTTAGTGTATTGATAGATATGCAAAAAAAATTTATAGGAATAAACATGATAAATAGGTTTCAAGGATTTTATATGAGGAAACATATCCAACTACATCAAAGAAATATCTTTGAAAATGTATTCAGTGTATATGTATAGATGTATTTGGGAAGATCATCATGGTTAATTGTAATGACCCATCCCCGGGGGCCCATGATGTGACAACCCCAAGCCCACCGTCTATAGGCCATGGGCTAGTGACTAGCATCAAAAGGCGTATTTCTTAAACCGAGAAGGCATTTACATTATAACCTGTAAACACACACAACCAAGAAAACAAAAATAAATGAACACAAGTAAATTGTATAGTAAAAATACTGTGTACTATAAGAAAATGGGGCCAGAATACAAGCCCATCTAGAAAATACAAGAAAACTAAAAAGTACAAGTAACTGAAATAGCTTCTATGAACCCCCGCTAAGGATACTACCTAAAGGGAAGGTAAAAATCTTGAACAATCGTCGCTGTTGTAGGCCTCATCTAATGGAAGCCTTCAAGCTATCTCCAGACCTGGTACCTTTGTCCTCAATCATCACTGTTCGTCATTTGCACCAAACACAACAATGTTCAGGCACAACCCGTGTAAGGGAGAGTATAACAATACTTATTTGGGACCCTACGACCCTCGACGTAACCCCCCAAGCTTACACAGTATGTTTCCATTTCAATAATATAGTAGCGTGTGTTGTACGCAACTTCGAGTTCTAACACACACCAAAATCAATCAAACTAGATGTTATGAATAGTAATACCAACTTTCGGAAATTTTATATATTTTATCATTCAAAATGAATTTCAGTTTTCGATTCGGAATATCGAATGTAGCTTAGGGTGAATTTTTGGTATATTTCTAAAAACATTGATTTCTTGATAAATAGTGAAAAAAAACACTAAGTTATAGTTTATAAACGAATTTTTATTTAAATAATTATTTATTTATTTAAATTTAATTAATGTAAAAATAGATACATAATACTTATATATGTTCAATTTAATTCATTGGAGTTAGTTTATAATAATTTTAGATATATTAAAATTTTTTGGAACTTTTCACCGTCTTTTACCCACCTCCTAGAAGAATTTGGAAATTCACATAAAACATAATTTTACCACTTATGTGAGTGGACTTTTGAAAATCCGAGAGACACTGTTAATATCAATGATTAAAATTTAGTTCAATAAAAAAAAATTATTTTTGGTGGATAGTATCTTTTTACGTTTATTTACCACAGTTAAAAGTAAATAGGGTAATTAAGGGAAAAATGATATTAATATTACCCTAACACATGTCCTAATTCTATTGGTCATGTGTATCTCGACCAAAAACAAACTTAGGAATAAATTATTATCATTTAGGTCCATTTGTATTAGATTAGTACATTTATTATTATTTAATTCAAAGAACAGTTAAAAGAATTAAAATAAAAGTTTAATGGAAAAACATTTTTAATATAGTGTTATACATAAGATAAATTACAAAATAAATATTAATCAGAAAGTAAAAAATATTTTCTTCATAATTATATTTTATTTATAATTTTTAGACATTGAATTATTTAATTTATTTATGACATAATGTTGATATAGTAATTACATAATTAATGAAATATTAAAATAATTGATTTTATAAATACCAAATTAAACATTATTTGAGACTTTTTATGAATTAAACTAATTATATATATTAATATAACATATTAGGGTTGGTTATATTAATTTTTTTCGAAGTAAAAATGCTGTAATGAATTTAGAAAAAACAAAATACCAAATAGTGTCAAAATTGACATAAAAGAGTTTTTAAAACAAATATTATATTATTAATTAATATTTTATTCCTAAAAATCTATGGTTTGGCCAAAGGACTTATATAATGATAGGTGTATCATTAATGGACCAGATGGGGTCTCTAGGATGTTTATAGTAAGTTTATTATCCATATAATATAAAATTACAACGGGACGTAGTAAATGTCAAACTAATTAACTAAGAGTTAAAAAAAGATAAAGTTAATAAAGTGACCCAAACCTGTCTAAAACCTCATGGTTGAGTGGTGTTCGACCCATATCCACCTTAGCCTCGAAATAAATCAGTTTGGAGACATTAGAATCTGAATATTATTTTATTATAAAATAATAGTTCTAGCTTTTCCAAAGATGCCTGTCACCCCTCTAATAAAAGGTCACTCCGACTTCTCTCTAATTCACACATTCAATGCATTTTGGATCAGCCAAACCATGCCCAAATATTCTCTTACCTTCCATTAATTCAACCTATAGTCCTTAGTTTGATCTGAAAGCCACCCTAAGGAGCCCTTTTGATCAAATCAAAAGGCAGAACCCGAAGTGGAGGTTTTGTTTTCACCACCCTCTTTCATGTTCATTTCTTCGTCAAAATATTCATTCATTACTATATCCATTCTAAAATAATAAATCAAGTATCTTATATATACCCTGATGTTATTATAAATATTGTACAAATATATTCAGTATTCTATCCATCCTTTGAATGACATGTCACAATACGTGAATGCGTACGGCTTACCATCTCCACGTCATTGTGTAATTATTATTCAAAACATTATTATTTGGATGGCTATGATAATGATGTGTAATTTATTTAAATAATATATATAACACAATAATGATTATATATATATATGATATACCATCCAATTATATATTATTATAATATCAAAATAATGATATTGTCGCCCGTGTGTACGTACGGACTACAGTCTCCACGAACGTGATGAGATTCATTTCCCATCATATCCATTCAAGACTAAATTTCATTTGATGATTAAAAATAATTTTTAAAGAAATGATATCATTCAGTATATTAATAATATACATCCCATCCATAACAAATATGGCTCACATAAAAAATAATATAAAGGAAAACGAATCCTTTATCACCCGAAACGATGATAATAATATGATATTAATAACAAATCAATGTTAAAAGATCATATATGATATCAAATTAATGTATATGATTCTTTTATAATTTAATAACTATTATTTCTCCATTATACAAGAGGTTAACCAACCCCCAACCAATGAAAAGTTCAAGTTAAGGGTTTATTTTAAAATCTCTTCACTATTTGAGGTTTTTTATACATAATTATCAACTGGGACATCTTTATCATCCACATCTATGTTTATTAAAAATTTATTTCAAATCATTCTTACTATTTTACAGACTATGGGTTAAAGTGATTTATACCCTTGTTGACTTTTTATAAGACTTTTATAAAGGAATCTTTCTATCATTTTCCAAAAAAGGTCATTTTTAACCATTTCGACGGAATTAATGTAAGAATGTATTTTTATCTTATACGGCGCGTGCGTCTATTTTCTGCTGTTATAAAGATTTAAAAGCTTACCTTACAAGATTATAATAATATTTTTAAAGAAATTTTTTTATTTTATAATTATTTTACTTTTAAATGATTTCAAAATAGATATATTTCTCTCAAATAGTTTTGATTTCATCTATATCAACATCCTTTGAAAGATTTTAAGCTAATTTGAAGTTGATTTATTATGATGAAAAACTTCCATATTGTATTGAAGGTTTTGAGATATGTTTGACTGTGGATGTTTTATTTTTATACCATTCATTGTTTATGAAGAAAGTATTGACATTTTGTATGCTATTTTTAATATGAATGATTATGTTATGTTTAAACCAATTAATATGAGGAATGTATTGGACTTAATAAGTGACGGGTGGAGCCCGATATAGCTCCTCGATGTATCGATAGGTCTCATGAGACAAACTAGTGTCTTGGGACAAGGCCTTTACAAAATCTTATTTGTAGTCTTGGCACAAGGCCTTGACTATGTGGTTATGATAGTCTTGCATTATGCAT
The DNA here is from genome assembly GCA_963277665.1 of Viscum album. NCBI lineage: Eukaryota > Viridiplantae > Streptophyta > Magnoliopsida > Santalales > Viscaceae > Viscum > Viscum album. The sequence continues at coordinate 622,718,841 of OY728128.1, forward strand.
TCCATCATTATGAAAGTGGTTATTTATATTGCATGTGATAATTCTATTAGTAGAATATCAATGTGAATATGTAAATGGAATTATTTCATTTTATTTCTGCCATATTATGCTAAAGATCAAGTATGAAAGCATTTTTTTTAGTTATACATTGTCGTAAATGTTTATGCATATTTATGAAAGTTTCCACTATATTTTTATCCTTATTGGTCATCTGAGCTCACCCCTTTCTATGTTTTATTTTTCCTAGGATATGAAGAAGTATTTTATGAATGACCTGTAGGGATTGTATAAGGGGATATGAGTGTGGATACATGATGTTATTGTAGTTTTCACTTTATGATGTAATTTAACCTTTATGAATGTTTCTAGTGATTCCAAGGCTACTAAACTAAACTGTCTTTTGAGAAATGATCTATTGTGATCATGCCAGTGTTATGTAATAATCCACTGACTCTGGGTAACTGGTGTCAGGGCATTATAGTTGGTATTAGAGGAATTTTAGTACAAACCTAGGAAAATAGATTTATATAAACTATGATTATAGAACATAGACCTAAGATGGATATTGAGGATTAGTATAGAATAACATCCTAGAATATTGGTATTGTAGAGATTTTGTGAGTTTTCCAAGAAATACATCCCCATCTGGATACGTGCAGGTAGAGGTGGCTCTGGAACAGATACACCTAGGGGTAAAACTCGAAAACACCACTTTGAGCTAGACATGAATAGGAACTGGTGCATGACAACGAGCCTTGTTGCACTCTTGGTTACGACACTCCTAAGGGATATGCTCAGGATAATTCTCATGGTACATACAAACCATCATGAAGGGTTTATGAGTATATACTTCCTAAAAGAAAACATTTTTATGATTATGGATTATATCCCTAAATAGTACAATTTATGTTAAGTGTTTTACATGTTTGAATTTATGTATTTCGATTCGAAAACTAATACAGTGAATGCCATTGTTTAGAAATGATGCCTAGTGGATAAAATGGAAACAGTATCATTGCACACACTGCATGTAAGGATTACACACCTACTCAAGATAATTATAGTGGAGCTGGTGATGCAATTGGTGCTGATTACCTAATCACCATACTAGGACAACTCACTTAGGTTATGAATAATAACCATACCAGTATGGAAAACCTTGATTCACAGAAAGGAGGATAAATATTAGATAAATGCATGAGACAATATCCACCAACATTCAATGGGAGTAAAAATCTATTGGTAGATTAGCAATGGATATGTTCCCTAGAGAAAATATTTCAGGATTTGGGGAGTACTAAAAGCGAAAAAGTTATCATGGAATTGTATCGCCTCACTAGAGAAGTTGATCAATGGTGGTCATTGATACAAAACAAAAAGTAATATGATGAAGAATAAAATATGGAATGGAGATATTTCAATGATACTTTCTTAGAAAATACTTTCCACGTTACCATCGACCATATATGGAAAGAGAATTTCTGAGTCTGAGACCAAAAGAGAATGAGAATGTCGCAAAGTATGAGGCTCCCTTTACAAGGTTAGAAAAGAATTATGGAGATTATATATATAACCCAAGAAGTAAGATCAATCCTTTCTTTGATGGGTTAAAACCATTTCTTCGTCGAGCATTAGTGTCACAATCCTTCACATCATACGAATATATTGTCTCATGAGCTATCAAGATAGAAAAATAATTCTCTAAGTCTTATGACATTAAAGAAAATCAAGAGAAGAAGATATCTGCTGATCAATCAAGGAATGGAAATAAGGGGATGAAGGGAAAAGTTTAATATCCATCCTGCAGTAAATTTGGGAAGAAAAACTCAGGTACTTTCTTAAAGGGAATGTGAGTCAGTTATAAGTTTGGGGAAAAAGGCCACCAAGCTCGTGATTGAAAGGCAAAGAAAGAAGCTACTGTTTTGAAATGATACAACTATAGGGAGATGGGAAATTTTTCAAATGAATGTTTTAAGCGTAAGAGGATCTTACCTTAGAAAATGCCACGATATCAAGGCCAAGATTATAATATCACTACTGGTAAGGTAGAAGCTCTGAAAGACGTGGTGGCAGGTAATTTAATAGTTTCCTCAAGTTTATCCAATGAATTATTTGATTCTGTATCATCGTATTGTTTCATATCTTCTATGTTTTCTACGAAAATTATATATTTCCAATTTTATTTAACATGGGAGTTGTCAGTTAAAATCCTAAGGGATGTATCCTTGCTACAATGTTCTGTGGATCTGTCCCCATTATAGCATATAAAAGTTCTTTATCTTCTGATCTCATTATCATACCCATGATTGAATTTGATATAATCCCTGTTATGGATTTACTTTCGGACCATGATGCGTAGATTTATTGTAAGAAGAAGGAGGATATGGTTATTGATGATGATGATAAAGAACACCTTATCATTAGAGTAGAATCATCACCACCTGAATCTTATCTAGACACACCCCCAATAGATCAACTAAATTCTATTATTGGGGTGGAAGAGAATGAATTAACTATGGGTAGGGAAAGGAATGTTCAACTAGAGGATGTGATTATTGTGAAAGAATATGTAGATGTGTTTCGAGAATATTTACATGAATATCCTCCAGAATGATAAATTGAGTTTTATATTGATTTAATTCTTGGTTCAATGCCTATATCGAAGACCCCTTATAGAATGGCCAGTGTCGAATTAGTGGAACTAAATAAACAACTAGGAGAATTGATTAATAGGGTATTTATTCTCCTTAGTGTTTCTCTATGGGGAGCCCCTGTCCTTTTTGTTAATAAGAAAGATGGATCTATGAGGTTATACATCAAATACAGTGAAATCAATGCTATAACAATAATGAACAAGTATCCCTTACCTCACATTGATGATTTATTTGACCAACTGCATGGAGCACGATACTTTTCAAAGATTTAACTTTGATCTAGATACCATCAGTTGTGTGTGATGTAGGCAGACATTTCGAAGACAGCATTTCAAACCAGGTATGGGCATTACGAGATTACAGTAATGCCTTTTGGGATGACTAATTCACCCTCTATATTCATGGATCTAAATAATAGGCATTTCAGTGAATATCTCCATGATTTTGTGGTGATATTTATTGATGATATCTTGGTATATTCAAAAAGATATGAAGACCATTAAACCACTTTCGCATTATCCTGAAGGCTCTTTGAAGACATGAATTATATGGGATGTTTAGCAAGTGTGAATCATGGCTTCAGGATATTTCTTTTCTTGGCCATATTGTCTCCAAATATGGAATATCTATTGATCCTTCTAAGACCAAGACAATCCATGTATGGCCAGCATAGATGATTATAACTAAGGTACACAGTTTTATTGGTTTAGTAGGTTATTATCGGTTTTTCGTCCAAAATTTGCCTGATTGGCTACCCCATTAACGAAGATCACACGTAAAGGGGTTAAATTTTGTTGGAAAAAAGTGTGTGAAGAATTTTTTGAAGAACTTAAGAGAAGATTAGTCAATGATCCTATATTGTCTCTACCATCGGGGAATGATGGGATCGTTAGATATAGTGATGCATCGAATAAAGGACATGGTTGTGTCCTTATGAAGAATGATAGGGTAATTACCTATGCATCCCGACAGCTAAAAATTCAAGAGTAAAACTATCCTACATTGATCATGAGTTAGCTGTTGTAATAATTTCTTTGTAGATATGGAAAAATTATCTCTATGGTGAAAAATGTGAGATTTATACTGATCACAAGAGTTTGAAGTATATTATCTCACAGAACGAACTCAACATGAGGAAAAAGAGGTTGCTTGAACAACTCAAGGATTATGATTGCACGATACACTTCCACCTGGGGAATGAAAATAAGGTTGACGATTCTTTGAGTAGAAAGGATCATGGTTTTTTGAATAAGATGAGATTTTAGAGGGAAGCTATTTTCATTGATCTAGTAATGATGGATAAGGAAATCACCATTGAAAGTGAAACATCAATTCATTTTCTAATGGTTGAAAAACCATATTTACTAGAAAAAATAAAGAGTTCTCAGACCGATGATGAAGTGTTTAAAAAAGAATTAATGATATTAATGATGGGATATTGAGTGACTTTGTGTATGAAGATGGAATTTTGAAATTTGGGAAGAGACTTTGTGTTCCTGATATACCTGATCTAAAAAGAGAATTATTGGATGATGCTCACAGTTCCAATTTCTTTATACACATTGGGAGCACCAAAATTAATAGAGATTTGAAGGAACATTTTTTGTGGGACAACATGAAGAGGGAGATTTCTGATTTTGTGTCAGGATGTATGGTTTGTCAACTAGTGAAAGCTGGATGGAAAAATCCTGGAAGAGTTATTCAACCTCTTCCCATACCTGAGTGGAAATGGGATAATATCACGATAGACATTGTCATGGGACTACCAAAGACTCCTAGAAGGAATGATGCAATATGTGTCATCGTTGATCGTCTTACCATGTCAGCACATTTTCCTGTTATAAGGGAAGATTTACCACTTGAACTTCTAGAAATAATATATATTAATGAAGTTGTGAGGTGTTATGGAGTACCCCTATAGATTTTTTCTGATTGTGATCCCCGTTTTAATTCAAAATTATAGAAAATTCTTTAGAAATCCATATATAATTATCTTCGTTTGAGCACTGCCTACCACCATCAAACAGATGGACAATCAGAACGGACTATTCAAACCGTTGGAGACATGTTTTGATATTTCTCACATGACTTTCAGGGTATGTGGGATCAATATTTACCTCTGGTGGAATTTTCCTATAACAATAGCTTCCCTTCAAGTATTAAGATGGCTCCATATGAAGCGTTATATGGAAAGAGATGTCCCACACCAACCTGTTGCGATGATTTTTGGTAAAGAAAACTTGTAGGCCCAGAACTGGTGGAGGAAATGATGGAAAAGGTAAAGGTAATCCAAAACCACATCAAAGCTACTCAAAGTAGGCAGAAGATCTATGCCGATAACCAAAGGAAGGATTTGGAATTTCAGTTAAATGATAATGTTTTCTTGAAGGTATATCCATGGATGGGAGTTATATGTTTCGATAAGAATGGTAAATTGAGTCCCAAGTACATCGAACCTTTCGATATTCAAGAACGAATTGGGGCTGTAGGTTACCATTTGGCAATGCCGCCAAGTCTCTCCAAATTTCACGATGTGTTCCACATATCACTATTGAGAAAATAAATGCCTGACCCAATGCATGTACTCACGTAAGAGGAATTATAACTAGAACCCGGTCAAACTTATCGCCAAGAGCCTATCAATATTCTTGATACGAGATAACAAGTGCTAAGAAAATAGACGACTCGTCTGGTAAAAGTTATATGGAGAGACATTAAGATAGAAGATGCAACATGAGAACCCAAGGAACATATGATGAAGAACCACCCGAGTCTTTCAATGATGAAATATTCTATAAAGTTCTAGGATGAAATTTTTTTTAAATAGGGGAGAATGTAACGCCCCAAGCTTCCATGGTACACTTCCTTTTGAATAAAACAGTAGCGTGTGTTGTACGCAACTTCGAGTTCTAACACACACCACAATCAATCAATCTAGCGGTAATGAATAGTAATACCCAATTTTTTAAATTTTTTAAATAATATCTATCAAAATGAACTTTATTTTAGGATTCGGAATATCGAAATTAGCTTAGGGTTAATTTAGGGTATTTTTCTGAAAACATTCAATTTTTGATGAATAGTGAAGAAACATTGAGTGATAGTTTAAAACCTAATTTTTATTTAAATAATTATTTATTTTATTTTAATTCATGTAAAAATATATACATAATACCTATATGAAAAATTCAATGGAGTTAGTTTAGAATAATTTTAGATATATAAAAATTTTATGGAACTTTTCATCGTCTTTTACACAGCTCGTAGAAGAATTTGGAAATTCACATAAAAGTTAATTTAACTGATTCTTAGTGGGTAGTTTCAAAAACTATAGAGACACAGTTAATATAAAAGATTAAAATTTTGTTCAATTAGATAAAAATAATTTTTGGTGAGTAGTATCTTTTTACTTTTATTTACCACAGTTAAAATTAAATAGGGTAATTAATGATAAAATGATATTAATATTACCCTAACACATGTCCTAATTCTTTTGGACAAGTTTATACCGGCCAAAAACTACATTAGGAATAAAATATTATCGTTTATGTCTACTAGTATTATATTAGGACATTTATTTTTATTTAATTCAAAGAAGAGTTAAAAGAGTTAAAATCAGTGTTTAATAACTAAAATATTTTTAATATAGGGTTATACATAAGATAAATTATATTATAAATATTCATTAGAAAGATAAAAGTATTTCATACATAATGATATTTTATTTATAATTTTTAGACATTGAATAATTTAATTTATTTATGACATAATGGTGACGCAGTAATTAACTAATTAATGAAATATTAAAATAATTGATATTATAAATATCAAAATAAATGTAATTTGAGACTTTTTAATATTTACACTAATTTAGTAGGTTAATATAACATATTATGGTTGGTTTTATTAATTGTTTTCGAAGTAATAATTCGATTATGAATTTAGGAAAAACAAAATACCAAATCGTGTCAAAATTGACATAAAAGAGTTTTTATAACAAATATTATATTATTAATTCATATTATATTCCTAAAAATATAAGGTTCTGAAAAATGAATTATATAATTATATATGTATCATTAATGGACCACTTGGGGGTCTCTTGGATGTTTATGGTATGTTTATTGACCATATAATATAAAAATACAAAGAGACATGGTAAATGTCAAACTAATTAACAAAGAGATAAAACTAAAAGATAAGGTCAATAAAGTTACCCTAAACTATATAAAACCTATTGGTTGAGTTTTTTTCGACCCATACCCACCTTATCCTAGAAATAAATCAGTTTGGAGCCATTATAAACAGAATATGAATTTATTATAAAATAATATTTCTAGCTTTTCCAAAGGTTCTCCTCACCCCACTTATAAAAGGGCACTCACCCTTCTCTCTAATTCACACTTTCAAAGCCTTTTTTTATCAGCCAACCCCAGCCCAAATATTCTCTCAACATCCCTAAATTCAACCTAGATTCCTTATTTTGATCATAAATCCACCCTATGGAGACCTTTTTATCAAATCAAAAAGAAGAACCCGAAGAAGAGGTAATGTTTTCACCACCCTCTTCAAGTTCCTTTCTTCTTCAACTTCTTTTTTCTTTGTTATTTTCATTCTAAAATAATAAATCCAGTACATTATTTATACTATTATGTTATTATAAATATGTTACAACCATATTTAGTAATCTATCCATCCTTTGAATGACATGAAACCATACGTGTGTACGTACGACTTACCGTCTCCACATCGTGGTGTAATTGTTATTCAAAACGTTATTATTTTGATGGGTATGATAATGATGTGTAATTGATGTAAATAATAAATATAACATGATAATGATTCTGTATATATGTTATACCATCCAATTATATATTATAATAATATCAAAATATTGATATTGTCGCTCGTGTGTACGTATGGACTATTGTCACCACGAACGCGATGAGATTCATTCCCCGTCGTATCCATTCAAGACTAAATTTCATTTGATGATTAAAAATAATTTTTATAGACATGATATCATTCAGGGTATGAATAATATATATCCCATACTTAACAAATATGCCCCACATAGAAAATAATATAATGGAAAACGAATCCATTAACACCTGAAATGATGATAATACTAAGATATTTTTAACAAATCAATGTTAAAAGATCATATATGATATCATAATAATGTATATGATTATTTATAATTTAATAAAAATTATTTCACCATTATATATGAGGTTAACTTACCCTCATACAAGTAAAAGTATAAGGTGAGGGTTTATTTCACAATCTCTTTATTATCCGAGGTTGTTTATACGTAATTATCTACTGGGACCTCTTTATCCTCAACATCCATGTTTCTCAAAAATGTATTTAAAATCATTCTAACTATTTTACAGAATATTGGATAACGTCATTTATATCCTTTTTGAATTTTTATAATAAGTATATTCAGGAATCATTCTGTCATTTTCCAAATAAGGTCCTTTTTAACCATTTCGACAGAATTAAGGTAAGAATGTTTTTTTAACTTTTATGGTGGGTGCCCCTATTTTCTGCCATTATAAAGTCGTCGAAGCTTCCCTTACAAGATTATAACAATATTTTCAAAGTAAATGTATTATTTTATAAATATGTGACTTTTAAATGATTTCAAAAAAAGAGATATTTCTCTCAAATAGTTCAGATTTCATCTATGTCAACATCCTTTGATGGATTTTAAGATTATTTGAAGTTGATTTAGTATGATACAACAATTCAATATTGTATTGAATGTTTTTTGATATGTTTGACTATGGATGTGTTATTTTTATACCATTAATGGTTTATGGAGAATGTATTGACATTTCTTATACTAGTTTTTATATGAATGTTTATGTTATGTTTAAACCTATTCATATGAGGAATGCATTGGATTTAATAAGTGACAGGTGATGCTTGTTGTAGCTCCTCAATGAATCGGTAGGTCTCATGAGACAAAATAGTGTCTTAGCATAAATCCGTGACAAAATCATAATTGTAGTCTTGGAACAAGGCCTTGACTATGTGGTTATGATAGTCTGACATTATTCATTCCATCAGTATAAAAGTCGCTATTGATATTGCATGTGATTTTTCAATTAGTATAATATCCATCTGAATAAGTAAATGGAATTATTTCATTTTATTTATTCCTTATTATGCAGAAATTCATGTTTAAAAGGATTTTATTTTAGTTATACATTGCTTTAAATGTTTACGCATATTTTTGAATGTTTCTTCTATTTTGTTATCCTTACTGGGCATCATAGGTCACCCCTTTCTATGTTCTATTTTTACCAGGATGTGAATAAGTATTTTATGAATTACCTATTGGGACAGTATAAGGGGATATGAGTGTGAAAACAAGATGTTGTTATAGTTTTCACTTTATGATGTAATGTATCCTTTATGAATTTATCTGGTAATTCCAAGGCTACTAAACTAATCGGAAAATCGAGACTTTATCTTTTGTGATCATGAAAATTTTATGTAATAATGCACCTAACTTGGGTAACTGGGGTTGCGGCATTACACTAGAATGTCTCGAAAATTATACATAGGATAAACCACTTAGCATGGAAACAACAGTCAACCCAACTTAGGTATATACAAAAACATATACCAAAGACATAAAGTATACCGAATCGCATTCATGAGGAAACACAAGACCAAACTCAAGAGACCAAATATCAACTGTTCCACTGAGGAAATATTACCATGAATGTAAATACACAAAGGTAACACCACACAGAAGAATACCACAATGGTCTCACCAATAAGGTATGTACCACAAATGTAAAGACCAGAAAGGTATCTCCACATAGAATAATACCAAATAGGTTTCTTCACAATGGTAATGATTCAGCTCACACAAGGAATAACATAGGTACAATAGTATAGATGATTAGATGTACCTACTAAATCATCTTACTTGGTTAAGAGGCTAACACACATAGGATCCTAAATCATCAGACCCATGTATGATCCTAGTATAGGAGACCCATGTATGATCCTAGAGTAGTCCCACGTGGATTCCAATAGTGGATCCAAGTGGGACTCTTGAACACAGACCCACGTAGGATCCCAAAGCACAGACCCACATTTGATTTCATTCTCATGGTACGACAAGAAATAGGGTTCTCACACTAAGCTCGCTTTGTTCCGGGAGGGTCTGCTCCTCAATCCAGTGTTCAATACTCCAACTCCCATGAATTTCCATGATGATGTATCCCAATGGAATTCTATTTAAAAGGGGTCTCAACATATTAGATGGTGGGTCAATCAAATGCTCAGTCTATAAGTTATTGGCCTTTTAGTTCCGAGGTCCCGGTTAGATTTTTGTTTGATTAAACCCGGAAGTACACCAATAATATCCAAAACGAATGTGGGGTATATAAAAATGTCCTTCTCTATCCATGGTTTCCAACGTCGTAGACGATTCTTCAAATGGAAGACTGTAGCTCATGTTATGGTCAAAAGAGAGAAAAGGGTTGATTCTGGTCCGGCTCTTGTCCGACCCTGCCCGTGGGGTCCGATCCGGCCCTCTAGGTCTAGCCTGACCCCTGGGTCCAGCCCGGACCACCAGCATGTCCCACCTGTAGGCGCAACCCAACCTGTTGGGTGGCCCACAGCTGGCCGGATGTCCAACCCTCCTCCGCGGTGCGATCACTCGCTGCAGCTCAACCCGCAGCTGACAATGATCCAGCCGCACCCCCATCACCTTCGCGGCCTAACTCCACGGCTCCTGCATGCCAAGAGGCACTGACACGTTCCTCCACCCCCATCCCGCGACCTTCCATGTGCTAGAAGACTCCCTCGCTCTGCCATTTCCAACGGACCGCGGCCCTTCCCCTGCGGCGCGGTCACACCGCCGCCACCATCATCGCCAGTTGGACTGCCGACCGCTGCTCCTGAGTCCCACCATTTCAATTTGGTGTCACGGTTGATAGCGACGTTCCTCGGGCACCGGGCCTGCCCCGATGGAACATTATTCATTATGTAGACTCTCTCACTTGCCTCAGTATGTCTCCATCGATTCAACAAAATCAAAATTAACAAAGGCTATGGGGAGGTTGTGCCATGTTCATTTGGCCCCCCTATCTGTGTTAGAAGGATATAAATTGTCATAGATGTTCTTAATTCGAGAAATATGACAATAACAAAGGTATGAGGTATACAAAAACAACAAACCCTACCTCAATTTCTTGTGGGATGATGTCACGAGGAAGAATATGAAGTCGTTGGGGATGATGACGTTGACATTCATCGCCCCCACATGATGCTTCTGATCCGGGCTCAAGCGTCAGTTCCTCAATCTGCATTGGGGTTTCTTCATTGGAGGAAGAGTTTCTCTAATCTTCATTCCAATCCTCCATTTTATAATTATTTCTCAAAGGAAATGAGGTGCTAACAAATTAAAATAGGATTATAAAATTAATTCACGTTGGCAGAATTAAAATTCTCAATTAATGTTGAAAAATAAAATGGAAACGCTTATTTATTAAAGAGTCACAATTAATTTATTGAAGATTTGAAGTTTTTCCCCCATTAAGAGGTGTTTGGGTGGTCGCCACCACCATGAATTCAAAACGGGGGGTTTAATAGATCGGGTGGTCCCCACCACTAAACATTCAAAAGGGAGGTTTTAAAAATAAAATAAATGCTTGTTCTTTATTTTATTATTATTTCCACGAAAAACATAAAAACTAACTTTTACACACGTCCTACTACATTCAAGGTGAATGTCTCTTTATGCGAATTTTGGCATGGTGAGTTCAACGGTGTCCTTGGCTTTCAATTCCATGCACTAGTTCAAAAGTTACAAAAACCTATTTTCATGTTTACTGAAAGTACATAAAAATATTTCAAAAATTCATTGTTGAACACATTGGGCCATGGAATCACAAGACATTAAATTTTGTAGACTCGTAATATTCAAATATAATAAAAAAAGACATGGAAAAAACAAGGTTTTTATATTCATTACATGTGGATGGATCATAATGGAGACTATGGTTTCAATAATCAATGTTGTAGAGGTTAATTATCAAATAGGGTATACTATTATCATTGTGGTCATAGGCCATTATAGTTCAATTCTCTTTTTTCCCCATATCTGAATAAAACAATATGAATGATTTTATATAAATTTTTTGAACATTTATGTATACGTACCCTATTGTAATATATATCGGATTCATAGAATATAGGCCATTTTCCTTGTTATATATGACTATGCGACACCGTTATTAGGTCCATGTTTTTTCACTTGAGTTATTGGTATGTATGTTGTATAAAGTGGTTATATTAAATATTCAATAAATTCATAATGACACTTATTGGTTATCCTTATGGTAATGGTATCAAATGGTTGGATTAAGGGATCATATATATTTAACACCCTCCTAAATATACGGTTTCATGTTCTTGGTGTTGTATTATTTCCACTAGAGATTCGACATGGGAAACTAGGATAGTAAATTAATTCATATCTCAAGATAGTAATGATGTGTGTTTAATGAAATATAGTTATTTTTTTCATAGCGGATGATATAATTGAAATTTTAGAAATTTATTATATGAAATTCTATATTTTTATTATGTTATATCACCTATGGATATATTTTGGATATGATTATGAATTAGTCACAACACAACACAACTATGCATGATACGTTCATAATAGGGGTTTAAGGTCTACTTGTGTCCTCCCAATGAATATGTAATATTCACACATTATACTTATGTATTATTTTTAATTATATACTATTTTTTTAATAATCGGTATAATTTTATGTTTCTCTTTATTAGAGACCTATATTTTATTTAATGTATAGGAATATTGAAGGAAAATTATAATCAGTATGATGTCTATAATCCCATTCTACATCTCAGGTCAAATAAACGTTTTCAAATTGTTATTATTTTAGGGTTCACATATATATTATTGGACTATATAAAAACATTTTCCTATCATTATGAAAATCATTCCACGTCTAATGGGGTTTTCATTATATTTAAACTATTTTACAATAGAAATTAATATAATTTTTTTATAGATAGATTATTGGTAACTAATTATTAAATGTAATTATTTTTGGTAGATTATAAATTTATGGGGAATGAAAATACTCTAAACACATAACCAAAATACATTGGTAATTTTACTACATTGGAACAATGTACGAGGGAGTACATAACAATGGATCAAATACTTTGGTTTTATTAGGACACTACCAACATACATGATTCTTAAAATAAATGAGAAAAAAATGAAATATAACTCAAAATTTATAAGAAAACATTATTATTTATTCTATTATCTCCACAAAATAAATGATATATCTATATATTATAACCTTTGGAAAGGGAAATTTAATAATGGTTCAGATAATATAACTAGAAAGTGAAAATTTATTACTGATGGTATCATAGAATAAATTCATCAATTTTAATATGTAATGGGAAAATAATAAAAAATTCCAAATAAATAATAACATAAAAGAGGAAAATATATATGAATATATTAAATAAAAATATATATGACCACATGGATAAAAATAACTAGTTTCATAATGATCATTGTAACACCCCGATATTTTATGAGATATATTATTTTTAATTTCTTATATCTTCTATTATAAAATACACCAATATTATCTTGTACTATACGCAACACTGCATTAGCTTGCAGTATACACAACAATATTTTTGGCTTTCATTACACGCAATCATGACCTACCTCGATAGGGTGTGTAGTACGCAATACCAGGTTTCACTAAACAATGATATATTGTTATAATATTAGTATGGACAAGCCATTATGAACAGTATTGAATACATTTTTAAGTTTATAACATTATTATTCATCTTACACATTTTCTAGAATATTGTATGAGAACAAAATAATTTTTTCGTGTAAAATATTTATTTTTTGAAAATTGCAGTTTTCCCTCCTTTTGATGGTGCAGCCACCTTAAATCTTGTTTTTGACATGTATATAAGTTCAATATGACAAAATAAAACTCTTATTTGGAATCAGGATATACAAATTTACTTTGGATAAATATTTCATATTATTCTGATAACTGTCATATTTTAATGAATAGTAAAAACACGCTATATTTTAATTAAAAACATCTTTTTCATCACAATAATTTATATGGTTAGATTATATTTTTAGTTGGTTTTAAAGTGTAATTTGAATATATTTTTACCATTTAATCCAATGTTGTTCATTGTAATTAATTTCACTATGAAATTGGATATAAACAAGTATCAATCTTTTAATAGTTTTTGTTTCTTAAAAACACTATTTGTTTTTATAACGGGAACTAATTAATGCCACTTCTATTTTATGAAAATAGAAAAAATAGACATCAATTTTGAATTTGAAATATCAAATAATACTTAGGCTGAATTTTTGGTATTTTTCAAAAAAAACATCAATTTTCAATGAATAGTGAAACCACTTAGTGGTAGTTAAAAAAATTACATTTTCAATTAAATGAATATTTACTACTTCTGTGAATTGAATGTCAGAAATCCAAGAGGCATGGTTAATATCAAGGAATAAAATGTTGTTTAATGAGTTGAAAATAATTTTTGGTGAATAGTTAATTTTTACTTTTATTTATCACAGTTAAAAGTAAATATGGTATTTAAGGGTAAAAATGATATTAATATTACCCCAACACATGTCCTAATTATATTGGATAAGTGTAATTCGACCAAAAAAATCCTTAGTAATAATATTTGACCATTTAGGCCCACTTGGATTAGATTTGAACATTTAATATTATTTTATTTAAATAATAGTTAAAATAGTTAAAATCAAAGTTTAATAACTAAATCATTTTTAATATAGGGTTATACATAAGATAAATTTGACTATAAATATTCATTAGAAATATAAAACGATTCCCTACATAATTTTATTTTGTTTATAATTTTTAGACATTAAATAAGTTAATTTATTTATGACACAATAATGATGCAGTAATTACCTTATTAATGAAATATTAACAAAATTGATGTTATAAATACCCAAATAAAGGTAATTTGAGACTTTTTATGAATTAAAATACTTTTATAGGTTAATATGACATGTTATTATTGATTTAATTAACGTTATTTGAACTATTCATTCTGTTATGATTTTCACAAAAATCAATTACCAAATAGTGTCACAATTGACATAAAATTGTTTTTAAAAACAAATATTATATTATTAATTGTTAATTTATTAATAAAAATATAATTTTCGTCCAAATGACTTATATAAGGTTATATATATTAATGATAAACAACTTGGGGTTATTTTGGCATGTTATTATATGTTTATTAACCTTATAGTGTAAGAAAACAAGAAGACACGGTAAAAGTAAAATTATTTAACTTAAAGTTAAATCTAAATGTTAAGGTTAAAATAGAAACCTAAACTTGTCTAAATTCTATTGGATGAGAGGATTTCGACCCATCCCCACCTTAGCTTCGATATAAATCAATTTGGAGATATTAATAATTGAATATGACTTTATAATAAAATAATATTTTTATGTTTTCCTAAGGTGCCCCTCTCCTCCATTATAAAAGGGCACCTCCACCCTCTCTTCCTCAAACCACATTGAGCCGTCATGCTTGGACAACCACTAAAATTTTATCTTCTACAATTCCCTAGAAACATCCTAGAGGTCCTGGTATTCTTTAAATACCATCTTTAGTGCCCTAATTGGAGGTTTAGAAGAGGCGCTTCAAAGAAGAGGTAATGTCTATTACCGATTCTTTCAACTGTATTTCTTATTCTACTTCTTCTTCTTTAGTTATTTCATTATAAAGTAATAACATAAGTATAAATCATATACTGATATGTTATTATAAGTATGAAACAATCCTATTTCACCATCTATCCATCCTATGGAAAACAAAATCACCATGTGTGCGTACGTACGGAATACCGTCTCCACGTCGTGGTGTAATCTATTTTCGACCACCACATTACTTGGATGGGTATAATGGTGTAAATAAATATCTATATATGATTATTATAAAGTTATATTGATTCTGAAATATTATAAAAACACTTCAATACAATTAAACAATCATGGGAATGATATCATCACTCGTGCGTACGTACGGACTACCTTCTCCACGACGCGATGAGATTCATTTTCCATGATAACCATTCATGAATGATAATAAAGTATATATAATAAGTAATCATGAAATATATTACATAATAATGATACTGGATTTATGTATATATATATGTATTTCATCTACTTATTTCCATTCAATTCAATAACGAAACGAAAACAATGTTCATGCATACGTACGACTTACCGTCTCCGTGAACGGTGTATTTCATTCCATTTACCGATCTATCATATATATATGTATATGATGAATATATAATACATATAAATCATGTTTTAAATTATGGAATTATATAAAACAGGATATAAGTAATAATATCAAGGACAAAAAGTCCAAACATGTACGATAAATAAAACAATTTTACCCAAAACGCTGATTTAACATGGAACTTACAAAAGAACGGGTAATATAAAGTCATAAGTAAACCATATGTGATATCATAACAATTAATATGATTTCTTAATAAATCAATGACATTATTTAAATCATTATATAGGAGGATCAGATATGTACGAGGCATATTAGACCTATGGTATGGGATAATTTTTCAAATCTCATGTTTATCTGAGATTGCTTATTCGTAAGTATTTACTGGGGTTATTGTTATCATCCATGTCCGTGTTTTATAAAAGTGTTTTCATGTATGTTTAATTCTTTTTACCCATTTATACTTTTACCCCATGGTATGGAAGGTATATTTTTTTTGTTTACCCTACGTGGTACTTTTTTACTTTTCCAACAAAAGTACGACAAGAATGTTTTTTTAACTTATATAGCATGAATGGGTTTTAATAGTTTTGTAAAGCCTTTTTTTCATGAAGCTTCCTCGAACATATTTCATGAATACATTCATGAAAATCCTTTTCATTTAAAATTTCATGACATTTTATGAAATTAAAATGAATTTGAAGAAGAAATGATATTTTCCTCAAGAATTCATTTCACGTGTTTTATAAAAACTATTTTCCACCTAAAAATACATTATTTAATATTTTTTTGTTTCAAGTATAATGTCTCCATTATTTGCATGGTTTGATTCTTATTATGATGATATGAAATCCATTTTTTATATTGATTATGTTATGATGGCATGATGTTTAAGAATCCCATTCTATTATATGAGTTATGCTATGATGTATGATTAATGATTTTGTGGAACATGAAAGAATGATTTCATTATGAGATGGGTGGGAACTATATCTCCCTCCAATGTATTGGGTAAAGTTTTATATCTCATGAGATAGACATGGCTAGAACGATAAGTTAATCTGGTTCAGTGTTATAGGACTGAAACGAGGAGTGAACTCGATTCAGAAATTGACTTTGTCCACTAAGATGGTCTTGGCATCAATTCCTTGGCTACTATGGAAGTCATATAATCTTCTTAATGTTTTTCCACAATTACTAGTTTTATTTCCAAGCTATTTTATCATGATTGATGTTCCATTATGATCTACGCCTTATGTACTACCATGTTTTATGTCATTTCTCAATATTTCAATGTTTACACATTATGTTCATGTTTTTATGTTCAAATGTATATGGTTTGTTTTATTTTATCCATGCTTACCTTACTGAGCATTTGAGATCACCCTTTTTATGTTTTCCTTACCCCAGGAAATAAAGAATGGTTTTATGTAAGAAAAAAAGAGGAAGAACTTAATGGGATATGTTTAAGATCTTTCACCACTATTATAATATTATGTTCCATGTTTTCAAAGACACTAAACTATTACGGTCCTTGTGTGTCTGTTTTTGTTATGTACTAAGTATTCTGCAAAAGTAATGTAATGTCCATGTACGTCAAGCTTTGGGTCTCTACAGTTGTTATTAGAGGAAAGGTTTAGTTAACCTTTAGAAATTAGGATGAAAAATCTTTAGTGAAATCCCTAGAGATATTTCTAAGGTATGTCAAGGGATATTTCTAAGGGTAAGTATACATATAGGTTATAGTCCTAGAATTGTGCTAACGATATTATAATTAAACATAAGATGTTAGATATTTAAGGTACTCCCTCTTTATCATGTTGTTTTCCTTAGCATGATATTTACCTCTCACACTATTATTTTTGGGTTTTAGACGATGGCTGGAACCCGAAGGAACCGTGTTGATCAATGTAATGGACAATGCAATGATTTTCCTCCTGATCAAACCAATGTCATAGGAGATGGAGTGCACAATATTATTTCTATACATACACAAGATATGAATCATTATGGACTTCAAAAGGACCAGAGAAAGGAGAAACATTCTATTGAATCCTTCATGAGGTAGTGTCCACCTTCATTTAGCGGGTCTTCTGATCCCTTAGTATCTGAACAATGGATCAGTACCACTGAAAAGATATTTTCAGTTCTACAATGTTCTAAGAATGATAAAATCATCTTAGTAGTATATCGTTTGGAAGGTGATGCTAATCAATGGTGAAATCTTATCAAGAATATGAGGCAAAGAGATGAAATTGAGTCAATGGAATGGGACATGTTCAAGAACATGTTTTTCAGTAAGTACATCCCTCGTATTCTTCGAACAAAGATGGAAAAGGAGTTTCTTGAGCTTAAGCAGAAGGATGATGACTCTGTTGGTATATACATAGTGAATTTTATAATACTTGAAAGGTATGAATCTGGCTTTATCATCCAACCTGAAAGTAATGATTATTGATTTTTTAGTGGCTCAAAACCAAGTCTTCTAAGGGAATTGGCTGTAATAGACCTCAGTAGCTATGAAGAAATTGGACGTTGATCTATCAAGGTAGAATTGGAAGTTGGTGTAACATATCCATCTCATGGATTTGATAGGAAATTAATGATGGAGTTCAAGTAGAAATCCCAGAAAAATGGTGAAAAGAATATGAATGTTTCTTTATGCTCAAAGTGTTGAATGAATCATGGTGTAGATTGTCTAAAAGGTACTAGAAAATGATTTATTTGTGAAAAAGAAGTTCATCGAGCTGTTGATTTTTGAATTAATGGGAAAAAGGTTTCTAATGAGGTAAATAGAGAAAAGACTACAAAGAACTCTCCACCAACACTTTAATGCTTCAAGTTCAAGGAAATGGGGCATTATGCTAATAAATTCCCTAATCCACGGGTTAATGATGATCAACGCGAGAAACCTCTTAAGGAAAAGGATAAAGGAAAGTGTCATGCGATCACTATTTGTGATGTTGAGTATGAAAATGATGTTGGGTAATGATTAATAGTTTAGGTAATGGGATTTCAAAATAGTATCATAGAATCTCATTTATGGTATTGTGGAATTTTGGAATATCTATGTATTGGTTTTCAAAAATTATATTGTACTGGTAACCATGAAAAAGTGATTGAAATATTTTTGTAAAGAAGTTGAAATGGACATAATTAAAGGATAAGGTGAAAATAATATGATAGTAATCATGAGATCATGACTAAAATAAGGAAAAAGTGATATCATGGTTTGAGTATATAAAAATTTTGGGATTTTGGTATGTGGAAAGAGTTAACTTTTGAAAGCATTCATGTTTTCACTAAGGTTAAATGGGTATTCATTTTTATCAAGATAATACAAGAATAAGGTATTCACATGTTTAGAATGAGATCAACAAGATATATCTTTTGATATATGAGGTATAAATGATGGTATTCACATGCTTGTTATATGACCTTTTTTTGTAATCGTTCTCTTTATACAATGATTTTGGAAAGAAGTATTTTAGATAAACCTAAATATTGGAATAGATTAAGTTAGACATCAGATAGTATTGTTTAAGGATATAACATTTTGTTATGTTATAATAGTATAGTTTTAGAAAAAGGACAACTCGTAGGACGGGCGACAACCCATCGTGTCGGACAAGGCTGTGGGAATTGAACCCACAACCGAAGTACGACTGTCCTTTATCGCATACCACTGGCCTACAGGAAGTCCCTTGTTAGTAGAAACTAGTTTTATTTTATTAAGTGGTATTATATATGAAGTATAATTTCATATTTGGAATTTTCTACGATTAACCTCACCATAGATGGACTTATATATATTTGATAACTTTTGCTATCCTTTTGTTTGAAACAAATGGAATGACCCATCATTCTATCATATGATCTATTAACACTTCACGAATAACAAATTCAACTTCATTTATTTAAGAGATGAAGTGGAAATTGTTCAAAGAATGAACAATAGTGAGATTATACCAAAATCAAGCAAGTATTTCTTCAAATTCAAAATTTTCAACTTTATGGAAATGATATTGAAAACCAAAAAATGTTGTCCTAGTGCTCTTATATCTGATGAATCAGATGGTACCTTAGATCATCAGAAATGTATGGCTTTGTGATTGATGTATTTTTCATAGCCATGTTCTCTACCACAATCCATCAGAACATGATGGTTAGATTTTTCTTCCATATCCATATTTTCAAATATGTTCTCCTATATGGAAACCCAATGATGAGTAACATGGGTAATCGTTGAATTTCATACATTAGTTATTAGAATTAGGTAATTTTATTCCTTTTTATGATGTGATTTTCTATGAATAGTAATTTCATGACCCGACCCTACCCAAGCTCGAGCTGCAACTACCCCAAGCTCGCCTCCATAGGCCCGGGGCTCGAGACTAGCACCGAAGGCACAACAACTCAGGGAGGCCTTTTCCTAAGTACCTGTACACACACACACACAGAACACTCAATGAAAAAGTGCAGAGTAAAAGGATGAACAAGCAAAGATAAGGGGAAACTGGTATATATATACCATAAAGTTCATCGACCTCTACAATTACAAAGAAAGATGAAGGAACACTGAAAAAAAGGGGAAAAACACGCGCCCAACCAAAAAGTGTCACAACCAGGCAACAGGTAAACAAAAAGGAAAACAGCTGGGAGGGTCCCCCACCTCGAACCCGACTCTGACCACCACATGCGGTCCAAGATCCCAAGCTCCTAAGCTCCTCTGAAGTCATGCTCCACCTGTCCGTCGTCTGCAAGGGCACACCATGTTCGGGCAAAGCCCAAGCAGGGGTGAGTATAAAAATACTCAGTAGGAAACCCCGAAGGCTCGAGGGAGCAACAAAATAGGTACCAAAGGGTGAGCAGTAGAGAGAATAAAAAAAGTAAAGGAGAACAACTGAATGTGCAGAAATGAGTACAGTAAAGAGTCAAGCTCAACCCAACAAGAGGAAACAATGTAGACTCATCCAGACATAAGGAGCTAGAAAAGGTGAGAAGATGAACCTCCTGTTGAGTCTTCACTACTTATAGCAGGAGATTAGACTCATCCAACAATGAGAAGCTAGACACAGAAAGCACGTGGCATATCTCGCGTGTCTTTGCCTCTCCTGGAAGCAGAGTAACAAAACCCAAGAAGTGGGTACTAGAACAAGGTATATACATTCATATGCTCTACCAAGAAGCCCATACAAGTTCGTAAGGGGATCTCCATCCTATAGCTCGACCCAAGAAAATGAGTAGACAACAGTCTTAGAAGTAACACCATCGATGCCCAACATACCACACATTTTCCCCAAACTGCAAGCCAAGGGGCTCAATCACCACACCTTGACACTATCCGCTTTGGGAGGCACTGACTCACCCGCATGGTTTTAGATCGCGTCATAAGAATGTGTCCCAGTGGGGAAAGTGCCCCTCATTATTCAGAATTATAGGGAAAGTCAGACCACACCTTTTCACTGCCCTGCAGTAGAGATGTCTCCTGAAAGTCAAAGTCGTTCCATCAACGACCCGTACAACCCAGGGTCATGCTCCGGTAATCACGGAGGAAAGCCACCGAATAGCCTAGTCGAAAGGACTGAGTTGGGAATTCCAACAGGTGCCCCACTGCCCATCCCTGCTGGAGGGTAATTCATTACCAGATATCGGGTGACCCACTACCCAGCCCTGCTGGAGGGTAATCCATAAGACATCATCCAGAGACCCACTGCCCAGCCCCGCCGGAGGGTAGACCATAACACATGATCCGACGACCCACTGCCCAGCCCCGCTGGAGGGTAGACCTGGGATACGATATTGGGTGACCCACTGCCCAGCCCTGCGGGAGGGTAAACCATAACAAGTCGACAGGTGACCCACTGCCCAGGCTTGCTGGAGGGTAGACCTGGAATAAGCCGTCAGGCATCCCACTGCCCATCCTTGCTGGATGTTAAACCTGGAACTAGACGACGAACGAACCACTGCCCAGCCCTGCTGGAGGGTAGACCCTAAGGTGTTGTCGGGTGACCCACTACCCAGTCTCTGGTGGAGGGTAGACCCGAAGTGTGTCGGGTGACCCACTGCCCAGTCTCTGCTGGAGGGTAAACCCTAGAAGTCAGTGAGAAACCCACTGCCCAGCCCTGCTGGATGGTAAACCCGAAGAAGTCGATGAGTAACCCACTGCCCAGACCCGCAGGAGGGTAGAACTCAGAACTCCTCTAGCCATCTCTACTGGAGGGTACACCACTGGTCAACCGAACACGCAGTGGGTATCGCTCAACCACCCAACTCCAGCAAAACTCACCCAAAGGGGTTCAATACCTGTTCCATCACTAGGTGTCACTAGCACCGCCATCGGTCGATCCATCGAGAATGATATCAGGGGGAGACCACTCAACCCTGCTGGTCAAACAAACGAGCACAGAGCCAGGGGAAAATCTCCACCCTGCGGATCAACAAATGAGCACAGAGGGACCCTCTACATCGCGAGAGGTCAAAGTACGCAAAGCATAACACAAGACGCACATGGGGCCCACACGACGTGTGGCCCCAATTCAACCCCAACCAAGCGCATGAACGTCTCAGGTACAAACCACACGTACCTCCAAACGCTCTCGTATACTCCCAAATTATACCACGTCTCCATCCCAAGGGCTATTGTGCACACGACACCCAACGTCAACGCGAAGGCATGACATAACATCTCTACATCAAAGGCCCCGGCACGACCAGCCACATCTTATGAAACATTTATAACACTCTCCCAAGAGTGCGTGATCACACGCCAGGGGTTCTCTACATACATGGC
Organism: Viscum album; assembly: GCA_963277665.1. Classification (NCBI taxonomy): domain Eukaryota; kingdom Viridiplantae; phylum Streptophyta; class Magnoliopsida; order Santalales; family Viscaceae; genus Viscum; species Viscum album. The sequence goes on from OY728128.1 coordinate 622,741,668, forward strand.
AGGAAGAACCACCACCAGAGCACCTTTCATGCTTCCACATTTAACATGATCTCACAAGAAGATACGCACAACCAAACAGATCACACCATTGTAATACATGCAAAAAAAAACACAAGATATACTACTCACTCACCTCAAACAGATATATGACGGAAAAGTCACCAACACCGCCTCACGCCTGAACGACGCCCCGTGATCCTCATCCTCGGCACTGAAAACAGTCGGGCGCATCACACCATTACGATCCCCTCGGGAAAACAGGTCAAAAGCACTACTCACACGAGTGCAACGGATATCCGGAGAAAAGGTTCATTTCGGCGCACCGCACATGAGCGGCACTTCATGGGACCCACATCCCGGTCTCGAAACACAACGAACGGATCGCACCGTTGTGATCCTCTCGAAAAAGTACACGAAATGGACTATTCACTTGTCCAAAACGGACACCCAGTGATAATGCAGGAAATCACCGTCAAGTCTCGAAACAGCCCTCGCGGGCCCCGCACCCTCGTGCCGAATTTGGGCGGGCAGATTGCACCATTGAAATCCCCTCAGAAAAACATCCAGAAACGACTTCTCGCGCGCCCCGAACGGACGTCCGATGGAAAAGTCATGAAACGTTGTACGCAGCTCAAAAGACGGGCCGTGGGGCCCACACCTCAACCTCGACCTCAACACATGGAACCACCGTGGAAATCTCCGCCACAGTGCCAGGGTCCCAACGCCACTGACGGTGCTCAAAACGGACGTCGGACGCGTCCGCGCTGTCTAAAACAAGAATCTCTGGAAAAACGCTCGTCCACTTAAAGACGCGCCGCACCTCCAAGGCCCCTCGTTTCGGGAATTAAAAATTCTCAAAACCAACTCAAAAAGTTCGTATCTATTTATAGGTCGTGTCTTCGTGGACGGAATGATGTTTGGACCCACAATTTGAGTGTTACAGAAGTTTAATGTCATCGGACGCAGGTGGGGGTGGTCCGGACCGGTCCTGCCGGTCCACACCCCATGGACCGGCTCAAGTCGGCCGGTCCGCGACTCTGCCGGCCGAACCGCCATGGCCAAAGTTCACTCGTGCGGACCACGCACCTCCAAGCCGACCGTCCACAAGGCAGGTCACTTCTCCACGCGGAGACCCCCATTCAGCGGGTCTCTGCCTCCCGAGCGGAGTCGCGCACCGCGACCCCGGGCACCGCGTCAACCGGCCGGCGCAGCCGGCCGGTGCTTCTGCTCCGCCGCGTAGCGCCTCCACCTGGTGACACCACCGGACTCCGCTCGCCCTCCGAGAGCCCCGACCGACACCGAGGAACCCACCGCCTGCAGAGGAGAAGTCGTCGCCGCCCTTCGCCCGCGCCGCCGCGCCTCAGACCGTCGGAGTACCGAAACCGGCTGGAACAACCCAAAATTCCCTCAATCTTCACCGGGGCGCTGCAGCCTCCTCGCAACACGGATTTACGAATAGAAACCAGCGATGGAAAGTGGAAAAACTCGACTACTCATTCATGTGGTTCATTCGAAAATCCAACAGCAATTCGATACTAGAATTTGGATTCAAAGGAGGGTTGGGAATTAAAACGCAACAAAAGAAAACCTCCTACCTGAGGGGCATTGCTCGAAGAATCACGAGCGATCCACCACCGCGTCATCTCCTTGCTGGAGTTTCCTCGCCGGAGGAGGAGGAGGAGAGGGAGAGGAGGGGCTGCCAGGGGAAAGGGGAAGGAGATGGGTGGGGTGAGGGTTTAAAAAGAAATAAAATAAAATTAATTAAATTTTAATTAATTTAATCTTCAATTTCTGACCAGCACCTGAAACGCCCGACGGGTCGAGGTTAAGCCTCCCCTAGGGTAAACACCACCTTTAGAGAACAATGGTCATCTCCGAATTTGATTCTGAGCTTCCATTTTAAAGTTATAAAGCTGAATGCCCAAAGCCGCCAAATTACAAAACCACCCCTGGGGTCATTTTTCACAGACGGCTCGCGCCTGCAAAACATATACCCCTCCTAGGGTAAACTGTATGCTCCAAACTCAACGGTGCCATTAGTTTTTCAATCTGAGCCACCATTTAAGACATACTTGTGTTTCAACATTAAACGAATAAATTAATTAATTAATTTATCCGTTTAACAATCCAGAAGCGGGCGAGGGGTCCAAACGTCCCGCGCCAACACGCTTTATGTTGTTCCAAGGGTAAACGCGCCATTCCGGAACCATCCGTACACTCGGATCTCTGATCCGGAACTCCGTTTAGGAGTTATCCCATTTATTTTTAGTTTTTATTGTGAACGCACTGAAAATTAAATTCCGGCCACTCCGGGGCTCAGAATTGCATGCCGTCTGAAGGCGCTGCTCTGGAATATAATCAAGAATGTTCCAAAGTATTTCACAGAAAATATTAAGGTTCTTAATTCATTCTCTCCTTCAATATTTTTGTCCCCGAAAAGAAAAACTAGGGAGAAACACAGGGTACTAAGCCCACACCTGGCTTTCCCATACCCATAATAACCCACACACAGCTCTGTGCCACCACACACAAACCAAAGGATTAATATATTCATGCAAGGTGAGACCATGCCGATTTCGTGCACCCACTCCAGACATTGGGGTTAGGGAAAGGCGGTAGGGAACCTCGCCATCCCTTTGCACAGTCTCAAATGGCCATAAGGCCCTCGGGGGTAGCTCATATCCCCGGTCAAACATCTACGCTACAAGCCGTGACTGGAATCACCGCCCGCTCCTGGGACAAGGCCCGATGATTCCCTCCTTCAGAATATCCATATGGTGATATACCCAAGTATATCTGGTCATGAAAGGTTTCATATTCGATGTCTCACAGCCAAGGCCCTCTTACACACTCAGAAGCGAAGGAGTTAACATCATCAACTAAAGAAAAAGGTCTCACGCATATTTCCATACCAACACAGGGTTACACCCGATGCCCTATGTCACCATGGTTACACCTCAAACAAGGAGAAGGGAGAAAATCCTTTCACACACAGAGCCTAACAATTCTACTAAAAAAAGTATAAGAGTCACAAGGGGTTCCTCTCATCATCCCATGCTCTATAGGATCATAGAAATCCATTTTTTTCTTCACTCGAGTTGTGACTACCTCCCCATGTTCATTTATGACAACAGTTATCCCCCCTTCTTAGGTACACCTTGAATTAGACTAACCCATTCACTATCAAAAATTGGGTAGATAATACCAGCTTGAAGAAGCTTGGTGATCTATTCCCTAACTAACTCAAGGATGAGTGGATTGAGTCTTCTTTGTGGTTGTCTAATTGGTTTGGATAATTCTTCAAGATGGATGTGATGCGTGCAAAGGGCATGTTTGATTCCTGGTATGTCATATAGGGTCCAACCTAAGGACTTTTTGTTTTCCTCTAACACTTAAACAAGTTTGGACTCCTCTGTTTCAATATGTTTGGTAGATATAATGATAGGATATGAGTGATCATGGAAGGGGAATGCATATTTCAGGTGTGTAGGAAGAGGTTTCAGATCAGTCTCATATTTCACTTTTGGGCTCGACAACTCAGGAATAGAAGAAGGGACTTTAGTTGCTTCAGGTTCATTTTCCTTAATACTGTCCAAGGTGAAGTAGTGAGATCAGAGTTGAGATGGGATTCAAGAGAGTTTTCAAGATCTTCAAAATTGATGGAGTCTATGAATGAAAGGTCCACATCAACATCAACATTTATGACTTTTTTAATCCTAGTGAAAATTTCACAAGATCCTATCTCATCAGAACAGGATGAACATGATGGAATGGGGTTCAATTGACTCTTCAAAGTGTCCTTAGAAGCATGGATTGAGAATGCAGAGTGATCCTCATATGGGTATCACATGGCTTGGAAAATGTTGAACATGACCAGTTGGTCACCGAATTCCATGGATAAGATGCCTGAATGGACATCAATCTTGGTTCTCGCAGTCATGGGGATTGGACTTCCTAGAATAAGGGGATATCTAGAAGAGTTTATCTCACCTTCCATTTCAAGGACATAGAAATCAGCATGGAAGATAAGATCATTGACTCGGACAAGGACATCCTCAATTATTCCATTAGGACTGGTTGTGATTCGATTGGATTACTGAATGACAACACCTATTGAATTTAAGGTACCTAGAACAAGGTTGGAGAAGATGGATTTGGGCATGAAATTAATTGAGGCTCCTAGGTCTATTAGTGCATCATCAAAGTTGTAATGTCCAATTTGGCATGAGACCGTAATGGTCCCTGGATCCTTGCACTTTATGAAAATAGACTAATGGGTGGAAACATTTTCAAAGGTCTTAACATGCCTCTTGTGGGTGCACAATTCCTTAAGAGACATGGCATACTTAAGAATTTGTTTTATGGAATCTAAGAGGAGAATGTTGACTTCAACAGGTCTTAACATGTCGAGCATTTCAGGATCGGGTTCAAAGGACTTCCATGGTTTAGAAAGAGCTTGAGGAAACGTAATTGGATTCTTATGTGGAAAGGAAGGAGGTGAGGGAATGGATTCATGTTCCTTTTCAAGTTTCTTTTTATTTTCGTTTTCTAGGTCAACATTCGATGGAGGGCTTGAGGATTTATCTTGAGGCATAGCAAGTTTCTTTCCTAATCTAAGTGCAATTTCACTTACATTTCTTTTGGGGTTGGGTAATGGTTGAGCTGGGAGTTGGGAAGAATTTGATTGTTTTTTCTGGCTCAGGTGGGATGCAAGATGTCCTATTTGAGTTTCAATGTTTTTAATGATAGTACGGGTGAAGGAGGGAAGATCTTCCACTTCACTTTCCCATGGATTCTTGGATGAATAGTCTTGTCCCTGGTAGGGATTGCCTTGATTTTGATTCTTGGGAAATCGATTGTATTGGTTTTGGAATTGGGAAGTCTCACTAGGATAATGGAATCGAGGAGGAGGATTGTTCCTTTGAGGTTGAGGAACTAAAGGATAAGGTTGATGTAAGTTACCACCACCTTGAACATATTGTAATTGGTTTGGGTTTTGAGGAGGGAATTGAGGGGGGTGAGATATGGGATTACTATACCTAAGGACTTGGTTATAGGAAGAAGAGAAGGGCTTGGAGTGAGGTTGGTTAATGATTCTAACAAACTGACATGATAGTTGAGGATTGGTGTTCCGTTGAGCATATGATGCATTGAGCTCCATCGGTCCAGATGAATTGGGTTGATCCTCCTAAAGTTGTGGACACATGTTAGTTGGATGACATGGAGAGTTGGAGATTCCACAATTTTTGACAGGTCCAGGAAACATTGATTGCGGAGAAGATGAGGTTGGAGATTTGGTAGCCACATCTAGTTGTCGGACAAGACCTGTAAGTTCACTCATCCAGTCGGTCATTTTTTTCCTCTCAATTGATTGATTATCTTGGTCTTGTTTGACTTGAGAATGTGCTCGAGTATGGAATTGTTGTGTTTTTTCAGCCATGTTACATATGAGATCTCTTGTAGCTGTAGGAGTTTTATCAACAAGAGCACCGCCACATGCGGCATCTATGAGAGTTCTCTCCATAGCCAATAACCCCTCATAGAATTATTGGATCAAGAGTTGGTCAGGAATATGGTGATGTCGGCAGGTTGCAACAATATTTTTGAACCTCTCCTAGTACTCATGGAGTGAATCGCTTCGGAACTAATGGATACCACTTATTTCCTTTCGGATAGAAGCAGTACGAGAAGCAGGAAATAATTTCTATAAGAAGAGACGCTTCATGTCATTCCATGTGGTTCTGGAACCAAATTGAAGGTAGTAGAGCCAAGACTAAATAGTGTCATCTAGGGAGAAAGGGAATGCTCATAGTTTGATTTGTTCTTTAGAAACCCATTGAGGATTCATGGTAGAGCACACTACTTGGAACTCTTTATAGTGGAGATGTGGATCCTCACCGGCTAGCCCGTGAAAATGAGGGAGAAGATGAATCAAAACCGATTTTAGTTCAATGCCATATTCTATGTTTGGATATTGGATACCAAGAGGATGGTAATTCATATCAGGGGTAGCGAGTTCTTTAAAGGTTTGTTCCCTAGGATTGGCCATTTCAAATTCTACTGGTTGGATGAGGACCTGTTCTTGAATGAGTTGATTATCTCTTATGTTCCTCCTAATTTGGTGAAGTGTTTGCTCAATTTCATGGTCAAACAAATCCGAGGGATTGTTTGGACGGCTATGGGGCATTCAGAGAGATTTTGGAAGAAAGCGGAAGATGGGTATTTCTTTTGATTTTTTTTGATTTTATGATTTTTATGAGAAGACGGGGTTTTCATTGTTTTTTTCATTTTTTTTTTAATTTTTTTTTTGTTTTTATTACAATAACCAGAAACTAATGAATAATTACAGCACCATCCCTGGAAACGATGCCATTTGAAACGCACGGCCGATTTTCGCCTATCTACTGGTCAAAGTTCCGGTGCTCTGCTAATGTGTATAGCAGCACTCGGGTCGAATCCTCGGCGATGGTACTTCGTAATAGTCGATTGTTTTAAGTTGATTGAATTTGGTTGGGGGGTTTGTTTTCAGAGATTAATTGAAATGTTTAATTGATGATTTTTAATTTAACATGTTGATAAAGATTGGAGTGAGTTCATCATTAGGGATTTAAGCATGAGATATCCTTGAGCTTTTCTTTATATTGAATTAAATTAACACCCACATCAAATGTTGATGTTGATTGGAATTCCCAAGTGTTAATCCATTAATCCAAGACTTAACATCACATAGGGTTCTAATCTCAATCAGTGCTTGATTGTGGAAGTGTATTTATGGTTCCAAAAATCCATGGAAACCACACTTTGAACATAATATGTCAATAATACAGGACATGTTTATTCCAACCTACACAATGTTAAATTAAAGAATACTGATCGAACAAAACCTCTCAATCAGTTAAAATCCCTAAATTATAACTCACCCCAATAAGATATTTACTCAGACATTTAAATTATTACTAATCTATTCTATTATGTTTATGGTGATGAATTACAAATAGAAGCAAAAGAAATGGATAAGAAAAGAGTTGTGCGATGAACACACACACGAACGATGATGAGAGTAAAACAAAACCGGACTTTTTATTGAATAATAAAGTTAAAGAAGATGATGGATTTCATATTGATTTAAACTAAAATAAAAAATTAATATTTATCTACATAATGTGGATGAGAATAATAAATTAAGAAGAAGAAAATTGCATTAATAATTAATTACAAAGACAAACACATGAAAAATTAGAACGAAGAAAAATGAAAAAGTAAATGAAAACAAAGAGAGTAGGAAGGGATTATCAAGTGAAAACATGAGTTTGGAAGATCCTCCAAAGCCTTTTTTAGGGCCTTGGTACTTCCAATCAATCCTCCTTTTCTCTAAAATTCCAACCCCTCTCATGGAGAGAAGGGGAGAGTATTTATAGCCCAAGGAGTGGACTGTTTACATTCTAGAAATACACCTCCACTTGGCTCGCATATATGTACATATAGACAGCCTAATAATGAGAACTCTCCTTCTTCAACGTTGTAGATAAAACTATCTTCTATCTAATGTGAAAATTTGGTAGCCATTTGACTTATTGATCCAATTTTATGGTGGTTTTAGTAAACAATTTTGATCTGTCCATTTCAATACAGACCTTTTCTGAGTCCATAATGTGAATGGGTTTGTGAATAGTAATATTCCCTCAAATAAAAATAATTTATTCAAAAATGTTGGCCGCCTGAATCGCCTATTTCACAGTGAAAAATCGCAGCTCGAATGGATGTCTACATCAGGAGAAATTACAAAATTTGTGTGCGGTTTTTAATTCCAATCCAGAATCGTGGTCTGGACATCAAAGCTTCATTGGGGCCCCCTGTACTTGGATTTGGGCCTTGAAATATTTATCCAAAATTACATGTAGTGTCCCCCGAATTATGGCAGAGAGTTAATTTTTTTGGACTTCTGGAGTGAGCCCAGTAAATCAATCTTCAATGCTGGTCCAGTTTGTTCACAGATTCTGTGGTCTTGTTTGTGAGGACCATATGACCCTTAAAATGGCATAATTGGCTCATGGTACCTTCTAATTAAATGTGGTATATTGAAAGGAGAATCCTAAAAAACAATAACCATAGAATTTGGATTAGTATAGTGATAGGTATTATTATAACATTATACTGACTCAATTGGAATACTTCTAAAAATGCACAAAAATTATACTTAATATTAAAACATTAATATTTCACACAAATTATGAACATTTCATATAAAATCAGTAAAGAGGTAATATAATAATTCATGAAAATATTAACAAGATCAGAGATGTTGAAGATATTTAACCACGATTAGAATATTATGTTCCAAGTTTCCAAAGACACTAAACTATTACAGTCCTTGTGTGTCTATTTTTGTTATGTACTAAGTATTCCGTAAAAGTAATGTAATGTCCATATACGTCAAGATTTGGGTCTCTATAATCAAATTAATAATGTAAAACATAATATTATTACATTGCATTCCTTGGGGAAGTATATCATACATAAATTTCAAAGGCATATACCAAATATCAAAACATGATTTTCACATAAGAGACACTTATGCATATAGTTAATATATTGAGCCACACCATTAGCATAAAAATATCAATGCATTCATATTATAGATGAAATTAATAATAATTAAATATATATTCTACATAAACATTCCTATTGGAAGATGTGAATTAAAAATGCTTAAATTTAGAACAATAAATTACTAGTCAAACATTATCACATAGAACATTGTTTAATATAGTGGATTGTATCATTATATTATAATAATATTTAATCAAAATACTCTTCAATGGATATAGACATAGATAAATGTAATTAAAAAATATCACTTGACATTTTAATGTGGAAAATTAAATTCTTATATTAAAGTGAATGATTAAAAATATAAATATTTAAAAAATAATTAGAAAATATTTTCCTATGAAGACGACAATGGAAACATTAAAATAATGAATTATGGAAATAAATAATTTTGGTGTTAGGAAAATCCATTCATGTAGAATACATTGGAATAAATATTCCATTCAAAGCATTTGTAATAGAAAAACATTCTGAAAAAATTTTCACTAAAATACATGTTGAAAATAAAAAATGTGTAACGTGAAATTCATTAAAAAAGTTATAGCATTAAAATCAATAATGAAATCTGTTTAAAGAAAGTATTGAAATTGAAGAAATTTTTTTAGCGAATAAAAATATAATATTGTTTTTCCATAAACATGTTCCTTTTGAAATTTTAGTACCGAGCGAGATAGAAATTAGAGGAAGAAATTTAACCTTCTTAAATATATAATAATAATATTATATTTACTTCAACATATAATAATCATATAATTCCCCTTTTTACTTTTTATACAAAATGAATCATGATAAAGGTGGTTATTGTGATATAAACCATTAACAATTTTATGACATGCTATATAAGTGTTTATAACATAATCTATAATAAATTTATAATTATTATAATTGGATATAATAATAATATACATATTGATAAATTAATAAATTATTAACTAATAAAATTTAATATCCAATTTATTAAAACCTATTTCTTATAATCACAATTTTCAACTTAGAGGTATTTTACTTTTCATGTACGTTTCAATTGTTCAGGTTTTTGATAAATACATATTGATCACGGTTATATCATCAATATTATACTAATCATTTAATATTTATAATGTCAAATCAATACATACAATTTCATAAAAATTCATATAATGGAACGATAAGATATTTTCTACATCACTTCATGGAGATGATAGTCTGTACGTATGCACAAGGGTAGTTTCCACTTTTTTATGAAATGAATTATATGAAAATATTATATTCATTTAGATAAAAAATTATTATATATAACATATCATTTATATATTAATTAAATATATCATTATTTACATCCTTGTATAGAGGAAATGAAAAACTTATCACATCACATCATGGAGGCAGTAGTCCACATATTTTCATGACATGCATTTTTAATTCCAAATGGATGATAACTTATGATGGAACATAAATATTTTAATTTTAGTATCATTTTAATTTCCTAAATTTAATAAATTTAATACATGAACAAAACATTAATAATATAAACCAACCATGAATGATGGTGATTGGAAATGAATTATATTTATACAATGAGGTAGTATTCCGATCAAGAAAACAAGTGAAAATTACATTTCTCATTGGATTGAAATGTGTTGCAAAATTTAATAAAAACACTCCTAATAAAATATAATAATATTTATTATTATGAATTAATTATCTTATTATGGATAAAATATATTTTTATCACTAATAAGACGAAATATTCATTAAATGAGTAAGTTAAGATGATAACATATTCATTAAGATCCTTCTTTAGATTATCATTCAATCCCTCATGTTATGTTATTAGTAAAATAATGAAATGTTAAATATTATTTAATGGAATCTTGGATGGATTTTGGGTTTTTCATCTCTAATATAGAGTTCACAAAGTTGGTGAATACATGATATAATAGGTGCCAATTTATAAGTGGGAGGGAGTCAAACATAGAATGAAATAAATTATAAAAATAATATAGATGAATTTTAATTTTCAATTAATAAAAATTTATATAAATTAAAAGGTTTGATAATAGGTGGTTTTAATATCTCTAAAAAATAAAATTATCCCATTCTAAATACTATTTTTACCACTACCTCTTTATTTAACCGAAAAAACCAATTTCAACCCGAACCCATATGAATTTTTTTTATTTTCCATATAATTTATTATAACCAAAAATAAGATTGAAATTAATAAATAATTATAATTATGATAATTAAAAATATATAATTCATTTTGAAATATTAATTTTATTAAATTTTAAAAAATAATGTTAATATAAGTCGGAAAATGATTAAAAATTCTATTTTTAGAAAAATCATTGTTTAAATTATAAAATCTACGTTAACTCAAAATGAAAAATAATAAATATTCAAATAGAATTAAAAATTTTATTTTAAATAAATTGATAATAATTTTATTTAAATCCATAACAAAACAAAATTTAATTTCTTGAAAAAAATAGAAGAACTGAGAACCGTTATTATTTGGGAAAAAATGTTACATCGAATTAGAAAATGTTAAGAATAAATTTAAATGTTCATATTTAGGTTTTAATATAAATAATATAAAATAATTAAAATATATTCATTCTTCAGAAGGTTAATAAATATAGTGATTCTTAAGTCATTATAATGTCATAAAAGTGATTTTTAGTGAAATTTGTATTTATTTATTAATAAATAAGAAATTATTTCAAAAAACACATCACCATAATATAATTTTACATTATTAATTCAAAAATTTTAAAGAATTAGTTCGATTATTTTAATAAAATTAAAGAACACGAATTTTAATCACATTGTTGATTAATGTGATGATCATTATAGTATTGTTTCTTATGAATCAAATAGTAAGGTACTATAATTAAATAGTAGTTTTTATACTCTCCACCACTAAAAAATTTACTACATTATAATTTCTTATATATAACATTAATCATATATTTATACATCTTACAAATAATTTCATACATTAACATTACTTCACGTTAGTAGAATACTTATTACATTATAAAAATATTCTACCAACAGTTGTCTTTGTTTAGTGCCTCTGGATTCATGGAAATGTAAACACTGGTAGATGAGTGAAATACATTATCTCACATTAGGTTCTCCAAGACTATAACCCCTATTAGTCACATCATACCGAGAATAAATCATCATAAATTGAGGAAGTATACACAAAAGGGGTGAGTTTAGATGCCCAGTGAGGGTAAATAAGAGATATATATAAGAATAACATTGGGATATGGGAATGAGTACTTAATCATTACATAATAAGATCATACACAACAAATGAAATATAAAAATAATGAATCATGGAATAAATAATTAAATTCCATAAGAAATGATTTATTAGGGAATAATGAACATAATCCAAGTTATCATATCATGGGAATAAGACATTGAATTTTTGGTGAAAGCATAAGAGTATAAAAATGATTTCTATTATAGTTAAGGAATCTCGGCAAAGGCCATATTATTAGTGTGGGGTCATTCCCTATACCATCATAGTATTATTATTTTACCCCATACAATATTGGTAGTCATAGTTTACTCCCAATTCCATCTTGGTACTCTTATATCCCTACCATGACCATCATTGTAGTCATATATCACTCCCATTATTAATTTAGAAGTCAATGTCCTTCACGTCTATATAAAAAGATATAAAACCATTCCCAAATCATTATAGGGAGATAAATGTTCCACCCATCTCATTATGTACCCATACGTATATGTTCCATGAGATTATAAACATTAATCGAAACATAACCCATGAAATTAAATCGGTATCATAAACATATAATATTATCCAAACTTGTGGAATAGAGACATGTTTCAAAATCATTCCATCAAATCATATCCCATGAAATCAAATGGGATGAAAATACATATAACCTGTGAAAAGGATAAAAATTTCATAAACTCAGAAACCACGAATGTGGAGTAGATTTTAGAGATTTATAACCTATGAAAGAGAAACTGATTTCATAAAAATATAAACTATTAAAAAGAATTAAATATTATAAGAATAATTCCATCAAATAATAAAAATTTCGCGAAATTTTAGAAATGGAAGAATTGGATAATTACCCATAAATTAATGAGTAACATCAATGGATCACACAAACCAATCTAGAGAGTCTTCTAACCCGACACCTGACTCGGTCCATGGCATGAACCGAAGGGCAGTCCCAATCCCCAAGAGTTGGATACGAGTGTCTGGATATCATCAATACAACATGGTAAAATCTTCAGCAATATAATTAGTCATAAAACAAACTGTAATAAATATATAATAACCAAATTACAAAAAAAAATGAACTGAAACCAAACAATCCCCTCTAAAAAATGCATAACAATTTTTTCAATCATGATTTAAAAATTAAAAAAAAATACAAATAGCCTAAAAAAAGAATCAATACACTATACCAATAACTATCATGTAACCATAAATCCATAATCCTCAAGGCCCCACTGGAACATGAGTATGGGTAAACCACTAGCATCTCAATAAAAAATTTGTAAAAATCAATCCTTTCATGCCTCAAACTAAACCATGTATATGTACACTAAAAACAGTATCTAGGGTGTGTGAAAAAGCCTAAAAGGATGCCATCCAATAATGATATTCCATGATATAAATATTATAAGATAAATTACCATTCATGTTTTATAAAATGAAACTAGAAAAATTATTGTTGAAATATTTTTTAATTGAAAACATGAAAGATATTTAAAATAAAAAATTTGGTGCACCATATACCAACTGTAAGTAAAATATAAAAAATATAACAAAGTCATAGTAAAACACATCAAGAACTAGATCAATGGGATACAAGATATATATTATCTTAGTAAAATCAGGGTATAAAAACTGTAATCATCAATGCTCATTTGTGTGATCCACTAGGAGGGAACATCGCACATGCCTAGTGGTCTCTAACAACATCATTTTTAGTTAGTGTTTTCCTCCTCAACCAACCATGATGAATCTGGGATAAGCCACATCTGAGTAAAATACTATACTATTCTTAGTCCAAACATAAAGATACATATTTTTCCCTTACTTCTAAATTAACATTTAAAATATCATGTACAAAATCAAAATCAAATTAATGTTTTCCAATCACCATAACACCAATGATAATCAATCGTTGTACAATCCAAATCATTTTGAAACCAAACACATCAAAAATTAATTTCAAAACAGGATTCTCATTATATAAACATTATATCAAATCGCTTTAGGACAAAAAATGGGGTATATATGAAACACACATGGAATATAGCCTATTTTATTTTAAATTTCAATTTTTAATGCCAAAGAACCTTAAATATTTCCCAAAACAGTTTTCAAACATCACGCACAATCAATAGAATATAAAAATGGAGAATAATAAAAATTTTAAAATAAAAAAATAATGTTTAATATTGGAACCACCTCCATAATATTACGAAACTTCACGAATCATGTGGAAACAGACAACCACATTATAAGAGAACACTACTGTGTTATTATTGAGATTTAAATATTATAATTGAAACATATTAAATAATATGTTTACCATAAAAATGACACCGACCCTACTGATGATATGAAACCCTATAGAATGAAGATTAAAACCCTAGAAAAGAGGAATAAGCTCTGAGAGAAGTGGATTGTCTAGATGAATCAATGATAAATCAAAAAAATTCAACCACGAAATTAAAGATCCAAAGGATGAACACGGTGGGGGTAGGTTCATAGGCTGGAGAATCTCGAAGGAGGAGGAAATTGGGGTTTTAGGGTTAATAAATTAGGAGGATAGAAAAAATGAAAATAATATTATTAATGGCCTATATAGGCCACACTGTTTTACTATACAGGTTTCAAAACCGTTCTGTAATTGTGTTCCCCTTTCTATCTAAGAAGGGATTGTCACATTGTTAACACACACGTCATAACAAACCATGCACTCACCATACAATAATCTTCTATCCAAAAAACAACTCGAAACCATGATATCTTGTCCAACGAAGTATGGTATGAAAAATCATGCACCATCCATGTACGAGATACTATTTATACAAAATTCCCATTTTTTCTTTAAAAATTATTTGAAATAAGAAGCGAAAGTTGGACTAAAAATTAATAGAATATTATCTCAATATAAAATCATGGGTGGGACAATTCTTTAAACCATGAAAACATTCCTCCCCCAGAATTTCAAACCAATGATTTATTAGATAATAAAAATGAAAACATATTTTAAACCCAAGATTTCCAATCCCTATTATTATTCTAATCAATATCGTATTTCCAATGAATTCAAACCAATTGAATATTCTTCATATTAAGAACACTCTCATGGGAAAATATAATATAAATATTCTACTCAAACACATACCAATTAGTCTATATATCTGAACCTTCCCATTTCAACACATGTGATAGATTAGTGTTGTACTGTTTTAGCTGAGAAACAAGAAGCTCATCATGAATTGATGTTAACAGTGAATGAAAATAAAACATGTATTCCATCTCAAGGGAGACTGACAAGTGAGACCATAACAAGACACAATGTGAGCCCCTGAGGTTGAGGATTAGAGACATTTATTATACATAAACTCTACAAAACCCAAATGGTTATCCCACAATCCACCAAAATCCAACACACACACATGGAGAATGTCATCAAAAATTTGATTCACCCACATTGTCTAACCATCCATTTGACGATGGTATGGAATGCTCAATTTGGTATATGTCCACAAATACTTTTGAATCCATTCATAAAAATGAGAGGTAAAATGGTGGTGTCTTTCATAAACAAATTTTTATTGCACACCATGGATCCTCACTACCTCTAGAACACATAATAACCCAAAATTGTCTACATTTGTGGAATCTCTGGATAGCGAATTAGCCAAAAAATTCCTTTTACATGGGGTATAGACTATATTGAAGTCAAATACCTTATGATAATCAACCCACCAATGTTTTTGTCAATTTAGATCATTCTGGGATAAAATATTGGATATTATCATATGATCATAAACAACAAAAAATTTCTCACCAAAAATACAATGATTACATGTCTATAGAGAATGCATAACCATAGATAATTACCGGTCATGTGTCGGGTAGTTATATTAAGGAGTGCATAGTTTGAATGATATATTTTACTCATCATTGTAATCCTTTATAAGATAGAACCTGAGACCCATACCGGAGGCATCACAATGAACCACATAACAGTGTCCATATTCTTGAATGATTAACACATGAGTTTTATTAATCTAATGATTTTTCTCATTAAAAGTCACATAACACTCTGAAATCCATTCAAACATCACCCCTTTGTAGGTGAGTGAAATATTGAGAGAATCAATATGAGAGATGTCCCTAAAAATGACATGTAATATCATGCGGGGACAAGAATGCATCGGATTTCAAAAAAATTCATCAGTTCCTCCCATGAGATAACTGCATTGATCTTCTTGGGTTCCACCAAAAACCCTTTTTTGTGTTCACATGGCCCAAAATCATACCTATTTAATATATAAGGTACACATAGATTGCATGAAATAATGATCATGATCAAGAAGTGTTCCCAATATGATCTGAACATGCTTCTCATAATACCCCTCATATCCGGGATAAATCCAAATTACACAGATGAATACAATTATAAAAGAATTGAGATATTATTGGAACATCATGTACATAAATGCCTTGAATCACTAGATATTTCATCATCCTGAAGGGCTTGGATATGTTTTCGAAATGGTAGTACCTAGTTTGAAAGGCCATTTTTGGGACGTCCTCCTCTCTAACCCTAACTTGGGGATAACAATAACGAAAGGCAATCCTAGAAAACAACCATTACACTTTTATCTAATTAAAAATTAATCAATTCATGGAACGGGATACCAGTTCTTGATGATCACTTTATTCATATTTTTTTAATCGATAGACAATTAAAAATATCCTTCAGCCTTTTTCACAGAAAAGACTGGGACAACCCATGTAGAGATGCTCAGATGAATCAATACATTTGATTAGAAACTGTTAAGCTATAATTTTAATTCCTTATATATAGTGTGTTCCATTATATACAAGGTAAGATATATCGGTAGTGTTTATAGTTCCAATTCATTCATGAACTCCACGTCCTACTCTGAAAGGAATACATAGAAATAATTTGGAAAATCCATTGGAAACTCACCCACCACTAGAGGCAATCCACCATCTGGAGTACCACCGTCTTCCTCCAACAAGAGTGATGGAAAGTGTAAAACATGTTTTCCCAAATCTGGCGGTGGAGAGTCAGTATGACCAAATCAATGATCATATTCAATATGAAAAACATGGGTACATCCATCAGGTTCAATGAAACCCACCCACCACCAATAGTTGACGATAGGTTCATAATAAGAAAAAAAAATCTAATCCATGATGATGATTTCTTCAAATAGCTCCACATATAAGATAATTAAATACCATTATATATCAATCCTTGACATAGTGACAGTACAAGACAAACACATGATACCCCTCACTCACTTATTATGACGAGGTGTCACTATCTCCATCGAATATGAATAGATCTCAGTTGGAAAATTCAAAAATTTCACAATATTGGTAGAGATAAATGAAACTGTATATCAAGTAAAATAAAAAAATAGCTATAGATGATGCAATTAAAATAGTACATAGATTATAGCAGGCACCTAATCAGATTCTACTAGTGCTCGATCAACTCTATGAAACTGTCTTGTCTCAACCTATGTTTATGAACAAACATTGTCATGTGACTCTACCCTAAACCAACTATTCCAAAAAATATGGTCCAACATTACATCCACAATATCTAACTATGATCCCACTATCCTAGATGAAATTTAATGAATGAAAAACCCTATAAAATCTATAAATCATGCAAAAATCAGATAAGAGACATCATTTTGTGAGAATGATGCTGGTTTCCCATAGATCCACATCGATGAAAATGTTTGGCAGGATATGTGTACCTAGTTTGAATGTGTCATACATTCTTTAATTGATGAAACGCAAATGACCCATCATCAGAAGCTAGATTCTAAGACTAACAGGAAGGTTGGCATGAAATACCACCTCCCATATTCCATCACTTTTACCGCTTTCTATTTTTCTCCGATGAACTGCCACAACTAGTTATTGGAAAAGCACCATAGGAACAATACATGACCTTATAGTCAATCCCCGCTATAAAATAACTTTCAACTGCCTTTTTATATGTTTTTAGCATAAATAAATAGAATAGAGAATGTATCATAGGCTAGAAACCCATCTCTACCCTTGGTGCCTTCATTTGCATGTTGGAAGCGCTTTCATGTGCGTTCCAAACTAGTTTAACAAAGGTATTAGTTTACTCTATCATGGGGCTAGTTCCCATGAAAATATAAATAAATTTATAGGATCTTGTGTAGTCAAATACCTCAAGACAATTCTGATAATTGAAAACAACATTGATGTCTATTCAGTTTATATGCTAGTGCTTTACAATTTGGACCACTGATTCCCACCACCTCCATCTAGGACCTTCTACAAGGAAAAAATATCATTTCACTATGAATACCTAAGAATTGAAAAGGAACTACAACATTCATTTGAACTTCTCAAGATTATCCTTTAATTATTAGTTTTACTACTTCCTCGAAAAGGATTCTATTTCTCAAGAAACTCCTACACTTTGTCTATTATATGAACTAGTTTAGGTTCTCTTTCTAGAGAAGGAGAAGAACATGCTCCCTATCCCAAAGCATAGACATATCATACCAAAAATTCAACTAATACATGTTAAATTATTGAGGGGGAGCACACTCCAGATTATTCACCTAGTTGTATAGAAATTCACTAGGGAGTTATTTTGCAATAAAAATTATTGATCGAAATAAAACTTTTAATACAACCAATCTAAAAAAATTTCATCAATGACTATAAATACTATTATTCGACAAATAAAAAAATCCCATAACAATAAAAAAACTACTATATCACTCCACATACACTCAGTGTCTACATATAATCTGCAACACTCTCATCTCATATGGAGGAGAAGTCAAATAAGAATCCAAACATCCTATGGGACTAAATATCTTTCTCGAGGTGTGTTTTCTAGGAACCCTACTCAAAACAGTAACATCCAGTCATTATTGTCCAAGATCCTGTATATTTAGGCATATCCCAAAATAAAAAGAACCTAAAAAGTGTGTTCCCACATATGATTCTATTGTTTTCACAAACCAAGATGGAGGTCCATCAAATTCGACACCCAACCCAATCTGTGGTATGACCAGATGGGAATTCCTAATCTATATATGAATGAAACAAGTTCCTAGGTATCAAAAAAAAATTTAAATTATTTCATGCATATAAATAATCATAATACCCAAAATATAATAAAAATAATAATTACCAAAGAATAAAAATAAATGAAACAAAAATTAACAATCACAACCAAACAGTGCATATCAATTTCCAGGTACATAAAATATTTAAACAAAACCCAAATTGGATACCACAATATAGGAATAAGAAGTTATCCCAAAAAAAGACAATTTAAAGAGAGGAGAATCGTCCTCAATCAACCACCACAACACCTAACTAGGGTAACCATTAGCAATCGCGAACCACCCTATCTAATCATTTTTATGTTTCCAATGATAAATATAACAATGTAAATTTACACCTAATGTTGTAATTAGAGTATGAGCCGAAGCCTGTTATAATGTCACCTAATAATAATATTCCATTCTTTAAAAAGTATAAGATAAATTAATATTATTTTTTTGTAAAATAAAACTAGAAATATTCTTTTAGATAACATTTTAAATGAAAACATTATTTATTTAAAAAATAAACAAACTAGTTCACTGTATGCTGATAGTGTGTAAAATATCACTAAACAACACTAATTCATGAGGAAAACATATACATAGTATATCAAAGGGACAATAGTGCATGATATCATGGGGGAAAATGGTGTAGAAACCATAAAAACATCATTATCATGAACGAGCGACTGTGAGGGAATATCACATAGACCTACTGGCCTCTATTGTTATCATTGTTTAGTTAGTGTTTTCATCATCAGTCATGCTCAATGATTCTTGGAAAAGCCACATCCGAGCGAACTACCATACTAGTACTAGTACACCCACCTTGATTCCCTTCATTCCTTTTTTGATAGATTTCAATTTCATATATCACATACAATTTCACTTTCCCATCAACTATTTTCAATCATCAAAACACAAATCCTAAACCAAAATTTTCCAATCTAAAACCATTTTTGAGACGAAATTCACACCAAATACATTCGAAAATTGACTTCACCTCATATACACATTTTATCAAATTCCATCAAGACACATACAAGTGGAACATATAAAACACACATGGAACATAAACTATTTTCTTTGAAAAAATCATTTTCAATTTCTAAAGCATCTTGAATCATTTAAGAAACACTTTTCGGACCTCATAGAAAATATACATCAAAATAAACAAAGTGAAAAGGGAGAATATTAAAATCAACGAATAATTTTTATGCATGAAACAACCAACCTCAAGTGAATAATCATCTAGAATTTGGTGGAAACCAACAACCACATTCGAAGAAAACCATATAGAGGTATGATCAAACATTAAACATACATATCAAACGATATTAGAAAATATATAATCATAAAAATGAATCCTACAAAGCTTTATATATGAAATCCCAAATAAGAAAAAAAACTGGAAAATAGGATGAAACCATAAAAATAAGGTACTTTAGTAAATAATTGAGGATACAAAAACAAAATCACCATGAAATTGAAGATCTAAGGGAGGAAGAGGGATATGGGAGGTAGCTATGGAGAAGAATACCAAAGGGTGAGAAAATTTGTGTTGTAGGACTAAAAATATGGGAGAGAGTGAACAAAAAAACCAAAATTTGAAGACATGGACATGCCTTACATTTTATTATCCTGGATTTCCAAACAGTGTGACAACCACTCACCCCATACAATTCCATGAAGGACATTTTGCATGGTTATCCCACATTCTCTAAAAACCATGTGATAACCAATAGATAAGAATCTATCTAAAACCCCCCACATTGCCACAGAATTATCTTGGCCAGGGAACATGGTTTGAATAACCATGTTCCAACTCTGTTCCACCTACTATTTACCCCATATATATAATTTTCTCACCAAAATACAATGAAAAATTAAAAGGAAATTATAGATCAAAAATAAATAAATAAATACATGAAAATTAAATCATCAATGAGATAATATGTGTCATATTAAATGTTAAATAATTTTAAAAATTATTATAAAATCAAGTCAGGAGGAAAATATCACTTTTTATTTGAAAAATTTACTTTCAAACATAAAACCCCTTCAAAACCATTATCATATAAAATACATAGAATATTTAGAAAGAAACATTGAATACATTTTTAGAAACATATTCATTGAAAATAAATAAAAAATATTAAAAAAATATTGAAAATAATAATCATTACAAATACAAAGAAGAAAATAAAAAAAAATCAAAATCATTGAAATCATGCTTTTGAGAACATATAATATTTTTTTTTGAAAATAATTTTTACCATATTTAAGAAATAATGCATTTACGAAAATTTCCATCATTGATAAATAATTTAAAAAAAATAATATTTATAATATTTTGAAAAAAATTCATGAACTAATATCTTTAATATCATGTAAAATATGTTTAATGGTAATTATGATCATAATGGTGAGTAAATCTGTACATTCAAAACATTAATTTTTCACCATAAAAATTTTAGAAAAAAATAATGATTTGAAAAAAGGATTCGTTTTTAATAGACCTAGTTGTTTAAAAAATTAAAATATAGGTAAATATTTCTTATCAATAACATAGGAGTATAGTATACTATATTTTCAAACTATTTTAGAAAACATATTTTTTTTTGGAAAAAATATTTATGACCAAAACAAAGAGAAACATCAGACTCTCTAAAAACAATTTCATGGTCATATTATGTTGTAAGAGTGACAAAATAATACCATTATAGAGATAAAAAAGGATTAACCACAGTTTAATAAATCTAATGATTTGTATTGATACACATTTCATATGATTTTATCATTGAGCGCATAATAATTAACAATATCAACAAAAAGTGAGATTGTAACTCAAAATTATTACCAATTTGGTACATTTCAATAATTAAAAAATGGAAAGATTAAAATTAAATAATGATTAATTTAATATTAAAATAAATAAAGACATGATATTTCACGTCATATGTAGTGTATTAACCTCACAGAAAAACATAGGTACATAACATAGAATGTGTCTCAAGGAAAGAAATTAGAGACAATATTACATTACTGATTTTACAACTTTTTAAACATAATACCTAGAAATAAATATTATCAAATTGATATGTAACTAAAAATTAATTTAATTATAATATTCATATATTACATCCCTTTTTAGAAAACACCTCACAAAATGGAATTTATTGGTTAATAAGGAATGTATCTCTTGGAAATGAAAAGTGAGGTGAAATTCCCATAACTTATAAATTTAATGTCTTCATACTCAAAAAAACCTATAATATAATAAATATATATTTTTGATACATATTTTGTAGAATTATATTTTTATATACAATTCCATATATTGTTTTATAATTACATTATATTAACCTCTTATTGACAATTCCATGTTAGGGTTTCGCTTCGGGTAATACTAACATTGTTTTTCAGTTTTGTCTTAATGTTTTATATTTTTGGTCCTCATACTTTTATCAATATTTAATGAATTCAAAACATTATCTAAATATAATTTCTAGTTAAAATATATTTATTAAAATTAATATTTTAAATATTTAAATATTAAATGGAATACACCGTTCAAGTAGACAGTATGCCATTCATATACATGAATGTTGGTTTTGTTTTCCTTTTTATTATTGAATAAAAGAAATTAAATGAAATATATGTTTATATATAGTATCATTAATTTAAATTTATTATTTAATATATATCATATAGTTTTACTATTCATATCATTAATACATTTCATGTAGTGTGTGAACAAATTACATTGCATTGAGGAGGCGGTAGTCCACACTTCCGCAAACCAAATTATCGTATTTACACAAAATAGAAATCAGGAAGGTAACTTTTATATAAATCTTAAATAATAAAAAATAGTTAATATGTATCATATATATCATATAAAAATTTATTTTCCATCGTAATTCATAACCAGGTGAGGTTGTAAAGGTAAAACAAATAACAACATTCTGTGAGGCAGAAGTTCACACTAATAAAGAATGGAGATATTTTTATCCAATCGATGTATGTGTGTGTATGTGTAAATAGATTACTTATCATAATTTTTTTAGTATATTTTGGAATATGAGGCTATTTTTTCTAGAAATAATAATAATTTAGGGATATGAAAATGAAAATAATGAAAATGTTCTTAAGGAATAAAGTTACCTTTTCATTGGGTAACTACTTTTGGTTTGCACCAAAGGGTTTCCATGGATGGATTTCATACCAAAGTGATGAATCAATGAGGAAGGGAGGGATATAAAAAGGTATATTGGGTGGACCATCACCAAAATTTATTGCTTTTATGGGTATTATGGATGGGGATAATTGGTGGACTTTTATACTAGAGGTGAAGGACAGACATGTAATTTTTTTACAAAAATGTAATGTGTACCCACGTTTTTATGTTTGTAAATTAATCAAAATCTGTAAGGAACTGACTCCAGTTTCCAGGAGACGGGGCCTTATTTGATTACTTTGGAAAAAATATAAGGAAAATGAATCCTGAAGGACCCATTAGTTTTGTTTTATTGGAAAAAAGTTACTTAAATATGTTAAAATTTACATATGGAAAGGAAATATAACACTAAATTATTCCACTAGCAACATCATGTCACAATGATTATGGTTGCATGTCATTCATAACGTACTTATACATATCCTGAGAAAAATTAAACATAAGAAAGGGTGATCTCAAACACTCAGTGAGATTATGCAACACAACGAAAGATAAAATAAACATTAGACATGGTGAATTATTGAAAACACATTCCTTTAATAATAAACTTGAACATATTATGGAAGGAATATGAGATGAGTAAATATTAACATAATAAAATAAAATAAAGGGTATTCCACTGGTCAAATATCCACATGAACATTCAATTAATAGCTTTATAATGAGGGAAGTTCATATGTCGGACATTCTGAATCATTTTTTCATGGCCTCGACTAAGACATCTAGTGATTAAGGCCTCAGAAAACATCCACATCACATTGGGAAATGCCTCGACCAATTCCATTTTTATTTTTCTCGTGAGACCTACCGATGAATAAAGGGGATATTACGTGCCCCAATCATCATATAATAAGTTTAATTAATTCCTAAAATGAGTAGGGATAAACATAAACAACATATACATTCATATTGAAACTATCATATGAAATTTAACTATCTTTCCCCAATCATTAAACATAAAACACTAACCACTCCAAGTAATATGGTGAATGGTTTTAGGATAGATCATTAAAAATAGAGTTAGTAATAAACCATTAAATCAAATATGGTAGATGATTTCATTAATGATTAAACCCAATAATACCATGGAATCAACAAGAGTGTTGAATTAGATGAAAAAGCTATTATAAAATCATTAAGAAATTATGGAGATAAATATTCTTTTATTTTGAAAAGAAGAGTTCTTTTGGGAAAACCTTTTTACAAAACCATAAGTGAAGTAAGATAATGTTTTCATAATAAAATGATTTATTTTATAATGATAATGGATTCAAAAAACAGATTATAGAGTGCCCTTTAAAATAGGTAAAAATTTGAGAAATTCCCTTGAACCGAGCTCGAATTTTTGAAACAATTTTGAATGTTCCTTTTACAATGTGTAACTATACATAAAATTAGGAATTAATATGGTTTTTAAACATATATATTATACTAACAAAGAATATATTATGAGTAAATAACAATACATAAAAATTTCATTGAGTTACATAGACAATGAAAGTATCCCGAATGAAAATGGAAGTTCGGGTGGAAAAACCCTTACCTCAACTCCAAATGCGTTCCGCTCTTGTACATAAGATCCTAGAATAAGAAATTATACTTTTAAATAACTTATTTCAGAATATATTAGGAATTTATTTAGTTTACCACAATTCTGGTTAGTTCATTTATGTCTTTATTGATATGTTATTGTATTGAATTTCGTCGTTCTAGAGTGTTTGTTTCCTTTATATTCATATTTGGTTCACTTGTTTTTATATAATAATGTTCACGTGGATTGGTTATAAATCTACAGGATTGTAATTATATATTATTAATGACCATAAAAAATTTATAATGTTCATTTCTATCATTTTCTTAGATGTAATGAGGATGAATCATTTGATGACAACCACTTCGATTATTCGGCGTTATTCGGAATATTATGAACTAGGTTTGCAATATAAAATAATTATATGTACATATTATGGTTCCTGAATATTAATTTGGTTATAAAAAATATATTATAGTCTGTTTCAATAATGAATATGGTTTTATGACCAGTAATGAAGAAGAAATTGAAGAACGAATCATCATCATCTATGAAGGTTATAAATCGAAACCTCAAGGATGTCGATTTAGTTTATAAAACTAAAAGGGAGGGAGTAAGAATATTTATGATGGTTCTTCCATTATCATTATATAAATCATGTATATATATATGTTACTAGATTTATCATGGTCATTTTGACATAGGTGGTGAGGAGAGGATAGAAAAAAAAGATAAATTTAAATGAAACCAACTGAAAAGGAAGGGGGTTTTACGTCCTGAAATAACCTCATTGAGAATCTTCATAAGGGAATGGGTATTGGTCTTTTGGAAAGACCAGAAGCATCTTAGACGTGGTGAGAGACTAGGGAAGGGTATATGGGATGAAAGTTTTGGATCTTAAAGTCTTATAGGAATGAAGAGAAGAGGGAGTGGTGAGGGGTTTTTATAGTGGAGGAGAGGAGTAACTTTTGAATATTTAATTCATTATTTTATTATTTCCCACAATACAACCAATAGTACTATTTCATGGGAACCATAATAGTAATAATGACATGTGAGTTCTAGCCAAGTGGTCTTACATCATACTTGCCTCACCTATGAGGTAGTAAATAAAGTATTTATCATTTATCGTATTTTATCGTATTTTACTATTCATAAAAAATTCTTGAATTTCAAAAAAATCCACAAAAATTTCCCTAACAATTTTTCAATATGTAGAAATAAAAAATGAATTCCATTTTTGAAAAATAATTTTCAAAATATTATTAATATAACTTTTATATAAAACATATTTAATTCAAAAATTAACAGTTCTAATTCTACAACTACATCTTTATCACAATGAAAAATTTACGAATATGTTATTATATTATAGCCTTAAGAAAATAAAATAATAATAAAATTAACTATTCATTAGGGTCATATTACTATTCATCAGGGTATGTTAATCTTCACCAACAATCATGTTTTTTATATCAGACTCCAAATGACTTACTGAAAACAACTCTAGATGACCATTTTTTGAAATTCAAAAAATAGAATAGGCAAAGTTATGTTTAAGGGATAGATTATAAAACTGCATTCTATATTTATTTTCAAAACCTTGGTGTGTTATATTCTCCCCTACTTACAAAAATTTCATCCTCGAAATCCACAGAATATTACCTAAAAAGATTTGGGTATGCCTTTAACATAATCTCCTTAGGCTCCCATGTTGCTTCCTCCATCTTATGGTTCCTCCATAGAACCATCACCAGAAGAGTCGTATGATTTTCCAATACTTGTTATCTAGTATGAAAAATCTTGATGGGATCTTCACAGTATGAAAGATCCGGATCAAGTTCCACTTATTCATAAGTGAGTACATGTGTTGTTTTTGGCATGTACTTTCTTAACATTGACAGATGGAACACATTGTGAACCTTGGAGAGACATTGCGACATTGCCAAATGGTAAGCTACGACTCCAATTTGTTCCATAATTTCCAAAGGTCTGTTGTACCTGGGACTTAATTTTCCCTTCTTACCGAATTGTATAATACCCTTCCATGGAGGTACCTTTATGAAAACATGATCACCTTCTTGAAATTCCAAATCCTTTTTTCGGTTATCAGCATAGCTCTTTTGCCTACATCGAGCTATATTGATATGGTTTGGGATAATCTTCACCTTTACCATTGTTTCTTCAACATATTCTAGGCCCACGAGATTTCTTTCACTAACATCATCCCAGCAAGATGGCGTACGACATCGCCACCAATATAATGCTTCATAGGGTGCCATCTATATACTTGAATGAAATCTATTATTGTAGGAAAATTCTATGGGAGGTAAATACAGATCCCACATGACTTAAAAATCAAGTGAACAAGACCTCAACATGTCTTCAAATGTTTGAATAGTCTGTTCTGATTGTCCATCGGTTTGTGGGTTGTAGGTAGTGCTCAAACGAAGATCAGTATCTAGGGAATTCTGAAGAATCTTCCAGAATCTTGATGTAAAATGTGGATAATGATTTGAAACAATCGATATGGTTATTCCATGAAGTATCACAACTTCATTAATATATAGCCTTGCTAGACGTTCAAGTGTTATATCTTCTCTTATAGAAACAAAATGTGCAGACTCGGTAACATGATCAACAATGACCCATATTTCATCGTTCCTTACAGGATACTTTGGTAGTCCCATGAGATATTCCATCGTAATATTATACCATTTCCAATTAGGTATGGGAATAGGATTAAATACTCATCCAGGTTTTTTACTTCCAGCTTTAACTTATTGAAAAAGCATATATCTTGACACAAAATCAGCAACCTCCCTCTTCATGTTGTCCCACCAAAAATGTTCCTTCAAATATCTATACACCTTAGTACTACCATGGTGTATAGAGAAATTGTAACTATGATCATCATCCAACAATTCCCTTTTTAGATAAGGTATATTTGGAACACAAAGTCTCTTCCCAAATTTCAAAATTTCATCTTCATATATGAATTCACTCAATCTCCCATCATTCACAGCTTCATACTTATTTTGAAACTCCTTGTCATCAGTATGAGAACTGTTTATCCATTCCCATAAATATACTTTGGAAACCATTTGAGAAATCATTGATGTTTGGCCTTCCATGGTTATTCCTATATACATCTTTACTAGATCTATGAAAATAGGATCTCTTTCAACTCTCATCTTGTTCAAAATTGCATGATCCTTTCAGCTCAAAGCATCGGCCACCTTATTTTCCTTCCCGGGTGGTAGTGTATCATGAAATCATAATCAATGTGGAGTTCAAGCCACCTCTATGGACTAATGTTGAGTTCCTTATGTGATAAAATATACTTCAAACTTTTGTGATCATTATAAATATAACATTTTTCACCATATAGATAATGTCTCCATATCTTTAATGAAAATATTACAAAATCTAACTCAAGAACATGAGTAGGATAGTTTTTTCTCATGAATTATTCGGTGTCATGATGCTTATGAAATAACCCTTTCATTTTTCATAAGGACACAACCAAGTCATTTCTTTGAAGCATCACAATAAATAACAAAACCGACATTCCCTAATGGTAGATTCAATATAGGAGCATTGACTAATCTTCTCTTTAGTTCTTCAAAACATTGTTCACAATCTTTTTTGTAATCTAATTTAACCCCTTTACCTATGATCATTGTTAGTGGGTTAGCTAGTCGAGAAATATTCTATATGAAATGCTGATAATAACTTGTTATTCGAATAAAACTGCGTACCTCAGTTATTTTTGTTGGCGGGGCCAATATTGGATTGCCTTTGTATTTGTAGGATCAACTATGATTCCATCCTTAGTGACAATATGGAAAAGAAAAGAAATATTTTGAATCTAGAATTCATACTTTCTAAACTTCCCATATAATCCAGCTCTTCTATGAGTCTTCAGGATAATGTGCGAGTGATTTTCATGTTCTTCGAAGATTTTTGAGTATACCAAGATATCATCAACAAATACCACTACAAAATCATCGAGATATTCCTTGAAAACACTATTCATTAGATCAATGAAGACGAAGGGTGCATTAGTCAATCAAAAAGGCATTAATGTAATCTTGTAATTACCTTACCTGATAGAATATTTTTTTTGGAATGTCTTCCTTATTCAGACTCAACAGATTATATCCAGATCGCATGTCAATCATTGATAAGTATTGAGCTCCATGCAATTAGTCAAATAAATCATCAATTTGATGTAGGGGATACATGTTCTTTATTGTTATAGGATTGACCTCCCTATAGTCGATATGTAACCACATAGATCCATCATTCTTCATAACAAAAAATACAGGGGATCCCCATAGAGACAAAATAGTGAGAATAAATCCCTTATTACTCAATTCCTCTAATTGTTTCCTTATTTCCACTAATTCCACAGTGGCCATTCTATAAGGGGTCTTCGATACGGGCCTTGAACTAGAAATTAAATCAATGGAAAACTCAATTTATCATTCTAGAGAATGTATAAGTAAATCTTTTGGAAACAAATCAACATATTCTATCACAATTGGTACATCCTCTATTCGAACATTCCTTTCCTCACCCATAGTTATTTCATTATATTCCTGCCCAAAAATTAAATTTAGTTGAGAACCTGGGGGGTGGATCTAAATAATAATCAGGTGGTGACGATTCTTCTCTAAATATAAGGAGTTTTGACCATCATCATCGAAAATTGTAACCTCCTTCTTCTTACAATAAATTTTGTCATCATGGTCTGAAAGCCAATCCATACCAAGGAATATATAGAATTCAATCATGGGTATGACGATGATATCATCAGATAAAGAACATTTGTATTCCCTAATGAGATCGGATTCGTAGAAATTTGTAACAATGATACTCCCCTTAGAAGTTTTGACTAACAACTCCCATGTTAAATCAATTTGGAAATATCTAATTTCTTAGAGAACAGGGAAGATATGAAACAATGAGATGATCCAGAATCAAATTATGCATTGGATAAACATGAGGAAACAATTAATGTACCTTCAACCATGTCATTAGGAACATCAACCTCTGCAGTTGTGATTTCATAAGCTTTTCCCTGATCCCTTACCCTTTTTCTATTTCATATTTTCTTGTCGTTTTGGACAATCATTAGCATAGTGTCCCATCTATCGACAACTATAGCATTGAACATCATTGGATTCCTTCTTCCCTTTACAATAACCAGCTGGATGGCCTTTCTGACCACATTTGTAGCATACTCCTTTTCCTTTTAAGCATGCAGTAGGGTGTTTCCTTCCACAATTGTCAAATGGTGGAAATTAAACTCTTCCCTTTTTACCCGTTTCCTCATTTCCTTTCCCAGGGTTTTTAGCAGCCCTCTTCTTTTCATTCATTCCCTTAAAGTCATAAGACTTAGAGAATTTTTTTCTATCATGATGGAACGTTAAACTATATCATCATTTGATGAAAAACTTTGTGAGAATAGTGCCCGCCAAAGGAATGGCTTTAGGCAATCAAAGGATCGATCAATTTTGTTCCTTGGATTTTGTATATAGTTCACAACATGCCGTTATATCCTTGTGATGTTGGATTCATACTTGGAAACATTTTCATCCTCCTTCTTCCTGAGATTAAAGAATTTCCTCTCCATATATTCTCGCTGCTCATGAGGGAAATATTTTTCTAAGAATATTACCTTAAAATCCCTCCATTCGATCTCTTCAATATCTTCCTCCTCCTTTTTATTTTGGATTAACGACCACCACAGATCTACATTTCTCGATAGACGATATACATCCATGACAACCTTCTCTCTTTCATTACATCCCAATGTGAGAAATATCTTCTCAAGGGAACATATCCAATACTCTTCTACTAACGGGTTTGTATTCACATTGAATGACGGAGGTTTTTGTCGCATAAAGCGATCTAGCATGGCTCTTCCATGTGGTGGATCTGAATTCTTAATTGGTTAAGGTTATTATTCATAACCTCAGTAAGTTTTCCCAGCATAATTTTGAGTTTCTTTGCGCCAGTCACTGCACTAGAGCCAATATCATTATTTTGCGTCAGAGGAAAATCCCTACAGGGGACACATGCATTCGTGCAATTTATATTACATCCACTAGGCGCCATATCTAGATAATTCCATATAATATATTAGGTTATTAATGATAATGTGTAATGTTAACATAAAAGTACTCAGAAAAATAGAGTTCATATGCATGTCTAATCCCATATTCACCAAAAACTATTTCTTTGAGGAATACTTACATTAAACACTTTCATAGTGGATTGTAATGAAAATGATAATTATCCTAAGAATATCCCCTAGGAGTGTTGTAACCAAGAGTGCAGCAAGGTGAATGGTTGTGCACAAGTCCCCATTCAAGTCTAGCTCAAAGTGGTGTTTTCGGGTTTTACCCTTAGGTACATCTGTGTCAGAGCCTCTTCTTCCTGCTCGTATCCAGACATGGATGTATTGCTTGAATGATCCACATAATCTATTTCATACCAAAATACTAGGATGTTCTTTTATGTTTATCATCAAAGACTATCTTAGGGACTCTTCCCTAATTCTTCTTTTTCTAAATCTATTTTACAAGTATTCTTTTACACTTCCGCTGAAACCAACTGTAAGGACCCGACCCAAGTTTCTCAGTGCCGGTGCTTTATTTGATTACGCTGGCATACATAAAAGGTAAACGAATCCTAAAGGACATAGTAGTTTAGTTTTATTGGAATCAATTTACATACATAAGTTCAAATTTACATATGTAAAGGAAAAACAACACTAAATTATTCCACTGGCAACATCATGTCTCCTATATTAAGCTTGCATGTCATTCATAATTTACTTCTTCACATCCTGAGAAAAATAAAAGAAAAGAAAGGGTGAGATAAAATGCTCAGTTAGAGTAAGAAATATATTATAAGAAAATATAATAATTAGACATGGTGAATTATTGAAAACACATGCATTTAATAATAAACTTGAACATATTATGGCAGGAATATGAGCTGAGTAAATATTAACATAATAAAACATAATCAAGTGTATTCCTCTAGTAGAATATCCACATGAAAATTCAATTACTAGATTCATAATGAGGTAAGTGCATATTCTAGACTTTCTGAATCATTTTTTCATGGCCTCTGCCAAGACATCTTGTGATTAAGGCCTCGACCCAAATCCATATCACATTGGAAAAGGCCTCGACCAATTCCACGTCTATTTGTCTCATGAGACCTACTGATGCATCGATGGGCTATATTTTCCCCCACCCATAACATAATATGTCCAATTAATTCCTCATATGAGAGGGGATAAACATAAATTCATATTGAAACTATCATATGATATGTAACAATCTTTCCCCAATCATTAAACATAAAACACTAACCATTCCAAGTAATATGGTGAATAGTTTTAGGAGAGATCATCCACAATAGAGTTATTCATAATCAATTAAATCAAATATAGTAGATGTATTCATTAATTATTAATCCCAATAATTCCATGGAATCAACAAGAGTTTTGAATTAGATGAAAACACTATTTTAAAATAATTAAGCAATTCTGGAGAAAAATACTCTTTTATTTTGAAAAGAATAGTTCATTTGGAAAAAACATTGTTAAAACCTAGAGTGATGTAAGATAGTATTTTCATAATAAAATGAGTGATCTTATAAATAAAATGGTTTCCAAAAACAGATTATAGAGAGCCCTTGAAAAGAGTTAAGAATTTGAGAAATTCCCTTCAACTGGGCACGTATTTTTGGAACAATTTTGAATGTTCATTTTAAAACATGTAACTATACATAAAAGAAAGAAGGATTCTGCTTTGAAAACATATATATTATACTCAAACAGAATATATTAGGACAAAATAACAATACAAATGAATTTTATTGAGGTATTTAGACAATGAATGAATCCTGAATGAAAATAGATGTTTGGGTTGAAAACCCCTTACCTTAACTCCAAATGTGTTCCACTCTTGTACTTAAGCTCTTGGAATATGAAATTATACTTTTTAATAACTTATTTCAGAATATAATAGACATGTATTTATTTTACCATAATTATGGTTAGTTCATTTATGTCTTTATTGATAAGTTATCATACTGAATTTTTTCTTTCTGGAGTGTTCATTTCCTTTATTTTCATATTTTTTCACTTGTTTTTATGTTATGAAGTTCATGTGGAATGATTATAAATATCTA
The DNA here is from genome assembly GCA_963277665.1 of Viscum album. NCBI lineage: Eukaryota > Viridiplantae > Streptophyta > Magnoliopsida > Santalales > Viscaceae > Viscum > Viscum album. Next base: position 622,774,640 of record OY728128.1, read on the forward strand.
GGATTTAATAACATATTATTAACAAACATAAATAATTTATAATGGTCATTTATATCATTTGGTTACATGGAATGAGGATAAATCATTAGATGACAACCACATCGATTATTCGGCGGTATTTAGAATATTATGAACTAGTTTTGTCATATAACATAAATATATGTACGTATTCTGTTTCATGGATTTTAATTTGGTTATAAAACATATATTATAGTTTGGTTCGAATATGAATATGATTTCATGACCAGTAATGAAGAATAAATTGAAGAAAGAAACTTCTTCATCTATGAATGTTATAAATTGGAACCTCATGGATACCGATAATGTTTATAAAAATAAAAGGGAGGGACTACGAATATTGATGATCGTTCTTAAATTAAAATGATATAAATCCAGTATATAGATGTTAATGGAGTTATCATGGTCATTTGGATAGATTTTGGGAGGATAGGATTGCAAAAGAAGATAAATTGAAATGAAACAAAATGAAAAGGATGAGTGCTTTACCTTTTGAAATAACCTCCTTGAGAATCTCCTTAAGGGAAGGGGTTTTGGACTTTTTGCAAGACCAGATGATTCATGGACGTCGAGAGAGACTAGGGATGGGTAATTGGACATATCTTTGAGGAGATTTAGGGCTTAGATAAATGAAGAGAAGAGGGAATGGTGAGGGGTTTTTATTATGGAGGAGAGGTGTAATTTTTGAATATTTAATTCATTATTTTATTATTTCCTTCAAGACAACCAATTGTATTGTTTCATGGGACCCCTAACAGTAATAATGGCATGTGAGTTCGAACCAATTGTTCTTACATTATCCTTGCATCACCTATGATGTGGTAAATCAAGTATTTAGCATTTATCATATTTTATAGTATTTTACTATTCATAAAAAATTCATGAATTTCAGAAAAATATGAATAATTTACCCTAAACATTTTTAAACGTGTAGAAATAAGAAATGAAGTCCATTTTTTAAAAATAATTTTCTAAAAATTATTCATTTAACTTCTAAATCAAATCATACTTAATTAAAAAATAACAGTTCTAATTCTACAACTACTTCATTATCACAATGGAAAATTAACCAAGTTGTTATTATCTTCTAGCCTTAAGAAAATAAAATAATAATAAAATTTACTATTCATTAGGGTCATATTACTATTCATATTTCTATTCATAAGGGTATGTTACTATTTACCAAAAATAAAGTTTGTTATATCAGACTCCAAATGACTTACTGAACAAAACTATAGATGGTCATTTTTTGAAATTCAAAAACATAGAAGAGAAAAAGTTATGTTTAAGGGATAGATTATAAAATTGAATTCTATATTTATTTTCAAAACACTGGGGTGTTACAAAAACCAAAAAAATCCACATTTTTTTTTTATGGTGGAAAAATGGATAGACTATGGCTTTTGATAAATATTATAGGTCTTTTTTCTCTTTATGATTCATGATTAGTCACTCATTATTCTTAATTTTACCTTAATCTTAGTAATTAATTTTTATCTCTTTCACTAATAGTATTGAATTAAAATTTAGTTGATCATATAAGACTATAAACATTATACCGATTTAAACCATGAATGTATTTTTTTTTGAAATTAAATTCACATAATCAAAAAAATTAGGTCTAATTATAATTTCACCAATAATATTAGAACGTAGGGTTTAAATGTGAGAATTTACAATAGTTCATTAAGATTGTCTATCAAAACTAAACGTAAAAAAGAATAAAAGTTCCTAAAGTGAAATAATTGATTTATTATCTATCTATATTGAATTTAAACAAAACATTAAATGTTATTTAACTATATAAATAAATTAGATGAAATCATTTATTTGATAGAAACATCAGTATTTTCCATTATTCACCCACAAATGAGGTTTGTCAGGAAAATCCAAAAAAAATTATCCTATGATTATTTAGACATTATAATTTCAAAATTTATGATTAATTTATCAAATTGAATTTATAAAATTATCTAAAAATATATTCATTGTTGTTCAAATATGGAAATAAAAAGACATTTTTTGGAAGAAATAATATTTCTAAATATATGAATACATTATAAAACATTATATGTTTTCCCATCATATTTTTTTTCTTATAGAAAACCATTAAAATTAAAAATTAAAATTTTATTATTACTATTCATATTATTATGTTAAATTTCTATTTTATAACTATCATACTTTTTAATTATAAAAAAATTTGTTTCATAGAAACATAGTGTTGCGTAATGAAATCCATGTTAGTGTTTCATAAAAAAATGAGTCAATTTTTTTATACTGAAATATTAAATTAGGGTATCATAAAACTAAATCATAACATGGTGTATAATAAAAATCATGAATAACTTGGTTCTTTTATATAATTAAATCTATATTAATTGTTGCATAAATTGAAAAATATCAAAAAAAATAAATTAATTCAACAATAAATTTATAGAAACTCAAGGGGTTACATTCTACCCCCTGTAAAATAAATTTCTCTTCAAAAATAATATATTTTAGAAATATTTCAGTAAAATTAATTTCATTTTATAGAATCGCACATCATAAAAATTAATACTAAATCTTCCTTTAAAATGGATATTTGGAACCATAACGCTTACCCAATGTCACTCATAACTAGAAATACATGTATGAAAACATAGGTGGGAAGTGAAAGCATGGACTTAGTGGAAAATCGCAATTATTTATAGGTAGTGTATGAGGTTAAAAATAACAAAAAATGAATTATAAATGAATGGTTATAGCCTGAATGTCATTAATATGTGATGATATTAAATGAAATCAGCTCAGAAAAATTATGGTTTTAGGGTAAAAAATCACATCATTAAGAAATTATTTTATTAAATAAGAATATATGTACATATACTTACATGACATATTTCTACAACCCAAATTTAATTTTTTTAAATACTTCAATATATTTCTAATTCATATGTTAAATTATGAAATTAATATCTAGAAATTAACAATGATTCCCAAAGAACCAAAATACACTTATAACTGATCATATGGTATATAGAATAATGAAACATTTAACTATTTGTCTCTAGAAATTATTATAATTAAATATTCTGAATACATAAATCAATAAAAAAATAATACATAAATATGGATAATCACTAAATATTATTATAACAATGGATTTCAATACAATAATAATACATAAATATTACTTCAAACTTTATTATAATAATTAAATAAACGGTTAACCTTATAATAATTATGAATATGAAAATCATAAACATTTTAAATAATTACATAAAATAATCTTCACGTTAACCCTTTATATGTCACTATGTAGATCTTTATTGTCACATTCCAAACAAGTGAATACCATCATTAGGTATTCCCTAAAACATTTTAATAATCTGAATAACCACAAATAATTGTGGAAAACATGCATATCTCCATCTTCTACTATTTATTGTATATATTTCTTAAATGAAAATATTTTGTAAAATTCATAAATGATTGAAAAAAATATTTCAATATGTCCTTAATTAGTTCTGAGGAAATTAGAACTGTCAAATTTTCTTATTAATATCCAAAATATATTTATCCAAATAAAATATTTTAATAAAAGGATCATATAAAAGGATATATTTCAATTAATCATGTATTTTCAATGAACAATTCCTTTCCATTAAGTAATGGTTCAATTCAATTGGGTTCATTAAATGTATTTTTATAAATCCTTATTGGATTGAATCATATACTAAACAATCCTTATATATTTAACCATTCATATAACTCAATTATTGAATCAAAATACATATGAACATTTACTATCCCACTTAATCCTTAATAAATTAAAAACACTGCCTCATCATATTATATAATACATATTTACATTCATATTTTATTGGTAGTCTGATAATCATTAGGAATATAACCATTAATTATACAACCATTCCCATTATATTCTTGAGGCTTCCTCAGTGGACATTTTTTTTCAAAATAACAATTCGTTCTACACATAATGAATTTTCAATTTGATTAAGTCTTAGAGAATATCATATTTACAAACATTTTATTAACTAAAGTCTTGTTTTTTCATTTTCAACCACTTTCTTGGTTTCCTTAATTTTTATATTCAAAACAACTTTATTTTATTCCCAGACATTCAGATAGGTGATTAATTCCACATTCTACACATGTAGGAGACTAAATCTTCTATCTTTTATGGTATCCATTACCCAAACTCTCAATTAAATACTTTCTTTTTCTTCTTTGGTGAGTATGATAGTTGATTAAGGTACACATTGTTAATATTGTTCTATGGAAACTAATTTGGCATGATCACAACATCTGTTAACTCTAGGATCATCCCATATAACTAAACGTTAGTAAAATGTTTTACACATTTAACACTAACCCAGTTCATTATTTTTGAATCTTTTAATTGAAATAGAATGCATTGTGTTTGGAAATATTATTATAATCGATAACCACATGATCATGAAAATTAATTACTTATAGGATTTATAAATCATGAAACCATACATAATATATGATTCCCTAATTTTATACTAATATAGTCATAGGTACAAATATTTTAAATCCCCCGTGATGATTTATCATTAATGTGTTGATTCCCAAAGAATATCCCCCAATATGTCGAACAAGGTGGGAATTTTGGCCCATTGTCATGTATAATGTAATGCCAAGTGTAACAACCTAGGTATTTATAAGATAATTCTTTTCATTTATATTAATACATTTGAATAAGATATTAATCTTATTAAAGTGTATTCTTTGTCCAATTGCATACTCAACACACCCTAAGACATTTATCTGAAAACTTATGATACACAAAATGTTGAGTTGTACTGAAAAATAATATAATAATATTACTTTCCAAATGGTAGTTATCACCTAGACATTGTATTAGCGAGAATGAAAAATAAGTATATTATTTGTAAACATGTTTTTTTTTATTTTTTTAAAATTTTTTCTATAAAATTTATTTGCATAAAATGAGAATGAATCCAAGTTTAATCTGATTTGTTTACATTGTTGGATTAAATTTTTTGTTAGTTTTAATTTTTAGTTAGATTATTTTATTATTATTTAATCCTATATTGGTCATTGGATGTAATTACATTATTAAAGTGGACATAAGAACATGTTAATATTTTCATAGTTAATATTTATTAAAAACATGTTTTTTGGTTTAGTCAATGGGAATTAATTTTAAATAATATTATTCATCTTTTGGGTTTTGAATTTGGGAAAATGGATTCACAATTTTTAATCAGGGGGTAAAAATTTTGTAATTAGGTAACTTTTATTTGTAGACATTATGAATCGTTATTTAGTAAATATTTTATATACCATGGTTAAAGGGTAAATCTGGTAATAAGGGTAAATAAATTTTATTATAAATATTTTAAATTACACTAATTTGTGTCGTAACCATATTTGATGATATATGTCTTACCATGGGCATCCTTATGTCAATTATGTGACCCCATGGTGCTACTTGTATGTTAAAATGACATTTTATAAAAATTAATTTCATGTTTAGGAAAATGTAACACAAACATATATCTAAAAGTAATTAAATTTTTATATGGCATTGTATAAGTGATATATTCAACTATAAATAGTCATTAGAATGTTAAGACAAGTTACTAAATTATGGTATTTTATTTATAATTTTTAGATACTTAATAATGAAATTTAATTATGACCCAAAGACGATTCATTTATAGCTTTATTAATAAATGATTCATATAAATGATAAAATAAATGTAATTTTGTTATTTATATGATATAAAAGAATATTATGCTTGATAGATACATTATGTATGTGTATTAATGAGTTTTTTCAAATCATTAATGTTGTGATGGATATTTAAAAAGTTATGGAATTAATAGTGTCAAAATTGACATAATTCATATTTTATAACATAAAATATACTATTAAATATTATAAAATAACAAAATATCTAATATTCATCAGTATAGTTATCATAAGTCAAATATTTTATTTTTTTACTCTTTTATATGATATTTTTCAAGTTTTGGTAACTATGTTAATTCTCAAAGTGTTAAATTCTTAATTAAATTGTACAAGTAAAAAAGGGTTAAATAAAAAAGATTTGGATTACTAAATATCAAAAACCAGCCCAATTATTAATGTATGATTTCATTTAGAAAAATTGGCATCGTAACATCCAATTTAAATATTTTTTTGATATTTTTAAACCGAAATTGATTTTATAATAAAATAATACTTTCAAACATTGCTAAAGAGCCCCTCATACCCTTTATAAAAGGAGATCACATCAAACCCATTACTCACACATATCAAGACCCTTGAATCATCTATCCTCTTCCCAAATAATATCCCAACATCCCTCTCTTCCTCCTACAATACATCCTCTAAGAAGAAGGCAATTCAAGATAGCCTTTTGGCCCAAATAAAAATTTGTTACCCATTATGAGGTAACATCTTCTCTCATGTTTTCAATTATTTTTTATTGTCCACTAACTATGATCTCTTTATTTTTATTTTACATAAAAAACTTGTAACCTCAATATTATAGGTTTTTTTAGGAGAATTATTCTAAATACCCTTACACAAACCCCGGTCTAATAAGTATAGAACAGACTGTTTCAATGGATGACGAACTAATGCCTCACGAAATGATGATTGTTCAATCTTCTCCTACCACCTCTTATAGTGGCCATTATTATTAAACAATAATTATATATGATATATATGATATATATTTTATCTCTATGATTCTGTAATTCTCATTTATGAAAGACCATTATCATTTTCATTTTGAATAAATACGATAATTTCATCCAAGGAAGTGTTGACAACTTCCCCTCAAAGTGATATGACAAGTTCATGCTATTCATGGAACATATAAAGGATGTAATTAACGATATTATGTAATTTATATAACATATATATTATACTATAATTATAATATACATATTTATCATTTAATTTTCATTCCTTCAAATAAGAAAAAATAAATTAAATTAACGTTCGTGCATATGTATGTCATACCGTCTCCAATAACGGTGAATTTCCTTTCATATATACAAATTATATGGACTATTTTAAATACATATATAATAAATAAATGATATAATTATAATATCTAAATAATTATTATCATTATGGATATAATGGAATTTAGACCACATTGACAATTTATAATTATAACATGATAATTTTTGACACATGTTCTGTGCATCAACCAAATGTCTGATATGAACTCAAATAATTAACAAATTGTTATTTTAAGTTAATTATTGATATAAAAAAAATAATAACCACAAGAATGGTTCTGAAACATGTATAAATTATCTTATGTTTATTATCTGGGAAATTAATTAATGAATGAGTCAAGTCGGACATGAGGTAAGGGATCTTCTTAACCAAATTTCCATTCTTTAGGATGATCATATACTTATTGACTATGTCATGTGAAGATATTTTGATAAATTAATTTTGATATCTTATCTTGTATTTTTACATTATTTATGCGTACTTATAGTAAATATAAATAATTGATATTTTTTATTTCCAAAGTAATATTTATAAGGGACATAATTTCAATCACTTTTCATTGAATAAGATTTCGATAATATGTACCTACTTCTTTTAAACGGTGTATAATAAAACCCATTTACTTTTACTTTCATTAAAAATTAATCTTTTTTCTATGAATCATTTTACTAAATTATAAAATTAATGCTTTTAACATTTGCGATGACAATGACCTGTCCACTACCATAATCATTATTTGGCTTCCTCTATAAGCCTTAATGTTTTTAAAAATAAAGAAACACCCTATTTAATTTTTTGGTGTTTTTGTTTTGACAATGGTTTTAGAAATGTATTGATTATTTCAATATCATGATATGATTTCTCATGATTGTAAATGAAATTTTATTAGTTAAATTTTAATATTTGAAATATTTTATGTACTATGATTATATATTGGTACTTTGAAATTTAATAGGTGGTTACATGATAAACCAAATAATGGTTGGTTCTGGATAATCCAAGGACATGTGGTTACGTTATAACCTCCAATGAAATGGGTATGGTCGTCAGCCGTGTGACTATTCCATTTATTGAAATTTGTGGAAGTTTACCATATGGTTATTCCATATGAGTATGTTCATGTCCCAAGTAACCTTTATATTCAATAAATTGTTTTCTATGAGATTTATGGTAACATTTTGGTTACATTAGGGGTAAAGAATGAGCTTATATTTGATTATGTGTTTTTGCTACTTCTTTAAGGTGAAAAGTATTGAATTATTATTATGAATGAACGGTTTACATGTTGTTTTGAATCCTAAAATCATTACTTTATTTTTAATCCCTTACTGAGCCACTACTGGAATTCTTGGTAATGGAAATGGACTATTTGCGACGGGATCACATCGCAAATTGGCTTTAGCGACAGGGCCCCGTTTCAAATAGCCCATTAAAGAAAACGTTGTCGCAAATACAAGTATTTGCGATGGGCCCTTCGCAAGAAAAGTTATTTGCGATGGGAAACATCGTCATCGGAAATAAACATTCGATTATATCTATTATATATACGTAAACGTTTTCTTGACGGTCCCGTCACAAAAACTATTTGCGAAGGGCTCTCATCCCATTGCAGAAAATATATATATATAACACTTTCTGTGACGGGCCCGTCACAACAAATTATTTTTTACGGTCAAGTAGTACCATCACAAATATCTTTTTAGAAATAATTAGTTAGAAAAATTGCAATGGAACTTGGTCAGAAAAGGTCCTGTCACAAATAATAAATTAATTTTTTTTAAAATAAAATATAATAAAATTATTATTAATGAAAAAAATAATATTACTATTATTAAAACAATAAAAAATAAAAAATATTAAAATTCTCAATATTCAAAAAAATATTAAAAATTAAATTATGTAATATTTTTATCGATATAAAAGACAGAAAATGTAAATAATTCATATAATAATGTTAAATTCAAATGTTTGTAACATAAAAAAATCACTGGGGGGTCATCTTTTGGAGGAGGTGGAGAAGCTGAAGGAGCTGGTGGAGGAAACTCCATCCCTAAACTATGAGTCAGACTGCGCATGTACTCCATCTTCTCGTGATGCTGCTGATGCCATCGATGCATCTGCTTCTCATAATGCTGCTCTTGCTGCTGCTGCCTCCGACACATCTCTTCTTGCTGCTTCTGTAAAGTCTCTATATGCTCAGCCTAATCTCGCAACTGATCCTGATATTGTGACCCAGAAGATGATGCCTCTCCACGAGCTCCTCCCGAGCTGGGCGCCGATATCGCAACAGTACCGTAATAAGTACCAGGAGTCAAATGAGAGTCGATGCCAACTACTCTGCCCTTCTCAAAGCCATACTGAGTCACCTACATCCATGCTGCCTCATCGAAATGGTGAGCACTTGTCTGCTCAGCCGTCTCGTCCTGACCCTTAGCCTGTGTCTGTGAGGTCTCAGCCTCATATGACAGCTTCAATTCCAATTTAAAAAAAATATTCAAAATATTTTTTGCAGTAAAATGTTAAACTGAAAAAATAATACTAACCACAATCGGACGCTGGCGATCACCTCTAATCTCTCCAGTATCTGGACCATTGTACATCCTCTGATAAACGTCGAACTCCGTAATATCGGGATGCTCAACTATCTATATAAATATAAAATAAATTGTTTATATTTAATTTTATATAAAATATTTAAAAAGAATATACTTACTAGATGCTCTCAATGCGAACTGAATGTACGACTACCAGCTCGATGTGTCACCTCCTATCTCCCCCGGTTCTGTCATCCCACTGAAGATTCCTCTGAAATCCACCACCAAACCTGTGTAAACATAATCCATCCCAAATGTGAGATGAAATGTACTCTGGTCAGTGGGCTCTACACAACTCATCAAATTCTGTCACCCCTGCTTTCTTAATGGTTGTCCTTCTCAAATTGTGCAAAAACTGGAGGAAACGGTCACGCATAGAAATATGCCATGCCGCGTGGATAGTGTCGCGCTTGCTATCATCGATAGGATGCCATAAACCCTACAAATAATTTATAATATCAAGTTGTTAATAAAATAAATTTCAAAATAAATATTATTTATTTACGTACAAGACAATGCTGGAACATGTCGCGTCGCACATCAATGGGAATCTGTTACCATGTGATCAATGGCTGGGAAAAATAATTTCGCAATATAGCGATCCCCTTTCCAATAGCTACATGATGAAAACCATGAAAAATGAATAAATAATCAAACAATTAGTATATATATAAATAAATTAATAGAATATATCTAAAATATATAGGTTACCATACCATCGTGTGCGTGGATCAAAACCAAGATGTGGATGTCGCTCGAGGATAGGGTCAGGAATCATTAGTCACGGAAGATCGTGCCCCCTCAACGAACCTCCTGATCCACCAGTAGGCTGAGGGTCAGCTGATCCCACATCCTCATCATCCAAAGGTTGCTCAGCCTCCTCTAACTCACGCAATAGACCAGAGTCTATCTGAAACACAAATTGTTTGTTATTAGAATATATTTGAAAATAACTATTATAAATAGAAAAATATTAGTTATGATTATAACCTTCATTTAATTGTGTCAATGTTCATCTTAATCATCGTATCCATTGATTTAAATGTTAATGTCTTCATCTTCCTCCTCAGCATCATCAATATCCATTTGAGTTTCAGTTTCAGCATCTCTTGTCATTTCAAATTCATTTGTAACATCATTAACATCTTCATCACCATCGATCCTTAATTTTGGGGTGTCATTGTCGATATTCACATCTCTTTGTGAATCTGATGGATTTTGAGCCATCTCTTGAAAAATTTAAATTCCTTCCACTTCAGTGGAACCACATTTAGTTTGAGTAAAATGATTTTCCCGAGATTTCATTTTTATAATGCTCCACTAATCACTCAATTCTCTTGAAGTAGCATAGTACTTTGCATAATAAATTTTATGTGCTTGTTGAGCCAGTAAAAATAGTTCCTTTACTGCTAGAAGACATTTATATTTAATATCGGCGATTCCAAGAGTTGGATGAACACGCAAACCTCTCTCAGTATCCAACCACTAGCATTTAATTATTGTTATGCAATTTTGTCCTAGATAGCAGAACTTAATAATTTCATCCATAATTCCATAAAAGTCAACTTCAGTTTCTCTGGGATGTGATCCTCTTAAGGAAACTGCACTGTTCATTATTTTTTATGATTCCTCGTATGCATGTGTATGAGATCAAAACCCATTCACCACATGTGAATTATAAGATTGAACCATTTTGGTTGGTGGGTTTCTCAATATACATAGTAGATTATCAATTTTATCAGCATATTAAGACACCTAAAAATTTGTAAATTTTTTTTAAATATAATAAATAATAAATATAATTGATATTAAACAATCAATAATTTATGGTACCAGTTTTTTGGACCATTGAGAAATTTTTTTGTTTGCATTCTTCAAGACCAGCTGCTGTAATTTTTGGATATTGTTTCTTGATATTATCATCATATAACCTACAAATAAAATATTTTTAAATATTATAATAAAAAATATAAAATAAGTGATTGAAGCACTCAGAAGGAAAATGATTTCATTTTTTTACATTTGAGCAGAATTTATGTATGATCTCTGTGATGTTCATCATCTGAAAGCCATCATTCATGAACTCCACCGAAACCAAGATTTGGCTGATTAAAAGCTGTTAATTGGTTATCTATTTCATCATTATCATTTCCCTCATTTCGTCCCATGTGATTCTATTTTGAGGGATATTGAGATTCAAAATAATGAGTGCATATAAAAGAAATTTCCTCTTGCAAATAAGCTTCAGAAACTGAGCCTTCAAATGATGCTTTGTTGCGTATTTTTTTCGTCAATTTCTTCATGCATCCCTTGAATGGGTACATCCATCGAAACTGTACTAGACCTTTACATTTAGCTTCATGTGGAAAATGTAATATCAGATTTCCATTGACTCAATGAAAGCCAGTGGAAATATTTTTTCCAGTTTACATATAATTACAGCTACATCTTCATCCATTTTTCTTAGTCCATCATAGTCTGTTGTCACTGAACAAATTTCTCGAAAAAAATATGAAATGTCTATTATCGAATCCCAAATCATATAATTCTACAAACCTATAAATCGAATCCGCATAATAATTTCCATTATAACATGAGAATCATGACTTTTTAATCTAGTAATATAAACATTCTTATCACATCTTCTCAAATTGAAAGCATAGCCATCTGGAAGTCTAAAATCTGCAATCCACTAACAAAATAATAAGAGACTCTCTTTGGAAAGTGTATAAGAATCATTCGGCTTCATTAACATCTGTGATCTGACATTTTCAAATAAATCATGTTCTGGTCGCCTGAAAATTTGGGTATGATCTAATCGTGCATTTACAATATCTTTGGTCATACATGGTGTATCTAAAACTGTATGAAATAATGTATCAAAACATTTTTTTCTCAATATTCATAACATCCAACATGTGGTGGACTAACAAATCAAAACAATACAAAATATCCCAAAAAATGCTTCATTTTATACAATTATGATCTTTCCCAAAGCCATAAATTTTTTGTTGGTTTAATGTTGGTCCAAATGAGATCGGGGGTAATGAAAATACACATGATTTTAACTTTCTACCAGAGATCATCTTTGGAGGTTCATCCCTTTCAATTTTACCTTTTCTGAAATGAGATTTATTCCTTCGAAAAGGATGATCGGTTGGAAGAAATCTACGGTGACAATCAAAATAGCATGGGTTTTTCCATTGACCAGCATAAAGGCTTTGTTTTTTTTCATACAGTAATGACATGATTTCGGACCATGAGTACTCCAACTAGATTGCATTCCATATGACATAAAGTCACTAATCGTCCACATCAATGCAGCTTTTAATATGAAATTTTGTTTCGCAAAAAAATCATATGAATTAACACCATCACTCCACAAAGAATTTAACTCATCAATCAATGGTTTCAAATTAACATAAATATTCTTTTTCGGATGTCCTGGGATTAATAGATTCAAAATGATATAAGTCTCCTTCATCAACATCCGTGGATGAAAATTTTACGGAGTTATAAAGACATGCAAACATGAATACTGACTACCATAAGAACCAAATATACAAAAACCATTAGTAGAAAGACCCAATTGCTCGTTTCAGGCTTCTATAGAATAAGACAGATGCAGATTGTCAAAATGATTCCATAAATCACCATCAGATGGGTGATTCAAGATTTTATCAGTTGAAATATTGGTTTCGTGCCATGACATCATTGACGTTGTGTTCTAAGACATAAATAAATGTTGCTACCTTGGTGTAAGGGTGAAATATCTCAAATGTTTTACTAGAATCGATCTATACTTCCCGGGTTGAGGTTCTATATACATCGATTGTCCACATGTGGGACAAATATCCAATGACTCATTATCACAAGAATATAAGATGCAATCATTTGGACATGCATGAATCATCTGATAACTAAGGCCCAAATTATGAATCAGCCTATTACTCTCATAGTAATTTGCAGGAAAAACATTTCATTTAGATAACAGTGTTTTAACCAAAGAAAATATCTGATCAAAATAGTTTTTTTTTACATTTCTTTATATGATTTAATAGATATAAATTTTACAACCTCTTCTAATTTTCTTATCTTGCTACCAGGATATAATGTATCCTTAGCAGACCTCAACAACTCATAAAATTCCGAGGTTTCCAACTCAGGAGTTAAATAAATATCATAGTGAGTTTCAATTTTTTGAATAGATGGACCTGCAACATCATGTACTAAATTTTGAAATCGTGAAGGATCTGGAATCAAGTTATTAGGATCTTCTCTGGAACTGCGTTCAACATTTTAATACCAAAAAACATAATCTCGTTGAAAACCAAACCGCAAGAGATGTCCCCTAACCTTGTCAAATGTGTCAAACATTCTCAGTGCACATTTTTTACAAGGACACTTAATTGTGCCTTCTAAAACATATTCTTGTTTCGATGATGAAAATTCTAAGAAATCTTCAACACCCTCAATATATGCAGGATTTAAACCAGAACCATTGGGAGTTCTACGCTGATTTATTCAAGCACAATCATCTAATAATGACTTATGTCGACTTCCTTGTTCCATATTTTTCTACATAAAATATAAAATCATCACTGTTTTTGAATAGTTTGAAATTATAAAAACACTATCTGAAAAAGAAGATAAAAAATTACAACTACTTAAAAATTACCATTAATTAAGGATAACACAATTTCCAATGGATTTACGGTTACACTTTTGTCCGACATATCATTTAATTGCATCTTTATCACACTTATTATTGCTAATTATTCCTAATTATTACAAATTATTTCTAATTATTACTAATTATTACTAATTATTACTAATTTTTAATAATTATTACTATTTATTACTAATTATTACAATTTATTACAAAATATTACAATTTATTACTAATTATTACTAATTATTAATAATTTTGCAATACTTAGCAATACTTAGAAAAAGGAAAAGTGCATGAATAATGAAAGGAAATTTGGTAATCATCTTAGTGGAGATGATTCCAAATTTTCTCTTTATTATCCAAGAAGATTTCATTTAATAATTATTAGTAATAAAAAAATTTATTATCCATATTTAGGAAAAAACAATATTTATATTTTTAAAATAAAATAAAATTTTAAAATATTAAAATTATCAATATTCAAAACACACTTTGTTATATTCTTAACATGTTCAAATCTCAAAGGGTCATTAATTGTGAAGACATGCATAATAAAAAGGTTGTGTTAGTCATGTCTAATGTAAACTTTATAATTGTACTTGCATGGTTGATCACCTTGCAAGTAGTGTTGCAATAGGACAGCCAAAGTAATGACGTTATTGTCTCTAATAATCATCTCAGATGAAACTTTACATAGATCACTCTTCTTTAAAAATTTGAGGGGATATCATTATTTTTCCCTTAAATTTTCAAGGAATGATGGTCTATGTAAAGTTTCATGTGAGGTAATTATTATAGATAAGAAGGGCATTACTTGGTTTGCCCAATTGCAATATTACTTACGAGGTGATCAACCATGAAAGGACAATTATAGATTTTACATTACACATGGCTGGCACAAACTTCTTATTGCGCATGACCTGATAATGGGAAACCCTTTAAGATTTTAACATGTTAAAAATAAATCAAATCCTCTTGTGAATATTGATAATTCAAATATTTTATAAATTTTTTATTATTTTAATAATTTTAATTTTGGTTTTTCTTATATATATATAATATAATTTTTTGCAAATTATTACAAATTATTGTTAATTATTGCTAATTATTGCTAATTATTGCAAATTATTCCTAAGTATTCCTGTATTTTCCGAAGTATTCCTAAGTATTACTAAGTATTCCTAAGTATTCTTAAATATTCCTAAGTATTCCTAAGTATTCCTAATTATTACTAATTATCCCTAATTATTACTAATTATTCCTAATTATTACTAATTATTCCTAATTATAACTAATTATTCCAAATTATTACTAATTATTCGTGTTTATTACTAACTATAGATAATTATTACTAATTATAGCTAATTATACCTAATTGGTTCTAATTATACCTAATTGTAGCTAAATATACCTAATTGTAGAAAATTATACCTAATTCTTGTTAATTATTCCTAATTATAGCTAATTATTCCTAATTATAGCTAATTATACCTAATCATTGCTAATTATACCTAATCATTGCTAATTATACCTAATTATTTCTAATTATAGCTTATTATTGCTAATTATACCTTATTATTGATATTTATACCTAATTATTGCTAATTGTTGATAATTATTGCTAACTATTTCTAATTAAACCTAATTATACCTAATTATACCTAATTATTTCTTATTGTAGCTAAGTATTCCTAAGAATTCCTAAGTATTCTTAATTATTACTAATTATTCCTACATATTACTAATTATTCCTAATTATTAATAATTATTCCTAATTAATACTAAATATTCCTAACTATTACTAATTATTCATAATTATTACAAGTTATTCCTAATTATTACTAATTATTTCTAATTATTACTAATTATTCTTAATTATTACTAATTATTCCTGATTATTACTAATAATTCCTAATTATTACTAATTATTCTTAATTATACCTATTTATTCCAAATTATTACTAATTATACCTAATTGATACTAATAATACAAAATTATTACTAATTATACATAATTATACCTAATTATACCTAATTATTACTAATTATACCTAATTATACATAATTATACATAATTATTACTAATTATACCTAATTAAACCTAATTATACCTAATTATACCTAATTATAACTAATTATACCTAATTATTCCTAATAGTTACTATTTATTCCTAATTATTACTAATTATACCTAATTATTATTAATTATACCTAATTATACCTAATTATAACTAATTATTACTTATTATACTTAATTATTACAAATTATACCTAATTATTAATAAATATAACTAATTATTATTAATTATACCTAATTATAACTAATTATTACTAATTATTTCTAATTGTTACAAATTATTCCTAATTAATCCTAATTATTCTTAATTATTCTTAATTATTCATAATTATTCTTTCTTATTCTTAATTATTCCTAATTATTCGTAATTATTACTAATTAATCATAATTATAACTAATTATTACTAATTATAGCTAATTATTCCAAATTATAGCTAATTATTACTAATTATAGCTAATTATTCTTAATTATAGCTAATTATTCCTAATTATTACTAATTATAGCTAAGTATTGCCAATTATTCTTATTTATTACTACTTATTCCTAATGATTCCTAATTATTCCTAATTATTAATAATTGTTCATAATTATTACTAATTATTCCTAATTGTTACTAATTATTCCTAGTAATTACTAATTATTCCTAATTATTACAAATTATTCCTAATTATTACTAATTATTCCAAATTATTACTAATTATTCCTAATTATTACTAATTATTCCTACTTATTACTAATTATTCCTAATTATTACTAATTATTCATAATTATTCATAATTATTACTAATTATTCTTAATTATTTCTAATTATCCCTAATTATTTCTAATTATTCCTAATTATTAGTATTTATTCCAAATTATTACTAATTATTCCTAATTATTACTAATTATTCCTAATCATAACTAATTATACCTAATTATTACGAATTATGCCTAATTATTACTAATTATACAGAATTACTACTAATTATACCTAATTATTACTAATTATACCTAATTATTACTAATTATATCGAATTATTACTAATTATATCAAATTATTATTAATTATACCTAATTATTACTAATTATACCTATTTACTACTAATCAAACCTAATTATTACTAAATTATACCTAATTATTACTAATTATACCAAATTATTACTAATTATACATAATTATTCCTAATTATTTCCTAACTATTACTAATTAATCATATTTATTACTAATTATTCCTAATTATTACTAAATATTACTAATGATTACTAATTATACCAAATTATACCTAATTATACTTAATTATTCCTAATTATTACTAATTATAACTAATTATTCCTAATTATATATAATTATTCCTAATTATTCTGAATTTTTAATAATTATTACTTATTATTACTAATTATTACTAATTATTACTAATTATTACTAATTATCACTAATTATTACTAATTATTACTAATTATTACTAATTATTCCTAATTATTATTAATTATTACTAATAATTTTTAATTATTCCTAATTATTCTTACTTATTCCTAATTATTCCTAATTGTTCCTAATTATACCTACTTATTCCTATTTATTAATAATTATTCCTATTTATTTTTAATTATTGCTAATTATTCCTAATTATTACTATGTATTCCTTAGTATACCTAAGTATTCCTAAGTAATCCTAATTATTACTAATTATTCCTAATTAAAACTATTTAGTCCTATTTATTACTATTTATTCATAATTATTACTAATTGTACCTAATTATTACTAATTATTCCTAATTAGTACTATTTATCCAAAATTATTACTAATTATACCTAATTATTACATATTATTACTAATTAATACTAATTATCCATAATTAATACTAATTATACCTAATTATTCCAAATTAATACTAATTATTCCTAATTAATACTAATTATTACTAATTAATACTATTTATTCCTAATTAATACTATTTATTCTTAATTATATCTAATTATTCCTAATTATATCTATTTATTCCTAATTATATCTAATTAATATTAGTAATAACTAATTACTTATAATTATAACTAACAATATCAAATTCTTAGTAAAACAAAATATAAATAAAAATCAATTAAAATATAATTAAATTTGAACTAATAAACAACAATTAAAATTAACATAAAAAAATAAACATAAATAAATTAAAATATTAAAAACATAAACTTTGATATTCTGAAGATATTGACGCCCTCCGATTGATCACGTAAAAAAAACTTCAACTAAAAAAATTCTCCTTAAAACTGTAGAATGAAGAGAGAGAGAAATCAATATCTGAATGATTTGTGAAAAAACGTATGTGAGTATATATAGGTTAGATTAGTTGCGACGAGATTATTAGCGATGGGCTTCCCGTCGCAAAGGGTCGTATGTGCGATATACCCCGTCGCAATTACCCTCACCCGCATTAATTACAGTCTGCAGCTAAAAGGATATTTGTGACGGGACTCGTCGCAAATAGTATCTGCCGATAGTCTTTTTGCGACGGGACGACATCTCGTCGCAAAAGGGTATTGACCACCGCCGGGAATTTGTGACGGGTCCCGTCGCAAATACACCTGCACGGTTTGGCGCGCAAGCCGTGCCAAACTATTTGCAACGGGAGATGAAATCTCATCGCAAATAAACCTGTGTGGATTGCGCGCCAAACCGCGCCAAACTATTTGCGAAGGGAGGTGAAATCCCGTCGCAAAAATCTGGTTATTTGCGATGGGCTACTTTCCCCATTGGAAATAGATTCTTGGATGAGTTATTTGCGACGGGATGAGATCCCGTGGCAAAAAACCCGTTTCAAATACTGATTTTTTCCGTAGTGATCTTTTTATGCTCATCTAATTTTGTTGAAATGTTTTTCACAGAAGATAAGGTGGAATAGGGTCCAAAATAGGATCTTGGAAATGTCATGCTGTTTAAAATATCGTTTCAAACATGTTTATTTTATTTTAAGTGTTTTTATTTTTGAAAAAATGGATTGTGATTAGATGTGTATTCATTTAATATTCATGATGTTTTGTATAAGTTATGACCTAATTTTCAAATTTTCTAAACCTTAAAATATCCTCAATTTGAATTATTTTCATAATTCAATATTCTGTAATGTGGATTTATGGGGCCTTATAGTTGGTATCAGAGGTCAATTTAGATAACTTTAGAGGTTATGGTGTTATTTAAGCATAAGTTACATAACCGTAATGGTTATCATATTAGAAACATTCATAGTTATTTTAGATAAATTTAATGAGTTTAATATAACATGAATAATTATATCATAATGTATAATCTCCTCATATTATAATATATGATTACTTTACTAATATACTCACACTAATCATTTTTGTTTTAGTAAATTGTTGGATATAATAGTTACCAATGTAATAGTGGATGTGAAGGAAACTGTGTTGGGTTTCTTATTGAGCAACCGAATGAAATTGGAGGTTCAATAAAAAAACATGTTGTTATTCTTAACCAACTATTTGGAGTCTTGATTGACAACATGAAACATGATGATTTTTATAAGGCATCCTATATGTGAAAAACGAATCCCAATGGATTTTCAGTTAATAATCATAATGGAATGTATATTAAAAAACCTATGTGTAACGGTAATGGGACGAAAAACCTATGAAAATTCTTCAATGTGATGAGAAGATGTTTCAGATGTGTTAATAATGGTTATAAGAAAAAACATTCCATGTAAAAAAGGAAGCACCCCGTTGACTCCAGGAAAGGGAACAAAGTTTATTCCGAAGGATCAATAGAATGTTTTAAATGTTTTGTTCATGTTCTTTATAAAAATATTTGTCCTAAGAAGATGTTTTCCAAGTGGGATCATCAGGATTGTAAAAATGTATGTTTACTAATTCCTAATTCCATTCCAATTCATGATTAGGAATATGAAAATAAACAATGAAAGGTAGGGATTATTTCTTAGCTCATGTTTTGACATTACTAAAATCTTAAGAAATTATGAATTATTTTTTTAATGAAATAATTATAAAAGACTAAGATGAAGAAAAAAACAAGGATAATGGATTATAAATAATATTCTATGATTAATATGCCCACATTTTAGAAATTCGAGAGTTTTGTTAGATATCTAGGTGATGAAATGTTTAAAAGTATTAATGTTATTTGTTGATTGTGTTACATTGGAATAATTTTATCTCGTATATGTAAACCTGTAGTTTGTTTGGTGAAAATGCTATTTGAGGAAGAATTATCTATTCTTTTGAGGATATAGTAATAAAGAACGATTTTGGATTATATGATCCTTCACTATGAGGCAATTATATGTTTTTACTTTTTTGGATGTAAATTCTTGTCATGAGATAACATTTGAGGTTGAAATATTTTATGGTTATTTTTGATGAATTTATCTCTTTTTGTGGAATTTTAAAAAAATATATAGTTCCTGAAAAAGGACAACACATAGACCGTTTGACAACCCATTGCATGAGATAATGCTTCTGGAATTGTACCAACAACCAAATTTCAACTTGGATTTATCACCAAACCCTAACCTTCATGATGTACCATGTTAGTTTAACTAATCCTTTTTAGTTAAATGACTTTATGGATCAAGAATATGTTAATATTGGGAATATAACAATTTTAAATCCTTATTATTGGAAAATCGTTTGGTGATTAAGTGATAAATTTTATTTTCAAAGATGTTCTCTCTTTTGGGAACACTATATGACTATGGAAAATATAATACTCTAGGATTTCATTTTAGGAGAAATGATTGAATTTTATTTTAGAAGAATCTATGTTTTTATTGTGGGATTATAGTAGTTTGGGTTATTTATGTTAAAGATTAAACTATCATATATAATATATTATTAGGTTAAATAATTTTATGTATTTGAACATAAAAGTCATTAAATTTTTTATATAGATTAATGTTATGATTTAACATGGGAGATAATCTGATTAAATCCTTCTAAATTTTGGGTTTCAAACATTGTTTGGATTACATTGAATAAATTTATTGTCAATTGTCAATTGAATGGTCTTTGTTTACCTTTGGATATTGTTTGTTTAATATTGGATATTAAGAGTAGTATTACTTTCTATAAAGGATTTTCCACTTTTGGAGTCATATGATATTTTAATAAAGCTTTTTCTTTTGGTTAATGTATAAAGACAATGATGATATATAATTAATCATCTTTGGGTTATGTGATTCTCAAGAAGTTGATTCAAGGCCTTCAGGAATAACCATGTCATCTTGAGTAATAATTGTTTGTAGGAAAGTGTTTTTTTTGGTAGAAATCATTAAAATGATGAAACTCTACTTGAAATGTAAGTATATTTCCTTATGTTCTTATTCGAAGTAGTAAAATAATTCCTCAAAATTATTAAAAGGAACATAAAACAAAACAATGTTATTCATTTACTTTTCCTAATGGGGAATCAATGATCGTTTAGCATATCTCATGTTTATCATTTTTTGGTTGTTAACTTTCTCTTGGTCACATTTTCTATCACTTTCCACTAGAACATGATGGTTATTTTCTCTTCCATATCCATCTTTTTCTACATTAAATCATGGTATTTTTTATCTTTAGTGACCTTTTTCTTCATTTTTATTTCTTTGGTAGTGATAGTTTTATTGACTCTTTTTTCGATGTGGGACATTCAATGAAGTTCCCAAGGCGAATTTTAAAATTGTGAGGATGCAATTTTCCAAAACAGTGTAGGATGATTCATTATATGTATTTATTGAATAATATTTTTGATTCCTATTAATACATATGAATACGATAATAATTTTATATTAAATTAGACTCTTTTCTCGATAGCTTACTCAACACACGATAACAGATTTCTCTAAAATCATACATTGCCCACAATGATGAGTTGTTCTGAAAAAAAAATATAATTATATTTTATTCAAAATGGTAGTTAACTCCTAGCCATTATATGGCATGAATGAATAGAACTAACCATATTATGATTAAACATGTTTGTTAAATGTTTTTAAATTTAACCAATATTATTTATAGGCTTAAAAAGAGAATGAAACCAATTTTAAGCATAAATACTCTAATATTTTTAAATTGTAGTTTTCTCACTTTTTAATGGTGAACCCATTTAAAATCTAGTCTATTTCACATTTTATATGTTCAATTACATAAAATAAATATTCTATTTATATGTGTGGCATCAAAATTAACTTTGGGTAATTTATTTTTATTTTCCTAATAAAGTTCATTTTTTAATGAATGGTGAAAAATACTCTCTTTTTTTCAAATCTGTCATTTCATATGATTTACTTAAATTTTTATATTATCTTTTTAATTTTTTTAAAGTGTAATTAAAGATTTTATTACCATTTAATCCAATTTTTTCATTTTATGATATATAATTATTAAATTGGTCATAAAAAAATGTTAATATTTTGATTGTTATTATTACATAAAAATAATCTTTTTGGTTTTGAGAATAGAATAAATTTTAACATAATTTATGCAACATATTTGTTTTGAATTTGGAAAAATGGATTCCATTTTTGGAATAATTAGGTACAAATTTTGTATATTGGTATATTTTATTTTTAGACATAATGAATAGAAACTTTAGTAAATATTTTATTTTTCTTTCTTGAACTGTAAATATAGTAAATAACAATAAACAGAAAATATTATAATAATTTGAAAATACCGTTACACATGCCCTCACTCTATTTGATGGTACATGTCCGACCATGGTCATCCTTGGGTCTATTTTGGATCCCCATGGATCTACTTGAATGTGAAAATCACATTTTATTAAAATTAAATAATAATTAAAGTAAATGTAAATAAGTATATATATATATTTAGTAAAAACGTTTTATATGAGGTTATATAAGTATATTTTGGACAACATTAAATCCTTAGAGTGATACAAAGATTTTATAAATCACGGTATTTTATTTATAATATTTAGAGATTAAATACAAAAAAAATTATTTATGACAAAATGATAATGTAGTGATTACTTCATTAATAAAGGATTCAAATAAATGATATTATAAATGTTAAAATATATAATTTGGTTGTTATGATTTCAACCACGAAATTTATGGATGATTGATATATGTTATCATTTTATTAATGATTTTTTTGAATCAATCAAGTTGTTTTGGATTTTTAAAAATTCATGATATGAATAGTATCAAAATTAACAAAAATAATATTTTAAAATATAAAATATTTAATTAAATTATATAAAATTTAAAAAAAATATGAGATTTAGAAAAATAGTTATTATAAGTATAAAATTTATTTTTGACTCTTTAATTGGATATTTTTCATGTTAACGTAACAATTTTGATTCCTAAAGTGTTAAATTCATGATAAACTTGTTAGGGTAAAAAAAGGTTAAATAAAAAAGATAAGTATTAAAAAATATCAAAAAGTAGTAAAATTCTTGTTGGATGATTTTATTTTGAACAATACTCATCGTATATTCGAATATAATGAGATTTGGACCTTTTGAAATCGAAAATCATTTTATAATAACATAATAATTTCAAACATTCTTATATAGCCCCTCCCCCTTTTAAAAGTCTGTCACCTGTAACCCATTACTCACACCTCTCATGACCCATGGATCATCCATCCTCAGCCCAAATAATCTCCCAAAAACACTATATTCCTCCAAGAAGCATTCCCCTAGGCTGAAGTCAATTCAAGAGATCCTTATTGCTCAAATCAAAATAAGTTACCAGATTTGAGGTAACATCTTCTCTAATGTTTCATTCCATTATTTTTCCATCTCCACACATTATGTTCTTTTAATTATTTTCTTACATAACAAAAATAGTATCCTCAATATACTATGTTATTTTTATGTGGTTTATTTTAACTAAACACACACACACCTCCATCTAATTTTTTTAGAACATACTATTTATATGGACGACAAACTACAGCCTCACAAAACGAAGATTGATCAATATTATCCAACCACCTATTATAGTGGACATTATGATGAAAATAAAATTATATATTATGTATATTAAAATTATTTTATCTTTATTCTTCTTTAATTATCATTTATAACGTAACATTATGCTTGTTATTTTTTTTATATATGATAATTTCATTTGATGAAGTGTGGACTACTGCCCCTTCAAAGTCATATGACTCATGCATGCTATACATGGATAATATAATGCATTTAATTAATAAACTCATGTAACATATATAATATATATATTATAATGGAATTAAAATATAATTATGTATCATTTAGTTTCCATTTTATTAAATATGAAAAAATAAATGAACGTAACGTTCATGCGTACGTACGACTTACCTTATCCATGAATATTTCATTTCATTTGTTATATCCAAATGATATGGAAACTTATAAATACATATATTATAGATATATATGATATATATGATATCTAAATCATGATTATCATTATGGATATAGTGTAATTTTAACCACATAGACTATTTATAATTATAACATGTTCATTTTTTACTCATGTTCTGAACATCGACCAAATGTCTGATATGAGCTCAAATAATTATATAATTTATATATAATGTTAATAAGTTATATAAATGTAATAAAAAACTTAAATAAGCATATTAATCACTTATAAATTATATTATGTTTATTATTTTGTAAATTCATGAACGAACGAGTAAAGTCTGACACGAGGCAAGGGAACTTCTTAACCAAATTTCCATTTTTTGGGATGGTCTTTTACTTCTTTACTATTTATTTCTATGATTATTTGAGAAATGAATTTTAATATATTATCTTTTATTTTTAAATTATTTATTTTTACTTATATTAAATACACATAATCAATCTATTTTAATAAAAAAGAATGAACTTTGTAAGGGACTTCATGTCAATCTATTTTCAGTGAGGCATATTTTGATAATATAAACCTCCTTTTATAGGGTGTATAATGAGACACATTAACTTTTACTTTCATTAAATGAGAATATTTTATCAATGAAGAGTTTTACTAAATGA
This sequence comes from Viscum album, assembly GCA_963277665.1. NCBI lineage: Eukaryota > Viridiplantae > Streptophyta > Magnoliopsida > Santalales > Viscaceae > Viscum > Viscum album. The sequence goes on from OY728128.1 coordinate 622,800,037, forward strand.
AGAAAGGATTTTTTTTAATGTATGCGGAGACAATGCCACCCCGCCTCTATAATCAGTATTTGTATTCCTCTATAAGAGTAAATTTTTTTAAAAATTAAAAGAAACCCATTATTCGGTTTTATGGGGTTTTGGAATTTAAAATGGTTCTTGAAATTGACTGAATCTTTCAATATCCTGGAATTTATTCTTGTGGTTGAAAATGAAATTTTATTAGTGTAATGTTGTTATTTGAAATATTTTTTGTGTTATGATTAAATATTGGTACGTGAAAATTTGATGGGTGGTTACATGATAATCCAAATAAAGGGTTGTTTCACGATAAAACATGAATGGATTTCTAGGTCATAACCTATAATTAATTGGGTATTGAAGTTGGCCATATGACTGTTCTATTTAGTGATATGTGTGGTAGTTTATTGTATGGTTATTCCATTTATATGGGTTTATATACGAAGTTACCTTTATATGATATATTTTGTTTTCTATGGGATATATGGAAATAATTTGGTTACAAAAAGGGTGAAAATGGGATTACATTTAGTGAAGTTTTTATGCTAGTTCTTTAATGTGAAAAATATTACATTATGATTATGTATTCATGGGTTCCATGTTGTTTTTAAATATAACTGCTTTCCTCCCCTGTGTATCCCTTTCTATGATATTTCTATTCATCCCATTTTTTTAAAATGAGTTTCACATGACATATTATGGAATATGGTCAAGGATGGTATCATGGAAAAGTCATGCTATAATAAACATGGAACTAAACATGTTTTTTTTATTTAAGAGTTTTTATTTTATGAAAGAATTGATACCGAGTATATGTGTCTCCAAGTAATATTCAAGATGTTTTTTATATGCTATGAACTAATTCTATAATGCTCTAAACATGAAAAGAACCTAAATGTGAATTATTAACTAGATTCAAAATTATGTAATGTTTATTGATGGGGCCTTCCACTAAGTCAGTGCCAACACAACCTTTCACAGATTCTATTCTAATGTACATCTAAGCCAAAACCACACCCACTTGTTTTATCACTAAAGAGATGTATTTCTAGGAAACCACTCACTATATCCTTTACCAATATTAAATGACATTTTCCTAATCATTTACTCTCACTATAATTTTCCTCAAATCCATTTATACACATTTCTATAATCATATACCTATGGATCAAACTAATGTTTCGTCATCCTAGTTTCTATAGGTTGACTAAACCATATCCCTAATACCAACTTTAGTGACCCAATATTTTCATACATTAAAATTACACAACATTTGGGGAAAAGTTAAAACTTTTAAAAAAATATTCCCCAATACCATGTTAGTTTAGTGCCTTTGGAAACATGGAAACAAAAATTCAAATACATCAGTGATCTATATTATAACCCATTAAGATCTTTATGAATAATACCCTTATAATAAATATCATGTATTTAATATATCATCATAACATGGGAAATGTAACCTCAAAATGAGTGATCTTATATTCTCATTAATGGTAAATAATGGACATATATATGAATAAATATGAGCATAAGGGTATGAGAATGTGATCATAACATTATAAGGTCACACCCTACATATAAAAGAACATAAAAAATAATCATTCCCTAAATATTGGAATTACAAAATTCATGAATCACAAGGGAGGAGATAGGATAATATATGAGATCATAAAATATTAGTAAGACATAGAAATTGTGACCGACACATATTCTAATAAAAATAATTCCATAGAAGTCAATTAGTCGGTGTCAATGCCATATTATTAGTATTAGTTAACTCCAAAATACAATCTTGGATTTCATGTTTCACTCACATAACCATATTAGTAGTTCTGGTTCACTATCCTAACCATCCAGTTAGGAATGGTTCACACTGATGAGGTTTTTAGTAGGCAAGGATCACTCACAAGACAATATTAGCAGACAAGGTCCTTTATGTCTATGTCACAAGATATAAATCTATACCGAATGAATTATTTGGTGATATAAGTCTCACCCATCTAATAATTATATAATATATACATGATGCTTGTGTTTATAAAAATTTATCATTGAATAACCCATGAATTGAAATGGATATTATCAACATTTATCCGTATCATAACCTATGTAAAAAAGAAATGTTTCATAATCATTTAATCAAAACATAATGAGTGAAAATTAATTAATTTAACAAATATATAAACCATGAATGATAAAATTATCTCCTAATCAAAAAACCCAAGAAAGAGATATTGGTGTCAGAAATATATAAATATTTAAAGAGAAATCGATTTCCCAATAATGTATCACGTGAAAGAGAAATGGGTTTCATAAACATCATTCCATAAAATCATAAAACATTAAAGAATTAATATCAATTAATACTTTTTATTATTTCCTATAAGGGAATGATTAATATCAATGGATGATATCATAAATGGATAATAATTTTTAAATATCTTTTTAATACATTTATTGAGGAAAATCTATGTTCTAACTTAAAAAATTATCTTTAAAACATAAAACAATTTGAAAAAAAATATTCAAGAGAAACTACATTGAAAATATATACAAAAATCATGAAATAATTACAAAAACATTATTTCATTCAAAACATATAAAATAAGCTTGAATAAATTTTGAAAATAATTTTCTCTTAAAATGATTGCAAAAAATAATTAAAAAATATTCAATTTTTTTTAAATCCATTTCATTGAGAAAAATATTTTTAAAAAATTTAATTCATTTTTTTAAAAGATTTAAAAAAATTTAAATCATATAACATTTTTGAAACCATATCATATTGATACCAATATTAATAAAATTAATATCTAGAATATTAGAAAAATATATCTTTAAAAAAAAATTGTATTATTATAATAAATTCTTTATTAGAATTTCTATCATGATGGTGGGTAAATCCATACAAATCAAACAATCCTTTTTCACCATAAGTTTCTCAGAAAAGTGTGTCAATCAGAAAACAAAAAAAGATTATTTTTTATAAACAATTTTGATTAAAAAGGTAACAAATGTTTAAAAATGTATTTTATTGATCATAGGATAATAGTTTAATATTTTTGAAAACATTTTTTTATTGAAAAATTGTTTTGACAGAAAACAATTCTTATCTAAAATTTAGTTTAGGTCAGACATCCATGAAATCAATTTCTTGATCAACTTTTGTACCAAATAGTTGAACATTTATTCAATTACTTGGAAATAAAATCAATAATCATAGGGTATGAAAAATAATCATATTTCATGAGATATGTATCATAATATTTCATTAATGGGATAATAATCTTAAATAATCTCGATAAACAATGAAACTATAGATATAAACAGTTACCAATTTGGTAACTTCTACTAATAAAAATGGTAAAGAATAACATTAAATGAAGCTTAAAATATTATGAAAATAATTATATATATGATATTTAATTTAAAATTATTTAAATACACCTCATAGAAAATTATAGGTGCATAATACGGCATGTGTTGCAAAGAATGAAATTTGAGATAAAATTAATATTATAGATTTGGTATATTATGAAATTTAAACCCCATGAAATAAAAAACATTAAATGGATATGAAAATACATTTAAATCTGGGTATAGTAATCAGAAAATATGTCCATGGGAATTACAAACAACCCAAAATGGAAATGTGTTTTGAATAAATCATGTGTCTCATGGAAATAAAATGGTAGTTAAAATTCTCTTACCTTATGTCTTGAATAACTGTGTACTCACACAAACATCTTGTATAATAAATGTAAGATTATTATTCATATTTTACTATATGATAGGTACAGTATATGTAGTTTCTCAATTACAATAGGGAGGGTGAGTTGTAATTTAAAAAACGGTATCTTTTAACCTTAAGGGAAACTATGTTTAACAATGTTAAACATGGTCAATACAAAAACACTAAAATAATTCTATGAGAAAACTTTCTTTGGTTCTCGATATATAGTTCTAGAAACAAAACATATTGAAAGTTCGCTTAGGAAAATATTCTACTTTAAAGAATATATAATCATACTTATCATAATAAATAAATGTATAAGAATGTAAAACAATTTTATACATTAATTCTTTATCAAAATACATCCAAAATAAAACAGGAAAAAAACAAGTAACAAGTATGAAATATTTTCACCAAATGAGTATGGTATCTAAAAACCTTGGATAAAGGTCAAATGATTTAAACTTTTAAAAAATTTTGTCTTACACACACTAGGGTAATCCCTCTATAGAAATATGAAAATCTGTCTTGTTATCCCTAGAAGCCCTTGATCATTAAGGTTGTCAGAACCTCATTCTTTTTATCCATGGAATTCCTCGAACATTAAGTTAGTTATAACCTCTATCTTCATAACGCTGGAAGCCCTCGATTGTACTCGAAAACAATCATAGATTTTTTAAACAAGATGAAAATGTTGTTTAGAGTGAACAAATAATGAGAGTCTCACTATTTCGAAATCACTTCCAACATTTAATATCTAGATTTACCTAATGGTAATGAGCTCGTTCAAATAAGATACTATTTATTGGAAAAAACTCCAATGGCCAACCCTCCTCCAATACTTAAATTTGTCTTTGAATTTTGGAGGGACCTGTATATGTGTCACTGAACCAAAGATTATTTGAAAATAGATTACACAAAATCATTTCCTAAAAATTACCTGTCTATGGAAAATGGAATTTCTTCACCATATCTAAATATTCAGAGTCTAAAGAAAAATATAATTCTATGTCTCATTATATAAACAATCTAATTTTAGAACACATGTATATGAAAAATTTATTTTACAAAGAATTTATAATATAAATTGTATATATTCCAAACTCTGAATTCCAATGAATTTGGAGTCAGAACTCTGAGGAATTTTGAGTTGTAGTTATGGGGAATTCGGGGTTTGAATATTGAGGAATTTAGAGTCTAAATTTAGTGAAATTTGGAGTCTGTATTTCAAAGGAAAATAGAGTATAAAAAAACACTTTATATCCATGAAAATATATTATTTCTTGGTTTTAGATATTAATAAAAATTTTGACATAGTAAAAAATTTAGTATGATTATGAAAAATTATAAAATGAGACAATGAAAAAAAAGCCAATGAAAAAAATTTCCTTAGAGAATAAAATTTTTTCTTAATAAAATAGTCATTTGGGAAAGATAATTTTTCTTAAGATAATGTGAGTGTGATTTTCAAAACCTAGTGGAATGGAAAATTCATAAGGAAACATTATTGATTCAAAAATCTCCCCCTTTTTGGGAAGTACACAAAACTCTTGAAAAATAATACAATGACTAAGACATTTCTTTAGGAACATTAAACGAAAAACTTATATCCCTTTACTTTTTAATCATGATGAATACGAATAACTATCCCTTAGGTTTTGAAATCCCAGCGGATCATATTCTTGACATACATTGTGGAAATAACCATTAAGTAAACCCCCATTAACTTATAATACCACTTAATTAGAAAATTCTCTTCATTTTACATAGTATTCATTTTATCATTCCTTTCTATCCATTTGTGATTTTCAAAAAGGAATAGATAGAAGGGGGGAAAATATGGTACATGAAATATTAGAGCTACACCCAAACAAATGAAGGGCGTCATGATTTATCATTACGATTGGAAAATTTAATACAAGGAAGAATTTAAAAAAGGATGGGAATTAAAAGGAAAATTATTCATACTTATTTTTTCCTTCGACATGATCTTCTTTATGATAGTCTTCAATTTCATGAAATCATTATGGTCTTCCAAAAACTGCTTTACCAACTATTCCTGAACCTCATTCTTCTTTTCCTGATCCTTGATCATTTCATCATGATACATAAGGATTTATGCCTAAGACATCAACATCTCTTCGTGCTGATTAAACTTTTATTTGAGATCTATACTGAGATCCATTTATCTCGTCAAATTTAAGGCAACTGAATTCAGCTTCACTTTTAGATCATTTTCATCATGATTCTGGGAAACATTTTCAATGTTCATGTTATCTGTAAAACCTGATGTGTGGGTTTTTATCCTATAATCTAACTTATTGAAGGTATATTTCACTACCTCTTGGATGTCATCAAAGAATATTATATCTTAAATAGTTATTTTTTACTACATTGTATTTCTTTACAAGATCACCTATAAGCATCATAACTGATATAACAAGTTTTGAAATAATCATCAAATTGATGAATTTTATTATGAGAATGCTTATGGAATATAACTTCTGATTAAAGGTGTGTTGAAGGAGCTTAATCCCAGAGTCAATACACAGAAATAATGTAATGGTGTCTATTAATTTTTTCAGAGAATCCCAAACAATGTCCTGACACCTAGAAGATGATTTGTAATATGATTTCATTTCCTAGGAAGATTATTTTTCTAGATCTACCCTTTCTTTTGGATGATCCACCAGCATCATTATTAACCATCACATCCTTCATATGTTTATCAAAAATATCTTTTTATCCAATGACTATTGTGTAAATAATGTCTAGAACCATTGGAGATTGATGCTCACTATCTGAGACTTGAACGATTTTATCTTCATCAATCATTTATTTCTATGAATCTCCCCAAAGATCATTAGGACGAATAACATGGTGATTGCTGCTTTCATCATCAAAATTTTTATTAACCTCTTCATGACCCTAATCCTCATTTCCTTGAGTTGAATGTTTCGTTGATTCAGCCTAGGATAACTGGATATACATCTTTTCAGAAGGAAGTTCTATTTCATGGAATTCTATTATTTTCCATAGCACATCATCACTCTCATTAACTTCTTCATCTTCTCCTTGTCATACATCCTCTTTATGAAAAATCTTTTCTTCTACTTTGGGTTCGGTAATTAACATATTTATTATCAGATACCCTTGAACTGATTATTGTAGAAAATATTTTGGTACCTAAATCTGTTCCGAAGCATTCTCAGTATCCTTGAGAAGATCATGAACAATTTCAACCTTAGAAATTTTATTATATTTATTCGTTTTTTTTTCTTTCATTTTGAATTCCTCACCGGTATGAATTTTCATAGAATTTTCCTCACCAGGATCAAGTCCAAAACTAATATCTCTATCATTCTTGAATTTTTATTTTCCATCAACATAGACAAAACATTACCATGATAATTTTTCTTCTTCTTAGGTTTTGGGGGTGCCAAATGTATTTCCATAATTGTAGGCTTCACTTTTATTAATGGTTCCTTATGCATTCTATTTTCTGTGTTTTCACGGAAGTATATGTTACTTCTGCCTTAATTGTTAATTTATTAATTTCACTTTCAGATAGATCATAAAGAAATTTTGATTTTGTACTTAAACTGACTTTCATCTTCTTCAATGTGTCATCACATAGAAAAACAATATGGATGGTTCATGACATAAACATATAGGGTATATTTAACGACTCTAGGCATAACATACTAATATTGGATAGAATTTTCTGATACATGATTATTTTTATTTTGAGAGATACATTTTTGATTTTGGTAATCATCAGTATGATGTACTTCACCATGTTTATATTCCTAAATTTTAAAAACAAATCGAGACCATAGATGTCACTATTCATTAAGTAGACCTTTTCTCCATATATTAGAATTAGAAAAAACTATACCCATAATTCTAGAATCCTTAAATTCACTGAGAGATAGATGATCTTTGATTTTTTTCTCTCCTTTGAGTCACCAAGACTCTATTACCATTTCTTTCTCAATGATTCCAAACTAATATTGCAGATAATGGGTACAGAAAATTGGTTCTCCATCATATGGTACTCAAATGATACATTTTTCCATGTTGAAGGAAAGGGAATAGGTTTTCTCATAACTATGGAATGAAAACATATCTCTCCCACCATAATTAAAAACAAATTATTGTCTAAAAAAATTCAACAAGAAGTTCAAGAAAAACTGGATCTTGACATTATATATTACTACTCAGAGGCGCTTGAATCCATTCAGCTTAAAATATTGCAAAATCAGGGAATTATACTTATTGAAGAATCATGTATCAACTAAAATTTCTCTTTATATTTTCCATTATATGATTTCCTTAGCTGGAGACATATTTTTCTTGTATATAGGCTTCCAATGACATATATTGTCTAAGAAAACTCAAAAAATAGAACGGGTTTTTTCAAGAGGGGCAGAGCTTTTGAACAAAAAATATATTTAATCGATGTGGAATAAATAATAGGGGGATTATATAGGGTTGTAAGTGATCGTTCAAATTCCCAAATTGATCAAACAATTAAAACAAGCATGATATGATCTGATGGTCGAGATGACAGATGAAGAATGATTTGTTAGGATCTGATCATTTAATGGGTTTTAGGGTAAAAATTCAGATTTGAAGAAAATTTATTCCCAAAAAACATTAAAACCAGATAAAAATACCAACAAGTAAAAATTTTAATTAAAAAACCTATCAATGGAATCATACCTACCTGATTTCAAGAAACAATGTTAGTGATTGTGTAAATTCTTTTTAATGAACATTAGAATCCAAACAATTTTATTTAGGAAATAAATTTCTTAAATCCAGAAAATTTTAGCATCTAAAGGAAAAAATTTATTACTTGGAATTATGAGTTCTAAAAAATATGATGAAGTTAAAAAAATTGATTTATGGGGAATAATCGGATGACAAGAAAACATACTCCCCTTTTGAAAAGAAATTATTTAATGTAGGATGGTATGTTTCAAAATGAAGTTAATATATAGGAATACATTACGGATATCATTACTAGCATTTTCTTAATGTATTCAAATCTGTCGAAGGATAATGATTTTGTTAAAATTTTAGCAAGATGATTTCACATTACGACAAATTGAAGAAAGATATCTCCTTTAAGGGAGTGATCCATAAGAATGTGATTCCTATAATATATGTGTTTTTTACAGGAGTGATGTGGAGGTTTTTTTATTATGAAAATGGAATTAGTGTAATCGCACAACATCTATGTTTTGTTAAAACACATGCTTTAGTCATTGAGTGTCTGTTGCATCCACGAAACATGAGCAAAAAACTTCTAGCTACTATATATTCATCTTTTGTGGTGGAATGTTCTACTTTGTGATTCTTCTTACATGACCATGAAATGAATAAATCTCATAATAAATGACATGTTTCGGATGTACATTTTCTATCCATTCTACATCCACCAAAAACACCATCCGAAAATCATTTTAATTTTATATGACTAGATATCATGTATAGTAAACTTGTTATCATATCTCCAAATGATTTTTGATCTTCTCGTTGCCCAGCTTCATCAAGATCAATAGAATTTGAGGTATCTATTGATTTACTTATAATTTTAGTGTTGTTATATCCACACTTTTTTAGTATGTTTTTAATATTCTAATGCTGTTACATATAAATTATTTCTTGTTTTTGAGAAATTTCAAAACCTGTAAAAAAATGTTAACTCACCCATCATACTTATTTCAAACTCATATTTCATTATATTCGCAAATCAAGGAGTTAGTGAATGAATTTTTGAAACATATATAAGGTCATGAAGACAAATTTGAACAATCAAAACAATTTTCAAATCATTATTTATAAAAATTGTTTAATCAACTCTTCCCTTAACATAATTTTTTTGAATAAAAAATACTATAAATATATCATACTAGGCTCTATGGGTTTGTTTAAGTTCATATAATGCATTGGTATGTTTGAAAACATGTTTAGGATATATTTATTCTTCAAAACTAGGAGGTTGTACAACATAAACTTCCTTATGAACATATTCATTAAGGAAAAGACACTTTAAACCCATTTACAATTGATTGAAATTAATAAATGCTGCAAAGGAATGTAAAATGTGAATATATTCAAGTCTAGCTACATGAGAATAGATTTCTTCATAGTCTATACGTTCTTATTGGTTATTTCCATTAGTAATAAATCTAGCTTTATTTCTTAATATGATTTTGTTTTCATCACCAATATTTCTAAAGACATGTATTACTCCAATTACATAGGTTTCCTTAGGATATTTATCCAATGTCAATACATTGTTTCTTTAGAATTTATTTAGCTCATATGGCATGGAATTAATCCAATCATCATCACCTAAATCTTCATGAGTACTTTTTGGTATTAATTGGGAATGAAATTCTAGATATTATACTTAATTTATTATGGAACATCTAGTCCTTATAGGTTGATTGACATCGCCAATGATACAACCTTTGGGATGATTCTTAATAAATGACTGATTTGGGTATTGTAAAACATGTTCATAAACATAAGGTAGAATATCTCATGAGGTAAATTCTCCAAAGAAATTCTGGAAAATTTAACTTATTATAAGAATCTTCTATCAATGATTGATAATCTGTTTTTGAAAATACATCTGAGGATGTTTTTTAGGGTTGTTTATAAAAAAAGGACATGTTACATCAAATATAACATGAACTGTTTCTTCAATAGTGAAAGTATTATTATTAAAAAATATAAATTCCTTAGAAGTAGTGGAGTAGCCTAATAAAATTCCTTCATCATATTTGGATGAAAATTTATTTAAGTTGTTTTTATAATTTATAATGAATACTTTGCAAAGGAATACATTGATTTAATAAATTTTATGTTTTCTACCAATCCACAATTCATAAGGTATTTTGTTAGGAAATATTAATATTAAAACTCTATTTATACTATAACAAGAAGTAGTAACAACTTCATCAAAAAATTGTTTAACAATATAATAATCACTTAATATGGTTAAATTTATCTCTTGAATAATTCAATTTATTCAATAAAAAACTCTATTCTCTTGACGAGTTCTTGGAGCTAAGAAGTTATGAGTGATGTATTTCATAATACAAAATTATTTAAAATCTGAATTCTAAAATTCACTTCCATAATCACTATGAATAGTTATCAATGTATCATTTTTCTCAGTTTTACCATTGTCTCTAAACGTTTTGAAATAATAAAAAAGCATCAGCTTTATTAACTAGAAAAAAGACCCATGTAAATATAGTGTAATAGTCAACCAAAATTGATATAGAATATTTTCCTCTAATTCATCCAGTCTATGTTGGTCCAAAAATATCCATATTCACTAATTGTAATACATCATAAGTTGAGAATTTACAGATTCACTTAAAACTTGATTTATGTTGCATTCCATAATGAAAAGGATCACAAAATTTTAAATAAACAATTATATACTCAGGTATATTCTTAAAAGGTATTTTCAATGAGAGTTTACATTGGTTCCTAAGGTTACAATGTCCTAGACTTCTAATCCATAACCATGATTGATTATATTTTTCACTACGGAAAGGTATATCTTAGCTCCAAAAGCATTTTATGTTTATTGTGTAAAAATTATCTTTCCTACGAGATGAAATAATAAACTCTTCCTTGGAATTATATAATAATAATTTATCATTCCTAAAATTCACAAGATAAAATTCATAACACAATTCTATCAGGTTAATGATGTGGTGCATAATACCATTAACAAATAAAACAGTTGAAATTGATGTTTTTACAAGAAGACAAATGTTAATTATTTCAAACAATTTCTCATTGAGCATTATCTCCAAAACTGAATTTTCCTTATATTTTCATGATAATATTTTAAAAGATGTTTTTATTACCATTCATATTCCAAGAACATCCATTATCCGTATACCATGTAATTTTGTTGGTAATTTCTTTATTTTCATGAAAATAAATGAGATAGGCTTTTAGAATCAAAACATTCTTAGATCTGGAAATTTCAGAATGTAAAATTTTAGGAATCCAATATTTCATAGAAAATTATACTTAATGAGAAAATAATGATTATATTTTATATTAAAAACAATTTCCATCCAATTCCCACCATATTGATAGTTATTGAAAAAAGGAGCACTTTGGGGTACAAAAAATGTTAACAAATCAATTGTTGAGTGTATATTACCAAATAAAGAACTATTAATTATAGGACATAGTAGGGAATTAATCTTCTCAATTTTTTTCTTACCAGAGTTGATGTTTAATAGGAATTTACAAAAAAGAAAATATTTTTGAATTTAGTTTAATAACTAATTTATTATCCTCAATGTTATTATATTAAGAACTAGTATTAACCTCTAAAATATTTTACTTAGAAAAAAAAATCATTAATATCCCTATAAAGTTTATCATTCTCATAATTAACTTTATCATGGAATTTAAAAACATTTTAAAAAACAAATGTTTCCAAATCATGATTTTAAGAATGATCTGATACGTATTTATTTAAATTTTAAAATCTAGAATTTTCATTCTCTAACTTATTTTTCATATTACAGTTTTCAATTTCACGAAGTTTGAAAAACCTAGACACATCTTTATAGGTAAGAAAATTTTTTACATCATCAGGAAAAAATTATTCATATGAATACATATAATATTTATCGTCAGTATTATTTTGATTCATGGATACAACAATAATAAATCTTGCATAGTGTACCTTGGCCATTAGACAATGATGTTTAATGGATATTTTGGCTAGTAGACCAATATTATTCTTGCTAGAAGATTAATACTATAAAGATTCATCAGATGATTCACCAACACAATCAATCCATTTATCATTATCATTCAAGACTTTATTATCCATATATTGGTAATACTTATTTCTATTCTATTATGAATACTTTTCTTTTCTTTATTTTCTTTTAATCATTGGACAATATGGCCTGATATGTCCAGCTCTTCTGCATTCATGGAAAGTTACTTCTGAGCCTTTAATATATTTTTTTATCAATCCTCATATATCTATATTGAATGTATTTCGTTCCCAATATCTTTTTCATCATTCGAGAATGATTAGCTAAATCATTTTTAGAATGTTCAAATTCACTTGACAAGGTTAAAACTTTGAATTTCATAAACATAGATATTGTAACCTTTTCTAGAGTTTTGAATTTATTAGTAGTAAAGGATACACTTCCATTTCCATTCTTCTTCTTATTAATATCGGCATATATTTTCATTCTATATTTATACTGAAGAAGAATTCCAAATATCACATCAAGAGTATTTTGGGATACATTCTTATTCTCATCCATAGTTGACATTTTTTATTCCCACTCAATTAGATTAATATCAATTATTCTGTACACAAGGTCATCATCATCAATACCCTTCACTCCAATATATAGATGAATGTTGACATTGGTCATAAATCTTTTTTCACATAGAAAATAACTTCCCCATAGGGAAATCGAAATCAATGATATTAAAATCTTTATATTTCTCTTCTAGTCATTATCACATTAGATGTCCCAAAATGTTGAACACCATGGTTCATCCAAATGCATTTGGAAGATTTACATGAAGATAAATGACTCTATTTATTACTCATTATAGATCACAACAATTTATTTAGTACCTTGTAAAGTAGTAGATATTCTTATTTTTCTTGGATGTTGATGTTTTCAACTTCCTTGTATGGAATTTTGTAATCACCAGTAAGCATAAAAAAATTATATACATCAGTGTTAATTGAATAGGTATTCATTCTATCTATACATTACTTATAATCATTTGCATCCAAAATTGTTGGACTGGTATGATTAAGGATGTCAATGGAACCAACATTCAACCCTACCTTTCTAAAATAAAATAAATTTCCCCAAAACATGATAATAAAAAGAGTTTATACACAAATTTAAAAATATCTAAGATAAACATGAACAATAAAAGTTATGAAAGAAAATTTTGAATAAGGAAAACATGAGAAAGAAAACATATATGTGAGTGTAAGTATTTCTAAGACGTTCTCTTATAGAAATTGTGGGATCAAAATAGTATATGTAGATTCTCAATTAAAATAGGGGTCAATAGTAATTTAAAAAAAATTCAATTCTAATCTTAATGAATTCTATGTTTAACAATGTTAAATAAGGTAAATTAACAAACCCTAAAATAATTCTATGAGACATACATTCATATGTTCTGGAAATATGGTTCCGGAAATGAAAATTTTGAAAATTTTAAATAGGAAACTATTATACCTTAATGTGTATAGATTCATTCATATTAGAATAAATAAACATATATGAAATTATAATAAATATATACTTTCTTCCCTTATTAAAATAAAATTTAAATAAAACATGGAACAAAATAAGTAACAATTATGAATAATTTTCACCCAAATAGTAGGGTATCCATGAATCATGGATAAAGGTCCCCTAATTTATATATTAATGAAATTTTGTCTTACCGATACCAGGTTAATCCCTCGATAAGAATATCAGAATCCGTCTTTCTATCCCCACAAGGACCTGATCTATAAGGAAGTCCGCATCTTTTCCTTCCTATCCACAGATGTCCATGAACATTGTGGTTGTTAGAACCTCTATCTTCATATCTCTATAATCCATTGATTGTACTCATATACAATCAGAGTCACACAAAGCAAGTTAAAAAAGGATTTTAGAGCATAAAAATCATGACATTCTCTCTCTATCTCTCTATAAAGCACTTCACATCATGTAATCTTTAGGTATATGTAATGGTAATGAGATCATTAAAATTAGAACCTATCTATAAGAAAAACTCTAATGGTCGGCTCCCTCCTCCAACAGTCATATTTTTTCTTGAATTTTGGAGGGACCTATACACATTTCACTCAACCAACAGTTAGTTAGAAACAGATTTTATAAAATAGTTCCATAATAAAAAATATTTTAGGAAAATGGATAGGCTTAACAAAATCTGAATATCTTTAGTCTAATAGAAAATATAATTCTGAGTCAAATCATATAAATAGTATAATTTCAGGAAACAAGGATATTCAGATTCTATGTTACAAAAAATTTGGAATTTTAATTCTATATATTATGGAGTCTGAATTCTATTGAATATTGGGTTTTAATTCAGAGGAATTCAATGTCTAATTTCTGAGGAATTCGGAGTCCTAATTCTGAAGAAATCAGAGTATGAATTATAAGGAAATCGGTGTCTGAAAATAGAAGACACTAAATCTATCAAATTATAAGATTCCAAGAATTTAGATATGAATAAAATTTTTTGAATATGTAATAAAATGATTTTGATTATGAAAAATTATAAAATGTCATAATTAAGACGATGTTATGGATAAAAATTTCCTTAGATAAAGGAAATATTCCTTTTAAGAATATTCATTAGGGTAAGATAATTTTCCTTATGATAATGTGATTCTGATTTTCAAAACCCTGAGGAATTGAAATGTCATAAAGAAACCTGATCAGCTCAAAATTTAAATTACTATTTCATTAGATTCATTACCATATATAGCTTTATTATGATTTTATATTACACTCTTGTTAATAATTTATAATTAAGGATCTGATTCTGGTAATATCAGTTTTATTTTCTTCATGTGTATTAATTTGTTAAATTTTTTCATCTTGATATATATTTATATATATTGATTTAAAAAATGTTAAAATGATCTACATATTAGTTATATTCCATTTATATTTATTTATAATAATATGTAGAATATATATATATGAAATGAAATAAACCATTAATGGAGACACTAGGTCGTACGTACGCATGGACATTACTTTTGTTTAACTTTTTAATATTGAATTAATGAAATTAAATGATCTATATGTATATATATAGTATCATTATAATATAAATATTATGTCATATATGTCATATATTTTCACTAAATCCACCCATAATACAATTTATGTAGTGTGTGAACAAATCCCATCACTTTGAGGTGGCAGTAGTCTATATTTCCACAAACGAACTTATCAGATATTCATAAAATAGAAAAAATGGAGGTATCTATTATTTAATAATTATAAAATATTAAATATTGAACATAAATAATATATATACTATAGAAATAAATTTTCCATCATAATCCATGACCATGGGAAGTGGTAATCAAAAAACGAATGAAAACATTACGTGAGGCGTAGATCACCGTACACAAAATGGTTTTCTCATTACCCATTAGATGTTTGTGTGTGTTAGTGTAGGTAGAACTATTTTCATATACACAATTCATTATTTTTAGGGTATTTATGATATTACATATTATTGGAATAAAAATAATTGAGGTACTGGAGAACGAAAATAAATAAAAGGATCTTAGCGAGGGTTGTTGCCACTTATTTTGGTAACTCCTTTTGGTTCACACCAAACAGATTCCTTGAATGGATTTATACATAGTGAGAGTATTCAAGGAGGAATATAATGACATTGGTATGTGAATTGGATATATATTTTAGGAAATAATTTTTTTAGAGCGATGAAGAAGGGGGGAGCTGGTGTCCTCTTATAGTGGAGTGAAAGGAGAGACATGGAATTTTTGAAAACATGTTAGGTGGAGAAAAGGTTTTACATAAAAAATCATTAAAACCAAAAAAACTATTTTATTGATTTTTTGTTTTTGAAATATGCCTATTCAATTGGTTTTTTACTGGTGTATAGATCATTAGGTTGCTTATGTATATGGTTTAGACTTTTTCCTTGCATATTTTTACCTTAATCTGTGTAATTAATTATTATAATTTTACTAAATCATTTTCGTCAAAAATAATGTTGATGTTGTTATAATATATATATTATATTGATTAAAACTACACGTTTCGCTTTATAAAAATTCAATTCAATGATATGTAAGTATTATGTTTATTTATAATCTCACAGAAGTTGCGAGAAAGAGGATTTTTAAAGTGGAAATGTTAAAAAATTTCATTTAACATTTTACATCTAAATTAAATATAAAAGTGATACTAATGGCCTAAATTATAATAATATATTTACTCTTGGTATAATTCGACTTGAGAGAAAAAAAATTAAATATAATTTAACAATATAAATAAATTATAGTAAATAAATGTTTCAAATTATAATTTAGTATTTTTTATTATTCACCCAAAAATGATGTTTCTCAAAAAATATCCTAAAAATTCACTCTAATATAATTTAGAAATTATGAATTAAAAAATAAGGTTTATTTAATGAAATTTAATTTAAAAACTTGTCTAATGATAATTTTATTATTATTTACATAAGGATATAAAAATTAGGCCATTTTAATAATATTATTTCCAAACATATAAAGACATTACTATTAATTATATTGTTTGTGATCATTAAATTGTATTTATATAAAACATTATAATTAATATTTAAAAAGTAGTTATTAAAATTAGTGTTTTTATATTTAATATCTATGTCATAACCATCACATTTAACTAATTATAAATAAAAAATTTATGTTTCATAGAAACTCATTGATGCTGGTAACACAATCCATATCGATGTTGCGTATAACATAAGGCACTTTTTTGTTGATTATTACACAAACTTCTATTGTGTGTCATATATTGTAGTATTCATGTGGTTATGTATAAAAATAAAAAATGAATTTTTTCTTTCATATTGGAAAATATATATTCTTTATTGCATGAAATGTTAAATAAACCAAATATTTAAATAATTTTAAAAAATATTTCACAAAAACTCGGGGTGTTACAATATTAGTAGTTATTACTATTTATATCATTATGTAACTATGTTTCCTCTTCTATCTTAGAATTTTTCTTTGTAACTTTTACCTGATGTGTCATATTATTCTACAACACCTATTCTAGTTTGTCAAGAACATGGAAAAGCTCTTGACATTAAAAAAATCCAAAACAAATTATATTTCCTTAGTAATGCGAAAATATATTAGTTCTAGAATTTATATATTTAATAATGAGATATGAAACAAATAATTGGCCTTAGAGAGTCTATGTGGAATTTAAAATGGTATGTCACCAACACAATTCATTAAAATATATCAAAAGGTATGATATAACTAGGAGATATATTCCCATTCTTTTCACACATTATAATACCCTTTGATACATATTCCCTCAAGAAAAATAATTCTCACAAATTAAATTATTAATCCTTCCCTAGGATATTGTTATAAAAAATTTTACCATTAAAATACCATAATATCTGTTTCACTATTATTTAAATTCACTACTACTTCTTTCATAATATTTGTTCATGTGAGTTTTCTTTCACCATATTACATAAAAAAATTTGATATATGATTCCCCTTATTATAATATAATTCATATGTAATAATTTTAATTATTTAATAGAATATATTAATATATAAAAATTAAATAAAATTTAATACTATCTCCAGATACCATGAATTCTAATGATGATAACCTCAATATTAATTTTAATGTCTGAATAGTTATTTTAGAAAACAATTAGCTTAAGGATGATAGACACTATTAATATATAGCTCAATGTATAGAGCCTTATGAATAAACATCCAAAAATTTGATGTCAACATTGGAGCATGATTTTATACAATGGAAAGCAGATCATTATAATGAATTATAAATTCATTAATATAGAGTCATACAAGGTGATAAAGATGTATATCATCCATTATAGATAATAAATGTTATGCCATGGTATATTGATCAATAATAACCCTTATAAAATAATTCTTTCTATGAATCAATAGAAATATAGTGAAAAAATAAATATTAAAATAATTACACAAACATCAGTGAACATAATCAGATTCCATGAACCCTTTATAAGTTTATCCCTCAACCTTTACCAGTTTAAAGACAATGAATCTTGTTATGTAGTTTACAATATCCCATTTCTTATTATCCCAAAAAATAAATTACATCAAATATTTATATATATTCTTTCTATGAGGGTGTCTAGAGAAATGTGAGACATGTGCTTCATCTAATTTTTATATTTTCTTCACATGCCTATATGACGTGCATATCTAATTCCATAATTTCGAAATAAAATACCCATAAATTATTTTTACCAATGTCCCACAATTTACAACATTTATATTCATTTGAATGTTCATATCATTATTTTGTGAAGTATTTATTTTAACAAATAAGGGTTGTTTGGACATCATTTGAAATAAATATGATGTTTCCCCTTCCATAATTATTCTCATATCCATCAATTCAAAATCATTTAATATAAGATCATTAACAAAATCATAGTTTAATCAATCCATCATGATAGTTTATATTCAATGAATAAACCACTATAGTTTCCTTCTCATATTGGTAGTTTATTTAGATATCATAATTCTTGGGAAGTTCTAATCATCATCAATTCATTATATTAACCTATTTCCTTGATATGTTTTGTTATAATAATCATCGATATGTATATTTTTTTCCTATTTTACTATTAACATAAAGACTCTATGCATTGGATAAAAATATTTCATATACCAAATCATGATCATGGTTTGGATAACTCATTTAATGTATCATTTGCAACTCAATTCCTAGAAAATTACTCTATACATCATTATATGAGCACAAAAATTTCCTTTTATTTATATTACAATACTAATCTGAAATCCAACCCTTCCTGATGGAAAATTCAATATTGGATAATTTTCCAATCTCCAAAATAAATAATAAAAACATTCCATAAATTATTTTGACCATATGAACATACCCACATTTAATTTTATCATTATTAACATAAAATATAGATGTAAAATGTATTGAATTAATCATCATTAGTAACATCTGAATATATGAAAAATATGTACTTAAATTATATATTTTCTGTGTCATCCATTTTATATAAACTTTTTCATTGAAGTATAATCTTATATTACATCCATAGTGATAATATAAAATGTAAATTATAGTTCATCAAGATAAAATTTTAATTTTTTAAATTTCCCACATGAATACTGTTATATATGAGTATTAATAAGGATATACATGTGACACATCTATTAATCATATCATTTAGAGTATATCATGATATCATCATTAAATAAAAATTATCAAGATAATCCATGAATGTTATTCTCATATTATAAATATATATAATTCATCTATTAGTCCATCCAATGGGATTCACTCTAAATTAATTATGTTTATACCTCATAAGACATGCTATCTTTGTAAAATCATCATTATTTATTGTTAGGTTATTACTCCCATAAAAAATATATATCATTGAAATATATTAATATAAAAAGTTAGGATCAAATAAGTCATCAATATTGAGTAGAGGATAAATTTTCATTATATTATAGGAATTTAAATCCCAATAATTGGTAAAAATCCTCAGAGCCACACCATTATTTTTTATCAAATAGAATAAAACACCCACATAGTGAAACATAGTGGTGCATAAATTCTCTATCATAGAAATACAATCGTTTTTATTCTACTCCACTTGATAGAATATATCCATCTCGAAGAGTGTCTAGGATATTATGTTTTCATCGAGTATAAGATTAATGAAAAAAATAACTTCCAACTCATGGGGATGTCTAGATAGATCTTTAGAAAACATATCAATTTGTTCTTGTGTAATAATTATTTCTTGAATTTTGATGATACATTTAACCATAATAGGTTAATTCATCGTATCTTATTCATGAAATTCAATAAGGATAGCCATTAGATGTGAATATAGAAATTATTCAAATAATGTAGTCTCCAAGCCAATGACTACTAATTATATATCTCAATAAAACGTTATTATTTACATATATAAATTAATAAATTTCACATTATTATTTTAAAAAAATCAATACCAGGGATTATATCAAAGTCTATCATAGATATAATAATTAAATATTAAAATATGGTATGTATTTGTTTCGTGATGGGAACTGTATAACATATCCAAATTGTAATAAGATTTCCCCTATTTGTATTGATTAAAAAATATCATCATATGATGGTGGGTATCCATATAATTATTGTGAAAAATAGGAAAAATTTAAAAAAATCTTAAGTTGAAAAATCATATTGAATATTTTTTAAAATAGATGCCTTATTGAAATTACCTATCAACACATAATTATTAATATCATCCTCAATGGTATTGATATAATAAGATTTTACAAGTTGTTCTGCCCTTTTTGAAAACAAAAATTAAGTGCACCCAAATAATTCATTAAAATAGGGCCCTATATCCTAATTATTGAAGCATTGGGCATTTAAAATATCATTCATTCCCTTGCCAACATGATATAAAAATAAATTTACACCAAAACTAATGCAAATGTTTATTCCCATCAAACATACACTAGGATGTCTCTGTCTAAATTTAGTACATGTTATAAATTCAACTCCATCCTTATTTTCATATTTTATATTTCTTTTTCTATAGTTTTTAACCACCTACTTATTCTAAAATTTTTCTTATAAAGAATAATAATCGGAAAATAATATCATAGTATAAATTGAATATGAAATTATATCCTCATATAATAAAATTGTCATGAATAATAAATTCTCATGTAAATCAAGGATTGATCTGGTAAATATGAGGCCAATATCACTTTTAGATTATATACATAATCTACACAATGAGTTTCTGCTCTGATAAAGATAAATTTATATTCAAAAATGTTTTATCAATCCAATCACAACTCTATATCACCTCATTTCTCATGATAAAATTATTTTTCAATTGATATATCCTTGAATGTTTTCCACTCTTTACAATTTATTTCTTCTCATTCCTTTGTTTTCTAGTTCAATAACCAAATTTAAACAGTGTCTCCCTTAGGATGTTAAACATATGGGATAATATTATATCTTTCACTATATCCCAATGTGAGAAATATATTCTCTAGGGACTTGATCCATAAAATAGAAAATAATGTTATATTAGTCATATTTGAATTAAGATCATGTTCTTACTTGAAGTGTAAAAGCTTGAGATGTTAAAAAGAAGGCTATTTTTGATTCTGTAGAAGGAAGGGAAACTGAGTATAAAAAATTATGAAATGCTATAATTTAAATAAGACTAATATAACATAAAAATTAAATTTATGTGTATGAATACTTTTAATTGTTTATAAAATATCAATAAAGTGCATACTCAATAAAAATTTCATGATAAATTCCTAGTAAACAACCACTCAATTTTTAGAAAATTCATTTTATGATTCAAATATTTGTTTTCATCTAAAATGATTTTTATTTATAATTGTTTGGGTTTAATGTAATGAATTTTTAAAACTATAAGTGGAGGTATTTTATAAAAAGTATAATGTATTTGAAATTCGTGAGTTAAAATTATCATATAGAAAATTATTTTATTAAAGAATGATTTTCCAATGATAACTGAAAAAGTATAATTCTTAATGGATTTTTTATTTATTAAATAATTTATCATGTTACATATTTAAAATTTATTTAATGTAAAATTATGTTTATAATATTATTATTAATTTAATCAATTTTATTTGAATCAAATTTATGGTTGAATTTTGTATAAAACATTTTTATACATAAACTCTAATTATTTATTAAAAATAATTTTCCATTATCCTTTATAGTTTCACTTAAATTAATGATATCCACATATTGATATTGAAACAGAATTAATTGATTCAATAATTGAAATTAGGATGCATAAATTTCGAAATTTGGTCCCTTTATTTTTTTTTCATTTTGAACTGCAATGATAGTAAATAAATATCACCATGGTAATGGTTAATAGGTTGATTGTGGTTAAAATTAATATTATAAAGAATAATTAATTACTACAAAACAACTTTTTATCTTATTTTACGAGATTATTTCAACCATTTGGGAGAATTTCTTGAAACATTGGTTACATTCGGACATATTTATTTCATATTGACCATTATAATATTTAATAAAATGATATTTTTAGACATATCACTATGTTGCATTAAATGATTATTTTTTAAGGTGATAAAAATAATACATTTTTAGTTTAAAATATTTAATTTGTAATTTTATTTATTTTTTATATTGGTAATATATTTTAACTATTGCTGATTATATAAATTCCTTAAATTAAGAATCACTGTTTACATAGATCTTCTAAAAACATAAAAAAATATACTAATGAAATAAAAATCACTAATGTTAAAGTATTTTGGTAATTAAAGATATTACATTAAATTTATGGATTATAATAAAAAAATAAAGATGTTTGAAAATATTACAATCAATGTTCTTTTCGATCTCATTCAATTTAAATTCTAAATAAAAAATTTCTTCCAAAAAAGGATTTATAGTTAATTTATGTAAAATAATATTTATTTAAATTATTTAAAAGTGATTAAAGTTATTCAATAAGAAAATTATGTTGATAGATTTTTTAAAATACCACTAAATGGCCATGTATGGGCCAATTTCTTACTCATTAGTAAAATAATTACCTAATAATATAGATAATATGTTAGAAAAGTTAAAGATAAAATTTGTTAACCATGTTGTTATACCAAAATAAAATGTTTATAATTAAAATTAATCCAATAAAAATTTTATTAGATGAATATTTAAATAATATGTCATCCTTATATTTTGGGGGTTTGCAATGTCCCTATTCAGGAATCCACTCAAAGTCGCCCCATACCCCATTGGTAAAATGGCCTCAAGTGCCTTTCCCCAAATGCCAGAGGTTTCCGTCTAGTAGTGAGGGCCTTGGGAGTGATAGTGGGTAAACTATGACCTCATTGACAGAGTAACATAGTAGAAGTAAAATAGATAGAAATAGAAAAAGCAGTAGTAAAAACATAACAAAGTAAAAAGTAGATGACCGAAGAAATAAACAACTAGAGCACCCACATATATATATGATGCATGATACATATGTCAAATAATTCAACCAAACATGCCATTGTGTTGGAATACATCACTAAACCAATGTACAATAGAAAATAGATATAATGCTCTACATCATCGCAAGCCACAGCTTAGTCACATGCTCCCCACCTCCGTAGTAATCTAGAACCTGATGTTGATGGATTCTTTCCCTTATATTTACCTACAACAATATAATCTGATTGGTCCCAAAATCATGATCCAAATAGGGTGTGAGACTTATCCCAGTAGGCAATCACTAGAAAATCATTGCCTAATAGTTAATGAATATATATGGCAGGATATAAAAGAATGAAGTAGTAAACAAGGATGTACACATGGTAACAATCCTACAAATTTTATGTCATTAATTTTTAAAAATCAAGTATCTAGGTAATCAAAAAAAGGTAACCCTCTTGGATGTAATCATAGCCTAACCCCTCTGGTTTAGAAAAAAACACAAGAAATCTACTAGGTAGTACACACAGTCTAATCCCTCTAGTTCTTCTATAGCACAGACTCTACGAGGAATCAGTCACCATCAATTCCACATTTAGACTCGTATTGTGACTAATAAGAACATTGAGGAAGAACCAAACATCAAATTCCTCATGTGTCTCACATCGAGGAACTACATACACATTGAGAGAGAACTTATGTCCTTCCCCCCATTAGTCTCACAATGTAACAGTAAGAAAGACGCTCTGAAAAATCCCTCAACGTCCACTCTCCCTATGATCTACTACAGTAGGTTGTCACTGCCCAAGGTAAGTCAATCATACAGAATGATACATGGAAGCCTATGTAAACCTCAGGAACTACATGGCTAAACAATCTATTGAATATCATCTCATGTCAGATAATAATCATTTTATCCAAATAATACATTTCATTGAAAGAAATCAACATAACAACAAAATTGATAAAATGGTCAAAACAAGAAAACATGGGAAATTCTTCCATTGAATGGAAAAATAAATACTATATATAAACAATCATCCTCTATAAAAACAAACAATGCATAACATGAAATAAATTGGCTAAAACCATAAACACGCAATACCCTGAACAAGGGTCTGGGGATCTTTTGCACATATAACAAAATGACTAACTACAGAAAGGCACAAACCACCTACCTCATTGTTGTGAGATCTATATAAATGAATCTTCGAACTTGAATCTCCCTATAAAATCATAGATCTACAAAAATGTTAAAAAATTTCAACCGTGAATAAATCGTGAGTGATATGAAATCAGGATATGATGTTCTAGGAAGAGTAAGAACTCACCGATGTGGATCAAACGCAACCGACATAGTTTTATTTGAAGAACAGATGGTGAGTCGGAGGCTCGGAGAAGATCCGTGGATGAATATATTCTCTCAGACAAGACATGTGATGAATGAGATGTTTCTTTCCATCAGACACAGCCTCAGTCTGTTTAATGAGAAAAAAGAAAGTACATGTCGTGTTGTTTAAAAGAACACAGTGTATACTTTCCTTTTCATGCCTCTACATTAGGCGTTATCCGGGTCACCACACATGGCTGTGTGCTCTGCCGTTACACGGAAAACACACAACTGGATGATTAAATTGAGTACATAGCGTGTACTTATAAGTACACCACATGTACTCCAAAAAATTCCAGAAACGTCTCATTTCCCTAAAAAACAACCTCAAAAGAAGACATACCTGAAAAGAATATCTAGGTTCTGACAAACATCTCCCATAAATAAATTTTTCCCCAAACATCTCTAGCAAGGTGTCGTAGATGAAGAATCCTCTAACAGTTCCAGCCACTGCGATCGTACATCACCCTCCCTCTCCAAATTATCACCTTGTACTCACTTGTGCTTTCATACTACTCATACTATAGGAATAGACCGACCATAGAGAACCTTCGCACATTGATCAACAATATAGATTGGATGTTCCTCAAACAAGGAGTCCACCTCTAAATCAACCTCCTTAGGTTGAAAAACATGAGACAAGTCTGAGAAGTAATTTCAAAGATAAGAAATGTGGAATAAATCATCCATATCCCTATACCTCTAAGGTAACTACAGTTGATAGGACAGTGGTGCGACTCTCTCCAAAATCTCAAATAGTCTGACGTACCTCGGTGGAACCTTACACTGACTTCAAATCCTCACGTGTCCCAAACTCAATATGACACACATGAAATCCTAATCTCTATCCTCGAACACTAGAGGTCGTCTCCATCGAGAAGAATAAGACTTCTATCTTGACAGTGCAGTAGACATCTTCTTCTGAATCAACTCTATCAACACCATGGTATCTTTGACAAGACAAGGTCCCAGCGTAGCTGTATCTCCTACCTTTATCCTACATATGGTTGATTGGAAAGTCCTACCATATAAAGCCTCAAATAGTGCAATCTGAATAGTTGATTGAAAACTATTATTATAGGATATATCCACAAGAGTTTTGTGTTTCTCCTAATAAATTCCAAAATCTAGGATGAATGCTTGACTCTTGTCCTCAGGATCCAAAATCGAATGTTGGGACTGATCATATGTCTGGGGATGGTATGGTTGAGTAAGACGTACCAATGTACCCATTGTCCTCTGAAGTCCCAACCATACCTGAGAAGTAAAACGTGCATCCCTTTATAAAACATTATAGTGTGGAACCCTTTGTAGATGAACAATATCTCGGATGTACAACATTCCCAACTCATCAACACTGAAGGACTCCTTTATCAGCCAGAAGTGAGAATCCTTCGTGAGTCTTTTAATAACTACCCATAATGCATCATTCGCTCGAGGTGACCTTGGAAAACCTGTCAAGAAATCCATCATGACATCATTCTGTTTCCACTGAGGAAAGGGTAACTGCTACAAAATCCCAGCTGGTCGCTGATGATCCACCTTCACCTGCTGACAAGTGGAACAACTCATCACCAAACTAAAAACATCTCCCTTCATATCTGGACACCAATACTGATGGTGTAGATCATGATACATCTCTGTGACACCAATATGAAATTTCCTAACTAAGGATTGAATGTCTTACTTCAGCTCCTTTCATATGTCTGCTAACATCCATATACACCCATAAAAAATCAAGATATCATCCTAGCCTACTGTCCATCTGGGAATAGGGTCATCTCCTTACACACACTCAAAAATGACTAATCCATCGGAATATGATATATTTCTCATTCGCAATCGATCATCTAGAGTAGAGGTAATAGCCACAAAATAAAGGATTTTATTCCCCTTTCTATCGTGCACCTCCAAATGCTTTTCATAGAACATAGCAATAAGCAGCCACTCACTACTAGCCTCCTGAACTACATGTATCCGAGTTAGCCTGCTCAAAGCATTAGCCACTTCATTTCCCTTTCCAAGCATATAGTCAAGATCAATGTCAAACGACAGATAGTACCCAACCCACCTTCACTTTCGTAAAATCAAGTCAAACTAAGTGAATATATACTTGAGACTTTTGTGATTGGTGAAAAGCACAAAAAGCATTCCAAACTATTAGTGTATCCAATAGTGTAAAATCATGAACAAATGCATCCAATGCGAGATCATGTGTTTGGTAGTTCCTCTCATGTGGTATCAACTACCAAGACCCATACACAACAAATCCTTCTCCCTGCACAAACACATCTCCAACCCTGATACCTATTGCGTCACAGTAAACAATACATATTTTTCCCATCTCTAGAAATACTTGTTTCGGTGAAAGAGTCAACATACCTTTTATATCCTTAATGGATGAATCTCAAGATTCTTGACCACAAATACTTCAAAATATTCCTATTTAGGCCAATCAGTGGCACTACTAAGCGTGAAAATTCATGTATTAAATTTTTGCAGTAACCAGCCAGCCCTAGAAAACTCTGTTCCACAAAGACATTCTTCTACTTCCCCTAGGAAAATACTTCTCTCACATTCTTTAAGTCTACTGATACTCATTTCTCAAGGATTACATGATGCATGAATTGAATTTTTTCCATCCAAATGTTAAATTTTGAGAGCATATCATATAACTAATGCTCTCTTAGTGAACTCAAAATTATATCAAGATGTGTGGAATGGTCGTGTTGAGTGTGAGAGTACACCCATATATCATCCAAAAAAACTACCACGAAAGAATACATGCATGGATGGAACACTTGGTCGATCAGTACCATGAAATCTATAGGCGTGTTTGTGAGACCAAATGAAATAAACACATTCTTATATAGACCATACCTTCCCTGAAATGTTGTAAGAGGTATATTAGATGGTCTAACGTGAAACTGATGATAATCTGACCTCAAGGCGATCTTTGAGAACACCCTGTCTCCTCAAAACTGATCAAAGATATCATAAATCTTTAATAAGGGATATTGGTTCTTGACTATCAACTAGTTCATCTTCTGAAAATTCATGAAATGTCGAAGGGTACCATCTATCTTCTTCTCAAGCAGGATATGCGAACCCCAAGGAGAAGTAATGGGTCAGATGAAACCATTTTCCTACAATTAATCCAACTGCTTCTTAGGCTCCTGAAACTCTAGTGTAGCCATCCTATAATAAGGAATAGACACTAGTGCCGCTCCTGGAACAAGATAAAAATAAATTCCACCTCTCGCTCTAAAGGAAAACCAAAAAATCCCACTTAAAAGATGTCCCTAACATGAACCACTAATTTGGGGGAGTCCATCTGTGAAGTCCCCTGCTCCTCCATATATAGTCTAGAAAGCCGGGATGTAACTCATCTCTACCCAGGATGCTCAGTTCCTTCTCTACTCGCCTAGACATCCCATTCACCCGTATGCAGATATGATCTTTCCTATGGTGATATGAAAATCACCATATGATGATAGCAATCAACAAAAATAGGGACAAGAACAAAATAGTCCATATAGATAATAACATCATATCTTGTCATCTATAGGACATAAAGGTAACATCGGAAGTGAAACACGCCAACCTCTAGAGGAAACTCCTTGAACTATTGTACAAGAGTCGTTCTTGTCCCCAATGGATTGTCTAAATTCAAGATATTAGCATATGAAAAGGTGAAGTTCCCAAGGATCACCAAAATTGAAAAAAAATATAATGTTATTGGATTCCCCTTTATCGAAAAGAGAATAAGATAAAACTAAGGACACAAGGATGGTACCTCGAATGGTTGAGGGTCCGGAATCCTACTGCAACTGGGACTGGTCCACTGAAAATTTCTAACCATCACTGCAGTCCAAGGACCCTGCCTGACCACTCAGAGTTGATCCACTGTATTGTTGCTGAAAGCCTGGCGACTGATTACCATGAACACAACCCCCATCTCGGCCTGAACGTCTCGAAGAACTCTAGTTCACAGACTGGGGAGATACTGGTGGAGGGGCTTCTGAATGTCTAGTAATAGGAGAACCCATGTCACCAGCTGCTGGTGAGAAGATTTGATAGAAGAGCTAAAGATGACCCATCCTGAAGCATGATCAACACTCCAATATTCCTTTTGGGAAATGTGGCCTGGTATTCCCTCTATCCCCGCATTGGTACCACACCATGTAGTTACAAGAGTTCCACCTCCTTGGGTCCCCACATGTGGACTCCCTACGATGCTTCTTTCTTTCATTAGGAAGGATATTAACTTAGGATGCCAACCCGCCCTGGCTCACAACTCTAGAATCTGTCATATTTCATTCCATGATTTGCGCTTGGTTTTCTAAGTGTATAATGAAAGTCAACCTAAATATGTTCACCTAAGATTAGATTTTGTGCCTGAGACCATCCTCAATATTCCTTTCCCGGAATAACTCATCACCGCTTGGAATAGGCATGAATCGTGGTATCTCTGAGAAGTGAGAGGAATACTCCATAACTGAATGATTACCCTTATCCAGACTCATGAACTCTCATGCATGATCAGCCCTCAAAGATTCTAGATAGAAGTAGTCATAAAAGGCACATTGTATGTCATCCCAATCAATATCCTACTAGCACCCCGCTGATGGGATTGCATCCTAGCATATCTTGGTGGAATCCCAAATCATATACATCGCGAGCTTCACCCTCCTATCATGAGGCTTCTCCAGATGATCAAAGATAGAAATCATGAATTCAACCCATGAATCCGTTGCCTGATGTCCTTCTTCCCATATGAAGGTGGGAGATTATAGTAGCTGGAAAACCTATTTCAACTCTGCCATAGAAGGGGAAGGATGCAATACTCCTCAGAAGGTCTCCATAAACCTTCTTAAGGCCATCTCTAAACATTGTTTCCACCCCTGTGTCTAGAATGGATGATGGTGCCTAGGCTGGAACAACCTGAGGATATGCTGGTAGTCCCATATTAGCCATGTCCGATGTCTGATCACCACCCTATAATTGGCGGGAAACCGAAGGACATCTCTTTCGAAAGACTCTACAAGGTCATGAACACACCTTATATCAATATTGACATGGATTGAATAATAAAAGTGCACAAAGGGAAAAGGAAAAAAGAAATCATTCATGATTTACAAAACATTGATAAACGGATTTTAAATTTCCTACAGAGGGTGTTCCCTTAAGCCTTCACATGGGCATGTACTTCTGCCAATTCAAGTTGTGTAACACCCCATACACACAGAGTGTTGTCCTAACACACGACACGTACATGAATCCTCTTCCCCTACCAGAGATCATCTACGTGGCTATGACACAAGATTTTTCTAGAACTAGACTACACGGCGTGTTAGTGAGAGACATAGTGTGTTCTATAAAAACATCAATGACTCGTGTTGTTAGTCACACAGCTTGTTACACAGCTCACTATACACGGTGTGTTTATGCTAGACAGGGCGTATATTAGGAATATTTCACCAAACCATGTTGTTTGTTACATGGAAAGAATCAAGGGTTACACTACACGACAAGTTCAAGCTTCACACAACATTTATGACATAATTTTTCACCCATCTGTGTCCTTAGTCACATGGTTGGACGCATGGTCTACACACCACGATGTGTACGTCTGGCACACGGTGTGTTCTAACACGACTTTCCCTACATCGTGTTTCTACCCACATAGGTAGTTACACTGTTAGATACTAAATGGAATGTACATAAGTACACAACATGTACTCAAGAAAAACAACACTTTTCCAAACAGAAGGACACATGTTGTGTATTCTTCATTAAACACTTTGTATTCTGGGTTTTTCCAGATAGTGAGCCTCAGAATCTACTCCGGATCCAAAGAAAACTCTAAATAAAACATTAAGGTGCCAAATTCCGATCTGTGAGATCCCATAAATATTGAGAATCAAATATTAGCACATTATACATGTCATAAATAAGGATTAAAAGGTAATGATCCACCAAATTCTGGTCCATGAGGGCCCATTACATATCAAGAAACAATGTTTGACATTCATTCAAACAAAACCATACACAATCCAATACCATATCAATAGAAAGTTTTCTATCAACACATCTATCACAATAGCATGAATATATCTAGCACAACATTTATGACAACAACATGCAATCACTAAGGCACCCTAAATGTCAGGGCACAAATGCATGACATGTGATGTCTAACATGTGCCTATATGATGCATGAGATGGAATACCCTAATATAATTGTGTTTAAATAGAATATAAAATAAGTCATATCAATAGTAACAGCACAAAACAAGTTAATCACAGAAGGTCAAATCAATCAACTTTATAATCAAAAAATCAGAAAAAATCAATAACTGAGGAAAATTTGCATTTCCCTGTACACGGGTTAACTACTCCCAGGAAAAACTTGTTACCAACTACCTATTCCTTCTTATCCCTGGATATAGGTTCTGAATAGTAGGTCTAGAAGAATAGAATCCTATTATACCACTTTGTAACATCCTAGTTGTGAAAGCCGCTCAGAGGTGCCCCGTACGCAGTTGGTCACATGGCCTCAAGCACATTTCCCTGAATGAAAGAGGTTGTCGACTAGCAGCGAGGGCCTTGGGTGTGACAGTGGGGAAACTATTCCTTCATTTTTAGAGTAACATAGTGTATGTAAAATAGATTTGGATAGCAGAAGCATTACTAATACCATACCAATGTAAACATTAGAAGACTGAAGAAATAAACTACTGGAGAACACACACATATATACGATGCATGATACATATGTCTAGGAAAGAAGCCAAACAAGTCACAATGCGTGAATAAAATTCTAAAACAATGTGATATAGAAAAAATAAAATTTTTACATAGCATTGCAAGCCTCATCTTTGTCCCATTCTCTACAACTCCACATCAATCTAGTACCTAAAGTAGAAGGGCACTTACCCTTATCTATACCTACAACAATATAATCAATTTGATCCAAAAAGCATGACACAAAAAGGGTGTGATACTAATACTAGTAGGCATCCACCCACTGATTTGTGCCTAATAGTCAGTGAATATATAGGGAATTCTATAACAAAATGATGTAGTAATCAAGGATGTACACATAGTAAAATTCCTAAAAATTTAACTTAATTAATTTTCATATATCATGTAAGTATATAATCAGAAGCTTGTAACCCTCTAGAAGTACTCACAACATATCCCCTCTGGTTTAGCAGAAAACCATAACAAGAAACCCTATGGGATGTATATACAGTCTATCCCCTCCGGTTCAGCTTTAGCATAGATTCTATGAGGAAGCCCTCACAATCAATTCCCATTTTAGTAATGTATCAGTAACTAATAGGCACTCTGAGGAAGCACAGAACATCATTTCCCCCTATGGCCCACATAGAGGAATTAAAGACACTGTGACAGAGCACTTATGTCCATCCCCCCTATGGTCTTGCAACGAAATTGTAAAACAGACACACTGCAGAAGCCCTCAATGTCGATTCTTCTAATAGTCAACTACACCATGTTCTCATAGCCCTATGTAAGTCAATCATGCATAAAGATACATGGTATCCATTGTAAACCTCATTAACTACTTGTATAAACAATCTATAACATATCTAATCATGTAAGATAATAATAAATCCATCCTAACAATACTAGTAATGGAATGAAAATAGCCTAACATGTAACTAGAAAAAATGGTCAAAATAAGAAAACATTGGATAACCCACCATCACATGAAAAAATTTACCATATTTATAAATAATCAACCTATATCCAAACCAATATGGCATAGTAGGTAGTAACTGTTCTAAAACCATAAACAGCCAATACCCCGAAAGAGGGTATTGGGAATTTTTTCACATAGAACTCAATTGCTAAATACAGAAAGACACAAACCACATACCTTGGCATTGTGAGATAAATATATGTGAATCAAAGTCTTTAATGACCCTAGAACACCATAGATCTACAAAAACATAAAAAAAGTTCAACCGATGATAACTCTTGAGCTAGAAGAAATCAGGAGGTGAAATTAAAGAAGATGTAATAACTCACTGATGATGATCCAATGAATCCAATGGAGTTTGATTCTTGGAATAGACGAAGATTCGGGGGCTCGGAAATGGTCCACAACTGTACAGAATCTCTCAGAAGAGACAGGGAAAGATCAAGTTGATTTTTTCCTGTAGAGATGACCCCTTTCCATTTAATAAAAAAAAGAAAGTACATCGTGTGTTATTTAAATGTAAACGATGTTTAATTGCCTTTTTTGGCCTCTGCTTTTGGTGGTCAACAGGTCACCATACACGACTATGTGCTCAACCATTAAACAGCTAGCACACGACTACATGGGAAAAATGAGTACACATTGTGTACTTATAAGAACATGGAGTCTACTCCAGAAAATTCCAGAAACATCTATTTTCCCTACAAATCTACCCAAAAGGAAAACATACATGAAAAGATGATCCAGGTTCATACAGGGTTAATATGGTATGTAACTCTAGAAATTAAAAGGTGAGATGAATTTATCTTACCTTATGTCTTCACACTAATACTTGTACACAACACCAATTTAATAATTATAAGTTAATCATAATAGTTTTTCATAACCATATTCTAAAATATAATTCCATATATGGATTTATTGGGACATTATATTTCCTTCTTACTAATAATTTCATGTTAATGATTCGTCTCAGATAATATTGATTTGGTTTTTCAAATCTGTCTTAATTTGTTATATTTTTTTCCTCATGCATATATAATGTTTTATATAACATGAAAGATTATATAATTTCCATTTTTATTATGTATAGATTTATTTATAACAATATATATACCATTTAAATATGAAATGGAATACCCTGTTCATGGAGAGGGTAGGTATTATATACGCCGGAATGTCTTATCCATTTTTCAATGTAATATTTAAAGAATGAAATTAAATAATATATATAGATGTGTGTGCGTGTGAGTGAGCGCATGTATTTTATCACTATAGTATTATAATTATTAATTCATTTATATTACATAATATTACTAAATAGGCACAAAATATATTCCATTTTAAATTTCAATGAGTCACATAGATTTGAGGAGGCGGTAGTTCATATTTCCATAAATGAAGTTATCATAGTTACATTGAATAGAATGAATAAAGATATAGTCTATATAAAAATCATAAAATATTATATACATTATAAATATCATATATAACAAATATAAATAGGGTAACTATCAGAATTACTAACCATTAATGGTGTAAAACAAATATAAACAATCATTTATTCATGAGGCGGCACTTCAACAAATATGAACAGTAAGTTCGTTACACATTAGAGGGATGTGTGTGTATGTTTTGGTCTAAAAAATAATATACTACCACCTAAATATATTTAGGAAAATTAATTTTCTATTTATTAAATGAATAATAATATTTTAAGTTGTAGATAGAGGAAATAATACAATGAGATTGATGAACGATATTAACTCTTGTTTTGGTAACTCCTTTTGGTTTACACCTATGATCTTTTATGGATGAAATTATTCCCAAATGGAGGCTTCAAAGAGGAATAGTTGGATTTTTTGATGTAAATTTATTGATATTCGATGATCTTATGTGTTTTGATATGTGGGAATAAGGGGTATAGTTGGTGGCCATTTATACAAGAGGGAGGGGATACACTTGGCATTTACTATAACAAGTTATGTTATCCCACATTTTTAACTAATAAATTAATAAAAATAATAATAAATAATAGAAGCTAAATTTCATATATATTTCCATAAATTAGGCATTGGGAAAGGGTTAGGGTCATTTGGGACCTTATGGTTATCTTTTATTCCTTTGTTAAACATAATTTTATCTTAATCACTGTAATGAGTTTTGATCACATTCACAACACATTTTGGTAAAATGTTTAAATTGTATTATTGGACTACAAATATTATTATGATAAAAACTTTTTATTTATAATTTTTCATATTCAATTCCAATAAGTTAAAAAATTAGGTTCAATTCCAATCTAATATATGTAGAAAGAAAAGGGTTTTTAAAATGAGAATGTTATATAGTTTTTAAAGATGTTATATATTAATTCAGCATAAAAAAAGGCATCAATGATATAAATTGGGTTAATATTTTTAAAATTGATAAATTTTTTATTTAAAACCAAAATAAAATATAATTTAAATATATATATGATTCTAATAAAAAAAATTTCAATTAGAATTCAGTATATTAATTATTCACCCAAATAAATTGTTTCTCTAAAAAATCCAAAAAATTAAACCTATGTAAATTTCAAATTTATGAATTATAAAATAATGTTTTTATAAATATAAATATATTAATTTATTTGAAATTTATCGTGTTATTTTTCCTAAATTGGTATAAAAAATATCAATTTGAGAAAATAGAATTTCTTACCATATAAATACATTACATGAAATTACATGGTTTATTATTATTATGCTATATTTATTTAAAATTATTTAAAAATTGGTTATTATTATTCATTTTATAATGTGTAACTTCTATTTTATGACTATCGCTTTTTAATTAGTCATAAATTTTTATGAATGAACTCTGTGTTTTTATTTATGTTATCAAAGTCTCTATTGTGTATAACGTAATCCACGTCGGTGTTGTGTGTAACAAAAAATTATCATTGGGTTTAGTATTTTCAATTCATAACATGGTGTAATATACAAATAAAGAATACCATTTTTATTTGATATAAAAAAAATCTATATTCAGTGTTGGATGATATGAAAAATATCATAACGATTGAATTAATTTAAAAATATAAATTTCATAAAAAATATGGGTGTTACAATCTTGGTGCCCTTACTATTGGAGAATCTGTTTTATATTAAAAGACCAGTAATCTAAGGTTCTCATTGACTCCAAGTGTGGTTTTCTGGTGAGATCCCCTTCCATATATGTCATCATGAACCCTGTCGCCTACTCTGGCATATCCCTGGTCAAAAAATTTAGCCCATAGTGGTTCCCCATGATGCATGTCGATGTGTGGACTCCAACTTCTCTTAGACCTCAATTCATTACAAATACATTAAAATTGATCTACATAAAGGTGTATATATTTATTACTGAAATCATATGATTTAATGACAATATAATGTCTTATTCTCATTATATTCAATCCTTACATTATGAGGGTCTTATCTCCATAATAGATTCCCATTTTTACACAATAGGAGAATCCTTTTAGTCGTATCAATAGGAATATTCTCAACCATCATGTCATATGGTGTGTTTTTTCCCTCCGACAACTATTTTATGGGGATAAATCCAATAATACCTATGAATATTAATGAATGTAATGTTATCTCCCATTCTTATCCCTTGGTTATGGTATACCCAGAACCAATTAAAAAAGTTATTGTCTTTACCCATATCTAGCCATTGTTTCATTCATCACAACTTGTCTTTGGTCAAACCACTAATCTAGTTCCACCTCAAGGGATTATATAAAAACATTTTTGACACTCCTTTGTAGACACACTCACCACTCCATATGTAACACATACATTTGAACATTCTAGATTTACTATATATAATCCAATATCAAATAAACCTCTTGATTTTTGAACTCCCATTAATAATTTTATACTCAAATACACTACATCTACCAGCATTTTGTCCTAATTTACATCATCCTTCATCCGACTATTGAAATAATGCTCCCAAAACCCACATAATTCATATGCACAATATGTGTTATAAAAAAGTTTCCTCCCATGGAAATGAATGTACATTCTTGTGCCCCCATTCACAATATCCCTACTCATGATACTACATGTCACACCACAACCAAAATAACCCCAGAATACTATTATAATAATTAGACAAGTCTCACGAATTTCATTTTGGAATTAACAAATCCACCACATATTGTCCCACCGATAAGGATATATAAGAATATTCTATCTCAAGGATTACATCCCAAGATTACTTATGATTTCCCTAACCACATATTGGAACAAATAGACCAAAAACACACTAGTAACTCCTCTTTAAAACAAAAACTTCACAATTATTATGATAACCTCGAAATTACCTAGTACATTGTTTTATTCCAGAACTAATGTAATCCAAACTATACACAGGGCATTTAAAATTGATCCATGTTCCTATCCTATAGAAGGCTCCATCATAACACCATGAGAGTATACTAATTATCTCAATTTTTACTAACATACCTATATCTATATTGCTATGAACCAAAATAGTTTTTACTTTCAAATTTAGTTTAGATTACAGAATGCTATCACTCAATTTGATATCCAATTCAACCCCTATCTTGTAATTTCTATGAGTATGTTAGGAATAATTTCAGACCTTACCCAAGCCGGTTTCATAGAATAATCGGACTACATATTCTTCCTATCTCTAATGACATGATTACCCTTGTCCAATCCCCACTCATGGGTTTTCCATTCTGGAGATAAAAACTTGAACCAACCAAGTTTCATTCCATGTATATGGTGTTTAATTTTCCAAACTATTCCAGGGGTCCAACATTTGGTCAGGGTCACTAGTATAGTCCACATATTACCATAAATTCTCATTATGTATATAACTCACAAGATTCCTATATCAATACCAAATTCATCAACATTCTAAACAAACAACTATAGGGTCTCAACCATGGAATTCTATAATGATCTCATCTTTTAAAAACTATGAAAACATACAAGAAGATCCAATCCTTATTGGGTCCCATAATACTAAATAAAGGACCCTTTACGAAACCACTAATTAATATTTCACATTAAAAAACTACTTGGAATATCATTCCATGAGATCGACCCAAAAGGAATTGTTTTTTATGTTAAAATTTATTAAAACTAATCCCTTACGACCATAAAATCACCCATCATAAGGGATTATAATATCATTTTCATCCTAAAAGATATGTATTAATAAAATAATTCTATATTTATTTCTAATGTTGTATAATATTCTATGATATATGAGATAACACAATATAGGGTTTTATTATAACATTAAACAATTAAACCAACGCCCACTCACACAAGGGGTTCATCACCAAAACATTGGAATATATTTTGAACCCCTCAAGAAATATACCAATCCATTTTGGAAGTGATTCTACAACTATCAACACTATATGATTAGTATGTCTTTTTATAAGAATAAAACAAAAATATAAATGTTAATTATACTAAGTCAAATTAAACCAAATACTTATTAGAGAACATATTGTATGAGTATGTACTAAAAAAATAAATAGTTTAGTCCCAACCACAAGTAAAAATAGAATACAATGAGGCCTATATCACATAGATCCTAAATTCATGATATAATTCATGTTGTTCCTCTTTCTTATATAGTTGATGATCCAAAATCTATACCGATATCAGGATAATGAGCCATTATCCATGAATAAAAACATCGAAAATCATATATTTAATACCA
Organism: Viscum album; assembly: GCA_963277665.1. Taxonomy (NCBI): domain Eukaryota; kingdom Viridiplantae; phylum Streptophyta; class Magnoliopsida; order Santalales; family Viscaceae; genus Viscum; species Viscum album. The sequence continues at coordinate 622,838,496 of OY728128.1, forward strand.
CATTCATGTCAATAAATATATAAATCATAAAAAATAATAATAAAATCCAATAATATCAATCTCATACCCCTAGAAATGATGAATTCTATTGCAAAAGGAATTATCGATGAACTAGTCTAGGATCCATCACAACATTCAACAAATTATTATGTTTCCTTTATACCATTTCATAAAATATGTAGATAAAAAATGTTCCTAGATAAATCTTTCTAATGTCCCATCCAATATCAACCTATGAAAATTTTCCAAACAGGTTCACCACATGACCTTAGGCGCATCACTCACTAATCTAGATGTTACTAACTAGTGGCAGAGTTTTAACGAAGTGTTATATTGAGGTAATAACCCATGCATTAGATTTCAAAATTACAGTAAAAATAAATATGAAATATATATAACATTTTATATAATATTAAATGAAAAAAAGAAGAAATATATTACAAAATAAAATTATGACATATGATATTAATCGTATACTACTCACTAGGCCATTCTCATAAAAAATTTAAGAAAAAAGTAATATGAAATTACAAGGTTGTTCTATAACATTAATCGGTATGACATCTCGATATCCATTACTAACCTGATACATCCCACTTAATGATGGAAAAAAAATTCTCAGGAATCAAACGTACCTCTATCACGAATAGCATATAGCATCATCTGTTGTACCGATATACTATAGTGGCCTATGATTGGGGTGATTGAATATCATTAGACAACACCAAAGTGATACATATACATAATCGATGTATGAAAATAAATTTCATACAAAAATTATTATAGATAAATATTAAAAATAAAACTATTTAGAATATTTAAATATAATAACATTAAAAACACTGATCATAGGTTCTAGGTTCACGATGTGAGTAGAATATACTACTTTTCATCATGTAGAGGGTTATTTGTGAACATCATGTTGACTATGTCAACCATATCAATCCCAAAAATGGGTAACATTCTCATACCTAATAAAAATATGATCCATATGAAATATATCATTCCTATGGGCCGAAATTAAATTAGGGACATGTTCACCCACCGAGTTACCAATTGAATGCCTCCCCCATGTAGAACATTCACGCATAGTTAAACATTATTTTACTAACATTATATATGATCCATGTTCACCCCCATGTTCACTATAAATTTATATAAATACTAGGTGGACCTTGATCACCATAGGTTAACCATCAACTAAATCCTTGATAGAATACACAAAACAAAATATGTTATTTATGAAATAAGAAAACTAGGGACCCAAAAACTGTGACCTTTTTTATTCTTATCCATCCCATTGCCATTCCCCAAAATTATTAAAAATTGATATTTCACGAAATCAGAGATAAAAAATCTATTTCCAATTATGATCCAAATACAATTTTATATCAAATTTCATCTTGAATGTTATTATTGTATATTGAAATACTTGGGAGAAAAACCATCATGGACATTTCCCATTTTCTATTCAAATGAAAACCCAGTCACTTTATAATTACCTTTTTTCAAATTAAATTCTTTATTTTCATAACAAGAAGACATCCCAAGCATCAATTAAAAATCCAATTTCCATTCAATGATCCCTGGAAAAATTTTATATGGTTTTTAAAATAAATCCATTTTACCACATTAATCTAACACTTCTATGAGCGGTTAATAGTGGTAATGGTTATGCCTCAAAATATAATTTTTAACATAAATCATGCCATTGATTGACGAAGCTCTCATGACATCCTAAAACATGAAATTGGTAGATAAAATATTATTTGAAATATCTAGGGAAAACCTTTATAAATTATTTTCTGTTACATTTAATTAAAAAAGGGATGGAATTTATAACATAGACAATCATAAATTGTCAAAGCATTTCTCAATCCCATCTCACTTCAATATCTCTTACATCAATCAAGATAATAAATATAATTAATTATACTATCTATAATTAATTAATTAATCTAAACCCAAGTGTAACAACTATTGATCAAATCACTAGGTATACAAAGACCACCTGTTCAATACACCATAGTGTGATGACCTTTTCTAACCCAGAACAAATCCAATACTTTGAAAATTACTCAAAAAAGATATCAATTACATAATAAATTTAATAGAAATTATCCAAAACCCCATGTAAAAACGAGGTGAAAAAATGTTAAAATCACTCATGAATTGTGCATAGTTATCCTGTAAAATTTCCCTAATTATAGGATACATTAACGCAACTTCATATCCAGGTGATTACAGCATGATTTGGTGGAATCAATATTGAAATTGTTATTATAACATTTTCACATTCTCTATCTAGGATCCTTCAATTCCTTTAGAATACAACCAAACCCTACTCTATACCAAAAATACACCCATTGTGTTTTTCCATATATCATAATCCTTTGAAAAACATTGTTCAATAATTAAACCAGTGACTAATTAGAACATTAAAACATGATTTAATTCTAAACTACCCATATAAATGCAAAATATTATATTAGATTCATTGTAAGGAAATGTGTATGGATGAAACATTCATGTAATGAATGAGGAATGAATAATAAGTAAGAAATGAAAAATTTGAAATTTATTTATAATTAATAATGTAAAAGCGGATTATTTTAATGGATAAAATACAAATATAAATATTTACTATAATAAAATAACTAGTTTCATATTTATGGATTTTATAATTGCATAAATGATAATCATAAAACCAACAACTAATTACAAGAAATTATAAATAAAATGGTAAGACTTATTCAAAATACCCTAATAAGTTTGTATCATAAGTCCTACGGATTCATTGATGGATAATACAGAACCCCACCTATCAATTAATAAGTATTTTTAAAATATAAAATTAATTAAAGGAAAAAATTAAATACATGCACAACATATCAATTCATATTAAATAAATATTATTTGAATTGGGAATTTTTTGAAAAAATTAATCATTTTAGAAATGTGATCATAATACATCATGATTAATATTGTTAATAGTATTATTTAGGAGTTAATATTTAAGTAATATAATTCATCAATATATTTTTACATACATGAAATAAAATTTAAAAATTCACTGAAACATTATTTGAGGAAATTAGACTTTTTATTTGAAAAAAAACTACTTCAAATATAATAATATTCAGAATATTATGGAAACCATTTAAATTGTAATGAACCATCAAAATATAAAATTTAATCTTAAAATAAATTTATATATATCACTGTAGAAAAATTATTTCTTTTTCTAAAAAAATTGAATGTGATTTCATTCAAAAATTTGGTATAATTATATCATTCATTAAATAAATAATCATTTAAAACATTTTTTTGATGTTCATATTTTGGAAAAAATTTATTTAATAAATGGTTGTATAAAATTGAAAAATTAATGAAAACATCATAAATAAAATCTGGACATTGAAGAGAAACCTTCAAGACCAATTAGAAAAACAACATATTTTCGTAAAAAGACATTCATTTTGAATTTATATACATACAAACACAAACATGAAATTAATACTTTTAATTTAATATAATAATAATAGGATTTGAAAAATAATTATGTTTATGAACAAATATCATATAATTACACAAATATAATATTCAATATAAATAATCTTGAACAAGGTTATGCTTGTGAATTAATCCCTTACCTTAAGTCTAATATTCATTGTATGTGATTCTAAAAAATTCTATATAAATTTAAATTTATTATAATTATAGTGGAGAATAATATGCATATTTATAATAACATATGTCATCCACCTATGTAATATAAAAATCAATTTATTAATAACATATTATTAAAATCAATATTTTAGTGTGTTACGAATTTTTCTTTTCTTGAATGTTTCAGTATGCTAGTTTTGGTTCATGCATCTCAATCATAGTTTCATACTCTATAAAACAATAATAATGTAATATTAATAATATTTAGCATACATATAAAATTTTATAACCATTCATATATAGTGGTGTTGAAAAATGAATCACATAACTTCATAGAGATACTAGTACATAGGTACACATGAGTGACAATTACACTTTTTAATGGTTGGAATGAATTAAAATAAAAATAATAATTAAAATTTTAAAATAATTATTATATAATATGTCTCATATATACTAATTTAATATATACTCATTATAATACATGAAATTAACAAATGGAAAAAAATTCTCATTTCTTCGTGGAGGTGGTCATCCACACATATGCTCAAGAGATATTATTGGTTACCTACTGATGAAAATGATAGATGATTGCTAAGAAATAACAATTATAAAGGCATACCTATTTCAAAAATATCATCTGTCAAAATTTAATCCATCATAATAACCTTCCATGACTTATGGAAATGGAAAATAAATCATATCTTAATGTGATAGTGGTGGTCCAGAAGTATGCATAAGGGATACAATCATTTCCCATTCAATTGAAAGAAGGTGAACAATGGTTTTACCGTAATCATAATAATATATAATAATATTTAATATATATTTTTATATATTTTAGTATTGATACAATAGATTTACGGGAATTATAAGAATAAATAAAATATGAATGAGTTGGGTAATACGGTTACCTATTCTTTGAGAGACCACAATTTTATTACACTTTAAGCCAACATATTCTGGTCTTAAGATCATTCCATAAGAAAAAAAGTACATTTTGAGAACCTAGTAAGTATTTTTTGTAGGTTTATGATGATATAGATTGGTAAATATTTATAAAAAATGTTTATAATAGGTTCCCCATAATATGTTAGGGGAGGGAAAACATGGAATTAGGTTACATATTTAAATAATGTAAACACCTTTTAGGAATAATGTGCAAAAAAGGATCATTATTAATATTTTACGTAATATACTGTGGAAATAACATCATAACCATTATTTAGACTAGTTTATTCTTCATTTGATCACTTATATAATATTAAAACCCCCTAATAAGCATATATTAAACATATCCAAGGAAAAAAAATATTAGAGTTATTTCAATTCATTATGGTGAAAAATTAATTTATACATAACACATAATTAAAATTGGTTAATGAAAAATATTTAAAATTATTTAAATTAATCAAATTATAGGATTTGAGGTAATTAAATTTAATAAATGATTGAAAAACAAAATAAAAACAGTTTCTATAAGAAATGATTGTTTTATGCATAAACATTATGTTACAATAAAATAATGTTTAATGTTGATTCATAGAGAAATAATTGGATTATGATAAATACAAAGGGATATTGGCCTTTTATGATCTAATAAAACCTTATATAACCATGTATATACATGATTGAGATTGAAGAACAAAAAATATAACTTATTTTTAAAAAAATCATCTCATAAATTTCCAAAAATGTTAAATGTATATATATATATGATAGTTATAATTAAAGAATTATGTAAATTATATTGAAATTTAATTACATATTTATTCATGTATAATGGTTTCATAATATTATATTTTATTCTTATATCATTTTAATGTTTTAAATGTTAATTTATTTTAAGAAATCAATATTTTTAACTCCTAATAAAAAAACAACAATTTCTAAAAAATCACAAAAAATAATTCTAGGATATTTTGAACACTAATAATTAAAAAAAGATAATGATTTTAAAAATATCAATTTATAAAAATATATAATTTATTTTTTTAATCATATTATTGAATATTTTTATTCTAAATATACTATTGTTTTTTTATAATGAAAAGATTAATTACTATTATTGAATTTATAGTGTTAATGAAGACTAATATCTATAAGATTCACTGAACCTTTGTTAATAGTTTTGAACATATCAATTTTTTTAGTTCCCTTCATGACATAAATGGACTAGATCGAGAATTTATTATCTAAGACTATATTTTTTTTTGAATTTCCTCTATGTTAAATCACTTAGATGGATTATGGTATCATATTAGTTTCGTAGTGTTTTTGTCATGATGTCAATTAAATATAAATTTAGTTTATTATATAGTTAACATAGCAATTTTTATGGAATATGATCAACATTTTTTATTTAGTTTGGATTCCATTTATATTTTTTTATTTAATATCTAGGTAATTCGTAGATGCATTTATTTTGGATAACATAGATACATGTGGTGATCCTTGGTTAGAGATTGGGTTAATTTATTATTGGTAATTAAATTTTGTTTTTATGATAGAGATACTCTTATTTTGATATATTTTTCATCTTGATTAATGGTATACCAATATTTACATAATGTAATCTATATATTGTTGTTTCAATATAAATGAAACCTTCAATGGACTCTTTCATTTATGTTATCATTTATAATACTCATTTAATGTAGTTGTGGAAATTAAAAACATTATAACATGTGACTAAAATCTTCTTTTACACATGAATAACATATAGATTCATCTTAAGAAAATGTAGATTCTCTATGATGGGTAGGTTGACATTATGGAACATAATATAGATATTTCAGATAATGTAAAATAGAGTATGGTAATTCATTATATTAGTAGAATATTTTTTTTATTTTGTACATAGTCTACTTATCAATTTTTTATTTTATAAAACATCAATGTGGAAATATTATACAACATTTACCACATTTATTCATTTTATTATAGTTGTTCAAGAATAATATAATTACGATTATATGAATATCATAATATACATTATATTATTTAACATAAATAAATTTTAGGACCTCCAATTATATTTTTATTTATCTTTTAAATCATGGTATGGAATGTATAGATTATTTATTAATAAAGAGTTTTTTTATAAAAATTTTATAAATTAATTTAAAGTGGATATCAATGTGAATTTTCCAAGAGTTTATAGTATAATTCATTCTTCTAGTCACTAAACATTTTCCTTCTATTGAAATGTTTCAGATGAAAATGGAATCATTATATGAGATCCATGATATATCTAGATAGATAATTATAATTTCGATGAATTTTTTTATTCAGTTATGTTAGCGGTTGATATAAGATGATTAAACATTGGAAATATTATCATCCTATTTCACAGATATTTAAATTATTAAAATTCAATGATTCTAATTTTTGATAAATATTTAAAGTATTCATATGAGATTTATTTGAATTATTTTTATTTAATCCATGATATATGATGAAAAAATATAAAAAAATTCTTAATGGTGCTTTGGGATGATTTATTTTCGAATAGGGTTTGGGTATCATTTTTTCTATAAGAAATATATAATGAAATTCGAATTTTAGTTTGTGATTTATTTTTCTAAAAATTGGTGATTTGTATACAGGTTTTTGATTGTAGATACTTTTATATTTTTGAAAACATATATTATGAATCATGAGAATTATAATTTTTGGATTGATTATATCTTTTTATCTCTCCATGAATTAAAAAAAGGATTTTAATGTTTTTAGAAGACATGCTTATTTATTTCAAAAATTATGTTTTTATGGTAATTAAGAAATATTATAATGGGTTTTTATACTTATATAAAATTTATTTAAATTATTTTTGAAATAATATTTTTTACTTATACCTTAAGAAATATATTTTTTATATTTTATTTGTCACCAAAATATATAAATTACAATATTTTATTTACAATATAACATGTAGTGTGTTTCATCTCTAATACAAGGAGTTAATTTTATTTACCAAAACATTCTTATATTTTTTTACGAATTGAAGATATTTTAAATTTTAAATTTATTATTAAAAGTGAAAATTTATAATTTTTGACATTGTCTGTATTATACTGCTACATTATATTTTTCTAATGATCATAATATATGGTATGATTTTTTTAAGACTTAATTTATGTTGTTTTATGGTTTATAATGTTCCTCACAAGATTATAACATTATATATAGAATAGATAAATAATTGTTTTACACATTCAAGTCTATATGGTTATTTTTTTATTAAAATTGAAAATTAAATTTAATTCAATGAATATATTGGATGTGTGAGGTATTAAATGAATGTAGATGAATTTGAAAATTAAAATTGAATTTAATGATAAACCATATAATGAACTAAATATAGTATAACACTCATCTTGAATGATCAAATAATAGGAAGAAATGTAAAACAAGTAAATAATTAAAAACTATTAAAAAATGTAACATTAAATGTGACAAGTAAAAATTTCATTCAAATACTTGTGGTCATTATACAAAAAACATCATAATATAATCCCACATCCATGCGACATTTAAATAAATTCCTAGTTACAATGTTTAATAATATAAGTCTTTTGTCACCGTGATATAACAAAAACATTAATTAATTATTGACTCCACGAAAAAATGAATTTATAATTTAATTCATTGTCATTACATTTCAATTCGTTACTTATACTATAACACAATCAACCTGATCATTAATAAATATGAAATTTTATGAAAATTAATAATTTTAAATATATAAAAAAATCAACTAACTTAATATGATTCAAAAATATTAGTCAGAACGATATATTTCATTCAATCCGAATTTGATTAAAATAAAAATGACTAATTAGATAATTTAATTTATATAAAAAGAATACTAATAGTTGTGTATAGATCCATATATAAGTATCCTCTGAATATTTCTAAACTGATTTTAGTTATCATTCACCACATTAAATTAAATTCATTATCTCAATCCAATATTTTCAATTATAACCCTTATAAGGTTTTGGTTTAGCTTTACTAGTTTTCTCCCTTTTGGATATTTGATTATTAGAAATTATAAATTTACATTTTAATACCAATGAAATTATTAATAATATAAATTCATTTTTCAGTCCCATGGGTTTTTTGTTTTTATAAGGGACAATTTCATCAATTATAAAGTTGATGAGGATTTTTATATGTGGGGAATATGTGGAGATTTTCATACATGTGCTTGAACGTAGTCTAGAATGAGTGGACTTAATTATTTTTCATATAATTTTAGAGGCATAGATCTTGAGATATATATTAATATATTCATGTGTGTGTGAAAAATATTATATATAGAACATATACATGATATATATTTATATATTAACATGTTTGTGTGCTTTTATACTTTTTTTTTGAAGAATATGTTAGTGGAAACTAATATATCAATGAAACAAATTCTAATAGTGAACACAAAAATAAAAAAAATGGGTGTGAATGATTTAATACATAGAAACAAGAGATTATTAAAAATCCTTTATTGATGATGTTTAGAATAAAAAATGTAATAACTTGATTCAAAATATAATATTATAAACAGAAGAAATTAATATTATAAAAGGTACATGGAATGCTGATTTAAAAAAAATCCTATAACAATTTATAATATTTTCATTAGTTATATTTTCATAAGAAAATGTGATATCTATTTATTCAACAATTTTTTTTATTATTATTGGAAATTTTAGTTCAACTAATTAATTAGTTTAAGATATTAGAAACTAACATGACGTGATAGTGTTTACCCATTTTTTTTGGTATAGTGGATGTCTATCAACTTTTTTCTACATTGATTTAGATGAATTCTAATATTTATTCCTAAAAAATATAAAACATATATTTTTGTTCATAAATAATAGTTTTAAAAATATTTTATGAAAGTCATCATGATTTTTAATCCTTGGTGATCTATGATTTTATTTCACTTCGTATATATACGATGAGTCTTTATGATCATTTAATCTATTATCTTTTTGGTATATATAAAATAATTTTTTTAAATTTAATAAGAGACAAACTAATGTTTCCAACCCATATCATTCTTAAATTAAAATAGAAATTCACATTTCTCTACTGTTATATTATATATGTTTTATATGAAATGGTTTAAACCTTTCATAGTAATTGAACTGTAAAAATTTACCACATTTTTTTGAGGTTGATTTTGGAAAGGGTATAATGAAAATGAATAAAATTACTATTTTTAATTTTGTAATATTTTAATTTCTATTGGAAGAGAATGTAGTGAAAAGAAATTTCATGATTTTTTTCCAACTAAAGAGATATCAAGGGAATATATTTCAACATATCTAGAAGTTATTTTTTATACACGTTATATATAGTAGAAAAGGATATACAAGTCACATGTTTTTGAAAAAAAATCACTAATTGATGATGGTAAATCATTTTATTCAAAATGATGAGATTTTAATTTTTATTATTTCATCAATTAATATCACTAAGGATAATTAATTTTTGAAAATGGAAAAAAACTCATATGATTCAATTATAACTATAGAGAATGGAACAAAATAAGCTCGATCTAGTGTCCGAGTAGATAATGTTTCACATAACAGAGTAATATTGGAATAAAAACCATTATTGATGGAAAAATATATGAAAGATATTAATATATGATGTCCCTAAATTTATTAATTAATTCTAGTGTTTAAAACGTAGTGATTCGGGACCACCTAATAAACTATTTAATAATAACACAACACTAAACATCAACAATTTTTGTAATAATATGATTTTTGGAAGTGAATAATTAGGAAAATATAAGAATATTGATGATGTAAAAACCATATATAAAAATACTCCATCCCAATAGGTTATGTATTTTAAATATAAGTTCATTTAAACGATATATATTTTTAGGGATCAATAGTGAATGGGGGAATAAAAAATGACTCAATCAATTTCATAAATGCGATCATAAATACATAAATATATGTTATCTTAAAAAAAGCAACTTCATAAGTGGTATTATTGACAAGTGGATTTGTTTAGACCAAGTATATTAGTATTTTCATGATAATATTAAAATATTAGGGATCAAATGCGTATAAAATCTAGAACCTCATACTAAATAATTTCATAAGAATTTTTGTTCTGATTCTTGTTATAAGTAATTACTAATTTCTAATTTGATCAAAGGTACATAATTTTTTTATAAAATTTTAGTAATCTATAATTTTTGGTATATTGTAGGCTTGTTTCATTAATATGTTATTTTCTCCACCATATGCAAGGAACATATAGTGTTTTAGTTTTAAAACACACACACACACATCAATATATAAAAATAATAATATTTATGAAATTACAAGTTAAATAAGTTACTTTTTTAATTTTTTTATATTTAATAATGATTTTAAACGGTTTTGAAAGATTCAAGGGTATTTTTAGTCATAAATAATTATTCAAAATGTATAATTAAATTCATGGACTATAAAAAACACTTGAAAATGTGGTGTATATTTCAATAATATTTTTAAAACTATTAGTGACATAAAATAAATACGAACAATTATCCATAATTTAAAAAACCCAAAACATTATTAAATTTTGAATAATGACCATAAAAATATAAAATTAATATGAAAAATATTTTTAAATGATTTTTTTTAATTTATGATATAAAAGTACATTAATAATGATATAATAATAATTTATAAATTTTAAGTAAGAAATTTTCGTCAAACATTATTTGATAAATTTATTAAATAAATTTATTTTTCCATTTTGGTAGTACGGGTATATTAGACATTATATTAATCTTGTATGATAGATTAAAATTTTGAAATTTTAGTAATGTGTTATTTTCAGAAAATTCGATGGGGATTTATATTTATATGACTATAGTGAAACTATTTTGTTTGTGTAGAATAATATGGTTATGATTAATTTAAAGAGGTGTTATTTAGGATATATATTTCCTCAAGATTTAATATTGTATTAATTTATGCCATTTTTAATCATTCATTTAGTTCATTAACTAAATAATAATAATAATATATTTTTATTGGATCAATGGATTTGAAATGAAACATTAATTATGAGGTTATCCTTAGAAATGATATTTCTTTGTGAATTGATAAGATTTATTTACAATGTGGTTAACTTTACTTTTCAAGGATAAATGATATATGGTGGATAATTTTATAAACAAAAAGAATAATGTTTTTTCACTAATAATATTTCCATGACTATGTTTTACATTTACAAGGTATTCTAATTTAATGACCCAAAATAGAGTTTACTAGTGTTGATGGTTATTTTATTATAATTTTATATAATATATAGATCACCATGCACAATGTAGATTATTTTATTAGTCTAAAGTGGATGAAAATAAAGAAAAATACATTAAACATCATAATTAGTGAAAAATATTATCATCCATGCTAATAAAGTTTTCATATGTTTAAATACTCTATGATTCCTAGGGAATTTAAAACAATATAAAGGTGAAACCTAAAATTATTAGTATGGATTTAATATAAAATGCATATAATTAAAATTGAAATATTATAGAATTATTAAATAAAATAAATTATTCTATTAGTAATGTAATTAAGAGTAGAAATAAATTATTGTTCTACATTACAATGAATATATTCCTAGACAAAAAAACGTACCATGATCAGATCGGATTATGTAATGTTAGAAATCTTAAAAATACTATTATGTCCGAATGAAAACAACTCATTCATAAATGGTATGTAAAATATTATTCCATATCTATTTTACCTCATTAGACTATCCTAGTCACTTAGGTGATATATAGTTTTGGTCCACTCTGACCATATAAAATTATAATGAAATGCATCTTAAAAAAAATAATTTCATCGAAAAATGATAATTGGATGGACTATATAGAATTATTTCTTAATGTGGTTTATCATACAATATATAATTAAATATTATATTGAAGGAGAAAATTATCCCCTAATCAAAAAATATATAATGATATCATGATAAAATTCCTTATCATATATACTGAATAACTAGGGAATTCATATTTGGAAGATAAACACCATTAAAAAGTAAAGGTATAAAGATTTTTTTTCATTTGGTTTTCATAGGGAATAATAAGAAAAAATTTGTAATAGTTATAGGATAAATTAATTTGAATTGTTATTAGAGAAATGAAAGGATAGATATATCTTGTAGATTGTATGAAATAACTCATATAGTTCTTATAAACATATCTTGTAGCATTGTCTCACTAGGTGTGTAGTGAACCTCTTTGTCGTGCACAATTTGGAGATTGAGTAAAAAAATAATACACCGTGGATTGAGGTTATTTCTATTTGGGTCATTTTTTCATGATCCAAATCCACATATTGTATACTAACGTAGATGTTGTCTCTAGTAAAATCATATATTGATTTATCAGAAAACAAAAAATGGTTTCATTTATTTGGGAATTCATAAGGTTTGTAATGGAATATAAGGGTTCTATAATAAGATATAATAGTGATAAATTATTTATAAAATAGTATGAGATTCTAATAATGATTCAAAATAACATTTCCAATTTAAATGATAATGTAATTAACAATTATTATTAATATAATGGGAATGGAGTGTTGAGGACCCATTATTTCAATATAATAATCGATTAAAAATAGTGTATAATGATAGAGAATAATTAAAATATAAATAACATGGTTTTAAATAGTTTATAATTCCATGTAATAAAAATAATAATACAATATAAAAAACATGAAAATAATAAGATAATATAGAAAAATTAATTTATATAAAAATAAATATTACTATTGGAAAACAATTACATTAAGATGATGATCCTACTATCTTGAGAGGGGAACATTAAAATAATACAGAATCTCAAAGATGTCATTATAGATATATATGATGATTAATTTCATTGTAAATGGATTTAGAGTGGACTTTGTAAGAGGGATGTGTGGTGTATTTATACATTAGGTGGGGTGGTTATATAGGATAAAATAATTAATAATTTATTATTAAGACCGACCAATTTTATGGGGCATTCATTACAATGAATTTGGTAGATAATTTTTTTAATATTATTTTACATGTTATCAAATAAAGGAAAAACTGATTAAATAATTTTATAATTTTAAAATTATACATTTTTAATGTTTAAATGTACTTTTTTTCTTTTACAAGGGATTGGATACAAGTTCATCATTGATAACCATAGGGTTCTAAATGTAATAGATAAGTATAAATGAATTATATTAACAAAAAAATATATTTCATGACATGTATAAAATATAATTATTTTTCATTCATGATCATGACTTGATTACATTATAAAAGTTGATATATTTTCAGGAAAAGGTAGTTTAACCTTTTAATAAAATGTTGACATTTTCACAAAATAATAATACATTCATCCTCAGTTAATTTTAAGGTGTTTATATAAAAATGATATTTATTTTATCAAAATATTACCCTATATATGTTAATTTTAATACCTAGATAAAAAACATTCTTTGTTGAAAATTAACTTTTTTTGGACATAATTAATTATTGGGCCTCTATAAAAACTATTTTGGATTTCATTAAATTATATCATATTTAATGAAGTTGTTACTAAGATTACATAATGAAAAAAATATTATGAAATTATATATTTATCCTAATAAATATTTTTAATGGGATTTATAATTATTTTTCAAAAACTATAATTTTTTCATAATTTATTCCCAATAGTCACATTAGTGCACCTACATAACCAATTATAATAGTCCCCATTTTAATTATTAACTGTTAGATTAAATTTATAAATAAAATATCACCCATTAAAAACACAAAAATGGTTGTGGTTCATCATTAAATATGATTCTGTCAAGGTTCATTATCTCTTCTAAATTTAATATTACATTACTAACTCTCAATAACTCTCTTATAGTGATTTGTATGGATTTTAGAATTTCGAGGATTGAGGAATCCCAAATATCAATATTATACTATATTTATCTCCAATTAATTTTTCCATTATAATATATATTATTTTATTTCTTATTTTTGTAGACAGAATTTAACATTTTTTAGTAATGAAATAAATTTCTACTAATATGTTTTATGTGTTACTAATATCAATCACCACTTCTCTTATAACAATTCATAAACATAATTAGTAAGGAATATAATTTTTTTATTCTTTCCATTATTTGATAAATTAATTATAGAAGGAATGATAATTATGTGGGAATGCAAATCTATGTAGTACCTTTTAGTGATAGTATTATTCTCTAGTATCACAATACTATTCATTATTTTAGTAGTCAATATTAACATATAATGTGTTAGGAGCTGTTTTTTCCTTTCTGTTTCAATGCTGGGATTTATTCACAATGATCAATTAGTAAATTTATTTTACTCAAATAATGAAATTATGTATGGTTTAATTTTTTTGATGAAACATGTTAAAAACTGTTTAAAACGAAAATATTATTTTAATGAAACATGTACAGAGAATAATATAGAAAAAAACATGTAAATTTAATAAACAATAAAATAAATGTTAAAAGAATAATTATTTATTATTTACATTTTAATGTACATAAAATGACATATGAAAGTTCCTATTATTATTTTATTATAATTTTTTGATAATGAAAACCTGTTTTATATGTTTTAAAACATTAAATTGTAATGGATTAATTATGAATATATTGCAAAAATAAAACTATTAATAAAACTGATGGTCTTATAAATTAAACTATATATTTGAAAATAATCACAAATATAATAAATTCTATACATGTATAATTATAAATGATGGATTATAGATGTATGGAATCACATAGCTTATAAATATAAGATTTTTCCATGTCACCATTCGGTATGGGGTTTGACCCAGATCACCATGCTTGATATTATATGTTTTTACTATAAAATGAGTCTTTATTTTTATAAAAATATTTTTTTAAATAATTTTTCATTTCATTTGAAAAATATGAAAATGAACAACTTTTGTGAAAAATATTTTCATAAACCATTATATTAATAAAATAGATACATTATTTTAAAATTTATATTTTTATTTTCAAAATTAATTTTATAAAATTATAAATTTTAAATTATAGATGTATAATTTAATAATAATAAATACCTAAAAAGTACAATATTAATGCCAAATTGTTTATACTTATATAAAATTCAGTTAGCCCCAATAAATTCATTAAATAATATTTTATATATTTACTATTGGTCCAATTACACTATCAAAAACATTGGTTCAATTTTATGTCTTAATATTTCCATAATCAAAATATTTTTTCAAATAGGATAATATAATTGAGATTATCGACCTCAATTAGAAGTAATAAAATAAGGATAAGACTATTTATCAATAAAACCCAATAATAAATCCAGAAAATAAATTGAATAGTAGATAATAAATAAAATAATATTATATACAACACGAAATAGAATAATGATCAAATTTTTATGTAAATATTATCTAGGTAGTCAATACATTAACCATCATTTAATACTATAAAATGAAAGTCAACTCAAAAAATCACCAAACATTTTGTCAAGAAAATTACCTCATTACATAAAGAATTACTAGAATATATTATTTCTTACAATACCATCGTTATAAAATATTTCCAACAAACATAATGTGAGTTATTTATATGTATTTATATAATAATATCAAATCAAAATAATATACCATGAAAAAAAGAATGCATGAAATGAAAATGAATAAAATAGAATGATTTATCCAAATGGTCATTTAAAGGAAAATAAAATGTATTTCTAAATTATCATGGAAAAAAATTAGAAGATAAATAACATGATAATGAATAATATTCATAGAGTAGATTATATAAAGGTTTGATATATATTTAAAGAGAATGAATAATAAATTTTAGAGAAAATTATTAGAATACCCCATTAAAATGTCATAAAATAATGAATGAATAGTAAATTAAATATATGATATTATAAAATAATTGTAATAAAAAATAATATATGAAGTTAATTTTTTTATATATTTAGGTTATAAAATATAAAACATTATAAATGATATAATTAGTGAATTATAACTGAGTCAATCCATGAATAAAAAAGATATATATTGTATAAATGTTTATGAAATATTATAACAATAATTAATGTTGGAATACTAAATTCTATTCATACCATATTTATGGATCCATATTAATTTTTTTTATTGAAATTAAATTTCCTAGACGGTTTATGTGATTTTTTACTGAATGTTTATTTAAAATCATTACATGGTTATTTGGTTGTGTTTTATTGTCGTCCAATGCTAAATTTGTGGTTGAGATGGCCTTTTGGAATGTTTGTGATATTCCATATGTTTATGAATTCCTTTTGGAAAAGTTATTTTAAATATGGATTTTAGATGAAGGATCAAAAATATATGTGCCTAAATGGTTTTTCCAACACGGTTTTGCTGGCATGAGGCAAGACATTTGTATATGATATTCCCACCAAACATTTAGTGTCCTCTACCAAATATTCCATTGTTTATACGATGTGTAATTTTCAACATGTTATATATAATTTATTTATAGTGGTGGTCCTCAAATATTTGGTGATATTATGATAAAAATCAAAAAATGTTAGTTTTATATAATGTTATGAGGTGGATTCCAAATTTTGACATAAATAGAGCTATATTCAACCCAATATGATTATTAAAAATGATTTATTTTTATTAATAATAATATTTTATGTTCAATAACACAAATAAAAAAGTTAATTATGTGATCATGATGTTGTATTCCTAATTTATATTAAGAAATTAAAAAAATATATATTTTAATTTTTTTTGAATATTTTGATTGATATAATGAATTAAAGTGAAAATAAAGAGGATCATTTCATTTATTAGATGCTATAGAAATATGAAACTATTTATTATACTTATTTGATTCATTTTTATAAATGTGATTTCTCTGTAAATTGATTAAAGACATACTATGTAGTGTATTAGGATAATACTGATTGGTGATGAATTATTATGGGTATATTATTGTTGATTAAAAATATAAAATGTCATATGATAGTAAAAATTAAATTATTTTTCTTAATTACATGTTGGATATTTCTAACAATGTTATGTGTAAATAAAAATATATAATTAATTAATGAACATTAATTAAATTCATTTTTTTGAGGAGTACTATTCATCATTTGAAATTGTACTGTTTCATCAGTATAAAATGTTCTATTATACATATTCTTCATTAAAAAGTTAATTTAATTAGTATATCATTATTTCAAAATTATTATACATCATAATATATGTTTGTGATATATTTTTTCAGATGAGGTAATTATCTTGTAACATTCTCAAGGATAAACATTCCTCATTTTGTATTCACTTGTTTTTTCATTTGAATTATGTGCTCATAGATTAAGAAAAGTAGTTCAAATGATGTATTCATTCATATTGAATTTAAAACCATTTAAATATCATAAATTAATATTTTTATTTTATTCATG
The DNA here is from genome assembly GCA_963277665.1 of Viscum album. Classification (NCBI taxonomy): domain Eukaryota; kingdom Viridiplantae; phylum Streptophyta; class Magnoliopsida; order Santalales; family Viscaceae; genus Viscum; species Viscum album. The sequence continues at coordinate 622,856,685 of OY728128.1, forward strand.
CACTAATTCATAAATTTGTATGATTCAAAAAAAATTATATAATTTATAAACCAATATAAGAAAAATTATATTGGATGATAGATATATATAAATAAATAAAATCACCCAATGTATATCAGGGTATTGGGATCTCACATAGGGCCTTCATTATTCTTATCCGGACATAGTCAATATTTTTATTTAGAGTCCAAATAATGTTTTCTAGTTGTGTAATTTTTGAAATTAAAATAGGAATGGTTTTTGAGTTGATGGATATGTTATTTTATTCGAATCACATTAATATTATTATTATTAAACTAAATTTACCCATTTTATATTAATAATTTTTTTAAAGATTTATCACATGTTCTAATATTAGATATCAATCTTCATGGAAGGTTCAAATAATATCAATAATAGAAATTCGCCAATAGATATAGATTACTAATTATGGTTGTCAGTAAGAAAAATATATATAATTACGATTTAGATAAAAAAAGTTACCTTTATTTATTTGTTAATATATATATTTTATAGTGATTGGAATATGTAAATTCAAAGGATTTATTTTAATTTGATGAAAATTTATTCATCCTTAAATAGAAAATTAAATGAAGACTCATATTTAAGGGGAAATATTTGGGATATTGATAATATTAGTGATGATTTTTTTTCATGATTTCAATATTGATGTATATATGTTTTGATTATATTTAATGGGATTTTTAATATTATTTTATCAACTCATGGTTTAAGGAAAATTTATCATATATTTCCTGATTAATTTTATGGAAATGGTTATCAAATAAAATGATATCTTTATACATCAATTTATCATGATGTGGAATTTTTTTGAGGTATAAACGATGAATAATATTTAATTATCAGTTATGATAATACAAATAAAGGAGTTCATTATAACAATATATAATTTATTACAAAATTTAGTACATAATATATGATATTGGTATTTTGTAAGTGGGTATTTAGGAAACCATCACATCTGAAGTGATTTTTTTAATAGTGGATTATTTTTTACCTTGGTAGTTGTAATTGATGATATAACATTACTCTATCAGGTAGAATGATGTTTAGATAACTGCCACATTGGAAGTATACAATGAACATGTTTCCGGAGATTACTATTTATTAGCTACCATCTATATTTAATGTTTTATGTATAGTCAAAGTATTCAAAGCCTTGCTTTATTTTTATTGGAGTTATATATTTTATATAGGATTAAATATTAAAACGTAAAGAGAAAAAAATTATGTGATCCAAATTCTACATGTTTTGGTAATTTTTTATTATTTTTATGCCTTTTAGGTCAATGATTAATTGAAAATAATGTTTTTAATTATATTAGATAATGACAAAGAAGTCACATGTTAATGCTTATTATTTTTGAGTTCTAGAGACCAACAATACTTATATATATTTTATAATTGAAGATAAATCTATAATTTACTGACATGAATGATAGATTATTTCAAGGGTTTTATAAAATAAATACAGTTCTCATTGAAACATTATGCTATCCTTGTGTGGTATATGGATTAAATTGGAGAATAAGACACAATTAAAATGAAATAATACACATCATTGGTTATCCATCCACAAAAGGGTGATATGTTTCATATCACAGTTAATTATAGTTATTTTAATTGATATGGTCCACATGTAATATCTAATAATGTTAGTTTTATATTTGGATAAGGAATAAATATGGATTTTTAATATATTTCATGTTTTTTTTAATTTATTAGAGGATTTTGGATATATAGATTACTAATTTTAAAAGGAGATTAGTGATTTCATTAAGGATATTTGTATATATTGTTGACTAACTAACACAACATGTTTATAATATACATTTTCTTATTTTTAATTATCTATTAAAACAAATATATTCACATAGATAATGATACAGATAGTTTCCATAATATAATTTGATCTATATTTAAGGAAATTTATCATTCTTCAAAAAAAATAGGTACAAAAAATAAAACATGATCATACATATTACATGTAAAAAATTTATTAACAAATAATACAATGCTCGATACCTTTCATAACATGGATCACTGAGCTTCATGAAAACTGTTATATAAAATAAAAATATTATTTTTTAAATGTTACCATTATAATGAAGTCATTAAATTATTATTATTAATATGAATAGACACATTAGGAAATATATATATAATTTCTTATATAATTCAATAATATTTATTAATTCATAAAAAATTTGTACTAACATTTTAGTAATGATATTTGGATGGTTAAAGAAGGTATATTTCTAAAATTGGGTTTTAGTGAGTTTTTTCTCTTAAATTATAATTAATTTATGAAATTTATAGAAATATTTTGAGTTCATTTATATAATTTTTTAATTATTTATTTTAAAATTATATTCAGTTGAATTGTTTAGTTGTTTTTTGAAAAATAAATATTTTTAACTTAATAGTGAAATATAGTGACTTTTGAAAACAAATCACTTATTTTCATTAAATATTTTTATTTAAAATAACAAATATGTTTTATATTTTGTTATATAATAATAAAATATTCTCTTTATTACTGATGATATAACTAATTCCATTTGAATCTACATTATAATTGATTTTTGTATAAGTGCATTTTATTAATTAATTGTTTTTTATTGAAACATTTCTTCTTTGAATTTAAAATATCTATATTAAAATAAAAATATTCAACATAGAAAAATAGAATATTGAAAAATGGTTTCCAAATCCTGAATAATTATTTTTATATTTAGTAAATATATCCCAATTATTTTTTCTAATTAAGAATAACAACCATGTTAAATATTTGACTAAATAATAATGATAAAAGTGAAAAACCGTTTTTAGAATATGATAAAATGTCACAATATCAACACAAAACATTAATTTATTTCCTTCAATTAGATTAATTCCACAATAAACATCTTAACATTTAATATATGGAATTTATTCCATTTTCCATTTATAATAAAACATAAATTACTTTATTTAATGAATAAATAAAAAAAATCACTCTCGTGATTTAATTACAACTGTGAGTTTTTTAAGGAATTAAATGATGTTATGAGTCAATATAAATTTTTATTTTAAATAAAAATAAAATTATTTTTATTATTTATAATTTTTTTTGATATTATAATTTGCTTAAATGGTTACATACTGATAATTTTTTACATAAGTGATCTAGAGGGAAAATATTTATAATGATAGTAAAAATATTAAATGAAATATATATTGATGAATTATGGTATTTCAAAAATTTAATTTTTATTTATAGTGAATAATTTATGAAAAAAAATTATATAGGATATTCATTACAGTCATTATAACATTCAAGTCAAATTAAATGAATAGTCCCAAAATATTAGTAATTTTATTTTATGTTAAATAAGATTTTATCAAATTATTCATAAAACCTAAAAATTTTTCATAATGATGGGATGAATGGTAAAATATATAAAATATAATCCATGTAAAATGGTTTCTTTAACATTCACCTTATATATAAATTTAGGAGTATTAAATTCTAAAAACAATATAGTACCACGAGGTAGGATAAAAACGTTAATAAATGGGATAAATTAAAATACAAGATTTAAAATTATCAAAAAAGTTTTTAACTATTGTTTTATAATTATCCATTGACAATATCAATTTTTTATTTTAATCCAATTAAAATTATACTCATTATAAATAATAATTTCTTTTCTATAATCATTTTTAATAATTCCATGGTTATCTTCTAATCACTTATAAAAATGAACATATGACCCACTCATCCTTCTACATTTTTATCACTCTATATCATCAAAATAATATAAAAACATCCCATTCTAACTATCCTATAAATGACATAGAATAATTGGTCTTATCAAAATACATACCTATAAGTCTTTTTGTGTATGCCAAAGATAGTTTTCAAAAGAAAGTATATGTCTTGTAATCTAGTGTTTCCAATTTTAATTATATTATATAACATTACAAAACTACTAAAAAATGATCATATATATTATTATCAGTATTTTTAATAAACATAAATAATATTATCATTATGGTTCAAACCATTTTCATCTTTTGTTCACTGGAATGGTGAATGAATGTGTCATTCTTGCATATTTGTGGACTACAAGCACCTCGTAAAAATGTGCTTCATTTTTAATCCCCACATCACATAGTTATTTATTCTAATTGATTAAATTAACATCTGTTCTCTTCAACCAATTAATTATTATTTCTTAAATATAATATCTTATTTACCATCATTCACTTCAACCCATTAAAAAATGGCACATTCACCAGTGTACATGCATTCTCTATGACCTCCACAATTAAATATGTTACATAACAATGTATTCCATTGATGGATAATTATAAAATTCAATTTATTATATAAATATAATAATTTATTCATGATTGATATTCTATATATAATGGATACATGACCAAATTTTTTATGGTCAAGCTACCAAATGATTTTTTGTAACATTGAACCAAACATCCTCATAACTTTTTTCAAGATAATAATTTATTAAAATAAAATATAAAAAATGTTTTTTTGTTAAATTAAGGGATAATAAAAAGTTAATACTTTGAAAAAATGTTCTTAAAAAATATAATATAAATATATGTTCATTATATAGATGACGAAGTACATGTGTGGCGAGTCAGACATGAGGTAATAAGTTTCATAACACTATTTTTTGTCATTTGGTAATATCACTTATTATTTTTAAATATTATTTAAAGATTATTTTATAGTGAAAAATAATTATTTTATATTACATTTACACATTTTTATATTCATTTAATTTTTTATAAATATTCAATATGTTGAGTAATCATATTTTAACTGTTATGATCTATTTGATGGGTTTTCATCTCACATTCCTTTCTATGATACATACTCATTATTCAAAAATATTTATTTTTTGTTCTCATTATATAACACTAATACATTTTATATCACTAATATCTATATATATATATGGATTTTAATGTTTCATATTTCTTTTTTATTTTAATAGTACAATGATAAATAATTTACAAAATCGTTAAGGGTTTATTTCACAATATCATACATATTTGAGATTTATTATGATTAAGATCCTATTTTCATAGGTATTCTATATTTATATATTAAATATGATTGATATACATCTCTAATGGTTATTTCAAGAGATTTTAAATTTTTCAAGCCTTGTCCAATATATATATATGTAATAATGAAAGATTTTATTATAAGAAAACCAACATTATTTTGGATAAACCCTATTAAAATATTATAAGTAATAAAATTGTTTTTTTGGTTTCCTTAATTAATTAAATTTTTTCTGGTTGTCTAATTTGTTTTATATGTATTAGTTTTTTTCTTGTTTTTTCAACAAGTTTGACCTATAAGTGTTGTAAGGATGTTTTTTTCAATCAATATTAGTGATTTTAGGATAGGACTGTAAATTTTATCCCATATGTGGGAATAGTATTGTAGGTGGAATGTATGCTTGTGTCCAAATAGAATCTTAATGAGGGAGTAGAACATACAGGTGGGAGGAATAAATGGTGGGTTATTATTTGAATCAAGCACTCAAGCTAGTGGAACCACACAAGTCAGGGAGAAGAGACCACTTCCCAACTAGTGGGACTTCTAGAATATTAAGAATTCTTCCAAGAACTAGTGATTATATAGGGGATGACAATAGCTTACAAATATTTCAATTTGGTAGATAAAATGAAAGGAAATACCACATAATCATTTATATTAATTTTTATATTAAAACAAAATCCTTTCATCTGAATTAAATTTCACCCAAACAACATGGAGGCTAAATATAAGGGATTTTTTCTCTTCCATTTACAAATTTTCCTTGTAGAAAGTATCATTAAATTCATTATGTCTCTCTTTTAATTTTTCCCAATATCAATCGATGAATTACTTTATCCCTCGTGTTGTTTCTTCACATAGGGTTTTAATATCAGGATAATTTATTCGAAATGGGGTTTGATATTATAAGTGTGATTTTTTGATTCTTCCTGTAATATTCAATCATTAATTTATATGTTTTCGAATCCTTGATTTGGTGATTATTTATCTTGATTTGAGGAATTTGGTTTCATAAGTAAACTCCTATAAGCTAAAACCTTTAAATTTTTTTTTATTTTAAAAAAAATCATTAATTTAATTAAAATGAATAATATGACATTTTTTATGATTATTTTTAAATTTATTATTGTCTGTGTCTATTGAGACCTTTCGGTATATATTTCAAAACGAATTTTTTTACTTATGGAAAACATTATTCATGAAAAATAATGGTTCTATGAATGATTTTTATGATATAATTTAACGAAGTTATTAAGAAAATTAAAATTAAATGGTTTATTTTGAATGAGTTGAGTTTGGTAAAACTTTTATGTACTTTTTTTGAATGTGATGGAATGTTTTCGAAAACTTATCATGTGGATGGAAAAAAGGATTTATTATTTTAGATGACTTCAGAATTACTAAAAATAATGATATCCCCTTTAATTTTTATATCTCATGAATCACATGGGAGACTATGTATTTGGGTGGTATAGAAACAAGCTAGGCATGTATTATCTCTACATAGAAATATATTAATAATTATAATGATACGAAAACTACTTATTGGTATTGAGTTTATTATTTTGGATAATTTATTATTCCCAATAGTCATGGGTCTTAAGAATGTGTACCAACCAAGAGTCATATTTCATAGAGATGTGTGATAAATGGAAAAACGTAGAATTTTATCAATTATATGTCTCTTCTTATAATTATTCCACATAGAATAAATAAAAAAAAGCACATAGATGACACAATAAAAAATTTTAAATTTTAAATTATTGGAATAAGTGTTTTTTATCAAACATAATGTGTCTATAATATTAAATAGTAACATGATCCTTAGAATTGTAATGTTACCATTGTGAATAATAATCTAACTAATCGAGTGGTAATATCACCTATGAATTTATAAATAAATTTTTCGTATCTTGTGAATCAATATATGATATATTCATTTCATGTAATTAGTAAATAAACAATTTATAAATGATTAATTAAGTGTGGGTATTTTTATATGATATAAATATTTAATTAATATTTTATAATTAATATAATTTTATTAAAATAAATTCATTTTCATAAAATTTAATCATAAAAATATATTTTTTCTCATATGATTATAATATAATTTTATGATTCATTAATTAATTATTAAAAGTGTGATAAAATCCATTATTATTTTGAAATTAGTATAATTTGAAAAAAATGTGATTTTGTTTTTAAAAAGAATTTATAATATTTATAAACATATATGTATAAAATGAAGTCCACTTTTATAATGTAGATGTCAAAATATTTTTAAGTTGAAATTTTGGGTTTTTTTGAAAATAGTTGAATTTTTGGTGAATATTAAAACACAGTAATTTATGAAATTTATCAAAAACATGATTTTAGAACCCCTCCACACACATTGTACCCCTCCTATGATAGTAATGGGACAAGAGATATAATGACCCATGGTTCCCTCCTTCAGTATCCACCGGGGTGGAAACTACCATTGAGGGTATAATAAACACACCGATGAGAGGCATTTCCCACAAAGAGAAAACATATAAAATAGATAGATAAGACAGAAAACACAATAATATTTTATACACTATAATATAAATGATATCACATGTACACCTATGTAATTTCATGATAAACTACTACAACTTAAAGGGAAAACTATATGTTCTGAATTATAGTAAAACGATACTAACCATGAAGCCCAGAAAACCACGACAAAACCCCCATGCTACACGTAACTAGTCTGATCTCCATTATACACTATGTGAGAAGAATACAATTTATATAATGAATGGTCAGTATAAAAATATACTATGTATAATCGTCCCCATTGCCACTTTTCTAAATGTAAAGAAATCGTCCTAAATCATAGTGATCAATAGGTTAAAATAACCCATCACGTAATCAAGTTTACTTTGTTCCCATTCTCACCATGGCTACTCTCACCATGTATCACATAAAAGAATATATAATATAATAAATAATAACATGTTTAAACCATTACAACTTCCCCAATAGTTTTCCTCCATTCCCCAATATCGCATGTCAAGAGTGTCTCTCTTATAAAAAGTCTTTCCTACGGAATCCTGGGTGAAGCACAACAACATGAACCTCATGCAAATCACCACCACAAACACACAAAAAAATGTATCTAGGTAGTTTTTGGGGTCCACCACTACTCGTATAATTTCTATCAAACTTCATGTTTTATACCTCAAACCTTTAGATCTTCATAACAATGATGGTATTAAGATATGGTTTTATCTATGGAACAATTTGGGCTCCTATATGAGATGAAGATAGTTTTGAGGTATCAGTATCCTTGGTAACACTACAGTTGATGTAGTTAGTTAACAATATATGAAAATGTAATAACTAGTTATTTAGGCATGGTAATTATTTCATATAGAACAACATACACTATCTTTTGACCAGGCTTGTGTGAGAAACCATTGTTGGTGGCCTACTAAGTTGTAGTCAACCCTATTTGTGCAGCATGGTCGGTACTCGAATAGATTATGTTATTGTAGGACTAGATAAGGGAGAAGAAAGAGTGACCTATGGATGATTAGGGATGGATATGGGATGATGGTACAAGAAATGGTTTGGAATCCTCTTAGGGAATCATAGTGTAATTATTTCATGTTTCATTATAGACACATTACTATTATACATATATATCATGTCTTCCATTTTAGTTGAGTATTTTATTTATAGTGTGGAAATCCTATGACATGAGTAATATTATACTTACATATGATTCCTTGATTATTTATTATTTACTTCTATTTTACAAAGATAAATGAGGGTATATTCTCACCATGGCTGACTCTCTATACCCTCAATTCTAGTAGGAATCCTCTACTATATGAGGAGGTGCACTTGAGGTCATGTTGAAATTTGGATTGATGCACCATCACGTGGCACCCGGGTTGGGATGTTACATTGTTGTATTAGAGGAAGTGTCCATTTGATAGTCCAGTGAGGCTGTTAGGCCTTTCTTGATGGTAGAGTATAAAAATCACACATCGATGGAGGATGATAATGAATCACCCATTTATAAGGTGGTGTGGGTACCTCTCCCATCGTGAGGAAAATTTCTTACATGATTCATGATTGTTATAACATAAGGAAATAAAAATTTTGTGGGATTGGGCCAAACTAGACAATTTCATGATTGTGGGATAGACTAATCCATTGAAAATTGTAATAGAGATCCAATTTCCTTTTTTTAAATATTTTGGGAAAGGTATACATGAGATTAATAAGTGTCGAGTCATGGTATTGAGGTCGTTCATGAGTGTTTTGAACCCATGTATGGGGGAAACCCAAACGCATAGCATGAGATTGTAGTTATTTCTATTTTTAGTTATAATTGAATGTGATTTCACATTGGGTAACATACTTTTGTTGTGATGTGATTATTTTTAATTGGTATTTTTTAGTATTGATTTGAGGTCTACAATTCCACGATAGTTGAGTTTTCATGCATCATTCTAGGAACTCATGGTTATTATTACATGTATCATTTTAGGTTAGTATTGGAAAATTGTTTATGGGTATGTTGTTAACATGAACCATTATTCTTGTTGTGAGATTAAAATAAAAAATGGTGCATAAAAATAATTGAAAGTGGTTGAAAAAATGATGCGAAATGAGAATAAATGGGTGTCCAATTGAGAAACATGGTTATTTATAGTGTGTTAACCCTAGTTAACTGAACCCTAAGAGTATAATGTTTATGTGTAGTGATAGAACCTTAGTATATAACATTTCGAGTACTGAGCATAAAAGGATTGTCTTGATTATAACCTCTTACATAAATTTTATAAGGTTGTGTTATAAGACCCGATATGTGTGTTTGGATTTGTATAGAATATGAATCCATAACACATTTTAAGGGGATGGTCGTGGGGAAAAATTAGGAATTAGATTCCTATTTGGGATAATGATGCACTGATAGTGCCATCAAAAAATGAAGAGGTGTAATGTTGAGGGAAAATCACTTACTTCATGAAAGTTTTGGAAAGAGACACATGGTGAGTTGTGAAAGATATGTCTTAGTTTAAAAGTGACTTTAAGTTGCGTTACCCTTTGATTTTTACTGGAGAGGCTGGACCTAAGGGAGTTAAAATATGGGTTGAGTCAATATATATCATACTTGACCATTTGGAAACTCTGGCTAAGATGAAGATCATGTTTTCTGCATATATGAAAAAGGATTAGAGTTTCACGGGTGGGAAAATCAGGTGCAAATTGGATGGACTAAAAATATTTTATTAAAGGACTTCTCATAGAGGTTCTTGGAACACTTTTATACAGATACGCCGAGACAAGAGAAAGATTTTATGTTCATGCATATGAAAGAGGAACTAATGTAATTTATGGATAATGTTGAACTATATATATATATCTGAAATTATTTTCTTCAACATTATTAAGAGTTGAATAAGCTATGGGGAAACATCATCAATATGGACATAATTGTGAGATATAGTCACAGGTGAATATCTTCCAACAGAAAAAGATTATGAAGTGGTGTATCAATCTCTCATAGATGAAGGGTACATGGGGGAGGCTTCTAGTGTTGGATAGTTATTTTTTTGGATGATCAAGAGGTGTGGCATCCGAGATAATGAAGTGTTGTTTTGAGAATATTAGCCAGGGTAGTGGGGAACAAAGTACATAGAAAAGAGGTACTGTTGGCATGGACCTTACATGAGGGATATTTCATCGCTGTGGTAGGATAGGGAACTATATTAGACACTCTTCCCGACCACCAGTATAGTGTCAATCTTACGACTGGATAATAATTTTATAGAAATACTATAGGTCTTAACAACAGTCTTGTACTGAAGGAGCAACCGAGTAGAATCAGAGTATGGGAAAAGGATCGCCTATAACATATCAAGATAACTATTTTATTTATTTAGGGAAAGGCTATAATGGTAGTGTACATTGGGATTATAGGTATGATCACCCACATTTACAGAGTCTTTCCACTTTGGGGAGATATAAAAAATCACAGGGAAGAGGGGAAACATAGTTACACGTAGTATAACCTACACTTATTGATAGCAAGGTATGGGTATTCAAAATGAGAGGTAATATCCTAGTATATTCTAATTTATGTATTTATTTAGCTGATACGAATTCCATTCATACCATTATATATAGAACAAAAGATGATGATATTATCATCGTGATGGACTTTGAGAGAGGTGTGATGACTACAGATACATAGTTGGGAGTGTGTTTTAGAAATATTTTTCTATGAAACGGATATTCGATATAGATTAGGAAATAAGATTTACTATGGGATCTCTAGTAATTTATATGATGTGAATTGATATAATTATTTAAATTGACAAGTAAGTCACATACGAACCCCACATCAACTGTTACAATATGAGGGTAAAATTTACATCTCCTAAGGGAGACCAGTATATTACTTATGGAGAGTGGGTTATCCCAGCCGGACGAGCATGACCAATTACTCAGAAAATAATAGATCTCACATCACAAGTTGCTAGTCTTTTGATGGACGACAATGGTGTTAGTAAATATGTTAATCTACTAGGATTGGAACTATTTCAAAATTTATTTCTTAATGAATTCTCACGGATTTGACTTGATAGATATGTGGAATACACTATTGAGATAAAGTTGTGGGATGATAGAGTATCTATTCCACCATAAATAATGGAACCGACAGAGCTTCAAGAGTCTAAGAATCAGTTGGAGGACATAGAGGATGTGGGATTTATCCATCGATGTACGTCTCCTTGGGGATAAACTATTTAATTACCAAATTGGGCCAATGGGAGATTATATATGTGTTTCGGTAACTAGAAGATGAACAATATTACTATGGTGAACTGATATCCTCTTCTAAATATCAATGATCAGTTTGACCAATTAATGGGATATTGTGTGTTCTCAAATATATATTTGAGATTAGTGTATAATAAGTTGAGAGTATTAACATCAGATATACCAAATACTCCATTCAAAATATGGTATATCCCTTTTGAGTTTTCATAATTCCATTTTTGTTGAGAAATTCACCAATAGTGTTTATGTGTTTGATTAACATGATATATCATCTATTTCTAGATCAGTTTATGGTGTTGTTTGTGTAATACATTTTTTTGTACTCAAACACTCATGAAGATCATTACCAATATCATGTCACGATCTTACGTTCACCATTAGAGCATCAGTCATATGGTAAGCTATCTATGTGTTAGTTTTTGATTGACCAGGTACACTTTGTGAGGACATAACCTCAGAGGAAGGTGGGTTAGTGCTCCCAGATAAGTTTTAGAAGTTGTTTCTTTGGATCATCCTCATAATGTTTTTGATAGTTAACGATTCATCAGATTAGCTGGATATTACTAGAGATTTATCAAAGACTTTTCCCAATTGGATATTCCACTTATTGGTATGACAATAAATTGAGTAATGTTTGAATCATTATTTTCATGTGAGAGATATTTTCAAGAGACTAATAAGTGCTTAAAATTAGCAATAATTATGACCCTACCCGAGTTAGGTGAGGAGTATAATATTTATTGTCATACTTTTGGGATTTGAATTGGAGGTGTGTCAATATAGGGAGATCACGTTTAGGGATTTGGGTCATACCAATTGAGGCATCGGGAATGTAATTACCCTACACATGAATTCGAGTTGGAAGTACTGGTTTATTAATTTATGTATTGGTGACACAATCTTTTTGGAGAGAAATTTACAGTCTATATAGATCAAATGATCTTGAATTATATATATTCAGAAAAATATTTTAATCTTTTCATAAAAGATTGGTTGTGTATATGGAGAAATTAATTTTTCGAATGGTATATACCCCGAGAAGGTAAATAGTGTTGGTTATACTTGATAAGGAATGTTCGGAATATGATTTTTCAAGAGTCAAGTGTAGATTTCAAGATTATGTCCTTGCTAGATGAAATACATGTAGTGGTTTTAGGGAGTGAAGAGCAGTGGACTCTATTTCAGTTGTAGTAGAGTACAGACTTTTGAGATGAATTAGGGATAAACATTTTGAGTATTCGGAGTGATTAGCCTTGAGGTAATGCATTGATGGTAGGTAAAAATCATCAAAATGGTTGTTTGATGGGGATTTGATTGTTTATGTGAAGAATCGAGTTGTAGTACCTATGATCATGTGAGGGGAGATCATACAATAATTTCATTCCTCAAATTTTTAGTGCATCCTTGTGTAACCAAAATGTACCATGACTATCAATGACAATTTTTTGGATAGGTATGAAATGGGGATAATAGTTTTTGTGACAATATGTTTCACCTGTCCACTATAGAAGGAATGTCATCAACGACTTGGTGGATTGCTACAACTATTTCTTATTCCAGAATAGAAGTGGGATGATGTGACCATGGATTTTGATGTGGGTCTCCCATAAATTCATAGACATAATGATGCTATTGGGTTCATTGTGGATCAACTAACAAAGGTAGAATATTTCCTACTATATAAAGGAAACCATTATAGTTGAATAATTTATAGAACAATTTGTTCGAGAGATAGTCTCTCTACATGGAGTGCAATAAATTATATTTTCAGAATATGATTCATGCATTAATTCACTCTTTATGTTGGGCTTATAGAAATCATGTAGCACACATGTATTATTTATTATTTCCTTAAACCGATAAATATATGGTTAGTCATAATGTAATTAACTTGTACTTGAATATATACTATGGTCATGTGTTCTTGACTTCACGGGATCTTTGTGAAAGCACTTTTGTTTCGTTGATTTTGACTATTAAATTTTTATCAGGAAACTGTATAGATGAAACCATATGAGTATTATTATATTAGTCCATGTAGATTACTACAATTCTGGGTAAAGGCTGCTGAAATTTAGTTGTTAGGACCGAGTCTCGTGTAGGAGTCATCAGAGTAGACACAGTTGATTCAGAAATGTATGGATAAGACTCAGAGTAGACTTAAGTTATATGATGAAACAATGATATGACCACTATTTTATATAGATGGTGGTCATGTATTCCTTTGGGTGTCTCCTAGGTTAGATCACTACAGGACATGATGGAAGGGCATGTTGGTGAGCAGGTTTGTTGGACCCATTGAGATAATAGAGAGAATCGGGCCTGTGGAAAACTGATTTTATCTTCCACCGAGATATAGTGTTATGAATTATTTTCTCCATGTATCATAACTTCAGATATATAACCCTAACAATAATCATGTGATCCATGTTGATGAGGTTATCTTTGAGTTAGATGCATCCATTGAGGAGCATCTGAAATGTTTGTTGGATCGTAATGAGAATGTGTGGAGGGAAAATACTATGTAGATAGTTTGTGTTTTTTGAAAACGTAGAATTGTACCAGAGGAAACATGGGAAGGAGAAGTAGATATGAGGTCACAATGGCCTGATCAATTTTTCTAGGTATATTATAAATAATTGGAAGTGATACTTGAGGATGAGCTATTATAAGGTGGGAATATTTTAGGATCCTAACCTATATTAGTGTTGTCTCATTCTTAATTTCAAGAAAATTTCATTCATATATAGGTTACAAATTTTTGACTTTTTAATTGGGGTGCATTTGGGTTGTGTTTTGAGAAGATTATATAAAAATTGGGTTTGTGCATTGATGGCTCATGGTTATGGTAAACTATAGGACCAGCCAGGCTTACTGTGAAAACACCAGAAGAGAGGTTCACAAAGCTAGCACAATGTTTGAAAAACTAGGTGCCCAAACCCAAGAAAGCACGCAACCTAGGACAGTGATATTTGCACGGTTTCCACACGGTTTTTCCTTGTCAGATTCCCAAACCTAGGAAACCGTATGCCAAGTTATTTATTTATCTAAAAATTAGTTTTAAAATCCTCCAGACCCTCAGAAGACAACTTATTCATCCTTGTATTCATATTTGATGATTTTGGGTGATTATAGGGAATTCAGTAGGGTTTACAAGTCCATCTGACATACACTCGTTATGATTCGAATAATGGATCGAATATCCTTACTTTTCTCAATAACTAGATCTCTTATCGATGACTATACTGTTTATTCCACTCTCTAGGATAGGAGATATTGATCTAGAAAGAATGGATATTTATATCTTGTTTTTTGATTGTGGATTTATATCTGTAACACATTTCTACGTCCTAGTGTTGATCAGATTATAATAATTTACATTGAGAAAAAATACATCAATGAATCTAGGGTGGTGGTCTAAATATAATTCCCATAGTCATGGATTTGATATTTATATGGAAAATTGTAGAATGTTATCATCATTTAGAAATTTATATTCATTAATTTAATAATTAGATTGAAAAATTGATTTATCGAAGCTCTATTGAAATAGGTGATTAATTGGGAATTGGTCATGAGGCTAAGGGGATTCCATATTAGATTATTAGTTTGGGGGAGAAAATTATTAGAGGTAGGGGATGTAATCTAGATAATTAATCTGGGGATTAATTATAATATATTGAAATGGATATGTAGATATAAATAACTATGGATTAATTATTTTCATTTGATAATATTATATAGAAAATTATTTATTGGAATAATTATGGAATATTAAGATTATAATGTGATAATTAATTTTCAAAAATTAAGTATGAAATATGAATTGTGATATTGATTAATTAATTTTTGAATTTATTAATGGTTTTAAGCACTTAGTTAATTGTTGAGTTAACTAATGGAATGGATGCCTTCAACTATTTGCTGAATTATTAATGGGAATGGGGTGGTTAAAAATTGGTAAAATAAATATTTGAAAATGAATGAGAACATAGATCATATAAATTGATAGTAAAAATGGTAACATGGTCATCATAGTTATGAGTAATGATAATTGGGATCATGGTCATTATATATTGAGAAATATACACGGTAACTTGGTGATTAAACTTATGAGTAATGAGAATGGGAACATGGTCTACATATTAATGATTAAGGATGCTAAAATGGTCATATTACATATGTTTGTGGAATAGGAAACATTGAAAATTTGAATTTTAATTGAGAAAATAATGATTTGATATTTTGGAACTCCGAGTTATTGCCTGAAACAAGAATATTTTACTATGGTATGAGTTGAATATGGTATTGAGATACCGAATCACATTGAAAACATTGAGAATTAGCAAACATTATTTATTATGAAATGATAATACATAGGGAAAACACCACGATTTGGAATGATATGGAGTTGGTATTTTGGTACAAGTATCCTTGGGAACCATATAGTTACTGTAGTTATATTTGAATTAATGATAATATTATACCTGGTATTTTTTCATTGTACATATTTCATATACAACTGTGTACACTATAATTTTTCTAGACTGGATTTTGACAACATTACTGTATCCTTACTGAGTTGTAATCATATCCTATTTGGTCTGCCTGATTATTTCCCAAATATATTTTATTGTTTGATGACTAGATAAGGGAAAAGTCCCCCACATAAGTGGTTAATTGGGGACGGATCATGGATGAGGGGACTGGACATGATTTACAACCTACATGTGGAGTTGCAGTATTGTTTTTCAGTTTCATTATAGATACATGGAACTTAAATTGACATAGAATGCTTTCCATTAAATGGAGTATTTTATTTTTTATTTAGTTGTCATGTGTAATGAGTATTATTCTTGTTATTTTTAATCTGTTTTTTTATTATAATTCCACTAGTGTTTTATTCTGATATATGATGTTATAGTCTCCCCATGACTGTACATAACACACCCTCACTACTAGTCAGAAACTGCTAACATACAATGAGGTATTATTGAAGTAATGTGACAAACCGTCTCATGTCACCATTTTATGGAACCCGGTTTGGGACGTCACATTTTCGATCTCCAAAACATTTCACACCTTGAATACATATTTCAAGCAATGAAACAACCCATGAAACATTATTTCACATCATATAATACATTTAGATGATATTTAATCCCTCCCTTCCTAGCTTCTACTTAACCTATGTTATCCAAACATATTCCAAGTAACCACCTAGGTTTTTGATCTTCGAAAACATTCAAAGGGTTGATCCACGTGGTTCTAGTCCCTTACACATGTATTATTGAGTCATAGATGATTTATGATTAATGTAAGCCCATAATATCAAAATATTAATCATTATTTTAATTTATTTAATGATAAGGTTTAAAATATTTATATAATTGTGAAAAATAATAAACTAATGAATAAAATAGTCAAAAAAACACTTCTCTCCTCCCCAATAAATATAGCCCCTTCTCATCACGCATCCAAATAATGGAATCTTAACCAATATCTACCCAAACTTATTCCCTAATACCCCATTTCCTAAATCCATTAGTCTAAAAAACTGAAATGAATCTCCAAAAGGACGTTCACAATGAGAATAATTCATGAGGTAAATTCTTATTTCATTTATATTAACTCCTTTTAATTTTTTAATTTACTTATTCTCTATACAAATCTAATGATACCTGTGGAATGATAACTCCATAATATTATATATACATGAATGACATTTTTTAATGGAATATTATATCATCAAACCTTTTCTCTTCTCCCTTTTCTTCTATATATGGAATATTTGTTCGCGAGGTGTAGTCTTATCATTATAAAGGACATAAAAAATTTCATTTTCCATTACTAACATCAAGGATGTTATTAAAACCATTATAAATATGTAAACTAATTGTAAAATTTATTTTATAACCTTTTTTAATATGAACTAGCTTATATACATAATATGAAATAGTAATATCGAATACATTTATTGGGATGCGAAATATCCAAATTAATCTAAACAATTAGCATTGACATATTTTCTAATTCTTAGTCCTAATATATTATTTAAATCATATATAATACAAATTTAAAATGTATATGTTCTCTAATAACATACAATATCAATTCTAGATAATTATCCTCATTTTATAAAATCTTTTATACATGAATACAAGTGAACCAATCATGAATATTGAGAGAAACAAACACCAGCTAATGATGAAATTGAACACTATAAATCATCAAAATGGCCATAAATGAATATAATAAAATTATAATCAATAAAATTCATGTATATGTGTTTCTGAATATATTTTTTAACAAATATTAATGGATTATCTAGGATATTAATGTAATGAAATATATTTTAGATAATGTATAGGGATTCTCAAACTCAATTTCCATTCTTTAGTTTAATCCCCTTTTGTGAAAAAATTCAGTATTGTTGTTTTTTTAAAAATAATATCATATAATTTCGTTAATTTTTCCTTTTAATTTTTGGGTATACATGCTTCCAAAAAGATTTTATGAAAAATGGAATGATTTTTCTAAGAGATATATTATTTTTTTTAAAACATGTTTTATTTGTCATTAGATTATTTCTTCTTCGCTCCATATCATTGATTCTTATGAAAAATTATGTTTTTACCTTTTTCTTTTAATAACCATATGTTTTTTTCATG
Organism: Viscum album; assembly: GCA_963277665.1. Classification (NCBI taxonomy): domain Eukaryota; kingdom Viridiplantae; phylum Streptophyta; class Magnoliopsida; order Santalales; family Viscaceae; genus Viscum; species Viscum album. The sequence goes on from OY728128.1 coordinate 622,875,288, forward strand.
AAATATTTCATTATAAAATTATCATGAAACCCATTTCCTTTCAATTTTTTATCTTATTTCTATGATTGATATTTTGTTCTATGTGGCCTACATGAATTTCTAAAAGTTATAATGTGATGGGTGCACTAGAAATTAAATAGTGATTCAATTTATTGGGTGTTGTGAGGTATCTCATGAGATAATTTTAAAAATGTGTGAACAAGATGATATATTTTTTTCACAAGGAAATTTTAATTATTATACACATAGGTTATGTGTGGGTATGATACAATATTTTGGCACAACTATTTCAGCCATTACACTACAATGATATGATGATTCATTTTTATGCATTACCACTTTCCATGCCTTATCTAATGGTTCTTATATTGACTATAACGATGATCCCATGATTATTTTATGATGATAATGATTATTCTCACCCTTGTAATATTTCTTGATGTTTATATTTATCCACTTACATGTCATTTACCTCACCAATTCCAATGATGTATATCATCAACTGATTACTTTTACTAAGGAGGAAACATTTTCTGATAATAAGATAAATAATATGGATATAACTAATTGTTACATTTTATTATGTAAATGTTATGTTTTTTCCTATTTCTTCCGAGACAAAAAACCATGGATCATACTTTATTAAATGAATTATATTTTTTATCATTATAATGATGTAATAATTCTATAAAGAAATAGGTCCAATATAGTTGTGATCATGTCATAGTTGAGATAATTTAGTAATTAATATAAGATAAAATTAGTGAAAACCATTTGTATGAGACTAAGTATATTGATCAACCAAATATTATTTTTTTATAAAATGAAAAAAAAATAGACACCACAAGATATTCCATTAAATTTAATTTCACGAAGGAATTATTTGTTAATTAATGAAATATTTAATTATGCTTTGTTCAATACTTTAGTATTTTATAAAATTGTGGGAATGAGGGGAAACCATTCCAAAAATACTTGTGAGGTACAACATATTGATTAATCTAATGATATCCCCAATTACATGGGAGTTGGAGATCAAAATTTAGTAGTGATTCTTATCTAGTTGTCGAACGCTATGTGAAATTACCCGAATAATGTGATATATCCCCCATTACATAATATAGATCAATAGGATATCAAGTATTTTATATAGAAATTACCACCAACATTTAGTGGGTCTTATGAACCACTAGTTGCAGAAAATTTTTTCAACTCACTAGATAAGATAATTTCACTTCATATCTATTTTTAGACAAAGTATGTGACTCTGGAGATTTTACTTTTGGTTGTAGTAACCTAACAATAGTGGGTGTTGATTATAAAAAATATGATAAAGGATAAAATTTAATGGATGGAGTGGGAAGACTATAAGAAAATATTACATAACAAATATTTCCCCCGAACACTTCATACCTATATTGAGAGATAATTTTTAGAGTTGAGAAAAAAATAAGGTAAATATGTAATATATTAAAAATAAAATTTCACAACTGTTGTAAGGAACACATTCAGCTTTTATTAAAAAAGGTATTAAAAATTAATATATTCTTTAGAGGTTAAAAAAACTTCTTCAAATCGATCAGGTAATTAAATACATTGGGAGTTCTGGAGAATTTATATAATGTGCTCAAAAATTTGAGATGGATTTTGGATAATGGTCCCGAATCTATAAATATCTGAAAGGAAACATTGATCATCAAGTTACCATATCAGACTTCTATGGTGGAATTAATACTCAATTACTCACATGTACAAAATATGGGAATAATCATCTTGGGAACTGCATCAATGGTATGGGGTAACACTTCTAGTGTGGGAGAGAAGGTCACCATGATCAAGAATGCTGATGAGACATGAGGATAGTGTAAAATGTCTTGGAAAAATGGATAACACCAAATATGATTCAATTATACAATTGTACATAGTAATGGAAATATGGAATCTAATACACTAATCCACTATTCTTCATGTGTAATTAGTGTCATTAGAAATCCAAGACAATAGAGAAAGGGAAATATATTTTCATCACTGCTATTGAGGGTGATCCTCATAATGATATGGAGATTAGAAGGCTGATTATTCATACAATAATAGAAAATTATAAATTTTGTTCTGGATCAATGATTTCTTTCATATATTTCATGTTTATTATAACAATTCATAAACTACCAAAAAATGTTGAGGTTTAGTTATATGTGAGAATAGAATATGGAAAATTTATTTATTCCTAATTAAATAACTATTTATTGGTTATTGTTTATGGAAGTAACGTCCTATAATATTCAAATCATACTTACTTTGGTGGAGTTTCTTTTTATAATGGTTATGGATTTGATATATTTATACAAATCCAAAATCTACTATAAGGAAAGGAAGATTACTTTTCACATCCTATGGCACCATCCTACTCATTATAAGTGTAAGGATTAGGACTAATCTCCTTCATAATCATTTTCTTAAGTGTTAATATTATATAGTTATAAGAAATAGTATCTAGATCCAATGATCAATATAGTTTAGAGAACCATGATTGAAGACATAACAATTATGAGGTAATAAACAGATGTTTTACCTGAAACATTTCTCAGTCCTCCTTCTGATCCAAAGGTTGTTTTCAAAATTTATCAAATTCCATGATATCTATCTATATCAGAGACACATTATAGATATCCACAACGTAGATGGAAAAAATAAATAAGCAGATACAATTGAATCTGGAAAAGGGTTTTATACACCCGAGTGCTTCACCATATGGTGCACCTGTCCTCTCTATCAAGAAGAAGGATGGAATGATTAGAATCTTTTTTTATTATTTTGATCTCAATAAAATCATGATAATGAACTATTATCCCCTTATATTGATATATTATTGGTTATATATACTATGTTGTACCGATTGTATATCTATGGTCGATCTTCTGTTGGGATGTCAATAATAAAATATGATTAAAGAAGATATTATTGTGAATACATTTAAAATGAGGTATAGAAATTTTAAATTCATAGTTATTCCATATAGACTCTCTAATTATTTATTAATGTTCATTTTATTAATATACGTATAATTTTTATATTACCTAGATCTATTTTTGGTAGTCTTTATAGGTGATATTCATATATAATCCAATAGCACAGGGGAATATTGGGAGCATTTGAATACTATGAGGAATACTTTTTTAATGGATAATCTTTACCAAAAGGCCAATAATTATTTTTTATGTATGGATGTTGTATCATTATTGGGGAATGTTATCACTAGTAAATAAATATCTCTAGTCCCTTCAATATAACGGTATTTGAAGAGTGTCCCAGGACAACGTCTCTCACAGAGACATGTAGTTTCTTTAGTCTTGTAGGTTATTACGAATAATTTTCAAACCCACTAATGAATATTAATAAAATGGGAGAAAATTTATTCTAGTTCATTGAATGTGAAGACTAATTCCAAGAGTTTATAAGATGGATTATTTCTCCACATGTACTAACTATTTCGACAATTGGAAAACTGTTTCTGGTAAATAGTTATTCTTCAATGAATGTATTAGGTTGTATAGTAAAAAACAATTAACTGGTAGCCAACACCTCATGGAAGTTGGAAATTCATCTGAAAATCTATGCCAAACATTGTTTTCAGTTTTAATTTTTGTTCTTCTCATTGAAAATATTAAAACATTATATCAATGCGGTGAAGTAAAAAATATATACTAATCTTAAGACCCTCAAATATATATTCTCATAGAAGGATCATAATATGTACCATAAAATATTGTTCGATCTCATCAAGGAATATGACTACTAAATCCATTACTATCCAAGATTAGTGAATAATGTGGTTGATGATCTATGTATATAGGATCTTGAAATGTTATCATTGATTATAAATGAGATGGGAAGATCTTTTTAATTTGAAATGGTTGGACATGGGAATCATTATTGAAAGAAAATGATAAAATCCTTCGGAAAATTATTCTTAACCATCCCTTAGGGAGAAAATAACAAATACTCAATGAAATGATGTGTAAATTAAAAAGAAGGTAGAATCCATGAGAAAAGATAAATACTAAGAGATCATAATTGACGAGGAAGGAGTTTGAAGATATGGGTCAGAAAAATGTCTACCATCCAATACAAAGATAATAAGATATCATCAGAGTGACTCACAAACCTCTCTATTCAACTAGGTATGAAAAAAATGTTTCTAGTTCTCCAAGGGAACTATTTGTGGGATAATATGAAGAAGTATAGTACTATATAAACATTAATGTGCCTGGTATACCAGTAATTCAAGGTTGAATGAAAAAATTATATGGGGATGATGAAACCATTTTACATACCATCATAGAAATGGGAAGACATCACCATGTACTTTTTAATAATACATGAAAATAAATCTAGAGAAGATGATTCTATTTTTTTAGAAGATAATATTGAAACATATCTAATTATAACAAAATTTGAGTTGAATTTTTATTCGATCAAATTGAATGGATATATGTAATATAAGTGTTAAGGATGCATGGAGTACGACTGTTGATTTTATCTGATAGAGATCCAGAATTCAACATGATGTTTTAGAAATGTCTCTAAAATTATAAAAAAATCATCTAAACATTAGTACAGCTTATCAACATAAAATAGATGGCCAAAAATAGTAGAAAATTTATACACTAGGTTAAATGATAAGAACATGTTCTAGGGACTTCAGAGGATGATTATAACAACTTCTAACAATGGATGAACTCTCTTACAACAACCACATCCACTCATTAATCAGAATTTTACTATATAGAACCCTTTATGGAAAATATTGAAGAAAACTACCTTCTTGTGATGCAGTCAGTGAACATAAGAAGAAAAAACATGAAACAATCAATTAAATGGTGGAAAGGGTGAAATCCCTTAAACAACACAACAAGCTATCAAAAATTTAGCAAAAGATTTTTGAAAACAATCATTAAAGATATGTATAGTTTGTTGTTAAATATATGGTAATCCTCATCATATCTCAACGGAATCATATCATGAGATATAGTTAGAAAGGAAATTTGAGTACCTGGTTCATTAGCCCCTTCTAGATTCATTATCGTGTTTGAGCAGTAGCATATAGCTAGGAACATCCACCAGCCATGTCTCAAGTATATGATGCATTCCATGCATCCCTCTTTTCAAATTACACACAATATCCCTCACATGTACTGAATCCATTGGTGGAACAATTTGAAAATGATCTCTCTTTTGAGGATAATGTGGTGAAGTAATACAATAGCAGAGATTATTTTCTACGAAATCAGACTTCTCACATGGTCATTGTATAATGGGAGAACCATAATTAAAATGAGAAAATATGGAAACCTATGAAAGTGATGAAGTGTAATTAACCTCACATGTTTTCACCATTGAATTTAAAAAAGTAGATAAATTTAAAATGGAAGAACGAACGTACCAACCCAAAAATTTATCAATGGAATCTCCCTTATTATAATTATTTCATGTAATATATATCACATAGAATCACATAGATAATAAAATGAAAACTGAATAAATGAATAATGAATGGAAGAAGAGGTATATCATGATGTTATTTAACATATACGAATAGAATACTAACTTGAAATTTAGAGTAGTAACATAAGAATTAGGAATATTAATCAATCCAATAGGATAAAATTATTACCAGTTAAATTATAAATATAATTTTAGAATATTTTTTATGAAAATATGAAATATTTATTTCACAGAACAAGTAAAAACAGTTTTATGAAATGATAAATTAATTTTTGGTATTTTGGTAAGATATAAATATTTAATTACAATTTTGTAATTAATATAATGATTAAAATCAAAATTCATTTCCAAAAAATGTATTTATAATGTAATTTTTTTCTTGTGATTATAAGATAATTTAATGATACATTTAGTAAAAATTCCATTTTTTTAATTCCACGTCAAATTTTAAATTCAATTTTTTAAAAATAAAAGATGATTCTATTTAAAAACAAAATTTATCATATTTATAAAATAATATTTATTGAAAGATATCCATTTTAAAATTTGATACATATGAATGTATGTGGAATAGTTAAATATTGTAATTTATAGAACCTAACAAATAAATAAATTATTGGCCCATAAATGATGTATGAATTATTTATCCCATAATCATGAACAACCCATCATTATATTAATATTTTAGGAGATAGGGTGAAAACTATTCCCAGTCTTGACCCAAAATAATATACTACCAAATAAAATAATCAAAACACCCCCTCTATTGCACTAAAAATGCCACCCCTCATCAACCCTTTTCCTCACACATCTAAAGAATTGACTATTTCCCAATTTTATCATAATAATATTCCTGAGACTCTCCCCCATTTCCCGAAGCCATTGGTCGAAAAACATAACCAAACCAATATATAAATACCTTTTTTTCAAACAAAAATTTTGAGTAGAAATATTAATTATTTGAATTTGGATACTCATGAGGGGTATACTGATATTTTCACCTACCATATTACCTCAGATAATTTTTATGACAACTCAGTAGGTCCTTAATATAGAATATACCCTAGGAAAAGTGTTTGGTGGTAAACTGAACTGTTTGATTTTTAGTGGAACAGTTAATATTTAATATTTATTAAATTCAATATTAATTTATTAGAACAGGTTCATTTGGAAATAAAATTTAAACTAGGTATCAGAAAAATATTTTGTCTTCTCCATTGAGTCGGGAATGTGGATTTTGGTGTAGGTGAGCCATAAGCTCGAGTCGGGCACCGAGGCCGGTCTGGGCCCATTTTTATTCTTTTCCTTTTCGTTTCTTTTTGGTCATTCTCAAATTTGCTCCTCCTACTTGTGCATATCTCTTATACCTCCTCCATGGTCGTTGTCACACCCATTTTTTTGTTATTTTAGTTATTTTATTTATCTTGGTGTCTGGTGATTTTGCGTAAGTGAGGGTGAGTCCCAGTTTAAAATTTCAATGATGGGATGAGTTTATGGTTTCAGATAGTGCACGAACACCGTACATTTAAGACGCGCAATCCGCTTGGGCACATGCTTTCCGCTCGGGTACGTGCAACCCGCTTGCAGTCTGCTTGGGTACCGTACGGTGCACGAATACCGCACGTTCATCCAGTTTTAACGTTATTAAATTAGTTGGTTGAGCAGATAAATAAATAAATAAATATGTGTATATATGTGTATATATGTGTATATATGTTTATATAAAGGTATATATGTATATATATGTCTATATATATATGTGTGTCTGTGTTTATACTTTTTTAATGGTTTTATTATTATAAATGTTTTGATTATAATAATAATTATTATTATAATTAACTAGTTATTATTATTATTGAGAAATAATTTTTTTTAATTCTAGTGTTGTTATTATTATTATCATTATGTGTAGGTTATTATTATTATTATTATTATTATTTCTACCATTGTATTATTATTATTAATATTATTTTTAAAATTATTATTTGTTTTATATTTATAACTATTGTTATTATTACAAAAACAACGAAAAAAAATAGAAAACAACCTAAACCAAGTGCTACCCATCCCCCTCCCCTTTCCTTCTCTCTCATCCACCACGCGAAAACCCCCCCTCCCCCAGATTTTCGCTTCCCTCCCGTCGCCGACTCGCACTCGCTCCAGTCCTCCCTGTCTCCCTTGCCCAGCGCCAACCCTCCCCGTCGCCCTCCCACAGCACTGCTCCACCTCTCACTCGCTCCTCTCTTGTGCCAGGGCATGGCCACCCGCCTCCCTGTCCAGCTCTAGCCTCCATCCCCATCCGGCTCACCCTCCAGGTTCGCCCTACTCCCGACCGTGACCCCACACCCCCTTCCACAACTGGTGCCCAGCCGACCCAGCCGACCCCTCCTGGTTCTAATTCCCCTCTCACAGGTGCCATCCCAATCTGGCCTCACCTCTCACTCCATCCGCGCGCCCAAGCGTTCTCGCACCAGCCTCTCCACACCTCCCTTGCATTTGTTCTCCTCCTCTGGTTTTTTTATTATATTTTTTTTATTTTTGGGGTTATTCTGAAATCAATAACACTCTAATAATATATGTCATTTGTTTTTCGCATTTTTCACAGTATTTAGGGTGTGTAACGGGTCTGATAAATTCTTTTCTCCCTTCTGTTGAAGATTTATTGTATACATAGTCCTCTGAGGTTGGTGATTTTGAGTATTTCATTTCTGGAGCATCCCGCTAATGATTGCGCTCATTATTTTAGTTTTAAAAAATTTTTGTACCTTCTTTATACCCTTAATTAGCTTGTTATAATGTTCTTGAATAATTTTGAAATTGGTAAAATATGTTTTGAGTGAGTTCCTAGTTCGCGTCTTCATGTGTCTGTGATGATTCATTCGTTTAGGTTCCAAATATTTTTTTTATAATTTTGTTTAAAAAAAATATAATTCTCATCCCTATGCTATTTTCTTCTATCATTTTATGATGTTTTGTAATTGATAGAATTGGATTGAAATTTTACTTTGGTGTGATTCATTAATTTTGTTTATATTAAAGTAAATTTATGTGATTTTGAGGGTGTAGCCCTTAGATTTGTTTTATAAAAATGGTGAAAATGTGATTTCGGTTTTACTTTTTAACTTGGTTACTTTTCTAGGATTGGTTTTTAGATTTTTTTTGACTGCTTTAGTTTACTTAAATTTTATTTTAGGGATTTGTGGTGTTTTTGGAGTCCCAGGGGTTGATCGTAGGGTGTTGCGATCAGTTTCAAAGGAGCACATTCATATTCCTAGGTATAGATATGTATAGATATATGTTTCTTCTATGCGCGTTTTCCCTCATGGCCCGGGGAACACGTGAATCAGTTTAAGGATACAAACATATATATGGAAGTGCGTGCGTGCTAGCGCGTTGCTTCTTGAGTTAGAAAGCATTGGTTGGTCCTAATCTTGAGGTAGGCATTTCAATATCTTCTCTTTCCAAAGCTTTTCATAGGAACTTGCAAGATTTCATTTAGTATATAAATTTTATTTTCAGTCATATAATCCTAATAGTTCATTTATTGCAGAGTTTTTTTGATGGTTAAAAGTGTTAAAAAAATCTTTGGAACTGTTCCTTGGTTATGTGTAGGTGCCCCCATGTATTTTCTCCCAATTTTAACCAATTTAATGCTTTCTCTTTCTTAATTAAATTTTAGATTATGTTTCGCACCTCTAGTATGTTTATAGTTAACTTATATTAGTGTTTTAATGTTGAAACATTTTAATAAAAATGTATTTTTGGATGCTCCTTTATTTACGCACATGTTTATACCATTCCAACATGGTTGGAACTAACTGCCTTTATCTACGAATAGTACTGTTAGACCTTTTGAGTGGTGTTTTCTGGTAGAAACATTTTATGGAACTTGGTGTTTCTGTAGAAATGATTTCACATATCTTAGAATTGGTTCTTTTTCTCGAATCCTTGGTTTTATAAGTGGTTCTGTTTTCTAAATGATGTGGACCTCTTCGTGTGGTTCTTTAGATTGGTTTGAAACGAAATCCATGAGTATATGCCCGTTTGGATTTTTAAATACAAAAGTGGTGTTTAGAGTCGTTTTAGAAGAGCTTGTTCAATGTTTTCATAAAGGAATTTGATTATATAAAATGAGAGGCCCAATTTATAACTCCAACTGTTTGATAAAATGGTTTTGATAATTGATTGATGTTGTGGACCGGTTGGCACTTTGTATATTTGAAATGTATGCATATATATAAGTATATAGGGCACTCTTATCTAGGGTAACAATTCATGGGAGAATCTATAGGAAGTGTTCGTGTTTGGGGTTGGCAAGTGCGGTGACATGAGTCACGCGTGCAAGGGCCTTCCTACGTACAATGTATTATTATAACCACCATGGGTTCCTGGGCATCTTTTTGAAAATCGAGTGACTGTTGCTGACCAACCCCGATTAAACGGGTTGGTACCCCCTGGATATGTTGTTAGGCCAGGTGGCCTTTTCCACTGGATTGGTCAGTTAGGGCGGCCAATTGGTTATAGACTTAGGAGATTCACCATATGCCGGATGGTGGTTACAAAACCGAGTACATCCAGGGGTCTTCTAGGGATGTTTAGGATCACCCATGGTTACTCAATTATTTATATTGTTTGTTTACTTTTTGTTGCATTGGTTCATCTTCCATTGCACTTTTACTTGTTTCACTCTAGCCCAGCCTTGTTATATTTTCTATTATGGATTTCATTTATAAAATGGCAAATGTTTCTAGAAATGGTATGTTGTGTGGGTTGGGTTTTTAAATGAGAATAACATGTTGCATATTTCAAAATGTGAAAACCCTACTTTCATATCTGTATTTCAAACTTGTGTTAGTGGACTCATTTAGGAAAGATAATTTTTAGATTCAGTGGTTTATTCACGGAATCCCTATTAATAATCTCGGTGCTCACTCCTATTATATCCTTCCAGTTGTAGGTTCAGTTTCTTCCACATGTTCCTGGTTCAGCTGCTCAATGTTGTAGCAGTGTGTTCTTGAGTTGGGTGGTGACCAAGGAGGTCACAAGGAGGTATGAAATTTTATTTTCATTCTTCTCCTAGTCTTTACTCATTTCGTCAGTCTTTATTTGTTTGGTTATGTTTTGTTTAAGGTCCATATCGTTCACAGAGGTTAGAGTTTGGATGCCCGGAACTAGTTGCCATCCCGTGGGGATCGGGAACGCCCCTCGGGCCATGCCATGGGCCGGCTCGGGTGACCGGTTCAGGGTCAACCCGGGTTGGTTGGTGACAAAATGGTATCAGAGTAGGGACTTGATATTTGGGATTTATGGTAAAAGGAGCTTAGGATTTTTGGGGCTCATGAGGTAGGTTACGGGTCGGTGCTTGATCACCACTGCTTGTGACGAGACCTAAGTTACAAGGGGTAGTCCGGGTTTTGAGTCTTTTTTCCTTTGGTTGTTTTGGTTTGAGAGATGATAATGAAGGAGAACTAGTTTTTGTTGTGGCCCCACATGGGGTGGTGACCAATGTGGAGTCCAAGTGTCCAGTTCAAGGTCCTCTTAGTGTAATTCCTTACTTGGGTCATGACTCACCACCATGTCTCCATGTTAGGTATATACACTAGTCCCTCATTTGGGTGGTTTGTTGTTGATTGTGTTTTGTTTTGATCTCGGTTGATGTGAGTGTGTGTTAAAAATGAAAGCGATTTTTAAATGGAAAACTATTTCTTTTAAATTGTTTTGAAATTGGTAAACTGAAATTTTAAAGTGGGAGTGTTTTAATTTGAAAAATTTTATTTCTTGTCTAGATTTGATAAGGGAAAGAAGTGTTCAAACCTTGGTATTCCTTATAGATGATCACATGTGCATCGATATTTTCAGAGAGTGTGTGGGAGCACTTGCCCACGAGCGATGTAGTCAGGATTGGGTGAATGCACATGTGGTAGTCAATAAGGGGCCATAGGCACGTTTTAAAATTTAAAAGAAATGCCAGTTTATGGAAAATTATTTTTTTATTTATGTTTGTATATGTTTAACTTATGATTTTGTTGCCCTTGTATCGGGCTGTTTCTTTTATTGAGTGTTGGCTAGATGCCATTTTCAGTTGTGTTTTTTGTGTTGTTCTGAGTATTCCACCATGAATGGTCTCTAAGGTTGCTAATGAGTCATCCCCAGATTTTAGTTCTTTTTTCATGTTGCCTATCGATCAAAGTAATCAATGTCCTTGAGGGGCATTTTTGTGGTTGTGGAATTAGAGTGAGTCTTCAAGTTATTGGGAACTCCTAGGGTTGTTAGGGTTCGAACCATCTCAGGATTATTTGATGGTCCGGTTTTGGACTCGTAAAGGTGAAGTGTCTCTCCATCATTGAAGTTTGGGGTGTGTTTGATGGTAATTGTCTCTAGTGAGGGTTTCCCATCTGGAAAGGGGTACAGGCTGGTGGACCCTGTCTCCAAGAAACAATCCTCGTCGGTACCGGCTCCGAGTTCGTCATATGACTCTCTTATGCGCCACTAGTATAGAATGTACAGACATTCTAAGTTGTCATGTTGCATTCTTTTTAAAACGTTTGACCATCGTAATTTTTTGAATCATCGAACGGAAGGAGTTAGAGACCAGAAGATGAAAATGCTTAATAGTGAGGCAGGAGATGCTTCAACCGTCAGGGCCCCAGCCACAGGTCTTGGGGTGAAGCTCTCGTACAGTCAGGAATTTCCAAGAGCGTGTGCAACCATGGTCTGGTCCATGTTTTCAGCCTTCTAAAGGGAAGTATCCAAAGTTTTCTTATTAAATTCTTGTCGTTGTTATAAGCTCATCCTTGTTGTGGTTGCGCGATGAGATCGTTCTACTGTAATCCAAGTGGCCTCATTTTCTCTTGGCTTAGTTTCTAAATCCTTCAGATTCATTGAAAGGCATCGGGTCTGTGACTAAATGAACTCATTTTGATCTTGAGGATGGTATCAACTGCATACATTAGGGGGGGGGTGATTTTTGGTTTTGTAAAATTAATGGGTGTTGTTTCTAGGCTCTGTATTAGGTTGAATGCCTCTCTGTGGCTTTTCATTTATTGTGTTTGAGTTTTGTAGGGAATTCCTCCTTCCCGGTGTCGCTGTGTGATAGTTTTTCCCAGAATAGTCTTAATCCTAGTGGTGGAGTTGTTCCGTTAGCATTGATAATGTGGGATGAGTTCAGTTTGGGGAGTTCCCACGTTGCCCCCCCCCACGGGGTGGTGTGTTTGAGTTTCATGGTCTCCGTGTTAGTAAATTTCTGCGGTGGGGAGAACCCTCCCGTGTTCTCCCCTCAACCTCAGACAGTGATTGTACTCGAGTTGGTCGGGTGTGACTTTTGTTTTTAATGGTCACACTGATCTTCTCAATTTCTTCTAGTTTTTCCTGGGCACGGAATTGAGTTATGCTAACTGTTGGGTTGGTGACTTTCTGGGGGAAGAAAGTGTTTCTGGTGGGGAGAATTTTCACACCCGTTTTTTAGTTAATTTATTTGTTTTATTTCTCCTGGAGTTGGGTGATTTTTCTTAAGTGCAGGTGAGTCCCAGTTTAAAATTTTAATGTTGGGACGAGTTTATGGTTTGTGATAGTCCACGAACACCATACGTTTAAGACGCGTAGTCCGCTTTGGAACGTGCTTTCCGTTCGGGTACGTGCAGCCCGCTTACAGTCCGCTTGGGTACCGTACGGTGCGCGAATACCACACGTTCATCCATTTTTTAAGTTATTAAATTAGTTGGTTGAGCAGATAAATAAATATATATACATTTGTATATATGTTTATATATGCTTATATATAGGAATATATGTCTATATATGTCTATATATATATCTGTGTGTTTATTGTTTTTTAATGGTTTTATTATTATAAATGATTTTATTATAATAATTATTATTATTATTATTAACTAGTTATTATTATTATTCAGAAAAAAATTTATATTATTTGTAGTGTTTTTATTATTATTATCATTATGTGTAGGTTATTATTATTATTATTATTATTTCTACCATTGTTGTATTTGTATTATTATTATATTTATAATTATTATTTCTTTTATTTTTCTAATTGTTGTTATAATAATAAAAAGGAAAAAAAGAGAAAACAACTGTAACCTAGGGCTACCCAGCCCCCTCCCCTTTCCCCTTCTCTCACCCGCCACACGACAACCCCTCTCCCCCAGATTTTTCCTTCCCTCCCGTCACCGACCCGCACTGGCACCAACCCTCCCTGTCGCCCTCGCATAGTGCCAACCCTCTCTGTCACCCTCCCACAGCACTGCTCCACCACTCGCTCGCTCCTCTCTTGGGCCAGTGCAAGGCTGCCCGCCTCCCTGTCCAGCTCCGGCCTCCGGACCTGTCCTTCTCACCCTCCAGGCTCTCCCTCCTCCCAGCCGTGACCCGACACCCCCTTACACATCCGGTGCCTAGCCGACCCAACCGACCCCTCCTGGTTCGACATCCCCTCTCACCGGCGCGATCCCACTCTGGCCTCGCCTCTCGTTCCATCCGCGAAACCAAGCATTCTCGCACCAACCTCTCCACACCTCCCTTGTGGTTATTCTCCTCCTATGGTTTATTATTATTATTATTATTATTTATTTATTTTCAGTGTTATTATGAGATCAATAACACTCTAATATCGTGTGTCATTTGTTTTGCTCATTTTTCTCTGTATTTAGGGTGTACGACAGGTCTGCGAAATTCTTTTCTCCCTTCTGTTGAATCGCAATTTTATACATGAACCTATGAGGTAGGTGATTGTGTGTATTTCATTTCTGGATCACCTCTCTAATTCTTGCTCTCATTATTCTAGTTTTAAAACATTTTGCGCAGCTTCGTTATACCCTTATTTATCTTGTTATAATGTTCTTGAAATTTTTTGAAATTGTTAAAATATTTTTGGAGTGAGTTCATGGTTAACGTCTTCATGTGTCTACGATGATTCGTTTGTTTAGGTGCCAAATATTATTTTGATAACATTGTTTAAAAATATATATATAATTTGCATCCCTATGTTATTCTCTTCTATCTTTTTATAATGTTTTGGAATTGATAGAATTGGTTTGAAATTTGTCTTTGGTGTGATTCTTTAATTATGTTAATATTATAGTAAATTTATGTGATTTTGGGTGTGTTTCCCTTAGCATTGTTTTTAAAATTGAAAATGTGGTTTTGGATTTACTTTTGAACTTGGTTATTTTTTTAGGATTGGTTTTTAGATTGTGTTTTGATTGCTTTAGTTAACTTAAATTTTATTTTAGGGATTTGTGCTGTTTTTGGAGTCCTGGGGGTTGATCATAGCGTGTTGTGATCAGTTTTGAAGGCGCACACACATATTCCCAGGTATGGATATGTATAGATATATGTATCTTCTGTGTGCATGTTCCGTCATGGCGCGGGGAACACGTGCATCAGTTTAAGGATATATATATATATGGATGTGTGTGCGTGCGAGCGAGTTTCTTCTTGAGTTAGAAATCTTTCGTTGGTTCTGCTCTTGAGGTAGTACTTTCCATCCCTTCTCTTTCCTAAGCTTTCCATAGGCACTTGCAAGATTTAATTTAGTTTAAAAAATTTATTTTCACTCATATATTCCTGATAGTTCATTTATTTCAGTGTTTCTTTGATCATTAAAAGTGTTAAAAATCGATTTGAAATAGTTCCTTGGTTATGTTTAGGTGCTCTCATGTCTTTTCTCCCAATTTTAATCAATTTAATTCTTGGGCTTTCTTAATTAAATTTTAGATTATTTTTCTCACCTATAGTATGTTTATAGTTAACATATGGTAGTGTTTTAATGTTGAAATATCTGATTAAAAATGGATTTTTGGATGCTCCTTTATTTACTCCCATGTTTATGCCTTGCCAACATGGTTGGAACTAACAGCCTTTTTCTGAAAACGGTACTGTTGGACCTTTTGAGTGGTGTTTTCTGGTAGAAACATTTTATGGAACTTGGTGTTTTTGTAGAAATGATTTTTCATATATTTGAATTGGTTCTTTTTCTCGAATCCTTGATTTTATAAGTGGTTATGTCTTCTAAATGACGTGGGCCTCTTCATGTGGTTCATTAGATTAGATTGAAAATAAATCCATGAGAATATGCCCGTTTCATTTTTTAAATACCAAATTTGTGTTTTGAGTCATTTTAGAAGAGACTTTGAAATTTTTTCATAATGGAATTTGATTATGTAAAACGAGAGGCCCAATTTACAACTCCAAATGTTTGATAAAATGGTTTTGATAATAGAATGATGTGACGGCCCGGTTGTCACTTTGTATATTTGAAATTTATGAATATATATATGTATATGGGGATCTCCTATCTAGGGTCACCCTTCATGGGGGAACGTATAGGAATTGTCCGTGTTTGGGGTAGGTATGTACGGTTAGATGAGTCACCCGTGAGAGGGCCTTACTACATATACAATATTATTATAACCACCATGGGTTCCTGGAAATATTTTAGATGATTGATGGTTGCTGACCAACCCTGATTAGATGGGTTTTTACCCCCTAGATTTGTTGTTAATCCAGGTGGGATTTGCCACTGGATTGGTCAGTTAGGGTGGCCAGTTGGATATAGACTTAGGAGCTTCACCATATGCCGGCAGGTGGTTCCGAAACCGAATACGTCCAGGGGTCTTCTAGGGATGGTTAGGATCACCCATGGTTACTGAATTATTTACACTGTTTTTTTACTTTTCGTTGCATTGGTTTATCTTTAGTTGCACTTTTACTTGTTTCACTCTAGGCCTGCCTAGGTATCTTTTCTGTTTTGGATTTCATTTATAAAATGGAAAATGTTTCTGGAAATGGAATGTAGCTTGTGTTGGATTTTTAAATGAGAATAACATGTTGCATATTTTTAAATTTGAAAACCCTACTTTCATATCTGTATTTTAAACTTGTGTCAATGGACCATTTTTTGAAAAGAGAATTGTTGCGTTCAGTGGTTTTTTCTTGGCATCCCTACGGAGCATCTCAGTGCTCACGCCTATTATATCTTTCCAGTTGTAGGTTCAGTTTCTCGCACATATTCTTGGTCCAGCTGCTCAATGTTGGAGTAGCGTGGTCTTGATATGGGTGGTGACCTATGAGGTCACAAGGATGTATTTACTTTTATTTTCTTTCCGTTGCTAGTCTTTTTCCATATCTTCAGTATTTATTTGATTGGTTATCTTTTTTTAATGGGTCAAATTTTTCCCAACGGTTAGATTTTTGATGCCTGACAGTAGTTTCCAGCCTGTGGGGATCGGGAACACCCCTCGTGCCATGCCGTGGGCCGGATCGGGTGACCGGTTCAGGGTCGACCCGGAATGGTTCATGACAGTCATGACATTTTTTGAGAAATGGAGATTTAAAAAGAGAGACAAAGTTGGTAGGGAATAGGGTTACTGATTTAATGCTCTCGATGTGCTGAGTTGACGTGCGACTTTCATGTCCCGTTAAATCATCATGATGCATCATCAATTTCATCCTAAAGGTAGGGAAACATATTTATTTTCGATAGATTCCTTAAAAACATGGTGTATTATGTTTTTAAACCCTTATATTTATTTCTTGAGTCTCCACGAGGCTTGATTTGTTGTTTCAGGGGCAAAAACAGACATTTAGAGCGTTTTTAGGGATTTCCCATTAGGGATCCCAGGTTTCATGGTGTGTTTTCCAGGGTAACATTCATGATTTATTCCCATTTGGGGAAGGAAATATTTTAATATGTACACTCCATGTACATTGAGTACATATCATTTAGTTGTTTTCCATTGGTCTGGTTTTATTAGAAGAAACAAAGAATATTGGTTTTTAAGGAGTACACACCATATACTGGGAGTATACTTTGAATAGTGGCACATGGGCATGTGTCCTGGTGAAATATATCATGGGGTGATGTATTTTTAATAGTATACACAATGTAAGTTAAATTACATTCCATATACTACTATACAGGTAGACCCCATGTGTTTTGGCCCTATACATCTCCAGCTTAGTAGTTTTGGGGCATCATGTGCCCTAGATGTCATAATTGAGCATGTGAGTAGTCTATTCTGAGCGTTTTCCTCGTAGATTGTAATGGTGGAGTCATATTGACATTTAGAGGTCACCTAAATGGTTTTTGGAATTTATATATAAATGGAGAGGTTCTTCCTCCAGTTATTAAGTTTTCTTGTCACCAGAGTGTGAGACGAAGCATGGATAACAGGTTGGGTGTTCAGACCAACCTAGTTGAGACATTTGATCCGAGATGAGCTATGAGATATATCATATGACCTATTTTTAATGGATTTTCCTTTTGTGAGATTTTCCCTTCTGGCATGGGAGTCAATGAGACCAAATACTTCCAAGGATCCCTTGAGGGATTCCATTCCTTATGTGCTAACCTAGGGAGCCCCTTATAGGATCTATTTCCTATTTTCATTTGAGAGGACATTGTTATGGGATTCCTCTATTGTTATTCATTCTAGGTTCCCAGGTAGGATTCCTACCATGATTTTATCTATGTATCATGTGTAATATTCCTTCTCTATTGTTTACCTAGAGGATCCCGAGTAGGATGCCTACTTATCGTTTAAATTGAGGGACCCAGTGGGTATCTTTGTTTCACGGACCATGAGATTTTACATCTAGTTTAAGTAGAGATGGTGTTTGGGTGTCACTTAAAACCCATGCCAAACTAATATGCCCAATGAGTTGTGGAAGTATTTTTGGGTTAGGAGTTCGGTTCGCCCTCACCCGTTTTTTTATGTCTTCCTTGGACTATATAATGAAATATTGTTTAATAGAGGTGATTATTGGATAATTTATGTCAAGCCTGATTCGAGGTATCATTCTTCTTTGTTGAGATTCCCAAATGTTCTCCCCAAGGATTCAACTTTTGATCCTTGTTATTTATGATATTTTACTGGTACCAAAGGTATTACCTGGGACTCAGCTGTTAAGCCTTATTTGTTGACTTGTAAGCCCTGAGTGATGCATGGATTCCTATTCTAGGATAGTCGTGAATAGACTCGTTGGGTTTTTTGTCTACATATACTAATTTATACATGGATTCCCGAGGTAGGAATGACTTGGAGGGGGGAAATGGACTATTTAATTTAATTAAACCTTGAGTGATACAAGGATTACCAATTTTTGGAAGACCAGGAATGGGCTCATTTATTTGATATGGCTATACCATGAGTGATACATGGATTTCCTATTATAGTAATTCCATGAATTGGATCATTGGATCGATATGTTTATACCCTGAGTGATAAGTGGTTCTAGTTGAGGGATTCCATGAACATGCTCAATAAGTTATTGACTTATGTACCCCAGGTAATGCATAGATCAATTTGAGGGATTCCTTGTACATGCTCAGTGGGTAATAGAATTATGTACGCTGAGTGATTCTTGGATCCTATTGAGGGATGTCTTGGAAGGGATCATTGGGATGATGAATCCAACACATTGAGTTATATTTTGATTCCTATGAAGGAATGTGTTGGACGAGATTATTGTATAGATGTTATGTGATCAGAATTATTATGCACTTCCAGATTAGTCAGGAACGTGCATCGGTAAATTGTACCATTCTATACATAGTTGACCATCAGTATACAGAAATCTAGTTGTAATTGGAGATGAGTGCGAGTGAACCCTTGTAAAGGACCAATTTCCCCCTATTGTGACATCGCTTACTCAGAGATATAATTCTAGGATTTTCCAAAGAGGGTACATATCGATGGGATAATGTAATAAGAGATTGACTTAATCATACATGACCTAACTGGAATGATGTCCAACTCAATTCCCTTGCACATGATGGCTTAAAGATCAGTCTCATGGTCCCATGGACTGACTGCTGTTGTGGATTCATTTTATTTGATTCACATACTCAATAATATTCATATTTATGTACAAGTGTATATGTATAGGACTATACATGTATACGTATATAGATGTGGAAATCCATGGTGGAACATACCCAGTTGACAAGGATTACAATCCCTAGGTTCAACTGTGGTTTTACTTTCATTTTTATTCTTTGTGTTGTGTACTTGTTTGGCTAGGCACATTTATATTGCATACACTTTTAGCATCACAATTAGATGTTTCTTGTCAGGTTCCCCTACTGAGATTATTTATCACCCATGCACGTGCACCTTGGTGTGCGTGTAGACCATTTTCCTGATTTTTAGGTTGATCATGAGTTGCAAGGTGGATAGTGATAAGGTCCAACGTTTCTTGATCGAGAAGAGTTGATCAAGTGGTTATACGGACCGGGCTGGTGCAGTTTGACAGTATATGGAAATTAGGTATGTGTGATGGCTCGAAGTTAGTATTAGAGCCATTTACTTTTACATTCAGTTTCTTCTATACTTCTTTCTGTATGGTTGGCCTAGTGGGTGAAAATTGTTGTATTGTGTTTCATATATGATTGGGATTTAATTGAATTTTACTTTTATATCTTGTTCTATTTCAGTGGTATATTTCTTACGCTCTCTCAGTTGTGTATGATACTAATTTATTTCAGCTATTTTCTTACTCGGATGTGAGGGAATATAATCCCCACTATCACCACATATTCTATGGATACTAGTCGGAAACCTCTAGAATAAAGGGTGGTGCGCTTGAGGCCTTGTGGTGAACTGGTTCGGAGCACAGGTTCAATGGCTTCTAGTTCAGGACGTTACAAAGTTGTATCAATGAATTTTTTTATACTGGTCTTTACTATTTGGGATATTATAGAAAGTAGTATTAGAAATGTGTGAAAACCTATAATGGATATCATATTGGTGCGTCAAGAACATTGGTTCCGGTAAGAAGTCCTTGTTCCAGGGTCTGTTTTTATTGTTCTGATTTTGTGATGTTACAATTTTATAAGATTTCTTCCTTGAGGAACTCACATGTTGTGTTGGTATATTGATTTACTATGGATCCATGGATCTTGGAAATTAGTATTATGATAGGGGTGGTTTTTAATTCTTTTCAGGCAATGAAAAGATGTGTTTCTTGCAGTATACTAGGCACATATGATTCAAAGAATATAGCACTACAAGTGTGTGTTTTTACTAATGAATGAGACCTTTAAGTCTGCATACACATTCTTTTTTTTTACTCTGGACGGAGGTTATTTTGATCTATGTGGAGGAATTTTTATTATGAGTCTAATGACTAATTCCTCATGCACGAGTGGTGTAGTGGCCCTATTTGGTCAATATGGAATGTGATTCCATTTTATTTAACACCTTGTTGGGTTTTGTTTTTTAAGAATGTGTTTATCCAGTCAGATTGCTGAGTACGATGCCATTATATACATAGGATTTTCTTATGGACTTGACCCCGTTGTGTTATTTAGGTATATTGATACTCGAAGAGTGACAGTTTATCTTTTCTCTTCTTCTTTTGTTCTAACCTCCAAGAGGAAGTTCTTTCTTTGGATGCTCAAAGAGGATTAGTTCTCTTGTAGCCTATGTGTTTCAGTTTTGACACTCATTGGTCATTGTGATATTACACTCATTTTGTGATCGATGCACGATAGGATCTCAATTTTGATTTATAGGAACACTGATTTCATCTTATGTTGATCAAAGGAACGTCAGGTGCTTTCACTTCGAGACTGGATTCAATAGGCAAGACTTTTCTGGATCATGTCATTTTCTACTGGTGTTTTCGCTTATGCTAATGTAGTCAGGGTGTGGGTACACAATCGTGTCTGGAATGACTATCTGTGTACTTTTCGTGTTTTTAGGATAGGCAATTGTTCCATGTGGTATTTATTGAATATAAATATATGGGTGGATGGTTATGAGGCAAAGATTTATGTTTTAATACTTGTCAATTTTTTGGATACCAAAATTTGTGTTGAAATGTCCCTATGTGGTAGAGGGGACATTGTGAAATATAGGGTTACTGTGAGATGGATGAACCACGGCTGGATTCATGTCATGTTGACTGGATGGTATATGTGGTCTGGGGGGAACTATACATAATTTTGGTGAAATCTTAGTGTACTATTATAAAAAGAGATCATGTGCTATCTTGATTCATCTGGAGTATTTTGATAGGGCATCAGCCCTACACCGAGCCACTTTTCAATTCATAATGTTCTTCCCTATTGAAGAGGTATCATATTTTGGTTTCACTATATGAGTGGTGTAAGAAAATTCATATGGTGGGGAGTCCACCATTAACCGTTTTATGGTGGTTTTCCATATTTTTAGTTAATCATAAATGTTTTTCGTGTGATTTTGAGATAGGAGTTTATTTTTAGACTACATTAAGTGTATTCATATCGTGGGCAGAACCAGATTGGTCATAGTTGAATTTCTTCTAGGTATGTGGTAGTAATTAATACTATATGTTCGATCACTGTATTGTCTAGATAGCTTGGTTTTACAGGTGCTCAGGTTGGGATAATGGTTGTAAGTCCCCTCATCGGGATTCTTAGTGACAAGACGATTAATGGTGGGGAGTTTGTAAGGAAATATGTTTTTCCATACCACAGTTTTGAGCATAATTTTTAATTTTTTGTAGTTGGATTCTTGAGAGGGGTAAAATGGGGTTTCCCTTACTAGATGGACTTAGATAAATTTTCTGAAAACAACATTGGTCCCTTAATATTGTTTTATCCCTAGGACAGGAGTATTGTGGAAATGTGATATTTTTTAATATTAGAAAAATATTTAATATTTAATATTATAAAATTAAATATTAATTCATTCGTGCAGTTTCATTTAGAAATTGAATTTTAACAGAGTTTTGTATTGATATTTTTTCTTCGTCGTTGTGTCCAGAATGATTATTTTAGTCTAGGTGAAGCATAAACATGAGTCGGGGGTCGGGGCTGGCCTGAGCCCCTTTTTTATTTTCCATTTAGTTTCATTTCTACCTTCTGTTTATTTATCCTCCTCCTTGATAATTTCTCAAACACCTCATCCTTGACCATATCCCTTGGGAAGAAATTTAAATTGTTGAAGAGAGAGATTTGGGAGGCAATAAGGGTACTAATTTGAATCACTCTACATGCTGAGTCAGCATTCGACATTAGTGGTCCGTAAAATCAAGCGAAGCTTCGGCAGTTTCCTCCTGAAGGTATGGTCATTTTTTTCATATATCCCCCTTAAAAAGGTTTTTTTTATGTTTTTATTACCTTAAATTTATTGATGGGTGCCCCATGAGTCTTGATCTGTTTATTTGGGGACGAAGATGGGCGTTTTAGGCGTTTAGAAGGATTTTCAATTAGAAATCCCATATAACACTGCATATGTTCTAGGGGGAATGCAGTGTGTTAATCCCATTTAGGGAAGAATAATATTTCTTTAAGTACACTCATTGTACATTGTGTACATGCCGTGTAGTGATTGATTGTGTGTCAGGCCGTTTGAGAAGAAACACTGAATAATGGTTTTTTATGAGTAAATTTCGTGTACTGGGAGTACACGTCATGTAGTGGCACATGGGAATGCTCCCAAGTGGAAACACCCATGATGAGAGAATTTTGGAATATTAGACACCTTATATAGAAAATTAGACACCATGTAATACTTTGTAGGTAGACCCCTGGTGTTCTGGCCATGTACTTCTCCAGCTTAGTAGTTTTGGGGTATCTTGTTCCCTGGATGAATGAATTGGGTGTGTGAGTAGTCCATTATGAGCATTTTTTCACATAGATCGTAATCGTGGAATCCTATTTTCATTTATAGGTCACCTAAATTGGTTTTTGGTGGTTTCTAAAAGAATAGATAGTTTCTTCCTCCAGTTATCGAGTTCAGTTTTTACCCGAGAGTGATACTTGGCGACGATGACTGGTTGGGTGTTCGGGACATCATAGTTGATGCTTTTTAGATGATATGAACTACGAGAAAACTCTAATGGCCTATTCTTTTGAAAATTTTCCTTTTGTGATATGTTCCATTCTACCCTACAATTCCATGAGACCAGATATTTCATGGATCCCCTAAGGTATTCCTTTCCTTATGCGCTGTCCTAGGGAGTCCCTTAGAGGATCTCACTCTTATTTTTCCTTAAGAGGATCTAAAATTTAGGATGATTCTATTCTTATTCATTTTAGGATCCCATGTTGGATTCCACCCAGAATTGTTTTGATGATATCGTGTAGGATTTCATTTCAATTGCTTAAAATGAGGATCCTGAGTAGGATTCCTCCTCTGGGTTTGTTTACAGGGACCCAGTGGGTGGTGTGGCCTGATGGACCCTAAGCTGTTACATTGGGTTTTGGTAGAGATGGTGTTCAAGCATCACCTTGAAGCTATTCATAACTAGTAATCCCATGGGGCTGTGGGTGTAGTGTCGGTTTGGGAATTTGATCCACCCTCAATCATTTTTTATATCTGACTTGGTTTTGATGATGTAGTAGTGTTTACAAGAGGTTCTTCTTCGATGGTGGATGTAGAGATTAATGTGATGCATCTTTCTTCTTTTTTTGGATGCTCAGACGTTATATACATGGATATGGATTCTAAGACTTATTATATAAGATATTTTTTCAGGTACCAGATGTATTACATAGGACTCGACTATTAATTATTATGTGATGAGTTTTATTCCCTTAGTGATACATGGATTCATATTGTAGGTTTTCCATTGACTGACTCATTGGGATGTTGGTTTATTTACCCTGAGTGATACATGTATTATCGTTGTAGAAATTCCTTGGAAGGGATCAAGGGACTATTGAATTTAATTACACCTTGATTTTTACGTGTATTTTTATTGTAGGAATTCCATGAAATGGCACATTGGTTGGATATGGTTATACCTTGAGTATTATAAATATTCTCATTGTAGGAATTCCATTAATGGGATCATTGGTTGGATATGTTTATATCTTGTGTGATAAATGGATCCCATTGAGGGATTACATGAATTGGATCAATGGGAGATAGACTTATGTTTTCTGAGTTACATTTGGATCTTGTTGAGGGATGCCCTGTACATGCTCAGTGGGTAATGGAATTATGTATGCTGATTGATTCTTGGATCATGTTGAGGGATTCCTTGGACGAGCTCAGGGGGTTGATGACTCCTATAACATGAGTGATATATGGATTCCCATGTAGAAATTCCTTGGATGGGATCATAGGATGGATGATATATGATAAAAATGATTATTCTCTCATAGATTAGATAGGATGGACAATCGGTATTTAGTATCCCTCTTTGAATAGTTGGTCGTCAGTATACGGCAATATATTAGTGATCAGAGGATAGTACAGGTGAACCCTCAGTTAGGACCAGTTTTCCCCCAATGGTGATGTAGCATGATCAGTGATATAATTTTTCCACTGGTCGAAGCAGGTACATGTCAATGGAATCCCAATCCTAGAGACTGGCATGATTATACTCAACTTTATTGGCATGAATTCCAACTCAATTCCCATTCATAGGATGTCCAAGAAATCGTTTATATGGTCCCAAGTATTGACTGTTGAGGTGGTTTATTTTTATTGGATTCACATACTCGGGAATATTCATATTCATGTATAAGTGTAGATGTATGAGACTTCGTATGTATACGTATATAGATGTGGACATCCATGGAGGCACATTCCCAATTGATAGGGATTGAAAACCCTTGGTTTGATTGTGGTTATACATTTTTTTTTCATTCTTTTTTGTTGTTTTCTAGTTAGGATGAGCACATTTTTATTTCTTACACATTTAGAAGCACTATTGTATGTTCCTTTTCCGGGTTATGTACTGATATTATTTGTCACCCCTACACATGATCCTTAGTGTACATTTAGAACTTACATCCTCTTTTCAAGACTATAAAAAATTTTATGGTCAATATGGATTAGTCCAGGTGGTGAAATATCGAGAAGAGTTCCTTGAGTGGTTCTACAGTTTAGGCTAGTGGAGTTTGACAGTGTCTTGGGATTGGGTATGTAGGTTGTCTTAGATTTAGTAATAGAGCCATGTACTTTAACTTTTTTTTTTTGTACTTGTATCTGTATGGTCATCCCAGTGGAAGAACAATGTTATATTGTATTTCGTATTTGTTTGGGATTTTATATAATTTTACTATTAGACCATGTTGTATATCAGTTGTTTATTGCATCCTCACTCTCTACTATGTATGATACATAGTTATTTTTAATTTTTTTTTTCTGATATGTGGTAATAGCCACCGCACTATATCCTCCTAGGCCATTACTGCTAGTCGGTAGCCTCTGGCTTACGGGATGGCATGCTTGAAGCCCTGTGGTGAACCAACTCGAAAAACCGATTTAGTGGCTTCCAAGTTGGGATGTTACACAATCTATCTATGGATGTTCTTAATGATAATAATTCAAGATGTGAAATGTTATTTCTATTCATTAAATTTCATTTTATTTAACTTTATTTTTCTATTCATTCTTAATATATACGTACCCAATGTGCATGATAACTCTAGTATCATATATATACTAGATTTTTCTTGTTAATGGAAAAATGCATCATCAGATATCTTCTCCTCTCCGTTATATTATAAAAATGGAAACATTGTATGTGAGTGGCTATCTTATTACTTTCAAGGATGAAATGTTTTCATTTTACTTTACTACTATAATCGTTGGTGTTAAACCCATTATAATGGATGAATGTAATTTTAAATATCTATTTTATAACATTTTTATTATTCTCTATTAACATATATACCTAATATTAATTAAAAAATTGAGTTTATTTTGACTAAGAACTGCCAAGTTAATCTACATGATCATAATTATCATTTAACCTAAAGAATCTTACTGATATATATAGAAAATAATAATATACAATACAAATTAAATTTCAAAATGTTAATAAATAACATATAATAATAATTATGGATTATTATCCCTATTATATATGATCATCCAAACATGTTTTCAAATTAATTGGTCATGAAAACCAAAAAATAAACTCCCTTGAATGATTAAATTTAACACTATAAATCATAAAAATTTCCATAAATGTATATAATAAAACTATCATGAATCAAATAATTATAGAAGTGGTAATGGATTTAATAATTGATTAATATAATTTTTTTATATATTATATTGATGTGAATAAATAATTTGTACATAAGGTAATGAGATACTCAATCCAAATTTCATTTAGTTGGGATATTCCCATTTCATGAGAAATTTAGAAATAAATGTTCTTTTAATATTACTCTAATATAGTTTTTTTGTTATTAACTTTTCATTTCTTGGATATACATACAACCAATATAGTTTTATGTCAAATTAAATGATTATACCAAAAGAACTCTTTTTTCTAAGAAAAAAATTCTTTTAATTATCTCTAGAATTTTTCTTCTTCAACCATGATTGTAAAATACAACACCAAGAATGTAATTACCTAACACTTTCAGAATCAAAAGGTTTATTCATAAAATTATTATTTATTAAACTCTCATGAAATCCATTTCATTTCCATGGGTTATTTTATATATATTAATGACAATAATTCTAGGTGGCCAGCATGATTATTTAAATTTTATATTGTTATGGGTACCCCCAAAATTATATAGGTCTCCAATTCATTGGGTATAGTGATATATCTCATGATATAAGGTTAAATATTCATGAACATGACGGTATCATTGTTCATAATGATAATGTTATGATTATCCAAAAATTTTATATGGGGGCATGATGATATCTTAGTTCACAATTATGTATGGTATTTCACCACAAAGACATGATGATTCATGCTCATGAATTTCTAAATTCCATGCCTTATATACTTCTTCTTACCATGATTATTATGGAAATCCCATTATTATGTTATGATGATAAAGATTGTTCTCATCCATTTAATATTGATTCATATTCTAATGTACCATATTACTATGATTTTAGTTGATTCATATCCATAATGTATATCCTTAATTGATTACTTATAATATGGATAAAATTATGGAAACTAAAAAGATAATAAATAAGGGATTAATTGTTTTTTTATTTTTTTATGTAAATATTACCTTTGGTCCTAGTTATCCATAGACACTAAACACATGGATCCTAGTTTTAGAACACTATTATATTTTTTATCATTAAACTTATATAATAGTAATGTAAGATAAAATTGGTCTCTATAAAATAACAATACAATATTATACCTTGGTATCATGACCATGGTGCTATGATTTATATTTGTATAATAGCATTGAGTTAGGAATTCCATTGTTATTAATTTTTTTAGTCAAGACAGATTTTATGGAAATACTTGTTAATGATTTTTTTATCAAAGAGTAATGTTATAACTATTTTTTCCATGAATTAAATTTTAGAAAAAGTGTGTTTATATGTAATCATTGAAAATATTTTTATATATTGTTTTATTAAATTTGATCATATTTTTTTCATTTTATTTTTATTTTTTATGGAATGAATTGTAAGATCTAATTGGTATTTTTCTCACATCCAATCCTTTATTCTATGTGTTTGTTGATTTCATATTTACTGGTATATGGAAAGAAAAATAACCACTTGGAGTTGGTGGATGTTCTAGATTGACATGACTTGAGATTTAGTAGTGATTACTAGAGCATGAGATCCATGAGTTTCATGGATTTTATTGGATTCTATCTCACTAGTCTTATCTGATTACTATGGTTGACATAAAATTTTGAGTATTGTCTTTGACCACTTCTGGTACTTGCCTTTATTTCATTATTTACAATACCTATTGTTTATGGAATATTATCTATTTCATTTCCTTATTTATTTATTATTGTGTTGAAATAGATACCATCTAATTGTATTGATTCCTAGGATCTATTCCCTTGGAAATCCATAAAGGCCTTCGGGCCATGTTGAAACTGAATTGTGTACAATTTAAAAAGTTACATTGTGTTGGTTCAAGAAAAGTGGGTATTAGGAGTACTTATGTCTTATATTGATGTCAGTATGATGTTTTTGATTTCATGATAGATTTGAGATTAAATTTTCTTGGACATAAGTGGTAGGATATGAGTGGCTTCATATTAATATTATCATAACATACACTAAGATTCAATGGTCTATTAATGTTTTTTCCATTGAGTACTATGAGGATCTAAATATCAATTTTTTTTTGTAGTTTTGATATGATAATTGTGTTCTACAATTAAATTTTTTATAATAGTTTTATTGATCTAATGATTCATGATTTATATTTATCTTTTTATATATGAATGTTATATAATATGATTCCCCTAAGATGAATTTATAATAGACCTCCACAAGGATCTACAAATAATGAACAACATGAGAACACATCTATCGATTAAAACACTTTAGAGGTTGTTGTGATATTGATATATACTTGGGGACACTCAGTTTCAAATCCCCCTATTCAAGATGCAGTGTTCTTACATATTAGATACAATATAAGAGATCAATACCTTGAATTTATTCATCTAAAGAAAAAAAAATTACATAATTGATGATTTTCATGAATAAGATTGTTTGTTATAAATGGATGAGTAACTATTTGATTTCATATATATTCATAACTATATTTAGTTGAAAATATATTTATTCAAACAAGAAGTTACTAACAAATGGTTATTGAATTCAATTGTTCAAGAATATATAAATGTGGGATTTTAGTGGGAAGTCATTTTGGAAATATTCGTAGATTATTTATATCCATAGTTGATGATATTCATTAGGTCGATGGGGTTACCTAATAAATATAAATATGGTCAGTCAATGACCGATTATATAAACCATTTTTATGATATATTACCTTTCTCACTAGATGTTACAGAGAATGATAATATTAATAACTTTTTTGAGATAGGTATTAGAGAGAATATCTGATCTGATGTTTCAATATTAAATATCACCTCTTATTCTAATATTTTGAAAATATATTTGATAGTGGAAATTGATTTTGAAAAATTTAAAAATTGATGGTAGTTACTCCTAATCCCAATGGTAGCTCAATAGTCTAATTTAATGTGAAAATGATGTGGGGAGAGTCTCATGCTGGATACCATCATGGAAGAACATTATAATAGATTTATTTAAAACTGTTAAAAGTGTCTGGAAAATGTTGATTTACATTATTCTAATGATGACTAGTTTGGCACTAGAAACTTATATAAATATAATCCACTAATACTTTCTATTCATTTGAATGTAAAGGCCAATTGAAAAGGTTCTATCATATTTCAACTTTTGTGTATAGTTTTACTAGATCATCACCATCTAGAGGTTCTACAACATAATTTTATAATTTATGAT
This sequence comes from Viscum album, assembly GCA_963277665.1. Lineage (NCBI taxonomy): Eukaryota > Viridiplantae > Streptophyta > Magnoliopsida > Santalales > Viscaceae > Viscum > Viscum album. The sequence continues at coordinate 622,904,990 of OY728128.1, forward strand.
CTATGATTTTCCATCCAGAGGAATCAGTAATAATGATTGTCTAGGTAGTGGATCAGGATCCAGTGGAATATTATGTGAGTCCTATGATATCGAGAGGTACCATTTCCAATGATTATATCTTTAGTGATAGATTAATTTAATAACAGTTCCACTAATTAATTTATATCTACAAATATTTTTATTTTTTGAAATATTTTATGGAGATAATCCATAATTTAATATATATTTCTATTCATTTAGGGTTAAAGAAACACCGGGGTCCTTGAATCCCCTCCTGTGATTAGATTTGTCAAAAAGAAATTTTTTTAGACATTATGGATCTAAATATGAATTCACTAGATGTTACTCATATGTTGGATTGGATTATCGCTTATAAAGATCATATCAACTGAAATATTTATTGTCTATATCTTAGTGAACTTAATGGGAAGTTTCATTTATTTTAGGTAGATTTATACCTGATTATAATCTGATCTAGACCTACACATCCATGGTTAGGTATTATCTTAACAATTTTCCCTTAATTTTTTTCAATAATCATTAGATGCTTTTTTATGTACTTTGGTGGATGAGATTCATGATTTTTCCCTAAAATTGTTTTTTGGTTATCATCCTATGTTGGAGGTTGATTTTTTTATCATTTATTTATTGGGGAGCCATGTTATTTATATTATCATTTAGTATTTCTCACTACATGAACTGAATGAGATAAATAATGAATTGTCTTATTAGAGGTTTACAGTTTCCATTTTACCTAGGGTATCTACATGAGAAGAAAAAGAGTTTTTTTGAAAAAAAAGGCTAATGTAATGCTTTTCATTATATTAACTCCTACAATACAAATAAATTCATGGTCATGAATAATTATTTATTTCCCCATATTTTTGTTTTTATTTGTTAATTAAAATGGTATACGTTTGTTAAATATTTATCTCTTTTCTTGATACAACCATGTTATCATCCATGAGTATAATATCCATATGAATACATTCAAGAGTAGGTATGGTCTTTAGGATCACCTTCTTATACCATTTGATCTGACATATTATCCAATTATTTTTTGTAGAATTTATAAAATAAATTGTTTACAACTACAAAAATTCATTTATATTAGAATTTTTTCATGACATATTGATCTTCTCTAATGTATAGGAGGATCATGTGAGTCACTTTGTAAATTTTATTTTACATAATGATAAATCACAAATTTTATGTCAATGTTTCTTATTGAAGTTTTCGATTTTTGGAAGTATTGTTGTTCTAGAACATGGTTTCCAAACAAGGAATTCCAATTTATCCATATAGGGTAAAGTATTTTATTAAATTTTATGAATTGTGAATCATATTTTCAATTCTATGATTCATGGTATAGATAGAGTATTACCTTTGTTCCCCTAATTATTTATCTATTATCTGTTTTTGATTGATCATAAACACTCACAATGGAGAAAATATTTAATAGAATTTTTAATTTTAGGATTTCATTGCTGGTTTGTGTTTTTGATGACATTAGTGCCTTTATTCTATCTTTTAGATGATTTGAAGTACTATGTGGTCTTATGTGATGCATTATTGTTGGGTTTGGGTGTAATTTTTATTGAGGGATATCAAATGGTCGCTAATTATTCTTATCAACATCGACCAAACTAGAGGAAACATATCGTACATGATCATGAACGTGATGCAGCGTAGCATTCTTGAACGACTTGTTTGAATTATCATGGTAGATATTGGTATATAATATACTCCAATCATTATACTACGAGTTATATAAAATTAAAAAATGATCTAAACATTCAGTATATGTGATGGGTTGAAAACCTCTATTATTTTTACATTGGCATTACATACACCCTTTTAATGGGTTATATTTTTTCCAATTCAGTAAGCATGAAACTTCTATCAGAGGCCATGAATTAATATTTAGATTAGTTTAACAATATGTCTACATTTTATCATAATAATTGAGGAGTTTGGGAGGGGTAATTGAGGTTGTTTTGATGTGAAAAGACACTAAATCCTAACTTCACAATATTATTATCTAGTAATGGATGGTTGATGATGATTTCCAATGATATAAGGTATTATTTATTTTATTGGGTGACCCTTAAAAAATGATATATATATTATGATGTTAAATATTGTTTTTTAAAATTGATTTATTCTTATATTAGCCATCAGTAAGTATGCAATGTTTTATCTCCATCATTACTCGTCTGAGGTACCCCAAGGCATGGAAAAACTATTTTTATATTTCATTACATTGTTTTTGTGGTAATTTTTTACACAAGAAATTCGTTTATTTATTTCATATTTATATAATTATTAGATGATATTGGCTAAGAATCATAAACCTTTTGGTCTTCATCAAAAATATCAAATTCCAATGAAGATGATGGATGATATTTCAATGGATTTGGTTGTTTATATTCCATATACACTTCACAAAAAGAATTTTTATTTTGTTAGATTAGATATGAATCCATTTTTGATTATTTATGAAATAAAAATGACTCCATGATCATCATATTTTATGGAGTTTTATCTTCTAGATATTTGGAAAGCGATCCAAAAGTAACAAATAAATTTTAAATATGCATCTATATGGTGATGGGTACTGGGTAAAGTTGATAATGGAGTACCATCCTTAGGCCGATGTTTAGAAATATAGACCTATACTCATGATGGTGGGCATGCATTGGGATTTATTCTTCTTCTTGGAGGAGAATGGGATTTCCACATACGGAATTTGGAACTTTTCTATAACTATTATAAAAAATTCAATCAGTATTTCACCATTTGAGTTATTTTACATTTGGTCATGTATGTATGTTCTTTTTTGGAAGAAGAACATTGGTTTTTCTATGTGGTGGTTGCAAAGGGTCTGTTATTTGTTACAATATGGGTAGAACATAGACATGGTATAATAATTATTTTGATATTCATTTATATCCTTTGGTGTTCTTTGTTGGAGAAATCGTGTATTTAATAGTCTTACACAAAATGGATCATCAAGTTATTTTAAAAACAAATTATTTAAGAACCAATATAGTTGAGACCATTTGAGATTATAGATCAGATTCAATACTTGAATACCATTTGATTTTTCCACCTTTAATACCATTAATCCACAATGTGTTACATATATAATAGAATATAATTTATCTCCATTCCTCATCTCAAACCTTAATTTTTCAGGAACATAAAATGATGGTATATTTCATTTTGACTATGTAGTATGTTTTTTTGGTTGATTCTAAGAAAAATTTCCTTTGTTTAAATCATATCCCCCTACTATGATTGATTTGGAAATATAGTTTAGATTTTAATGAGATGTAGGAGAGTGGGTATTTTGTGACAGATAAGTTTACTCAAACCGTATTGATCGATTCTTCCAAATATGTTTTATGAGTGTACCAATCATTTTTTTGGGGTGTTTGTTACATCATGGTAGAATCTTTCTAGTACGTACCTATGTTTCTCATGGTTTTTCCATGTAATTTATTTTTTCATTATGTATCACTAAATATAAATTTATTTATTTTCTTAATGGTTTCATTCACCCTGTATTCAAATTGATTTGGGTTTGGATGTTGGTTTTCATTTTTGTTAGAGAGGTTATAAGATTGACTAGAGGATTATCTCAGATGTTGGAAATATACTCTAGATATAATAGCTATTTGATTCCCACAATATAAGAGGACAGTTCAACTAAGTATGTAGTTAGAGAATTTATATGGTGTTATCCTATAGAAATACAATTTAATAGATTGTAGAAGAATATATGAAAACTGATGCAACTTTTAGAATGTTAGTCAATCAAACATCTTCCATTGGGCATCTACTAGAGGATGCTAAATATTTTCTTGATATTTTTTCGGATGATTAAGTAATGTTAAATATAATATTTTAAATTTTCATTATATCAATTTTCAAATAAATTAATATCCTTTTAATTTAATACAAATTTAAAATCCATAGCATCTCCCTGGAGGGGTTTCTTTCTCATTCAAACATAGTTCTTTGGTGATCCATGTTTCCATTGATTAAATCACTGTCAATTCATATGTGTATCCAAAATCAAACAATGAATTATATTCTACATCATGTTTGATAATTAATGATTGACATGATATAATGAGTTATTCTATTAAATAGATTATGAAATAAGATTTATTTTAAAGGATTAATCATGGATCGTTCTAGACATTTATCTAAGATGGTGGATCCCTTATTATGTGGCTATTAATTCTTATTTTTGGTACTTAGTTTCATAAGTTATTTATTATCAACTAAATCATTGAATGATAGATAATTTAAAAATGAATTTCAATTTATGTTTTAAAGACTAATATATGATTATTTATCAGGACTATTAAATGGTTGACATGTTCCTCTGTTGAGCCCTTTGAGTATAGATTCATTAATAATTTTTTTATTTCAATAAAATGGAAATAAGGTAAAATAATTATTTTACAAATGAATTTTTTAAATAAATGCATAAATTAATCAATAAAATTTATTTTAAATATGTTATTTTGAATGAAATGAGTATTAAGAAACTACATTTGAGGATTAATTTTTATCTATAATCGCATGTTTTGGATAAATATATTTTGGATGATAAAATTATAATGTTTTTGAAAGGATTTGACAATGATTTTAATTTATGATATAGCCTTAATTGTTTGTTTTATATGAAACAAGTTAGAGCCTCTTTAGTTGTGTTGGAATAGAATATGTATATTAAATATTATATCTTCTTGACGATGGATTGATGATGAGAATGATACAAAAACTAATACAGGTAAAGTGATTTATTAAATATGATTTTCACATATTCCACCTAGGTTCTGGACTTTGGAAAAAAGTGCACATAGGAAACCAAAAGTTAGGCAGACGTGAGTGATTTACAATACAAACATATAATTAGGTCTCTTAATTTTTGTGTTATGATTTAGTTTCAAAAATTTGTAATGATTTTCACATGATAATGATAATAAATTTTTACGTACTGATTATATTAATAAAAATTATTATTCATGCAAGTTTTTATGAAACCAAAACTATTTTACCTATTTTATTATAGCCAATAATTTTTATAGAATTATCTTTTTGTATAAATAGTAAAATGAATTTCATGAAATTGTTTGTTGAAAATGAGAATGCTTAGTATATGAGATATATATTTCTTATTGAATAAATGGTAGAATCCAAGAACTAATTTTTTAACACCCATCCATTACGATAATTCATTTTTAGATTAACTAATTTTTTGTTCAAGAAAATAAAAATATATACTAGAATGTTGAAGATGATCACGATTAGATAGATTTGGTAGTTGGAGTTGACATGTGGAAAATCATATCAAATAATAGAAAATATGTTTCTTGGACAATTTATTGATGGTATTATCTGATGAATTTGGTTGATATTCCACTTTAGGATTCTTTTTATCTACATGTAGTTCTTTTATAATTTGGATTTGTTGCATATAATATGTTTATTGACTCATTTCTAGTTACTTTTTTTTGATAAGTTATTTTTTGGTCAAATAATTCCTTAATAATTTTAGTTATGTCAAATAGGTTGGTAGTATCCCATTGGTATGAGGAAATCAATTCCTTCCATGTCAAGATAGATCTGGATATTATCATGGTGTGCGAACCAGGTTGGTTCATTAACATAATTTATTTAGTAATGATTATATTGATTCAATTTTCTTACTATTTTATATTGTGTATTGTTTTTTAATATGTCCATATATTTATTGAAGATATTATTACACAAAAGTTAAAATATAAAAATTTATTTTAAAGGAATAATTTTAAAAATGATCAAAAAAAGATTTTTTTACTTTTATAATATTTCGAACTGACATTTTTATTTTCATGTAAACCTCACATATGAATTAACCAAATTTTATGAATACTATTTTATATATTTCAACAATTCAATTATTCATTTTTCTTTCTATGGAAAATGAATTATCTTTTTTGGAATTTTTATATTCTAAATTAATAATTTAAATGAAATATTTTTTTTACTTATGAAAACTTCTAATAATTTTTTTTAAAAAAATCATCTATTTCAAAAGAAATTGGTTAATATTAATCTGTACTAAGGATATACTATAATGATTCCTTCCAACCAATTTTTATGTATGTCTTGTGATCATTTTTATTAGAGAAATTATCAATATTATATATAGTAATTCTTCAAGAACTAGTAATTTTTGATTATTAAGGCCTGAAAATAATGTTATATTTTTATTCATATTGTGAATTAATTTGAATTATAATGTAATGGGTATGTTAGGGAATTATATATATTTCCAATGAAATGTGGTTATGGTGAGATATATTAGACATAGTATTTGTTGTATGTATGCCTAATTATTTATGATGCCTTATCATGGGACTATGATAGAGTGTTTCTGATGTCTTTCCATAATGAAACGATTATATGATTACGATGTCTGTAATTATGAATTAAGTCATTAAAAATAATTTTATTGTTATAGATGTTATTATTTATGTTTTACTGTCATCTTTGGATATATTCCTCCATAATGATATTAAATATTGTAATATTGGATTATTTTTTATCTCTGTCATATAATTTAATCTTCATTTATATTAAGATAGATTCTATTATATAATCTCCATTTATGTAATCCAATTTAAGGAATTATTAATTTTCTTATTCAAAATATACCAAAAAGGATTTTAGAATTATTATACGAATATTCTATAAAAATAATTAGGTTCTTTGTAAGATATTAGTGTTTTATATTTTTTTTCAAATATAATTTGAGAATCACATATATATCTAATATTTTAAGACAGATAAAGAAATCTATATTTTGGAAAATAATTCATTTTTTCTTATTCCAATGTAGTATGATTACCACTAACTTGGGGTTATAAGAGTGAGGTATTATATTTGGCGTCTAATTATGTTTAGTATGACCCATGGGAAATATAATATTGAAAAACTAGACTATATAACATAATCTGATGGTATATTCTTCGAAAAATTCTAATTACAATATAATATCATGTTGTTTTAGTGATGAATATACTTTATGCTCTTCATAAAAAATACATTACTGTATGGAAACAATATATTGGATGTGATTATGGAAAATATGAACATATGGATAAAAATAATAAAAATGGTGGATTTAGTATTAAAGTGATATTCATTGGTGAAAAATTAGTGGGACTAAAACTACACACTGAGTTAAACACTAATTATTAATATTAATATGTTCATTTAAATTTTATTTAATATCTATTATGATGAATGAGTGGATATAAGCTATGGAAATCTATGATAAGACATATTAATATGGTATAATGATAATGAATCACTGGTTGATAAGTATAAGGATGATTATTTGTTTAATGAAATATATATCCCTTAATAGGTTATATATGATGACTATTTAAGATGATTGATGATATATTTAGAGGCATGTTTAGAAATACAACCATTGGGGTTAGAATGTGATTTAATTAAAATGATAATTTCATAATATGCCTTTAATATATATTTGTAAATATATCTAAAAGTGTTAATGAACATAATGGTATATATGATTTTTGATTTTTAGGTAATTAAATATTATTAAAAAATATTATTATAGGATTTATCATATTGAAACCCATCAGATTGAAACATGATTTTTAGAAGATATAGTTAATATTATTTCGATTGAAAATAAAAAAAATTGGCAGAAAATTATATGATTGATGTGAATGGAATATTAATTTTTTGTATGGGATATAATTTAATGACAATTTGTTTTAAAAATTTGGATGATTATATGTTTATTATTTATTTTAAATTCATTCAAATATTTTGGGAAATTATCTGTATATTCCTAGGAATATATGATTATGGTATAAATAATTTTGTATTTCTCATTACGATTAATAATTTTTTGGAGATAAATTATATGTTGTTCATGGAATAATTTGTAATAAATAATTATAATAAATATGAATCAATACCATCTGTAAATATTTGATGAGTTTTAAAGTTATAAAAAGTTTGGGTGTTTTTATTAATCCATTAAAAATTTATTTATTATTTATCTGTATTATGGTTTATTCAGATTGGATTTTATTACACATTATGATAACCATATTAGGTTTGGTTAATTGAATAAAACATGAGGAACAAATTGACACCCTTTGGTGGATATATTGATCTATTAAATGTTACAATATGTGCTTCATTCCTGACACATTAATCAAAAATATTTATTTTATAGAGTTATCGATGTGATTGATGAGATATTTGGCCTAGGTACAACAAACACATAAAAATTATATTGTGAAATGTAATGAAATAAATTATGTATATTTTTCTTTTTCACTATCATGAAAATAAAATATTCCTGAAACTCATGGAAATTGATGCTAAAATAAAAATATTAACATTTTATCATCGTTTAAGAAGAATTTGGGGTATTTAATATATATTTCAAACTTGTTGATTTTTTGAAGTTATTATTATCATGATCATATTCCATGTCACTATATATTATGCCATGGATGGCATTTTTCTAGTTTATGTCCATATTTCGCATTCCTAAAATTATTATTATTATTTTAAACCTATTATTATTTCATTCCATTTGACCTTTATATTTCTCTTAAACTCCTTTCAAAAAGATTATTTTCTATCCATTTTTTTAATTTTGTATTTTAACATTATTATTTTTAAATATTTTTTTATATCCTGATTTTTAACATTATCTTATACTTTTTGAAAGAGAAAAACATATACTAAAAAAACTTCTCACATATATAACATAAATTATAACGAAAGAAACATTTTTTGGTATGATATAGATATATTTGCATTGATTTTTAATTTATACTATTCCCAATTTCATTACCAATAGGAAAATTCAACATCTAAGTAACATTTAATATATTATTAGATTTTTATCATTTAAATGTGTCCCCTGTAAATAGTCTGTTAAATTAGAAATATGATTATGAATAAAAATATTATGAAAAATACATATAATTGTTTTATATATTTATAATTTTTTTATCAATTCATAATAAATATGTAGTCAATTTTTTGTAAATCCATTTTATGTATCAGAAATATATTTTTTATTTTATAGCGATTTAATTGAATTTTATACCAGGAAATTATAAATAATTTATTATATTTATTTATAATTTTTAGGTAATTTATATCATTTTTTGAATCATAATGTCAATATTATATTATGGTGATATTTTTTGATTTTTCCTAAAATGTTTTATTATTTAAATACAATTTTAAAATAAAAAATAAATACTTTATTAAATATAGAATGATTTAATATTATAATTGTGTTTTGGAATAGGATATAAAGTAACATAAGATCCATTTAATTTAAGATATTTGAAATAATTATATATAAATCAACATTATATTTTATTTTTGATATAAGTTCAATTTTATTCATAAATATAAAAATTTCCCCAATCATTATTTATTTTCATTTTAAAAATTATTAATGAAATTAAATTTAGACTATTATAGAAATTTAATTTTTAAAAATGGATTACATATTGGTAATCATGATGCTTATATGTCTTTAATATGAACTTTTTTCCGTTGTATAAAATAACCATGGAAATGATTTTATGGATTAATAAGGATTAATATCATAAAACAGGGACACAACTATGTGATATAGTATATAAAATAAACATAAAACTTGTGTTTATTTCATTTTAGTGGAATTTTCTGACCATATCCATCAAAAATTATTATTTAATGAACTGTGGTTCTATTTTCCGTTAATCATGTAATTTAAATTATATTATGTTAATAATAAATAAAACATTTCACTCAATTATATTCTTTCATAGGGAAAAATGATTTTGAAAAGGAATATATATATTTGATTGGAATATAATTATATTCATTTTATGATGGAAATTTATATATATTTTTTGGTGATGCTATAATTTTATTAAATTCTTAAGTAATGTGACTTATTGACTATAGTAATAATATATTAATTATTCTTAAATATGTAAAAAAAATATTTTGTATTAATTTTTTTGTTTTATGAATTCTGCTGATATTAAAATTATACAATTTATGGTAAAATATTTCACAAACTAAATTAATTTAATTCATGATCACATTAATGTAAAATTACATGAATAGTCCCAAAAATGATATTAATGAAATTTATTGTTAAATATTGTATTTATTAAATGAAATTAAAATAAATATTTCCAGAGAATATTGTTAATTGTGAATTATCTAAAATTTATTTTAAGGACTATTTTTGAGACACAGTAAAACATACATGTAAATTTATATCCCATAAATAGAATATATTTTACCATAAGTATAGGTAAAAAATAAAAGGGGTTAAAATAAATGAATATGAATAAAATGAAATCTGAATCAGTCTAAATTTTAGTAGATGAAAATAGTATGAGTTTATAATATTTTTTTTGATTCCATGTCAATTTAGAATTATCATACATTAAAAATAAATTATTTATATTCAAATCATTAATGTAATTCCATGTGTGTAATTTCCTCACATATTAAAGAGAAAATACGCACCTCTCTCCCTCACATATTTCGATCACTCAATTCTATCTATGAACAATACAAATACATACCCAATATTATTATTCATAACATATATTATCTTTTATCACTAATATTCCACCTTATAAGGAATAAGTTTTATCCTTAAGAGGGGTATATGAATGACCTGTATAACACTTAACAATGGAATTTCTTTTTATATATTAGTTTACCTCGATAAAATAAAAAAAAATCCTAGTTATATAAATATATAATATTTTTAACATAATAAGTTCTATTTTTGTTCTGGAACAAAACATCTCCATTCCCTTTTACATCCTTTGGGGAACAAAAATATCATTTTTGGGAACTAGTGGATTACAACATCTACAATGTGATTTGATTTATATTTCATCACTACCTCATTATTATTGTTAGTATAGAGTATTAATTTATTCTAAATGACATTCTTAGAGAAATTATTAATCTATAAATATAATATATTACCATCTTTCTTACCCTAATAATCATTAAAAATGATGATGTCTCTCATGTGTTAGTGTAGACTACCACATACATTAATTATTGTTATTTTTTTCCATTTTTTTGGATGATTCAAAAAATAAATTAAATGAATAAAAATTAAATAAATTTTATTTTAATTATTCTGGATATGTTGAAATCAAGAACTCATTGATTGTGGTTATCCCAATGAATTTTTTCTTCGACTATGAATTACACAACCTCAAAATTTATGATATTATAATAATAGATTTAATCAAAATAAATTGAATGTAGACAAATAAAGAAGGGGAAATTATAAAGTAATAAAAATGAAAAAAATAATAATTTTTGTATATAATAATTTTTTATAAATATGATAAAAAGATCATACATGGAGATTCATACATATAGTATAGTGTGTCTTAACTCAATATATTATCATTGGGTTATATTAGAAAATAATTATCTATTTTGGAAAAGATTTTTTAGGTATTATATAAAAATTATTTAATATTTTAGATACAATTATTTCATATTTTTTAATGTTTCATTTCATTTTTTACTTTATGGAGGTTACTAATCCTATTTTACTAACATCGTAGGAGTTTATATCACAATTCCATCGTTATTCATGGATATTTTTAATTAAGAATCCTTATGAGAAATTATATGATCATTCAATCTTAAAAACAGAAAAATTCTCATTATACTGTTATTTAATGAATTACATGTTTTGAGTTCAGTTTTCTCTATCTATGTACTCAAAAGATAGAAATAAATTTTTTAGTTGAAAACTGACTTTGTTTATATATTCTGATGGAGATATTTTTATTCCTTGTAGTTAATTAAAACAGGTATTTTTATAACAATATTTTATTATTTTGTTATTATTTATAAATTTCATTGATAACAATTTTGAACATTCTATAAATATTTGTAAACATAATAAACTTTTCATTTTAGGAATGAGTAACATTTGAAAAATATTGTGAATGAAATCTATTTTTATCATTAATCACACTAATAGATTTTCTAACCATAGTGACTAATCTTTTCTTTGAAGATTAATTTATATGTTTATTGGTTCATATGAATGAAATATATTTCCCTCTCATTTTGAAAAATTTTATGTTTTAAAATAATTATTATAAAATCGAAATTTTATTTTCCTCATGATTTTTTGTGTTATTTTTAACCTATGTTCATATATATCAATATACATAGATTTCTATTATAGTTTTCTAATAATAAATTATAATTAGAATATCAACTATATTTTTATAGCTGGATTATAATCATTTTAACAATGGAATGTATTGACTATCTATATAACTTTAGTTCAAGTACACATAGTAAAATATTATAATGGAATGTGGATTTAGTTGTATTTTTTTATTAAAATGTTCATTTAATTTGACTTATTATGTTTTGGTTGGGGACCAAAACAAAATTTACCCTAGATGTATCCATCATTCATGTGAGATAATGTAGCCAAATTTTTTTTTCTCTTCTACCCAAATTATTTTATTCCCTTGGCGTAAGGCCAAAACAGTATGTTTTTAATGTCTTGAAACAACTCCTTGACAATGGGAAGGTATTACCTGATATTATGTATTGAATTATTATGAAATCATTCATTTTTTTCCCTGAAATTAATAATTCTATATTAATAATGAATATATATTCTCATTTTGTTATATTAATTATATAAAATATATTTTTATTGTTTAACTTGACCATATTAATTTTTCATTATTGAATTTTTTTTGGATTTTTTATAAGTTATCCTTAATAGAGAATAGAATCTCATCCATTATTCAGTGATTCATTCCACAAGATGTGTTAAATGGATAAAAAATATTTCTATGATATAAAAGAAAATTTAATAAAGATATCACAATAATTTTAATGTTGTTTTCATATATTCCAATGTAATGCGAGAATCGTGAATGTCTACATTATCCTAAGAAATCAAAGATATTTGATATATTAAGATGATTTATATATTATATTTTTAAAAAATATTATGATGACCACTATTGTGGGATACAAGAGTCAATTTGTTATTAAGAAAACTTGTGAAATAAAGAAGGATATTATTCATGATGACACTTTCGTAATTATTGATCATTACAATATTTTTTTAAATTATATATATTAATTTATAATAAATATATTATACCTATTTTTGGATGTCGTTATAAATAGATAATTTTTAGTTACCATCTTAAATATTTTTTTCATTTTAATTAAAGACAATGAAAATGTTTCATAAGATAGAACCTAAACAATTCATCGGTCTAACCACTCAAAATTATTTAGTGAAACATTAAAAAAATAATAGTGTTTGTGTGATTTTATTTTTATTAATCCATCACCGAAACCCTTTTATAAACTCATTTATAATCATTCTTTATCACAACATATATACAACTATTTAAAATTTTTAGAATTTCATTTATGATTCATATATTATTTAATGTTATACATTCTCATGTATAGAATATATAAAGAAAAAAATATTATTATTAGTACACTCGATGGGATTGTATTTCATCTATATAATTTTAGGATTATTCCATTCTTTTTATCATTAAAATTATATATTCGTGATATGATAACACTTGAATAAATCCCCACCGTTGAATGAAAAATTCATTAATTGATAAAAAATAATAATATTGATTTAGAAAATATTCCTATAATTTTATTTATTTAATCACTGTATTTATCTAATTAACAAAATATACGGGTTCCAAAATAACTAAATACATATTTGGTAAACAGCAAGGTATTAATGAATGTGAAAATAATTTATAAATACTCTTCCAAAAAATTATTTTATGACCAATATTTTTATATATAATTGGATATAGAAAAGTGCATTGAATTATTTTTCATTTAGGATATAAGTATCATTATAGTTAAACATGTTTATAGAGAAACCATAGATTATTTAATCATTATGACTAATTTAATATAAATTAGAATGCATAAATTGTATTCTAAGATTTAATTTCTAATGTATAAATATCTAAATGATTATACAATAAATAAATTTCATAATATAGTTATTCCAAATGAAATTTTAATAGAATATAAATAGAAGAAGAATAAAATAATAGAATAATATGATTATTTCATTTATTTCAACCAATTAAATATTAATAAAATTTTAAATAAAATGATGTTTTATCTAGGAATAATGATAAAGAAATAATGTTTATTGATATTTGATAAAATATTTTATTGGAAATAAAGGAGTTATAAAAGGATGGTATTCTATTTTATGTTATCAATATTGGGAATTTGGTAATTTTTTTAATTATTATCCACAAAATAATCCCCAATTAAAATGAGGGTGATCAACGAAAAATATTATTCAATAATAAAAATAAAAATGTAAGTATTTTTTTTGAAAAAACTACTAACAATAAATGATAATGTAATATTCGTAAATCAATGGCATGAAACATTTCAACCTAATGAGATTATTCTTATTGTGATTTGAAAATATATTTAAAAAAATATAACATAATGGTTAAAGGTTCTTCCAATTTTATGTATAAATATAAACATGATAATAAATGCTATATATAAGAAGAAAAATATGAAGTGGAAGATGGATAATAAGAGAAAGCTAATATTTAAATTATGAGAAAATAGAATACAGTACATATTGATAATATATTTATGACTCAAAATAATGTTTCATCTTCAAATATGATAATTAATACATATCATTCCATGTTCGGTTATCATTGATAAGATGAGGTATGTATGAATATTAACGATCTCAATGAAATTATTGTCGAAAGAAACATGATCATTTATAATATGAATCTTTTCATTGTTATGATATATGAACATGTTGACAATGTTGGAATAAAGTAACATGAAAAATAAAATTCCTCTTTGAATGTAAAGGTTATTTTTTACAATATTTTAGACGTAGTGGGAGATTCATTAAAAACACTTAGAATTATTATATTATAAAAAACATAATTATTTTCTATATAACCTATGTTAAAACATTATTGAATGAAATGTATGTATTATTAATGAATTTAGTAGTATCAAAATTGATAAAGTAGTTGTTGTATTTTCATTGAAATATTTTTTCAGGATTTATTTTATTGAATAATATTATTAATATTTACGGGTGAATGATTTCTAAATTGAGAAGGAATGAAAGGAAAAAAATATTGGAAAAATACATGAAAAATTGGTATTTTATAATTTTTGACATATTTGTGAAGTATTATTAATTTTTTCAAATTGATAAAAGTATAATTGAAAAAATTACCCAATATTGATTCTAGTTTAGTATTATATTAAAATATAATAGAAGATTCTTGTCGTATTCTGTTTATGATATAAATTAATATATTGTATTGATAAAATATGTATTTTTATCAATAAGTGAAGAGTTATGAATATAGCGGGATAGAATAATAATTTACAAATATGAAACCATCTTGAAGACTTGGTAATGGTGAAAAATGTTGCTAATATATTTAATGTACTTATTTTATACGAATAAAATATATAAATAACATGAGTACAACTCTAATGACTATCTTGAAACACTATCAATGAATATAAAGATATGTATTAACAAAAATTATCATTTAAAGTCGATAAATAAGTAAAAATTGATTTTGTCTAATCATATTAGTGAAAAAAAACAATTTACACATATTCTTTTAGATATTAGACCCTCATCACATATTAATATAAATTAAGAAAAATTGAAAAGTATGCATAATTTCAATAGTGAGAGTGTAAATTTTCAGAATGAAATCTTCATTAATGTCAATGGAGTCTGAAGAATTCAAATTTAATATAAAAAGTAACCATTATTTATTTTATCATTATTGATGGGTTGAGACATTACCAATTTATTGTATATAATTTCTGTAACAATTAGAATGATGTGAAAAAATAATATAGTGGATATGTTATTGTTAGATTTATTGAGAAATTTATTATCAATATAGGTCAATAAAAAATAGAATTACTTTAAATATAAAACATAATAAAAACACCTAAGTCATAATTATAAAATATGAGATTAAAGTGTGTTATCGATAATTGTCCAATTGGAAGAAACATAATGATTAGATGAGTCTATTATGATGTTTTAGGAAATTTTTTGAATCATCATATAATATTGTAGAATAATATTTTGACAAACATAAAATTATATAATAAATTTGTAAACTAATAAAAATAATCACTTAAAGGCCATTAGAACCCATATATTTGGATGAGTATGGAATAAATAATTTAAAATATACAAGTACATTTTTTTAGTATTTTAATAGATAAATAAATGATATTTCGTTTAGGTTAGTTAAATTATTATGTCTTTGAAATGATAAAAACTATTAGAGATATACTGATAAGAGAAAATGATATGACATTATTATGATTTTATCTATCCACTAATATAAATTTTAGAAATTAAATATTAAATATATATATATATAATCATTTAATATGACATCAATTTTATTATCCATACAAATTTAAAAACTAATAGATGTTTTGAGCGGAAATATTTGATGTTTTTGTAATTTGTGTATGGTGACATTAGCAGTGTCTATAAAATCAATGTATATTCTATAGATCTGTAAATAATTTAATATATTTTATCTATATAATATTGTTACATTAAAACTCAATAGATAATAATATATATCAATTATGGCCTAAAAATAATTTTTATTATAATATATTTTTAGTTTTCGGATATGTTAAAATAATTAATTCTAATATTAATAGATTTTATTATTATATTATACCGATTATATACGTGTTCAATATAAGTAGGGAAATTGAAATATGTTACCATTGTATAGAAAAATTAATAAAAAAAGATATGAAATAATGGTGTTGATAAAACCACACTATATCCCTTTGGTGAATATAATTATTATAAAATGGAGGTTATTGTGGATATGTATGTGATTCGTCATCAATGGTTTAGATTTTTATATTTGTTGGAAAAAAATAAAGTGTATATTTTTTTATAAATTTACATTAATTTTTGAATCTTATGTGGAAAATGAGGAAGAACCATGACATGACAGCATGGATTGTGGTTGGTGTATGTAAATAATAATGTCACGTCATTAGGGATTATAGAATATGTTTCCTTTGGGGAATCTATATTCAAAAATAAGATACGTAAAAAAGGTTTAAATAAATTAGAAAAATTTATGTATTAAAGAGGTTCTAATCACATGTTTTATATTCACAGAGAATTTTTTTTTCATATTTTGAAAATCCACAATTTGAAATAATGTCAAGTAAAAGTGTGAAAACATAATTTTTTTTTGAGATTTTTAAGTTTTTTTTAAAAACAATTCATATTAAAAATTCTAGGTCATGGATAATGCTGAAGAACCATTGGGGATATTGTAGAGAAAATAGTGTTCATTTGAGGGATTTTGGGAAAAGGCTATTAAATTCCCAAAACAAAACCACACAATCCAAGAATTTTTGTTAAATTGGATTCATTAATAAATATTAAATATATATAAACTATAAGTTAATTTTCTAGGTCAATTTATATAATATCACTAAAATTTTGAGCATTATTATATTAGGATTTGAATAATAACAAAATATAATAAGGTAGACTACATATAAAAATATAAAATTTTTTTATATAAAAATGATTCATTATATTATATAAAGACATAAACTCATCTAGAAGAAGATAAAGGGGCTCAGAATGAAGGTCTTAGGACCATGATGGCTACAGAATAACATTTAGGTTATGATTGTTTTATATTGAAAAAATTAATAAGACCTTTTGATTCTTGTGAAAACATAAACCAAAAAAAATTCTTCCATGGTTCATAATATGTGGCCATATAATGAAATTATTTTTCTAATATTTATTATTATTACGATTATACACTAACCAATTATTCTATATAATTTATTATTAATTTTCACATTATTCATCATTATTTATTGATGAATTCATAAATATTTTATTACTTATAATATTTAATTATTTCCTAAAACGTAATAATACCTGGCATATAATTTTTAAATACTGTATTATGTCACCTAATTTTTGAATGAATCTATATAAATGATCCTAATGAATAGTAATTTAATATTTAAAATGTGGATATTCCAACTAAGATTTATAATACTTGAAATATGTAAATAAAAATTATCATTACCAAATACATTTTAATTTTCATTTTCACATGACACTGTATTTTAAAAAAAATTATTGAATAACCATTCATTTTTTATTCAATTACTTATTTTACTATTCAATTTGATTATTCTAATTAAAATTATTAATATTTAAAATAAAATAAAATTATAGTTATTACTCATATTTTTTCATTCAAACTAATACATGATTTATACCATTTAATTATAATTTTATTTTTAAGATTGTGTAATATAAATTCATGAAATTTATTCTACATTAGAAATAAAGACTAATTCCAAATGAAAAAATACATATTGTTCTTTCAAAATTACTTTTATTGTAGATTATTTGGTTTTACATATTTTATTTTTTATTTTATTTTTCCCTTTACATTTTTATTATTTATAACATTCTTGGGGTTCGATGTTTTTTTATTTTCACATCAAAAATCATTAATGAGCGTTTTCTCTATTTATGAGATTTTTATAGAATAATGGAAAATATTCCCTAGTAAAATCCAATGACTTAGAGGTGTCTGATGAAGATAGGGGTAATAAGAGAACATAAGTATTTTTTATCAATTTATTAATGTAGATAAATAAATGAAATTATTAAAACCACAATAAATAAAAATTTTTGATTATGGTTTCCCATAAAATATGGGTGTAAAATCATATATCAAAATAACATTGGTCATAATAATAAAATATATATATAAAATAATATAAATTATCTTAAATTAGGTAAAATTTGTTATTATAAAACAAGAGAATTTAAATTAAATATTATGAAATTTTCCTCAACTTTATAACACTTTTAAATTCAATGTGTTTCTCATAAAATGGAATCTCTTATAATTTCTCAATTTTATTCTATGAAAATCAGATAATGAATGTAATAAAATACTGAAACCACATTTCATTAAAAAAAATTGGATGTTATGGAAACATGCTTAATTAAATGATTTTTCATCCCTCAAAATCAATGAATAATCACTTCAATGCCTTAAATTTCAATAACGTTGAGGATAAATGACATGGAAATATATGGAATATATTTAACAACATGATAATTTTCTTTATCATATCATAGATTTGTTATATTTATGTCATATTTTTAAAATGAAATTATCTTAAATAAATTGGCATACATTATTAAATAGCATCTAGAGGATCGTTAATGATAATGATACAAGGGCAGAGTTAGGATTTGTTAAAAACACATAGTAATAGCCTCTAATTGTGATTTGATATATTTATAAAAATTATATGGTTAAACATATTACATTAATATTGATGGAAATTAAAAATATAGTATTGTTGAAAATTATGAAGTATATTATGATTGCTGTGAACTGGATCTTTTGTAGGTACACTAAATAAAAAAAATTGATCAATTTTTTAATAATAATAAATTTTATGTATAGTGGTGAAAAGAAAATAATGAGTTTCTAAAAATAGGAATTCTATAGTTCTCAAAATAAAATTAAGGAATTTCATTGAAAATAATAGTGAAATCATTGGATTATACCAAACAAACAATCAATAAAGACATTACACAACAAAAATATAGATGTAGATGTAGACAAAATAAAAAATCTAACAAAATATTTATCAAAAGTTTTAAAATTGATTGAATTTAAGGGGAACCTATAGATTAGAGAAATATATCATCCTTACCATTATAAAAATAATAAATTAATGTGTAGATACATTGAAAACGAATATAGAAATTGAAGAAGAAAAAAATAAGAATGTGTCAGAAAAGAATAATTTTATAAAACGGTAACATATAATTTATATTAGGTAGGAACTCCCACAACATTAAAAACTAGGAAACCCATTAGTAGTGTGGGAGAATAAAAGAGTAAGTGACTATAATTTTTTATAAATAAAGTAATTAAATTTTTTATTGAATCATTGGTTCAAATATCCATATGTTCAACCATTATTAAGAAAATATTTAAAGAAAATAAATCTTGATGATATGGTCCCAATACCATTAAAATTATACTAATAATTTTTATATCACAAGGTCTAGTAAGGACATAAAATGTTTTGAGTAGTTTATAAATTCATTTAGTTACTTGATCATTTTCATGGTATTTATTTGTGAGTGTGGACATCTCAGGATAACAAACATTCAAAATCTATATATTTGAAGACATAATCCATATAAAGGTTTATTTTAATTGTTCGATGTAATGGTATGATATTTGCAACATTTTATTTAGTATTTTTCAGTAAAAGTTGGTTAATATTAATTTTTATTAGATATTCATATACATAAGATCAATGAAGAGATATATCTCTTCATACATGGAATAAATATTTAGAAATGGAATGTTCTTCAATAGTTATTAAATTTTATCTGTTAATTTTAAGTGTTATTTGTGATAAATTATGGGTCAATATTCACAGATCATTGATTTTTTTGGAATTTATAGATGTATTGAGTAAAGAAAACTAGATAAAAACATAATATGTTCTTATATATGGTGAGTAAAAATAAAAGGATCATTTGATAGAGGATGAAATTTTGTAAGATGTGGAAAATAAAGAGAAATATAGATGGATGAAGTTATTTATAATACTAGGAAATAATTTTCTAAAAATGACTAAAAAAATAAGCATAATTTGTTTTCATGTTTTTAATTAATGCATAATTATTTTGGAATAAGAAATGATATTTGGAATGGTCCAATTGAAGTATAGATGGGGGTTCCTCAATGAATGGTATAGGTTATTTCATTGTAATAAAAAAGAAAAAACTATATGTATAATACTTAATAGTGATTGTTCAATAATATAGATCATTTAAATTATATTTATTTTTCATTTATTTTAAATAGTGAGGTAACGTTTTACTAAAAGAATATAAAAAAATGCTAATGGGAGGAATCTGAATGTTTTTTATTATATTCTAAAGAGTTATTTTAATAATTTTTTCTATGTAATATTACTGATGTGTTAATTCAGTCACCCTTTTCTTTTGAGAATTAATGGAATAGGTATCTTACATTTAAATTTGTATTTTGATCTTTTAGGTTCATGATTACTATAGAAAAGTAGGAAAATATAATGAATGATGTTCTTAAATGGGTATGGATTTATTATAATATTTTTCTCATTTAATTAGAGACCCTAAAAGTTTTTTCATATATGTCATTATTATTTTGTGATATTTCTTTCCACATATAGATTTTTTTATATTTTTTATAGGATAAAATACATATATAAAGAAGCGGTTATAACATTTGTTTTATAATGTTTATTTGTTAAATCATACAAACTATGATGATGGGTGGAGGAATAAATATAATATAGAGACTATTGAGTGGAACAATTAAAATTTATTAAGAATCATTTTTTAAAAAGAAAATTATCAAATACTATTAAATATTGATTTTATAATTTTAACATCAATGGAATAATTATTATTAACTGTTCAGTCTGTGAATAATTTATATTAAGATTACCATTTCAAAGTATTATTATAATTCATAATAAAATACTATTCAAAATGCTATATTTTGTGAGAGGTACTTGGATCATATAATCTACATAACTTTATATAGGTAATTATTAGAACTATGAGACAAAGAAAACACAAATATGAATATAGATATTTCAATTTATATTTAACAATAAAAATATGATTTAAATAATATATTTAGTCTTTAATTAAGAACACAAATGTCTTGGATATCCTTGAGAGGATACCCATATTATAATCATATTTTCCATCTTATACTACCCTGGGTAATTTTTAATTTAAAATCAATGATAAGTACATTGGAATAGATTGTTACA
This sequence comes from Viscum album, assembly GCA_963277665.1. Taxonomy (NCBI): domain Eukaryota; kingdom Viridiplantae; phylum Streptophyta; class Magnoliopsida; order Santalales; family Viscaceae; genus Viscum; species Viscum album. Next base: position 622,927,061 of record OY728128.1, read on the forward strand.
TGTTATTAATGGCTCGAAAAATATTTAAAATAGTTAAATTTGAGAATGTAATTTTTTTAGAGTGTTTAATTTAATGTTTATTCTGAACTATATCATTGAGGATATCCTCATACAATCTAAATGTTTAGAATGTGAAATAAAAACGGAAAATAATTAATTTGATATATATTTCTGATTGTTGAGAATTGAAGATAATAAAAATGAGTTTTAATGGATGATATCATTTGGAATAAAAATAGGATGACATTTTCACTGAAATTGAATTTTTTATCATGTTTCATTCTATTTATTTAATCAATATCATTATTCCATAGACATATTGAAATCAATTCCTACTAGACATTATCTATATAAGAAAAAAATTAAAATTTCACCAATAATATATATATTTTTCGTTTAAAAGAGTATATTTAGAAACATTTCAAGAAACTATATATATTTCATACACAAAATCACTCAAAATATACGCACATAAATGATCCCTTGGTGATTATTTAAAAACTATTATTGTAATACAGTTTATAAGTGTATGTCTTAGTGATTTTCATATATTCTTCATGTTAATAATATGCCATTAATAGATTTTAATAAATCAAAAATCGAACTAATATAATATATAATTTTTTTTTGCGAAAAAATATTTCATTATTAGGAAAAATTAATACCTTGTGATTGTTCAATATTAAACAAAATTAAGAATAAAATAATAGGAATACAACAATATGTGGAATAAATACTGTAAACTTATATTCATATCATCATATTTTTTAAAAGAAATCATATATATAATTAATACATTGGAAATGAGGAAAAAATAATCAATATATTATACCCATTTGAGAGATGAAAACAAAAAGGAAACTTATTTTTTACAACATAAGGATAAATATTGCAATAAAATATGATCATTATATTTAAGACTCTCATACTTATGGTTATTGGAAGTCTGGAAATTAGATATATAGTAATTGAATATTTTTTTCATTTGGTATATATAATTTCGATATGGACATTAATGTTTTGACACTATTGTTAAAAAATAAAATGTAAGGGAATTATCATAACATAAAAAAATTAAAATTAAATAAAAATATAAAATTTAATTATTATTTTGATTTATCCTAACTAGAAATTATTGTTATTATTAGTTTTTAAAACTAATTATTTTTCATATTTATAAAATTAAAATAATTATTATATTAAAAACTTGTTGATAAAATTAAATTCTTACAATACAAATAATTTACATTAATGGGGTTTTATTAAAATCAATAAATATTTGATGGGGATTTCTTTTAATGATTTTTATTATGATGTATTGTAAAAACTTGTCATCGTGAATTTAAATATTAATATTTAAATGGTTTTTCTTATGAAATTTTTAAATATAAATGAAAATTAAAACTAATTGAAAAAATAAATGATAACAAATCAGATTAAAAAAAACTACTGTTTTAAATGCAATTTTTATGTTAAAACAGTTCATTCAATGTATTTTATGATTTCATATAGAAATAAAAATTTAAATTTTATAAATTTAATTACATTAAATAATGATTTATTTTTTAACCATAATTTCTAAAACAATTCTTTTATGACTTATTTCATTTTAAAGAATAATATTATGTTTCCAATTTAAAAATTAAGTTCACATGATATTATGAAATATGATAAAAGTGTTAAATAAAGTTATAAAGACATAAATTGTCATGAATCATTATATATGAATTATATGGATGAGTGGATGGATGTCCTGCCACTTTTAAATTCCATTGTTTCCCATTTCTATTTTAAATTGAAATCCCGATATATTAAAATATGGATATCTAAGGAAATTACTACCAAAACACTAATATAAAAGGACACCTCCTCTACCAACACAAATCCACTATTTTATTATGTTTATAACTATAATACCTACCTATGTTCCCATTATTAAATACTTGTTATTAAATTTTTATCCTATGGTCATAATAGGTATGCCTAAATCATTCATTATAAAGGAACTTATTTTACGTATAGGGAATTCATCACTATAAATTCCAAGTTATTCACCATATTTTTCAATTTCAATCCCATATATAGTGTTTCAAAATCTCATTATCCAATTTAGTGATTTTTCATTAACATAATAATTATTATTAGAATATTAAATTACTCTTATATAATGTAACTTGTTGTTATAAGAAATTTATATGAAACATTCTATATATGGATACTATTTTTACGTACAATACCCATATAATCAATCAAGTGATCATTGGAAAAAATAAATATTTTCGAGATAATTATTTATCTTTAATGAATAATATTTTAAATTTAATTTTTTTAATGACTGAGGATTGACACCACCATTACAAAACATGAATGAAACAATCAAAATTACTAACACCGGATAATCAACATAAAAATTTACATACAAATATTTTCATAATGAGTCAATATAAATTAATATTACAAAATTTTATATATATATATATAAATAATTATAGTATATAAATGATTATTATAGTTTTTCTTATTATATTTCATGTTAAAATGCCACAATGAATTTAATGAGTACATGTAATTTATTCTTTCAAATACGATATTTAAATGAAATATTTTTAAATTAATTTTCTATTAAATGAAATTATTTGTAATTGATATATAATTCCATATACAAATTATTATTATACATTTATTTATTATCATTTACCATATTATTTACATTTTAATTTATCGTTTTCAACACTCAATGCTAATATTATTTATCAGTGTATCTAAACTATATATTTTTAGTGTGAGAATCACTTTCATCCATGTTCTTATTCATTATATAATTTTAATCATTTCAATATATATACAAATATAATTTAATAATTTTTATTATATGAGACATGACATTCTTATCCAGATGAATCGTATTTAACTATTTTCTAAATGGTTGTTTTTTTCCAACATTGAATTTCCTTACACACATGTGAAAGGAGTGACATTTTAAAAATTTCCAACATGAATGAATTCAAAAAATGATTTCATTAATTATAAGTTGGAAACAAAATGTCGTTGTTTTTATGGTTTTATAATTTAATTCTTATTTCTATTAAGTAATAAATTAATTTTATTTAAAATGGTGTTTAAAAAATAATGTATCTTTATCCTCGTTTTGGTGATATTTTATAAGGGATGTTTATATTTATCTTTCATATATATCAACATACATTATGGTTTTTACAATGAATTTGGAATATTATCTTACGATACTATCAAAATTATTTATTTAGAGGTATTATGATTATATATTATGGATTTTTTTTATGAAACCCATTAAATTTTTATGGTTTAATCAATCTCGGATGGGATTATTAAAATTTGAGTAAAAAAATTGAAGTCGTGGGTAAGATTTATCAATATATTAAGGTTGGGGCCAATATATAGCTTTAATTTATTGGGTAATGAATTATATCTCCTGATGTAATGTGGTTTTGAATAAACATTGTTGATATGTTTAACACTCTATGTGTTTCCCTTAATGATATATTCATAAATCTATGCATATACTATATTGATATGTTAACAATTAAATGTGTATAACAATTTTTTAGAATGTGGAATAATTTTTTAAATAATAATATTCTCAATATTGTTATTAATATGCAACACCAATGCTTTTGATAAATGTGATATGCTATAAAAAAATATTAGTTATATATAACAAATATAACCAAATCGATAAAATGGTTGTATGAATATAAATAATTAAAATTTTTAAATATGTATATATACTTTATAAAGAAATAATATATTTATTGAATAGTAAAAAATATGTTCAGAATTTTCAGAAATGTAATTTTATGTTTCAATAAGATGTTTTCTTCAAAACAACATTATTTCATTTTTATTGTGGACATTATAATAAATTTATATGACTTTAATTAGTTTTATTTTAAAATATTGATATAATATTGATATAATATCTTCATATTAGGCTACTATTAATTTTTCAATTTTTTGTAAAATAGATTTACATTTCACTTAAAATTGAAATATACAAATTTTTAAAAAACAATAACATTTTAAGTAAATATTTTAAATTGAAATAATAATTCTATTTTTTATTTTAATTTAAATTTATATATTATTAATTTTTAAAACTTTATTTATATTATTTTCATTGGAATAGTATTTATATTTTATTTTTATTTTAGTTCTTTTTTAGTCATATAAAACCCATTTATCTAAAAACATGTTTCATTTCATTTTACACATTAATATTAATATTTATTTCATCAACATTTCTAAATACAATAATATAAAATTGATTAAATATTTGGAATATTAATTTTTAGAATTGGTAAATTTATCCATATTATTTTTCACCATTATATATTGTAACCATGATAAATATTATTTATCAAAATAATGGGTTGATCAGATATGTATGGTTATAAATATTTTTATACGGCCATAAAAATCCATCTAATACTATAGTTAATTTCATTTAATGGTATTAATTCTACACTAGAAGTGTGAAATTTTAAAAAATGGATTTTTTTTCTATTTTCCATGATATTGATATTCATATTATTTTACATTAAGAAACTTAAACATTTAATATTATTCTTTATATTTAACTTATATAATATCGTTAGGATATAAAGAAAATTTGATATATTAGAAATGATTATTTTTATTTTTAGAAAATAAATTTTATAATAGTATTGCTTGTGTTTTTAGGTATAATTTAATTTCAATAAACTATTATGCAATGTTTATACATTTCAAATGCATGTAGTAGAGACAACAATAAAAATCATTCTAAAAATAACAAATTTTCATTTATTGGGATTAATTGTGGTATTCCATGAATTTCAATGTCTACTGTATATTGTAATAAATGTTAAAGGTGGTTATGTTATCTTTCCACTTCTATAATTATGTCTTTGAAGCCAAATTAAATGAACATTCCCCCAAATCACTATAATGATATATTTTATAAAATATAATAAATTAAATAATTTTAAAAGTAATTTTTTGAATCATGAATATTGATATTTTATATTGTCTAAAATTTCATCCATGGAATAATAAATTTCCACTATTTAAATAAAAATAACTCTTATTATCCATACAAAATAAAAATAATGTTACCATGGTTTAGGATAAAAACAGTTTGAAGCGGGGGTAAATTGATAGATAAGTTTTAAAATGTCACTTTTGCATTTATAAATATGATTATTCGATGTTGTGTAGACCATATCATGTCCTATCATTTAATTTAATTCCATTTGGTTTTTTTATTTTTTATTATTATTATATATATATTATTCATGAATTTTATATAATTCAAATTGTTCCTTTTCCCTCAGATATAAAAGTGTACCTTCCCTTCCACATTACAAAAACTATTTAATCACTCTAGATCAATAAATAGAGAACTTAACACATTCTTATATTAATTATCCACAAAATAATGCTTATGGTCTTCTATATTGACTAACCAAAGACGACATAATGTGTAAGCATAAGGATGTCTTTCAATGAAGATGTCATCATCATAACCAACTCTTACAGAGATTACAAATTTTTTTTATTTCAAAAACAATTATATGAACTAAATTAATTAATAAAATATAATAAATACACTGATATGTTATTATTATCATGTGACAATAATTTTACAATTCATTTCTTTGAAATTGGATATTAGAGTATCAATTGTGCATATAGGTGAACTATTACATCAATGTAGTGATATTATTAATTTTACATCATCCTATATCATAATTTGTAATTATTGTTGCGATAATTAATCATTATAACATTCATAAAATATTAATAAATTTTTAATTATAATATGTATCTTACATTATTTCTATTCCATCTACTAAAAAATTATGAAGTCGCTCATACAGACGTACATAGGGAATACCACCATTATGAGGAAACATTATTTTTATTCATGGACTCAATTAATTGGTATTTATAAAAGATTATTTTATATATAATTGTGATAATTAATTAATTATAAAAATTATATACTTGTATCTTACATGAAACCTTTGACAATGTAAAACCTAATGAATTTTTTTTATTATAAAATAAATGTTGTCGAAAATTATGATTTCATCTTAAATAATTTTATAAATATATAATGGATTTTAATAATTGATTTAAAAGGTATTATAATATTTTAATATTACATAATAATGTTTTTATGAATATAAAAAAGTAATATATGATTGTTATACATTAAATAGTGTATGTATATGGTGAGTCGTTCTCTAGGAGAATGGTTTCATTACTATTTTTTTCATTTGGTTATATTATTTCCACATTGCCTATTTTATTATAATTTTTTCAATAACCTGTGTTTATTTTAATTTTTTATATAGTCTTTTATAACATGGATAAATTTTTTTAACACATTACAACTAAATTGATTAATTATCACATTAATGTAATGATATTTTTAAAATTTCATCATCTCACTTCTATTTTGTGATACATATACATCATTCAGACCTTGTTCCATTAATGTGATATTTATAATACCCATTATATATTTTACATAATGAATCTATTTATATTTATATTATTTAAAATTTAAACCAATCTCATTCTATTCAAGGGGTTACGATTAAAAAAATTCTATAGTGGTAAGGATTTATTTCACAATCAAAAAATTATTTTGGATTTTTTATGTTTATATTTTTTATTTGTAATTGTATGTTATTCCTATATTTAACCATAATGATTTTATTGTTATATGCTCAATTTTAAAAATTAAAATATTTCCATTAATTTTAAACTCTCTATGTTTTCATAAGTATGGAAAAATATTTTTAAGTAAACTCATAATTTTTTTACTATACCAGTAACATTATTTTGGAATATCTATATTTTATTTAATTTTATTTTAATATTGTCATAAATATTCTTCATTGATTTATTAAATATATTTTTATCTTTGTTTTAATTTCTAAAAATACGATAAAGGGTAATATTATTCTAATTTATTGAATGAGTATCTTTTTACATAATGTGTAAATATAATCATTTTTACTCTCTCTTCATGAATTAATTTTTATTCAATCGTGAATATTATTTTCTTTGATGAATACATTAATGTATTTTATTTTTTTATTTAGATTTAAATTATTTTTGGAATTTTATGGTTGTTTTTTAAATTAGTTTATTTAAAATAAAAATGATATTTTCTTCATGAAATGGTCTGATAATATTTTAAAATGATTTTATTCTATATGATCATCCAATGAAGAATAATTTGATTTATTTGTGATATAATGTAATGATACCACCAACCATATTTCTCTTGATTAAATATAATCATATTTAATGGGGAAATTATTTACATTTAGTTGATTATTTCATACAATACAGATAATTATTGATTATTATGTCAAATTATTATGTTTTATTTCTTCATCATTTGATGAGTGGATTGATCTATCTATCTCATATGTGGAGAATGATTATAGTATACCCCTTTATGAATCAGTATGTATCATGATAGAAATTAGGCTGGACATTTAACTTATTAATCACCCATTTTTGCATGATTTATTTATAAAAGGCCTAAATTATAATAAGATTATTTCAAAAAAATCATACAATCATTTTAAAATTAGATATTGAGGTCAATGTAGTTTTTTATAATGGTAATGATATCCTTGGATTGTTTTTAGTGAGTGTGACTATATATAATGAGTTGTTTGATCATTAATTATTCATGACATAATATATATACCTAGTTTTTTTATTGATAGTTTCCACTATTTGAATTTCATTACTGAGTATCTAAGCTCACACTTTAAATTTTATCCTTTACCCATGATTCATAGAACTGTACTATGATCAAAATAGAATGATATAGTAGAGGGAATTAAAAATTTCTCTAAGAAAATATTATTTTTTATATTGTGTTTTGAAATATAAATTCCAATTCGTGCATTAATATTTTTTCCTGGTATAAAAAATATTCAATCAATTTTGATATACCCCCATATATATTTTTCCAATGTTGTATTGTAATGAATAGGTGAGAGCTATAAGAATCTGTGAAATATAGTTACAGTGAAACAATATATAAAAGGATCCTTGGGGATATATTTATGGGAAAAAATATTTTAAAATGTAAAACTACGACTTCTTTTCTATATATGTATATAAATTATTTAATATCATAAATTTTTTATAATGTAGATATTTTATTATTTTTATGGAAAATACAATCCTATATATATATTTGAAAACATATGAGGTATTGTAATATATTGTCCTCGGTGTAATAACTCTACATGTTGTGGGTTGGGTATCAACATGATCACCACTAATTTAAGATTAGTGTGCCTATGATTATACACTTTTCTATACAATTCGTAAATATATTTTTTAGTTATTTAATATTTTCTTTAAAAACCATTCTGATGAATGATGGGATAAATTCTATAGAATCGTATGGGATAAAACAAATTTACTGTTGGTGTTATAATCGAAGGATGATAAAAAATTTTGTGGTATAGATACAATTACTTAGGTTTTATATGATAGAATATTTAGATGGTAAATGATATTTTTAGAGAAATTTATAGAATACAACCCTTTTTGTTTAGTATATGTTTTTGGGAATAATATATTTTATGATAATAGATTTTATATTTATTGGACATATGTTGAAAAATATTGATAAAATCTATGTTTGTTATCATTTTAGATTATAACATGTAAATTTTTATAATTGGGTATTAACAAATTTGTGATATATTTTTATTCATATACATTAAAATTGGATTAACTAGTCATTCTGTGACAATGTGATCAATGTTTTTTTAGATGTGGCTTATTATATTAATGAGAATCATTTTCTGATTATTGTAAATAGTATATTATTTTATATGTTTTTATTTTATTATATGAAATAATATTGAATTATATCGTGGAATAATCTGTGATATTGTAGTTGTTTTTGGATGTATTATGTTATTTAGTAAACATATCGGCATATTTGGGTTAATATACGATTTATGTATATTCATTTTGAAACGTGACTAGTTTTGATTAAATTTAAATGTTAATATGATATTGAAGTAATATTTTATCAAATCATTAAAATATTTTTATTTTCATTTTGGTGTATAATATTATGAAGATTTCCAATTGTATGTTTTTATGGTATGATTGATGATGAACATTGGGTGTTGTTATTGATGACATAAAATTATTATTGAATTTATTCATATTAAATTTCCACTTATTTTGAGAAAACTCTTTTAGTTTTCATGGATATTGGATAATTAATACACTTTAAATAAATGTATATTATAAATCACTAACATTATATTTTTTTCGTCTTACATGAAAAAATATTCTTGAATATCATATCATTGATAAAGAGTGGATATAGAAGTTGATGGTTGTCAATGAAAAACCAATGGAATATATTTTTATTATGAAATGGAAATAAATTAAGTAATTATATGTTCCCATGCCCTCTATTTTCATGGTATGTATTCACTCAAATATATTAAATCTAACATGAACTAATAGTGTAATACAATTACCTTATTTCATATGAATTGATGGACCTCAATATTACTTACTTGTAAATGGTTTCTTTGTCATCAATATTCCCATGACCATGTTATCTATCAATCTTTATTGTTCTATTGGAAATTTATTTCTCCTAAATGTCCATATAATTACTTACATATATATATTTCTTATATTGAATCCAAAATATGCGTTCTTTCAAGTAATCCAATTTTTTAAACTCTCCCTTTTTGATGTAAATTTGATTATCCATTTGTATGACATGGATTCTCAATAGAAATACTTTAAAAATATTATGCATTTTGTAAATGATATAAAACATGTTTGTATTCAATTTATTGAAGTGGGTGGGGGGATTTGGATATATTTAAATTCAGATTAAAATAATAATATGAATAATATATTTCTTAACACATAGTACCAAGATTTATGTGAATTGTGATATCCAATAAAAATTTTATTATGTTAATAAGTACATTATAAATTTTTTTTATATTATTAATATATATAATGAATAAATGATATATAAAATTTTTATAATAGTTTTATAATTAAAATTTAATTATTAATCAATGGTAAATATGTACACATTAATTAGTAATTTAATTTAATGCATAAAAAATATCATGTCTTCCAGAATTTTGTTTTATTAAATTTTATATGTGGATATAATAAATAATTTATACAAACATAAAAAATTTATTTTAAAAATATGATACCATTTTTGAAATATTTATTTCGTATTACGATTTGGATGAATTTAGGGACTTCTTAAATGAATTATTTTTAATAGGATAACAAAAAATAAATTCTTTCTATAAAAATTATTTCTTTTTATTAAATATATTAATTTAGATTTATCATTTATTTGTAATTTTTCATAAATTAAAATATAAACCATTTTAAAAATAATGAAAAATAAATCCATATTAATCAAAAATATAATTTATTTTGGTATGAGTTAATTATTAGGAATAAAAAAAAATTCTACAAACTAATTTTCATTGACTTTTATAGATTTATATTGAAATTTATTTTTGAAAAATTTAGAAAAATTATAATGAAAAATGGATTATTTATGATTAACTCATAATATCATATTCTCTATATATTTCCATTTAGTTTTTGGTAATTATTAATAGTATCAATTAAAAAAACATTTATATCATGATAATGGGAAAATCAAGTAATAATAGTTAAAAATAATGTGAAATGATTTAAAAATTTATTCAATAGATTCCTTTATATAATTTAAGATATTAACTTCTATTATATCTAACTAATATTCAAATATATCAAATTTATGGGCTATTTCCCTTTGATAATTGCATTTTTATTATTTTATGTTAAAAAAATCTTATCATGTCAACATGTTGATTCATAAAACTATAATATATTCGAAATATGATAAAAAAAGTTATAATCATTTATAATTTGTTATTTTTAAAATTATTAAATCATTTATATTTTATTACTTTGAATTATATTTAATGATTTAATATAAATACCTCATATTTAAACTCAATGTCGATAACATTTTTGTAATAGACATAGATAAATCACGATAAAAGATTTTAGGAAATGAAATCAGCTTTTTTTTAATTTAGTTACGAAAATAATTTCGTTGGTAATAATAATAATTAATTAATTATAAATTAATTTCCATTAAAATTATATCTCATTCATGTGGTATTTATAGTAAAATTTAATGAATAGTCCAAAAAATGCATAAATTGTTATTTTCAATAAACAATATACAATTAAATGATTTAAAATCTCAAAAATATTGATAAAGTATAAATTTGGGAAATTGTATAAAATTTCACCCATGGACCATTTTTTTAGCACTTCTTATCAAAGAAGTAAATTTAGAACACATTAATAATAAAATGTGTGTTACCGCGATTATAGTTAAAAAGAATAAATATGGTTGTTAAACTAAAAGATATGTTTTAAAATATAACATTAATATACTTTAATATTATTATGTTCCTCAAGTGCTTTTTTCCATCAACATTGGGAGGATGTAGATCATCTTTTTTTTTCTGTTTTTCCACTACATCAATGTGGAAATCCAATGGATATTTGTTTGAAATCTCATTGCCACAACAATTCTCATTCGAGATTTCATTTAGAGTAGGGGGTCCCTCTCTCTTCCGATTTAGCCATTTGATTTATCCCTGGTTGATGCATCAAAATTGCTACAATATATATGGTATATCTGTTACCATATTCTTTTTTCTGGAGAGATCTCCACATCCTCAAATTCCATCACTCACATTCTTGCTACTTTTCAGGAGGTCAGGATTCCAAGTAAACACTTCTTGTAAAATTCAATTCATGACTTGACTATTCTTAAACTCCTTGGAGTTAAATGTTCGTTCAGGCCTTCATATGGTACATTTGATGTTTTATGGAAGCATTTTCTATTTGGATGGATTAAAGTCAACTATTATGGGGCTTCTCAAGGCAACCTGGGTCCCTCCAGCTATGGTTCTATCTTCCGAGATCACCAAGGTAGTGTTCTGGGTTGTTTTCATGGTTTTTGTGGAGTCACCTCTCCAAATGATGTTGATATGCCTGCTATTAATATTTTGGTGGAACAATCTAGGAAACATTGGTGGTATAATCTCTGGCTTGAGAGTGATTCTAAGACTATTGTTTCAGCTATCAGGTTGGTATCTCTTCACATATATTGGACGCGCACATTTCGGTTGATCAATTGCTTGGATTCTATTTATTGAAAACATCACATCATCATTTAGAGTCATCGAGATGCAAAGACAGTGGCAGACGACCTTGGAAGTAAAGGTATTGGTTGTGTTGATTTTCATTGGTATGATCATCTTCCAGGTGAGTTCTTATAGCTTATTTGGAGATATTTTTATAGGACTCTTATTTTTAGACTGGTGTAAGTTGTTTGTTTGTTTTTTTCAATAAAGGATCCTTATTTTTCCTAGGCAAGGTCTCCTCTCTTTTAAAAAAATCTAAAATTATTGTAATGTCAATTTTGAGGAAAATTCATATATTTTAAAATATTAATATCAATATAGCAGTTATAATTAAAAAACTATTACATTACATCTATTACAAGTCAATGTTATCAATTAAATTCTTCAATAAAATTAATTATCCCATATTAAAATTATTTTAATGTTTTTGATAAGATTTATTTAATATTTTTATTAACAAAACAATTTTTTCATCAACATTGGGTAAGTATTTTATAAAATTATTTCTTCAATAATATCTAAAAGTAAATTACCATAATAAAGTTAAATATTTTATATTTTAAATATATATTTATAGTCAAATAAAATTTCTGGGATACATCATATTAATAATATTATACGTATTCAAATATATTCAGTGGAAATATCGACATTTCATTGAATAATTTATTATAATGAAAAAAATATAATCTAATAATTTATATATGATTATATAAATAAATATAAATTAATAAGGATTAATTTTATTCATATAATAAAATTTGAGCATATGTTTAGGTTATTTTATAGTCCTTATAATTTTTATTTTACCCATAATTACAAAATTTACACTTTATGTGGTCAAAAAAATTATTAAGGAAACTAATCATATTATCCAAAATAAAAGTGAACTATTTACTAAATTTAGACATCTTGATTCCAAATACAGAATATATTATGTTAAATTATAAATATATATGTCTTATAAATTAAATTAAATTTAAATCTATAAGATACAATGAATAATATTTTTTCAGAAATACCAAATTTTAAAAATAACCATTTTTTATACTAAATTAATGAATTTATAACAATTTTAAACCCATAAAAGTAATATTTTATTTCATAATGAAATAAATTAAATTTTAAACCCAATAATATGTTAAATTAAAAATAATTTTAAAGAAAACACAGTTTTCATTAAATATTGTTATTTTCATTGGAAGATAAAACATTTCACTATGTTCTCAAAATGTCTCAAGAATATAATTTTGATATGTTGATCAAAAAATGATATTTCAGTCCTTAAAAATTTCAAAGTATTAAAGAAAATAATGTTTTTATTATCTCACAAAATCAATAAAAATGTTCTTATAGGAATTCATTTTTATATATAAAATGACTTACTAAAATTAAGTACTTAATTTTTTAAGAATTAATAAATTAATTATTAATGACTAGAACCATTTAATATTTCATAATATATTCAATACCATTCATTACATCCAATTTAATAGCTCGGTTATAATGGTGATATAATACGAATATTTATTTATTTTTTAAAACTAGTTGTTTCGTATATTCTATGATATCAAACAAAATATTTCCTTCAAGAATTCAAGATGATTCAAAAATAGAACATGATTAAATTTAACATAGAATTAATCTTAATTACATGAAATTAATTATGGTTGAAAAAAAATTATGTATTAATCACATATAACTAAAAGTGACAATTATGTTCTAATCTCTAAGGAATTATGTAGCAATAAGACAAACACCCTAAAAATAACTTGTCCTCCAAAAACATTATCTTAATTGTAATATATTTTCATAATGAAACCATAAATTTTACATAATATATATTTTATAACTACCCACATTTAATGAAATGGGAGTAATCATGAATATATATTGGAAGTATTGATGTGTGGAAATCAATGTGTACTAGATATATGTAAGGATGAATATTGTACCTATAAAACACCATTAAAACCATCTCTAAATTTTATAAATATCAACTGAACAACAAATAGAGTTGGTAGATGAATTTATTTTTTTGATTCCAATGTAATGGAGTGACCATAAAAAACACATTATCAGAAATATTAAATTCAAATTCATTCATCCTTGTATCAATACAAAATATTTAGTGATATAGAGAGGCTTTCATTGATTATATAATAACATTCACCATCTTTTCCTTACACCACACACCTTCAAATCAAATGATCATGTGAACTATTACCCTAGTCATGAATGAAAATTTTCTACATTTCATCTAATATAGATAACTAGGAATAATATAAAAGGATATTACACCATTGTAGATGAATGTTCAGAACATTGTAATAAAATATTCATATGTACTGTAATGGTTTAGTGTATTTTGAAACATGGAAAATAATATTATAACCTTGAAAATATCTTCAAAATATCCACTTAATATCTCTATAATTAGTTCTTCTACCTAAAATAATTCTTCCTATCCTAGTATAAGGAAATGTAAAAAGGGGGTGATCTTAGATGCTTACTAAGGGTAAATAAAGGAAATGTGAAAGCGTAACATGAACATGATGTATGGAACATAAACATATCATTCAAATTTCATTCTATTTATATTAGTGATCATAATAAATATTGGAAATTCATAATACATGGATGATAATATAAATAATAGAATAAGTCATGATGAACAAAATAAGAAAACGAAATTGAAATATGGAAAAATCATAAGAAAAGAACTATATTTCCATATTTTTCAAGGCATCACTACCAATACCATTTTGATGGAAATGTACATTACTGAAACATGTTCACACCCTATTCTAGCACTATATTACCGAAAATATTTCACTCTTTGTAGATACCCAAAGAATGATGTACATTGACATTACAGTACTTTTATGTAATACTTAGTACATACCATAAACAGACACACAAGGTCTGTAATAGTTTAGTGTCTTTGGAAACTTGCAACGTAATCTTCTAATCATGGTGAAAGATCTTCAAAATCTCCCATAATGATCTTCCACATTTTGATTCCTTACATAAAACCATTATTTATATCCTGAGTAAAAGGAAACATAAATGGGTGAGCTCAAATGCTCAGTAAGGGTAAACAAAAGGAATATCAATCACATCATATTCATAAGAACATAACAATTTGGAAATATTACCCTGTAAAAGAGATCATAATTTCATAACATCGGATAAATCATGGTAGTGAAATGAAATCCCAATAATCATAACATAAAACATGAAACATTGTGGCATGCACACATAATCATAGAGAATCATTTCTTATTATTCAAGACTCATTGCCAAGACTATCTTAGTGGACAAAGTCCATTTCTGAACTGAGTTCACTCCTCGTTTCAGTAATATTTTACTGAACCGGTTTAGTCTGCCGTTCCAGCCATGTCTATCTCATGAGATATAAAATCATTACCCAATGCATTGGAGGGAGATATAGGTCCCACCCATCTCATAATGATACCATTCTTATATGTGCCAAAAAATCATAAACCATACACCATAGCATAACCCATGTAATAAAAATGGGAATCATAAACATCGTGACATCATAAAACAATTCATATAAGATAAAGGAATTTATAAAAATAATTCCATCACAAAATAATATAATCAATGTAATAATAGGGATAGAAACAGAATCCTTTATTATCTTATATGGAAAATAATTTTGATAAAACACTTGAACTCAATTCTTGAGGAAAATATCCTTTCTACTTCAAAAACATTTTCCATTCTTAACATTTCAAAAAAATTTAAACTAAAAGAAGTTGATTAAAAATAAACTTGAAAACTTTTAAAGGAAGCTTATTGGAAATAATGTTTTAAAAAAAATCCATTCATGCCGTATAAGTTAAATGAGAACAATCTTCTCATACTTTTGTCGGAAAAGTCAAAAAGTACCTCGTACGAAAAACGACAAAAGATTCCTTTCATATCTTTTACTAAAAACTCACCTAAGGGTAAAATAGGATATAAACATTTGTATAATGATGTAAATATTACATATCGAGGAAACATGGATGTGGATGATAAAATGCACCCTAGTAAATTCCAAAGTATAAACAATCTCGGATAAAAATGAGATTGTGATATTTCCCTTACCTTAGGTCCTATTTTCTTCGTATGTGTCCGAACCTCCTGTATAATGATTTAAATAATTTCATTTAATTATTCCAGAATCATACTTATTGTTATGATATCATATATGGTTCACTTATGAATTTATATTACGCGTTCTTTTGTAAATTCCATGTTAGAGAGCGTTTTGGGTAAAATCGTTTCATTTTTCATCCGTGTTTTGACTTGTAATTATTCATATGATTACTTAGATTATTATTACTTAATTCCAGAATATAAAACATGATTTATATATAATATATATTTAGAATATACATATATATAATAGATCAGTAAAT
Organism: Viscum album; assembly: GCA_963277665.1. Lineage (NCBI taxonomy): Eukaryota > Viridiplantae > Streptophyta > Magnoliopsida > Santalales > Viscaceae > Viscum > Viscum album. The sequence goes on from OY728128.1 coordinate 622,943,781, forward strand.
GGAATGAAATACACCGTTCATGGAGACAGTAGGTCGTACGTATGCATGAACGCTGTTTTCGTTTCCTTATTGAGTTGAATGGAATTAAGTAGATGACATACATATATATAAACATAAATCCAGTATAATTATTATGTAATATATTTCATAATTACTTATTATATATACTTTATAATCATTCATTAATGGTTAACGTGGAGAATGAATCTCATCGCGTCGTGGAGACGGTAGTCCGTACGTACGCACGAGCGATGATATCGTTCTCATGATCATGAAATTCTATTGGAGTGTATGTATACTATTTCAGAATCAATATCACTTTACAATAATCATATATAGTTATTATGTACACCATTATACCCATAAAAGTAAGGTGGTGGTGGAAAATAGATTACGTCACGGCGTGGAGACAGTATTCCGTACGTACGCACGCGCGGTGATTTCGTTTTCTGTAGGATGGATAGATGGTGAAATAGGGTAGATTCATTCTTATAATAACATATCAGTATATGGGTGATATTTATGTTATTAATTCATAATTAAACAACCTAAGAATAATATTTGGAAGAAGAAATAAAATTGAAAGAATCTGTAACAGACATTACCTCTTCTTTGAAGCGCCTCTTTGAGATCTCCTTTTAGGGAACTAAAATTGGTATTTGAGGAAGACCAGAACCTCTAGGATGTTTCTAGGGAAGTGGAGAAGGTAATTTGGCCGGGTATGGCCGAGCTTGAAGGCTCAATGTGGTGTGAGGAAAAGAGGGAGGAGGTGCCCTTTTATAAGGGATAAGAGGGGCTCCTTTGGAAAAACTAAAAATATTATTTCATTATAAATCCAAATTCGGTTTTAAATAGCTCCAAATTTATTTATTTCGAAGCTAAGGTGGGTATGGGTCGAAATCCTCTCATCCAATATAATTTATACAATTTTAGGTTGCTATTTTTACCTTATCATTTAGATTTAACATTACGTTAAATAATTTTACTCTTACCATGTCTTTTTGTGTTCTTACACTATAAGGTTAATAAACTTACTATAACAAGCCAAACGAACCCCAAGTTGTTTAATATTAATATATATAGCCTTATCTAAGTCATTTGGGTGAACCATATATTTTTAGGAATAAAATAGCAATTAATAATATAATATTTGTTTTAAAAACTATTTTATTTCAATTTTGACACTATTTTGTAATTGATTTTTGTGAAAATCATAACAGAATGATTAGTTCAAAAAAAGTTAATTAAATCAATAATAACATGTCATACTAACGTAGAAAATTATTTTAATTCATAAAAAGTCTTAAATTATATTTATTTGGGTATTTATAACATCAATGATGTCAATATTTCATTAATAAGATAATTACTGCATTATCTTTGTGTCATAAATAAGTTAACTTTTTAAGGTCTAAAAATTACAAATAAAATATCATTATATAGGAAATCTTTTTATATTTCTAATGAAATTTTATATTCTAATTTATCTTATGTATAACCCTATATTAAAAATTATTTAGTTATTAAACTTTGATTTTAACTATTTTAACCCTTCTTTAAATAAATTAATAATAAATGTCCTAATCTAATACAAGTGGGCCTAAATGGTAATATTGTATTCATAAGGTTGTTTTTGGTCGAATTACACTTATCCAATAGAATTAGGACATGTGTTAGGGTAATAATAATATCATTTTTACCCTTAATTACCCTATTTACTTTTAACCGTGGTAAAAAAAAGTAAAAAGTTACTATTCACCAAAAATTATTTTCATCTCATTGAACAACATTTTACTTACTGAGATCAACCGTGTCTCTCGGATTTTTGAAATTCCACCCACAGAAGCGGTAAAATTATGTTTTATGAAAAAATTATTTTTTTAACTACCACTTAGTGGTTTCACTATTCATCAAAAAATGAATGTTTCCAGAAAAATACCAAAAATTAGGCCTAAGCTATATTTGATATTTTGAACTCAAAAATAATGTCTATTTTACCAAATTCAAAACATATCAGTTTCATTAATTAATTTAAAAATTAATTCCCGTCATCAAAACAAATAGCATGTTCTAAAGAGATAATAACTATCAAAAGATTGATACTTGTTTATGTTATTTTTAAATGTGAAATTACATCCAATGACCAACATTGTATTAAATTGTAAAAATATATTCTAAATATACTTTAAAACCAGTCAAATTAATAATTTATCACTATTAATTATTTCGTTTGAAAAAGTTGTTTTTAATTAAAATTTAGTAATTTTCACTATTCATCAAAATATGAAAGTTATCCGAAAAGTAGAAAAATTTCACACTACAATAATTTAGATATTCCGAATCCAAAAATTAAGTCCATTTTGAAAAATAAAATTTACAAAATTTCAAAAATTGGTTATTACTATTCATAATGGCTAGTTCATAATAATATTATAATAATATCTCATTCAGTGAAACTCGGTATTGCATAGTACACACGCTATCGAGGAAGATCTCGATTGCGTGTAATACAAGGCAAGTCAAGGATGCATGTTGTGAATGATCCTTTTGGTGTAGTGTACAATAGAAGACATTAATGAAATTAAAAAGAATATTTTTCTTAAAATCTCCGAGTGTTACATTCTACCCCCCTTAAAATGAATTTCTCCATCTAAATTCGTAGGGGTTATAAATGGTTTACAATTCGAAAGATTCTTTAATAGAAACCCAAATCGTAAAAAGGAATACCAAAACCAATCTTTAAAAAAAAGTATGAAACGTAACAGTTACCCAAATAAACTAATCACTGGGTTTCCACATAGGTGAATATATGGATATGGAAGAGAAACCTAACCATCATGTTCTGATGGAGAGTGGTAGAGAACATGGCTATGGAGAATCCAGCAAACACAAAGCCATAAATTTGTGATGATCTAAGGTACCATCTGATTCATCAGATATAAGAGCACTATGACAACATTTTTGATTTTCAAGATCATTTCCCTAAAGTTGATGAAATTGGAATTAGAAGAAATACTTGCTTGATTTTGGTACAATATCAATGTTGTTGGTGCTTTGAACAATTTGCACTTCATCTCTTAAAGAAATGATGTTGAATTTTTAATTTATGACGTGTTAGCAGATCATGTGATAGAATGATGAGTCATTCCATCAATTTCAAACAAAAGGTTAGGAAAAGTTATCAAATATACATAAGTCCATCTATGGTTAGTTTAATCGTATACGATTCAAAAAATGAACTTATACTTCATATATCATACCGCGTAATAAAATAAAACTAGTTTCTACTAACCAGGGACATCATGTAGGCCAGTGGTAGGCGATAAAGGCCAGTCGCACTTTGGTTGTGGGTTCTATTCCCACAGCTTTGTCCGATGTGATGGGCTGTCGCCCGTCCTGCAGGTTGTTCTTTTTCTAAAACTACATTACTATAACATCCCATCAATAATATTGAAAAAAAAATCTATCCTAACTTATGTCTAACATAATCAATTCCAATCTTTAGGCATAACTAAAATACATTGGTCCAAGATCATAATATAAAGAAAATTATTACTTGAAATATCACATTACAATCACGTGAATGCCATCATTTATCCCCCATATATCATAAGATATATCTTGTTGGTTGAATTACAAACATGTGAATACCTTAATCATGTATTCTCATGGAGAATGAATACCCATTGAACCTTAGTGAAAACATGAATGCAGTTAAAAGTAAACACTTTCCACAAACCAAAATCCTCAAAATTCTTTATTCTCAAACCATGATATCACTTAGTCCTTATATCAATCACGATCGCATGAATACAATAAAACATCTCATTATCTTCTTATCCCTTCATTATGCGCATATCATCTGCTTACCAAAAATATCTCAATAACTTTCCATGGTAACCGGTACCACTGAAAACCACAATAGACCAATACATAAATATTCCAATATTCCATGATACTATATACAACATTATTTTGGATTCCTGTTACATAAACACTTAATCATTCCACCACATCATTGTCATATTCAACATCGCCAATAGTGATCGCATGTGACTTCCTTTTTTCCTTTTCCTTAAGTTGTTGCTCATGTCGATCATCACTAACCCTTGGATTAGGGCATTTATTAACATAATGCCCCATTTCCATGAACTTGAAGCGTTGAAGTGTTAGTGGTGATTTCTCTGCATTCTTTTCTTTATTTACATCATTAGAAACCCTTTTTCCATTACTTCAACACTCAGCTGCTCGATAACCTTATTTTCTACACTTAAAACATTTTCTAGTCCCTTTAAGACAATCTCCACCATACTTTTTTCCACGCTTTGAGCATAAGGAAACATTCATCTTCTATTCACCATTATTCTGAGATTTCTCCTTGAACTCTATCTTTCATTTCTTGTCAAAACTATGAGATGGATAAGTAACACCAACTTCCATTTCTACCTTGATAGCACAACGCACAATTTCTTCATAGTTACTGAAGTCTCTTATAGTTAATTCCCTTCGAAGATTTAGTTTTAATCCACTGAAGAATCAATCAACATTACTTTCAGGTTGGATGATAAATCCAGATGCATACCTTGCAAGCCTTGTAAAATTTTCTTTGTATATACCAACAGATTCATCATCCTTTTGCTTTAGTTCAAGAAACTTCTTCTCCATCTTTGTTCGAAGAATACGAGGGAAGTACTTATTGTAAAATAAGTTCATGAACTCGTCCCATTCCATCGACTCAATTTCATCTCTTGGCATCGTATTCTTGATAAGATTCCACCATTGATCAGCATCACTTTCCAAATGATATACTGCTAAGGTGACTTTATCATGTTCAGAACATTGAGGAACTGAAAATATCTTTTCTGTGGTACTGATCCATTTTTCAGCAACAAGTGGATCGGAAGACCCACTGAAAGAAGGTGGGTGTTTCCTCATGAAGGACTCAATAGAATATTGTTCAATTCTCTACTCATTTGTATGTCCAGAATGATTCATTGCTTGTGTAAGTATATAAATAAGATTTTTCACACCATCTCCCATAACATTTGTTTGTTCAGGATGAAAATCATTACATTGTACATTACATTGATCAACACGGTTCCTTCGGGTTCCAGCCATCGTCTAAAACACCAAAAGAACAGTGTGAGAGGCAGAAATCATGATTGGGAATACAATATAATAAAGGGGGAGTAACTTCAATATCTAACATCTTAGGATTAATTATAAAATTGTTAGCGCAATTCTAGGACTATAATGTATACTTAACCTTAGGGACATCCCTATACATACCTTAGAAATATCTCTAGGGATATCACTAACATTTTTGCATCCTAGTTTCCAAAGGTTGACTAAACCTTTCCTCTGATACCAACTGTAGAGACCCAAAGCATGACGTACATTGACATTACATTACTTTTGCGGAATATTTAATACATAACAAAAATAGACACACAAGGACCGTAATAGTTTAGTGTCTTTGGAAACATGGAACGTAATATTTTAATCATGGTGACAAATCTTTAAAATATCCCATAAAGATCTTCCACTTTTTGTTTCCTTACCTAAAACCATTATTTATATCCTGGGGAAAAGAAAACATAAAAGGGTGAGCTCAAATGCTCAGTAAGGGTAAACAAAAGAAATATAAATCACATCATATTAATAAGAACATAACAATTTGGAAATCTTACCCTGAAAAAGGGATCATAATATCATAACATGGGCTAAATCATGGTAGTGAAATGTAATCCCAATAATCATAACATAAAACATAAAACATTGTGCCTTGCACACATAATCATAGAGAATCATTTCTTATTAGTCAAGACTCATTTCCAAGAATATCTTAGTGGACAAAGTCCATTTCTGAACCGAGTTCAACCCTTATTTCATTCCTATTTTACTGAACCGGTTTAACCTTCCGATCCAGCCATGTCTATCTCATGAGATATAAAATCTTTACACAATGAATTGGAGGGAGATATAGGTCCCACCCATATCATAATGATACCATTCTTATGTGTGCCACAAAATCAGAAACCATACATCATAGAATAACCCATGTAATAAAAATGGGAATCATAAACATCGTGACATCATAAAACAATTCATATAAGATAAAGGAATTCATAAAAATAATACCATCACAACATAATAAAAATAAATGTAATAATAGGGATTGAAACAGAATCCTTTATTATTATAGATGGAAAATAATTTTGATAAAACACTTGAACTCCATTCTTGAGGAAAATATCCTTTCTATTTCAAATTAATGTCCTTTATTAAAATTAAATACAATTTTAAACTAAAAGAAGTTGATTAAAAATAAACTTGAAATCATTTAAAGGAAGCTTCTTGGAAATAATGTTTTAAAAAAAATCCATCCATGCCGTATATGTTAAATGAAAACATTCTTCTAGTACTTTTTCAGAAATGTCAAAAAGTACCTCGTACGAAAAACGAGAAAATATTACTTTCATATCTTTTACTAAAAACTCACAGAAGGGTAAAATTGGATATAAACTATTGTAGAATGATATAAATATTACATATCTAGGAAACATGGATGTGGATGATAAAATGCATCCTAGTAAATTACAAAGTATAAACAATCTCGGATAAAAATGAGATTGTGATATTTCCCTTACCTTAGGTCTAATTTTCTTCGTAAGTATCCGAACCTCCTGTATAATGATTTAAATAATGTCATTGACTTATTACAGAATCATACTCATTGTTATGATATCATATATGGTTCACTTATGACTTTATATTACCCGTTCTTTTGTAAATTCCAAGTAAAAAGGAGTTTTGGGTAAAATTGTTTCATTTTTCGTCCGTGTTTTGACTTGTAATTATTCATATGATTAATTAGATCATGATTACTTAATTATAGAATATAAAACATGATTTATATATTATATATATTCAGAATATTCATATATATAATAGACCGGTAAATGGAAAGAAATACATCGTTCATGGAGATGGTAGGTCGTACGTACGCATGAACGCTGTTTTTGTTACATTATTGAGTTGAATGGAATTAAGTAAATGACATACATATATATACACATAAATCCAGTGTCATTATTATTTCATAATTAATTATTATATATACTTTATAATCATTCATGAATGGTTAACGTGGAGAATGAATCTCATCGCGTCGGGGAGACAGTAGTCCGTACGTACGCACGAGCGATGATATTGTTCTCATGATCATGGAATTGTATTGGAGTGTATGTATACTGTTTCAAAATCAATATCACTTAACAATAATCATATATAGTTATTATTTACACCATTATACCCATCCAAGTAAGGTGGTGGTGGAAAATAGATTACACCACGGCGTGGAGACGGTATTCTGTACATACGCACGCGCAACGATTTCGTTTTCCGTAGGATGGATAGATGGTGAAATAGGGTTGTTTCATACTTATAATAACATATATTTATATGAGTGATACTGATGTTATTACTTCATAATTAAAAAACCTAATATTAAGAAGTGGAAGAATAAATAAAGTTGAAATAATCGGTAACGGATAATACCTCTTCTTTGAAGCGCCTCTTTGAGATCTCATTTTAGGGCACTAAGATTGGTATTTGAGGAAGACCAGAACCTCTAGGGTGTTTCAATGGAAGTGTAGAATGGAATTTTTCAGGGGTTGGATGAGCTTGAAGGCTCAATGTGGTGTGAGGAAGAGAGGTATGAGGTTCCCTTTTATAAGGGAGAAGAGGGGCTCCTTTGGAAAAACTAAAAATATTATTTTATTATAAAGCCAAATTCAGTTTTTAATCACTCCAAATTTATTTATTTCAAAGATAAGGTGGGGATGGGTCGATATCCTCGCATCCAATATAATTTAGACAATTTTAGGTTCCTATTTCAACCTTATCATTTAGATTTAACATTAAGTTAAATAATTTTACTCTTACCGTGGCTTTTTGTGTTTTTACACTATAAGGTTAATAAACTTACTATAACAAGCCAAATGAACCCCAAGTTGTTTATTATTAATATATATAGCCGTATCTATTTCATTTGGCCTAACCTTATATTTTTAGGAATAAAATAAAAATTAATAATATAATATTTGTTTTAAAAACTATTTTATGTCAATTTTCACACTATTTTGTAATTGATTTTTGTGAAAATCATAACAGAATGATTAGTTCGAAAAAAGTTAATTGCATAAATAATAACATGTCATATTAACGTATAAAAATAGTTTAATTCATATAAAGTTTTAAATTACATTTATTTGGGTATTTATAACATCAATTATATCAATATTTCATTAATAAGATAATTACTGCATCATTTTTGTGTCATAAATAAATTAAATTTTTAATGTCTAAAAATTAAAAATAAAATATCATTATGTAGGATATATTTTTATCTTTCTAATGAATATTTATATTAGAATTTATCTTCTGTATAACCCTATATTAAAAATTATTTAGTTATTAAACTCTGATTTTAACTATTTTAACCCTTCTTTAAATAAATTAATAATAAATGTCCTAATCTAATACAAATGGGCCTAAATTGTAATCTTTTATTCCTAATGTTTTTTTTGGTCGTATTACACTTATCCAATAGAATTAGGACATGTGTTAGGGTAATAATAATATCATTTTTATCCTTAATTACCCTATTTACTTTTAACCGTGGTAAAAAAAATAAAAAGTTACTATTCATCAAAAATTATTTTCATCTCATTGAACCACATTTTACTTACTAAAATCAACCATGTCTCTCAAATTTTTGAAATTCCACCCACAGAAGCGGTAAAATTAAGTTTTATGAAAAATTCAATTTTTTTAACTACCACATAGTGGTTTCACTATTCATCAAAAAATGAAAGTTTCCAGAAAAATACCAAAAATTAGGCCTAAGCTATATTTGATATTATGAACTCAAAAATAATGTCTATTTTAACAAATTAAAAACATATCAGTGGCATTAATTAATTTAAAAATTGATTCCTGTCGTCAAAACAAATATTGTGTTCTTAAGAGATAATAACTATCAAAAGATTTACACTTGTTTATGTCTTGTTTAAATGTGAAATTACATCCAATGAACAACATTGTATTAAATTGTAAAAATATATTCTAAATATACTTTAAAACCACAAAAATTAATAATTTATCACTATTAATTATTTCGAATGAAAAAGATGTTTTTAATTAAAATTTAGTAATTTTCACTATTCATCAAAATATAAAAGTTATCCGAAAAGTACCAAAATTTCACCGTAAGCAAAATTAGGTATTCCGAATAAAAAAATGAAGTCCATTTTGAAAAATAAAATTTTCAAAATTTCAAAAATTGGTTATTACTATTCATAACAGCTAGTTCATAATAATATTATAATAATATCTCGTTTAGTGAAACTCGGTATTGCGTACTACACACGCTATCGAGGATGATCGCGATTGCGTGTAATGCAAGGCAAGTCAAGGATGCGTTTTGGGAAAGCTACTTTTGTTGTAGTGTACAACACAAGACATTAATGAAATTAAAAAGAATATTTTTCATAAAATCTCGGGGAGTTACATTCTACCCCCCTTAAAATGAATTTCGCCCTCGAAATTCGTCGGGGTTATAAATGGTTTACTATTCGAAAGTTTCTTTAATAGAAACCCAAATAGTAAAAAGGAATACCAAAACCAATCATTAAAAACAAAAGTATGAAATGTAACAGTTACCCAAATAAACTAATCACTAGGTTTCCACATAGGTGAATATATGGATATGGAAGAGAAACTTAACCATCATGTTCTGATGGAGAGTGGTAGAGTACATGGCTATGGAAAATACAGAAATCACAAAGCCATCAATTTGTGACGATATAAGGTACCATCTGATTCATCAGATATAAGAGCACTAGGACAACATTTTTGGTTTTCAAGATCATTTCCCTAAAGTTGATGAAATTGGAATTAGAATAAATACTTACATGATTTTGGTACAATATCACTGTTGTTGGTGCTTTAAACAATTTCCACTTCATCTCTTAAAAAAAAGAAGTTGAATTTTTCATTTATGAAGTGTTAGCAGATCATGTGATAGAATGATGATTCATTCCATCTATTTCAAACAAAAGGTTAGGAAAAGTTATCAAATATACATAAATCCATCTATGGTGAGGTTAATCGTATACGATTCCAAAAATGAACTTATACTTCATATATCATACCGCGTAATAAAATAAAACTAGTTTCTTCTAACCAGGGACTTCATGTAGGCCAGTGGTAGGCGATAAAGGCCAGTCTCACTTTGGTTGCGGGTTCGATTCCCACAGCTTTGTCCGATGCTATGGGATGTCGCCCGTCCTGTAGGTTTTCCGTTTTCTAAAAATACATTACTATAACATCCCATCAATAATATTGAAAAACAATTATATCCTAACTTATGTACAACATAATCCATTCCAATCTTTAGGCTTATCTAAAATATTTCAGTCCAGGCTCATAGTATAAAGAAAATGATTACTTGAAATGTCACATAACAATCACGTGAATTCAATCATTTATCCCCCATATATCATAAGATATATCTTTTTGGACAAATTACAAACATGTGAATACCTTAATCATGTATTCTCTTGAAGAATTAATACCCATTGAACCTTAGTGAAAACATGAATGCAGTTAAAAGTTAACACTTTCCAGAAACCAAAATCCAAAAAATTCATTATACTCCATCATTGATATCACTTAGTCCTTATATAAATCATGAGCTCATGATTAAAATAAAACATCTCATTATCTTCTTATCCCTTCATTATGCGCATATCATCTACATACCAAAAATATCTCAATAACATTCCATGGTTACCGGTACCACTAAAAACCACAATATACCAATACATAAATATTCCAATATTCCACGATACTATATACAACATTATTTTGGATTCCCATTACATAAAAACTTAATCATTCCACCACATCATTGTCATATTCAAAATCGCCAATAGTGATCGCATGTGACTTCCTTTTTTCCTTTTCCTTAAGTGGTTGCTCATGTCGATCATCACTAACCCTTGGATTAGGGAATTTATTAGAATAATGCCCCATTTCCTTGCATTTGAAGCATTGAAGTGTTAGTGGTGCGTTCTCTGCAGTCTTTTCTTTATTCACATCATTAGAAACCCTTTTTCCATTACTTCGACACTCAGCTACTCGATGACCTTCTTTTCTACACTTAATACATTTTCTAGTCCCTTTAAGACAATATCCACCATGCTTCATTCCACACTTTGAGCATAAGGAAACATTCATCTTCTTTTCACCATTATTAAGAGATTTCTCCTTGAACTCTATCTTTCGTTTCTTGTCAAAAATATGAGATGGATAAGTAAAACAAACTTCTATTTCTACCTTTATAGAACAACGCACAATTTCCTCATAGCTACTGAAGTCTCTTATAGTTAATGCCCTTTGAAGATTTGGTTTTAATCCACTGAAGAATCGATCAACTTTACTTTCAGGTTGGATGATAAATCCAGATGCATACCTTGCAAGCCTTGTAAAATTCGCTTCATATAAACCAACAGATTCATCATCCTTTTGCATTAGTTCAAGAAACTTCTTATCCATCTTTGTTCGAAGAATATGAGGGAAGTACTTATTAAAAAATAATTTCTTGAACTCGTCCCATTCCATGGACTCAATTTAATCTCTTGGCCTCGTATTCTTGATAAGATTCCACCATTGATCAGCATCACCTGTCAAATGATATACTGCTAAGGTGACTTTATCATGTTCAGAACATTGAAGAACTGAAAATATCTTTTCAGTGGTACTGATCCATTGTTCAGCAACAAGTGGATCGGAAGTCCCATTGAAAGAAGGTGGGTGTTGCCTCATGAAAGACTCAATAGAATATTGTTCACTTCTCTGCTCATTTGGAAGTCCAGAATGATTCATTGCTTGTTTATGTATAGAAATAAGTTTTTTCACTCCATCTCCCATAAAATTTTTTTTCAGGAGGAATATCATTGCATTGTACATTACATTGATCAACACGGTTCCTTCGTGTTCTATCCATCGTCTAAAACCCAAAAAGAACAGTGTGAGAGGAAAAAATCACGCTAGGGAAAACAATATAATAAAGGGGGAGTAACATCAATATCTAACATCTTATGTTTAATTCTAAGATGGTTAGCGCAATTCTAGGACTATAACGTATACTTAACCTTAGGGACATCCCTACACATACCTTAGAAATATCTCTAGGGATCACACTAAAATTTTCGCATCCTAGTTTCCAATGGTTGACTAAACCTTTCCTCTGATACCAACTATAGAGACCCAAAGCATGACGTACATTGACATTACATTACTTTTGCGGAATATTTAGTACATAACAAAAACAGACACACAAGGACCGTAATAGTTTAGTGTCTTTGGAATATTGGAACGTAATCTTCTAATCGTGGTGAAAGATCTTCAAAATCTCCTATAAAGATCTTACACTTTTTGTTTCCTTACCTAAAACCTATATTTATATCCTGGGGAAAAGAAAACATAAAAGGGTGGGCTCAAATGCTCAGTAAGGGTAAACAAAAGAAATATCAATCATATCATATTCATAAGAACATAACAATTTGGAAATCTTACCCTGAAAAAGAGATCATAATTTCATAACATGGGATAAATAATGGCATTGAAATGTAATCCCAATAATCATAACATAAAACATGAAACTTTTTGGCATGAACACATAATCATAGAGAATCATTTATTATTAGTCAAGACTCATTGCCAAGAATATCTTAGTGGACAAAATACATTTCTGAACCGAGTTCACTTCTCGTTTCAGTCCTATTTTACTGAACCGGTTTAACCTACTTTTCCAGCCTTGTATATCTCCTGAGAAATAAAATGTTTACCCAATGCATTGGAGGGAGATATAGGTCCCACCCATCTAATAATGATACCATTCTTATGTGTGCCACAAAATCATAAACCATACATCATAGTATAACCAATGTAATAAAAATGGGAATTTTAAACATCATGACATCATAAAACAATTCATATAAGATAGAGGAATTCATTAAAATAATTCCATCACAACATAATCAAATCAATTTAATAATAGGGATAGAAACAAAATCCTTTATTATCTTATATGGAAAATAATTTTGATCAAACACTTGAACTCCATTCTTGAATAAAATATCCTTTCTAATTCAAAAACATTTTCCTTTCATAACATGTCATAAAATTTTAAACTAAAAGAAGTTGATTAAAAATAAACGTGAAAACTTGTAAAGGAAGCTTCTTGGAAATAATGTTTTAAAAAAAATCCATTCATGCCATATAAGTTAAAAGAAAACATTCTTCTCGTACTTTTGTCAGAAAAGTCAAAAAGTACCTCGTACGAAAAACGACAAAAGATTCTATTCATATCTTTTACTAAAAACTCACAGAAGGGTAAAATTGGATATAAACTATTATAGAATGTTGTAAATATTACATATCGAGGAAACATGGATGTGGATGGTAAAATGCACCCCAGTAAATTCCAAAGTATAAACAATCTTGGATTAAGATGAGATTGTGATATTTCCCTTACCTTAGGTCCGATTTTCATCATAAGTACCGAACCTCCTGTATAATGATTTAAATAATGTCATTGACCTATTCCAGAATCATACCTATTGTTATGATATCCTATATGGTTCACTTATGACTTTATATTACCCGTTCTTCTGTAAATTCCATGTTAAAGAGCGTTTTGGGTAAAATCGTTTCATTTTTCTTCTGTGTTTTGACATGTAATTCGTCATATGATTACTTAGATCATGATTAGTTAATTCCAGAATATAAAACATTATTTATATATTATATATATTTAGAATATACATATATATAATAGATCATTAAATGGAACGAAATACACCGTTCATGGAGATAGTAGGCCGTATGTACGCATGAACGCTGTTTTCGTTACCTTATTGAGTTGAATGGAATTAAGTAAATGACATAAATATATATACACCTAAATCCAGTATAATTATTATTTCATATATTTCATGATTAATTATTATATATACTTTATAATCATTCATGAATGGTTAACGTGGAGAATGAATCTCATCGCGTCGTGGAGACGATAGTCCGTACGTACGCACGAGCGATGGTATCGTTCTCAGGATCGTGGAATTGTATTAGAGTGTATGTATACTATTTTAGAATCAATATCAAATTACAATAATCATATATAGTTATTATTTACACCATTATACCCATCCAAGTAAGGTGGTGGTGGAAAATAGATTACACCATGGCGTGGAGACGATATTCCGTACGTACGCACGCGCGGTGATTTCGTTTTCCGTAGGATGGATAGATGGTGAAATAGGGTTGTTTCATACTTATTATAACATATCAGTATATTAGTGATGCTGATGTTATTACTTCATAATGAAACAATCTAAGAAGAAGAAGTGGAAGAAGAAACAAAGTTGAAAGAATCGGTAACAGATATTACCTCTTCTTTGAAACGCCTCTTTGAGATCTCCTTTTAGGGCACTAAAATTGGTATTTGAGGAATACCAGATCATCTAGGATGTTGCTAGGGAAGTGTAGAATGGAAATTTTTAGGGGTTGGCCGAGCTTGAAGGCTCAATGTAGTGTGAGGAAGAGAGGGAGGATGTGCCCTTTTATAAGGGAGGAGAGGGGCTCCTTTGGAAATACAAAAAATATTATTTTATTATAAAGCCAAATTCAGTTTTAAATCGCTCCAAATTTATTTATTTCGAAGCTAAGGTGGGGATGGGTCGAAATACTCTCATCCAATATAATTTAGACAATTTTAGGTTCCTATTTTAACCTTATCATTTATATTTAACATTAAGTTAACTAATTTTACTCTTACCGTGACTTTTTCTGTTCTTACACTATATGGTTAATAAACTTACTATAACATGCTAAAGAAACCCAAGTTGTTTATTATTAATATATATAGCTGTATCTATGTAATTTGACCGAACATTATATTTTTTGAAATAAAATTAAAATTAATAATATAATATTTGTTTTAAAAACTATTTTATGTCAATTTTGACACTATTTGGTAATTGATTTTTGTGAAAATCATAACATAATGATTAGTTCGAAAAAAGTTCATTACATCAATAATAACATGTCATATTAACGTTGAAAATTAGTTGAATTCATAAAAAGTTTTAAATTAAATTTATTTGGGTATTTATAACATCAATTATGTCAATATTTAATTAATAAGATAATTACTGCATCATCTTTGTGTCATAAATAAATTAACTTTTTAATGTCTAAAAATTAAAAATAAAATATCATTATGTATGAAATAATTTTAGCTTTCTAATGAAAATTTATATTCTAATTTATCTTATGTATAACCCTATATTAAAAATTATTTAGTTATTTAACTTTTATTTTAACTATTTTAACCCTTCTTTAAATAAATTAATAATAAATGCCCTAATCTAATACAAGTGGGCCTAAATGGGAATATTTTATTCATAATGTTGTTTTTGGTCGAATTACACTTATCCAATAGAATTAGGACATGTGTTAGGGTAATAATAATATCATTTTTATCCTTAATTACCCTATTTACTTTTAAACGTGGGAAAAAAAAATAAAAGTTACTATTCACCGAAAATTATTTTCATCTCATTGAACCACATTTTACTTGATGACATCAACCGTGTCTCTCGGATTCTTGAAATTCCACCCACAGAAGCGGAAAAATTATGTTTTCTGAAAAATTCAACTTTTTTAACTACCACTTAATGGTTTCACTATTCATCAAAAAAATGGAAGTTTCTAGAAAAATACCAAAAATTAGGCCTAAGCTATATTTGATATTATGAACTCAAAAATAATGTCTAATTTAAAAAATTCAAAACATATCAGTTGCATTAATTAATTTAAAAATAAATTCCCGTCGTCAAAACAAATATTGTGTTCTTAAGAGATAATAACTATCAAAAGATTTACAGTTGTTTATGTCTTGTTTAAATGTGAAATTACATACAATGACCAACATTGTATTAAATTGTAAAAATATATTCTAAATATACTTTAAAACCACACGAATTAATAATTTATCACTATTAATTATTTCGATTGAAAAAGTTGTTTTTAATTAAAATTTAGTAATTTTCATTATTCATCAAAATATGAAAGTTATCCGAAAAGTACCAAAATTTCACCCTAAGATAAATTAATTATTCTGAATCCAAAAATGAAGTCCATTTTGAAAAAGAAAATTTACAAAATTTCAAAAATTGGTTATTACTATTCATAACGGCTAGTTTATAATAATATTATAATAATATCTCATTTAGTGAAACTCGGTATTGTGTACTACACATGCTATCGAGGAAGATCATGATTGCGTGTAATGCAAGGAAAGTCAAGGATGTGGGTTGTGCAAGCTCCTTTTTGTGTAGTGTACAACACAAGACATTAATGAAATTAAAAAGAATATTTTTCATAAAATCTCGGGGTGTTACACTCTTCATTCATGCACTATATTATTGAACCATGATGATTCATCATTCCATCTTTGTATTACTGAAATTTTTTTCATTTCTCATTCCTATAAAATAATACTAAACCGAGTATATTTCTCATTCCATCCATCCCAATATCATGAGATATAAATATTTCCCAAATTCAATGTAATTAGATATAGGTCCCACAGTTATCATAAAATAATAATACATAAATCTGTCGCAAAATAATAAAGAATAAAAATATAAACCATAAAATTAAATGGTATATTAAAAAAGTTGACATATCATAACATATATTAAATTATACATGCTTCAATGTCATTATAATAAAATAATCACATGTTAATGTGTAATGAATTTCATAAATATATACCTTGTGAAAGATACAAGGGTTTAATAAACTTATAACCTATGAAAGGGAAACGAGTTTTATAAAGTCCATGATATTAATTATAATGATTTCATTTAATAATATGAATGAAAGCATTAGATCATTTCCTAGAATATAATGATTTAGATTAATAGATTCCATCATAGATATAAATAAATTTAAATATATTTAAAACTCATTTCTTGCTGAATATATTATATATTTTTTGGAAAATTATTTCTAATACAAAAATCTATTTAAAAATAGTTTTATTAGAAAATACGTTGAAAAATTATGATGAAAACAAGAAAAAATATTGAAAACATTATTCCAAGAAAAATAACTAAATAATATTCAAAACATTTTAAAAATATTCTTTGAAACACATTGAAACCATATAAATAAAGCATGAAAATGTTATGAAAAATATTTATTTTAAAATAAATTGATAACCTATAAATTAGGCATTAATTTTTTTGAAAATAATGATCCATAAAAAGTTATAAAAGAAATTGAAATTATTTTCAAAATAATTCTCCTTTAAAAATAATTTTGAAAACATATTCATAAATATTATCTATTAAAAATGAAATCCTAATTGAAATGATGGCGGGTAATTTTGTACCAGACAAATGAGGTAAAAATAACATTCCTTTTGAACGGTAAATGTTTTAAATAATATTCTTTATTTTGAAAGAGGCATGGAAATTCCCTTGAAGATACTATTAAATTTAAGAAATGGTTAAAAATTATTTTAATTATTATAGAATAATTGTTCAGTATTATTTGAATCCCTTTTAATAGAACATTGTATCGAAAGAACATAGATTTCTGGCCGAAGAGAGGGTAATGTAAGGATTTCCTAAAAACACATTCCTAACTATATTATTTATCAGATAGTATAAAAATAGTACCAATACAAGAATATATAATGAAATAATAGAGTATAAGGAAACATATGATACTTATTGAGAAATAAATCTCCTGATTATATCATAGGATGCATAATTATTCACAATCTCAACAAATGATGTTATTTTTTCAACAAACTCTTAATACAAAATAACATGATACCAAACTCTCCATATAAGAAAATTAATTAAAATAAGGAAAAATTATCAAAAAAATAAATATATTCATTATATTAAATATATCAAAGATGTATATACACCTCAAAAATGAATTTTGCTGCATAAAAAACACGAGTCTCGAAGAAGGCGAATTGAGGCGAAACTGTGTTACTGATTTATAATCTTCTAGTTCATAGACCCCATGAATGAATTTTCAATTAATGGATATGTAAATAATAATAATTTATATAATAATTGGAATATAATACATTATTGGTATTTAAATACATCATATAAAATAATGGAGTGGTGAATAAAGTATGTATCCCATAGGAATAAAATTGTGATGAAATTTCCCTTATCTTGGGTCTTGAAATTTTCTATACTCATTCAAAAATCATCTATAATTAATATTATTTTATTAAAAATATTTCACATAACCATATTATTTTATATAATACAATTTTTGTTTTATGGTGACTCTCTATTTCTCATTTGTCAATGTGTTCATGTTAAGGTTACACTTCAAGTAAAATTCGATTTGTTTTTTGCATTAGTCCAAATATGTTATATCTATATTCATTATACATATATATTGATTTTATTAATTTAAAAAACATAGACAATATTATATAATAATTATATGTTTATAATAATAATCTATAGAGTGTATATGTATGGAATGTAATACACTGTTCATGGAGATGGAAAGTCGTAAGTATGCATGGACATTGTTTCGATATTTTTGTATTTAAAGAAAGAATGACAATGGAATATTTTTATATATCTATATAATATAATTATATTATCATTATAATATTATATATATCATATAGGTTCACTAATACCATCCATAATGCATTACATGATGTGAGTGAAGGAATCGAATTGCTTTGAGGGGGTAGTAGTCCACACATCCTCAAACATAATTATCGCATTTACAGTAAATAGAAAGTAAAAAAGATAGGTATAATAAAATTACTAAAGGGGATTAATTATATAGTAAATATAATATGTCACATAATTAATAAGAGTGTCCATCATAATTTCCACAATCGGTGGTGGATACAGAAAAATTAAAAGACATTGTTTAAGGAGGTAGTATTTTTAGTACACGTAAATGGTATGTTCATTACCCATTATATGGAGGTGAGATAAAGTCTAGGTCATAACATTAGCATAAAAATGGTTCTATATATTTTTATGAAGGTTTTTATACAATTAGTGAATAGAGGGAGTGGATGTGTTTAGAACGAAAATAAAATAAATGATATTTAGAGAAGAAATTGCCTCTTAATCAAGTAACTCATTTTGGTATATGTTAAAATGATTTCATGGAATGAAATATGAATAAATATAGGATTATATTAGTAATTTATTGATATATAGATATTTATTTAACTATATTATTTTTAAAAAGGGGGGCTTCAGAGGTGTGAGGAAGTGGGAGGGGAGGAGGCCTTTTTACAATAGAGAAGTAGTGGCACTCTCAAAAAAATTTGAAGAGAGCATTATTACACCAAAAATTTTCATTATGAAAGTGGATTTAATAAGTAATTAAATTAGATAAATGGGATGATAGGGTTGATATATATCCATAAAATTACCCTAGTTGATGTTTGTTGGTCGTTTTGAGTGTAAAATTAAATGTTTACTCATTAAGCTTATGTTTCCCTTAAGAAATGTAATTTTTTTATTTTCCGTAAATAATATATTTCATAAATAAATGTTGGAATTATTGGAAATTATAAATTATTCTGATTCCAAATATTCAATCCATTTGTGTAAATTCAAATCACATAATAGGTAGAAATTAATTTATATTTAATCTCATTGACGGGATGACAATGCAAGGTTTTATTGTATAAATGATCAAATGTTTCCAATGTTTATATATCAAATATAAATATTTAATTTCTTCTATTACCCTAAATTATATTCTTTTTTTAAAATATTATCTGATTAAACTTTGAAAAAAATTTAAAATTTCGTTTAACATTAAAAATAAATTTGTGGAAAAAGTAATTTTTAACTAATATTCTGTATTTTTAACAATTAATTTAAACAAGAGTCTTCACAGAAACATACCAAACATTTTCCCTATTATAATTCCTATGTTTATTTTTCTATTTTTATGATTATTTTAACATATTTAATCTATTAATATTCTAAAATTTTTATTTAATTTGGGTTCCCTATTGAAACTCAAGAAGACTAACATTATAAAAAAAATCAGGTTTTAAACATAAAATTGAGTTTTTCTTATACTATGTCAATAAAATATATTAGATTAATATCAAAAATATTATTCTAAATATATAACATATATATTAAATTATTATCACTCACTATATATTTTAATTTATTTGGTTAAAACATATTTGATCTCATATAAATGTTTTCCTTTATTTTTAATTGGGTTTCTTATTCATTTCTTATTACATGATATCATATGAATTCATGTTTTACTTTTTTTAACAAAATAATTTAATAAATTAATAAATAAAAATAATAAAATCCAATTTAAAATCTAGGTTATATTTTATTATATTAAATAATAACTAGTTAAAATATTATTTTTATGTAGAACTCAATATTGAGTGTTTTGAAATCCAACAAGAATTTTAGTGGTTCATGTAATAAAAGCTATCCTAGGTGTTTTAGGTGGATAATGTTAAAAATTATTTTGCATATAGTGATAAATTAACATGGTGTTGTGTATAATTCAATCCAAACATTATTCTTTAATAAAATAAACTATTTTCAGTTTTTCATGAAATTAAAAATATCAAAAAGGTTAAATTAATTCAAAGAAAATAATTCACTAAATCTCGGGGTGTTACATTCAACACTAGATGAAATGAATTTTGCCCTAAAATATTATCTTGGTTATTAATGGATTAATATATAAATGTCTCATTGATCAAAAAACATATCTTAAAAATGAATATTAATGCACCCTTAAAAAAGGGAATGTTTAGACCATAAATGTTACCCAATGTAACATATAACTAGGTTTCCACATAGGTGAACATAGTTTGGGTGTAAATATTAGACATGGTGGAAAAGATTAAATATTTATATGATTTTATTGAAGTCATCAATAAAAATTAATTGAAATATCAAATAAAAATTTAGGGTATCAGAGTTATAAATATGTGATTATTTAAAATACCATCGGTTATACCAAAATTAAGGTATTAGGAAAACACATTTTCATTTTATCATTATACTAATGATGAATATATCTATTTTTATTGGAATATAATGAAATACACTTATATGATATATTTATATACAAAATCAATTTTTTTGTTATTTTATATCTATATAATTCATTCATTACATCATGAAACGAATGTCTAGAAATTTTCATTGATTCCTGAAGTACAAAAAACAATTTGATCAGTTATTAAGGCCTATAACATAATGGAAACTATAACTATTTTGTCAAAATATTCATAAAAATGATTATGGATTAGAATTTTATATAAAAACATAAAATTTTACTATATCGATTCATCATTATTATTTAATAAAATTAATAATAAAAAAGTCACCATTACATCATGTAGGCCAGTCGTACGCGTGAAACCATTATCGTCTTTCAGTCATGGGTTTATGAATAGTGCCCTTACCAAACATTATGGGATTTCCCCAGGAATTCATGATTTAATTTTCTGATACCACACTAATATAATTTGAAAAATAAACAATATGTATATACATGAAATACGCATAATAACTAAATATCATTTTAACAAATGTTTTCAATACAATATCAATAAATAAATACTACCTCTGAAGTTTAACAAAAACAATTCCTGAACGGTTAACCATATAAACCTTTATGAATATTGAAATCCAAATATTTAGGAATAATTTCATAAAATCATCATAACATTGACCCCTATAAAAAACAAAGTACCACATTACTGTCACATTCCCAACATGTGAATACCCTTATCATATTTCCCTTGAAATATATTAATAAACATAATTACAATAAATACTTCAGGAAAACATGCATTATATTTTATTCCAATGTATATTTTATATATTCCAATAATCCAAAAATGTTGTAAAATTCATCAATGATAATATAACCATCCTATCATGAAGTCCTCGCTTAGTTCCAAGGTAATCAGTACTATAAAATTTACTTATTCATAACATGATTATCTAAACATAAATAACAAAACAATGGTTAACAACCCTTAGTAAAAATATCACTTTTGCATTGAACCACATCACCATTCCATTGGGGACAATTCAACAAAAACATGTAAATACATAGTAAAAAACATAACTAGAACAATTATTATATATTTCTTCATTAGTAATTTTTTTATCGAAATACATAAAAACATTTATTATTTCACATTATCTTTGTTACATTAACAATTCTACCACATACTATTATAAAATATTTATATTCTTTTACATTCCAACAATATAATCTCCATCATCAGAAATATAACCATTACTCACCCCACCATAAAAAATACCTTCATGATAATTCATCTGGGGACATTGAGTTTCATAATTACTATTTAATACATAATTAAAATACATAACCTTCATTTATATATTTGGGAGTCAAATAATATCATCCATTTCACTAAACAAAAACATAATTTTTTCCTCGAATTCACTAACTTTGTGTCATTATTTACCACAATAAAAACATCTTCTTGTTCATATAATTAATTCTCTTAGTTGATTCATTCCACATTATTTACATAAATGAAACTAAATATTCTTTCCTCAATGGTCTCAATTACCCGAACAATCCGTGAAAACTATTCCCTTTCATAGTGAGTCCTAGAGTTGGTTAAGGTACATTTTGATAATCCTTTTCATTGAAATATAATTAGGCATGATCAAAACATAATTCACTCTGTGATCATCCCAATAGTCTTCTCATCATCAAACCATCTTTAACATTCAAGATTAATCAATTTCTTACTATATTTAACCATTGACATATACTTGAATTAAAACATTATCATTACTTATCATAGTAGAAACCCCCATAATCATGAAAAAATTACATATAATATGTTAAAATGAAGACACCTTCCATAATATTTGGAAACCTAGGTTCATTATATTTCATTCATAGACATATTATATTTAAATCCTTAATGATGGTTTATAAAGGGCATGTTAATTCATAATGCATATCCCTAAGAGTGTCAAACTAGGTGTGCACCATGGCATGTTTTCGTGTACGATATTACCCCATGTCAGGCCCAGAACATATGTTCAGAGTTGTTATTTTTAGGAATATATTTTCAAGAGATGCATCCACTTATAGTATTCAAGTAGGGATGTATTTCATGGATTCCACTCTGTATATCTTGTACCAATATTCCTAGATAATTTTCTAAACCAAAAACCATACTTATAATTATCCTTAGAGATGTCCCAAGACATTACCATAGAAATATACATAGGTATCTCTCTAAATATTTCTCAATATCATTTCTAATGGTTGACTAAAATGTTCATTTGATGCCAACTATAAAGAACAAGTCATAACATTATTGGATATTACAAAACATTAAATTAATATTTAGTACATTAAATTAATACATGATTGACGACCATAATATTTTAGTGTATTTAGAAACATGGAAACAAAATATTCAATCCATGTGAGTGATATTGAGCACCTCCCATAAAAATATCCACATTTAGTACTTCTACCTAAAACCATTCATCATAATATGGGGAAATGAAACATAATAATGGGTGAGCTTAGATGCTTAGTATAGATTAAAAATGGAATGTGTATAAATAATCTGTACAAGGGGTATAGAACATGATCACAACATTTGAGGATCTTACACTACATATTAAATATCATAATAAATGTGGGTAATTAATAAGACATGGATCATAATGGAATTAATGCTAGATGTTATAAAATAATACTATATGAATTAAAATGGAATCATGAAAAAAATAAGAACATAATATGATTTTCATAGTTGTCAAGGAATAATTTATGAGGCCATTGTTGTGGAAAATGTTATTTACTAATTTAGGTTCACACCCCATTCTAGAATTGTAATTTAGAACTGATTTCACCCCCAATTTTAGCCTTGTATTACTGAACTGAATCCACTCTTCGTTTCAACCCTGTATTGATGAACTGAGATCATTTCTAATTATAGACCAATAATGTTGAACCGAGTTCAATTATAATTCTATATATGTCTATCTCATGAGATATAAATTATTACCCAATACATTGGAGGGGGATATAGGTTCATCCCATATCAAAATGAAATAAGGCATAATAGGGCAACAAAATCATAAACAATAATATAATAACCCATATAAAGATATCTTTATCATAAAAATTTACACATATCATTACCTATAACATAATATACAAGTTTAAAAATTATTTCATCCAAGGAACAACCCATGAACAACAAACAGAATTAAAAAATATATAACCCGTGAATAATTCACTAATTACATAAACATATAAGACATTAAATTGATATAGGCATCATAAATACGATGAAATTGTCCATACACCATTAATATAATAATTATTACTGTAACCTTTAGATAATTTACAAGAAGGGAATGAGTAATATAAGTGGAATTAATATTATATGTAAAATAATCTTGATATATCATTCAAAAAAATTTCTTCAGGAAAATATAATTTATTCTTTAAAAAAATATTTTTAATACATAAAATAATTAGTAAATTATTTTTGTAGAAAATATATTTGAAACTTATAATGATGAATTTAAATATTTTGGAAAACTGTTTTCCATGAAAATATATAAAATGAGATTCAAAAAATTATAAAAAAAAATTCATTTAAAACAGTTTGATTATTTATTACGAAACACTAAAAAAATTAGAAATATATCATTGAAAGTAATTTGAATACTATTAATGATACCTAGAATATATTTTGAATACCATTTTTATGAAAATAATTTGACAAAATATAAAAAAAAATAATTTTCAAGAATATCTTCATTTAGAACTTGTATAAAATGAATGATAATTGATTAAAAATGATTTTCCATGAAAACTAATTTACAAAAATTCGTAAAAATAATTATTTATATAAAATAAAAAGGATATCATAAATAAATGGAATTGGGACAACCAATACATGTTGTACAGAGTAAAAAAATCCTTTTGGAAGGTAAAATGTTTATAAGATTAATTATTTGAAAATGAACACAAAGATTTATTTGAAGATATTATTAATGTTATAACAGGGTAAAAAATTAATTAATTTCTATATTATAATTTTCGAATTTTCATGGAAAGCCTTTTTATAAATCATGGTTTTGAAAGAACATAGATTTCTGATCGAAGAGAGTGAAAAGTCAGTATTTCTAAAAAACATATTAACTATCTAATGTAACAAATATTATAAAAATGGAACAAATACATGAATTTTTAATTAAATAAAAGTGGATAAATAATCTTATGATCATAACTGATATAAGGATCAAGTGATTTCATTATAGGAAGCATAATTACTAAAAATCATGAAAAATGATTACATTGTTTCAATAAATACTTACTATATGGTATCTTTGGATCAAACTCTCCATGTAAGAAAATAAAATTTCATGGAGCATAAAATATCATTAATATAATTATATTCATGTTATATCATGTAAAATAGAAGTATATACACCTCAAAAAATAGTTAAGGAGAAAAAGAAAACATGGGTATCAAAGAAGGTAAATTGGGACAGAACTACCATCCATATTGGGTAGGCTTTTAAAAATATATCCCATGATCTATAGTTAAGAAAATAGATTTGGAAATAAAAATAATTTTATGAATAAGATTCATATAATACATTTATTTCATGTGTATAAACCAAAACAAGTGTGTGGTGAATAAGGCATGCATCTCATAGAAATAAAAGTGGGATGATATTTCCCTTATCTTGTCTCTTGACTCTCATCATACTCATTTAAACCACCTATGTAAAAAATATATGTTTATTAGAAATCATTCAAAAAACCATATTCAAATATATAATACTATATAAGTATTTATTATGACATTACTTTACCTGTTTTTAATGATTTCATGTTAATATTATGTTTTGGGAAATATTTGCTTTATTTTTTCATAACAGATTTATTAGTTTTAACTTGGATCCTTATACTAATATCACAATTTCACTAATTTAAAATATTAAATAAATATAATATATTCAGTATATTTTTATTATTATAATCCATACTTTATATATTGATTAATTGTAATACACTGTTCATGGAGGTGATAAGACGAACGTGTACATAAACGATGTTATAATTTTTTTGTTGTATTAAAAGAATTAATGAAAATGACCTAATTGTATACATGTTTATAATATAATTTAAATATAATTATAATTATATAAATATAATATAATTTAACTAAACCCATCTTTAATACATTCCATGTAGTTTTTGAATTAATCACATCTCTTTAAGGGGGAGGTATGCCCCACTTCATCAAACAATATTTTTGTATATACTATAAATGGTAAGTAAAGATATATGGGTTTTTAAAGTAATATAAAAGATTAAAACCTAATAAATGTAATATATTAAATACATAAATATATTCTCCATCATAACTTCCACCTTGCTAAATAGTAATAGTAACATGAATAATCATCATTTAGTGTGGCAGTTGTTGTCGTACATGTATTCATTATCTTTTTTCCCATTAGATAAAGGTATTTAATTTGTAGTTATAACCCATATCATAAAAAATACTATCATATTATGGGTAATTGTTTTTCATATTAAATTTTGGAATAAATATATTGGATGGGGTAGAGAATTAAATTAAAAGATAGGATTTGAGAGAAGATATTCCATCTATATCAGGTAACTCTATTTAGTTTATGCAGAAAGGATTTCATGTAATGATTTATGTATTAATTTATGAATATATTATGATAGTAGGAATTTAAAAATATTATCTGAGAATAATATAGGTGAGCCTAGGTGCTTGAATGTTTTAAGGAAGTTGGAGGAGAGAGTTCATTTTATAGTGGAGGAGAAGTGACACCCTTGTAAATATTTGAAGAGAGAATTCCACAAATGTTTTTCATGTTTTAAGTGGATCCAATAATGGAAAAATGTAAATAAATAAAATTATAGGTTATTAATAAGGCCATATAATGGATATTTATCAATTTTATAGATTATTTTGTGTCTTAAATTTATGGTTTAGTCATATGTTAATATTTATTTTACAATTAGCAATGTAATTAATTTTAATTACATTTATTATTTTTTTTGTTCAAATACTATTATGCCCTTTTTTGAAATTATAAATTATTATGATTCAAAAAATGGAATAAATTTTTCCAAATTAAAATCAAATAATAGGAAGAATGAATTTAAATTTAAACTCAATGATTGGAAAACACTCTATGTTTATAAACTAAAAATGATGAAAAGTTTGATAATTTTTTTTATCTAATTTCACTTTGAAATTTGTTCCAAAGACTACAGTTCGATTAATTGATAAAAATATTTTCTTATTAAAATTTGATAAAAATTTAAATTTATATTAACCATATAAATTACATAACTAAAAAGGGGGTTTTGAACTAAAATTTTGTATTTTTCACTATTCCATAAAAAATGAAACCACAAAATAAAATACCCAAAATTTAGTGTAAATGAATTATTATGTTTCACATTAAAAGATGAATTTTATTTTAATATATTAAATCTAATAAATTACACAAAATTGGATTTAAAATGGTTTCATCATTAAATGGTGCAAACTACTATTATTATAAATAATTTTTATTGAATAAAATTTTGTCGGTTATTAAATTTTTCCTATCTAATATATTGGATGAATGTTAAAGAATTTATTTAATAAGTAAAATATATATTAAATTTACTTAAATCCCAATTTAATATAGTTTATTATGGTAAAAATTCTCTGATGCCATAATAATATTTTATTTTATATTAAATTAGTTTTCATATTTATTTATTATTAAAAGGAACATATGATTTTATAATATAACATATTAAACTCTATATCTTCTTAAATTAATTTATACTATTAGTAAATTATAATTTAAACTCTGGTTTATATATTATTATATTAAATAATAACAATTTATTATATTAATGATCAGAAAAAAATCGGTCTTTTGTATTAGGCTAGCCCTGGAGGAATGTCATTGTAACATATAATGAAAGATATTATATGTGTTCAATATATAGATAGATAAAAATTATTTATTTTTGTTATTAATGATTATCTTGGTGATGAATATAACCTAATCCCAACATTGATCTTTATTAGAATAAATTATTTTCAGTGCTATTGGAAATTAAAAATATCAAAATGGAAAAATTGAATCAAAATATAAAAATTCACAAAAACATAGGGTGTTACATCCAATCTAATGAATCAAATAGTGTCATGTTGATTATTGAGTAATGGTTATTATTCTATAGAAAACTAACCATAGATAACATTATCAACCAATATTAATTAAATTTTAGGGGGCATTCATATGATATTTTTATGAGAATCTGGATCTTTTCTTCCATTATACTATAAATTAAAGAAGAAAACAAAAGGTATGTTATCATTATGAGCCAAAAAATATAGTCATTTATATTAATTGAATTTTAAAATAAAATTTTTTTTAAAATATTATTCACCTTAAAACACTATGCAATTTCACTACCTACTCCACATAAATATGTGTCGATTCATCAACTACACATGACTCTATAATTCCATGAACTATTTCAAATACATTAACTGATATAAAATCCCATATATTGTAAAATATAATCATAAACAATGATGTAAAAAATTAATTACCTCATGTTTCTATCATTATATTTCCATGATGTGACATATGGATGTTGCTAAAGACTCATAGGGACTTGATTTTTGGATTTATCCTGTAGTAATACATGGAATTTAGAATTGTTTTTCCCCAAATCACTCCATATAAAGATATCACATATTCTTCTATTAGAAATTATTCCTATTAAAGAAATATAGAATCACTTATATATATATAAAACAGATCTCATGAATAAAAGACTCTTATATTACATATATGATAAAAATAGTTTCATAATAGGCCTATAGTGTTCACCATTATTATTCAATCAATCAAATGAATCAACATGAATTATTTTATCTCATTACACCAATAATGTAAATAACTAGACACTAGTATCCTAGAATCGGTTGTTGCATTATTAAATTAGAATAAGATAGAATGAATCCTTTCCTGAATGACGACATAGTTTACTAGTCTTGATAAAATATATACATGCCTAAATCTCACATTGAAATTGAATAAATAAAATAAAACATAGTATTTTATTTGAGTTAATATTCATTTTCTATAGTTCAATGGTGAATCACAATATTAAAACAATTCCTTGTGTCCTAGGGAAACTAAAACATATGAAGAGAAGATCTTAGGTTCTCAATAATGTAATTCCTAAAGTGGAAGCTGCCATTATTAAATAGTCATAATCAATATGTGATGGTAAATAATTGAGAGACATTCCATTTAAATATTAATTTTAGTAAAATATGGTAAGAATAGTTGGTGACAAAATAAATCAATATAAATAATCACAAGATATTTAAACATATACATGGATATTAAAACAAATCATACAATTGAAACTACGTCATTATATTATTTCCTAATGTGGGAAGAAATAATTCAATAAATCATAAAAATATTTTGAAGACCTTTCACAATATATTTTAAAACTACATGAAGAAAGATGATTTTTTTGGCCAATTTATTTGTCTCAATATATCAGTTATTGTATCAAGGGGATATGAATTTTTAGGCCACAACCATCCATAATATTTTTAATCAACTTGTAATTTAAATTGGTTAATCATAGAAAATACAAAAAATAATATTAAAAAGTAAACATATGATATGATAATGCATACCCAATTCAATATATATAACTATAAATGATCCATAATAATATTGGAAGTCATAATAAAGTAGTACATCTCTAGTCTAATTGGTAAAAAACTATTCAGAGAAATAATAAGAATGATTTCATTAAAAAAAATATACCTGTTGGAGCATATTTAGAGTAAGGGATGTTGTAATTGACTAAAATAAATTCCAGAAAATACCTTCTAAAACTGTCTTGATATAAATATTCATTACACATTAAAAGGAATCTATTAAAACTAAAATATCACAAAAAAATCTATAAATAAATTTCATTGAAAATATAATTTAAAAAATATAATTAATCATTTAAAACATTTATTGTTCATTATGGTGGAAAATGTTTTTCATGTCCTACATGTTAAATGTAGGAAAATTTTCAGATTTTCAGAACAATCTTAATGTGCAATGTATGGAAACCGATATAGATATTGCTTTAAAAAATTATGTAAAAAGTAATAAATGTTTCAAAATTTATATAATTAATTATTTTTATGAAATTTGAAATGCATATAAATATATTTTCTAAATAAATGTATTTATAGGAAAATAGATTTTCAACCCAAGAGGGAAATGAAGATATATTTTTCAAAAAATTAATATTTCAATAATTCGATGAATCTAATAGAATACTATGTAACTTTTAAATGAAAAAATAATTAATAAATAGTGTATAGTGAAATTTAATAGGTTTACTATAAAATTATCCAATAGTTTCCATCTTGGAAAATTTCTCTATAAAAATTCCCGAATAAAATAGGATAGCAACATAAATCTCATACCAATTTGGTAGATTTTGAATAATATTCCCCATGACTGTAATAACATAAAATGAAATAATAATTACCATTTGGATAAATATATTACGGATATAAAAAATCAGAAGGGTAATTATATAACCCACAGTAAATGAAAAACTTATAAATATGACAAATATCTCACGGATGTAAAGGTGAGATTAGAAAACCTTACCACAAGTTCAACGCCAATAATATGTTTCTGAAAATACAACATAATGAATATAATGTTATTATAAATATATTTTAAAACCACTATAATATATCTAATTCCATTAATGATTAACAAATTTTCAATAATGAACCAATTATTAACAATTTTTTGTACAAATCCATATTTTTATGACAATTGGTTTTTTTCGTGAATGATTAGGTTCACTAATTTTGTCCCATTTCTATTGATCATGAATACATAATCCAAAAAACAATAAACATGATATCGATATCATATAAACTCATTATATATGTTTTTATAGTAATCTATAAAATATAGAGGTAATCATGTCACAATAGGAAGAGTTTCTCTCTCAACAAACGAGATCCTCTTATCTTTAAATTCAGGGGGATTTAATTGACAATACCTCTAATTTAATTCCCCGACACAAAAAGATTAGAGATGGTCCCTTATTGTATTACATTATCATATAAACACCAAATATTCATCCTAGAGGACAGAGTGGTTTAGTGTCTTTGAAAATAGGATACATATATAAATTCAACACTATAACCATAAATGAAATACAATATATAAGTTTTATTGTTATCATCAAAAAACTTATGTATATCCTTACATGTCAATCATAATTAACCTCTTAACATTCTAATAAAATTAAATATATGAAAGGGGCGATCTCAGAATCTCTTTAACGGTAAGCAATACAATTGGAATATATAAAAATAATTAACATTATGCCTGGTGAATAACTAAAACCACATGAGCTTAAAAATAAACATGAACAAAATATGGAAGGAATATAAACTGAGTAAATATTTCCACAATAAAACATAATCATGGGTATTCTACTATTCATAAAACCACAAGAACATTCAATTAAGAGTTTTTTAATGAAGTAATACATAATGTTGTACATCATATCCATACTTTCAAGGCCTCATACCAAGACCGTAAATATCCATTTAGTGAAGGCCTCATGCCAAGACAATAGTTTGTCTCAGTAAACCTACCGATGCGCCAAGGGAATATGCAGACTCTAACTGAAAATTACTAATCTTAATTCCTTCATCATAATAATAGGGTGAACATAATCAATATATGATTTCATATTTAAACTATCATATAAAATTTAAATATTTTCTCCAATCATTAAACATAAACACTAAAAATTCAGAGTAATTTGGTGAATATTATCACGATAACACATCCATAATCAAAATAATTCTGAAACCCTTCAACAAAATATTGAATATGATATCATAATAGATTCACATCAATGATGTTTATGATTCAACAAGTATGTTGAATGTGATAATGTAATTTTAAACGATATCGTTGAAAATTTGCATGAGGAAATATTCCTTAAACGTTTCAATCTGTCCCATTCCACCTTAAAACATTCAATCCATAATCAATTATAATATCATGAGAATAAGGAAACTATTTATATGATATAACAAAGAACATTACATACACCACAGACTTGGAATAAGTGGTGCAAAGGTTCATATCTCATTAACGTTAATGTGAGATGTGAAAAATCCTTTTTTACTTTGTAAAAAAGAGTTCATCTGTATTTGTCATGAAATAAGTTTTTTAAACATTTATACCCCATAAAAGATAATGCAAGGACATTAAAATTATAATTTGGTAGAAATTTTGTCCCATTGAAGTGAAATAATGAAAAATGTGTTTTTAATGATACATTAAGAGTAAAACATTTTTCTGTAATTTTTGGAATTTATTAATGTGATTTTGAAGAAAAAGGGCTTGTTTTATTTCATAAAACCTTAAAGGAAGAAAAATATATTTTTCATGTTAAAATAATTAATTTTATAAATATAAATATCTATAAAACCATATTATTTAGTGAACATAAAAATATGTAAGAATTTGAGATGTTCCTTAAATTGAGCTTTCATTTCATAAGAAGTTTTGAAATATTATTTCAAATCGTGTAAATATTGATAAAATAAAAAAGAATTCATATTGTCAATGATATATAGAACATTTACTAAAAAAATTTATGATTATTACATAAGAATAAATAATAATTTCATTGTTGTGAGTGGAGAAGAATAGAAACCAAAATGAAAATTGAGGCTCAGGTAGAAAATACATAAAACATTGTAATCAATTTAATTGTATTCCCCATATTTAATAATCATCAAATGATACATTTAATACATAAAAATAACATGAT
This sequence comes from Viscum album, assembly GCA_963277665.1. Classification (NCBI taxonomy): domain Eukaryota; kingdom Viridiplantae; phylum Streptophyta; class Magnoliopsida; order Santalales; family Viscaceae; genus Viscum; species Viscum album. The sequence continues at coordinate 622,976,928 of OY728128.1, forward strand.
TTAGGATGTTATGAATAAATTGGATTTATACATACACCATACACAAATAATAGTAGTTAATACGAAATACCTCAGAAAAATGGAAGTGAGATGATAAAACCCTTACCACATTGTGAAATGGTGTTCTTAACTTGATATATGTGTCTATGATAACAAAAATATATTCATTAATATATCCATAACATATAATTTATGTAATTGATTTATTTTATCCTTATTATGTTCATTCATAGCCTGCTTGATGGGTTTAAGAGGTTCAATTTTACTGTTTGGGAGTGTTTTCTTCCTTGGTATTCTTGATCGGTTTACATATATACATGTAAGGATAAAAATGAACATGATAATGGATGTCAAGAATATAATTTTTATGTTATTAGTGACCAAAATGAATATTACATGGTTAGAAATTTGATTGGATATCGGGAGTGAAGCAATATGATTATATAAACCATTAATCATAGTTGTTTTGGTTAATTGGTGGATTTATTGTCACAACATACTCATTTTAATTTATAAATTAATATTATGTGTTAAAAAAGATTACATAACATTAAATAAGTTATAATACATATATTAAAGTATAGTTCACCAAAAAATGGTTCCATGACCATTATTGATGATGGTAATAGAAATTGAAAACCAGACGTCCTTAAATGTGATAGATTAACACATCTAGGAAGCTTTTTTCATTTCTTATATAAAAAATGGAGAGGAGAGATGATGATGAATTATTAAATTGTAAAAAAAAAATCTAGAACTTTTATGGTATGGTAATTATTATAATAATTGGATGAAATGGGGTGATGAATGGAAAATAAAATAAAGGAACTCAAAATTTATTCAAATTTGAGAAATCTCATACAACAATTCAAGAGCCTAACGACATCATGTAAAAATTCATAAAATGTTTTGATGAGATAAAAAGGGGAATCAAAAATTCATAAATAATATAGAATATAGGGGGGATATAGAATAACATATTTCAATATAATCCTATTGAAATTAAACGAGACAAACCTCATAAGAGTTCTTGAAAATGAAAGTGATTTTGAGATGAAAATTCTTTAGCCTAATGGTTATGCCACATGGTTTTAGAAAATGATAAAAAGAGAGGTTACAAGGGTCAACCATTCATTAATGACTCATAATATAGTGTAGGTATCAAATAAAATTTAAAAAATAAGATGGTATGAGATCTTTAAATACATTCCACATAAAAGAGAACTTCAATGGAAAGGATAAGTTGAGAAATCACTTACCTTGCAGAGTAACTCCAAAAATGTAATGGTTGGGACCTTTATGGGATTGAAGAAACCATGGGATTTCTCATAGGGAGGTAAAAATACTATATCATAAAGGATGATGATTTTGGAATTAATGTAAAAGATGGATGAGTCTGTATTTATATTAAAAGTGATCGAGTTTTCTATTAATTTCAATGGGCACCTCATTAGTGGTTTTTGAAAATCCATGCGATTTCCCACAGTATTCGCCCAAGGTATTATCCACCTGGAACACCTAATATATTATTTTAATGTAAACAAGTTTAGCATAAATTTAAATATATTTTTACATCATTATGATGTAATTAAACATACTAAAAACTCAAAAAATATTTCTACAATTCACGAAAAGTTATATTATTTTATAAAAAACCCAAAAAATAAACCCACCCATTTTTTGACATTTTGAATTCATAAATAATTTTTTTTTTCAAAAATAATGCTATTAATATTATAAATTTATTTTTGAAATAAAATAAAAATTATATTGAATAAATAGTTTTAAAACTATAACTCATTTTATAACACCTTGAAATATTAATCGATGACCCATAAAATTATTGTATAACCTAGGAAAATAACGTAACAATTTATAATTACATTTTATGAAAATAAATTTCCATTTTAAAAAATATAATAAATCATAATATTATAATTAAAATATTTAGGATGAAAAAAATACAAAAAATCCTAATTTGATCATTTTGTCACTTATAAGTTGTCCAAATTGTATTTATACATTCATGGGTGATGTTTCTATTATTTGACATTTGTTCAATTAATTAAAATTCTATTATTTAATAGTATTATTCATAAGGGTATGTTATTTTTTATATGGGTATTTTACAATTCACCTAAAATATTTTTTGTGTTATCAGAATATAATTATCATATTGAACTCCACTAAGTATATTATATTTTCAAATTTCAAATAAAAGCGGTGGAATTTTTTTAAATGGATGGGTTACATAAAAGTGGTGTTTTTTAATCACTTTTTGTTTCTTGAATTCTGTATGAAATATATTTATAAATTCTTCAGGTATTACATTATTCCCCCTTAGCCGAACTGCACCCCTGTAATTCAGAACTACACTTAGAATGTTAAAGGTTGATGATTGAAAATTTATTTAGGGAAAAACCATATAAGAAATAGGGTTAATAAAATATCCTCTAAAAATAGTATATGGTAAATTATGTAGTAATTACCTGACACCAGTTACCTATAGTTGGTTCATTATAACATAACATTGGCATTATACGTGGAATCATGTCCCAAATGACCGATCATTCTAGTATCCTGGGAAGTACTAGAAACATTCTTAAGTTTTACATTACATCAAAAAAAATTACCCATTTGGAAACACTTATATCCCAAGCATATAATGGGAGGATAACCATAAAATACTTCTTCATATCCTGGAAAAAATGAAATATAGAAATTGTGTGCTCAAATGATCAGTAAGGATAACAATATAGAGAAAACATTCATAAATAAACATAAAACTTTTAGCCAATGTATAAAAATAAAAAAGCATTATAAACTAAACAGAAGCATAATATGAAAAATATGAAACAAAAAAAATTCAATTTACATTATCATATGGATATTCTACAAGTCATATAATTACATTCAATATCAATAGCCGCTTTTATAATGATGGAATGCATAATTACATACATCATAACCACATAGTCAAGGCCCTCTGCCTAGACTAGAAATATGATTTTGTCAATTCCTTGTTCCAAGACACTTTTTTTTGTAATGAGACCTACTGATGCATCGAAGAGGTACACAGGGATCCACCCTTCACTTATTAAACCCAATGTATTCCCCAAATGAAAATGTTTAAACATAACATAAATATCTGTATTAAAACTTGCATACGAAATGCCAATAAATTATACATAAACCATGAATGGTTTATGAATAACACAACCATAGTATGAAATTTCACAAAACCTTCTATACAATTTGGAAATTTTTTTCATAATAAATCAACATCAAATAAGTTTAAATTATATCAATTGATGTTGACATAGATGAAATGAAAACCTTTTTCTAGAAATATATCTTTCTATTTTGAAATCATTTAAAAGGAATATAATCATAAAAGAAAACATTTATTTGGAAAATATTTTTATAATCTTCTATGGGAATATTTGAAGATTATATAATGGAGGAAAATAGTCTCACAAACCGTAAATTTTAAAAAATACATTCTTACCTTAATTTGGTCGAAAAGGACATAAAGTACCTTTTTTGGAAAATGATGGATGTATTCCGTCAAAAAAATATGGTCAAATAAGGGTATAAATTACATTAAACCATTGTATAATAAATTGAAAAAATGTTTTGAATTACCAATTTAGAAAACATGGATGTCTATGCTAAAGTGGTCCTAGTAGATACTTATGTAAAAACAACCTCAAATAACTAAAGAGAATGTAGAATTATACCTTACATTGGAATTCCACTTACTCGATGGTATGTTAACTTCTTGAATAATATTTAATACATTTTTATTAAATTATATGGGAACTATATTCAAAAATAGGATTTCATATATGATCCTCTAATATTGCTTTGTTAATAATATTTTAGTAGTATCATTAGTTCAGGTGTTAACAGATTAATTTTCACTTATATTATTAGTTATGTAAGGCATGTTTTTTATTGATAGGATTTATTTTATGCATATATAGAATGATATAAGTTTCTGAAACATTATTTTTAACAATAAAATAAAAATTATTCTTGAATGATTATGATGAGAAATTAATCTCATCGCGTTCGTGGATACGGTAATTTGAACGTATGTACGAGTGACAATATGATTATATTGATGGTGAAATTGTATGTTTTTGGATTGTATATCATATATTTATAATCATTAAAATCCTATATTTATTATTTACATCAGTTATTGTAATTATTATACCCATCCAAATAATGATGTGTTTGAAAAACAAACTACACCACGACGTGGAGACTATAAGCCATACGTATGTATGTATGGTGACCTGGTCATTCATATGATGGATATAATAATGAATATGGTTGAACCTTATTTATAATAACATTAATGTATATATAAGATACTGTAGTTGTTATTTTATAATGTAAAAAGCAAATAATTAGGTAGATAAAGAAGAAAAGAACTTGAAAGAGGTTATGAAATATTTACCTCTTCTTCTGGTTCTTTTTTTTATTTGATCAAAAGGGCTCCATAGGTTGGCATTATGACCAATCTAAGGACTTAATGATGAATGGAGGTATATTGGGAGGATATTTGGGATGTTATTGGCCGAGACAAATGGATTTGGATGTATGAAATTATGAGAAGGGTAAGAACCCTTTTATAAGAGAGGTGAGGGTCACTTTAGGAAAAGCTGGAAATATAATTTTATAATAAAATAATTTCTGGGATCTAATGGTTAAAAAAGGATTTATTTAGATTATAAGGTAGACATGGGTCGAAAAAAATTCTTCCAATAGGTTATAGATAGGTTTAGGTCACCATATAAACCTTATCTTTTAGATTTAACTCTTAGTTAAATAGTTTGTCATTTACCATGTCTCTTTGTATTTTTATATTATATTGTTAAAAAACATACTATTTCAAGACAAGAGAACCCCATGTGGTTAACTATTAATATATATAACATTATCTATGTCCTTTGGGTGAATGATATATTTTTTAGAAATATTATATCAATTAATAATATATTATATTTTTTAAAAACTCAATTATGTCAATTTTGACACTATATAGTATTTGGATTTTGTGAGACTCCTAACAGCATGAATAATTCGAAATAAAATTATTTAATAAAATATAACATGTCATATTACCCAATAAAATTTGTTTAATTCATCAAAGTTCCGAAAAATCATTTACTTGTATATTTATAATATCAAATATTTAAATATTTCATTAATAAGCTAATTACTGAATCATCATTGTGTCATAAATAAATAAAATTATTTAATCACTAAAAATTATAAATAAAATACCATTATGGAGGAAATATTTATTGATTTATAATGGATATTTCTATTTTAATTTATCTAATGAATATCCCTATATTAAAAATCATTTAGTTATTAAACATTGAATTTAAAACATTTAACTCTACTTTAAATAAAATTATAATAAATGTCCTAATCTAATCCAAGTGGACCAAAAGGATCATATATTATTAAAAAGGTTTTTTTAGGTCTAATTACATTTATACAATATAATTAGGATATGTGTTAGGGTATTTATAATATCATTTTCCCCTAATTACCCTATTTATTTTTAAGCATGGTAAATAAAAGTCAAAAGTTACTATTTGTGAAAAATTATTTTCATCTTATTGAACCACATTTTAGTAATTGATGACAACCATGTCTCTCGGACTTTTGAAATTCACTTTCTAGAAGCAGTAAAATTATTTTTTCTGCAAATTTGAAAATGCTTCTAGAAGGTGGGCAAAAGATGGTAAAAAGTTCAATAAACTTTTATATATCTAAACTTACTATAAAATAACTCCAATGAATTACATTTAACTTATATATATGTATTATATAACTATTTTAATCTAAAATAAATTAAAATAAAATAACTAATTTTTTAAATAAAAAGTCGATATTAAATAATAAGGTTATGTTTATCACTTTTAATCAAAAATTAAATGTCCTTTGAAAAATACAAAAAATTCACCCTAATATAATTTTCATATTACGAATCCAAAAATGAAGTCCATTTTGAAAATTAAAATTTACATACATTTGGAACGTGGTTATTACTATTTATAATGGCTAGTTTGATTGGTCATGGTGTGTTAAAATTCCATGTTGTGTACAACGCAAGCTACTACATTATTCAAAGGGAAACATACAATGGATACTTGGGGTGTTACATTATCTACTCATTAAAATAATTTCATCCCCAAAATTTGTATAATATTATTTCATAAAAAGAATCAATTGTTTCTTCATCATAAGGTCCTCAGGTTCCCATGTTGCCTCTTCCATCTTATGGTTCCTCCATAGAAATTTTACCAGACGAGTCATCCAGTTTCTCAGCACTTGATATATGGTATCAAGAATTTTGACAGGCTCTTCACAATAAGATAGATCGAGTTCCAGTTCAATTTCATCATTGGTGAGTACATGTATTGGGTAAGAAATTTATTTTATCAATAGTAATATGTGGAAAAAAATCATGGACTTGGGAGAGACATGGATGCATTACCAAACAATAAGATACAACTCCATTTTGTTCTAGAATTTTTAAAGGTCTAATGTACCTAGGACTCAATTTTCCTATATTACAGAGATTTATACCACCCTCCCATGGATATACCTTCAAGAAAACATTTTCTCGTACTTGAAATTCAAAATCCTTCCTTTGGTTATCATAATAGCTATTTTTCCTACTTTGGGTTGCATTGATGTGGGTTTGAATATTCTTTACTTTTTCCATTATTTCCTCAACATGTTATGGTACTTCAAGTTTTCATTCACCAAAATCATCCCCACAAGTTGGTGTGTGACATCTCATTCCATATAACACTACATATGGTTCAATCTGAATACTTTAATAGAAGATATTTTTATTGGAAAAGTCAAACAGAGGTAAATATTGATCCCACATACAATGAATATCAAGTGAGAAATATGTCAACATGTCTTATAAGGTTTGAATATTCTTGTCTAATTTTCCATCGTATTGAGGGTGGTAGACAGTGCTCAAACAATGTTCATTATCCAGGGCTTTCTGAATACTTTTCTAGAATATTGATGTAAAACGAGGATCCTGACTATAAACAATCGAGAGGGGTACTCCATGAAGTCTTACAATATCATTAATATATGTTCTTTCCAAACATTCAAGTGGTAAATCATCCATTATAGCTTGAAAATGTGCTGACAGGGTAAGAAGATTTATAATGAACCATATTTCATAATTCCAAATAGGAGTATTTGGTAGCCCATTACAAATAACATCATAATATTATCCCATTTCCACATAGGTATGGGAAGTTGTTGCATGAATCTTTCATGTTTTTTCCTTCCATATTTTAAATGTTGACAAACCATAGATTTTGACACAAAATCCACAATCTCCCTCTTCATATTGTCCCACCATAAATTTTATTTTAAATCTCTATACATCTTGGTGCTTCCAGGGTGTATGGAGAAATTGGAGCTATGAGCATCATCTAATAATTCCCTTTTTATTTCTGGTATGTTAGGAACACAATGTCTCTTCACAAATTTAAAAAATTCATCTTCATATATAAAGTCACCCAATCTCCCATCATTCAAAGATTTAATCTTCTTTTGAAACTCCTCATCATTAGTCTGAGTACTTTTTATCCTTTATAGTAATGATGGTATGGAAACCATTTGAAAATTCATTTATGTTTCACCTTCCATCATTATTCCCATATCAATATTTACTAGATCCATGAAAATGGAACCCCTTTCTACTCTCATAATGATCAAAACTCCATGATCCTTTCAACTAAAAGCATCTTCCACCTTATTTTCCTTCCTCTGGTGGTAGTGTATAGTGCATTCATAATACTTCAGTTGTACAAGCCACCACCTTAGCCTCATGTTGAGTTCTTTCTTTGAAAAAATATACTTCAAACCCTTTTGATCTATATAAATCTTACATTTTTTACCATAGAGATAATGTCTCTATATTTTCCTAGAAAAGATTATATATGCTAACTCAAGAACTCGAGTAAGATTGTTTTACACATGAAATTTTAGTTATCGTGATGCATAAGAGATAACTCAATCATTCTGCACAAGGACACATCCAAGTCCTTTCTTTAAAGCATCACTATAATTAAAAAACCCATCAATCCCTGATGATACAGTCAAGATAAGATCATTGAAAAATCTTCTATTCATTTCTTCGAAAAAATATTCACAGCCTTTTTTTCCAAAAAAAAAATCTAAAACCTTTATGTGTGAGCTTGGATAATGGGTTATCCAAATTTGCAATATTCTGGAAAAATGTCAAAAATAACCTACTAAAATATTAAAACTGCATAGCTCAGTTATACATGTCGGTGCTGGAAATAAATACAATGCCTTGTTCATTGAAGGATAAACAGACATTCCATCCTTAGAGACAATATGGTCGAGAAAGAAATCTCATGAACCCCAAATTCACACTTGATAAATTAACCATATAATTCATAGCTTCTAAGAGCCCTTAGGATAATGAGAAAGTGATTTAAATTATCTTCATTGCTTTTTGAATATACCAAAATATCATCAATAAATAACACTACAAAGTCAAGATGATATTCCATTAAAAAATTATTCATTAGATCCATGAATATAGAGGGTGAATTAGTCAATCCAAAAGGCATTACTGTAAATTCGTAATACCCTTACATAGTCTGAAATGTTTTTTTAGTAATGACTTCCTTCTTTGAACACGATTGATGATATCTAGATCAAAGGTAAATCATTGAAAAATATTGAGCCTCATGAAGTTGGTTGAATAAATATTCAGTGAGAGGCAGGGGATACTTGTTCTTTATTATTATAGCATTGATCTCCCTGTAGTCAATTCACAATTTCATAGAACTGTCTTTCTTCTTAACAAAATGTATTGGGGCTCCCCAGGGAGAAACTATATGGAGAATAAATTTCTTATTACTCAATTCCTCTAGTTGTTTCTTTAATTACACTAATTCCATAGTGGTTGTTCTATAAGGTGTCTTCGATATGGTCCTTGAACTAAAAATTAAATCAATGGAAAACTCAATTTCTCGCTATGGAAGATGTCCAAGTATATCATTTGGAAACACGTCATCATATTCATGCACAATTTTTATGTCCAATATTTGAACATTTATTTACTCACAATTAGATATTTCATTATCTTCTTCTCCAATAATTTAATTTAGTTTAGCAACGTGGGTGGATCAGGATAAGAATATAGTGGTGACGTTTCTACTCTAAAGATAAGGTACTCTTTATCATCATAAACGATTGTATCCTCCTTCTTCTTATAATAAATTTTCACATCATGGTCCAAAAGACAATCCATTTAGAGGGTTATATCAAGTTCAATCATAGGTATGATGATGAGATCAGCATATAAAGAACATTTATTTTCACTAATGAGAAATGATTCACAGAACATTGTTGCGATGATACACCCCTTAGGTGTTTTGACTGACAACTACCTTGTTATGTCAAAGCGGAAATATCTAATTTTTTAGCTTACTAGGAAGATATGAAACAATGTGATGACCCATAATCAAATAAATCATTTTCTAAACTTGAGGAAATCGTTAAATTACCTACGACCATGTCTTTCGGAGAATCTACCTCAACATTAGTGATTGCATAATCTTGGCCTTTGTCCATTGGCCTTTGGTTAGGTAAGTTCCATTGGCTCTTATGACATTAAATATAATAATTACTCATTTATTTGAAATTGTTGCATTAATCATCGATAGCCTCTTTCTTTCCTTTGCAATCATGAGCATGGTGGCCTATTTCACCACACTTGTAACAGACTCCCATTCCTTTCAGAAATGTTCCAGGCTTTTTCTTCCAACATTTACCGCATGATGGATAATCAACATTTCCCTTTTCCCCTTATTTCTATTTCCAGAGTGTTCGACATTTCTTTGAAGTTGTGAGATATAGATATTTTCTTTTCAATCTTGATAGAAAATGAGACTATATATTTGTACCATGCGAAGGATTGTGAGACAAATGCTCGGTAGAGAAATGGTTTTAACCCATTAAAAAATAGATCAATATTACTACTTGGGATATGTATTTAATCTATTGAATGCCTTGAAAACATTGTAAAGTTAGTCTCATACATTTTGACATTATCATCATTCCTTTTCCTCAGACACAAAAAATTTATTTCCATATCCGCTCAATGCACACGAGGAAAGTATTTTTCTAATAAAATATCTTTAAACTCCCTCAACTCCATGTTCTATACTTCTTCATCTTCCTTTCTATTTTGGATTAATGACCACCATTTTTCTTCCTCTCCCATGAGGCGATAAACTACCATGACAATTTTTTCCCTTTCGCTACTCTCCATAGTAAGAAATATTTTCCCTATGGAATATATCCATTTATCAGCTACTAATTAATTCTCACTCCCATTTAAGGTTGGGGGTTTTTTTCTCATGATGTGTTTTAGCATTGATCCTCTGTATTTTGGATCAGGGTGCTCTATACGGGTATGGTTATTATTTATAACCTTAGTGAGTAGTCCCAATATGGTGATTTGTTGATCAACAACAATTTCATCACTAGCTCTACTATAATTATCTTATGTATGAGGGAAATACCTACATGGATTACATGTGCTGATATAGTTTCCATTTCTTCCACTAGGTGCCATTTCTCAACAATGTAATAGAGTAGATTAGTTTTTGAATAGAAATAAATAATTAAAAACTTCTAAAAGGGTTAACATAAATTGTACAGTTTAAGGATATAATCCATAATCATAAAAATGTTTTCTTTGAGGAATTATATATTTATAACCCCTTCATAATGGGTTTTATTGAAAATGTGAATTATCCTAAGTATATCCAACTCGAGTGTCATAACTAATAGTGCAACAAGGCCCGTTGTCGTGCCCCAGTTCCCATTCAAGTCTAGCTCAAACTAGTGTTTTCAGGTTTTACCCCTAGAAGCATCTGTTCCAGAGCCACCTCTACTTGCTCATATCCATACATGGATGTATTTCTTGTAAAACTCATAAAATCTCTACAGTACCGAAATTCTATGATGTTCATCAATAATAATAATCAAAGTCTATCTAAGGTTAATGTTCTCTAATCAGTGTTTTTCTAATTATATCTTCCAAGGATTATACTAAAATTATTCTTATACCAACTATAATGCCTTGACCCCAGTTACCCAGAGTCAGTGCATTATTACATAAAATTGGCATGATACAAGGAATCATGTTCCAAATGACCGATCAGTTCAATATCTATGGAAGTACAAGATACATTCATAATTTTTACATAACATCATGAAATAAAAACATCAACAACATTTTACCCCTTTTAAACATAGTTATATCCTTAGCCAATTCATGCAGGTCATCCATAAAATACTTATTCACATCTTGGGAAAAATAAAACATAGAAATAGGTGAGCTCAAATTCTCAGTAATGATAACAATATAGAGGAAACTTTCATAAATAGGTATAAATATTTAAGGCAATTTATAAGACTAAAACAAAACACTTTTAATCATAAACATCAGAATAATATAGAAAAGATAAAATCAAATAATTCCATTTATTTAATCACATGGATATTTTACCAGCTGAATAATTATATGAAATATCCATATCCACATTTGTAATGATGTAATTCATAATTAAAAACATCATAACCACATAGTCAAGGCATTGTGCAAAGAATACATATAATATTTTCAGGGCCTTGTTCCAGGACACTAGACTATATCATGAGAACTACCGATGCATCGGGGATCTATAGTAGGCTCCACCCATCACATAATATGTCCAATTCACTCCTCATATGAAAATTTTTTATCATAACATGAACCATATTATTAAAACTATCATACGAAATTTCAATACTTTATCCATAAACCATGAATTTTGTAAAAATAACACTTCTATAGTCAGAAATATCACAAAACCTTCAATACAATATGGATGTTTTGTATCATAATAAATAAAATTCAAAAATGTTTAAAATATATAAATGGATGTTAACATAGATTAAATTAAAACATTTTCCGATAAATATATCTTTTTATTTTGATATCATTTAAAAGTCATATAATTATTAATGAAAACATTTATTTTGAAAATATTTTCATAAGCTTGTGTGGGAAGATTCAATTATGATATAACAGCGGAAAATAGCCACATCCTCAATATAAGATTAATAAAAGACATTCTAAACATATTTTTTGTCGAAATGGTCATAAAATACCTTGTTTGGAAAATGAAGGAAAGATTCCATTCAAAACAAATATGGAAAAATAAGGGTATAAATGAATTTAACCCATTTCATAGTTAATAAAAAAAATTGTTTTGAATAATATTATTAAGAAAACACATTTCTGAAAAATAAAGATGTCTCAGAGATTAATTATATAAAAACAACCTCGAATAAATAACGAGAATTTAGAATTAAACCTTACCTTGTATTTTCCTTAGCACAAGGTATGTTAACCACCTGTATAACAGTTAAAACAATGTTATTAAATTATACAAAATCTATATACAAGAATATGATATCATATATTATCCTCTATATTTCATTGTTAATAATATTTCAGTAGTATCATCATTTTGTGTGTTAACGGATTCGTTTTCATTTATACAATTTTTTATGTAAGACATGTTTGTTATGGATAGGATGTATTTTATTCATATGCATAATGATATTAAGTTCATAAAAATTATTTTTTATCATGAAATCATAATTATCATTGAATGATTGCGATGGGGAATGAATATCATCGCGTTCATGGAGACGGTAATTTGTACGTACGCATGAGCGACAATATCTTTATATTGATGGTGAAATAGTTTGTAATTGGATGGTATATCATATATAAATAATCAGTATTATATTATATTTATTATTAAATAATTTACACTCATTATTATACACATACAAATAATGATGTGTTTGAATAACAAACTACACCACGATGTGGAGATGGTATATCATAAGTACGCACGTATGGTGAATTTCATTCATATGATAGAAATTAATACGGTTATACAATTTTTATAATAAAATCATATTATATATAATAAACTGGATTTATTATTTTAGTATGTAAATAACAGAAAAAGAGGATGTGGAAGAAGAGAAGAACTTGAAAGAGGTGATGAAATTTTTACCTCTTCTTCAGGTACTTCCTTTTGATTACATCAAAACGGCTCTGTAGGATGGATTTATGACCAATGTAATTCCTCTAGGATGAAGGGAAGAAAGTTGGAAGTATATTTGGGCAGGGGTTGGCCATAAAAAATGGCTTTGGATGATTGAAATTAAGAGAAAGCGAAGTACCTTTTTATAATAGTGGTGAGGGTAACTTTTCAAAAATCTAGAAATATTATCTTATAATAAAATCATTTTCGGTTTCTAAGGGATTAAAAAATATTTATTTAGAGTAAAACGTGGTGATGGGTTGAAAATATCTAAAAAAATAGGTTTCAGACAGGTTTATCTCACCATATTAACATTATATTTTATATTTAACTCTTAGTAAAATTGTCTTCCATTTACCATGTCTCTTTGTATTTTTATATTATATGGTTAATAAAAAAACTATAACAAGCCAAGGGAAACCCAAGTAGATCCTTATTAATATAAAAAACATTATTTAATTTATTTAGTCAATCCATACATTTTTAGTAATAATATATCAATTAATAATACAATATTTATTTTCAGAACTCAATTATGTCAATTTTGACACTATTTGGTATTTGGTTTTTTTGAAAATAATAACAGCATTATTACTTGGGAAAAAATTATTTAATAAACCATAAAATGAAAAATTAACTTATAAAATTAGTGGAATTCATAAAAAGACTCCAATTACATTTATTTGGATATTTATAATATCAAATATTTTTATATTTCATTAGTAATGTAATTATTTCATTATCATTGTGTCATAAATAAAGTAAATTATATATTGTCTAAAATTTGTAAATAAAATAGAATTATATAGGATATATTTTCATCTTTCTAATCAATATTTATAGTCTATTTTATATTATGTATAACCCTATATTAAAAATGGATTATTTATTAGACATTGAACTTAATCCTTTTAACTCTTCTTTAAATAAAATAATAATAAATGACCTAATCCAATCCTATTGGACCAAAAGGATGATATTTTATTCCTATGGTTATTTTTGGTCGATTTAAACTTATCCAACTGAATTAGGGCATGTGTTAGGGTAGTTATAATATCATTTTTACCCATAATTACACTATTTACTTTTAACCGTGGTAAATAAAATTAAAAGTTACTATTCACCAAAAAATATTTCCATCGTATTATAAGACATTTTGCACACTGATGTAAACCCTGTATCTAGGATTTTTGAAATTCAATTCATAGATGTAGTAAAATTGTGTTTTATGCCAATTAGAAAATTCTATTAGATGGTGGGTAAAAGACGGTTAAAAGTTAAATAAAATATTATATATCTAAACTTATTATAAAAATACTCCAATGAATTACATTGGACATATATAGGTATTATGTATATATTTTTACCTAAAAAATATTAAAATAAAATAACTAATTATTAAAATTAAAATTCGGTTTTAAAAAATAATGTAGTGTTATTCACTATTCATAAAAAATTGAATGTTCTTAGAAAAATACTAAAAATTCTCTATAAGCTAATTTTGATATTCCGAATCAAAAAATGAAGTCCATTTTGAAAATTAAAATTTATATAATTCAAAAAAATTATAACTATTTATAGTGGCTGGTTTGATTGGTCAAGGTGGGTTAAAACTCCAAGTTGCGTACAACGCAAGATACTTTAATATTCAATGGGAAACGTACCATGGAAGCTTGGGGTGTTAAAATATTGTCACCCCATAATTAGTAATTCTAATTGGGTGAAATTTGTGGGAAGTAAATTCCTAGTCATTGAAGAAAAATCTAACTATGATGTTATGATGGAACATGATAGAGAATATGTTCAAATTAATGTTAATTACTAAAAACTATAAACTACTATAGAAAATCTTTAATATTATAAAATATTATGAAAATAGGAAAAAAAATTATTTAATCCTTTTTTCACAATGTTGAGGAATTATTCTACTATATAAAATTATAAATATACATTTCTATTTAAAAAATCATCCTTGGGTTTCACCTTGAACTATCTATACATTTTCACTTGGCATATGTTATTCCATATGGTGAAGTTATACATTAGCATTTAAAAGATCAAACAACATTAAACTCAAACCAATTCATAAATGGTTAAACATTACAAAATATAATGAATCAAAACATTATAATGAAGGTATTTGACATTCCAAGAAGAACTTATCATTAACCCTTAATCAACAAAAATCAGCTCTAAATTTTCACATTCTGAACATGTGAAAAAACATCATCATGTATCCTTTTGAAATATGTTAAGAACATGAATAACCATAAATACCATATTGGAAATATAAATTCTTCTATATTATTTAATAAAGATACATGTAATTGGATATATTATTTAACTCCAAAGTTGTTGTAAACACCATCGATAATAATATAAAACAATTTTTAACATTCTTATAATTAGTTCCAAGGTAGTAAGTACTTATCCGGAAAAGTTAATTCTTCATCACTATCTCAACATCAGATATATATTAAAGGTTCTCTTTCAATAAATAATGCATTTTCAAAAAAAATAACATCCACTAAATACCTTTCCATTGTACCATTCAATGTATATTGTCAAATACTTAATGAACCATTAATGTAGTTAAATCCCCATATATTACATAACTCCTATAACCAATAAATTAATAACAATATATTAAAATGAAATGATTCTTGACTAGGAATATTAATCATTCTACTTCATATGTGGTAGCATCGTAACATGTTCATTTTCTTGAATCATAATTTTGGGTATGTTTATTTTACGCTTAGGATATCGATTCACATAGTGTCGCATATCCTTGTTGTTGAGGCATCGTACATTGAAAACATTTCAACCCCTAGTAAATATTAACTTGCTATCCTTTTTCTCTAATCTTATTACAAACACCCATTCCCTTTATTCTTTTAACATGGTTATTCATTCCAAAGTTATCACTTGTGGGAAAACCCTTATTTTACTTCATCCCTTTATCCATATTTTTATCTACTTTCCTCTTCTTCTTTTTCTTCTCTTCAAATACATAAGACTTAGAGAATTATCTATATACCGTTCTAACAGATTATAATATTTCCTCAAATGATGAGGACACATGTTAGGAAATCATCCTTTGAAATAATATCCCAATACTATTAGAGATATAATATTTCTGACAATCGGAGTCATCAGCATCGGTGATGATCAAATTCCTTATTTTATGTGCCATTTCTATATAATTTCATATATAATATTAGATTATGAATAATAGTGTATAATATCAACCTTTAAAAATACATTGCGTAAATTGAAATCCTATCTGTAACTATTATCATAATCATATACATGGTTTCATTAAGGAGAAAAATTACATTTAATTCCTTTATAATAGTTTATAACGAAAATGTGAATCATCAAAAACAGATACCTCGTGACTATCAAACCAGGTGTGCAGTAAGGCCCATTATCATATACCAGGATATGTTAGGTCATGAACGAAACTCCTTGTCACTTTAGTTACCCATAACTACATCTTTTTAAGAACTATGTCCTCATGTAATATTAAAATAAGGATTTACTTTCTAGAAACATACAAATAGTATATTCCTTAATCAAATTCTAGGATGTTCTTGTATTTTTATCCTCAAAGACTATATAATGATTCTTTCCCTAAGCTAATTTTTCTAAATCTAGTTTCCTAGTATTCAACTAAACATCCTCGGATACCAAATATAATGCCCTGAACCCAAAATCCCTAATCAAGTGCCCTATTTTATTACATTGGAATATACGCAATGGATATGCATCATAAAGGGCCCAGTAGTTTAGTATCAATGGATACAAGATACATAATTACATTTAACACTAAAAAATGAAAATAAATACAACATTTATGTTTATTTTGAACATCCACAACATTATTTTTTTCCTTGTAGGTCATTCATAGTAAACCTCTTCATCTCCTTAGTAAACGAAACATAATAAAGGGGTGTTCTAATATTCATAGTAACAATAAGAAATAATGTATAATAAATTATAATCATAAACATTAGGCATGGTGAATAACTAAATAAATTTCCTTAAAAAATAAACATATACATAATATAGAAGGAAATGGGATGATTAAATGTTTCCATAATAAAACATAATCATGGGTATTCTACTAGTAGAAAAACCACATGAACATTTAGTTACTAGTTTTATAATGAGGTAATTCATAATGGGGGATATAATAACCACACCATCAAGGCATCATGTAAAGACCGTAAGAATCGATTTTATCAGGGCCTCTTTCCAAGACCACATTTTATCTCATGATACATACTGATGCATTGTGGGGCTATAGCTGGCCCCACCCCATAGTTACTATGTCTAATGAATTCCTCATACTCATGGGATTAATATAATCAACATAGTAATTCATATTAAAAATAACATACTAAATTTAAATACTTTCCTCAATTATTTATCATAAATACCATCATTCATAGTAATGTCTCGAATGTTATCAATAAAAAAATCCATAATAAAACTAATTTAGAAACCATTCATAAATATATTGTATATTATATCATAGGTGATACACCATATTGAATTACAAAATTCAACAAATATGTTGACAAAGATAATATACTTTTAAATGATTCCATTGAAATTTTCTTGAGGAAATAATACATAAAATTTCAATTAGTCCCAATCCACCAAAAACAATCAATTCATAATCCCTTATAAAAATATTAGAATAAGGAAAAACATAATATAATATTCCAAAGGGTAATACAAAAAATACATGAAATAAATACGGGTTTAACCAGGAGTGTATCTCAAAAAATTAAATGTGAGATGAGAAAAATCTATTTTACATTGGAAAGAATAGTTCATTATTATATGTCATGAAATCATATTTTTATCAATATATATCCCATAAAACAATAGTTAAGAACATTGAAATTATATTTGAGGCATAAATGTTGTCCCACTATAGTGAAATCGTGTAACAATTGTTTTAAATGTAATAATATAAATAAAACTTTTTAGTGTGATTTAAGGAATTCATTAAAGATATTTTAAAGCAAAAAAGGCATGTATGATTTCATAAATACATCAATGAAAGAAAATATATTTTTTCATCATAAAATTTGTTATTTTAGAAAGATAACGCTGGACTATAATCGATTATTGAGTGAACATCAAAATTATAAAAAATTTGAGATGTTCCATGATTTGGGCTTGTATTTCACAATAATTTTAAGAAGATTCATTCAGATATTGTTTCCCATCATAAAATAATGAAGGATTATGAATAGTAAAATTATATATAATAGTTATATAAATTTTATGACTATTATATAATAATTAATAATAATTTCATTTATATGAGTACATAATAAGAGTAAACCGAATGAAAATCGATGTTTAGTTATAAAATAAGAAAAACATTGTAATCAATTGAATCGTATGACCAAAAATATATAATAATTAAATAAGAAATTGAATATAATGAAAATAAAAATATTCATGATATGAGAATCCAATTTTATGTATACATACACCATTTACAAGTAAAAATAATGATTACAGAATATCTCATAATAACGGATGTGAGATGATATTACCGTTACAACTTTGTATTATAGGGTTCTTCACATGATCATAGTGTCATGGATAACAAAATTAAATTCATTAAAATATCAAGAAACACTCATTTATATAAATACTATACTATATCCTTATTCAGTTCATTTATATCACTCTTAATTGGTTTAAGAGGATAAATTTTTTTCTTTGGGGTGCTTTCTTCATTGGTATTCATGACTAGTATACTTATATACATTTAAGGATAAATATGTATGAAGAAAATTATTTTACAAAATAAAAGTTTTCTATTATTAGTGGAATACCAAAATATGACAAAGTCAAAAAAAATTGGTTATTAGGGGTGAAAATTTATCATTATATAAAACGTTATTGATAATTGTTTTTGTTAATTGGTGGATTTTTAATGACAACATACTCAATTTAATTTAAAAATTAATATCATGTGGAAAAAATATTCCAGAACCTTACATAATTTTTAATACATATATAATTATCTACATCAACTATCAAAATTATGTCATGACTACAATTGAATATGGTAATCGAAATTGAAAACTTGTCATCCTTAAATGTCATAAACTAACTTATCTTGATTGGTGTTTTCATTTCCAGTATAAAAGACGGGGAAAAGAGAGATGATGATGAATTATTACATTATAATAACAAAATTATAGTGATTTTATGTAACCTGAATTATCATAACATTTGGATGATAGTAGGTGATTAAAGTAAAATAATATAAAGGAACTCTAAATAAAAGAAAATTTGAGAAATCCCTTACGAAAATTTGGCTGCCTAACAACGTCACATTTAAATGAATAAAATACATTGATGAGATAAAAAGGGTTATATAATAATTAAAAAATAATATAAAATGTAATTGGGATATTTGATGATATATTAAAATATAATACAATTCAAATTTAAATAGAATAACATAATATGTGTGCTTGAAAAAGACAGAGATTTTGAGACAAAGATTCTGCAGCGTAACAGATATAAAAAATGGTTTTTTAAACATTTAAAAATGGTGGGGAATGGGGTTAACAATTCTAAAATAAATACTAATACAGTATATGGAAACAAAAAAAATTAAATAAGACCCTGTTATGAAAACATGAAATACATACCAAATAAAAGGGAACTTGAATGGAAAAGATTCAATGAGAATTCTCGTACCTTGTAGAGTAACATCTAAAACATGAAGGTTGGGAGCCTAGGTTATTGAGGATAGCATGTGAAGACTCATATAGAGATAAAAATTCCAGATCTTCAATGATATCGAGTTTATAATGAACGAAAATGAAGGGATGAGTGTGTATTTATAGTAAAAGAGAGAGTTTTTTTTTAATTTCAAAGAACGCCTCATTGGTAGTTTTTTAAAAACCATGGCCTTTCCCATGGTATTTTCCAATGGAATTATCCATTGAGGGGAAAAAATATAATATTTTAATTTTAAAATGATGACCGGCATTTTATATTAAGGATTATATCATTTTGATGTCATTAAACATTATAAAATGTCACAAATGTAATTTTACTATTCACAAAAAAAATTAATGTATTTTATAAAAATACCATATATTCTCACTAACCAATTTTCAATGTGTAGTATTAAAAAATTAAATATGTTTTTTGAAAATAAATTTATAAATATTTTTATTTTTTTAAATCATAATTTATTCAAAAAATCTACTTTAAAACTATAACTCATTTTATAACACATTGATAAGTTAATCAAGGTCATATAAAATTTTACTATTATTATAATACAATAATTTAACAATTTATGATTACATTTCATGAAGATAAATTTCCACATCAAATAATTAAATTAATCATAAAATTTTAATTAAAATTATTATGACATAGAAAAATACCCATTCTCGTACTATGATCATTTTGTCACTTATTAGATGTATTATTTATATTTATACATTCATGGTTTATTATTCTTTTTTTGGATGATTTATGAATCATTAATATACAAAAGTTCACTATGTCTATTCATAAGGTTATGTTACTATTCATAATGGTGTGTTACTAATCACCAAAAATCATGTTTGTCTTATCAGACTATAAATATCTTACTTAATGCAAACATGTATGTCAATTTTTCGAATTTCCAATCATAATGGGGGAAAATTTATATTTACATGATAAGTTTTAAAAAAGTGTTCTTTTATAGAGACCGAGTGTTTCATGAGTTATGTATTAAAACTATTTTTCAATTAATTGGGTGTAACAACTTCAATGATGCTGCTCTTTCTAGTGGAAAGTTTTCATGATGATATTATGGGGAATTTTGACATATTTTCATTGATCAATCTTAGGAAACACCATGTTGGGTTAGTCGGGATAATAATGCTGCCCCGATGGTGGTGGGATTCGCTGACATAACAATGAGGGTGAACCATGGTTCCCTAATTGTGAATATCACCTACTGTCATACAAATTTTTGATATTGATTTAGGGAGAAAGGGGATGGAATTCCTTGAAATAGGTTTTTAGATCTAGCTAGCGGAAATGGTTTGAGAGTTTTTGAGGTCAGTGATAGTATCTATGGGTTCATCACATAGTTTAATATTTCATGATATATCCAAATAGGGAAGAGAGTTTATGGATTACCATCAGCAAGGATTTCTCATGTGTTGCGTAGTTCACCCTAGCGATGTCGGTGTGGATTTCTGATATGATTAGCTAGGTATTGGTGTTTTGTTTCTAGACGTAGATGTTCTTTGTGGGGGGGTAGTTTTTTGATAAAAAATATCATGGATGATCATTGGAGATTTTTGTTTATGAGGGTTGTGAATATGGAGTGGCAAAAATCGATTACATAATGGTGGGTATTGTATGATCTATTAGGTGAGGTGGGGTTATATTGATATCTAGAGTAGATTAGTGTTTTTTTCGTATCCTGGAGGTGGTAGGACCTAAATTAAGGTGTGAGGTTTCTACTCTTTGTATGGGGGGGTTATATTTTTTCTAGCACCAAAGGTTGGAACCATGAAGCTGGTGGTTAGAGGAAGCCTATGGATATTAGATTTTGGGAGGCAATGCTCGATGTGATTTGGAGACGACCATTGTTGGGATGTTGGTCCTTTTTGGGTGTCACTAGTGACATTCTATGGGGAACATACAGACATCAATGGGACATTTTTCAAGTGATTGTTCGCTAGAAGTTAGGAGCAAATCTATGGAAATCTCTAGTGTGTAAAGGGATAGAGAATTGTTGAATCCACACATGAGTGTGCGTTTCTGAGTTGGACTTATGAGTAATAGCTTACATTCTTTTTATAGGGATGGAGATAACTATTTCACTAATAAGGGATTAAATGCGGTCATTGGATCTATTAGATATTATTATTATATTTTTTTGTCTCTATTTTGTAGTATATTATATGTGTGTTTCTATGGATGATTATGTGTGGATCATGGGAATTTTTGGTGTTTTGGGTGGCTTAAATTTTCCACTTTTCTAGTTTTGTGGGTTTATTTGGGCCGCATTCTTGTTGGGTTTCAGTTTATTTTTATTTTCATAAATAATTTTTATGCTCAAGATCGCTTGTGTCCAGAAATTTATGTTTAAAATATAGAGATAAAAGGCGGACTAAAATATTCAAGGAGACCGTCGGACCAACGTATGAATGAATGTTGTTTCCATTTTTCTCAATGGATGTAATGAATGGATAAATATATATAGATTCACCAATAATGAAAATAATAATCTGAAATGTATATAATTTATATTAATTAAATACATAATTATCACCATAATTGTTGTAATAATTTGAAAAAAAATTCACATCACTACATTGAGGAAATTGTCTCCACATACGCAAGAGAAACATTGTTGTTTTAAAACATATAGAAAGGCTGGATGTTATAAGTTTTTTATTATTTTGATAAGAATTATTCAGCCACAAATATAAAATATTATTACCAAATTCACCTTTAATACCTTTTATGTAATGATAAAATGACACGAGAATCACATCACATTGCAAGGCAGTTGTCCATCATATCCATTTTGAAATTAGTGATTCCCACACATGATGGAATTTCTAATTGTATATTTGATATTATAATTCTAGACGAATAATAATTTAATTTATATCATAAATTTTTTTTATTTCCATAATTATATCAATCAATGGAATGTGGTGACAGAATACAAATAATATCGGCGTGTGAGGTGGTACTCCACCATATACAGAATCAATGGTTTCTTTTCCCATTTGATGAAAATGAAGATAGACTTGAGTTTTTACATTAAGAAACAATATATTTATATATAGGGTTAATTTTTTTTATTATATTATGTATTATGATTTTAGGTATATTGAGGAACAAATAAATGTAAAACATGTTGTTCAGCTCAATACATCATCCTTAGAGATCCTTGTCTGGTTTTCATGTAAACCCATTTTAGTTGTCCTTACCGACAAAATTATGGAATGTTGGATTTTTTGAAATAATTAATAAATATTTTTTGGAAGGTATTTTCTTATCAACGTTGTTTTAGAGCTATTAATAGGATTATAATGGGGTATCTTTTATTAGAGGGGGAGATAACATGCATTGAATTTTTTTAAAACAAAAACTGATACCCCAATTTTTCTAATGATGGATGCATCCACAATAATTCGTTATCATTCCTTTTCTTATTTAAATTTTTATTTTATTTATTATAATTGTGTTAGACTAGTTTATAGTTCATTTAACTCATTATCTTCATTTTTAATCACTTATTAAAACCGTATTTACCTCTATTGGGATAATTAATTTATACTATTTTACTATTAATTCTTTTCAAAAGTTTAGTTGAACTTATTGGATGATATTATTTATTATGATTGAAAATATTGAATCATTATTTAAAAATTAAATAAATAAATTCGGAATAATTTAGTTTAATAATAATGATGTAGGTCAATTGAGAATGAGAATTTAAAAAATTAGTTATTCAGGGAAAGGATGATCATATATTAACTGTATGAATAAAAATAAAAATTATATGTATTTCAAGGAAATTTATTTACATTAATAACATATGTTTTATATATAAATCATTACTAATCGAAGATGAAATTTTTTAATCAAAATGAGGAAATGAAATGAACATTAAAAGAGTATCATGAAAATTGTATTTTAAATAAAAAAACTTATAATAAATTTTTTTATAGAGGATATTAAAGTGTATTTAATTCTATTAAATATAAATAAATAATACTTATATTAAATGTAGTCATATTAAAATAATAAATTTCTATTTAAATCAAAAACTTATTTCAATGTGATGATTGTTTTACAATAATATGTATTTTTTAATATTCATTAATAATTAATTATTTTATCAAAATCCCAAAATTTATCAAAAAAAATATTTATGTTATGATTTAGATATTTTATTTTATTTTATTATTAGGTTTTTCTAAATTAGGTGAAAATTATATTTAATTTATGCACACAATGTTCAATAAACACACCTTTTGGAAATATTACAGTTCTTCAATGAACATTTCGTTCTCATTCAAATGATTCAAATATTATTTATATTCTATCGATAACCATTAAATTTACATTAAAAATATTAAAACCATATATTAATCTTTATTTATTTATTCCTTTTAATACCCTCTAAATTAAATGTTTGTTAATAATATTCATGTTTTAAAAATAATATATTAATAGAGTATCATGTTTCGTTTAATCATGATATTTTGTGTATTGTAATCTATACAAGAGTTTGAATTTATTTGAAATATATATATAATAATGTATCAAGGTGATATATTCTATTCTAATCAGGGTTTTTCTTCTCAAATATTATACCAAACATGATTTTCGTCGATTAAAATCATATGGTATTGCATTTTATAATCTTAAATAAGATGAATCCTCTCAATTTCACCATGATAATGGTAATCATGGGCTTTAAATTTGAAAATACCATTTTCATAATCCTAAATTGTATGAATAAATCATTAAATAAACCATTGATATGTGAGAAAATGAATCATTAATTTCATTTATAATAATACAAAATTGGTTTCCAAATATGAGAAAAAAATTTAGAACTAAAGATATGGACATTGAATAAAATTTATAATGAACTATGGAGAGTGATATATTTAATTAATAACAATAATGTGAATGAGGAAAAAAAATTAATTATCAAAAATACAAAAAACATTGATGGGTCAATGGAAAATTGGTTCTTCTAAAATGATGGTACTATGATAACATTATTCATTCAATATCATTTTCCTATACATAATGAATTACATTTCTAACTACACAATGAACATAAGGAAATATTATTATTTGAAAATTATACTTTCAACCTTTGGTTATAATATGATCAATTTCCACTTCATTTATTACTCATTTAAAAAATTATCTATATAGAAATTTTTATTATTGAATCCTCAAAATTAACTTTTAAGAAATCATTATGCTCATAAAATAATACAAATATATTACAATGATATTTAATAAACCAATGATTAGAAAATGTTTTCTAATTACACACAAATTTAAAAATAATACATTTAATACATATTTGACCTTATGGCTCATCATAATTGTTTCTGAAAAAATTTAATAACCACATTTTTTATAGAATGTTAGTAACTCAACATTATATTTCCCCAGAATATTTAATTTTTCTCTTAAGTTCAAAATATATATATCTGTATACCTTTTTCACCAAAATAGTTCAATAAATACCTCTATTCTTAAAAAACTAAAATAAAAATTCGTCATATATATATATATATATCATAGATTCAAAAATGGATTACACATATAAAAAGATATCACAACTCTTTAAATCATTAACCAATTTCAATGTCACCAATACAGGCCATAAAAATTTTATTATCATTATTCACTCAATATAGTGAACTTATTAAGGGTTATATCAATTATTAATGTGATTTAAATATTCATCATTTTATTCAATGAATCTCCTTCTTTATACCATTCAATTTGTGTCAATAAATCCTTAATGAAAAACTATTGATGTTCAATCCCTATATGATTCAGGATTCTTATAACCAGAACATCCATGAAAAAATAAAACTTTATCGGAATTATTGAATCCAAAAATTCAATTACATTATTCCACTTTATCTGTAGTAATAGGATAAGATTTAATAATATCCATTTTCATTTTATATGGTATATTCAATTGATTATTGTGAAAAAAATTTCATAGTGACCCATCTCCTTATAATCGATTCATCTAATAGTGGAATCTTCATTATTTCGAATACAATAAAAATCATGGAAACTATTGTCTCTACACATTAAAAGAAAATCACATTACATTCATTAAAGTAACATTCTATTTTTCACAATTATCAAATTGTATAAAATATGTATTTCCCTTCATCCCTTCATATATATTTTTTAATACGTTCATTTAATTGCCTTTCTCTCCCATGAGTGAACATGAAATTAATCCCTAATATGTTGTGAATTGTTTGGAGACTAGTTCCCTTCAATGGAATTTATTTATCCCATCAATGATAAGGTCGACAATAATATTTGGGTCATAGACATTGGGAATTGTATTCCTTGAAAGCATTTTAATGTTGGATTAATACTTGGATAGATTTTTATCTTCCAATTCTCTCAGATTCATGAATTATCACTCTATATCAACTTATTTATTATGTGGATAATATTATTCTAGTTACATTACATGAAAATCATAAAATTCCATGTTTAATATTCCTGCTTCATCCATATTGTTTTGAAGTAATGGCCACAATTAATCTATATATCTTTAAAGACAATAAAACAAAATTAATATAATCTCACGTTTATTGCTTCCTAAAGAAATAAATATTTTATATAATGATCTAATAAATTTATTATCATTAAATATACTTTTATACCTATAATTTTTTATGTTTGTGATGCATAATTTTGTATAACATTGTTACAAAAGTGGTTGATCAGAAGGATTACCCATATGAGAAATGTTATTGCTGATTTCCTAAGTGAGGCTAAAATATGATTACAATTTTATATATTCTAGATGTTGATCTAAATCCATCTAAATTGTATTTCCTAGATGGTAAAAACCTATATGGTGTATTTTTATTTATAGAGTGTCCATTAAATATCTTGTTTTCATTTCTATTCATTGTAATACATTCCATTAGATCCAAAAAAATCATGAAACATATTATATAATACCAAAACTAGTGGAAAACATAAATTTAATAGAACAATTTATTTATTGTAAATATCATAATCCTAACTATGGTTTAGTTGGGATTGATATAAAATCCTAAAAACATTTTAAAATCATTTATATGGATTTATATATATAAATTGAATTTTCCTATGAATATCCCATTGGATTGTGAAACTAGGTGCATTGTATGGACCATTTTCATGTATTCGGAAATAGTTGAGTCAATGACGACCCATTTTTAGAGTTATTATCCCTATATAAGCACGTGTCAAAACAACACATACATAATGTTTATATTAAATGATATAATTTTAGATGAACAAAATAATATCTACAAATCCATAACACTATGATGTTATCCAATACATAGGCTTATCCTTATTGTATGTTGTTGGGTTATATTCTGTAATCTATGTTTTACTAAAAGATTTTTCGATGGTTTCTACAAAACATCAACTGATATTAACCATAAATACCTAGAACATGGTATCCTAGAGTTAGTGTTTATTTTATAAAACTAGTATAAGATAAAATGAATCACATCGTGAAGGACAAGCTAGTTTTGATTTATTGGTAATCTAGATATACAATTAAATGTCGCGTTGAAATTTTAAATATAAAATAAAATATAGTATTTAAATCTTGTGTATTATTATTCCCCAAAAAAATCATCTCATATATATAATATTACTATTTTTGTATCAGAGGGTCAATAAAACATAAGAAATAGTTGATATATAATTCTATGAAGTCATTTGCCTCTACTATATGCAATGGAAAATAATTAAGAATAATCCATATAGGATGGTAAATAACTCAAAAAAAATCCATTTAATCAATAATGATATTTTAATTTTGATGCAATAGATAATGATCATATAAATCTATATACATAATTTCATGTGATTAAAACTTTTTCCATATACATATAACTAATATAATAATAACTAGTAAATAAATTACTAACCTAACAATTATGGATTGCATTATTTTAAACCCTATTATCATATTTCCAAATCCTTCCATAATATTTCTTAACAATATCAGAAAAATTATTTTACTTTGTTCATTTAGTTTGTCTAATGAGTCTTATTGATGCATCAAGGAGTTATGAAATTCAAATCCCCAAAAATAACATAATAATTCCAAATTTTTTAACAAATTAAAGTGGAGAAACATAACCAAGATAAAAATTCCTACAATGAACTAACATTTGAAATGATAATACTGAGCCCACTCAATAAACATAATAATTAACCATAATGACTAATATGGATGAATAGTAATAAAATTATACATCATAGGTAAAACATGTCATAAAAAATACATAGATATATGGAGAATTATTTCATTACATCTAAACCATTTTTTATTTTAGGGAAAAAATGTTTTTTTGGTGGATGAATATAAATTTCATGTAAATATCCTTTAAATCATTATTGAGTATAATAGCATTTTACCTTTGAAATAGCCTTTTAAAACATGAAATTCAAAAAATATTTTTAAAATACATTACATTCAAAAAAATATATAAATAAAATATTATCATATTAAAACATAAACATTTTTCTGGATGATAGGAAATTCCATTAATGTCATTAAAATTAAAATAAGGATTCCATTAAAATATTTTGTAAAATCTAAATAGACTTAGTTTAAATAATGACATATATATTCCCTTCAAAAAAATTACAAAAATTTATTAATGGGTAAAAATTTCTTGAAATGTCATTTTGTTAATTTAAAAACCATGTTTTAAATCATTTTAGATAACCCACTTTTGGATGAAAAGAGATTTACGACTAAAGATAGAAATGGAATTTGGTTTTATTAAAAACATTTTATCAATCATTTTATGTAGCAAAAAGATGAAAACAACAATATTAACTTAAAAAATATTTAATAAACATTGGGGAATAAAATTATTGGGGTTTATTATACAATGTTTAAATAATTTCATTTAAGGGAATGTCCTGAATAAATAATCCCCATAAAAATGGTTTTCATTCATAAATATCATACCACCTTGGTAACTATTGAATCATAAACCCCATTAAATAAGTAAAATAAACTGTAAAATTAAATAATATAAATATAAATATATTGATTATATAAAATATCCAATAAGCATAGTATATACATCGCACCAATGGAATATTGGTGAATATTTGATATGTTTCATGGTAGTAAAAGTTAGACCACAAACCCTTACAATAGGTTCAAATTCATTCGTATGAATCCAAAAACATTGTATAAAAATAGGTTTATTACAATTTTACTAAATAACATTATCACATATATAATACGATATAGGACTTAGTTAAATTCTTTTATGACTTATTTATTGATACATATATTTCAAATTCATTTTTTGTGAGACTGTTGCTTCATTTTTCTTTTATGTTTTGGATCTATAGTTTTGTTCCATTTAAATTAAAAATTGATAAATAATATAAATAATTTTATCAGAGATTTAAAAATAATATTTATTAATTATATATATATATATATATATTGTAATATAAAATAGTTATGTATAAAAAGGGAAAAGAGAGTCTATTGAGACGGTAGGTCATACGTATGCATGAATAACTATTCTAATTTTTTCTACGGATGGAATGAAATGAATATAAATATTAAATAAATATTAAATAATTATAAAATTTTAATATATATATATATATATATATAATTTATGTTAATCAATAACTTCCTTATTTCAAACCATGTTATGAGAAAATTGAAAAAAAATCATATCTCTATGTGGATGTGTTAGTCAACAATTATACACAATAGAGGTTGTTGTTTACCAAATTTTTGGCAGTTAGGAAGTTATTTGTGATATAATATTTAAATATGTCTATCTAGATCTTAATTTTATCATATATTCATTAATTTAAACAATAATAAATTCCATATAAATCAGGGCTGAATTATGAATCACATCACTTTGTGAGGTGGTAGTCCATCACACACATGAGAAATGTTATTTTATCCCTAATTGAATTGAAAGTAAGAATATATATGTGATAACATAATATCATAATTACATTAATTTCCTTAATATCTTATAAATATTTTATATCCATCATTTTTCCATCATTGAATGGTGAAAATGAAAAATGATTTATATCGGTATGCAAGGTCAAATTTCGTTGTACACAAGATCGTCGGTTTTATCACCCATTTGATTGATGAGGTTGTTGTTATGAGTTATTATATTAAAATAATAAAATATAATTATATATATGGTACAATTTTTTTATATTATCATAATTGAGATTATTTTAAATTGGTGGAGGAAGAAATAAAATAAAAATCCATGGTCAATGGATATACCTCTTCGTTAGAAATCACTATTAGGATTATACAAAAAGTGTTCATAGGAGAGATTAATTATCATTATATGAACTATAGGACGTGGTAAGAGAATAATGGTGTGACTTGGGTTGTTAGTTTCAGAACTAATTGGTTCTTTATGTGTGATTTGGACAAGAGTGGTGTTGGCCATTTTTTAAGTGGTGGAGAGGATATAATTGGAATTTTAAAAATAAAAAAGTGAAACCCTCTTCTTCCACATTAAAAATCCTAAAATGGGGTCATACTGAAACCCTATTAGATATAATTTGGTCATATGGAATTAAAATTGGAGTTGTGAAATTTTATATGTCATTTTAATTATTATATTATAAATTTAACTGTTGGTAAACCTACTTTTACATTAAGATGAGTAATTGTTTTTTTCATCATTTATTATAGTAAAAAAAATAAGTTAACTATTTTAGATAATATTATTTATTATTATTACAAATTTTCTATCAATATATTAAAATTAAATTATTGTAATTTTATGAATTTAGTATAATATTAATCATGCTGACGTGGTGAAAAAGATGTTTCCATGAATATTATCATTTGTGGGATAGATGGCTCTAAATTAACTCTATTATTGAAAATCATCATTATATGAATTCAAAATGTAAAAAATAATTTTAACATATATATATATATATATATATAATGAAATTAAATCATTTCTCATTTGGGGTTATTTGGATAAATTATTAAGGTGAAACATTATTCACATTGAAAATGTTTTCAGAAAAAAAAATTCTATATTAAAAAATAAACTTATACTAAAATATAGTATATCAGTTTTTACAATGAAATTAAATAGAATCAATATAACTAAAAAATTCATTTTTAATTGAAATAAAATTCAAATAATAGTAGAACTTTTAAAATACATAATTTATTTTAATGAAATGACAGTTGTAAAAAATATGTATTTTTTACTCTTCATAGAAAAATCATTTTTTTATGAAAAATGAAAAAGGTAGAAAAATGTAAATTATGATAATATGATATGTAATAATAATTTAATTTTTTAATAAAAATTTTCCAAAAATTTTAAAAACAAATTTTAAATTATGATCCCAAAGTGGGACGAAACCACCTTTTAAAAAAAATTGATTTTCTCAAATTCCATGTGATTTCATTTGAAAGAATTATTAACTTATTTCTAATTAATTAGTATTATTTTATTTTATTTTATGAAATTTTAATCTTTATAATTTTACTAAATTAATTATTTTTATTAATTACCACTATCATCACATCTTGGTTGTAATGAAGAAGTTTAAATAATAATATTTTAATAGTGTATCAGGTTGGTTTTAAAACTGATGTTTTGTGCATCAAGATCTATTGAAGAGATATTATTCGTTAAAAATTAAATATATCATAAAATATTATGATGTGATATTATTTTATTTTCATTGTTCTTTGTGTCTTATACACTATCGAACATAATGTTCCTATTTAAAAATTTCGTGGTGTTAGAGCTTCCATAGGATCTACCAAACAAGACTCATCTATTTATTAATAAAGGAAGAATATAATACTACATACTACAAATTACCACCCCCAATAATTTCTTCCATGATGAAATATATATAAATGATCCTCTTCATCAACCACTATTAATTCTACATACTAAAAATATTTACATAATTCATTCTGTTGAGTTCCTTACCTACAAAATTCCCTTTTAGAAAATTATATTTGATTGAAAAATTATATTCCAAGAAAAGTAAGGAATATATAATTTTCTGAATGTTTAAATACAACAATGAAAATTTATATAGTTTTATATTTTCCCTATTAATGTCTCGATATAATTTTCCTTTTTGGTAATCCCTCTATATCTTTAGCTCATAAACAAAAAACATATAATTTATTATCATTAGTCATATAATCATATTAAAATGATTTTAACTACCATGAACCATATAATATAGTGCCCAACTTCTGTATCCACACACACTCTAGTGAATGATTCAAATCCCAGTAATAAATGTAACACCCCGAGATTTTATGAAAAATATATTTTTTAATTTCATTAATGTATTGTGTTGTATGCTACACAAAAAGGATCTTGCACAACACACATCCTTGACTTTCCTTGCATTACACGCAATTGCGACCTTCCTCGATAGCGTGTGTAGTACGCAATAACGAGTTTCACTAAACAACAATATGCTATTAAAATATTATTAAAACTAGCCGTTATGAATAGTAATAACCACTTTTTGACATTTTTTATATTTTATTTTTAAAAATGGACTTCATTTTTGGATTCAGAATATCGAAATTAACATTGGGTGAAATTTTGGTACTTTTCTGATAACTTTCATTTCCAGATGAATAGTGAAAATGACTAAATTTTAATTAAAAACAACCTTTTTAATAAAATAATTAATAGTGATTAATTATTAATTATAGTGGTTTAAAAGTATATTTAGAATGTATTTTTACAATTTAATACAATGTTGGTCATTGGATGTAATGTCACATTTAAACCAGACATAAACAAGTTTCAATCTTTTGATAGTTATTCTCTCTTAAGAACACGCTATTTGTTTTGACGACGGTAATTAATTTTTAAATTAAGTAATGCAACTGATATGTTTTGAATTTGGTAAAATAGACAACATTTTTCAGTTCATAATATCAAATATAGCTTAGGCCTAATTTTTGATATTTTTCTAGAAACTTTCATTTTTTGATGAATAGTGAAACCACTAAGTGGTAGTTAAAAAAAATAATTTTTCTTAAAACATAATTTTACCGCTTCTGTGAGTGAAATTTCAAAAATCCAAGAGACACGATTGATGTCAGTAAGTAAAATGTGGTTCAATGAGATGAAAATAATTTTTGGTGAATAGTCAATTTTTTCTTTTTTTTACCATGGTTAAAAGTAAATAGGGTAATTAAGGGTAAAATGATTTATTATTACCCTAACACATGTCCTAATTCTACTGGATAAGTGTAATTCGATCAAAAACATCCTTAGGAATAAAATATGACCATTTGGGCCCACTTGGATTAGATTAGGACATTTATTATTAATTTATTTAAAGAAGGGTTAAAATAGATAAAATAAAAGTTTAATAATTATATAATTTTTAATATAGGGTTATACGGAAGATATATTCAACTATAAATATTAATTAGAAAGACAAAAATATTTTCCACATAATGGTATTTTATTTGTAATTTTTAGACTTTAAATAATTTAATTTATTTATGACACAATGATGATGGAGTAATTATCTTATTAATGAAATATTGACATAATTGATGTTATAAATACCAAAATAAATGTAATTTGAGACATTTTATGAATTATACTTATTTTATAGGTTAATATGACATGTTAGTATTCATTTAATTAACTTTTTTTTGAACTAATCATTCTGTTATGATTTTCAAAAAAATCAATTACTAAATAGTGTCAAAATTGACATAAAATAGTTTTTAAAAAAAATATTATATTATTAATTTTTATTTTATTCCAAAAAATCTAAGGTTAGGACAAATGACTTAGATAAGGTTATATATATTATTAATAAACAACTTGGGGTTCTTTTGGCTTCTTATAGTAGGTTTATTAACCTTATAGTGTAATAACACAAAAAGACACGGTAAAAGTAAAATTATTTAACTTAATGTTAAATCTAAATGATAAGGTTACAATAGGAACCTATACTTGTCTAAATTCTAATTTATGAGAGAATTTAGACCCATACCCACCTTATCTTCGAAATAAATCAATTTGGAGCTATTTAAAACCGAATTTGGCTTTATAATAAAATAATAATTTTAGTTATTCCAAAGGGGCCCCTCTCCTCCCTTATAAAAGGGCACCTCCTCCCTCTCTTCCTCACTCCAATTTGAGCCTTCATGCTTGTCCAAACCCAGAAAAATTATCTTCTTCACTTACCTAGATAAATCCTAGAGGTCCTGGTCTTCTTCAAAGACCCATTTTAGTGCCCTAAGAGGAGGTCTCAAAGAGGCGCTTCAAAGAAGAGGTAATGTTCGTTACCGATTCTTTCAACTTTATTTCTTCTTCCACATCTTCTTCTTTAGTTGTTTCATTATTATGTAATAACATAAGTATAACTCATATAATTATATTTTTTTATATGTATGAAACAACCCTATTTCACAATTTATCCAACCTACGGAAAACAAAATCACCGCGCGTGCGTATGTATGGAATACCGTCTCCATGTCGTGGTGTAATCTATTTTCCACCACCACTTTACTTGGATGTGTAAAATGGTGTAAATAATTAATATATATGATTATTGTAAAGAGATATTGATTCTTAAATATTATACATACACTTGAATACAATTCCACGATCATGGGAATGATATCATCACTCGTGCATATGTACGGACTACCGTCTCCACGGCGCGATGAGATTCATTCTCAATGATTAACCATTCTAGAATGATTATAAAGTATATATAATAAGTAATCATGAAATATATGACATAATAATTATACTATATTTATGTATATATATATGTATGTCATCTACTTAATTCCATTCAATTCAATAGGGAAGCGAAAACAGCGTTCATGCATACGTACGACCTACCGTCTCCATGAACGGTGTATTTCTTTCCATTTATCGATATATTATATATATGCATATTCTGAATATATATTATATATAAATAATGTTTTAAATTATGTATATATGTAATCATGATCCATGTAATCATATCAATAATTACAAGTTAAAACATGAATGACAAATGAGACAATTTTACCCAAAACGCTACTTTAACATGAATTTACAAAAGAACAGGTAATATAAAGTCATAAGTGAACCATATAAGATATAATAACAATGAATATGATTCTTTAATAATTCAATAACATTATTTAAATCATTATACCGGGGGTTCAGATACGTATGAATCATATCAGACCTAAGGTAAGGGATAATTTTGAAAATCTCATTTGTATCCGAGATTGCTTATTCGTAAGTATTTACTGGGGGTTATAGCTATCATCCATGTCCATGTTTTATAAAAGTTTATTCATGTAATTTTAAAGTCCTTTTTACCCATTTTAACTTTTACCCCATGGTATGGAAGGATTATTTCTTTTATTTACCCTACAAGGTACTTTTTGACTTTTCCGACAAAAGTAAGAGAAGAATTTTTTTAACGTATACGGCATGAAAGAATTTTTATGGTTTTATAAAGCCTTATTTTTATGAAGAATCCTCCAAAATATTTCTTGACTATTTTCAACAAAACCCTTTTCTTTTAAAATTGCATGAAATTTTGTGAAAAGAAAATGATTTTGAAGAAAAAAGGATATTTTCCTCAAGAATTCATTTCAAGTGTTTTATCAAAACCATTTTCATCTATGATAATAATGGTTTCTGTTTCTATCCCAATTATTACATTGATTCGATTATGCTGTGATGGAATTATTTTTATGAATTCTCTTATCTTATATGAATTTTTTTATGATGTAACGATGTTTAAAAATCCCATTTTTATTATATGGGATATGCTATGATGTATGGTTTATGATTTTGTGGCACAAGTAAGAATGATTTCATTATGAGAAGGATGGGACCTATATCTCCCTCCAATTCATTGGGTAAAGATTTATATCTCATGATATAGACATGGCTGGAAGGGTATGTTAATCCGGTTCATTGTTATAGGACTGAAATGAGGAGTGAACTTGATTCAGAAAGGGACTTTGTCTACCAAGATGGTCTTGGCAGCAATGCCTTGGCTACTATGAAAATCATGACATGTTATGAATGGTTTCCACAATTACATGTTTTATTCCCATGCTATTTTATCATTCTTAATGTTTCTTTATGATCTATGCCTTACGTACTTCCATGTTTTATGTCATTGCTCAAGCTTTTGATGTTTAAACATTATGTTATTATTTTAAAGTTCAAATGTATATGGTATGTTTTATTTTATCCATGCTTAGCCTTACTGAGAATTTGAGATCACCATTTTTATGTTTTCTTTTCTCCAGGATATAAAGAAAGGTTTTAGGTAAGAAAAAAAAGGGGAAGATCTTTATGGGAGATGTTGAAGATCATTCACCACGATTAGAAGATTACATTCCATGTTTCAAAAGACACTAAACTATTACAGTCCGTGTGTTTCTGTTTTTGTTATGTATTATGTTTTCTGCAAAATTAGTTTAATGTTCATGTACGTCAAGCTTCGGGTCTCTACAATAAATCTCAAATTTGATTACATTCTTAGGAATGTGATAGATTCATTCTCTAGTTAACATGTTTTTAAGAATTCATATGATGATTTATATTATAGAAAAAAAATATCTAACACAATTAATTAAAAAATATTGTATTATTTAATATATAATATAAATGACAAAAATAATCACTTATTTCTTTCCATTATTAAAAATATATTAATTATTTTTTAATTCATTTATACTTCAGAATAATCAACTAATGTAATCATAGATTCGATTATATCTTATCTATACTAAGAAATGATATTTACTTATAAATAATCATATTAGGTCCATGAAAATTGACCTTGAAAAAATTAAATATAATTTATAATATTGAAGAAGTCAAAAAAAATTCCCAAATATTAAACATTTTACCCAATTATTCTCAAAAAAATATCGTTTCATCAAAAAATACCCCAAAAAGGAAAAAAAATGTCTAGACTAAACACATATCTCATCAGTCTCTAAAATATAACTATAAGATCAGTACGTCCCATGTTAATATTGGTGAACTAATAATATGTAAAAAGATATTGAAATGTGTTTTTTTAATATCCTTTTTGATGATACCCTGAGCACAAATATATAGGTTAGATACATGTAAATATATTTAGATAGTCATAAAATCCCAAATTGGTGAAAAGCGAATAAATTATTCTTCATTAGTATATTTAATCGGTAATAGATGTTATATAACATTAATAAACCATCAAAAACTATAGAAAATAGAAGTGTATCACCCATGAAGACTAAAAATTTCGGATTAAACGCCTCAATAACATGTCCTCAATAAATGTTCAAAATTACAAGTCTAAAACCCTATGATTTTAAATAAATAAGATTATTTTTAATAGAATATTAAATATGAAACACTAAGCTTAAATAACTACATAAGTATATTTATTTAAATAGTATCTCTTAGATAGATTGTGTAATATGGAACCTGATGTCCAAAGGACCCTTAATATAGTATACCATTATAACCAAGTCATTAAACTAAAATGTTTGAATATTATAAATTAAATTATGAATAATAATCTAATGTACTGATTAAAAATAAATAATGAATAAATTAATTGATGAATTAATATTTATAATGAACTATCTTTTTATAAAAGATAGATTATTCATGGTTTGGTTAAATAATTTTTAAATTTACTTTAAAAAAAATTATTAAATTTATCAGAAAAATTAGCATCATTGTGAATATAATATTGTTATAATATTTTTATAGTTATTTTTTTGTGATTTTCTAACAGGTATGTTCTTTATGAATAGTGACATTATATAACATTAATCGAAAGTGACATTTTTTTAACCTTTTTATGATGATAAATATAATTATTAATTGGTTTTAATGTGAATTTATTTTAATTATATATCTATTAATCGGTTTCTTTCTATTTCATCATTTTCATATCATCTTTGGAAATAAACACTTGGTTGACTTTTGGATATTTTCTCTTTAAAGAACGTATATTCTCATTTCATTTATAGGATTAATTTTAAATAATGATAGAAAAATTATTTGAATTAAATTTGATAAAATAATTTATATATTTGGATTCAAAAAATAAATATTTTTTAATTGGGTCAAATAATTTTTTTTCTTAATAATTAGTGAAAATATATAAATTTATTTTTTTTATTAATGTTAAAATGTGTGTTTTCACGAAAGATGCAATTGTGTTTAAATAAAATTTTCCCACACAATAATTTTATATATAATAAATGATATTTCATATATATAATTTTTTGGTATATATTATATAATAGATATTATTATAATTTTATTCTTAAATTATAAATTACCTAGGTATGAAAAGTTACATGTTACCATGGTAAAAACTAAAAGCATATAACTGATCTATCGTAAGAGATATGTTATGACCTTATAAAAAATTCTTTTCATTTTCATGGTGATGTACGTATCATCTAATTAATTATTCTGTAATGTTATTTTTAATTTTTGGATCATCATCTGGTGGAACTGACCTCCCATTATTTAGTACATTTGGGTATGTGAAAATATTAAACTCCTCAATTATTAAAGGTTTCTCACTGTGATCAATTATTTTTACATATAAAACCATTATCGTGATGAAAAACTAGAAAAATAAGCTCCAAAATTTAATACCCACATCCTATATTACATTTATTTATATAAAGATTCCATATGAATGATTTTTGATCAATCCTATGAAGTCTACCCAAAGAAGAGGTAGCAGTATTCGATGCAAATTTTATTTTATTTATTTTTTCACCCACATAAAGTCTTATTAACCTATTATGACACAATAAATCCAAAATATTACATGTTATCTTGTGTTTTTATGTTCATTTCATGACATAAAACAATATCCACTTCCATCAAATGGGTTATGAAATCATTATTTTTGTGCACAAAAGACTGGCCTATCAGGAATCAATGTCATTTTTTTCCATTATATCGTCACAAAATTGAGTATGATGGTATATATATATATATGACATTTATGACCTAATTATAATTATTTAGGTGTATTAACATATATACGATTTTATATTCTATTCCATAATGGATACTATTACGTCGCTCATCTGTACATTGAACTACTGCCTCACGAAGTAATTTAATGTATCATTCAATGACATAGTAAATGGAAACTATAAGTACTAATTTAATTAATATATGTGATATAAATGAAATAATTATAATATTAATGTAATATTAATCATTTTAAATAGATAACAAACTTTTTTTTACATTGTTAGATGATAACATCATTCCAATACATGTGGACTACCACCTTCACAAACAAGTGTGACTCTCTACTCCTCACCACACAAAATAAATGATATATATAAGTATATTTAAATAAATAATATTATATTTATTTTATTATGATCATTATATAATGATAAAAGAATATTTACCTTATTCCCAAGGTAATCATTGGAAAATTTAATAATCACCCATGTGTGCATACAATCGACTATCTCCATGATTGTAACATACATCATTTTTTATAACGAACATTAAAGATTAGTTTTAAATGTAATATATATATATATATATGAAAATTGTTTTATTATTATAAATTTGGAGATGATGAATCTATATAATTTATATAATAACCAGATAATTCTTGAGGAAAAACACTCATGATTAAACAATGTAATTAATATCCAAAACAAAAAAATTAATGTATGATTATTAACAGAATGGTTATATGATGTTATAAAAGGATAATATATATTATTATAAATATTTATATTGTAATTTAACATGTTTATAAATTTTTTTTAACATCTACACATGACATAACATATTGTTCAACCAAAAGGATGTTCGAGGTAAGGGAAATTTGTCTCCCTTCTTACTTATTCATGACACATACTATATTAACCACCTATTTCATTTATGTGGTGTATTTATAGAACATGAATGTATTTTAAGATTACTATCCTTGAAAATATTTTCATTTAGATATCTATTTTACTATATAACATTCATGTGGTTCACGATTCAAAATTTATCTATGATGTAATATATTATTGTGATAATTTTCCTTCTATGAGACACATGTTATGTAACGAACCTATCTTTTTTAATTAGGTGTATATAAAGACAATATTACCTGACACCTTTTTTATTTACTTATTATCATGATATTTTATGTTTCAAATAATGTTATGTGGATTATCAGTCAATGTTACGAAAGTGAAAATTGTTTTATAATACATTTAAAGTGATTATCGAGATTGTTTATAATTTAGATTTTAATGACGAAATAATATTATCCAAATAACATGAAATAGATTAATCTTTTTATAATCCTCTTATATTATTAGAATACATGATTCAACTATGTTTTATTCTTTTATTGTACTTCAGAGTTAGGAAGAATAATTTTTTTGAATGATCATCATTAGTTCTCTCTTTAGTAGAAAATCATATTTCTTCTTTAACCAATTCATTTAAAAATGTTTTTATAAGTAGTTTTAACATTATTAAAATGATATATTATTTAGGTTTTTACCCGTTATTTAATTATTACAATTTTTTTGAAATTATTCTCCATGTTTTCTTCTAATCCAATGCACGTTTTTATTTTACTTAAAATATAAGAGGATTCATTTTTATTTTGTTTGAATTGAACAGAATTTAGCACCACTATGATCATAATATTCATTAAAGATTCCTTAATATGGTTTCAATTTTATATTCTATGAAAATTATATTAAATCATTACTATTTCTTAAACAATTTCCTACATTGTAATACTATTTTACTCAAAAACTATTTTAAAAAAATTTCTAATATTCTATTATATATTTTAAAGGTTTTTTTCAATGAAAATAAATTTCAAACTAAAATTTCAACTTATAGTTTCATTAAATAGAAACTTTCAATATGAATTGATTATTTTCCTTAAAATAAATATAATGATATATTAATTTTATTTCTATTCATCATGTTCAACAAACATTGTTAGAACTTTTTCTCTAATGGGGAATTTTTTAGTGATACCATTCAATTTTTTTATGTATTGTTTATGATTTTTAAAAATATTTATATGGAACCCAATTACTTCCCACTGGTTAAACATGAATCAATGATACTTCCATTGATCCAGATTTTTTTACCATTGGATAATCAGGTTTAACATATATTTTCATGAATCCCAATTAATTTTTATGGGGTTATCATGTTTCAAAAATTATTGCATAAAACACATTTTTGTTCCCCTAGTTAATAATTTTATAAAATGAGAAATGATTGTTCATATGATTGTATGATTAAATATGATGCTAATGTGCATTATTTAAGTTGTGTTTCATAGAATGAAATATGATATTTATTCCAAGATAATTCCTTGTGAATCTTATATAACTATTAAAATGGGTTCCCATATATAACATTGGGGGTTATCCCTATAGAGATTATATTATGGGTTCTCCCAAATAGCATTCCAATGAATTGGTTACTAATTATGTTATCAAGTGATTTTTATTTGAAGGCATCTATATAATTATTCATATTTTAAGGGTTCTTAAAGGTATTTATTGGGATTATGATTCAATTTAACAATATTATTTATGGATGTTTTCCCTGAGTTTATAATGTTTTATTTGATCAAACTTTATACTACATGGATACATATTATTTATTTTTATGAATCATTCCATTTTAATTACTTTATCAATTATTTATGATCTATAAATCATGTGTTTATGGGCATGAGTATTTTACGATTTTTTCATGCACTCTTATTATTTCATCATATAATTATTCCCCACTTATACATAGGTATGGCATTCGATTATTAATCATTATGTTTACCATTATTAATTTTTTTCACACTTGTTATTATACTTGTTACATAGGTTCTCATGTATTATGTTTAAAGAATAATGTATTGATGGGTATCATATTGATAATATTGATGACCAAATATGGAATATGAAAAGTGGGTTAGAGTGAAAAACATACTCTCTTGAATTATTAATTTTTATCTTAGGGTTGTTAAAAATTGTGTGATACTATAAAAAGAAAATTAACATTATAATTTAGTTGATCCAATAGTTATTTATATATTGATTGATTTTTATATAAAAATTTGTGTCACCTATATCTGTATCAAATCCTGAAATGTTATTTTAACAAATTCTTCACTAGATCTAGGAGTGTGGGTTCTGGGCCGGTATTGTTGATATCAAGGGTATGGTTTATACAACACTGCCAAATAATTTGTCTTCATGTGATGAAATTTTAAGAGTTATAGATACCCAATAAGGTCTAAATATTACTGTTGATCATATGATATGTTTCATAGACACCCATGTTAGGTTTTAAGAGATGAGATCATAAATTTATTATTGAAAATTCATGATTCAATTTATTGGGTTGATAAATATTATATTGGTTGATTTAATATTATGTATTTCATTATATTATTATGAAATTATTGGTATTACATTGATTAAAATTAATCTTTATATGATCTTGGATATTGAGGTCCTTATTGGAACACAAGTTTCATCATATAGAGAATTATAAGACAAAATAATGATTTGCAGACTATGTGAATAATGATACTTAAAAGGTTATCTATATTTTTTTGTGATTTAAATACAGAAGGTATGTTTAATTATTTGATCTTAAAACACTATTTAATGTTTATTTTTTTTGAATACTATTAATTTTTCAGGATTAGTGACATGAATGTTTATTCATTTGGAAAATTCTGTTATCATGTTCTAACCATTTTGGATTTAGATATTGTATAAAAATATTTAGAATAATTTATTATAACTTTTATAGTTTTTTATCTTGAAATTTGATTTTATTGCTTTAGGAATGAAAAATATTTCTCTAATACTTGTTATTTGGAGAAACAAAATGAGAGTGTGGTGCAAATTCACTCATCAAGTAAGTATATTTCTATATTATGTTATTGTATATGGTAAATGAATTTTTAAAATATAAGAAAAAGTTTTTGAAATAAATTTTTATCTTTTTTTATAGAAATCCTATTTTTTTCCTTTTTATATTTTAAAATAATTCTATATATACATTCGAATCATGGCATTTAGAGGGTGTGTAATTACAAGGACCAATGTGCCAATAATTTAATTAATTAAGATACTTAATATATAATATATTATGTGTGGAAATTTGTTTACTGTTAATGGGATAAAAATTCATCAAAATAACGGATCATAAATGTGATACAATTGTTGAGTTTAAAACATAATTTTTTATAGAGGCATTACATAATCTAGGTCGATGGTGGGTTTTTTGATAAAACAATACACGAGAATGTACTTTTAGATAATAAAATAAATAAATTTAATTATTAATTTTAATGAAACTGAACTGGTTTCTCTATATGTTTAGTATTATAAAAATTCTCCAGGGTTATCTGTATAAACACTGGGATAATTAAGAGGTTCCCATTTCAAACACTTATTGGAAAATCAAGTACTGACATTGATGAAACATTAGGTCCACGTATGCTGAGAAGACATTAATTTTCACTAGTGATAATGTTCTATTAATCTGAATGATTAACAACCATGTTAGAATCTTCAATTTTTTTGATTCTCCCCCTATTTCATAAATTGTCATAGTATTATTGATTCTATTTTGAGATCAACATTAGTTTATAAAATGTTCATTCAAATGTGTACACATTCTAATGGGTTATTCTGTATTCTCTCCCTAAGAACCCCAAATATGTATTTTATGTCCATGAAAATATTTCCAATGTTCATTTCACGTTTTCCACCCTCTATTTTTCTCATTTTAATCATTAGAATATGGGGTTGTCAATCAACATTTTCAGGAGGTCCAGAGAGTGATTAGACACCCAAATCCCATATGGATTTTTGGGAAACAAATAGAACAAACAATGGACGGAATTATATGGTTTTAAATATTTACGTGAGTAGTTTGTTGGTTTAATATCCATATATATGATGGAAACGATGTCATTCATGTGTTATGTGGAATTTATAATTGTATAGGAGGAACCAAAGTTCTATTATGTCCATTGGTGGACAAAAATCATTTTCCCAAGTTAGATACATCATTTTAATGTGGTTAATTAGATGATTTGGAGATAGATATGATGGATATGGAATTATGGAGTTGGATTTGAGTTTCCATAAAAATTCATAATACATGTCGTATAGTTTGAAGATCACTTGAAATGAAGTCAAATTTCTTTGGTTTCTTGGTTTCCACCAGAAGATAAATATGACATGTCATATCATTGGTACATATTCCATGTATCCATACATTGTTAGAATTG
Organism: Viscum album; assembly: GCA_963277665.1. Classification (NCBI taxonomy): domain Eukaryota; kingdom Viridiplantae; phylum Streptophyta; class Magnoliopsida; order Santalales; family Viscaceae; genus Viscum; species Viscum album. The sequence continues at coordinate 623,021,321 of OY728128.1, forward strand.
ACATACAGTGGATAGAGCAGGTTGAACTCAATGTGATAGATTATGGAACACAACACACCATTTACTGAAGTACATAGACGTGTGAAGACTTGTACAACCATGACCAGGAGCACATGAAGGACCATGAGTAGCTCATGAATTTCTATAGTTCACCTAGTCTATATAAATTACTTCATGGTAGTTGTAATATGTACTATTGGATACACTAATTGGAACTTAAAAGGGGCCGCACATTCTTTGGGTCACATTACTTTATTCGTACCCCACTTTCCTTGTGAGAAAACATCAACGTATCATATCTTGTTTATTTATACCCATATTGTTTACTATGAGTATTCATTGCTATTTTTTTTCTATTTAATATTTAATTTTTCCTCTGTAGTGGATTTGGATATATGATGATAGATTATTAGTGAATGAAGCTAATTTATGTGATCCTTGATGACAACAACGATTATGAAGGATCGTCACAGAGACCAGACTCAGTCCCTCTTAGAGGGAATGGAATGATTCATTGATCAACAATTATAGTGGCACCCTCATGAAAATATGGGAATGAGTTGTCTAATAATTAATGGAGTGGAAAATTTCTAACGATATAGGGCATTGTTCCTCTACCAATCCACTCATTTGGAATGTTCATGAAAAGTTAGGAAATGGGTCCTTGATTACTTGGGTGACACCCTATATCCAGGCTGAGCATCGGTCAGTGACTATGATATTGGATCCCTCATGATGGGCACAACATATGTCCTTTATCAGATATAAGAGTGGAATCCTCCAACTGGGTATGGAATCATTCCTCTATCTACTATCCGAGTGGAACAATCCTGGAGGGCTAGGCATTGTTCTTCTACTAACCGTTAGAGTGGAACCCTACAGTAGAGATATGAATGGGTCCTCAACTTACTATTAGAGTGGAAACATAAAACTAGGATGGGGAGGGGGTCCCTACTTTTTATATGAGTAAAAAACCTTTTTCCGGGATAGGGAGTGGGCCACATAACTACTTATTGAGTGGAACACATATATTGTGAAGGATAATGGGTCCACTACCATGAAATTGTGCCACATAGTTATGTCTAAAAGTGAAAAGTTGTGAAATTACATGGATGTATCTTCAGACAAACACTGGAGATGGTGTCCATCATTTATGGACATATGTAATTGTTTCCAATCTTTTCCTAGGTTGGGTTTAAGAAGGAGACACCCTTATCTCTAATTTTGGATTATTTTCTTTCAATATATATATATATATATATATATATTTAATATAATTTCATATTATATATCTTTTGGTTTGGCAGTATGTATATTAATATAATTTCGTTTACTTTGTGGCCTTCATCTTTGGGGGCATCATACATGATAGGTATATAATCCCCATAATATGGGCTTTAACTACAATTTTTGGCATATATTTTAATGATGTAATAGTCTATGGTTAGAATGTAGGATAACAAGTATTCATGGTGCATGGGACATCATATTGTGTTCAGATGTAATAGATTAGAAGATATAATATCTTTGAATATTTCCTAAAAAATTTATTCATGTTCAGACATCATTCTAGTTGGGTTTCTAGTTTTCCACTTTACTTTGAAGATGATACTATCATACTCATTTACTCCCTATTGTTTTTTTATATGTATCATTATTATATATATATATATATATCATTGTCATTTTATTATTCATCTAAACATATGCATTGATATGGTTGAGTGTTTTCGTACATGTATATTAGGTAAATACATCTCATGTTAGATATTAATGTTGGCACATGTAGTCATCCTCTAGACTATAGTGGATGGATTGGGGTAGTCTTGTCTTGTGCCCCATTAGGCCAGGTTAAGATAAATTGGTATCAAATTTTGTTCAATCCATGGGATATTTATTGGAGTAGTTCCCATCTGTGGATTTGGATGTTTTTTAAGGAACATTTCCATAGTGTTTTGATATTTGGTCTCAAGCGAGGGAACCCAATTTGTCTATGACGGCATGTGTATCCATTCACATAAACATTGACTGTTATCTTGTTGACTCTAAATATAGATAAATAGGTTTTAGGGATCAAATGTACATGAATCATATAGGATTTATTCTTTGAAATTTTTCATGGGTTTAACTACCGAATATATTTATTTATATATATATTCTTATCTGGTAATGTTACATATAAAATAGAATTTTTAAAATGAATCTACGATGATATCCACTAAGGATTATATATCTAGATAGTGAATAAAAGTTTATGACTTATGATGTATCAATTCATTTTCTATCACGTGATAACATTCCTCTATGTGGGTAAGTAGAATCACCCACACTTGTTGAGATATATATCATATTAGCTATGAAGGATGGGGTTACAAGTTGTCTAAGCTCACTATGTAAGTTCTAGAGCCTAACTACAGTTTTGTGGTGAGCCAAATCACCAGGTAGTATATGATTAGAAATATTCGGTGTTAAAATTTTCTTGTATTATCCAGACACTAACATATCTGGTGGTTGAGTTTGTAGAAATTATTTTTTTATGAACCATATGGGAGATATTGGTATCTTGTTTCTCATATAAAAGAGAATTATAGAAATTTAATGTATGAATTACAAAATCTATTCTATGAGTAGTTCTACCCCTCATACATTTGACCAGTTCAGAGTTATGATCATTTGGAGCTATAGAAGTGAGGGATGATAGTGGCTGAGTGTTGTGAAATGATCATAATAATTTATTGGTACTCCCTTGATATGATCTGGGAAAGATACTTATGAGAACAAAGTTTTGAACAAGTTATCTTAAGTAAATATGTCAATGTTTTGTACCATTTTTCATTCCCACATATATTGGGGTGTTGAAAAGTGGACTACTGATAGAGATAATCCTATCAGAGGGATTCTAAAAATCTGGGATGACACTGGTTTTTATATTGAGGATTTTTTTGGTGCATCTTGGATATCCTAGTTGATAAGATCACATAACATGTATTCTTCCTAGGATCTGGTTAAAGCATGTGGTACTAGGTAGAGAAAATTCCCAATGAATCACAGAGTAGGAAATTCTTATTTTGAGATAGGTGAGGTCAATTGTGGAGTTATTTCTCGACCAAATTTTACAATGATATCAAGTATATAATTGTTGAACCACCATGGAAGTGGTAGCTCTGTAATCATAGACCTCCTCAGCGAGGGATGTTTGGACTCTAGAGATATAGATCTAGGGGAAGAGTAGGAGGATATTCAGGATGTGGTGCTATCTGTGGTGGTTGTTTATACATTATCCTTCCACCACCACCACCAAAGGTATATATGTTTGTCTAAGGGTGCAGGTGGTTGGTGATGTGGATAACCGAATGATATATATATGCATTCAAACTAGTGATACAAGGTATTATTAGTGGTATGATTAATATTTACTCTCTTATTTCGTCAGAATTAGTTGAAACATGATTGAGTTAGTTATTCATTAGTTTACTCAAACTGTGAGAGAAAGATCCCCTAGTTGAGAGTTTGTCCCAGTTCCTTTTTTTCATGTTCCTACTAGGAATGAATCATTAAAATAATGTATATTCCAGAATTTTGATCTATATCTTGGTGGATATAGGTTATCATGTGAACTTTTTATCATCATTGTGGTACCTTATTACTACATCTTGGTATGGAATTTTTATCTGAATTCCTTTAAATTTTTTCTATATTCACATATTAGTCATATTAATTTGTACGGACTGGAATAGATTATACTTTTAGGGTGGGGGAGATCTCAGGGTGGGAATATTGGGTTTTGCAAGAACGATTTTGAATCCCATTACCCATATATTTGAGAGTATATCCTTTGGTGTTGTAATCACATCAGGCATCGAGATTCCTTCAGATATGGAGGATTTTAAAGACTTCAAAATCGATGATGTGCTTAGAGATCAATAGATAAAACAGAAATATTTTGATTCCACAAGAATATAAAGACCACTCTTATATCTTTATTGTAATATCGGATCGCTACAACAAAGCTTCGTAAACTATGGTTGTTGTTGGATAGGTGTCGAGATAATGTTATTATTATCCCCTAAATGTCCCTCTATGAAGAATTAGTGTTTTTCATGAAATATTCGGATAAGTGCTTCTGGATTTGTATGTATTGTCATCAGCTTATCCAGAAAATATAAATAACATATTCCCCTTCATGGATTGATGACCTCTTTTATCAGTTATGAGGCATGAGATGGTCCTCTAACATTGAAGTATGGTTTCACTACCACTTGATGATATTTTTCAAGGTTGATACTATGAATCTTGAATTTGAAAGTCACTACAGTAAATATTATTTATTTGGGATGCCTAATAATTTTGGGAATTCATGTTCCATGTTTATGGATTTGATGAAATAGTTAATGAAGTCATACTTGGACAAATTTTTGGTTTTCTTCATTGATGATATTATCGTACTATTTTTTAAAGGACAACATGCATAACACATAATGATGGACCTAGACTTTCTTGTCAAGAAAACATTTTGGTTAGCCCTTAATGTGATATTTTTGATTCCTAAGGGTTTTTTCTAAGGAATCCAATCTATTTTAATGGGTTTTCCATTAACCCAGTGATGATAAATGTTGTGATTTCATGGGATCCACAAAAGGTTGTGTTAGAGTTGTTATGTTTTAATAGATGTATGGGGTAATACTTGAGAAATGTGGTATAATTCTATTTGAGTACTACCATTTTTACCACCATGAATTGTTATGGGAATCTGTTTCCATGGATTGAGTAGTTATTTAGATAATTCAGGGAGTTTAGGCTATGGATTTGAAGTGCATTTTTTGGAGACTACTGGAGGAGGTCCTGGAGTACATAGTGTATTGAAATGACCCTGTATTTGGACTCACCTACATGCTGAGGATGAGAAAATTTGTTTTCGCATATAGATCAAGGTAGTCCAGTCCCAAGTAGAAGAACTATGTTACTCATGACTTAGATCATGAAATGCTTGTTTTCACAATGAGAATGTGGAGGCATTATCTTATTGTATAATAGATTGTGGGCTACTCAAACCATCAAAATCTTAGGTGAATCTTCACACAAAGGATAGTTCACCTAAGATAGAAGGTCATGTTAGTGTTTTTAAATGACTAGGACTTTGAGATATCCAATACTAGCATGAATTGTTATGTGGAACCCGATGCCCTTAGAAGGAGGTCCCAGTCTTGTTTAGTACATGATTCATCTGATAAAAGGGCTTCTATGAAGATGACATTGGATGAGTTGGAGGGTTTTTATTTTCATCAGATGATTATGGTGACTCTTCCACTTATCCTTCATGTGAGAGGGACCAAGTTAGGGGATATAATGTGTTTTTATTTTCATAACTCCACATCCTTAGGATATTCAACAGATGTGTTTTCTAATGGAGTGAATCAAATCATCATTTTCTGGGGATGGATAGTGACCACAGTTTCTATGTGGGAGGATGTCATTTTGGATTTACACACTTATCCTTTTTATGTACATACAAGTGTGTGGTATAAGTATAGGGACCTTATGAAATATTTTTTTCCCTCTATTATGAGATGCTGTGTGGCTGAGTTAATCTCATGACACCTCACCTGTCAGTAGGTAGAGACTATGAACCGTGTTATGTATGTTTTTTTAAATCCCCTTAGGAATCTAGAGTTGAAATTGGATGGCCTATACAAGGACTTCGTGAAATGGATTTCATGGATTGAGAGAGTCAACGACACCATCTGTGAGATTGTTAACCAACTCATAAAGTCATAACTATTCATTTATATTAAGAATAAATGATTGATGAAGAGTTTGGCGGTGTTTTGAATATGGGAGATAATTCCCCATCATCGAGTCCCGTAAAATATTGTAAATTATTTTGTTCCATGGTTCACATCACAGTTTTGGAGAGTCCTATAAGAGGATTTTAAGACCAATATAGTGACGAGTACATCCATTCACTAGAAAACATATGGGAAAACCAAGTAGAGTATCATGGTGATGGAGGATATGAATTGGTATTTCAGGTTATACTTCTTCCAGTATTGGGAAGATCACATTCCCCAAGTATATTTTTGTATAATAATAGATAAAAACCCACTATATGAATGGAAACAGTAAATGGAATGTATGGGACACCTAATAGTTTACCCTTGTGTTGGACATAGATCGGTGAGGATTCTATTTTTGGTCTAGAGATGGTGTATGAGAAAATCACTATGGTCCGAGTCATCCATGAGCATATGAGAATATCCTAGTGTAGGAAATAAATTTTTAGGGATCTACGTCAACTACCCTTGGAGTATGGCTAGGGATACCACATTTTCATGAGAGTCAAGTCACGATGATGATTACAAAATTCAGTTTGGGAGGCAAGCTATACTAGAGGATCATTAGGATGTTTAATATCATGTATAGTGTTGGTCAGTTTTCTTACCACCTTACCTACCACCACAGTTTGAGTAGCTGCATGATGTCTTTCACATGTTGTAGTGGGGGATACATGTGCACAACCCCATGAATTTTAATGATTTGGAAAATATTGACATTGAGGATGGATCCAACATTATGGAACACCTGAGGGAAATTTATATCGACATGATAGGGCCATATGATGATGGACCATTCCCTTAATTTGAGTGTTGTGGCAGAACAAGAATATGCATGAGAGCTCCTAGGAGTGGGAGATCTAGTTTTGGGATCTATATTCTAATATATTTTTTTCTTTTATAATATATTTGTGATGAAATTATTCAACGAGGTAATGAGTTAAGTACCATTAGTTTTAATCCTAAGTCATTGCTATATTATTAGATATATTTTCAAACCAACCACTGATCTGACTTGTGATTTCGAGGACTTTGTGCCCAAAATAAATATTATAAAAATATAAAAATATTTTACATTATTTTTTGGAATTTTATTAATTAAAAGTTTTAGCTTTTAATATGAATCATGGATCATAAATCTAAGACTATGGTGGAATTTGAAACATGAGGTTTACCGAATCTATGACCTAAAATAAATTAGCAAGTGTATTGAGATAAATGAAGTTGTGGTTAGTTGTGTGTGGTGAAATAAATAATTAAATTCACTTATTTAATTTAATTAATATAAAAAATATTCTTTATAATTTCCTCAAAAAAAAATATAGGTTTACTCAGATCAACATTAGGAGAACTGAGAGTCTCTCATTCCAACTCAGATTTCCAAATCAATATCTAGCAATGAAAAAACTCCGAATCAATGTACAATTGTGGAAAAAAGGCAGATTTTTTTCATCATAGATTTTGCTATTAGAAAAATAAAAATCCAATACATGGTAGAATTCATAAACATTAAAATTCATCCCATATGGAATAAACTGTTTCAGCATGATCAATTTCATTTCATGATTTTTCATTAACAGTTAGACTAGGTTTGTGTTATTGTACTAGTCTTAATTGGTTATTTACTTTTCTCACCCAATGATCCATAAATATATATCAGTTGGACAATGTAACATGGAAATTGATCATTTATCAATATTTTATTGTGCATTTATCCCTTTATTCAATGGATTAGTCATTGTTGGACCATGGGGTTGCGAATCATTATTAATGGGATGGAAGAAACAAGAATATAACACCAACAGATTCATGAAATATTTATGTTTGATGAATGGAATGTAATATAAGGGATATATTCATAAAATTTACCAAAATAAGGGGAATGGCTTTTTGATAAATATATCCAACATGAATACAATATAGATGGGTTTTTCTTGGTACAAGGAATGCTGGTTTGTGCGGTAAGAACTGAAGTCCGATTTCTGCCACTAGAGAGACGAGAATTGGTGAATAGAGAATGATCCACCATTTTAGAATGGTTAATCTATAGATTTTAGTGAAATGAGGATAAACCAATATCTCAAGATGCATATCAATTATTTTATGAAAATTCGAACTTCATACCATGATGTTCGAAGAACACACACCCTATAGTCCAGTTTCTATAGAATGGTGGGTTCTTCAGGGTGTCAAATATGACACATCATGTGGATGGGAAAAATTTAATGTGTCCATAACTAGGTGGAAAACATGTGTTCTAAAGAACACATGCATGAACCCATGTAATAGAATCCGACCAAGAAATTCCATGTACTTAAGTACACAAACACATTAAGACTTACATAGACACATCCAAGAGCATAGGCAGGGCCACGAATTTCTACATCATGAGTTATACTCTACCTAAATGATGTGTAGTACTACATGGGAAGTGATGCATATAAAGGAAGGGACATGGATGCATATATAAGTGGGAACCTGCATCTTGTGTGTCCCCAAACGAGTTGGGTACACCTTGTTTCCTTTAAAGGTAACATAAACCTTTCATATATCGTTAGTTTGGAGTTGGATTTTGGCATGTGAGTGGCCTTTAATAAATATTATTACACGTAAATGATGATAGTTCCTGTAATAGTGGATTTAGAGATATGATGTCAGATATTATGGGTTTGAATATTATATAGGTGATTCCTAGCGATGACTATAATTAGGCTAAAGCATCAAAGTGATCATAGTGGGACCCTTTTTTCAAGAAAGCAATGTGTCCTTGGTCATCCATAAGAATAGAACCCTATATGTAGGTTTTGAATTGGTCATTTACCAATTATAGTAGTGGAAACCATATAAATGGATAATTTATGGGTTCTAATCCTATTAAATTAATGGCACAAACCAATGTAGTAAGTTCATGGATCTTCTATTTCTAGAGTGGTTCCCTCTATAAGGTTTGTGAATGTGTTGTCATCAATTATAGTGGAGCCCTAGATATTGGAAGGGAATGGGTCCACTATCGGTTATGAGAGTGGAACACTCTAACACTGTATTGAAAGGGTCATCTATCTACAAAATAAATGGAACCCACATGTTATATCAGGGTATGGGTCCAGGAATATTATAGTGGAACAGTCTTGGTGGTCTGGTCTTGAGTTATCTACCAATCATCAGAGTGGATCCTTCAAGTTGTCCTATGATTGATCCTATACTGACAATTAGAGTTTCACCATCTAGTTGGGAAGGGAATGTGTCCTCTACCGATTACGTGAGTGGTTCCATCGTGCAGCGACAAGTCATGGGTCGTTTAACAATCAATTGAGTAGTACCATAAAATTCTACCAAGGCATGGGATGTTATCCTAGATTTTGGGGCCCCACATCTTTGAGGCATAATGGTGATGTGTGGCTTCTCATGGATTTCTATTCATAGAGATCAATAAATTGATTGTAATCATAAATGGACTTCCAGCTCTGTTTTCATTTTTTCATCGGATCGACAATGAGATGGAGATTCCTTTTTCTGTAATTTGGGTTTCTTTGGTCTAAGACAGTAGATAGATAGATATATATCTCCATATACCTATTGTTGTATTTATTACACTCTTACATTGGATTGTGTAGATTTTTATTTTCAATCAAGCGGCTTATTTCCCTGCTATCATCTATCAAGGAGTCCTATTAGGTATGTTTATAGTCACCCATGCATGGACATTACCAATACGAGTCATTTCTTATACATATGATGGTCAATATGAAGGTGACTACAGTAGAGAATAAGTATATTAGGTGCATTGGACCACATACGGTGTATAGAGCTTTGAGATAAGGAGGGGACCCCTCTCATAATTTTACATTTCCATTTTTTTAGATTTGGAAATATTTTGGGTTTTTATGTATTTTCCTCATTTACTTTCTAGTTTTAACTATCAGACACGTTAACACCATATAGGTTTTTGACATGAATTATTATTTTTTAGTTTTTTAGATTTATATTTTTATTCCTCTACAATGTCACATTGATATGGTCAAGACTGAGCATAACTCTACTTTAGGAAAAGGCCTCTCATGTTAGATGTGCCTCTCAGTTCTTATCACAAACCTCTCACCTATGGAGGCGTTCTTAGGGTAGTTATAGATCAATACCCATTTGGCTGGGCCATGAAATAGTACCTTTATTTATGATGAACCTATCATCTTTTTGATCATTATAGATTTATGGTTCAAAGGTCTGCATCCATATATTGATCATTCAATTTCATATGATCAATGGTCTTTATCAATCCATATAATTATATATTCTTTTATTCCATATATAAATCTTCACATCAAAACTAATTTATATTATTTTGAAACCGAGTATTTTTTTATTTCAAGTGAGGTTCATATGTCAATTTCACTCTTATCAATAGGATGTTTTAGTAACCCTATTGATGATGATTTTATAAAAATGTGTTTTCAATTATCCAACACATGGTTACTGAGATAAATATAAAATTTATTAATGTGGGAATATGTAAAAATTATTTTTACTAAAAAAAATCATGTTTGATAGAATATGAGACAAACAAAATTAATCATAAATAACTTACAAAATATTTTTTTAATATTTAATCTCTTCGATTGCTGGTGGAACTCCCAACCCTCAGTCAAAATGAACCACAATATAGAATAAATAATCAAATGAAAATTAAATTTATGTTTATGAATAAAAAAAATATTAAAATTACGATTATATATTTATAAGAAATATAATTAGAATCATTTAATAGACAATGAATTTTATTCTAAAAACATATTTTTATAATAGAGTTATTATTCATGCTTTACAGATATATTTTTAAATTAATTTGTTCCATTTTCGTAAATTTAATTGATAAAATTAGTTCATTTCCATACATTAATATAACATAATTATCTTTGGGTGAATATAAGGATTTTTCATAAAAGGTTTTTTTTATGAAAATTTCAAATATATAATTTTTATTGAAAAAATGCCTTTTTGTTTTAAATATATATAATGTTATATTATATTATTAATTTGTTTTAAATTATAGTTTTTAAATTTATATGTCTATATATCGAATTTATTTCATTGAAATACAATATATATTTAAATTAAAAAAAATTGTAAATTTAGGAGCATTTTCCCATTAAAACCATTGATATCTTTCCCTGTCTATGGGATTAATATTAAATTAAATTATCCCACATATGTGAATTTTCATAGATAAAATATATTTATTTTCTTAAAGAAGATAAATTATATTGGTTCATTGTTTCATCCATGTTTTTGACCCAAATAATTTATGAAAGATGTCAAAAATTAATTACCACTATGAAGGACAAAACATGGCATTGTGTGTAACATGTGCTTGTATTAGAAATAATATACCACAATCTAAGGAATTTTATTTAATAAATTTTATATTATATATAGAATTATAATGTCTCTATTATTTAAGATATCTTATTTTAAATTTAATATCAATTGAGAAATTACAGAGGTAAATAGAAATATACATTTTATAGTGGAAGCAACTATATGTTTAAAATTGAATATACAAAATGTGTCAGGAATACCATGATAAAATTTTAAATTTTTTTTGGTGGAGGTGTTTATTTACCATATAACCCCTAACATACATTATTTTTCAATTTTGGTGGCACGTGAGATGATATTTACATCCCATTATTGAATATGTATATGCATTTAAAAATGACACACCTCAATTATAAATGGGAACTCACTCCACTCACATATTGAAACATATATGAAATTTTTATTGATAAAAACCTTCCATAATGATGAAAAAAATCCATACAAATCATCGTATAATAATTTTTTTGGCATAAATACATCCTAGGATAGATTTTTGTGGAAACCAATGATGATTACATGATGAAGAGGTAACATTCTTCGATGAGTATTTTTTAATTTATTTTCTCATTCTTAGTTTTCTACTATCATTAAAACAATATGGTATACTAATATAAGTATATTATATAAAATATAATTATTTTTTAAACTTAATAAAATATATTCATATCTGATTGTATTAATTGCTTTTGAAATCATCATTCATGTATACAGCGGACTACCACCTCACGAACCAATGTAATTATTTTTTCCATTATGACCTCACATGGTTGTGTGTGATGATATATCATAAGTATATAAATTATATTTAAAACATTATTATAACACATGAGTGATTATATCATATATACCCTTTTACATTACATTCTATTTGGGATATGATATTCGCTGCTTGTGTATAAAAAGGACTACCGCCTCATGAAGCTATGTGATTTGTCTTCCACTAACACAAAAATGGAAAATTATATGGATAAATATAACTATTATATGTGATATACATGAAATTATTATAATATTCTAGAAATATTTATTATTCTGAAACAAAAATATATCATTTTTATTGTTAAACATAGAAATGATAACAACGTTCGCGTACTTGTGGACAGCCCCCTTCAAGATTCGATGTGACTCTCTATTCATTACCAAAACACATGGATGATATGAATAGATATATTTAATTAAATAGTATGATATTTATTATATTATTATCATTACCTAATTATAAAATATTACTTACCATCTTTTCATGATGATCACTTCAAAATAGAATTGTTACTCTTGTGTACAGATGATCTACTATCTCTATGACATTAACATTATTCATTTTTACGAACCATGAAGATTGATTCAATATAAATGTATTTTTTAATAAATACAATAATTATTTCGGGATTATATATAGTTATATAATTAATTTATGTAATATATGAAATAATTAGATCTTTCATGACGATAAACAAATGGGAAAATAATACAATTAACACGTGAATCAATGAAAATAATGAATGATTATAAATAGAAGGGTGATATGATGATATAAAAGGATAGTAACTAATATAAGTTATATTAATTTTGTTATGTAATATGTTAGTAATTTTTTAAAACAAATATATAATAGTTTTACTAATGATCAACCAAAAGGAAGTGTGATATAATGGATTTCTGTATCACTTCTTCCTTATGTGAGACACATTCTGTATTCACCAACTATTTCATTTATGTGGTTTATATAAATCCCATGAATGTATTTTATTGTTATTATTGGAAAAAATATTGTGATATACATATCCATTTTTGAATTTCTCATTCATGGGGATTACAGTTCAAATGATACCCATGCAGTAATGGATTATTATATCAATTATCCTTCTTTGAGAGATATTTTATATTATGAACCATTATTATTTAATGTGTTGTACATAAAACGCCTTTGATATTAAATGATATTAATTTACATATTATCACATGATTTTTATATTCATTTAATGGTATGGTATTATATATTCAATGCTACAAAAGGGTAATGGTTTTACGATAAAATCTCATCATTTATCAATATATTTATGTTTAGGATTCTGATAAAAAATATTATGATCCATCTCTAAAGAAACACATGAATATTATTTAAATTTTTATTTCTATATAATACTATTTTTCCTTTCATTTTTATCTACTGGTGTACTCAATAGTTCAAAAGAACATTTTTATAAAAAATTGTCTTTATTTCTCCCTTTTGTCCAAAACCCTGTTTTGTCTAAACAAATGTTTCTTAAAAATTCATAACTAATTTTTAGATTTTTTAAATGATTTATAAATTAAAATATTTCCCATCTTTTACATTTTATAATTAATATTTTAATGTAATCATTATTTAATTTACCAAATAAATTCTCCTTTATATTTTATCAACAATGTGAAAGGAATATTTAATTTTATGTGTATGACAAGAATGATATTTTATACCATCATAACCCTTATTTTAATGTATGATATCACTATAATTATTTATATTTCCTTTATAAAATAAAAACGTCGAAAATAATAATGTATTATCAAAAATATTTTCTAATTTGGAAAGGACATTTTACCTCTATAATGCTTTAAAATAATTTTTAAAGATTACCTCATATGTTTCTAAGGATGTTTTCAAAGGAATTCATTTTAAAATTTTTTGGTGATCTGTTTGGTTTTTAGAAATGTTATTTTTAAAATGAAATGAATATTTTCCTCAAAATGAAATTTATGATATTTTAATGTTATTTTAATTTATCAGCATCAACATGCCATGTTGTTACATATACTCTCATAGGGATATTTTTTAATGATACCATCTGTGTTATTTCTCTATAGGGATTAAGATTATAGAAAATATATTGGTATTAAAACAATTAATTCGAGTGGTAAATAATGTTTTAAAGAGATTTTTGTGGAATCCATTTCATTTCTCTTGGGTTAATAATGTTTCAAAAAAATATTCATGAAACACATTTATTTTTCAAAATGTAATCATGATTCAAACATATTGTCAACGAATTAATTTTTTTCAACATTTTATTAATGTTATGAAATCAATAATGGATGATTCCTTGAGTTTGTGAGGAAATTTAAGTCCTATGTACATTATTCATATTGTGGTACATGGATATTAAAAACCATTTTTGAAAGTGCCAGGAAATATTATATTTTCCAATATGATTGGTGCAACTAGACAACGATCTAATTCATTCGGTAATGATTGTGTTCTCTAGATAATTATGTTGGAATTTGGTTGAATGGTTATTTCAGTTGTAATGGTTCTATAAGGTTTTTATGGTTGTGGTGTTCTATGATACCAATATACATTATATATAATTTCTATGATTATATAAAGGGTTCCATTATCTAGGATTGTTATCAAATGACACCTGATCATTAATTCTTACGACCCTTTACATTGGAAAAATCATATTCCCTGTCTCGTGATTGATGATTTATGTATTGGTGAAATGAAATATTATATGATTCAAAAATTCACTCTGATATTTTATAGATAGAATTTTGATCTTCTTGTACTCACTGATGAAATTTAGTTGTTGATGATTAGGATTGCATTTCATGTTAATTTTATCAAATCTTTATTTTTGTTTACATTTTTCCATGTTATCAATTATGATTTTTAATTATTTATGTCTCTAAGGGTTTCATATTTTTGTTTTTTATGACCAAATATATAACATGAAAATCTAGGTATAGAGTAAAAGTTATTATGTTGAACTTTTTAGAAACATTTATGTAATGGTTTTCCCAATTTCTATGAATCTATAAAACTAATAGTCCATCATCATTTAAGTAGTCTAAAATTTTCATTTGATACTATATGTTTTTTATAATGAAAATATTGCCACCTCCATCGATATCATATCATGGAATGTTATCTTTATGATTTCTCTACCAGATCTGGGATTAATGGTTAGGTGATATTGTAATTAGAAAAATGTAGGTTGCATAAAACTGGTATACATTATCATTTTTGAGATATATATATATAGATCTACAATAATCTCAATATCATACATTGAAGGGAAACATAAAATCTGTTTATGAAAAAGATCAATATAATTCTATATCACCCGAGGAAACACCGATAAATATATAATTGATGAATAAAGTAATAAAATAATATATTGAAGAGTAATTCATTGGGGGTTAGAACATCTCAACCCATTTGATATATATCAATATAAAATGAACACCACATTTTACCTATTCAAATCATAGTATTCTTCACTTATTTAAAAAAAATTCATGTAATCTATAATAAAATTATACAAATCCATTCCATTATTTAATTGTTATTTTTATAGAAAAAATTTATAGGGTTTATCACATATGATATATCCTAAAACAAATTCACTCACTTGGTTCACCACAAAAAACATAAATTTAAACATTACTAAAGTATATATATCGATTAGTTGTTGAATCATTTAATTGAAATACACTATCCCATAAATAAATATATATTTTTATTGATAAAACTATCCCCATTATATGATGATTACAAAAAAAGAATGTGATATTCCTTTATTAAATAAGATATATTGTAAAATTGATGATAATTATTTTGCCTATAACCACCTTTGGACTCACAATACACCATACTAATCTATACAATGTAAAATTGGATTTATTTTTTAACACATAGTTCTAAATCACCACCGATAATTTCTACTGATTAATCTAAAATCCTAGAGGTTGAGAAATTTTATATGATATACATTTACCAAAACCAAGCTACACTAATGGTATATCTTATCACTGTGGAAGGTTATTTTGAAAGTACATGGTGGATGTTAAATTTGATTGGGCTGGACAATCATTACCACAATAGACATTATACCATGCTGGCCTCACTAATATTATGGACATATACATTTTTATTACATTCATCACTTAAAAAATAGATTACAAAAGAGAAATGAATGGCATTCTCCTATATATATTGAATTAGGGGGCCTACAAAAATTTCTCAATCACAAAGAGTTTGATTTAATCCTAAATACACCTCAATAATTGACCATTCTATACTATACATAATTAACTTCCCCTCCACATGCTTGTTCCAAAGTATTCTCAATAAAATAGGATTTCCATGGAATAATTGTATTTATATTTAATGGAAATGTACTAACGTTTTATAGAGTCTTTGGTAAATTTCCTTTCTCAATATAGGTATATCTCATATTTTTTCAATATGTAACTTAGTAAATACTATAAATACTAATTAAACATAAAAAATTCACTCTAAAAATATATCTACCTCATTGAATAAAAATTATCTCATACTACTACACAGAGTAAGTAGTACTAGTTATAGAATATTCCAATAACGAAACACAAAATTGGTTTGAATTGACTATAGTTACATCATGATCACTAAAATATTGGATCCCACACTACCATGTCTCTATGTGAAATAAACTCACCAATAAAATAATCTAATATAATTTTACCCCCAAATATATATTGGTATGATTTCTCCACTTCCCCACACATTGCTACATTTTTATTTTTGTTATGTATTTCTCATAAAATAGTAATTTAATTTTTTGGAACCCTTATTAGGTAAAATTCATTGCTTCAACAATGTTCGGTCATCCCTTTTAACACAAACTATAGGTATCCATTTCACCCTTTCCCCTTCAACCACATAATTACAGTATATTTGTAGTGTAATTGTATGGTATCAAAAGAAATAATCAAAATACAATGTCAAAGTCCACTATCAAATATTCGTAGACATTTAGAGATTTTTGGTAGAGTCAAAGGGTCCCTCAACAACCTTACTACGTTTTTTGGTTATATTCCACAGAATAGTTTTATTTAATAATATAGGCCTACAAAAACAAAATACTCCCAATAGTTCTTATATTAAATAACACCCCATAATATAGTCTCTTATAATAGTAGGTCATCACAAATCCCTATAAGGTATCCACATAATACAATTATTATATAGAGAATGTCCTATGAAGAACACCTTCAATAAACCAAATGGGTGGGAAAGATAGTTCTATGTGTATAATACAATGATAAATATAGAAAGATAGTTTAATTTAATATAATCCATGTTAATAGTTAATAACCAAAATTTTAGAAAAAAACCCCACATAAATGTATGATTTAATATATTTTTATTTAAAAAATAATACAAATTCATTAAAAATTTTAATATATATACACAGAAAACCACCAATATATGAAACCAACTAATCAAAAAAAGATCAATTCATTCTTGAACAAACAACATATAGAAGCACACTCATTACAATTGCAGATGTTTTGTAAACATTAATAAAGGGATGATTATACAAGTTTACTCAAAAGGTTTATCATCTAAACAGTCCCTTTTCATGTGAAATGACATAGAAATTATATAGTGAATGAAATATATATATATATATATATATATATATATATATATATTAATCAATTATACGTTGGAAAATAATGAAACAGTAATACAAGAAAACCACTAATCATTATCCCACAAACTCATCTACATTACCAACAACATAATTCTTTGGATAATAAATCAATCACCCCCTCATTACATCATAATATTTTATAGTAGTAGTAAAAATTATAAATATAATTATTATAATAATGAGGATGATACTACTATAATGAAAAAAATTATTAAAAAATGTATCTAGAAATCAGTTTTTTTATTTGTGTCTCAATTCCACTTACCCCACATCATTCAATCCTTATAGAAAACCTTAACCTATAATTCCCACATCATGAATCATTTAAAATTATTTATAAAAAATATATAATTTAGAATCTATTCATATTTTAAAATATGACAATGAAATCAATATTAAAAGATTGACATATAACCTTAGTTCACTGTAGAATAATAATCACAAAAAAAACTACAAGAATTTCTATTTATATTATAATACTTGTTACAACCATTATATTAATATCAATTTTCCATTTGAAAAACAACCTATATTATTCACCAAAACTCATTTAATCCCAACATGATTACATATTTTATATAAACATGTAATTCTTATAATACTTATAATTTGAGCACATTAATGATTATACAAATGCTATAATGAAACTATAAATTATAATTAATTTTATATAATCTTATCATATATTATACATAATTATTAAAATTTATAATGTATGGATATAACATTCCTTATTACCAAAATAATGACCATATTTCCATTAATTCATTATTTTATATTTAATCAATTCTCTGTAAACGGATTAATGAGTTAAAATGAGGTAGATTTATTGTATCAATTAAAATACCTAGTCTATTAAATTTAAACAATTAAAATTTACTCTAGTGGAAAATATATTTTAGTGATTGGTAAATTAGTCCATATATTCCTTAAAGAATTTCCTCAATCTATTTAGGGCCATTTTAAAATATTTTTATTTTATATACAAACAGCCTTATAAAACTGAATTTGTGGGCCTAGACCATTATCCAGAGGCACATTAATAACATTTAATTAATACATAAACACATGTATCCATTCATCTATTTAATTATATTTATTTTTATATATTTTCAGTGATTACAATAATTGTGTCAATAAAACAATTAAAATTATGTGACCAAATAAAATATCCTTAAGAATCCCTTAAATTACATAATTGTTGAATAAAACATCATGGTAATCAATTCAAATCATCATAATAAGAGATACCCAATGGAACTATATATGACCAAGCCTTACATATATCCAATTATAACAATATTCAAACATCCCAAATGGTATTAAATGTAGTTATAATAAGAAATAAATTCTTATAACCACTAATATTATCATATCCCTAACATCCATATGTCAAAAATTCAATGGAAAATAAATATGTAATCAACAGAATCTAGGGTACTCCATCAACAACCATGATTCTTCTATGAGATATAAAAAATGATATGATTGAAAAAAACACCCTGTTTTTTTATTAAAATAGATGTGTTAATTATTAACATTAAACACTAACATGTGTATGTCTATTATAAATATATAATACCTAAGTAAAATCACCATATCCGATAGTATATTTCATATCCACTGACCTTATAATATTGTTTAATTCAAATTTCATTATGTCGGGATGAACATTTTGATGTCCTAATATTCTAAGAAACATAATTTAACTATTTAACAAACCTATAAATTATATATCCAAAAATATTTCTTCGAATTAAGCTCAGAAACAACAAAAACACATCACGACACAAAAGAAATTATTTCTTAATTTTCAATAAAATCTTTGAAAATACCAACCTAAATCTATTGGGAAATAATTGGCCCTAAATAACCTATAAAAACATTATTATATTACAGATATCACATTATTTCATAATTTAATACACTATAACAATTTTATTGAAATGTTGATAAATTGAAAAAGCCATAACGGTGAACCATTTATTCAGCATTTTCACTTTATAAAAATTATCCAATGATTGATGTCATAAATGTTTAATGGTTCCCATTATAATGTGATTTTTTTACATTAGGAATAAATTTACCTAATATATTATACCACGACTCCCCTTCATTACAAAACGTCAATAATATATATATGAAGTATTTTACTATTAATGTATGCATCTATAAATAGAAAAATACATCATTATATTTCAATCTATGAAAAACATATTCAAATTTTTTTGGGTTTTTCATAATTCAATTTTTTTATAATTTGGTTTAGACTCAGTGGAACTTATATTTTACACATCAAAATTATAAATAAACATTATTTTATTCACTTATATTATTTATTACCAATTTTTTCAACAAATAATCATCATGAAACAATAAATAATAAAAATTTATTTCACATAAATGTTGTTCCCAAAACATTAAAAACATAATGTTTTTTATGAAATGGTTAATTTTTACTACATAAGGTATTTTTATTACCAATGATCACATACTATTAAATATAAAAAAACTATGATTTCAATGCCCATTTTTTTAAATGTCACAAAGGATGAATTTAATTTAATATAATACTTATTTTAAATGTTATCAATGAAATCCTTTTAATATCTATATATAATAACCTGATGAATTTACACCATTTCATGACTAAGGATTTTTTTTGGGACCAATAATGGACATAAATCGATAGAATACAGATTTTGTATTGTGCAATTCAGAGCTACTGTCTTATTTAATGGAGTTTTATATTAATAATACGATATAATTGATTACATTTAAAATAATTTGTGATTAAAAAAGGTCATAATTTTTTTATGTTTTCTATTTTTTTGGTGATGCGGGAATTTTGGAAAGGTCAATTTTTCCGACATAAATAATTATTTCTTTATGTTTGTAGATAATTTATAATGGGTGGAATATTAATTTAAGTTATTTAATAAAATTATATCACATGTTTTGAAAAAAAATGAATAATCATTTATTGTTTTCATAAATGAAATTAAATTATCAATAATAATATAATTAATACTTTTGACAGATAATATTGAATAAAAAAATATAATTGTAAAAATATCCACATTAACATGATGTATTCTTCAAGTTTAGATCCTAAAAATTTCTTATAAAAATCATACCACCATGTTTGACTCTAAAAATAATGAAATAAAATATATATATATTGAACATTTTGAGGAAGAAACGAAGGTATTAGAGGAATGAATTTTAGTATTTAGGGCTACATATAAAAATATAAAAGGTTAATGTGACTATTATATGGATGTTGGATAAATATATATATGAATGTTGGTAATACATAAAGCCAATGAGTAAACTGAAAAAGATACATCATCTCAATTTTCATTTATCAAAATAAATAATATATTTTATTTCATATTTCTAATATTTCTAATAGATATTTAATAATAATTAACTAATTAAGTATCGACCTTATGAAAAATCTAATCATTATTTTAATTTAATATTATATTATTCTTGTATTTTTTAGTTTAATATATATTTTCATTTGAAATTTAAATGTCCCATATTTATATATGTAATTTTACAATATAAATTTTATATTGGGAAAAAAGATATTATGATTAGATAAGATAGTAAATTTCATTTTTTAGATGAAAAATAATGACCCATAGTAAATTGTCAATATTATAGTATTTAAATTAAAAAAACTATATATGGATTTATTGATGACTAAATATATATAAAAATAAAATATTATCTATTTTTGATGAGATGATTAAATTTAATGTATTAACATCAACAAATGTGGCACTATCACATATTGAAAAAAATAGTTAGTTACAAGAACTAATACATACCTCCCTGTATGCCGAAGGCTAAAAAATAGTATCATGGGTTTACAGTGTATAGTTGGGGAGACTATACACACTAATATGAAGTGTGATAGTAGTGAAAATAAACAATACAAACAAAAGAAACCATATTATAGATATAGTTGAAAGTGACAATAAAAGAAAAATGATTTATCCAATAAATAATAATGAAATATTATAATTTTGTAATGGAATGTTACGAAATTTCATTCTAGAAACAATACAAGGAATATTATATAAGACTAAAAAATCAATAGTCCCTTATCATAATCCATATTTCTGTTCTTCCTCTAAAATAAAAAACATCCAAAATGGAAAAATTCAACAACAAGGTCATTCACCCTTATCCCATCCTACAACAAAAACTATTCAATGGTACCAAATTACAGACTGAATAAGGTTATTTTATAACATAAAACGTCCAAACTAACATTTATAAACAAAGAAATTTGATATGTTTTGTTTTAAATAAAACAATAAACATGTTTTTTCAGTAAATTGAAAATTATTATAATATAAATAAAAACATTGGATCCACACTAGAATATCTCTAAGAATGTCTTAAAACCAATCCAACCTCATCCATAAAACCAGGACAAAATAAACTACTTCAAACCCATACGAGAATATCTTGGAGAATATTTTATGACAATGCCAACCACAAACATATAACCATGGTATAGTCACAAAAATGTGTCAATGCTCTATAAGAATTACAATGTTTGCAGCAAATCCCTTTTAGCATGAAATCATGTAATTGGGGAGAGACCAATAAATAAAAGAATAATAACACGGAAAAGGTCCATCATAACTCGATATTAGAATTACAACATATAAGTGTACATGTTTTAGGGACAACCATGATATATAGTAATTTCCGCATGGATCATAAATCCTCTCATTCATATTTATATCATAATCTCAGATCATAAATCTCATTGGTTAATTTTAAGAATAACCATTTTATTTCATCTTGAACATTTTGTTATATTATATTTTAATCATAATCATAAAAACAAAATAACCTCTAACACCATGATTCTATAAAAATAATCACTTAAACTACTGTATCATGCTATACAAACATTAATCCATTATTTAATTCCATTATATTGATGGTTCGATCATCCAATGGGTAGCCAAAAAATTTCAGTGGCAAATAGAAACTAAAGGGCTATATGGAATGATATCATTAATTATTTAATCGATACAGGTACATGTTATGTTGATGAAATGAAAATATTTCATACATTGGAAATTATCAAACCAAAGGGAAATCATTATACCCCATGCCTTTAATTAATGATACCAAATTACTTTTATCTGAAAACACCCAAGAGAAATAAGGATCCTATGATCACAAAGTGGCTCCAATATAAAAAATTCTCATGATCTAAAACAACAACATAAATGATCAAATTTTTTTAATGAATCCTTTGTAAAATCATGTGTGATTAGAGATAAAATGGACCAAAACCACATTCTAGGTATCAATGTAATTATCAAGGCTTCCCGAGGGAAGTATGGAACACCAAAATCTCTTGTAAGGTTCCCTAGTGTATATTGGAGAGGATTGAAGCGAATTATAATGAAAACTAAAGCACACACCATACATTAAAATAGAATGTTAGGGAATTACACACTATGTAATGTAATTACAATTTTTGTAAATATTTTTAATAGAAATGTTGATGAAACTAAATCATCTAGTTATTTTGTTAAAAAACATCCAACAATAATGAATGTTTAATCAAATAACATGATGTGTAAATATTCTACAGATGGCATTTCAGACACATTTCCATTTAAAAATCCAAATCCACCTTTAAATATTCTCAACATTCCATCATCCTGTGAAATAGTAAACCCTTTATACATCAACTCCATTAATTCACCAACCTCTTTCTGATCAAAATAACCTTCTTAGATTTCTCATGCATGACACTTTGTATAAAAAGTACTGAGTCCCCTAACTATTGACAAAAATGATGAAAATCGCATGACCTGCAATATGAGGCCTCAAATTGTTCTATTTGGATAGATTCATGGATGTTATAATTATATGAAACCTCCCTATGAGTCCTATCTAGCTCGCATAAACAATCAAAATCCAAAACACATTCTCACAACATATCCTATAGAACATAAATAGACCACACAGATCAATTATAATTCTGAGGATGAATGGTTTTGATCAAATGAGCACATGATCCAATATCCATATGAAGACCATTCTAAAAATGGGATTTCAAATGAGGATCTATGTCTAAAACTATACACCATGGAACACTGTGCAACCGAACCACCTCATTAACGTGAAGACATCCCAGATCACAAGCTTTTATAGTCTCACTAATAGGTAAGGAGGTGATCTAAATTCATCAATAGAACCAGAATCGCCTACAATACTTCAATATTACTGTATGAATTGGGTAATTATTTCTCAAAATTATTTGTGACATCATCCTATTTCTACATGGGGATGGGGAATAATTTCAAAATCACAGTTGGCCTCTAATTCTTATCATTCACCTGCTAACAAGTGATTCATCTTTCCATAATGGATTAAACATCCTTCATTATTCATGAATACTAGTACTGTTTATGGATTTCATGATAAATCATTATCAATATATGATACATCTCCCCTCTAGAAACATTAAAATCCACCATCATATCATCATGTGAAACGGTAAGAACCCATACATGGACAGAAAAAATAAAATAAAATTCAATATCGAGTGACCATATTTATTATGTTTCCCTGATATAAAATTTTTCTATTATAACTAATACCTCGACATTAGAAACATTCTTTGTCATAATTAGAATCAAAATCATGGAAATAACAGATGCTGAATTCCAAGTTACACGGAATATAGACTCATTGAAATCTGGATTCATGTATTCACAAAGGTATATTTTCTAAAAGTAGTCGTAAGACTCCCTCACTACCTCTATCTGTATATTTTAGCCCTAATAATATTCAATGACATTAACCATGATTGTATTAATTCCAATTCATTTTAGAAATTCTGAAAATCTCACACTACCTCATATGTTAATGGATCAGGACATAATATGAAAATATGTACTTGATTTTCTTGAAGTATGTGAAAACCAATAACTTATCACCCATGAGAAAATGTATCCAACATAGTAGGGAATATACCAATTCATTTAAATCTAGATTTTGAGTTAGTTAATTCACTATATGTGGTCTCATCTTTCTGGATCCCTAACAAAACCAATCAATACTATTACATTAGAATTTCATTGAGACCTACTCCAAATGCATCATAGTATACATGATATTCTTTTCCTATAAAAGGTAATGTAAGGATAGGTGTTGAAGTAATCCATACAATCAACAATAGAAGATCTCTCCAACAATCATTAGACCAAACAAGCATCACCCCTTTCTTGGACAACCTAGAGATTGGTGTTTCCAAATTGTAGATTTCTGGTATAATTTTCTAATATTAACATGCTGAACCAAAAAATAATTGACTGTCAAATAAATTATTTCATTGTTCTTACGATTCCATGGATAAAACATTCTCTCAGTCCCCTAACACTCATATTTCAAATATTGCATAGACTGTGATGTTAATTTTATTTTTCTACAATATGTATTATGGTTTATTGATGTAAAACTGATTCTCTCTCAATATACACAAGAAATTTTCATTATGTTCGGCCTGATAAATTATTGAATTGGAGTAAACTAGGATATCATCGAAAAAATCACCACAAACTGGTATTGAAGAGGATGAAATTTAATAATCATAGAGTCATGGAATACTCCCAGTTCATTAGTCAACCGAAACGACATCACTAAAAATTCATTCAAGGAATATGTGCTCCTAAAATTATTCTAAGGTTTATCCTTTTGTATAAACCTTAATTGGTTATAACCTAATGTCATATAAAAATTTTGAGAAGATATTATCTCCATTTAACTAATTGAAAATTACATCAATTCACGGAATATGATACAAGTTCATCACCACCATCTTGTTCATCCTCGAATAATCAACACATAAGGAGAATGATCTATTATCCTTCTTGGTGAATAAATCTAGACAAACACAAGGATATATACTAGTCATATGAATTCATTATATTACATATCTCCCATCATATCTAAAACCCTAAGATCTATTTTTCTTATATTATGTAAGGTTTAATAGAAACTAACTCTCTTCCAAATACCAACATGATCATGAACTCAATCTCTCCCTATGGTGAAAATCTATTAAACTCTTTAATGGGAAAATCATGTAAAATGTATACCATTGGAGGGAAATGATCCAACTACATTAAAATATCATCTAGAAAATTAATGTATATCTATTCTATTATAAAATACAATATACACTAAATAGGACCGACATGATCTTCTACATGATCCAACTTACATTGGTGATAATAAATACCTATGTCTGGATATTAAAAGGTAACATTGATAATATAAAAGTAGGTATGATATTATTAGAGAACTATAAAATAAATACCAATATTAAAATCAAATCCAAGTATTCCTATCTTGAATTGTCCCTAATGTAAGTGGTGTCATTAAATCTATATTGAACATGCTTTGCAACATTTAATATTTTCTAACCACAATCACAATAATATGTCAATGTTCAAATAACAATCCATGTTTTCCACAAACAAGGCCAATTTTATTATCAAAAATATCTAATATAAAATAATGTGATGGTAATATATGAAATATAACTCAATATATGGTATATGATATAATAATTTTAAATTTTTGTGGTAGATTGTCACGCACCTACATTTTACAGAGTAGTCTGCACAACATATAGCTAACATTTAAATATTCCATGTGCTCCAGTCAATGTAACATGATTTATTTCTCTTTATTGGTTATACTCTCATAGCATGGGGTAACACATTCCCTGACTCATCCTGAACGACGAGTCGAACTCCATCTACCATCCATTTGAGTGGTAGTTGAGCCCCTTCTCGACTTTGTTGCCTATCTAGATATTTTAAAACACGTCTACTCTTGAAAGTTTGTACATAACGTCTATGAATGACCTATTGTACAAAAAATTAGAAATTCATCTATAGTGTGTGGATATTTTTGGATGTTGTGGCCAAAAATTACACCTTGATATCCCTAGAATGAAAAACAGTTCTATGATTTTTGTCCTGTACCCTGACTAATCTTCATACTGCATCCTTAGTGAAATCTCTTACAGTGTCTGTTTCTGATGCTTCCATTGGGGAACACATCATTTGTGTGGATGAGATGATTTTTTCCAAGCATTCCCTTATTCCAAAGGCGTGGCCATTTATCACATCTTCAGATATGTTATCTCCTTGATCAAAATAGGATGATTAGATGTTGGACTCTCCTTCCTTGGATTCCTCTTTTGAATTCATCACATAGTCTGGGTCTCCCTTAATGATTAAGGTGTTAGTTGTGAAACTCTTCCCATTGGAATATATTTGTGGTTGCATATTAATTACACTACATCTTCAACGAAATTTCCAAGGGTGTCATGTTAGAGGAACAACCTTCGGTCGAGATAGTAGCCATGTTAGGGAATCACTGTCATGTCTGAATGTGGAACAACTAATACTGCTAGAATTTATCTTATAATATATCTTTTCTAGGGGAAGGAAACTCCAGGAAACCCACATTGAGTGTGGGGAAACATATTTTTATGGCATGTCTCGGAGGTTTTCCTTGTCTTCCAATGTCAATTGTAGGGTATTTCATGATTTTTATGTCTAGAAGAGATGGTTTAGACAGATAGAAACACATATGAGTGTCGATCATATATGTACTTCCATAGAAGGGAGAACATGGAATGTTTGCTGGATGGATAGATTAGAATTCCCGATAAGAATGGATATGTGGGGTATGTTATACAAAGGGTAAGTTTCACACTATAAAGACTAATTTTGATTCCATAGGGGGTGGGTTGGAGAGGAGGTTTCTACTACACAAATGGGAAACCATAGTTTAACATTGTTTTGGATTGAACCTCGAAGAGGCTTCCTATATACCTTTTTTAGAAGATAGAGATCAAAACCCACAAAGATCATATCTATGAGGCATGAAATCAAAGTTTTCACGAAGGACATTGACCAAGAGATATGATGGGGCTTACACATGGTTAGTTTCCCATACTGGTGGCATGATTTTACTAGTATTTGGTATCTCAGTTAATATCAGGATGAATATGGATGGAGTTTCGAAGGGTTTAATGATTGGGTATGTAATTGAGAAACAATGTGATGTTAATGGTATTGGGCTTGAACCTCAATGTAGTTTCATACAAATACATGTGAAAGAGAATGAATGTACACATTGTTCTAGAATTGGGTTGATGAGTCAATTGAGGTGGAAGGCCATGAGAATAGACACATAGATGGGGTCCTGATGGAAATGGAACCAATGGGTTAAGGCATGATTTTACCGAGACATAAAGTCTCGAGCGAAAGACCAGTATGCGACCTAAGAGATGGGATTGATCCTTACTGAATATTACTATGTACCATTTTCTAAAAGGGAAGAGATCAAAATCCATATAGTCAGGATATGGGTTCATAGCGTCGGGTTATACACAATGGAAAACAACCCAAATACATTGATGGGAATAACTATGGCTAAAATACCATCACAAGATGGAAACTCATTGTTGGAGGGGTATGGATTGAGTGTGGGGCTTACGTAAGGTTACATTTTTTAGAACTGGTCTGACACCACTAATGGATGGACCATAAATATGGGTTTCAACAAAGGGGGAACTAATGTTGACCAGCGTTTGGGGTTGTATCTTCGAGAGGCTTCTAACATTCCATGTCTAAAAGACAAATGTGAAAACCCAATTATTATTAAAGGGGACCTACAATTTAACATTATGTAGGATAAAAAGCGAATACATTTTAATGTCATGAAGTATGAGGATAAGCCAACATGAAGTGCTCGGTACCAATGGTTGATGGTCTTCAACCATAGATATGCTTTCTAGATACCATGCTTGAATGTGTAATGGATAAATGTTCATATAGTTTGGTAGGGAGGGAGGCTTGGGGTTTACATATGGTTAAGGAACCAATGAACATTTCATGTTCAATTCTTAGTCTAATCCCACGTCAGTACCACTCGGTGTGTTAATTATGAGAAAACAAAAGTAATGGTGATGACATAGAAAAATATGTTTCCATGATGAGTGGAGTGGAGCTTGTGCATGGTTAGAGGCCCAAAGAAAAAAAGGGTGCTTACACATGGTTAACAGAGCATGAGATGAATATTGGGACTTACTACAAGAAGAAGTCCAACGGAATATGTACATATGTATGAGGAGGATACGGTCCACTTATAAGGGGCACCCTATCCAGTCTTGTTAGTGCTTACACATAAGCTGCCCGAGGTGCGCATGGAGACAAAGCGCAGATGGAGAGGGGGTGAGGGGTGCTGGTTCCCATCCCCTTATTATATCTATCCATCCTGTCACACATACTGTGGTTAAAATTTAACATTATGTGTTAATGATGTGGGTGCATGAAAGTTTATCATTATGCAAATCAAATGATGAATACATACTCCTCAACCACAAGACATACATAATATGTACTAACACACACATGGGGAAGAGATGCAACCAAAAAATTCCATTTATTACCTGGATTTTGGGGTAATCTATTTGATGGTCCAAAATTGCATGGCTATGTGAAGTGGAAATATATCTTCATGTGCCTATGTGAAGAAGTGTAGTGTAGGGTAACAGAACATGAAGCATCAGATGGGGAATCTGGAAAACAATTCGTAAAAGCCTATAGTACCACACAAGAGATGGGTATTCAATGAGTGAGACAATAGAAACAAGGGATTCTCAAATCATTGGTGCTTAGTGAAGAATATGGACGGATTGAAGCTTGGTGCTTCGCAAAGAGGATGGTATTCGTGAATGAAATACTCTTCGTAAAGTCTTGATGTTCGGTGAGGGGATGTTTTCAACAGATCAATGAATCACTGTAGAAAAGAACTCCTTATTTGGATAGTGCTTCATGAAGTCTTAATACATTATGAATCCTTGAGTAGCCTGAAGGGTTCCCTCAAATGCGAAGGTAATAGGCCGTTGAAAATGGAATCCCCAACATAGGTGGGGGACCTGAAGTGCACAAGGATGCCTGAATCATAGATTTCAAGTACCTTGGGTGAACTATTTTCGAATTCAAAAAGGTATTTGTGAATCGTTAGCCTGTAAGGTGAATGGTTAGAGTATTTTTGGTATTAAAAGTGGGGATATACCTACTATTTATATGTAAAAATGTTTAGAGGGGGTTGTAGAGATCATTGAATAGAAAATTCAGGCACGGTGAAGAGGATAAGATTTTAACAGACTCCTAGAGGGTCCATGAACGGGATGATCGCCAAACCCTCCATGTAGACATGGTGACACCATTGAGTGGTAGTGCTCCATCAAGTCATGGAGGGGGATTTGTAGGTTGGCCATAGTGGATAAGGATGTGGATATCATGTGACACTGTGAAGGAGTCATGATGTGTCGAACTTATAGTGGGTCTGTCGCAGATGTTTGTGATCACACACGTGGGATGGTTGTGTGAAGGCATTTCTGAAACCAACCATTTAGAATAGTTTTGAAGGATTTTTTTGGCCATTTTGAGTCTAGTTTCACTTCGAACCCCATGACTTGTTCATGCCTCTAGTAGAAATATTTTCAGAACCAACAAATCCCCCCTCCCCTATTGAATAGGATCAAATGAAATAGAGGGTCAGATTCTAAGGGAATGTCAATGAGAAATAAAGAGGATCACAAATATGTATTACAGAGATGGGTCATAATGTGAAATTGAAATGTATCATTATAAAGAAACAACATGAAATGACATCACGAAGAATTGTTTCCAGTAGGGTGATGCGCAGAATGGGTGCAGGTCACCACATAGAGAGGGAATAGGTCAACACAATGACAGGGCCAAGTCTCCATGAAGCCTAGGTCGACCATGCCTATAAATAATTAATCATGGTCCTTTTTCCATACATGGATCTTTCTAAAAGTCAACAACAACGCCCTCTCTTTGTGAATAAATCCTCCATGATAATGTGTCTACATGAACCAGGTTCTTTGTTTCAGTGCTCTGCGAACGCATTAGCAAACCAGTGCATCATGAGATGTTTTTTAATTTCTAACACCGGATGAGATAAAGGCTGATTCCAAGAGGGTTGTCCCATTGTGATCCATCTTCATGAAGGGTATCTGTGATGGACATTGTGACACAACCAGAAATATTTTCTAATCCTCAATAAAATGTTATATCAATAGGTTTATTGAGAGGTTAGTGTCGACACTGCTCGGAGGGAGGCTGTGGAGAACAATATTCAAATAGGGTACGACATCAGGAAAAACTCGGATCACCAATATTTTAAAGGCACAACTAAAATTGGTGAATTATTTATATCCATTGTGCAAGTGATTGATGATGTATGGATTCGACATAAGTGATGATATCTTCATTCATGAGGAGAAAAGATATGAACTAGCTTACTGGTTCAGAAGCACCCCATAACAATATCAATGGTATTGGGTTTCAGAAAACCATGTAGGAAAGGATCATACTCCAGTCACAACATTCTTCCTTCACACCCACATAAACAACATCAATTTCATGGAGCTAGATGCAGAGACTTATCCCCCTATATATATATATATTAAAAAGGTGGGGTTAGAATTTTAGATAAGGGATGGATCAAAATATTGAATATTATCAAGGGTAAAAAGTTTATCGATGGGTGGTAGGTTGGTATCACCCACTGGGACCTTCATAAAATTGATGAAATACCAATATGGGGAGGGATGTAATATGAGTTCACTCTTACCATGAATGTATAGCGAGATTTGGAACAGACTCCACCTCTGTGGGAGGCACTGATAAATTAATTACTAGGCAAGACTGATGATAAGAAGAAAACTTCAGATTTCCACTACCAGCAGTGGTCCATCTATTTTTTGATCATCCCATCGGATGAAGGGACAAGACCAATAAGGTGCCCCAAATACCCGAGAGGAGATCAGCAGGGAAAAAAGGGCTCATACTGATGGATCCATGAGGATAACTGGGGGATTTCATGGGGTTACCATGTCAAAAATGATCTATGGCAAATAGCCAGGCTCGCCGCATTCATCTCAGTGTTAACCTGTGAGTGGGTGTTACCAGACCAATATTCTCACATGATAGTAAGATCAAACATGTTTTTTATGAAAGCATGACTGGATGGTGGTGAATGTGTGAACTAGGGCATAACAGTGTTGGGGAAGCCATAACATTTACATCAGCACATTAATGATGGAAAGAGGCGTTTCTAGTTATATGGGATTTTCCATTTCATGTATATTTTGATTTCCGCATATATATACCACTATGAATATATAAACCACGTCGCTTCACCAGGGATACACTATTTACTATTAGTTTTGAGTATTATATGAACACCCCCTGAGACAATGTGCATCGGCCTTGTTATGTAAGCTAGGGTGGGCAGAAAAATTCATCATCCACACATTTACTATGCCAACTGGAGAATATACTTATGATGGCATAAACAACATCAATAAATAGTTGTACATGATATACTTTCACGGTGGTTTTTGGTATCATGAGTAGATTTTGAACCCATTTTTAAGTAGTTCACTACACAAAAGTTCGCAAAAAAATTCAGAAACATTAGGAGACTAACCACGAATGTGTATCTAGTGGTGCACCATGAGAATCATAAGTGCATAAAGAGGAAATTTTGGATGATGTTCACATTGGAGAATTTGAATAAAAGGAATGAGATTCCACAGAACACAACAAAATTTGATAGTTTCATGGATATGCACTAGGTTGGGCAGCTAGCTAGCTAGGAGGGAAACTGAGGCCACCTACCATAATACCTAGCAAGGCAGTGTTCCCCACACCTCATCCTCTGAGAAAGGTGATTGGTGGAAATTGTGTGGGTGGTTCCAATGTACACCAGAGTGATGAGATTATAACATTATGGTTAGTAGGCCATGAAACTTCCCAAATGAAAGGTGAATAGATGGATGTTCCAAGGTCAAACCTACCTATTCTGACCGGAAGAAATAGAGAGAGGAATCATAATGGGGATTATGTGGGCAGACACCTCCGGCCCCAATGATATTGGTGAACCATGTAGTGATTCCTTCTAATTAAATTAATCCAGAGGCCTAGAATGAATGAGAATTTTATAATCACTACCTCAGTTCTTATAATCTCTATGAGAAAAAAAATAATAGAATAGTGCTAATGGAAATCAGTGTTCTGATGGAAAGTTTTAATGTTGCTTCACCTGAGAGAAGAAAATTTATATGGGAATAGAAGAGACTAGTAAAATCCACGGGTACTCCACAACCATTGATAGATCATGTAACGACATTGTTGAGAAATCGCATCCCCTTAATAGAGTCATAAACTCAATTTGTGGAATGATTTCCACTACCTGATGACTCAAAAAGTTCATGGGGGAGGAGGTTGGTGTGGAAGTCCTCCAGACGGGAAATGAGGAATCGGTTTCCAAGTGGTTCACTATAGAAGAAGGTGAAATAGTGGCATTATAGATGAAATCTATGAAATTTTCTTCCGCAAAATTTTATGTAAGCTCTAACTCAACTTCACTATGTCATTTCCCTTCATACATTATTTTGGCCTCTTAACAAAAACTTATATGTGTACGATGATCATGAAGCAAGTGCTCCTACCGATGCGGATGAGGTTTGAGAATAGTTGTAGAGGATTGACCACCAGAACCTAAAACTAGTTACATGATAGTTGCAGAGTCCCACAGTGTTGGAAAAGTGAGGGTTGTATCCTACGAACCTTAAGATTCAACAACCATATATGGACGACCACACCCTTACATCCCAACAATGAAATAAATGAGGCAGTGTCATGGGGCCCACCAATACAAGCTCAATCCCTTCGAGGATGCATCTGTTGTCTGCCTAATCAAAATGGATAACATGACACATATCTGAATAGTTATTAAGATTGAATAGATGCTTCTAATGTCAGTTGTTGGTGGACTCAATCCTCCTATCCAAAGACATACTCTAGTCCATATAGAACTGAGTTCCCATGATGAAAAAACAATATTTCCTTCTTGGCGACCGATGATGATGAGTGATACTATTTGTGTGACACAGTCTTCTGTTGGTAGGGGGACATCATTGAATTAAAATCAAGTGATGTACAAAAAACCATAGAAATTTTTTCTACTGATCTCCTAGAGTCATTTTTTGAATATTTGTTGGATTGTACTTAGGAGTGGAATGATATCTCTTCTAATGAATATAATATAAGGCTATCTACCACCGGTTGTGGAAGCTAAAAATATTATTCCTTGATAACACCCCAAAATCTAAGGGGTAAATCTATATGAGATAATTTCTTCCTTGGCTACATGATCTATGCATTGGAGGAGTGGATTCCTAGCATCTTCATGTGCTCATTTAATATTAACTTTCCATGATTGATCGGGAGGATGAGTGTGTCCTCGGTTTTGTCTTGATGTTGAGGAAGGAAATCAACACCTAAGAGATTAAGGGGGATTAAAATGAGATCTAGTGCTTATGAATGGGAAAATATGATATCTTTTCCTTCATTTACACCTTAGTAGAGTTCGTATTATAATTACAAGTTCATTTGGATGAAGCTAAAGAAAATATAAGGCATGCATCCAATGAAATTTCCAACATCCAAAATCATATAGATCGAGCACTGACCCAGGATAATGAATTGTGCCTCCTGGAAAAAAATAAAGAAATGGGGTTTATCATTTGACCTAAAATCATAAAGTCCACCTAGAAAATGGTAGTGAAGTAGAGATGTTCCAATAAAAAGGTTAACCCATATATCAGGGCGGCCAAAACATAGGGCTATAATTTTTGTGGACTAACATACATAAATTCATGATAACTCACTTAGTTTGGTTTTGTGAATGATTATATTATCTCTATTGATTACTGCATCTCAAACATATCAGTGAAATAACAATCTATCAATTCTTAATCTCTTGTTGGTAATGCCTAGTGTGAAAATCAACGGATGATCGCATAATCCATGACCTTGGAAATGAGAGTTCCAAAAAAATTATGCGACACCTACATTTTGAATGAAAACTAAGAGTTTTTGAGAGAATAGAGGGGGGATGACACAAGAGAATATATTTATTAAAACATCCAAATTTCTCCCTCCCAACATGATATATCACAGTAGACGTATAAAGCCAAAGGTGTTGGGATAAATCTATATTAAGGGAAATGGAATTTTTGAATCATGATACCCAAAATTAAAATGCATTGAGGATGGAATGATGATGGAGGATAACTATTGACCATGTTTGATACACAGTATCCATATTGTGTTTCATGGAAATAAGAAAAAACCAACGAGGTCCACCTGCTGACTGAATTTGATAACAAGGGGCCAAACCTGAAGATTCATCTGATGTCCTCTAAAACATTAATGTTGGATGACATGTGAGGGTTAATTAAATGACTCATATCTGTTATGGAGTTCCTTAAAATGTGAAAGGGAATAAGAATCCTAAAAATAGGTCACAAAAGGTGTGTTGGTGGAATGATGGGTTATTCGAATAATTTCCCACACTCTTGAAATTACACAATAATGATGAATGTACATTGGGTGATTTTGTCGGTTTGTAGAATTATCAAATCAACTACTTGCAGGGACTCTTTTTCACTGTCCAAATATGCATTTCATTTTTAGGTCATTCTAATGAATATGATAAAATAATAGTTTAATGTGGTATGGTGATAATAATATATGGAATTTTTTAATGTCATATCACTAGGATCTTGTGTACACATTAAATTATCAATTCATGGACCCTGGTTTAGAGTAAAATGTAGTGTAACATTGAATATGTATTCGTAATTTTGGTTCATTTAATATTTTCTATAATTAGGGGGAAATTTGAAATGGTTAATGGAATTGTGGATAGTCCTAAGGTGAGGTGCTCGGGAACCTCTACGTATCCCTCGAATTAAGGAATCAAGATCAACGTAGTTCTTGAATCACAATGTGGTTAAAAAAAATTAGTGCGTAATCCCCTATGGTGAGGCAACTATAGGATACCATAATTGTCATGGGGAATCCTGAATATATCCAAGGTAGGGTGCAGTTTATGTAAATTAATTTAAGGACATTGGAAACCCAAGAAATAGGGATGATATCCATTACATGAAACAAACATGATTGAGGAAAAAAGAATTCCGCAACTCACCATGCACTCCCAATAGGATACTCAGGGCCAAGTGGCCCGAAGAACGGGATTTTGACAACAAACTTTACAATTTGATGTCTTGTGGGAAGTAGGGGTACCTACCTTTTATGATCATGATTAAAAGACTATGAATTTATTATAGTGTAATGTATTGGAAGCAAGACATACTGGTTTAACATCATGTAGGATATGTGAGATCATTGTTTAAGGTCATAGAACATGAACAATATGATAAGGTCAAGAGGGCCAAAAAGAATGAGGAACCTAGGGATGGACCCAAGGAAAAAATTATCAAGCATTAACACATATCCAATATGGATGGTAATCAAGTCACACATATTTATGTATATGTTGTGTTGTTTAACATCATTCATTAAGGATGTAGATAAATCCAAGGATCCCATAGGGGGAGTATATGGTTTGTTTGTTGCAAACCTGACGTGAATGGGACAAAAAATGTACACATGTCACACCATTTAACCCCATATGTATCATGAACCTTGGGCCGAATGAAATAGTTAATTTCAGGAGCTTGGGCTGGACCTGGGGAATAAATATTCGGCTATTCCTACAAATTTTATTTGGATTGGAATTATGACATATATAGTTCTTGAATTATGTGTAGTTTAATGACATATATTATGTATGTGCATTTTTGGGAGGTATTTTTAAGGGAGACACATTGTGTGTCTATTGTAAAACGAATTTTAATGGGGATGAAAAAAGAACACATTGATCCACATGCATCCAAAAATGAATTTCAGACTGTATGACCAAAAATGGGGAACATGTTGTTGTGCATGAAGAAAAATGTCTGAGAATTCTTATAAATCCAATGGGGATGGTAATCAAGACATATGTTTTTATGGATATGATTGCAGTTTAATGTCATTCTTTAAGGAACAAAATAAATTAAGAGGTCCTTGAAAAGGTGGTACAAATGATGCAGTAGTTTTACGCCTAACATGAATGGGAAAAAATCCATATGGAATCACGTTTGTTGGGATACATAAGATGATAGTCCTGAAGGAATTCATGATCCGTGTAACCTATGGTTGGATCCGAAGAAAAATTTATTGGCATTCGAACGTAACCCAAAAGGATGAGAATCAAGACAGGTGTAGTTTTTGAAATATCGAGCAGTTTAACATAATGAAATATGGATGCAAAATGCACTAGTTTGCGGTATTAGAAATCATAGCATAGAATCCCAGTTTTACGTTGTGTGTGTGGGACATATGGGATGAAAATGTGTAATCCCTACGCTCGATATTTGGGAGACCATGGGGATGGAGATAACTATCTAGGATATCTACTGACCATATGTGCAACACAATATCCATATCTTGTGACCTATAATGGGGACATAATATAGAGTGTCAACCACTAACCATATTTTCAATGTGGGACTTGTGTCAAAATTGTCATTTGAGATCATTCAGAATGTTGGACCAACACGGTATGTTAGCCAAGGTGGCATGAGACTAGGCTCCCAGTGGGTCCCTGCAGATGTGAAAGATTATGAAGGTCCAAAAAAGGGGTTTGAGAAGCATGTAGGTACCAATTCATGTTAACATCTTTCGGTAAGGATGCGGGGTTTCTTAGTTTATCGTTGTAGTGCTCAGACAGTAATGTATGTTTACCAATTGAAATTTGTCATGACGTGGGATGAAAGGGATCTTAGATTAAGTTCATAGAGATCAAACCATTTTCGTTTTATTGTAATGAAGGATTATTAGGGCCACTCATACGAGGTACTACATGAGAAATTTGGAATTGGTTGGAGGAGCTATATTCTTACCATCTATATTATCTAGGGAGTATACACCATTCGGGTAAACCCTGGGAATAATATTGTGTCCCCCACCATTTGGTTCTATTATTTGAGGAAACATACTGGTTATCATTGGCGTCCTCAAGAAATATATCGTGTCACCTTGAAGGAACTAATATATGAATTTTTTTATTCAATGTTCTAGTAATCCTGTTTTGATGCCTCCCCAGATTGTGTAGGGCATGAATCATGTTCACATAAAGGGATTCCTATTTATCCAGACATACATCTAAAGTCTTTTATGACATTTTCTTATCTTATATGGCTTTAAGGAGTGATGGAAACCTAATCTCAATGTGATGGACTACCTTTTTTCTGCAATCCAGTGAATATGGGTCACATGAGTGGAATTACGTGTCATTATCTGGTAATCCATGAGAGCATTGGGATGCTTTTCTGGCCAACAGGTCTTGTTCTGACAAACCATCTTCTACATGATTTTAGAGATGTTTTTTTTGAAAACTATGATCTAAAAATTTTATTGTGCATGATAGTAAGAGGTATGATTAGAATGGATATTGTACATGGCATACAATTTCTTCTGCACATCTACACGAATGGTGGTGCCATTGTTGGTGAGGATGACATGATAGACTCTAAATAGGTGTATGATATAAGAGCTCAAGAAATCACCAATAGAATGGGTATTGATATCCTTTAGTAAAATTTCATCATCCCACTTTGAATATAAATCTTTAACTATTAGGATGAACCCGTATTGGCGAGATTTTACTTGTGGATACGGTCCCACAACATCGAGTCCCCAAACCATTGTGGGATAAGAGAGGATGGTAGTATGGAAAGGATCTCATGGCCGATGGAAAACATTAGCATTGATATGACCTAAATGGATCATTTTGGTGAAATAGATACACCAATGTATGGTTGTGGGCCAGCATTATCGCAACCTTCAGTTTTGATGAGAGTGTTTCAGACCGGACTTATGGGAACCATAGGAACCAACATGAAATTACTAATTAACCTTGGGATTCTCTTATCACTGAATGGAAAAAGAGGATAATCCATCAAACCCACATCTCTAAAATATATTTTTATTATTTGGACAACTATGGAGGATGAACAAATCTGTGTGATGAAGAAATAGCACATGTTCGGATGAGTATGTTTGGATATTACTATGCTGGAAATACATGATTAAGGGAGTCGTCAAATTAGGATCCATTAGAATACTATGATATGGGGACCTAGATATCTTAATGTTGATGCGGTAGTGGTAATATTAATTACCTACTGGATATCATGATCATCTTAAGTGATGATATGGATAAATCATTAATAGACCACATGGATAATCAAATCAACCTAACCATGCTCTATAAGAGATACAGTAAGGATGGAAAAAGTATTGGCTCGACCATTATGCAATAGAAGAATATGGGTAATATCTATCTATGAATGGAACTAGGCCATAATTTAGTGAGTGTGCTTTATAAAGGGTATGATCTTTGGTTTCCAGTCGATGTAGTCACTGTTGATATGCTTGAAGATCAGTTTGGAGTCCCCTTTCACTTGAAAGAGGCGAAAATGAATATTAAGGTATATCTCAAGACTAGTGATGAGGCCTGATACACAACCTCATTTTAGGTGAATCAATATTAGAAAAAGAACAAATAGGGAAGGATATATAGTACTACCATGGTGAATATGATACCCATTCCTACACTATTATGATTGGGTTCATTGAGTCTCTTTAAATTAGGTCTCTATGAAGAACTATCAAAGTGAATATTCTTACATGTAATGGATTGATCCACTGAGATGATTTAATCATCCATGAAATCATGATCTAGAGAATCCTCTAAGGGGGAAGATTGGTAAAAAGAATGTATTCCTACACTGGACCCTTAACAGATCTATGTATAATAAACCTAATGTCTAACTGATGAAGGATCACGACTCATTAATTCAGACGGCCAGTCAGTATGGGGATGTTCATAATATATTTTTGTTGTTCTATGTAAGGAAGTAGTTTTATCTCATGATGTGGCATGTAATTTCTCCATTTTCGTACTACAAATATGAGCACAAGGATGGTATTTTCAACATATTAATATTTGGTATCTGAATTGAGGAGTATACAGATGAAATAATAGAGTCTTTCCAGTATCCCTTCATTGATCTTCTAGATTAGAAGTGCGTGAGGTGATCATTCTAGTGTGGTCAGGTAGAGGACTAGTGTCATTCCAATGATGGGGGCATCAGAACTTGAGGTTGTAGAAGGTAATTATTTATTTCTTTAAACGTAGTTTAAAACTCCAGATACCACTGATAATTGGATCCTTTCTTCATTATCTAGGAAAACAGCTTACACATTCTTGCAATATTCTTGATGAATTAGCATATGCAGGCTATGTGTCCTCTAAAACCTCGTAGATATCAAAGGATGTCAAATGAGGCATTTGAAAAATGTCCATGATCGTCTCTGGATCGAACATGTTTCAATTATATCTGAATAAAAAGGCCAATAAAAATTTTAGAGGTAACCCTGAAGGCACACATCAATTGGTTGATATTTAGATATTGGGAGTGGAATGAACCAAACACTTTCTCAAGATCAATGAGATGGTACTGACGCTGGTGGGATTTGACCAACAAATCATCCTCATATAATTCCACTAATTTCATGAGGTTTTACGTGAATATGGGTTTCATGTAAATAGGATTGGTGGAACCTACATTATTTAGACCAAACAAAATTACATGGTAACATGATGTGAAATTTGGTGCATTGAAGGAGGTAGACTCTATATCCTCAAGGAAAATTAATATTTGATTATATTAAGAATACCCTTTCATGAAGAAGAGAGATTTGAATATACTGGTAGCATAAACAACATATATCAAAAGAAGGGGAAAATAAACATTTAGACCAAAATTGTTGATATCAGGAAGACGATGCAGACTCATATCTATCTAATCTTCTTTTGGATGGGAAGGACGATTGGTATCCATTTTGGGTACTTGAATTCATTGATGAAGATCTCTTTAATGATTTTATCATCCCCGACCTCCACCATGGCACTGTAATCATGGTGCACATTTCTCTGAGGGTGTTGAACCTATGATGGATTATATGGAGACCAAGGTGGTGGATGAATACCATAGGATCTGGAACTAGAATCTCTCTATGTCTACTAGAGAATACATCACAATGCAGAATCATGAAATCAATATACTATCGTTGTTCTTCTACTTACACATCTACATAGATCAATTTTGGATTCATATCTATGATGGTACAGAGGTTCACATGTTCGAAATCATCAATGGTGGTGGAGACACCCTCCTAAAACATAGGGTGACCATCCTCTAAATCTTATTCACCATCCATAGTGAGAGGATCATCTTCAGAGTAAATCCTTTAGAGATGGATGATCTGGGGGGGAATTTTGGTGCTAAACATAATAGTTGTGGAATTTTCAATGAGGGAACCCAACTATATTGAAACCATGGAGATTTTAGTTGTTGATCTGATCCCATCATCCCTTCATCCTAATGAGTCACACTCGATAAAATCCAAGTAGAATTAGTTCATCATCTTGAGTCGATTCAAAACAACCCAACAAAATAGGTAGGTATGCCATATTGTCATTGACATAGGAGAACATCCTGATACCTTATGAGGGCAAGGAAATATGGGATTGGATAAGGCTCAATCTTGTAGGAGAAATAAGCTATATTAAAATTGTCTTTGCACTGGGGAATGAGATTTCCCCTTATCTGATAGATGAAAAAGTAGTGTTGTCACTCACCAAACAAATTGATTTTTGTAATAATATTAATTTGTTAACTATTAGTATTTTTTTGTTGAATAATTTTACATTAAAAAATAAACTCTTTTAGAATAAATATATGAAATGGTTTATTCAAAAAAAATGAAGAAACATTACATTTTCAATCGGGGAAAAATACCAACACTAACCATGAATACAAACTAGACGACCTATCATAATCATTAGGAGACCACCAAACACATCAAATAGACCATGAAAAATGTGAAAATACTCTGCGTATTTTACTATAAAAACATTATGTAATGAACAATATAAACCATACTAAGTATTAATGGGATATAGGGAACAATATTCACTGAATTGTTT
Organism: Viscum album; assembly: GCA_963277665.1. Classification (NCBI taxonomy): domain Eukaryota; kingdom Viridiplantae; phylum Streptophyta; class Magnoliopsida; order Santalales; family Viscaceae; genus Viscum; species Viscum album. Next base: position 623,063,115 of record OY728128.1, read on the forward strand.
TTTTGGATTTTGGAACACCCTAAACATTTATTTATAATATCATGATGATAAATATGGCTGTTAATGTCTATTGAGGACATTAGGTAACTATTAGAGTTGGTAATAGTCGTAAAATGTTATAACAATTAGGTAATTTAAGTATTTTTATTATTTTATGTATTTTAAATATTTTATGTATACCAAGTATTTATGTACATTAATAATTTTAAATTTTTAAAAATGTTTCGAACTGTTAACTTTAGTTAAATAAAAATATTCTTTCAAATTAATGACATATTTCCTATATGAATTTTAAAAATATAACACAAATATCAACGATGTTTCTTTTAGAATGAGTTAAAATGAATATAAATTTATGACATGTATTAATTTAAGGGAATTTTGTATTAATATTTTGAAATTATGTATACAACTAAAAATGTATTCAAATTTATGAAAAAATTTGTGTTTAGAAATTTTTTTAACCATTAGAAATAATATAAGTATTTTTTTAAAAAAAATTATATAATATATGTTTGTATTTTTAATGAAACAAAAATGATATTTTATTTTGAAAAATATATTAGTGTGTACCCACCAAAATGAGGGAAGCCATGAATGACAAGCACACATAGTTTGGTGGGTGTCTCACAAAGGACACTGGGGTCAGTGAACCCTCATGGGGAACATGAATGGTTCATGCTGAGTAGCACATAGGTCTTGCATGCTGAGGCTTAAGCCAGTGCATAGTCCCATGTATAGGGACTGGTCAGTTGCATGCATGGGGTGAGGTTGGTCATGCACTGGAGAGAATGTGGGTGGGCCAAATCCCTTGGGGTGGGGGTCCCATGTGTAAGGACCATGTGCTGTGTGTTGTGTGTTGGAATATGAATGAAGGGTTGAGATATATAAGGTGGTCCTAAAACATCTTCTGTTCTGATGAGATACACTATTTTTTTGAAGATCTAATCTGATACATTCAATCTCCCTACACGAGATCTCAACTTTTTTATCAGATCCAGACATTGAACTCCACCACCACACACTTATTACCATAATTTTCATCAACCATCCTATTGGGAGGCCATGGATCTCGGCCGGTCATCCCTTTTTAAAACTCCTGGATTCCCCACAACCATATGATCATGTTGTGTTATGATCTCAACCGTCCATATGTTTTTACAACTGCAGAAATCATCTCATTCATCCAATTAGGCTCGGTTGATCATGGTCATCCATTATTATTCCACTTCCCCCTTTCTTTTTCTTCCTCCTCACACAACAGTAGTAGCCTCACCCTCCTCTCCACAGTTCTTTGGTGTGTCTTTAATGATTTATATAAAATATATATATTATTGAAAACCCAATCCAATAATTATTTTCCTTGATTAAGGTTTTTGTTTTGTCTAAATAGTCAGATCTTGTTTTTCTGTTTTTTATTTTTTTATGTTAAACTCTTGTATATATAAAATATATATAAATCATAATATAACACACTAATATAAACCTTCATTTTCACCATAACCCTATAGGACATTCTCCTCTTAACTCATATCCTACCTCTGGTTAGCTCAACCCCTCCTTTTAGGGTTTGTAAGGGATGTTTATTTTGTCTTGTGTTGATTTGATAGACCCATATAAACATATAAATCTATATAAATTTATAAAAAATTACAAACATGTTCTATTTTATATGTTTTTGCATTTAAATTATGGTCTTAATATAGATAATTCATTTAAGGGGTTTTTTAGTTTTGTGTTTGATTAACCCTTATACACATATTTGTGTATATGCGATTATATGTATATATCAAGATGGTTCTATTTTATAATTTATCCAATGATGCAAATGTCTTCTTTAAATGATGTTTTTTACCCATTTAATTTGTGTAGGGGTTATTTTATCTTTGTTTTAGTTATGAAAAACCATTATATATTTGTATATTGTGAATATATGGTTTAATGTGAATATATATTGATATATTTTCACATTAATATAAATTAATCATTCATGTAATTGATATTACGAAATGAAATAATGTTTTTGAAGTGTATGATACTTATAAGGATTTTTTCAAACCATTATTTGGTTATGAAAATCCCATATACAAACATTATATATATGTGTGTGTCTGTGTGTGTGTGGTTTTATATATCCTTCAAACACAATTTATTTTTGGGTTATTCAATTGATAATTATCAGTAATTAATTTATGTTTTTATGATGTATTGCATGTAAAATAGTTTAATATGCATGTTTTGGGTTTCTATACTACTACATATATGTCTAAGTCAATATAAAGAAGTATATTTTTTAAACCTAATATATTTAAGAATAATTTATCCTTACGATAAATAGTATCATTAAAACGTGAATCATATCCTTTTACACATTCTTTTAATTTTCATTTTGAAACTCATGTGAATAAACAAGTTCCCCAATTACATATATTCATGCATGATTGATCAAAAATTCAATTTATTATTGGAAAATTATATCAAAATATTGATTTTTATTGTGTGCCTAAAATTTTTAAAGGAAGTCATCACATTTATATTGTAATTGAAATTACCTGCATCTCAATTTAAAATTTTAGGATTAATATTAGTATATATATTTTGTTTAATATATATACCCATACATGCATAATGATGTGCGTTTAATTGTTTATGCCTCAATCCCATAGATGAAATAAATGTTACACACTGAAAAATATTATTTTATAATTCAGGGTGAATCTATCAAAACATATACAATTATATATTTTAGTTTATGATTTAACCTATTTGACAGTTTCATTTATCAGTGAATGGTGATAATGAATATTAAATTAATATACATGTATTTTTGTATAAAAAGGGATAATTTCAATGAAATGTGAGTTTTAAATTTTAGTGTTATTATTTTATGTGACCAACACAAACAAGCTATTATTTTATGTGCATCCGTAATCATCACATATACAAATGTATATCTATGTGTCCATGAGGAATTTATATTTATGTTTATAGCTAACACATGATTCATTTCATTTATTAATATGGACATTATGAAGAAATTGAATTTGTCACTTCTGATATATTTTGGATTAATAATTTAATTATTTGATGTTCTTTGGGAAACATCCAAAAAAATACACAAATTAATTATTTTACGTCGTATGGGACACTTCGAATAACATGCATAATATAATATATCAAAGTGGTATGGGACACATTGATCTATAGACATTTAGATATATTAATATTGAATTGAACTTTTTATGTGATTGGTGAGGCCCACTATAGACTCTCAATGCCTTGGGAGGTCACATTAGCCAAACCAAGTCATGACACGACACCTTGATAGAATTTTTATGTATTGTCTTGGCACGTGGTCTTGAAAAATGATTATGATTTATGAAATATTTCATTTCTTCAATATGTGATTAATATTTAACCAACCATATAATTATTAGACTTGTAAAATATCATTAGTATAGAATATTTTACTTATTATATGGGAAATAAATTTGCATGGTATAATGATGTGTATATTTGGCATCTAATTTATAAAGAATGTGTAGCATCTATTTTTAGAATTTTGAAACCGAGGTTAGTAATACATTTTTCATTATATGAATTGAATTTTAAGTGTTATGTAAATAATGATTGAGCTACATATTCAATTCTAATAAAATATTATTTCATGTTCTAATTTTTACCTGTATTCTTTCATGTCACCCTTAAATTAGTTGGATTAACTCTTGACTTATATGCTCCATTCCAATCATTTTTGTAAATGTATGCATACTATAATTTTTTATCTATAAATTATAAGTAAATTTATAAATTCTTGTGTATGTTATTTCACAAAAAATTATTTCAAGTAACCATTGAAATATGAGGATGGCATGCTATAGGAAATTATGTTTCAATTTAAGAAAATGTTTTATAATTATTCTAAAAGGTTGTTTTATAAAATTAGTTTAATTAATTGGTTATAAAACCCCGTACAAATAATTTTAAATTATCTCTCTATGTTTTCATTTTATTTTAATGAAATTAGTATATGTGTCAAATTATATTTCTTTTATATAGTGGCTACATTGTACATATTAACTCATACAGTTTTGAATGAATGATTCAATTGTGTATAGTTTTCCAGAACATGGACTGAGAAGATTCATGGTGATGGAATGTGATGTGTACTTTAATCGTCATGTTATTAAAAAAAATCAAACCATGTCTTATTCATAGACTTCGGGCTTATGGGGTCAGGTCCTTACTTTTGGTATCATAGTAACGGTCTAGGCAATTCCTGAAAATTAAAACCGAACAAAAAATTATTACTTTTTTTCTATGTATAAATATATCATAAAATTATATGGTGGAATGAGAAGGTTCACCAACAAACCTATGGTCTCTTCCTACTAACTTACATGAGAACATAATTTTCAATTCATGTTCATAAGCATACAATACTTTTCTGAATCATTGTATAGCCTGAAAACACCTCTATCAAGTTTCCATCAGCCCAAATATTCTCCGGTACTACCAAAGAGATATTTATGTCTATAACTGTATGGAAAATGCACAACATGAAGATTATAGGAATTTGGGAAATTATTGTGAATGTCTCTTCATGTTTTTCCCAATTTCAAATAATTTCATAGCATTAGGGAAGTTTATAGAAGATTCAATAGAGAGTGACATTTGAGAAACTTATCTATTCCAGGTTTCGAGTTTTAGTATTTATGGGAGACATTATTACATTAGAAATCTCAGGTAAAACATAGTTAAATAGATCTATAAGGATCAATTACATGTCAAAATCTCTAATCTCCATACCTCCCATGCATCTCTCAAAAATCATGAGTGCTCCATGCATAGTTTTGACCCTAACCGCTCTAGGTGTATCTAGGCTAGGGAAAATAAGGAACTAAAAACTAACCTTGGAATCATCCTGAGGACATCGTGGTTAATGATAGAAGTTGGTGTTGTGGATTTCTATGAGTACAACAGAATTACAAGGATGCAATTATTTGAACGGGGAGTATTGTGACGCCTCGAGAATATTTATTTTTTTAATAATAATATTTTGTTATTTATTTTTATTATTAATATTAATTTTGTTTAACAATAGTTCCATTCAAAATAAATGATGGAATAATAAAAATAAGACTTGTCTTATTCAATATAAATGTTGAACCCTTGAATTTTAAATAGTTCAAAAATACAGTCACTATCCTAGAATACCTACTTGAATACCTATTTGAATCACAAGGAAAACATCAAACTCAACAAACAGACCAAGAAAATACTGAGAATCCCTCATGTCTATCACAATGAAAATCAATATGGAAAGAAAAATGACAACCATACTATGTATAAAGGGGATGTATAGAACAATATTTTCTGAATTGATTTTTGATGATTTTAACCCCCTAAACATGTATTTATACTGTATGGATGATATATATGACCTTTGATGGTCATTGTGGTCATTAGGTGACCATTGTCTTTGGTCACAGGCATATAGTTTTATATCCTATAGTTATTTTAAGTATTTTTTTTATGTTAAGCATTTTTATTATTTTAAGTATACGATCTATATCATTATATTTTCAATTTCAAATGTTTTAATATTTTTTGATGTTTTATCTATAGTCAAATAAAAATAAGATTTCAAATTGATGATTTATTTAATATATGATTTTTAAAAATGTAACACATAAAACCACGAATATTCATTTTAAATGAGATAAAAAGAATATAAAATTATGAAATGTTTCAAACGAAGTGAATTTTATATTTTTATTTTCAATATATGTATAAAAATCAGAATGCATACAAAATTATGAAAAAAATGTATTTGGAGTTTTTTAACCAATAACTAATAAAATAAGTTGTATTTATAAAGCATTATTATATACTATATATTATTTTGTTTAATGAAACAAAAATGAAGATTTTTTTGAATAAAATTTGGGTGACTAACCACCCAGCAAAGTGAAGACTTCAATGCCAAGCCTCCAAGGTCTGGAAGGCATCTCACATAAATCCTGATGTCAGGGAACCCTCGGGACATGCATGCATGGTACAGGTTGAGTAGTGCATAGTCTTTACTTGGTGAGGCCTAAGTGCATACACAGACCCATGAATAGTGATTTTTTAGGTGCACATAGGGGGTGAGGCATGTCATGCATCAGTGCGAGTGTGGGTTGGGCAGAGCCTGCATAGTGGGGGTCCTATGTGTAAGGACCTCGTAGTGTGTGTTGTGTTATTGGAATATGGAGGAGAGGTCAAGTTATATAAGGTGGTCCCAAAACTACTTATGTTTTGATGGGAGTTGCATATTATTACAGGATAAGTAATCTAATCCATTCAATCACACCACGTGAGATCTCAACCATTCAATGTAATCCATCCTTTTTACTCCACCACTGCTTCCTTATTACTGCAATTTTAATCAACCGTTTGATTGTGAAGCAGCTGATGTCGGATGCTCATCTATTTTCAAAACTCACAGTTTCCCTGCATCTGTATGATCAATCCATTTTATGATCTTGATCATTAAACCATTTCTAAAACCATAGAAATAATCTCATTCATCCAATCAGGCTCGGTCTATCACTACCATCAATTATTTATCCACTTTTCCCATTACTCTTCTTATTCCTCAGGCCGCACCAGTAGTTGTCACCAATATCTCGACTATTCTTTTCTCCTCTTGTGAGATCTCATATCACTCTCCTTATACCCAAAAACTTTTATTCATTCCACAAGTCAACCGAGGGGAAATTATTTTAATAAAAATCTCATTGGTGTATCATCCATGTTATATACAAAATATATATTTTATTAGACAACTGACCCCCCTATAAGTTCTCTTAATTAAGGTGTTTATTTTGTTTAAATATTTAGATCTGGTTCTTAGTGCCTCTCTGTTTATTTTTTTATGTTGAACCATTGTATATATAATATATATATATATATATATATTAATATAACCCCATTATTTAAACACTCATTTTCACCATAACCCAATGTGTTTTTCTCCTCCCAAATCCTCTCCAACCTCTACTCGGCTAAACCCCACCATTGAGTCCATTTAAGGGTTGTTTATATATTTTTGTGTTGATTCGATTAACCTATATAAACACATAAGAGTATATAAATTCATAATAAATACCAAACCTGTTCTGTTTTATGAATTTTTTTTATTTAAAATATGTTCATAATTCAGATAATTCTTGTAAGGGTTTTGTTATATGTTTTTAGTTTTATTTACCCTTATACACATTAATGTGAATATATCATTATGTGCATATATGAGCCCTATTCTATTTTACATTTTTTGAATGATGCACATTTGTGTTTTAAATGATGTTATTCACTCATGTATTTGATTTAGGGTTTGTTTTATCCTTGTTTTAGATATGAAAACCCTATACATATTGGTATCTTCTGTATATAAGGTTTAATGTATATATACATAGATTTTAATTACATTGTGAATTAGGTTTCACTATAATTGATATCATATAAAGAAATAATGTTTTTGAAGAGTATGATACTTATAAAGATTTATTAATCCATGATTTGGTTATTCAAATCCAATTTATACACTTTATATATATATATATAAATTTTTATATTACCTTCAAACATAATTTATTTTGGGGTTTTCATGTTATAATTATCAGTAGTTAACTTATTTTTTTAAGCATGTATTACTTGTAAAATTGTTAACCAAGAGTTTTTTGGATTTCTAAACTAACACACATATGTATATGTATATATACATATGTATAATTTTTATAATCATAATAATTTAAAGAACCATTTCTCATTAAGATAAGAAGTTATTTTAAAAGGTGATTCCTATCCTTATACATATAATTTTAGTTAATATTTTGAATCTCACGTGTATAAATAAGTACCACAATTACAGATATGCATGTCTGAATGATAATACATGCTATTTGATATTCGATAACAATAACTAATCATTGTATAGTTATTTTGCACCTAAAAATTTAAAATAAGTAATAAAATTGTTATTGAAATTGATATTAAATGCATCTTATTTTAATATTTTAGGATAAATAATTTGATATACATTTTTTTATACATATTCACATATAAGAATAATGTAGTGTGTTTAACTGTTTATGTGTATGTTCCTTACCTAAAATAAATGTTACAAATTAAAAAAAATTGTATCTTGATTCATGATTAATATGAAAAAATATATAACATTAGTGATATATGTTTTTGACTTACCCTATTTGACCCTTACATTTAACTGTGTAGGGTGAATATGAATCTAATGTTAATAAACATGAATTTTAGTATACGAAATTATTATTTTCATAAAAAATGGGTTTTGAATTTAAGTGTTATTATTTTAAATGAAAAAAACAAACTATTATTTTATGTACACTAGTTATCATCACATGTACATATGTATGTCTATGTGGCCATGAAGTCATTAAAATAATGTTTATAGTTAACGCATGATTCAATTTATTTATGAATATGGAAAATATTTCAAAATGATATTTATCTCTTCTGATAACATTTGGATTATGAATCTAATTATTCAAATTGGTATGAGAAACATAAAACAAAATACATAAATTAATTATTAAATGTGGTATAGGACACATTGAAAAAAATACATAATTAAATAAGTCAAAGTGGTATGTGAGACATTGATTTAAAAACATTTATACATATTAGGAATGCATTGGAATTATTACACAATGGTTGAGGCCTACTATAGCCTTTCGATGTGTTGGTATGTCTTGTTACACATACTAGGGTATGGAATGGGGCCTTGATCGAATGAATTTGTATGGTCTTATCACAACGCCTAGATATAATGTTTATGATTGTCTGTGATTAATTATTTCTTCAATATGTGATTAATACTTTAACAACCATTAGAATATTAGACTACAAGAATATACATGGTTAATAATATTTTACATATGATAATATTAATAAATTAACATGGTATAATGATGAGTATACTTGGAATGTAATCAATATAGAAAGTGAATCATTTATTTTTAGTATGTTTATATAGAATTTAGTAATACATATGTCATTTCATGAATTTATTTATATGTGTTAGGTGAATCATGATATTGTTACTTATGAAATTCTGAGAAAGTATTATTTAATTTGGTAATTTGTTCCTTCATCCATGAATGTAACCCTTAATTCTTTTAGATCAACACATAAATAATATGTAGTATTCCAATAATTTTTGTACTAGTATGTGTACTCCGATATGTGTATTATCTATACCATTTAAATAAATATATAAATTCAGGTGTAAGAAAATTCTTTAAAAATTATATCATGTAACCATTGAAAAATAATGATGACATCCTGTATGAAATGTTTCTTCCTTTTATGAAAATTTTTTAAAATTGTTTGAAAATAATTTTTTTTAAAAGAAGTTTCATTATATGGTTTTTAAAAAAAATTACTAGTCATTTTAATTCTCACCCTAATTTTTCAATATATTTTTACAGTGTTAATAGATTGGTCAAATTTGAAAAATTCTATGTGTTGTTGCCATTTTGAGGCTTATCTCGTTCAATTTTAAAGATATGTTTTAGTTGTGTTTAGTTTTCTAGAACCTAGATAAAGAAGGTTATCATTGATATAATGTGAAGTGTAATTTTATGAACATATTTTTTTAAAAAGAATCACACCATGTTTTAGGAAATGACATTGAGCATCTGTGGTGGGGTCTACACAAGTGTCCCATGTCTGTGGTTGTGGCCTCCATCCCTTTAATTGGGAAAATATAGGCATCTTCCTGGTATAGCCATGCGTAGACCATAGTTGTAGTGTGCTCATCCTCATTAGCATGAATCTGCTTTTACTTACATTTGTAATAGTCAACATCTAATTTGTGGGCTTCACAAGAAGTAAAGGGAGATTTATCACCTTGGAGAATAGTCACTCAAACATTTAGGGATTACATAAGGAATCTATGAAATGATTAAGGGACCACCACATGAAGGTTGGATCAGGGTCTAGCCATCAGCACATTACAGTCAGTCTCATGTGAGACAACCATGAACACAATGCCATAAATTGAGACACTGAGTTGGGTTTTCAAGTGGATTTTTCCAAAATGAATATTCTAGGTTATTCCATAACCATGAATATTCATGTTAGATGTATCTAGATAAACCTCAAATAGTCCCAGCTTGTGGAGAATCCTTTTTTGGATAATATTGATCCCAGAACACATGTCAACAAGACAACGATATACTTATATGCCATTAAATTGTACAGTGATGTTTTTTGGGTTGTTGGTCCCCTATATTGGAGAACCTTAATCTTATCCAGAGAATGAAATGATGGCATGAAATTTCATATGTTCTGCATTCTGAGCATGGAAGGCTTCGGTAACATCTACCATTATTACAAACTAGATGGTGCTTCTTAAAGCCTATATAAGGGCTTCTTGCATGTATGCATAAATGAGAATAGAATCGGGGATCGAGAGCCTTATGAGAAAGTTAAAAGGGTGGTTGATCGTATCATAATTCAATTACAGATGCACATTTTTACTAACATTACAACGTTTAATTTTAGGAGGCACGACGGGCATTTCTGATCAAACCATCTGATTCAGACTGGTGTTGTGGATATCATGTCACTCCAATGTTGAAACCTGTAGAGTGACCATCGAATGATGACTATATTACTGATTCCTATCAACAAATGAATTTTTGTTATCATAGTGTGGCCACGACAGCTCAACATGATCATGTAATATGAACAGTGGTGGGGGAGACTCTTACAAAACATGATGTGAAGGATGCCTGTAATTAGCTCTGTGTTGGGCCTACTATATGGTCTTGGGGTAATATTTGGCATGGCCAAGAGCACTGAACCATGAATTTTAGTTATTCTCGTACCCACGGTTTTGTCAATGATGATTTTAACTGGGGAAATTAAGAGGGACTTCCTGGAACTCTTCATTATCAAATATCATGTAAGGTTCCACACATTCGACAATTTTCTCTAAGGGGTAATCCTGATCATCACATGAGGATTCTACTATTTCAATAAAAATTAATATTGTAAATCCTCATCTCTTGAGGAATAAAATTTACAAGAGTACTGGAAGGATTTGGCATAGGTAGAGGGCTTAGATCTCCCTTGCGTTATTGTGGCATACTCCCCAAGATGGTGAAAGCTGAGGCGATGATGTAGATGTAGTAGATAGAAGTAGTGCATTGACATATGATGTATTGGGATGATTAAAATGGGAATGGATAATACCCTAGGAATAATAATATACCTTTTCATGCTTTTTAGTCATCGTACTTTTGAGACACGCAGTGAGAAACCTATTTCCATTCATTGTCCTGGCCGATATCATGATTTTCAGGAAAAAATGAAACCTACTCTAGGGTCTTACCCACTCAAACTATGATGTTATCAACTTTGTCCAAGAGATATAATTTGAACACATAACACATTTAGATTTGTTTCCATGGAACTGTTGATTGGGGCAGTTAATCGAGCGACCAGTGAGATCTGCCTCTGCAGGACTCCAGCATTATGGAATTCATAGGATTCCCTGATCCAAGGAGGTCTAGATGTTTCTAGTGAAATGGTCCTCATTGAACGAGTTTTTCTAGTTTTATGATTCTAGGAAAGGTAATTTGGGGTCTTTTCCCTAAACAGTGGTTTTCAAAGCCTAATAAGGAGGTGGAACCTGGTTATCTCTCATTGGCAGTGGCAGTACGTTACGTAGCAGCGCCTTCCGATTTAGAGGTGGGAAGTTCTTATCCAAAATCTGAGCCTGAGGCAGTATATCCCATTGATTGTATGGATTTTTCTATGTATGTAACAATTCAAGAAATCTAGGGTCCTCTATTTGTGAAAAAATAGTAGTATTGGCCTTATAGTCAATTATTTGTGGGAAATGAAGGAGTCAACAAATGTTCCATCTTGGCTTGTGGAAAGAATTCATCTAAATGCTAAGCATCTTCATAGAAATCCAAAAATCATACTTGCATTTTATGAGTGATGAGTGAGGGAACCAATTTAGTGTTCATGTTCCCCCCACAAATCATTAGCAACTACTCCTAAGTCAGTAGCAAGTCGAGTAAATATGTGAGGCCCTTCCACTATGTGGAAGAAGTCTATGACTCGCTCATCCAACCATAGCTGTCACATAAAGAGGTACACAATACAATTATTTTAGGTGGAGTAATTGAACTAGTACATAAATTTCATGAAGAGATCCTCCCACTCACTTATGGACCCAATAGGTAACTGGATGTACAAGACAAATGTTGTCCATTCAAGTGTCTATAATAAAAATTTGAGATTAGGAACTTCTTGTTTCTCTAATGTTCTATGTAAGGGTCAATACCATGAAATAAATTTTGTCTGATGTTACATATTATCTTCCTCCTTTTGAAAAGGGGATGTAACGATTTAATAAGCCCAATGATTATTTCTAATCATCAACTCATGCTAAATATTGCATCACATTAGGTGGGATCTCCACCTATTGGGTTTCAAGAGGCTTGAGCATAGAAATAAGGGACGACATTAAATCATCCAGATAAGTATTCCTATCTTAAACAGGTTCTCTAACTACAATAGAGTTGGGAGGTTCATCAACCTGGTAATCAGGCTTAGTATATCATGTAGCGACTGGTGGAATGGCATGAGAGGGAAATATAGGAACATATAGAGTGGTCAGTGGAATATGAGGAGTGGCCAGTGAGACATAATTAAGTCATAGAGAAGGTTTTTTCATAGCTCATGCGAATTCGGTAACACATACCAGTGTATACTTCTATTAACACCAACCTATACCCTATCTAGATGGGCATGGTTTTTGAGAACACATTGGGGAAATTCACTAGGGGAAGCTGTTGCTGACCCTACTTCCCTGGTTTAGGTAAAATGTAATCTAGTCTTTGTTATGCGGTTCATTTGACGAGGATAAAATCATCCATATTTCTCTATACTGTGATCTATTAATGAGAATACACTTTTTTCATGATCATTCATTTTCTTATGCAATGAGTAATATGGGATAGGGGTCTTAATGGTCCAAATGTGCTATTAACCTATACTGGGGTCTCGATCGAAAGGTAATGACTCAAAATGTGTAAGACATAAATGATAATTTCATTATTGTAGGGTGTGGGAACCTTCATGGAATATTGGGTATTCTTCTTCCACAATGGGTTTTTCAACTTCTTCATACCATGTGTTGATGCCCCATTTCTGGTATATCTCATGGAGGACCATGCCGACTGTGAAGTTTCCCAAAAGCATATCCACGATATCACCAGGTGAACCAGGATGACATAGGATAAGATCGAAATTAAGGGAAAAATACTACCCCATCCACTAATATGACAATGTGGTAAGATTCCTTAAAAACTCTTTGGGGAACTGTAAAGATCTTCATGCCTCGTTACTAGAGGGTCCGATGATAACTGGGATAAATAGGGTGTTGAACAATAGGGAGTGTGGCTAACTCAACTAGGAGGCACTCCAGGAAAATTTCATAAAATTGATCCTAGATTTTGTGGTAATATAACCATTGATGATGGAGACATAAATGTGTCATCACTATGGTTTGGTAGAAGCACATATCCATTTATTGGGTGAGGGTCTCCAGAATATTGAGGCCCAAAGTTGAAATTGGCTATAACATCTCAAGGTGATGTTCCATTTTGATAATTTCCTAAAAAATAATCAACTCAGACTCATGATTTGATACTTTGTTTTTTAATTCATAGACTGGGGGCCATAGAGGGACCATTAAAGACTATGATGTGGACCATTGCAGTGGTAGGCTGTTCAGGGGTGAGTACAATGCATGAGCAGAATACCCGTTGCTTCTTGGGATTTCTTCTAGATAATTCTCCGACTATATAAATACATCACTATAGAATGGGGTATTGGTCAATACTACCAACCCAGCGGTGGCAGTCAACATTGGTGGATTAGACTAGTCCTCATCGTCAACTGGTCCATAGAATTTTTTTGGTCTCCTATCGATGTAGGGAATGATCCTGGTTATTACATAGAGGGTTGCATTGAAATACCCTTTAAAGGATCCATATATTCCTACTGATATATTTATATTCCATGGGATTTAGGGATCTGGTTCCTAAATCTTTTCAAGAGGAAAAAGATGATACACCTAGTTTTTACACCAAACTTTGATACAAAGGATTAGGGTGAGGGTCCCCTCATCGAGTCTCACGCCACATCAAGTTCTACGAATAGGATTTGTTGGAATATTATGTATCATTTTTCAGAGATTTTCCTCTAAAAATTATGACCTTCTTTTCGGCCAAGGAAAAGTTCTTCAGTGCAATGTAGAAATTCAATATTTTGAGGACCTCTTCATTGATAAGACGACGTGTGAAGGGAACCTAGGTAGATGTCATATGGAACATGGTTAGGGCCTCCATGGTTGGGATATGTGGATCTGGGAAGGAATTCTCTTGATATGGTGAAGATTTTTGGGGGGTCATCACACCAATAGCCTAAAATATGAGGAGAACCTTCATTAATGATACCATGGGCACGAGGCAGAAATTTGTGTTAGGTGTCAACACAAAGGGGAAAACCTCCACCAGAACTGATGATGGTAGAATGGGGAGAAAATTCAAACTGGACATGAGAGTGTGGAGATCATACACACTCATGGGAAAATTTATAAGGGGGGCCTCCATACTATACTTCATTTCCACGAGTCAGCCTGTGATGGCTAATGCTTGTGCAAGAAACCAGAAATGTTGGATTATCCTAACAAGGGGTTGAATTTCACTCAATCCTGATAATGTGTAGATATGTCCTTGATCAATAGTAGATAAGGAGTGGATTAAATACATTAATAATGGACTAGGACACATAATCTACAGAAGATGATTCCCCAGGGAGGGAATCCTCCTAAGCATTCGAGTGACGTTGACGCTAGGTCTGTCGAGATAGGGTTGGCTATGTAGGGGTATAGATCACCGACTCCTCATTTTATGAGACTTGATGAAGGCACTGATGTGTCCTCGTGGGAGGCCATATTTAATTCTCTCTTTCTGAATTCATATTTTAGAGGGCTCATACATCCATTTCATTGAAGGCATAAGGTAGTGAGTCATAATAGCATTCCGGTGAGAGGACCCACAAATGATTGCAGATCAATGTGGGGGAAGTGGCTCCCTGTATAATTATTTGGTGGGTAGAGTGGAATATAAGACTCCAATTCATGATGGTCCATACCCCTAGTCATGATGACCCCTTCCCATTCCTTTCAATGAAAAAGCGTTTTGATCATAGTCCTTTGAATAAAATCATAGTGCGAGATGGTGTGTGGGTGACTAAAAGAATGGTTAATAATGTTTTTGCAGTAGTGGAAATGCCTTGAGAAATTTTATCATTTTTATTTCCCCTAGACAATTCCTACCGGTGGGAGGTGATAATTTTCCTATATATGTGGCTTGGGATCTACAAACTAAGAAAATTCATCCATTGGTACAGATATTAGGAAATTGATTCCATGTTCCCTAGTACTGTTCAGCCTTCCATGGATTTATATAATGGTCCATACTATCGACCACATAGACTAGTATACCCAATGATTAACTACACAAAATCTTGGTGAGTTTCATGCCATGTCCATTATTTTCATTGTAGGACCTGGGACTGGATAGATGGATCTGGTGACACTCTCATTTGGGGATTCCGCAAGCACCACTAATCCCCACATTAAGGAAATGAAATTTGATGCCGAGTTTAGAATTTCTATTTTTGATTATTTTTTTGAGGTTCACATCATTTATTTTAAAGCTTTTATTGTTTCCACTAATTCCCTCCATCCAATGGGAAGATACATTCATCACTTCTTTAGATATGATTTCTCTTTGATCAAAATAATATGATAGGATGTGGGTATTTCCTTCTGTGGATTCCTCCTCGAAATTCGTCACCTATTTCAGGACTCCTATGAAGATTAAGATATTGTTTCTGAAACTCTTCCTGATTTCAAATCTTCGTCGACATTAGTTTATTACACTTCTTCTACTAGGATATTTCCAAGGGCGTCAAGTCCGGGAAATAACCTTCAGTCAAGAGTGTAGTTACGTTGGGGCTATAGTGGAAAGTTTGGACACTGAAAAATAGATACAGTTGGATTTACTCTTATAATAGATCTTGTCAAGGGTTAGAAAGCTCGTGGAATCCCAGTTCTAGCACAGGGAACTATATTCAAGAGTCATGTATTTGAGGTTTTCCTCAGCTTTTCATGTTTAACACGTGTAATTCCTCGATTTTAATTTCTAGTAGATACAGATCCGACTAATCCTAACACTGATGATAGTGGATAAGATAGGTACCTCCCTATGAGGGACCCGTGGGAATATTTACTATATGGATAGATCAAAATTCTTGATAAGGATGGATCTGATGTGTCGTGTCCCACAAAGGGGAATGTTTCATGCCATGAAGACTAATTTTGACGCCACAATGGGTGATCATATATGAAGATGTGTCCACAGAAATGGGACCCCAAGGATTACCAATGGATGGGATTGAACTATGATTAGGCTTCCTATATACCTTGTTTAGATGGAAATGATCAAAACCAACAATATTTTTTAATGGGTGAGGCGTGAAATCTTGTTGTACATAGAGGAAAACGACCAGGAAATATGAAGGGGTGTACTCAAGGTTAGCTGCCTGTACTAGGGGAATTATTTTACAAGGATGTGGCGGCCCAGGTAAGATCAGGATGAATGTGGATGTGGAATTGATAGTTGGAATGAGTGGGGATGGAATTGAGAATATATGGGAAGGTGACATTATTAGTATTGAACAACATCGACGATTCCTATGTATCCCTATGGAAGGGAATCTATGTCCTTATAATTCAAGAATTGGGGTGATGATTCACCTAAGGAGGAGGATCATTAGGATGGATCCATTGATGTGGGCCTGAAGGAAATGTAACCAATTGGTTAAGACATGATCATTCTGAGACATAAAGGCTCAAGTGAAAGGCCATGATGGGACCTGAGAGATGTTTTGGAACCTTAAGGAAGCTTCCTACATACCTTTTACAAATAGATAAAAGACCGAAGTATATATAGTTCAGATATGGGGGCATATTATGAGGGTGTACACAATGGAAAACAACCTGAATTCATACTTGGGATAATGTGTGTTCATCGGCCCATTTCAAGAGGGAAACTATTGGTTGTAGGAGTAGGGATTGAGTTTGGGGATTATGTATGTGTAACTATCTAGGAATTGGTATGACACAACTAAAGTGTGGACCATGAATGTTCGTTCCATTAAAGGGGATGCTAATGATTACCATTGTTTTGGTTTAAAACTCAGGGAGGCTTTATAAAAACCATTTCTAGAATAAAATAATCATAACCCATGTAGATAAAAGGGGGAAATACATTTTAACGTCATGCAGGTTGAATGGGTGTATATGGTTTAACGTCATGCAGGATGAGGGTAAACTGAAATGAAGTGGTTATGACCGATGGAGGGGGAAATGGGGTTTATGTATGTTTGATGATAGAAAAGGGATGTCATGTTTTATGCTTACACTAAGCCCACATGTGTAATACATGGTTTGAGAACTAAGCGGAAACTGAAGACCATACGACCGCATCACAACTATTGTGTCTGTGAGGAGTGGAGTGGGGATTGCACATGGTTAATAGCCCAACATGGAAAAAGTGGCATACACATGGTTAGAATCCAATGAGAATAAGATTGGGACATTCTCCTTGAAGGAAGCCTAAGGAGGATTTCAAAATATATGAGGATGATATGGTCATTTGTCAAGGGGAACCCAATCCATTTAGGGTGGGGATTACATAGTGGCTTGTAGAGGTGTACATAGTAACAATGCGCATAGGGAGTGGTTGAGTGAGGGAGTTCTAGTGCCCATACCCTTCTATACCTTCACTTGCCTTTAAATCATTTTTTGGTCATAGTTTAATGTCATTTGTTGAGGAAATCTGTGCTAGGAATTTTGATGTTCTACAGCTCGGACGAGGAAGACTTAATCCTCACCCCTAGGATTTACATAACTTCAAATAACCCATACTCGGGGATGAGAAGACTCAAGATACACCATGTATTAATGGAGATGTATAGTGATACATTGGGGTATCCATAATAGTGAAGTCATGTGAAGAATAAATAGTTGTTAGTCTACCTATATGAGGAACCACAAGGTATGGAAACAAAACATGAAGCAAAACTCAAGTAACCTTGAAATTAATTTTTCATTGCATAGAGGGTTGTACAAAAGAGTGGTTTACAAAGTGAATGACTTTAAAAATAATAAATACATGAATCATTTCTTCTTAGCTAAAAATATTATCTTCTCAAAGCTTTGGTGCTTCGTTAAGAGTATCATAATCACGAACGAAAGAATATTCATGAATCCATGATTCTTTTAAAAGGGTGTTATCAATAGAGTAGATAATTTCATCATCAATGGACTCTTTATTTGGAGAGTGATATGAGAAGGCGTAATGCTTCTAGAATCCTTGAGCACCCTAAAGGAGATCCCTCCTTTGGGTTGGGAAAATTCATTTTCAAAGGGAATCCCCGCCATTGGAAGGGGTCATGAAGAGAAAAAAGAGGCACAAATCGAACATTAGAAGTACCTATAGTGATCCATTTTCAACAAAGCAAATGACTTTGGGAAATGGGAGATGGACTTTGGGAAATGGGAGCATGGAAGGAGAATGTAAAGAGTAATAATGGTTTCAACAGAGGGATTGATGCTGCTATTTATTGGTAACAAATGATGGTGGGGCTGAGAAGCTCATTGCGGAGAAAATCTAAGCCCTCTAATGAGAAGTTTACGATGTTGGAATCAAAGAGGGTATATTAAATGGATAATCGATATGTTTTTTGTGCACACAAGGTGTTGTTGTGGAGGGGCAGGGCACCATCAATTCATAGAGGGGGATATCTAAGGTAGACATTACGAAGTGGGACTTAGAGAAAATGTGACGCTGTGAAGGAATCATGATTCATCAGACATATAAATGGACCATCACAGATTCTCATGATCGGAGAGGCGGGACGGTTCAACAGAGGTCATTGTGAACCAAACCCTTTTTCATAGTTTTACATTATTTCTGTCCATTTTGAGTCTAAATTAACCTAGAACCCCACAAATTTTTTCCTCAAGTGGATCAAATTTATGATCCAATGTCTATGGTTCTTCATACAAATAGATGTTCTCATAGTTAGTACTACTTAAATTTATTGGTAACTTCTTAGGGTCTCACTGAGATTCCATTCTATGATGAGTTATTTTTTTCATCATGTCCTCAATGCTTCTCAAACAAGAAACATTCACATATGACCTAATCTCATAGAGGAGACCATCCAAAAAATATCTCACCCTAGATATATCATGAGCCAAAAAATATGGATAAATTAACAACAGGTCATTGAAACCTCCATCATAGTCTATAACTAACATACCCTCATATTTATGATGCATCAACTCATGATATTTTTCATTCAATGATTTATAAGTATTGAAATGGATTTGGAACATCATCATGAATTCCTTATATGATAACTCATCATTCTACCCAACATCCTACATAATATTCCACCATTGAAATTTAGTTCTATGAATATTATATTTGGAAAATATCACTATACTATCTTCTAGTGTCTCAAGATGCTTGCCGATTTTCTAGACAGACTCGTTCCATAATGCCACACCCTGGGGTCCTCCTAACCTAGTGAACGTTAGTTGACACTGCATCACAAAATCTATTTTCAGCACATGCATCAACAGTACCAAATAGACACTCTCTTTTTCCATGGATGACATGGCCCTTAGTAAGCAATCGTGAAGATGAACATCCATTTGATCCTTAAGATCACCATAACGGTATGATTCATCTATGTTAGGAGGATATTGATTTCCACTCACCTGAATCACAATTCAAAGTCATTGGGGAGAAATTTCTCCACAACAAAAAGAAACACATTAGATAGTTGTATATAAAAAATTCCAACCTCAACAGTTGAATTCAATAGACTAACATAGTCTCCATGTCTCTATACAAAAAATACATGTTTTTTCATAAGGGGAAGTTAATTAATTATTTCACTTATATAGTGAAATAATGTTTCATATCATAGTTTAAAATGAATGTTGGCATCACATTCAAAAAAATATGCACATATCATGAATAATGAATGTAAATATATCCACACAGCCTTATTAGGATGAATGTATCCTCAACTCAAGACATATCATAAAATGAATAAAATTATAAATAATCATAAAAATCATTAAAAAATAACCTCAAAAAACTTATAAATCACCCAAAGTAATATAACATCATCTATAACAATAAAACAGGACAAACAACAATTCCATCCCTGGGCAGATACATTTTCCCTCATACATTGGTTTACTACTTCCATAAACAAGATAATTACCATGCCCCAACACATCATATTATTCATTTTATTTTTCCCAAATTTTAAATATGAATAAATGAATCCTTAATCAATTTATAACACATTGTAATGTCTCTTGATCTCGAACACCATCACATGGACAAAAATGGATGGTAATGAGACCCAATGTGTGACCCACCAAATGCTATAAGATACTGACTAGAAGAAGGGGTTTGAATTTTATTGTGGGGAGACAATACCCATTAGTATGATGGTTTTTAGTAGTATAATGAAACCATAACAATGAAATAAATCAATGTATTGACATATCAGTAACCAGTAGAAAATGAAAACAGAATAATCCCATAAAAAATGAAGCAATAATTTAATAACAATCTAGAATGTAACTAATTTTCCTCTAAGAAACAATTAATGTAAACCACTCAAATACCCAACAAAATACACAACAGTCCCGGGTCCCGAACCTCATGTCAGTCACACCTTAAACCCCAGCCCATCAAGTAAGAGAACCATAGACAATAATTTAATTTCATTTGTCTAAAATTAAATCAACATAATCTTCCAGGGTACCAAATAGTTCCCAAAATAGGGAGTGAGTATAACTAAATAGGTCGACAGAACAATTACAATTCTAACAGGTGTGATAATAATTTTATACAATAAAAAAATAAAAACGTATTAATAAATTTAAAATTTAATAAAATGCATCAAAAAAATAATTGGACATAATTAAAGAATATATTGGATATTTTGACACTACCATTCCAACAATAACCATATAACTATGTTAAAATAGCTTTCTACGATGCCATGCATGAATATCTTATAAAATAAATTCTTAATATTCCATCAACTACTATTTAACTATGTTATAGGCATACTAATATGTATCAAATACCTATATAAATTTTAACATATCTTTAAATGACCAATAATGATTAAAACAAGGGGCTGGTCAGAGCCATATCTCTATAAGAATTACATTGTGGGACTAGGATGATACCACTAAATATGACCATTAAAACATATAAGGGTTCATGTTCTAGTTCTAATAGCAATATATAATAATTTTTTAATGGAAAAAATTTCATAACATAATGTGTGGATATCTCAGTATCACATCAAAAATCACAATGGATAATTATAGGAAATTAAAATTTTCATTCATTTTCCAATTTCAATAATATCACAATTCAATAAAATTCATAACAATAAGAAATAATCCACAATATAGTTATTACATAACAATAAATCACAAAATGTCTCACATCATTGTATACACACATTGATAGATTAGATAATTAAATTATATTCATGGTTCACTCACATAATGGGTAGAAAAAAGCCTTGTCAAAATCCAATTGAAAATAAAGGAATCCATGGAATAATTGGATTCATTATTTAATCGATATGGGAACACATTATGATAGAGTAATAAAAATATTACATAACATGGAAAATATCAAACTATTGGATTAATGATTAGACCCCCTTCCACTAACTAATGTTCAAACATTTATTCCAATAGTTATAAACAAAACGAATAATGTTTATGGGGATCAAAAAGTGGTTACTAGATCCAAACTGCTCAACATTAAAACAAAAAATTCTCGTAGTGAAATTATTTCCCTGCAACGGTTTGAGAACCAATGGATAGGGGGGAAACTAAACAGAATTAATAGATGTGGGTTATATGGTTTTTTTGATACAACATTAAGGATTAATGGAAATCCAACATTGTTTTGGAGGTTCCATAGGGTCTATTAAAGAATCTGGCAGTGGATTAGAATTAAAACAGTACTACCCAACTTACATTAAAATAATTGGTCGATAAATTACACTATGTATAATGTAGTTATTTTTGTGAAAAATATTATTAATGGAATATGCCAAAAAATAAATATTCTCAGATATTTTTTTTAAATCATGGTAACATTACATTACCTACAATTTATTTACATGACGGTTAAATGTTTTATAGATGGATTTTCATCCCATATTCTCTTTAGAAAACACCATCACATTTAATGCATCTCAAAACACCAAGATATCATGAATGAATTAAACAATTATACCATGAATCCATTAATTCAGATAAACATACATTTTTGTACCTAAATCATTTACCCCCAAAAAAAATCACCACATGGATCCTCTATAGTTTAATATTTTTTCCCGTAACACAAAACTTTGTTTATTATAAGGTCTGACATCCAAAAAGAAATCATAACCACCAAATTTTAAAGATTATGAAAGTATAAAATTAAATAAATGTTAAAATAAATAGAGAGAAACGTATCTATAAAAAAACTGGAAAATCATTTTTTCTATTTATGTGATACATTATCACTCAAAATGGCCTTCTATAACACTTAATGAGTTGTTATTTATAAATATGCCACTTAAGTCATATAAAAGGGCCTCTTAACATCCCATTCTGAAACATACCTATTATTTAATTTTATGTATAATATTCATTCTAAAAAAATATTATAAAATCTTATCTAGGTTTTGAAATCATGTATGAAAATGGTGTATCCTTAAATATTTTAATACAGAGAAAATAATTATGAGAGAAAGAAATTTTCATTAGTTAAAGTAAAAAAAAGAAATTATCAACTTATCATTGGTCATTTAATATTATCTCATACTATAATGGCTCAATAATAAAATAATTTAATATTCCCTAAAATATCAAATTCTAATAAATAAATTATAATAATATGACATCAAATTCATATGCAATAACTTGTTCTAGAAATTCATTGTTAGAGTCTATTATACCACATATATTAATTATGTTATAATTTAGTTATTATATTTATTGTAGGTTAGTTTTCAATATATATTATTTTAAATTTTTATGTTATTTAATGAATTTTGATAAATTTTTGGTCTGTTAATGTGGTAAGAAAATAAAAGATCCTTATAAAGAAACAATTTTTTTTAGATAAAACAACCTTAAATGAGATCATTTGTAATTGAGTTATTTTGAATCAATTTTGTAACCTATTTAAAATGAACAATGGATTTCTAAAATCAGTTAAACATTATAATTCTTGTACTTTGAATATAAATAATAGAAAAATTATTAATAAATATTGGTTATCGAAGCCTTCATGGCATAAAAATTTGAAACGGTCAAAACTATTAACATTATATGATCAAAATAACTATTAGTAAATAATATATATCTAATATATTATTATATTGACTATTGTTAATATAAATAGATAATAAATTTGTTTTTAAATATATTTTTATGAAGGATATTTTAATTGTAGTAGGATTTAGAGAATTTTAATGAAATTAAAAAAAGTGAAATGATTGAGGTTATGCATTAATTTCTTTATAGTCAAGTAATTTTATCTCATAATATTTGTTAACCAAATTTTTATTTTGTATTTTAAATAATTTTTAATTTCATTATATATTGTTAATATCTAGATATTCAATTAAAATTAGGAATATATATGATTTATTAATATTTGGAAACAAAATAAATGTTTATATTATTTAAATCCATTATTTTTTGTTGGAATAAGTAGGGATAAGGGTATCATAGGGATATATATTACTAAATTATAAACTCTGAATGTTCTATTGAACTATATACAACATTATGAATTATTTTTAATGTTAATTGATAACCAAAAATAGTAAAATAAATAATGGGAAATAAAATTTTAAATATTATAGAACACTAAATTGGTTTTCAAGACCTAATGTATGTTTAATGAAGTATATATCAAAATAATTTTATTCTGAAAATGAATTACATTGGTTATTCCATACTATATTTGATTAATACATTCTCTTACAGTTATATAATTGCATAATATATTTTTATCAGAGAAGAAGTGATGACCATGAAACACTAGAAAAAATATCAAATTGTCAATCTATTGTAAGATTAAATAAAAAATATCATGTTTTACATTTGATTATTTTTTCATGGGTAAGATTAATTGGAATCAGATATAATATTATCCCAAGTTGAAAATGATCTATATATGATTTAAATATTTTTAGAATATATAAATATACTCTTTTTCACTAGTCACATATGAGTAAATTCCTCATCTATATTTTGATTTCAGATGCTTTCATTGGGCATCGATTCATAAAAAGATAAACATTATCCCAAAAGATATTTATCCCAATATTGAAAAAATATTTGGAATATTGACATCAATCCATTAATAAATTCTCTAATACCTGTGGAATACATCTAAAGATAAGGGTATCATGTTGGATCTTCATTCGTAGAGATATAAATCAATCGAGTTGTAGAGATTCTCACAATGTAGAAATCACCTATTAAAAGAGGTAGGAATTCAAAATAAAATCACAGAAGTATATAATTGTAGGTAAGTCAGTATCATTGAATTATTTCCACATTTGGATTATATATATGGGACCTAGTCACACATGAATTCAACTATTTTAATGAATTAAACTTTTCTATGATTTCATACTAACTTTTTGTGTGATATATTTTTATTAATCAATTTGTATTGGGATTTTATTTTTTTATGTGAATTATTTTTGTATGATGTTCATCCACCTGTGAATGGAATCCTACACATAGTGGGATAATACAACGGTTTGATGTTTGATTTTATTAAAGTGGATGTTAATTTTCATTGATTATGTGCAAGTATATATCTTATAGTCCCTCTTAATTCAATTCATACTATATTATTTTATAAGAATACAAGATTTTATGTGATGGTATTCAATTATGTATCCCTACAATTGTTTTCTTCTTTAGATGTTAATTCATTTCTCTCGATTCACACTAAAAATCATATACAAAATTGTAGGAATGCTGTTGTATGTGGACACTACCACCAAGAAAGGTGATTGTATTTTTAAGCATAACTATATATGATAATATCCATCAATGTGAAGAAGATTAAAAAAGTGTCATACATAAAATATTGTGAATATTTGGCATTCATTCTAAACACCACATAATGGATGATCCAAGTATGTAGGATGCTTTTATTTCCTATAAATAGTTTTTGGAATATGATTACATTAGGCTTAAACTATATTTCAATATTTTGGTTATTTCATTTAGTAGATGATTTGGATCAGTTGTATTGGTTCCCTGTTTTCCCTTAAAAGTGTTACTGATGAAAAAAATTTATTTTTTATGATATTTTGTAGTGGATATCAATCCAAAATTGTGAAAATCATGAATATAAACCCTATATGATTATATTTTGTGTTCAATGCAACAACATATTTTAAAATTAAAATTTTAACTACTTTTAAACAGACCATGTTGCCATATATATAAAAATCACCATTATATTGGATGAATATACTAATTTCTATGAAAATCAATTGGAAAAATATTCCATGGAAAATTTTTACATTGAAACCGTAATTATTTTTTATTATAAAATTGATAGGACATGTATGTTATGTGTAATAGATTTGAAAATCATTACGAGCCAACAATCTAGATTTATGAAAAAATATATAAAATATTCAATTTAAATTCATAGTGTTCACTTTAAATTTTTTTAAACCATGTAAGAAAATCATAATAAATACATAATAAGAATTTTACACCTTTTTACTAGAATAATAACTAATATATTTTAAAATCTGTATTACAAAGTGAATTAGAGCTCAAAAAAATACTTGTTATATTTTTCCTATGTTTTACGGTGTTACATGTGAATATAAAATATTATATTGGAATTATATATGGTTGATCCAATTTTTAATCAAATATGTGTTGTAGAAGTGAAATATTAATAGATATATTTTCATATTATCACTAGATGGAGAAGATATAAAATTAGTAACCAACAAAAATTCCACATTAGAATGATTTATAATGAAATGTTATCAAATGTTTTATTTAACATCTTGAATAATTTCCTTTAAAATGAATATTTTATAAAACTAATATGTCTCAAGAGATTCAATATATGAATACAATGACACATTATATAAAAAATTATCATGATGAATAGATAATGAAATTTAAGAAAACCATTTTATAGTATTATTATAAAAAATGCACATTAAAAAGGACTGGAATATACATGATGAATCATCTTAAGGAACATTGATTTATAAATAACTCATTAAATTCAAAAGTGTTATTTATAAAATTTAATTTAATTGAAAATAATTTAATATTATAGGTATAGAACAAAGTTTTGTAAACTAGGTAAGGTTTAATTAATTCATTTTTTTGTAATCAAAATTTGAATAAATAAAAAATATTGTCAAGAAATAGCACTTAAAAAATATATATATATTTAATCCCAAATGAAATTATATCTATAATATTTATATTAATAAAAATTTATTAATTAAAATATTCAAGTCTATGGTATTTATAGTTTTGTTTATTCATCCAATAATATACATTTCAATAACCAATGAGTCATTATATATCATGTGAGAATTATCATGTCCGTTATGTTTTTTTGTACCAGTTTAAATAATGTAGAAAACTGCCATCATCAATTCCCAAAAAAATTCTTTTACAAAATATTTTAAAATAATTATATAAAAATGTACTGGTCACCACTATTTCAAAAAATTAAATTCCAATATAAAATAATCAATTGATTCAATGAAAAATAAAAAATTAACTTGACCTAAAAAATGATAAAATTAAAACGTTAAATGAAAGAAATGATAATACATATATGAAATATTATATTTTCTTTATTAATGATGTATGGAAACCCAAAAATAATTCTAAAACATTTCTAAATTCCCAATGAAATTTTTTTATGGTATTAATAAATTGTGATTATTTTTCCTAACATCCCAAATAACAAAATTTAGAATAGTGCAATAAGCAATGAAAAATTTTTGAGGAAAAATATGAAAAAATCAGTGTGAATCATAAAAAATGTAAACAAATATCAAAAAATGAATTTATAACACAACTATAACCCCCCAAATTTTGATCATGTGTTATATCTATAATGTAATCCAATAGTTTGCGCTACACGCAACACCGAGTTCGAGCATGACAGAACGTATCAAACTAGTCATTCAATAATTGTTATGAGTATTATTAATTGAATTTTGAATTTTATATATTCCATATAATTTTAACTTCCATATTATGGGTTTCTTAGACATAATATATGAACAAATTCAATTTTTCATATAAACAAAGTATTTTCAGAAATTGTAATTTTTCCGCATTTTAATGGTGAACCCTTTTAGAATAAAATATTATAAAATTTTATATATTTGATTTGACATAATAAAATTCTTCATTATAACTGGGAAATAAAAATTTTAGTTGGGTTAAAATTTTGGTACTTTTCTGATAACTTTTATATTTTTATTAATAGTGAAAATAATAAATTTTAATTGAAAATAAATTTTAAAATCGAATAATTTATAGTGTTAAATTATGAATTTGAGTGGTTTTAATGTATAATTATATTATCTTTTTATCATTTAATATAATTTTGGTCATTATAAATAATTTCACATATAAATTTGACATAAACCCATGTCATTAAATTTATAGTTTTTACTTTTTAAAAACCCTCTTTTTGGTTTTAACGTCGGGAATTAATTTTAAATTAATTAATTAAACTTCTACGTTTGGAATTTAATAATATATCAATCATTTTTGAATTTTTATTATCTAAATAAGCTAGTGGTGAGTTTTTTGTATTTTTTCTAAAGACTTTCAATTTGGGATGAACAATAAAAAACACAACATTATTGATTAAAATCGGAATTTATTTAAATAATTAATATTTTTATTTAAATTAATTTCAAATTAAAAATAGATACATAATACATATATATGTCTAATGTAATTCATTGGAGTTATTTTATAATAAGATTATTTATATATAATTTTATTGATCTTTTAACGTATTTTACCCACATTCAAGGCACATTTGCAAAATTGTATAAAACATAATTTTACCGCTTTTATGAATTTAATTTAAAAATCATAGAGACACGGTTGACATCAGTATGTAAAGTGTGGCATAATAGGTTGAAAATAATTTTGGGTGAATAGTAACTTTGGAATTTTATTTGCCACGATTAAAAGTAAATAGGCTTATTAAAGATAAAAATGATATTATAATTACCCTAACTCATTTCCTACATCTATTGTTAAAATATATTTCAACCCAAATCGACCTTAGGAATAATATATCATCATTTTTATTCACATGGATTTGATTAGGACGTTTATTATTATTTTATTTAAATATGAGTTAAAAGTGTTAAATTCAAATTTTAATAAATAATGTATATTTAATATACGATTATAAATTTCATAATTTCAACTATAAATATTCATTAGAAATCTAAAATTATTTCCTATGTCATTATATTTTATATATAAATTTTAGACATTAAATAATAAAATTCATATATGACACAATGATGATGTAGTAATTATCATATTAATGAATGATTTAAATAATAGACATAATAAGTATTAAAATAAATGTAAATATAGACTTATGATGCATTCCACTAATTTTCTAGGTTAATATGACAAGTTATTGTTGATTCAATGAATTTTTTTTAATAAATATGTTTGTTATGACTTTTCAAAAATCCAAATACTAAAGTGTCAAAATTGAAATAGAGGAATTTTTAAAACAAATACAATATTATTAAATGATATAATATTCCAAAAAATCTATGGATCATCCAAATGACTTATATAATGATGATATGTCAATAATTAACCCCTTGGGGTTCACTTGTATTTTAATAGTATTTTCATTATCTATTTATAATAACAATACCAGATGATTTGTTAAATGTTAAACTATTTAACTAAGTGTTATATCTAAAAGATAAGGCGAATATGATGACCTAAACAAGTCTAAAACATATTTTTTTAGAGTATTTGGAACTGTACCTACCTTATACTCTATATAAATCCATTTGGAGACAGTAGAAATAGAATATGATTTTATAATAAAATAATATTTCAAGCTTTTCCTATTGTTCCCCTCACCTATCTTATAAAAAGGAACTTCCCCACCTCATAACATCACACCTAAAAATCCATTTGGATCAGCCAATACCTACTCAAATATCCTTAAAAGTACATTCACTTCATCTGATAGGCCTTCCATTAATCATCAATCCATTCTAAATAGCCATTTTCATCAAATAAAAATCGATCACCTTAAGAAGAGGTAATAATTTTACCCCTCATTCAATGTTATCTTCTTCTTCCACTTACTCTTTCATTATTGTTTCCAAAAAAAATATCTAGTAACTAATTCATACTATTATGTTATTATAAACATGGTACAACCATATTTATTATTCTATCCTTCTTATAAATAACAAATTCATCATATATGTGTACGTAGGGCTTATTGTCTCCATGTTGTTGTGTAGTTTTTTATTCAACACTTCATTATTTGTATGTTTATGATAATGAGTATAATTTATGTAAATAATAAATATAAAATGTTAATTATTCTGTATATATAATATACCATGTAATTATATATAATTTCACCATCAATAGTATAATATATTCACCTGTGCATATGTACGGCTTACCGTCTCCACGACGCGATGAGATTAATTTCCACATTCACCATTCAATGATGATTATAAAAATGAATATAATTAATTATAATGTAATATATGACATAATAAAAACACATGTAATATATATATATATATATATCATTATCATATTTCCCTTCAATACGATTTGAAAACAGATATAGTGTTTATCCATATATATGACCTACCATCTCCGTAAACGGTGTTTTCCATTTCATATATCTATCTATTATAAATATTTATATTCTAATTATATATGATATATTAATCATGTTTTATATTATAGAAGTATTCAAATAATTATCTAAGTGATGCGATTAAGAATAACATGTTAAAACATGTATGATAAATACAGATATTATTACCCGAAATCATAATTTAACATGGAAATTATTATTAAATGGGTAGTATAAATTAATAAATGAATAATTTATGATATCATAAATATTAATATGGTTTTGGTATAATATAATAACATACTATGGCCATAATATATGAGGTTAAACGTACCCTCGACTAATTAAAAATAAAAGGTAATATTTTATTCCTCGATCTCATTATTATCCGAGATTATTTATGATAATGTTTTTAATAAAAATTATTTATTTTCCATGTCCATATTTAATTAAATCATTTTAAAAAGGATTCATTTAAAGGTAATCATTATCTAAAACATCATTTTTAATGTTTTCAATATTTATTCTTCTAAAAAATTTTCATTAATTTCCATGTTCTCAAAATAGTTATATGGATTTATTTATACGGATATGGATGTTTTAAAATGTTAATTCCTTTAAAAAGATTCAAAGTGGTATGGGACACATTGATTCAAAAATAACTTCTAAATTTTTTCCTTTATAAATTATTTGACTTTTAAATGATTTAATGAAAAATGGGTATTTCACTGGAAGTTTTTAGTGATCATTTTCAATTATAACAACATCCTTTACTAGATATTATTCATGATTGAAGTTGATATATTATAATACAGTATTCCATATTGTATTGAATGTGTTATGATATGTTTTACTGTGGATGTGATATTTTTTTACCATTCAAGGTTTATGGGTAATGTATTTAAATTTTTATACTAGTTTTAATAGGAAAGATTATGTTATGTTTCAATGTTTTCATATGAGGAATGAAATGGACATAGTAAGCGATATGTGGGGCATGTTATAGCCCCTCTATGAATCAGTTGGTCACATTGGACAATATTGTGTCTCGGAACAAGGCATTGACCAAATATTATTGATAGTCTTGGCACGAGGCCTTCACTGTGTGGTAATGATGTCTGACATTAGGCATTCCCTTATTATGAAATTCGTTACTACATGTGATTATTTAACAAGTAGAATATCCTTGTGAATGTTTATATGTAATGATTAATTTATTTTTTCCATATTATGTTATATATTATGTTTAAAATTCCTTTTGTTGTTTTTAAAAGTCATTCCATAAATGTTAGTAGCTTCTGCAAAATTATTTACCCATACAGAGCATCTAATCTCACCCCTTTAATATTTTTATTTTCCCATGATTCCAAGAAGTTTACAATGATTTATATGGAGGTTGAAGCTAAAATAATAATGTAATTATAAAATAATTACCTATGTTTTAATTTTTTTGTAAATAATAATTTAAATTTCATGTATATATTTAATTTTCCATGACTGTGAAATTGATCGAGCCTTCAGGACATCATTCCTTATAATCATTCCAATGTATTAAAATAATTCACCGGCTATAGTCTTTTATGGTTAAGGCTTTATAGTTGGAATTAATGGAAGTTTAAAAAAAACCTTGTCAACTATATTTAGGAAAACTCTCTTTAGAAAACCTTAACCTAAGAAAAAAATTAGGATTAATATATAAGAACTTCCTAAAATTTTCTTAATGTATAGATTTTGTGAATTTTTCAAGAAATACATCTCGTTCTGGATACGAGAAGGTAGAGGCGGCTCTGGTAAAGATGTACCTAGAAGTAAAAACTCCGAAAAGTAGTTTCGGGCTTGACCTTTGGTATCCTGGTACATGACAATAGGCCTTGCTACACTCTTGGTTACCACACTCCTGTGGGATATTCTTGGGATAATTCACATTTTCTATACAAACTATAATAAAGGATTTAAGGGTAAATAATAACCATATAAAAACATTTTTGTGATAATGGATTATATCCATAATCTTTTCAATTTATGTTATGTATTTTACATGTTTGTAATTATGCATTTTGATTCATAAACTAACATAGTTTATGCCATTGTTTAGGAATGGTGCCCAATAAAAGGAATGCAAACTCAAGAAATACGAAAGATCTAATGAAAAAGATGGATTGTATATTTCAGGGTCAAAATAAAACATTTAGAATGGAAATATTCTCCCATGTGTTCTTTTCATATGAGGAAATAGTATCGTCTCTTAATAAGATACGTAAATAATTCTCTGAGTCATATGGCTTTGAAGTGATTCTAGTGAGTAAATAGATGTTATAATTAATGATGGATAAAGTGAAGAAGCATATGAATGATATTCCCATATATGATAACCATGGAAAGAATCACCTTTGTAAATTCTTTAATGGAATGGGAGATTTTTATAAGTTTGGAGGAAATGGAAACCACTTATTTGATGTAAGGGTAAGAAAAGGGTTTCAAATGTACAATTCATTATATATAAGGAGTTGGGACACTATACGAATCAATATTCCAATCATTAGAGTATACAAAAAATGATGTTATTGGATAATAGTCAAGTTATGATACTACAATAGATAAAGAGGAATAATTAGTGTTCTTATATTATGTCATTTGAGTGTTGTATCAATGATGTACCTGTTATATTAATTATGGAAATTAATAAGGATTGTACTGATGTACTATTTCATTGAGGATTTGAGATTATATGGTACTAAAAAGAGTGACTCAACAGTAAGTGGATCTTTTTGGAAAATACATGGTTAAAGGAATGATGAACCTTTATGTGGTCCTGATAATGAGGTAGTGATTTTGGAATAAGAGATGGTTGATTTGGATACTTATATTGGATCTTCCAAACTACCTTTGTACTGATTAATGGTTTGTTTATTCCATCATTATTGGAGTATTCAATTTTTTTGGATATAATGAATATATCTAATATTATATGAGGAATAAGAAATCATGATTTATTCAATTTGTTTTTATGGAAATTAAGGCTTTTAGCAAGTTTTAAAAGAATAGATGATGAAGGTACTCACATGTTGTTTTGTAGAAAAAAAGATATCTTCATTATGTTATGTACACCATTGTTATAAATTTTTGGACTTTTAGTTTGGACAAAAGTATATTGGATAATTATAAAGGGTGGAATGAATTTTGTTGGAAATTGGATACTATGTATTAATATTAAAACATTTCTTAAGACTATGACTAGAATTTTTATAAAAAGCGCAACCTGAAGGTCGGGAAATAACCTGTCGCATCCGAAAAGGTCGTGAGACATGAACCCACAACTGAAGGGTGAAAAAGGTGAATCACCTAACACTGGCCTACGTGATCTCCTGTTTTGTAAAATTTAGTTTTTTAAATGATATGAAAGATAAATTTTAAAATCATTTGTTTCAAACCCAAAAAAAATAAGAATAAATAGAATATTTTTGAATTCTATTCTTATTTGGAGTAAAAGATGAGTTTGTGGTAGATGTTTGATGAAGGATGGAACTGTACATGTAAAGTATTTTTTTCTCTTATTCTATGAATAAATTAATCATTATACTTTAGAGAAGGGATCTTAAACCAAAATTTTATATCCTAATACATTATGTTTTTCTTGAACTTATGGTATTTACATCCTCATTGATTTATTTCATTGAGGCCCCCAATATTCCATTTATTGTTCACATGTTTTTGACTGATGAACCCAATCACTCACTATAAGTCATTATGTTTTTCATCAATTATGTGTCTCTAATTTCCACAAATGTTCCCCTATTCGATTTGATAATTTTGTGGTGAATTTTTCATTTTCATTTCCCTCTTCTTATGAATAAATTTTACTAACCACATTTCTAATGTGTGTTTTCCACAAAGGTATTTCAATTTTTTATCCTTTTATTTTCAATGAAAAATTTATAATTGAGAGGAAAAAATTTATTCAATGAGGGTAGAATATGACACCCTAGGATTTCATAGTTCGTTATCTCTTTAATGTAATTCAATAATTTGTCCTACAAGTAACACTGAGTTTGAGCGCTCCTTGAATTACCAAACAAGCCATTCAAAAGCTGTAGTGAATAGTATTAACTGATTTTTGAATTTCATATATTCTATATAATTTTAATATCCATATTTTGTGTTTATTAGAAATAATATGAGAAAAAAATTCAATTTTTAATAATATGGAAGTATTTTTTAGAAAAATCAATTTTACCGCCTTTTAATGCAAACCCTTTTTAAATACAATATTTGAAAGAAAATTATATTCAATTTGAAAAAATAAATTTCTTATTTATAATATGGACATAAAAAAAAATTTGGATAAATTTTGGGTATTTTTCTAATAACATTCATATTTTTAGGAATAGTAAAAAATAGTGAATTTTAAGTGAAAACTACTTTTTTAATCAAAATCATTTATAGTGTTAAATTAATAATTGGGATTGTATTAAATTATAATTAGATTATACTTTTATTATTTAAAATAATTTATGTAATTAATGTAAATTTACATTAAAATTGATCAGAAAATCTTATCAATCTTTTGAATGTTTTTACTTTTTAAAAACCTACTTTTTGTGTTGACAACATGAATTAATTTTAAATTAATTAATGAAAATTCAATTTTTTATTTGTTAAAATATAATTATTTTTTGAATTTGAATTATTAAAATTATTTTACGGTGAATTCTTGGTATATTTCTGAAATCATTCAATTTTTTATGTATAGTGAAAACACTGCGTTATTGTTCAAAAGTGACTTTTATTTAAACAAATAATTTTTTATTTAAATTTAATTTAAATTAAAAATAGAGACATTATACATATATTATTCTAATGTAATTCATTTAAGTCATTTTATAATAATATTATATATAAAAAGATTTATTGAACTTGTAACGTCTTTTTCCCACCTTTAGGCACATTAGTAAGTTTGTATAAAACATAATTTTAATTATTAAGTGAATTTAATTTCAAAAATCCAGGAGACATTATTTAAATATGTAAGTAAAATGTGGTTCAATTGAATGAAAATATTTTTTGGTGAATTGTAACTATTGAATTTTATTTACCACAATTAAAAGTAAATAGGGTAATTAAAGGTAAAAATGATATTTTAATTTCCATAAACCATGTTCTAAATCTATTGGTTAAGGTTATTTTGACAAAAATAATCATTATGAATAATATATTATCCTTTTTTATCCACTTGGATTAGATTTGGACATTTATTATTAATTTATTTAATGATTTGTTAAAGGTGTTAAATTAAATTTTTAATAAATAAAACATTTTTAATATAGGGTTATACATAATATAATATTGAAAATAAATAATAATTATAAGTGTAAAAATATTAATCTTATATCATGCTATTTTATTTATAATTTTTAGGCATTAAATAAATGAATTTATTTATGATCCAATGATGATGCAGTAATTACCATATTAATACAAGATTATAATAATTGATATTATAAATATTAAAATAAATTTAAATTGATTATTGTGATGAATTCCAAAAAAAAATATGTTAATATGACATTTTATGGTTGATTAAATGAATTTTTTGAATAAATATGGTTGTTATGACTTTCACAAAAACTAATTACTAAATAGTGTCGAAATAGACATAAATGAATTTTTAAAACAAATACTCTATTATTAAATGATATAATATTCCTAATATTATATGGATTGGCCAAAATAATTTTATAATGATTTACATGTCAATAATGAACAACTTGGGGTTCTCTTGGTTTTTTATATTATATTTATTAACCATTATTTATAATAATACAAGAAAAGATGTTAAAAGTTAAATTATGTAACTAAGAGTTCAATCCAAATGATACTATTAAAATGGTAACCTAAACTTGTCTAAAACCTATTGGATGAGAGTATTTCAACCAATACCTACTGTATCCTCGGAATAAATTTATTTGGATCCATTAAAACAAAAAAATGTATTTATAAAAAAATAATATTTCAAACTTTTCCTAATGTTCCCCTAACCTCTTTTATAAAATATCCCTTCCAGTTCTATTAATTTCATACCTACAAATCCATATTTCATTGACAATCCACGCTAAAATATTGTCCCAAATACACTAACATCATCCTAGTGGACTTCCATTGATCACAATGCAAATTTAAATATCCATTTTTATTCGATCAAAAGGAAGTACCTGATGAAGAGGTAATAATTTCATCCTCTCTTTCAAAGTTATCTTCTTCATCTACTTCATCGTTCTTAGGTGTCACCATAAGAAATAATAACTCCAATAGCTTATACATACTATTATATTTTTTTAAAAATTGTAAAACCATATTCATTATTATATCCATCATTTTAATAACAATGTCACCATACGTGTGTATGTAAAGATTACCGTCTCCACAGTGTGGTGTAGTTTTTCTATCGACACTTCAATTTTTGGATGAGTATAATAATTAGTATAATTTATGTAAATAATATATGGAACATGTTAATTATTCAATATATATAATATACTATTCAATTATATATGATTTTACAATCAATATAATGATATTGTTGTTCATGAATACATACGGCATACCGTCTCCACAACGAGATGAGATTCATTTGAATGTTCATCATTCAACGATGATTATAAAAATGTATACTATTAATAATTATGAAATATATGACATAGTAATTCTAATGGAAATATGTGTGTGTGTGTGTGTTTTTTTTAGAGGGAGAGAGAGAGTGTGTGTGTATTTAAATTTTTCCCATTCACTTACTTCCCTTCAATATGATATGAAAATGGAAACATTGTTTATGCCCACGTATGACCTACCATCTTTATAAATGGTGTTTTAAATTTCATATATCCATATATTATAATTATTTATAACGTATATATATATATGTGATATATAAATAATTTTTAATATTCTAGAAGTATTTAAAACATGATCTAAGTGATATGAGCAAGAATAACAAGTTAAAACACATATGATAAATAAATTGATTATTACCCATAATGTTAATTTAAAATTGAAAATATTATTAAATTGGTAGTATATATTCATAAATAAATCATGTATGAGATCATAAATATTAATATGGTTTTTTATAATTTAATAAAATACTATGGTCATTATACAAGATGTTAAACATATCCTCGACTAAAGGAATATACAAGGTAAGGCTTAATTCCTCAATATCTTTATTATCCCAGATTATTTATGTGTATGATTTCACTAGGACATATTTATTATCCATGTCCGTGATTTATAAAATAGTTTGAAAAAGTATTCTTTTTAAGGTACTATTTATCAAAAATACAATTTTAAATGTTTTAAATATTTATTCATTTAAATATTTCTCATTAATGTACTTATTTTCAAAATGGTTTTAAGGATTTATTTTTATGAACATGGATTTTTTAAAATGTTAATTGCTTTAAAAATATTGAATTTGGTATGGGACACATTGATTCAAAAATAAGTTTTAAATTTTTTTCCTTTATAAATTGTGTGACTTTTAAATGATTTCAGGAAAAAATGGGTATTTTACTCAAAGAGTATTACTTGTCATTTTCAACTAAATAAATATCATTTACTACATATTATTCTTTATAAATGATGATTTATAATAATTAAATCCTCCATATTCTTTTGAATGAGTTACAATATGTTTTATTGTAGATGTTATATAATTATACCATTCATAGTTTATGGAAAAACTATTGACATTTCGTATGCTAGTTTTTATAAGAATGATTATGTTATGTTTAAAAATTTTCATGTTAGGAATACAATAGACATAGTACATGAAGGGTGGGGCCCACTATAGCCCCATCATGCATTGGTAGGTCTCATTAGACAAACTAGTGTCTTGACACAAGGCCTTAACACAATAGTATTGGTAGTCTTAACATGAGGCCTTTTATATGTGGTAATTATGTCTTGAATTTGGCATTCCCTTATAATGAAATTAGTTACTACATGTGATTATTCTAATAGCTGAATATCCTTGTTCATGTTTATATGGTAATGTTGGATTTCATTTTCCATATTATGTTCAACATTATGTTTAAAAAGGCTGTTGTTTTTATCACACTTATTGCCTTAAAAGATTATCGCTTCCCCAAAATTCGTTAGCCTTAATGAGCATCTGAGATTACCTTATTCATATGTTTTATTTTCCAAGTATAATAATAAGTGTACTACGATTTATATGACGTTTTAAGCTAGAATAATAATATAATTCTCAAAGTATTATATATGTCATATTTTAAGTAGAAATTGTAATTTAATGTTCAGGTATGCAATCTATTTTCAAAGACTACTCAATTGATCAATTCTTCAGGACAAGATTCCTTATAATCATGCAAGTGTATCAAAATAATTCATTGGGTCTGGTCATATTAGGTCAGTGTGTTACAACAATCATTTACAAAAAATGGTCAATTAAAATGAAATTCATAATTGGAAACCCTAAATTTCCCTTATGAAATTTAAAATCAATGGAATGGATATTATTCTTTTAAAATCCCATTAAAATAAACATGGTTTGATAAATTCCTTGAAAAGTTTTTCACAAACAATTTTAGTCACCTATGGAATAAAAGGTTCTTTCTTGGATATAAATTTCAGGCAATGATCACACCGAAATATTCATCTAATGTCAATGATCTATGAGGATTTTATATTCTCAGTAATTTAGTATAAATAACATTCACTAATGATTAGATTTTCCTTTATAGGTATCAAAATTCAAAAAATGTAATATAATAATTATTTATTCACGTTTTAAATAAGCTCATGAAATAATTTTATAGAAATATACTATTTTATTGTTAAAATATTATATTAATACACTAATATAAATTGAAATCTGTATTCTAAAAAAATTAACTTACTATAAAAAATTTTCTAAAATTTTAAGAAAAAAATGTGAAATTTTAAAATAAACTAGTGTTTTTAATTAATAATTTATTAAC
The DNA here is from genome assembly GCA_963277665.1 of Viscum album. Taxonomy (NCBI): domain Eukaryota; kingdom Viridiplantae; phylum Streptophyta; class Magnoliopsida; order Santalales; family Viscaceae; genus Viscum; species Viscum album. The sequence goes on from OY728128.1 coordinate 623,102,314, forward strand.
AAAATGATAGATAATTATTTTTCATAAAAACTAATTTCGATTTAGAATAATCACTTTGAAATTATCATAGGGACATATTTGTTTATTATTTTTTGGAAATGTACATTTCTATGTGAATATCTAAAAAATGGATCATAGAAATACAATAAATTCTTATGAATAATAATGGAACAATAATTAAATAAGAATTAAAATAAATGAAAAGTAATATTATTTAGGAATTAAATTAATTAACTTATTAATATTATGTTAATTCAATAATTTTAATTTTATCATTTGGGATATTAATATAAATATTTATTTCCAATATTTACATGTATTGGATTTGTTGGAAGGCGACATTCTTGTATTACAATGATATAAATTTAAAATTAACATTATTTTATTAATTATAATCTATCTAATATTATTTTAATCATATCCATCCAAAAATATTAGAATAAAAAACAAATATTCTATATTATATCCCAATTACCCACTCATCTTAATTTATTATTACCCAAACAATATTTAATTCAACTCCACTAAAAAGAAATTGAGATTGAATTCCATTTTAAAATTAATTGACAACAGTATATATGTGTATTTTTTATGGTTCGATGTTTTTTCTCTCATTCATTATTAAGATTCGTTCCATATTTCCTGACCCCATCTCTACCATTATTTTTTCAGTCCTTCAATTTACTTTTAATTTTAATGATAAATTTTATTCTTCATCATTTTAATAAATTAAATTATTTAATATTATTTACTAATAACAATTAACTATAATTAAACTACATTCATTTGTTATAATATGATCAAACAATCATGTATCTAAAAAACTTCCTAATATTTAGTACTGTAAAGGGGATGCAGTTTCCTTGAATTGATATACTTTTGTACATATGAAAAAGAATATATAATCATTATCCTTGACACATATACATGGTAAAAGAACAAATAAATGTTGGTTGGGTAATAACTCGATCTTATCATCAAGCATTGTAAAATATTTTATTGTATACCTTCTATCACACTATTGGGGGAGTGAATATTTGAAATTTATGATTTCCATGTGAATGACAATTAATGACTATTTATAATTAATTCTTCCTACATGAAAGTCTATATTAGACTATATAATATGAATAATTATTTACATTCAATTTTTTATTATATTAAGACATCATAAGTTAAAATTAATTAAAATGATGAAATCGAAATAATATATCGAAATTTATAAGGATACACTACATCAAGACATTATCTGCTAAAAAAAGGGACATAAATAAATTCAAATGATTATATATCATAAAAATTGAAAATAAAATTTTTAATTAATTATAAATTCATGTAATGGTAAACAAATATTTACTTTACAGTGAGCATAACCCGAAGAAAATAAAATGAGACCTATGGTAAGGGTTTCCTGGGAACAATTTTAATTCATTGAGTCAAGAATTTTAATATAAACCAATTAAAATTTATATGGTGTAAATAAAACCATCATTACCTATTATATCAAAAGTATTCTATTACTCTTTGTATTTTAATATTCATTTATCTTTTTATTTTTGATTTACTTTGACTAATTCATTACATAAGTATTAAGAATTTTCATTGTTAACATAACCTACATTCATCATGTTATATGAATTATTATTGATACTTATCATTATATGTTTTGTTTATTCCTTATATGAATTCATTATATTTTATTCCGAATTTATATTCAAGTATTTCCAATACTTATTATCATTTAACCTCTATTTGGATCACTATTCAATTAAACAAAGTCTTGTATTTGGAATTTTCGTTAATAATTCTTAATGGTTGGATATATTTTTCCATAGAGTTCAAATTATTCATAGTATTTTAATGAAAGATATTTTATACAATTTAAAAAAAGTAATTGGTAATTTTATAATTCCATTTAGTTTTACTAAATTATTTTTTAATAAAAATTTACAAATGTTTTATAGATTGTTAATATTTGACTTCTTTAATATGAGAGAAATAAATTTCATTTTAATCATTTACTTTATGAACCCTACTTTCATATTTTATATAAATTATTAATTTCATTAATCTTATTTATATTTACATAAGATTCTAAATAAATATTTAATACCATTTTCAATGTTTTTTCTCGATTAAATAGAAATGTAAACATTTTAGGAGAATAAATAATTAAATTTCAATCCACTTATTATTTTTTTATCAGACAACATATATTTCATATTTTTGAAATTAATTATTTTCAGTTATTAATTTAGGTGATTTGTTTTAAAAATATGGATTTCAATTTCCTATTTTGGATCCCATAAAATTTGTTTCCAAAATATACATATAGGTTAATTTTTAAAAAAAATTAATAATATAATATTTATATTTAAGGATTATGAAATAATATGAGTTTTAGTTGATCATAAATTTATAAAATAAGTAATTATTATATAAAATTGTTTTATATAGGAGGTATTCTCAAGTCTGAAAATATAATCTATAAAAAATGTAATTGTTTCATTGTGGCTTATTAATTTCCAGGGAGAATGTATTCTATTATTCATAATAACATATTTTATATGGTTTATTACCAACCAAATTTCCCCAAAATATTAATGTATATTCTATTTAATTTTATTTTAATGCCCATATATAATATTTTCTATCAATATTCTTGGATTGCAATGTTTCCAAATTCGTAAGAGTGTGGAGTATTCAATTTTGTATTCATTAGTAATTAGACTTTCTTAAATGATTATACTATTAATGGATTAACTGATCCTACCATTTTATTATATTATATTTTATTCCCATTTTTATATAGGAATGATACTTCTCATCATTATCAACAAATTATTCTAAAATTATTTTTCAAAATTAAAATGGTAACAATGTTAAGAATAGATGTAATTCATACCAAATAATATTTTCTACCAAATCAAAATTCCCCTTCCAAAAATTTTTTACGCTATTTTTTATAATGGTGAGTATGAATAAATTTTTATAATATTCATGATACACATTAACCATTTTCAATTGTAATTTTAGGTAATAGTTTTATTATATTTTTTAATTATAGGGTTTTAAAAAAGCCTTATGAGGGGTTCCCCTCCTTTCCAAATCAATGTTTCTATTCCACTATACAATTTCTGACATCCTTTTTGTATATTCAAGTATATTCTATATTTATCTTTTTATGGGAATGTTAAAAAATGACTTCTCCTTCCCTAATACAAAAAATTTTTAATTTAATTTTTTTATTTCATTTTATAACAATGTCTAAATGTTTTTGAGATTTTTTTCTTCTTTTATTACATAACGGTTTATTTTTTATGAATTAGTGTTTCGATAATCAATGATATTTTATTATTAACTGAATCCATTTGGAAAATTCTATTTTTTATATCCTATGACAAATTACGTTTATGTGATATGAATTTTTAAGTATTATTAATCCAATTTTCTAACTGTTTCATTTAAATATAGTGATGGATGATTTTAATATGTAAACATATATGTAGAGGTTGAAGGGTGGGGACCTATATCATTCATCGAATAATTGATTTATGATGATGCCACAACAAATGAAAATGGTACATAGAGGATTTACCACATTTGAATATGTACATGTAATGATTTTTCCCATGGAAATAGGTATTTTTTTGTTTTTATCCCAATACTATGGGTGCATGAGAGGATTATCCTATAGTAATGAGGGTATGTGGGTTTTTATCCAAATCCTATAGTATGATGATTTTATTTTGTTTATATAGATAAAATATAGTTTTCTTGAATTTTTTTCTTTCACACCATTAGGTTATAATAATGTTCTTATTATTATGTTCAATTAATAAGTTTTTATTTCTCATTACACATTATAATTTTTCCATGGTATATGTTAATTCATATGAGATTACATATCAATCCATACTAGAATGTGGGAGACTCTTATTATTCCATGTAATTTTTAATAATAAAATTCTCCCCTTCCCATGTATTTTTCATATTATTATGATCTATACAATGATAAAATGTTGATTACACATACCATTCTGAGTGTTTAATCACACCACTTTTTTACACTGTCCATTACAAAGGGAATGAAGAAATTTATGACTTTTGAATTAGATATAAGGGAGTCCAGAAGTGTTATATTCTAGAGATATTATTCTAAATAAATATTTTTATGTGTATAATATTCATTCCACCAAACCATTAGTGAAGTGGGGTATGTTACTGTTTATGAAATATAATATTTAAATCAGGATATATTATGTTATTTATTCCATGTTAATAGAGGGATTATTTATTTAATATTAGAGTATAGTTTAGTTTTTTATTCATAATTATTTAGTAATTCAATGTATTAGTTTAGTGAACATTATAAGAAACACCTTATGTAATTTTTTTTGAAATCCATCTATATATAGAACAACATTTTGATGTTTTGTAATAAAGGAGTTTTTGTGATTATTTTAGAACTTATATCAATGTTCAAATACTATAAGTATATGTTGGCTCTAGAAATAATGTAACTATGGGTACTAACTCTGAAAATATCAAATTGGGGGTTAACTCAATTGTCACCTACTGCACAAAAAACTCGCATAACTCAACCCACAGTTTGACACTCACGGGAAGTTGTTCAGTCAATTCAAATTCACATTATAAAAAATTATGATTAATTTAAATAATTTACTACATTTTTTGGAGTACTATATGGGTGATTACCAATTATAACATAGATTAAAACATAATAAACCATAATTACACTATATATATTTTTTGGTACATTCTCTATAATCATAATTTTCATTTTATTTACTTAATAATTTAACATTTACAAATATTTCATTATTTAACATTACAGATCAAACCTAGATGTACAGAGTAAGAAATTGATGTAATGAAAAAATGGATATTGTAAAAAAACCTATTTGGGTGGAAAATAGAAAATTAACATTCATGATAGTGCTACCTCATTTTATGATTAGTTATGAAAACAACGTGAATATAGATAACAGAATAATGAAGGAGTAGCTTCAATTTATTTTTTTCATTTATCAACAACCATTAATCCTAGGTGGATATCATAATAAAATAATAGTTTTTTTTAAATTGGTCAATATAGTAGAAAAGTTATTTTATATTATATAGATCTCAGATAATTAGAGGGATTCATTATTTTTATATCATTTGTGTTGTGGTTGATCAATCATGGGACCGAATAAGGAACATAAGGCTAATGGATGAAATTGATTCCAAAAAATAGGATGTGTTTAAAGAGTCATTCATATCTAAATATTTTCCATAAACTCATTATATAAATAAAAGGATAAAATTTTTATAGATGATGCAAAAGGATTATGAATCCCATAGTACAAATTACTAAAACATCACATGTGTTGAAATTTACACCATTTGTTTTATCATTCGATATAAATGTAAGGATGATAATTATATTATTCATTTAAATATTATTCTTAAAAATATTATTAATTAACTTATTTTCAAGGTAATGATTAAAATAATTGATCTATACATATGTTTGAAATAGAACTCGTAGAAAATAATTGTTCTCATTATTTTTGGAGATATAATAAATAATTTTATTCCTTGGATATAAGTGTTATATAAATTTTGTATGAGATAAAAGTAATTATTTAACGAGATGAATTCCTTGGAAAAATCACATACGCGATATATTTAATAAAAAATTTCATGAAATTATGAAGAGAAGGTCCTTCAGAACATGAATTCCATAGAGATATAAATCTATAATCTAAAGAAGTAGATGGGAATTTTGAGAATATTAATGAAAATGTCTCAGTCCAATGATTAATTTATAATTTAACATTCCATTACTCACAATAGTTCATCAAACCTAGTATTTATATATATAATCAATTTTAATATCCTCCAAAGAAAATAGAATAAGGAAAAGTATACGAAATCATCATATATGAAGTAGATTAAGATAAAAAATTTGATAATGATAAATAAAGAATACTTCTCTCCCACTCGATAATAATAGATATCGTATTAGATATTAATTATTGTAGCACTCGAATATCGAGGATGTCTTCTAAAATAATCCATCCAAAACCAAAATTATTTGATCATATTATGAAAAAAATATTTAGGTAATATTTTATCCCATTGAATGATTTTTGGTGTATCCCTATTGAATGTTTTAATGTCCCATCAATTTATAAATTTGATGCAATATTTGAGATGTATTACCAATCTATACTTAGAATTTATAACAATAAAAAATCCGAAAATAAATTTTAATATTTTTAACCATCATTTGATCATCTATCAGTTCAAGGATAAATATTATCTCTATATAGAAATTGTTTATATTATGAGAGTAATCATCCCTAATCATTATATATTATTCTTTCGAATAATTAGAGAAAAAATAGATATTAGAGATAACTTAATCTAAAGTAAAAATATATATTTCTTATGTTTATTGAAAATAAATATGGAATTATATCATTAGTTGATTATATCTCTAAGATAACCTCATATATATTCATTATAAATTGATAATAATATTTTGATGACACATATTATTTAATTTGATGATAATTTAACACCGAAATATTATTTAATATATTTCATTGAATAAATACAGTTTTTATATCTTACTTCATTATAAATGATGTAATTAAATGATAACCATGATAAATTTAGATAATAATCAATCCAATAATACAACTTTTAAAAACATGACATCAAATATCCTTTGGTGGATACATGAAAAAAATTATAAAAATATATATAATGAAACTAAATTATAATTTGATCACTAAAGAAGTAACATTTTTAAAATTATAACAACAATAAAAATCCTTTTATGATTAAAAATATGTTTTCATAAAATTTGTCTTTTATTAAATGAAAATAATTATATTATTACTAATTAATCATGAAATATAATTATATAATGGAAAATTGATTACCTGTAAGGTTAGAGACATTTGGGGGGGTTCGTACTTGTATAAAATTTTAGTTTAAATACCTTATTTTTGGATAATGAATTCTTTATCGGGTGTATAAGAAGGCTCATGGCGTGATCAGGGGGGTCAACGCATGTATGAAAAGGGAAATGGCCATCAAGTTCATGTTACATGGTTGGAATAGGGTTAAGAGTAATAGTTCACCCAAATTTTGATAACTAGAAGGAGGGGTGCACTATTAATTAAACTGTGAAAGGGGTGATCCAAAACTACTCATGCTTGGATACAGTCATTCCACGTTGTTGGTGCATGGTGTTATGACCTGTACCCCAGAGCTCATGTCATGACTACACTAAGATTTCCTTCTATAGTCCAGGTGTTGGAAACTAGAAACGAAAATAAATATCCATATAACAAGAAGGCATTGTATTTAAACCTGTACAAACACACTACAAATAACACAACAAGAAACAACCACAACATAAACTGTTGTAGAAAGAAGTCTACTGAATTTAAGGGGGCCAGAATACTTTCCCAATTGAAATGTACAAGAACAACTGAAAAGAAAAAACAGCTCCTGGATCACTCACTAAGGATCCAACTGGAAGGGTATATATAGATCATCTCTACAACACCCCAGATCAATTTGTCTCCTCCTCGCACCACATGTCTTGTCCCCCTCATACCTCATCCCAACTTCTTGTTGTCTGCATAAGACACAAAAAGGTGCGGGAGTATCCCGTGAAGGGGTGAGTATAACAATACTCAGTAGGGACCCCGAGACCCATGAGGTTCTCCCTAAATTACACTGTAGAATAACACAGTCATGGTCTCAATAAAAATGCATAAATCAAGAGATACAACTCAAACAATGTCTCAGCTCAGACTATGTTTTAGTGAAGTATAGAAGTACAGATGATTAGTTGCAATTCTTGATCATCTTATTTGGTCAAGAGGCACTCCTACTGACCATACAGAGTTTAACCCACATAATATCAATATACACTAACCCCCAATATCAACCACATATGATCTCACCGGCTCGGATTTGATAGGTAGTAACCCCGACAAAGACCCACATAGTATCTAACCCAACCAGGATTGTTACGTGATGACTCACACATGATCATTGAGTGATGATCCACACTGTATCTAACCCACGAATGATTGGAATGCATTGAATCACATAATATCACTAGGAATTGTCTCATATAGGATCTTCCCCACACAGGATCAGTATTGACCCACACGGGATTTCTCGGCTCTATCCTCCATTTGATCTATCTCCAACCTCCGCCTTAGTGCCAACCTATGGATTCATGCTCATAGAACACTTGATTCTTGGAGATCCACTCCTCAAGACATTGGTTGTATTTCAACCTGAACAAAGTACTGCAAAAATATAACCTTATGATCTTCCACGTCATAAGGGTCCCAACTCAAAAGACGGCTCATCGAACAAATGATTGGTCTTTACGTTATTGGAATTTTGGTGGCATGGGCCCTATTGGATTTGCAGTCAATCCAACCCAGATGTATGCCATCTTTTTCCAAAAAAAATCATGGATTATTTCAAAAAGTACCTCCTCATATAAATTGTTCCAACAAAATAGATAATGTGTCAATCGGATGCATGATTCGGTTCGCAGGCTCGGTCTGCGGTTGGCCTGGCCCGCCGGGCCACTGGTCCAGCGCAGCCCGATGGCCCGTCCGGTCCACATGGCCATCCATGCCAGCTCGGTCTTCCTGGAGGAGTACAGTTTCATCCCAAAGGCCCTGCACTTGTAGGTCCCTTATCCAGCTGGTGGGGTGGTACCCCACCACAATTAATCAGTTGGACATTTGGAGGGACAAGTATTCTCTAAAACGGCGCGGTGCAGGCCGCACCACACGTTCTATCCATGACCTAGTGTCCATAGATTCTTATGCATGAGGTTCCTACGGCGTCACCCTTCTCCAGCGTGACTACTTCTAGCCTTCCACCTTTTGCCACGACGGCACGTCGTCGCGTTCCAACTTCCAATGCCTATGGCGGGTTTTCGCGGGTCTTCTCTGGCTATCACCAGCCCCCACCAACATGGTGCTTGGAGGATTCTTCCGCGGGTCACTGGGTATGCTCTGGTGTCTGTTCTTGATGTCATCTTCACATATGGATCTCCTTCACTGACTTCATCATAACGCGACACTCTATTTCATGTCGGTGTCGAGTTGGAAATTGTTCCCTGAAGTTCATATCATGAATAAAGTGGTGGAGAGTATGGACATTGTTTGTTTAGACCATGACCTTAATGTTCCATGATAACAAGTGGGAGATAAATTTGATTCATCATAGGAAACTTCATAATTAACCCCATACCAGGATGACATGTTTACTAATGAAGAATAACAGAACCCCCCGTCATCACTACCGTCAGTTGATGATTCAGTGGGGCTCGTCACCGCTCACTAGAACAATTCTCATCCTCCATGTTGACGGCATTGTGGATCAATTCCATAGAATTGTTACTTTTTTAATCCTTTCCAACACTCTATCAGGATCTTCATATAAATAAGAGAAGGGGATCGTGAGTAATGCATGTGGAATTAATGGGGATCATTTAATTAAGGAACCCACTAAATTCAAATAGTTAGGTTACAAGAATAATTTGGATTGAAAAAATTTATTGGATTGACGTGTCATTGGTCCCACCAAATTCACTCATCCATTTAAGGAAATGAGAAAAGAAAAGAAAATAATTTTTTATTTTATTATTTTCTTAAATGTCCAAAAACTGTATTTTTTCATACATTATGTAGTCGAAGTGAATCCTCCCTTAAGAGAGTCTTTGCACTATAGACTCAACGATGCCCTTGGATTTTTAATCCGAGCACTAGTTAAAAAGATAAAAAATAATACTCATGTGTTTTACGAACGTAGAATTAAAAATGAATATAGAATCATTATGGGCACACCGGTCCTCGATATCATGAACCATCAATTTTCATAGACTTATAATAATTCTATATATTTTTTTATAAAATACATGAAAAAATCTGGGACTTTACATTCTCCCCATTTTAGAGATTTTCCTCCATGAAATTCAGAATATAGGCTATGGAAACAAATGGAGGTTCTATGAAAGAATATGAGTGTCACACTCCAATGTGCTCTTCTGGAGGTCCACGTACTGAAAAAAAACGTGCACCAGTGTTATCGAACATCTATGAAGAACCTCCTCCTATTTATCCATAATTATCACTAGAACCTCTTTAAACGTTTACAAATCATCAATGTACAGCTCAAAATAAACAATAATGTGCGAGCGATCATGCACATACTTCCTTAATTGTGACCCATGGAAAATGTCATGCACTAGATCCATCTATGGGGGGTTCAGATAGGTGAAATGCTACATATCTATTGCTACTGAGAACCTGAATTGGTCTCATGGACCTTGGGGTTAGCATTCCACCCCGTCCAAATCACTAAAAACCCCGTCTAGGTGAGTCTCGTAGGAAGACATGATCTCCCTCCTAGAACTCCAAAGGTCTCTATCTAATATCATCATAAGACTTATATCTACTCTCTATAGTCTTCATCTACTCCAGGATGATCTACACCTCCTCAGTGGTAGCTCGTATAAAATCTAGACCCATAAGTGTTGACTCCCCTAGGTCTATCCAGCATATAGGTGATCTTCAAGGTCGACCGTACAAGGCCTCAAATGGCACCATACCGATGGTGGTGTGATAGCTGTTTTTGTATGAAAAAAAACAACCAAGGGAAAGTGATCCTCCAAAATATGGCCAAAGTTTAGGACACATGCATGAATCATGTCCTCCAGTGTCTGAATGGTCGGCTCTTTCTCACCATCTGACTGTGGATGAAAGGTGATTCTCAAACATAATTGTGTTCTGAATACCTCCTGTAATCCCGTACACATACCGGATGTAAAAAGTGTGTCATGGTCGAAGACAATCGTCGATGTAACCCCATGAATCCATACAACCTACAATATGTAGAGGCATCTCAGGACCTCTACCAATCCCTACAACCAGATGTGTAGGAAGTGGGCTGACTCGGTGAGTTGTTCAATGATCACATAGATGGAATCATGTCCCCTGGATGAACATGGAAGCCTTGTCAGAATATACACATAGATACAATCCCACTTCCACTCTAGTACCTCTAGTGGATGCGCTATGCCAGATGGAACCTGATGCTCAGCCTTCACATGCTAACATCTGAGGCATCGTAAAACAAACTCTACCACTACTTTCATCATCCTTGGCCACCCGTGATAATGTTGGATGTCCTGGTACATCGTCAACACACCAGGTTGTACCACTATAGGGGACGTATGGAACTCCCTCAACACCACCTCCCATAGGTCCACCTCCACCATAGTGCGTCCTATGAAGAGGATTATGTGCTCCCCACCTTCAGAAAATCTATCAGGTACCTATCATATGGATATCTAAGAACGTCGAGGCTCACAGTAAATTTACCAAGCTGTGAAACCTGAAATCACTGATGATGTGGGGGAGTAACAGTCATAGACTATAGACGATCATCCCCATATCTCTCCACAAAGGATATCCATAACACAGAGAGCTACTTTTTAGACTTACTTAGCAACTGTAGACCAAACCTCATGCAGAGTGCATATGCAACTACTTTCCCATTAAAAAGATAATAAATAATATCAAAGTCATTGTCTTGGAGGAACTCCTTCTATCATCACTATCTCAGGTTGATGTCCTTCTGTGGGAAAATATACCTAAGACTCTTGGGATCAGAGTATACAGAAAAACATTCTCCCAACCATTAATGTCATCGTATCTTTAAGGTAAAGACCACTACTCCTAACACCAGGTCATGGGTGGCATAGTTCTTCCCATGTTTTCTCATCTTTCGTGAACCATATGCGATCAATTATCTCCCCTTCATCAAGACACATCCGTGATAGGTCTCGGATGTGTCGCAGTAGACTACATAACCAACTCCCTCTTTCGGTAGCCTCATGATATGGGCACTCATTATTCTTTTCCTCAGCTACTAAAAACTATTCTCACATATCTCCATCCATACGAATGGTTGTAACTTCTTCATCAAAGTTTAAAATGGTGTTGCAAATCTGTAAATGGTAGGAATGAATCTCTGTTAGTACGCAGCCAACCCTAGGAAACTATGCACCTCAGTAACACTCCTTGGTTTCACCCATGCAAGGACATCCTCTATCATTGCTGGATCCACTGAATCTCTAGCCTCTAAATTAACGTGTCCCAATAAGTGGACCTCCTTTATCTAGAGTAGGAACTTCGAGAGTTTATCATAATTTTGGTTCTCTATGTGTGTATCTAGTACAATCTGTTGATGATTGGAATGCTCTTCCTCCATCACCGAGTACACCAAAATGTCTTCGATGAAGACCACCGCAATGTGATCTAGGTATGGCTAGAATATCCAATTAATGAGTCCCATGAACAATTCAGGGGAATTGGTCATGGTGAATGGCATGACCATGAACTCAGAATGGCCATAACAACATATGTTGGTCTCCATAGGAACATCCCTATCTCGTACCCTGAGCTAATGATAGCATGATCCAAGGAATATATTCGAAAACCAACGAGCACCCTTTATCTGATCGAAAAGATCATCAATCCTTATAAGTGGATACTTGTTGTTCATAGTCACCTAATTCAGGTGATGATAATCCACACACAGACTTAAACTCCCTTCTTCCTTATTGGAGAACAAAATTTTGGCCACACATGGGGAGACACTAGGCCCTATGAACCCCTTGTTCTGTATGTCATCCACCAGTACCTGTAACTCACGTAGACCTACATGAGCCATACGACATGATGGAGTAGATATCGGCGCCTTACAGTGGTAAAGGATGAGGTAGATGTCCACCTATTTGTAAGGAGGTAGTTTTAGAACATCATCAGGGAAGACATCAACATATTGGTCCACCACTATAGGGCAGCTTGGACTCTCAACATCAACTGCCCTGAGGTTAAGTCTAGCGAATTGATGTGTGATCGGATGTACCCTCCTCAATGCAAGTCCATCCTATGTTGTAATGGTTCCCTTGTTTCTTGTGATTGAAAAACTAGTCCAATCCTCATGGACAAACTGCACTTCATTCCAAATAATGTCAATCTGAGCATGGACTGTAGAAAACTTGTCCATACCCCTGATGACGTCGTAAGTCCTCAAAGCTACTACTAGAAGATCCCTGCCAAAGATCTTGCCTCCTAGAATAATATTACACTACAGGAACCTATGTTTAATTGTCTAATATTATCATACTGGTGTCTCTAATCGTAATGATCGAGCCAATGGTCCACCAAAAAGTATGACCTCTGAACGAGTGTTGAGGATATGAAAGATATACTGGAACCTATTTCTATAGTTACTGCATCTTATGGAGAATAGACACAGATTATTCCTATAATCATCTCCAGATCATTGTGTTCATAGGACTCTGCTTCTTGTAGTTGTTCTTGCCCCAGTCCACCTGCTCCCTGTGTTCTGGGTGGACCACCTGGTGGTGGCGGTAGAACATCAAACCATCGTCAACCACTTATTGCACGACCTAATCCTCTGCCATGTCCACAACCCTATGCACCTCCTCTCATGAATCAATACTTTGCCTCAATGGTCCCCTGACCATTTTTCGATCTTCAGTACGGTGGGTCGTGCAGTCATGAGCCATGTGGCCTTTCCCACTACACATGATGCACACCCTATCTCCCCACTGGCCTCCTCTTCCTCACGAGCTCCGAACCTCCAACCCTTTATCCTAGGGTTATTAACTAGATGTTCTAGTCAACTTGGACCTCTATGTCATCCACCAACTTCTAGCAACAGATGGATCAACTACATGTCTCTCGATGGTGGGTCATGTTGTTGGTGTATTATCTCTAAGTATATACTCCACCAATAGTGATCTCTCTCACACTCCAGTGTGCAAGAGGATGATGCGAAATACCATTGAAACTCTGATCAATCATTGGAGCCCCTACATGAAGGCCAGGTCCCTCATTAGAGGGTCTCGTACCATGTCAGTGTAATATGGGGAGAGATCAATGAACCTTGCTGAGTAATAGGTCACAGTCAGGCAGCCCAGCTGTAAGTGCAACATCGCTTATATACGCACAGAGCGTAGTTTCATTGGAAAGAACACTACTCTGAAAAGGCCCTCGATGTCCACCCAGGTGAGGGTCACTTCATCGTGTAACTCGAGTGTTAGACTCCACCATCTCCCACCCACTCCCAGATGATATTGGCATATAAGATCACCATCAGATCACCTGGTGTCCCAATTTTGTGAAAAACATTGCCCACACCCTCCATCCAGTCCTCAGCCGCCTATGGATCTATCCTGCCTCAGAACATTGGTGACCTCTAACCTTAAAACCCATGAAATGCGCTGAGTCGTCATAAACCATCTACTGGTAGGGTCGAGGGCATTTTATGCCCCACGGGTAGTGTTTCTGCTAGTACACCACTCGAAGCTGCTAACACCATAAGAGGGCCCTTCATCGAGGTCTCAAAACATGGTTGGCCATCAATATGTATTCTCTGAAGATAACTGGCTGGATGTCTACATGGTGGAATCATGAATGAAAAAAGGTATTCCACTATTTTTATTCTATACCTGGTTAGCTGACTCAAATAAATAACAAGAAAAAATTTCAAAACACACGCAATAAGAGTTTTTGTGTACGGAGATGGAAATCAGAATTCAGGGTCCTAACATATGGATACATTGTCCACTGCTCTAACACAAGATTCCCCAAAGTGAAGCCACAATAATAACACTTAACACCATTTCCACATAGAAATGTTCATATTAATAGTTATTGGGTAGAACTAACTCCTTTAATACTACTTTGTCATGACCCATCCCCCGGGGCACGTGCTGTGACAATGCAAGCCCGACTTCTATAGGCATGGGGTTAGAAACAAGCACAGAAAAGAGGTTTCCCAATAATGGGAAGGCATTGCCTTAAAAAAAATTACAAACACACAACCAGGAACAAAATAAGATACAACAACGAAGTAAACTGCTGATGTAAAAAACTATACTGAAATTAAAGGGGTCAGAATACAAGACAAACTATAATGTAAAAGAACAACTGAAAATAGAAAACAATACCTTGATTGTCGTCAGAGGATTCTACATGAAGGTAGGTATAGATCATCACCACAACACTCCAAATCAGCCCGTCTCCTCCATGTACCACCTGTCCTGGCACCCTCACTCATCATCCCACCTTCTCTTCATCTGCAAAAGACACAAATAGGTGCAGTCAAAGACCGTGCTGGGGTGGGTATAATATTACGTAGTTGGCACCCTGAGACCCCTGAAGGTTTCTCAAAATTCCACAGAGGAATAATCGAATCATGATCTCAATCACAAAGCAGAAAGCAATAGACATAGCTCAAACAGAGTCTCATCTCAATTCAGGTATTTGTAATTTTTTCAAGTTCAGATGATTAGTCTGGAAGCTATATCCTCTTATTCAGTCAAGAGGAATTATTACAGACCATAAGGATTCTGACCCACTTAGAATTGATAAGTGTTAACCCCCACAATGAACCTCATAAGATCCAAACCCCATGGAGTTGATGGTTATTAACCCTTTCATTGACCCACACTAGATTTTACCCACATAGGATCGGTTTTCAATGGCTCACAATGGATCAATGAGCACTGACCCCCAAATAATCTGACCCACACTAGATCGATATGCGTTGACCCACACAAGATCACTAAGAACTAACCCACACTTGTTCTATCCTAAATATGATCATAGTTTAACTACACAGGATCTGTTCTGACCCACATAGGATTGGTCGGTACTAACCTCTTTATTATGTGTCTCCAACCTCCGCCTCACTGCCAGCTACTAGATTCCGACTCATAGTATGCATGAACCTAGAAGAACAACTTCTCATACCATAAGACATATTTCAATTAGCACAAAGTCCCACGAATAAGTAACCTGATGATTCGCCACGTCATAATGGTCCCAATGAAAAAGACTGTGCATCAACTAGAATCCCAATATTTATGTTATTGGCATTTTAGTGTCGAGGGGCCAGATGGATTTGGAGTCGATTCAACCTGGAAGTACTCCAACATTCCCCAAATATCTCTTGGAGTATTTCTAAAAGGACCAACTAATCCTAAAGGTTACAACACAATAGACCACATGTCAACCAAAGGCATTGTCTGTTAGTTGCATCTATTTTCAGAAAACGGGGGTGATCGCACCTCAACCATGCCCGGCTCAGTAAGTCCCACCAGAATAAACCAAAGGAAACCATTTCCAAAAGGGGTCCCAACCCCAAGACTGTGTCTCAATCAGACACTCGATTCATCAGTTATGAGTGTTTGTTTATTCACGGGCCGATTAGGTCTAGGCCTGGTCTGACATGGTAACACCGGCCCGAAACAATGGTTCGTGGGGTCAGCCTTACCCCACCAAGGTCCAACCCATAATGGGTCTGCCCTATTCACTAGGCATGTCCTATTTAGTTCGGAATAGTTTGGGTTGTGTGCCTGGGTCGTCAGTCCAGCCCGGCCCGCTGGGTGGGTCCAGTTCAAAGGACAGTCCATGCCTGCTCGGTCTGCCTGGAGGCATGCCATTGAGTCTCGCTGGCACAATGATTGTTGGGCCATTCGATTTCCAATTAGGTGTTACCTCACTGCAATTAATCAATATTCCATTTTGCTGACCAGTGTTCACCAACACGGCTTAGCTTGGGTCGTGTCGCACCTTCCTGTCCTGACCGCTTTCATCAGCGGCACAAGTGGGCACCACCCTTGTTTCGCATGGCCGACCCAGGATAGATGACTTTGGCCACTGCTACACACCATCGCATGCCTCTTTCCACCGCCTGCATCTATATTCCGCATGTCTTCTCCGACCACCACTGACTGATACCAACATGGAATGCAAAAAAATTCTTCTATGTGTCACCAGACATGCTTTAGATCTGTTCATGGTGTCATCTGCACCTACGACCCTCTCACGCTGATTCCGTCATAGCATAACACGCTATTTCATGTTTCTTTCGAGTTAGAAATTGTTCCCTGAAGTTCACATCAAGAACAAAGCAGCTAAGGGTCCTAACACTGTTCGTTTGGATAGTTCCCTACATGTTACATGATTTCATGTGAGTGGGAAATTTGATTCATCATAGACAACATCAAAATAGACCCCCTACCTGGAAGAGAGGTTTGCTGATGACGATGGATAGAAACCCCCTTCATTGTTTCCATTGATTGGTGATTCATTGGTTCACCTCAGGGCTCGTTGGAACCGGTCTCATCTTGCATCGTGTTGGCGTCTTGGAACATTGCCAGAGAATTGTTGCTTGGTGAAGCAGTTCCAACACTCTACCACGAGATCCATATAAATATGAGAGGGGAAGGATGAGAAACACATGTGTAATTAATGACATTCATTTAATTAAGGATCATTCCTAATTCCAATGGATCAGTTACAGGAACAAAGGGGAGTCAAGCTATTTAAAGGTAGGACATGTCATTGGTCCCGACAACGCTGTTCATCCATTGGGGGATAAGAGAGAAAAAAATAATTTGGTTATCTTATAATTCTCTTAAATTTCCAAAAACTATCTTTTTCTCCAGACCTTCTACGGTCGATGTGATGCATCCCTTCATCGAATCCCAGCATTACAAATTCAATGGTGCCCTGATATTTTTAATATGAGCACTGGTTCAACATATAAAGAATGTCACCCGGACATTTTTTGAACATTCCATAAAGAATTAAGAAATTCATTTTCGGCACACTGGGCCTTGAAATCACGCACCGTCAATTTTTTCAGACTTGTAATAATTCCATATATTATTAAAAAAAATGACATGAAAAACCCCGGCTTTTTCAATAGGGTTTTTCAATCTATATGGGATACCCATAGAGCATTGTTACATAAAAACTCTTTGAAATATTGTGGTCCATTTCTAGAACATGGTTTTGAAAACCATGTGGGAAAACTATGTGCCTCAATAAAAGTTGGAGTTAACCATTTTCACCCTTTTGGAGTTATGTGTTCTATCTTGTATTTCTTCTTATTTCTTCTCAAATAGCCCTAGTGATGAACCAAAATAACCAAATATTCATAAGGATCGATCTCATTAATTTATAGGTTGTATAATGTGTTGTTGGGTGAGGATTGTGGCTCTAGGAGGGTCAAACCTGATTTTTTTTCTTTTTCTAATTAGGCCTTATGCAGGATTACATATTCATTATATTACCTAAAAACCTATTTTCTCGTGAATCATAGGTTTCGGATTCAGAAGTTTTTTGACTCTAACTCAATTTTTAATTTTATGTGAGTTTTAATATTCAGAATCAATAAAGGTGGCCTACAAGTTATATCGTAGTGTCGTGATGTCTGGGTTATGTGTATGTTCCTATGATTTACTATTTTATTGTTGTAGATTTGATTCATTATTAATATTTGGTAAATTGATTTCATAATGGATGGATTGAAAACATCAAGTTCCTCATGGGATATGTCGAGATTTTGTAAAACCATTGTAGTACAACCCATGGGGTGGTCCATTACGAGAACCTGTAAAATTTTGAGGTTTAGAATATATTTCACTTTTAATATAGTATATCTGTTTATAACTGTATTGAAATGTTGGTTTGTGTTATGATATAGAAAAAAGCAAATTTTTTCTAGTAGATAACATGTTGTAAGTGCTAGTTTGGAATATTTTTAACAGGATAAGTGAAATAAAATGAATGTGTTAAATGACTTTTGGGTTGTAATGAAGACATGTATGTGAGTTAAAACTTAAAAACAGGAATCTAAAAATGGGATTTGTCATAATGGTTGTTCATAGATGAATTAACAATCAATTTAAAATGATACATGTATTGTATTGATTATGTTTTATTGTAATGGTTTATGTAATGAATGGTTAATAATTAACCTTCACTTTTCTTGGTGGTATGTGTGGAATTGTAATGATATTCTTCCCATATGTTAGGTTAAAATGATTCCATAAACCCTAATTCAATCGTGCAAGAGTTTGGGAGTTCGACCGAGGATCTTGGAAATTACCTATTTCATTGGATGGGACTACCTAGATTGAGGCTCCTTGGTTAGTATGATTTGATTGATATTAAAATCATTTAAATAGATATATACATAACTTAATGTATCCCATTGTGCATATTAGTTTACGAAAAAATGTTGTTATATAAAAAATGAGTTGTTTGACCCATGGAACAAATGATAAGAATGATTTAAGGGAATATTGTTAATTTATGGAACACAATTTATCTTTTATTGTCCTTGTTATTCAATTTGTTCATTTAGACACAATTTTCCTAGTCTTGTTATTTTTTAGAAAAAATTTGTGGTGGCCAACTGAGTTCTACCCACACTATACTCAGGACATCGTGGGGTACCCGAGTAGGTTTCATGATTTCAGGTCAGGACAAGGTAATATGACCAGAGTTAGAGGGTTGATTTGGTTATGATTTGTGCATATATAAGAGGTCTAGAATTGAAGTTGGGACACATTTTCTATATTCGTTAGAGTTTTTGAGTTTCTGTACAGTTCACACTATTATTAGGTTACATAGAATGTTTACATTTGGTTGTGGTTTATACCAAGTATTATGAAATATTGTTAAATCATGTTAATTTCCCATTTCTGGGTTTTTCATTTACATATTGTTTATATTATGTAGATTACTATAAAATGTTATGGTGTAGTATGGAAGTTTATTCTATTAGACCCTTTATTCTATTCGACAACTACTAGAGTACAGGGAGGCACACCTATAATCATGTGGTGACTCAACCAGAGGCACCGATTTAGTAGACACCTAGAGAGAGATAGGATAATACTGAATAATAAGAGTATATTTTCTATTCTCATACTTTTCTGGATGGTTGATGGGATATTACGATGTGTTGGGGTAATGTTATTGAGATCATTCATGGGAATATATATCCGATGTACAAGGGAAAACCCTAGTACCCCAGATGTGATTTTTTTTTCATGATTTGTGTTTTGAAAGTTGAATGATATTTCAGTTTTACATGATGCACTCATTGTGTGATATGATTTTTTTTATATTATTCACATGTATAGAATAATTTGAGGATGTGAATTGGGGAATATTTATAGAAACATAATTTTATATGTGGATTTTATCATTGTAGTGCACACATAGTTGATGTGTGATACAATAGGGAATATTTTCATTTCAGTTTTTTTTGAAAATTTTGAATGATGAATTATTTAATAATGATAAATGAAATTGAGTAAATGTATTGAATGTGGATAAATTGTAATGAATAGTTATAAATGAAATGATTTAAATTAATTTAAATGTGGTTGTGGTAACTTGTGTAGAGGTTTACATTCATAAGTGATAGAGATTTAATTTGTTTTATGGTATAATTATTCTCAAGGGTATCTCATGAAAGGAATTTGATTATTTTAGTTGTTTAACCAATGTTTAACATGGCCTGTGGTGGGGTTAGTTAATGGTATTGAAATTTTTGTGATGATATCCAATCAGGCAGTGTATGTTGAATGAGGTTTTTTATGGATAGTAATAACCATAATTGGTGTGAATATGGATGCCTTGTGTTATGTGTTATGAGATGTGTTGTTCGAATGGTATATTGATTCCACCATCAAATCATTTGAATAAATTATGAAAAGGGGATTTCTCTAAATAAAGAACTCATGATATGGACAACGTAATTATTTTGAACATGTATAATAGTGTAGAGGAGATTTTCTATGAGAAATTCTTTTATTTTATGCATGTGATAAACCATTACTTAAGGTGAGTCACTCCATGTATGTTCATATTTACCATATAGTTTCTTCTACCACACCTCCCAACTACTTTTGGAGAGGTCAGATCATATGCATCTATGTTTTGGATAGAGTGTATTTAGGAAATTCTAGATCACATATAAACTCATCCTTAGAAGGCAGTGAAGCTGGTAGAATACATGTTGTGGGGTAATGAAAATCGCATGTGGGAGGTTCTATTTCTAATCCATAAAACTAAAAGTATGATATCGAAGGAATTATAGGATTATATTTTGCAATAATTCAATGTAGAGACCTTGAGGTAGGAGAAAATTATAAAATTTATTCGGCTGGCCTATCAGTTTATGTTAGTGACATATTATACTGGTTACTTCATTAACATGAAACTCTTCATCCCATAATTGGTATGTGAAGAGTTAGCTACATCAATACATTTCTATAATGTACATAAACATGAGACTATGTATTAATTGAATATCATCCATTTGATGTGGATTTATTAATTGGTGAATGAAGACCTTATTTTAAAAGGCAATCTCAAGGAGGATTCTGGAGTTGGATAAGTCTTTCCAACTGGGAGACCAGTAGTGAAACAGCTGATAGTTTGATCACCTGCATCGAGTGGTAACACCAGGGTGGTGGTGGGAAATGTAGCTAGAAAAGGGGACAAACATCATAGGGTAGCAACCATATTTTATATCATCAGTGTTGTAGGTGGGAGCGGATGAACGGATAGTTCCCCGATAACCAGTTGATTGATAAGAGAGAAAATGGATTAGGAATGTTTAGAGAATAAATAAAAACACTTCATAGCTATGTAATGGTGGATTAAATAGACTGATGAAGATTTTAGGGTGGCTATTAGTTACCCCATAACATAAAGGATGTTACAACTCTACTGTTTGTACTAGTATTTGTACAAGATGTGGTTCACTAGGGAGAGAGCATTCATATTAGCAGGCTAGTCCAACACTATGAATTCAAGCCAGGACCTTGGTTATAGGGGAAGGTCATCTTCAAGTGTTTCATTCTTCCCCTATTGGTCGGTAGACTCTAGACATCAATAATATGATGTACATTTCATGTATATTCCATTATTTGTATGTCATTATTTGATACTTATTACATGTATTATATTATCTACTCCCATTTTGTGAGTGATTTGGGGATAAAATAGTAATTTATGTGCAATTTTATATCGATTGATAAACCATTATGGGTGAGAGAATAAAATATCTATAAATTTAAGGGTGTTATATTTATGTTGGTGGGTTCCATTTTCTATGGGTTTTTTTGCTGGAGATGTGAGGTTTTTATCTTATTTTCGATATTGATTGGTTGGTGTTGTTTCATTCCCATATAGTTTTTATCACTGTATTTTAACATTCATATAATTGGATGTGGTATATATTTTTACCATGTGGGGTGAGATATCTATGAAAGCTTTTTAGCGATAGTCTGTCGAGTGTTGTGTGAACTCAGAGGTCGTGTGTCTTGCCTTATTCTTGAAAATGGGGGAGTATAACAACTATTTTCCATCCTATGGTGAATCAGTTGGCTAATTTCATTCCTAAGGACATCATGATGTTTCTTCCTGAGCAAGATTATGAGTTCAAAATAGTTCAATTGACAGGATCTGAACTAGATTCAATTCTTCCATCTATGAAATAACTTGTATAACATTAGGATCTTAAATCCACGATGGACTAACTGGAGAACAATGGATTTATTAATTTTCATACATCACCTTTGGGATCTATTGATCTATATTGAAATAATTCTGAATGATTGTTGTTACTATGTATCGATTAGGGAATGGTTATTTAGATTATAATTATGAATTGATACACTCTTTATTGACATGATGATTTATTTGAAATGTTTAGGGGAACTTAAGTATTCTCCAAAATTGATTTGAGATCACGATATCACCTGTTCAGGGTAATACATTCTGATATACTATGTACTACCTAAAAGAGATGGCTTGAGTTTTATGATTTTATTGTCATTCCATTTGGTTTGACCAACAAGGCATTATAATTTATGGCTACAATGAACCGAATCATCCACATGTACCGGGACCAATTTTTAATTGTCTTTGTGGATGAAAAATTAATGTACTCTAAAACTCATGATGATAATCAAAATCATCTTGACATTATACTGAGTACATTGAGAGATCATGGGATATACATGAATCTATCCATATATCATTTATTGAACGTCAAGGTGAAAATCTTTGGTCACATCATCTATGAAGCCAGTGCATCAGTGGAACAAAATAAATTATAGGTCATTGTTCCATGGAATGATCTCAATAATTTTCCTAATATCTAAAGTATTCTTGGGTTATAGTGAAATTAATAAAGGATCATCAATGTCATCTCCCATTTGGAAGAACTAATTTTGGGTTTAATCAATATGGGAATTTTGTTACAGTGTTCTGCAACATTTGATAGTTGCTTCTAGGAATTATGGAATCGACTACCTACCACACATATCCAAATCATACGCTAGATAGGTAAGTAGTACACCTTGTTTTGTGATACATCTTGTGTTGGGATTGGGGAACTATAGATGAATATTGATCTGGATGTGTCATATGGGTTTTGATATTTGATGTCTCACGAACACAATTATCATAAATATGACATTGAATTGGCTAGGTTGGTTACGTATTAAATTATAGGCATAATTAATTGTGTTGAGACATGTTTATTGTGTATAACGATCATAAAAGAGTAATGTAAATTTTTCCAATCATTATTTGAATCATAGAACTAGAGTACTGGTGAAATACATGATTTTTTTTGACATTGATCTAGTTGAGACATTGGGAAAGAGAAATATTTTTGCATATGACTTGAGTCAGGGGTCTCAAAAATCAGGTGGGTTAGGAATCATATTTTGAGTGGTGAATAATGGAATTGTTTCCTAACATGAATATTGATGTATAACATGGGAATGGGAAGATAACTGTTGCATCTGTAATAGTTGGATTCCCAATTATGAGATATAATAGTGAGAGGAAGTATGTGGATATTATTATTTATGGATTTTAGAGAATTTCTTGCATACAAGGAGTCACATTCTGGTAAAACATTTGCTAATAACGATATCGTTTATTTTTGTTGTCATGTTTTAATAACAATATGTATATAGGATGATATGGGGTCTTAGTTCCATGTGTCAAAGTGGGAATGACATCATACAATGACCAATATTTATTGTGACCTTCATTGAAAATATTGGAGTCTGTTGATGAAGCAAGATGTTTTATGTAACGGGGAGCTATGCTCCACGTGTTGTCATGTAAAATAAGAGCATCTGTTATTTGGTGCATTTTTACAACTATTTCCCATTCCATAATAGAAATGGACTGATATGACAATTAATTTCCTAGTGGTAATAATGTGGATTCATTGGACGAATTACACAATTTGGGTTGCTGTGGATATTTTGAAAAATTTTACATTTCTTACTCAATCAAGAGACCATTGTTATTGACCAGTTGGGTCATTTTTATGATTGGGGAAAAGTGTCATCGCATGGGTTTCAACAGAATATATTTTCTGATCATGACTCCCATTTTACATTTTCATTCCATTAGGGTTATAAAAGACACATGATAGGCTAGCATTTTTTAGTATGGATTTCCACCCCCAAGAAGATGTGAAACTGGTGCATACTATTTAGTTGTTAGAGTACATGTTGAGGGATTGTATCCTAGATTTTTTTGAAACATGAAATAATCACATGGTTGTTATTGAGTTTTTATTACCAAATATACTGGGAAACAATTTCTATATACCTATATGGGGTTTTATATGGAATTATTTCCATATCACTATTGTGTTTGATGGAGGATGGGGAATCATAGTTTTTGGGACAAAGTCTCATACAAGAGACATAGAAACAAGTTATATTGATTTAGAAATGGATTGTTACGAGTTTTAGTAAGAAGATACTGCATATCAGGGTGATAATCCTCCTAAGGTTATGATGGTGGTCATGTTTTTCATCTGGAAACATCATGTATGGGTCATCATTAGATACAGAAACAATGTAATTTGGTGCTAAGATATGTGGGGTCATTGGATATTTTGGAGAGGATCATACTAGTGGTGTACTGATTGGCTATTCCACAGTGGTATTATGATATCTACAATGATTTATCATTAGTTATAGCTCGGTAATTATCACCCAGACCCATATCAAATGACTTCTTTGGATGATAGTGAGCTTGATGATGATTCATCCATTAATGAGTACCCATTTTGTATTGTGGATCAGAGTGATAATGTACTATGTAGATTGAAAATGCTTCTGTATTAGATATTATGGTTGCATGGAAAATTTAAATATAAAATATGGGAGAGGGAGATGAAGATGTGGACCCAATTTCATGAACAATTTACGTTGGAAGTTCAATGATTCTTGGGAAAAGTGACTCAAGGACGAGCAATTATAAGTTAGGGAGGTTATAAGATCAAATACTTTTAGTGAAATATGTCATTTGATTAATATTCTAGTTTATATACCCTATTTATGGTTAATGAAATATTTATAGTGTTTATGACAAGGATTAGGGGGTGTTCGGAGTGTTTGGGACATGTAATAATTGAACAAATGTCCATTTATTGCATGTTACACCATTGGTGCATGGTTTGCAATAACTGATTCATCCTAGAGAAGGGGCACACAGTTAATTACTCCTTAAAAATGGTGGAGGAAAAACCATGTGGGAATTGATAGATCCACTCCTAAAAGTTTGAATAATTTCTGTTAAACCATGAAGGCCCCCAGGTAAGAGTGGTGTGTACACCCTCTTGGATAGAGGATGGCACACAGTTTGGGAGTGGTTTTGGAAAACTCTATGGCCAAACCACACGACACAATAAAAAATGTATTTTTCCATCTATCCCATAAATAATTATGTGTTCTTCATGTAATTTTTCCTCATTTATTCTCTAGAAACCCTAATTATGAACTGAAAATCCCTTGGCTTCCCACTTATTCATCTCTTTTATTTTTAGGTCGTTTTGAGTGAAGTTTGGTGTAGATCAATGACCTGAGTGATCCTAAAACTCATATTACACCTCACTTTTTTATTAGGGATGGTTTGGTTTCCCTTATTTTTCTAAATACCTATAGACCTATATTTCATGCGGATCCACAGGTGGGTATTTGAAGGGTGTTCAGATTCAACCTAACGAATCAGCGTAAGAGAGCTTTCATCTTCCATATAGTTGTAGGGGGTGTATAAGTAATATCCCAAAGTCGTGATGTTTTTTGTATGTGGTTGTGGTTGTGATATGGAATTTTCTTATTGTGAATTTTATTTTTAGTAGTATTTCGTAAATTGGTTGGATAAGAGATGGATAAAAACCCTCATGATACCCATGGGATATATAAAGATTTTTTGGAACCATTAAACTGCCACCAATGTTGTGTGAAATTGCACGAACCTTCAAAATTGTAATTTTAAGCATATAATTTATTTTTATTCTTGTAGATGCCTTGATAAATTTGTGTACATGTTGATTTGGGTTATGAGAAGGAAACAAGGAAATTGTTTCCATTGTTTTCATCGAATAATGATTTTTTTGGAATATTGTGAATGAGTTAAATGAATTAAATTTAATGTGTTTAATGAATAATGGGTTATAATTGAAGCAGATACGTGAGTTAAGGATTAAAAACACTCATTTGTAAATGGTATAATGTATAATGATAGTTAGGTATTGAATGATATAAGAATTGTTTATAGTATGTGTATTTTGTTGGTTATGGTTTATTTGAATGGTTAATGTAATGAAAGGTTATTAATGAATGTAAATATGGGTTTATGGAATGTGGGTTATTGGACCATGTCTCTTACAATGGGTCAGGTTGGATTGAGGCTCTAATACACACCCTTGGAATGAATTGGTTAGGGAGTAATTCTAAGGCTCATAGACCCTAACATTTTCATTGGATGAGACTGCATGGACTGGGGATCCGAGGAATATTTGATATGAAGGATTTTTAACTCTTTTCATTAGTGAGATAGGGAACATAAATTATCACTTTATGAATAGTTGTTGACCAGTATAGACAGTTATTTTATAAATGGGATTCGTAACCCACAAAAATGATGAAAATGGTTTAAGTGAATATTGTTAATTTAGGGTGCCCAATAGGCATATTTTTACATATTTTTTATTTTTGAACATTAAAAATATAGTACTTTAGAAATAATATTGTGTAAACACCATTAGTGGTGGCATAGAAAGTCATACTCACACGCTGCTCAAGTTACTAAAGGGTAGTCAAACAGATTCCATGGTAGAATTTTAGGACAAGAGAAATGGACCAGTGATAGATGATTGATTTGGGAATCAGTTGGGCATGGATGTGGGATCTAGAAATCAACTCCAGATCCATTTTGATGATTCATTATTTTCCCCTTATTTTATGCATTCCATACAATTAACACAAAATTGATATCCTAAATCATTTTTAATTTATGTTGTTGTATTTAATCAAGTTATTGAGGACATTAGTAATTCATGTTAATCGTTAATTGTTTTTTTATTCATTTTTATTTTCTTTATCTATTTTGTATTACTCTCAAACTGATGTTATAGTCACCCCATGCGGTCTATTAGTCGCTTGGTGCTAATTGAAAGCCTCTGGAAAACAGGGAGGCATACATAATGTAATTTTCAAACTCAACTTAGGGAATTGATTTAGTTTCATTTTGATTAATTGATACATTACCAATAAATTACTTTTTAATTTATACGAGATATGAATAATGAAAATATAGCATTTTAAGATGTTATTTTCTTGTATGAAAAAATTTGTTTAATATTTTTCTGTGTTATTTATATATTTAATTAAAAAATATCAGAAATATAATTTATCCAAATGAAAAAAAATAAATGACTAATCATAATAACATAATCGTATAATTGAATTAATTTCTAAATTAATTGAAATTTATTTAAATAGTGGTAAATTGTATTTTTTTTAAATACAATGGATTTTATTACATCACATAGATATAAGAATAATGTAAAGATTGTGAATATTTTTATTGAAATAATATATGACTTATATGTAAAAATTATGTATATATATATATATTAATATACTATGTTTTAATTTCAAACATATATTTTAATTTTAAAACATTAGTAATATTTTCTTAATAGTTATTTTTTATATGTTATAAATTAGTCTTCAAATATAAATTTTAATCTAATTTTGGAATTTATTCAAACAAAATGAATATAAATTATAGAAATAGTTGGTCCAAATTATATAATTGAGTTGAATTTATTTTTTAAATTATAAATTTGGTTACTATGGGTAAAAAAATTATTACCACAGTAAAAACAAAAATGAAAAAATTAATTATTCATCAGGTAATTTGATTGAAACATGACATAAAAATTAATGAATTTTTTGTTGAATATTCTCTTGAAATTATATCTCCTAATTCTCACAATTTCTTAATTATATAACCACATTCCTTAAGAGTGACATCAAATTATTGATAAAATATAGTTATTTGGAAACAAAATCCATCTTCTTTCACTTATAAAGAGTGGAAAACCTCCCTTCAAATCCCATCAAAACCCAAAAATCTACAAAAAAATCCCCATAAACACTCCAATACACCTAAAAGCGGTTCATATATTCTAAAAATACAATCCAATAAATTATAAATACCCTTCCAATTAGAGATAATCTAATCGTATTGTTTAGATTTATAATCGATCCTCAATCATTCCTTTTTCATTATTTGATTTTCTTATACCATTAATTTCTTTTCAATATCATATATTGATAACATCAACATAATAGTAATAAATTTATATAAAAACATTAATTTTATTTAAATTAATCACACCCTTTTTCTCCCTTATAAAAAAAAGAATTGTAGCACACTAAAATTTTATAATATATTTCTATTAATATTTATTTTCTTATTTATTATTTTTATTCAAGGAAACACTGAGTTACAATATGTAGTGGAATACAATTATAATATTATTATTTAATGTGATAATTATTTCTAGCATTTTGATTGTTGGGAATGTATATGAATAACATTGTAATCGAAAATTATTTTTAAATGATTTATATAATAAATTCATAATATATCAATTAATTATAAATTAAAATTATTAAATTTTGTTGTAAAAATAGATATTTTTGAATTTTTTTTATAATGGAATATGTTTTTATATTAATAATTTAATGTTATTTATTTTGATAAATTCATTTAAATTAATTTTTATATCGTACATTCAATGAAATGTGTTAATAACCATCTAATATCATTATATCTTGAAATTATAATAATTTTAGTTTTATGCATAATAATGAATTTCAATATAAATTGTTTTGTCAAATTTTCAGTCTTATTTTAAAATTAATTTATTCCACAATGAGAAATTTATTTTATTAAAATGGACCCCCAATTCTCAATAATCCTAATTAATATAACCTATTAGGGTTAAATAAAGTTTTTTTCATATTTCAATGTAAAAAATTGTATAAATTCCATACCATGGTAATTGTTAAAACATATATATGAGGTTTTAATATCAGATTCAAGTGTAAAAATGATAATTTAAATTTTCTATATCTTATTTGATAAAAATATTTTGACCTTAGGTTATCATTACTTTGTATAAATAGAAATTTGTTTAAACCTATACAACAATGTTACCTTTTATTATTTAAATTTATAATATAACTCCTTTTGTGTCTCTACCATCAAAATTAAAAGGGAAACGATTATTATAATTTAGAAAAATAATTTGTGCCATCTTAATAAAAAACTACTAGCCCTATAATCTTTTTTATTTATTCCATTCATTATGTAGATTCTTTTCTTAGTATAATACCAACAAATTATTGCTTATGTTGTGAGAAAAAGGTGGCAGATCAAAGAAGAGTGAACTTCCATACCCTTCTCGTTAACAAAATATTTCTTAATTAACATTCTATAAAAATAATTTATGATACATATTATAATGAATATAGATCCAAATGATACATATAATTTAAAATAATTATAGGAAAATCATTTTCCCCCTATATTCAGTGAAATTATATATAAATTTGTTTCTTGTCCGTATGTACATAGTACCACCTAAAAAAAGAGATGGAATCCATTTTCCATATCCATTATTCATGACCATATTTTACAATAGATTTATTACTTATGTATGGTATTTCTAAAAAAACACATAGTTATTATTTTATTTTCAAATATATCACAAAATGATAACACCATTTTTCGGTACATGTGGACTACCTATCCACAATAAAATGGGATTCATTTTTTATTTCCAATTTTACATAGACGATAATAAGGATATATTTAATGAATATATATGATATTTATGATATAAAAATGTTTTCTTAATTTTCAATTAGTTTTTACCTTTCCTGTATTCCATTCATTGAAATGTGGGTACATCACTTGTGCATATGTATAGACTACCCACTCTATGAAGGGATGAAACTATGTTTTCATCATAAAACTATATAATGGAAACAAAAGTTGTTATAATGAATAATAATATAAATAATTAAATATTAATGCATTTGTGATGAGTAAAACTTGTTTAAATTTGATTGTTCAATAATGACTATACTAAAAAGTTCATGGAATATAGAACAATTTTCACACAAATTATCTTTTTATATATTATATTTTTAATAAATAGAAAATTAAATATTGTAATGGAATAATATATAGAATATAATTTATTAATGTGGTTGTGGAATATATGTATAATTAATTTATATTTATTATATTCTTGTTTTTTCATGTACAGTGAAATATCTGACATGAGTTAATATTTATGTTACAATTTTGTTTTCAGTATTTCTTATGTGAACATTCTATTGATGAAAATTTTCTTTGTCTTATCCATTGTAGTACACATATTATATTATAAAATTATTATTTTTTCATGTTTTATGCATTAATAACATTTTCCATTTTGGGGAACATAAAATGGAAATATGTTTTTTTGATGAAAAGATATATATATTTACTCATTAGAGGATGAAATTTTCGTTCCTTATTTTTTCTCTTCAATGTTGTTTTATGGAATATTTTACCAAAAAAAGAAATGTTTTATTAATAGGAATTTGATTATATTTTATTTAATTTAAAATGGCTTAAAATGTTTATTTTAATGTAATTTTATCCAAACAAGTTATTTTTTGTATTTTTACAAATGTGAGAAGATATTTGTCTTCATTAATCTATATCTTATGGATGTATTTTCCCATAATAAAAAAATTATTTTCCCTGAAACATACATTGCATTTTTTTGAGTTTATTTTCAATTTAAATCATTTTAAAATATATTATAATAATTTTTTATTTTAATTGTTTCTATAGAAAAATTTATTTTTCTCATGTTGACAATAAAATGATATAATGTTATTTTTATGTTATTTTTCTTCTATGTAAACATATTTTTTGCATTATTATGCCTTATTAGGGAATTTTTTTTGATCACATCCACATTTATGGATGACATTGGATGATGATGACTTAAGGATGATTACATGAACCCCATTTAATTACCATGGGTTTATTAAGCATGGGTTTAATATTGAATGCTCTAATGAAACCATAAACATCCATTCTTTTGATGTAAGATGATTATATATTGATGATATGATTTAGAAAACCATTTACATTCAATGTGTTATTTTACAATGAGATTATTAAAATTTTCCCATTTTTACAAATATTTATCATTTTTATTATGTAATTTTTTATTTCATATTTACGTATCCGTCAAATAAATTGGGTGACAAATGATATCTCAGAAGAAAAGAATGAAATTAATGGGATTTGAACCCGATCTATTAATAAACTCTCTCTACTATTATATCCCTATGACTGAACCATGAAAAAAATATCAAATGGTTAGTGAGCATAATCCAACAGGATAGACTTGGTGGTGATCCATTACTATGAAAATAATTTTCTATTCCTACTGGTGTGACAAAAACTAGTGTCTTACGCTTATGATATATTCTCCTAGATCATTATTTATTATGAATGATTCTGCCGACTCATAGATTTTGTATTTGTTTTCAAAAAACCTTATTCAATGATACATGCATAATGATATTTGACTCATTGATTATTAATTTCCTTTGTTATTATCTTATTCTCATACCTCTATTATTATCCTCAATTTTGATAATTGATTTATATCTCTTATATTTACTTTTACTATGATTTAAATTTCAAAATTTATTATCATTAATTTTTACATGGATATAAATAAATGTATTAAGTTATAAATATATATATGAAGGTTAGTAAGAGAGAATAACCTTTTGGGATATATTGATGATATTTTATTAAATAAGCAAGTTATGCATTTATCCTCTAAACCCAATAAACTATTACGATCCTTGGGCATGTTTTATTGATATGTTTATTAAATATCCAACTCAAATGATGTTATATTTTTATATTATATGATTATGTTTCCTTATTTATTATCAGATCCAGTTTTTTTAATTATTGAGTATTTTTAGTAGAGATGTTATTAAAAACCCTATGATATTTCTATGTATACGATATGATCTTTGAATCTTTCATAAAGTAATGATTCTGTGTTATTAGTTAAAAATAAAGCAATATATGAATACTATAATTTAGGAACCCTAGTATTGATAATATTAATTCTCTTCTTAGATTATTAATATTTATAAATTAAATTATATTGATTAAAAATCATTATATTAATAATTCTCAATTGTTCAATAAAATTGAAAATGAATTATTTCTAACCAAACTCTATTTTAATGCATCATATGTATTTTTTTGAAATATATACTTAAAATTTATAGAGTTTTAACTTGAAAAAAAAATCATTTTTTATTAATTATGTTATATTTATCTGAATATTACTTTTTGAGAATTCTATGAATAGTTTCCTTTTGTATGAAAAGTTAAAAATGATGAAATTAATTGAAAATTTTCATTTATTTCAATGTATTTACATTGTATCTTTATTTTCTGGATTATTTAAAAAATTTCATTAGTTCCTTATTATTAACAATATTCAATCGAATGTTATTTTCATCATCATTTTTCATGTATTTCTTATATAATTATATTTATAAATAAAATGGATATTTTTCCAAAAATCATTTTCATCCCATTTTATTTGTTTAATTTTAAATTAAATTATAAGACATTTTTGAATTAAATTTCATAAATTTGATTATATTTTTTCTCATCAAAATTAATACTATTTTATAAGAAGAAAATAATTTTTTCATTCTTATTATTAAATATAATACTAATATCCTACAATATTAACTATTAAAAGATATTTTAGGGGATTAAACCTATGTGATAATTTTTAAATTGATATATAATGAATTCTAAATTCTATTTTATTTACATATTTCCACCATTAAAATATATATTTTAAAAAAATCAATTTTAGAGCTATTTGTTTTTAGTTAAATTTTAGTATATTTTAGTATTTTTGACTATTTCTTGTATGTCCTCACCCCACTAATAAAATAACACAACTTATCCTCTCATCCACACATGTTATGTGAATTTGGATCTCCAGTCCATATAAAATTACATTATTTACATACCTCACCATATTATATAGGACATCGTTTTTTGAGAAAACCATTATATGAATTCTTTATTAATAATCCCAAAAAGGTTGTCTTAAAAAGATTTGTATTTCATAATTGAGAATGTTGAATTTATTTCATCTCATACTTCATTAAAATGTTGTTAAACAATTAATAATTACTAATAAATTAGTATTACATATATGATAATTTTATTTTGTTAATAGAATAATCTATATCAATTTATATCTTCCATAAAATAATATATGGTACCACTATTTGTGTGTATGATGGATTATCACGTCGTGAACAAATATAATTAGTATCCCATAAAATTATTTAACGGATATTTATAGTGATTTATTTAATGAATATATATTATATTAATGAAACGTATATAATTTTATGAAAATTATATATCAGGACTTTACTTACCATCTAATCCACTGAAAAATTGCAGTCTTTCATTAGTACGTGCAGATTACCTCCACTAGAATGCGGCCCGATGTATTTTGTCATGACCGAATCACATGGTTTACATAGATATATATATATATATATATGTTTATTTCCAAATAAAAAATGCTATTTATGATATAATATTAATTTTATATAGAAAATGAGATACTAATCTTCGTTCTATGATGCTATTTTTAAAATAGAAATGTAAATAATGTGTTTGATAGACCAACTACCTCCATGATTGTAACAAAAAACATTTTTAATAAACATAAATCATTGATCATTTTTTATGTAAAATTAATGTATAAAAATAATAATTAATCCCTAATTATTATTTGTGACATGATCAAATAATGACATGTTTTATCATAGTTGACCTACAAAAGTGATTTTGGTTATATGAGCAGAATATTATCAAAAACATTGACAAGAACATAATTGATTAAGTAGTTTTGTATTAGATGGTAATAGGTTAAATAAAAATAAAAAATAAAAAATATATGGTTTATCAGAATTGAAGTAATTATAATAAATTTATTATTTATGACGATGAAGGACATACCTTATGAGTTTAACTCAATCTAAAGTTTTCTACACAGTAAGAATAATATTTTAGATGATATAATGAAATATTGTTCAAATTTTATTCTTTGAAGCCCATATTCATAAAATTAATTTTTGGATACATTTTTATGAATATAAATTGATTATAAATGAATCTTTTTGTCACATTATACTTTATTTCGATGGATTTTAAATGGAATATTTTTATATTTTTTATATATAACATTTCTCCCAAAGAGGAAAAATGAAATTCCTATTTTAATGTATACCATGTGTACATTTTTACATTATGTTATATATGATATATGATTTTTTTATTCCATTAAATAATTTGATTAATTATTCAATTAAAAAACCACAATTTCAATTAATTTTCTGTAATATCATAATGGTTTTCAAAAGAATATATATTTCAATATTCTGAACATTTTATGTATAGGTGAACATGATATATTCATGTGTGTTATGATGAAAATGAAAGGTTTCATGTAATATGATTTACATATAAATCATAGGAATTTTTTAATATTATGGTGATCTAGATATATCTCATGATAAGGGGTGATTCCCATATAAATCATGATAATTGGTGTTCCTGATATATCACTCAAAATAATTTGGTAGATGGATGGAATTAATCAATCATGATTCTAATATGATGTTATTGGAATTTAAAAGGCAATTAATTCAATTTGTATTAGTAATATTGAGATTATGTCCCAAGTTATATATAAGATTTATATATTATTTATATTTATTTTCATTGAAATAATATTATTTTTCATGTTAATCTAAATTTGATACATTTAAATAAATTTTTATCATGTTTATTTTTTGTTTACTTTACAAATTTGTTAAAAAGATTCAATGAATTTTTTATAATTGACAAATATCATTTAAAAGTATTAAAATTACATTATGATTTATTATTAAATTTTTTAATAAAAAAATTTCACAGTTAAGTTGTTAAAATGTGTTTGAAAATGTTTTTTAATGTTTAATTTGAAATTTGGAAAAGTTAATATGTTGTGTGTAATTATAGATTAATGAGATTTTTTATATTTTTCCCATTCTACAGTTTTTTTCTAATCCCATATTTTATAATTTTTTAAATTCTTTGGTGGATAATTATGGACACATACGAGGTCATGAATAAAACATTCAGGAAATATCAGGAAAATAAAACATGTTATATATTGATTTTTTTTATTGTGGGGGGAAATGGATAGTGAGACGAGGTGTCCTATTTGAGATGTAATGTTTTCTTTTTTAAGTTTGATGGCCTAATTATATAAAACAATATATTTAAATTGTGTATATGAATGAAAAAATGCATCCTTTTATAATGAATCTATTTTACAAGTCCTTTAATGATGCGTCCATATAGATTATAATAATGGAAATGTTTATATAGTCATATAGGTTGGGTAAATGGAAGAAAAAAACCTAGAAATTTACAATTTGATGTCATCATGAAATATATTTTAAACATTATAGTGATGTTTCATCTATTCTATATCTGTTTAGAATGGGGCTTCATGGTATAAATAGGATATTTAATGTTAGAAGTCAAAAAATGGAAAATATTCTCTTAAATTTGTATCTTGGAATTGTTAGAATTAGTAAAGAAAAGGAATATTATATGATGTATTAGATGGTGATGAATATAAAGGGTTATGGCATATATTTGATAATGAATTAAGAAATACCATAGAAAATTTTGTTTATAGTGTATACATTTATGCGACAACACCCTCCACAATTTAATACATCGCATGTATTAATAATATGTTCTGTATGTATTAAATCTATAGAAATGATATTCTATTTTATATAAAATTCATTATATTAAAAGGAAAATCTTGTAAGTATATATTATAAGATAAATTCATTCAATGGTGGTCAATGGTTTAAAATTCCATATAATGATAATATATTTATTCTATGAAAATGGATACATTTCATAATAATTTCATTTCGAAATATTTTCATAGGTGTTTTCAACATTAGATGTAAAATAAAAATTAATAATTGAGGAATATAGAGGATGATTTAGTTGATACATATGATACAAAAATCACCAAACATGAATGAAATTCAAAAAATTGTATTTGAGATCATGAGAGTAAAATTAATCTGACTTATTCCTAATTATATCTACAAAACAAATGTGATTTATAATGTTTTGAATTTTAATTTTTTAAGAAACATATTCAAAATGATATGAAGATAGAAAATATTTTTAATAATGGTCATTTTTATGAATACAATCCGAAAAATTAATCTCAGTGGAAGAATAATTGAAATAATCTATATAATAATTGTTTAGGTACGAAAATCACAATTTTATATATTTAAAGGTGTGGTTAAAATAAGAATGGGGTATGTATTATGAAATTTTTGAAGTGATTCATATGTGGTATTTTTGATATTGGATAATGACTATAAATAAAAATATCCTAGAAAAAATAAGCCAATTTTTATATGATAGTTGTAATTTGTTTTAAATATATTGTGATGCGACCTCATGTGGATGCAAGTCTGATGAAGATAATAAATGATGGTCATAAAAAAGAATATAATTTGATAGGAGTGGTAAAATACCTTGTAACTACCTTTATAGATGTTCTTAAATCATTTGATGTAGTAATAGATTCGCCACATATTTATTTATATTATGAAAAAAATATATTTATTAGTGGTATACCCATTGTTTTTATTTTGAAAAATATTCCTATAAATTGTTAATTTATAAGGACCCTCGGACACCCTGCGAGGGGAGGGGTGAATCAAGGTGTCAAATTTTTCTTTTAAACTAATGGATCTTGTTACCATGTGGGTAGAAAATAGTTTGACCTATATGATGGATATGAGAATAAATAAAACATACGTAAGTGAAGAGATGACACAACTCTTTTTACATTGTTCACCACTAAGGGCTACATCCAAGGGGCATACGCTGACAGGTTTTCGGTCGTACCAAGTTCCACTATTCTTAACTCATTGAGGATTACAATTATTTGTGAACAATCACTCTATCCCAAGCTCACTACCTTTACAATAATTCAGGGATAGCTCACTTCGTCCCTCGGGTCACTCTCGGTGACTCCCCCTGGCTCGCTTCCTTTGGTGATGTCATACACAGTTTATAGACATGAAGGTCTATTCATCATTACTAATGAATACATCCACTTTTGTATGTATATTCTCTGTTGAAGTCCAACTCTCACCCATAGACTAATCTCACTTTGCCCCGAAGGTATTGTGAAATCCTTCATCTTTCGTGCTTCTCCAAAAATACCATCTTGTTTCAACAACACCGGGCGTGCTTCTCCAAGCCTGGCGCACAAGATTCAAGATGGCGCACAATTCCATCTCCACCACATACGCGACAATCACCTCCTCAACATCAAACATGCGTGACTCACTTCCTTTTATGCCCAAACCAATTTTTTTCATTCAATTATCAACTTTTTCGCTTCTTCAAATTCTGGTGCACAAGTGTCACCAACGAACTTGCATGACACCTCCTTCACCAAGTCCAAACTTGCACGAGTCACACCTATTCTCGCCCAAACTGCCTTGGAGGCGTAGCAAAAAACTGTCATGCAACTTCTACTTGAATGAATCACCACTACTTGTGTGACCACAACAACTGCATGACAGGAGCTCTAATTTTCTCTACGTCTGAACTTCATACTTAATAAGGATGGGTTGACCTCTATTTATAGGCATTTGGATACCCTGCATGACAGTGGGCATGCCTTCCCTTGGAACGCATGTTTTGGCACGCAAGTCACAAGTGCAACCAAACATAAAACATGGGCACCCTTCTACCTTTTCCATATTTTTAAGTTCTAATCTTGAAAATTAAATGAAATTAAAGTTTCCTATCCTTCATGTCAATGGAACACAAGACACTTTTCCAAAAACAACTTTTCACCATTTGTCGATTTTTCAGCTGAAAAATTTGGCAAACACTGGATAATGGTGCCACCTTCAATACTGTAATCATCTTGTTCTGTATGATCACATTGCTAGAAAACATTCTGAACATCCACTGAGGATTGAAAACAAACAAAAAGTAAACTTAAAATCATGCATAGAACGACCATGGTTTCAACAATCTCCCCCTTTGGGTTTGTTGGCAATAAATAAATAAATTCAATAGAGCACCAATAATAGGCAAACCACAAACACAATAATCAAGTCATCCAACAATCTAAGTCTACGTGAGAAATTCACGATGTAGAAAACAAGAGAGGAAGCTTGATTTGGGTTCTCATGTTTTGTATTTCTCAATGACTCCTAAGAAATTCTCTTACAGTGTCACAGAAGCATTACATGTCGAATGAATTCCTTCTCATCCTTATCATCCTATCACTAACACTGAATTCTGATCATGTCACAGAAGCATTACATGCCTGAATTTATTCCATTATCCCCCATTGAAAATAAACCCAAAGACCAGTAATTTTTCTTTGTTCAGCTCAAACCACACTACCCCTGGATAGTATCTCCCCTACAAACCTACATCACATCCATAAACAGATTAAAAGCAGTTATCATAACTAGGGAGAGGGGTATTGCGTAACCTCATTATGCACTGGGAGGATGCTTAACACTGAGGTTCAACTGATGCATCTCAAACATAGTCTCTAACATTGCCTTGGTCAGGATATCAACCACTTGCAAATCAGTTCCAACAAGATCCATTCTAATCACGCCTTGCTCAACATTTTCTTTGATAAACTGATACCTGATCTCATTATGTTTTGTACAAGAATGCTGAATAGTTTTCTTTGTAAGATCAATTGTGCTCTTGTTATCACTATAAATTACCATTGGTCGCTTCACCTCATCACCAGTATCTATTAGTTGTTGCTTCATCCATAGCAGTTGAGTGCATGCCTTTGTGGCATAGATATACTCAACTTCAGAGGCACTAAGAGAAGTACATTCTTATTTCTTGCTCAACCGGCCATCACATTTATTTCCAATATATAATGCTCCACCACTGGTGGATTTTTTTTCCACTACATCTCCAACCCAGTCACCATCATAAAATTTTGATAATTCACTGTCTCTTCCTACAGAAATGTATAAGACACAATTGTGAGTACCTTGAATATACCTCATGATTCTTTTTACTGTTTACATATGTTCCTCCTTTGGATTACTCTAAAAGCGGGCCACTAAAAAGGTTACAATGACCATATCTCACTGTTTCACTGTCAGGTACAGTAGGCTCCCAACGGTCCTCCTGTACGTGGTGGGATCTACAGAGGTCTCATCCTTATGCTTTCAATGTTTAGTTCCAACTGAAATCAGAGTTGACATTGTTTTGGTGTCTTGAATGTTAATCTTGTTCAGCAGCTCTATTACATACTTTTCCTGAGAAATTATTATGTAATACTTCTTTTGAATCACCTGCAGCCCTATGAAATATGTGAGCTCCCCAATCATAGACATTTCAAATTCTGATTTCATGTGATTGGAAAATTTATCCAATTATTTCTACATGCTTCCACCAAATATGATATCATCAACGTATACTAGAACCATGTTATGATCTTTTGAAGAATTATTCACATATATATTTTGGTCTAATCCTCCTCTTTTTAATTCTAGCTTCTTGAGATACGAGTCTAGCTGGGAATACCTTGTTTGTGGTGCCTGCTTCAAACCAAATAGAGCTTTCTGCAGTTTGCAGACCTTTTTTCATCAGTACCAGGAAAAAAATCCATTGGTTGTTCAATGTATACTTCTTATTCGAGTAGACCATTCATGAATTATTTCTTGGCATCCATTTCATATACTTTATATCCTCTTTGGAGTTCCATGGCAAGGAAAAGACTGATTGACTACAGTCTAGCCACTAGGGAAAAGGTTTCTTCAACATCAATGCCTTCAATCTGGGTGTATCCTATATATTACAATTGTTCCTTGATTCTAATAACAATTCCATGATCATCATACTTGTTCTTGAAGATCCATTTTGAACCAATAACATTGTGACCTTCGGGGATCTGGACAAGATCCCTTGTCTGATTACTATCAATCTGATCTAACTCTTCATTCATAGCTTTCACCCAAGATTCATCCTTTGCAGCTTATTCAAATGATGATGGCTCCACAACTGAAAGCAATTCTGATTGAGTGTTTTTCCTCATCTTCCATGTCTGAGTGGGTGAACTCCTGTCCCATATTATGTTATATGGATCAATCTCACATCTTCGATTTCTCCTGTGAGGTTTAGTTGCATTCTCTCCGTCCATAGTTTCTTCTTCAGATTCTACTTCTGATTTAACATCATGATGTGACTGCTGAGTGTTTTGTATAGCTTCCTCTATTTATTCATTTTTATTTTCTCCATGATCAAATTCATCCTCACTTTCTATCACATCAGCATATGACATCATTGAATCATTTTTTGTTTTCTCTTAAATTATCTTAACATCACTGATTTCCATAATCCAACATAATTGCTTGTTGAAACACTTGTAGGCTTTTCTGTTCATTATGTATCTGAGTAAAATTCCTTCATCTTCATTTTCACCTACTTCCCATGATTTTCTTCTTTGTTTCTGATGAAGAATTTAATTCAAAACACACAAAAGTATTTCAAAGAGGGATTCCATCCATGCCACAATTCATATGGTGTCTTCGTCTCACCCATATAATGTCTTGTTCGATTTTGAATATACACTGACACTTGAACAACCTGTTTCCATTAATGTCATGGAATACGACTATTAATCACCATAGTTCATGCCATGTTGTTCATCTGTTGATTTCTACGTTCAAAAACTCCATTTTGTTGTGGAATTATCAAATCAGATACCTCATGATGTATCCCATGCTTCTCAAAGTAATTTTCAAATTCAATTGACTTTTATTTCCCTCTATTGTCAGATCGCAGCACTTTGATTGTTCGTCCAGTATCATTATCGGCGATCTGACGATATGTTTTCATAAATCGAAGCACTTTTCGATTCATGTGAATGACCATAACACATGCCATTCTACTGTAATCTTATATGAAAAGGATAAGGTACCTTTCTCCATGTGTTCTGGAAACATTTTTCGGCTGACATAAATCTGTATAAATTAGATCTAGAAGATGAGATTCCCTTTTCTTCATTGGCCGATATGAATTGCAGACCATCTTTCCACGAATGAAAGCATCACAAGACTTTTCACTCTCAAACTTCATGTTGGGAATGCCATGACAATCCTAAATTTTGATATTTCTCCATGTCCTGTTGGTTGATGTGTCCCAGTATCCGATGACACAAATTGTTTTCTTCTTCAAAAGTCATGTAACAAACAATTTCTTTACTATCAACCTGAGACAAGTTGCCTTCTTTTACATCCCTTCATAAGTTATTTTCCTGTCTTTCCCTTATAGTTCAGCCTTTCTGATAAAAAGTAACTATAAGTCTTGAGTCACAATGTTGAATCCTGCTGAGAACATTATGACGTAGTCCATCTACGTTAAGGACATTAGTCTTATTTATCTCTCTATTAGCTAATTTGGTACGTCCACTGCCTTTGATTTTCATAGCTCCATCATTACCAAATCGAACTGTACCATCAACCTTTTTTCTAATATCCGTGAACAGGCCATCATTACCTATCATATGAGATAAACAAATGCTATCCAGAATCCAGGTACTGCTGCTTTTTTGTAGCTTTGAGGGCCACCTCAGCAAGGTTGTATTTTTCAATTTTCTTCTTTTTTCCTATGAGACATTGGATTGAGTATAAAGCACTAATGGCCTTTCAATTATCTCATTTGTGTACAATGGTTCTTCTTAGTCAATGTCTTTTTCGAGAGAAGAAAAACTATTTGTAAGAGCAGAACTATCTTGTTGATGAGATTTGACTTGTCTTGAACTCCGATATGAGGTTTCCATGTCCCTTATCTACCTGCAATTAACAGCCTTATGACCAAATCTAGAACAATGAAAACAGTATCACTTGAAACTTTTCTTCTATAAGATGGTGGATATGAAGTCAGTCTCCATTGATGGCATCCAAGATCTTCCCCATTCAAGTAACTCCATGCCTCTTCGCAATATGAAATGGTATGGCCTAGGTAGCCACAGAACCGACACTTCATCAGAAGAAATGTCCTCTCACTTGAATTTATCCTCATACCTTTTTCCTTGGGAGAATATATGGACTGCCTATCATTTTTAAATATTGTTGGATAATTTTTACTTACCCTTTTAGTTTGGATTGAGGGTTTCTTTTTCATCACTTAGGGAAAGATTTCAACATGTCCAGCAATCATCTTGTATTTCTTTTGGCTCTCATCACTTCCATAAGTTGATCTCTCATCTTCACATCCAATTCAACTCTTTCCCATGCAAGCGGGTCTTTGATCACTCATGATTTTTCCAATCCCATCTGAACCACACATGGCTCTTTCTAGTAATTCTACATCTGAGAGTCTTCCAAATTGTATTTTCTTCCTTGATTCTTTGGAAATCGATTCAGTCTCAATTTAACTTCTAAGAGTAAAAAATTCCTTATCCAGACCCTCATCAGTCTTGGATTTTTTTTTCATTCTGGATGTGAGGTCATTGATGACCTTTCCCCTCTCTTCAATTTTCAGCATCATATCCACTACATCATCATTGATTTCAAATATCTTAGACCATACCTTTACAAATTCTTCCATTCATTCAATTTCACCTTCATGTTGATCATCATATTCCATTGATTCTTCTACAATTGATTTCCACTTATTGAAACTCTTACATTTAATCTTAAGATTACTAATAGAATCCTCAAGTTGAAACATGGGATCTGCACTAGTTTTCAATTGATTTTCTCCACCAGTTTCATCTAATTATTTACCAGTGTCCGTCATGGAAGAAATGTTCCCAGTTTTAAATTATGGATATTCTTCATCACAGAATTCATTATCATCTTCTTCCTCTTCACAAAAAAAACTCTTCTTTAGAAATTTCTATCTAGATTTGAAGTCTCCCTTATTGAAAAACCTTTTCTGAGGCGTCTCAATGTTTTCAGCATCACTATCGTTATCATCGATCATTATTAAGCACGGAGAAGCAACGTTCCTAACATTACCACAACCAAAGAAAGATAGAGGTATCATCCCTTTGAATTTCTATTTTACCTTCAGGAACTTCATGGGAATGAAGGAAAGAATTTATTTTTCCTCTTCGTATTCCCCACTACTATCTTTTGAAATTTTCATATTCTCTTTGAATTTGAACTCTATTTCCTTGCTTACTCATGTAGTAATATCTTCTGGTTTGACCCTCATTTAAAATGCCATTAAACTTCTCAAAAGATCATCCAATGAAAGATTGTAAAGATCCCTTTCCTCAAGGGCTTACACCATTGTGTTTTACATGGGTGGAAGTATTCTTAATATTTTTTTAACAATGTCAACGTCTTTGATTTCTTCACCTAGACCCTGAATTTCTCAAACCACTTCAATAATTTGATTGAAGAAGGAGTCTAAATTCTCATTAGGATGAATCGTTAGATCATCAAACCTATTGCGTAGGACTTGTAGTTTCACCTCCTTCAATTTTTTTGTCTCCTTCATAAATATTTACATGTTTATCCTACATGGACTTTGCTGAGGTAAAACTCACCACCATTAGATAAATCTGATCAGAAAGGGCTGCGGTGAGAGCATTCTATGCTTTAGCATCATCATCTAGAATTTTACTATTGTCATCAGTCATATAAATCCCTATTGGATCCGTAACATTTATACCTTTCATTGTGGAAAATCGAACATCCATTCCAAGGTATCTTATATGAGATCTCGTTCTGTTCTTCCAAAACTGAATATTACTTCAATCAAAGATTGTAACTATCCTAAAACTGGTTGAATTTTCCATGGCAATAAAGAAAACAGATCAAACACCATCAACTACCCCTGATACCTCTTGAAGGACCCCGGGACACTTTGATAGGGGAGGGGTGAATCATGGTGTCAACATTTTCTTTTAAACTGACGTATCTTATTCCCACATTGGTAGAAACTAGTT
This sequence comes from Viscum album, assembly GCA_963277665.1. NCBI lineage: Eukaryota > Viridiplantae > Streptophyta > Magnoliopsida > Santalales > Viscaceae > Viscum > Viscum album. Next base: position 623,146,825 of record OY728128.1, read on the forward strand.
TAACTTGTATGATGGATATGAGAATAAATAAAACATTCACATGAAAATAGATGACACAACACTTTTTACTTGGTTCAGCACTCAGGGCTACATCCAAGGAGCATACGCCGACAAGTTTTCGGTCATACCAAGATCAACTATTCTTTACTCGTTGTGGATTTCAATGATTTCGGAACATTCAATCTATCCCAGGCTCACTTCCTTTACAGAAGTTTAGGGTAGCTCAATGCATCCCTCATGTCACTCCCGTTGACTCACCTAGGTTCACTGCTTTTGATGAAGTCCCACTCTGTTTATAGACGTAAAGGTCTCTTCATCATTGCTAATTAATAAATCCTCTATTGTATGTAGATGCTCTGTTGAAGTCCAACTCTCACCTGTAGACTAATCTCACTTTGCACTGATGGTATTAGGAAATCTTCCTACTTTTGTGCAGCTTCAAAAAGACTGGTGTGCTTCAACAACACATGGAGCGCTTCTCCAATACTAGCGCGCAAGATTCAAGATGGCGCACAAGTCCAGGTCGCCCACTTGCGTGAATGTAACTCCTTCAACTTCAAACTTTTGCGACTCACTTCCTTTTACGCCCAAACCAATTTTGGTGCGCAACTATCAACTGTCACACTTCTTCAAATTCTGGAACGCCAGTGTCACCAACCCACTTCTGTGACACATCCTTCACCAACTCCAAAAACTGTGTGACTCACACCCGTTCTCACGCAATCCACCTTGGATTTGAAGGAAACAATCGTCGCACAACTTCTACTTGCACAATTCAACACCACATGCGTGACCACAACACCTACCGAATGGGAGCTCTGATTTTCTCTAAGTCTGAACATCGTACCGAATGAAGAGGTGTCGACCTCTATTTATAGTCATTTTTATACCCTGCGTGATGGCACAAAAGTCTTCCATCGGCGTGCACGTTTCGGTGCACAAGTCACTTGCACCAGCAAACATAAAACTTGGGCGTCCTTCTCTCTTTTCCATATTTTCATTTTCTAATATTGAAAAAAGGTGCACAATTTTACCCTCCTTCATGTCAATGACACAAAAGCCTATTTTCCAAAAATAAATTTTCTCCATTTGCCGATTTTCAGGCCCAAAAATTTGGAAAACACAGGAAAATGGTGCCACCTTCAACAATGTTATCTTCTTGATCTATATGATAACTTTGCTGGCACATATTCTGAACTTCCACTGAGGATTGTCAAAAAACACAAACTGAACTCCAAATAATTCATAGAAAGAACATGGTTCCAACAATCTCCCCCTTTGGGTTTGTTGGATATCAATAAATAAATTCAATATAGCACCATCTATAGAAAACCACTAACACAAGAATCAACTCTACCAGCACTCTAAGTCTATGTGAGAAATGCTCAGTGTAGAATAGAAGAGAGGAATCTTGAATTGGGTTCCCATGTTTTGGATTTCTCAATGATTCCCAAGAAATTCACTATTAGTGTCACAGATACATTATGTTTCCAATGTATTCCTTCTCATTATTCTCATCCTATCACTGAAACTGAATTCTCATCATTTCATAGAAGCATGACATGCCTGAATTTTTTCCTTTCCCCCCCATTGAAAATAATCCCAAAGGCCGGTAATTGTTCCTTTTTCAGCTCAAACCACCCTCCCCCTAGATAGTATCTCCACCACAAACATGCATCACAGCCATAAACTGATTAAAAAAAGTTTACATAACTAGGGAGAGGGGTATTGTGTAGCCTCCATATTCACTGGGAGGTGGTTGAACACCGAGGTTCAACCGATGCTTCCCAAACACAGTCGTTGACAGTGGCTTGGTCAGGATATCAGCCACTTTCTCATCAGTTCCCACATGATCCATTCTAATCATGCCTTCATCAAATTTTTCTTTGATAAAATAATACCTGATCTCAAAATGTTTTGTATGAGAATGATGAATAAGATTCTTCGTAAGATCAATATCACTCTTGATATCACAGTAAATTACCATTGGTTGCTTCACATAATCACCAATGCCTATTAGTTATTGCATCATCCATAGTAGTTGATTGCATTCTTTTGTGGAATAGATATACTCGGCATCAGTAGTACTAAGAGAAGTAATTTCTTCTTTCTTGTTCAACCATACAACACATTTATTCCCAATATAGAATGCTCCACCACTGGTGGATTTTCTATCCACTACATCGCCATCCCAGTTAGCATCATAAAATTCAGAAAATTCAATATCTCTTCCTACAGCAAAGTATAATCCACAATTGTGAGTACCTTGAATATACCTCGTGATTATTTTTACTGTTATCATATGTTCCTCCATTGGATTACTATAATAGAGGGCCTCTAGACATGTTACAAATATAATATTAGGCCGTGTCACACTCATGTATAGTAGGCTCCCAATGATCCTCCTGTATATGGTGGGATCTACCGAGGTCCCATCCTCATGCGTTCCATGTTTAGTTCCAACTACAAACGAATTTGACATTGGTTTGGAGTATTACATATTAAACTTCTTCAGATGCTCTCTTTCATACTTTTCTTGAGAAATTAATGTGTAATACATCTTTTGAATCACCTGTTGCCCCATGAAATATGTGAGCTCCCCAATCATAGACATTTCAAATTCTGATTTCATGTGATTGGAAAATTCTTCCATTGATTTGTACCTGTTGCCACCAAATATGATATCATCAACGTAGACTAGAACCATGAACTAATATTTTGGAGAATTCATCACATATAGATTGTGGTCTACTCCTCATTTTTTAAATTCCATCATCTTGAGATAAGAGTCCAGCCGGGAATACCATGCTCATGGGGCCTGCTTCAAACCATATAGAGATTTCTTTAGTTTGCTGAACTTTGTTTCATCAGTACCAAGAACAAAACCCACTGGTTGCTCAATGTAGACTTGTTCTTCGAGTAGACCATTAAATAATTCTATCTTGACATCCATTTGATATACTTTATATCCTCTTTATAGTGCCATGGCAAGGAAAATCCAGATTGACTCTAGTCAAGCCACTGGAGAAAAGTTTTCCTCAACATCAACGCCTTCAATCTGGGAGTATCCTTAACATACCAGTCGTGCCTTGTTTCTAATATCACTTTCATGCTCATCAATCTTGTTCTTGAAGATCAATTTTGTTCCAATCACATTGTGACCTTAGGTTCTCTTGACAAGATCCCATGTCTGATTCTTTTCAATCTGATCTAACTATTCATTAATGGATTTCACCCATGATTCATCTTTTTCATCCTCTTCAAATGAGCATGGCTCCAAAACTGACAGAAATGCAGATTTCGGGTTATTACTCATCCTCCTTTTAGGAGTGGGTGCACTCTTATCCCTAATTATGTTAGACGGGTCAATCTCAGATCTAATATTTCTCATGTGTAGTTCAGTTTCATTCACTCCAGCCATAGTTTTTTCTTCAGATTCTTCTTCTGAGTCGACATCATGATGGGACTTCTGATTGTTTTGTACAATTTCCTCTATTTTTGTATTTGTATTTTCTCTATGTTCACTTTCTTCCTCACTTTCTATCACATCAGCATATGATGTCCTTGAAGCATTTTTGGTTTTTTATTCAATTATCTTAACATCCCTGCTTTCCACAATCCTTCCTAATCTCTTGTTGAAACACTTCTAGGCTTTTCTGTTCATTGAGTTTCCAAGGAAAATTCCTTCATCTTCATTGTCACGATACCATCCTTGATTTCCTTCATTGTTACTAATGAAGCATTTACTTCCCAAAACATGAAAGTATTCCAATGAGTGTTTCATTCCATGACACAATTCATATGGTGTCTTCGTATAACCCAAATAATGTCCTATTAGATTTTGAATACATATTTCAGCTTGAATAGCCTCTTTTTAGTAATGTTGTCAAATACGACTCTCAATCTGTATAGTTTGTGCCATGTAGGTCACCGTTCAGTTCTTACGTTCAACAACTCCATTTTTTGGTGGAGTTCTTACATCAGCTACCTAATGTTGTATCGCATGCTTCTCCAGGTAATTTTCATATTTAATGGATGTGTATTCCCCTCCATTGTCATATCGCAACACATTTATTGTTTTTTCAGTATCATTCTCGGCGAATTGCTGATATGTTTTCATGCAGTCAAGCTCTTGTTGTTTCCTGTGAATGACCATTAAACATGTCATTATATGGTAATCATCTATGAAAAGGGAAAAGTACCTTTCTCCATGAGTTCCCACAACATTTATTGGCCCGCATACATCTGTATGAATTATATCCAGAAGATGGGATGCCCTTTTCTTCTTCGGCTGATATGAACTAGAGACCAACTTCCCATGAATGAAAGCATCACAAGACTTTTCATGCTCACACTTCAAGTTGGGAATGTACATGACAAACCCCAATTTTGATATTTTATCCACGTCTTGTTGATTGATGTGTCCCAGTCTCTAATGCCACAAATAGTTTTCTTCTTCAACAGTTATTTAACAAACATTTTATTTATTATCAACCTGATACAAGTTGCCTTATTTTCTGAATCCCTTCATAAGTGAATTTCTTATCTTTCCATTGATAGTGCAACCTATATGATTTAAAGTAACTATAAGCCCTGAGTCACAGAGTTGACTCACGTTGATTAGATGATGACGTAGTCCATCTACATAAATTAAATCAGTATCCTTTATCTCTCCATTAGATAATACTTTAATTCTACTACCTTTAAATTTTAGAGCTCCATCATTACCAAATCATACCGTACCATCAGCCTTCCTTTTGATATCTGTTAATAGGCCAGCATTACCAGTCATATGAGATGAAAAACTGCTAACCAGAATCCAGGTATTGTTTCTTTTTGTAGCTTTGAGGACAACCTCTACATGGTTGTATTTCATAATGTTCTTCATTTCCTCCCATGAGACATTGGATTGAGTATATAGCACTGATATCCTTTCAATTATCTCTTTTGTGTACCTAGGTTCCTCATAGTCGAAATCTTATTTGAGAGGAGAAAATCTATTTGTAAGAGAAACACATTCTTACTGAAAAGACATGACTTGTCTCAAAATTTGTTATGAGTTGTCCATGTCCTTTCTCTGCTTACAATTAACAGCCTTATGAACAAGTTTAGAACAACAAAAATAAGATCCATAGAAATTGATTCTTCAAAAAGAAATAAGATATTAATTTTTTCTCCTCTATTGAACTCCTATATCTACTCCATTCAAATAGATTCTTGACTCTTTAAAATAAGACATGGTATGGCCAAAATATCCAAAGAACATACACTTCATGGGACGAAATTTCTTCTCACTTTTATTTTTCCTCATTCATTCTTCTATGGGAAAATAGTATGAGGGATCCTTTTTCCATGAGGATCGAGGATAATATTCTTTTCTTTTTTCAGATTGAATCAGGGTTTATGTTTCATCACTTCAGAAGACATTCCCACATCACCCACTTTCATTTTCCCTTTATTTTGGTCACCCTTATTTGCAACATATGACGATTCTTCCTCACAGCTAATTCCACTATATCCCATGCAGGCAGGTCTTGTATCATTTAAAATCTTTTCAACTCCATTAGAACCACGTTTTGATCTCTCCAACAGCTCTTCATCGAGAAACTTACAAACTCTATATACTTCCTTGATTCTTTTGAAATTGAATCTTTTTCATGTTTACTCCTAATAGTAACAGCTTCCTCCTCAAGATGCTTAGCAGTCTTGGACTTTTCCTCTAGTCTAGAGGTCTGGCCATTGATGACCTTTTCCAGCTCTTTAATTCTCTGCTTTAGATCCACTACATCATCATTGCTTTCTGGAATTTTAGACTGTACTTTCAAAAATTATTCCAGTCGTTCAATTTTAGCTTCAAGTTGATCAACATATTCAGTTTACTCATCAGCAAGTAATTTCCACTTATTCAACTCTTACATTTAATCATAAGCTTACTAACCGCATCTTTAAGTTGAAACATAGGATCTTCACTAGTTTTCAACTAATTTTCTCCACTAGTATCTTCATATTTTTCAATAGTGACTATCATGGAAGCATGGTTCCCAGTTTTAAATTCTGGTTCTTCATCATCCCAGAATTCATTATAATCTTCATCCTCTTCATAGACAGAACTCTTCTTTAGAAATTTATTTCTAGATTTGATGTATCCATTCTTGAAAAACTTTTTCTGAGGCTTCTCAATGTTTTCAGAATCGCTATCATCATCATTGATCTTTCATAAGCACTAAGAAGCAATGTTCCTGACTTTTCCACAACGAAAGTAAGCTATATGTAGCTTCCCTTTGAATTTCCCTTTTCCCTTCTGGAACTTCATGGAAACGAGAGAAATAATTTTTTTTCTTCATCATCTTCACCACTAATATCTTTTTAAATTTTCAGTTTTTCCAGGGATTTGAATGCCATTTCCTTGTTTACTTGTGTAGTGGCTTCTTCTGGTTGGACTCTCATTCCATATGCCAATAACCTGCTCAACAGATCAACCAAAAAATGATTGGAAGTATATCTTTTCTCAAGGGATGACACATTTTCATTTTACAGGGGTGGAAGTCATCATTATATTTTCATTACAATGTCAACGTCTTTGATTTCTTCACCTAGACCTAGAATTGCTCCAACCACATTAGTAATTCGATTGAAGTGGGAGTCTGAATTCTCATCAGGATGCCTCTTCAGATAATCAAACCTATTGTGTAGGAGTTGTAGTTTCGCCTCCTTTACATTTCTATGTCCTTCATAAATATTTTCATGTTTATCCCACGTGTACTTTGCTGAGGTACAACTCATTACCATTAGATAGATCTGATCAGAAAGGGATGCGGTGAGAGTATTTTTCGCTTTTGCATCAGCATCAATAATTTTCCTATCGGCATCCGTTATAGCCAACACTGTTGGATCAGTAACATGAATACCTTGGAGAGTAGAAAAAAGGACTTATATTCCAAGGGATCTTAAATGTGATCTCATTCTATTATTCCAGTTCTAAAAATTACATCCATCGAAGAGAGGGACTCCCCTAACATGACTGCATTCTCCATGACGAAAAAGGACATATTCAACACAAGAAAACTCTCTTTGATACCACATGTAGGACCCTGATACACCCTGAGAGGGGAGGCATGAATCTGGGTGAAAACAATTTCTTTTAATGTGATGGATATTTTCCCACATTGGAAGGAACTTTTTAATCCTATATGAGGAATATGATTAGAAAGAAAACATTCACACATAGAGAGATGACACAACACTTTTTACACGGTTCACCACTAAGGGCTACGTCGAAGGAGCATATGCCGACAGGTTTTCAGTTGTACCAAATTACACTAAACATCACTAGCTGTGGATTACAACGTTTCGGGTATAGTCACTCTGTCCCATGCTCACTGCATTTACAAAGGTATAGGGACAGCTCACCGCGTCCCTCGGGTCTCTCCCGTTGACTCCCCCAGGATCACTACCTTCGATAAAGTCCCAATCAGTTTATTGACGTGAAGCTGCCTTCATTATCGCTAATTAATACATCTTCTATTGTATGTCGATGCTCTGTTGAAGTCCAACTTCCTGCCATAGACTAATCTCACATGGCACCGAAGGTATCGAGAAACTTCCAACTTTTATGCAGCTCCAGAAAGACCGGTGTACTTCAACTACATCTAGCACGCTTCTCCAAGCCAGCGTGCTAGTTTCAAAGCCAATGTGAAAGTTTCAAATTCGGCACATAATTCCACATCAACCACTCTTGCGACTCTCACTTCATCAACATCAAACGTGCACGACTCACACTCGTTTACGCCCATACCGATTTTGGCGCACAACCGTGAACTGTTGCACTTCTTCAAATCATGGAACGCAAGTGTCACCAAACCACCTCCACGATAGCTTCTTCACCAACTCCAAACTTGTCCAACTCAACACCTTTCTCTCCTAAAACACCATGGACTCACATCAAACAACTGTCGCGCAACTTCAACTTGTGTGACCCACCACCACATGCATGACCACAACACCTGTACGATGGGAGCTCTAATTTTATCTAAGTATGAACATCATGCATAATGATCAGGGTTCGACCTCTATTTATAGGTATTTCGATACCCTTCATGATGGCATGCAATTCATCCCTCGGCGTGCATGTCTCGATGTGTATGTCTCTGATGTGCAAGTCACTTGCGCGACCAAACCTAAAACTTGTGCACCCATCTCCCTTTTCCATATTTTCACGTTCTTATTTTGAAAAAAAAGGCGTGAAAGTTTCCTCTCCTTCCTATCAATGGACCACATGTTTCTTTTCCAAAAACCACATTTCATCATTGGTTGATTTCCAGGCCCAAAAATGGTGCCACCTTCAATACCGTTATCTTCTTCTTCTATATGATCACTTTTCTGGAAAACATTCTGAACTTCCACTGATGATTTACAATAAGAACAAACCAAACTCCAAATCATGCATAAAAACACCATGGTTCCAAAAAATTTCACATCATGATAAGAATTAATGATTTTTGATAAAACATTGTGGGTTCTATTAAGGCCTCATGAATTTTCAATGATCTTCTTATTTCTTTCTATCTATGGGATTTGACTATAAACCTTTTTGAATTTCTTGTTGATGAATATGATGTTATTTTATATAGGGATTGGTATTTACATATTTATTCAATGATACATTGAAGTGAGAATGATGTAATTTTATAACATTTATTTCAATTTCAGTATTATAATGAATTTATACATTTGATAACATATCAATAAGTAATGAAAATATTTATAGTGTAAATTAATGTAAACATTAGCAAATAGTCAGAAATAAGAAAACAATTTAGACTACTGCAACGACTATTATAAAATAATATGTGTATTTTTTTCATGAATAATTAGGTAGAATTATAATTGATCATAAAGTTGAGTGTACTTTTTAAATAGTGGCTGGTGCTGATAAAATTTAAAAACACCCTTATTAAAAGGCTCAAATATGACATATGGAATCAAAACAAAAGTTATATAACTACATGGTAATTTTTTCATTCATCATAGATATTCCCCATGATGTGATGCAGTTATTTTGTTGAGAAAGGTTCTTTAATGAGGCTTTTCAATGATTATATATCATTTAATTACATAATGGTTTAGAATAAGTATATTTTTCCTCATATTGATAAATTATTTGATCTGCTCCATAAAGCATAGTATTTACCCAAGGTCTAACACAATCCTGGGTACCATCAGGTAAGGGTGAAGCAACCTTATATCTATAATATAATGTTTCATAATTGGTCTGGGAAATATGGGTTTTTGGTTATTCTCTATAATATGATGAATGGTCCAACTATATATTGGGATCTTATGAATACATTTTTTTAGGAATATATTTATAGGATTTTTATTATTTTTGAATACATATAGGATTATTTTAAAATTTAGAAAATGTGAAAAAATATCTATTTTTTATTCAACAAACACTAAAAAAATAACTTATATAGAAAATTTAGAAAATGTGGTTTTTTGTTATAGCATATTTTATTTCAGGAATATAATTTAAAAAATCATATACATGTTATTGATCATAAAAATAATAATAATTTTGATGAATGCCAATGAAAAAAATTGTTACTAGGATTTTTGGATATATTGGATTATCATTCCATTACCATATATTTATTGAAAACGTTTTAGGGTTATTAGGGATAGTAACCATGATAACACTATAAGGTCTTAGGTTTATCTAGTAAATTATATGTGATGAATGATTCAAGAAATTAAATAAAATATTAGTGAATTCTCATTTTTGGAACCGGTATCTTGAAATGATTAAATAGTTTTCTAAAATGTGGTTTCATTATTGTAATGTATCATATTTTTTCAAAGGAATAGACAATCTGTATTAATCTTGAATGTATTACTTCATCATAATAAACGTCACCTAGTGGATTCATTGGGGTCTTAGGAGTTTATGTATCTTGTATATAGCCATGAGAGATGCTTTTTGATGAATCTATCTATGGTGCATGGCTAGAAAAAATTGTTCTTCCCATATAGTACAATTTCTATAGAAGTGAGGCTTATGATAGTGGATATAAGGGCACCCCACACTTCTCTAAAATCATTCGTGAAGGAAATAACAGCCGTACAACTTTTATCTGAAAAAATTCATTCACGTTTTTCATTGGTTATTCACTTTTATACAATATGTGTGTCTATCTAGGGAAATGTTCTTTCATAGGTAGTTTCAAAGAACATGGTTGGAAGATGTTTTTTCTATCCATGAAGCCAAAACATGTGCCCCTACAAATGTGATTTAAATATTTTTTTCCCATAAAATGACTTAAATATATAAAATCCCATGGTTCATCATTCTACTTTAGTAGTAGTTTCCTAATGTCCATCATCATCCTCTCTATTGGATTTTTTATCTCCCTTATATGATCCCTAAATCTCTATCATTCAGTAGTATTAGAACTACAAATGTTTAATCTGCATTCCTCCACCTTCAATTATTCATTGAATTCCCCATATATTAGGTTATATAGGTGCAACCTCAATTTCTCCATTTTTCAAAGAATATTTATATTTCATTCATATCTCTCATTATATATTTAATTTAGGGTTGAAAACTAATATGTTTTCCTCTAAGAGACCATGGTAGGTGTTCTAGTCCTTTCACACTAGTTTCATCTGTTGTATAATGTTCATTAGTGGTCCATGCATCATACCTTTCTTTTAAATCCTCTAAGATGATGAATAAAATAATTTTAAGGGTTCTTCGTGTCAATTATAACCTTATTATATGTCAAAAAATATTCTTGGCTTGTTCACAATGTTGGGATCCACCCCTTGTGAGTTCCCACATTTAAGAGAATATATCCCTATTTCTTAAATATTTAAAACCACCATGTTATATTTGTTTTACATGTACTATATGTCTTTATTAATAAATTGAATTTATGTGAATTGTAGGCCATGAGTTTGGCCCTTAACCTTAATAATGTGTCCTTAAATAATATTTTTTTTATGATTATATGATTATTCTTTATACGATGGGCCTTGTGGATATTCCTTATAGATTATTTTTATCACATATTATACAATTCCTTATCCTAGGGATTCTTGTATTTAATAAGATGAATTCTCTATCTTGGTTATAAGTTATACATGAATATTCTTTGTGTTACCTGATCATGTTTTTGATTCCTCACATTCTTTTGACCTGGGAGATAACACAATTTTTTATTTAAGGAAACCATGTATTGAATATTTGTGATTTGTATTTATATGTATAGAATTCCCAAAAAGAAACCCTTTGATTTTGATGGATGAAATATTCAGGCAGGTAACTTATAATATTGGGTAACAACAATTCCTAAGGGGGAAACCATGGATTGGATCAGCGGAATCAAGGAAATTTCATGCATAAGGTGATAATCAATACCCAACGTTAGATACAAGGGTTGTGATATACACTTATTAGGAAAAGAGAGATATGAGGGATGCAGTTATGGGACACCCGAGATGGGATCCATAATATTGGTCATATTAGATTCTCTTTTAGTGACCCATGGGATTCCTTATGGATCACCATGAATGATATGATGTTTCCATACAAGATTTTACATATTCATTCTTTGTAATACATATGATGCCTCAATATTATTAAACTATGAAAAGATTTAATGATTTCATATGGGTGTGAATGTCTTGCCAAATAAAAAGCTTGGGGTTGACCTGCATTTGGTTGCTATATTTTATGATGACCCATGACTGCCCCATATTATGTGTATAGGTCCAATGGTTCAGACTACCATCTTTGGCCAAAGAAGGTTGAATTAGTATGTCGCTGTTGGGGAACAAAAGCATTTGTGTTATTTATTTATTTTCTCTTTTATTCTATTTACAATTATTAGAATCGTATAAATTTTTATTACACGAACATCATTGATATAGACATTGATGGTGGTGGACTATAGGGATTTTATCTTACACCATTGGACCGCCGTTTTTAGTAATTAAGTCATTAAGATTGTATGTATAGATAAAGAGAATCATCTATCTTCTAGTTATTTATTCTCTCTTCAACGATGAAGAACAAGAGTGTAGGAATGATCCTATACTTATTATGCTAGTATTAGATATTTGTGGCCATTGTTATTTTTTGATATTTTGTGGTATATTCATATATCATCTATTCCCTAGGTATATATTTCTTGTAGAACATGAAATAGAATTTTCATCATTTTTTATTTATTATTTTTATTTGAAATCGATGTTCTTTTATTTATATTGGATGATTCATTATTGTTTCTTATGCTATGGTGGGTTACTATTCCATTAATATATCATGTTCTTCTTCCATTTTCATACTGATTATATAACATAGTGATCTACACTACTCAATAATGATATAGTCACCCCACAAACACTACTTAGGGTCTCACTTCCAATTATAAGCCTCTACTGCACATGGAGGCATGTGTGAGTTAATGTGACCTCTCTCTTATGCCACTGCTATGTGGCATCCAGACATAATGCTAGAATGTTGTAATATTGGGCATTTCATTTACATTTTTACTTACTAGTTGGTTATTACAATAATGACTATGATATTAATATTTGGTAATGAACCTAATATAGTGAGTATATAAAGCATTTATATGGGAAACTAAAAATAACTGGTATGGTTATATGGTGTCATTGCTTTCACTTCTTGTGGATTCTTGATTTCAATGATTGGAGAGGAACTTGTTTGGTGACATTGTAATTGATTGATGTTATTATAATAACAAATCATGTTTTGGACCTAATGATATTTGGGTGTATTAAAGAATGAATCATACTAGGCACCATAACTAAAAATGTCAATGCAATATTGCATGCCATTTTTATTATCTTCCTAAATTATCTATTTCATAATGTCAGTTCCAATATGATTATATATAAAAATTTGTAGAAAATATATACAGGGCTAAAAAATGTAATTGACATAGATATTTAATTCCTTAACATATGAGTTTCCTCTTTCATAGCATAAACAATATAACTTATATAGTTTTGTATGCCGTGATTAGCCATCGACCATTGATAATAATTAGTAGGAACATGTCATGGTAAGGATGAAGTGGATTCCACATTCCAATTAATAAGGTTTGTGATCCCTTATAAATTTGAAATATTGATCCATATAATTCGTCAATTTAAAGAGATTTAATTTTATAAATGAATAAATAATTTTAAAATAACTATAATCATTAGATAGATAACATCATCTTATATTTATATTGTGGGACCCTAGCCCTGACTCAACATAGTATTAGTTTCTATTATATGTATTTTTCAACATTTAGTGAAATTTTAATTATAACTAGTCATAAATAAAGGACTAGAATAAGGGTTATTCTATGACACAGGGAGGCCTTATTCATGTTACTTCCTTCATTTCTTTCTGTATCTATTATGAATCAGGTTTGTGGTGTGTGATGGGAAATTGTAGTATTATGCTATAACAACATCATTTTTTTGTAAAACAAGAATGCTGTGATGAGAACAATTTGAATATATTTCGAAATATGCCATCAATAGTACATTCCGTATTTCAATATGATTCACCTCCTATAGATCTTACAATTTTTTTGATGATAATTTTTGTGACACTTTCCCTAAGTTAATTTAGTCTATTTAGGGTCCTCAACAACCTTCCCATTCCATGACCAAGATGTCACAATATTTCCTACAATAGAATCCCCTTCCATATCATGGTATAGAGGACCTCATACTTCTGATTCAGGGTTATAATTAAGGGTATTTATATTTTACCATATTTTGACTCCTCAATAGTTTAGGGTCAAGCATTCTACTTATATGTTATGATATTTGGCCATTCCCTATTGGGACATAATATCTTACATTGAGTATTATCATTTTATGGTCTATGAATATATCATGGATTCCATATATTTTCACTTCTTTTTTGCATACTCTAATAGTGTACTAAGGTAGGGAGTTTATTCACATTATGAAAAGTGCTATTACAATGGGAGAATACTCATCTCATTTCACAGAGTTACGACATTTATCATTATCTCAAACAAGTGATGAGTTGATGAGTACTGGGTGATTAAATGATGGGATTGAATATTCTATCTTAAAGGAGGTGAATGTATTGAAGTTGAAAACCATTACATATATATTAAACCACACCCTTGTAATAAATTAAAATTTAGTGATGTTGGGAAAACTGGTTAGGCCATTTTTATTCTGAGGAAGGGTGATAGATAATCATGGTGTAAAAAATAAAATTTCAAGGGTACAAATAGGGGCAGTGCTATCATGGTGACATGCAGCAACATTCATGTCGTGTGTCACCAGAGTGTAAGGACGAGAAATAATAATAAATAGTCCATGAGGAACCAGATACAGTGAAAATCATATTGCACGAGGGTTCACCTTCATCACATATTCTGTTCTACTCCTCTAGATTCTAGTGAATAAGGATTTATCCTGATACCTCATCAAGGTACAGGATAAGTGAATCCATTTCAAGATGAATGTTGGTCTTCAAACACCTTATATGTGAGAGGAAGAGTTTCTAGAAAAACAATTAGGCCTCAGAGGAGTGGTGATATTATATTGGAGAACCTCAAGATAGTCAGGAAGAACCTCTTTGGACTGGCTCAGTCTATATCTATGATGTGGATACTATGTCAAAGGAGCATTTATTTGGGAAATATATGGTTAGAGGTACTGTTCTAGTAGAATCTATTTTATTTTAGTTCCTTTTTTATATAGGTGAATCACCCAATTTTATGTTTTCTATAGTTATGGTATGTATGGGATTGTCATAGATTAATCTAATGGTGAAATAAATCTAGATACACTTCTGTGGGTCATTACATAGAACATACACTAGTTCAAGGAGTTCCACCTTAAGATAGGTGGGTATTATTTCCATCATAATTTAGTCAACCTCGAGATTATTGTCTTCAAAAATATTCTCATTATGGACTTTCAATTCCTTAGCATGCTTTGGTTATATTATATCACTAATGAATTTATCATACATCACCTGAGGGTAGAATGTATATTCCCAACAAAAAATGGGAGATCCAGGATAGCTGATCTGGACCTGAGAATATTCGTCTATGTGTGGTGAATACCCAAATGTTCTTTATCTTTACGAAAATTCAAGGAATAGTTGTTACAATTTCCTCCTTTTGTAGATATTTTTGGGGATTTATTCTATCAAAATTTCTTACGAATACCTCCTGAGAGAGTTTTTGACCTCGAAATTGAAACATTTAAATGTTATGAACTAGTGTCCATATTACCTTATAATATATTAACCACTAATATACATGAACACAGAATGTAACATGAGGATCTAGAGGAAAATGGGTTCATCTTCAAACCATATAATGATGGGGTTGATCAAATATTTTTATCAAGAAATCAGATGTAATACATAGATTGTCTATGGACAATAGATTTTTAGACTTGTTTACTGGGATGAATTGTTATCTCTTTCTTCATATAGATGACCTATTTGTCCGGATATGATGAGTGATCATTCCATCTAAGATTGAATAGAGTTTTGAATATCCTAAGTATTATATGATACCATTTTCCCTACTATTATCAAGACCCATCCTTGGGGACCATGCCGTGACTGCCCCAATCCCACCTTCCATAGGCCAGGGGCTAGAGACTATAACCAAAGGCGTAAATCCCGATAAAAAGAGAAGGCATTGCCTTTATAAGTAAACAACACCACAGAGTAAGAAAGCTGAAGTAAACACTAAGTAAAATGGGTACAACTATTAGTGATGGAAGGTAAATGGGCCAGAATACAAACCCAACTGAAGTAAAGTACAACTGAAAAGTAAAGCAGCAACGCTGAGCCGTCTACTAGAAATCCCACCTGATGGGTTGGTAAAGATAGCCTCCTTAGCTCCTCGGGTCCACCCGTCCTTTCCGTGTACATCCCACCTAGTGGTCCACCTCCAGGTACCGACTTGCTCCACAAGACTCAACCACGATCAGCACGGTCCGTCGTCTGCATCCAACACAATGTAGTGCGGGAATAGCCCGTACAGGGGTGAGCATACACTACTATGTGGGGACCCTGAGACCCCCGAATATCTCCCAGAATCCATGAAGGATAAACCAAAAAGAAAAGGAACAATCACGAAGTAACAAATAACCCTACTTAGGTATATGCCCATACATATACCTAAGTCGTCAATTCCCGTTTGGCTCTATCATCCGAGCCCATGTTTGATCTTGTCCACACAGGATAGAACAATCCAATCCACATATGAATCACAAAAAAATCCACATAGGATAGCAAAACAATCATATAGAAGATAATGATTGAAAGTAAAGACTCATCTCACACAGGTATACTTCTTCGTAAGACGATAGAGATGATCAGATGTAGCCACTGATTCATCTAAGCTGTCGGACCTACAAAGGATAGCAGACCAGCTACTCTGCCGGACCCACATAGGATACAAGTACAGAGTCAAATACTGTCAGACCCACGTAGGATACAATAACATTAGCCACGTACTATCGGACCCACAAAGGATATAAGAAAATTAGTCATCATCGTTGAACCCATGTAGGATTCCAGTACGGTCGTCGTCGCTTTCGAACCCACTGAGGATTTCAGTACAGTCTTCATCGTCATCGCAGTTGTAGCCATCTCTAGGGTTCCCGCACATGACATGCTCGATTCCAGGAGGGTCCGCTCCATGAGTCAAGGGGGTCGATACATAAAGTAACACGAGTTCGGGAGTTGATGTATCCCAATGTTCTATCTCGTAAATAGGAACTCAATGTGAACGACAGTGCGTCAATCGGACGCCCAGTCTGAGAGTTATTGGTTTTGAAGTCAAAACCAATCCGAACGCACTCCAACTGCATCCAAACCCCGATCGAAGAAAACCAAAATGTGCGTCTCACTAAGAGAAAACCAACAAAGTCGACAACACGTCAATCAGACGTCCGATGCTCAAGTTACGGGCATTTCCGCTCTGAAGGCCTAGTTGTTTTTGTGTTAGAACCATCCTAGACGTACACAAAATTCTCCAAAACCTTGGGTGTAATATAGATAAATGACCGTCTCAATCCAAGGACCGCGTCGAAACTGACAGTGTGTCAATCGGAGGTTCGTAGCCCATGTTACGGGTATTTAAACGAATCTGACCGTTTTTAGGGGGTTTTGGGCCCGGACCGACCTGGCCCCGCACCCCCTGGGTCGGCCCAAACCAAGTCTGGGTCCAGATCAGTTGAGTGCGGACTGGCCCAGGCGGGGCGGCTCGGCCCAGCTGGTGCGGCCCAGCCCGACGCGGGCGGTCCGGCCCAGCACGGCCGGTTCGGCGCTGGCCGAATGGGGCGGCTCGGTGTAGGCCGAGCGGACGCGGAAAGGGGGCACCACCCCCTTGATTGAGAAATGTCCCCCATGGGGGGACCCTCCCTTGTCACCTACCGGGGGTTACGACCCAGGATTTTTGCAAAACGGAAGGCCGTAATGGCCAGCTAGTGTCTACCGCGGGACCAGCTGCTCCCCCCCCCCCCTTAGAGCGTCGGCAGTCGGAAATCCGGCCTCCCCCTTTCCTGAACCGCCATGTTTAAAGGCCGCGACTCGACTATAGCCGTGGTCCGACTCTGGCCACGGCTTCTTTCGGCCACAATGGCGCGGCGTGACGGCGCCGCTCTCCTTCACTGCGTGATATTCCTCATTCCCGCGCGGTGTCGTTACACCGCATTGCCTTCGTCCCAAAACTTAATGGTGAACATCAAAAAAAGGGGAGGAGGATTTTCCGTGTTCCTTTGGTCCGACATCCTCCCGTTAAAATGATAAAAGGCGGACCAAATAACATAAAACAACTTCGACAAAGCAAAGTACAAATTTAATCCATTAAATTTGAACTTAAAACCCCTAACATGAAGTAGTTTTTGAAAGAATATTGTCGCGAAAAATGGCATCGTGAGGTAATGTTCCGCCCGTGCTTGATGGAGAACATCTGAGGTGGAGATGCGTCTCGCACCGGCTGTAGAGAGGAGAAGAAAGTTGCGATGATAACTCCTTGCGGTGATGGCATTCTTCGTCGAGGGCTTGACGTTCTTCCCATTCTTCAACGTGGAAGACGACATTCTCCAAGACTAGATCCCTCCTCTCCAAAAATCTCCACACAATGATTCAACATTAATAAAATAAGGCTTTGACTTATTTTATTACTCATTCCAACCATTTTCAAAATTCTAATTTTATTCACCAAATTAATTATCTTGCATTGTCCAATTAATTAGGTGTTTTATTGGCATGTATTTTAAAGTGGAAGAGTTACAAAATAAATTGCTATAGTGGGGGTTTAATGGGATGTTGGGGAAGTTGAAAAAGGTGGGAGATTGTGTGGGCCCCACAACAACTTCCTCACATATTCCTTTCCCATAACACTTAAACCATTAGTACATAAATAAAAATAAAATTGTAAAACAATTGTATTTTTATTCCTCACATTTTTAACATCTCCTCTCGAGAAAATGCAACAACGTAAAAAGTCTTCCGATGAAATTATATGCGCTGCGGTTTCATCGGTGTCCTTGGATTTTGATTCCGAGCACCGGTTCCAAAGTTAGGAAAACCTGTTTGTTCGTTCACTGAACGTACCCGAGCTAAACTTCGGAAATTGATTCCGGGAAAACTGGGCCACAGAATCATGTTCCGTCAGAAACTGTGTACTCAGAAAATCACAAAGAAATTAAGAAAACATTTTCCTTGAAATTTAATGGTCTTTACATTACTACCACAACATGGATTTACTTCCCCGTAAAGATACATCACAAACTAGGGAAACAAATGAGGGTACTGTGCACGAATCTGAGCCTCCCGCTCCCAAGTGCTCTCCTAGAGGTTCCCATGCTGCCACCTGATTCGAACTAGAGGAATTAACCACCCACGTAGGACCCACTCCTATAAATCCTCGATATCCACCAGGACCTCCTCAAAAGTCACCCCTTCATCAATTTCCATCTCCTCATGGTCAATGATATGTGTCGGGTCATGCACGTATCTCCTCAGCTGAGATACGTGGAAGACGTCATGCACCCGGTGCAACTGAGGAGGTAGAGCCAGGAGGTAAGCCACCTCGCCTATCTTGCTGAGAACCTGGAATGGTCTGATAAAGCGCAGAGATAACTTGTCACCCCTGCCAATTCTCCGTAATCCACATTGAGGTGAGACCCGCATTAAAACATGGTCTCTATCCTCAAAATCCAGTGGTCTCCGCCTCCTGTCTGCATAAGACTTCTGTTGGCTCCGAGTTATCCTCATCTACTCCAAGATGACCTAGACCATCTTTGTCGTGACCTGGACCATCTCCGGTCCCACAAGTGCTGACTCCCCAAGGTCTGTCCAGCACAACGATGATCTGCCAGGTCGGTGGTACAATGCCTCATTTGGTGCCATCTCGATGGTGGAGTGGTATCTATTGTTGTACGCAAACTCCACTAAGGATATGTGATCCTCCCAACTATGACCAAAGTCGAGTACACATGCATGGAGCATGTCCTCGAGAGTCTGAATGGTCCTCTCCATCTGTCCATCTATCTGAGGGTGAATGGCGGTTCACAGACGTAGCGGCGTCCCGAATGCCTCCTTCAACCCCTTCCAAAGCTGGGAATTAAAGCGAGCGTCTCGATCAGAGACGATAGATGATGCCACACCATGAAGTCGTACGATATCCTGAATGTATAGGAATCCCAAGCTCTCCACTGAGCCCTACTCTCTAATGGGTAAGAAGTGGTCCGACTTGGTGATTCGGTCGACAATCACCCAAATGGAGTCGTGACCTCTAGAAGTACGTGGAAGTCCAGTCACAAAATCCATAGATATACCGTCCCACTTCCACTACAAGACCTCCAAGGGATGTACCAAGCCTGCTGGTACCTGGTGCTCCGCCTTCACCTGCTGGAAGGTGAGGCATCGAGAAACGAACTCTTCTACAGCCCTATTTATAGCCGACCACCAGTGCTGTCGTCTAAGATCATGGTACATCTTCGCTCCCCCTCGATGTACCGCTAAATGGGAAGTGTGAAACTCCCTCAGCACCTCCTTCTGTAAAGTAGCTAGTACCATGGTACGTCCTCTGAAAATGATGTTGTGCTCTCTTCCTATATAGAATCCATCAGGTTCCTGTCCTGAGGATATCTGTGCACGCGACGTCTCACAGTCAATGTCCCCACGTTGTGCCTCTCTGACCTGCTGTAGAAGTGGAGGAGTGACTGTGAGTAACTGAATAAAGGCTGCTACATCTCTATCCATGAAGGATATCTTCAAATCGGCTAGCTGTTCTGTCGCCTCCCCATGTATCTGAATGCTTGTCCTCCTGCTGACAGCATCAGCTATTACGTTCCCCTTTCCAGGAGTGTAGACCATCTCAAAGTCATAGTCCTAGAGGAACTCGAGCCATCGCTGTTGTCTCAGGATCAGGTCCTTCTGTGAGATTATGTACCTGAGACTCTGGTGGTCAGAATAGACTGTAAACCGCTCGCCCATCAGATAGTGCCACCACATCTTCAAGGCAAAGACCACTGCTTCTAGTTCAAGGTCATGGGTAGCTTGGTTCAACTCGTGTTGCCTCAACTTTCGTGATCCATAGGCGATCACTGCTCCCTTCTACATCAAGACACACCCATGTCTGGTCCATGATGCATCGCAGTAGACTATGTACTCTACTCCCTCCTCCGGTAGCCTCAAGATAGGTGCACTGGTCAATCTCTGTCTTCGATCCTGGAATCTCTGCTGACATCTATTTGACTATACGAAGGGTTTCCCCTTCTTTTTCAAAGCTAAAAGTGGTGCTAAAACTCTAGAGAAGTCCAGCACAAATCTCAGGCAGTACCCAGCTATACCCAAGAATCTTCGCACCTTCGTCACGCTCCTGGGTGGCTCCCAAGCATGCATTGCCTCGATCTTCGCAGGATCCTCCGCAACTCCTGGTTCAGAGATGACGTGTCCCAATAAGTGGAACTCACACCTCCAGAACTGATACTTCGAGTGTTTACCATAATGCTGGTGCTCTCAGAGTGTGTCCAGTACAACCCACAAGTGATAGGGGTGCTCCTCCTCAGTGGTCGAGTAAATCAATATTTCTTCGATGAAGACCATGACAAATCGATCGAGGTAAGGCTGAAATATCCTATTCATGAGGCTCATGAACACTGCTGGAGAATTGGTTATGCCAAAAGGAATAACCAAGAACTCATAGTGGCCATACCGACTTCTGAAGGCCGTCTTTAGCAAGTCCTTGTCCCGAACTCTGAGCTGATGATAGCCTGACCTAAGGTCTATCTTCGACAACCACCGTGCTCCCTTGAGCTGATCAAAGAGGTCATCAATCCTTGGTAGTGGAAACTTATTCCTCACAGTCACCTGGTTCAGGCGATGATAGTTGACACACAGTCACAATCTCTCGTCAGCCTTCTTTGTGAACAAAATCAGGGAAGCCTAGGGTGAAACACTGAATCGGATGAATCCCTTTCCCTACAAGTCCTCCAGCTGTACCTGTAGCTCTCGATGATCGGCGAGAGCCATCAGATATTCTGAAGTGGATATCAAGGATGTCTCGGGGTACATGTCAATATAAAATTCTACCTCTCTACGAGGAGGTAGTCCTGGAACGTCGTCAGAAATGACATCTGCATACTGATCCACCACTACAGGAAAACTCGGACTCTGCACGTCAACTGCTCCTAGGATGAGGCTAGCCAACTCATGATTGATCGTCTATCCTTTCCTCTGTGTGAGTCCATACTAATCTACAAAGGCTCACTTCTTGTCGTTGAAGGTGAACTTACTCCCATCGGTGTGAACACACCGCACCTTGCGCCTAATACAGTCGATCTGAGCATGGACTGCAAATAACCAATCCATTCCCAAGATGACGTCGTAAGGCCTCGATGCCGCTACAAGAAGATCCTAGTCGAAACTCTCACCTCCAAAAGTAAGCTCACACTGCTGGCACCAGTGCGTAATCATCGATTCTGCTCTCGTAGGAGTCTCTAGCCGTAAGGATCTAGGAAACGACTCTGTCGGAATCTTCGAGCTCCGAACAAGGGAAGCGAGAATGAAAGAATGACCCGATCCTGTGTCTATAAGAACTACAGAAAGGGTGGAGTAGACATAGATAGTACCTCGAATAATCATTGGTGCACCGTGGTCATAGTCTTCTACTGCCTGATGCTGAGCCTGCCTCTTCCCGCCAACTCTCTATGGTCAGGGTGGACCTCCTGGTGGTGGTGGTGGTGGTAAAGCCACAAAGATTCTCCCACCACCTTCTGCTCGACCAGCTCCTCTACCTCGTCCTCCTACTCCCTGCAGACCGCCATGGTCAACCCTCTGCCTCTTCTTGGGTGGTCCCTCAACCGTCTGCTGCTCCTCTTCATGGTGGGTCGAGCAGTCACGAGCCATGTGGCCCTGCCCACCGCATGCATATCACTGCCTGCTCCTCGTATGACTGGCACTGCACCGTATGCCTCGCACCTTTGAGCCAGAGTCCTGAGGTCGTCTGCCTGATGGTATGGTCTACCTGGACCCCTATGACATCTATCGACTGCCACCTGTGGAAGACTCTGCTACGTGCCGCCCTGTAGTAAGTCTCGCAGCTGGTATATGCTCAGAAAGAAATATCTCTACGAGAAGGGCTCGCTCCAATACTCCTGCCTGCGTCGGAGTGCTGAGGGAGATCATCGATGCCCTGATCTCATGCCTCAGTCCCTGATTGATGGTCCGGGCCTGGAAGAATGGATCTTGTACTATGTCCGTCGAATAATACAAGAGATCGGTAAATCTCATCGAGTACTGGGCTACCGTCATGCTGCCCTTCCATAGCTGTTGTAGCTCCTGAATGCGCACCACACGTATGGTGGCTAGGGAGAACTCTGAGCGGAAGATTCTCTCAAAGTCTGTCCAGAGGAGAGATGCCTCATCCTGCACCTGGAGCATTAGGCTCCACCAACAGCCTACTGCTGCGTGCAGGAGACTCACTAAAAGGATCACCATGAGGTCAGCTGGTGTCCCTACTAACCTAAAAACTCATACAAAAGCCTCCATCCAATAATCGGCTACTTGATGGTCAGTCTTCCTGCGGAACCTGGGTGGTCTCTGACGCTGAAACTCGTGCAGTGCTGTAAGGCGACGTGCACTCTCAACAGCTGGAGCTAGTGGCATCGGTGGCTCAGCGGGTAAAGGTACCGTCGGTGTCTCTACTGTAAAAGGGCACTTTACCAAGGCCCCATCGCTCAGTGGGCTGTCATCTCATACAAAGCTCCAAACCCTAGCTGACTTCCTTCGTGGTACCATCCTGAAAAGATACAGGTGCGCCACAGTCAAAACAGTATACCTGGTGAGCTAACACAAAGTAATCACAAAGAAATCTTTTGAAACACACATGGAATCAATGTTTTCGTGCACTGAGTCAGAAATCAGGATTCAGGGTCCTGGTGTATGGATACGTCAGCCGTCGCACCAACACTGGACTCCCCGGACTGATAACCACACTCAATATCGTTAACATTATTGCATCCCAAAGAAGAAAGATCAGAGTCCTGAGTTCTGCGGTAGAACTGAACTCCTCTGATACCAATTTGTCACGACCCGTCCTCGGGGCCCGTGCTGTGGCTACCCCATGCCCACCTTCCATAGGCCAGGGGCTGGTGACTAGAACCAAATGCATAAATCCCAATAAAAAGGGAAGGAATTGCCTTTATATGTAAACCACACCACATAATAAGAAATCTGAAATAAACACTGAGTAAACTGGGTACAACTGTAAGTGATGGAATGTAAATGGGCTAGAATACAAACCCAACAGAAGTAAAGTACAACTGAAATGGAAGTACATCAACTAAAAAGTAAACCAGCAATGCTGAGCCATACACTAGAAATACCACCTAAAGGGTGGGTATAGATAGCCTCCTCAGCTTCTCGGGTCCAGTCGTCTGCTCCGTGTATGTCATGCCCAGTGGTCCACCTCTAGGTACCGACTTGCACCACAAGCCTCAACCACGATCAGAGTTGTCCATCGTCTTCACCCAACATAATGTTTTCCAGGCATAGCCCGTGCATGGGTGAGTATACGCTACTCAGTAGGTACCCCGAGACCCCCGAATGTCTCCCAGAATCTATGAAGGATAAACCACATGGGAAATGTACAATCATGAAGTAACAACCAACTCTACTTAGGTATATTCCCATACATATACCTAAGTCATCAATTCTAGTTCAGCTCCATCATTTGAGCCCATGTTCGATCTAGTCCACATAGGATAGCACAATCCAATCCACATGGAAACCACAACCCAATCCATAGAGGACATCAAAAAAATCATATCGAAGATAATGATTGAAAGTCAAAACTCAGCTCACACAGGTCTACTTCTTCATAAGATGATAGAGATGATCAGATGTAGCCCCTAATTCATCTAAGATGTCAGACCCACGTAGGATACAAGACCAGATAAGCTGTCGGACCCACAAAGGATACAAGACCAGCTACTCTAACTGACCCACGTAGGATACAAGTACAGAGTCAAATACTACCGGACCCACGTAGGATACAAGAACATTAGTCACGTACTGACGAACCCACAAAGGATACAAGAACATTATTCATCATCGTTGAACCCACAAAGGATTCTAGTATGTTCGTCCTTGCTGCCAAACCCACATAGGATTTTAGTATAGTCATCATCGTCGTCGCAGTCGAAGCCAACTCTAGGGTGGCCTCACATAGAATGCTCGATTCCGGGAGGGTCCGCTCCACGAGCAAAGGGGGGTTGATACATCAATTGACACGAGGTCAAGATTTGATGTATCCAAATGATCCGTCTCGTCAATAGGAACTCAACGTGACCGACTGCGCGTCAATCAGACGCCAGGTCTGAGAGTTATTGGCTTTTCGTCCCACGGGCCCGGTTGGTTTTTAAGTCAAAACCAACCCGACCACACTCCAACTACATCCAAACCATGATTGGAGTAATTAAAAAGGTCTGTCTCACTAAAAGGAAACCATCAATGTTGACGAAACGTCAATCGGACGTCCGAAGCTCAAGTTACGTGTGTTTCCGCTCCGAAGGCCCGGTTGGTTTTGGGTTCGATCCAACCCGGCCATACCAAAATTTCTCAGAATCCTTGATTATAATATACTGGAATTACCATATCTATCCATGGATCGCATCAAAACTGATGGTGCTTCAATTGGATGTCCGTAGCCCATGTTATAGTCGTTTGAATGAATTTGCCTGTTTTTAGGGGATGTTAGTCCCGGACCAACACGGCCCAAGATCCACTGGGATAGCCCGAACTGGGTCGACCAGACCCGGGTCCGGGTCCAGCCCTGTTAGGCACGGCCCGGCCCGGTGTAGGTGGTCCGGCCCGGCGCGGCCGGTTCGGCGCTGGCCGAGCAGGGCGGCTCGGCGCTGGCTGAGCGGACGTGGAAAGGGGGCACCCCCCCCCCCTTAAATGAGAAACGACCCCCATCGGGGGGCCCGCCCATGTCACCTACCTGGGGTTACGACCCCATGATTGTTTGAAAAAGGTCGGTCGTAAACGTGCGGCCAGTGTCTACCGCGGGACCTATTGGTCTCGCCCCCCATTGGAGCACCGGCAGCCGGAAATCTGGCCGCCCCCTTTGCTGAACCGCCACAGCCAAAGGCCGCGGCCCCTATCCATCCGGCGTGATGTCGCGGCCCTCCGCCGCGGCCCAACTCCAGCCGTAGCTTCTTTCGGCCTTAACGGCATGGCGCTATGGCACCGCGCTCAATCGTCGCGTGAAATTCCTCGTTCCCGTGTGGTGCCGTTGAACCGCGCCACCTTCATCCCAAACCGCAACGGTGAACATCGACAATGGGGGATGCGGATTGGCCATGTTTGTGCTGTCCGACCTCCTCCCGTTAAAATGATAACAGGTGGCCCAAATAACATAAAACAACTTCGACAAGGAAAAGCACAAATTTAATCCATTAAATTTGAACTTAAAACCCCTACCTTGAAGTAGTTGTCGAAAGAAGATTGTCGCAGAAAACAACGTCATGAGGTAATGTTTCATCCGTGCTTGACAGTGAACGTCTGTGGTGGAGCGGCGTCTCACACTGGCAGCTGATAGGAGAAGAAAGGAATGATTATCACTCCTTGCGGTGACATCTTTCTTCGTCGAGGTCTTGACGTTATTCGCGTTCTTCAACTTGGAAGACGACGTTCTCCAAGACTAGAGCCCTCCTCTCCATAAATCTCCACACAACGATTCAACAATAATAAAATAAGGATTTTCCTTATTTTATTACTCATGCCAACCATTTTCAAAATTCCAATTGATTTCACCAAATTAATTATCTTGTGTTTTCCAATTAATTAGTCGTTTTATTGGCATGTATTATAACGTGGAAGTGTTACAAAATTAATTGCTAGAGGAGGGGTTTAATGGGGTGTTAGGGAAGATGAAGAAGGTGGGGTCTCGTGTGGGTCCCTCCCCAACTTCCTCACATCTTCCCTTCCCATAACAATTAAACCATCAGTAAATAAATAAAAATAAAATTGTAAAACAATTGTATTTTTATTCCTCACATTTTTAACATCTCCTCCCGAAAAAACGCAACCGCAGAAAAAGTATTCCTAAGCAATTACCGGCGTTGCCATTTCATTGGTGTCCTCAGATTTCAATTCCGAGCACCAGTTCAAAATTTAGGACAACCCGCTCATTCATTCACTGAACATACCCGAGCTAAACTTCGGAAATTGATTCAGGGCACACCGGGCCTCGGAATCTGGTGCCGTTAGAAACTGTGTACTCGTAAAATCTCAAAGAAAATAAGAAAAAACATTCCATGAAATTTACTGGTCTTTATAACTATGTACAATATTTTGAACTATTTCTAACTTTTATGAGTATCTTATTATGTTGTCGGTCATTATGAATACATGGAATATATTTTTTCGATATACTGAATTGGATTTTATACATGTATATTGATTCATTTATGTTAGTCTTAATATATGAAATCATTCTGCATTCCCTCACAAGACACAACCATACAACCCATATTGGGATCATGATATATACATTTATTGAAAACTAGTTATATGAGATAGTATGTTAATGACATTTTGGGGGTTCAGTAGGGTTCACTTCTTGGGTAATATCATCATAGAGGAAGGGAAGTATATCAAACCATAGAAGGTGAGTATCATATTTTCGTAGTAATATCCCTCATTTTGTTTGAAATATGATGATTCTTGGGGAATATTGAATATTCAAGTCCAAACAACTAGGTGTCCTCCCACATATTAGTTCCACTTATAGGCATGACAATGAAAGGTGAGAAGTTAATATGGTATAAATTGTGTGAGATAACATTTCGTATGTCAATTTTAATACTGAATTCAATGGTAATACTAAATCGTCCTGAGATATTATAGGGTATAAAATCTACTTTTGTTCTTATAAAATCATGGTATGTCAAGTTATAATGCACGATGATATGGTTATAGTATTTAGTTTCCTCTATATATGACTTAACATGTACAATTAGCCAATGCGTGGCCTTGAGGTAGTGAGAATGGTTCATGCTCTACCCTTGTAATATAATTAATAATTGGTTGAGTGATTCCTTTTTTACATGAATCAAAAAATTATTAAATATATATCCATGAAGTGATACATGAATCCGTGGCATCATTTGTGGGTATAATATTTTCAGTCATTTGACATTGATCATTATTATACACCAAAAAAGAAAATTTCATAGATGAAATCATGAGTAGAAATACTATAACAATATCCATCAAGGATGCCTCCTGTGATAGGTTATTGTGGTTTTTCATTTCTAAGATGCATTTTGATGTTCTTGAACAACACAAGAAACCAAATTTTGCAGCAATGTAGGTAATGTAAACCCTTCCGGAGTAGGTATCGATTAGGTATGCATCTGATCATGAGGGCCTCATCCTAATGGATAGATTCATATTTGATAAATTACCTCTTATATGTTTTGTTAATGAAATTTATTTCCTAATATTTTATGGGAATGTTTCAGTTGAGTCATATATAAGGGAAGAGTTTATGACAGATTTTCATGCCTTTATTTCATCAGTTCACTCAAGTCTTTCTAAGATGTAACATGATGAAAATCATCATTATTGTGGTGCGTGTAAGAAGATTCATATGGAATTCTTAATCACTCAGTGAACCACTTGTGAGTAGGTCAAGGAAGAGAACCTGTGATCTATAGGACTTCTAAAACCTATATATATTCCGTAATGGAAATGGAATTATGTCACCATTGATTCCATAACTATCATTATGATGTACCAATGAGGTAGAAATGCAGTATGGGTTATCAATGATAGGTTCTGTAACACCCCATGTTATCTTAGTATGTTATCTCTTCAATTTAATTCAATAATATGTGCAACACGCAACACCTAGTTTAGCGCACCACAACTTATCAAACTACACATTATGAATAGTAATACCTCTTTTTAAAATGTTATCAATTTTATCTTTCAAAATGGACTTCATTTTTTGATTTTGTAATATCAAAATTATCTAAGGGTCAATAGTTTTTATCTTTCAAAAAACATTCAATTTTTTATAAATAGTGAAAAATAGTATGTTATTGGTTAAAAACGAATTCTTATTTAAACAATTATAAATTTTATTTAAATTTATTTTTATGTCAAAATAGATTCATAATATCTATATAAATCCAATGTAATTCATTGGAGATATTTTACAATATGATTAGATATATAAAAAATTATTTTTACTTTTTAGCATCTTTTACCCACATCCATTGATCATTTGAAAATTTGAATAAAACATAATTTTTCCGCTTCATTGAATTTAATTTCAAAATTCCCAGAGACACGGTTTATATAATTAAGTAAAATGTTGTTCAATAAGATGAAAATAATTTATAGTGAATTGTATCTTTTGAATTTTATTTACCACAGTTAAAAATAAATAGGTTAATTAAGGGTAAAAATAATATCATAATTAACCTAACAGATTCCTAATTCTATTGGATAAGTGTAATTCAACCAAAAAATCCTTATGAATAAAATATGATAAAATTTGGTCCACATGGATTAGAATATGACATTTATTATTATTTTATTTAAAGAAGAGTTAAAATAGTTAAATTCAATGTTTAATAAGTAAACAGTTTTTATTATAGGGTTACAGATAATATAAATTTGACTATAAATATTCATTATAAATATAAAATTATTTCCTACAAAATGGTATTTTATTTAAAATTTTTATACATTAAATAAGTTACTTTATTTATGAAACATTTAAGATGCAGTAATTACCTTATTAAAAAATGAAAAAAAATTAATATTATTCAAATAAATGTAATTTGAGAATTTTGATTAATTACACCTATTTTCTAGGTTAATAGGACATGTTAGGGTTGATTAAATAATTTTTTTTTCAAATTAAACATTCTGTTATGATTTTTACTAAAATCAAATACTAAAAAGTGTCAAAATTGACATAATTGAGTTTTTAAAACATATACTATACTATTAATGGATATAATATTCCATAATATATAAGGTTCGGCCAACAGACATAGATAAGGTTTTATATATTAATAATGAACCACTAGGGGTTCTCTTGGATGTTTATAATACGTTTATTAACCATATAATATTAAAATTCAAAGAGACATGGTAAATGAAAGACTATTTAACTAAGAGTTAAATCTAAAAGATAAGGTAAATGTGGTGACCTAAACCTGTCTAAAACAAATTGGTAGAATTGTTTTTGACCCATCCCTTCCTTAGAATCTAAATAAATCATTTTGGAATCATTATAAGCCGAAAATGATTTCATTATAAAATAATATTTCAATCTTTTCCTCATGTGACCCTCACCTCTCATAAAAAAGGGTACACCCCCTTCCCTTAATTTCAAACCTCCAAATCAATTTTTCTTGGCCAAAACCTTCAAAAATATCCTCCCAACATTCCTCCCTTCATCTTTTAGGTCTTCCTTTGGTCATAAAGGCAACCTAAATATACCTTTTGATCAAATAAAAAGAATAAAATCCGAATAAGAGGTATATATTTCATCACCTCTTTCAAGTTCTTTTATTCTTCCACTTCCTCTTTATTTATTGTTTATATTCAAAATTAACAACTCCAGTATATTATATATATTGTGATGTTGTTATAAAAATGGTACAACCATATTCATTATTATATCCTTCATATGAATGACAAAGTCACCATAGTGTGTATGTAAGGATTACCGTCTCCACATCGTGGTGTAGTTTCTTATTCAAACACTTAATTATTTGGATGTGTATAATAATGAGTATAACTGATTTAAATAAGAAATATAACATGTTAATTTTTATTTATATATTATATAACATCCTATTACAACTATTTCCCCTTTAATAGAATGATATTGTCTCTCATGCGTATATACAGATTACCATCTCCACGAACATGATGAGATTCATTCCCCATCGTAATCATTAAGGTATAATTTTAATTTTATGATTAAAAATAATTATTCTTCATATGAATAAAATACATCCTATCCATAAAAAAATTGACTAAGTAACCCATCATAAAAATTAAAACAGATCAGTTAACACCCGAAATGACAATACTACCGAAATATTATTAACAAATCAATATTAGAGGATCATATATGATATCATATTTGCGTATACAGTTATTTTATAATTTAATAACAATTTTTTAACTATTACACCATATGTTAACATACAATCAAATAAGAAAAGTTAAAAGCAAGGGTTAATTTCACAAGCAATTTATTATCTGAGGTTGTCTTTACTTAAGAATTTACAGATACCTCTTTATCATCCACATCCATGTTTATTAAAAATATAATTCAAAATCGTTTTACTATTTTCAAGACTATATGTTAAAATCATTTAAACCCATTATTAATTTTTATATAATGGTTTGAATGGAATATTTCTGTAGTTTTCCAAACAAGGTACATTTTAACGTCTACGACAGAATTAAGTTAAGAATGAATTTTTTTAACTTATACATGAGTGTGTGTATTTTACACCATTATATCATCTTCTAAGATTCCCATACAATCTTGTAAAAATATTTTCAAAATAAATTTTTTCTTTTATATTTATGTGACATTTAAATGATTTCTAAATAGATAGAGGTATTTATTTCAAATAGTTTTCATTTCAATTATGTCAACATCCATTGTTGGATTTTAAACTTGTTTGAAGTTGATACAAATCTTCCATAATATATTGAAGGTTCTGTGATATGTTTTACAATGGATGTGTTATTTTTAAACCATTCATGGTTTATGAATATATTATTGACATTTCTTACGCTAGTTTTAATGCGAATGTTTAGGTAATGTGTAATCCTTTTTATATGTGGAATGCATTGGCCATAGTAAGTGATGGGTGGAGCCCGATATAGCCCCTTGATGCATCGGTTGGTCTCAAGAGACAAAGTATTGTATTGACACAAGACCTTGACAAAATCTTATTTTACTCTTGGAATAATTCCTTGAATATGTGGTTATGAAGTCTGGAATTATGCATTCCATCGTTATGAAAGTGGCTATTGATATTTCATGTGATTATTAGACTAGTAGAATATCCATTTTAATATGTAAATGGTATTATTTGATTTCATATTTTCCATATTATTCTGATGATTAAGTTTAAATGGCATTTGTTTTAGTGTTATATATTTCTTTATATGTTTATCCATATTTATGAAATTTGCTACTATATGTTTATCCTTAAGGAGCATCTGATCTCACGCCTTTCTATGTTTTATTTATCCCAGGATGGGAAGAATTATTTTATGGTTGACTTGTAGGGATAGGCTATGGTTATAACTGTATTCAAAAGGTGACATAACATTTTTCATGTTTTTATTTCATGATGTAATGTAAAACTTATGAATGTATCTAGTACTTCCAAGGCTACTAAACTGATCGGACATTCACGATTTGATCCCTTGTGATCATGCCAATGTTATGTAATAATGCACTGACTTTGGGTAACTGGGGTTGGGGCATTACAGTTGGTATTAGAGGATATTTAGAACAAACCTTGGAAACTAGATTGACAAAAACTCTGATTAGAGAACATTACCCTATGATATAATTTGCAGATTAGTATAGAAGAACTTCCAAGAATTTTGGTACTGTAAATATTTTGTTAGTTTTCCAAGAAATACATCATTGTTTGGATACAAGCATGTAGAGGCGGATCTGGCATATATGTACGTAGTGGTAAATCCCAAAAACAGCACTTTGATCTAGACTCGAACGGAAATAGTGAACGAAAATAGGCTTTGTTGTACTCTTGGTTACGACACTCCCAGGGGATATGCATAGGATAATTCACATTTTATTTACAAACCATTATGATGAGTTTATGATTTTATAGCTTCTAAAAGAAAATATTTTTAAGATTATGGATGATATCTATAAACTATTCAATTTATGTTAAGTGTTTTACAAGTTCGAAATTATTTATTATGATTCAGAAACTAATATACTGTATAACAATGTTCAGAAATGACTCATAGTGGAAGGATTAGAAACTGTATCACGACACATAATCCACGTAGAGATTTCCCTGCTACTCAAGATAATTATAGTGGATTTGGTGAAGCATCTGGTGATGATGTGTTTATCCCCATATTGGGACAACTCATAGAGGATATGAATATTAACCTTAACCATACGGATAACCCCGATTCACAACGTGGAGGATCAATGTCTGATCACTTCATGAGGAAAAAATCACAAGCATTCAATTGGAATAAAAATCCATTTGTAGCTGAAAAATGGATAAGTTCCTCAAATAAAATATTTCATGCTCTGGGGAGTAGTAAAATGTAAAAAGTTGTCATGGCAGTTTATCACCGCATGAGAGATGTAGATCAACAGTGGTCATTGATTCAAAACATAAAGGAAAATGAATATGTGTCAAATATGGAATCAAGAAATTTTTAATGGATTTTCTTAGAAAAATAATTTCCTCATGACCATCGAGAGGATATAAAAATGCAATTTATGAGTCTGAGGGAAAATGAGGATTAGAATGTCCCAATTATGAGGCTAACTATAAAATTTTAGCAAGGAATCGAGCATATTATATACATAACCCATGGATTAAGATTGATCTATTCATTGATGGGTTAAAACCATTTATCCATCGAGAATTATTCTCCTAATCCTTCTCATGATATGGAGATATTGTCTCATGAAATATCAAGATTGAAAATGAATTATATAAATCTTATGACAATAAAGTTAAGCAAGAGAAGAAGAGAATAGTGTAGCAGGAGACAAATAATGGAAAAATGGAATGACGAATTTCCCATTATTTGATAATTATGGGATAGAACACCTAGGTACTTGCCTAAATGGAATGGGAGTCTATTACAAGTGTGATGAAAAATTCCACTAAGCACGTGATTACTGGGGAAATAAAGTTTCTTTCAATATGGAATGCTAAAATTGTAGTGAAATGGTGCATTATGGCACTGAATTTCCTAACCACCATGGAGAATTACATCAGAAAAGGCCAAGGCAGAGAGGCCAAGCTTATGTTGTTACTACAATTGAAGTGGAAGAACTATTGTATTTGTGTTTTTAGACTCAAGAATTATATTCTGGATTTAAGAATAATGTGATATATATAATTATAGTACTACAGTACTTGTTGTATTCATTAAGGTTTTAATATTGTGAATGTAAAAATATTTTCAGTATTTGACAATAAGAGAAACATTACTTTGTTTGGGGAATATGATATTACAATTGATTTTTTAATTTATAGACCATTTATAGAGAGTCTTGAAAGTGCTATTTTGGATAACTGTAAAGGCTGGAATGGATTATGTTTAACTATGGATAGTATTGTTTAAGGCTAAAACTTTTCTTGTGATTTTTTTGGAATATTATAGTACTATTTTTTAGGAAAATAACAACCAGCATGTCGGGCGATAGCCCATCACGTTGGACAAAGCTACAGGAATCGAACCCACAACCAAAGTGCGAGAAGGATTTTTCACCTACAACTAGCCTACAGTAAGTCCGTAGTTATTAAAAAGTATTTTTCTTCATTTAAATGGTATATGTTTATATTTGGAACCATATAAAATTATGATAAATAGAATATTTTTTATTTATATTATCTTTTAATCTGAAAGATGAGTTTTTGGTAGAAATTAGTTGATGGATAAAACTCTACATGTCATGTGAATATATATTTATATATATTTCTCTTATTCTATGAAGAAATTAATTCTTAAACATTAGGGAAGTTATATTAAAACAAAATATGTTTCATCCTAAAACCTTATGTTTTGTTCAACTGATGATATTTTAAATCATCATAGATTGATGGATTTGAGGCCCTCAATTTTACACATGTTTGTGATTGATGACCTCAATCACACCCTATAAATATTTATGTTTTCCCTCTAATTACATGACTATAATTTCCACCAATGTTCATCTATTCTAAACCCTAAATTGGTGGTGACATTCTCATTTCCCATTCCTTCTTTTTAAAAATAAATTTTATTAACCCTATTTCTGATGTGGGTTTTCCACAAAGGTATTTTCTATTATCAACATTTTATTTTTGAAGAAAAATTTCATATTGTGAGGATGCAATTTATTAACGGAGAGGAGAATGTAACACCCCAATATTTTATAGTACGTTTTCTCTTCAAAGCAATTTAATAATTTTTACAACTCGCAACACCTAGTTGAGCAGAACACATCATATCAAAATAGACGTTATGAATATTAATAAATTATTTTCTAAATTTAATAAATTTTATCTTTCAAATTGGACTTCATATTTTGATTTTGAATATTGAAATTAGCTCTGGGTGAATTTATTGTATATTTCTGAAAACATTCAATTTTTGATGAATACTAAAAAATAATGCGTTATTGGTTAAAACCGTAATTTTATTTAAATAATTATTTATTTTATTTAAATATAAAATATGTCAAAATAGATACATAATACTTATATAAGATCAATTTAATTCATTGGAGTCAATTTATAAAAAGTTTATATATTTAAAAAATTTATTCAACTTTTTACCGTCTTTTACCCACCTCATAGGAGAATTTTCAAATTTTCATAAAACATTATTTTACTGCTTCTATGAATTAAATTTCATAAATCCAAGAGACGCGATTGATATTATTTTGTAAAATGTTGTTCAATAAGATTAAAATATTTTTTCATGAATAGTATCTTCTAACATTTATTTACCATTGTTAAAAGTAAATAGGGTAATTTATGGCAAAAGTGATATAATAATTACCCTAACACATGTACTAATTCTATTGTATAAGTGTAATTCAACCAAAAATAAATTAGGAATAAAATATTATCCCCTTTGGTCCACATGGATTAGATTATGACATTTATTATTATTTTATTCATAGAAGAGTTAAAAGATTTAAATTCAAAGTTTAATAACAGAACTATTTTTAATATAGGGTTAAAAAAAATTAATTCAACTATATATATTCATTAGAATGATAAAAATATTTTCTATATAATTTTATTTTATATAAAATATTTAGACATTAAATAATTTAATTTATGTATGACACAACGATGATGTAATAATTACATTATTAAATAAAGATTAAAATATTTTATATTATCCAAAAAAATGTTATTTTAGAATTTTCAGGGATGAAACTAATTTTATAGGTTAATATAAAATGTTAGGGTTGATTGAAAAAAATTTATAATTAATTATGATGTTATGATTTTCACAAAAATCAAATACTAAATAGTGTCAAAATTGACATAATTGAGTTTCTAAAACAAATACTATATTATTAATGGATATAATATTCCTAAAAAACTAATGTTTGTCCAAACGACTTTGATAAGGTTATATATATTAATAATGAACCTCTTGGGGTTCGGTTGGATGTTTACAGTACGTTTATTAACCATATAATATAAAAATACAAAGAGACATGGTAAATGACAAACTATTTAACTAAGTGTTTAGTCTAAAATATAGATTTTATGGTAAATTAAACCTGTGTAAAACCTATTTTTTTGAGAGGTTTCTGACCTATCCCCACCTTAACCTCTATAAAAATTATTTTTGACAAATTAATAACCGAAAATTATTTTATTATAAAATAATATTTCATTCTTTTCCTAAAAATACCATCACCTCTATTATAAAAGTGTACATCGCCTACTCTTAATTTCAGACCTCCAAAGCCATTTGGCTCGTTCAACCCCTACCAAAATATCCTCCAAAATTTCCTCCCATCATACTATATTATTTCTATTGGTCTTAAAGGATTCCTATTGATCCATTTTTATCAAATCAAATGGATGACCAGGAGAAGAGGTAAATATTTCATCACCTCCTTCCAGTTCGTTTCTTCTTCCACATCCTATTTCATTATTGTTTCATTTATAAAACAATAATTCAAGTATATTCTATATATATTGATGTTTTTAAAAAAAAATTACAACCATATTCATTATTCTATTCATCATATGAATGAAAAGTAACCATACGTGCGTTTGTACAGCTTACCATCTCCAGGTCGTGGTGTAGTTTTTCAGTCAAACACTTCATTATTTGGATTGGTATAATAATGAGTATAACTAATTTAAATAATAAATATAACATGTAAATTATTCAATATATATGATATACCATCAAATTATATACGATTTCATCATCAATATAATGATATTTTCGCTCGTGCGTACGTATGGATTATCGTCTCCAAAAATGCGATGAGATTAATTCCCTATCGTAATCATTCACGAATAATTTTCATTAATGATTAAAAATAATGTTCTAGAACATAATATCATTCTGTATTTGTATAAAATACATCCAATCCATACCGATAATAGCTTTTGTAACTGAACATACAAAGTAAAATGGATCAGTTAACACAGGAGGATAACATACCATCGACTAAGGAAAAGTACACGGTAATGGTTAATTTCACAATCTCTTTATTATCAGAGGATGTTTTTATGTATGTATATACATTTAACTCTTTATCATCCATATACATGTCTCTAAAAAATGAATTTCGAAACATTTTTAATATTTACTAGACTATGGGTTAATGTCATTTATACCGATGTTTGGATTTTGATTAAAAATATTGAGAAATATATTTCTGTCAGTTTCCAAACAATGTACCTTTTGGCATTTTCAACAAAACTAAGGTATGCATTTCTTTTTTTTACTTATAGGGTCTGTGTGGAGATTTTTATTTGCTATATCATCATCGATTCTTACAAAACAATCTTTTAAGAGTATTTTAAAAATAAGTTTTTTCTTTTATAATTATGTGACTTTTAAATTATTTTGAAATAGAAAATGGTCTTTATTTCAATTATTTTTCATTTCATCTATGTCAATATACTTTGATGGTTTTAATCTTGTATTATGTTGAAACAAATCTTCCATATTTTATTGAAGGTTTTTTTATATGTTTGACTATGGATGTGTTATTTTTACACCATTCACGGTTTATGGATAAATAATTTACATTTCGTTTTCAATTTTAAATATGAATGATTATGTTATGTTTAAACCATTTCATATAAGGAATTCATTGGACTTAGTAAGTGATAGGTGGAGCCCACTATATCCCCTCGATGTATCAGTATGTCTAGTGAGACAAACTAGTGTCTTGGCACAAGGCATTGCCAAAATATTATTTTTAGTATTGGCACAAGGCCTTGACTAAGTTGTTATGATGTCTTTAATTAGGCATTCCATCATTATAAATGTGGATATTGATATTTCATGTTATTGTTAGACTAGTATAATATCAATGTGAATAAGTAAAGGGTATTATTTGATTTTATATTTTCCATATTATTCAAATGTTTATGTTTAAAAAGATATTTTTTTAGTGTTATACATTGCCTTAATTTTTTTTGCATATTTATGAAAGCTTCTGCAATATTGTTATCCTTATTGTGAATATGATCTCACCACATGGTGTGTATTATTTTTCCCTAGATGTGAAGAATTATTTTATGGTTGACCTGTAGGGATATGCTAAGGATATAAGTGTGTTCAAATGGTAAAAAAATGTTGTTGATGTTTTTATATCATGATGTAATGTAAAACTTATGAATGTAACTAGTACATTCAAGGCTACTAAACTGAATGATCATTTGGGATTTGATCCATTGTGATGAATCCAATGTTATGTAATAATACACCGAATCTAGGTTACAAGAGTCGGGGCATTATAGGTTTAACATTTTTTTATACTTCATACCGATCTGATAAACCTTATCTATTGATGGTCTTGGAAGCCATTACATCTGATAGATAATATGAATTGATTGTGTTCCCCTTTCAACCATCTCATACAGAGACACCCTCTTCAAATCCCAGTTCTATAAAGGGTTTCAGAAGGCATTGTGTTTAATTGATCTCTTATGTTTAACATATCACCCTCATAACAAATGTTTGTTTGAGAAGATGATACGATTGTTATAAGATATTCTATAGGCATCTATTCATTATTTTTTATTTTTTTAGGTGAAACCTATACCAATTTATTGATTATTCCTACAACATCTGTTTTTAGTAAATGATTCGGATGGGTCCCTATGAGGTCCCTTATATTTTTCTATGGAAATCAATTTTATGTTAGTGAGATGCATGTTAGGAAGTAATAATGGGTCTTTATCTTAATATGAATAATTAAAAGCCTTTTTATACGATTAATAAATGTGTGGATACAGTTTACTTCAACAATCAGTATTATAACTATAATCACTATAGAAATATTCAGTTTAATGTTGGAGATCGAGTTTTTCTGAGTGTTTCCCCTAGAAACGGTCACAGTTGAACCAAAAGATAGGGTAATATTTCACCCCAATATGTTGGACCTCTTAGGATTTTGGAAAGAGTCATGTATGTATCCTATTAGTTTTAGTTACATCAGAGGCTCCAATATATGCCCTAAATATTATACTTATTGTAGTTTCACTAGTAGCAAATTGGACCATCTGATTCATTTGACACGGTGGATATTGAGATAGATTTTGATTCAATCTTTTAGGATAATTTGAGATTTATTATTGATAAAAGAAGAAAGTCTCTATAATGAAGGTCATTTCCAATAGTATAGGTGTTATTGTAGTGAGACCATGTTTAGGAAGAGACCACAGAACAAGGGGTAGGAGTATGTGATATGGGGTTAGAAGTCTTATTAGATAAATTTTTCTCACCCACTACGTGGTATCTCAACGATGATTTGTCTTAAAGGAGTAGAGGTTGTAACGTCCCATATATAATAAATGTTATGTTGAATTTGTTTTCTAGTTTAATTACATACATTTTTACGTTAAATGATTCCTAATGGATTCATGGGGACCTTGAAGATGTTCGAAGCATGTTCAGATCATAGTTCCATGAATTTTAAAGAAGCATATTGGTCCACATGATTAGGATAATCCATGTTACCCAGCCTGTATGGTTCCTCTATCCTTAAAATTTTCATCAATAGAGATCATGAATCAACCCTATTTCTATAAAAGGATGTGAAAAGGCTTCTATTTCCATGCAACATCTCTCATAAAATTTGTAGTAGTGTTTTTTCATGGTCTATGCATGGTTAAACAAACCATGATCTAAGCCTGTGGGAGGTTCCTACATGAGAATATTATTGGAACACAATTGGAAATCAGTTTTTTGAACAATGAGATAAAACATTCCTCCCCTTCCATTGTTGGTGAAATTATGATTTTTCATTTCATTTGATTTATATGCCACAAACACTTTCCTCCTTCATTATTCTATATCATCATCCACCCTAATACACTCCTCCTCCCCTATATGGGTTTTTTAATCTCTCGCATATGAGCTCTAGATCATTCACCACAAGATGAATTAGATGACATGAGGTATTCTCTACATTCCTCTCCCATCCATTCATAATTTAATTCCAAACTTTTTTTGATATTTTGATGTGATGTCATTTTCCCCATTTTAATAAATTTTATGATTTATTTAATATATATCATTCTAAATTGATTTTTTTTTGACAATGGATAAGTGGTATTCTACGAGGAAAAGGTTTTCATGTTCTTTCCCTCTAGTTTATTAATTTTTATAATGTGAATCAGTGTGAAAAATGTTATACTATTAAAGATAGATCTAAAATATTTCAAATAAATTAATCAAATAATTTATTCATGTTGATTATTAATATAACATATAGTGAAAATGATTATTTGTTTATTCACCATATTAGGATCCACCACTTGGTTGTTCCCACAATAAACGATGTATTTCCCATTATCATTAACAAGTTAAACCACAAGGTGGTATGTATTGTACATGTAATAAATAACATATTCAATGAATTTAATTATGGTGAATTATATTCAATGATTTATATCCTTATGCTTTATTCCTTAATATTTACAATTCATTGATTAT
Organism: Viscum album; assembly: GCA_963277665.1. Lineage (NCBI taxonomy): Eukaryota > Viridiplantae > Streptophyta > Magnoliopsida > Santalales > Viscaceae > Viscum > Viscum album. The sequence goes on from OY728128.1 coordinate 623,187,356, forward strand.
TATTATATTTGTGTACCTCATACCATGTGCATTATGGTTATGCCTTATATGTTTCTCTTACATCATATTGTTCCATTACTTCTTCTATGGTTTCTTGTATTGTATAATATGAGTTGGATATAATTTTTTTATATTATACTAGTAATGATTTGTAGATGTCATGTGTTCATGTTTTTGATTTATCAAATGCTTTTGGTAAGGATAGAACATAGGTCTTAATTAGTGGAAGTAATGGATGGGCTCACAGTCTTACTTTCTAAATCTTCTTGACACACTGGATGAAACCCTTGTTTTCCATGGAAGAGATCGCTGGGAAGATTAACAATACTCTTGAGTGGAAATTATTCCCTATGGTAGGAACCACAAATGGGATCATTGTCATGATGGTTTTTTTCATCCATCAGGTGATTCTTGGACACTATGTTAGATACCTAGGATGGGATCAGAGTTTACAATTTCATGTGTGATATGAGTGAAACCATTATAGATCCCCTTGAATGATGTCCTTGGAATTGGTTACATTGGATCCTCATGTCGTGAAATTAAGGATTCCATTTGAATAACCGTAGATGTGATCATGATGCTATGGTGGATTTTATGGACAATTTGTTTCGAAAAGATATTATTCTTTAGTATTGTTAAATAAATAAATTTTTTCAAAATGGTGTGGCATCTCTGAAAAATAAAATGATTGGGAAAAATTCTAATTACTTCAATATTTAATAATGACACTTGCATTCACCATATTATTTGTAATTTTCCTTTAGTTAAAACATCTACCTTTAGCTGATGCAGGTGCAATCAGCTGGTATCCATTGTGGAACTTTGACTAAAGTGTTTTTATTTATTTTTTTATTCATCAAATTTAAAATTATTGGAGCAATATTTACAATATTTATCATGAAATGGATTGATCTAGTTATTATTGGTGTTGGCCTACTAGGATTATTTCTCACACCATTATTGTGATTCAATTGACACCCAATAAGACATCATCATTTCATATATTAATAAAGTGATGTGTCCAAATTAAAATGATTTATTGACTTTAATAATATGTATAATATATGAAAAGGTCTGAGACTATGGTCATGATTATATTAATAGAATTTTTTTTCTTATAGTGTTTTAATTAAATGTGGTATATACATGGATCCTATGTTTCCAATGTAATAATTTTTATAGAACACGAAACACCCTCATCATCATTTTGAATATATTTTTCACTAATTATATTCCTCCAATTTATTGATTTGGGATGACACAATATTGTTTCTTCTAGTGCGTAAGGATACTGATCTGATCATACACTTCATGATACCACCATTTTCTTATTTCCTTTATACTGTTATACACTATTTTACTCCATTATGGACTAATATCCCCTTGGACACTCCCTGTTACCGAGCTACTAGGATGAATCTTCTATAATATAGGGAGATTCACATGATGTTTTGTGTCCACCATATCAGGTAATCTCTATGTGGAATCATTGCTTGGAACTATAATTGATTTTATTATGCTTTATTTAATGTAGCCTATTTAATTAATTAATTATGATTCATATAATTTAAAACATCATGAAATAAATCATCCCACACAATAACATGAAGTGGATTCACTAAAGTTTTCTATTATAATTTGGTAATATCAATTAAATATAAAAAAGTTCGAAATATATATTAACAAGAATATATTTGTGTATTTATGCACTCATAAAGAGTTGAACATGTGATAAATGGGATGGATAAAATCATTTAAAATTATAAATGGATAACTCATTACCTTCCAAGAATGGAAAATATAGTACTAGATTCTTCTGTAAGATAAGATAATACATCATTAACAATTCTTCATCTACAACATGATCCATTGATTAATGATTTTATTATGTTTGGTGTAGAAATTATCCATGAGGTAACTCCCTATGTTTTATTACATGTTTCTTTATAATCATAATTTTGAACAATTATATAGAATCTCAAATGGAAGACTATATGTTACAAGATAATTTATAAATTGTAAAAAACGATATGTTGGTAGAATTAAATATAGAAATAGATGGACATTTAATATTTTTATTATGAATATTTATTTAATGTTACTTCTAATTATTTAATTAATTTCTAATTATGGTCTATACCACTCTATTATCTGATCATACTGCAATAATGAAATTTTACTGAGACCATCAGGAACATTTTTAGTGGGAAGAAATAAATAAATATATTTCTAATGTTATAATAATTTTTTTACATTTCATTAACTTAACACTGAATGAAAATTACCGAATGAGATGATTCATCCTTTCCCAATGTCATAATTTAAATGGGATAATATATTGATGTATTTCATGGTGGGATTTGTAAACTCATCTCAAGGTAAAAAAATTATTTATATATTTGTTGATAGATTGAAAAAATATTATCATTTTGATTAAATTCTAGATTATGTGAATATGGATAATATTTATTAAATTTATTTTAAAAAATAATATTAAATGGAATCCCTTTTCGCAATTTATATGTTCCACCATGAAGGTAACATATATGAAAGGGTTTTCATTTTACCTAATTGGAACACATACAAGATATCACATTGTAATGGTAAAAATAGTTCAGTCATCTATGGAGACATGATACATCTATGATTATCACATCACATATTTAAACATGAGATATAATATAATAATTATTGAAATAAATTTATTACTTCTTATAGTATTTCGCTATATTAATTCATATCTTGGTGGTAGTAAACCAATAAAATTTCTGAGATCAACTCCTAGATAATGGAAAATAAAAAATTGAATATATCAAAATGTTAATAAAACATGATTAATATGGCCAATATAATAAATAATCGTATATTACAGTGAATAAGTACTCCGGAAAAGGTAGAAAAAGTAATGTAATAAAATATAAATTCTCACAAGGATAATTATAATGATTTTTGAAATGATAGAATGTATAAATCCATACATCATAAAATTTTTGTCAAGGATTTGTGGTTGGTAGAATAACATAAAAAATTAAGGTGTATAAAAAAACCCGAACATATTTGTTCTCATGAGAACTATAAAGTCAATGAATGGAAATAGTAAGCCATTCCAATCAATTACTATATCCCATGTATTAATCATTTGAAATGGGTGAATCTAAATTATCATAATAATTCTTATTGAAAATTATAAAAACATTTAATAAGTTTAAAAATCAATAGATAATAATCACCATACATAAAAGATAATATGGTGAATTTTATAAATAGATTACATCCCTAAAAATAAAATAATTCAGAAAATAATGTTTACATTTAAAAATATTTAATAACAAAAATCTAGAAGTATTTTTTTGATCAAAATGCACATTCCATTTTTAATCCACTTATTCAATATCAAAATATTCTCATATATTTTAGAAGAAATTTGGATTTAAATGAATCTTGGAAAAATTTTAATGATTATTTAAATCATTTTTATATAATGAATGTTGGATATTTTTGTTATGATGAGTATGTAAAAACAATTATACCTTTAACATTTTGGGTAAAATTTAAAAAAGTTCCTTGTTGAGAAAACGAAAAAAATATTTTTTGGAAATAATATAAATTTATTCATGTGTAAAAGTTTACATAAAAGATAAAATTATAATAGATAAATAATTATATAATTTTTAAGTGAAAATATTTAAATAGGAGAAAAATATTCATTACCTAATACAATAAAAATTCAGGCTTACAATAAGACAATTACTTAATTGTCATGAGAAATTAAAATAGAAAACCTAATGAAAATTTAAATTATTATAACAATACTAGGGAATAATTAAAATAATTTTATTTAATATAGATATATCAAATTATTCCCCAAATGGAGGTTAGAACCAAAAAAATCATACATTATTATTTTATGTTGAAATAAATCCTCACATGATGTTCTAATTCATATTTATATAATCATATCCACATGTATAATAAATTAAAATTTTAATATAATTTAGAAACATAACCATATACATATTTATGATACCATATATTATGTACTTACAACATCTTAATACACATTTATTGATTTTTCTTTATTAAAATATGTATTTCTAAGTGCTATAAATTACAATTTTCATGTAAATTTTGTTTGACAGATTGGATACCTATTTATTTCTCATTGTTAAACCATCTATAAGATTTTTTTAATTATATAAATGTAAAATTCAAATATGATATACATATTTTGAGTCATCCTATACATTACCCAATGCGTGTATGGGTTGTTCACTAGTGAAGAAAAAAAATTACAGTGGTTTTTTTATTTTTTACATATGCTTTTGGACGACGTTATTACACGAGATGTTAGAAATACTATTTTTTATCATAGTTATTTCAAAATTGATATAAAAAACAATAATAAGAATTGTTTTTCAAGTCAGTTCAACAAAAAATGACGTGAAACGCTTCAGATTCATGATTTATTATGGTAGTTTTTAAACAACCGACGTGGTATCTACTTTTTCATGTCTATTGTGGAATAAATGATGTAATAAATAGTGCCTCCGAAGAGTTTATCATGTCTATTATGTTCATAACCAATGTGATAAACCATTCTTCCATGTTTTTTATATCGGTTAAATAATAACTGATGTGAAAACATATATACTAAATAATTTATATAATAACCATAGAACAAAAACTATTTCATCCCATTTATAATGTCGGTTATCAAATAAATGACTTAAAACCCTATTTTCATTCCATTTATTATGTTGGTTATGAAATAACTGATGTAAAAACCCATTCACAAGAATTTTTTAGGTAAATTTTAAAATAAACATTGTTAAATCCCTTAGTGATGCAATTTATAAATCAGTTATAAAATAACCCACCCGAAAACAAATTTTTTATAATAAAACCAATCAACCACAACTATTCCTTGAAGAAGAAAACCTAAAAAAGACCAAAATAAGAACAAAATCACCCCACCCTACTGGAAAACCCTCCCCCACACAGGTAACCCCCCCCCCCTCCATGGACTCCCACCACAGCCCTGGATAGCCCCCACCATCCTGAACATCCACCCACCCTCTTGGACACCCTACCACGCCTATTGAAACCTCATACACACCCCCACCACTCCCCTAGACAACACTCCCACCCTCCTGGACAACCTACCACACCCAGGGACACCCTGGACACCCCCAACCCACTAGAAAACCCTCCCACACCACTAGATAACCCCCACCCCACTAGAACCCCCCACCCCTGGATGGCCCTCCCACTCTCCTGGACACCCTCGCAACCTGGTGGACACCCCTACCACAATGGACAATCCTCACAAACACCTAGACACCCCCACCCCACTGGACACACCCCACACACCTAGACACCCCCTGGACACCCCCCCCCCCAACTCCCCTATATATCCCCAACAACCCTGGACAGCCCTCCCAACCTCCTAGACACCCTCCCACCCATATGGACCCCCTGGATGCCCCCACCCCACTAGGCAACCCTCCCACACTCCTGGAACCCCTCCCCCACCCTTGGACACCCGTAGACAGCCCCCCCCCCTCCCCCACCATCCTCTAAACCCACACCCCCTGGATAGCCCTCCCACCCTCCTAGACACCCTCCCACATCCAGGGACACCTGAGACACCCAAACCCCCCATGGAACCCCCACCCCACTAGATAACCCACATACACCCCTAGACCCCCCCCCCCCCACCCCCACCCCTCATGGACAGCCCCCACTCCCATAGACATTCGTTCCTCCCTCCTGGACACCATCTGACCCCCATGGACAACCTCGACACCCCCACCCCACTACGTAGCCCTCCCACACCCCTAAAAATCCCACCGCAATGGTCACCCCCACACCCCTAGACACCACCTGGGCTACCCCCACCCTCTTGGACAACCCCCACCCTCCTGGCCACCTCCCAACAACATGGACCCCTCAGACACACCCACCCCACTAGAAAACCCTCCCACACCCCCTGGAAACCCCCATCCCACTGGAAAACCCCACAGTCCTGGATAACCACTAGAAATTCCCACCACCCCACCCTTCCTGGAAATCCCCCCTGATCCCCTAGAAAGCCTCCCACCCACCAGGACACCCTCCCACCCCAATGGACTCACTGGACACCCCCACCCCACTCGACAATACTCCACACAACCCATGAAACCCCAACCCCACTGGACACCCCCACACCCCTGGACACGCCTGCTAATCCCCCACCCTCCTGGACAAACCCCTGGCCTCCTGAACACCTACCCACCCCCATGGGCACCCCGAACACCCACCCACCCCACTAGAAAACCATCCCACACCCTTGTAATCCACCAACACTACTAGACTCCCCCACACCCCTGGATCCCCCCTGAACACCCCACCCCTCTTGGACAACCACCACCCCCTGAACATCCCTCCCACCCTCCATGACACCCTCTCATCCCCATGGATACCATAGACACCCCCACACCACTGGACATACCTCGCACACCCCTGGACCCCCTCCCCCCACCCCACTAGACACCCCCACACCCCTAGACACCCCTGGAGATCCCCCACCCTCTTGGATTTCCCCCACCACTAGACAGCCATCCCACCCTCCTGAACACCCTCCCACCCCGGAAACCCCCACCCCAATAGACAACCCTCCCACACCCCTAGAGAACCCCACCCCATTTGACACCCCACAACCCCATTGTAAAATCCCTAGGACCTAGCTACTAGGATGAATCCTCTAGAATATTGGGAGATACACATGATGTATTGTGGCCACCATATCTGGGCAATGCAAAGTGGAATCATAGGTGGGAACAATAATTGATTGTATTATGAGTTATTTAATGTATAAAATTTTCTTAATTACTTATTATTTATATAAATTAAAACATCAAGAAATAAATCATCCCACACAATACAATAAAGTGTATTCAATAATGTTTTCTATTATAATTTAGTATACGCATTTAAATATATAAATTTTGAAATATATTTTAACCAAAAAATATTTATGTATTTATGCACTCATAAAGAGTTGAACAAGATATAGATGGGATGTATAAAATTATGGAAAATTATGAATGGATAACTCATTACCATCCCATAATGGAAACCTGAGTATCAGATTCTTTTGTTAGATAATATAATACATCATTAACAATTCTTCATCTACAACATAATCTATTGATTAATGATTTTATTATGTTTGTTTTAGAAGTTATCCATGAGGGAACTCCCTATGTTTTATTACATTTTTTATTATAATAATAATTTTGAACAGTTATATGGAATCTCATATAGAAGACTATATGTTACAAGATAATTTTTGAATAGTAAAAATGGTAAGTTGGTAGAATGAAATATAGAAATATATGGACATTTAAAATTTTTAATTTGAATATTAATTTAAAATTACTTCTATTTAATTAATTAATTTCTATTTATGGTCCATACCACTCTATAATCGATCCATCCTGCAAAAAAGAAATTTTAATGAGACCTTCAGGAACATTTTTAGTGGGAAAAAATTAATAAATATATTTCTAATGTTATAATAATTTTTTTTCATTTCATTAAATTAACACTGAATGAAAATTACCGAATTGGATGATTCATCCTTTCCCAATGACATAATTGAAATGGGATAATATTTTGATGGACTTCATGGTGGGATTTGTATACTCTTCTCAAGGTAAAAAAATTATATATATAATTATTAATATATTGAAAAATATTATCATTTTGAATAAATTCTAGATTATGTGAATATGGACCATATTTATTAAATGTATGTTAAAAATTATAATAAATGGATCCCCTTTTCGAATTTTATATGTTCCCCATTGAATTTAATATATATGAAATGGTTTTTATTTTACCTCATTGGAACACGTACAAGATATCACATCCCAAAGGAAAAAATAGTTTAATCTTCTAGGGGGACATGATACTTCTATGATTATCACATCACATATTTAAACATGAGATATAATATAATAATTATTGAAATAAATTTATTAATTATTATACTATTTCCTTATGTTAGTTCATATCATTCTAATAGTAAACCAAAAAAATGTGTGAGATCAAATTCCAGATAATGGAAAATAAAAAATAGAATCTATAAAAAAGTAAATAAAACATGATTAATATGGCCAATATAATTAATAATCAAATATTATAGTGAATAAGTACTCAGGAAAAGGTCACAAAATTAATGTAAAAAATTTAAATTATCTCATGGATAATTATAACCAGTTTTGAAATTATAGAATGTATAACTCTAGACATCAAATTCTTTTAGTTAACGATTATCTCTAAGAAGAAAAACTTAAATATTTAAGGTTTATTAAAAAAACACAAATTATTATTTCTCATGAGAACTATCAATTCGATGAATAGATATAGTAATCCATTCCTATCACTTAATATATCCCATGTATTAATCATATGAAATGGGTGAAACTAAATAATCGTAAGAATTCATATTAAATTTTTTGAAAAGAGTTAATAATTTAAAAAATCAGTAGATAATAACAATAATACATAAAATATAATATGGTGAATTTTATAAATATAGTACATCCCTTAAAATCAGAAAATTCACTAGATAATGTTTACATGTAATAATATTTAATAAAAAACCATCTAGAAGTATTTTTTTATCAAAATGTACTTTCTAGTTTTAAATCACTTATTCAATATGAAAAAATATCATATTTTTTGGAAGAAATTTTTATTTTAATGAATCTTTTAATAATTTTAATGACAATTTAATACATTTTTATATAATGAATGTGGGATATTTTGGTTATGATGAGTATGTAAAAACAATCAGACCATTCACATTTTGGGTAAAAATTAAAAAATTTCCTTGTTGAGAAAACGGAAAAAAAAGTTTTGTTGGAAAAAAATATAACTTCATTCATGTGTACAAGTTTATATAAAAAATAACATTATAATACATAAATGATTATAAATTTTTTAATGAAATTATTTATATGGGAGAAAAATATTGGTGACCGAATAGAATAAAAATTCAAGCTTACAAAAATACCATTACATAATTCTCATGAGTTAATAAAATAGGAAAAATAAATGCAAATTTTAATTATTATTAAAAAAGTAGAGAATAATAAAAATAATTTTATTTAATATAGATTTATCAAATTCTTCCCCAAATGGAGGTTAGAACCTTAACAATCATTTATTATTATTTTCAGTTGAAATAAATCCTCACATGACGTTCTAATTCATATTTATATAAACTTATCCACAAGTAGAATAAATTAATATTTTAATATACTTTAGAAACATACCCATATATATATTTATAATACCCTATATTATGTACTTATAAAATATTAATACACATTTATTCAATGTTCTTTATTAAAATACGTGTTTCTGAGTGTTAGAAATTACAATTTTCAGGTAAATTTGGATTGACTGATTGGGTACCTATATATTTCTCATTGTTAAACCGACTATAATATTTTAATAATTATATAAATGTAAAATTAAAATATGATATAAATATTTTGAATCATCTTCTACTAGACCCAAGGTGTGTATGGGTTGTTCACTAGGGTAGCAAATGTTTTTTACAGTGGGTTTTAATTTTTGACATCATCTTTTGGCCGACGTTATTACCGAAGACGTTAGAAATACTGGATTTTATGACATTTATTTTAAAATTATTGTAAAAAAAATAATAAGATGTTCTTTTCACGTCGTTTCATCAAAAACTAACGTGAAACGCACAAGAGTCATGACTTTTTACGGTAGTTTATAAATAACCGACGTGGTATCTACTTTTTAATGTCTATTATAAAATAAATGATGTAATAAATTGTGCCTCCGAAGAGTTTATCATGTCGGCTATGTCATAACCAATGTTATAAACTAGTCTTCCATGTTTTTTTATGTCGGTTAAATAATAACTACTGTGAAACCATATATACTATATCAGTTATATAATAACCATAGAAAAAAACTATTTCATCCAATTTATTATGTCTATTATCAAATAAACGACGTAAAAACCTATTTTCATTCCATTTATTACGTTGTTTATGAAATAGCGGACATAAAAACCCATTCACAAGAATTTGTTACATCAATTTGAAAATAATCAACGTTAAAACCCATAAACATGCATTTTTTAAATTGGTTATAAAATAACCAACCAAAAAAATAATTTCTTTATAATAAAACCATTCTAACCCCAACTATTCCTTGAAAAATAAAACATAAAATAGACTAAAAAAAGAACAATGCCGGACCAAAAAAAGATCAAAACCTCCCCAACCTACTGGAAAACCCTCCCACACACCAGGAACACTCCTGGACTCCCACCACACCCATGGATAGCCCCCACCCTCCTGGACATCCAACCACCCTCTTTGACACCCTCCCCCCCCCCCATGGACACTGCTGACACACCCCCACAACTCCCCTAAACAGCCCTCCCACCCTCATAGACACCCTCTCACACCCATGAACACCCTGGACACCGCCATACCACTGGAAAACCCTCCCAAATTGCTGGAACACCCACACCCCACTAGAATCCCCCACCCCCTGGACAGGCCTCCCACCCTTCTGGACACCCTCCCACCCCCATGGACACCTTGGACACCCCTACACCAATGGAAAACCCACCTACACCCCAGAAAACCCCACCCCACAGGACACCCCCCACACACACACATGAACACCACCTAGACACCCCCAACCTCTCCTATATAGCTCCCACTCCCCTGGACATCCCAACCACCCGCCTGTACACCCTCCCACTCATACGGGCACCCTGGATTCCCCCACCCCACTGGACAGCCCTCCCACACCCCTAGAACCCCTCCCCCACCCCTTGACACCCCTGGACTCCCCCCCCACCATACTGGAAATCCCCCACCCCCTGGACAACACTCCCACCCTCCTAGACACCCTCCCACCCCCATGGACACTCGAGACACCCCCAACCCCATAGAACCCCCACCCCACTAGATAACCCTCCTACACCCATAGAACCCCCTCCCCACCCCTCATGGACAACCCCCACCCCTAGAAATACATCCCTCCCTCCTTGACACCATCCCATCCCAATGGAAACCCTAGACACCCCACCCCACTATCCCCCCCCCACCCCTACAAAACTCCACCCCTCTGGACAACCCCACACCCCTAGACACCACCTAGACAGCCCCCACCCTCTTGGACAGCCCCCACCCTCCTGGACACCTCCTACCAACATAGACACTACGGACACCCCACCCCACTAGACAACCCTCCCACACCCCTGGAAACCCCCATCCCACTGGACACCTACACACACCTGGATAACCCCTAGAATTTCCCACCACCCCACCCCTCCTGGACAGCCCCCTATCCACCAGAAAACCCCCCACACTCCAAGACACCATCCCACCCCAATGGACTCCCTCGACACCCCCACCCCACTAGACAACGCTCCTACATCCAAAGAAACCACCCACCCAACTGGACCCCCACACCCCAGGACACCCATGGACATCCTACACCCTCCTGAACACTCACCCACCCCCATTGACACCCCGAACACCCACCCACCCCACTAGAAAACCGTCCCACACCCCTTGAATCCCCCACCCCACTAGGCTCCCCCACACCCCTAGAACCCCATGGACACCCCACCCCCCTTGGACAGCCCCCACTCCCCTTGAAAACCCCGACACCCTCCTTGACACCCTTTCTTCCCCAAGGATACCCTCGACACACCCAACACACTGGAAATCCCTCGCACGCCCCAGGAATCCCCCCCCCCACCCCACTGGACACCCCCCACACCCCTGGACACCCCCTAGAGAGCACCCACCCACATGGACAGCCCCCACCCCTGGACAGCCCTCCCACCCAACTACACACCCTCCCATCCCCTTGGACACCCTGGAAAACCCCACACCACTAGACATCCCTCCCACACCCCTAGAAACCCCCACCCCATTGGACACCCCCCAAAACCACTGGACATCCCTTAGACAGCCCCCCCAACCCCACCCCCTCCTAGATAGCCCCCACTCCTCTAGACATCCCTTCCACACTCCTAGACTCTCTCCCACCCCCATGGAAAACTTGGACAACCCCACCCCACTAGACACCCCCCCACAGACCCCTGGAACTCCCCTACTAGACACCCCCACCCTCCTGGACAAACCCATCCTTCTAGACACCCTGTCACCCCCATGGACATTCCACCCCACTAGACAACCCTCCCACACCCCTGGAAACACCACCACCCCACTAAAAACCCCCACACCACTAGAAAACCCCTAGACACCCCACCCCCACGCCCACCCCTACTGAGAATCCCCCCACTCCCCTATTCCACCCTTCCACCTTCTTGGACACCCTACCACCCCCAAGACACAATTGATAGCCCCCACCCCACTGTACTGTCCTCCCCCTTCTTGTGAACACCCCCACCCCACACCCCTAGACACCCCCTGAACAACCACCCCCACCCATCCTAGATAGCCCCCACTCCCCTGGACAACCCTTCCTCCCTCCTGGACACCCTCCCGCCCCCATGGACATAATGGACAACCCCACCCTATTGGACAGCCCTCCCACAGCCCTGGAAACCCCCACCCCACCCCATTTTACCCCCTCCTGGACAACCCCCACTCCCAAGGACTACCCTCCCACTATCGTAGACACCCTCTCACCCCCATGGACACCCTGGACCCCCCCACCCACAGGACAACCCTCCCACATCCCTAAAAACCCTTCACCCCACTAGATACCCCCACACGCCTGGATACCCCTGGACAACCCCCACCCTCATAGACATCCCCCATCCCCTTGACTTCACTACCACCCTCCTAGACCCCATCCCAAACCATGGACACCCCTGACACCCCCACACCACTGGAAAACCCTCCCACACACTTGGAAACCAACCACCCCACTAGAGACACCCCAATCCCCAAGATACCACCTAGACAACCCCACCCCTCTTGGACAGCTCCCACTCCCCTGGATAGCCATCCTACCCTCTTGGACACCATCCCACCCCCATGGACACCCTGTACTCCCCCACCCCACTCTACACCCCACCCATCCTTGAACCCCCCCCCCCCCCAACTTGAGAGCCCCAACCCTTGGACACTCCATGGACAACCTCCAACATCCTTGACAACACCAATCCTCCTAGACACCCTCCCACCCCATGGATACCCCAGACACCCCGCCCCACTGGACAACCCTCCCACACCCTTGAACCCCCCCCCCCCCCACCCCACTAGAAACCCCCACACCCCTGGATACCCCATTGACACCCCCACCCTCATAGACATCCCCCACTCCCCTAGAAAAACGCCTACCACCCTTTTGGACTCCCTGCCACCCCATGGACACCCCGGACAACCCCCCCCCCCCAGTAGACAGCCCTCCCACACCCCTGAACCCCACCCTCCCCAACCCACTAGACACCCCAACACCCCTTGACACCCTCTAGATATCCCCCACCCTTTTGGACATCACCCACCCTCCTGGACACCCTCACACACCCTTGGACACACTGGAAACCCCCACCCCCCAAATACACACAATCCTAGACACTCCTTCCCCAAAGACTAAGAATACATTCCATAAAAACCATCATAAGTAGTGCAAAACCAGATGTAGGTAAAAATTAAACATTCACATATATAACATTTAAAATATACATTGTCAAACTATAAAAACCTAAATACAACATAAATGACTACAAAAAACATAGTTATAATGACAATATTAAAAATTACATTTTACACTACAAAAAAACTAAAATCCAATAAAAAATGTAAAATAATTTAACCATTCCACTTGTAAGAGTTTTAAATCATGACAACAATATAGTTGACGGTCATCACATAGCTACAAAGTAAAAGGATAGTAGTTAATAGGTATAATGAATCAATCAAATGAAATATAATGGAAAATTTTAAATGGAAATATTACAAGTCAATATGCACTAGTGTTCTAGTTGTAATTATTTCATACATAAATTTTAAAATATAATATCATCATTCGATGACGCCTTGTAGTTCATTATAATTCCCTTTAAATGAGTGTAAATTCAAATTATTATACACCAAAAAAAGGAAATTTCATAGATGAAATCATGAGTAGAAATACTATAACAATTTCCATCAAGGATGCCTCCTATGATAGGTTATTGTGGTTTTTCTTTTCTAAGATGCATTTTGAGGTTCTTGAACAGCACAAGAAACCAAATTTTGCAGCAATATAGGTAATGTAAACCCTTTTGGAGTAGGTATCGATTAGGTATGCATCTGATCATGAGGGCCTCATCCAAATGGATAGACTCATATTTGATAAATTACCTCTTATATGTGTTATTAATGAAATTTATTTCCTACTATTTTATGGGAATGTTTCAGTAGAGACATATATAAGGGAAGAGTTTATGACAGATTTTCATGCCTTTATTTCATCAGTTCACTCAAGTATTTATAAGATGTAACATGATGAAAATAATCATTATTTTGGTCCATGTAAGAAGATTCATATTGAATTCTTAATCACTCAGTGAACCACTTGTGATTAGGTCAAGGAAGAGAACCTGTGATCTATAGGACTTCTACAACCTATATATATTCCGTAATGGAAATGGAATTATGTCACCATGGATTACATAACTATCATTAGGAGGTACCAATGAGGTAGAAATTCAGTATGGGTTATCAATGATAGGTTCTGTAACACCCCATGTTTTCTTAGTATGTTATCTCTTCAATTTAATTCAATAACATGTGCAACACGCAACACCTAGTTTAGCGCACCACAACTTATCAAACAACACGTTATGAATAGTAATAACTCTTTTTAAAATGTTATCAATTTTATCATTCAAAATGGACTTCATTTTTTGATTTTGGAATATCAAAATTATCTAAGGGTCAATAGTTTTTATCTTTAAAAAAACATTCAATTTTTGATAAATAGTGAAAAACAATATGTTATTGGTTAAAAACGAATTCTTATTTAAACAATTATAAATTTTATTTAAATTTATTTTTATGTCAAAATAGATTCATAATATCTATATAAATCCAATGTAATTCATAGGAGATATTTTACAATATGATTAGATATATAAAAATTTAAATTTACTTTTTAGCATCTTTTACCCACATCCATTGAGCATTTGAAAATTTGAATAAAACATAATTTTACCACTTCTTTGAATTTAATTTCAAAATTCCAAGATACACGGTTTATATAAGTATGTAAAATTTTGTTCAATAAGATGAAAATAATTTATAGTTAATTGTATCTTTTGACTTTTATTTACCACAGTTAAAAGTAAATAGGTTAATTAAGGGAAAAAATAATATCATAATTAACCTAACAGATTCCTAATTATATTGGATAAGTGTAATTCAACCAAAAAAAACCTTATGAAGAAAATATGATAACATTTGGTCCACATGGATTATAATATAACATTTATTATTATTTTATTTAAAGAAGAGTTAAAAGAGTTAAATTCAATGTTCAATAAGTAAACCGTTTTTATTATATGGTTAAAATAATATAAATTTGACTAAAAATATTCATTATAAATATAAAATTATTTCCTACAAAATGGTATTTTATTTATAATTTTTATACATTAAATAATTTACTTTATTTATGAAACATTGACGATGCAGTAATTACCCTATAAAGAATTATTAAAAAATTTAATATTTTCCAAATAAATGTAATTTGAGAATTTTGATGAATTACAGTAATTTTCTAGGTTAATAGGACATGTTAGGGTTGATTAAATAGTTTTCTTCAAATTAAACAGTATTTAATGATTTTTACTAAAATCAAATACTAAATAGTGTCAAAATTGACATAATTGAGTTTTTAAAACAAATACTATACTATTAATGGATATAATATTCCATAATATATAAGGTTCGGCCAACAGACATAGATAAAGTTTTATATATTAATAATGAACCACTAGGGGTTCTCTTGGATGTTTATAATACGTTTATTAACCATATAATATTAAAATTCAAAGAGACATGGTAAATGAAAGACTATTTAACTAAGATTTAAATCTAGAAGATAAGGTAAATATGGTGACCTAAACCTGTCTAAATCAAATTGGTAGAATGGTTTTTGACCCATCCCTGCCTTAGAATCTAAATAAATAATTTTGGAATCATTATAAGCCTAAAATTATTTCATTATAAAATAATATTTCAATCTTTTCCTCATGTGACCCTCACCTCTCTTAAAAAAGGGTACACCCCCTTCCCTTAATTTCACACATCCAAATCAATTTTTCGTAGCCAAAACCTTCCAAAATATCCTCCCAAATTTCCTCCCTTCATCTTTGAGGTCTTAATTTGGTCATAAAGGAAACCTAAAGATACCTTTTGATCAAATAAAAAGAATAAAATCCAAATAAGAGGTATATATTTCATCACCTCTTTCAAGTTCTTTTATTCTTCCACTTCCTCTTTATTTATTGTTTATATTCAAAAATAAAAACTCCAGTATATTATATATATTGTGATGTTGTTATAAAAATGGTACAACCATATACATTATTATATCCTTCATATGAATGACAAAGTCACCATACGTGTGTACGTAAGGATTACCGTCTCCACATCGTGGTGTAGTTTGTTATTCAAACATTTCATTATTTGGATGTGTATAATAATGAGTATAACTGATTTAAATAATAAATATAACATGTTAATTTTTATTTATATATTATATACCATCCAATTACAACTATTTCACCATTAATATAATGATATTGTCTCTCATGCGTATATACAAATTACCGTCTCCACGAACATGATGAGATTCATTCCCCATCATAATCATTCATGAATAATTTCAATTTTATGATTAAAAATAATTATTCTTCATATGAATAAAATACATCCTATCCATAAAACAATTGATTACGTAACCCATCATTAAAAGTAAAACAGATCAGTTATCACCCGAAATGACAATACTACCGAAATATTATTAACAAATCAATATTAGAGGATCATATATGATATCATATTTGTGTACATAGTTCTTTTATAATTTAATAACAATGTTTTAACTATTATACCATATGTTAACATACCATCAAATAAGGAAAATTAAAAATTAAGGGTTAATTTCACAAGCACTTTATTATCTGAGGTTGTCTTACTTAAGAATCTACTGATACCTCTTTATCACCCACATCCATGTTTATTAAAAATGTATTTCAAAATAGTTTTACTATTTTCAAGACTATATGTTAAACTCATTTAAACCCTTTATTAATTTTTATATAATGGTTTGAATGGAATATTTCTGTAGTTTTCCAAACAAGGTACATTATATCCTTTACGACAAAATTAAGTTAAGAAGGACTTTTTTTAACTTATACATGAGTGTGTCTATTTTACTCCATTATATCATCTTATAAGCTTCCCATACAATCTTATAAAAATATTTTCAAAATTAATGTTTTCTTTTATAATTATGTGACATTTCAGTGATTTCTAAATAGATAGATGTATTTATTTCAAATATTTTTCATTTCATTTATGTCAACATCCATTGATTGATTTTAAACTTGTTTGAAGTTGATAAAAATCATCCATAATACATTGAAGGTTCTGTGATATGTTTTACTGTGGATGTGTTATTTTAACACCATTCATGGTTTATGAATAGATTATTGACATTTCTTACGCTAGATTTAATATGAATGTTTAGGTAATGTGTAATCCTTTTTATATGTGGAATGCATTGGCCATAGTAAGTGGTGAGAGGAGCCCGATATAGCTCCTTGATGCATCAGTTGGTATCAAGAGACAAAATAGTGTATTGGCACAAGGCCTTGACAAAAACTTATTTTACTCTTGGCACAATGCCTTGAATATGTGGTTATGAAGTCTGGAATTATCCATTCCATCGTTATAAAAGTGGCTATTGATATTTCATGTGATTATTCGACTAGTAGAATAACCATTTTAATATGTAAATGGTATTATTTGATTTCATATTTTCCATATTATTCTGGTGTTTAATTTTAAATGGAATTTGTTTTAGTGTTATATATTTCCTTAAATGTTTATGTATATTTATAAAATTTTCTACAATATGTTTATCCTTAAGGAGAATCTGATCTCACACCTTTCTATGTTTTATTTATCCCAGTATGTGAAGAATTATTTTATGGTTGACGTTTAGGGATAGGCTAAGGTTATAACTGTGTTCAAAAGGTGACAAAACATTTTTCATGTTTTTATTTCATGATGTAATGTAAAACTTATGAATGTATCTAGTACTTCCAGGTCTACTAAACTGATCGGACATTCATGATTTGATCCCTTGTGATCATGAAAATGTTATGTAATAATGCACTAACTTTGGGTAACTTGGGTTGGGGCATTACAGTTGGTATTAGAGGATATTTAGAACAAACCTTGGAAACTAGATTGACAAAAACACTGATTAGAGAACATTACCCTAAGATATACTTTGCATATTAGTATAGAAGAACTTCCTAGAATTTTGGTACTGTAGATATTTTGGTAGTTTTCCATGAAATACATTATTGTTTGGATACGAGCATGTAGAGGTAGATCTAGCATATATGTACCTAGTGGTAAACCCCAAAAACATCACTTTGATCTAGACTCGAATGGGAACTAGATAACGACAATGGGCTTTGTTTTACTCTTGGTTACGACACTCCCAGGGGATATGCATAGGATAATTCACATTTTATTTACAAACCATTATGATGTGATTATTATTATATAGCTTCTAAAAGAAAATAATTTTAAGATTATGGATTATATCTATAAACTATTCAATTTATGTTATGTGTTTTACAAGTTCGAAATTATTTATTATGATTCATAAACTAATATACTATATGAAAATGATTAGAAATGACTCCTAGTGGAAGGAATAGAAACTGTATCACCGCACATAATCCACGTAGATATTTCTCTACTACTCAAGATAATTATAGTGGATCTAGTGAAGCATCTGGTGATGATGTGCTTATCCCCATACTGGGACAACTCATAGAATATATGAATAGTAACCTTAACCATACGGAGAACCCTGATCCACAAAGTGGAGGATCAATGTTTGACCACTTCATGAGGGAAAAACCACAAACATTCAATGGTAATAAAATTCCATTTGTAGGTGAGAAATGGATAAGTTCCAAAAATAAAATATTCCATGCTCTAGGGAGTAGTAAAATGTAAAAAGTTGTCATGGTAGTTTATCGCCTCATGAGAGATGTAGATCAACGGTGGTCATTGATTCAAAACATAAAGGAAAATGAAGATGTGTGAAATATGGAATCAAGAAATTTTTAATGGATTTTCCTAGAAAAATAATTTCCTCATGACCATCGACAGGATATATAAATGCAATTTAGGAGTCTGAGGAAAAATGAGGATTAGAATGTCACAAATATGAGGCTAACTATACAAGTTTAGCTAGGAATTGAGCAGATTATATACATAACCCACAGAGTAAGATTGATCTATTCATTGATGGGTTAAAACCATTTCTCCATCGAGAATTAGCCTCCCAATCCTTCTCATGATATGGAGATATTGTCTCATTAAATATCATGATAGAAAATGAATTATACAAATCTTATGCCAATAAAGTTAAGCAAGAGAAGAAGAGAATAGTGTAGAAGGAGACAAATAATGGAAAAATGGAAAGACGGATTTCCCATTATTTGATAATTATGGGATGGTACACCTAGGCACTTGCCTAAATGGAATGGGAGTCTATTACAAGTGTGGTAAAAAATTACACCAAGCCCGTGATTACTGGGGAAATAATGTTTCTGTCAATATGGAATGCTACAATTGTAGTGAAATGGGGAATTATGGCATTGAATTTCCTAACCATCAAGGAAAATTACATCAGAAAAGGCCAAGGCATAGAGGCCAAGCTTATGATGTCACTACAATTGAAGTGGAATAACTATTTTATTTGTGTTTTTGGACTCATGAATTATATTCTGGATATAAGAATAATGTGATATATATAATTATTGTACTTCGGTACTTGTTGTATTCATTAAGGTTTTAATATTGTGAATGTAAAAATATTTTCAGTATTTGATAATAAGAGAAACATTACTTTGTTTGGGGAATATGATATTACAATTGAATTTTTAATTTATAGACCATTTATAGAGAGTCTTGAACGTGCTATTTTGGATAACTGTAAAGGCTATAATGGATTAAGTTTAACTATGGATAGTATTGTTTACGGTTAAAACGTTTCTTGTGATTGTTTTTGGAATATTATAGTACTACTGTTTTAGGAAAATAACAAAATGCATGTCAGGCGATAGCCCATCACGTTGGACAAAGCTGCAGGAATCGAACCCACAACTAAAGTGCGAGAAGGATTTTTTACCTACAACTAGCCTACAGTAAGTCCGTAGTTATTAAAAAATATTTCTCTTCATTTAAATGGTATATGTTAATATTTGGAACCATATAAAATTATGATAAATAGAATATTTTTTAGTTATATTATCTTTTAATCTTTCAGATGAGATTGTGGTAGAAATTAGTTGATGGATAAAACTGTACATGTCATGTGTATATATATATATATATTTCTCTTATTCTATGAAGAAATTAATTCTTAAACATTAGGGAAGGTATATTCAAACAAAATATGTGTTATCCTAAAACCTTATGTTTTGTTCAACTGATGATATTTTAAATCATCATAGATTGATGGATTTGAGGCCCTCAATTTTACACATGTTTGTGATTGATGACCTCAATCACACCCTAAATATTTAAGTTTTCCCTCTAATTACATGACTATAATTTCCACCAATGTTCATCTATTCTAAACCCTAAATTAGGGGTGACATTCTCATTTCCCTTTCCCTCTTTTTAAAAATAAATTTTATTAACCCTATTTCTGATGTGGGTTTTTCACAAAGGTATTTTCTATTATCAACATTTTATTTTTGAAGAAAAATTTCATGTTGTGAGGACGCAATTTATTAACGAAGAGGAGAATGTAACACCCCAATATTTCATAGTACATTTTCTCTTCAAAGCAATTTAATAATTTTTACAACTCGCAACACCGAGTTGAGAAGAACATATCTTATCAAAATAGACGTTATGAATATTAATACATTATTTTTGAAATTTAATAAATTTTATCTTTCAAATTGGACTTCATATTTTGATTGTGAATTTTGAAATTATCTCTGGGTGAATTTATGGTATATTTCTGAAAACATTCAATTTTTGATGAATACTAAAAAAATACTGCGTTATTGGTTTAAACCGTAATTTTATTAAAATAATTATTTATTTTATTTAAATATAAAATATGTCAAAATAGATACATAATACTTATATAAGATCAATTTAATTCATTGGAGTCAATTTATAATAAGTTTATATATTTAAAAATTTTATTCAACTTTTTACCGTCTTTTACCCACCTCCTAGGTGCATTTTCAAATTTTCATAAAACATTATTTTACTGCTTCTATGAATTAAATTTCAAAAATCCAAGAGACGTGATTGATATTAGTATGTAAAATTTTGGTCAATAAGATTAAAATATTTTTTCGTGAATAGTATCTTCTAACATTTATTTACCATTGTTAAAAGTAAATAGGGAAATTTATAGTAAAAGTGATATAATAATTACCCTAACACATGTACTAATTCTATTGTATAAGTGTAATTCAACCAAAAAGTCATTAGGAATAAAATATTATCCCCTTTGGTCCACTTGGATTAGCTTAGGACATTTATTATTATTTTATTCAAAGAAGAGTTAAAAGAGTTAAATTCAAAGTTTAATAACAAAACTATTTTTAATAAAGGGTTACAAAAAAAATTAATTAAACTATATATATTCATTATAATGCTAAAAATATTTTCTATATAATTTTATTTTATATAAAATATTTGGACATTAAATAATTTAATTTATGTATGACATAACGATGATGTAATAATTACATTAAGATTAAAATATTTTATATTATCCAAACAAATGTTATTTTAGAATTTTCAGGGATGAAACTAATTTTATAGGTTAATATGAAATGTTAGGGTTGATTGAAAAAAATTTAGAATTAATTATGATGTTATTATTTTCATAAAAATAAAATACTAAATAGTGTCAAAATTGACATAATTGAGTTTATAAAACAAATACTATATTATTAATGGATATAATATTCCTCAAAAACTAATGTTCGTCCAAACGACTTTGATAAGGTTATATATATTAATAATGAACCTCTTGGGGTTCGGTTGGACGTTTATAATATGTTTATTAACCATATAATATAAAAATACAAAGAGACATGGTAAATGACAAACTATTTAACTAAGTGTTTAGTCTAAAATATAGATTTTATGGTAAATTAAACCTATCTAAAACCTATTTTATTGAGAGGTTTCTGACCCATCCCCACCTTACCCTCTATAAAAATTATTTTATTCCAATTAATAACCGAAAATGATTTTATTATAAAATAATATTTCATGCTTTTCCTAAAAATACCATCACCTCTATTATAAAAGGGTACATCACCTACTCTTAATTTCGGACCTCCAAAGCCATTTGGCCCATTCAACCCCTACCAAAATATCCTCAAAAATTTCCTCCCTTCATACTATAGTCATTCCATTGGTCCTAAAGGCTTCCTATGGATCCATTTTAATCAAATCAAATGGATGACCAGGAGAAGAGGTAAATATTTCATCACCTCTTTCTAGTTCATTTCTTCTTCCACATCCTATTTCATTATTGTTTCATTTATAAAACAATAATTCAAGTATATTCTATATATTTTTATGTTTTTAAAAAAATGTTACAACCATATTCATTATTCTATTCATCATACGAATGAAAAATTCACCATACGGGCGTTTGTACGGCTTACCATCTCCAGGTCGTGGTGTAGTTTTTCATTCAAACACTTCATTATTTGGATTGGTATAATAATGAGTATAACTTATTTAAATAATAAATATAACATGTAAATTATTCTGTATATATGATATACCATCCAATTATATATTATTTCATCATCAATATAATGATATTGTCGCTCGTGCGTACGTATGGATTACTGTCTCCAAGAATGTGATGAGATTCATTCCCCATCGTAATCATACACGAATAATTTTCATTAATGATTAAAAATAATGTCTAAGAACATAATATCATTCTGGATATGTATAAAATACATCCTATCCATAAAAATAATAGATTTTGTAACTGAACATATAAAGGAAAATGGATCAGTTAACACAGGAGGATAACATACCATCAACTAAGGAAAAGTACAAGGTAATGGTTAATTTCACAATCTTTTTATTATCAGAGGATGTTTTTATGTTTGTATATACATGAAACTCTTTATCATCCACATACATGTCTCTCAAAAATTAATCTCGAAACATTTTTTATATTTTCTAGACTATGGGTTAATTTCCTTTATACCGTTGTTTTCCTTTTTTATAAAAAAATTTGAGAAAAATATTTCCGTCAGTTTCCAAACAATGTAACTTTTGGCATTTTCGTCCAAAATAAGGTATGAATTTCTTTTTTTACTTATAGGGTGTGTGTGGATATTTTTTGTTGCTTTATCATCATCGATTCTTCTAAAACAAGCTTTTAAGAATATTTTAAAAATAAATTTTTTCTTTTATAATTATGTGACTTTTAATTTATTTCGAAATAGAAAGTGGTCTTTATTTAAATTATTTCTCATTTCATCTATGTCAATAATCATTGATGGTTTTAAACTTGTTTTAACTTGAAACAAATCTTCCATATTTTATTGAAGGTTTTTTCATATGTTTGACTATGGATGTGTTATTTTTACACCATTCACGGTTTATGGATAAATAATTTCCATTTTGTTTTAAATTTTTAATATGAATGATTATGTTATGTTTAAACCATTTCATATAAGGAATTCATTGGACTTAGTAAGTGATAGGTGGAGCCCACTATATCCCCTCTATGTATCGGAATGCCTAGTGAGACAAACTGGTGTCTTGGCACAAGGCCTTGCCAAAATATTGTTTTTAGTATTGGCACAAGGCCTTGACTAAGTTGTTATGATGTCTTTAATTAGGAATTCCATCATTATGAATGTGGCTATTGATATTTCATGTGATTATTAGACTAGTATAACATCAATGTGAATAAGTAAATGGTATTATTTGATTTTATATTTTCCATATTATTCAAATGTTTATGTTTAAAAAGATATTTTCTTAGTGTTATACATTGCCTTAAATTTTTTTGCATATTTATTAAAGTTTCTGCAATATTGTTATCCTTATTGTGAATATGATCTCACCACTTGGTGTGTATTATTTTTCCCTAGATGTGAAGAATTATTTTATGGTTGACTTGCAGGGATATGCGAAGGATATAAGTGTGTTCAAAAGGGAAAAAATGTTGTTGATGTTTTTATTTCATGATATAAGGTAAAACTTATGAATGTAACTAGTACTTTCAAGGCTACTAAACTGATTGGTCATTTGGGATTTGATCCATTGTGATGATTCCAATGTTATGTAATAATACACTGAATCTAGGTTATAAGAGTCAGGGCATTACAGGTTTAACATTTTTTTATACTTCATACCATTCTGATAAAGCTTATCTATTAATGGTCTTGGAAGCCATTACATCTGATAGATAATATTAATTGATTGTGTTCCCCTTTCAACAATCTCATACAGAGACACCCTCTTCAAATCCCAGTTCTATAAAGGGTTTTAGAAGGAATTGTGATTAATTGATCTCTAATGTTTAACATATCCCCCTCATAATAAATGGGTGTTTGAGAAGATGATATGATTGTTATAAGATATTCAACAGGCATCTATAGTATATTTTTTATTTTTTTAGGTGAAAAATATAGCAATTTTTTGATTATTCCTACAACATCAGTTTTTAGTAAATGATTCGGATGGATACCTATGAGGTCCCTTATATTTTTCTATGGAATTAAACTTTATGTTATTGAGATGCATGTTAGGAAGTAATAATGGGTCTTTATCTTAATATGAATAATTAAATTCCCTTTTATACGATTACTAAATGTGTGGATACAGTTTAGATCAAAAATTAGTATTATAACTATAATCACTATGGAAATATTCAGTTTAAGGTTGGAGATCGAGTTTTTCTGAGTGTTTCCCCTAGAAACGGTCACAGTTGAACCAAGAGATAGGGTAATCTTACACCCCAATATGTTAGACCTCTTAGGATTTTGTAAAGAGTCATGTCTGTATCCTTTCAGTTTTAGTTACATCAGAGGATCCAATATATGCCATAAATATTATACTTATTATAGTTTCACCAGTAGCAAATTGGACCATCTGATTCATTTGACACGGTGGATATTGAGATAGAGTTTGATTCAATATTTTAGGATAATTTGAGATGTATTATTGATAATAGAACAAAGTCTCTATAATGTAGGTCATTTCCAATAGTCTGGGGGTTATTATAGTGAGACCATGTTTAGGAAGAGACCATAGAACAAGGGGTAGGAGTATGTGATCTGTGGTTAGAAGTCTTATCAGATAACTTTTTCTCACCCACTAAGTGGTATCTCAAGGATGATTTGTATTAAAGGGGTAGAGGTTGTAACGTCCCATATATAATAAATGGTATGTTGAATTAGTTTTCTAGTTTAATTACATACATTTTTACGTTAAATGATTCTTAATCAATTCATGGGGACCTTGAAGATGTTCGAAGCATGTTCAGATCATAGTTCCATGAATTTTAAAAAAGAATATTGGTCCACACGATTAGGATAATCCATGTTACCCAGCCTGTATGGTTCCTCTATCCTTACAATTTTAGTCAATAGGGATCATGAATCAACCCTGTTTCTATAAAATGATGTGAAAAGGCTTCTATTTCCATGCAACATCTCTCAGAAAATTTGTGGTAGTGTTTTTTCATGGGCTATGCATGGTTAAACAAACCATGATCTAAGCCCGTGGGAGGTTCCTACATGAGTATATTATTGGAACACAATTGGAAAATGGTTTTTTGAACAATGAGATCAAACATTCCTCCCCTTCCATTGTGGGTGAAATTATTATTTTTCATTTCATTTGCTTTATATCCCATAAACACTTTCCTCCTTCATTATTCTATATCATTATCCACCCTAAGACACTCCTCCTCCCCTTTATAGGTTTTTTAATCTCTCGCATATGAGCTCTAGATCATTCACCACAAGATGAATTAGATGACATGAGGTATTCTCTACATTCCTCTCCCATCCATTCTTAATTTAATTCCACACTTTTTTTTGATATTTAGGTGTGATGTCAATTTCACCATTTTATTAAATTTGATGATTTATTTAATATATAGCATTCTAAATTGATTTTGTTTTTTGACAATGGATAAGTGGTATTCTACAAGGAAAAGGTTTTCATGTTCATTCCCTCTAGTTTATTAATTTTTATAATGTGAATCAGTGTGAAAAATGTTATACTATTAAAGATACATCTATAATATTTCAAATAAATTAATCAAATAATTTATTCATGTTGATTTTTAATATAACATATAGTGAAAATAATTATTTGTTTATTCACCATATAGACGTGTAACTATCAGTTCAATATTAATGTGTTCTGCTGCAATATAACAGATCATTTTGTCACTTAAATTGGAGTTACCATCTTCCAAATCACCACCATTAATAGATCTGACATTATGTCCAGTTTCACCATGAATAATACTAGGTCTATAACACTGATTGAAACCATGAAAATTCAGATGATATTTGACCTCTCTCCTTTTCAAATTCTCAATATTCAAACTTTTCAGGCATGGAAATAAAAGTCACTGCATAGAACATTTCATTTAGAAAATTCCAAAAAGTTATCAACACATTCCTCATATTCATTACTTATTTGATGTGTTATAATCCAACCTAGACTAATTATTACCTATTACAAATATCTAAATTGTACATCTTTTTAAGATAAGAAAAAATATATATTTATATGAAAAATATCATTATTTAAATGTAAAACTATTTTGAATTATAAAACAAATCTATGAATATTTGAAAAAAAAATATACATGAAAATGATTTTAAAAAAAATATAGTTAGATATAATAGTTTTAAATTAATCCTGGATCATTTTTTATGCTACCCAAAGAAAAAATCCTTATTCAACTGGATACCAAATTCACCCTTCCGTAAAAAAAATATGAAGTGTAAATATTAAAATATGTATACATTAACTACAGAAAATTACACATTTCCCAATGATTTGAAACCATTGGGATAGCCACTAAAACACTTTTGATAGAATACCCCAATGGTTTCACACATCGTTGGCATGATGGTCATTGTAATAGCCCTATACCAACGATTCTACAGGAACCATTGGAATAGACTACCTAAAGATAAAATATTCCTATGGTTCCAATGAAACTATTGGGATATATATATACAAAGTGGGTTTCCAAGGGGGTATGGGGATGTCTAGGGGTTGGTGGGGGATGTACAAGGGTGTAAGGACTATCCATAGGGGTAGGGGATGTCCACGGTGTCAATGGGGGTAGGGGTGTCCAGGGGTGTAGGTGTTTTCCCTAGGAATTTCATTTAAATAAAAGATTCATTTTCTTTAAGATTTAAATATATGAAAATAAACATAATTTTTATATATAATCCTCATGAATAAATTTAGAACCAAGTATTAAATTTTCCCAAAGAGAGAGACCACAATTTGGGAGCATAATCAATGATGACATATTGATTTCCATGGGTATGAAAAATAAAAGTAACCATACTAGATAAGGCACACTGATTCTCCTCCATGAATAAATAAGTATTAGAGAACTTGGTAATACATAAGAGATTAGGGGAAAATCTAGATCATATAGTAACATAATCCATCCTTTTGGCACGCCTGATTCAATCAAATAGCCATAACACATGAGGGGAACCATCCCCAAAGACGTGTGTGTTTATACTAGGGGTCAAATATTCAGAGTATAATTTTAAACTAGTGCATCCATAATTTTCAAATAATCCACTACCAAATCTAGGTTACCATGTTTTTCTAAAAACGGGGTGATCCGCGGAGTAGTATACAGTCTACCATATATAAAGAGTAATAATAAGACACACATAATCCGCACACCCACAAGAATCACCCCAGAACACCACTCCAAGAAAGTACTGTTTCCTTAGGGCCATCAACATAAAATGGAAGTCCCATTACAAGGATATTACCATTCATTTTAATAATTATATGGCAAGAGACACATTCAAAGGATATTTTTTTCAATGAAACCCCACTTTCTGAAATAGCCAACTAGGTGACACCCATTCGTTTAAAAGAAAAACATTTTATAAGTATCCAAACACACCATTTAGGAATCAATGAAATATTTGAAACACATTTCAAAAGGCACAACATCATTTTGAAATCATAAACAACTCATATGGGCCAACCAAGATTGTAATAAAACACTTGTTGTTCAAGGATATGTAAAATAATTACACAAAATTTAATTCAATTGGAATGAAACATAATTAAATTCATGTAATCATTAATAAAATTATATATTTTTAACAAGCATAAAATCAAGGTATAATCATCAATAAATCAATGATTCTTGAATTTAAAGGCCAATACATAGAGAAACCTAACTCAATCCAAGACGTCATCAATGATGACCAATCAATATGGCTTTAGTAAGGTCTAAATGAGATTGGAGTTCCAAGAATAAAAGTAACAAGAAAAAACCTTAAATTTAGAAACATTGACACAAGAACCATAGACTTAAGGAACCAATGAAGAAGAACAACTAATAAGAAAAAGGAAGAAGAAATAAGAGGAAGAAAGATGATATAATACGGAAAATATACCCCAAACATGTATAAATTACATAGAATCGCCATTAGAAGTAAGTGACAATCAAGGAGAAGATGATGAGGATGCTCCTAGGGTTTTGGGTTCCAAATGGGTGAGAAAGAGGCGTTTTGTTGTAAAAATTCAATAGTAGAAATGGTAAAAAATACATTTTCAACGATCTCTGGCACTGCGCATGGTTAGGATGCACCCCCATAACACCCCCACCCCTTGGACACCCACAACCCCTAAACAGCACCCCCACCACCTCTGGACACTCACACCCTTGGACCCCACCCCCATCGCCTACCAACATGGACACCCCTTTGACACCCCACGACCCATGACGGCCCCATCACCCCCATGGAAATCACCCCCACCCTTTGGACACCCCTACCCCCTTGGAAAATATCTCTCACCCCCTAGACACCACCCGCACCCCCTACCACATTGGACACCCCATTGGAAACCCCCACCCCTAGACAACCCCCCCCCCCCCCCCCAACCCCCACCCCTTGGAAAGCACCCTCACCGCCCAGGACACCACCCCAACCCCTAGGACACCCCATGGACACCAGCAACCCATTGGACAACCCCCCTCAGACAGCCCCAACCCCTCTGGATAGCCCCCCACCACCTTGATACCATCCCTTGGACACTCCATACCCCCTTGGTCAACCCACTCACCCCTTGAATACCACCCCAACACTACCCTTGGACACCCCTGGACACCCCCACCCCCTTGGACAACCCCCTTAATCCCCTTGACACCAACCCCACACCCTGGACACCCCTACCCCATTGGATAGACCCCTCACCCCTAAAAACACCCCCTCCCCCTTGGACAGGACACCACAACCCCCTTGGAGAGCCCACACCCCTCTAGACAGCCCCAACCCATTGGATAACCCCCAACCTTCTGGACACCCCCACCCCATGGACATCCCCCATCCATTTGGAAAACCATCATCCATCTGGACACCCCCCCAATGGACACCCCCACCCCCATGACACCCCTTCCCTCTTGTACAACCCATTCATCCCCTGGACACCCCCCCAACACCCCAGGACACCCCTACCCCCTTGGAAATCCCCTACTCCCCCTGGACACCACCCCACCCCCTTGGACACCCTTAACACCTGGGAAAGCACCCACACCCCCCTGGACTCCAGCCCCACCACAATTGACATCCCCTGGACACCACCACCCCCTGGACACCCCCCCCCACCCTTGGACACCCTCACCAACTTGCACAACCCCACCCCATGGAACCCCCCTATACGTGAACACACACATGATAGAACACACAAAAATCATAAAATTTCCTGATATCACATTCATAGGTATATTTTACTAGAAATGAATTTAGTATTTTATAAATGATCACTATGAATCATTCAATGATAGTAAGAACATAGAAAAATCATAACTCAAAAAATTAATTTAGGGCGTCATGAAAAAAAACTAAAACCGGGCAGTGTGAGGCTTACGTTAGTATTGAGATTAGACCCGATAGAAATGATGATGATAAATATGAAGAATGATTTTGAAAAAATGTGGCTGGAGGGAACGACTTCGAAGAATACATTCTACGTTTTCTTCTAGAGAGAGACGAGTCGTAGATTGCCCGATCAAAAAAAAATAGAATGAAATATTATGGGGTACGATAAATCATCTAAATGATTTATAACATCAGTTTTTTAAAAACCGACATAGAAAAAAATTTATCACTTAGGTTATTTTATAACTCACGTGCTAAATGGTGATTTATCATGTCAGTTCTTTTGATAAACGATGTGATAAATTGCCAATATTAGCTTTATCATGTCTGTTATCTTATAACAAATTTGATAATTCTCCAATATTCGATATATCACGTGAGTTATAAAATAACTGATTTGATAAAGCTAATAACAATTTTTATTATGTAAGTTATAAAATAACCGACATGATAAATCAATTTTTACATCTTTTCAAATTGGATATATTGAACTGACGTGAAAAATAGCAACGTGTTAATCCAGTTTTCCACTAGTTGTATTTATTCCAAATATTTGATATATGTTTAACGTTGAGAAAATGATTAGTTTCTGGTTTCTAGATCTAGGAAATATAATTGAGGAATCGGGCTCATGTTGTTGGAATGAGTTAATTAATATGATTTATCTTATATGTATTTCTACAATGTTATGATTGAAATCATATTGAGTATGGAATGAGTGTGTTAATTGTAATAACAACATGGTTGGAGTCTACCTAACCATGAAATAAAATGTGATGATATATTAATTCATTGTAATTGAAAAAGATATAAAACTTTCTAAAAAACATATGATGAATTATTGATGATGTAAATTTGGAGAACAAGCACTGAAAATCATATTGAGAATCTGAATTGGAGAAAAAACATTTGATAATCATAATCATTTGGGAGTCATATTCTGCTGTGAATCATATTCTTTTTCAAAATATATTTTTTTTGTGTATTTTAGACTATTAGGAATGATATTTTGTTTGGAATCATAATGGGATTTCCAAAAACTGAATAGAAGTGGTTAACCACTGAATAAATTGTATTTTAAAAGAGTTATAATATAGTTTTGGAAAAATTAGATATTGGAACCATACAAATGAAATTTACATAGGATAATCTTATCAAATATATCAAAATGAAAACATTTTTCATTCAATTTATATAGATAAAATTATTTAGGAATCTATTGTTTCACAATAGTATTCATTATATTTAGTCATATAATAATTTTTATTAGACTGATGTTTGTTATGCAGTTTTGATGTATTGATAAATTTAGAAGGATATTTAAAAATCTACGGGATTTGAAGATTCGAAAAGGAATCAACTGATTCAATGAGAGATCAAAAAATCAAGTAGATATAAAGGTTACAAAAATAATTTAATGAGTAAAAAATATATCCAATATTTATAGATAATTCAAAGATTATGGATATATGGTTAAGTGGGAATGGGTTTAATAACCCCATAAAAACCGATTTTTATGTCAATATAAATAAATGGAAGAGTTCATTTGAAAAATATCTCTACGTTTTTCTTGTGCTCAAGCTCTAGATTTTGTGGAACATGTTTTCAGTACCCCATACAATGTTTGGGATTCAAGTTGATGTAGTGGAAGAGCATAATATTGGAATTCATTATGATTTTTTGAGCAAGATCCATCTAACAATGTTCCAATTGAATAATTCCATCAGAGTTAGCCCATTAGAAAAAAAAATCTATCATATCCCGGTTTATTAGAATGAGTTTCATCACATGTAGAGTTGCGATATGTCGATTGCGTTCTTACTCAAATAAAGAAGGAAATGCCAAAGGATAATTGGGCCGAACTGACCATCATATAGAGACCATTGTATTGGGGTTACCAGACTGGTATGATCAGACTAACATTGATGATGGTGATTTTTGAACTGAGGTTCTTGATGATGTTTCAAAACCAACATGTTATTTGGTAAATTTTTTATATTCATGAAATTTTAATGGTGATAATGTATGGTTCTACATACTATTGATGAAGTTGAAGGAATTAGGAGGTGGATCAGAATAGGAGAAGAATGACAAACGTGTAATTTTGGATACATACCAATTTATGTAAATGATTTATTTCTTTTGGGAACTACATACTAAAATCAATTGTTTAGTCATATACCCAACAATAGAAATATTGTCGCTACTTTAATTGTAGATTTTTTATTTGAATGTTCCTATATATTACATAAATAATTTAGTAAAATAATCCATGTTTGTGGGACATTCCAGCATGTTAAAGAGTATGTCATTATAGCAATTCTTTTAAATATAATGTGTTTCCATCACTTTATATTTTTTTCATATGATATGTATGGTTGTGAGCTATATTTGAGTGGATCATAACCGAAACATGATTCATGAGTTAATAATGTTATATTTAATAATGAATATTATATATTAAATATATATTCATTAATTCTATCGATATAAAAATCTATATAATGGTTAAAATAAAAATTAATGGAATCACTTCATGGAGGTGGTAGTCCACACGTTCTCATGAGTGACATTATCATTAATCAATAGATTGGATGGTTATAAGGTAGATATGGTATTCACATTTTATATGTATAATATTTAATTAATAACATATATAATTAATGGTATCATTATTATAATAATTAATGTAATTTTGTTGTGAAAAAATAAATGGACCATCTATGAGCAGATGGTATGCCATAATTATCCATTAGGGACATTTATCCCTTTTCATAAGATATATATGAGATGGAGAATAGTAGTCCCAAAATTATAATAAAAAATAAATTTATTTCTCATATCGGTGTTAATATTTTAGTATAAGCCTACATTTTATGGGATATTTCATGAGAATTATTTCAGGTATTATTTGTATCTTCTGACAAAAACGTTTCATTTATTATATACCTTGCATTTTTTCTAGGTGAAAAATTATGAAGTGTTTACAAAATAGGGTATTGTATGGTCGATGCATGGTTTTCCCAAAATGTGCACCATGATCTAGTAATCCATGATACCATGAAAATAGGTGTTTTGAATGAATGGTGCATGGTTTATCAAACCATGCACCCCCTGAAGAGCTGCATAGTTAAGGCACAAGGTAGGAGAAACAATGCGACAAAGTACAAAACTATGTTTATATGTTTTTTCTCCAGAATAAATAATTAAAATATTTCATGAGATGTAATATTATTCCACATAATACCATAGACCGAACAATAACCAATAACTCTCAATTCTAGCACCCCCGGATGGATTCCAATGACATCTGACCACTATTATTATAGATTCAAAGCTTGGATCAGAGATCTTCCCCCTTCTAGATAAGATAATCCTACCCCTCTTGGTTTTCCATTCCTCTATATTTCATCTCCAATCCTAGAAATGGTTTTTCTTCCCATTTTTAATAGATCTAGTTCTAGGATTATTTATCAAGATCCATAATTTCTGTATCCTTTTTTTTCGATCACAATTTATGATTTTAGATTTATATCCCATTCTACATCGTTGTACTGCTATAATTTTTGGGATTTATGTTGGGAGACCATTAGTTGAAAATTTTTGTTTTTTTCCTATAATTAAAATCCAAAATTAATTATTTTAATTATATTTATATAATTTTTTAATTTCAATTATATGCTTATCGATTGAGTACATGATCGAATAAATTAAAATGGTAAATTAATTAATTAAAAAATATTCGGAAATTGAGTATATTGTATTGTAGATCGGGATCTATTAAATTTTGAATAAATTTGGGGATATTTTTTTTATAGAATTGGGTAATTAAATGTGAAATTAATTTCTATACATTGGGATTGTTGAATAGTTTTATTAGTTGTGTAATTATTTAGGGGATATTGAGATTATTAAATTGATTAATTAATTATTGGAATATATAATTATGAATTAATGAACAAATTATTGAATTTGAAATTAGATTAAGATTAATATAGAATTATTGATTTAATTAACAGTATTGAGAAGTTAAATTAATTTTTTAGTTAATTAATCATATTGAAAACAACTAATAATAGGTGATATAATTAATTTGGTTTACATGAATAACTAATTGTTGAGTTAGTTAATTGGATTGTGTAGTTTAATTAATTTTTGAGTTAATTTATGAAATTGAGAAAAATAATTAAATTATTTTACTAATGAGATTTATAATATTATTTAATTGGATAGATAATTAATAGGATTGTGAATATTAGATAATTATTAAGTTAATTAATATGATTGAGGAGATAATTTAATTACTTATTTAGTTGATGTCAATGAGAAGATTAATTAATTATAGAGATAATTAATGAGGTCGAGGAGATTAATTATTTCTTGTGATAATTAATGGTATTGGTATGATTTATTCATTTTTCAATTAATTAATAAAATGATCAGTGGTAAAAAAGGAATTCATATTAGAATTGAATTATAGAATGGTTAAAATAGAAATATTAGAGATGAAATGAAATATATAATGGTAACAAATCAATTATAAGGTATAAAATTTAATCTAGAATGGTAAAATTGAATTCTGAGATATAACATGAGATATTGAATGGTAAATATGTCATTCTAGGACATCATATCCATCAGGTATTGTTTATAATATGGTGTGGGATGAAGGAGGTATTGATTTTTGGGTGTCCTCGAGAACCTGGTGATGATGTGGTTATATAAATAATAATTTATTGTATAGTAATAAATTCATTATGGGTTGTTTTTATTTATTTATAGTTCTGCATAAAATGTTATTAAATATGTTTTTTGTAACAATTGTTGGTGGTGTCCAATTGATTTTTAGTCACACCATAATTTTAATTTTATATTAGTACCCAAATATAAATAATGTATTTAGGAAATGATACGTGTGAAGGCCTTATATCAGATAGATGACTATGGATATATCATTTGATAAGTGAATCACAAATTTTTTGGGACCCACAACGGTGTTTCTAGTTTCCTTAATTTTCAGTTATCATTTCATCAATTTATGTGTACATTAGAATAGAACATAATTTTTTTGATCTTTGATAATGTATTTTCAGTTTTTGTCATCATGTGGTATTGGAATTTTTCTGATCATTGTTATAAATGTAGTAATTTTTCTATATGTTTTCCTCTAGTTTTATAGTCTCAAAATATGTTATAGTATAAACATTAATGATACTAGATCATTTATATAATCCAATATACTCTAGAATATGGGAATTCTTTCTTGATTTCATGTAGTGGACTAGCTCCGGGCATCAGTGTGTGGCACATGGGTCAGAATGATAAAATGTAGTATTATAGGGGAAACATTAAATTATTTTATTTGTTTATTTATTTTTATTTAATAATTTTATAGAGTTTTCTAGGAAGAGTAGGGCCATGTATATAATCTCATTCATTGTAGTAGTTAATCCATATATAGGGGAGATCCCATTTTATCACGGCTGGATTTATGTTATTGGAGTTCTTTATTATTGTTTAATATTATTTCATAATTAGTGACATGAATGTTTTATTATAGTATTATTTATGTTTAGATATTCTAATATTTTAATCATGGACCAATAAGGCATGATATTTGAGTAGGAATGCATCAATCTATGTAATCAGAACTATTTTGTTACATGCATTATTTTAAGCATGCGTGAGAATATAGTTTTTTCTACATTGTTGAACATTAATTTTTTTTCTTATCTCATGAAGCTGATATAAAAATTGGTGTATACATGAAATTGAATTTGTCTTTAAAATTATGTAGGATGATAATAACTGGGAGTCCAATTAGAAATTTGAATAATGATAATCTGAGATACCCATTGTTAACCATGACCTAGATGTAGGATGGTTTGGGATACTGATAGTGACTTTATTTTTACCAAGTAGTATGTTTTGGGGAAATGAATTTTTATTACATAGTAATTTTCCAATAAATATGTCAATATTCCAAACTATGTCATATGATGTGACTTTGTCTTGTAGTTTTATCCCTATAGGATGATAGCTATAGATAGGTAGATAACCGGACATTGGTGTATATGTTCTTCTAGTAGTGGAGCCTAAGGCAACGATAGTGCCAGGTGAGGAAGGTTGAGAGTAGTTCCAGAAAAAAAAATTCTTAGTTAATTCAATTAATTTAATGATAACTAGGTAAGGTTGTGAAGATCATGTCAGAATGGACGAGGGAATTTTAGTTTCGTCACAATACAACTTTAGATGGAGATGGAGGACATGAGGGAGATGAGTTTTAGATTGAGTCTATCCAGAATAAATATAACCACTTTGAGAATACTAGTGAGAAGTGGGTAAGGGTGTATAATTATATGATATGTGTACAACTGAATTATCTGTTGTATTTTCATACTCTAACTGTATAGGATGATGGTATTTTGTTGAAGAATTTCATGGAGAGGTTCCTAGAGGACTTCTATCCAGAGATGATACACCATGAGATAGTAGCTGAGTTCATAATGTGTACATATGGGAATATGTTTACGATAAATGACACAAGATGCTTTAGATATTTTTAATTATTTTCTCTAGGATTTTTAGCAGAAGAGGAAGTATCAAAAAATTATTTATGGTAAAACTTATGTTTAAAAAATAATCTTTGGACGACAACATCTGGATGATGATTTATTAAAATTTTGTGAATCTTGATCTCTTAGATGAGGGGAACCTGAAGGAGTCTTGTAGTGAAAGATAGATGGTTCTACATTATGATAATTATTTATGTCATCGAATAGAATGGAACAAATTTATTTGAACATTATAAAGTGAAGTAGAAAATACAATGTTTGGGCGGAATGTTTGTTACAGATGAAATGTATCTACTAATTTTCCAATAGTGAATTTCTCTATGCCACTGTTTTAGACACTATACATGTCCACCAGTGGACTGCTGATCCTACAATAATATGGGACATCTATAGTTTTTCTATTGGAACCCATCACATATGTGAAATGATGTGGAATCTTGACAGAATCAGAGTGTATCAATGGGATACTATACACCTAATAATTCTAGAAGTTGGAGTTATAATTGAAATTGTGGTAATGGTTGTTGATGCTCTATTTCTGGGAAAGAGCACTCATATAAGTAGAGTGGCGGAGATCAGGGGAATCATACTACATAACATAGATGAGGGGAAGGACTCTTTCATTCATTTTATCATACACATGTTGATAGATAGGTTGTACTATTGAAATGAGTGGTACCATTAATGTAGATTATAATTTAGCTACATCATTATTTGATAATTGTCCCACTCATTCCCTTATTTGTTCATAACTTGTTAATGTTTGGGCCTAGATGTAGGCTTCATGAGTGTTTTGTTATTGATAGATATATAAGTGGGAGTACAGTATAGGGACATCTTCTTGTGTAAGGGATGTTCTCTAGAAGTTGAAAAGAATCATTTTCTATAGGATCTATATATTCTCCACATGTCAGGCTTCACACTAATTATAAATGTGGATTGGTAGTAGCTTACTTTTTAAATATAGCTGATTACTAGAATAAAGTGACATTTACCTCCCATAATGGAGAAAATTACTTTTACCTTTGAGAGTGGGATATCTAAGCTGGCCGAGTAGGGCCAATTCATAAGAAATGGGGAGATCTCATATACCACGATTCTAGACTATATCTTTCTAATGGAGGTGTAAAATATGATGTCATTCCACTTATAGTGGATAGATTTCATGATGTCTTACTCAAATATTTCTTAGATATTTCACTTGTGAATGATGATAAAATGAATATTGATCTCATGTAAAGACATTAAAAAATTCTATTCCACAATAAAGAATATTTCTAAAAGAGCTCCGAGATCTCATGGATCGAATAGAGGAGTTTTAGGATATATGGTTTATATGTTCGAGTACGTTTCCTTGGGGATCATCTTTGTTATTTCTAAATAAGGTTGATGTGATACTTATAATGTGTATTGATTTCTGGATGTTGGATGGATGACTGTGAGGTAATGATATCCTCTTCTACATATTGATGATCTCTTTGGTCAGTTGAGAGGTTCTTGTACGTCTTCTAATAATTATTTGAGATCAATGTCTTACATGATCGGGGTTCAGATATCTGAAATAAATATAACTACATTAAGTAGAAACTATGACCGATATGAGTATTTAATAAATTCGTTCAATTAATGAACACCCCTACAGTGCTTATGGCCAAGGTGCAAAAATCATACATCTATAAAATAATGAGATTTTGGTTGTGTTTGGGGATTAAATCAAGGTGTACTCCAAGACTAATGTTCATCATTACCAACATTGTGACCTCGTCTATAGTACAGTGATAGAGCATAATCTAATCTTTGAGCCATCAATGTGTAAGTTTTGGATTGATAAATTTCACATTTTGGGTCACATCATCTCTAGGGATGTTGTGTTAGTGGAATCATTGATGGGTAAATAACTAGTTTTGTGGGAGAAGCCAAAGAATTTTTTTTAAATATCCATAACATTCTTCGATTTTATAAATATTTTCAAAGGTCTATCTATAAAATTTACATTGTTATAGATCCACTTTATGGATTGAAAATATAAGTAATACTATTTGAATCATAAAATCATGCAATAATTATATCTGGGAGGTGATGAAGTGGTTGAAATTGGAACCAATATAGAGCTTACCTGAGCAATGAATATAATACAAAATGATATATGATACTTCTAGAATTTCTCTTGGAGTAGTTTTAATAAGCTGAGATCAATTTATTGTGTATGGGCCTCAATATATTATTCTAGGTGTACTTAATTACATTATAAATGATTAAATTTGGCTTTGGTACTATATTATTTAAATTTTTGGTAGTATAATTTATTGAGTGAGAAGTTTATTGTGTTTACATATCACAAGAGTTCAATGTAATGTTTTTCCCTTTGTGCTTTGAATATTTTTTCATAGAGATGTATTCAGTATATATCATCATATGATTTTGAAAAAGAACATACGTCTGAGAATTGAAATAGAATTTAAAATTCTTTAGGAAGAATAATGAAATCCAAGGTTGCTAAAGATTCTAGTTCTAGGTAGATGATGATGACTCTAGTAGCTGAAATACATGTAGAGGAAAAATATAATGATGAGTAGATGACTTTTGTATCAGTTTCATTGAACTATAAACATTTGAGACTTATCATAGATAGGTAGAATGATTATTTGAAATTTGTATCTATAAGGGAAATAAATGATGGTGGGGAGACATAGTGAAACCTGTTGATAGATGCGGATGTTATTATCTACATCAAGAATCCTATTGTTGTGCCTTAAGGTATGTTCGAGGATGTTATGAGGTAATTTTACACCTTAATGTGGGTAGTACATCTAGGAGTGAAAAAAATTCAAGGTGACATACAATGAAAATTTTTCTGGCCAACAATGAAAAAGGAGATAGTCAGGTTGTTGAGATGATTCTACAACTTTTAGGAGGTGAATATAGAGCATAAATGACAACGATGTTTGATGTAGTAGCTACCCATTCCAAAGTGTATGTGAGAATACATTACCATGGAAATTGTGGTGGGTCTCCAAAAAATTACTTAGAAGAATAAAACTATTTGGGTTATTTTTCATAGACTAAAAATGGTTTTACATTTCATGACTATACAACAGATTATACTAGCCGATCAGTTGAGATAATTGTATGTTTGAGAGATACTTCGTAGGCACGGGGTTCCACATACTATTTTTTATGCTCGTGACTCATTATTTAATACACACATCATGCCGATATTAAAAAAGGTTCTTCGTTCACTTGTTTTTAGCATGAATTCCTCCCCAAAAAAATATATATAGTCGTTGCATTCTATATAGGTTCTTGAGGTAATAATCCAACCTTGTGTTTTAGACATAAGTTCATATTGATAGAAGCACCATGCTTTGGAAATGATTTATAATAAAAATATTTATTATCCTTCGTTCCAAATGGAATTGTATTAGGATATTTGTGGTTTTCCTATATGATAAACATTATACTAGATGGATATAGTGAGTCAGATTTTTTGGGACCAAGTCTCGCGCAGGAGATGTCAGAGTAGGTTCAGTTGATTCATATGTGTATGGCTACAACAGAAAGTATAAAAAATTCATATGCTTGGAGATTTTGGTGAACCCTATAGTCTATATAGGTTGATCTTGTATTCCATTTCTATACATTTAGGTTGGGTAAATGTAGAATATTGAGAAATGTCAATCTAGAACCCAGTCATGTTGGACCATTTGAGGTTGTATAATGATTCGACCTATGAGTATTTTATTTGGATCTTCTTCAAAAATATAGTTTAATGAATGATTATTTTCATCTATTAAAACATTAAATATATCACTCTAACACTTCTCATGTGATGGTTTTAGATGATGTTGATCTCGAGGTAGATTCATCATTTGAGGGTAATGTGATATATGTATTTGATCATTGTGAGAATGTGTTTTAGAGAAATACTATCTCGAGAGTTCATGTATTCTGGAAACTATTCTGTGTTCTTAGGAAGAAAAAGAAGGGAAAGGAATATTTGAGGTCTCAGTGGCCCAATATTATTGACTCAAAATCCAAGATATACTTGTGAATACAACTCAAGGATAAGCTATTATAAGCCTGATAAATTGTAATGATTCGAAATTTTCTAGATATGTATTTAGAATGATTTTAGATATTCTCTTTTTTTCATCGGTTGATTAACTTTTGTTGGGGTATTACCATATGTAATATTTTG
The DNA here is from genome assembly GCA_963277665.1 of Viscum album. NCBI lineage: Eukaryota > Viridiplantae > Streptophyta > Magnoliopsida > Santalales > Viscaceae > Viscum > Viscum album. The sequence continues at coordinate 623,228,592 of OY728128.1, forward strand.
GTAAAACAATCGAAGAAAATGTATTTTGGGATTTACCTAACTATACAACTATTCCCAACAAACTATGTCTCCTTGGACAAAGTTGTTTTTAATGGTTAGTGGCACATATTTTCAAACTGTGTGCCCTGCACCGAGAAACTGTGCCCCCCCAGAGAAGAGGAGAATTTTTAATTCTCATGGTTTGAGGAAATGTTTCCCACCATGCATAATACCATGTGCACGTCTTTTCAATCCCCCTAAAATTACTAAAATATTTCCAGAGACCCCTTGTAATTCACCCGAATACCATATCTCAACACATAAGAAATTTCTCTCAATTATAGAGCATCCTAGATAAATTCCAAATTCATATGAACTATATTATTCATGATTCAACAGTCATATTTAGGATCTCGACCCCTCCTACCAGTATAATCATATACTTGTTGGTATCTAATTCCATTTCCATTCTTCTATTATCCTAGATTGGGATTTTCATTTTTTGGTAAGATATAGATACTTGATTGTTGATCTAGATCCGAAATTGAATAATATTGATCATTTTGATTATCTTTTAGGGTTTTAGATTCTGATCTCATTCAACATCGTCACACCACTCAATTTTTAGGAATTTTTGTTAGGTGATCGTTCATCAACAAATTGAGGTAGGTGGTATATAATTCCAAAACCAATGTCTGGATGAAAACAATGTATATGTAATTGTGGAATTTCTATTAGATGATAATAAATTGAGTTCATGATCAGATTAATTAAATTAATGAATTATTTATTTAATGAAAATTAGGAAATTGGTGATATTTGAATTATACATCATTATTGGATAATTCTGTAATTAAGTAAAGGATATTGAGGTTTTTGAATAGGGTAATTATTTTTTAACTTAATATGGGGTATTGGGATTATTGAATTTACTAATTAATTGTATAATTATTTAGGCCGTATTGGGATTGTTGAATTGAGTAATTAATTATGGATTCAATTGTGGGGAAATAGTTTTATGAGTTTATGTACAAATTATTGAATTAATAATATGATTGAGATGATTAATCAAATGTTTTTTTTAATTATTTGTAATGAAAATATTAATTAATTGACGTGTTAATTTTCTATATTGGGATGATTAATTAATTTTTGAGTTAATTATTGATATTAATAAGATGGATTAATTGTTGAGTAAGTTAATTGGATTCTGAAGACTAAATAATTGTTGAGTTAATTTATTAGATTGAGAAGATTAATGAAAAAATGATATTACTAATGTGATTGAGATGGTTTTTTGTGGTAATTAATATTATATATATATTAATTAATTATTGAGTTAATTAATAGGATTGAGGAGATTAATTAATTGTTGTGTAAATTAACTTGTCTATAATGATTTATTAATTGTTGATATAATTAATGATATTGAAATGATTAAATATTTTTTTTAATTATGAATATTGGATATATTTATTAATTGTTTGATTAATTTATTTTATGATGAATGGTAATAATGGAATTTAATTTTATAATTTATATATATAATGGTAGATGTTGAATTTAGTGATATAATATAAAATTTGGAATTGTAATGTTGCAATTTTAAGATATAACACGTAATTGATAATGGTAACAATAGAATTATGAAATATAGAATGATATATAGAATGGTAAATATGGAATTTTAGGACATGATATCCTTTGGGGATAGTTTATAATTGTGAATGGGACGATGAAGGTATTGAGGTTATGGTGCCCTTTGAAGGCTAAGGAATTTTGTGTTCATAAAAAAAATAATTGATAATGTGACAATATTTTTTCTTAAGAATTTTTATTTATTTTATTTAATAAAATATTTAATAATAATTACTAGATAGTGTCTTATATATTGTTGGTGGTGGCCTACAATGTTAAACTCACACATTACTCAGGTTTCCATATCGGTATCCAAATGGACATAATGTTATCATGAATGTAAAAGGGAAATAACCATGTGTTATATGGCTGATTTTTGATGGATCACAAATGAGGGAAGCATATACGATCTAGGACCCACATCAAAGTTGTTAGCGTCTTTACTTTTTAACTTTAATCTTGACAATTTTCATGTACATTATCTTGTAAAATCTATCATTGAATTTTGATATTGTATTTCTTGTTTTATTCATCAATCTGATATTTGCATATATTTTGGATTGGGTTATAAATTTGATTATTTTTTATTTCTTTTTCGTAGGTGTATTAATATGAAAAAGTGGTAATAGTCTCCTCATTACTGATATTATACCCTCGATACTTGTTGATAGCCTCTAGCGTAAGAGAAGGCACACAAAAGTACATGTAGAGGACTATCTTGGGGCACCAGCACGAGCACATATGTTGGGAAGTTACAATTTTAATTTGGGTAAATCATATTTTTAGAATGTAAATGGATAAAAAAGTTTTAAATAATATCACAAATGATTACAATCTCCTAGAGACTCGAATTATTAATATATTAATAATGTCTTTAGGTTTGTTCTTTTGGTTTGATAAAAACCATTATATGTTTTATATGGATAATGACAAGATGTTTTTAAAGGGATTTTATTGGGATATATGGATCATGTGGTGAGAATAATTTATAGGAAATGTGACTTTTATAATTCATGTGAGTTGCATACTTGTATTTTTTCAATGTTTTAATATACTATATTTTCAATTTCTTGTATAAATGGATCAATAATGTCCCATATTCAATGGTGATAGGATTAGTTGTAAATAAAACATTGTAATGAGTAGTAATTGATTGTTTCGTAAATATAAAACCATATATTTTTTTATTAATCCCCCAATAACCAATTTTAAACACAACCATGATAACAACATCTTCAATATTAATGTGATATAAATTAACTTATAATGTAGTAATTGGAATATAAATTGATAGGTAATTATATTTTATAAAATTTACAATCATACATGTACTCTACTTAGTTGTTATATTTTTAAATAATTTACTATAATTTTGTTTCGTAATATATAATTACTATAATTTTTGATAATTTTTATTTCATTGGTGTTTATTTTTTTCTAGATAAAAATATTATTTTAATATAATTCACTCACACAACCATGATAAATTACATTATCCAATAAAATTTGTGGTGAACTAAAATTATAAAAAATTAATAAATTCAGAGTTATTAAATTTAATTACCTGAATTTTAATCAACATTGTTTCTGACGCTTTTATGCTGGGGTGCGCACATCCATCTACGGAGGACGCGCAACTGTAGCCCCGAATTCCCGCTTTCCAAATGCGGGTTGCATTTGTTCCTTGTTCAGGGACGTTTTCTCCTTGATCGAAACCGGGATGATGGGATGTCGGCTCTTCCTTCCGTGGATTCCTCCTCGGAACTCATCTCCTAGCCCAGGTATCCCTTGTAGATTTAATACATTGTTCGTGAAACTCTTCCCAGTGCCATGTTGTCATGGGTGCTAGTTAATTACACTGCTTCTGTAAGGACATTCCAAAGGGTCCGTTCAGGGTAGCAACATTAAATCAGGGAGTAGTCATGTCGAGGCATCAGTAGCGTGTCTAAACGCTAGGGAATTGGTGTGTCTTTATTTTGTCCCTTGTCATTGGGCTTCTCGAGGGCGCGGATGCCCGGGGCATCCCACCTCGAGTGCGAGGAATCATATTCCATAGGCATGTATCTGAGGTTTTCCTCAGCTTCCCATGTTTAACACAGGGTATGCGGTTGGTTTAACGTCCAGCGGAGATGGTTACACCAATGGCGTGTCGTCCGAGGTTTTCCTCAGGCATCTCATGTTTATCACGAGGTATTCCGCGAGTTTAACGTCCAACGGAGAGGGATCAGCCTGATCAAAATACTAGCTGGAGTGGATCGGATTGATGAATTTCCATTGAAGGGGTGTCGATGTCGGGATTAGCTCGTGGGTTGCTTCCTAGATGCGGTGGAGGGGCGTAGAGTGGCATGATCCCACCGGGACGTGGAAGTCCGGGTAAGGATCGGGGTGGATGATGGATGGATGGATGGATGAAGTAGAGGGGGAATGAAATGGGACCATCACAAGGGAGACAATAAATTTGGGCTTGAGCCTCAGGAAGGCTTCCTATGTACTGTGCCTTGACACGGATCAAAGTCCTCATAGTTCGGATGGGATGTGGGACACAGTTAAACGTCATGCAGGTTGGGGTGAACCGACGTGAATGGGGTTGGAATGACTGGGTGACGATCATGAACCTAATGGAGGCTTCCTACGTACCATACCTTAATATGGATCAAAGTACTCGTCGTTCGGGCGTGAATGGTGGGTTTCGGTGGACTGACATGACAGAAAAGAGACCTTGGTCCACATGGTGTAGGGCATACACAGTAGGCTGCCCGGGTGTTGGTGAACCAGTGTGAAGGAGGTCTGAATAACCAACAGGTGATGGGCTTGAACCTTATGGAGGCTTTCTACGTACCATGCATTGACATGGATCAAAGACCTCATAGTTCTGATGGTGGATTTTGTTAGTGAACCAACGTGGATGTGAACCCGTGGGTCTATTGGTGGTGGGCTTGAACCTCAGGGAGGCTTCCTATGTACCATGACATGATATGGATTAAAGAAAACGTAGTTCAGGTTGGGTTTTGTTGGCGAACCGATGTGAAAGTGAACCCATGGGATCCACTGGTGTTGGTCATGAACCTCATGGAGGATTTCTACATACCACATCTTAGCATAGATCAAAGTCTTCATAGTATGGGATGGTCACAACGGCTTACCGCTGGGCCGAAATGTAGTTTAACGTCATGCTGGACAAGAGTGGACCCTGTCGTGAATAAACGATGGGCGGTGGGCTTGAACCTCATGGAGGCTTCCTACGTACCATGACTTAGCACGGATCAAAGACCACGTAGTTCCGGTGTGCAATTTAAAGTCATGCTGGATGGGGCATACAGTTTAATGTCATACTATACAGGGGTGGAACTCGTCATGAGGAAACGACCGAGTGGTGGGCATGACCCTCATGGAGGATTCCTACGTACCATGCCTTGACATGGATCAAAGTCCCCAGAGTTCTCTTTAGGTGGGGTTCAGGGTCGGTGCTCACTCTAAGCCTACGTGAGTCATGCTCGGTGTGAGAAACAAGAGGTTGTAGGGACCTGAAAATCACGTCGTGAAGGATGAGTCCATGGGAAACGAAGAGGGTCTTGCGCATTGGGCGGACCACGGTGCTGGGACTTACTCTAGGATGGAGGCCCGAAGTGCGACAAAGCACGGCGGGATAGGGATTTGGGACCAATGATGGAAGGTGCCTCGTTCCCTATCCCGCCCTTCAATGGCCTTGGCAGTGGGGGAGTACGGAGGTGCATGTGTGCTACCTTCCGCAAGTGAGGCTTGGGGCCTTATACCAAGGTGGTTTACCTTCTACCGTGGACATACTCTACTTTGAGAAAGGGTATATCATCCCTTGTGAGGGTGATTACATTCATGTGGAGACGAGAGGTATAAAGAATGTCCGAGACAGGGGGGACCCCATGTGCGAGGCACGAGGTCTGATCATAGTTTAACGTCATGTGTTGAGGATGAGGTGCTTGGCAGTTTAACTTCCTGCAGCTCGGACGAGGTGGGTTTACTCCTCACCCTTATGACTTACATAACCAGTACCCTCTACTCCTAGGGGGAGGTAAGGTATTGGAAAGTCCATGGTAAAGGGGGTTCGCGGAGCGAACCCTCGAGGGGTCCACGTTAGCATGGCTATGCGACGAAGCAATAGCCGTTAGCGTTCCTATTCGAAGAAGCATTAGGCGAAGCAACGCTACGGGTGGTGTTGTCCATGGGACTTTGAAATCACATCGTGCAAACCTAGAGGGTCGCATGGGAAGAGGAATTGCAAAGAAAATGAGTATTCATCACTAAGTGGAGTGCCATGGCCTTAGCATGCGGCATGGGTGTGAATGGGAGGTGCTTCGTGAAGTGGAATAGTATTCAGGGAGCACTGCCTCGTGAAACAGAGGTGCCTCGCGAAGCAAGGTGCTGTGAAGAAGTGTGCTTCGTGATGTACAACGATACCGCCTTGGCATGTGGATCAATAGTACATGATGGGTGTTTCGTGAAGCATAAATGCTCTGCGGCTGCCCAGGTTTCCTTGGGAATCCCCTTCCTTCGCGAATGCCCTAAGTCTTCATGAAGTGCATCCATCTCGGAAGAGGGGATCAAGACAAGACAAGGCGAAGGCATCTCACGAAGTAGATGTACCTCATAGAGCTCATGATTCCAGGGGGTGAAGGGTGCTTCGCGATTCGGGAGCTGATAAGCTGAAAGGTCGGATCATCCTCCCATGGACTCAGGGGGATCCCAGTATTTATAGGCATGGGACGCCGCGAAGCAGAGCTCACGCGGAGCGAAGGGGCGACGACAACTTCACGGCGGGCTCCCAAACATCAGGCTGGTCATGGATCATTACTTGTTACTTTGCTTCATGGCGGGATCACTAACGTCAGGCCGTTCGCAGAGCGGTACCGCCTCATGAGCATCGAGGTGCGCTCACGAACGTCAGGTTGTTCTCGGAGCGTTACCTGCACAGGAGCATCGCGACGGGCTCACAAACGTCAGGCCATTCGCGGAGTATTATCGCCTCTAGAGCTTCGCGGAGGGCTCACAAACATCAGGCTGTACACGGAGCGTTACGTCCTCGAGAGCTTCGCGGAGGGCTGGTGAACGCCAGGGTGTTCGCGGCCCATTAACGCCTGGGGAGCTTCGCGGTTCCTACGTGTGTTGGGGTGCGCTTCGCAGCTGCGCTTCACGGGGCAGTGCGCGGGCTTCTTTTCCTTCTTCCATTGACGTCAAATATTTTGGCATCATCAGATGCCCTCCCTCAGACTTGGAGCCACGGATGGATGAAGGGCCAAAGTCTGAGAGAAAATTGCCAAAATATTCGGTGGTTCGCGAAGCAGACCCGCGAAGAGGGCACGCGGGGCGACCAGCGGCCTTGTGTCCGGACAGGCCACGATGCTCCGCACTGGCGGGATGTGCCGGGATGCTCCATGGTCGCCACCTATAAATTGGGGGACGACAGCTATTTTGTCTTCTCGGGACTTTTGTTCTTTTGCAGTCTCGACTTCGCGAAGCTCCGCACACTCTGTGTCTGCTCTCCGCGAATCGTGCTTCGCGGCGAACCGTGAGTCTCCGACTCCACGACTGCGCCCAACGAACTTCTGTTTGCCTTCCTAGGCTAGGCTCTGCTACTTGTATTTTCATCTGAACTTCGCAAGAGGTCTTCGCGAGCAACCTTCACGAACTGACATGAAATTGTTTTGAGTTCTGAAATCGAAATGGCCCATAGAGATGCTGTGTTGGGGGTGATTCTAGACGCTGCTCGAAGGGATGAGATGGCTAACTGTTTGGGCCTTGGAGAAATGGTCCGATGTCACTCGGACCATAATTCTTTGATAGCACTACTATCAGAGACTCAGAAGAACTACCCACAGTGTAAGAAGCTGCCATTGTATAGCTTTGGGCTACGGGATGATGTCTTCATCCCTTTGGCGAGTAGGGACGAACCAGCATGCTGGTTCAGGAGCACACCATGCTAGCGCCAGTGGTTCATGGAGTCCAACGGTCATGTGTGGGAGGACTTCACACCCATCACCGCCGACTGTCTTGACAACCATGTGAACAATATTGACAGGGAGCCACTGCAACCAGAGACATCCCCTCCTCTGTACCCCACTATGCTGAAGGTGGCTTTGCAGGATTCGACAAAGGGGTGGTCCGATGAGTGGGACCTGTGCCAGGGTGGCAACATCACCAATGACTGGGCATGGGCCTACTGGGTAGGTGCCTCATGCTAGGAGTTTGGGGCTGATATGAGGGGAGTGGGTTTGTATGAGGAAGTATGGTCCTCCCAATTCCACATTTACCAACTGAAATAGCTGATGCTGGAGCTACTGAGCAGATGGTCGTCTAAAACCAATACTCTTCACCTGAACCATGGGGAGGTGGGCATCATCCTGTGGTATGTCCACCATATTTCAGGGGTTCTGATCTTGGTGGAAATGTATAATGAGTTCCTCCCCATCATAAGCGCGTTGGAGGATACAGAGCAGATGTTGCGACTGGCATCGACGCTGATGGCACTGGTCCCTAGAGAGGACAAGGAGGCAGTGAGGGATGTCCACTTTAATAAGTGGTTCAAGCGGTTCCTGAACATCCTGGAGAATCGAGAGTTCCCTCCGAGGCCTCGAACTTGTCAGTAGGCGGCTCAATGGGGCAAAGAGAACTCGTATTGGCAGGTCTTGGAGGACAGCCAATGAAATACTTTGGGTTTCAGTGTCAGCACTGAACATCAGCTGATAGTCAGGTTGGCGGCGTTCATCGCAGCCCTTATCTGTGGTTGGATCCTACTGGTGAGAGATACCAGCATGGGGGTGCGGCCCAGCTCATTCATCATGGCGTCTATGCTGGCCATGGGGCAGTGGGTCAATCTGGGGATTCCAATGCTTGCCAAGCTGTACAGGATGTTGCGGCACGTTAGCGAGGGGAATAAGCCGCCAAGGATATGCGGGCCATTTCACCTTCTGTATCGGTGGATTTCGGTGCGCATCAGGGCGATTTATGAGTATCCATACCATATCTCACCGACGGGATCGAACTTATGCCCTTCCATTCTGAATGCGGCCGGGAGCATCCCATTTAAACTAACTGTACCGATGGCACTGAATCAGGTGTGGAGGGTGGATGAGTTCATATTCCACTCGTTTCCATTGCTGATGGGTGTACTCACGGATGACGGGAAGGGGACAGAAGAGCACCAGGCTTATCTATTGGACCTTCGAGTCAGAGTTTTTGTGGCACAAGTGGATCGTGAGCCACTCTATGAACCGTACACCCCACATCGGTTTGTGAGGCAGTTCCGGTGCCTCCAGCGGCAGACCCCGCAAGTCTACTAGGAGGTGCATCGTGAGGAGCACCCATGTTTTATGAGGCATTTTTGGCTCATGTTCACCTGGGAAGATGTGAAGATGAGAATTGCATTGCCTCCATCCACCGCAGATTTCTAATTGGTGAGAGAGTATTCCATCAGTTGGGAGGCTGCTTATCCGGGGGAGATGATGAGATAGACAACCGTTCAAGTTGGTGATGGTGGGCCTCCTCTATCCTGAGGTTGGGGCCGGAGGGTATAAAGGGCCTCTCGCGGTGGCGGGGCTGCCTTGGCGGCAAGGCCCGTACCGGCCGAGGGTGTGGCATCAGTGGCGGATCGGGTGATTCGGGAAGAGCAGGGCCATCCGGAGGGGCCGCCACAGAGGGGATTTCGTAGGATATCCACCCAAGATCCGGGGAAGCGGCTACGTTATATCGACATGGAATAGGATGCCATCTTCCTGGAGGCCTGGGACAATTGGGATGTCAACCGGAAATTCCTTAGTCCACTCTAGATGTGGGCGCACTTGAATCGCCTCGGGATGGTGTTATCGGGAATATGCCCAGTCCGGGCAGGTATCACGGTGTCTCCGACGGAGGAGGAGCAATACATGGATGATCTGGAGGACTATGTTCACTGTAGTGGTGTCCCATGCCCAATGACAGATCGGCTGAGGGTACTGCTGGATCAGACGGTTCCCCCACAACTGTCAGCTGCCGATCTGGGGGAGCGCTTCCCCTTGCCGGAAGAATCAGAGGACTCCCCTCAGTAGGATGAGGCTGGCGGAGGGAGCCCGTTAGAGGAGGGAGAATTCAGAGACCAAGACTCATGGATTTCTCACAGATGTTTGAACCATGTAGGAGGAACATTTATGTAGGCCTTTCTCTCGCCCCTTGGTAGGTGACGATGCAGGACTTTCAGAACCCGTGCCTATGGTTGCGTCCATTTTTGTGTCTGGTGGGGCTAGAACACACGATTCGGCTCCTCTAGGATCTCCAGTCCTTCCAACAGTATATGGAGGGCCACGCCTTGGGGTCCCGTAAATGTCAACTCAAGAGAAACACCAGGAGTTCGATCTCCGTATGTCTCCTCTACCGGATTCATTGCTGTCACATGTAGATTGTGCCAACTAACGTTTTTGTCCCTCTCTGTCGTACAGTTCTCCGACTGGCATGGGCTGTTATAGCAAGGCTGCTCTGGATATCTGGCGGCATCCATCTTAGGGGAATGCCAGGGATGGTGGAGACAGTTCCCCCATCTCCCCATGCAGCAACACACATCATCATTGGTGGGACCACCAACATGGTTGTGCGTGAGGTTACTGGGGTGGACTCCGATGAAGAGGATCAACCGGCCAACCCAAGTCCTGTCACACCTGCTCCGGCGCCAGATGTCGCACCCAATTCAATGCCAGATGCAGATCCTGCAGAGGAATTCCTATGGGCGTGTCCTAGATTCGAGCCTGCCAATCGTGCAGACTGGGATGAAACGGCCTCCGCGGAAGAAGACAGCAGCATAGTCTGCCACCGATCGTGGAAGCTAATCACACGCTTCATCAAGGACACCCCCAAGCGCTATGGCTGAACGAAATGGATAGACATCTCTCACAGATACGCGAACTGTGCACTGGGGGAGTGGATTCCCAATGTCCTCATGCACTAATCCGTGATCCCATGGCTAAGAAGATTCGGGAGTATGATCGCGGGGTCAGTGTGGGATGGCAGTGGAGGAAGGCAACAAACATCAAGAAGCTCCATGAGGCTGAATGTGACGTCCAACAGCTGCAAGACCAGGAGGATGAGCAATCATCCTCTCTTAATACACAATCTGAGCTGATCTCACGATTGTAGGCCTAGCTGGCAGAGGCAGAAGATCATATGAGGCAGGCTTCTGGAAAGTGGGCTGCCATTCATGTTGGTATAGAAAGGGCCATGGCCAAGGCTGACGAACTGCGCCCCGCCGCTTCTGAGTAGGAGCGAAAGCTGAGTCAGCGACACCAATTCCTGGATTCCACAAGCCGAAGTGTGGCGGTGATTCAATGCTCTTTTGACGGGGTCAACCCGTCCATGGGGGGAGTTGACCCCCAGGTATGGAAAAAAATTAAAAACCTTTTAATGGTACTTTCGTGCTTCAATTTTTCTTCTTTTGAATGCCGTAGAATGCACGATTTCCACTGTTTTCATCGGTTCATTACATCCCTACAATGTTTGTAGGACGTCCGACGACAATTCCCCAAGCTCACATGAGTCATGCCCGATGTGAGAAACATGAGATAGTTGCCTCAATGTCCCACCCAACATGGGAGTGGAAAACAATCTTCGGGCATCCGTGGTTTGGATAACCAGTCCGGATTTCCAAAAGATGGGGGAGGCCTTGCTGGAGAAGGAGGTTCTCAGAACAACCGAATTACCGTTTCTTTAGCGTGCTCTTATGCACGAATGGTGCAACGCCAGGTATGCTGAAATAGGTCCGAACAGATGGAAATGGAAAGTGTGGATCACAATACCCAAGATTCGGAACATTGTGGGATGGCGTGACAATAAGGGACAAACGTTAACCGTGGAGGAGAAACGATATCCTTACTACGTTAGCCTGATACGGGGACAACAAATGAGGGTCGAAAATTGACCATGTTCAAAACATACTACCTTGTCACAAATGTTGTTTATCAATCCTTCGGGACGTTGGCCCAGGACAGTAGGCGGACCCTAGGCCTAGCACCCATACTGTTAGGGGGTCCTTCCAATCATGACCAGTCTTCCGGGACGTTAGCTCAGGACGGTATGTGAGCCGATGCGGCATGAGACCGGGCCGTTAGGGGGTCCCCTCAGACATGAAAGGGGGCGAGGTTCTGAATAAGGGGCACGCAAAGTGTGGAATATGGAGTGATGGTTTGTCCGAATAGAATCCAACACTCATGTAACTACACGACCGTGGTGGGAGTACGCCAGATGAGCACATCGGTTTGATTATGGATCCTTCCTTCTTTGGGACATGGCCTCTTTGGAGAGGGGTTATGTTGCCTCCCAACGAGATCTTGGGGAATCTTGAACTAGTTCAGGGTAGAATAATATTTACATGGTCCTCTATGAGGGGTCCGACCAAGGGGCCGGAAAGGGGTAGAATAGGATTAATGATTCCTATGGGCTGGACACTAGGCGAAATACTAGGGAGTTTCTACGTATCCCATGAGGATGGGAATCGATCCATACGAGTTTCTAAAAGTGCAGTTTAACGTCATGTGCGATGATAAAAAGCCTGGCCGTGTTGGTACACATCCTGCCACAACTACTAAGCCCATGTGAGTCATGCATGGTGTGGGAAACAAGAATTAGTGGTGGGACTTTCCTGACACGAAAAGGGGACAGGTTAGGGTGAGGTGATTCTCGGTGAATACCGGTCCCTTAATACTAACACGACCATGTGGCGCACCTAGATGCATGAAGAGATATAGCCGAGCATGTTGGAATTCCACTTGAACATGAGGAAGTGGAAATGTGTGAATCATGATGCTCGAAATTTGGATCACAATGATGGCGGCGTGACGATAGAAGATAACTGTTAACCATGGAGGAAACACAGCACCCATATCGCATTAGCCTAGAATGGGGACAGACAAATGAGGTTCGACCGTTGACTGTGTTTGATACACGAAACCATGTCACAAATGTTGTCAGAGATCTATAGGGACGTTGGCCTGAAATGATTGGAGGGCCCTTAGGTCCAGCATCCATGGATAGCCCTTTAGCCTAGAATCTATGTCGTCTGAGGGTCCTTTTTGATGTGGAATAGGATGAGGATCCAAATAGCGAGCTCACGAGGGTTGGTCATGGGACTAGGGGAATATCCCTATGAAAATCCACACTTCGGGCTATTTGTCAAAACACATCTGAATACGACAATGAGATGTATTAGATTGAGGTAGAAGAGTCCTTTCCCATAGGGAGATCTTAGTTTAGGGTCATAGAATTCGGACCAAAGGGCGGGAGGAACATAGGAGGCACAGGGTGGGGTAACTTAGACACTTGACGTGAATGGGAACCGGGGGTTCCAATCACCATGTGCTTCTCGGATAGTTCTAGGTCAAGGGACCATAAATGAGATTTGAGCTGGGCCCAAAGAAATAATTCAAAGGCATTCCTACGTACTCCATGAAGATGGGGATCAAGATGCACATAGTTCATGAGAGAGTCTTAGTTTAACATCTTAGAACTCGTACCATTAATGGGTAAGGGGAGCAGGGGACACATGGAAAGGTGGTTACAAAACCCGACGTGAATGAGGACCTAAGACCTACTTACCATGTGTTCTATGTGGAAATGATCGATTCGAGGGACCGAACACGAAGGATAGGATGGGCCTACAGAGAAGTGCCCGGGCACTCCTACATATCTCATGAGGATGAGAATAATTCCATACGTAGTTCTGAAAGGTGGCACGGTAAGGTACAAGTGCCAGGGAAAAATGGGAGTGCGGGCGTGGCCCTTGCTCTAAAAGAAGGGGAATTTGATAAATCTTGGTTGTCCTTTAGGGTGAGTGGTTTTTTATTTGTGAAGCGATAGGCCTTGGGTAGCAGGCTCTGGTGTCTCCACAAGAATCAAGCTGTGATAGGCGTTGAAAAATGGCATGGCAGATGACTAATACCCAATGTTATATCCTCTACAATGAGGTCATCACAATGTAGTGCCGTTTTTCATCGTGCGGCTAGGACGATAATGTCATAGTTTATGGTCATGTGATAGGACCAAGCATGCATTTTAACGTCATGCAATGCAGATGTAGATGAGACAATGCTATGAGGGGAATGTGAATTTTGTCATGCGGTGTAACCGACGTGAATGGGGACATAATCCCACATTATACCATACATAGTCCCGAGAGAGGAACCTCAGACCGAGGGGTCCACATAGAGGAGAAAGTTAACGGGGGAGATACTAGCTCCCAGATGAGCTGGACCCAAAAATGAGACGTTCAGGTGGTCCTATGTATCCCATGAGGATGGGAATCAATATGAAAAAAGTTCTGATGAGATCTTAGTTTATGGTCTTAGAGCTCGGACCAGGGGTAGATGATAACATTCCAGGTAAGCGCAGACCTCGACCCTATCCCTAAGCCCATGTGAGTAAACTCAGTGCGGGAAAAAATGGGGGAAGATCACTATCGCAATACTTGAAACAACCATCGAGGGGAAGCTGGTGAAGAGCCACTAAAGACACATTTGACATGGCTTTGTTCCCCCAACGTGCAGACGTACCCGGAGAAATAGTACCAAGAATTTTGAAACTTCACTTGGATGCGATGAGAACGGAGAATGACGTGAATCATGTAACCGACATTTTGGTCTTAATGGGGTTGGCGTGGCAATAGAGAATAACCATTAACCATCACGAAAACAGTCTCTATATCGCGTTAGCCTGTGGTGGGAACAACAAACTAACATCAACCGCTGACCATACTCGCAACGCGGGATTTTTATCGATTTGTTGTCTGAAACCCTCAGGGGAATTGCCCCGTAACGGTAAGAGAGCCCTTGGGCGTGGTATCCAGGCCATTCTTGGGGGTCCCTCTGGGAGTGAAAGATGATGGAAGCCCTGATGGAGGGATACACGATGCATAAAAAGTGGGTGCGGACATTTTTTAGTAATGTCCGACATTCCAGGTAATAAACTAGAGTACCTCTAGGCACATTGGTGAACCACCGAAGAGGGACGAAGAAATAGCTCGAGAGGAAGAGGTACATGGGGTGGTCATTGTAAGACCATCGTGAATGAGGACATTATCCCATGCCACACCATATACTCCCCTTGTGGAGAAAGGGTAGGCGAAGGGGCCATGGTGGGATGATGATTTTCGATAGGTGGGACTGGACCCGAAGCATAGACATTCAGGTGATCCTACGTATCCCCTAAGGATGGGAATCAAGACACACGTAGTTCTAGAAGATACCCAAGGGGAAGGTTACCCTATAGAGGGCATGTGCAGCGTAGCGAATAATGAGGAGATAACCCCACACAATTCCTCACAATCTCGTAGGAAAACACTAGGCCTAGGGGGCCCAAAAAGGCCACGAGGTCTGATAGTTGGGTTCTGGTCAGGAAGGCCTGGCCTACTCGCAGTTTAACATCTTGTAGTAAGGACAATGGTCGTGGAATAGGAACCCGTAGACGGAGGAGGTGTGTGGTATGGCGAACAAACCGACGTGAATGTGGACGTAATCCCTCACCACACGATACACATCGGGTATGAACTTGGGCTAGGGCCCGAGAAGGCCATGGGGCCTAAGTTTAGGCATCAGTCAGGATGGCCCGACCAGTTTTTAGTTTAACGTCTTAAATGAGGATGGGAAAAGAGATAATTGTATCTCATCCGGGGATGTGCACGACATGGAAATTAACTCGGCGTGAATGAGGATGCAATCCTTCACCCCCGCCATATATCCCTTATAAGAGAATTGGGATCGTGGGCCTAACCACTGGCACCACCCGGAGGGATGTTTGTCACTTCAGGATGGGGCATAATGAATCACTGCACTCGATGTTTGGGACATCTCGGGGTGGACCCGAAAATCCATGACACTATTGACCATGTTCGAAACACAGCGTCCTTATGGTGACCTGATATGGGAGCAACAAATGTGCGTCGACCATTGACCAAATTCGCAACGCAGGACTTGTATCGGCTTGTTGCTAGGAACAGTCAGGGGAGTTGGCCCGTATCGGTAGGAGAGCCCTTGGGAATGGTATCCAGGCCATTCTTGAGGGTCCCTCTGGGTGAGTAAAGTGATGGAATCCCATTCAAGGAGTGGGTGGAGCATAGATGTACCCATCCACTAAGAGGAGAAAATCTCCAAGGGGGACGTGCATCCATGTCGAGGCTTTCTCGACATGAGTTCGGGAAAAAGTGTGAACCCTTCCCTATGTCTTGACCCGAGGGGAAGATTCTGGCTTCTGGGCTAGGCCAACAGACAAAATTTCCTCGCATTCCTACGTATCCCATTAGGATGGGAATCAAGCCATACGTAGTTCATGAAGTCCATGCATTTTAACTTTGTTCGGTAAGGACATGGGAGAATAGAAGAACGGGAGTGGGCACGTGGTGCGACCCTAATAATCCTTCAATAAGCGGTGCTAAGAAATCCTAATCCTTATCACGCAAGGATCCTCCAAGAAAACTATACCCAGGGGGTACAGTGAAAGAGAAGAGCTCGGGGCTGGGCCCAAGACGGGACGTCTGAGCGTTCCTATGTATCCCATGAGGATGGGAATCAAGCCGCATGTAGTTCTTGAAATCACAGTTTAATGTCTGGATGGAAGAAATGCATCTCATTTGGGGATATGCATGGTATGGCGGGTAACCTGATGTGAATGAGGACGTGTCCTACACCACATTGTACAATCCCATAAGAGAGCATGAGTCGTCGAAGGCCAAGGGGCCTGAGGCTGAGCCTCAGTCCGGGAGGCCTGACCGACTTGCAGTTTAACGTCTTATAGTAAGGACGGGGGATGGGGGCCAGAAGAGGCCAAGGGGCCTGAGGCTGTGCCTCGGTTAGCGAAAGATGACCGGATTTCAGTTTAACGTCTTATAGTAAGGACGAGGGAGATCTTAGTTCAAGGACATAGAGCTCGGACCATTTTTTAGTTTGTCGTCTTGCAGGACAATGGCGTAGTTTAGGTTCATGTGGGGCAGTACAGTTTAAGGTCATGTCAGACCAAGGATACTTAGGCAAATTACTGCTTCAGGAACTTGGCCTTGGTGGGAGGAGTTACGTACTCACCATCTATGGTCACCAAAGGTAATGCCCAGTTGCAGTAAACCTTATAGATGATATACGGCCATTCCCATTTTGGCTCTAGCTTGGGAAGTTTCATATCAGGGATCATTGGCGCTCGAAGGGCCAACACTAGGTCTCCTTGTAGAAAAGAGAGAAGGTGAACCTTCTTATTGAAGGCTCTGGCTATCTTATTCTGATGCCCTTCCAGATTGTGCAGGGCACGAAGCCTGTTCTTGTCCAGTGCTTCCAATTCAGCTATATGGATTTCAGCCACCTTATCTGGCACCTGCTGGTCATAGACCACAGTGCGTAACGATGGCAGCTAGATCTCAATGGGTAGGATGGCCTCGGCCCCATATACCATGGAATATGGGGTCACTTTAGTGGAATTGTGAGTCGTTGTCCGATAAGCCCAGAGGGCATTGGGGAGCTTCTCCGGACAACTATTCTTATTCTTACCAACCAACTTTTTCATAATGTTAGAGAGGGTTTTGTTGAACGCCTCGATATATCCATTTTCCTGTGCATGATAGCGAGAGGTATGGTTCGAACAGATATTGTACTTGGCATACAACTTCTTCAGCTCGGGCACTCGGATTTTGGTGCCATTATCGGTGAGGAAATTGTGAGGGAACCCAAACCGGTTGATGATATTGGAGCTCACAAAGTCAACGATTGAACGGGCCTTGACCTCTTTGAGTGGAACTTCCTCCGCCCACTTGGAGATGAAATCTGTAGCAGTTAGGATGAACATACTCTGGCGAGATGTTGCCGGTGGATATGGCCCCATGACATCAAGTCCCCACATCGCAAATGGCCAAGAATACTTGGTGGAGTGGAGTGGCTCCGGTGGCCGATGCAGGAAGTTAGCGTGAACTTGGAACGCGTGGTATCTCTTGGAAAACTCAATAAAATCATGGAACATAGAGGGCCAGAAGTACCCCAACCACTGGATTTGATGGGACAGCTTTGGCCCAACTTGGTGGGCACCACAGGAACCGGCGAGAACCTCTTACATAACCTGATAAATCTTGACTCCTTGAATACAACGGAGGAGAACGCCAACGAAGCTCCTCTTATAGAGTATCTTCTCAAGACTGGGACCACTCTGGAGGGTAAATTTCAGCGTACGGCGTCAGATTCGCTCGCGCTGGGCCCGATCATTGGGGAGGCAACCATTTTGGAGATAGTCGATAAAAGGTTCCCTCGAGTCGGGAGTGGCCTAAACCACTGCGTCTGATGAACCTGGGACCCCTGACGTAGAAGGTCTGTCGGTGAGATGACTTACCCGCATGTCGTTATGGTCCTCTAGGGTGACGGGGGAAATGACTCTCCAGTGTGCCACATGTATGATCAAATCATCTTTCTTGGGTTCTGTAAGCGACGCAGCTAAGCCAGCCAAAGCGTCTTCTCGACCATTCTGTGACAGAGGGACATGGGTATCCTCTGGTCGAGATGGGAACTGGGCCATTAGACGGAGGGTGCACTCCAGCAGTGGCACAAGCTCCAACTTTCTGACGACATAGTCGCAATTGACCTGCTTGATGACCAGCTCAGAATATCCTTTCACATGTAGATGGGGAACATCAATCTCAAGGGCAAACTCAAGGCCGGTGATGAGAGCCTGGTACTCTGCCTCGTTGTTGGTACAGCCTTCTGACAACATGAATGAGTATGGCAGGACGGCTTGCTCCGAGGTGATGAAGATGATACCCAGACCCACTCTGTTGAGCTTAGGATCATTGAGCCTCATACCGATGGGTCTCCTGGAGGCACCGTCGAAGTGCATTTGCCAGCATGAGATGGCATGATCGACTGAGATGATCAACTCATCAAGAAAATTCAAGTCCATGGATTGATCTACGGAGGTTGTATGAGCAGCTACGAATTATGCCAATGCCTGTCCCTTGATGGCCTTCTGAGGCATGAACCTGATGTTGAACTACTGGAGGATCACTGCCCACCACACTCGTCAGCCAGTCAACATGGGGTAGTTTAGGATGTACTTTAGTGGGTCTACCCGAGAGACCAACTGTACCTCATGGTGCTTCAGGTAATGTTACATCTTTTGTACGGAAAACACGAGTGCCAGAAAACTATTTTCTATAGGGGAGTATCTGATCTCCGTATAGAGAAGAATGCGGCTAAGATAGTAGAGACTGTTCTCTGTACCCTCGTTATTCTTCTGGGCGAGAAGTGCACCGAGATATCAGTCTAGGGCGCTCATGTAAAGGACCTGCGGCTTTCAGAAGACGGGTGGAATCAGAACTGGAGGTTGGAGAAAATACTGCTTGATTTCATCAAAGACGGTCTGACACTCTTCATCCCATTCGTAAGAGGCGCCTTTCTTCATGAGCCGGGAAAAGGGATTACACTTGCCGGCCAAATTCACGATGAATCGGCACATATTGGCTAAGTTTCCCTGGAGTCCTCAAATTTACCGAATATTGCTCGGGGGAGGCATTTAGATAACGTCCTTGTTCTTCTCTTGGTCGATATCAATGCCCCGATATCTAACAACAAAGCAAAGAAACATCCCTGAGGTGACCCCGAAAGCACACTTTAACATGTTCATCTTTAGGTGACAGGAACAGAGGAAACCGAACACTTTTTCAAGACCTTTGAGATGGTCCTGTCACTGGCGAGATTTGACCATTAGATCATCCACGTAGCATTCCACTAACGTTCCAAGAATCGGCTTGAACATGCGATGCATGGCCTGCTGATAAGTGGAACCTGCATTTTTCAGGCCGAAGGGCATAACCCGGTAACAAAAAGTACCCTGGGGAGAACTGAAGGCAGTTGACTCCTCATCCTCGGGGGCCATCCAGATCTGGTTGTACTCAGAATACCCATCCTTGAAGGAGAGGTCTTGGAACCCGGCCATGGCATCAATTAATAACTCGGTCACAGGAAGGGGAAAATCATCCTTTGGGTAGTGGCGATTGAGATCGCGCAAGTCGATGCATACTCTGATATTCCCGTTCTTCTTCCTGACTGGAAAAAACTTGGCAAGCCACTTTGGGTAATGGGCTTCCTTGACAAAGTTGGATTTGATATTCTTATCATCCTCGGCCTCATCCAAGGATTCCTATTTCATGGAGGCTGCTTAAACCCATGATGGTTTTATGGGAGGCCCAGCCGGTGAATGGATACTTGAGGATCTAGTCCTGGCATCTCGTCGTAACTCCAAGAAAACACATCACGTTGTTGTTTGAGACAGTCTACGTACCGCCGCTGCTCCTCATGGGACATGACTGCACTAATCAATTTGGTTCTCTGATCTACCTTCAAAACAAGGTTCACCTGTACCAATTCATCAATCATGGTAGAGATTCCTTCGACAAAGGTGGGGGGAGCATCTTTCAGGTCTTCCTCTCCACCCGTGGAAGGATTTCCTGCAAGGGGAGCTGATTTTGAGCTATCAAACCATGACGGGTAGCTGGTGCTGGCTTGGGCAGCAGTCGTCATCGTATCAAGAGACCAACACGCCACTAAGACCATAGAAATAAAGGCAGTCAATCCTATCCCATCTGTCCTTCAGCCTAAGGGACCACGTTTGATGACATCAAAGTAGTGGTGACGCGTTTCCCTGAGTCAGTTGATTCAAGACCGGCGGAAGAGACATGTATGACGTACTTCCATTTCCATAAGCCTGAAATTCCGATATCGCACAGGGGTAGGAGGTTCCGGGATCACCTGAGCCTGGTTGGTGTAGGTGTATGGGGTGATTTTCCACCGTTGCACAGACATGGGAACATGCCGTCCTTTCGTACTTGAAGCAACAAAATATTTCCCCGTGTCGGGGGTCGTGGCCTCCAATCGGTGGATCGGGAATATTTTGGCATCATCCATGCTTTCCTAGGGATCACTTGTGACTTAGGCGGGTTCATCCTCACATTCTAGGATTTTCTTATCCTTGCTCTTGTAATATTCGGCGTCCAGATAGCGGGCTTCACAAGAGGCGAAAGGAGACACATCTCCTTGGAGCACGCCTACTCGACCATTAAGGGAGTATTTGAGGCATTGTTGATACGACCAAGGGACCGCTGCGTGCAGATGGAGCCATGGCCTGCCCATCAATGCGTTGTAAGCAGTGTCCTGAGAGACAACCATGAACTCGGTGCTGGCAATTTGGCCACCGAACTGGGACTTCAGGCGGATCTTGCCGACTGGGGATTACTTGGTCCTATTGTATCCTTGTATTCTGATGTCGGAGTGAGTTAAATCATCTTCTGAAAAACCCAGCTTTCGTAGTTTCCGAGCCGGGATTAGGTTGATCCCAAAACCCGTCTCAACGAGGCAGCGGCAGACTACCACTCCATTAAACTATCCAGTGGCGTACAATGGGAGAATATGCCCCTGTATGGGAGGGTCTTCATCTTCACAGGATAAAGAGATAACCACCTGGAATTTGGCGTTCTCAATTTTCTCAACGTCGAAGGCTTCCACAACTACTACCTCCGTCTCGAACTGAAGGGGGCTCCTTAGGGCCTCGGCAAGTGCTTCACGCATTTTAGAAGATAGGCGAAGAGCCTATAAAATAGAAATACTTCCGGGAATTCTGGTAAGGTGCTTCAGGACATCGTACTTTCGTTCCAGACGTGAGCTTCTGCCTACAAGAGGTCGCTCTATGGTTGGAGGCATAACGGGTCCTACCGGTTGAACCGACGGCTGGCTAGTACTGGGTACATCCCGCTGCCTCATAGTTGAAGCATGAAGAGTACCACCAGATTAGAATCGGACAACAGAGATTATCCTACAACCGGGAAAGACTGACTGCGATACGGACGAGGAAGCTCTGCCTGATCTAGTAACACAAATGGCGGTGAAGGTAGATCTGAGGTCATCGGAAGAGATTGCGCATATTGAGCACTTCGCTGAGCCTGCTGTCTGGTTTCATTAGCATGCATGACTTGACTGAAAGCGCCCAATGAAGTGCCTTGATGATCTATCTGTATGTGGTTCCATTGATGGTGGCGTCGGCTGGGGACATTGGGGAGGTTCGCCTGGCGTTCCCCCTCATCGAGAGCCATATAGGGCTTTACCAGCTCCACGGTGTTAACCGAAGCGTACCATTGGCTGTCGCTCGACGAGTCATCCACCACCGGGCGGACTCTGGGAGGAATCCCAATTTTAGGGGGCATAAAGTCGGCAAAAGTGTGGGATGACGGATAAAGAGGTGGAGCGCGTTGCTTCTTCTTGCGTCGTCACTGCGTACCCTTTTGGGAAGAGGTCGGTTGTGATGACGATGTAGAGGTACTGGATACTTCCTCCGAAGGCTCCAGCTATTTCAGGCGTGCCTGAATGATACCATGGGCACGAGTGATGGTTTTTCAAGCCATCCAGTCATCGTTTTTTTGTGACCCACAGCTGGGAACCTGCTGCCACTCGCCTTCCCTGTCGCTACAGATATCTGACCCTACAAAGACACCCGCTACCTGTGTCGGTGCTGGGGCCAATATGACTATGTTTTTGTTGACAAGGTCTTGAAACCAGTCTTTAAACACATAGAATTTCATTAGGGTGTGCCCCAAAATCAAATGATAGGGACAATAGTTGGGGCGATCTGTGAGATTCGCCTCTACCAGCCTTCTGCACTCGGGTAAGCGAACAATCCCTTGCTCTAAAGCACTTCAAAAGTTACTGGGGACCTGATTCTCGTTGAACGAGTAAGTCTGGTGCCTTCTTTCTGGATAGGGGGCCCTAGGAGCCTGAACCTAACAAGGGGCCGGAGGGGCCTGCCGAGGAGGCGGTGCCTAATTGTCTCACCTAGGCAGTGGTGGTGCATTGCAGAGGGGAACCTGTCAGTTCTAAGGTGGTTGCTGCTGGGGAGAAGCATGTGCTTGAGGCGGAGGACCTCTGCGGGGTTGTGGGGTCGGTGCCATTGGCAGTAATTCCAGCTTCTTAGGGGATTCTATTTGGGCCACCGTAGTGGGTTCGGCTCTGGCATCCCTCCTGGTTGGGATCGCAGGGGGCAGAAAACGTGCCTGACTAGCCTGTTGTGGAGCCTCCTCGAGGCACTGAGCCTTATTTGAGAAATCCCAGAACCCTCCAGGGTAGTTCTGGGTGACCAAAGAAGGAACCAGCACCGTTTTTACATTCCCTACACACATAGTCAATAATTTCTCCTGATTCAGTGGCATGTTGAGGGAGTATGTATGTCCCTTCCACTGGGTGATGAAGTCCATGACTCGCTCGTCAGGCCATTGTTTGCACTTGAAGAGGACTTCGATGCTGGTCACTCGCGTGGTGGAGCTGAAGTAGTATAGAAACTGCCGGTGGAGATCCTCCCAGCCGGTCATCGATCTGATAGGGATCTGGTTGTACCAGACGAATGTGGGGCCCTCCAATGTCTATACGAAACACTGGAGCATGGAAACTTCTTGTTGGGATGGGGCCCCCAGGATGGGGCCACACCTGGAAGAAAATTGGGCTAAGTGCTACGACGGGTCCCCTGTCCCGTTAAAGGGAGAAAAAGTGGGGTTCCCAAAACCGGGGGTGCGGGCATGTCATCCACCCACGCGTGATATGGCTTTCCATCTAGTGGGACTACCACATGCCACGTTTCTAATGATTCAAGGCGGGCGATGAGTGCCGCTATAATATCATCCGGGTGGGGGTCCCTATCTTGACAAGGATCCCTAATCACAAGTGCATTTCCTGGTTCTTCGACATGGTAGATGCCTTCAGCAGCTCGTGGAGTTACTGGCGGAACGGCCTGTGTGGCGGCTGGGGGACCCAAGCTCGATTCGTCAGATTGCCCCATCGTTCTAGAGGGTTTGGCGAGACTTATCGTGCCGTCTTTCCATGAGTTCCGGCTTTTGCCCTGTCTGCGGGAGTAGAATGATCAGGGTTGCCTGGAGGCATCTCACCGGGGGGAAATTTTCCCTGCCCCTGCTGCCCCGACATGGGATTACTGTAGTCGGGTCGCCGCTTTGTAGCGCGCTCGGCTAGGAATTCGTCAACCAGCCTCTTCTGCTCAGCGAGTTATTGGCGTAACACGGCCTTTTTAGGATCTTCGTCCGTCTTCTGTACTGAGATGTACGGGTCGGAGTTCTTGACGGTTACGACATGTTCCATAGCCTTACCG
Source organism: Viscum album (assembly GCA_963277665.1). Classification (NCBI taxonomy): domain Eukaryota; kingdom Viridiplantae; phylum Streptophyta; class Magnoliopsida; order Santalales; family Viscaceae; genus Viscum; species Viscum album. The sequence goes on from OY728128.1 coordinate 623,252,358, forward strand.
GCATTTCGACTGCGTACTAGCAACTTGGTGGGTACAAGGAGCCCTAGAAGGTTTCTTTGCTGACGGTTAACCCTCCCTGATGGGTCCAGCAGTGGTGGTACACCCTCAGGGGGTAGGTCTCCATCGAGGAATTCTAGATCGTCCTCCTTGTCTACTACGTCATCCATGTGGACCACGAACCTCCTTGGGGGCATGTCCTCAATGTCCCATAATGAATCGGACTTCCATCGGACAGGACTAAAGAAGAGGGTGGCATACAATCGCCAGCCACAGACTTGCACATGGGGGTAACTTCCCTTATGATTCTCTGGAGTACTTTGAGACTCTGAACACATTTCCGTTGAAGGGTCCTCTGGCAACCTGGCAATTCAGGGTGCTGGGCCACAGGGAGTGCGGCCAAATCGATCGGGCGGCATTGCTCGCCAATTTCCTCGAAATGCTCTCGGATCCTGGGGTACACTACCCGTTCATAACGAAGACATAAGTGTGCCACCCATAGGGTTCAGCGGAAGCACCCTACTTCCTCTGGGGTAAAGGATTCCGGCGCCCAAAAGTTATGCGCTGCTATCGGCCAGAACTTCTCTGGGAAGTGATCCGCTACGAGAATGCTCCAGAAGCTCCTAGGCTCGGACTCAGGGTTCGGCCCCGTATTTCCCCACTCATCAATTGGAGGCGGCTGAGGGACTGGTAGCAATACCGAGGCGGACCTCTGAGACAATAAATTGGGCGGCGGAGAATATGGCGAACGAGCTAATTGGATGTTGAATTCTGGGCCATCCTCTAAAGAGTGAGGTGACCTTCCCACAATATCACGATACGATGGGTTGATAGCCACAGCCTCTGGCTCAAGAATTGCAGTCACCGACGATGGCTCATGTCGTTGCTCTACCGACGTTGGACCCCAAAACAGCTCTTCATGATCTCTGGTAGAGGTAGAGGGCGCTTATGGTGATGACAGTGGTGATTTCACAGTCGGGACCTGCAGAATTTCCACAATTTCTTCCTCCCAGATGTACCTGCGGAGGGAGGCAGGAATCCGGTGGACCTTGCATTCTAGGAGAATGAGGCTGACACGCCTGGATCCTGCACCAGTCCTTGATGCGGAGGAGCGGGGAGAAGGTTTCATCACTGAGTCGCATTTCGCTTCAGAATCTGAGAAACGGGCCGGTTTGATCTCCATCCGGGCCTTCCCAGGAATCTTCTTGTGGTGGTGATGACCTGCTCTCCTGCCCCTAGATGGCTCTTTGGGTTAAGTATGATCCTTGACATGTATTCTCGGAGAGGTGTCAGTGCCATGGTGGGGAGGACTCTCGCTTGAGATAGCCGGGGTGCGAGGGGAACCCCGAAAAATGTCGAAGGGTAGACGGAGAGGACCTCCATGGATAGAACCCATGTGGGCGGAACCTCTGTTGGAACCATCAGGAGCACGGGGAGGACCTCCATGCATGATGTGGGTGGACCGAGGCTGACCTTCAATCCTCGGGTTGCTGGGGTGAGGAGGACCTTTGCCAGTTGTAGAGAGGACGTAGGGAGGACCCCCACATTGGAGAGGGACTGGATGGGTGTTGCCATCACATCGACGGTCGGGGGAAGGAGGAGAACTACATTCCCTGTAAGGTGGGCGCGGGAGAGGCTTCTACACCGAGCATCACTACCACGGGGCAGGTCTTCATTCGGGATGGGAGTGGCATGAGGAATAACCCTATGAAGAGCTTCGGAGCAAGTGAGGCCCATACTCTATAGAATGCTGGTACGGAGAGGACGTCCGTTTGGAGTGATGTTACCACGGATTGGTTCGTGACAATCACAGCTCGGCCCTACGACCCCGAGATTCATCCCAGCCTACCCAGGGGGCGGCTGAGGTCTCGATCCTGGTTGCGTGAAGGAGTGCCCCTGCTCAGCGCATGCGGGGAATCCATGATGCATGTCGGTGGTGGCTCGGGCCATAGTAGTTGTTGACGTCGACATACCTTTACGAGCGTCCTCATCTCAGGCCCGGCGCTGACGTCGGGTCAGATGATCTAGCGCAGGTGGTACAGAGGCATAGCCTACCTACTCTTCTAGCGAAGCCGGACGGCGCTGCGGACGCAGCCATATGGGATCCCTTTCCGAGTGCCCCTGGATTGGGACTCTGACCAGGCAGACCCGGACATCACCTGCCTTATCAGCGTAAGGTGAGGAGTCGTCGAGGCATTTCAGGGACAGGCTCCCGAAATGATTGAATGTTGGGGTGGGGAGCAGGGGCTCCCGGTGCGGCATTTGAGGGTGGTGTTGATGGTGGGGCCTAGATGCCTCTAGGTCTAGGTGGGCCATATCCCGATTTGGGATGACCCCTTCCACCTAGTACCAGCGTACAAGGTTGTTGATCACACTTCGTTGGATGATCTCTGACGGGGGAGGGGACGTGGGCGTCCCGTATTCACAGATGTAGAGGCCGTTGTGACGGTAGTGGAGCCACGCAGAGCGGCTGTCCGGGTATTGCCCCCGCCCATGTGTAGGTGGGAGGGTGGTGTTCGTGTCTCCATAGCAGCAACCTGGTTCCTGGGAAGTATGGAGGTCAACTCGTTAGCACTGCGAGGAAAACAATTTTACAACCAGTGCCCCCGTGTTATTCCGTCGATCGTGTCCAGTAAGAGGGATCCACACCGACAATGTTACATAACGGAATTCACCACGCTTTACTGCCCCAACTTCCAGTGAGTTTCACGCTAGGCCCGCTATTTGCTTTGTGGGACCCGGTGCTGGATATCTGGATCTGGTGACATTTCAATCTACTAGTGTCTCAAATGCTACTAATCTCAAAACTGAGGAGAAGAGTTTCACATCAAGTTCACCGTTTCTGTTTCCGACGCTTTTACGCCGGGGTGCACGCATCCGTCTGCCGAGGACACGTAGCTATAGCCCCGCATTCCCTCCTTCCAATGGCGGGCGACATCAATTCCTTGTTCAGGGATGTTTGCTCCTTGATCGAAACCGGGATGATGGGATGTTGTTTCTTCCTTCTGTAGATTCCTCTTCAGAACTCATCACCTAGTTCGGGTCTCCCTCATAGATTTAATACATTGTTCGTGAAACTATTCCCAGTTCCATGTTTTTATGGATTCCAGTTAATTACACTGCCTCTATTGGGATATTCCAAAGGGTCCGTTCAGGGCAGCAACCTTCATTCGGGGGAGTAGTCATGTCGAGGCATCTGTAGCGTGTCTGAACACTGGGGAATTGGTGTGTTTGTGTTTTTTCCCTTGTCATAGGGCTTCTCGAGGGCGTGGAAGCCCGAGGAATCCCACATTTAGTGCAAGGAATCATATGCCATAGGCATGTATCTGAGGTTTTCCTCAGCTTCCCATGTTTAACATAGGGTATGCCACAGGTTTAACGTCGAGCAGTGACGGTTACACCAAAGGCGTGCCATCCGAGGTTTTCCTCAGGTATCTCATGTTTATCACGAGGTAGGCCGCAAGTTTAACAGCCAGCAGAGACAGATCAGCCTGATTAAAACACTAGCTTGAGTGGATCAGATTGATGAATTTCCCTTTAAGGGGTGTCGATATCAGGGTCATCTCATGGGAGGCTTCCCAGACTATGTGGATGGGAGTAGAGTAGCATGATCCCACCGGGATGTGGCGGCCTGGGTAAGGATCAGGGTGGATGATGGATGGTTGGACGGATGAAGTAGAGGGGGAATGAAATGGGACCATCGCAAGGGCGACCTTAAATTTGGGCTTGAGCCTCATGATGGCTTCCTACGTACTGTGCCTTGACACGAATCAATGTCCTCGTAGTTCACATGGGATGTGGGACACAGTTTAACGTCATGCGGGATGGGGTGAGCCGATGTGAATGGGGTCGGAATGACCGGGTGACAGGCTCAAACCTCATGGAGGATTCCTACGTACCATACCTTAATATGGATCAATGTCCTTGTAGTTCAGGCGTGAATGGTGGGTGTCAGTGGACCGACGAGAAAGAAAAGATACCTTGGTCCAGATGGTGTGGGGCTTACACACTAGGCTGCCCGGGTGTTGGTGAACCAATATGAAGGAGGTCAGAATGACCAACGGGTGATGGGCAGGAACCTCAGGGAGGCTTCCTAGGTACCATTCCTTAACATGGATCAAAGACCTTGTAGTTCAGATGGTGGCTTTCGTCAGCGAACCAACGTGGATGTAAACCCATGGGTCTATTGGTGGTGGGATTGAACCTCAGGGAGGCTTCCTACGTACCATGCCTTGACATGGATTAAAGACCACGTAGTTCAGGTTGTGTTTTTTTGGAAATCTGACATGAATGTGAACCTGGGGGGTCCACTGGTGGTGGGATTGAACCTCGTGGAGGCTTCCTACGTACCACACCTTAGCATGGATCAAAGTCCTCGTAGTTCGGGATGGTCACAACGGCTTACCGCTCGTCCAAAATGTAGTTTAACGTCATGATGGAAGAGAGTAGACCCTGACATGAATAAACAACGGGCGGTGGGATTGAACCTCATAGAGGTTTCCGACGTACAATGACTTAGCACGGATTAATGACCACGTAGTTCTGGTGTAAAAATTAACATCATGCTGGATGAGGCATACAGTTTAATGTCATGCTAGAAGGAGGTGGAACTTGATGTGAGGAAACGACCGAGTGGTGGGCTTGAACCTCATGGAGGCTTCCAACGTACCATGCATTGACATGGATCAAAGTCCTTGTAGTTCTCTTAAGGTGGGGTCAGGGTCGGTGCTCACTATAAGCCCATGTGAGTCATGCTCGGTGTGAGAAACAAGAGGTTGCAGCGACTTGAAGATCACATCGCGAAGGATGTGTCCATGGGAAACGAAGAGGGGCTTACGCGTTGGGCGGCCCACGGTGCGGGGACTTACGCCAGGATAGAGGCCCGAAGTGTGAAAAAGCGCAGTGGGAGAAGGATTTGGGACCAAAGATGGAAGGTGCCTCGTTCCCTATCACGCCCTCCACTGGCCTTGGTAGTGGGGGAGTACGAAGGTGCATGGCTGATACCTTCCGCAAGAGAGGCTTGGGGGCTCATACCAAGGTGGTTTCCCTTCTCCCGTGGACATACGCTACCCCTAGAAGGAGGATATCATCCCTTGTGAGGGTGATTCCATTCCCGTGGAGATGAGAGGCCTAAATAATGTCCGAGCCAGGGGGACCCCACGTGGGAGGCACGTGGTCTGATCACAGTTTAACGTCTTGTGATGAGGATGAGGTTCTTGGAAGTCTAACGTCCTGTAGCTCGGACGACGTGGGTTTACTCCGCACCCTTAGGACATACATAATCGTTACCCTCTGCTCCATGGGGGAGGGAAGGTACTGGTAAAGCCATGGTAAAGGGGGGTCGCGGAGCGAACCATCGAGGGGTTCATGTTAGCATGGCTATGCGAAGAAGCAATAGCCATTAGCATGCCTATGCGAAGAAGCATTAGGCGAATCAACGCTACGGGTGGTATTGTCCATGGGACTTTGAAATCACATCGTGCAAACCTGGAGGGTCGCACAAGAAGAGGAATTTCCAAGAAAATGAGTATGCTTCGCGAAGTGGAGTGCCTTGGCCATAGGATGGGGCAGTAGTGTGAATGGGAGGTGCTTCTCGAAGTGTAATAGTATTCGCGGAGCACTGCCTCGCGAAGTAGAGGTGCCTCGCGAAGCAAGGTGTTGGGATGTAGTGTGCATCGTGATTTACAGTGACCCCGCATTGTAATGTGGATCACTAGTACATGATGTGTGTTTCGCAAATCATAAATGCTCCATGGCTGCCCGATTTCCCTTGGGAATCCCCTTCCATCGCGAATTCCCCTGGGCTTCGCGAAGGGCATCCAACTCAGAAGAGGGGCTCAAGATGAGACAAGGCGAATGCATCTCGTGAAGTAAAAGTACCTCTCAAAGCTCATGATTCCTGGGGGCGAAGGGTGATTCGCAATTCAGGAGCTGAGAAGACAAAAGGTCACATCGTCCTCCCTTAGACTCAGGGGGAGCCCAGTATTTATAGGCAAGGGGTGCCGCGAAGCAGAGCTCACGCAGCGCGAAGGGGTGGCAGGAGCTTCGCGGCGGGCTCGCGAATGTCAGACCGGTCGCAGAGCATTACCGCCTCCTTTTCTTCACGGCGGGCTTGCAAACGTCAGGCCGTTTACAGAGCGGTACCACATCAAGAGCTTCGTGGAAGGCTCGCAAACGTCAGGATGTTCGCGGAGCTTTACCGCCTCGGGAGCTTCATGGTGGGCTCGCGAATGTTAGGCCGCTCGCAGACATTACCACCTCAAGAGCTTCGCAGCGGGCTCACGAACGTCATGCCATTCGCGGAGCGTTACCGCCTCGGGAGCTTTGCGGCGGTCGCGTGTTCTGGGGTGTGCTCTGCGGCTGTGCTTTGCGGGGGAGCGCACGGGCTTCTTTTCCTTCTTCCTTTGTCGTCCAATATTTTGGCACCAACAAACATACAAAATGTTTTATCTGTTTTTTGAAATTATTTATGTTAATTGTTTCATCACTAAAAGTGAAAAATAAAATAATAAGGAAAAATTTATTTTATATTATAAAAATTTTTATGATCTGAAATATTTCTCTTCTTATTATTAAGAAAACAATTTGGAGTTATTATAATAATGAAGGATATTTTAGAATTTTTATTTTGTTAAATAATATAAAAGTAATTATTAAGGGAAAATGAATCCAAAGTTAAAAATTCAAAAATCAAAAATTTCCACACATTATTTCCATATTTTTTACCTTTTTTAACCATTTCTTCTTATTTAGGTGAGAATATCTACCTAGATTACTATTCATATTGACTAAATCTTGATGTGATGTATTTAGATCATTTTAACGTCCTTATTAGAATATGGAATCCATTTTAAAATATTCAATTTGTATGAGTTTCATAAAATAATTTTAATATAAATTAAAATAAATATTAAAAATAGTTTCTTTTTTGTGTTTTTAGTCTTAAAAATTTACAAATATAAAAATAATGAGAATTTCCAGAATTTTATATATTGTCCTTAAAAAATTGACCAAATGACACAATAAAAATAAATTATAATTATAATTATGTTATTAAATAAAAAACATGATAATATTTGAAAAATTATAAGTCTTCATTAATCACATAAAAATCAATCATTAATGAAATGGCTCAAAATTTCCCCAAAAAATAATATGGACCAAATGATTTTAAAAATATTATTAATATTAAAAAATTAATGTTATAAAATTATAGATGTTCATTTCTAATTACAATCTTGTATAAAACTATATGTATTGTTCTATTATTGAAGGAAAGTACTTACTATAATTGAAACACCTTTGTTATATTATACACTCCTTTAAAAAATATCATCTTATAATTTTCCATAATTTATCCTAATGAAATAAATTGTGTATTTCTTCATGAAAATAACATATACATCAAAAATTTGCACTTCAGCCTTTTGATTTTAAAACTTTACCTCTATTTTCTAAATTATTCAATTACATACTGAGTTTCTATTATGTTTCAAATTTGGAAAGGATATATTTGGTAAGTTAAATCATGTTCAAATTATATTTAAATAGTGTTGATGTGACACCCATAGATTTTATGAAAAATATTCTTTTTAATTTCATTAATGTCTTGTGTTGTATGCTACACCAAAAGGATCTTTCATAACACGCATCCCTGACCTGGGTTGCATTACACGCATGTGTGACCTTCCACGATAGCATGTGTTTTACGCAATACCGAGTTTCGCTAAACAATGATATGTTAGCCGTTAGGAATAGTAATACCCAATTTTTAAAATTTTATAAATTTTATATTTCAAAATGGACTTCATTTTTGGATTCAGAATATCAAAATTAGCCTGGGGTGAATTTTTGGTAGTTTTTCTGAAAAATTTCAATTTTTGATGAATAGTGAAAACACTAGGTTACTATTCAAAAACCGAATATTTATTTAAATAATTATTTATTTTATTTAAATTTATATTATGTCATAATTGATACATAATACCTATATAAGTTCAATTTATGGCATTGGAGTCATTTTATAATAATTTTAGATAAATAAAAATTTTATTGAACTTTTCACCGTCTTTTACCCACCTCCTAGGAGAATTTGCAAATTCACATAAAACATAATTTTACCGCTTCTGTGAGTGGAATTTCTAAAATCCGAGAGACATGGTTAATATCAAGGACTAAAACGTGGTTCAATGGGATGAAAATAATTTTTTGTGAATAGTAACTTTTTTTACCACGGTTAAAAGTAAATAGGGTTATTAACGGTAGAATTGATATTATTATTACACTAACACATTTCCTAATTCTATTGGATAATTTTAATTCGACCAAAAACAACCTTAGGAATAAAATATGACCATTTAGGCCCACTTGGATTAGATTAGGACATTTATTATTATTATATTTAAAGAAGGTTTAAAATAGTTAAAATCAATGTTTAATAACTAAATCATTTTTTAATATAGGGTTATACATAAGATAAATTAGACTATAAATATTCATTAAAAATATTAAACGATTTCCTACATAATTGGGTTTGCTTTATAATTTCTAGACATTAAATAATTTAATTTATATATGACACAATGATGATGTAGTAATTATCTTATTAATGAAATATTGACATAATTGATGTTATAAATACCCAAATAAATGTAATTTGAAATTTTTTTATGAATTCCACTAATTTTATCTATTAATATGACATGTTAGTATTGATTTAGTTAACATTTTTAGAACTAATAATTATTTTATGATTTTCACAAAAATCAATTACCAAATATTGTCAAAATTGAGATAAAATAGTTTTTAAAACAAATATTATATTATTAATTGTTATTTTATTCCTAAAAATCTATGATTTGGAAATATGACTTAGATAAGGTTATATATATTAATAATAAACAAAATTTTGTTCTTTTTTCTTGTTATAGTATATTTATTAACCTTATAGTATAAGAAAACAAGAAGACACGGTAAAAGAAAAATTATTTAACTTAAAATTAAATCTAAACGATAAGGTTACAATAGAAACCTAAACTTGTATAAATTCTATTTGATGAGATGATTTCGAACCATCCTAACATTATCTTTGAAATAAATCAATTTGGAGGTATTAAAAACTGAATATGTCTTTATAATAAAATAATATTTTTAGTTTTTCCAAAGGTATCCCTCTCCTCCCTTATAAAAGGGCAGCTCCTCCATCTCTTTCTCACACCACATTGAGCTTTCAAGATAGGCCAACCCCTACCAAATTCTCTTCTCCACATCCCTAGAAACATCCTATAGGTCCTGGTCATCTTCAAATGAAAATTTTAGTGCCTCAAAATAAGGTCTCAAAGAGGCGCTTCAAAGAAGAGGTAATGTCCTTTACCGATTCTTTCAACTTTATTTCTTCTTCCACTTCTTCTTCTTTAGTTGTTTCATTATGAAGTAATAACATCAGTATAACTCATATAATGATATTTTATTATATGTATGAAACAACCCTAATTCACCATCTATCCATCCTACGTAAAACGAAATCACCACGCGTGCGTACGAACGGAATACGGTCTCCACGCCGTGGTGAGATCTGTTTTTACACCAACACCTTAGATGGATCGGTATAATGGTGTAAAGAATAAATATATATGGTTATTATAACATAATACTGATTTTTATATATTATAAAATCAACTCCAATTAGATTCAATAATTATGCGAACAATATAATCGCTCGTGCATACGTACGGACTGCCGTCTCCACGACGCGATGAGATTCATTTTCCATGTTAACCGTACATGAATGATCATAAATTTTATATAATGAATAATAATGAAATATATTAAATAATAATTCTAATGGATTTATATATATATATGTGTATGTCATATATTTAGTTTCATTCAATTCAATAAGGAAATGAAAACAGCGTTCATGCGTACGTACGGCCTACCGTTCCCATGAACGGTGTATTTCATTACTTTTATCAATCTATAATATATATATGTATACGATGGATATATATTATATATAAATCAAGTTTTAAATTCTGGAATTATTTAAATCAGGATATAAGTAATAATATCAAGAATGACAAGTCGAAACACATACGATAAATGAAATGATTTTACCCAAAACGCTACTTTAACATGGAATTTACAAAAAATATGGGTAATATAAAGTCATAAGTGAAACATATATGATATAATAACAAGGAATATGATTCTTTAATAAGGCAATGACATTATTTATATCATTACATAGGAGGTTCGGATACGTACGAAGCATATCAGGCCAATGGTAATGGATAATTTTGCAAATCTCATTTTTATCCGAGATTCCTTATTCGTAAGTATTAACTGGGGTTATTTATATCATCCATGTCCATGTTTTATAAAAGTGTATTCATGTATGTTTAAAGACCTTTTTACCCATTTTGACTTTTACCACATGGTATGGAAGGAATCATTCTTTTATTTACCATACAAGGTAGTTTTTGACTTTTCCAACAAAAGTACGAGAAGAATGTTTTTTTAAACATATACGACATGAAAGGATTTTTACGGTTTTATAAAGACTTATTTTCATAAAGATTCCTCCAAAATATTTCATCACTATTTTCAACAAAATCCTTTTATTTTAATATTTCATGACATTTTGTGAAAATAAAATGATTTTTAAGAAAAAGGATATTTTCCTCAAGAAATCATTTCAAGTGTTTTGTCAAAACCATTTTCATATAAGATGACATTATTTCACCTGTGTATGTTTCAAGTATCATGTCTCTATGAATTACATGGTATAACTTTTCTAATGATAAAATGATATCCAATTTTTTTTATGGATTACGTTATGATGGAATGATGTTTATGAAACCCATTTTATTCTTGGGTTATGATGAATGATTTATGTTTATATTGTGGCAGATGAAAGAATGGTTTAAATATGAGATGGGTGGGACCTATATCTCCCTCCAATTCATTGGGTAAGGATTTATATCTCATGAGATAGACATGGCTGGAACGGAAAGTTAAACCGGTTCAGTAATACAGCACTGGAACGAGGAGTGAACTCGATTTAGAAAGGGACTTTGTCCACTAAGATGGTCTTGGAAGCAATGCCTTGGCTACTATGGAAATCATATCATGTGATTAATGGTTTCCACAATTAAATGTTTTATTCCCATGCTAATTTATCATTATTAATGTTTCTTCATGATCTATGCCTTACGTACTGCCATGTTTTATGTCATTGCTCATGATTTTGATGTTTAGATTTTATGCTCATGATTTTTTTTACATTCAAATGTCTAAGGATTGTTTTATGTTCTCTATGCTTACCCTTACTAAGCATTTGAGGTCACCGATTTTATGTTTTCTTTTCCCCATGATATAAAGAATGGTTTTAGGTATGAAAAAAAGGAGAAGATCTTTATGGGAGATGTTGAAGATCGTTCACCATGATTAGAAGTTTATATTCCGAGTTTCCAAAGACACTAAACTATTATGGTCCTTGTGTGTCTGATTTTGTTATGTATTAATTATTCCGCAAAAGTAATGTCATTTTCATGTACATCAAGCTTTGGGATTCTACAGTTGGTATCAGAGGAAAGGTTTAGAAAACCTTTGAAAACTAGGATACGAAAACTATAGTGAGATCCCTAGAGATATTTCTAAGGTATGTCTAGGGATGTCCCTAAGGTTAAGTATAAGTAAAGGTTATAGTCCTAGAATTACGGTAACAATATTTGAATTAAAACTATGTTGTTAGATGTCGAAGGTACTCCCCCTTGATTATGTTATTTTCCTTGTATGATTTTTGCCTCTCACAGAATTATTTTTGTGTTTTAGTCAATGGAGGGAACCAGAAGGAATTCGATTAACATTGAATCCAATGGACAAATTTGTGACTATGAGCAAAAAAATTGCATAATGCCTTGAGAGAATGATATTGTGATTATCCCAAATCAGTCATCGCAATATATGATTAACAAGGTGAAATTTATTGGTATGCCTAATTCATCAAATAAGAGGAAGATAGAATTTTATACATGTTTGCATGTTGAGGAGAATAAAGAAAGGAAGATTGAGATTTCTAAATACGGGAAGAAGAAACTTGAGGAATACATCAAATGGAGGGACATATGTTATCGGTTTGGAGAAAAGGGTCATAGAGTGACAGACTGTTATGGAGTTCAATGTCTTATTTTTGGAGAACATGGGCATTACCCAACTCAATTCCCTGACCTAAAAAATTACTTCTAAATCAAGGAAGGACTTATTCCAGGACAATCATTAAAGAGGATGGATTGAAGTGTTTATGTATTGGTATTCAAGAATAATGTTGTTGAGGTACTTTTATGGTGTATTAGATTAATTTTGTATTAGTCTACTGTGGTTTTCATTAATTTTATGGTACCGGTAACGATGAAATGTGATTAAAATATTTTGGAAAGAATATGATATGCACATAATGTAGGGATAAGGAGAAAATGAAAAGTTTGACAGTATTCATGAGCCAATTATTGATATAATGACTAAGTGATATCATGGTTTGAGTATATAGAATTTTTGGGATTTTGGTATATCGAAAGAATTAAATTTTATCTCCATCCATGTTTTCACTAAGTATGAATGTGTATTCATTTTTCAAGAGAATACATGATTAAGGAGTTCACATGTTTGGAATGTGACCAACAAGATATATCGTAAATGATGGTATTCACGTTCTTGTTATGTGACCTTTCTAGTAATTGTTTTCTTTATACTATAATATTGGACAGATGTATTTTCGATAAGCTTAAAGGTTGGAATGGAATAAGTTGGACATCAGATAGAATTGTTTAAAGATAGAACATTTTTCGATATTACTTATGGAATTTTATAATAATTTAATTTTAGAAAAAGGACAACCTGTAGGACGTGTGAAAACCCATCGCGTTGGACAAGGGTGTGGGAATTGAACCCACAACCAAAGTGCGACATGCCTTTATCGCCTACCACTGGCCTACAGGAAGTCCCTATTTAGTAGAAATCCATTTTATTATATTAATCCGTATGATATATGAAGTATACGTCCATTTTAGGAACCATATATGATTAATCTCACTATAGATGGACTTATGTATTTTTGAGAACTTTTTCTAACCTTTTTTTTGAGACAGATGGAATGACCCATCATTATATCACATGATCTGCTAACAATTCATGAATGAAAAATTCAACTTCATTTTTTTAAGAGATGAAGTGGATATTTTCCAAGGAACGACCAACGGTGAGATTGTACCAAAATCAAGAAAGTATTTATTCTAATTCAAAATTTTTCAACTTTATGAAATGATGTTGAAAAAACTTTTTCTCCAAGTGCTCTTATATCTGATTATTTAGATTGTACCTTAGATCATCACAAATATATGGCTTTATTATTGTTGGTTTTTTCATAGCCATGTTCTTTACCACTCTCCATCAGAACATGACGGTTATATTTCTCTTCCATATCCATATTTTTACCTATGTTCTCCTATGTGGAAACCCAGTGATTAGTTAATTTGGGTAACAGTTATGTTTCATAATTTAGTTTTTAAAGCCATGTATTGGTATTACTTTTTACAATGTGGGTTTCTGTTAAAGAAACTTTCGAGTAGTAAACCATTTATAACCACGATGAATTTCGAGGGCGAAATTCATTTTATGGGGGGTAGAATGTCACACCTCGAGATTTTATGAAAAATATTCTCTTTAATTTCCTTAATGTCTTGTGTTGTATACTACACCAAAAGTAGCTTGCACAACATGTGTCACTAAATTGTCTTGCATTACATGCAATCGCGAACTTCCACGATAGCGTGTGTTGTACGCAATACCGAGTTTCACTAAACAACGATATGTTATATAAACTAGCAGTTATGAAAAGTAATACCCAATTTTTGAAATTTTATAAATTTTATCATTCAAAATGGACTTCATTTTTGGATTTGGAATATCGAAATTTTTCTAGGGTGAATTTTTGGTATTTTTCTGAAAAATTTCAATTTTTGATGAATAGTGAAAACACTAGGTTACTATTCAAAAACCGAAATTTTATTTAAATAATTATTTATTTTATTTAAATTTATTTTAGGATCAAATTGATACATAATATCTATATAAGTTCAATTTAATTCATTGGAGTCATTTTATAATAATTTTAGATATATAAAAATTTTATTGAACTTTTCACTGTCTTTTACCCACCTCCTATGAGAATTTGCAAATTCACAGAAAACATAATTTTACTACTCTTGTGAGTGGAATTTCAAAAATCTGAGAGAAACGGTTAATACAAGGACTAAAATTTGGTTTAATGAGATGAAAATAATTTTTTGTGAATAGTAACTTCTTTTTACCACGGTTAAAAGTAAATAGGGTAATTAAGGGTAAAATTGATATTATTATTACCCTAAAACATGTACTAATTATATTGGATAAGTTTAATTAGACCACAAACAACCTTAGGAATAAAATATGACCATTTAGGCACACTTGTATTAGATTAGGACATTTATTATTAATTTATTTAAAGAATGGTTAAAATAGTTAAAATCATACTTTAATAACTAAATCATTTTTAATATAGGTTTATACATATGATAAATTCGAATATAAATATTAATTAGAAAGATAAAAAGCGTTTCCTACATAATGGTGGTTTATTTTTAATTTTTAGACATTAAATAATTTAATTTATATAAGACACAATGATCATTCACTAATTATCTTATTAATGAAATATTGACATAATTGATTTCATAAATACCAAAATAAATGTAAATTGAGACTTTTTATGAATTGAACTAATTTTATAGGTTAATATGACATGTTAGTATTGATTTAGTAAACAGTTTTCGAACTAATCATTCCGTTATGAATTAAAAAATAAATAAATTACCAAATAGTGTCAAAATTGACATAAAATAGTTTTTAAAACAAATATTATTTTATTAATTTTTATTTTATTCCTAAAAATCTAAGTTTTTTTTCCAAATGACATATATAAGGTTAAATGTATTAATAATAATCAACTTGGGGTTCTTTTGGCTTATTATTGTAGGTTTATTAACCTTATAGTGTAATAAAACAAGAAGACACGGTAAATGAAAAATTATTAACTTAAAATAAAATCTAAATGATAAGGTTAAAATAGAAACCTAAACTTGTCTAAATTCTATTGGATGAGAGGATTTCGACCCATACCCACCTTATCTTAGAAATAAATCAATTTTAATCTATTAAAACCTGAATAAGGATTTATAATAAAATAATATTTTTGGTTTTTCCAAAGATACCCCTCTCCTCCCTTATAAAAGGGAACCTCCTCCCTCTCTTCGTCACACCACTTTGAGCCTTAATGTTCGGCAAACCCCTAAAAAATTCTATTATCCACTTCCCTAGAACATCCTAGAGGTCCTGGTATTCTTTAAAGTTTAATTTTAGTGCCCTAAAAGGAGGTCTCAAAGAGGCGCTTCAAAGAAGAGGTAATGTCTGTTACCGATTCTATCAACTTTATTTCTTGTTCCACTTCTTCTTCTTTAGTTGTCTCATTATGAAGTAGTAACATCAGTATAACTCATATACTGATATGTTATTCTAAGTATGAAACAACCCTAATTCACCATCTATCCATCCTACAGAAAATAAAATCACCACGTGTGCATACGTACGAAATACTGTCTCCACGACGTGGTGAAATCTGTTTTTACACCAACACCTTACATGGATGGGTATATTGGTGTAAAGAATATATATATATGGTTATTATGAAATCATATTATTATGATATATTATACCATCCAATCCAATTCTTTTCAATAATTATTGGAATGATATCATCGCTCATGCATACGTACAGACTATCATCTCAACGACACGATGAGATTCATTTTCCATGTTAACCAAACATGAATGATCATAAATTTTATATAATGAATAATAATGAAATATATGAAATAATAATTATCTATGATTTCTATATATATATATATATATATGTATGTAATCTATTTAGTTTCATTCAATTCAATAAGAAAACGAAAACAACGTTCATGCATACGAACGGCCTACCGTCTCTATAAACAGTGTATTTCATTCCTTTTATCGATCTATAATATATATACATATATGATGAATATATATTATATATAAATAATGTTTTACATTATGGAATTATGTAAATCAGGATATAAGTAATAATATCAATAACGACAAGTCGAAACACATACGATAAAGGAAATGATTTTACCCAAAACGCTGCTTTAACATGAAATTTACAATAGAACGGGTAATATAAAGTATTAAGTGAAACATATATGACATCATAACAATGAATATGATTCTGTAATAATTCAATGACATTATTTAAATCATTATACCAGCGGTTTGGATACGTACGAACCATATCGGACCTAAGGTAAGGGATAATTTTGCAAATCTCATTTTTATCTTAGATTGCTTATTCGTAAGTATTTACTGGGATTATTGATATCATCCATGTCCATGTTTTATAAAAGTGTATTCATGTATGTTTAATGTTCTTTTGACCCATTTTTACTTTCACCCCATGGTATGGATGGAATCTTTCTTTTATTTACCCTACAAGGTACTTTTTGACTTTTCTGACAAAAGTACGAGAAGAATGTTTTTTCAAATATATACGGAATGAAAGGATTTTTACGGTTTAATAAAGACTTATTTACATTAAGAATCCTCCAATATATTCATGACTATTTTCAAAAAAATACTTTTTTTTAAAATTTGATGACTTTTTGTGAAAAGAAAATGATTTTGAAGAAAAAAGGATATTTTCCTCAAGAATTCATTTCAAGTGTTTTATCAATATTATTTTCATCTATGATGACATTATTTCACATGTTAATGATTCAAGTATCATGTATCTATGATTTACATGGTTTCACTTTTCTAATGATGAAATGATGTCCAATTTTTTTGTATGGATTATGTTATGATGGAATGATGTTTATGAAACCCATTTTATTCTTGGGTTATGATGAATGATTTATGTTTATATTGTGGCACATGAAAGAATGATTTAAATATGAGATGGGTGGGACCTATATCTCCCTCCAATGCATTGGGTAATGATTTATATCTCATGAGATAGACATGTCTGGAATGAAAAGTTAAACCGGTTCAATAAAATAGGACTGGAACGAGGAGTGAACTCGATTCAGAAAGGGACTTTGTCCACTAAGATGGTCATGGCCGCAATTCGTTGGCTACTATGGACATCATATCATATGATTAATGGTTGCAAAAATTAAATGTTTTATTCCCATGCTAATTTATCATGATTAATGTTTCTTCATGATCTATGCCTTACGTACTTCCATGTTTTATGTCATTTCTCATGATTTTGATGTTTATATTTTATGCTCATGTTTTTTTACATTAAAATGTCTAAGGATTGTTTTATGTTCTCTATGATTACCCTTAATGAGCGTTTGAGCTCACCCCTTTTATGTTTTCTTTTCCCCAGGATATAAAGAAAGGTTTTAGGTAAGAAAAAAAGGGGAAGATCTTTATGGGATATGTCAAAGATCTTTCACCATGATTAGAAGATTATACTCCGAGTTTCCAAAGACACTAAACTATTACAGTCCTTGTGTGTCTGATTTTGTTATGTATTAATTATTCCGCAAAAGTAATGTAATGTACATGTACATCATGCTTTGGGTCTCTACAGTTGATAACATCCATTTATTGAAATTATATTTTTATCATAAAAACACTTTTGTGGAAATGTGTGGATTCTATCAAATGTGTGCCAAAAAAATTCACAATCAATATGATATTAATGAATTATCAAAATATAAATTTAAACTATTAAAATAAGTGTACATATATAATTTATAGTTTTAATCGGTTACCCTTATTTCTAGTTCATCTTTGATAATGTCTTCAATATGATAAGACATCATTCTCTAAAATTCAATGAACTTATCTATGGTATTCATTATTTTGTTGAAACCTCTTATAAAAAAAGTTATTTCTTATTGTTACAATAACTCATCTGCTTATTTGTGTCCACCCGAATTAATATCTTTTACATTCAGTTTGCATCCTTATGTGAATCATGAATAATCAATGACCCCTCTATCATTTCATCCTATGAGTGCTGGAGAAGAATCCCAGACCATTCCACTACATCCTCACCAACTTCCCAAAATGTGTCATCTTTAAAGTACAATGGGGTATCTTAATTTTTATCCTTTGTACATAATGAACCTCAAGGAAAAATAAAATCAGCCACTATAATTATTGATCCTTCCTATATCTGAGATCGATCATCCATCATGGAGACAACCTGCTAAATATCTTATTCCATTGGACAAAAACCTTCATCCCTTGGACTTCAACTCAACATGTTAAATACATTCTTCATCACATTCTAATTAATAGAGGGATCACTCTCAATATCCTTAGTCCAAAAGTTTTTGGATAACATTGTCTCTATTGAGATTATTATGTAAGATTAATCATTATTACCTTTGTAATTATTCCCCTTTCAAATGATGAATATCCCCACATCCATATTTTCATTCTATCTGTTCCTCCTCCTTTTTATGTTAAAACCACACTCATATCATTCGTTAGCATTGTTGTCTGAGATTTTTCCATATATCTCCCCATAACTCTACCCTAAAGAATAAAAACATTTTTTTGGATTTCTCTACATGTATTGGATATGTTTGATCCTAATCAGTACCCCTATTTCCAACATCATCCAAATGTGTACTAATATTAATGGAAAAAATAAGGACCTTCCCGTATTTTTTTCCTACCCACATCATTCACCCAACCCCCCATCACATCAGGAAAGACAGGCATTTTGTTGTCATGTACTATGCTTTCCACTGCCTCATGCATGGTAAAATACCCATATTGATAATCCTTATCATGGGATAAATTCATTGTGATGTTCACTTATAGTTGTAGTGGATCAATCACACACATCCCCCATATTTCCTCGGACCATGGAAGAGACTTCACTATAGGATTTGAATTGTTCAAATCACTTCTAAACTGATTTAATCTGTACACCACAATCATATTATAGGTATGTAATCATGAAACATTTTGATTGGTAACATCACCAATTGAATCATTTCATCTCAATTAGTCCATAGTGAGGGAACCCAAATCCTCAACCCATAGGGATTTTTTAGCAAGTGAATCAGTCAGTCAAATATAATCCCTGTAAATTTCATCATAACACACCACATACATTATTGAGTATTGGTTGATTTTTCTAATGGAAATCCACTAATATAATTAATTATCTAATTTAAAAAGATTCAATGTAGCAGGATCATAGTATTCCTTTCATATGGAATATTATAACACCCTTACATATTTATACATTCATGAAAACATAATCATCAACTTAAAACTGAAAATATTTTGACCATTATCATCATAACTATTTTCCATTCCCTGAGAATCATTAATTCTTATTTGAATAGTATTTAATCTTAATTTATCCTCCTCCACATGTTCTATACCTATAAATATTATTTCAACAAATTCACTAAAAATACTAGGGGGATAACATATCTTCACACGATGATTGTCATATTAAACCATTGGAATAAATTCATAAATGATAATGTTATATTAAAATTAAACCATAAGATAATAACGATCGCACAAACCTTGAAATTGTTTTTAGATTTACGTTAACATGTATTATAATATATGAATACACCTCTAATATTTACCACTAATTTGATAATGATTTGATTTTCTAAAATAAAGCATAGTATCAAGAAATTTCTAAATACTCATTCTAAATTTTGTTTTTATCACGATTCATGGTGAAAAAAAACTGAATGCGGAACCCCAAGAATTAAATCTGCATAATTAATATATAGTCTTCCAAATATTTCCATGTGTTTGTTTTTAGATGAGTTTGGGACACTGGTAGGGGGAGTAAGGGCAATGTAGGGACCTATGTTCTATGCCATCCATTCCATTATGATTTTCGTTCTCTTAGGGTTTCAGTTCCAATTTACCCTTTCTTGTCTCATAATGGTTATCATAGGGTATCAACCCCTGATATTCCCACTGTTGTTGTTTTCTATAGGGATTAATAGCCAATTTTCCCGTTCTCATTCCAGGATTGTTCTTGCCTAAAGGGTTTTTAACTCTATTTTCGGGTTTCCATTCATTGGCTTGTTCTTCCTCCCTTCCTTGTCACTCCATCCTACTTTGGCTACCTATTTCCATGATCCCTACTAGGTTAGTTGGGTGAATCTATTACCATGGGGGATTTGGTATGTGCTATGGGAGTGGTATGTGGTTATGTGGTGATGCGACCAGTGGTGGATGATTCAAGTTATGAGGGTTCTTAAGGTGAAGATGCAGGTGGTGATGGTTTATTCCCTCTCTATAGTTAGACTTAATCTTTTGGGGTTGATAGCCTGTGATGATGGTATCTCATGATGTTGATGACTGTTTTCTCCCCATAGCAGTTGATTGGTTGTGTAGATACTCTATGGTGAAAGAAACAATGCTCAAGGTGGTGATGACAGTTTATGGTGGATGGATATTATCAGCGATTTTACGGCCGACTCTTCTGTGTTAGAGTGTGTGTCTCGAGGAATTTCGGCAACCAAGGCAGTGAATAAGGTCTCACCATTTTTTGTGAATTTCAAAATTTGAAATGGTTTTTCTGGTTTCACAGGCGGAAATATTGAGTGGACTACTGAATGGAGTAGACGGTGCACGTGGTTCATTGAATGCATTTTTTTTGTGGAATTTGAATGTTGGTTTTTGAACATTGAATTTTGTATGTGTGGTTTGTTTTAAGGATGAAATAGGATGTGGATCTTTCTGTATAGGTCTCACTTATCCAACAAAGTATATTTTAAAAAATACAAAAAATGGATTGTGGAGTGTAGTGAAAATATTAATAGTAAGGACACTCCATTTCTATATAGGAATATATAAATGATTCATGAATCATCTAGGGTGTTCTATCTTATACATAATCTCTTGAGAAACCATGAATCTTCATTAAAAATATACAATTTCCATCTTCATATTTCCCTAGAAAAAATTTCCTTCCAATATCTATACATATTGGAACTATAATGGTATATAATGACATTAGAGATATGAGAATTATCAAGTTATTTTTCTTCTTATCTCACTAATAAATGGAACCAAAAATCATTCCAAATTCCAAAACACCATCTTCTTAAATGATTTCTTCCCGTATCTCA
This sequence comes from Viscum album, assembly GCA_963277665.1. Taxonomy (NCBI): domain Eukaryota; kingdom Viridiplantae; phylum Streptophyta; class Magnoliopsida; order Santalales; family Viscaceae; genus Viscum; species Viscum album. Next base: position 623,273,618 of record OY728128.1, read on the forward strand.
TTATTCATCGTATTAAATTTCCTTAGAAAATTCTCAGCATCAATATGGGTATATTTTATCTTTTATAATAATTATTAATTGTAAATAATTTGAAAATATTGTGATGCTTCCCCTTCACTAATTATTAATATATCCATTTAAAAAAATCCATTAACAAAGGATACAAGTTAATAATCATTATATTAATGACTTCTAGATCATTCATACTCAATGAATTAGACACCGTATTATACATTTTAGGTTGGTTGTGTATTGAGAATTCATTATCATAGTATTTCTATAAACATATCCTTTACCAAATGATAAAGACAATTTATGAGAAGATATATTTATGTATATTAGGATTTCTGTCTATATAACATAATTAGATATATATATATATATAATACCTTGTTATCATCATAAAAATGGTTAAAATAGTGACATCATGATCATGAACATTATATTTTTGTTCATGTATCTTTATCTTCATTGATGCATTGAAAATAAAATTATCATTCTAAATAATGAAACTACTATGGCATGTCATTTATGTGTCCCTATTAATTAAAAAATCATCCCCTATTACTGGTACTATCAAAACTAGATCATAAATAATTCTGTTAATTCTTCAAAAAATAATTTATATTCCTCTTCTATATGATCATAACCACATCACATTTCAACATGGTCAATGGGTTTTAAAATCGTGATATTATCTGAAAAAAATGAAAATAAAAACCTTTCAATTCAATGAAATTACATACCTTATTTATGTTTATTAATATAATCCATCCATTACCACCATAATTATATGATAGATAAAAATATAATCTACCCATAGGGGCAGTAAGACTACGAAAATTAACATCAAGATGCCAAATGTCACACATTATTTATTTTCTATATAACTCATTTGGTAAGAGTCATATGATTGATTCAGATGTGGACATTATACTCAATATATGTTATAGTGTATAATAATATATAATTAATAAATAACCAAGAAATTTATAAATATATTTAATGAATATTATTTTCATAAGATAACAAAAATATATGGTGAATCATTTAATACTTGTCGAATTAATTTTTACTCGTAATGTCATTATCCTGGATGAAATGATGTATTTAGAATTTCATCCATAAAAATATGCAACTGATGATACCCAAAATCAAGTTTATTATATTATAAATATTATGCTACTTTATGTGTATCAAACTTATTATCAATATGAGTCATAGGATAAGAATTATTCACTGTGATAGAATTTAATTCCATGTAATAAATCTATAGTATCAAAGTCTCATTAAAATTATTAACCACGAGAATATAAACTCCCATAGGAGAAAACACATAGACCTATGAAAATCTTATCATATATTTTCAATAAATCTATATATTAATCCACTAGATCTACATTATCCATCATTTTTAGAGTCATGTATTGGTTTTATAATATGGTTACATTTCCCATAAATATGATTTAAATTCTATTATTCTACCAAATATTCAGTAAGGGGAGATACTGGAGGTTGATCTAGAAATGATCCAAATTATACAGTCTCTACATTTATGATAAATAATTCTACATTTTCATCATAAATCATAATTTCATTCACATTGAATTAATTTTTTTTACATTTTGAAATCCAATCTATGCCATGGATTATATCAAAGTCGACTATTGGTATAAAAATAATTTTGGAATATGTGGAACATTTTTTTGTCATAAGTGGAAGTTATTGACATAGCCTTTTGTGGTTGATCATCCATAATGTGTTTTTTCTTGTAAATCCCTTTTTAAGGAGTAATAAAAATATCCAATTTTTATTTAATACATCTTAGATATAATATAGATAAATTATCCAATATCAAATAAATATTTAGTTAAATTTCAATATATGATAAATTTATGAACTTCCATTTCATTAAGATCATCAACCTATAAAGTTGTGATTTCAAATGTTCAACCATGATCACTCAACCATTTTATGAAAATTAATGTTAAGAATATAAAATTAATTTGAATAGTGTCATATATTCATACATTAAATGAATTTAATATGGGAACATTCTTACTCTACCGTACAATCATGAGAATAATGGACTTTCCCTCCACACATGATGTGAAAACCCATTCCCAGGAATCATGTTCCAATGTGATTCATTCCATATTTAATACGTCATAGAATTTATACCTTTCTCTTAATACCAATTTCCCTATGTCTATTCAAATTGTTTTCAGAATCCCTCTTCTTATCTAAAGTTCATTCAATGTCACATGACTTCAATAATTCTATCTCTACCATGATATCACATAGGGTATTATCAACTTATTATAGGAATTTTTGTAGATGTATCCACTCGAATTGATGGATTTATATGATAAAATAAAATGGAAATACTAATATATCAGTTACATATGTAGTCTAAATCATGACAGGAAAACATTTTATTGTTGGATATACACATACAGATATTTTTATCTTCATTTTTACAAAAACACAAGAATCATCTCCTTATCTCTTGTTATTTGAAATTCAGAAAATACATTTCGTTGAAAATAATTCTAAAATCCTTCCAATCTATGTTTTTTATTTACATGTAAAAGTTATTTTTATTAATTAATGAAGACCATTGAAAACAAATACCTTTGTTGATGAGGGACATCTATGATAATATTTTCACATTCATTAAATTCTAATGAACGAAATATATTCTCTATTGATCTTATACAATTTTTTGAAATACATTTATTTTTAGTACAATTTAATTATGGAGGCCACTAATGCATGATGTGATCTAACAATATTACAAAATATTGTGGATCCGTATGTTACTCTCTAAATGAAAATTCCTTGGTTACAATCTATTAAATATACTATAAAATAGTTACAATTTTATTTATCCACACATGTGATTCCATTATTGCTTCATTGTCATTACTAGTAATGAAATTGATTGGTGCATTTCATACCTTAAAGTGGTTCACATTACTTTCACGAGGAATTGTTTTAAAACAAAATAATACACCAAATTAGATCATATCATTATGATACAAAATTAATAATATATAAATTAATGATAGTTAAAATAAATTTTTGATTTTTCCATAACTAATCTCATAATAAATAAAAAAATCCTTGGGAATGTTATTAAATTAAAAAAATTGAAATATGCAGAATGATTGGTAAAAAAAATTGAACCAACTCCTGAATATCCACTAAGAGTGGTAATATAGGTTCATAGTAAGAGAACACTCACCATTCATCATATTTAGGTCCACGATATAATCAATAAACAATTTTTGGGGTTATTACCCCAAAATGAATTTATTTTAAATATTTATGGACAAATATTATCTAGATATTTATATATTACTAGGAAAGAGACATATTATCTATGACAAAAAAGGATAATATCCGGGAAATTTAATTATCATCATTATTGGTCATACATATATGCTTTTAAATAAATTATTTCTTATATATTGTTCCCAAGATCTCTACTAGAATTTCATTTATTCCAACTCTAGCACCCCATCTCATGTATCCAGAGCTTGTAGTTATTTTACTACATCAACACAGGCACATGGGATCTCGTCCTAAGGAACCGAATATATTGAATGTATTTCGAGTCTATATACATACATATCATTAAAATAAAATAGGATGAAATGATATATAATATACAATTTATTTTGGGAACATTATATTTTTTAGAATGGGAATCATAATAAAGGGTGACATTAGATGCTCTGTTATGGAAAATATTCAAAAAATATATCATAAAATATAATAAGATGAATAATATTGATTACATAATCAATAATAAAATTATAAATAAAACTGATTCCAAAAATTATATACTATATTAATGTATAAAAAATATAAAAAATAATCACATTGATAATAATTTTTTTCCATATTTTGAGAATGTATAATGCTGGACATCAAAATATTACTATAAGAAAATTGTTCTGAGAAAACATATTCAAAATGTGATATAATACACAAAATACCCAAACTATTTTGACTCGTGAGACTGACTAATACATTAATGAGATATAGTGGGTGATACCCATCACATAATAAGTATAACACATTAATCATATATAATGGGTGAAACATAGTCAATGTAATATTTTTTATTAAACAACTATCATACAAAATGATAATAATTTAAATAATAAATAATAATAATCAAATAATATCCAATGGAATATTTATAATTATATAAATAGATTACTTACCAAGTAATTCATAACATTACCCACATAATGATGATATATATGATACTATATTAAAAATTAAATGTAATCATTTTTGAGGAAAATGGTCTTCAAATTTTGAAATCAGTTACTCAAGAAAATTCAAAATATTAATTTTCTTTTTTTGGAAAATAAAAATAATGACATATATTGTAATAAAAAAATTTTATGATAATTATAGTGGGAAAATTTCAGAGTAGTTTTGAATGTAAAATCAATGATTCATTTTCCCCCAAGGTGTAGCTCAGTTTGTAGATGTTCCTGTGGGTCCCAGCGAGGTCTCGAGTTCTAGTCTCTCAATGTTCATCCATGTACTTCTTGTTGCATGACTTTCTTTGTAATGTATACCATTCCCCAAATAAACTAAGGCTTCGTCCTCAAATTTTAAAATCAATGATTCATTTACCATTTTTTGTATGAACATAAAAATAACCGTATTTGGAAAATGAAAAGAAAATTCCAAAGAAGTTTTTTTATATAATTTAAATAAAGGAAAAAATTGAATTTTAATTATAATAATATAGTATTAAAACCATTTTTGAAAGCATTTTATTGAATATAAGGACATGAATGGAAAATATTCATATCCAAATAGAATGTAATTTCAGTTTTTTTGAAAAAAAATTATTTTTGTGTCATCATTTCATAAAATAGAAAATGAAAAATAAAAACTTATATTATTCATAATTAACTTTAGTATGATATAGAAATATTTTTTTGGATAAAATTATAATATAAGTTTCCATTTGGAATCATCAACAAAAAAATTCTTGAATAATGATGTGATTCTTTATTATCCCCACACATTAGGCTGAAAATGCTTTGTATGTACTTATATCCTCACGTATAGAAAATATAAATTAATCAGAGTTATATATAATTAACATATAAATAGTTATAATATCATAAATTATCCAATTATAACACATCAATACCCATTTATTAATAGTTCATTATTGAAATCATCATAATGGATTGATATATATTAATTTTATCATGAATGGTTCTGTTATGTAGTTTCATCCCTTACTACTTTATAAGGGATCCGTAATATTGAGGATGTTAGTTATTATATAAATATAGTTTATATAAACTATATAAATATTTTTAGTGATCCATGATAGGGGAAATTTAATTATTCCACTCATGGAATGTTGTTTTCACATTTCAACTAGTGAAAAAAATGGATGTTAAATTATAATTAATATTTCTAGAAAAATATTATATTATTAATATTATATATGTAAAATAAATATATCCTTATTAATATCTATATGATCTGGAAATTGAAAAAAAAACACATTGATTCGTGGAGGCAGTCGTCCACACATATGAACGTGTGAAAATAACATTCTATTAAAAATTGAAAGGATTGAAGAAATATAAGATTTTATAATTTAAAAAGAATAACTATTTCATAAATATCATATATTTTCATTTCTCACATAGTTCTAAATGAAAAATAGAAGTGGTGATGAAAAATGAATAACATCGTCAAAAGGAGAGAGTACGTTTTATTTAAACACATTCTGTGTATTTGATATTGCATAGGATGAAAAATGGATGGAAAATTATTAAAAAATAATCATAATAACATCAAAGTATATTTAATTTTTAATTTTGTGTATAAAAAATATATAATAGGTATAATAAGAAATAAATTAATTGAGTTGTTTTAGTGATTAACTTTTTTTAGAGAAACCTTATTTGGATATTATCATATGTACTCATTTGATGGTATTTTTTTAGAAAAAAATATAATGTTGCTAAATATCTTTTTTAGGGATTTTGGTAGGTTATTTTAGATTTATATGCCATGTTATCTGTAAATAATTTTGTGGGGTCGGTTCCCTTTTATAATTGAGGCGAGTAGAACTGTTGAAATTTTTCATGATATAATATTTTGTTTATTAATTTTCTTATAAAAGTATCTCCAAAAATACTAATAATTTAATGTGATAAATTATGTTATAAATTAAATGGAAATTTTTTTCATGAGAATGTTATTATGATATTTTAACACTTATCCATTTAGAATAACCACCTAAGTACCAGTTTTTACGTTACCTATAGTAACACGTTCTTATATATTAATGTGTTATAATTTTACATTTAAAGAAATTATTAATTCAGAAATAGTAACATAATTCGATTTTAAGAAATTTTATATTATATTTTTCATGTTTAAAATTGTTTTGGATTTGAAAATAATTTAATATAAAATTATTTGTCCAAAAATATCATTAATGGAATTTGTGAAACTATTTATCACACATCACATGAATGAAAACTATATAGAAATGGAATATGAAAATATATATTTCACACATACATAACGTGTTAAAATATTATAACAAATATTGGGCCACTATAACTCTCCAAAAAATACAAATTTAATTTTTTGGAAATTGTTTATATGATTTTTCTACTACTTATAGAAGCATTGTGTCAAAGTTGTGTATGCATTTAATGTAATTATTTCATCAATATGGATTAAAAATAAACTAATTTAACAAAAATAATTATAAAATATATCAAATATGTATTTATAGACAAACATATAATCTTTTTATTTTTTTAAAAAAATTTGAGATATAATATCCATGAATTGGATATTTGGGTATTTTCATTACATTAAATAATATTAATGTCGTTATCAATTAAAAAATAAAATGAAATTACATATATACAAATGGGTATTGTATATGTAAAATTATATAATATGAAATGAAATTAAGGTCTTTCAGGTTTATTTTAATACATCATTTTGTGGGTTTGACCCTATTTTACAAATATTACCCATACCGATGTGAAATATTAACAACAGTTTCTATAAAAAAAATGACCAAAATTTACAGGGTTCTAATTGATAAATTTGAACCTGTTGATTATGAATATTTTATATTTAATAATATATTCATATCCATGAATTTTTAGTAATTAACATTAATATAAATTCACAAAATACATTGAAAACTAGTTTTCTAAAAAACATGTCTCTAGAAAAAAATGTAACGTATATCAAAGTCATAAAATTTGATAGAATTGATATATTATTATATATAAAATTAACCATATGTCTATTTAAGGAAAATCAAATATATTATGGGAAATTGAAATTAGAATAAATAATAGTATTTTAATTATCTGTATTAATTATTTTTCACTAAAAAATAATTAATTTCATAAATATCCCAATGAATCAACCTAAGTTTATTTTGATATAAAAATTTATATCATGTAATTATTTTACATAATTTAATCTTATAAAAATTTTGAAGTCATTTTTTAATGATATTCGTGAACAAAAATAGGAAAATTTAGATATTTTTAAAAGAATAATCTTCTTAGAATTAATGCATGGGAGTTATCATACCTCATCATGATCCCATATCCATTTATAATTTATGGAGATGGATTAAAAATTCATTAGATCATGAATTAAATTTCACTACATCCTATCATTTATAATTTGATAGAAAATTAGAGTAAATGATTAAATAATTTAAATATATGCTTCAGACATGTATAATGGATTATTAAGGAATTTTGGAACCACATGTATCATTAATTGATTCTTATTATAATAATATTTTTAATTCTAGTATACTAATGAGATTTCTGGATTTTTTTATAATGTTGTTTCAACCTCTATATTTTGGGTTGAATTTAGGGGAAATGTTATTGGGAGTATAAATGGTAGAATTAATGGTTCAAAAGGTGAAGATGATTTAGCGACAAATGGTATTTTTATTGGGTAGATATAAAAGATATGAAAATAATTAGAGTAATGATATTTCTTTTGAGGTTCAAGATAATTATTACATCAATGAATATTTATGAAAATATTCTTATGTGTTTTGGTAAAAAATGAATAATTTTTCTATAGTTAATGAGACTAGATGAAATTATATAGAATATTGAATTAGTTTAATTCACATTGAGCTTGGCTCTGAGTATGTCCTAGAAAAATGAAATATTTCATAGTTAATTAATAAAAATTATTGACACATGAATGCCATTTTTTAAGTATAATTGTGGTTATGTTGAATTAAAATCACTCATATGATTTATAACCAATAAATATAATTGAAAATTGTGGGGAATTATTGCATATTAATGTTATTTATGTACAAAAGAATTTGTGGAAATTCCACATGGCTGAAAAACCTACATGGGAATTAGAAACATCAATGAAGGAAAATTATCCCACACATGTTTCTATAGTGAATAAAATTATGAGAATTAAATTTCAAAATTGTTGACTAGTATAACAACTATGTTAATGTTATGAGATTTCATTTATTGAATTATTAAGATTCATTAATTATGTTTTATTTTGTTATATTATTTATAATAATAATATGTAATTTATATGTCAAATTGGAAAACATTTTATTTCTAACCAAATTTTTCATTCTTGAATTATATTATTTTACATAGATTACTTAATTCCAAAAATTATAATTTTAATTTTACATAATTAACACAAATTTTTTATTCTTCGTATAAAAATTTCTTTTCATGTATTTATAATTTATATTTTTGAAATTATTTATTTTTTGATGACTTCTGAAAATAAAATATTTCATGAATTCATCCTATAAAATGGAGAACATTTGGATATAAAATATTATAATATATCTATTGTAATCAATATAATTCATGGATGAGGTATCAAAAAAATTATATATAAAAAGGTATATATGAAAAAAAATATTTTAAATCTTGTTTTATGTGTTTACATTTATATTATATTATAAAAATTCTATGAATTGGATTTTATTATGTGGATACCATATTTAAAATCTTTATAATTATAATCAATTAATATGTTTAAATTAATTTAAGGCCATAATGAATTTTTGAAAGGGATAAAATTACATACCACTATTTTGGATAAAAAATGTTTTATGGGGGAATGGGATTAAATATGATTGATAATGACTGAAATGTCTTTGAGACTTTTTATTTCTAATTGATAGCCATATATTTCTACTACATCAACTAATATATTTATATTCTATTTTGGGGCCATTTTGTTTTCGTAAGACATTGAAATATTTAAATATTTTTAATCATTCCATATGTGTCCTCCCCCACTCATATAAATGGATTCCCACTCCAATATCCCCTCCACCATTCAAGATCCTTTTATATATGATGATAAAAAATCAATTATATATATCCATACCTATTCTCTTGATTTCTTTTATTAATCATATTACTATTCGAGGTATGATTAATGTGTAAACATAAATAGTATTTCTAAAGACAATGTGATGTTCTTAACGTAGAGTTTTCATTTTTCATAAATCCTACAACTGTTCTTAAATCATGATGAAATATATATGAAAGTATATTTAATGAATAGATATTTTATTATGTTAATATTTTATCCAACATACATCTCCTTCAGTCATCTCATTTGAAATGAAAACACCATTCGTGTCTATGGAGGACTACCTCCTCACGAACTAAAGAAATTAATTTCCCATCATTACCTCTAAAAACAGGTTATAAATATTGATTTTATGAATATATAATATATTCATTAAATTATTATCATATTATAAATTTAATATAATATTTAATTTTTTAACATTCCAGCAGTTCAATAACAATAATGTTATTCATACATACGGGTGTATATCAACAACCCAAAATAGATCTAATTCCCCATTCATGAAATAATAATATTAATCAAATATATATGATTAGTAAATTATATTATATTATTTTTATTATATAACTATAATTTTATAATTAGAAAATGGCAACAAAATTATTTCTCTCTTTCTCTTTGAAAAAATTACATTGCAACTGATGCGTGCCTAACTCCCACAATTTCATGTATGTAACACAATTAATTTTTCTTAATAACCATTCAAATTTATTATTAACTATTTATTATATATATATATAATTTAATTATAACTATACTTTTATTTTGGATATTATTAAAGTGAACCTATCAAATTTATTTTGGAAATATGTGTTGAATTTCCTAAAATCAAATGATGTCAACTTAATTGGTAAAAAAAAATTTATTAAATTTTATTTAAAAAATAAAATGAGTATTAATAATGTGAATGAATCTTATTAAATTCAATAATTATCCTAATATCATTATTTATTAATCTAAATAACATATGTGATGATTCATACTCAAGGTAATAGACTCGTTATTTTTTAACAACCTTTCATAAATTATTTTAATTATTTCTTTTATAAAACATTTTCCCTTATCCATATTATTTAAATTATATTTTATAAGAGTTTATTTAAAATTAAGTGAATTATAATGAAAATTTTATTTCTGTTTTTTCTAATATTCAATGGAATACAAAATCAATATTTTAGGAATTTTTTACTAATCTATGTGACAAAATAATAAAAAAATAAAATACTATTTTAACAAATATTATCTTAAAGGATTAGATTATTTTTTGAGTCCCATGGTTAAATTAATATTTTTCTTTATAGTGTGGTAGTCATTTAGGTAGCTAATAATTGGATAAAAGTAGTGATTTAGGATTTTTGGCATGTATCTCCCCCTGGCCAATTAACTGAATTCCATCACAACCAGTCCTTTTCTTAGAGAAACATGAATATTGGGTCACAAAATCATATGTATTCATAATGATGATTCCAATTCATTAGAATGATACAATAATTTATTCATATAGGTGTATCTTCTAGTGACCTTATGAGAAATTGGGTTTTACAAATAGGTAATATATGTATTTTCCACATTTATTTTGACACATCATGGGGATTTAATGGTAATATAAAAAAATACATATTCAACGAAACAAATTACATTAATGGATTCCCAAATAAGTGGTTTTTTGGTTTCATAGATAATGGAGGGAGGGGAGACACTCCCACCAATAGAATACATTATCAGGTGACGAGATTTAAATCATTGTTGACAATTTGATCAATTGTAAAGAAAATAGTACCGAGGGGTTTTGGATGGGTTTCTCTGAATTTAATGTTCATGGACTTTTCATCAATATATTTGTTTAGTTAAAGAAATTTTTTAATAAATTGAATGACATGAGAAATTATATCATTAAGCAGTGGATGCTTATGACTAAGAGGAATCATGTGTAATCTGAGATACAACCCCTAACTTCTCTGATGTACCAATAGTTTTAGTAGATGTGATCTCATATTACTTCTTCCTTTAAAAATTTCTTACTTGATACATGAAAATTATAGAAGAGAATATTTCTCTTCTTCAAATTATAATGATTCCAAGAACCAGTGGTTTGAATGCTACACATAATTTTTTATTATAAAAAAATCAATAAAGGAGACATATCCTTGTGGGATCATTTAATTATTCTAATGATACCCATCTATGTTTTTAAATGTTCCTAGGGGTTAGATGAGTTTTTTTTCTCTGTGGTGAAATAATATTAGGAATATATGGTTGATATTTCATCTATAATGATAAAAATGTATTATCCTTAATTTTTTAGTTGGATCATTTGAGTGGAGGATTCAATATATGTTTTTTTGTGACCCCCTATGTGTCCCACTCGTAACCTCTAGTGATATTTTTGAAAATGTATTATAATTTATTGCAATTTTTTAGAGCTAGGAAGGTCACTACTCAATGGTATATATTTATTAGAATATTATAGATCACTCAAACAATATCATGGAATCATTTAAATAACTTTAAGGGAGGCCCTTCTGGTTACCATTTCTATAGACTGTGGGTGGGTAGATTACTCTTGTTGGGCTTGAATATGTTTTTGAAACATCAAAGAAGGGACCAAGTGATCCATGAGTTGTTTAGGATAACTTTTTTTTGATCAAACTCTTTTTTAGAACAATTTTGTAGAACATTAGGTTGAGAAAGGATAACATGCCTGCTTCATTGTCTCTACATGGTGTATATTTCACCGTATTGGTTTAGGGTAATAATCTATTTCTAGAGGTTTTTCAATTCAGGTGTGTTTGTATATAGTGTTAGTGAGGTTCCATACCATGGTTTCCATACAACCATAGCTTTAAAAATTCATAATGTCATCCATGGGTCCCATACGTGTAAATATGTTCATGATATGATTCATGATTTTTTACAAAGGATTGTTGAAAATTTTGGTTAGAGTCTGCTTCTAAGAGTACCAAGTGGAAAACTAGAAACATTATGAGAATATCCTCTATTGATGAGCCAATGATGTGGTGTGAGTTTTTTGGAATCATTTGGTTGTGTCAGACAACAACTATTAGAATTGTATTATGATGTGAGCCTAATTATAATGACCCATACATTACATTCAATGTTATTACTTTATAATTGAAACATACTTATTACAACATATAACAAAACCATGAAGGGACCATATAGATATAGTGTCTTTAGAAACTGGGAAACATAAACAACCGGTTCATAAATCAACTACATTGTCTCTAATTTATTTCATCATATATAGAGTCTCTTTGGGCATAATATACTTAATACCCTTCATACAGGCCTAGGGAAAAGAAAACATAAAAAAGGGTGAGCTCAAATTCTCAGTAAGGGTAAAAAAAAGAAATATCAATCATATCATATTTATAAGAACATAACATTTTGAATATCTTAACCTACAAAAGAGATCATAATATCATAACATGGGATAAATCATAGTGTGAAATGTAATCCCAAATAACCCTAACATAAAAAATGATACTTTGCGGCATACACACATAATCATAGAAAGCCATTTCATATTAGTCAAGACTCATTTCAAAGACTATCATAGAGGACAAAGTCTATTACTGATCGGAGTTCACTCCTCGTTCCAGTCCTGTTTCACTAAACCGTATTAACTTGTCATTCCACCCATGTCTATCTCATGAGATGTAAAACATTACCCAATGCATTGGAGGGAGATATAGGTCCCACACATTTCATAATGAAACCATTATTATGTGTGCCACAAAATCATAATTCATACATCATAGCATAAACCATGTAATAAAAATGGGATTCTTAATAATTGTGACATCATAAAACAATTCATATAAGAAAAAGGACATTATAAAAATAATACATCACTACATAATCAAATAAATATAATAATAGTGATAGAAACATAACCCTATATTATCTTATATGGAAAATAATTTTGATAAAACACTTGAACTCCATTTTTGAGGAAAATATCCTTTCTACTTCAAAAACATTTTTCCTTTATTAAGATGTCATACAATTCTAAACTAAAATAAGTTGATTAAAAATAAACTTTAAAACTTGTAAAGGAAGATTCATGTAAATAATGTTCTAGGAAATCATAAAAATCCATTCTTTCCGTATAAGTTAAAAAAACATTCTTCTCATACTTTGGCCGAAAAAGTCAAAAAGTACCTTGTACGAAAAACAACAAAAGATTCCTTTAATATCTTATAATAAAACTCAACAATGATTAAAATTGGATTTAAAAATTTTTAGTAGGATTGAAATAATATTACCTATTGAGGTAACAAGGATGTGGATGATAAATATTCCCCAGTATGTTCTGAAGTATACACAATCTCGGATAAAAGTTGAGATTTGTGAGATTTTCTCTTACCTTGGGTCTGATATGATTTGTACGTATCTGAACCTCATGTATAATGATTTAAATTATTTAATTGACTTATTAAAGAATAATATTCATTTTTAGGATATCATATATGATCATATTCTTATCTTTTTATTAGTAATATTTAATTGCTACTGGTTATTCGGGTTTTTATTTCTTTTTGTTCTTATGTATGTTTTGTCGAATAAATTCTTATTCTTCTTTTTAGGTTATAGAAACCTCATTTACAGAATTATATTAACGTAATATATATCATATTTATTTATTCAATTCATTTATATAATCATTATTCAAGGAAGATCATGTAGAACGAGTCGCATCACATCGTGGAGATAGTAGGCCATACATACGAACAAGCGATGATATAGTTCCCATGATCATGGAATTGTATTGAAGTGTATGTATAATATTTCAGAATCAATATCACTTTAAAATAATCATATATAGTAATTATTTACAAAATTATTCTCATCCAAGTAAGGTGGTGGTGGATAACAGATTACACCACGGCGTGGAGATGGTATTCCGTACGTACGCACGCGCGGTGATTTTGTTTTCTATAGGATGTATAGAAGGTGAAATAAGGTTGTTTGATATTAATAATAACATATAAGTATATTAGTGATACTGATGTTATTACTTGATAATGAAACAACTAATTAAGAATAAGTATAAGAAGAAATAAATTTGAAAGAATCGGTAACAGATATTACCTCTTCTCCGACACGCCTCTTTGATACCTCCTCTTAGGGAACTAAAATTTGACTTCTAAGAATACCAGGACCTCTAAGATGTTTCTATGGAAGTGGAGAAGAGAAATTTTCAGGGTTTTGACGAACATGAAGGCTCAATGTGGTGTGAGGAGGAGAGGGATGAGTTGCCTTTTTATAAGGGAGGAGAGGGGCACCTTTGGAATTATAAGAAATATTAATTTATAATAAATTCCAACCCCAATTAAAAACCTCCAAAAATGACTCCAATCCAAATATTAGATGATATAGGGTTGTAATATCATCAAAAAATAAAATTTATACAAGTTGGGAATTTATTTTAAACATTATCAACACTATATATCCTTATATAATCTATTTCATTTAATTTGAGGGAATAATATTCTAAATTTAAAATCATTATAGATAATTACTTATATGTTTTGAATTTTCTATAATTGTATACTTTATTACATTTTAGACCATATAAATTTAAATGTATAATTTTTAAATATTTTTGTGATTTTTAAACGATTTTATAATATGTATTGTTTATAAAATAATAATAGTGTCAATTTTGACACTATTCATTTATTTGAATTTAAATAAAATATAAACAGAATATATGTTCGAAATAAAATAATTAATAGATTCAAAACATCTCATATATATCTAGAAAATTAGTGGAACACATTAAATTGTTAATATAATATTTATTTTAATACTTTTAAAATCATTTATTTGATATTTCAATCAATAAAATAATTTCAACATCACTATTATGTCATAATTAATGATAATTATTTAATACCTAAAAATTATAAATAAAATCATATGATGTATATAATTTTATTATATTTCTAGGGAATATTTATACTCTAAGGTTTATGATAATTATCACTAAATTAAAATTATTACACTTATAATATTTAAGAGAGTGACATGTTGTCACTTTCTTTTATTTTAATAATAATTATATTATTTCATTGTCAAAAGTCCATTAAATGATTCTATTCCGACCCTTTGGTGATATGGGTCTACTTTTATTCATCTAATAGGATTTTGGAAAGTGTTAGGGGTAATTTTGTAATCTTATTTTTACCTTTAATTACCAGATTTACCTTTAACTCTAGTAAATAAATATTACTGTAGTTACTATTCATAATATCAAAAAAAATAAAAGTAACCTATTAACATAATTTTGATCCATTTAATCTGAATATAGAATCCATTTTTTTAAATTTAAAACATAGAAGTTGCATTAATTAATTTAAAATTAATCACGTTGTTAAGAAAACGGTTTTTAAAAGTTGAAACATTGCCCAAGATTGAAATGTTTTTACCTATGAATTCAATGTAAAATTAATGATAATGAAATATATTATATTAAATGGTAAAAATATATTCTATTTATACTTTAAACCCATTCAATATTATAATTAAACCATATAAATTATTACCATGAATAAAATTGTTTTTAATTAAAATATATCGTGTTTTTACTATTCATTAAAATTTGAAAGTTATCAGAATAATATGAAAAATTTATCCAAAGTAAATTCTTATATCCTGATTCTAAAGAAGAATTTTATTTTTTCAAATTGAACTTATAAACTTGTCAAAACTAGATTTAATGTTGGTGCGCCATCAAAAGGTGGCAAAACTGCATTTTTTAAAAAATACTTATTTTACCCGTAAAGTTTATTTTGTTCACATACCATATTTTAAAAAATATGTAAGATGAATAATAATGTGATAAAATTAAAAATTCAGTTAATACTATTCATAACGTCTAGTTTATAATATTATAATAATATATCATTGTGTAGTGAAACTCGATATTGCGTACTACACACGCTATCGGGGAAGGTCGCGATTGCGTGTAACACAAGACAAGCTAGTGTTGTGTGAAGTGAAAGATTACTTTGATATTTCATATAACATACGACATAAAAAAATATAATTCTCATAAAATATCAGGGTGTTACATTCTACCCCCCCTTAAAATTAATTTCGACCTCGAAATTCGTCACTTTGTATCAAACAGATTAGGATACATCTCCCTAATCATATCCTTAAGATCCCATGTAGCTTCATCTAATTGGTGGTTCCTCCATAAAACCTTCACCAAGTGAGTGGTCTTGTTCCATATAACTTTTTCAATATGATCCAGAATCTCTATCAGTTGTTCTTCATAAGAAAAATCTTGCTTCAGCAGTACAACATCTGAGTTTAGTACATGTGAAGGATCAGGTATGTACTTTATCAGAAGAGATACATGGAACACATCGTGAACATGAGAGAGATTAGGTGGAAGCACCAATCGGTGAGCTACCTTCCCAACATGATCCAGTAATTTGAAAGGACCGATATATATGGGACTCAGCTTTCCCTTCTTTCTAAATCTCATTACTCTCTTCCATGGAGATATTCGTAAGAACACTTTTTCACCCACTTCGAACTCTATGTCTTTTCTTTGATTGTCGGTATAACTTTTTTGGTGACTCTGAGCTGCTCTTATGTGTTGTTGAATAGATCTGACCTTTTCGGCCATCTCATCAACAAGATCAGGCCCTAATAGATTTCTTTCCCCAAATTTATCCCAGCAAGTTGGATTTCGGAATTTCTTTCCATAGATATCTTCAAAAGGAGCCATCTGAATGATGGAGTGGAAGCTATTATTATAAGAAAATTCGAGAAAAGGTAGGTGTTGATCCCAACCACCTTTGAAATCCATAGAGCAAGGTCCCAACATGTCTTCTATAGTTTGAATTGTTCTCTCAGACTGCCCGTCTATCTGAGGATGATAAGCAGTGCTGAAACATAGCTCTCTATCTAGAGTATGCTGAAGACTTTGCCAGAACATTGAGGTAACCCTCGGATCCCGATAAAATATAATGCAAAGTTGTACTCCATGCAATCTTACAACTACTTTTACATATATCATGGCAAGCTGATCTAGAGATAAATCTTATCTAATATAAATTAAGTGTGCCGACTTCGTTAGACGATCAACTATGACCCAGATAGAATTATTGCCTTTGGATGTTTTAGGAAGTCTAGTGACAGAGACCATAGTGATGTTTTCTTATTTCCATTCGGGTATGGGTAATGGTTTTAACATCCCCTTAGACTTATGTCTTTTAGATTTAACTTGCAGACAAACCAAGCATTGAGAGACATATTCAGCAACATCTCTTTTCATGCCATCCCACCAGAAGTACTCTTTCATATCCCTATACATCTTCGTGCTTTCAGGATGAATAGAGAATGAAGAACTATGAGCCTCATCATGCAGCTCCTTCTTTAATTATGAGATGGGAGGAACACAAACCCGATTCTTGAACATTATTATCCCTTCACAATCAAGGTTTAATTCAGGAACACTTCTCACCTAATTTTGTAACTCTACATCTTCTTTTTGCACCTCTTTAATTTTCACTTTCATAGATGGTTGAACATTCATTTGAGAAAGATAAGATTTTTCCATTTCCATTATAATTCCATGATCTATCCTTTGTAAATTCATAAATATTGGATATTTTGTGATCCTCATCATGGATAAGCAAGCATGGTCTTGTTGACTTAATGCATCTTCCACCTTGTTTGCTTTTCCAGGGTGATAATGAATTGAGCAGTCTTAGTCCTTAATCAACTCCAACCATCTTCTTTGGCATATATTCATCTACTTTTGTGTTAAAATATATTTTATACTTTTATGATCAATATAAATATCACACCTTTCACCATAAAGAAAGTTCCTCCAAATCATTAATGAAAATATTACCATAGCTAACACCAAATCATGAGTTAGGTAATTTTTCTCATTGATTTTCAACTATCATGAGAACTAAGCTATCACCATGTCGGTTTGCATGAGAACACACCCCAATACCTTCTTGGAAGCATCACTATAGATCACAAAACATTCTCCAATACAAGGTAGTGTGAGCACAGGTGCACTGGATAACCTTCATTTCAACTCCTTGAAATTCTCTTCACAGTCCTCTATCCACACAAACATAACAACTTTTAGAGTCCACCTGGTGAGTGGATTAGATAATCGTGAAAAATATTTCACAGAACGTCTATAATATCCAGCCAAACCAAGAAAACATTGGATCATAGTTACTGTTTTTGGTCTCGACCGTCTTTCGATAACCTATTTCTTTGCTGGATCCATAGATATCCCCTCTTTTGAGATTATGTGACCCAAAAATGAATTTTTTGAAGCCAAAATTCACACTTGGTAAATTTGGCATAAAGAACATCCTTTCTTAGGGTCTTTAATTCAATTATCAAGTGATCTTCATGTTCTTCCTTGCTCTTGGAATAGTCAAGAATATCATCTATAAAGACAACCACAAACTGATCAAGATAGTCTCTAAAGACTCTATTTATTAGATCCATGAAGATATCAGGGGCATTAGTAAGAAGAAATGGCATCACTATAAATTAATAGTGTCCATAACTTGTACGAAAATCGGTCTTTGGTATATCCTCTTTTTTGACCCTTAATTGATGATACCCTCAACAAGATAAATCTTGGAAAAGTATTGAGCTCCACGTAGTTGGTCAAATAAGTCATCAATGCGTGGGAGAGGATATTTGTTCTTGATAGTGATCCTGTTAAGTTCTCAGTAATCAATATAGAGTCTCACTGAACCATATTTTTTCTTAACAAACAGAACAGGTGCTCTCTACGGTGACGCACTAGGGCATATTAATACTTTATCAATATTCTCTTGGAGTTTATTCTTAAATTCCTGCAACTCAATTGGGGCCATTCTATAAGGTGTCTTTGAAATGGGCATGGCACCCGGTATGAGTTCTATTGAAAACTCAACTTCATGATTTGGTGGAATACCTGACAATTCCTCCGAAAAGACATCATAAAACTCTGGTACAATGGGTATATTCTTAATCGTGAGTATCTCTCCAACCATTTGAGATAAATAACCTTCATTTATTGGAACCAAGACCCATAAGATGGAATAAACTTCCACTGGAAGGTTATATTCATCATTGCATCGATGGATGATAGTAGATTGATCAGGAATACTAAATGTGATTTCCCTTCATTAGAAATTGATATGAGCTCCATACAAAGAAATCCAATCCATTCCAAGAATAACATCAAATTCTACTATAGGAAGGATCACAAGATTTGTAGGAAGCACTTTCCCACAAAACTCAGTCAGAGAAGAATTGTAAACTTTTGATGCGGCCGTTGTGCCATTAGGAGTTGTCACATCTAACTCAAAATATAAATTTTGATGTAATATAGTGATACCCTTAGAAAATTCATCAGAAATAAAAGAGTGGGTGGATCCAAAATCAAATAAAACATTTTCTACATTAGAGTGGATGGTAAGTGTACATTTCACCACTTCATTATCGTACTCCACATCGCTGATAGTAATTGCATGTGACCTTCTTTTCCTTAGGACTTAAGAGTTTTTTTACGTCTATCATCATCAACAACCCTTGGATTAGGGAATGGATTGTAATAATGCCCCATTCCCTTTCACTTGAATCATTGAAGTGTAGAAGTTGCATTCTGTGTATCCCTTTCTTTTTTCGCATTATTAGACATCTTCGTCCCATTATTTTGACATTCATCTTCCTGATGACCTTCTTTTCCACACGTAATACATTTTATTGTCCCTTTATGACAATTCCCTCCATGTTTCTTTCCACAATTTGAGCATTAAGTAAAAATCATCTTCTTTTCATTGCGGTCTTCTTATCTCCCTTTGAATTCCATATTTCTCTTCTTATCAAACCCTTATGATTGATTGGTTAATCTAATCTCTATCTCATCCTTGAGATCACATAGAAAAATTTCTTCATAGCTATTGAAGTCCCTTATGGATAACTCCCTTAGAAGACTTGGTTTTATGCCACAAAAGAATCAATCGATTTTACTCTCATGTTGGATAATAATTTCGAAAGCGTACCGTGCAATTATTGTAAATTTTTCTTCGTAGGTACCAACAGATTCATCATTCTTTTACTTCAGTTCAAGAAAATCCTTCACCATCATTGTTCAAAAAATACAAGGGAAGTACATATTGAATAATAAGTTCTTGAGCTCGTCCCATTCTATGGACTCAATTTCATCTCTTTGCCTCGTATTCTTGATAAGATTCCACAATTGATCAGCAACACCTTCAAAATGATATACACCTAAGATGACTTTATCATGCTCAGAACATTGTAGAACTGAAAATATCTTTTCAGTGGTACTGATCAATTGTTCAGCCACTAATGGATCAGAAGACTTACTTAATGAAGGTTGACGCTGCCTCGTGAAGGATTAAATAGAATTTTGCTCCTTCCTTTTCTCATTTGGAAGTCATGCATGGTTCATAGCTTGAGAATGTTGTGTGAGCACGACTACAATATTTTTCATTCCAGCACCCATAATGTTTGGATGCTCAGGGGGACAATCATTGCATTTCTTGACACATTCAGCATTAACATTGTTCCTTCATGTTCCAGCCATTGACTCAAACCAAGAAGCATAGTGTGAGAAACACTAATCATAATAGGAAAACCACAAAATGAAGAATAAAATTTCACACATTAGGTGATATCATAGGTTGTTAATGGCCATTTCTAAAACACTATGATTGTGTTCTATTCTTAGACATATCCTTAGGGTTCTTACTAATGATTCCACATCCTAGTTTCCAAAGGTTGACTATACCTTTCCTCAGATACCAACTATAATGACTCATACTTTACATACATTGTTTTTACTTTAGAATTAAAGAATTATTATTGGAACATTAAAAAAAACCACTGAAAGGACTTTATAAATATAGTTTCTTTAGAAACTAGGAAACATATACCACTAGTTCATAAATCATCTACAATGTCCCCCATTTATTTCATCACATATAGAGTCCATTTTGGAATATTCTACTTAATACCCTTCATCCAGTCCTGGGGAAAAGAATACACAAAAAAGGGTGAACTCAAATGCTCAGTAAGGGTAAACAAAATAAATATCAATCATATCATATTCACAAGAAAATTAAATTTTGAATATCGTAACCCGAAAAAGAGATCATTATATCATAAAATGGGATAAATCATAGTGGTGAAATATAATCCCAAATAATAATAACATAAAACATGATACATTTTAGAATACACAAATAATCATAGAAATTCATTTCATATTATTCATGTCTCATTTCCAAGACTATCATAGTGGAAAAAATCCATTACGGAACCGAGTTCACTTCTTGTTCCAGTCCTGTATCACTGAACCAGATTAACTTTCTGTTCCAGCCATGTCTATCACATGAGATATAAATTTTCATCCAATTCATTGGTGGGAGATATAGTTCCCACACATCTCATAATGAAGCCATTCTATGTTGTGCCACAAAATCATAATTAATACATCATAGCATAACCCATGTAATAAAAATGGGATTCTTAAACATCGTGACATCATAAAACAATTCATATAAGATAAAAAACTTTATAAAAATAATTTCATCACAACATAATCAAATAAATGTAATAATAGGGATAGAAACAGAACCCTATATTATCTTAGATGGAAAATAATTTTGATAAAACAGTCGAACTCCATTCTTGAGAAAAGTATCCATTCTACTTCAAAAACATTTTTCCTTTCTTAACATGTCATAAAATTTTAAACTAAAAGAAGTTTATTAAAAACAAACTTGAAAACTTTTAAAGGAAAATTCATGGAAATAATGTTCTATGAAATCATAAAAATCCATTCATGTCGTATAATTTAAAAAACATTCTTCTCGTACTTTGGCCGAAAAAGCCAAAAAGTACCTTGTACGAAAAATGACAAAAGATTACATTAATATCTTTTAATAAAACTCACCAATGAGACATATTGGATTTAAAAAATTATAGGAGGATAGAAATAATATTACATATTGAGGTAACATGGATGTGGATGATAAATATTCCCCAGTAAATTCTGAAGTATAAACAATCTCAGATAAAAATTGAGATTTGAAATATTTTCTCTTACCTTAGGTATGATATGCTTTGTACATATCTGAACATCCTGTATAATGACTTAAATAATATCATTGAATTATTAATTAATAATATTCATTGTTATTATATCATATATGATCATATTATTATCTTTTTATTAGTAATATTTAATTGCTACTTGTTATTCAGGTGTTTATTACTTTATGTTCTTATGCATTTTTTGTCGAATAAATACTTATTCCTCTTTTTAGGTTATAGATACCTCATTTACAGAATTTTATTAAAGTAATATATATTATATTTATTTATTCAATTCATTTATATAATAATTATTCAATTAAGATCATATAGAACGAGTCACATCAAATCATGGAGACGGTAGGTCGTACGTACGCACGAGCGATGATATCGTTCCCATGATCGTGGAATTGTATTGAAGTGTATGTATACTATTTCAGAATCAATATCACTTGAAAATAATCATATATAGTTATTCTTTACCCCGTTATACCAATCCATGTAAGGTGTTGGTGGAAAATAGATTACACCACGACGTGCAGATGGTATTCCGTACGTACGCACGCACAGTGATTTCATTTTCCATAGGATGGATAGAAGGTGAAATAGGGTTTTTTCATATTTATAATAACATATCAGTATATTAGTGATACTGATGTTATTACTTCAAAATGAAACAACTAAAGAAGAAGAAGTGGAAGAAGAAATAATGTTGAATGATTCGGTAACAGATATTACCTCTTCTTCGACACGCCTTTTTGATACCTTCTCTTAGGGAACTAAAATTGGTCTTTGACGAAAAACCATGAACTATAGGATGTTTCTAGGGAAGTGTAGTAGATAAATTGGCAGGTTTTGGATGAGATTTAAGGATCAATGTGGTGTGAGTAGGAGAGGGGGGAGGTTCCCTTTTATAAGGGAGGAGAGGGGCACCTTTGGAATTATAAGAAATTTTAATTTATAATAAATTCCATTCCCACTTAAAAATCACCAAAAATTACTCATATTTATATATTAGATGATATGGGGTTGTAATCGCATCAAAAAATAAAATTTAGACAAGTTGTAAATTTATTTTAAACAATATCAACATGATATATCATTATATAATCTATTTAATTTTATTTTTGGTAATAATATTTAAAATTTTAAATCATTATAAATAATTACTTATATGTTGTGAATTGCCATAATTTTATAATTTATTAAATTTTTCACCATATACATTTTAATTTAAAATTTTAAATATTTTTGTGATTTTTAAACGATTTTATAATAAGTATTTTTTATAAAATAAAAATAGAGTCAATTTTGACACTATTCATTTATTTGAATTCAAATAAAATATACACATACGATATGTTCAAACTAAAAGATTTAATAGATTCATAACATGTCATATTAATATAGAAAATTAGTGGAGCACATAAATAGTTCATATAATATTTATTTAAATACTTTTAAAATCAATTATTTGATATTTCATTCAATAAAATAATTTCAACATCACTATTGTGTCATATTTAATGATTATTATTTAATCCCTAAAAATGATAAATAAATTCATATGATGTAGATAATTTTTTTAGATTTCTAGGAACTATTTATATCTGAAGTTGTATTATATTTATCACTAAATTAAAATTATTACACTTATAATATTTAAGAGAGTGACATGTTGTCACTTTCTTTGGTTTTAATAATAATTATATTATTTCCTGGTCAAAGGTTCATGAAATGAATCTAGTACAACCCTTAGGTGAAATTGGTCGACCTTTATTAATCCAATAGTAATTAGGAATGTTTTAGGGTAATTTTATAATCTTATTTTTACCCTTAATTACCAGATTTACCTTTAACTCCAGTAAATAAAAATTATCACAGTTAATATTCATAATATCAAATAATAGTAACCTATTAAAATAATATGGACCCACTTAATCCAAATATTGAATCCAATTTTCAAAATTCAAAACACAGAAGTTTCAGTGATTAATTTAAAATTAATCCCATTGTTAACCAAACTGGTTTTAAAATTTAAAACATTGCCAAAGATTGAAATGTATTTGCCTATGAATTCAATGTAAAATTAATGATAATGACATAAATTATATTAAATGTTCAAAATATATTCTATTTATAATTTATAACCATTAAATATTATAATTAACCCATTTAAATTATTTAGATTAAAAAAATTGTTTTTAATAAAAATATACCGTGTTTTTAGTGTTCATTAAAATTTGAAAGTTCTCAGAATAATGTGAAATTTTTATCCAAAGTAAATTTCTAAATACTGATTATAAAGAAGAATTTTATTTTGTAAAATTGAACTTATAAACATGTCAAAACTAGATTTAATGTTGGTGCGCCATCAAAAGGCAGCAAAACTGCATTTTGGGAAAAATACTTATTTTACCCAAAAAATTAATTTTGTTCATACACCAAGTTTTAGAAAATATGTATGATGAAAAAAATGTTATAAAATTAAAAATTCAGTTAATACTATTCATAAAAACTACTTTATACTATTATAATAATATATTTTTGTTTCGTTAAACTCGGTATTGCGTACTACACATGCTATCGAGGAAGGTTGCGATTGTGTGTAACACAAGCCAAGATAGTGTTGTGTGTAGTGAAAGATTCCTTCGATGTTGCGATTAAAATAAGACATAAAAAAATATACCTCTCATAAAATATCAATGTGTTACACTAATACCTAAACACATTTTTGGATTTTTTTTGTAGAAAATAATTAATATTGGGGAGAATTTATTAACAGTAGTTTGTTCAGTTAAATCCTTTTAAAATTTACTTATGAATGAGTAAATTTTTTCATATATGTGGTGTGGTGTATTGGCCATCACAGGTCCCTAGAAATAATATATGTAAATATAATATTTAATATATTAATGAACGTGCCATATCATTTCAAAATAATTTTTTTCATGTTAGTCATTACATAAATTGGGTATTCGACACTGTCAATGTATCAAAAATATTTTGGTGTACCCTTGGAATGAAATAATGAGGTCTAATGTCACATTTATTATTAACGGTATCTGTTGGGAGGTGTATTAAAAAAATTACAAAATAATTTATCAAATTTATTTAACACCATAAATCTGAATTACCATCTTTTAATACATAATTATAATGAATCTCAATTGATTTCTATAGGACCTTATGATATAAAATTTGAGGAAGTGAGGGATCCACTGGTATTAGTGACTTGGGATCATGGTTAGATATCCAATAATCATTATGATCCAAGAGATAAATAACAAACATATGGGGATCATTATCATCACATATAGTAAATATTTTTGTGAGTAGTGATCGATCCGTTATTGAGGATGGGATCATTATTTTGTGTATTACTACCCTTTATTCAATATATGTGTATTCATTATTCATGTAATTAATCAATATTTAATCTCATAGATATATCATTTGGTTTTAATCGCCATTTTTTATCAAAAATATTTCTTTTCTTTTTTCATGTGAATCAGTGCTATTTGTTTTTATAATTATAATAATTTTATACAATCTCATGAATGATGGATTATGATATAATTTACTATGTGAATATATTATCTAAATTAATCAATTTCTCAATAAATGTACCATAGGGTCAACAGTTTTAAAATTTTATATGGGTTTTGAATATGATATATCCTTTGGATTGGTAGTGATTTTATAATAGAAAATTGTTTGACATATTTTTATTGATCATTGATTAAAATAATAATTTTGGTGATATTTATTGGTACTGAACCCCCATTTGGGAAATAGTATGCATTAAAAGTCATGAACAGTCGAACAAAATCCTTATTTATATCTATCATAGTCCTTATATAGATTTCAAGATACATGGAAAAAGAATTTTAGTGGTGACTGTGACCTAATAGCGTCACCGAAGGTAGTGATCATATGAGACATACAATGCAATGTTTTTGGATATTGAAAATAGATATTACCTAAAAAATGTGTGATAAAAATATTTACATCATAAATGATGTATTATTAGTCAACATAGATGCAATATTTATGTTAGATTTTAAGGAAATATTAGAGGATGATGTGAGGCAATACGTTTAGGGAAATAATATGAGTTTTTGTATAAACATGATTTACACATGATTTAAATTGTAATAATACATAAATTTTATTCTCTCCCAAAAATATCTAGTGATCTGTAGTGGTATAAATATTATAAAACTTATTGATAACCCACAATCCACCTTTTTGTGTGTAAAGTAGTGTATTCACAATATATGCCCAATCCATCTGTCTAGGCCACCACATATTGTAGCTTTATGTAAAACCCATGTACACACACTCATCTAGAGAACCTATGAATGATTTGGAACACATCTTGGAACTTAGGTGGTCCCATAATTCATGTCACCTAGATGAACATCCACGTATGTTTACATTTTCACATTAAATATATTTGTTGTACATGAATTTGATTTAGCTATAGAGAACTCATTATGTAACCACAAAGAATACTTCGTTTTGTGGAACATTTCTAACCAGTACATGTATATGCAATATCAAACCCTAATGTTTGTGCAATTTCACACACCTTATGATCGTATATAAATGAACATATCTTTTTTCATCAAATGTTCCCTTGTGTATGTCATTTTTTGGGACATGGATTTTGTCCCACATATATGTTATCTTCTGTAGTTTTCTACATACGACGTAATAATAGAATTTATTTTAGTTTTAATGTGATGCTAAGTTATGTAAGTGGGATTATTCTATTAGATATTCTTATCTGAAAAATGAGTTTGGTTGTGATCATTAGAGTGTGTAGGGGTCAATAATCATATATCTAAATTGGTGGTGGATCTTCCATATGCAATAAAAAGAAGATATCAGACACACACATAAAAAGGTTTGAGGTTATTGTATATATAGTGGTACACTCTATATATGAGCTTTGGTGGCATCATGTTGCGTCATTGGTGTAGTGTTCCCATGATTTTGATATGAAATGGGGAGGTGTAGGTCCAATAAACTCATTCACGAGAGGTCATAAAATACACTTATCTAGAAGAAAATTCATTCTCTGTTATGGATCATAGTAGTGATGATTATGACCTCCAACCTAATTCATATAAGGTTTCATTTTGGGTTTGGAATCATTGATGATATCATTGAAGAATATGTAATACTCATCATTCTTATATGGTTGTGAATATTTATATTACCTTTCTCTCTTCATTTTTTTATCATTTATTCATATTATTGACTAGTTACATTAATCTATTAACTTAATGATTTATCTAACTATTTTAATTTAGTTATTACCACTTGGATATATGTAATGGCCCGGACCTCTCGAGCCCATTCCTTTGTCAAAAAGAAGGATACAAGTGTTCTACAAGGTAAAATGGACTTTTCCAACACCTTCCAGAATTTTGAAACTACACGTCGTGTAGTTTGAGTACATGCCGTGTACCCTCTTGCCATGTATACCCCGTGTGGATGGCCGTGTCTTTTCCACATGAAGAAAATGGGTATACACTGTGTGTCCATTACTACACGCCATGTAGTCCCTCCCCGCGTACGTGTTACCGTGTGTTAACAAGTCGTCAGCCGTGTGCCGTGTGAAGGTCGTGTCCTTGCCGTGTGCAACAAATTACTACACGCTGTGTGTCCAGTACTACACGCCGTGTAGTCCCTCCCCGCGTACGTGTTACCGTGTGTTGACCAGTCGTCAGCCATGTGCTGTGTGAAGGTCGTGTCCTTACCGTGTGCAGTAAATGAGTACATGCCGTGTGTCCAATATACACGCCGTGTTTTCCTTCACCGCATGTGTGTTACCTTCAAACCGTGTGTTGACCAGTCAATGGCCGCGGAGCCGCGGTTGAGGCCGCGTGGAGACCGTGTGAAAACGGCCGAGTACACTCCATGTACCATAAGTACACACCGTGTAATTTTTCTTTTCTAGCCTATAAAAGGAGGGGTCCCCTCCTCCTTTCAACTCACACCTCTCCTCCCCTCTCCACTGAGCAGAGCTCTCTCAAGAGACTCGAAGGCTCCTTATTCCATAACTTTGTCGTCTGAGCTCCGATTTACGATCCGTCATCGGCTACGGGATCATAACAACAAGGTGGAACTTTGGAGATTGGATCCATTGTCTTTCCTTTGGATCTTCCTTTGAACCCAAGGAGGTTTTTCCGAGACACTGACATACGTCTTCTAAAGTTGATCCGGAGGAGCGTTGTGATCCAGAACCTGTTGAGGTAGGGATATTACCTTCGTTTCTCTAATTTGTGCATCATTCAAGGTGGGTGTTCTCATTTTTACATGAAACACGTTTGAACCAGTTTAATAAAGGTAATAACTGGCTTATATAACGGGGTTGGGAAGTTTGTGATTGCTGTTACTTTTTATCCTGTGATGTTATGTTGTGAAATGAATAGGCTTATGCCTACTAAAAATCACGGTCGTTGGGGGCCTTTTCTTGTGTAATTAAATGTTTCCCTATCTTTTTAGACCATTTTTTCGTGAATGGAACTTTGTTGAATGTGGAAATTAGTTAATCAGATAATGTTGGTTGTTTAAATGAAAATCTGGAACCCTTGTGTGATCACCCCGGTTGTACCAAAATGGAATAATGAACATGTGGGTGTTGGATTGGTTACGTGGCATGTGATGGGGGTGTTTTGTGGGTTGTTGTAGATCGGGTGAGCATTGGGGATGTAGTTGACTTGGTTGTGGGTTGGTGTCAATGTTGTGTTGGTGACGAGAAATGGGGCTGCGATAAGTGGTATTAAAGGTATAATGATGTACGAGATACGGTATGGTTGTGGTTATGGTGGTTGGGAGCGGGGCTGTTGGGATGGGTTTAAATGTGACGGGACAATGGGTTGTGTTTAATAATTAACAAATGTGGAAGAGTTGATGAATGATGGGGCTTGGTAATGAAACAGAAATAATAATCAATGTGTTGTTTGGTTGTCAAGAAGGGTTTTGTTGTGCTTCCCTAACTTGTTTTGTGGATGACATGGATATGTTTTACGAACGATTGAAGTGGTTGGTTGTGGATAGTTTCCCAGTAGTTAAGGAACTAAGAAAGCTAATTTCTACTGAAACGTGAAAACCTTAATGGGGTTGGGGTTGTTTGTTGTATGCATGATTCGTGGTATCAGTGCCGAGGAACGTGCTATGTTTCTCTTTTTAGAAGCCATAAGTTGGGCTGAGTGGTTTCTATATATATATATATCTGTATCTTTTGTGTTTTATCGCACCGCACCCATGTTGAGCACTTAGTGTCGAATACTCCCATTTTATGGGAGAGGGTATTTTTCCATTGTTTACTAGCTCCTTCCTACTCCTTCTCCCCTAGGCTGTGATTGCTTGAGGCGACCTTACACCCATGACTCTTTGGGTATGATTCGATTGGGGTGATTAGGCCCAAGACTCTTCGGGCATACTTATAAGCTATGATGGCTTTAGGAAACCTTACACTGAAGACTCTTCAGGTAGGTTTCGATTTCAGGCCCAGGTGTCTTCGGGCGAGAGTTCAGTTACTATTACTGTTCCCAAGAATCTTCGGGATGAGTCCTAGGTTTCTTCGGGTAGGGATGTGGTTGTGGTTGTGAGGCCCAGGTGTGTGCGGGAGGGATATGTGGTTGTGAGGCTCAAGTGTGTGAGGGCGGGATGTGTGGTTGTGAGGCCCAGGTGTGTGCGGGCAGGAAGTGTGGTTGTGAGGCCCAGGTGTGTGTGGTCGGGGAGAGTGTGACAACGTCATGTCGTTCAGCTAACTAATGGGAAATGGTGTGGGGTACCCAATTCTCTTGTTCTTATACTACTACTACCTGCTGTGATTGTGTTTTGGTGAGTGTGGCTGGTGAGATTGAGTGGATAGTTTTCCTTGTTAGGTTTCTTCTGTTGATCTCACCGGACAATAGGATATCTCCCTACTTGTGCACGACAGCATTAGGTTTCCCTACTGAGTATACTTGTATGTTCACCCTACGTTTACATTCAGGTTTCCAGGAGGACTACTAGGGCCGTGCAGGACCCTACTAGTCGGGAAGTTGGAGTGGTTTCAGTTTCTGTTCTCTTGTTTTCTTTTGGTATTGTACTTTTGAGCTTCCTTGTACTTTTACCTTGTTATAAAATTGTTTAAACATGCATGTGGTCTTGGTTTGGGTTTATTTATATACACTTGTTATTTTCATTTTTTTGGTGGTTGACTTGTCCTATTTCCCGATCCTAAATAATAAAAAGGGTTATGCCTTCCATATTTGTGAAAACTCATACCCTTGGTGCTAGTCGCCAACCAGGGGCCTACTGGAGGGGGGACTCGGGGGTCATTATCTCCCTTTCGCCATTGCCAGCTCAGGAGGGGCATCTTTGGTGGGAGGGGGACATGACAATATAGGATAATCATAAGGGGTATGCATATTCTCACCTTTTTTTAGATGTCCCTGCATGTGATGTGTCTTATACAGGTCATCGTTAAATTAGATTTGACTGGGGTAGAAAAGGTATTGATGCATCTTAGAAGCACATGGTAGTGTTGACCTTGTTCAATGATGGAACCCTTGGATATTTATCTAGGAAATCCCCTACCAATCTTTCCTAGTAATTTTTAATTTTTGTTTCCCCATTTCATTGGGTTGGGCATGTATTTTTTCCCTATATATATTTTATATTACATTATTTCACATTTTTGTATTTAATAGGGGGATTTCATGCATCAATTACATTCTATTGTTTATTCATTTATTAAATATCTAAACTATTTCATGGAGATCTGGGGTTCATGCATATTGGTTCTATATTTTAAGGCCACTGATTTCAATGATATTCTTACTTGATGATTTTCTCCCGCCAGTATCCTATTGGAGGGGGTCAAAAGGTGTCACATTAATCTCACTAAAAGCCAATGTGGTGTCCTGGTGGTTCTTTTCAGGAAAATTATATTATATAAATAAAATTAATATTTAATGTGATTTTAATTACTCTCCTTTTATGTAAATACTGAAATGATAAATATAAATAAATTTTCCCATGGAAGAAGTAGTCCACTGATATTCATGGTTATAACTATAATTTTCAATAGAATAGGGGAAACATATTAATTATATAAAAAATATGAATGGAAAAATATTATTTTTTATCATATTTATATATTAAATTCTATATTATGTATATATTTTTAGTTAGTTATTGAAAACAAATGTTGTCTCTTGGAGGTCGTAGTCTGAAAAAACACAATTACCTCTTTTTTTCTTAATGGGAAAAGGGATATTGGTTAATTGATTTTCCAAAATTATATTAAATTTTTAGTAATATAAATTTTTTTGATGTTTTAATGTTAATAATGGGTATTTAATTTTTGGGAATAGTAAATGCACATAATCAAATATAAAAGATAAAGTGGGGTTAGGATGTTATACAACACTTCATTTATTATCTCTTTTGCGATGATGACAAAATATTTAAGGGATGGACTTCTGAGAAGAACAGAACCACATAATGGTTTCATAGAGTGTAAAGGATAATTTTTCAAATAGATTTGGCAAAAACTACAACTTTTTAAGTAGGGAAATCTAAAATGTGTTCTACGCTATTTTTTAGTTAAAAAGAGTGTCATATTGGTAAATACCATAATATTTTTAATAATGGAATGTCACTCTATAGGATAATGGAACCATAATTTTAAAATAATATATTATATAGAACATATTTCTATACACACATACTCCAAAAAATATTAACATTTCCTAGAAATATATCGCGTTTTACCTCTATGGTTAGCCAATTTTACCATTTTAGTTTTCTCCATAATATATAATTTTAAACTAAGAAATTTTTTTAATAAGAAAAATTTTAAAATATAGCATATTATATAAATTGGTTATAAATCATAGAAATTTGAAAATAAATTTTTTAATCCATTTTTAAATGTAATAATTATTAAATTTAAAACACTAATTATTTAATGTATTGAAATAGTTTTCCAAAAAAATGATAAATTAAATTATTAGTTGATAAATATTAGTTTATAATTTTAAACCAAAATGCTTTAGATTAGGAATTAAATTTTGAAAATATTGGTATGGTCTTATAAAATAATTTTGACAATTTATAATTCATAATTATATAATAATATTATTATTTTATTTATTGAAATGATAAATTCTACTATTCAAAAAAAATATAAATTTAAAAATCCCCTAACAAATAATTTTATGATAATATATACACGATAAATGAAAAAAAGGACACAATTTTTCAAAAATCACATCCTCAATTATATAATTTTTATTATTAATTAAAGACATAAAATGCAATGAAAAAAATAGTTTTATAGATATATTACTTCTCTTATATTAAATATATTTTACTTATAAATTACACACTAATGTCGATATAATATATTATGTGATTATTAAACAAAAATAAAAATTTCATCATGAATAAAAATTTAAATTTCTAAAAAAATCAATTTTATCCATAAGATGGATTTTTGGAAAATGAATATTCAAAAATTAAATTAATTATGGATATATAAATAATTAATAATTTGTTATTACGTTTCAATATAATGAAAAATTATCTTCCCATAATCCCTTATTATTTATACTATTTCCCAAGGAATTTGAAATATTTGGTGTATGTTTAGAGGGTGTTCTACATGAATGGATGATGTGGATTACTCAAATAAATTTATTTAATCCCATATATGGATTCACTCAAATAGAAATTGCTCAAGTTTTTTCTAGCATGGGTCAGTGGAAATACCTATAAATTATACATCAATTCTATGTTTAGACAAATGGTATTTATAATGATGATTTTTTTTATTTATTTCAATTTATCAATACTTATATTATTTATGTAGTTATATGGTCACAAAAATTTATTCCATCTAATATAATAGAAATGATTTTACAGATATATTTATTAATAAGTAATTGTCATTGTTTTGGAATTATTTTTCTTCATATAATTTAAGTCATGCTGTTAACAAAATATTTTTTTCAGAATAATATGTAGTGAAATTTCATGTCTTCACATTTTTCTTCATATAATAAATTATGTCTGAGGAATTTTAATTATTTTATTTTCACAAAGCTATCTAAGGGTATTTATAAGAATACTCACGAGTTAATTTACAAATAACATATAAATGAGCGTTATTTTATAATAATAACAATAATAATCCAATTATTGTGTTTATTCATTACCATTTAAGATAAATAACTTTAATATATAGTGTCAATAACTATTTTATTTTGAATTGAGTCCATAATTCAATCCTATAGCTAGAAAATATCATATATTGGTTTAAATAATTAAATAGATTTACCTATTATTATTTTTTCTACAACACACAGACATGCCTCTCAACTACCATGGTTCCTCAACATAGAAGTGCTGGGGGAATGTTGTGGAGAATTGATAAAGTAATGGATGGACAATCTTCTTCCTTTTATGCTAACTGGGATCCTTATTTAAAATCCCTCCAGACAATTTTCATAGTAGTTTTCTCAAATTAATCAACATGCACCCTCTCCATATTATCTATATTCTCTGTTTCCAATTTCAATAAAAAGACCAATCTCTTATCTATCTTTTTTCAATGTTACATATATTTCCCCCCTAAAATAATGGTTCTTGGGGGTCTGATATCTCACCAAATCCATTCTGGGTGAATTTTCATGCATCCAAATAGGGCCTCACAATACCCAATCTCATTCACACAGATGAATCATGGGATCACCTATTCTTAGGAATCGAACATGATAATCGAACTGGACCTATTCCAAAGATCATATTGTGGCCTCTCTTTTCACCATACAACCATTTTAGGTAGAAATAATTGTAGGAGATGGTGTTTAATTATATATGCGCCATTGGTATGGTGCTGCTAACTAATATGCTACATTGAGGACAACATGTGATAAAGGTGCATCGATGGATAATATCAAAATAAATTTTTTGTTAACATATTCTTTAGTAGAGATATCAAGATCACTCTTTTATAGATTGAGGATGTTTTCCTCCACCAACTATTTTTAATAGTGTTGATTTTGTGTGTAATTTTATCATGATAGAAGAATGTGGCTCTAAATTTAAATAGTCAATTCATTATCTCAAATCAATTTAAAGGACTCATAATATGATTTATCTTATAAAAAACATTTTAAATGAATACATTATATAACCCCGTGAAAATTTCAACACAAACATAACACCATATTATAAATTCCATGATACATAATCATTTTACATTCATGGGGAATGGGAAATATAACAAAGGGTAACATCAAACTCTCAATAATGGATAAAAAATCAATGACTGTTACTGTCATATCATAAACATGTGGGAGATAATTAGTAGAAAAAAGTATCTAATTTTTAATAGTATAAATTAACAATTGATAACAATAACCATAAAATATAAACATATCATCACAAATTAAAACTGCCTCTTTCATTGGAAGATAAAATAAAACCTGTAAAATATTACATGATCCATGGAACATATGAAAGTAAAAGAAAAAATAATAAAGATTAGATTTTATATTTTTTTAGATACCCAAAAGTCAATTCAAAAATATATTTTTGATATGATATAATTTCTATAACACTCCCCCAATTGTGAACCTTGAAAATTGATAACATTTTCACTCATAAAATTGTGTGTACAACTAAATGATATAACACCAAGCCACTATGAACCTAAATAATAACTAACATGTTCACATATTATTTATGTATCATGAGATATATTTCATTTCCCAATTAATCTTAGGGACATACGTTTTCAAAACATTTCATAAACCATAAATTTATGATTTAATTGAATAAAAAAAATACTATTCTCCTAAAATAATATATTTAAATTTCATTGTTTTTAGGAAATTTAAAAATGGTATCACATAAAATATATTCATAATTAAAATAAAATTATAAAAAAATAGAATAAATTAAATAGAAATTATTATAAAAGAACATATAAGGTAACATACGAGAGAAATATTTTTTACGGATGGATCATATGATGTTAATGATGTGATACTCGTGAATATGTGTTATTAAAAACACATTGCATTCATCATTATAAAATATATATTTACTAGTGAAATTTCAAGATTTTCCATTTTGTTTTCATATAATTGATAAAAAAATTCATGGAAATAAATTTGATTTTTTTTCTTGAAATACATATATATATAACCAACCAAAATTGAATTTTATATAAAAAAATTACTCAATAAAAAAATTAATTACTCAAAGAAAATATTTAGAGTATCCAAGTACCTTACATCTTATAAATCATATAAATCCAAAGTAAATTAGATGTATAAAATTAAAATAAATATGATATCATAAAATATAAAAGGATAAATATAAAAATTAAAATTGTGTACCATTTACATAAGTGAAATGGAAAGAAGACATATTTCCTAAACATGAGTTAATGGATTAAGATTTCAGACAAGGTAACTGTTACATTGTTTACTAAAAATGTCACATCCACTATAAGATCCCTTATAAAAATAAATATATCGATAAGTACTTTATGAACAAAATTAACTCTTAAAAATATTAATAATATCAATTTATAATAACTATCTACATGTATGATAGTTGTTTTTTTATATTCTTTCATATCATATGTTAATAGTTTTACCTATAAGTAGTTGTTTTATAGGAGATATGTTAGTTTTTTCCACCTAAACAATAGTCACTACATATGAATTAATGTTACTATAAAGTACGAAGTTTAATGGTTTATTGATTTTTAATTTCTATTCATTATTAATCAATTGTTTATCCTAAATGATGAAACAGACAACAAATTTGGTTTTTATGATTTTCCAGCTACATAGTCTGTTATATTAATTAATGAGTTAAATATTGATGTATTAATTATAAAACCCAAAATAATTCATTGTTTTGATATTTATATTATATTATAATTGTAATTATTTTTTATTAATCATACATTATATAGTTTCTAAGTATTGTTCATGGTAGTTTTCAAAATAACCAAAACATTATCGTACTATCATTTTCAAGGATTTTGTGGTTATTTAGATGTAATATAATTAAAATCATTACATATTTTTATCATTTATTGTTTACTAGTTTGATATATTATAATTTTAATGGATCTAGATGTTTATGTATATGATATAAAAATATTAGATAATTAGAAATAGATACTTTCCTCTTAATAAGGTTATTTTATATAATTAAATTTGTTACAGTCATTTGATTATGATATCACTTAGAGGTTCTCATATTTTTCATAAAAAAATTATAATGGTGTTTTAAAATTATATTATTATTTAAAAAATATTCTCATTGGCATTCATGTAAGGAAATGTTGAAATAAAATACAAAAAATAGACATTTGATAGGGGTAGTCCACATGTAAACATAATTGATGATTTCTTTTTCATTAATATGGGGAAATAAGTATTATTGATTATCATTTAAAAAAAATATTTATAATTCATATCTTAATTTTAATATAAATTTTTTATTAGGACCATCATTATACGGTTCTAAAATAAAACAAAAAACATTACTTAATTTTGTGGTAGTCGACACAAGAAAAAACACATGATTCATGTTTTAATTTTTTTATAATGGAATGTGGGAGGTGTTTAATCCTCTTACAGTCATACTAATAAAATATAAATATTATAAATACATTGGTGTCATCATTTTAAGATTGTGTAATTATATTTGATGGTATATAAAAGAATATAATTAAATATATTAGATAATGGGAGATTATGATATTATATATCCCTTCACGTATTATATCCTTTATAAATATTATTAAACCATTGTGGGATGATCCTTTTAAAATAAAAAACCATTATTTTTTATGATTTTTCAGGAGAGTGTTTGTAATATTTATGTCCAATCATAATTTTTTTATGAGTGAGTGGAAGTGAGGATAACTGTCAACCAATTCTAAGTTATATTGAGGGGGTATTTTTGTAAATACCAAAAACATGTTAAAAATGGAAAGTCACACTAAATATAATTGGATCCAAAATTGATAAATAATATTTTATATAATAGATAATATTGATAAAAAACACCCATATTAAAATAAAATCTGGTTTTAAATATGTGCAGACCATTTCCACTATGGTTATTTAATTTTATTATTTAATTTCCAACATAATAAATGGTTTTTTCATAACAAATTTATCATTTAGGAAAAAAATAATATGGATTAAATAACCAAATTTATTATTATGATTCCAAATTTTAAATTCATGTTTTTGTTTTTAAAAGTTTTTAAAAAATAATTATAAAATGACACATAAATGACTATGTATTATTTTTTTACTAAAAAATATAAATTGAATTTAGAAAGGTAAAATATTGGTTAAAAAATTGAACTCCATTTTTTAAATTATATATTGCCTTATTAAATAACTATTTTATTTATAAAACTGTTTCAACGGTTTAAAATTACAACATATATACTATTAAATTTCATAAAGACTTTTAATTTTTTTTTTAAAATAACTATATTGGACAATTCACTTAAAAAAATATTTTGAAAAAAATAAAATTCTAATTTTATGATAATATATCCAGGATGAATATAATTGTTCTAAATTTTTTTTGAAATTCATGAGCTAAAATTTATAGATATAATTTTTATTTTAAAAAATATGTAATGTGTTCTTATAGAAAAAATGCTTCTAGATTGATTAATATGTTTTAAAAAAGTAATAATTAATATATAGTTAATATATCACGTTAATAGTCAATAAAAGTATAATTTTTACATGAAATTAAAATCAAAATTATAAAAAATTCATTTTTAACCATAATCTAATCATATTTAAAATATATTTTTGAAATGTAGTTAAATTCATGAAACATTTATATGTATAAATATTTAATTAAAATTTGATTTAATCATAACATATACATCCCTAAACTCTAATTATCTCCACATTATACCTAATCACTAGATAAGATCATTTTGTACTTGTAGTTTTCGGTCAGCTAGTATGGATCTCTTCATAATCTACACATTCTTGAACACCCCCATTAATATTATTCTCTCAAATCATAATATATCCAGTTCAACCATGGCATGGTCAAGGTAAAATCATAGTTATGCTACCACCAATCCATGGTTGATCAAATATGAATCATAGGAGACACATCTTCTTCTTATAGAAACATATTTTTAGTAATTTTTTAAATATTTGTTGATATGGATTCAAAATATAGTACCCTCTAATTTGATATCATTGTTTCAATAGCTATATTTAATAATAAAAATATGTTAATGTATTTTCATTTTAGATGAAATTAGAATATAATAAAAAATAATGAAATTATTTATTTGAGTATAAATATACTGATTATTGGTTCACTATAAGGAATAGATGAATTTTTTTACTAATAATAAAAATAAATATATGTATATAAAATATATTTATAAATTAATAATAATGTGGTCATAACAAATATATTAAATTGTATAACTCTTATCATTTCCATAAATTAAAATCTTGTAGTGTGTTCAATAGTCATCCTTTTTTAATTACATAATGCCTTATATTTTTATAAATATTAAAATAATATAACAAACAATGCCATATAGAAGGCCAATCTAGATGGTCGGTTGTGATACAGTTTAGAGTCTAGTGACCCGGTATTGATCCCTTCCGACAAAAAAATTTCATCATTTTCATTTAAAAAAATTCCACATTTCATATTTATTAACAAATATCATGTGACATTTGTATTTAGTATTTAATAAATATAAAATAATATTAGAATAATTAAACAATGAAATATGGGGTGGTGTTACATGGAGAGACTTGGACCAGAATCAAAATTTCCAATGTTCAAGTTACTCCAACTTCCCGAAAATTAATCATTTTTAAAAAGTAAAATTAAAAATCATATATATTCTATTTAACTATTCTCTTTTTGTTTATTTTTTCTTAAACCATTATATATACCCAAATAAAAATAATTATTAGTGGATTAAATTTTTTGACTATAGTTGTTTTGATTGGAAGGATAATTCTAATAACCAGTTTGAACCCAACTACAAACATAAATAAATGATTCATCAACGATATTTTTTAAAAAATTACATTAAATTTTTTATATAGTACAAATCATTTATGTATATTTCATTTGTATTTATATTATATTTTTATTATTCAAATCAGATAAAAAATAAGAATATTAAATAAGAGAAATAATTAATAAAGAATGAACCGTTATATTTTTTGTTTTTTATCATATATATATTATAAATAATAATATTAATAAATAAATAAATTCAATTAAAATGGTCAATCAAAATTTATGGAAATAAAAAAATACAAGATAAATTTCCCCATTTGAATATTTTAATAAATTAATGTATTTTTTTCTTATGGCATGCCAATTGAATTATGAATTTAACAATTATTGATGAATATTGCATAATTTGATAATATTCTTTAATTTGATAAATTTCAAAAAATTTATTGATATGTTGCAACTTTTTATGTGAGTTTTATATTGGAATAAAAATTTATTAAATTTCACATCTTTTCACTAAACCCTATCATGGAATTTATCTTTTAATACTTAATTGAATGCATATATATATTGGGATTATTGTTATTCTATTTTCAAAATGTACTTTTCCATACAGTCTTTCATCATCCAGTTAGTTACAGACATTACCAAGATTACCTAGGAATATGTACCTATTATCTGACTACTTTACTTATCTAAAAGAGTTAATAAATAATAAGATATTATATAAGAAGTGAAATTCAAAATAAATATGGATTCTAGGTATCATAGCTTATTGTATGACTATCAACAATACTCAAATTTGTTATTTCTTATATTCAATTATAATTTGTATTTGAATGGTTCAATTGAATAAATTTTTAAAGATGATAATATTAATATGAACAATAATTACTATTTATAAACTTTAGGACAATCATGAAATGAATTTTACACACATAGCGGGATTAAAATTTCATGGATGACATGAGAGTTTTTTATATGATTAGTATAATACATCTCTTTGAACATTGTTCTCATGTAATATAGGAGACACTTATTTTCATGATTACTAATATTAACAAATTATTGGTGTTCTTGAATTATTAATATTTCTATCCAGATTGGAATTACATTAAATTGTTAAATGTTCAAAAAAAAATTTAATATTCATGTATTTATCATTTCATTAAATTAATGCATTTTGAATATTCCCTAGCAGTAAATGGTTTTTGAATGTGAAATCAAAAATATAATATTTTATTTATTATTCAACCCTAATATATAATTTTTAATGATAATTGGTGTTATATATTGAATATAAAAAAATATATTGACTTCTATTATTTTGATCTATTTATTAGGAATATAATTAGTTTAAAGATAAATTTAACATGTTTCAACGTTTATATTATAAGAAATTGTTTTTCTAAGAGCTTGAAAAGAGGTTGGAGAAAAATAAGAATTACTAAATTGAATATTGAATGAATATTTTCATATGGTCTCCAATTCATAAAAATATATCCAACAAATTTGGATGATATTTTGATACTGAATTAAAAATGTGATTTTATAAAATCTATTTGATTAAAAATAAGTGAAATCCATTCATATAAGGGCTCAAAATATAGAATTATATATGTAAATCATTGGTTTTCATAGTTAAATCGGAGTTTTCTTACTTTTTATGTATTATTTTCTTTAGATCTACCAATTATACCAAATTTCTAGTGTAGATAGTAAAAAAGTTGTAAAATAACCCGATAACTATTTTAAAAATATATTACAATTTATCATAGATCAAATATCATTTATATATGGTGTTTGAAAATATGGATTAAAAACATTATCGACATTTCTTATAAAATAAAACACTAATAAGACCTATATAGAGTTTGAATGAAGAGTCATGTTACCAAAATTTTAGATTTGGATGTGAAATACTTCTATACATTATAATATATCTTCTTTTTCATTGGAAATTTTTTTGCTCCATGTGATC
This sequence comes from Viscum album, assembly GCA_963277665.1. Classification (NCBI taxonomy): domain Eukaryota; kingdom Viridiplantae; phylum Streptophyta; class Magnoliopsida; order Santalales; family Viscaceae; genus Viscum; species Viscum album. Next base: position 623,315,247 of record OY728128.1, read on the forward strand.
TTAATAGAGACGCATTATTGGAATCTAAAATTTAATCTCTATTATTACTCTACAACTACTTTAATTCCAGTATGAATGTTTTATTCTCATCATGTTTTTTTTCCAAACTTTAATTTTTTTCACTGATATTTCATTCTTACAGTCAACTAATAATGTTTGGGTTTCCCTGATCTTTTGAGTTTTCACACATCAATTATTCAATCATTCCCCATTCACAAATCTAACATTATATGTATTTCCTATTAATTGATTTCACTCACATGAAACTATATTTACCATGAATTATTATGTCATTAAATCACAATGAGATAAATATAAAAACAATTATAGTTTTAAACATTTCTCTGTTTTTTTCTTAGTATGTCGGGGTAATGGATTCTCATTCATGTGGCATAAAATAGTGATGGTCAATTGTCATGGCCCCCTCCCACCAAAGATGACCCTCTTGATCTGGAAATGGGGAAAGGGAGATAATGACCCCCGAGTCCCACCTCCAGTAGGCCCCGGGTTGGCGACTAGCACCGAGGGTATGAGTTTTCACAAATATGGGAGGCATTACCTTTTTATTATTTTAATATCAGGAAGTAAGACGATTCAACCACAAAAATGAAAAAAAACAAGTGTATAGAAAGAAACCCAAACCAAGCCCACATGCATGTTTAATCAATTTTATAACATGGTGGAAGTACAAGAAATCTCAAAGTATAATACCAAAAGAAACAAGTGTACAAAAACAGCAACAACTACAACTGTCTGACTAGTAGGGTCCCTAATGGCCCTGGTAGTCCTCCTGGAAACCAGAAAGTAAATGTAGGGTGATCATACAAGTATAATCAGTGGGGAAACCTAATGCTCTCATCACAAGTGGGGAGACATCCTAATTTCCCATGAGAACAACAGAAGAATCCTAGGAAGGAATTCTATCCACCCAACCTCACCATCCACACTCACAAAAAACACAATGACAACATGATGTAGTATATAAGAAACAAGAGTATTGGGTACCCCACACCATTTCCCATTATTTAGCTACTCTTCCTAACAACGAACGTCCTGACGCTGCAACACTCTCCCTTCCCGCACACACCTGGGCCTCACGTATCCCGCCCGCACACACCTGGGCCTCACAACCAAGTTTCCCGCCCACACACACCTGGGCCTCACAACCACGTATCCCGCCCGCACAAACCAGGGCCTCAGAACCCCGTATCCCGCCCGCACACAACTGGGCCTCACAACCACGTATCCCGCCCGCACACACCTGTTCCTCATCCCGAAGATTCTTGGGAAATAGTAGAACCTACCCGATGAGTCCTGGGCTAAAACCACCCCAATCAAAACCTACCCGAAGAGTCTTAGGTTTATGGTCGCCTCAAGCCATCACAGCCTAGGGGAGAAGGAGCAGTAAAGAGCTAGTATCTAAGGGTAAACCACCCTCTCCCATGAAATGGGAGTGTTCGGCACTAAGTTCTCAACATGGGAGGGGTGCGATAAAACACAAAAGATATATATATTTATATGTATACCAATCACACAGCCCAATCTATTACTTCTAAACTGAGAAACTGATCACATTCCTCGACACTGCTACTACGAAGCATGCATACAACAAACAACCCCAACCCCATTTAGGTTTTCACGTTTCAGCAGAATTTTATTTAGTCCCTTAACTACTGGTAAACTATTCACAACCAACCACATCGATCGTTCGTAAAGCATATCCCTGCCATCCAAAAATCAAGTTAGTAAAACATAGGCATCACAACAAAGTCCTTCTTATTAACCATCCAACCCCATTAATTATTATCATCATTTCATTACCATGCCCCACCATTCATTAACTCTTCCACTTTTATTTATTATTCACAACCCATAGTCCGTTCACGTTGAAACCCATCCCTGTAGCACCACTCCCAACCATCATAACCACAACTGCACTTTACATTATTGTCCCTTTAATACCATTTATCGCATCCCCGATCTCCACCTGATCCACAACAACCCACAAAACAAAGTTCATACCACATCATCACCCCTTTATCATCATTTACCGCAGGCCTACTGCCTGTTCTATTCATAAAAACTCGATATTCAGCCCTCTGTTTCACACACTAGTAACCAAGCCAAAACCCACATGTTCATTATTCCATTTTTTTAACCGGGGTGATCACACAAGGGTTCCAGCTTTTAAACAGACAAATTTACGTGATTAACCAATTTCCACCTTCCACAATGTTTCCATCGATAAGAAAATCCAGAAGGATAGGGAAAAATTTAATTGTGTAAGCAAAGGCCCCCAACGACCATGATTTTCAGTAGGCAGAAGATCATTCACAACATAATATCACAGGATATAAATAACAACAATCACAAACTTCCAAACCTCATTCTTTATCTAGTTATTATATTTATTTATTGATTTAACTGTTTCTCATGAAAACAAGAGGATACCCACCCCTCATGATGCACAATTTAGAGAGATGAAGTTAAGATCCCTACCTTAACAGGTTCTTATCACAACGCTCCCTCGGATCAACCGTAGAAGAAGTCCGTCGGCGTTCGTCTCTTATGTCACGTCCCAGAAAAACCACCTTGGGTGGAATTCAGAAATTAAAGGCCAAACCAAAGACAACAGATCTAAGCTCATAAGTTCTTCCTCGTTGTTACAATCCCGTGGCGGTTGACGAATCGTAAATCGGAGCTCGGACGAAGAAGTTATGGAAGAAAGAGCCTTCGAGTCTCTTGGGAGAACTCTGCTCAGAGGAAAGGGGAGGAGAGGGGTGAGTTGAAAAGGAGGAGGGGACCCCTCCTTTTAGAGGAAAGAAAAGAAAAAGTATATGTCGTGTACTTTATGGTATACGACATGTACTATATGGTACATGGAGTGTACTTGGTTATTTTACAGAGTCTCCACGCGGTTTCCAACACGGCCTTTAACGCGGCACGTGGTCGTTGACTGGTCAACACACGGCTTGAGGGTAATGCACACATGGGGATGGAATTCACGATGTATAGTTTGGACACACGACCTGTACTCATTTATTTCACATGGAAAAGACATGGGTTCGACACGGCACACAACCATTGACGGGTAACGCGTATGCGGGGAGGGACTACACGGCGTGTAGTTTAGTGTACACGCCATGTACCCATTTATTTCACATGGAAAGGACACAGCCATCAACACGAGGTGTACCCAGAAAGGGGGTAAATGGTGTGTACTCAAAATACATGGCATGTAGTTTCAAAAATTATAGAAAGTGTGGGAAAAGTCCATTTTACCCTTCAGAACACTTCGTGACCTTCTTTTTGAAAAAGGAATGGGCCGGAGAGGTCTGGGCCATTACATCAGATACCTCTGACAACATTCTTGTCCCCGAGAATTCAAAAACCATCCCAGAGGAACCCAACAAGATACCTCTTAGGGTTCTTGTTATAACAGGAACCCAACCAACAACCCTAATCATAGGTGTTAGGAATTCCCCCTACTATGTCGAGATATTATCCGCTTTAGGCGGCACTGACTCACCTGCACAGGTTTATTCGCATCCGCATTAATGATCTCGATTAAGGATCAGGTTTTTACCTTTCCCCACACATCCGGACATGTTACACATTACCAGGGAACAAGGAAACAAAAGGTCTCACAGCCGACAAGCCAATCATTCCATATATGAAAGGTACAGAGTATAAAATCAACACAAAGCTCCGAAGAACAATGTAAAACACAAGTCAAAACAACTCCGGGTATTGAGCGCGCATCTTGGTCTCCGGATCCCAAGTGCTCCCCTCGAGGCCGTCATGCCTCCACAACACACGAACCAACAGAATGGTTTGTCCATGGAACACCTTCTCATTAAAATCCTCGATTCTGACTGGTCATTCTTTGAAGGTCACATCGTCCCCCATATTTAACTCTCCCTAGTCGATAACGTGTGAGTCGTCGAGTAAGTATCGAAGAAGCTGGGAGTTGTGGAAGATGTCATGAACCTTCTCTAACTGAGGTGGCAGGGCCGGCTGATATTCCACCTCGCTGACTCGCCTCAACACCTCAAAAGGTCCGATGAACCTAGGTGAGAGCTTGCTCCCCTTCCCAAACCTCTACTGCCCCCATAGAGGGGAAACCTTCAAAAACACATGATCTCCCACCTCGAACTACAAGGGCCTCCTCCATCGATCAACAAAAGACTTCTATCAGTCCTGAGCCACTTTCATTCTCTCACGTACAAGCTGAACATTCTCCGTGGTGCTCTGTACAACCTCGGGCCCAAGAGCGTCTGTCTCACCAACATCTGCCCAGCATATGGGTGAACAACATGGGCTTCCATACAAATCCTCAAACGACGCCATTCCAATAGTATAGTGGAAGCTGTTGTTGTAGGAAAACATTAATAAAGGAAAGTGTCCTACCCATGATCCTCCAAAATCCAGAACGCATGCTCGCTGCATGTCCTCCAGTGTATAGATAGTCTGCTCTGTCTAACCATCCGTCTAGGGGTGGAAAGCAGTGCTAAGGCGTAGCTGGGTGCCAAAATCATGTCGTAACCCCCTACAGACTTGTGAGGTAAACCGAGTATCCCTATCTGAGACGATATTCTTGGGACTCCATGCAACCGCACAACCTCGTCTACGTACCTCTGTGTTAATGTACTCACCAGGCCTGACTCCTTAATTACTAAGAAGTGAGCTGATTTCATCATTTGATCCACCACTACCCAGATAGCATCATAACCACCCTGATCTCTAGGTAGTCTTGAGACGAAGTCCATTGAGATTTCATCCCACTTCCTCTCAGGGACATATAAAGGATGAAACAACCCACTGGGAACATGGTGTTCAGCCTTAACTTGCTGACACACTAGGAATTTAGCCACAAACTCCGCCACTTCTTGTTTCACACCGGGCCACAAAAACTGTTCCCTCAGGCCTTTGTACATTTTTAAAACTCCTGGATGTACCGCCAATGCTGAGCTATGAAACTCATGGAAAACTCCCTCATGTATTGACTCCGGGACAAACAACCATCCATGGAAAAGCATCCGATGTCAGCTGTCCTCTGGCCATCCTTCTGGAGCATTCCCCTAATTGACATGATCTCGCATCACATCCGCCTTGGAGTCCCCCCACCGAGACTCTTCCACCTTCTACAAAAAGGAGGACTGCATCGTCATCTGAAACAAACATCCTCTAACACCTTCTATCCTGGCATCCAAGTGAAAGGTGTCCAACTCTCCCATCGCTTTCTAAGAATCAGTGGACTCCCGGACCACTTCCTTATCCGACTTCCTGCTCAGGGTATCAGCCACAACTTTGCCCTTACCATCAGTGTAAGAGATCTCAAAGTCATAGTCTTAGATAAACTCAACCCATATTCACTACCGCAGGTTCAGGTCACGCTGGGAGAAGATATGACACATGCTCTTGTGATCTGAGATGACCACAAAGCGCTCCTAAAAGAGGTAATGTCACCAAAAATTCAGTGCGAACACTACTGCTGCAAGCTCTAGGTCATGGGTGGTATAGTTATGCTCATGAGGGCGTAACTACCTAGACCCATAATAGATAAATCCCTTCTTCTACATCATCATGCACCCCAGACCAAGGCCAAAAGCATCACAAAACACCGCATACAACAACCCTTCCTCTAGACACCTGAGTACAGGAGCACTGACCAACTTCTCCTTCAGGTAGTCGAAAGCTTTCTGGCACTGATCTCTTCATAGGAAGACCTGGTTTTTCCTAGTCAATGTGATCACTGGAGCAACAACTCGAGAGAAGTCCGAAACAAACCTCCAATAGTAACCTGCTTACCCCAGGAAACTACGAACTTCTTCCACGCTCTTGGGTGCTGCCCAAGAAACAATTTCCTCCACCTTCGACGGGTCCACTAACACTCCATTCTGAGACACAACGTGACCAAGGAAGTGTACTTCTTGTGTCAAGAACTTAGACTTCGACAATTTCCCCTAAAGTCAGTGGTTTCGAAGGACTTCCAAGACTTCCCTGAGATGCTCAAAATGCTCCTCCTCTGATCATGAGTAGATCAGGATGTCATTGATAATCACAATGATGAACCAGTCCAGAAAAACTCAGAAGACAATGTTCATAAGTCCCATGAACATAGCCGGTGAATTAGTAACTCTAAATGGCATCACTACAAACTCGAAGTGCTCATACATGCACCTGAAAGCCGTCTTCGAGATGTCAATGTCCTTTAACCTCAGCTGATGATATCCAGATCGTAGATCAATCTTAGAAAACCAACCTGATCCCCTCAGTTGGTCGAAGAGATCATCTATCCTTGGAAGGGGGTAACGGTTCTTGACCATTACCTGGTTCAACCTTCGGTAGTCTATGCATAGCTTGAGTCCACCATCTTCCTTCTTCACGAACAAAACTAGAGCACACCATGGAAATACGCTGGATCGAACAAAACCTTTCTCCATCAGATCATCAATCTAAATCCGCAACTCCCACAACTCCAAAGGTTCCATCTAATAAGGGGCCATCTAAATCGGTCAGGCACCAGGCTGTATGTCTATCCCGAATTCAACGTCACGTCGGGGGGTGGGGGTAGAGTCACAACCTCCTCGGAAAAAACATTGTGGAACTCCCCAACATCCTCTGAGACATCCATCATCTCTGTATCAGCTGGAACCACTGATAACCGACCTAATAAGGAAAGGAGAGTCTTCACATGCCGGCTTCCTACCTGATATCTCCTCTCGCCAACAAAAAATTCGTGCTTCCCATCCACGTCAGAGAACGCGACTCTTCTCCAGAGGCAGTCAATAATGGAACTAACAGAAAAGAACTAGTTGATGCCTAGGATGACATCGTATGGCTGCATCTGTAACAGAAGAAGGTCCCCACTAGATCGGTGTGGTCCCAACGTCAGCCCACATCCCCGGCAAACACAAGATACACTGGTATGGCCTCCAACTGGTGTACTCAACACCAATGGTATGGAAAGTCTCTCTACATCTAGTCCCAAACCATGATAATGATCAGGTGTAATAAAGGAGTGTGAATCTCCCGAATCAAACAAAGTAGAAACAAGAGTGTTGAACAAACAAATTGTACCTCGCACCACCTCTAGTCCTGCTGGAGCTGTCAACTCTGCTATGTGAAACTATCCACGCCCATCTCCTCTGCCTCTATGATGTCATCCACCTCCCGACCATTCCCTGGTTGAGGTCCCTAAGGAGCACCCTAAGGTCGGCCTCCTCCCGCAAAGTCTACCCTTAGAGGAACATGGTCCTGCTGCTGCTAGAAGGGCCTCACTGGAAACTGGTGCTGCTGAGGTGGGCGCTCAACCTTCCCACCTCCACCGTACTGAGCATGGGTCGGGCACCGACACTGAACGTGCCTGAAACCTCCACAAAAAAATGGGACTAGGACCTGAAGATCTGAACTAGAACAGCTGGGGCCTGCCCCCCACTGGCCTGAACATGGAATGTCCCGTCATAGGAGACCTGCTACTGACTGCCTTCACCTTCGACGAGCCCAGCTGGATCCCCTCGCGGGGTGCACCTCCCAGTGAGTGCATCCTCTCTACAACCTATGCCTTCTTCTATACCGCCAAGTACGTCAGAACGGTGAGGGGGTGACAAGATACTGGAGCAAAGGACGAAGAACCTCCTCCAAATGTCTCAACTGAGACTCCTCATCCGGAAAGAGATCCGAAACAAAGTGCAAGAGATCCTTGAACCTGATCCCCAACTCTCATACTCACATACTCCCCTGCTGAAGGGAGAGTAACTCCTTCCGCTTCTCTTCCTTGATCATGGAAGCAAGGAATTCCTCTCGGAATTCCTTCTCAAAGTCAGCCCATGGAACCTCTACCTCTATCCTCTCTCCGAGGTAGAGCATCCACCACTGTCGCACCGCGCCTCTCAGCTAACTGACTGCTAGGGGAACCCAATTCTTCCCCGGAGCACGGATCAAGGTAAAAGAGATCCCTAGCTCCCCAAGCCACCCCTCCATGTTTCTATCCGAAGTACTACCCTCTTACTTCTTCAGGGTCTGCTGCTGAAAAGAATGGAGAGTCTTCTGCCACTAGCTATCTTTCTCCTCTCGGTCAATCCTCAACTGATTCACCCCCTGAATCTGCTAGGCCTCGGCCGTCTGATCCACCCGGGGATGATGTCCAGGTGCCATAGTTGTACTGTAAACACGGACCGCCTAATTCCAAGTAGTAAGAAAAAACTCATGGTTTTATTTTATCATTTTATTTAAATTTCTTTTACAGAGCACCCAAATCAAGTAAAACACAATCTTGATGATGCATGTACCTTCCCTAGGGTCTCTACCATCCAATAAATGTAGTCTCACATCAACATTCTGTAGGCTCAGATTCCTTGCATCAGATCACGGGGGCCCTAAAATCTCGTGTCCTAGCCGGTCTTCCCCAGCCTATGTCACACGCAAAGATTAACTAACATTGTCTCCCAACCATCCCATGCAATCCTCACTATGCCTAACTCCAGACTCCATCCTTTATCTCAACCATCAGCTTTTATACCATTCTTTCATGACCACCTCCCACAAAAGATGCCCCTCTTGAGCTGGCAATGGTGATAGGGAGATAATGACCCCCGATTCCCGCCTCCAGTAGGCCCCGGGTTGGCGACTAGCACAGAGGATATGTGTTTTCACAAATATGGGATGCATTACCCTTTTATAATTTTTATATTGGGAAATAGGACAAGTCATCCACCAAAAAGGAAAAGAACAAGTGTATAGAAATAAACCCAAACCAATCCCACATGCATGTGTAAACAATTTTATAACACGGTTCAAGTACAAGAAATCTCAAAGTACAATACCAAATGAAACAAGTGTACAACAACAGCAACAACTCCAACTATCCAACTAATAGGGTCCCGCACGACCTTGGTAGTCCTCCTAGAAACCTAAAAGTAAACGTTGGGTGAGCATACAAGTATACTCATTAGGGAAACCTAAAGCTCTCATGCACAACTGGGGAGAAATCCTAATGTCCCATGAGAACAACAGAAGAAACCTAGAAAGGAATTCTATCCACCCAACCTCACCAGCCACACTCACCAAAAACACAATCACAATAGGTAGTAGTATATAAGAAAGAAGAGTATTGGGTACCCCGCAACATTTTCTAGTAGTTATCTTTTTTTCCTAACGGAGAACGTCCTGACGCTGCCACACTCTCCCCGCCCGCACACACCTGGGCCTCACGTATCCCACCCGCACACACTTGGGCCTCACAACCACATATCGCGCCCGCACACACCTAGGCTCACAACCACATATCCCGCCCACACACACCTGGGCCTCAAAACCACGTATCCTTCCCGCACACACCTAGGCCTCACAACCACCTATCCCGCCCGCACACACCTGGGCCTCACAACCACGTATCCCGCCCGCACACACCTTGGCCTCACAACCACGTATCCCACCCGCACACACCAGGGGCCCATCCCGAAGAATCTTGGGAAACAGTAGAACATACCCAAAGAGTCTTGGGCTAAAACCAACCCAATTGAAATGTACTCGAAGAGTCTTAGGTGTTAGGTCGCCTCAAGCCATCACATCCTAGGGGATAAGGAGCAGGAAGGAGATAGTAACTAAGGGAAAAACACCATCTCCCATGAAATGGGAGTGTTCGACACTAAGTGATCAACATATGTGGGGTGTGATAAAACACAAAAGATACAGATATATATATATATGTATACCAAACACACAACCCAACCTATGGGTTCTAAACAGACAAACTTAGAACGTTCCTCGGCACTACTACTACGAAGCCTGCATACAACAAACAACCCCAACCCCATTTAGGTTTTCAGGTTTCCGCAGAATTTTATTTAGTTCCTTAACTATTAAGAAACTATTCACAACCAACCACATAGATCGTTTGTAAATCATATCCCTGCAATCTAAAAATCAAGTTAGGAAAACATAAGTAGCACAACAATGTCCTTCTTATTAACCATCCAACCCCATTAATTATTATTCTTGTTTCATTACCATGCCCCACCATTCATTAACTATTACACTTTTATTTATTATTCACAACCCATAGTTTGTTCCCATTCAAACCCATCCCTGCAGCCCTGCTTCCAACCACCATAACCACAACTTCACAGTACATCATTGTCCCTTTAATACAATTTATCACAGCGCCGTTGTCCACCCGATCCACAACAACCCACAAAACAATGTTTGTGCCACATCATCGCCCCTTTAACATCATTTACCGTAGCCCTGCTTCTTGTTCTATTCGTAACAACCCGAGATTCACCCCTCCCTTTCAAACACCAGTAACCAAGACAAAACCCACAAGTTCATTATTCCATTTTGTTAAACCGGGGTGATCACACAATGGTTCCAGATTTTAAATAGCCAACTTTACGTTATTAACAAATTTACACATTCCACAATGTTTCCATCCTTAAGAAAATATAGAAGGAGAGGGAAACATTTAATTTCATAAGAAAAGGCCCCCAACGACCATGATTTTCAGTAGGTAGAAGCTCATTCACAACATAATATCACATGATATAAATAACAGCAATCACAAACTTCCCAACCCCGTTCTTTAACCAGTTATTATCTTTATATAATGGTTCAACTATTTCTCATGGAAACAAGAGGATACCCACCCCGCATGATGCAAAATTTAGAGAGATGAAGGTAAGATCCCTACCTCAACCAGTTCTGATCACAATGCTCCCTCAGATCAACCATAGAAGATGTCCATCGGTGTCCGTCACTTCTTTCAGGTCCCGAAAAAACCTCCTCAGGTGGAAGTCGGAAAGGAAAGGACGAAGGAAAGACAACATATCCAAGATCAAAAGTTTCTCCTCGTCGTTATGATCCTGTGGCCACTGACAGATAATAAATCAGAGCTCAGACGAAGAAGTTATAAAAGAAAGAGCCTTCGAGTCTCTTGGGAGAACTCTGCTCAGAGGAAAGGGGAGGAGAGGGGTGAGTTGAAAAGGAGGAGGGTACCCCTCCTTTTATAGGCATGAAAAGAAAAATTACACGGTGTGTACTTTATGGTACATGGCGTGGACTTGGTTATTTTACATGGTCTCCATGTGGCTTCCAACACGACCTTTAACAAGGCACGCGTCGGTTGACTGGTCAACACACGGCTTGAGGGTAACGCACATGCGGGGAAGGACTACAAGGCGTGTAGTTTGGACACACGGCGTGTACTCATTTATTTCACACGGCATTGACACGGCTCCAAAACGGCACATGACCGTTGACTGGTAACGCGTACATGGGGAGGGACTACACATCGTGTAGTTTAGGGCCCACGACGTGTACCCATTTATTTCACACGGCAAGGACACATCCTACAACACGGGGTACACCCGGCCAGGGGGTACACGGCCTGTACACAAAATACACGACGTGTAGTTTCAAAATTTTTGGAAAGTGTGGGAAAAGTACATTTTACCCTCCAGAACACTTCATGGCCTTCTTTTTTACAATGGAATGGGCCGGAGAGGTCCGGGCCATTACATCAATGAATAACTATTCACTTCCAATAGTACCCATAAATATGTCCTTGAATAATCAAGTATGCCTTTCTAGATTTAAGTGATATAAACCAAGGTTTCTAATGGTTTAAAAAATTCATATGAATTAATGTAGGATTAACAAGTAAATTACATAGTCTGATCATGTTGTATACATGTTTTTTCATCTTATTTTTTAATTTAGTTTTTATCTACTTGTTTATTTTAAATCGCCACATAATTTTATTGTTTATTATTTCAAAAAATTTATTATTATCCCCCATCATGTGTTCATTGAAAGAAAATGTATAGTTTATTCTATACTATAATTATTTATATTATTTATAAATAAACTAATTTGAGACACCATGAAAGATAATGTTAATGTAAACTTCCACTAACATTGTGTTTAAGTCACACATTATTATGCTTCAATTTTCTAACATTATAAAAATGTTTATTATGTATGCCATGATATGATGGATGATATTTGTTGATAATTTCAGTATAGATTTTAAAAAATAATTATAATAAAATAAATTTGGGACAAAATTGAAAAAATGAACATTATAGAAGAAATATATAGGGTAATTTAGATATTTGATTTTCTTAACTCTATAAATTATTAATCCTATATGGTCTTTGGTATATAAGTGACACAAAAATATTTAATTCACATAGTATTTATAAATTTCCTTGGGACACTTCAGTTAGTATCAAAGCAAGTATATTGATATTATGTAATTTTCTCCAAATAAATATGTGTTGGTTTGGGGAGTCGCAATTGGTATTAATAAGGTTTAAGATAGTTATAGAGGTTTTGATGTTATCATATGATGATATTATAAGATTTGTGGATACCATTATTAATTGGAAAGATTAATTTTGACCATAGGTTTTAAAACAAAGATACAAATTTTGTTGTCTTAAAGGATTGGATGTTATGGGATTAATGTATATTGTAAATTTTCATCATTGATTTTTTTAATAATTACCCTCGTTTTTTTATATTTTTTTATACACCCAAAATATCAATTATGAAATATTTTAGTGTGGGTATGATATAAAACCTTATTTAAAAAAATATATCCATTTTTTATTCAATTATATTTTAAATTTTATCGAACAATTTTACAAAAATGTAAATTATAATTAATAATAATGTTTATTCATATTTTAATATTTATTATAAATATTTCTATCAAAATAAAAATAAGATTTACACGAAGAATTTTCTTTAAATTTGAGGCACCAAATTAATAATTTTAAATTATAATAATGTTTTTATATAATTATTTAATTTCACATAGATAGAGGATTAATTTTATTAATGGACTTTGTATTTTTATATTTCATTTAGATATAACAATATGGAATCTTTTTCATATTTTTCTTTGGAATAAATTTTTTGGTTGAATAATATCTAAATATATATTTATTACAATTACTATGCCTTTTTTGATATGATCATAGAAAATTATATTGTAAATTTCTCTGAAGCCATGTCTAATTAAAATAATATTTTCAGGTAAAATAATGAATTTGTGAAAATTATGTTGAATTTTTAATCTTTTATTTTACATTTTTTCATGTAAATTACTTGTTATCCAAGTAAAACTAATTTTTTGAAAATATTCATTTAATTTAGTGGTTAGAAGGTTCCATTTAGTTGTATCTTTATTTATGTATTAAATAAAACTAATTTAGTAATATAATAATCTAAATAGTTTCATCGAAATTAATTCGTACAAAAAATAGTTGGTTTAAGTAACAAAATAACCACTATTGGAATCTAGAAATATCCTTTACACCTGTATAAATACTAACAAATTAATTCAGTCCTCTCAATTAAAAATTTAATGATGTCTATTTCCCTTACAATATCTATCTACAGAGTTTATCAAATGTTTTTAATGGATCCTGTGTGTTATTAAAAATATTTTATAAACTGAATCTCATGGTAATAGATCCTAACTACTACTTTACCATTATTTTTGTAATCCAACCATTTTCATTTCCATTAAATCGGAAATGTTATTATGATTCGTTGCAATAAATTTATTTATATATTTTAAAAAATTAGTATTGTAAACTATCTTTAACCACATTTGTATGATGAAATAATTCTCAAACAACCATTAACGCAAATAACACCAAAAATGATTAAATTGTAATGAGGGTGTGGTTTCCATGTGATGGAATCCATATATGGATACAAAAAAGTAGAACGATGCCTGAAAAATATTCAACAAGGGGTAATATCCCAAAAAAAATTGATGGGTATAGGCTTGTTATTTTTTCGGTAATAAAAAGTGATTCAAACCTCAAAAATTGTCTAACATCCATGTCGATATGTTTTGAATATTTCACAAACCCTTTAGGAATGATATTTTATCATTCTTTTCTATTTATTTATCATATATGTCATGTTTGTATAAAATAAATAACATTAATTTTCATAATTTTACTCAAGGATTTTATAAATAATTTTCAAATTACTAAATTAAAATTAATTAATATCTCAAAATCAAACAAAATGTGTTATTTTAAACATGAAACCATGTATTAAACAAATTTTATCATCAAACAAAATAAAAATGAATAAATTTTAACTATTATAAATAATCAATAATGAATGATAAAATGTATATAATTTAATTTTGGATTCATGGGTTGTTACGGATATTTTCCTTATATGAAGGTGAAATAAATAAATAATAAAATGGTTTATAATGTAATGTTTTCTGAGTATCAATTATAATTCCATGGGACAAACATCATATTAAGAGACAATTTAGTTTTATATGGTGTAAATGCAATGTTATAAAATTATTTTATCTCAAATAATTTCTCATTGTTTGGATTTCCACATCAATGTGGTCTCTCTTTTTTTCCTTTTCATTCAATTCATACATAAAAAATGATTCAAGGATTTTTTGGTAAAAAATTATTTACTTTAATTATTTTAAAACATTCAATCTTTAAATTTTCACTTTTATGAATAGTTTTGAAATTGGATTCCTTTTCATTTTGTGTCTCTAATCAGGATTGAGTAATCATAATTGATTCAAGATATTTTTTTCATGACTTGTAATTAGGGTTGGGGTGCATGGGTTAGGGGTTTTTAAGGACCTATAATTGGAGGCATGAGTTTTTTATAGAGAAAATATTTATGTAAATAATTACCCATTTACAACATAAATTAAGGAGCTTGGGACTGTATGATGATTAGATAATAATTTAGTGGAGATTTTCCACAATGTTTTGGTTAATGATCTAAATCACTATTTATGATCAAAAAATTTATTACTTTATTTAAATCCATGTTGATTGGTATTATGATATACATTGGGGTCGAGGGATTCAGGACTTAAATCCATTATTTTTGTGATAAATTAGTCATGTAAAATGTTTTAAATCTATCACCCAACATTATAATAATACATTTGAACTATCTAATTTACAAAACATTCAAGATTTGATGAATAAAAATCATATTCGATCCTGAGTCTTGTTCACATTTGATCATCATGTTCCAGATTGGGTGGATGAACTTTAGACTTGGTCATTATCCTCATTTATGCCACACATGTTACTTTTAAATGGAAATCCTTATTTGAGTCAAGTTTTGGTTGAATCTACAATCTTAAACTGTAGGAATAATGAATGATTTTTGCTTCACCTTTGACATTGATTATTTTCAATGTCTACATTTCTATTGAGGTGGGTTTTCTAAAACTGTTCTTTATAACATAAGAATCTTATATTATGTATTATACATGAGATCTAGTTGTTAAACTATGCTTGTGACCAAATTAAATTTTATTTTCAAATCATTTATTTATACACATGTGAGTAAAACACCCAAGGATCATGTGGGGTCTCTTATTGATGTGACATGGCCAATCACCAGATGAAATGTAATCCTATCATTAAAATAATGTATTTGGAATACATGATTAATTTTAAATTTTGTTTAACAATTTGAATTGATATATTATCATTATGTGACATGGATAGAGAATTAAGATAAATGTTAAATAATAGTAGTTTTAATTATTATATTCATCATAGTTTAATAGATTCTAAAGGATATTAATATATTCTTGGTTAATTGAATTAGATAAATTATTCAATCAGGAATGACATATGAATTGAGTTAATGATAAAAAATCTATTAATTTTTTGATATTCTAAAAAGGATTCCTAAGAGATTTATACACTATCTGTTGAGATGTGGTTCTAGATGTTCTTCATATTGAAATATATCCCTCTAATTCAAATGATTTCGTCCTCTCTGTGGTGCGCGCCTTAGGATAAAATAGGATAGTACAGTATATGAATTTTTATAGATCCTCATATGATAATATTCATTGCCCATTGGTGCTTGAATCTTTGAAATAGATTATCAACACTAATATGGGAATCTCCAAGGATCCCATTTAAAATATATGGGATATGGTATAGATAATCCATTCTCATGTAGAAGGATTATATTATTTATGGAAAAATCCATAACAGAGTCTATGTAGGTTTCGTTAGCCATAATGTTATTCATGGAACCTTGGGTGAAACATGTTTATATATTTTACATATTAATAAAATAATTTATTGCAATTTTATCAAATTAGTTAAAAAACTACATTTATTGAGAAGGTATTTTTTACACAATGGGTGTTATGATTACTATGTTATACTCACTTCCTATTTGAGCATTTCTTTTGTTCCCAATAAGATATCATTGATGTTGTTATGGACATGGAAAATTGAATTTTGTTTCCTATTTCTATCTGGAAGGGTTGTAATTTAGAGATGGTTCCACTAGGGGGATCGAGATAGAAACTATTAGAGTCATTTATATTTTCATATTTATATTTTATTTATATGAAATAACTCATATCATTTAGATACATTAAGAAGATGAATAAATGATTCATTTATTATTGGATTATCTGATTTTCATTTATTCTGATATTTTCTTTCTATTTGATTCTTTATTTGGGATTCATTATTTTAACATAATATTGTATTATTTTATACAATTTTTTATACTCAATAAAATAGTGGTTTTCCTCCAGAATTTATTTTTTACACCAACACTACTAGTTGGTAGCCTCCAACATGTGGGGAGGAATCAATGGGGGACAATAACACAACTGAATCAGATATGTGGGGGAGTATCTTGATGAATATGTTAGAAAATGTTATTAGAGTAGTAAGATATTTTTTACTATTTTTTAAAAGGTATACATGAGACTAAAATGAATATTTTCTTCGTAATGTTCTCATTTAATGGAGAATCAAACCCACCTATTAGGGAAAATCATGTTCCTAGATATGGAATTGGGGTTCATGTTATTTTCTTATTACAAGTTTGATTTTATAGAAAATATAGTGATTTTTTTGTGTGTGTTGTTGTGGTCTATTAATTATTTTACTCAATATTTGGAATTGAAATATATGATTCTTAATTTTTCATGAATGGAATATAGGGTTTTATGTGGAAATTTATTGTTCATGAATTGACATTATTATTGCATGTAACAAATATTCCCACATATATTGTGAGATGAAATCCATTAAGATACATGATAAAATAGATGAATAAATCAGAAAAGTTATAATAATTAACTTTTACATTCTTTTATAAATAAAAATGTTGTTAGTGGTTCTATATTTTTATCATCTATTAAGGTTGACTTGTTTGGGTATCCTATGTTCAAATGAGTTGGTTAACCATTATTTTGAAAATTCCTCCTCATCGTAATGGTATCATGTGTTATAAAAGTGTAAATAAACACACTCCTAACACATATGACTCAAAACATACTACATCTCCGAGGAGTGATAAGGATAAATAGATCCATGAAGGCTTCTTAAGGTTCTTGGTATCAATGGAGTATAAAATATTTTTCACCATAACATCGTTGTATAAGATAATGATAGAGTTTTTCGATATCTTCAATCTATTTCCAATATGTATAGTGGGGAAAATGAACTTTTTTCTAGATCTATTTAATCAAGATAATCTAAAATAAAAATTACATATATGGTGATATGGGGTAGATATTTCTTCTTACATGTTACATGGACCATCCAATCAGTGGTGCAATATGTTTTTGAGAAATTTGATTACTAGAAGATGATAACCTATCAGTAAATTAATTTAATGATATAATAACACATTTTTCAATGTTATTTGGATATTAGAGGCCATTTGAGATCATTCCCCTAACATAAGAGGGGTTGTTAGTGATTTATTATGATACAGTATTCACAGGCCCATAAATGTTTTTCTGATCATTTGTTGTTGTTGAAGACACTATGGTGAGGCATTTCCTGGATGGTATTAAAATTTTAATACTAGTATAGTATAATTTCTTTCACTTGAGTATCGTTAGGAAAGGATAATTTTTCCCCTCTTTATATAATTGTAACTATGTGAGATCCCATGTCATGTCTCGTAAATTTCAGTAGGGTGATCATGGATCCCTTATTCTAGTTGATGGAAGCACATATATGAAAATTAATATCTGGATTGTAGTGGGATGTTATATTAGGGGGTGTTAAACCACAATAGAGTCATACTCTGGTTGGGTTATCTAGATTTTAAATAGTTGCCTATATTTTCTATAATTATTATAACAAATTTTTTAGTGTTTTATTGAGATTGTGAAATCAATAATCAGTTTTTTTTATGATCCCACTACATAAATGTAGTTCAAAGGGGTCAGCATATACACTTGTTTCTCAGTAGGACACAAAACCCCTTAGTAGAATGATAAATGACGTTCCTTGAGATGTTCAGTTCAATGAAGGTGATGTGGTACCCTAGTGATAGAGCAGTAGTACATGCCAGAGGTAAAAATAAAGGGGAATCATATTGGATCATGTGGGTAGAAGGATGAGTTACTACACACAATAGTGTTTACTATTTCTAGTTGGGATATATGAACTTTAGCCCGCAAAGGAATTATTATTTTATCATCTACATGTTCCACTATTATTTTTATTTTGAATAATCACATTCCTTTTTATCAAATAAATTTAAAAACTATTTTATTTTGTATTTGGATTGAATATATATTATCAAGAAAATTGTGACACCAATTGGGAGTTGATCAGATCATATTATGTGTTTCCATATGTATTCTCTGTAAATTAGAGGAAATTATTTTTCATTGGGATATTTTTTTAATATAAATGATAGACATTGATTAAAAAATTATTATGTACTTTTTGGTTCTATACTATGGTCATTATGACTAATATACGAGGAGAGTTTCCTTTTTATTTATAAAAGGAGGTATCTTCTCCTCCCAAAGTGAATGGGATCGTCATGATTTTTTCCAGTTCTATCTCAATACAAATTTTGTTTTCCCACAACATAGAAAACTTTCCACACTCTGGATGATGACTAGATATATTAGGAAACATTTATCAAATATGGAAACATTTTATGGAAGCATTTTATTATGAATTATCTGGATTTGTGACATGGAATGATATTGACTTCATGATAAAGTTGTAACTATGAGATCAGCTAGTTTATTTCACTTCTTTTAGAATGGAAGTAGTAGATCATCATGATTTGAATGATCAGATTAAAAAATTTGGAGAAAAATTATTAATAAGATCTCATATATATTCATGTGGTGGGCCAATTCTTTTCATAATGAAGGATAATTTGATGTTATGTTTTTTGTATTATTAGAGACTGAATGAAATGATGGACAAGAATCAGTATCTCCTTTAACATATAAATGATCTACTTGATTAAGATATTGGTTCTAGTATCTTAATCAAGATTTAATTAATATCAAGGATATAGTATTGGAGGGAAAGTCCATCATAAATAAACCAAATGCCTTATAGCATAAGGTTTACTATGTATGAGTTCATGTTGTTAACATTTGATCTAATTAACTCACTCACATTATTCATGTTAATAATGAAATTAATCATCCATCCTTTTGAATATTAGTTTCTGGTAGTTTTTTAAAATTAAATCATAGTGTATTCCCAATATATATATGATCATGAACAATATCGTGGAATCATATTCAGTATTTTGAGTGAGCATCAAATATATTCCAAGATCTATAATAATAGTTTCTAGATTTATATATTTCACTTCTTCGTTCATGTTATCTAAAATAATGGAGTTTCTGTTTGATCTATGAAGGTATTAGACACTGTATATTGGGATGGGCCCATAATTTCTTTGAGAAAGGATGTTAATTGCGTTTTGAATGTTACTACTATCATTTCATTGATGATGTATCCCATATGCAAGCACAAAGGTATTGGTTGAAAAACAAAGGGTTGTTTTCTATTTAAGATGATTCTTGTGAGTTTTCTTTTTAGGGGATGAGGATAAGTCTGACCTGAACACTCTCCATCAAATTTCATGTGTTTAGAAAATATTAAATAGTTTACTATGAAATATATAGAGTGGGTATCAAGGATTCATTGATGTAGGAGGTCGTAGTTGTTCATTGCTACTCAAATGTGCTAAGACCGCATTATAGGAATTATCAGACACATGATTTGATGATATTATTGGTATGAATCCTGATATGATGTTGTTGGCATCATTTGATAGAGATAATTGTGGGAAAAAAGATCCACAAGAGCATTAGGTAAAATTTTTCGTAGTGATTCCTGAACATTAATAATAAGATGGGGTTGGGTATCTGAATTATTTAGACATTAAGTTGTCTTAAACAATGTGAAAATGAAATTTCATTGACGATTCCTTGATTCAGATGACATAGATAGTGAAATATCTAGAGTCTTTAGATAGTAGCTGATGGTTGAGAATTTTACATTCATGCATCCAGATATGTAGATGTTCCATAGATGATTCCCTATGACTTACATACCTATTGTATCATTTTCATATTATTGGATATGATAGCTATGTTATTTGACCCAAATGAAATTTCTGAGGGAAATATTGTAATATGGGAATCCAATATCGTGATCCACCAATGGAATTTTCCAGTTTATAATTTTATTTATTCTATTATAGGTTCTTATAGGATTTCATGAAGAGACAACTGGGTAGTTTCATATTTATAAATAGGAAATGTATAAATGTTTCGAAAATATGTATCATTTTCTCAATTGATAATTATGTATTCTAGTGATGTTAAAAAAGATTACACTATTAATGGAGAGAAGTTTACCCAAAAAGTAGTTGATGTAAAAGTGTTTGATTCCCCCTTAGTCTATTTAGAACCCCTTCTAATTCTGTAGCGATGTTTGATTATTTCATATGGATATCATGATATGATTATAAGGGAAAACACACATTAATGATTATGTATGGGTGATCATGCATATAATTCTCTTGGTTGTGAAATTAATGACTATCATAGATTCAATTACCATCAATGTAAAGGTAGTCTCTACATGCAAGATGTGATTCTAATATATGTATTTCTAAGGGTAATCATTTCTAATTTGGATCCACATTTAATTTATTTGTTCATATATGGTGCTTATAAGGATATGGGATCACATTTGTTTATGAGTATGACCTACCAACCTTATACAACCATAGAATATGAATTGAAATTTCATATTCTAGTGGATTATCATGAGAGTGTGTCTTATATTTTAGTATTTCTATGTCAATAATTTAGAACTCATGGATATTTTATATAATAATATCATCCAGTAATTGATCCCAATGGACCCTATTGAATCACAATGTAGATGATCATGTTATTTTATTATATTTTGGATGGATGTAGGAATGTTAGCACTTGTTGGACCAAGTCTCATTGTGAGAGTCTTTGTTGGTTTATTTTACTAAAATGTGGTTGCTGATAAGGAAGGGATGAAAACAAATAGAGGAAAATAATAATTAATAAACTAATAAGATTGTGATTTTAAGTGAATTTTCCATTAGAAATCACCAATAATAGGGAAAACCCATATCAAGAAATATGTTATGATTACAACATACTTTATCATGTTAATTGTGATAATTGATGGGGATTTAATAGAAGAATTATATTTGGCACTTTCACATTTCTAAAACTCTAGCCATGATTTGTTTCACGTGTCAAAGCATTGGATATATCACTTTTAAATTCGTCATTTGATAGTAGATGGTGACATCAATGTGTATTTTTATACATTCTAGCAGTATTATTCAACTCATTTTCGGGACTATAGTGAAAATAATCGTAAAGGGAAGACATCACCTCTATTGGGTATTTAGTGGAATCATAGATGTGTGCATGATGTGACATAGGAGAGAGAATATAATATATTTTCATAGTGTTGATTCATGTACATTGATAAAAATGAGTTTTTTGGTTCCAAAATCAAGGAAGAGATATTATTGGTGGTGAGGTTGTATGATCTCGAATTTTCAAGGTCTCTCTATCTTTAGGCATTTGAAATAATCATGGATCTAGGTTTCTTATTAATCAATAATAATTTATTGGTGTGATTGGGTCATGTGTGGTATGTGAGCATCAATTAGAGAAATGACTTTTTTATACATAATAAATATGCAGCATAACCTAATCGTTTATGATATAAAATCACAAGGAAGAGCCTAGAAGCTAATTTAGGCCATAAATCATAATGAAAATGATTTTGGATGTAGTTTTATTCCAAAAATACCTAGTTAGTATGTAAAATAATTTTTTATACTGTTTTAGTACATGGTGATGTGTTTTTTCAACATACATGTATATAGAGGGATTAACAATGTATATACCCTACTTATGTTGTGAATTTTCCACATATAATTGCATGAATCCAACATCCAAAATTATAAAAATTCATATTTCCCCTCTCATTCTCAAACACATTGAGTGTTAAAGATTTGGATTCTTTTTTATTACAAAGGATCATTATCCTTTGATCTTCAGGTTACAGATCATGAGACTAGATGTATTCCTAATTTAGTCTCACCATTTCCATCTGAATCTGTTTTGTTCATTGAACATCATCTGATACATGTGTTAGAAGAAACATCATTGATTGATGAAAGGATATAAGGAGTAGTCATCCATTACCTTAGTTGTTGAGAATTTTATTCATTTACTCTGCTCCAAATTTAGGTTGTCTATAGTAATTCCATATATCCTATTTGTGTTATACTAGTTTTAATATATGAGATCACACTAAAAAACCCTGTCTCAGTACTAATTTAATTATAATTCCACTTTAGTGAATTTACCACATGTTTAGATACCTCCCACCTATCCTTGGTGATCTCATGGTGATATGATTGGGAATTGTGCCACCCGAGAGGTGTGGATGCCCATGAAATCATAGAAATGATAGATGTGAAATATTTTAAATTTGGAATAATAATGATAATTATGGAATTAGAATGATATTAAATTTCCAGTGAATTAGATAAATGGAATCTAGGCATGGTTTGAATTCGATTATTCTTACTATCATTGGATAATATACCTATTGAGAACATCCTTTTTGATAAATGAATGAGATAAAATAACCAAATTGTAATGGAAAATGAATTGAGATAAATGGTATATATGGTTTACATGTATGTGATATTATTTATTTGATTCCTAGTGTCTTTCCCTATAGTCAAATGAGATGTGGTACAGGTGGTTCATCTAATTGTAGCCAAATCCTTTACTTGATATGAATCATTCCACCTGGAAATGTATACCATGTGATGATGTAAGACACTCTAGTATGGTAATGTTAATGAATACTAGTGTGAGATAATTTTTCACCTTTTTGACTTGAACTATTTGAATGATAAGTGAATCTAAAAAGCTAATTCACAACGTGTTTAGTTGAGTTACCTGAGTTATAGTACCGATGTGTAAGAAAAATGTGAGAGGATATATCTAATGAAATATGAATATAATATTACATCAACTAGTCTTGAACTCCCTCATGTTGAAAATAATGTTAGTTAATAGAACTAGTGTTTTCCTCCCCATATTTGAGATGATTCCAATTATCGGTGTGGGTATAAAGAATATATTTATGATACTCTACCATCATGTACATCATTAGAATAAAATTTAAATGATCCATAATAATAAATAACATAGTAAAACATATTTAGTAAATAATACAACATAAAACTAGAAGATAATCAAAGGACCAATATACTAGTTAATATTAAAATAGGTACTGAGTATCAGGAACACATCTAAATGCAAAACTGAATGAATCAAAAATAAAATACTATGCTAAAATAAATGACTCAAATGGCCTTAGTCCTGAACCCAGTGTTTATCCATTATTTTATATTTAACCAATTTGGTATTAAAAAATTAAATAAGGTCCTCTTCTATTTTAAAACCCTACAGGAATTTATTCGTACAAGATACCCTATCAAAGCCGAATTAAGGAGTGAGTGAATATCGTTAGGTGAACACAACCATATCTAAAAAAACATTACAATAATGTTCATGTAAAAATTAAATATATAGGTATATAAATTAATCTATTAACAAAATACAATAATCAACCAAAATTATAAACATGCAGAAATATCTCTAAGTATATTTCACAACGACTCTAAGCATAACCACAAATACTTTGAACTATCACATAACTAAGAAAATACATATGTATAAAAATTTAAACATCCCTGAAAAACCCATTATCTAATAATTTATGGATAATAGGTATAATCATTCTATAATAATTTCAACATAACATGGACAATAACCCCACACATACATTTCATCATAACCAACACAATCCCTCTATATAATCATTTTAGCATAATTAGGTATATCCATTTATTTTATAATTTCAACATCAATCACAATACAAGTAATCATGATATGAACAATGCATCATAATATCAGAAAACCCAATGGTTAATTATTCCGATTATATATTTTCTTTGAAATTACCCATTCATTCATTAAATTATATCATAATCCAATTCTTTGGTAAGATTGATATAAAATTATTTAAAAATTATCCCAATAATTCAATAATTATGGATTCCATTTCTCTTTGATGAATATATTAAAGCAATAACATAAGGTCTCATGTCCTTGAAATATATACCTTAATCTATTAATCAGTGATTTATTATTCTAGGGTAAGACCACCCAATCATTTGCATATATCCATGCATCAACATTGTTGAATAAAAAAGGATTCAAGAATTAAACGAAGACATGATTTATCATAACCTGTCATTTATTTAAGTACCAAAGACATTATGTTACTACAATCACATAATATATCACAAGAATAATCATTTATAAAGTGACTATAAGTTGTTTTATACACTACCTACCAGAATTAATCAATAAAAACATCTTCTAACACCAAATTCCAACAATAGATGAATGAAATAATGATCATGAAAGAATCCTAGGTCACACAATATCAAGATCAACACACTAAGTTATTACAATCATGAAATTAATCACAATAATGGAGAAAAATGAATAGTTGAGAAAAATAATTATGGATCCAATGCTTCATAGGGATATCCAAAAGGGAATAAAGAACACCAAAATTGGATATAGATTCTCTTATGATGGATATAGTGATATGGATTCAAGGTGAATGATGAAATAATTTAATGAACATCATTGCATTAAAACTATTAAACCTATGATATTCACGACATGTAATCATTTCACATAGTGTATTAACCATTTTATTGGCCACAAAAAAATGCATTGCATCATGTTAGAAAAACCAGGATCATTCATTTCATGAGGTGAAAAAGTTTCATAGAATATAACTATTTCATGTCCTAAACTAGTTAATTTGGTCTACATGAAAACATTTAGACGTCAGCAAACATGTGCATAATGTTTACCCATTTCTCAATATAAAAATGTTCTCAAAGTCTTCCTAGAAACATATAAACATTGCATAACATGTTCACATAGTGTAAATGTACAGACATCAACTCTCATATGATTTTATATTGGAAAATTCCCAACCACTTATAAAGCCTTCTAAACTCACATTAATCATTCATAACCATTTTAAAATCATATAAACGTACTCCATGAATTCAAAAATACATATTTCCCAAATATTTATATAATTTCCATAAGCGATATCTATATACCGAGTGAGGAATGGGCCACCAAGGATTTAAGATTAAGGAAAATCCAATCAAAAGAGGATCCATCTGAAATACAAAGAGAGACATAACATGACGAATACAAGATATTAATACATCCCCAGCATGTAGAAACTTTTTCTCATCCTACTATAAGAATCCATGTGTGGTATGAGTGAACAATTGTTCCATTAGAAAAGAATATGAAACTCCCTCTCATAAGTCTCTACATGAAAATACCCCTATTCCCACTACACATAGTGTATATGTACATTACATATCTTGTTATTCTTGTTAGTATGTTCAACAATATATATTGGAATCTCTACAAAGGACAGATCAATTAAAAACATGATGTCAACAATGATTAGAAAATGATAATGGTTGTGACTATATATCTGATGTTGTGACATTGGAATAACACGATTCATAGGTCTGTAGAGATATGGAAGGGTTAATTAGTTCACTATTGGAAAAACCATTTCCACAATCTCAAACATACCCACAAACTCATGTTTTAGGTTCCCCAACGTTCGGATATGGTGATTCCCCAACCTTTTAGAAACCCAATGGAAAACCTGATGATTGACCTCAATCTCAAATGGTAATATTTGGTAGTCAATATAATATTTATATCAACATTTCATGGTCACCATCCACCTCATTGTCAACTGAACCTCTTCAAATGTAACCTTCACAAAACTAGGACCTACATGAATTAACTCACCTTCCTCCAACTAAAATAGATTTAAACTGCATATCCTATAATAAAAATCATCCAAAGTTTCAATCTAGATCTATGAATAAAATTTATTATTATAAAAAAACACAACTATTTCTAAATGGTACTCCAAAATCCAGTAAAATCCATATCATCATCTCATAACATACCCTAATATATCATAATATTCAACTAAGATTGGCCATCAAATTGTGCATGATTGGCTGTGATTAGAATAATTAATATCTTAGATCGTTTATAAGACCCTTCCATAATTGATATTTTAAATAAGGATCATTATTAGAAATTATACACCTTAAAACACAATAGAACTAAACTATTTTATTCACATATTGACCACCCATACCATCAATGTTGAAGGTATCCATAATGGGTAAGATGTGGGATACATTCTTCTGTTAAACTATAATAATCCATACTATATCATTGTTTTGATCTGCCTAGTGCAAACCCAGTTAAAAGCCCAAGTGAAATCATCCCATTTCCATCATGGAATAGTAGGAGACTATAATAACCTAGAAACCCTCATATGGTCGACTATCAGTTGAAAATAGTTGAAATATGTCTCTATAAAGAGCCATGCATTCTTCTTTTTTACTAGCCACTAGTAATATATACATAGACTATAATACATCATTTTCATGCATAGATGTACCACCCATCTAGATGCATGAAACACACTCATCATCTCCTCATGTAATTCAATCAAAACCAATACTCATCTATAGAAAATAAGATACATTCTACTACTGAGAGACCATATAGTTAGTGGCTCCCCACCATATATGGTCTCCACCAATAATAATCCTGATATATAATATAACTTCTCAGTCTGGATCCCATCTATAAAATAGGTAAAACAGTTGTTCAAATAAGATAATATCATACTTGGGAATCCAAAATATCTAGATGATTTTCTATAAAAAGCGCCATCGTTAACAACTCATCATAAGAATCGCCCAATAATTCTATCATTATCTTCCTGCTCAAGGAATTATATATGACCTTTTCATTAATCAATATCTAATATAATATGAATTCAAATGAAAGAATATACCCGATCCACCTCATATGCGCAAGTATTATGTCCTAATGATTAAATATTTTCCAAAGTCAATTTTTGGTTTTTGTACACCAAAAACCACTCCCCCAAATGATAGTGTCTCCAAAATATCACCACATGTACCACCATATCTATCTGACTGAATGGCCCGAAGGACAAATTTTTTACCATTTTTGGATAAAACCCATTTTAAGAGTAATGGGGAAAAACCTCAAAGATATCAAAGACATAGAGATAAAACAAAAGTCTAAGGTCAAAAGGGCTGCAATAATCTGGGAAAAAGACTACTAAGGATTATCCCTCCCCTGCATCAACATCAATTTGGTAAGCCTCCGCCATTGCATGACAACTCAGCATGTTTTCTCATGTTGTAATGCATAGACCAAGTACCAATGGCAATGCCATACCCACACCAAGATCCATATCCGAATATCCATACATGGTAAACACTTCAAGCTCAGATCCTCTTACGAAGCATTCCCTAGTATAATGATTGAAATAAGAAACCCCTGAACCCTTCTATTACAAAATTCAATATGAAATTCCTACTCAAAACCCCATGTGCTCCCATTTAGAAATATATTTCTCAAGATCAAATATTGACCCTATATCAGGACCACATTCACCAAATACTTCATTTTCTCCACCAAATCCGGTCCACCGAAACAGAACCATCACACAATTCACCACAACACAAAAATTAAATTTCACCCAATACCAATGCAGAATCATCCAAAACATATTACAAAAAGTTGAATCTAGGGAGACCAGAACTATCACACAAATAGATGTAGGAAAACATCCAAAATCAAAAAACTAAGGCCATAATAAAATATCAGTAGACCTCCATGAAAATTCATTCACCCACAACACACCCCCACTAATCCAAAAACCTTATATCCTTACCGAATGACTGGAATCAAATAGTAGATCATAGCCAACCTGAAACAAATCTATAACATGGAATTAAAAACATCACTACAAAGACAGCCTCTCAAACCCAAGACGAAAGAAATTTCCCACCATAATACAGACTCAATCTCATTTTCACCTTAATGACCACACTCGATAACACAAAGAACATTTAAATCACACTAACAGTGGATGTGAAAACGATTCAGTGACCGTCAGCGCAATAAATTAACTTGACCCCTCGACCTACAACATGCCGCTGTAGAAACCCTAGCTAATTTGGAGGATAGGTCATGAAGATGGAAGAAAAGATGAAACATCATCAAAACAAGGTTGTGACATCGCTACAGGATTAGGAAACGCACACTGTGATCGGGATGAGCATAAGCCCCGAGAGAGGAGCGAGTGCTGATTTCTGGCGGAGAAAAGGAAAGTGGCGATAAGGGTATAACCTTGAGAGCAGAGCCCTTTATGGGTGCATTGTTTGGTTGTATCCCCCAGAATACTATAGATATCTCTATATCATGAGTAGTTTATTTCCTTTAAATTATTTTTAGCTGTCTAGAGACATAAATAAAAACTCAATACAACTGAATTATAACTACTCAATGTCTATCTTTATATGCAACATCGTACACAGTATATGAATTACCTGATAAAGGGAATTTGGGGATTGGAGCTAAGGTCATTGGACCATATAGATCCAAAATATATCTCTCAAAAGAATGTTAAAAAAAATAATTCATGGGTCACTACTAAGAAGCCACAGCTGCAGCCTTCTCTAGGTCAAAAAAATATCCATCCAATTTGATGACATGACTCAAGATGTGAAAAATATCTATCTTGAAATTGAATTTATTTTGATTTCAATAATGACAATGTTGTTTCGTTATACTTCACAGGAATTCAAGATGATGAGAATAATTTTCATCATACTATTAGTATAATTTTATGTTTTCAAAAAAAAACACCACGAACTAGTCCAAAAAAATGAATGATCTAATTCATCATGTCCATGAATATTTATGAAGCATTTTTTAGGAAGAAAAATTTAAATATTAATTCATATAAACCATAGAAATTTTTTAAATAAAACTAAGGTAGGTCTGATGGGCTCACTATAAACTAATGCTATCTTTATATAATATTGATATTGTGGAATCTATTAGAACCACTCCTTTGATTGATTTGATCACTAATGTGTAGAAAGTGATATTGGTTCATTATTATCATCTGGTATAATCTCTGATAATCAAATCATAAAGGAAAATTCTAATAATCGTTCATGAAAATAAAACTACAGAACTATATAGATATGTAATAGGACATATGATTCCCTTGTATTATATATCTCTTAACAATATCACCAATTTTTTATGATCTCTATGTTATATCATATATGGTGAGATAAAAAATGGGCTATTATCCCATCAGAGACACGTTTGTGAAGATGATCACTCTTGATTGGAAATCTAAATAACTCATCAGCACGGTCACCAAAAATGGTCTAAAAATACAGGTGGATTATCATTCAAAAGACATCCATCATCTAGAAAAATACCTACTATTTTAGTGGTCTCACGACCTGTCCCCCGGGGTGTGTGTCATGACTACCCCAAGCCCGCCTTTGATAGGACAGGGGTTGGTGACTAGAACTGAAGGCATATTCCAAAAAACTGGTAATGCATTGCCTTTATATCATATAAACACATGCAACCAAGCACACGGAAAATTATGGACACGAGTAAACTATATAGTAAAAGTGTGGGTACAGTAAGAAATATGAGCTAGAATACAAGCCCAACTGGAATGTACAGGAACATAGAAAAGTATCGGTAACCTGGAAAATCTACTATGAATACCCACCAAGGATCTTTCCTGAAGGGTAGTTATAGCTCCCAAATGGTCATCTCAACATTACAACTCGTCTAATGTCCACCTCTGAGATACCTTTAGTCCTGGTACTATCGCCCTTAGTTAGCGATGTCCATCGTCTGCACCAATCACAATAAGGTGCGGGCATAGCCTGTTTAGTTGTGAGTATAACAATACACAATAGGGACCATGAGACCCTCAAGGTCTCACAAAATCCACAAAGGATAAACCAAAAAGTGTGAAATCAATTGGCCACCCTACTTAGGTATATTCCCATACATATACCTAAGTTCTCATGTATGCCCATATCAATCATGAGGAAACACAACGTCCAACTCCAAATCCCAAGCTCAATTATTCCACAGTGGAAGGAGTACCATGAAGGTAATACCACAAAGGTAAGTACCACACATGTATTTCACATAGAAGAATACTACCAAGGTATTACCATAATGGAATGTACCACATAGGTACAAACTCATCTCACACCAGGTATATCTTAGGTACAGTAGTAGAGAGGATAAGATGAAACTATTGAATCATCTTACTCTGTTAAGAGGAATACCCACGTATGATCCTAAATCATCATCAGACCCACAAAGGATCACAGTACATCATCAGACCCACATAAGATCCTTTTACCTCGTCAGACCCACACAGGATCTAGTACATCTTCAAACACACACAGGTTCCTAGTACCTTGTCAGACCCACATAGGATCCCAATACATCATCAGAACATCATCAGACCCACACAGGATCCTAGTACATCATCAGTACATCGTCAGACCCACACATGATCCTAGTACATTTTCAGTACATCTTTAGACCCACACAGGATCCTTCTACATCGTTAGTACCTTGCAGACCAACATAAGAACCTATTACATCATCCTTTCATCGTCAGACCCACATAAGATCCTCGTACATATTCAGTACATTGTCAGACCCACACGTGATCCTCGTAAATCGTCAATACGTCGTCAAACCCACACAGGATCTGAGTACATCGTTAGTACCTCGTCAGACCCACACAGGATCCGAGTACATCGTCAGAACCTCTTCAGACCCACACAGGATCCCAGTATATCATTAGTATTTCATCAAACCCATTTAGGATCCTAGTGCATTGTCAGTATGTCGTCACAACCAGCTATATGGTTCATGCACTTAGCTCGCTTTTCTCCGAGAGGGTCCACTCCTCAATCCACTAGTCGATACTCCAACTATCACTAAGTGCCCCGAATAATTACCTAAAAGGACCTCCATGGCATAGGGGTCTTAACGCAATATACGGTGCACCAATCGGATGCCCGGTCTATAAGTTATTAGCCTTTTAGTCTCGAGGGCCGGGTTGGATTCATGCTCAATCCAACCAAAAAGTAACCCCAACATTATCCAAATTTCTAGTGGGTTATACCAAAGGAACTATCTCTCTCCAAGGTTTCCAGCGCCATAGACAGTTCATTAAACAGATGTCTGATTCAAATTTTATGGCTAAAAGTATGGAATGGGTCGAGGCTTGTCCGGTTCCAGTCCGACCCACTGGGCTGACCCAATCAGACTATCCCGATCCAACCCACTAGGATAACCTAGTTTGGACGGCCTAGCCCAAACTGCTAGGTCCGGCCAGCCTGCTGGGAGGGCTGGACCGCAGGGTCTAGCCTGGCCCACACTAGACGGCCCGCGGTGTGGCGGGGCACCTGTGGTGCAGCGGTCGTCAGTGACTAGCCAGATGGATCGTCATCCTCTCCACGTTGTGTGGTCACGCACCGTGCCTTCGCCAGCAGCGAGCAGCGAGCCGAGCACCCTTTTCTCGTGGCCAAAACACAAGGCCATGAATCTTCTCTGTCGGGCGGCGTGGTCGCGTCGTCACCTTCGTCACAGCGGACCGTGTTGCCGACTTCCGTTTTCAGGCCCCATCGATGTTGGTTTCTGTCCTCCTCCATTACGATGAACAAACCAACAATGATAGATGGTGGAGGGATCAGTCCATATTTGTTTGGCCCACTCCCTCTGCATTAGCTTGGAAGTAGGCAGATCAAGTTGATTAATTCAACCTAAATCATGATGAATAAAAAATCCCGTACCTCGAAGTTTTGTTGACATCTGTGAGGAGAGAAGGGTGGGTGTCGGTTCTTCATTGTCGAAGATGTCCCATATTGGTGGTGTAAAATTTTTCATTGTGAGGATTTCTTCGTTGGAGAAGCGTAATCCTCCCCAAATATCTCCCCTTATCTTTTTCCAACCAAATGAATTAGGTGCCAATATAATTTAACAAATGAAGATTAGTTATGTTGGAAAAATAAAAATGAAGACACATTTCAATAACTATTTTTTGGATCAAACAATTTAATGGGGTTTTGGGATAATTAATTTAGAGGAAACTGAGGGTCACCCACCTCATTAAAGAGGGAGTTCAAGAGTCGGGTGGTCCCAAAAATTGAATTCAAATCACATGGTTTATTGGGTTCTCACCACATCCATAATCCATGTAGAGAGGTTTCAATAATAAAAATAAAATGATAAATAATTTTATTTTTATTTTACTAGGAAAAAGTGAAAAACTATCTGTCACCCTCGACCTACTGTGGTCGAGGTAAAGGTCTCCTTAAGCGAATACTTGTGCTGTGAGTTCGATAGTGTCCTCAGATTTTAAATTCTAAGGTCCGGTTCAAAAGTTACAAAATCCCGCTCACACATATGCTGAACATACCTGAAAACAAGTTCATAAAATCATTTCGGAAACACTCTGCCTCGGAATCACGCGCCGTAAATTTTCTCGAACTCATAAAATTCCAATATAATTAAAAAAATACATGTTTTTTCCTAGACTTTACATTATCCTCAAGTCTGGGCTTTACATCCCCAGAATCCACAACTAAAAACTAGGAAAACATGTGCAGATATTGAGCATGAATCTGAGCCTCCCTATCCCATGTGCTCTCCTAGAGGTTCCCGTGCTACCAGCAAATGCGCACCAGAGGTTTTGAATACCCACGAAGGACACTCTGCTGTTGATCCTCAATCTCCCATGGAACCTTGAAAAACGTCATCCCATCATCGATGTAAATGTCCCCATGGTCGATGATGTGAGTTGGGTCATGCACATATCTCATCAGCTGGGATACATGGAAGAATTCGTGAACCCGATGCTATTGAGGGGGATGTGCTAAGTCGAAAGCCATCTCGACAACTCTGCTGAGGACCTGGAAGGTCCCAATGAACCTCATAGATAACTTGAATCCCTGAAAAAATCTCTACAAACATCATCAAGGAAAGACACCTAGAAAGATGTGGCCACCATCCTCAAACTCTAGAGGACTTCGTCTCCTGTTTCAAAAAGAATTTTTCCTGCTTCGTGAAGTCTTCATGCGCTCTGGAATAATCTGTATTTTCAGTGTGGAAGCT
This sequence comes from Viscum album, assembly GCA_963277665.1. Classification (NCBI taxonomy): domain Eukaryota; kingdom Viridiplantae; phylum Streptophyta; class Magnoliopsida; order Santalales; family Viscaceae; genus Viscum; species Viscum album. Next base: position 623,348,827 of record OY728128.1, read on the forward strand.
CATTCCATTACTAGTACCATGAGTGCTGACTCCCCTGGGACAGTCCATCACAATGATGATCTTCAAGGTCACTCATACAATGCCTCAAAAGGTTCCATCACAAGGGTTGAGTGATAGTAGTTTTCGTATGAAAACTCCCCTAAAGTAAATTGATCCTCCAAAATACGACCGAAGTCGAGGATTCAAGCATGTAGCATGTGTCAAGGGTCGGATTGGTCCACTATGTCTGGTCGTCTGTCTGAGGATGGAAGGTGGTGCTCAAATGAAGCTGCGTCCCAAAAGCCTCATAAAACACCTTCCATAGCTGGTAAATGAAACGTGTTTCATGATTAGAGACAATTGTTGAGGGTAATCCATATAGCTTCACAATCTCATACACATAGAGGCGTCCCAGGCTCTCTAGTGAACCCTTCTCTCTAATAGGTAGGAAGTGTGTCAACTTGGTGAGTCAGTCGACGATCACCCAGACAGAATGATGACCTCAAGATGTATGTGGATGTCCTGTCATGAAGTCCATGGATATCCCATCCAACTTCCACTATGGAACCTCTAAAATCTGAACCAATCCTACTGGAACATGATGCTCCTCCTTCACATGCTGACAAGTGAGGCATCGAGAGATAAACTATGATAATGATTTCATTATTCCAGGACACCAGTGTTATTTTCCGAAGTCCTGGTACATCTTCTCCACTTCTGGATATACCTCTAGATGGGATGTGTGGAACTCCCTCAACACTTTCTCCTGAAGTGACACTAGTACCATGGTACGTCCTCTGAAAAGAAAGACGTGCTCCCCACCTTCAGAAAATCCATCAGGTTCATGTCATGTGGATATCTAAGCACGTCGAGTCTCGCAGTCAGCGTCCCCATGTTCCGCCTCCCTAAATCACTGAATATGTGGGGGAGTGACTATAAGAGACTTAATTAAAGATAAACCATCCTGATCCACAATGTAATTATGTAAAGAGGAAAGCTGCTCTGTCGCCTCACCAAGAATTTGTATACCATATCTCCTACTGAGTGAATCTTATACAATGTTCCACTTCCCAAGATTATATACTATATCGAAGTCATTTTATTGGATGAACCCAAGAAAACATCAATTTCTCAGGTTCAGGTCCTTCTATGAGAATATATACTTGAGACACATGGGATCCGAGTAGGCAGTAAAACGCTCACCCATCATGTTATGTCTCCACATCTTCTAGTTGAAGACCACTGTTGCTAACTCCAGGTCATGGGTAGATTAGTTATACTAATGTTGACTCAACTGTCGATATTCATATGTGATCACTAATTGCTCCTGCATGAAGACACATCCAAGACCAGTCCCAGATGCATCATAGTAGACTACGTACCACACACCCTCCTCAAGTATCACCATGATGAAGGCACTAGTCAGCCTCATCCTCTACTCTAGAAAATTCAAATGGCATCTCTCCCACCAAACGAAGGGTTTCCCCTACATTTGCAGTGCAGATAATGGTGCTGCAACATTGGAGAAATCCGGAAAAAAAACTTCGACTGTATCCAGACAAACTCCTGAAACTCCACACCTCTGTCACACTCGTAGGTGACTCCCAAGAAAGAATAGCCTCAATCCTCATTGGATCCACTGTAACTCTAGCCTCCGAGATGATGTTCCCTAGAAAGTGAACCACATGGATCCAGAACTGGGACTTCCAGAGATTACCATATAGCTGGTTCTCTTGGAGTGTGTCGAGAACTATTTTCAAATGAGAGGCATGCTCCTCCCCAGTAGTCGAGTAGATCAGAATGTCATTGATAATGGCTACTACAATGTGATCAATGTATGTCTGAAATATCCTGTTCATTAGTCCCATTATCACTACTAGAGCATTGTTCATGCCGAATGGAATAACTTAGAACACAAAAATTTCCATACCGACATCTGAATTTCATCCTCTGCACATCCTCATCACTTAATCTGAGCTGATGATAACTTGATCTAGGGTCTATCTTTGAGAACCACCATAATCCCTTCAGCTGACCAAAGAGTATGTCATTCCAAGGGTGTTGGTACTTGTTCTTCACGGTCACCTGGTTCAGGTGCCGATTGACAACACAATGTCTCAAGATCTCATATTCCTTCTTGTGGAACAATATTAGGGCTACCCAAGGAGAAACACTAGGACGAATTTATCATTTCCCTTGTATGTCCTCCATCTATACCTGCAGCTCACGAAGCTCCGCGGGAGCTATCCGATATGCTGGTGTAGATATTAGTGTTTTCTTGGGGTATAAGACACTGTTATAGTCCAACTATCTATGAAGAGGTAGACCCAAAACATCATCAAGGAAGACATCTGCATACTGGTCCACCACTATAGGACAACTCGAACTCTACACATTAACTACTCTGAGGGTAAGGCTAGCCAACTTATTAGTGATCAGCTGCACTCTCCCCCTACTAAGTCAATCCTATGATTCAAAGGCTCCCTTTTCACTGGAGAAGGTAAACATGGTCCCATCCATGCAGACACACCAAACTTTACACCTAATAAAGTCTATATGAGCATTGACTATAGATAACCAGCCCATATCCAAGATGACATCGTAAGGCCTCGACACCGCTACTAGAAGATCTCAGCCAAAGCTCACGCCTCCTAGAGTCAGGTTGCACTGCCATCACCAGTGAATAATCCTTGAATATGCTCCCATAGGATTCTATAGCCTTAAGGATTAAGCAAACGAATCCGTCGTAATTTCGATGCTCCGAACGAGGGTAGTGGAAATAAAATAATAAATGGCCTCTGTATTTTTAAGTACTCCTACTAAGGTGGAGTAGACACATATCATACCTCATATCTTCTCCATAGTGTCATGGTCATAGGCCTTAGCTTCCTGGAGCTGATCTCGCCCCAGTCCACATGCTCCTGGTAGTCGGGGTGGACCACCTAGTGGTGGTGGTGGTAACATCTAAAATCATCACCCACCACCAAATGCATGACTAGCTCCTCTTCCACTTCTGCCTATACCCAACGGAACTCCTTGGTTGAACCTTTGTCCCATCATAGGTAGTCCCTTGACCATATGATGATCATCCGTACTACGAGTCGTGTAGTCACGAGCCATGTGACCCTACCGGCTGCATGTGAAACACTACCTGTTCCTCAAATGACTGACTCTATATCATGTTCCCTACACAACTGACCCTAAATCATTCATTTTTCCACCTGTAGGTTTGGTCATCTTGGCCCTATGTGACATCTGTCTACAGCCAGTTTCATAAGACTCCGTAATATGACATCTGGTCGTGGTTCTCACTGTTGGTGACTGCTCAGCAAGGAAACTGACCATTAAGAGGGATTTCTCTAACACCCTTTCCTACGTTGGTATACTGAGAGAAATCATCGAATCCCTAATCTCCATCATGATTCCCTGATCAATGGTCTAGGACCTGAAGAATGGGTCCCGCACCATATCAGTGGAGTAGTGTGAGAGGTCAGAGAACCACACTGAGTACTGAGCCACAACCATGCAGCCCTGCTACAGATGAAGAAGCTCCTATATGCACACTGCATAATTGGTCACTGGAACAAAATCTGCCTGAAACAGGCTCTCGAAGTCTACCCAGAGTGGAGTCACCTTGTCGTGAACCTGGAGAATCATGCTCCACCATTAACCTATTGTTTTCCATAGAAGACTGGTGAAAAGGATCACTATGAGATCAGCTAGTGTCCCTATCAGTCAGAAGACACTCACCACAACCTCCATCCAATCCTTAGCTGCTTGTGGGTTCGTCTCTTCCCTGAACATGGGTGGCCTCTGGCGCAGGAAATCATGCAACATGCAGTAGAATCGTGCACCCTCTACTACTGGGGTTGGTGGAATTGATGGCCCAACAGGTAATGGTACCGATGGTCCCTTCGAATGTGCCTCTACTGGATGAGGGCCCTACACAGAGGCCTTGTCCCTCGGTGGGCTATCAGTTCGTACTATTCCCAGAACCCTAGCCGGTTGTCTGCGTGGATGCGTCATGAAAAGAAAATGGTGCTACATGATCAATAAGTTATACCTTGTGAGATGACTCATGGAGATAAAAAATAAAACGTTTGAGACACACATGTAATCGGTGCTTTCTTGTATTTAGTCAGAAATTAGAAGTCATGTTCCGTGTGTTTGGATACATCGGATGCTGCACCAACACTGGATTCCATAAACTGATAACCAAACTCACTACAAAAAACATTATTTCCATTAGTAATGTTAGATTCCAATGTTCTACGGTAGAACCGACTCTTCTAATACCAATTTTTCATGACTCGTCCCTCGGGGCCCATGTTGTGACTACCACAAGCCTGACATCCATAGGCTAGGGGCTGGCAACTAGCACCGAAGGCATATTTCTTAAAACTAGGATTGTATTGCCTTTATGTCCTATAATCACAAGAAAACAAGCACACATAAAATTATGAACACGAGTAAACTAAATTGTAAATGTGGGAGTACAGTGAAAAAGGGGCCATAATACAAGCCCTACGTGAAAGTATCGAATAACTAAAAAGTACATGTAAACTGGAACAACTCCTGTGAACACCTAAAAAAGATACAACCTAAAGGGTATGAACAACTCTCGAACGGTCGTCTATGTTGTAGGGATCATCTAATTTCTACCTCTGAGCTACCTTCAGTCATTTTACCCTCGTCCTCAGTGAGCATTGTCCATAATCTGAACCAAAAAATAAACAACATGAGGACATAGCCTGTGTAATGTTGAGTATAACGATACTCACTAAGGCCCTCGAGACCCTCAAGGTATCACTAAATCCACACTGGATAAACCACAAAGCATGAAATCAACTGACATCCCTAATTACGTATATTCCCATACAAATACCTAAGTTATTATGTACGCCCATCTCAATCCTGAGAAAACACAAAGTCCAACTCAAAATTCTATACTCAACTGTTCCAGAAAGGAAGCAGTACAACGAAGGTATGTACCACATAGGCATGCCACATAGAAGAATACCACAATGGTATTACCACAATGGAAAGAACCACACAGGTACAAACTCATCTCACACCAGGTATTTATTAGGTAAAGTAGTAGAGATGATTATAGGTAACTACTGAATTATCATACTCTATTATAAGGTAGACCCAAGTAGGATCCAAAAATCAACATCAGAACCATAGAGGATCGTAATATATTATCAGATCGACACAAGATACTAGTTACTCTCCAGACCCACACAGGATCCTTGTACATCATCAGTATGTCGTCAGACCCCCACAAGATTGTAGTACATATTTAGTGCATTGTCTGACCCAAATAGGATCCTAGTACATCATCATTACGTCATCAGACCCACACAGGATCCTACAATATTGTCACTACATTAACAGACCCAGACAGGATCCATGTACATTATCAGTACGTCATCAGACCCACACTAGATCCTAGTTAATCGTCATTACATCGTCAAACCCACACAACATCTTAGTACATCATTATCATGTCATCACACCCACACTGGATCCTAGTACATCTTCAGTATGTCATCAGTCCCCCAAAGGATCCTAGTACATCATCAGTTTTTTTCAGACCCACACAAGATCATAGTACATCGTCAGTACGTTGTCAGACCCACACAAGAACCTAGTACAACATTAGTTTGTCGTCACAACCAACTACAAGGTTCCCGCACTAAGCTCTCTTGTCTCCTGGAGGTTCCTCTCCTCAAACCATTGTTCGATACTCCAAATGCGACAAAGTCCCACAAAGAAGTATCCCAAAGTACCGGTACGTCATAGGGGTCTCAACGCAATAGATGGTGTGTCGATCGGACACCCAGTCTGTCAGTTATTATCCTTTTTGTCTCAAAGGCCCAGTTGGATTCATGCTCGATACAACCCAAACGTACCCCAACATTATCCAAATCTCCAATGGGGTATACCAAAGGGACCGACTCGCACCAAGGTTTCTAGAATCGTAAACGGTCCGTCAAAAGGACACCAAGTGCAAATGTTATGGCAAAAAGTATGGAATGGGTTTAAACTGGTCCGAGTCCGGTTAGACCCAGTTGCACTGACCTGGTCTAACCAGCTGGGCCGACCCTCTTTGGGTTGACAAAACTCGGCTCGCGACACGACCCAACATGCAGTGCAGCCTAGCCCAATGGGTCCTGCCAGGTCCGTGGTGGCCAACCCTGTCCGTGCTCGATGGCCTAGCCTTGGTGGCCCGCATTGCGGGGGGGTGGGCTATGGTGCGGCGGTCTTTAATGGCTAGCTAGATGGCATTTCGTCCTCTCTACACGGCGTGGTCGTGTGACACGCCTTTACTGGTGGCTAGAAGTGAGCTGACCGCCTTTCCCAAATTACCATATTTACACAATAAACAACATAGATTCTTTGAAGATAAAATTCCACCAATACTCCTAAAATATAATCCAATAGTAATCTATTTTTAGGCCTATATAGATCCCAAATTATAGAGTGACTTCCAAAATAAAATTTATAACTTAATCAAAAAATCATTTTCTTATAATACAGATATCTAGTTTAAAAAACATAATTACCCAAAAGTCAGCGTATTCTTGATCCATAGATTCATTTAACAAAAAAAATAAGTCATACATACGAGGGACTTCAAGTAGGCCAGTGGTAGGCAATGTTCTATTTCCGCTAAAGGGTTTTTGGTTTGATTACCGTGACTTTTTCGAACATGATGGTTTGTCACCCATCTAGCGCATTGTCCCTTTTTATAAAACGCAAAAATAACCTTGACATTTTATATCTTCAATGGTGGTCTTATACCTCTCATTTTCCACCCAGCTCATAATGATCTCAACATCTTAATTCATGAAGTCAAATATATATTGAATTTTTCCGACATCCCTAGGTTAAAATAACACTATTCCCAAATAAATGAACATCATACCGTTATCATGGGGTCCACCTAATTTCATCGTTATGTTTCTGACATATATAGATGATCCGCGCATTTGAATAATGATTTCTAGATTCTTCAAAATAATTTGATTCATTTATCCAAATACAACTTGTAATACATGGGTCATATGGGTGTTCATAGAAATATAGTTTTAAAAAATCATCAGGTATGACATATGATTTCAAAACATCATAATAAAAATTATTTTTATAAAATAGTTGGACCAATTTGGTGTTGAAAATTTTAATCAATTTTAATTTTAAAATACCATAAGTATGTGCTAAGAGACTATATATTAAAAGAAAATATCAATATATTGCGTAATGGTCCCCTTCTTTAGATTTTTTTAAAAATATTTATATGCTTTAAAATTTTTGTGATAAGGTAAATTATTTGAAAATGTATTGATTATATTTACCTTTTTGAAAATATTAAAATATTGTGAAAATAGGATTTGTTTAATTACCACCAATAATCCATGATGGCATCAAGGTATAGGGGAGGTGTTTGATATCTCAAACTACATCTTGAAATTGAGTAGTATGCTAGTAAAATTATCACAATTATCTGAACAATAATTTGAAATAATTATTACAAGCATGTCATCTGGAAGTGACTGAAATGTTGTTTTAGATTCTCCTAATTCCATTTTTAACTGACATTCATTGATTTGAAAAAGTTATAAAACAAGTAAATTAATAAAAAAATAGACATAGAGACTAACTATGTGTTTAACAAAAACTCACAATCCCTAAAGTTATCTAATCCTTTCATTTGATACCAAATATAAGGCACTAGGCATTAAACATTACATAATATTGAGATCCGTCAATATTTTGACATTAATTCACATTAAAGATCTATTATGGTTTAGAGTATTTATGAATTAGGCAATTACTGTTAAATTACATCTCAAAAATTAAAATGTATATTCTTATACAGTATCCCATTTTTTCACAATAGTAAAACACGGTAAATAAAATAATAACTATTTTCTTCCTAAAAGTCTTCTTGAATTATTCCTTTCACTTATCCTACCTTATACCAATGCAAAAAAAATTAAAAACACGGGATGAGGCTAAAATGCTAAGTATGATATATAAAATAAAGAAAAAAATATTATTCCATAAATACATAAAAATAAAATAAATCATAGTTTTTATTCATAAAACATATGCTCTTTAACATACCTTACGAAATTAGGATATTTAAGAAAAGAACATAAAAATCATATATCATAAAGTCGACTTATGGCATCCATAAGATAAAAACATTGTATCTTTCACATATACATAGGGAGTTACATTTGGAATACCAATCATGGTATATTCCCTAAATCTATTAGGAGAAACATTAACGCTTACCTCTACTACATTACCCTATGCATTGGAGAGCTATCTTGGGGTCACCCGCCCTCAGATTATCACGGAACTACCATTATACATAAAAAATTACCAAGAACCATAACATCATCATAGGACATAAAATCTGAATAAAGGAAAGATACATTTCCACATTGCAATAACAATGTATCTTTTTATGATATAGAAATATTCAACACATTTCTCAAAACATTAAAATTTATTAATAAAGAGAATTTTGAATCGAAGTGTCCCATAACAATTTGAAACCATGGAATTGAATTACCATTTAAAAACCTTAATTTACATTTAAATAAAATAATAAAACCCATTTTGGAATCATGTAAATGAAATTGATGATTTTAAATGAAGAAATCATTAAACCATTTAAAATGATGTTTTAGTTAAAGAGTCTGTTACCACTTGAGAAACACTTGAATAAAAATAATTCATGAATAAAAGTATATAGAAATTTAAATATCATAAAAATATACTAATTCAAGATATAAATATTCAAAATGGTTTTATTTAATCATTACATAATGGTAAATATTCATGATAACCAGATATTCCTCAGTGAATGGAGATTGAGATGAAATTCGTTACCGTGACTCCAACCTATCTCATTCATTCTTTATATTCATGAATAATAAACATAGGTTAATTTATAATTTCTTTGGATCCTTTATCCAATTTATTATTCAGTTTTTATTACTTATCATTATGTTTTAAAAATAAAATAATTATATAAGTTCATACCAATCATTTTTCCGATATTCAGTAAATGAATCGAAAATGAACCTGTTTTGTTGTAAATTGTCCATATAGTCCAATGTACATCATCACCGGAATATTAATCATGATTTAAAAATAATATATATCCATTATATATGTATTTATATCTAGTATATATGTATTTATAATTTTCCATAACATTTAGATATATGAAATAAAATTCACCGTTCAATGAGATAATAAGCCATATGTAAGTATGAATGCTGCTTTCATTTTTTCATATTTAGATGAATGATAACTAAATGATAAATAGGTATTTTATAATTCAATTATAATATCATATTTTATATAGATTACATAATTTCATTAACACCACCCATTATAAGATCAATGTGTGGCATTAACGAGTCATATCACATTGAGGGGGCGGTAATCCGCACTTACTCAAATCAAATTTTCAAATTTACACCTTATGGAAATCATAAAGGAATGATTTAAATGAAAAATACCAAAGAATATAGACTATTAAAATATAATATATATTATATACAAATATATTTCAATCATAATGACCACCATAAGAGATTGTAGGAGAAAATTGAACAATCATTGTTTCTTGAGGTACTAGTTTGTCGTACAGAGAAACAGTATGTTCATATCCATTATAAGAATGTGTGTGTAATTTTAGTTATAAAAATTCTACTTAAAAAAACAGTTATATTTATTATAATTTTTTTATTTAATAAAATAATAATAAGAGCATAGGGAGTGAAGAAATAAAATAATAGAAAGGAACTTGAGAGAAGAAGTTACATCTAAATCAGGTGACTTCATTTGATTTGAGTCCAAAGGCTTTCTTGAATAACCTTCTACCTATGAAAATGCATCTAGGGGGAAGGGAGGGATTTTGTTCGTTTATTTGTGTATAATTTGGATGATCCAAGGGGCTTTAGATGTGTGTGTATGTGGGTAGATGTGATGGCCATTTATAAGATACAGGAGGGGTATTTTAGGAGTGTCTCGATATATTAATTATTTTGAAATTAAATTTGGATTAAAAACGATCCAAAACATGTTTAATTCCATGATAAGATGATTTGGGATTTATTACACATAATCCAATAAATTATCGAAATGTTTTTAATAGTTTTTTTCCTTATATTTTTTGTTTAACCCTTATTTTACACTTTTTAATCTTATTTTGATATCATGTTATTAACTCATTAGGGGTTATTGTAATAACCAGATCAATTAAAAACACACAAAAATTTTATTTATGACCTATTTGGACTTTTTAATAACAATTTTTTCTAATTTAAGATATTTAAAAATTAAATATCATTTAATGAACTATTTAATGTTTAAAGTTATGAATAATGTCATGTTTTGACACTATTCATATTTGTCTTTTATAAAAAAAATTATAAAATTCAGAATCCATTAAACCAAACAGATTTAATCAATGAAAATTATTTCATACCATCAAGAATGTTATTTGATGTAACACCCCAAGCTTCCTCGGTATGTTTCCTTTCGAATAATGCAATGACGTGCATTGTACGCAACTTCGAGATTTTAACACACCACAACCAATCAAACTAGCCGTTATGAATAGTAATACCTACTTTTTGAAATTATATATATTTTATATTTCAAAATGGACTTCATTTTTGGATTCGTAATATCGAAATTAGCCTAGGGTGAAATTTTGGTACTTTTCGGATAACTTTTGTATTTTGATGAATAGTGAAAATTACTAAATTTTAATTAAAAACAACTTTTTTAATCAAAATAATTAATAGTGATAAATTGTGAATTTGAGTGGTTTTAAAGTATATTTAGAATATATTTTTACCATTTAATATAATGTTGGTCATTGGACATAATTTTACAATTAAACCGAACATAAACAAGTGTCAATCTTTTGATAGTTATTATCTCTTAAAAACACGCTTTTTGTTTTGACAGCGGGAATTAATTTTAAATTAATTTCTGCCACTTCTGTGTTTTGAATTTAGAAAAATGGATTCCATATTTGGAATCAGGATTTTAAAATTGTGTAAATAGGTAACTTTTATTTTTAGACATTTTGAATAATTACTGCGGTAAATATTTTATTTACCATGGTTAAGGGTAAATCCGGTAAATAAGGGTTAACAAAATAATATTATAATAATACTAAATTACCCTAAAACGTGTCTTAACCCTATTGGTTGATACATGGTCGACCATGGGCATCTTTGGGTCAATTTTGGGACCCCATGCATCCACTTGTAAGTGATAATGACACTTTTTATTAATTAAGTTAAAATGAATACAAAAATGACACAAGCATATATCTTTTAGAAAAACAATTGTTACATAGGGTTATATATGTTGGATTTTAGATTATAAATATTAATTAGAAAGCTAAAAAGATTTCTTACATAATGATATTTTATTTATACTTTTTAGACATCAAATAATGTAAAATATTAATGACACAATGATGATGCAGTAATTACTATAATAGTGAAAAATTAAAATAATTGATTTTATAAATACCCAAATAAATATAATATGACACTTTTAATGAATTAAACTAATTTTCTAGGATAATATGATATATTAGGATTGATTTAATTGACTTTTTTTCGAAATAATCAATCTGTTATGAGTTTCACAAAAATCAACTAATGAATAGTGTCAAAATTGACATAAAAGAATTCTTAAAACAAATATTATATTATTAATTGATATTAAATTCCTAGAAATATAAGGTTCGGCCAAGAGACTTATATCATGATAGGTTAAGCATTAATGGACCACTTGGGGGTCTCTTGGATGTATATAGTAAGTTTATTAACCATATTATATAAAAATACAAAGAGACATTGTAAAAGTGAAACTAATTAACTTAGAGTTAATACTTAAAGATAAGGTTAATATAAGTACCCAAACCTGTCTAAATTCTATTGGATGAGTTGTTTTCGACCTATCCCCACCTCATACTTTGAATAGTCAACTTTGGAGCCTTTGGAAACCGAATATGAATTTATTATAAATTAATATTTCTAGCTTTTCCAAAGGTGCCCCTCACCCCTCTTATAAAAGGGCACTCCTCCTTCTCTTTTCCTCACACCTCTCAAGCCACTTGGCTCGTCCAAACTCTGCCCAACTAAGCTCCCCACATCCCTCTCCTCCTCCTTGAAGCTTCCCCTTAGGCAGAAAGCATTTCAACAAGTCCTTTGGTTCCAACCAAAGTGAGTTACCTAAATTAAAGGTAACGATTTCTCTTAAATTATTTTCATTTATTTTGCTTCTTCAACCCCCAAAATCTTTTTATTTCCCTTATTTTGTAACAACACCAGTATCCTCAATATACTAGGATGTTGTTATAAGAAGTATTAAAACTACACATACACACAACACCATCTAATGGATGATGAACATAATGTTTCTGTGGATGGCAAACTAACGCCTCACGAAACGATGATTGTTCAAAAACATCTTACCGCCTCTCATGGTGGCCATTATGATGGAACTGTAATTAAATATGATATTAATGATATATATTTTATATATAAGCTTCTGTAATTCCATTTTATTTCATACCATTATTCGTTTCATGTTGTATATACATACGATAATTTCATTTGAGGAAGTGCGGACTACCGCCCCCATAAAATGATATGACTCGTTCATACCACACATGGAACGTATAAAGGATGGTGTTAATGAACTTAAGTAACATATATAAAATATTATATTATACTGGAATAGTAATATACCTATGTATCATTTGGATTCGATTCGTTTAAAATAAAAAATTAAATGGAAGTAGCGTTCGTGCGTACGTACGGACTACCGTCTCCACGAACGCGATGAGATTCATTCTCCATCGTATCCATTCAAGTATAATTATCATTTAATGATTTAAAAATGATGTTTAAGGGCTTGATATCATTCTGGATATGAATAAGATACAACAAACATGACTTATGTAACAAAACATATAAAAGAAAATGAGTAAGTTAACACCCGAAACGGCATTAATAATTAGATATTATTAAAAAATAAATGTTAAAAGATCATATATGATATCATATTAAAGTAAATGATTCTTGTATTATTCAATAACAATTATTTCACCATTATACAGGAGGTAAACCTACCATCGAACAAGGAAAAAGTACAAAGTAAGGGATTTTCTTATCTCACTTTCAATTCCGTGAGATTTCCATTGTTCACCACTTAATTATTGCATGTGGTGTACTGCCCATGATTGTATTCATTGTGTAATATACTTTAATTTATGGGTATTTACATCATCATGTTATTATACTTCTTTCGTGGGTGTATGTTTCGTAAGTTACCTAATCGATAAGGGAATTTGAGATTTCAATTTCCACTCATTTGGCTTTACACATATTTCATTGATTATATTACTCCAAGATTATGTGTGGAATCGATATTCATTTGATTATGCCTTAATTTCCACTCCCCTTTCTGTGGATATACTTTTGATACATATAATCACTCCATTGATAAAATTCTCAAGTGATCGGTATGAACTTGATAAGAGTAATTTTAACTCAATCTCCATTTGTTGAGTTAAATATCCCATTCGTTGGTGTTGTTTCTACAAGAATATGTGTGAATATACTTTGATTGTTTTACACTGAATGTTCAATCATATTTAGTGTATTTATATTTTTCACACATAATTATGTCGTTGATTTATCCTTAACCTAAGGATACAGCCTTTATGAGAGATTTCATCTCAATTTACATTCCATTGAGACTTCTTTGATGATATACACCAAATCACTTTTATGTGGTGTATATAATGTACTTTGACATAGTATATCATGAATTCCTTTATTCTCATGATATTACAATGTTTTGATTACCTCAATTATTTGTATTCAAGTGTCTCTCTTTTGGTTAGAAACTCTAACCAAAATACCATTTTAAAATGTTTTAAAGAATTATTCTTCTAAATCATGCTCATTAATGTCCATATTTTAAAAATGGTTTTAAGGATTTATTTATATGGACATTAAAGTTTTAAAATTAAAAATCCTTTTAAAAAGTTTCAAATTGGTATGGGACACTTTGATTCAAAAATCTATTTTTAAATGGCTTTTTGACAAATAGTGTGACTTTTAAATGATTTCAAGAAAAGGGGGATATTTCTCTCAAATAGTTTTGATGATTATTTTCATCTATGTCAACATCCTTCATTATTCTTGATTGAGGTTAATGTGATACAATACAATCTTCCATATTGTATCAAATGAGTTATGTTTGACTGTGGATGTGCTATTTTTATACCATTCAAGGTTTGTGGTAAAAGTATTGACATTTCGTATGCTAGTTTCAATACGAATGTTTATGTTATGTTTAAACTTGTTCATATGAGGAATGAATTGGACTTAATAAGTGACGGGTGGAGCCCGCTATAGCTCCTCGATGCATCGGTAGGTCTCATGAGACAAACTAGTGTCTTGGCACAAGGCCTTGGCAAAATCTTATTTGTAGTCTTGGCACGAGGCCTTGGCTATGTGGTTATGATAGTCTGGCATTATGCATTCCATCATTATGAAAGTGGTTATTGATATTGCATGTGATCATTCTACTAGTAGAATATCCATGTGAGTAAGTAAATGGCATTATTTCATTTTACCTTCGCCATTTTATGCTGAAGTTTAAATTTAAAAGGCTTTTGTTTTAGTTATAAATTTCCCTAAGTGTTTATGCTTATTTATGAAAGCTTCTGCTATAATGTTATCCTTACTGAGCATCCGAGCTCACCCCTTTCAATGTTTTATTTTTCCCAGGATTATGAAGAAGTAATTTATGAATGACCTGCAGGGATAGTATGAGGGGATATGAAGACAAGATGTTTTTTTATGATGTAATGTAAAAAAATTTATGGATGTATCTAGTTATTCCAAGGCTACTAAACTAATCGGTCTTTCGAGACTTGATCTTTCTCATGATCATGCCAATGTTATTTAATAATGCACCGACTCTAGGTAATTAGGGTCGGGGCGTTACAGTTGGTATCAGAGGAAGTTTAGTACAAACCTTGGAAGCTAGATTTAGATAAACTCTGATTAGAGCACGTAGACCTAAGATGAACTTTGAGGATTAGTATAAAAGAACTTCCTAGAATTTTGGTATTGTAGAGATTTTGTTAGTTTTCCGAGCAATACATCCCTGTCTGGATACGAGCAGGTAGAGGCGGCTCTGGCAGAGATGTACCTAGGGGTAAAACCCGAAAACACCGCTTTGAGCTAGACTCGAACGGGAACTGGTGCACGACAACGGGCCTTGTTTCACTCTTGGTTACGACACTCCCGGGGGATATGCTTAGGATAATTTACATTTTCTTTACAAACCAATTTATGTAATATATACATAAGATGAGAGTAAATGACCTTCGTTAATCCTAATATGTTTCAAATTGAGAATATGGTGACATTTTAATCTCTAAATGATTTTACGACTACTATTACTCACACAATGCTTTCTGGTTTTAGTCAATGGCTAGATTCCAAGGAAGTCATAGTGACTTTGAGAATGATGTACAAGGTGGGAACGGTGGTGGCAATGAGCAACAAAATGGAATGTTGATAGGCGTAAAAGATATCGTCTTTATGCCAAATCAGTTTTCCAAAAATATGATCAACAACATATATATTAACCAACTCCCAGACTCAACAAGGAAGAGAAAGGTGATAAATGATAAGAGCTCCAGCAATGGAGACCATGGAGAAAAGAACCCTCAATTTTCATCATGCAGGAAATGTGGAAAGAGACACCCAGGAAAGTGTCTCAATGGGACAATGAAATGTTTTACGTGCGGGAAGGAAGGACATAAAGTAAATAATTGCCGAAGAAAAATGAAGAGTACTATGGATGAAGATAAAAATGGTCCCAAGAGTCCATTTACAGTCATTTGCCGTAAATGTAGGGGACCTGGCCATTACCCGAGTGAATGTCCTATTCTATAGGATATTTTCTTGGTCAAAGAAGAAGCTATGTGGGAATAAATGGTTGGAGAAATGTTTAAAAAGTATTAGCACTCCTTGTTGATGGGTTTACTATGGAATAATTTTCTCTTGTATTTGTAACCCCGCAGTTTGCCATGTGAGAATGATATTTAAGGAAGAATTGTCTCTTCTCTTGTGGATATGGGTATAAATAACCATTTGGATTTATATGATCATTGGGGTTTGAGAGAATTATAAGTTATTCTAATTTGGGATGAAGATTCAATGTATGATATAGCATTTGTGGTTAAATTTATGATATAGTATTTTGAGGAATTTATCTCATTTTGGCAATATTATAAAATATAGTTTTTGAAAAAGGACAACACGTAGACCGTGTGACAACCCGTCGCGTCGGACAAAGCTATGGGAATCGAACCCACAACCAAAGTGCGATTGGGATTTATCGCCTACCACTGGACTACGTGAAGTCCCTGGTTAGTGTGACTTTTTTTTTAGTTAAATGATTTTATTGATCAATAATAAGTTGATTTGGGTTCTTATTTCATATCAAAAGAATACCCTTGGTATAGGAAAATGATTTGGTGATTAAGTGATAAATGTTATTTTGGAAGATGTTCGCTTTGTTGGGAACACTATATGCCCAAGGAAAATAGAATACTATGGGGTTTCATTTGTGGAGTAATGATAGATTTTTATCTACGTTTTTATTGTGGATTTATAGTGATTTGGGTTATTTATGGAAATGATTAACCTATAATAGTGAATATGTGATTAGGTTAATTACTTTTGAGTATGTGACTTTAAGAGTATCTGATGTCATTTGGAGATACAATTTAACATGGGAGACTACATAATCAAATTCTTCTATGTTTTGGGTTTCAATATTAGTTTGGATTATATTAAAGGATTTTAAGGACAATTGGTTATTGAATGGTATCTATTTAACTTTGGGGTATTGTTGGTTTAATTTTAGAAATTAAGATTAGTGCATATTTATCTCAATGAATATCCTTTTGGGGGATCATTAGATCATTCATTGACCATTTTGGTTTTGATTAATCTTCAAATACAATGTAAATATATGGTTTATCCTTCATGGATCATGTGATTCTATAGATGTTTATTCTATCTCTTCCAGTGTGACCAAGTCTTCTTGAATACTCATCGTTTAAAAAAAATGAGTTAGTGGTGGAAATTTATTAAAGAATGAAAATCTACTTAAAATGTAAGTATATCTCATAATGTTCTTAGTCAATATCATAAATGAATTACTCTTCCTTATGTAATGTAACTTAAAAAAAATGTTGTCCGTTTACTTTCCTACTAGGAGACTAATGGTCGTTTGTCCCAACACAAGTTTGTGGTTTTCTCATTGTTAACTTTCTCCTGATCATGATTTCTATCCCTCTCCATCAGAACTTGACACTTAGTTTATCATCCATGTCCATGTTTTCTTACATGGAATCCTAGTATGGGTTTTCTTGGATGACCCTTATACCTCTCTTTCTTTCTTTTAAAGTGATAGTTTTAATGACTTTTTTCCGATGTGGGACTTTCCATTATATTCCCAAGCAAAATTTTAAAAATTGCGAGGACGCAATTTATTGAAGGAGGGGAGAATGTAACACCACAAGCTTCCTCGGTATGTTTCCTTTCGAATAATGCAATGACGTGCATTGTACGCAACTTCGAGATTTTGACACACCACAACCAATCAAACTAGCCGTTATGAATAGTAATACCTACTTTTTGAAATTATATATATATTATATTTCAAAATGGACTTCATTTTTGGATTCGGAATATCGAAATTAGCCTAGGGTGATATTTTGGTACTTTTCGGATAACTTTTGTATTTTGATGAATAGTGAAAATTACTAAATTTTAATTAAAAACAACTTTTTTAATCAAAATAATTAATATTGATAAATTGTGAATTTGAGTGGTTTTAAAGTATATATAGAATATATTTTTACCATTTAATATAATGTTGGTCATTGGACATAATTTTACAATTAAACCGAACATAAACAAGTGTCAATCTTTTGATAGTTATTATCTCTTAAAAACACGCTTTTTGTTTTGACAGCGGGAATTAATTTTAAATTAATTTCTGCCACTTCTGTGTTTTGAATTTAGAAAAATGGATTCCATATTTGGAATCAGTATTTTCAAATTGTGTAAATAGGTAACTTTTATTTTTAGACATTTTGAATAATTACTGCGGTAAATATTTTATTTACCATGGTTAAGGGTAAATCCGGTAAATAAGGGTTAAAAAAATAATATTATAATAATACTAAATTACCCTAAAACGTGTCTTAACCCTATTGGTTGATACATGGTCGACCATGGGCATCTTTGGGTCAATTTTGGGACCCCATGCATCCACTTGTAAGTGATATTGACACTTTATATTAATTAAGTTAAAATGAATACAAAAATGACACAAGCATATATCTTTTAGAAAAACAATTGTTACATAGGGTTATATATGTTGGATATTAGATTATAAATATTAATTAGAAAGCTAAAACGATTTCCTACATAATGATATTTTATTTATACTTTTTAGACATCAAATAATGTAAAATATTAATGAAACAATGATGATGCAGTAATTACTATAATAGTGAAAAATTAAAATAATTGATTTTATAAATACCCAAATAAATATAATATGACACTTTTAATGAATTAAACTAATTTTCTAGGATAATATGATATATTAGGATTGATTTAATTGACTTTTTTATAAATAATCAATCTGTTATGAGTTTCACAAAAATCAACTAATGAATACTGTCAAAATTGACATAAAAGAATTCTTAAAACAAATATTATATTATTAATTGATATTAAATTCCTAGAAATCTGAGGATCGGCCAAGAGACTTATATCATGATAGGTTAAGCATTAATGGACCACTTGGGGGTCGCTTGGATGTATATAGTAAGTTTAATAACCATATTATATAAAAATACAAAGAGACATTGTAAAAGTGAAACTAATTAACTTAGAGTTAATACTTAAAGATAAGGTTAATATAAGTACCCAAACCTGTCTAAATTCTATTGGATGAGTTGTTTTCGACCTATCCCCACCTCATACTTTGAATAGTCAACTTTTGAGCCTTTGGAAACCGAATATGAATTTATTATAAATTAATATTTCTAGCTTTTCCAAAGGTGCCCCTCACCCCTCTTATAAAAGGGCACTCCTCCTTCTCTTTTCCTCACACCTCTCAAGCCACTTGGCTCGTCCAAACTCTGCCCAACTAAGCTCCCCACATCCCTATCCTCCTCCTTGATGCTTCCCCTTAGGCAGAAAGCATTTGAACAAGTCCTTTGGTTCCAACCAAAGTGAGTTACCTAAATTAAAGGTAACGATTTCTCTTAAATTATTTTCATTTATTTTGCTTCTTCAACCCCCAAAATCTTTTTATTTCCCTTATTTTGTAACAACACCAGTATCCTCAATATACTAGGATGTTTTTATAAGAAGTATTAAAACTACACATACACACAAAACCATCTAATGGATGATGAACATAATGTTTCTGTGGATGGAAAACTAACGCCTCACGAAACGATGATTGTTCAAAAACATCTTACCGCCTCTCATGGTGGCCATTAGGATGGAACTGTAATTAAATATGATATTAATGATATATATTTTATATATAAGCTTCTGTAATTCCATTTTATTTCATACCATTATTCGTTTCATGTTGTATATACATACGATAATTTCATTTGAGGAAGTGCGGACTACCTTCCCCTTAAAATGATATGACTCGTTCATACCACACATGGAACGTATAAAGGATGGTGTTAATGAACTTAAGTAACATATATAAAATATTATATTATACTGGAATAGTAATATACCTATGTATCATTTGGATTCGATTCTTTTAAAATAAAAAATTAAATGGAAGTAGCGTTCGTGCGTACGTACGGACTACCGTCTCCACGAACGCGATGAGATTCATTCTCCATCGTATCCATTCATGTATAATTATCATTTAATGATTTAAAAATGATGTTTAAGGACTTGATATCATTCTGGATATGAATAAGATACAACAAACATGACTTATGTAACAAAACATATAAAAGAAAATGAGTAAGTTAACACCCGAAACGGCATTAATACTTAGATAATATTAACAAATCAATGTTAAAAGATCATATATGATATCATATTAAAGTAAATGATTCTTGTATTATTCAATAACAATTATTTCACCATTATACAGGAGGTAAACCTACCATCGAACAAGGAAAAAGTACAAAGTAAGGGATTTTCTTATCTCACTTTCAATTCCGTGAGATTTCCATTGTTCACCACTTAATTATTGCATGTGGTGTACTGCCCATGATTGTATTCATTGTGTTATATACTTTAATTTATGGGTATTTACATCATCATGTTATTATACATCTTTCATGGGTGTATGATTCATAAGTTACCTAATCGATAAGGGAATTTGAGATTTCAATTTCCACTCATTTGGCTTTACACATATTTCATTGATTATATTACTCCAAGATTATGTGTGGAATCGATATTCATTTGATTATGCCTTAATTTCCACTCCCCTTTCTGTGGATATACTTTTGATACATATAATCACTCCATTGATAAAATTCTCAAGTGATCGGTATGAACTTGATAAGAGTAATTTTAACTCAATCTCCATTTGTTGAGTTAAATATCCAATTCGTTGGTGTTGTTTCTACAAGAATATGTGTGAATATCCTTTGATTGTTTTACACTGAATGTTCAATCATATTTAGTGTATTTATATTTTTCACACATAATTATGTCGTTGATTTATCCTTAACCTAAGGATACAACCTTTATTAGAGATTTCATCTCAATTTACATTCCATTGAGACTTCTTTGATGATATACACCAAATCACTTTTATGTGGTGTATATAATGTACTTTGACATAGTATATCATGAATTCCTTTATTCTCATGATATTAAAATGTTTTGATTACCTCAATTATTTGTATTCAAGTGTCTCTCTTTTGGTTAGAAACTCTAACCAAAATACCATTTTAAAATGTTTTAAAGAATTATTCTTCTAAATCATGCTCATTAATGTCCATATCTTAAAAATGGTTTTAAGGATTTATTTATATGGACATTAAAGTTTTAAAATTAAAAATCCTTTTAAAAAGTTTCAAAGTGGTATGGGACACTTTGATTCAAAAATCTATTTTTAAATGGCTTTTTGACAAATAGTGTGACTTTTAAATGATTTCAAGAAAAGGGGGATATTTCTCTCAAATAGTTTTGATGATTATTTTCATCTATGTCAACATCCTTCATTATTCTTGATTGAGGTTAATGTGATACAATACAATCTTCCATATTGTATCAAATGAGTTATGTTTGACTGTGGATGTGCTATTTTTATACCATTCAAGGTTTGTGGTAAAAGTATTGACATTTCGTATGATAGTTTCAATAAGAATGTTTATGTTATGTTTAAACTTGTTCATATGAGGAATGCATTGGACTTAATAAGTGACGGGTGGAGCCCGCTATAGCTCCTCGATGCATCGGTAGGTCTCATGAGACAAACTAGTGTCTTGGCACAAGGCCTTGGCAAAATCTTATTTGTAGTCTTGGCACGAGGCCTTGGCTATGTGGTTATGATAGTCTGGCATTATGCATTCCATCATTATGAAAGTGGTTATTGATATTGCATGTGATCATTCGACTAGTAGAATATCCATGTGAGTAAGTAAATGGCATTATTTCATTTTACCTTCGCCATTTTATGCTGAAGTTTAAATTTAAAAGGCTTTTGTTTTAGTTATAAATTTCCTTAAGTGTTTATGCTTATTTATGAAAGCTTCTGCTATAATGTTATCCTTACTGAGCATCCGAGATCACCCCTTTCAATGTTTTATTTTTCCCAGGATTATGAAGAAGTAATTTATGAATGACCTGCAGGGATAGTATGAGGGGATATGAAGACAAGATGTTTTTTTTATGATGTAATGTAAAAAAATTTATGGATGTATCTAGTTATTCCAAAGCTACTAAACTAATCGGTCTTTCGAGACTTGATCTTTCTCATGATCATGCCAATGTTATTTAATAATGCACTGACTCTAGGTAATTAGGGTCGGGGCGTTACATTTGATGGTAATGAAATAACCAAATTACATTTATTTTAATATTTATATTATAATTTATATGTATACATTTTTAATTATGCAGTCCCTACATCATTATTATGTCATAATTAAATTTATTTTTAAAATGCA
The DNA here is from genome assembly GCA_963277665.1 of Viscum album. NCBI lineage: Eukaryota > Viridiplantae > Streptophyta > Magnoliopsida > Santalales > Viscaceae > Viscum > Viscum album. Next base: position 623,371,142 of record OY728128.1, read on the forward strand.
TAAAAATTATAAATAAAATGAATAAAAATATTAAATCGTTTCACATTTTAAATGACTACTTATATTCTGTAAAATCACCTATATATCTCCATATATAAAATGATTTTGTTAGAAGAGAAATGTTTATGTTATTTTTCTCTTTTCTCTAAATTAGAAATTATAAAAGGCCAATATTATATCCAAGTTGATCCATGGGGTCCTAAAATAGACCCAAGGATCTCAATGGGATGAATCATCTTATCGAATAGGATTAGTACCTATGTTAGTGTAGTTTTAAATAATAATAATATTGTTGGTTTACCCTTATTTACCTGATTTACCCATAATCAAATATAAATTAAAATAATTACTGAAATTACTATTAATAATTTCAAAAAATAAATTAAACATATATAAAAAATTTGGATCTTATGATTAAAAATATGGATTATATTTTTTCAAATTCAAAACACAGATGTGGAAGTAGTTAATTTAAAATTAATTTATATTGTCAAAACCATAAAGCCGGTTTTACAGAAGTAATAACAATTAAAGGATTGACATGTGTTTAGGTCCAATATCATTGTGAAATTACATAAAATGGGAAATATTGGATTAAATGATAGAAATATATTACATTTATACCTTAAAATAATTAAAAAAAATGATTTAACGATATAAATTATTTAGATTGGGAAAAAAATTCAACTAAAATTCAATGTGTTTTTTTTATTAATTTAAACATGATAGATTTCAAAAAAAATATCAAAAAACCTTCCAAAGTATTCATTGACGTCCTTATTTGAAATATAAATTTCAATTTTTCTAATCGATCATATAAAGGTGTCAAAAATATATTTTAAAAGGTTTCTCCCTCAAAATTCGATAAAACTGTATTTTTAGAAAAATATCATTTTTATCCAAAAAATTCATTTTGTTCTTATATCATATCTATAAAACATATAAAATTAATTAAAAAATTTAAATACAATATATATAATATAAAAATCCATAAATAGTTATATGATTTTAGAAACACAATTATTCTCTTTTTAGAAGGTTATCATAAAGACACATCCATCATATTCAATTGTGATTTATTTTCATTTCTAATATATTTGGTAGGTAATGAATAATTATTTGAACAAGTGTAAAAAATATTTAAAAATTTATATGATACACTTAATTCCCTCCATTCAAACATCTTGGTGTTAACTACAATTTAAAATAATTATAATAGTATTGTATTTTTTTTTCTTAACTCAAAGTTGTGTGCAATGTAACATTTCTGAGAAACATGTTCATCCATGTCGACTATTCTATTGGGAAAAGAATCCCCTGTGACGTAAAATTAATATATTATTTATAAATATTAATAAAAATAAAAAATTATTGTTTTATAAATACATTGGTCAATATAGGGTAAGTAAAATAAAAAAGTGTGGTTTCATTATTAGTGAACTGATATAACTCATTTCATGATATAGTGCTTGATAATGTTCCATTTTGAGTTAAAAAATTATGTTTTGAAACTAATTTTTATGTATCAAACAACATGGAACAAGGGAATATATATTAGTATAAAATTATCATAGATAATATCTTTCTAAAGGTATTGAAGAAAAATTAAAAAATATTTTTGATGTTTCCATGATAATGAAATTTATGGAAAATTTAATAAAAAATGTTTTTCTGTAATTTGATACCCCCATAAATAACATAATTTTTAAAAGTAGATCACCATGGGTAACTGAATCCAAGGGAGGAAATTATTTTCTAAATTAATGATTATCTTGGAAAAATTAACTATATAATTCCAAATACATGAAAAACATTGAACATGGAGGTTAATTAGAATTTCATAGATTCAGATGGTTTATCCAAGAGGATATGATATGATTTTATTCATTAATGAATCTTATTATCATTCATAAAACTATATGGAATATAATAATTTACATTTTATGTGGATAATTTTTACTATGGAGATATGTGAACATAAAAGTTTTCTTCCGTTAATTAATCCACTAGAATAATAATTATAACCATTGTTATCATATCATAAATATATGTTTTTAATTAATGGAAAAAAAATCTTGTAATCATTACTATCAACACAATAATGGATTATTAAATTTACTTTTTAGTTTTATTACATAACATTAGAACTCCTTAAGGTTATTTTATTATGACATAGATGGATATTTTTTAGAAATCAATATTTTTATAATTTTAAAATAAAATAATGTAATACATGTCATTCAATAATATAGGAGCCATAGTCTAAGCAAAAAAATAATATTTTCATGGTATATCTAAAAAATGAATGAGTTGTGAATAATTTTACCCGTTATAAATTCATAATCACTCTTTTTAATTAACATAGAACCCAAAAATAAATGTCGCAAACTTATGAACAAATAGAGTTAATATATATGAGATTACCTAATATAAATAATTATAATTTTAAAATACCAATTTATTATGAAGGAATAGTAAAATCCCTATAAAATTTATTTATATAATTAATAAAAAATCTCAGAGGACACACTGATTCTATCATGTTGGGTTTTTAGGATGCATTAATATTCTAATAAAAATGCATGACTATGAAAAACAACATTCTATATTCCTTACGAAACCATTGATTGTCAAAGGAAAACATTTTTATTTTTTATTTCTCTTGGGATATACAATATATGTGTAGTATTTATTAGATAAATTTTGATAAAAAATTAAATGTAGCTTTTCCTTTATGAATTAATTGTTTTTGAAATATATTATAATACTTTTTGGAAAAATATGAGGATTCTATAAAAAAATTCCATGAAATTAATAGGGAACTGAATTTTAAAAATTTATTGTCATTACTAATAATAAGTTTATATTAGTCATGAAATCTAATAAAATTGGATTAATGTTGGATGGAAAATAATTAATATCATTTCCCATCATCATTATTCAATTATTTTGAAACATATTAGATCATTAAACATATATAGTGATTCATACAAGAGGCTATTCAGATATTTTTATAACATTTCATTAAAAATATGTAAATTTATTCTAAAAAATATATTTTTTGAATTATATTGAAATGAGATGTTGAGATTAAATAATTTTTACCATACCCAATGTTATTCATCGACCAAACCTGAACTTACTATTTGAGTTTTATGAGATATATCATGTTGTGTTTAAGGATATGATATGATCTGTGATGTATTTTTTAGAAATTTTTATTATATTATAAATGTTCATATAATATATTCTAGATATTAAATTTAACATTTCAATAAATCATAAATCATTTCAGTATCATATTATATAATCACCCCGAACCAGCACTCCTAAATAAGGTTTCAAAAAAATTACATTTAAATTATTAATAATTATAAAGGTGACCCAACTATCACTCTCCAAAATTTAAAAATACGAAGGATAAATTTGAATCCTTTAATTTCTCACAGACCATTTAGATATATTTTTTTAGATTAATTGGATAAAATAATAACATGAATGATTCATAAAGAGTTTGATCTTAATGATTAAGAAAATCTATAATTGTATCCAGATTTTCATATGCCAAATAATGTTATAATAATCATCAAAATAAAAATATTTTAGATATCATTCAATTATCATCAATCTCATTAATGTGATGAAAATGAATCATAAGATGGGTGTTCTCAAAAACACAATAAGTGTTAACATATACATTAATAATTTAATGTCATCATAAATAATAATAAGGTCATAATGGTATGATGAGATAATCATTCATTAATACTATAGAATAATAAAATTCATACATATAAATATCATAAACCTCAATCTAGAAATCATGTCATAAGGATTTAAAAATTTAATGTTTCATCCGAATAAATAATTGTGAGCTCTATGATATCAATCTAGATAAAGAGAAACATTACAAACACATAACAATAATAGATAAATCTTATTGGTACCTTGGAACATTATTATCAAATCACATAAAAATTAAAAATAAAAAACATTTTTTATATCCATATGTTATGTACCAACTGAATTGGAGGGCTATAATGGACACACATTGGTTTATCATAGAGCAAATAGTCCACGGATCATAATGTAACCACTTGTAATTAGATAATAATTGAAGAACCCATCAATGTTTTGTAAAAGAAAAAATCATCATCATTAAAAATGAACATGAATCTTATTATCTCAAACATATATATAAAATTCATTTCATTATATACTCGCTAAAAAAGAATAATATTTTCAGGAAATTATAAACACATTCAAAAGAGATGGGTTTCATGAAAATATATTTGATACATGATTAAGCCAGGGAAAATAAAATGATTCTAGGAAAACCTCTTTAAAACCTAACTAACCAATGGAAATGAAATTTCCTCCTTAACAATCATTTTGAAACTTGATTATCCCATATGTTATAATGTTTTTTAATAACATTATCTTGAAAACAGGAGTATCCTATGGACAATTAACAGGATACATAAAAACCAATTTGAATCAAAATGATAAATATATAGAGAAAATATTGAATTTATCATAAATAAATATCCCCATTCAAAATAAATTAATAATAAGTGTTTTTTAAATTGATAAATTGAAACAGTACTATTATAACTTTAAAAAAAATTAGTTAAATAAGTTATTCATTTTGGATGCCTTTTTTAAAAACAAAAAATTTACAAAATACAGCATAAAATAATTTTTTGAATGAATAAATTTAAAAATCTAAAGGATATATCATGAGAAGTAATGGACATGATTTTTGAAAAATATGACCTTGTTATAAATGTTAAAAATAAACATTTATTTAAAATTACTTTGAATAAGGTAGTAAAAAGTGACCCATTTAGAATACATTAATAAATTTACATTTAATTTTTTTAATCATGTAAAAGATCATGAAAAATGGACTTATCAAATAAATATTTTTTTAAAGGAAATTATTTTCAACATTTTATAATTCTTACATATTATGGAGACAAATACCTGATCTAACAGAAAATACACGATTGGTATTACAAATAAATGATTTTCCCAATGATTCATTAATCAGTAAGGGATTAAATTAGAATAAAAATGATTAAAAATACCCATAAACATATGATAATAAATTATATGTTTTTAATGAAAATAATATCATATTATTCGACAATAGAAATTTGAACATTAAATATCTTGAAAAACTATATTTTATCATAAAAAGTTTTCAAAATTGGAAACTCTTCATGCATAAGACCTATTAATGGAATAGAATATAAATATAGTTTAAATTTCATAAAAATAATAATTATAATGATATATCTTGTAAATGGTATGTATGTACGCTTCATATATGAATATTGTTGCATATAATAAACATATGTATCCCTGAAAGAGATTTTTAGACAATTGAACCATTCAACAAACATAAAATTGAATTTAAGAATTAATTAGTGAATGCATTATGATTATGTAAAATAAATCCATATAAAACAATTGAAAATAAAACATAACATAATAAAAATTATTTAAACACATAATCATTGAAAAATAAATAAAATTAACATGTTATAGAACACAATGAAAATAAAATATGTTATAAAATTATTTCCCACATTTTAACATTCAATTAGAATCCTCTTGGATGAAATAATTAAAATTGAAACATCAAATAAAATTATGTATATTGTATTAATTATATTACATGTAAGTTGGAATGTATATAAACTACACAATATAATATATGGTGAATATATAATACATCTCAATTAAGATAAATCAAAATGAGAGGCCATGGGTGACCTCTCGATCCACCTTCATTATTATGAGAGGCCATGGGTAACCAGTCCCCCTCATATATATAATATGCACATATATTATTCTATGATGTGTATATAATGGCCAATTGAAATTTAATTTCATGATTTTATATAATTTAATTATATTTAATGTTTTTTTTAATATATTCTTTAATGGGGCCTATAAATAATTTGATTCAAATATGATATATTTTTTAGTAACAGTAATACTGTTTATAAGAATTTTTTGGGATTATGATTACACTATTAAAATATAATGATATGCCAAAAAATAATATCATTATTTTTATTAACCTACAGTTATTTCATTAGAATACATTTTTTAAATTTACTATTCTCTATTTATTTAAAAAATTTCTAAAAGAAAATTTCTAATAAAAATGACCATATTTCACTGATAGGTTAAAACCTTTTTTTCTTCAATATTCAATATTTCTACCAATGACGTCAAAATTACATTAATATTTTCTTGAGGATTTATGAAATAAATTCTTACCTATGTTTTACTTGTAGAAAAATATTTTAAAATGGATATTTATGAAATTTTCCAAACAAACTATTTTTTATTTAACAGAAAATGAAAAAGGAATCATTATTTTAGCACATAAAAAATGTAAATTACTTCCCTACATCTTGAAAATTCATTGTTTTGTTGATTCCATTATTGGTTTGAAATTTAATACTCCAATAAAATTATTTCCAAAGAATTTATCAATTTTAATTTTAAAAAGTTATTTTAAAAAAATGATTATATTCCATAAGAAAAATTATAAATGAATTTAATGACTATTTAATATGTCTACAATGTTATTTTTAATTTAATGGATTTTGAAAATGTTTTATGTATTATAAATTTATTATTCAATTTGGAAAAGATATTTTCATTAAGAAATTATTTATTTGTTCATTCAAATCAATTTCCATATGTGATTAGATCATTTTAATTACTTATTATTTACTGGGGATATGATCGAAATATACCATTATTTTTTTTATATAAATGGTTTATTTTTACTATGAATATAATTTAATAAAACAATTTTATCTACCATGATTTATTCAATGATTGATTTGTTAAATAATCATTTTAAATATCCAAGGGTTTTTATAGATGTTTGTGATGAAATGATTATGTAACAAATTTCATGTGATTTTTTTCTAAATTGATTAATGTTTTATGATTTTGTGGATCTTATATATTTATTTTTCATTATGTAGTAGGAGATACATATATCTATCTCTACAGTATTGGGTAATGTTCAATGTTATATGTTCTCACGTGCTATAAGGGAGGTATTCCAATGTCCCAAAGATGGAACATATTAAGTAAGACGAGTGCAAGATAGGGTACATGAGAGGTTATCACAGGCTTGAAAAAGGTATGTATCTTTATATCCCATATAAAAAATATTATGAATATCATCATGAGTATCATTGAAACTATATTTTCTACAAATACTTTTATGGAAAAAATCTGTGTATTAATCCAATTTTATTCTCTCATAGATCATGTTCATTTATTCAATGATGATTCACGTTTTAAGAAATGGGAAATTTTTTCGATGAATTATATTTATGATCTATAATATGAATGGTGTGGTTTTCATATGTTGTTTTCATGTTATCATACTTATATGATCGTGTTATATTAATATTTCCATTTTATGACACTAATTAGAATTTGAGCCAACGGTTTCTTATGTTTCCATTCCAAGGTATATGTTGACTGGAATTATGTATGCCATTTCTAAGAAGTGTGATAGTTGTGAATAAAATAATGGAAGATGAAATTTCTCACTTATGATCTATGTTTTTTTTATGACTATTTTTAGAAATCACTATAACTAAAAAAATTATTCCATGTATCATTAATTAATTTAATGAATACTTTTATTTCAACATGAAATATTTATCTCATTACCATTAATATTATTCATTGTTATCCTTGTATAATCTCACACTATTATTTTTATTCAATATACTAAAGTTTCATCCAATTATTGGGTAAGGAATGTTGTTCTCTAGCCTCTAATTTTTTGTAATGTATTTATCTATCAAAATTTCCTTATTCACCATGGTTTTATAATTCTCATTATAGAAGATTAGTACCCTAAAAAATGTATAGTTGTAAACCATACTATTATATACTTTCAATGAAGGATTTAATTTATTTCCCTTATATTGAAAAGTTTGTTAGGTACATAAGTTGTTCTCTATGTCCCAAAAATTAATGTTCCCCTTAATTTAGAGAAACAATTTATTTTTTACTCAATATACAAAAGGTATATGGGTATATTCTTTTCATTAATTTCTATAATCTATTCATATAAAGGACTTGATAATACATAGAATGGAATAATAAGTCCCAAAAATTTCATGATATGAACTCGAACAAATATAAAACAATAGTCACCATGGTAAAATAAGATTTACCTATGAAAATAATAATTCAGTTGATCCATTCAAACCGGGGTTCAAATTATTGGAGTCATACATCAACCCAAATGGAAAATGGATTATTCCTTTGAAATTACAGAGAGTTGTTGATATATATTGGATCACCCATTTGGTGTCGATTTTCAATAGGTTAAAATTGTCAATAATTATTCTCATGAGATGTTAATTTGCCTATAGTTTAAGAGGAACCAAATTCTTAGTATCCCCCTATTTTTCGTTTCTTAATCTCTAATAAGGTTCCATTTTTGAGTATTTAATGTAATATAACCTCTCTGTTATCACCCATACTCTAGTCATATGATTCAAACAAAATGATATCCTGACATGTAAGTCGTAATGTTAATCAATGTAACAATTACATGATATATATTACAATGAAAATATACCATTTGGGTTTATCATAAAAATGATTGATGTACAACCATCATGACCTGAACACATAGGTATGAGTTGATAAAATTCTTTTTGGTGTTCCCAAAATTTTGTGTACTTGGATTTCCAAGGTATTCTAACGTGTCAGTATAATGTGGTTAGGTATGCCTTTTGTAATCTAGATTTTACTTTCTAAATGTTTATATATGTATTCTTAGAATTCCAAATAATGAAAAAAAAATAAAATTAAGATTATGTGAACATATAAAAACAATTCAATATATTATATTGGAAATAATATCGTTATCCTAAGGTGAATCTCATGGTAAATACAGGCTAATTATTCAAAATGAATAATAAATCATTGTTGGATGATTTATTCTGGCATATAATTTAACATATGATATAAAATTACTATTATAGGTATCAAATAATTCATATAAATATGATTCTATAAAAACTACTGTAAACTAATAATATTAACACAATGAATAGAGAAACCAAATTATTCTACCAATAAGATGTCACCTAACACGCTTCTAATACCAAATATTGTTCTCTGCCACCCCCTACATAGTTAATAATTAGAACTCTCACCACCAACATCAACAACTACTGCACTATGGTTATATACTAATTAAGCAAGTTACCATTACCTTACTTTTACCCTTATAAAATCGCCATGATATGCACCATATTGAATATTTAGAGGTAATTATATGACCCATTACATAAATTATAGGCACATAAAATTGAAGAAAATATCACATGAATAATATAATTTGAAAATTATCACAATCACACACACAAAGATATATATATATATATAAGACAAATAAAAAAATTAGTAGGAAATATATAAATTAAACCATGCATTAAAAATCCAAAATGCAGTATTGAATATTTTTCATCATGATTTTCACTCCATGAGACTGATGCAACCCACACAATGTGATATGACCAGAATATAGTATATAATTATTTTAACAACCATTCAGTAAATCCATTCAATTACATGGAGTTTAATTCCGTATGTCCTAAAATTTGGAATAAATGTATTTTATGAACCATTGGGCCTCATACATTTATCCCCTAAATGCACACTAAAAACATATCTTTTCAATACAAGATGATTGAACAATTGATATAGAATAAATTCTATCACGTTTCTGTTGAAAATGACAAGTAAATAATTTAAATACCATAATCCTTAAATATATATTATAATTAGAGTGTTTATGAATTTTACTACAAATACCATGTATATACAACATAATTAAAAAGAATAATATTCATAAGAAAGACATTCCTCTAAATAAAAATAGAAAAATTTAGTTCTTATACCTTATAAAATTGAGAATGAAAAAAAAAATTTATAGAAGTAAAGTGGTTTATAAATTTAATTTATGAATAGACACCATATCATGAATTATTTTTATTCTTGGAATATTTCCACCCCAATAATTTAGCTACATTTTTAGTCATTCAAAAAATTGAATTGACCAACACCATGGATTGAACAATGACATGGTGTCTCCACCATTATTACATGATTCACTTATTGTTTAGACTTTTCCAGGGTGGTTCTCCCTAATCAATTTATAACATTCTAAATGAGACCTAACTGACTCAACTAGGCATTCATTCCCCTTGAAACAATCATTTCATCCCTCTTATTACACAAAATGTCACTTTTCCACTCATTATTCCCCTATAATAGGCATCCTGATGGTGTGTTCTACTTATCGCCCCAAAAAACACTATAGGTATGGAAAATTAAAATATTTTAATCCATGACCCACTTAGTGATCCATTCCATGGTTTTTCAATTTCCATATAATCACAATTTTATTTCATAACCAATCCTCTATCTAAAAATTCCTAAAACAACACCATCCCAACTAATTGCATGAAAACGTTATAAAATATTGATGATCATCAATGTGGGGTTTTCATAATGGAAAAAGGGTGAAAAAGGGGTGATTATGAAATTATTATTTTTAAAAATGCCAGATTGACTACCTATTACTGTAAATATAAAGGATACATACATGAAAGATTAAAATAATCAAAAAATGGTGAAAATTCATAATGTTCATCCATTGTAAATAATGAGATATAATATTTTGAGTGTGAATATAATTCCCTCAATACAAAATCAAAAGAATTAGTAGTTTGATGAAGGAAATTGCTTTTCATTGTCTATTCTGTAAGTAAGATCAATTTATTATAGTGATCTAAAATTAATCATCCTACAGTATATAATAATGGGTGAATTTTCACAGTACAAATTATTAGGCATTCTTTGTTGGTAAGTTATGTTCAAAAGATTAAATTTTATAGGAATGATATTTCCATTAACCTTTCCCATTTTTGTAGAGGGTAAAAAAATATATATGTCATTATTGTTCAACAAAATATTTCTTAATGAAACAATTCCATTTGGATCATGTAAGATGAAAATAAATTATTAATGCCCTTGATTATGATTCTACAGGATTTATGACATTATAAAATATCTATGATATTTATGAAATAGTGGTAAAGATAAAAATGTAAATTTTTAAACTATATATAATCATGATGGATGTTTTATATAGATGTTATGGAAGGGGTTCTAATAAAAATTTTATAAATAACTAATATTTGGACAGGATGAATTCTAAAAATCGGTTGTAAAAATGGAAGGAACATTAAATATTTGGAATATATGTTGATATATTTGTCAACAGATTTCAACAGAGTCAAATAGAACATCATCATAATTACAATTTCAATTACAACCAAAAATTTTCAATCATTTATTTAAATAAAAAATATAATGATATGTATTGGAATTGAAGAAAAAATATAACATGTAATAGAGAAGATAACTTGAAAATATACAATGAATAAATAATTATGATGATATTACAAACAATTTTAAATCCATTATGTGATATAGTAAATAAAATACCGGTAAAAAGAAAGTATATTTTTAAAGTCATTGATTACATTGATTAGTTGATAGATGGTAAAAATTATTCCATTCATTTTCTCAATGGTATAGGGTTGAAAGATTCAAAGATAATATAATGATAACCCATGTATACATAAAATCATTTGAGATTATTTATCACATAGGGACATTTACTTATCAAATTGAATATCCACCAAATCTATCACAAGTTAATAACATATTCAATGTAAGTATTTCGATAATTTACCTAAAAATCAATTAAAACTAAATAATTAAATGTTAATAATGTTGGGTAATTATATCAATTATAAATAAGAATGTGTGGAAATCATGAATCATTTATTCAATGTATAAAAAAATATCACTCATTTTTGTCAAATTTCCCTTATAAAATCATAAATTTTTGGAAATGGTATTTTTATCCAAAATATTTATGGACATAAATGTACACTCATATATTCTAATATAGGAAATTAAATATTAAATGTGAATTTCTATTAATTGGTATGATGTAATAACCCTTGGTATCATATGATTATTCTTTGAATGTGTTGAATAAATTATTTCACATGTAATAACTAATTATAATGATTTTTTATGTTATATTGTTATAATATGAAATTAAAGGAACATTAATATTATAATATATATATACAACATAATTATAGATATTTCATGAGTAATATATCCACATGTAAATAAAATGATTATAATTTTTAATCATTTATCCTCATCTTATTCCATGATATTTTATAGAATTATGGGTTGTTATATATTAAAACATAAAAGTGTTACATATTAATTTTATAGATGATGTATATATATATATTACCACTGGTAATAAATACAACCAATGGGTTTTTTAAATTTTTATAATAGACATATAATACATTAGTATAATTTAATACATTATTATAAATAATATTTCTAAAATTTATAATAAGTTTTTAATATCAATTTAAAACCAAAAAAAGTAAATCAATAAAATGGATCATTAATTACATAATAATTATTTATCAAAGAAAAAATCTATTTATGTATTATATATATTAATTTACAAGATAAAAGTATCATTTATTATATAATGAATTTAATAAAATAGATTTTATATTTTGAATTAGCAGATATTTTTTTTGTAATATTATTAATTAAATTTTCTTCTATGAAAAATAAACTAGTATTAATAGTTAAATATGTTAGTAAAGTATTGAAAATGTCAAAAAATTTGTATGTGTAAAAAATATCTTATAATATAAAAAATTTAAATATTTATCCACAGTGGATTTAATTAGGAAACTATACTGTTTGAAGATATATGGGAGACATTTATACCCAATAATGTCACGACCCATCCCCTGGGGCCCGTATCGTGACTACCCCATGCCCGCCTTTCATAGGCTTAGGGTTGGCGAGTAGAACCAAATGCATAAATCCATAAACAGGGAAGGCATATCCTTCATAACTATAAAAAAACACATCAGAGTACACAACAGGAAGAAAAACACTATGTAAAACTGTATATAAAAGAAGTGATGGAAAGTAAAAAGGGGTCGAAAATTTAAGCCCAATAAGAAGGTAAAAGTGCAACTGAAAGCATGTAAAACTGAGGAAATGTAAAGAATATACATGGTTGTCCTCTGTGGTTCCAACAAAATGGGTAGGTACAGATGGCCTCCCCAGCACTCTCGTCTGTCTGTCTCCTCCATGTACCGTCACACCTAGTGGTCCACCTCAGGGAACCATCCAGTCCTGCTACTCTCTGCATTAGTCAGTGCTGCCCATTGTCTGCAACCAACACAACGTGTTGCGGGCATATCACATGCATGGTTCAGTATAAGAATACTCAATATTTACCTTGAGACCCTCATGGTATCACAAAATCCAACAATGATAAACCAAAAAGTATTAAATCAACGGATAAGGATTACTTAGGTATATGACCATAAATATACCTAAGTTATCTAGTAACTCATCTCAATCATGAGGAAAACACAAAATTCATTTCCTCAGATCTACTAGGATTTTATTCAAAGGGTAGTATAAAACTGAACCCTCGACTTCTGGAGAACTCCTTCTCTATCATGTATAGTGGGTATGCCGCATCACACAGAGTCACTTCCCACTAACATGGACTGTTGATGTACTCCTCCTTTCGAGTATAGTGGATCTGTCATGCCCACACAGAGGCACTCCCCACCGTAGGTATATTGTGCTCAAATAGAGGCACTCCCCCTGGTATCTTGCTGAGGTAATCCGCGTGTCGAGTATCGTGGGTCTGTCACGCTCACACAGAGGCACTACCCACCGTTGGTCTGCCGCGCTCACACAGAGGTGCTCCCCACTAGGCTAGTTGAATCATTCTGAGTGGAATCGATCAACATTCATCAAGTCTCATCTAGCTACTAGTTTCCTAATCAAATTTATGCTCGTCTTTGGAAGATCTACTTCACTTGCTACTGGTCGATACTCCAACTATCATGAATTCCGACGTAAAAGTATCTCAAAGGTCTGTTAGGTCATAGGGGTCTCAACGTAATGGGCATCGTGTCAATCAGATGCACAGTCTGTTATTTTTTAGTGTTTTTTGTCCCGGGGGCCCAGTTGGATTCGTGTATGATCCAACTTGACAGAACCTCAACTATACCTCAAACTCCAGTGGGGTATTCTCAAAGGGACGGATTCGCTCCAGGAAAGCTAGTGCCACTGTAGGTTCGTCAAACAGATGTCAGGTGCCAAAGATATGGCCCAAGAAGTTAATTGAGTCAGTAATGGGCCCGGTTCCGGTCTGACCCGGTGAGACCGACTCAACCCAACCCAGTATAGGCCTACCTGTTCTAGGTTGACCCAATCAAACACGCTAGGTATTACCTGACCTATTGGGTGTGTCAGCCCGCTATGTTTGGCCCTGTCCGCTGGGTCTGGCCCAGCGGATTGTGAGGGCGGTTCGGCCCGGTGGTTTCCACGTAGGAGACTTGACACAAAGTCCGAGGCTGGTTAGGCCAGCGCTGCGAGGGACATGACAAGGGAGACTCAGCCAGGGAGGACGAGCTGGCTGGGAGGCCAGCTGGCAGACTGCACGGAGCGCAGGCAGGCCAGGTTGATGCCGTGCAGGCCACGAGTGCACTAGGTAGGGAACGAAATGGTCTAGGCAGGCCACTGGGGCGTCAGAAAGGCACTGGGCAGGCCATAGGGGTGTCGGGCAGGGCGCGACAGTGGTGAGGTAGGTCACAGAAGTGCTGGCAGGGCATCGAGCAAGGCGCATCAGCAGCCGGGCTGGCCGCGGGGGTGCTGACAGGGTGTCGGGCTGGGTTTGGTGGCCACGGGAAGGAGGTTCACGTACCGGGAAAGGCGCTGGGAGGCTGCGGGCAGGGGGGCCATGCGCCGGGCAGGGTTCCGTGATGCCGCAGGGGCGCCGGCAGTGCGCCATGCTGGACGGCGGTGTTCAGCCGGAACCTTCAGTGTGCCGTGGGGGAGCAGCATGATTCGCTGAGGATGCAGGTATCACGGACATCACCATTTCCTCCTTCGTCATTGTGACCTCATTGCCTTGCTGTAGAGACATCACAAAAGATCGGCGGAGGCAGTCGGGCCATGTTAGTTTGGCCCACACCCTCCGCATTTAGAGGTGATAGAAATTGGTTTGTAAGTATAATGCACAATAATTCCTCATTCTTCATTTTTGAGACAAAGGAAGAACATAGGTAAAGATCATACTTAATCAATAGTAAACCCCTACCTCGCTTGTAGTTGGTTGACGTTGGCTCTAAAAGGCAGATGTTATTCTTTGATGGAGTTTCGGAAGAAGATGTAGAGGATCATTGTTCATCGTATCGGCCGAGTACATCCATACTCGAGATGCGTCGGCTCATTGATGATGCTCCACATTGGTAGGTGTCTGAGGAAGAAGACAAAGAAGGTTGGTGTTCTTCATTCTTTGTTGGAGAATGTGTAATCCTCCACATGTTGGGCATCGTATCATTTTTCAATCATTTTGTCTCTTTGTGATGACGTCCCAAATCCTCCTCCCAAGCTCCCCATATATAAGATAGGGGGAGAGGTATCTAACCATTGTGGAATTTATGAGGGTTCATTTATTAGGAACCTTCCTAAATTCCAACGATGTGTTTACTTAATTTAAAAAGGGGGTTCAGGGGAATTAAATAGAGTTAGTGAAATTTAAAAGGTCTATTGTCTTAATCATTGGGAGGATTCCAGGTGGATTCCCCCACATTTCCAGCATAAAAAAATTAAATGATAGGATTTAATTTTATGTTGAAACATAAAATTAATTGATAGCATTTAATTTTTGTTGAGACATAAAATTAAATTGAAAACCATTAATTTTACGTTGGCACTTGACATTAATTGAGGGAGTTGAGAGGTTTTTATCTCAGGTGGCCCGTACGTCGTAACCACTCACGAGAGGTTATGTTTGGGTGGGAGCCACCAAAATAATCTCTCATGAGAGGTTAGCGTGTGGTGGTCCCACCTCCAACTCCCAAGTGAATGTTTTCACCCACAATAACTCACATGGATGCTTAAAATAAAATAAAGTGTTGTACACTTTATTTTATTTTATTTTATAAAAAACAAAAAACTAACTTTTATTCTCAACCAACTATCATCGAGTAGAAATTCCTCTTAATATAATAATGGCATTGTGAGTTCAACGGTACCCTCAGATTTAAATTTTGAGCATCGCTTCAAATGTTACAAAATGCCGCTCACGCGTTTACTGAACGTACCCGAAAAAAAGTTTGGAAAATTTTTATCAGTCACCCTTGACTCATGCCTGTCAAGGTTAGGCGCTACCTAGGTGAAACACGCTCCAACGACCTCAATTGTACTCTCGGATTTTCAATCCAATTTACCATTTGGAAGTAATAAATTTTATAATAAAATAATTTCCACTTAATTATTTTATTTCCTGCCAAAGAATAGCATTCTCTAGTGGCCCGTGTTGTCTAATGTTAGTATCTTCTTATAGAAAGCATACACTCACGAGTTCAGTGGTGGTCGTGAATTTTTATTCCGAGTTACCATTTGTGAGTTATAAGCATTTGAAAAATAAAATATTTTATTTAAATATTTTATTTACAATTAATAAATTTTTGGGTTTTCTCATAGGAGGCCCACAACGAATAATCTTAAGTTGCGCCCAGAGTAAACCCGCCATCATAAGTGAAAACGTACACTAAGATTTCTGATTTGAGTTACCATATAAGATTTATTCATCTTTTGTAGGAAAACTGCTTATGCGCGTTAACTTATGCTTAAAAAAATTTTGACGCATTATTGTGGGCACTCTCGGCATCAAAATCACGTGTCGTAATATTTCACAGACCCGTCAAATTCACATTAAAATAAAATATAATTTACATGGAAATTCAAAGACGTCACATTCTCCTCACCTCAGAGATCTACATCCTTCTAAGACACAACTCACAACTAAGGAATTTAGTGGGGTACTGAGCACACATCTGAGCCTCCCGCTCCCATGTGCTCTTGTGGAGGTTTTCGTGTTGTCAGCGAACGCAAACCAGAGATATTGACCAACCAAGAAGGACCCGCTCCTGATGATCCTCAATCTCTACCGGAACCTCAATGAATGTTTCCCCGTCATCGATATCCATATCTCCATGGTCGATGACGTGGGAAGGGTCGTGGACGTATCTTCTCACGTGAGATATGTGGAAGACGTCGTGCACCCGGTGCAACTGAGGTGGAAGAGCCAGGCTGTAGGCCACCTCGCCTACTATGCTAAGGACCTGGAAATGATTGATGAATATCGAAGATAACTTGTCGCATTGTCTAAATATCCGTAGACCTCATCAAGGAGAGACTCATAGAAAGACGTGGTCACCATCCTCGAACTCCAGAGGTCTCTGTCTCCTGTCAGCATATGAATTCTGTCTTATCTGTGTCTGCTCCTGGATGATCCACACCTTCACTGTGGTTGTTCATACCATCTCTGGAACCACTAGTTCTGAATCCCCTCGGTCTATCTAGCATATTGGTGATCTGCAAGGTCGAGCATACAAGGACATAAAAGATGTCATACCATTGGTGGAGTTATAGTTATTGTTGTATGAAAACTCCACCAAAGGTAAGTGATCCTCCCAACTGCGACTAAAGTCGAGGACACTTGCACGCAGCATGTCCTAGAGGGTCTAGATGATCGGCTCGGTCTAGCCTTCTGTCTGTGGATAGTAGGTGGTTCTCAAACGCAGCTATATCCTGAAATCCTCCTACAATCCCTTCCATACCTAGGAAGTAAACCATGATTCATTATCAGAGACAATAGAAGAAGAAACTCCATGTCTCCGAATAAACCTCTTGCATGTAGAGGAGTCCCATTCACTTTAATGAACCATTCTATTTGATCGGTAGGAAGTGAGCCTACATGGTGAGTCGGTAGACGATCACCAAAATCAAGTCATGGCCACTACATGTACGTGGAAGACCCATAAGGATGTCCAAAGATATCCCATCCCACATCCACTCTGGGACCTCTAAAGGCGTTAAAAAGCCTATTTGTACCTGGTGCTCCACCTTTACGTGCTGACAAGTGAGGCATCAAGAGACAAACTCTGCCATCACCTTCTTCATACCTGGCTACCAGTGCTGCCATATGATGTCCTAATACATCTTCTCCACCCAGGGATGTACCGCTAGAGGGGATGTGTGGAACTCCCTCAACACCTCCTCTTGAAGTGCTGCTGGTACCAATGTATGTACTCAGAAAATCATGATGTGCTCCCCACCTTAATAAAATCCATCAGGTGCTTGTACTATGGATATCTGAGCAGATAATGCCTTGCAGTCAGCATCCCCATGTTGTGCCTCCCTGACTCACTGATGAGGTGGAGGAGTGGCCGTAATAGACTATAGGAAGGTTGGTCCGTCTCTACCCACAAAGGATATCTGTAAGGAAGAAAGATGTTATGTCGCCTCTCCTAGCAGTTGTATACCAGTCCTCCTACTGAGCACATCTGCAACAATATTCCCCTTCCCTGGAGTATAGACTATCTCAATGTAATAGTCATGGAGGAAATCATGCCAATGTTGCTCTCTCAGGAGCAGGTCCTTCTATGGAAAGATATACTTGATACTCTTGTGATCGGAGGACACGATAAAACATTCTCCCAACAGATTTAGTCACCACATCTTCAATGTGAATACCACTACTGCTTACTCTAGGTCTTGGGTAGCATAGTTCTTCCCATGATATCTTAGCTGCAGAGAACCATATGCGATCACAGCTCCCTCCTGCATCGGGACACTTTGAATCTAGTCCCTGATGCATCACAATAATCTACGTACCCTATGCCATCCTCTTGAAGTCTCATGATTGGGGCAATAGTCATCCTCTTCCAAAACTCCTGAAAGCTCTTCTCGCTTCTCTCTGACCACATGAAGTGTTACCCTTCTTTGACAAAGCTGATGGTGGTGTAGCAACTCTGGAGAAGTCTGGCACAATGGTATGTCCGGCCAACTATTGAGTGATCAACCCCACCCTCTTATGCATTAGTCCGTCCTGTTATGCCTGGGTTTTTCTTTTCACCAACCAAGGAAAACCCCATCCCATGTTGTAGATAAACCACAACCTCTTTGCCTAATACAGTAAATCTGAGTGTGAACTGTGGATGTCAAGTCCAAACACAAACTAACATCGTACGGTCGAGACGCTGCCACCAAGAGGATCCAACTGAAACTCTTGCCTCAAGGGTCAGATCAAATTGTAAGTGTATGTGTGATTATCGAGTCTCCACCCAAAGGTATCTCTAGATGTGAGGGTCATGTCAGTGGTTTTACCAGAAACTCTAGGTCATGGAAAAGAATCGTGGAAGGAAGAAATTATTGGTACCTATGTCTATTGTTATGACAGATAGTAGTAGACACATGATGTACCTCGAATCATTCCCCGAGCCTTTGGGTCACCCTCTTTGACTGCATGCAGCTAATCTCTTCCCCTGTCATCAAGCACTGTGAGCCAGGCGAGTTATACATAAAGGTGTGGTTGTAACATGTCGAAATGTACACCACTTCATGCTGCTCTCCTAGAACTCCTTCTACATCTGTTGCCCTGTAGATTCAACTATCCTCAACAATTCCTCTTATCGAAACATTTTTACACGCTGATGTCTCTTAGACTGGAGTCGGTTTCCTACTTTCCCTCTTCTAACATTCACTAGTTGTATCCGCTCAGCCATAGAACATTCAACAACAAAAGATCTCTCTAGAATCCTGACATAAGTTGGAATGCGTAGAGGAATTGTGCTGGCTCAGATGTCTTGTACGCACACCTCACTCAGAAGATCGATCCCTCAAGCACTGATCTTACCGTATTCATCGAGTACCAGGAAAGATCGATATTCCTCAATGAATACTCATCTACCAACACGTTTTGCTACCGAAGATGTAGAAGTTAAAGGGAAATCTCAGCAACCTCCTCAATCCAATCCTTAGTCTCCTATGAGTCAGGATCGCCTCAGAACCTGATGGGTGTTTGATGTTGAAACACATGTAATCCACTAAGCCTACAAGTGTCCTCTATCGGTTCCGCCGGTTGAAAATGTTGTTCAACAAGCAGTGATATAGTAGACACAATACCCCGAGGAACTATCTCGGGTAATGGTCCACATTCCGAGGCCTCATCACTAGGCAGACCATCCTCATGGTCACTCATTGAAAAAGACTATTAGCTAAGATCATCATCTTCTCTACTAGTGTCTCAACATGGTGGAAAACACTAGTAATCACCTCCATCCACTCCTCTACTACCTGGGAATCTGTCTCGCCTCATAACCTCAGAGGCCTCTGCCTCTGGATCTCGTGAAACATTCTCAGTCGGCGTGCACCATCTTCCAGTTCACCTGGTGGCATTTTCTACCCAACATGTGGTGGTGCTGCTGGTACACCACCCGAAGGTGCCAACAATTTAAGAGGGCCCTGCACCAGAGCCACGTCTCTCAATGGGCCATCATCGAGTACACTCTCGGAACTCTAAATGGCAGTCTGCGTGGAGGCATCCTGAACAGATGTGAGATGGTCAAAAGTTATAACTAGTGAGCTGACCTGGATGAGATGACATAATGAATTTTTTTTAGAACACACACGTAATCAGTGTTTTTGTTCACTGAGTCAAAGATCAGTAGTCAGGGTCCTGGTGTATGGATACGTTGGCCGCCGCCCCAAAACTGGACTCCCTAAATTGAGAACCACACTCAATACCCTTAAAACTATTTCTTCATAGAATAGAATGATCAGAGTCCTAAGATCTATAGTAGCACCATCTCTTCTGATACCAATTTGTCACAACCCATCCCCCTTGGGCCCTTATCATGACTACCCCTAGCCCACCTTCCATAGGTCAGGGGCTGGCGACTATCACCGAAGGCGTAAATCCCTAAAATGGGAATGCATTTCCTTTATAACTGTAAACAAACACATCAGAGTACACAACTAGAAGAAAAATATGTTGTCCTGTGGGGACTGTCATTAATCAGATAAACGTGGGAGCGGTGTTTTGTAACTTTTGAATCGATTATTGTAATTGAAATTTGGGGGCAGCGTTGAACTCGCAGTGCCAGTATTCACTTAAGTAGACTTTCACCTCAACTAATGTTGGTAGAGAATAAAAATAAGTTTTTGGTTTTTTAAAAATATAATAAAATAAAGTGTACAAAATAGTATTTTATTTTAAGTAGTCATGTGAGTGAATGTTGCTTAAAACATCCACTTGGGTGTTGGATGTGGAACCACCACACCCAAACCTCTCATGAAGGGTTATGGTGGTGGGGCATACCTGAACATAACCTCCCGTGAGAGGTTATGACTTGGGAACCACCCGAGATCATAACCTCTCAACTCCCTCAATTAATTTCATATGGAAACATAAAATTAAATTCGTTCAATTTAAATTTATGTGTCAAAAAAAATTAAATTCTAATAATTAATTTTAGGTGTCAACATAATATTACATCCTATCATTTATTTTTTTTTTGATGGAGGCTATGTTGGGGAGCCTCTTGGAATCCTCCCGATAAAGAAGCCAATTCACCTTTTAAATTGTGCCAAAGCTATTTATGTCTCTTGACCCCCCTTTTTAAATAATGTAAACAAATCATTGAAATTTTGTAAGGTACCTAATAAATGAACCCTCATAAATTCCGTGATCTCCACATAAATCTCACCCTCTAATTAATATAGGGAGCATGGGAGGAGGATTTGGGACAGCTTCACCAAGCGACGAAACACTGGCAAAGTGAAGCGATGCCCAACACTTAGAGGATTACACCTTCTCCAATGAATAACGGAGAACGCCGACCTTCTTCATCATCTTCCTCGGACACCTACAGACGTGTAGTGTTGTCAACAAGCTAACACAACTTGAGTTTGGAAGTTCTTTGCAAACATGACAAACGACGATCCTATACATCTTCTTCCACGACTCCGTTAATGAATGACGTCCGCCTTTTTGTGATAACGTCAACCTACTACGAGAAAGGTTGGGTTTTACTTTAGTCTATGTTTGATCTTTACTTATGTTCTTCCGTTCTCTCATAAATGAAGAACAAAGAATTGTTGTGCTTCATTATTATGAACCAATTGCTATAACCTCTAAACGCAAAGGGTGCGCTCCAAACTAACATGGCCCGACACCCTCCACTAATCTTTTGTGATGTCTTTCTGGAAAGGAGATGAGGTAAAGATGATGAAGGAGGCAATGAAGAAGGTTGTGCTACCCGCGGACTCCGTGAATCACGACACTCTCCTGCGGCATACCAAAGATTCCGACCGAACAACGTCGGCCCAAGCGGTGCCCTGCTAACGCATCCGCTGCCTCTTGGTGCCCTGCCCGACGCATGGCCCGCAGCCTTTCGACAACATGTCTGCCGTGCGACATGCCTGCCCGCGGCAACCGCATCCATCCCGGCGCCCTGCCGTCAGCCCTGCAGCCTACCCACCCACTGTCGTGACCTTCCTGGTGCCCGTCGTCCTGCCGATGCCCTGCCAGCGCTCCCAAAACCTTCTCGGCCTCTACCGCGCTGTGTCGGCGCACCCGCGGCCTACCCGGCCACTGCTGCACCCTCCATGGCCCCCCTACGGCCTACCCGACCCCTACCCCTACCTCCCCAACACACCCACAGCCGGCATGGCATCCATCCAGCATGACGGTGTTCTGTGTGGGCTGCCCGCATGGCTCCCGGATGGCCCGACCTTCAGGGCCTAGTCGCCCGAGCTGCGCCCTCGCGGCGTTGGCTGAAACCACCCCAGCCTTCGGGCTGAGTCCCCTACGTGGTGACCACCGGGCTGAACCGCCCTCACAATCCGCTGGGCCGGACCAAGCGCACTTGGCCAAACATAGTAGGTTGACCCACCCAATTGTCCGGGTCAGACCCAGCGAGTTTGACAGGGTCAACCCAGACCCGGTTGGCCCAGACTGGGTTGGGCCGAGTTGGTCCAAGTAGGTCGGACTGGACCCCATTTGAGATTGGGGTATAGTTGAGGTAAGTTCAGGTTGGATCGTACATGAATCCAACTGAGCCCCCATGACAAAAAGGCTAATATCTAACCGACCAGGCGTCCGATTGACGTGATGTCTATTTCGTTGAGACCCCTATGACTTGATATAACTTTGAGATACTTCTACATGGGACTTCGTGATAGTTGAATCATTGACCAATAGCTTGTGGAGAATATCATCCAGAGACTAGCAGGCATTTGTGCGGGAACCTAGTAGCGGTTGAGACAAGATGACTGCTGATCGATTCGACTCGGAGTTATTAGACTAGACCAGTGGGGAGTGCCTCTGTGTGAGAACGACAAACCCATAGTGGGGAGCATCTTTATGTGAGAGAGGAAGACCCACGATACACGACACATGGAGTACCTCAACAGGCTACCAGGGGGAGCACCTATGTGTGAGCACAGAAGAACCACAGTGGGGAGATCCTCTATGTGAGGAGTGGCATGGCCACTGTACCCGATATAGAAGGAGTTCTCCAGCAGTCCAGGTTAGTAGGAAGCACCTCTATATGACGCGGCAGGGCCACTGTACTCTATAGAGAAGGAGTTCTCCAGCAGCCAAGGGTTCAGATTGATACTACCCCTAGAACAAAATCTAGGTTGAGCTGAGTCAATGAATTTTGTGGTTTCTTCATTACTGAGATGGGTTAGTAGATAAAATAGATATATGTATGGGCATATACCTATGTAATGGTTATCTATTTATTTCATACTTTGTGATTTATCCTTGTTTTATTTTTTGTGGCCTTGAGGTTCTCGGGGTCCCTTCTGGGTATCATTATACTCACCCCTACACGTCCTATGCCCACAACTCATTGTGTTGGTTAAAAATGATAGACAATGATGACTAAGGCTGAGAGTAGCAGGACTGGATGATACCCGGAGTTGGACCACTAGGTGTGACAGTACACGGAGGAGAAGGATGGATGAGAGTGATTAGGAGGCCATTTGTACCTTCCCTTTAGGTAGGAATCCCGGAGGACGACCCAGTAGCTACAATACTTATCTTAAGTTGTACATTCTTTCTGTTGTACTTGTACCTTCCTATTGGGATTTTATTTCCGGCCCCTTTTTTACTTTCCATCACTTCTTTTGTATACAAATTTACTTATTATTTTTCTTCCAGTTGTTTACTCTGATGTGTTTGTTTACAGTTATAAAGGCAATGCCTACCCAGTTTATGGATTTAATCCTTTGGTGTTACTCGCTAGCCCCTGGCCTATTGAAGGCGGGCATGGGGTTGTCACGATATGGGCCCTAGGGGATGGGTCCTGACAAATTGGTATCAGAGGTGGTACCCAACATTAATTGCGGTGCACTGCATGGGTTGAGATATAGGGGCCCACCAGTTTCCCCGCAGACACGTGGGCCCACCGTAGGTCCCAACCACATGCCTGAACATGTTATCTAACTAATCATAGTCCCCATATTTCAACACATTTCCATTCAAGTGTGTTTTTTCCTCAATCAAACACATCCTGAGAAACATCCCATGAGGTCACCCATCCTGATCACTACTCCAAGCCAAGCACACTTACCTGTGTATTTTTAATCAGGTAGGCTCCTGAAAAGTTAGGTGCACATTGTTGACATGAGTCATATCATTAATTCATTAAACTATTTATCATTTGGGTGTGTTACAAATAAGAAATTCGCTAAGCCATAATTAATGTAAATATTTAAATCATCCACTAAAACTGCAAAAACGCATAAGAAAATGAAAAAATTAAGCATAAATATGATGAATATTCAAGTATACTCAAGAGGTCCAAAAATTAACATTCTTGTGTCACGTGAATGTGAATGGTAAATCCTCTAAGAATTTCATAGATAAATATTGACCATTTGTGCATTGGAAAATATAAATAAAAAAAACAAAACTATTGATGAATGTATTCATCACCTCATGAAAATTAATACAACCATATTCCTCGATAATAACAATGATAAATTCCATTTTCTCTCCAAAGTTCATATTTTATTTTATAGAAAAAATTATAGTACCGACTTTTGTAATGAGGAATACTGAACTACAAAAATATCAGATTTAAGGGAAAAAATCTATAAAAATAAAAACATTCATTTATTTGATAACATATCATCCATCACAATATTCAATATAAGCTAATACAATAACCATAAAATATTTACATAATTGGGGTTATAAATTTTCTTAGCATAATTAAATAACACAACCATTATATAAAACAAACACAAAAAATTATCATATCTCAATAAAAATTGAATGACAATACATTAGTTCACAAAACAATATAAATAACAACATAATTGAAACAAATTTTTTTTTAACCATATCATATGAATTAAAACCTCTATAAAAGTAAAATCATGACCTTGAAAAGACAACCTAAACTATTCACCATCAAAACATAAAATCCAAATAGTATGTGATTAGTTTATACCTATAAAAGACCCATCTTATCATAAATTATATAAATTAAACAATGATTATCCTGTTTTTAATAGAAGACATGTATCCCCAATTTCATATTTATAGTTATAAAATATTCCTCTTCCATATCAAAATTGTTAATCCTAGTCAATTTTCCCCACATTAATTAGAATAATTACCATATTTCTAATATATTTTTATTTTGTATCAATTAAATTCTCATTAGGGTGATAAATGAGTTTCAATATGCTAAATCAACAAACCAGTTCTACAATTTTGGTACTTTTAGACCTAAAATTAATGAAAAACTATCACATTGACTCTAATAAAAATTTTATATTATGTAAATTTTTCAATGTTTATGGTTGTATATATAATTTAAAAAACAAATAATTTTAATAAATATAATTAGACACTAATAATATGATAATATAAAAACATAAACAAAATATTTTTATCAAATGAATATGAATTTATATAATAATTAATCACATAATTTAAACATTATTATATATATATATAAATTATACAATAAATTAAAATGAAAATAAAATTCAATAAATTAACATTGGTTGGTTGTTCGATTGAAATATCAACTATCAAGTCTGTATAATCTGTAATATTTCTCATAATATATTTTTTGCCAATTAAATTTCTATAAAGGATAATTCCACGGAATCTATAATTCTAAAAATGCAACTAATAGTTCCCCTGTGATGAATAGTCCAATTAGATAGAGATAAACCACCTGAATTAATATAAAAAGGAAATTCAAAAAATACATTGAAATGATAATAATTAAATCCAAACTGGTGATAATGAATATAGAAACTAAATAACAAAATAAAATCCCCTTATATACCATTTTGTCATATATACACTCACCTTACAAAGCGTTTTATATGAAAATTAATTATGCCATAATGAATATATCAATGTCATAATCTTCTAGGAAATTGAATTCACCTACATAACCAAACATATCTATAATTTTGTAACTATTTTGACACTAAAAAATTGATCCCTTCCAACGTTCAACTTGGTGAGAAGAAAATAATAGTTAAATAATGTTTAAAACTCTCAAATATCTCACCCAAAAAATATTCCATAATCAAAAAACCTCAAGGACTAGTAGATACACTAAATTATTCCAAATATCATAATAAAATATAATTTAACTAACCATTCCACAATTATAGAAACCATAATAGAATGGAAATTTTATAATGACAAGCATTGAAACCATTCTTTACCTGCATCATTTTAGAAAAATTATAAAACCAATGAATAGTACATGGTGTATTGAATCCCATTATGATGTCATTTTTTCAATAGGTATGTATTCTTCTTAAACATCATAATACTATTTATCATTCATTCCATAACATCAAAAATATTAAAATTAATTTACATGATGATTATCCCAAAATACACATAATTAATTCAAATTTATTTCTATATATAAAAACCCTAAACAAATTATCCCATAAAAATTTAATATATAAAGTTCGTAGAGGATAGAAGGGATCACTTCACATGTGATGTAATAGTTTAATAGTATCTGGAGTATAGATACATATTTGATTACCATATTTAATTGGAAAATCATAAATACATCATAAAAACAAAGATAGAATAATATTATATCTTCTAGTATATTCATTAACCATTTGATGTAAATATAAATATATTATGGTCATTAAAATAAAATTAAATGTGTGATATAAGATACTCAATATGAAAAATCATGTAGTAGAAGATATAATAAGATAATAATTTCAAAAATACAATTATGTAGATAAATATAAAATAAATATTGCATATAACTAAAATCATGAATTAGAAATACATCCATGGATAGTTATGGTACCATGGGAGGGCATGCCATTGATCCCCGAATGGAAAAACCCTGACAAACACCATAGATCCCTTCCAGACATCGTTGTGGGGTTCGAGGAATCGATTAATGTTCATAGAGACTCAATTCCTTCGAATCACATCAAACTAATGAAATTTCGGAATAGGCTCATTTCTTTGATATATTTATCAATGGAAGAGTTTAGGATCTTGGCATTCAATTTAGGCTTTGTTAATGTTATAATCTTTATCATGTATAAGCCATTTTTATTATTCCTTATATAAACATTAGAATCACTTGGTTTTGCATTCAATAATGATGGTCTTTTAAATTAACCTCAAGTAATTTTTCATTTATGTTCTGAAAACAACTATTATTAGCTATGTATGATAGGTTCAAGGTACTATGGTTGCTGTTCCATGAAGGTTTTGAAATGGTCCCTCGATTTCGTCAATGATTATGATCCTCCAATTTTCCCTATTTGGTTTGGATTAATTGATCTAAAATTTTATTTATTTAGTCAAGAAGCACTTTTCCTGATTAATAGTCTGATTGAGAAACTCATCATGTTATATACCACTACTAGATGCCTTTACCAACCCTTTGTTACTCGAATTTTAGTAGAAATTTATATTTTTAGGTCCCTTATATCCCTCATTTGGATACAAAATGGTGATAATGGAATCTGTCAAGGGGTTGTATTTGAAAACCTCATGTACTACTACAGTAAATTCCTTATAATGGGACATTATACAATGCCTTGCAGAAGGAAATTTTATGATGCACATCCCATTACAAGACCCAACTCAACATGTGTTGAAAAAGGTGATCACATGTGGATGAACAATGCTTCTGCTGATCATTCTCGTAATAAGGATATTGATCCTCTTCCTTGAATAATGAATCATCTGGTGATGTATATGATCCCCCAAATGATCAGCCTCTAGACAAGGATAACATGTTCAACATTACTTTGAAACTCACTATCACATAAGTATCAAAATTCATGTAGAAGATTATATAAATTCTCACTCTAATTCTTTTGAAAACACATATGATGATTATAAAGAAGTTTGTATGACTGAGGAAGCCTATTTAAAATTGAGAATATGTAAAGATAAAAAATTAGTTATTAATTCAGTTGGATATATCACTCTAAGTGTCAAAAAGACTCAAAAATATAATGATTACTCTATCCTCAGGAGAACAATTGTCCCTAGAGCCCTACTGGCCTCTTGAATGGAACAAAACGTGATTCCACAGAAATTGGTGGTTACATAATATCCCCAGATGATGGATAAATAAACGAACCTATATATATTGAAGATGATGACCCTTTGGAGAGGGATACTTATCAGTATAATGAGGATGTGAGGGAGAAATTGGATGCATTGATGGAAGAGAAAGATGAAATTGTTTTGAAAAGATATATGAATGGTGATATATCTATTGATACTTACCTACAATATCAGAAAGCGATTATAGATGAATATTTTTGACGAATTTAACCAACATTCTGTTTTAATTATCAAGGTAACTCTATGGCAATGATTTTTCTTTTTTACTATTTGATGTGTGAGGATGGTGACTTCATTTGTTATTATTTGTATGGGATCTTTTTTCTATTGTAGATAATTTTTCTTTTTTGGTCTATGGATTATACTATTTATCATGGTTCTCGAAGTGAAAAGGATGCTTGAATCTTAAGAGATTGTCCAGTTTGCATGTTCTTTGTTCCTAGTATGATAGTGGCATCTCTATCACCCCATACAAACCTCTCTTACAGTTCTTTCCACCCTTTGAATCATGTCGTATTAATAATATCACCTCAACCTTGATTATATGCTGATTTTTTCTACTTAGAACATGATTTATGTTTCATTTATCTTCCCTATGGTGCCTTACTCTCTATGCTCTATTCCATAAATGTTCCATTTTATCAATATATTTGTTGTTCTGCTTCATCCCTGCTGAAACATGTTATTTTTTGAGTTTTTAGGTGTAATTGATGAAGGGAATGTTTCAATGATGGGTTTTTTTAACCTCATGATAACATGATGCAATGGTGACCAATGTTGTTCATCGTATATATTTTATTTATTTAGATGCTTTTGGGTTGCCTTACCACTACCCATCATGGTGGATGTCTTTGACAGTTCAATGACATGGATTCCCAAACATGCCTCATGAAATCATTCCTTTTCATTATATTTTCATAGAAACCCCACATTGTATTATCTTTAACCCCCTATTGGTGTAAGTTGTTTTCACCTCGTGTTTTTACGGTAATCATTCTTTATAATTAATTATATTTTTGAATTTATTGTGTTACATCCCATATAAATAAAGAATATGAAATTTTCAAATTAATTAATATTTGTGAATTAAATAATATTATTATTTTAAAGTGGATTCTATGTCTGATATCTTTCTCCACTCACAAAAGCTGGTTTCTGTGAAATCTTATGTAACACACAACGTTGAGTTATTCCAGAAAATAATATAATATTATGAATATTTTAAATGGTAGTTAAAGAGTAGCCATTATATTGGAAAAAATGTTTAAAACTAACTAAAATATTATTATACATGTTTGTTAAATGACTTTACATTTATATAAAAAATTCAGAGGCTTAAAATAAGAATGAATCTTATTTTGAGCCTTAAAATTCTCTTATATTCTTTAAAAGGTCTTATTACCACCTTTTGATGGAGAACCCTTTTTAAATCTTGTTTATGTCACTTTTATATGTTTTATTAGACAAAATAATAATCTTCTATAGAATCGGGACATCATAATTTACTTGGGATGAAATTTTATTATTTTTTCGAAAAAGATCATTTTAACTGAATAGTTAAAAATAATTCATTTTAATTCAAAACTACCTTTTAATATAATTTATTTGTTTTAATGTACATTTGATTTATATTTTTACCAATGAATCCAATTTTGGAAATTGGAATTAATTTCCCACTAAATTTTATCATAAAAATTATAAATATTTTGATAGGTATTATTTTATAAAAACACACTTTTTTTTGACAACATGAATTATTTTTAAATTAATTTATTCCACATATGTGTTTTGAATTTGGAAATGTAATTTCAATAATTAAAATTATGATGTCCCAATTGTATAAATAAGTAACTTTTTTTAGACATTATGAATATTAACTTCATTAAATATATTATTTAATGTTGTAAAAGGGTTAATATTGTAAATAAAGGAAAAAATAATATTGTAATAATATTAAATTACCCTAACATGTGTAGTAATCCTATTAGTTGATATATGTCAGACCATTGGAATCCCTGAGTCAATTTTGGGACCCCATAGAACAACATAGGAGTATTAATGGCAGTATATATTAATTAATTTATCGTAATGAAAAAAATTACTTCAACATATATATTTTAGTAAATCAATTTTTTCATGGCGTTATATAGGTTATATATTCAACAATAAATATTTATTAGAATTAAAAAAATATTTCCTACATCATGGTATTTTATTTTTAATTTTTAGACATCAAGTTAATAATATTATATGTGGCACAATGATGATGCATTGATTACCTTATTAATGAATGATTTCTATAAATGAGATTATAAAATTTAAAAAACTATCCAAAAAATTTCCAATATTATTAGATAATTTTATATTTAATAGTAGAAATATTATATTTATATGTAATGAGTATTGGTCTTTTTGAAACAGAGAATCAGTTTATAATAAAATAAATTTTTCAAACATTCCTAAGGAGCCCCTCATCCCCGTTATAAAAATCAATCAACTCTAAACCATTACTCACACCTCTAAAGCCCCTTGGATCGTCCTACCACTTCCAAATTAAGTTCCCTACATCTCTATATTCAACATAGAATCATTTCTTTATGAATAACACACTTCAAGAAATACTTCTGGTTCAAACCAAAGGGAGTTACCTGATTTAAAGGTAACATCTTCCCTTAAGTTCTTTTTTTTCATTTTACTTCACCAAACCCATAAACACTTTATATTCATTTATTTTATAACCAAATCAGTATATAAAATATTATAGGCTGTTTAATGTGATTTATTTGAACTAAATTTACACACACCTCTATCTAATGGGTAAATAACATAGTGTTTCTATGGATGGCGAACTACTACCTCTCAAAATGATGATTGTTCAATCTTCTCCAACCACCACTTATGGGGGACAGTATGATGGAACTATATTTTTATGTGATATATATTATATTTTAATTTATTTCTAATACTACTATAATTCACTTTTAGATCATAACATTATTATTTTCATGTTGTATATATATGATAATTTCATTTGAGGAAGTGCAGACTACCACACCCTCTAAGTGATATGACTCGTTTATACCATACATGGGCCATATATATTATAGAGTTGATGAAAATATGTAACAAATATATAATATTATATTATACTATATTTATAATAATACTATGTGTCATTATGTTTTAATATCTTTACAAATGGAAAAATAAATGAATGTAGCATTTATGTGTATGTACAACTTACATTCTCCATGAACGGTTCATTTCAATTATTATGTACAAATGTTATGGACTATTATATATAAATATAAACTATATATATATATGATATATAAAATATATAAATCAGTAATATCATTCTTGAGATAATGTAATTTTGACCACTTGGACATATTGTCATTATAACAAGTTCAATTTTAACTCAAATTCCAAACATCTACAAAATGTCCAATAAGGACTCAAATAATTATTAATTGTTACATAAATGTAATATGTGAAATAAAAGGTATAATAAACATTATAAATTTTCTTATGTAATTAGAAATTGACATAATTATATTATTCATGAAGAACAAAGAACAAACGAGTCATGTTAGACACGAGGTAAGGGTTTTTCATCTCACTTTTTATTCTTGTGAGATTCAAGCAATATTTGGAACTACTTACTTTTGTGTGGTGTATGTACATACCATGATAATTTTAATTTATTAATATAATTTTTTTTTGTATTTTCATCTTAATTATATGACCCTTCTTTCATGTGGTGTATGTTTAAAAATTTACCAAATCAGTGAGGGGTCCTTTAACTCTCCTCTTATAATCAATGTTTTTTTTGTTTTTTCTTTTAAATATCAATTTTCATATGTTGGAATATATTATTATATATCCTTATTAATGTAAATTTTATTTCTATGTGATGAGAGGCCCTTTTTTATTTATCATCAACAGGTTTCATAAATTTTATTGTGACGTCGTTAGCCTATCGATTTTTTGTAAGGGAACTTCATTAACCAATTTTCAATTCTTCGGGATAAACATGTACTTAATGATTATGTCATGATATAAATAAGTGTGAATGACCTATGATTATTTTACACAAACTATCAATTAATATTTTGTGTATTTATATTATTGTCCCATAATTATGTAATTGAATTATCATTAATCTAAATGTACGATATTTGAAAGAGATTTTGTCTCAATTTTCATTCCATTGATACTTTTTCTTGTTATGATCCAATTAACATTAATATGGTGTATATAATGACCATTTAAATATGATTCCATTAATATAATGATTATCATTATTTTATAATTTTTTTTTATTTTATTCATTAATTATGTTTTGTGAAGTGTTTCTTAAGTGTTACCAGACTATTTAACTAAAACGTCATTTGATAATATTTAAAGATTTATTCTTAAAAATATATCTCATTAATTTACATGTTTTAAAAATAGCTTTAAGGATTTATTTATATGTACATTAATTTTTTAAAATTCTAATTCCATTAAAATCTTCAAAACAGTATGTGACACTTTGATTCAAAAATCCCTTTTTAAATGTTTTAAATGGTTTTTAAAAGGGATTGATAAATCATTGATTATGTAAACTTATTGAAATGATATATTCTGATTTTAGTTTAGAAATTTTATATTTCAGTAATTCTTATTTAATTTATTATGAATTATTTGTGGTACTTGGGCATTGTGTACGTATACGGGTGGTTCGGTGATAAAACTAGAGTGGGTGAGCCTAACGTAGCACTCCATTGCATTGGCTAACGTGACATAGGTAAACATTAATGTTTCTCCTATGAGATTTAGGGAATATAATGTGATGGTCATTCCAAACATAACTCCCTATAAAGATGTTAAATCTACTATGTATGTTTGTTACGAATTCCATAAGGTACCTTTATGATTTATGATTTATGTGTGTTATTCATAAATCTTATGATTTCACACGGTAAGTTATGATTGAAAAGTATGGTTTCATTAATTCGTATTTATTGATGGGATGATGTTTTCATTCCTTATTTTATTACCCTTAATGATCTTGTTATGTGCATCCCATATTTTGAAATGTTTTTCACATTACTTAAAGAAGAATAGGGTCATGGATGGGATTAAGGAAAATTCATGATGTCTAAAACATGTAAATAGACATGTTCGTTTTTAAGAGTTTTTTAATTTATGAAAAACTTTATACTAGGTATAAGTGTCTAAATTTTATTTTTTAAAATGTAATGTAATAGTTATGGCCTAATTATCCAATAATCTAAACCTGGAATGATCCCCAATGTTAGTTCTTTACATAACTCAAGATTATGTAATGTTTAATGACAGTTCTTTATAGATTGTATCATAGGTCGGTTTAAACATATTTTGGGATTATGAGTTTTTTATAAACACATGGTTAGTCCCTATGACTATTATTTGAACTAAATCATTTTTTATAACTTTTACAGATCATGCAATGTCAGCTACAAATGGAAGGAGGAGGATCTCCTTTCACATTCATATCTACTTCTGATAAAATGCTTGAAATAATTATTAAATGTCTTGTTCAGATGATTTTGAAACATTTTCTACCTTATAACTCACTTGCATGTATTTTATTAAGATATCAAACACGTACACTATTCATCGATATCATCATGGATCATGGGTTGTATTAAATAAAATCCTATTTACACAATATATTCATATTTTCAAAAAAGGTAAATATTATCAAGGAATTTTCTAATATTTTATCTTATCACAAGATTTTGAAGCATATTGTGATTTTTATAAATGGTCTAAATAAGGATACCCATTCACAACCAATATTTATTTTTTTACAATATTGTCTCTCAGCACATAGAAAATGTATTTTAGAAGGACCATTGATGGAAATTTTCAACTCAAATTTGGTCCGAATATTTTTTAAAAATAAATTTTTATTAGATGTATTGAAATTATATGTCATACATTATTATTTTATAAAAATATTTTTCTACGACACCCATATGACCCATGTTGTAGAATGATTATTTTGATGAAGGAAGCATGTGATTTTGAAGGTTATCTAAATCCTTATTACAATGAATGTCCCTTATAACTATGTGAACAAGATGATGATGAAACATTATGGACTCCATGATGAAGGTATGTTGTTATTTCTCTTAGGAATGGTTTTATTTGATCATATGGAGGTGAAATAAAAAAAAGGACAATATATATAAGACTTCGTGAACTTAGATGTTGATGTATTAATGTTCTGGGATAATAATGAATGTTATAAGAAAAATATTAAGTCTATAACATGTTAGGGATATTTTAGAGTTTTATAAAAAGGAAAACCCATAATATGAATGAAAACCCGTCACTTTTGTCAAGGCTATGAAAAATGAACCCACAACCATAGGGAGAAAAGGGTACATTGCCTATCATTGGCCTACATGAAGTCCCTTGTTAGTATGACTTATTATTTTTAGTTAAATGTTTTTTTGGATTGTGAATAAGATGATTTTGGGAAATTATTTTTTATCAAATATATATCCTTAATATATGAAAATGATTTGTTGATTACGTGATAAATGTTATTTTGGAAGACTTTTCTCTATTTTTGGGAACCTTATATGCTTAAGGAAAATAGAATACCATGGGATCTCAATTTTGAAGTAATGGTTAAAATTATTGTTTTGGAAGAATTTATGTATTTATTGTTGACATATGGTGATTTGGGTTATTTCTGAAAATGATTATGCTATCATAAAGAATATGTGATTAGGTTAAAAACACTTTATTATGAGACATTAAGGGTAGTAGATGTTATTTGGAGGTAAATGTTATGATTTAACGTGGGAATCTATGTGATCAAATTCTTCTAAGACATGGGATTCAATCATAGATTAGATTATATTGACTAATTTTATGGACAATTTTTTATTGAATGGTGTATCATGATCATTGGGTTCTATTTATTAATTTTGGAGATTAAGAGTAGTATTTTTTTAGAAAGGATAATCATTTTTATGGATTATCTAATCTCATACTAATTATTTTTGGTTTTGATAAATGTCTAAAGACAGGGGAAATATATAATTATTTTTTTATCGATTTGGTGATTCTCTAGAAGTTGATTCTAGAACTTTTAATGTGACCATGTCAGCATGAATACTAATCGTTTGGGGATAAGATGAGTTTGGGGAATAAATTTAGTAAATGATGAAAGTATACAAGAAAAGTAAGTATGTTTCCTTATGTTTTTAGTTATGTTATTAAATAAATTCCTCCACTTTCTGAAATTTAACTTAAAAAAAACATTGTCCGTTATCTTTTATTACTACAGAATCAAAGGATTTTTAACCCATCATATTTTTGTGATTTTGTGGTGGTTAAATTTATCTTAATCAATTTTTCTATCAGTCTCCATCAGAACATGATGGGTTCTTTTATCCTCCATATACATGATTTTAAGGAATCGTGGTATATTTTTTC
The DNA here is from genome assembly GCA_963277665.1 of Viscum album. NCBI lineage: Eukaryota > Viridiplantae > Streptophyta > Magnoliopsida > Santalales > Viscaceae > Viscum > Viscum album. The sequence continues at coordinate 623,407,311 of OY728128.1, forward strand.
TTTGGAGACCTTGGTACTCCTCTTCCATTAGTTTAAATTGATAATTTTATTTACTATTTTTATGATGTGGGACATTCAATGAAGTTTCGAAGCCCAATTTTAAAAATTTTGAGGACGCAATTCCAAAAATGGAGGAAGGATGTAACATCAGAGGTTAATAAAGAATATTTCATTTTTATATTTATTAATTTTTTTGAATTAAAAATTAATTTTACCTTAATGGGGGTGATAAGTCTGATAGCATACTCAACTCACAACAATAGGATTCTTTGAAATCTAATGTTGCACACAACGTTGAGTTATAATGAAAAATAATATATTATTTTTATTATTTCAAATGGTAGATAATTCCTCTCCATTTTTTTGGTGGTAATGTAAATAACTAACTAAAATATTATTATAATTGTTTGTTTAATGACATTAAATTAATCTAATGAATTTTAGAGGCTCGGAATAAGAATGAATCATATTTTATTCATGAAATACTGTAATATTCATTAAAATGTATTTTTACAGCTTTTTGATGGAGAACCCTGTTTAAATATAATTTTGACACTTTTAAATGTTCTATTTATCAAAAAATATTCTTCTTTAGAATCAGGACATCAAAATTTACTTTAGATGAAATTTTGGTATTTTTATGATAAAGTACATTTTTCAATGAATATAAAAAAATACTGCATTTTAATTCAAAAATTTCTATTAATCTATAATATTTATATAGTTATACTTTTAATTTAGTTTTTTTAAAGTTTATTTGGATTATATTTCTACTATTAAATTAAATTTTTGTCATTATGAGTAATTTTTTAGTTAATTTGAAAATAATCAACGGTAAATTTGTGGATAGATATTCTTTCATAAAAACACGCTTTTTGTTTTGAAAAAATGAATAAATTTTAAAATAATTTCTTCCACTACTATGTTTTTAATTTATAAAAATGGATTCCATATTTGGAGTCATGATTTAATTTTTTTTAAAATTATTAACATTGATTTTTAGACATTATCAATATTTACTTAAGTAAATAATTTATTTACCATGGTAAAAGGGTAAATATGTTAAAAAATGGTAAACAAATAATATTATGACTATATTAAATTACTCGAACATGTGTCCTAATATTATTTGTTACATTTCTGACCATAGACATATTTGGGTTGATTTTGAGATCCCATGTAGCCACTGAAGAGTAATAACGACACTTTATATTAATTAATTTAATATAAAGACAAAAATTAATTTAACATATATCATTTAGTAAATAAATTGTTACATGGGGTTATATAAGTTACCTATTAGACTATAAATATTAATTATAATTCTTATATGGTTTCCTACATCATGGTATTTTATTTATATTTTTTAGACATCATATAAATTAAATTATTTATGACACGATGAGGATTTATTGATTACCTTATTGATGGATGTTTTAAATAAAAGATATTGTAAAAATTAAAAACTATCCCAAAACTATACAATTATAATTGGATGATATTATATATATAAATAGTCGTCTTATATTTTTATTAGATGAGTTTTTACATTTTTAATTCGAAAATCACTTTATAATAAAATATTTTTTCAAACATTCTTAAATAGCCCCTCCCCCTTATAAAAATCCATCACCTATAACCCATTACTCATACCTCTCAATCAACTTGACTCGTCCAAACTCTTCTCAATTAATCCCCTTACACCCCTCTCTCCCACCTAGAATCAATACTTTATGAAAAAGTCACATAAATAAATATTTTTTGTTTAAACCAAAGGGAGTTACCTGATTTAAAGGTAATATCTTATCTGAAGTTATTTTATTTTATTTTACTTTTTCAACCCCATAAACTCTTTTTACTTTTATACATTATTAAAAAACAGTTTCATAAATATAATAGGTTGTTTTTATAAGAATTTTGTGAACTACACTTACACACACCTATGTCTAATGAGTAAAGAACATACTGTTTATGTGGACGGAAAACTACTTCCTCAAGAAATGATAATTGTTCAATCTTATACTACTACCTCTTATGGTGGAAATTATGATGTAAATTTATTTTTATGTTATACATATTTTATTTTATTTTATCTCTAATGCTTCTGTAATTAACTTTTAGAACATACCGTAATGCATTTCATACTTTATATATATAATTATTTTATTTGAGGAAGTGTTGAATATCGCTCCCTCAAAGTGATATGACTCATTCATAGCATACATAGATTGTATAAATTATAGTGTTAATAAAATTATGAAATGTATATAAAATATGATATTATACTGTAATTAAAATATACATATGTTTCATTTTGTTTTCATCTAATTAAAAATTAATAATGATATTATAGTAGTGTTTATCCATACATACAGTTTACCGTCCCCATGAATGGTGAATTTAAATTCTTATTTCCAATTTTTATTTACTATTATAGATACATATATACTATATATATATGTTATATATGATATATAATTCATTAATATCATTCTGGAGATAATTTAATTTCGACCACATGGACCAAGTGTAATTATAACTTGATCATTTTTTATCTAAAATTCCGAACATCGACAAAATTTACCAAATAAACTCAAATAATTAACTATTATTATATAAAATAAATACTTTATATAAAATGAATAATAAAATTTTAAAATTTTCCAATGAAAGAGGAAATTTACATATGTTTATTATTCAGGAAGAATAAGGAACAAACGAGGAAAGTTGGACAGAAGATAATGGGTTTTCATCTCAGTTATTATTTCCATGAGATTCGTGATATAATTATACTATTTCCATTTGTGTGGTGTATGTTATGAATATTCTTATATTAATTTTATAATATAATATATTTTATTGGTATTTACATCTTCATTGTATGATCCTTCTTTCATGTGGCGTATGTTTTATAAGTTACAAAATCAGAATTGGATCCTTTCACTCTCCTCTTCTAATGGGATACTTCTTTTATGTTATGTCTTTTAAATTCCCATTTTTCATATTTTAGGATATTTTCTTCTATATCTGTATTTCTGTACATTTTATGTCTATGTGATGAGAGGCCATTTTTTCTCCCATCAACTGATTTTCTGAATTGTAATGTGATGTCATTAGGCTGTTGAACTTTTGTAAGGGAACTTCTTTACCAAATTTCAATTCTTTTTGTAATTAATCTACTTCATGATTATAATATGATATGTATATGTGTGAATTACCTATGATAGTTTTATAGTAAATATCCTCATATAATGGGTGTATTTATATTTGTCAAACATAATTATGTCGTTGATTTATCCATAATTGATGTACATGGATTTTTACATGTATTTTAATTTTTTTAACTTAGTTTTAATTAATTAGTTTAAACATTTTTTAATATTTTTTAGTATTTTTGTAGGTTTATAGTAATTTAGTTATTTTGGATAATTTTTAGTTAATTTATATATTGATATTAGTATTTTAGTATTTTTATTAGTTTATATTAATTTTATATATTAGTATTAGTTTCATTAACATTTCTCTTGATTATTATTATTATTATTATTATTTTTAAGTTAATTAGAATTTTATATATTTAATTATGTTATTATTATCTTATTAACATTTAACAATTTTTGTTTATTTTATTTTGAATTTTGAATTTTTTTGTTTCCCCCCTTACTTCCCTCACCCGCTGCCCCCCTTGACCCGCTCTCCCCTCACCCCGTTCCTTTTTTTTCTCCACCCGCCGCACTCCCATCCGGGTGGCTCCACTATTTTCTCAGGCGGAACTTCTCCTCGCCAGCGGCTCATCACCCTGATACACCCATCTCCCGGCCCTCCTCTCCTATCTAAGCCGCCACCCCCTCCTCCCCTTTTCTCACGCTGAACCCTCTCCGCCACCCTCTTCCCTTCCACCCACGGCGCGCCCCCATCTGGCCGCTCTCCACGCTGCCGCTCGACCTCCTCACCCCCTGCTCCTCTTCATCCAGCACCCTCGCCGCACCCTCCTCCCGGCCGCCTCCCCTCCTTTCACCCACACCCGCACTCCCCCTGGCCGACTCCCCCTCCATCCCGCACTCTTCTTCCATTTTTTTTAAGCCCCCCTCATCTCCCCACGGCAGCGCCTCCCGGCCGCTGCTCCACTCTCCTCCCCTTACCCAACGGAGCCGCCACCCTCATCTCCCCCTGGAGCCGCCACCCTAATCTCCGGCCGGACTCCCCGAAAAGAGAACCCTACCTGGCCGACTCCCCCTCCTGGCCTCACTCCAGCTCCCCGCGCGCCACCCAGCTCCTCACCCCGCTCGGCCGCCACCCTCCTGTCCGCCACTCTCTCTCTTTTATTTTATTTGCAGTGCACCGGTCACCGCCATCCGAGGAGTCGACCAGCAGTCGACCAGCAGCCGACCAGCAGCCGCGCACCGCTTACCGCTTCCCAAGGAGCCGACCAGCAGTCGCGCACCGCTCATATCCTCAGTTCCGGTGGTCGCATAGTTGGTGCGTGACGTCATCACGTGCCGAGGGTTGCTACGCGCGGTGGAAATAGAGACAGACACGATCATTTCTTCGGTAACGCAGTGTTAATCCACATGACATATCATTTTACTGCGTTTATTCTTTTTATTGTGATGTCGGGGTAATTTTATTAGTGTCGGGATGTTAGTTGATTAATTAAAATTACTGCGCATGCCATGCAAGATATTGTTTGATGATTAATTGTCAATTAAATTTATTTTAATTGAATATTTATCTGTTTAAATTATTTTTGCACTGAATTAATTGCTAAAATTAAAACTGGCCATTTTAATTATAAGTCGACGTGGCGGTCCGAGAAGGTAAACCGCGTTGACTGATGGTAGGTACAAATTAGTGACACAACTTTGTGAGAAACGGGTTGTGTCATTTCGCCGTGTAGTTCGGGGATTGAACGAATTTTCTTATTTATTTATGACACCAGAGAACGAGACTTTAAATAAAATTGGGAAATTAAAATTGAGCATCTAAAAAATGGTTATATTTTCGGAACTGGCGATAATTAAACAGAATAAATAATTAATCATCCTAAAGAATACATTGCACGGCTGCGTGATAATTTAATTATGACACCAACATCCCCGACACATTTTGTTGACCTAGAATCCATCATCATTTCTGTTTGCAATTTTCTTTTTATCTTTTGTCTTCTCACCTTTTAGTTTAAATAATAATAAAAAAAAGGAAAACTCAAAATAGGAATTCCCTCAAACCTTGTCCTTGTTCGTCTAAACACCGTCCAACGAAATATTTTTTAGTGAACTAGATTCCGTGCTCTCTGTGGTTCGACCCTGCTCGCCACATCTACAGTAGCCAGTCGGTTAAAATAAATTCGCAAATTTGCACGCGTTGCGACGCGCGTACCAAATTTCTGGCGCCGTTGCCGGGGAGCACGCGCACATCTAGCATTAAGAAAATTTCAAGTAGACCTTGCATTAGGCACTGTTCGCCTAAATGGTGAACACTCGTACTTCTGATCCGTCAAAGAACGACACACCCCATGATCCACAACTTGAACATCAAAGAAAGGGAAAAGAACAAGTCGGTACCTCAGCTGCAAACGCAATGCATCCACCTGCGGAAAGCGTTGAAACTCATATTCCGACACTTCCTAGTGGACATGTCCATCCACTTTTCCAAAACCGTCTCGATAATCAACGACCTCGGACTACTATGAGACATGAGTTGCGACCCAACACAGTCGGAATAAGCTCAGGTATAACACGACCCAGAATTCAAGCAACGCACTTTGAATTAAAGCTGTCCACGATCAACTTGCTCCAACAACATGCACAGTTTCATGGATTGAGCAGCGAAGACCCTTATATGCATGTGAACAGATTTCTTGAAGTCTGTGACACATTTAAATATAACGGAGTAACGGATGATGCGTTGATCCTACGATTGTTTCCATTTTCGTTGCAAGGGAAAGCAAAGGACTGGTTGGAGAGTCTCGACCCCGAAACAGTTTTCACATGGGAAGTGTTGAGAAGAAAATTCCTTGATCGATATTACACAACAGCTCAATCTTTGAAAAACAAGAGAGACCTCGACTCCTTTTGTCAAAGTGAATACGAATCGTTAGGAGAAGCTTGGGAAAGATTCAAGTCCATGTTAAGACGTTGCCCCCATAATGGGATGAAGTTGGCAAACCAGCTGCAAGATTTCTACTATGGACTTCAATCTGAGAGTAAGTCTGCCATCAACACAGCTACTGGAAACGCGTTCATGGAAATGGATCCAGAGGACCTGTACATATTGATTCAAAACATGGCCGAACACAGTTTCCAGTGGCCAGAAGATTTTTCAAGACGAAAGGCAGGAGTGCATCACGTTGATACTCAAACATTCATGGCTGCACAATTTGAAGCTCTCAATAAGAGGATTGACAACTTGTCAATAAACCCGCCTAAGCCAGTCCATGTTGTTCAAGATGAACATTGTCCACACTGTGGTGGCCCTCATGATTATCCCATGTGTCCATATAACACATATGAGACTAAGATGTCTGAAGCTAACTTTGTCAGCTACAACAAAGGAAATTATGGAAACAACTACAACACAAACTGGCAAGGAAATAACCAAAATCAAGGTTGGAAGGAGCCATCAACTACTCAACCAATAAACCAGAATGCGGGTCCACCTGGATTTCCTGCTCAATCTTCCTTCAGACCCGCCATGCAATCGCAAGAGCAAGGATATCAACAGAAATACCGACCCCCATTTCAGCAACAACAAAAAAATAAGGAGCAAAAGCAAACAGACTTGTCCCCTCCTGCAATGCAAGGAAAACAAGATTGGGGAGCAACTATTGCTAAACTAATGATGTCCAATCAATCAAGGTTTGAGTTACAAGAGATTGCAACTCAAAATTTGCAAGCAACAACTCAAAATTTGCAGACGAACACCCAAAACCTGCAGGCTTCCATGCGTAACATTGAAAATCAAGTCGGTCAGATAGCCGCACAAATGCAGAACCGACAACAAGGAACACTACCGGGAAGCACAAGAGTCAACCCAAGAGAAGAAGAAAAAGCCATCACATTGCGAAGTGGCACATAGTTACCAGAGCACCAAAAGCCTGATGTTCAACCAACAGATGAGACGCCTATACCTTCCACTGAAAATGGCGACTCAACAAACAAAGCAATCCAACTTGGACCCAAAGGGGAGGAAGATCCAAACAACCTTGCAAAGAATGAAAAGGCAAGAAAGGAGAAGGAAAATGAGGCACTCAACGAAAGAGTGAAAGCCCACATACCACCTCCTCCATTTCCACAAAGACTGAAGCAAAGGAAGTTGGATGCTCAATTTTCAAAATTCATAGAGATGTTCAAAAAACTTCAAATAAATATTCCTTTTGCGGAAGCCATCAGACAAATTCCGCACTATGCCAAATTTCTCAAAGAAATTCTGTCAAAAAGAAGAAATTTAGATGATGTGGGAACGGTCATAATGCACGAGGATTGTTCAGCAGTCATACCCAGATCCATACCTCCAAAACTAAGAGACCCTGGGAGTTTCACTATTCCTTGCAATATTGGAGGATGTCAATTCGGAAGAGCTTTGTGCGACCTCGGAGCTAGTGTCAATCTCATGCCGTCTGGAATCCTTGAAGAACTGGGCATCACCGAATTAAAGCCAACGAGAGTCGCCTTGCAAATGGCTGACCGATCAGTGAAGCATCCTCGAGGGATTCTAGAGGACGTTCTTGTCAAGGTTGATAAATATTACTTCACTGCTGACTTCATTGTCCTCGATATGGAAGAAGATAAGGACGTCCCACTCATTCTCGTGAGACCCTTCTTGGCGACATGCAGAGCACTGGTTGATGTCCAAGGGGGAAAGTTAATTTTTAGAATTGGGGACGAGAACATAACATTTGATGTCCTAAAGGCCATGGAAAAACCATCTGTAGCAGACTGTCATTTCCTGGATACGATTGAAGAATGGGATGAGTTTGCAAGCGATGTGTTGGACCTCGCAGATTTGCATAAAGAAAATAAAGAGTTCACTGAATCAATCGAGGAAGTGGAATTCATCAGGAATATAGTCGAGCCTTTAGATAGACATGAATTCACTTCACTTACTCCATCACTTGAAAAGCCTCCAACACTGGAGCTTAAACCTCTTCCATCAAACCTGAGATATAGCTACCTGGGAGATTTAAACACCTTACCAGTCATCATAAATGCCAATCTTTCGAGTGAACAAGAGAGCAAATTGCTCAATGTCCTGTCACAAAGGAAACCAGCAATAGGTTGGACGATTGCTGATCTAAAAGGTATAAGTCCTGCCATCTGTACTCACAGATTACATATGGAAGATAATTCAAAACCCTGCAGGCAACCACAACGACGCTTGACACCTCCCATGAAAGAAGTAGTCAAGAAAGAAGTCATTAAACTTCTTGTTGCCGGTTTAATTTTTCCAATCTCCGACAGTCAGTGGGTTAGCCCGTTGCAAGTGGTACCTAAAAAGGGTGGAACCACAGTGGTTGAGAATGATAAAGGAGAATTGATAACCACAAGAACAGTGACTGGATGGAGAGTGTGTGTCGACTATTGGAAATTGAATGATGCCACTAGAAAGGATCACTTCCCATTACCCTTTATTGATCAAATCCTTGAACGATTGGCAGGACGAGATTACTACTGTTTTCTGGATGGATACTCGGGCTATAATCAAATAGCAGTGACACCAGAGGATCAAGAGAAAAGCACGTTCACTTGTCCATATGGTACATTTGCTTATAGGCGAATGCCTTTTGGAATGTGTAATGCTCCAGCCACATTTCAACGATGCATGATGGCAATATTCCATGACATGATTGAAGTGTTCTTGGAAATTTTCATGGATGACTTCTCAGTGTATGGAAATTATTTTGATGACTGTCTAGAACATTTGGATAAGGTTTTGGAAAGATGCAAAGAAAAGAATGTGGTACTTAATTGGGAAAAGTCACACTTCATGGTCCAAAGTGGAATAGTCTTAGGCCATCAAATTTCAAAGAAAGGAATTGAAGTTGACTCCGCAAAGATTAGTACAATCTCTGAGTTACCCATGCCTTCTTCAGTTCGTTCCATTCGAGGTTTTCTTGGGCACGTTGGATTCTATAGACGCTTCATCAAGGATTTCTCTGTTATTGCCAGACCCCTTACGAATCTATTGGGAAAATATGTCACGTTCCACTTCGGCCCTGAATGTCAGGAAGCATTTAAATTATTAAGGCAGCGTTTGGTTGAAGCCCCAATAATGATTTCACCTGATTGGGAGCAACCATTAGAGTTAATGTGTGACGCTAGTGACTGGGCAGTTGGATCTTCCTTGGGGCAAAGAAAAGAAAAGATCTTTAGGCCAATCTACTATGCTAGCCGAACTTTGAATGAGGCCCAACATAACTACACAACAACTGAAAAAGAGCTGCTAGCAGTTGTTTTTGCCTTTGATAAATTTCGATCCCATCTGTTGTTCTCAAAAGTCACTGTCTATACGGATCATGCGGCACTTCGGTATCTAATGGCCAAGAAAGATGCAAAACCGAGACTCATTCGATGGATACTGTTACTTCAGGAATTTGACATTGAAGTCAAGGACAAAAAGGGAACAGAGAACGTCGTTGCTGATCATTTATCATGCCTCGACCATGACACAAGTGAAATCAATGTCGAACTAATCACTGAAACATTTCCTGACGAACAACTCTATGCCATTGAGACAATCACACCTTGGTATGCTGATTTCGTGAACTACTTAGCTTCAGGTGTGATACATCCAGATTTATCAAAGGAACAGAGGAAAAGATTTCTGAATGAATCACGACATTACTACTGGGATGATCCTTTACTTTTCAAAGACTGTGCGGATGGAATGATAAGAAGATGCATACCTGAAGAAGAAGTGGAGAGTGTTTTGAACTTATGCCATACTGGAGAAGCTGGAGGACACCATGGGATTCATCGAACAATCAGCAAGGTGTTACAATGTGGTTTGTACTGGCCAACCATGAATCGTGACATTCGTGAATTCGTCATGAATTGTGAAAAATGCCAAAGAACCGGGGGTATAAGATGGAAGCGCGAAATGCCACAACATTCAATCATGGGAATTGAAATTTTTGACATATGGGGAATTGACTTCATGGGTCCTTTTCCTAAATCTTTTGGGAAATCCTATATCCTTGTATGTGTGGACTATGTGTCAAAATGGGTGGAAGTTGAGGCATTCTCGGAAAATAATTCTCGAGTCGTCATTAAGTTTTTGAAGCAACACATTTTTACCCGGTTCGGAATTCCAAGGCTAATCATCAGTGACCGTGGTACCCACTTCAATAATGCGCTGTTTCAGAAGCTAATGACTCGCCATGGATGTCACCACTACATGAGCACCCCATACCACCCACAGACCAATGGCCAAGCTGAGGTTTCAAACCGAGAAATTAAGGGTATTTTGGAGAAAACTTGAAGTACATCTAGGAAAGATTGGGTCACCAAACTTGATGATGCACTATGGGCCTACAGAACTGCCTACAAGACACCCATTGGAATGTCCCCATATAGGTTGGTCTTTGGAAAAACCTGCCACTTACCTGTAGAATTGGAACATAAAGCTTATTGGGCTGTGAAGAAACTGAATTTTGATCTCAAAACTTCCCAAGAGAAGCGTTTTCTACAAATGAATGAACTAGATGAGATGAGGAGAGAAGAATATGACAATGCTTTGATTTACAAAGAGAAAACTCGAGCCTGGCATGACAAACGGATCCAACAAAGAAACATTTCAACAGGCGACAAAGTTCTCCTCTTCAACTCACGACTTCGAATCATGGCTGGAAAACTCAAGTCGAAGTGGTCAGGTCCTTACACCGTCACAATTGTTTATCCACATGGTGCTGTCAAAAGTTCTGATGGGAAGATGCCCCCATTCAAAGAAAATGGTCAACGCCTTAAACCTTACCAAACTTCGGATAAAATAGGCATCATTGAAGAACTACAATTGCAATGAGAAGTTATCCGTTTGGCTGAAGACGTAAAACTTAGCGCTGATCGGGAGGCAACCCGACTGCTTCTTCATTCTTGATCTTTGTTTTCTTACTCTATCTCTATCTCTCTATCTGCTTTGTGAATGCAGCTTTAAAAAAATGTCTAGCTCTTCTGATTCTTCTGTGGTCATCGATGCGCTTGTTCCGCCTCCCTCTGACTTAGTACGACGGATAACTCAGGAGCTGGCTGATATCGAGCGCCGGCTTGAGGAACTTTCACTGGAGATTCGTGCTCAGCATCCAGCACCACCACAAAGAGCACAGATTCCGTTCCTCCCTCACCAGCTTCACGCTCACTTTGCTCCGGAGGTGGTTAATCCCACCAAGCGTCCCCGTGAGATCGAGGATACAGCCACTAGTTCTCGTAAGAGGCAGAGGACTTCTGAGCTGATGGACCAAGACGATTGAACATTTTCCATCCGTCTGGCTGAAGACGTAAAACTTAGCGCTTCCTGGGAGGCAACCCATGTTCCAGTTTCATTCCCCCCCCCCTTTCTCCTTTTACCTGTTCTAATTTGTTTGAAAAAATAAAAATAAAATAAAACATGGCATGTGTGATTTTTCTTTTAGCTCCTCCTGATATTTGTATGCACCTGTCACTCTTCTGCATCTCTGCTTCTATTTAGATGATTCTTGGTGATATCATTATGATATGATGCGGGTATGTGTTGTCCATATGTAGATTTTACAGGTACATCATTTCTGGAACTTCATCGGATACAGGCAGCCTCTCCGCATCTATCTGCACTTACACAGGGAAGTGTTTTAATTTTCGCCATATTTTCTACTTCCAAAAACACCATATAAAAAAAAGACTAACACTCCTGTCATTCATGAACCCACATAAGAACTGTTGTATTTTTACCGCAACCCAGTCGGGAACATACCACTTGTGTCCCTAGGCAGTTTGAGCACCTGATTCTTGTTCTGGATTTCTTTAATCCTTGACCTCATGACTTAGATGATTGCTGATATTATTTCATGCTTCGAAAGATTTTTAAAAAACTTGAATATTTTTGAGACACTTATTTGCACTCATTCTCATCTGTGCTGTCCAACATTATATTTCCATACCCGTGAGGACTCTAATCCATTTTAAAATTATCTCTTATTTCTCTTTTTCTTGAGGGAATCTCAACCATGTTTTGTCTTCTAGAACTTGCCATGTTTTTCCATCAAAGCGATAGGAATTTTTGAAAGTTTCACCAAAATGATCGAGGCATCTGTTTGATTTTTCAGCCCCGTTGACCCACTGAGCCACCCTTACATTTTCTCCGTCGTATAGCCCTTAGAAGCCATGAAGAAGCTTCTTAGGATGAGCCCAAGCCGATACCCTTCCATACTAATTTCTTGAATTTTTGCATGATTATTTCAATCTAAGTGTGGGGGAGAGAGACTTACTCATGGAGAGGGTTCTTCGAGGGGCAGTGCGTCATTTGATGTACATGGATTGACATTATTCCATCCTGATCATATGAGTTCTTTTTCACAGTAGCGACATTCATTTCATATTATTTTGATATAGGAATATAGAACCCTTTTCAGTTCCAACAATGGGTACATTGGTGGTCATTACGCGGTAACCCTCGACTTTGGGGATACCTATTAAAGTGATGGTCCATTACTCCAGGAACTAGAGAGTTTTCTATATGACCTACCTTCATTGCGATGTTACAGCATATACGCTGCTTGTGTACCATTCTTTGGGATTATTGTCTGACACCTATTCCATGGGGTTTTTGGGTTGATACTCACCAGTTTTTCCTGACCATATTGTGAGTGAGTTGTGTTTTTTAAAAAAAAAGTGAGAAAAAAAAGAGAGCGAAACATTGGCTTATCATATGCTTGGGGACAAGCAGTGTTTTAGGTGTGGGGGAGCGAGAGTTTGAGGGAGACATTTGGATTGACTTATCATGCATTTATTTCAAGATTCAACCCTCCTTTTCACCAAAAAAAAAATTGACAATTTTTTTTTACCCACCGTCCCACAGCTTCAGAAACATTTGAACCTCATGTAAAGTCATTGAGATTGGTGAATTCTTTTAATTTCCACTAGTGGAGATATGAAATTCATGGCAAGCCTATGGTAAGCCTGCATGTGTATGAGAACTGAGAAAAACTTTGATCAAATGTTTTTGAGAGATGAGAGTGATTGTGAGGGAGGTCACATGATGAATGAGTGCACGTACTTGTTTTGAAAAAAATGCAAGTGAAAGAAAAATTCTTTTTGAAACTGAAGTTTTAAATGAGGCATGATATATTATGAGGAAAGAGATTGACAAATTTTGAACTTGTAATGTTGATGTTTTGATCTGTCTGCGGCCACTTGTGTTCTCTTTCTGATTGTTTTGCCCAGGAGTGCAAAAGTTTAAGTGTGGGGGATTTGATGTACATGGATTTTTACATGTATTTTAATTTTTTTAACTTAGTTTTAATTAATTAGTTTAAACATTTTTTAATATTATTTAGTATTTTTGTAGGTTTATAGTAATTTAGTTATTTTGGATAATTTTTAGTAAATTTATATATTGATATTATTATTTTAGTATTTTTATTAGTTTATATTAATTTTATATATTAGTATTAGTTTCATTAACATTTCTCTTGATTATTATTATTATTATTATAATTTTTTTTTAAGTTAATTAGAATTTTATATATTTAATTATGTTATTATTATCTTATTAACATTTAACAATTTTTGTTTATTTTATTTTGAATTTTGAATTTTTTCGTTTCCCCCCTTACTTCCCTCACCCGCTGCCCCCCCCTTGACCCGCTCTCCCCTCACCCCGTTCCTTTTTTTCTCCACCCTCCGCACTCCCATCCGGGCGGCTCCACTATTTTCTCGGGCGGAACTTCTCCTCGCCAGCGGCTCATCACCCTGATACACCCATCTCCCGGCCCTCCTCTCCTATCTAAGCCGCCACCCCCTCCTCCCCTTTTCTCACGCTGGACCCTCTCCGCCACCCTCTTCCCTTCCACCCACGGCGCGCCCCCATCTGGCCGCTCTCCACGCCGCCGCTCGACCTCCTCACCCCCTGCTCCTCTTCATCCAGCACCCTCTCCGCACCCTCCTCCCAGCTGCCTCCCCTCCTTTCACCCACACCCGCACTCCCCCTGGCCGACTCCCCCTCCATCCCGCACTCTTCTTCCATTTTTTTTTTCAGCCCCCCTCATCTCCCCACGGCAGCGCCTCCCGGCCGCTGCTGCACTCTCCTCCCCTTACCCAACGGAGCCGCCACCCTCATCTCCCCCTGGAGCCGCCACCCTAATCTCCGGCCGGACCCCCCGAAAAGAGAACCCTACCTGGCCGACTCCCCCTCCTGGCCGCACTCCAGCTCCCCGCGTGCCACCCAGCTCCTCACCCCGCTCGACCGCCACCCTCCTGTCCGCCACTCTCTCTCTTTTATTTTCTTTGCAGTGCACCGGTCACCGCCATCCGAGGAGTCGACCAGCAGTCGACCAGCAGCCGACCAGCAGCCGCGCACCGCTTACCGCTACCCAAGGAGCCGACCAGCAGCCGCGCACCGCTCATATCCTCAGTTTCGGTGGTCGCATAGTTGGTGCGCGACGTCATCACTTGCCGAGGGTTGCTACGCGCGGTGGAAATAGAGACGGACACGATCATTTCTTCGGTAACGCAGTGTTAATCCACATGACATATCATTTTACTGCGTTTATTCTTTTTATTGTGATGTCGGGGTAATTTTATTAGTGTCAGGATGTTAGTTGATTAATTAAAATTATTGCGCATGCCATGCAAGATATTGTTTGATGATTAATTGTCAATTAAATTTATTTTAATTGAATATTTATCTGTTTAAATTATTTTTGCACTGAATTAATTGCTAAAATTAAAACTGGCCATTTTAATTATAAGTCGACGCGGCGGTCCGAGAAGGTAAACCGCGTTGACTGATGGTAGGTGCAAATTAGTGACACAACTTTGTGAGAAACGGGTTGTGTCATTTCGCCGTGTAGTTCGGGGCTTGAACGAGTTTTCTAATTTATTTATGACACCAGAGAACGAGACTTTAAATAAAATTGGGAAATTAAAATTGAGCATCTAAAAAATGGTTATATTTTCTGAACTCGCGATAATTAAACAGAATAAATAATTAATCATCCTAAAGAATATCTTGCACGGCTTCGTGATAATTTAATTATGACACCAACATCCCCGACACATTTTGTTGACCTAGAATCCATCATCATTTCCGTTTTCAATTTTCTTTTTATCTTTTGTCTTCTCACCTTTTAGTTTAAATAATAATAAAAAAAAAGGAAAACTCAAAATAGGAATTCCCTCAAACCTTGTCCTTGTTCGTCTAAACACCGTCCAACGAAATATTTTTTAGTGAACTAGATTCCGTGCTCTCTGTGGTTCGACCCTGCTCGCCACTTCTACAGTATCCAGTCGGTTAAAAAAAATTCGCAAATTTGCACGCGTTGCGACGCGCGTACCAATAATCTAATGTTACGATCCTTGTAAGGGATTTCGTCTAAATTTAAATTCCATTGAGACTTATTGGTTGTTATACACCAATTAACATTTATATGGTGTATATAATTCACTTCAAAATATTATATAATGAATATACTTATTCACATGATATTAT
Organism: Viscum album; assembly: GCA_963277665.1. NCBI lineage: Eukaryota > Viridiplantae > Streptophyta > Magnoliopsida > Santalales > Viscaceae > Viscum > Viscum album. Next base: position 623,422,989 of record OY728128.1, read on the forward strand.
ATGTTTTTTTATTTTATTCTTAAATTTTGTTTAGTGATGTGTTTCTTAAGTGGTACGAGACTCTTTCACTAAAAAATCATTTTAAAAGTTTTAAATATTTATTCTTCAAAATATTTCTCATCAATGTACATGCTTTCAAAATGATTTAATAGATTTTTTAAAATATAAATTAATATTTTATAAATATAGTTTTTTTAAATTCTTTAATGTGGTATGAGACACTTTGATTTAAAAATATTTTTATTAAATGTTTTAAATGGTTTTGAAAATGGTTTGATAAATCTTTGATTATTTCAATAACATGAAATGATATATTGTGATTGGAATGTCGAAATTTTATCTTTCTTTTAGGATTTTATAATTTGTTATGAATATGTTAGGGTTCTTGGGCATTATTTACGTATATGGTTGGTTCCATGACAAAACTATAATGGGAGACCCCGAGATAGTTCTCCAATGCGTTCGGTAATTGGATGGAGGTAAACGTTAATGTATCTCCTAAATGATTTATAGATTATACTATGACGAGTATTACAAACATAACTCCCTACATATCGATGAAGGGTACAATGACTTTATGTTACGAATTATACAATTTACCTTTAGGATTTACGATTTATGTGTTTCAATCATTAATATAATGATTTCTTGAGGTATGTTATGATTGAAAAGTATGGTTTCATTGATTTTTATTTCTTGATGGGAAAATGTTTTATTTTTTTATTTTATGACCCTTGCTGAGCTATTTATACTCATCCAATGTTTTGAAATATTTTTCACAGGACATAAAGATGAATAGGGGTCAATGATGGGATCAATGAAAAGTAATGTTTTCAAATACTTGGAACTAGACATGTTACATGTTTGAGAGTTTTTTATTTTATGAAAAAAATTGAGACTAGGTAGAACTGTCTTCATTGTAATTTTTGAAATGTAATTAAATAGATATAGCCTAATTCTCAAAATCTATAAACATGAAAGTATCCACAATGAGAATTCTTGACATAACTCAAGATTATGAAATATTTAATGTTGGGTCCTTGTAAAGAAGGAGACCAATTCATGTAACTTCTTTTATAAAAAAATTACATCCATTTATGAAATAATAAAATAATTAATCGCATTGAAAAAATATTTCTTGTTTCATAACGATGAAATTCATTATAGAAACTATTATAATCATTCAATCAAGGCCTTGTATAATGAAATCAGAAATAAATACATAAGGAATACACTAAACTTCTATGCTTGTTTGTATATTCATACCACCTGATGTATCATGGGTATATCTAATATTTTTCACCACCAATCACTATATATTTCTAAATCATTCCTTGTTTTAATGGAAATAGTATGAAATATAATACATAATCAACACAAAATAGTAATAATTATTTATATTATAAAAATATTATACACATTGTCAATATCTTATAAGTTCAATAAATGTAATACCATGATGTAAATACATCTTGGGAAAAAACATATATTGTATCATTATCAAATATAATCAATGATTTAAAAAAATTTAAGGGATGTTGACGTAGATAAAAAATTAATAATGAACTTATAATGTTTTTTTATTATTATAATAAAAGGGATTTCTATTTTAAATTTTATTAAAATTAATAAATAGTATAACAATCTGAATAAATGTTTCCAAAAAATGAAGAACATTATAATGGAATATTGTAAAAAAATAATGACATGGATGGATGAAAATTTTTATCTGGCCAGAAACAATGAAAAAATAATTTTTAGACATTTTTATATATTGTCAATTGTGACCCATATAAAAATTGTAAGAAATATTACTTTTAATCATTAATAAATCCAATGATGGCCAAAAATTACATTAACCAATATATTTAATATAAATAAGAACATTTTTTGTATGCAATGATTCTTTAAAAGGGGATGGCTGACTCAGGATATAAAATATTTTATAAAATTAATTAGATATTTTATCCACAATGATTGGATGTTGTTAAAACAATTTGATTGAAATTTATAATCATGAATTATTTAAATAATTATATAGAATGAGAACAAAAAATGTTATATGGATTACAACTAAGAGATTTTCCATGAGAATATTATGATGAATTTAGAATTATAAAACTATATGAACCCGATGTTTTCTTAGAATGGGTCAAAATCCCGAACTGATTTGAATTTTTGAGTTGTTTATGAGAAAACATGGAAAATATGGGATGTTATGGAATTTTCCATATTACAAACCATGTACTCTAATGTACATTCCGTCTGTGGGTTAGACAAGTATTGTCCATGTGCTGACCAACTACATGTTGTATGGTGACCATGTCAAAATTTCCCCCTACATGGTATGTAGTGTAACATGACACATCGTGTATCGTCCTTCCACATTCCAGATAAATTTTATTTATGTGTTGACCCGTGTGGGGAGTCCATGAACTTTAGATACCTCCTATTAAGTCGGAGTACAGACAAAACAACTATATGTTGTGTAGTCCTTCATACACATTGTGTACTTTTATTTTTCATTCACTTATATGGGAGGGAATATCGACAAATTTATAGAACAATATTATTATTTTCAGGTTACGGACTATGATTCTATGTGAGGCCTAGAATGTTTATTATCCTAGATTCTTCAACTAACATCTGTTATAAAATCCGTTGGTGGCTGAATGGTTGCATTTAAAGGGTAAACTCATGCACCCTATTTCATTCTGGTTTCATTAACTCAAATACTGTAGTTTCAATTTGAGATGAATTGTTGAGATTTTATAGAAATTTATATCTACAAATATTGGCTTCTAATTGTATCTTGATATCTGATTTTCCTACGTCTATGAGTCTCAGGTAGGTGGTTCATACCTTCTTTCATTTTTTTCATGGTTATTTGGGTGTAGTGGATTTTTAGCATGACATCAGGTATTGAGAAAGACACATGCATAATTAAATTGAAATTATCATATTCTATGTGGGATGAAGTTTGGTATTCATTTATTCTGTTATGGTTGAGAGAGGCCGGGTTAGAGGCCGCTACACATTTGGGGCATTTTGGATGGGGGAATGGTTATAATTGAATTTTACTGGATTAAACTACTGACCATGAATTTTTAAGCATGATTAAGGGAGAACATGGCTATTTTAATTAACCTATTTAGTTTTTTTTTCTATTTGAAGTATTTATTTTGATCAAATATATGTGATATGTTATGTTTCATATGATAGAACCCTCATGTTCTGTTGGGCAGGGCCTGTGTATTGTTGAGTGATGAAATAACAGTTTGGGATTAGATCAGATTACATTGGGTGGTACTTACCATTAGATTCATTGTCAGTGACGTTAGCTAGAGGTAGTGTGACTATGAGACCACAAGATTTCATAGTACGTTATCTCATTATAGTAATTCAATATTTGCACTACCGACAACACTGAGTTTGAGCGCACCCCAACTTACTAAACCAACCATTCAAAAAGTAGTTACGAATAATATTAAATGAATTTTGAATCAAATATACTCTATATAATTTTAACATTCATATTATGTTTTTCTTAGACATAATATAAGAAAAATTTTATTTTTTCTGGGTAAAATAAGTATTTTTTTAAAATGATATTTTACAACCTTTTAATGGAGATCCTTTTTTAAAACCAATATTTGACACTTTTATATATTAAATTTAATAAAATTAAATTTTTATATAGAAGCAGGATAAAAAAATTTATTTTAAATAAATTATTGGTACTTTTATGATAACTTTCATATTTTGACGAATAGTGAAAAATACTTTAATTTAATTGATAACATCTTTTTTAATCAAAACAATTTATAGTGATAAATTATTCATTTGAATGGTTTGGATGTATAATTAGATTATATTTTTATCATTTAATAAAATGTAGGTCATTATAAGTAATCTCACCTAAAGGTTTATTATTATCGCCCGAAAGCCTTAAATTTTTATTGATTTTTGAAAACCCCCTTTCAAGGGATGAGGGGGAACCCTTACAAGGCCTGTAGGCTCATAGATTACAAGGCCTGAATGCTTAGGACATTACTTGACCCAAAGGTCTTATGGAATTCAACCGGACTATCTACAAAGAACTTCCCCTCCCCAACCTCTACATCATGATAGTAACTCTGCTCTTTTGCATGGCCGTCTGGCTAGGCTTCCCATGCAAACACATGCAGGTCCCATTGGCATAGCAATACACTCTAATTCTAATAAATCCATTTGGATCTACTCTTCTGAGTGCACCTGCTCTAAATCCTCTTCTAGGGATGCTTCTTTTATTTGTAGTGTGTCTGGGGAAACTACATGTGGCTCAAAGGCCTTGAGGTGGCCCAATGGCCTTAAAGGTGGACCGAAAGCCCTACTGACCGGATGAAATGTGTGGTACGAAATCCTTATGGATCCCTAGCCCAAACCAGTGGCTCAAGGGGAATAGTTCCATATACAATATTACCGAATAATACCTGCTACAGTAACTGCTATAGTTCCTACTACAGTACCCGCACACTGTACAGTTCTACTACAGTACCTAAACAATGTATAGTTCTGCAACAATACCAGCACAGTGTATAGTAATGCTATAGTACTACAACAATTCTTGCTATATTACTTCCTACAGTACCCCTGGAAATATGCCTCTACCTAGTTTTGACATAAACATATGTCAATCTTTTGATAGTTTTTACTTTTTAAAAACTAGCTTTTTGGTTATGACGATGGAAATTAATTTTAAATTACCAAATGAAACTTCTATATTTTGAATTTTCTAAAATAGACTTCATTTTTGACTTCATAATATCATAATTTTCTTTGGGTAATTTTTTGTAATTATTTCGAAAACTTTCAATATTTGATGAATAGTAAAAAAATAATACGTTATTATATAAAACCGACATTTTATTTAAATAATTAGTTTTTTATTATAATTTAATTTAGGTCAAAATAGATACATAATACCTATATATGTTCTACAAAATTCATTGAAGTCATTTTATAATAACTTTGTATATATATATATATATATAATTTTATCGAACATGTTACCGTCTTTTACCCACCTTCTAGGAGTATTTAGAAATTTGAATAAAGCATAATTTTACCATGTCTGTGAGTTGAATTTCTAAAATATGAAGACACAGTTGAAATCAGTAAGTAAAATTTGGTTCAATAATATTAAAATATTTTTTTTGGTGAATTGTAACTTTTTACTTTTATTTAACACAGTTAAAAGTAAATATGGAAATTATGGAAAAACTAATATTATAATTATCCTAACACATGTCCTAATTCTATTGGATTAGTATAATTCGACCAAAAAAACCTTAGGAATAAAATATGACCCCATTTTCTCTACTCTGATAAGATTATGACATTTATTATTATTTTATTTAAATAAGAGTTAAAAGAGTAAAATTCAATGTTTAATAACTAAACCATTTTTAATATAGGTTTATACAAAATATAAATTCTCCTATGAATATTAATTAAATATATAACAAGATTTATTACATAATTGTATTTTATTTATAATTTTTAGAGATTAAATAATATACTTTATTTATGAAACAATGATGATGTAGTAATTTCCTGATTAATGAATGATTAAAATTATTGATATTATAAATATCCAAAAAAATGTAATTTTAGACTTCTGATGAATTCCAATAATTTTATAGGTTAATAATAAATTTTATTATTGGTTAAATTAATTTTATTCAAAGTGATAATGTTTTTATGGATTTCAAAAAATCAAATACAAAATAGTGTCAAAATTGACATAATCGAGTTTTTAAAACAAAAATTATATTATTAATTGATATAATATTCGTAAAAATCTAAATAACATCCAAATGAATTTTATGAGGTTATATATATTAATAATGAACCAAATTGGGTACTCGTGGCGTGATATATTAATTTTATTAACCATATAATATAAAAATACAATGAGACATGGTAAATGTCAAACTATTTAACTATGAGTAAAATCTAAAATATAATGTTGATATGATGACATAAACCATTCTAAAAATGATTGTTTTATGTTTTTAGACTCATTATCACCTTAACCATTATATAATATATTTAGGAGCCTTTAGAAACCGAAACTAGTATTATTATAAAAGAATATTTCAAGATTTTACTAAAGTAACCCTCACCTCTCTTATAAAAGAGCACTTCCCATTCTCTAAATTTCACACCTCCATATCCTTTTTCCTATGCCAAATCCTACAAAAATATCCTCCCAACATTCCTCCCTTCAACTTAGAGGCCTTAATTTGGTCATAAATACAATATATGGACCCATATTGGAAAAAAAACGAATAACCTGAAGGTGAGGTAAATATTTCATTACCTCTTTCATATTCATTTCTTCTTCCACTTACTCTTTCTCTGTTGTTTCCATTAAAAAATAATAACTCTAGTATATTAAATATAATGTGATGATATTATAAAAAATTTACAACTATATTCATTATTATATCCATCTTATAAATGACAATGTCACCATAGGTGCGTACATACGGATTACCCTCTCCACGTCGTGCTGTAGTTTTTTAATCAAACACTTCATTATTTGGATGGGTATAATAATGATTATAAAGGATTTACATAATAAATAAAACATGTTATTGATTCTTTATATATGATATACCATTAAATTACATTAAATTACACCATCAATATAATGATATTGTCGCTCAAGCGTACATACAGATTACCGTCTCCACGAAGCGATGAAATTCATTCCAACGTTCACCATTCGATGATGATTATAAAAATATATATTATTATTACGTATGTAATATATGAAATAATAATACTAATATATATACATATGTTTATGTATGTATTTGCATATATCTTATTCACTTACTTTCGTTCAATATGATATGAAAACGGAAACAACGTTTATGCATACATGCGGCCTACCGTCTCCATAAATGGTGCCTTCCATTCCATATATCTATCTATATTAAGTATTTTAATTCTCAATATATATGATAAATAAATCAATTTTTATACTATGGAAGTATTTAAATCATGATCTAAATGATACGATCACGAAAAACAAGTTAAAAAAAGTTCGATAAATAAAGCTATTATTACCCAAAATTTTAATTTAACATGGAAATAATTATTAAATGGTATTGTAATGTCATAAATTATTCATGTATGATATAATAAATATTAATACGGTTCTGGTATAATTTAATAACATACTATGGTCATTATACTGGGGGATAAACATACCCTCGACTAAAGGAAGGTGCCAATTTAGGGTTAATTTCACAATGTCTTTATTAATAGAGGATGTTTTTATATAAATATATACTGGGAAATATTTATTATCCATTTCCATGTTTTATAAAAGTGTTTTCAATGTTATTCTTTTTAAGGTACCTTTTTACTAAAACATCTTTTTAAATGTTTTAAATATTTATTCTTCTAAATCATTCCCATTAATGTCCATGTTTTCAAAATTGTTTTTAAGGATAAATTTATATGGACATGAATGTTTTTAATATGTTAATTACATTAAAAAGAATAAATGTGGTAAAGTATAATTTTATTCAAAAATGTCTTTAAATGTCTTCCTTTCTAAATTTTGTTAACTTTTAAATGTTTTCATGAAAAATGGATATTTATCTCACAGTGTTTTAAAAATCATTTTCGTCTATGTCAACATCATTTGATGGATTTTATACATGTTTGAAGTCGATTTATTTTGATACAAATATTCAATATTGTATTGAAGGTTTTGAAATATTCTTGACTATATATGTGTTATTTTTATACCATTCATGGTTTATGTATATATTATTGACATTTCCTATAGTAGTTTTAATACCAATGTTTATGTTATGTTTAAAACATTTCATATGAAGAATTAATTGGACTTAATATGTGATGGGTGGTGCCCGCTATATCTCCCTGATGGATGGGTAGGTCTATTGAGAAAAACTAGTGCCTTGGCACAAGGTCTTGAAATAATCTTATTTTTATTCTTGGAATAGGGACTTGACTGTGTGGTTATGAAGTCAAGCATTATGCATTCCACCATTATGAATGTGGATATTAATGTTTCATGTAATTATTCGATTAGTAGAATATCCATGTGAATAAGTAAATGAAATTATTTAATTGTATATTTTCTATATTATACTGAAAATATAGTTAAAAAATATTTTGGTTTAGTCTTATACATTTCCATAGATGATTATGATTATTTATGAATGTATCTACTATATTTTTATACTTACTAAGCATTTAAGATCACCAATTTCTATGTTTTCATACTCCCAGGATTACAAGAAGTCCATTATGAATGATAATCTAAGTTAATCTAGGGGATTAATGGCATTCTCAAAGGATCATTTATGTTTTGATTTATTTTAATATGTTTAATGTAACATTCATGTAAGAAATCTATTTTCCCAGACTGCTAAACCGATCAATATTATGGGACTTGATTCCTTTTAATATTGAAAATGTATAAAAATAATGCACTAATTAGGGTAACTAGGGTCTAGGAATTACAGTGGGTATCAGAGGAAGTTTAGATATATCCTTGGAAACTAGATTTAGAAAAACACTAATTGGAGAACACTACCCTAAGATAGACATTGAGGATTAGTATAGAATAACTTCCTATAATTTTTGTACTGTACAGATTTTGTGAATATGCCATGCAATACATCCATGTCTGGATAAGAGCAGGTAGAGGTGGCTCTCGCACTGATGTATCGAGGATTAAAACCCGAAAACACCACATTAAGCTAGACATGAACAGGAACTGGTGCACAAAAATGGGTCGTGGAGCACTCTTAGTAAAGTCGCTCTCGGGGTATATGCTTAGGATAATTCTCGTTTTCTTTAAAAACCGCTATGAAGGGTTTATGAGTATATACATCCTCAAAGAATTTTTTTTTATGATTATGTATTATATCCATAAAATGTTCTATTTATGGTAATTGTTTTACATGTTTGGAATTATCCATTGTGATTCATAAACCATCCTAGTGTATGACATTGTTTTGAAATAGCCCTCAGTATATGGAATGAGACATCCAACAATACGCAAAATCCAATGAGTAAGAAGGATCATATCATTCATGGTATTAAGCCATCATTTAGGAAGCAAATACTCTCCAATTTATTATTATCAAATGAATAAATAATATCATGTGTTAGTAAGATAAGTAAAAATTTTCAGAGTCCTATGGATTTGAAAGGAATCTAGAGAAGAAAATGATGGTAGAGTGAAAGATGGATAAAGGGAATAAGGGACTAAAGGATTTTCCCATATGTGATAACTGTGAAAAGTATAACCTTGGTAAATGATTGAAGGGAATGGAAGTTTGTTATAATTGTGGAGAAAAAGGACACAAATTACGTGATTTAAAGGGTAAGAAAAAGGTTTCAAATGTATAATGCTTCATTTCAAGGAGTTGGGACACTACGTGAATCCATTTAAAAATCATCGAAGTATACCCCAAATGATTCTATGGAATAATAATCATGTTTTGACACTACCGAAGATGAAGAGAAATGAATAAGAGTTCTTATGTTGTTATTAATGTATTGTTTCATTTGATTATTGTATTAATGATCTACATGTTAAAAAAATTATAGAGTATATAAGGATTGTACTACAGTACTATTTCATTAAGGACTACATATTTTTTGGAACCATGAAAAGTGATTCCTGGCAAGTTACACTTTGTGGAAAATACATGGTTGAAGGAAAGACCAAAAATTAATATGGTCTTGATACTGAGGAATTGATTTTGGAATAAGAAATGATTGATTTGGATAAATTATATTGGATATTATTGACATCCTTGGAACTGGTAAATGGGTTTTTTATTCCATCATTGTTGCAGTTTACAACATTTTTGGATATAATGAGTATATCCTGTTTTCTATAGGGAATAAGGGAGCATGAATGTAATCAATAAATTTTTATGATTATTACGAGAGTTACCTTGTTTTAAAATAATACATGGTGAAGGTATTCACATGTTATTATGAGGAAAAAATGATATTCACTGTGTCTACCGACCTTATAAATTTTAGACTGTGAGTTTGGAAATAAGTATTTTGGTTAATTCTAAAGGTTGGAATTGATTTAGTTTGACATTGGATACTATTTTTAAGGTTAAATCATTTCATGAGATTATCTTTGGATTGTCATAAAAATAAAAACCCATAGGTCGGACGATAACAGGTCACGTCTGGTAATGACGCGGGACTTGAACATGCAACCGAAGGGTGACAAGGGTGCATCACCCACACTAGCCTATGTTATGTCCAAGATTGTATAATTTATTTTTTAAGTATGATAAATTAATTATACAATTAATATTTTTGGAACCTTATAATATTAGGATATATAAAATACTTTTGAATTATATTATCTTTTGGAGTGATAGATGAGTTTGTGGTTGGAATTAGTTGAAGCATGAAATTCTACATTTTTTGTATATTTGTTCCCTATTATTATATGAATAAATTAAATCGGAAATTTTTGGGAATAGATCATAAAACCAAAAACTTGTTGTCAAAAAACATTCTGTTTTGTTGAACCAATGATATTTTACAACATCTTAGATTAGTTTTTTTGAATCCCTCAATTTTACACATGTTTGTAATTGAGGACCTCAACTGCTACCTATAAATATTTATGTTTATACTCAAATTATATGTCTCTAATTTCCACCAACGTTCTCAAAATCGAGATAATAATTTGTTTGTGAATTTTTCATTTCCCATTCCCTCTTATTAAGATTAAATTTTATTAAACCAATTTCCGATGTGAGTTTTCCAAAAATGTATTTTTCTATTTTTATCCTTTTTGAAAAACAATTTCAAATTTTAAGGTAGAAATTTATTTAAGGAGGAGATAGTGTAACACACCATGATTTTATAGTACATTATCTCATTAAAGTAATTCAATAGCTTGCGCTACACACAACTCCATGTTCGTACCCACCACAACATACTAATCATACCATTCAAAAAACGACTATGAATAGTATTAATAACATTTTTAATCCTATAAACACTATATAATTTTATAATTATTATTATGTGTTTCTTATAATTATATAAGAACAAATTCATTTTTCCAGATAAAATAAGTATTTTCCAACAAATACAATTTTACCACCTTTTAATGAATATCCTTTATTAAAAAAAATATTTGAAACATTCATGTATTCAATTTAATGAAATTAAATTTTTCTTTATATTTGGGACCTAAAAATTTAGTTTAAATAGGTTTTTGGTACTTTTCTGATAACATTTATATTTTTATGAATAGAGAAATTACTATGTAATAATTGAAAATAATTTTTTCAATCACAATAATTTATAGTTATAAATAATGAATTTAAATGGATTTGAAGTATAATAAGATTATATTTTTATCATTTAATAAATTATAGGTCATTATATGAAATTTCACATTTAAATTTGACATAAACACATTTCAATCTTTTAATAGTTTTCACTTTTTAAAAACCCGCTTTTTTGTTTTGACAACAGGAATTAATTCAAAATTAATAAATGAAACTTCTATTTTTTGAATTTGGTAAAATATACTTCATTTTTTAATTTGAAATGTAAAAATTACCTTAGGGTAAATTTTTGGTATTTTTATGAAAACAATCAATTTTGGATGAATATTGAAAAACACTACGTTATTATATAAAAACGAGTTTTTATTTCCATAATTAGTTATTTTATTTTAATTTATTTTAGGTAAAAATAGATACATAATATATATATATGCTCAATTTAATTAATTTGAGTCATTTTATAATAAGTTTATATATATATAATTTTATCAAGCATTTTACCGTCTTTTACCCACCATGTAGGAGCATTTACAAATTTGCATAAAAAGTAATTTTACATTTTCTTTTTGTTGAATTTCAAAAATCCAAGAGTCATGGTTGAAATAAGTAAGTAAAATGTGCTTTAATAAGATGAAAATAATTTTTGGTGAATAGTAACTTTTGACTATTATATATCAGTGTTAAAAGTAAATAGGGTAATTAAGGGTAAAAATGATATTATAATTATCATAAATCATGTACTAATTCTACTAGATAAGTATAATTTGACCAAAAAGAACCTTATGAATAAAATATGTCCCCCTTTGGTCCACATGTGTAAGATTAGGACATTTATTATTATTTTATTCAAAGAAGAGTTAAAAAAGGTAATTTTAATGTTTAATAACTAAATCATTTTAAATATTGGGTTATACATAATATAAATTCGACTATAAATTTTCATTAGAAATATAAGATAATTTCCTATATAATCGAATTTTATTAATAATTTTTAGAAATTAAATAATTTAATTTATTTATGACATAATGATAATTCAGTAATTAACTTATTAATGAAAGATTAAAATGATAGATATTATAACTATCCAAATAAATGTAATTGGATTCTTCTGATTAATTATACTAATTTTATATGTTAATATTACATGTTAGGGTTATTTAAATAAATTTTATTCAAAGATTTAATGTTTTTATGGATATCCAAAAAATCAAACACTAGATATTGGAAAAATTGACATAATTGGGTTTTTAAACAAAATATTATATTTTTAATTGATTTAATATTTATAAATTTTTAAGGTTCTGTCAAAGGACTAATATTAGGATATATATATTAATAAATAACCGCATGGGGTTCTATTTTCTTTTTATAGTATTTTTATTAACAATATAATATAAAAATAAAAATAGACATGGTTAATATCAAACTATTTAACTAAGAGATAAATATGAATGATAAGGATAATATTATGACCTAAACCTGTTTAAAACCTATTGGTTGATAGTTTTTAGACCCATACACATCTCAGCCTTCATATAATTCATTTTTAAGCCATTATAAAACGAAAATGATATTATTATAAAATAATATTTCAAGCTCTTCCAAAAGTGAACTTCACCTCTCTTATAGAAGAAAACATCCCCTTCTCTTAATGTCACACCACCAGAGCCTTTTTCCAGGGCCAAGACCTACCCAAATATCCTCCTAACTTTCCTACCATCATCTTATGGGCCATAAATTGGTCATAAAGTCAACCTATGGATCCCTTTTCATCAAATCAAAAGGAAGAACACGAAGAAGAGGTAAATATTTTATCACATCTTCCAAGTTCTTTTCTTCTTCCTCATCCTATTTCTTTGTTGGTTCTAATATACAATAATAAATCTAGTATCTTCTATATACTGTGATGTTATTATAAACATGGTACAACAATATTCATTATTCTATCCATTTTATATATGACAAAGTCACCATAGGGGCGTACATAGGGAGTACCGTCTCCACGTCGTGGTGTAGTTTGTTATTCAAACACTTCATTATTTGGATGGGTATAGTAATGAGTATAATTGATTTAAATAATAATCATCACATGTTAACTATTATTTATATATGATATAAAATCCAATTACAAACGATTTTACCATCAATATAATGATATTTTTTCTCGTGCGTACGTACGGATTACCGTCTCCACGAAGCGATGAGATTCATTTCTACGTTCCCCATTAAAAGATGATTTTAAAAATATATATTATTGTTAAGTATAAAATATATTAAATAATAATGATACTGTATATATATATAAATGATTATTTATATGTGTATTTACATTCAAATATCTTATTTACTTACTTTCGTTCAATACGATATGAAAACGTAAACAATGTTTCTGCGTATGTATGGCCTACAGTCTCCATAAACGGTTCCTTCTGTTTCATATATCTATTTAATATAAATATTTATATTATAAATTTATATGATAGAAAAATCATGTTTGATATCCTAGAATTCTTATAATCATTATCTAAATGTTACAATAAAAAATAACACGTTAAAACACGTACAATAAAGAAAGAGATTATAACCCAAAATGTTAATTTAACATGGAAATAATTATTAAATTAGTAGTATAAAGTCATAAAGGAATCTTGTATGATATAATAAATTTGAATATGGTTCTAGTGTAATTTAATAACTTACTATGGTCATTATAAATGAGGATAAGCATACCCTCGTCCAAAAAAAGTGCAAGGTAATGGTTAATTTCACAATATTTTTATTATTCGAGGTTGTTTTTACATAAATATCTACTAGGACATATTTACTATTAATTTCCATGTTTCATAAAATAGTTTTCAAAGGGGTTATTTTTAAGGGACATATTTTACAAAAACAACATTTTAAGCGTTTTAAATATTTATTCTTCTAAATCACTCTCATTAATGTCCATGTCTTCAAAATGGTTTTTAAGGATTTTTTTATATGGAAATGTATTCTTTTTAAAATGTTAATTCATTTAAAAGAAATCAAAATGGTATGGAACACTTTGATTACAAAATATCATTAAATTTCTTCCTTTCAAAATTGTGTGACTTTTAAATTTTTTCATGAAAAAGAAATATTTCTATCAAAAATATTTAAAAAAAATTCAACTATATCAACATCCATTGATTGATTTTAAACTAGTTTGAAGCTGATTTATTATGACACAAATATTCCATATTGTATTTATTGTTTTTTGATATGTTTAAATTTGTATTTGTTATTTTTATCCCATTCATGGTTTATGGATAATGTATCGAAATTTCATATTCTAGTTTTAATATGAATGTTTATGTTATATTTATAACTTTTCATATGAGGAATGCATTGGAATTAGTAAGTGATGGGTGGAGCCCTATATTTCTCCTTTTTTCATCAGTAGGTCTCAAGAGACAAACTAGTCTCTTGGCACAATGACTTGATAAAATCTTATTTGTAGTCTTGGCACGAGTCATTGACTATGTGGTAATGAAATCTGACATTATGCATTCAATCATTATCAAAGTTTCTATTGATATTGCAGGTGATTATTCATCTATTAGAATATACATATGAAAATTTATATGTAATTATTTTATTGTATCTTTGCCATATTATGCAGATGTTTAAGTTTAAAAGCAGATTGTTTTAGTCTTATAAATTTTCAGAAATGTTTATGATTATTTATGAATGTTTATACTATATTTTTATCCTTTCTGATCATATGAGCCCATCTCTTTCTATGTTTTAATTTTCCCAGGATTCTAAGAAGTCTATTTTGATTGATAAGCATGGTTATGCTATGGTAACAATGGCGTTCTATAATGATCATTTATGTTGTGTTTTATTTTCTAATGTGTAATGTAACATTCTTCTATGTAATATATTTTACAATACTACTAAACAGATCGGTCATTGGGGACATGATTCCTTGTATTCTTTCTTGAGTCTTTACCGTGACTATCATGTCGAGCGTGGACCTAGTTACTTGGATGGAGAGGCCATCGAACATGAGTGACATAGACAGAGGGGCATGAGGTGTTATGGATGTTTTGACCTAGGAACATATGTTTTTTGATACCGCTCAACTGGAACATAGAGATGTTTTCACACAGGTATACAATGTGGTGAAGTGGTTTTGACCACTCGTTGGGTAGAGGCCACTTATAGATTTTGTTAGGTACATTTAGTTTGGGGTGATTGCCAATGAAAGCATCATGGAAGGTAAGGAAACTTCAGGGGATAGTGTGAAGGCTATCTGGTTGGGGGTAGAGGCTCAACATGATTTAAGGAAGTATATCAATATCCCATAGGTAACTAATTTTAGGTAAGACATTGCTAACCCTATAGTTAATGATTAGATGGTTGGAATCGATGTCCCTCTATTTTTTATTAGAGTACACTCATCCCTACTCCTCCGGTTGTTGTTAAATGGGTTGTAGTGGGCTTTACAGTAGGGTTACTACTATTTGGGCATGGATTCGGGATGTCAGTACTTGAGATATGAGGTTTTAGGGGCACATGGTTCCAGGTTACATGATAGTGATTCCAGTGTTGGGAAAATCAGGTTATTCTCCTTGGTGGTTGATGAGATCCAATGGAGTTTATGTTTATTTTTTCATCATATTGTTTAGTAATTTTCTTATAAATTCATGCATGTTTAAAAACATTTATTATGTACCCACCATTGGGTGGTTTTGTACCGAGATACATCTCACACCTGTAATAGGCCCTTCAAGATGTTTGTAGACATTATGGATTTACATGAAGGAATGAGAATAGATTCATGAGATGGATTTTATTATATGTTTCATAGATATGGACATGACCATGAGGACATTCCTTGTGGGTGTTTACTATGTTTTTTGTTCTTTCCTGTATCCACATTGTTGCAAAGATTATTTTATCAACTTTTTGTTAACCATTGGATCCATATATATATATATATATGATGACATTGATAACCTTTAATGGATTAATTCTTTTTATTTTTTAGTTTTTGCAATTAATTTCTTTCACGATTTCTGTTTACATACCACTATTTTTGTTTCTTATTTACATCCATTGTTTTTCTTTTATTGATTGTGCTTCATCTCTATGGGGTAGGTTCGAGTGTGCTGAGTCATTTATTTCCCATTCCTATTATATAGTATTACCCAAAAAGTACCATCATTATCCTTGGAGAGGGTATAGCCTACCCACTAAAACTATTCTGACCCTCGCTGCTAGTTAGAAGCCTTTGGTGTTAGGGGAGGTGCACATATGGTAGTAACAACTGAACTATTTAGCATTGTTTAGGTGGTTGTTCAGTTTGAGATGTTACTACTAGAATATACTTTGCTTCACTAGATTAGGTGTATTACAATGATATTATCATAGTAACTATGTTTTAATAGAAATGTCATTTCAACAATTCCTAGAAATCTTACTTCCTATATATGATCAAATTCATCTAATCCCTCTTTTAATCTACATAGGATAAAATCTATATTTCATTATCATCAATATAGTTTCATACACATCATAATACACGAGGATGATTATTTATATCATGTTAGCCCAAATATGACGGTTCATTTCACATTAAAAATATATCTCATGTAAAACATAGTCGAAAAAACTATTTTCACATAACCATCAATTTGAAGGAAATACAAATTTTCAAAAAACACACAACTATGGGAAATGATCCTATCTAAAACAATATATTCTCAAAAAATAATATTTATTAACAAGGGTTTATGTAGTGTTACTATTTCTGGAAGGATATATGTTTACATAAGTTTTATTTGATGAAAGGCTGATCTTTAATTCTATAAAATATTTATTCCCCAATTAATGCATATTATTGAATTTCAATAAACAAATAAACTTATTGGGAAACTCATACATGCATTCAAAATATAATATCACTGAATATTTTATAGAAAATATAAATATGTACATTTTTTAGGAAAAATCGACTTTCTATAACAAATAATCCATCGTAAAATTTAGATAATTTGATGAAACTCATTCCTTTTCTTTAGAAAAACATTATATCGTTTTGATAATTACATTTTTTAAATATAATTATTTTCACTAAAATCAATTTTGATCTTATTCTAGTTATTCCCAGAAAAAACATTCGACAAATCCATTATGAAATGAAATTTATCGAATACATTTGTTATCCATTTTCTATTAAAAATAACTTAGGTTTATGCCACATTTATTTTACATAAATTGATTAATAGTAAACAGAAAACACTATCAGAAACTTGTGTAAATATCCATAATTACAATATTATACCCCTATTTGATTTTTATAAATTCAAATTGAAATTAAATTCAACAGGAATAAAATTATACTTTTAGGTAGCACTAAAATAATTCTTTAATCACTCTAATTTCATAATATAAATTCTCATGGTAGAGAACATGATTTCCTAAGATAAATTCACGCCTCATTAAATTCCTAATTTTAGAGAGTCTACTAAAATATCCACCTGACATTCATACCATAAACATAACATTTATAAAATGTTTTTTGGTCAATTTAATAGTCATTATTTCCATCACATAATCATTAGTTTTAGTATATTATAATGTTATCAGCCTTCCACAAACTTCTTCTTAATGAAGTGATACCTAATCATTGTATTCATGGTTAAATAGTTTCATAAAATTCTTTTCCTGAGATCAATAACGCAATTATTATCATACATTATTACCATATGCGTTATAACTCTTCACTATTGTCATAAAATTATTTCTTCATCCATGGAATCTATCATTATACCATAGTTATTGTTATACACTGTACATTTACCATACACAGTGTGGCATATTCCCATGACCTATTCTACTATCATATATATTTTCACCCGAAAAATAATGAAAATCAACTTATTGAATTTGATCCACCATATCTTGATCCCTATACAAATCATTAATTTCTAGTCTCTGGTGACCTTTTCTTGCATATAATAGAAATACATAATGCAGAGTACCATGGTTCCAAATCATATTCTACATAGTTTGGGATAAAGGAATGAATGATTGTATAATTTTTTATAGAAGGAAAAATAATATAGTGTAGGCATTATTGATGGTTTTATAATGGATATTGTGAATCACACCCCAAATATCCACAAATATTAGGGGTGTACAGTAATATAGTAACCAAAAGGAAAACATCAATCATATTTCCAAAATTCTTGTCCTTGACATGGAATTCACATCTTGAATAACATACCTATAGACATATGATATAACCATGTTGTGTTTAGTGGTTTATTTAGACATTCTGCCAATTGAGGAATCAAATTCCAGGAAAATTGTAGGTTTGAGACATTAGGGATATAACCTATATGTTTGAGTTTGATTCAATATATATTGTCTTACATTCATGGTGGAGAGAATCTATTATGGTATGGATCATGGCCCATAATTTATCCATGTATACGATTATTTTTCCAATATAATTGTTATTGCAACCCTTGACAGAGCCATGATGAATAAAGAAGACACATTCACATCTAAAGGGACTAGAAATATGAGAAACTGTACAATATCCATTCTTCGTGATCCATGAAGGGGTCAAGGGGAATATAATGAATCTATATCATGACCAATGGTATCATGATCCTAAAAATACTAATCCCTAATCTATATAAAATTATGATTAGATAAGGTGTCTCTTATTTTAAAATTTTGATGTTTGTAAACAACGTATGGATATCAGTTCATGGGCATGGCACCTACAAAATATTGGGATATTAGTCATAAAATATAAGAACATTAATAGACATAGAAATGAATAAATTTGTGGATATAGATGAAATAAGGTGGAGGTTGTGAACCTATTGACACTAGAAAAAAAAATTTATGTATAAAATTATCCCGTCTATTTATTTTCCCATATATAAAATTCTTATAAAGATAAATTTTTATTAATACCAATTTATGGTTATAGAATTTTAGCTAAGGTAAATATGATTTAGCATCATTATAACCATAAGGAAGAGGTAGTATAATGATTCAATCTGAATATATAATCTTTGGAGTCGATTGTTTTTTTCAATGTAGTCTATTCAAATTTTACAAAGTGAAAATAAATATGAAAAATGAATAAGAGGTGTCTTAAATTTTATCTAAAATGAGGTGGTAATTTTATTCCCATATGAGTTCAACATTTAATAATCATTGTAATTTATGTAGAAATTCCCATTTGGGTTAAAGATGAAAATATTCCCCTCAAAAAATGATTACCTCTTTAGCATAAAAGAAATATAAAAAGGGATATAAAAATATCGTATTTCAATTCAAAATGTAGATGCTAAAATAAAAACGTGTTTCATTTATGAGGGATAATAATTATTTATTCAATCACAATTTAATGAAAATTAGTTCTACCGTAATTTAGGTCAGAATATGTTTTCTTCATCTATTTGAAATTATATAAAATGTTGGTGAATATGTGTTTGATGGAAGGCCAAAGAGATAAATCTAGATAATGGGGATATCAATATACAAACATGATTATAATATAGTTTGATAGAAATTAATGTTATAAAATATTATATTTAAGGATATTATTTGCGAATATTCTACGAATAGAATTAAAAAATTTCATTATATCCTTAATTGAAAACCAACTTGCATCAATTAACGTGATGTATTCATTCTGTGAAATTAGTATATGCTTCCATTCATTGATAATGAATGTATATATAATGATTATAGTCATATTTTAGATATTATTGATAATATTTTTGTACCATATAAATATATATAAAGAAATAAAAATTATAGATGATCAAAGAGTTCACTAAGAGCACACTTCTAGATTGGGAAATTGACCTTAAATTCCACCTAGATAATAGATTATTGTTTTTAGAGAATGAACTAAAAATATAGAAGGTTCTAAATTTTCATCTGAATAAGGGAATTCCATTTTCAATAGATGGTTATATTACAATATTTATTTTAATAGTTATTGAAATCCACATATTACTAGAAATATATAATCTGTTCCCATAAAATTTAAAATATTTATTCCTGGTGATGGATATACTTTCCACTTATTCATAGTTACCATGGATGTAAATGATAGTATATATTGTTTCTAGTGGACTTCCCATGAAGGGCAATGAATTATATATTATAGTGGAATATAAGAGTGAATAACTATAAACCATACATAATCTAGTTTTCAATATATATTTGAACTACATAATTAATTCATCTATTATAGTAGTATTTAGCAATAAAAATGCATTACTTGAGATAGGGTCTCTTAATCAAAAACCCCATGAACATTCGATGAAATCTAGTGGGGCTCTATTAAATTGAATAGTTACCTTTGTTTTTTCAAGTATGATATTCGTTACTCAAAAAAAAATTAGAGTAAAACACACATTTCATGAAGATTTAAATAATGAAGAACCGATCAAAGATTATAAAATATTTAGAGATTTAAATATTGAGATTTAATTTTTCATCCTTTATATTCCACTTCATTATTTTGAGATTATATAATTTAGTAATCATTCATTTTTGGGTGTTTCATCCATGTGAAAAACACGACTCGATTGGGGTTGATGAAATTTGTAATGACACCTCCTATCAGGGTGGCAATGCCCTTGATAATGATTTTGGATACATTATATCCAGTTTATACTAGTCTTTTGTCACCAATGCAAATGAAATTTTATTTCATGTATAATATATAAATTGATATTGATTTGAATCCATAAGTAAAGGAGGCATTAATGAAGGAATCCCTCATATAATTAGAAGCTTCATCATCTGTTTCTTCCAATAACAACAAAAAGAATGTTTGGTTATCCCATTAGCCCCCAAAGGGAAATAAACTTTTTTGAGAGACAAGTGTAATTTTATTTTCTTCTTCAAGGGGATCCGAGGTGAGAATCTAGTTATGATGACCATCAATGCATGTATTAATAGTGTGCATCAATATATCAGGGCTCTATATTCAATTATCAAATTATATTCATTGAAAATAATAATATACAACATTTAAAATTATATTTTTAGAAGTTAGTATGTGGCCATTAAAATTCAAATAATTTTATAGTATTTTAATTTTTTTTATTTTTCTTAATTGGTGTAATATTTTTGTTTTTTTCTCTATATTTCATCCATGTAACAGTAATTTAATTTTTATAATGTCTCTCATTGCATGTTAAAATATAATCCATCGTGGAGAGAGTTTGAATTTACTCCATATAATAAGAATCATAATTTTAATTTCTATCATATAAACATGAATGAAAATATTCAATATAATCAATATCATCATAAATATTGGAGAGATATTTTTTATTTTTCACACATGATATTATTTTTCTATATCTCATCTTTAAAAAATTTATTTTAGTTGGGCATATTATTGACTCTAGATTTTATGTCTCCATTACAAAATACATGAATTTTTGTGTAATATGGAATCCATTATTTAATTTTAATGTTCTAGTGGCCGAACATATAATATATTTTAAGAGATAAAAAATATCTACGCTGAAATATAAGTGATTGTTGTTCCGAGTGAACCCAGATACCAAAATTACAATGATTTTGTCATCAATAAGGGAAAATAATCTTTCAATCATGTTAAACTACCTTCCATTCAGGATAGCTCTACTCATGGGGAACTCAACCCGAGAAATTGCAAATTTAGAATGTTTTCAATGAAAAATAAATGTTCATAACTAATATTTTCCAATACCTTGATAACTCTAGAGGAAAGATGATAATTTCTTAGGGCTATAACAATGTAATCATTCCCAATACCTTGATAACTCTAGTTGAGGAGCTCCATTATTTAGGGGATCTTCCTGTTGTTAGAGGACCTATTTTTTGTGGCATCTTATTGATATTATTCTTTCCATTAAGAATAATTTTCATGCATCCTCCAATATGGGATGAAGTTTCCATTGATGATTATTTTGTTTTATATTATTTTATCTCCCCCTCACAATATTTTTTTTGGATACAATCCCACAACAACATCATCCTATTAATTCACATAATGGGGACTAAATTTTTTTCTATACTCAATTATACAATGAAAACAAACATCAAGGTCATTTATATTTTAATAATTACAACAATAAACCTAAATTATTGGAATTTCCCTTTTATCAAGATAGATATGTATTAAAAAAGTGTCATTAATGATATATTATTTATATGTGGGAAAATATAACATATGTGCATTATTGTTCATTTGTTTGTATATAATTCATAATAATTTTTCCCACTCCAATATGATATTCATTAATATAATTCTTAATTTAAGTTGTTAAACATGTCGCAAATAATATATATGGTCATTTTATACTCAAATATTGACTGATAATATTTATCTACCCCTAAATTTATATATACACCAAAAATTACATTATCATATGTCCCAATTTTGGTTCCCCCTAAAACTATATTGCACATTTTTTTATAGCCACATATATGAATTTTCATCATTTTCAATTTTTCATACATATATTGAGATATAAATTCATGTTTCAATTTTTATGTCAACTAAATCAACATTAAAAATATGTTATCTTTATAATCGTAGACATGTTTAATTGAAAACCCATTATTTTTTAAGTTATATAATATATAATTGTCTAATAAGATAGATTAATAACTCATGGATATGGTCCAACAAAATGAAATTTTTATTGTTGAACCTCATCACATAGATACAGTGAAAAAAATGAATCTTTTGTGTTCATAATTGTTCATGTATAAAATAAATGAAAATATCATTCTCATGGTTCATGTGTTAATCCATAAAAGTCCTTCAAATATATAAATACATTATACACATGTTTTATAAAAAATCACATAAATTTATCTATTTAAACCTCCTATTAATGAAATATATTTAGAGAATATATTTAAACATCCATATGATACATATTAGAGACACTCAAAAAATGCATTAACAAAAAGAGATGAATTTACTCAATTTTGAGCCTGATGAGGAAAATTTTCATTTACCTATATGCCTTTAATATAAGTATGTCCCTTATATATCTTATATTCATTATTTATGATCTCATTTCCATGTTATACATAAGTATTTATGAAAATCCTTTTTTTTCTATCACATAGTAATTTTCCTGATTCTTTATAGGTTCCAAAGTGTAGTGACATCCCACTGGTGCTCATTAATTCAAACAGGGATAAAAATTTCTAATTTATAAAACTCATAAACCCTATTTAAAAATGTATTATATAGTTAGGATGATTTTCAAACCCATAAACATGATCTATATATTATACATTAATTAATTAAATTAAAATTACAATTTATTGATTAGTTTTGAGTAAGAATGAATGTTCACCCATGTTTGGGTTGTATAATCACAATAGATACATGTTCGGTTCAATTATTTTCAGTTCATGCATAAGGTATTTAATTGATAATGGATTTATTTTGTTTTTGTGTCAGAATAGGGTAACAAGGGGGCCTAGGTATAGGTACATTGCACTAATCTTATTCTTGCACCATTGGAATGGTCATCAGCTAGATTCCATAAAATATTTCGGGGACAGAAACCCTTTTTTAAACATAATTAATATAGATTTAATAAAGATAAAATAAAAAATAGTCCAATTATTTATTTCACTAAAAATAAACATCAAAAAATCACAAAAAAATTAGTCATGGAATGTAAAAAATAAGACTATTGGAATTGAGAAATAATGTTGTTGGAAACTAAAACAAGAATAAAAAAATAAATATTCCATTATATCACATCTACCTATAATCACATCATCTAACAAAATGATAACTACTTACTCATGATTGGAATGATGAGAAAGAGAATCATAGATACCCAAGGGAGAAAGGTGGGAAATAACTGTTTCTATGTTGGTCTATGTAGGGTCACTATAACCTCCATAGTTTTCTATTGGGGATATTCTTCATCTCCTTTAATTAAAAATCCTTCCAAGGTGCATTTTATGGGGTAATTTCAAGAAAATATCATCAATACTTCAACCACATATCCTTATTTTTTATTAATTTAGACTGTTTCACAATGTGTGAAGGGGTTTAATGTCAGTTAATCTATTATTTATCATTCGTTGAGGAGGTGTTACAAATATCAGCATAAATCCACCTCGTTGAAATTCACATCATGTAGTTTAAACAAATGGTGTGTAATTTTTCTTTTTTCACATTCAAACTATTTAGTATCCAAAAAACATGATTGTTGCACCATCGGTGACACTCTCGGTGAAAATTTCATTTAGGTCATAAATTGACTAAATTTCATTAAATTTTCTAATAATATTTATTTTTAAACATAAATCATAAAACAAGCATAGCATTCCATATATATTATTGATTAATCAACTAAATAAGAAGATCATAACATTAAAATATCATAAAATATATTCCTAAAATATATTTTTCACCTAGATTTCATTAACATGTCCTTCTGAATTATTCATTTCCAAATAAAATAACTTATCCATTACGTATTATTAATATAATATCAAATTTAACAATAAATGAAGATTACCATGCTCATAAATATGCATCCTCTATTTATATATTTGAGTAGTTATTTTTTATTTCTATATTGGATGGATCATCCTATATTCTTATATATCTCCTCTTTGGTAAAAATGAGTCCCTATAGACATGATATCATCCAAAAATTCATCATCAATGTCTTCATTATTTGATGAAATTTGGTCAATCATTGGTGTAGTTCGAAATTAATCATCCTTTTTATATTAATCATTCTATTTAATACATTGAGTAATCCATTTATCACATTCATCAATGTCTTTAATGTCACTAAATTCCATAAAATTTTTCATAATTTTATTGAAGCATTATTATTCCCAAATTTTCATTAGGTTCCTTAGTAACATTCCTTCCTTTTAGGAATCAACATATAATCATTCACATCCTTAAATATTTAAAATATAATATTTTCATATAATGAATAATAAATGTTACATTTTTTTGATTCTTTTCTCTACATAGGTTGTACAATGTGAATTCTTCCCTTGGGATACGAGCTTCCCAGATATGTGTGTTCTTTGAGATGTTTACAAATTGATTCCAATAGTGATGAGAGATTCTGTATTCAATGAGTAGTTTTTTTGTCCATATTATTCACATAGTAATTTCTGGGTTTTTACATCTCTATTCTATTTTTGTGTTCAAAATGATAACACCTCATGAATAAATATTTGTTTCTAAATGTTGTTTTCAAATTCATTGGACATATATTCAATTCAATTATTAGTGTGAATGTTCATGTTTTTGTATGTAGTTTTATTTTTTACTATCCAATTATACCTATTAATATTTAATATCAATTACATCATTTATTATATTAAATTAACAAAATACATTCTACTATATTAATAAGAAAAAATAATGAAATAATATTACTCATATATTTTATAAATATTCATTATGATACAGATGATATTAAGATATATTTTTTTGAGATTAGGGTACATTTTAATCTTTTTTGAAATTGATTTTATACCCCCTTTCCCATCAAAAAATAATCAATGTATTTTTAGGATCTAATTTTAAACGTGTAATATCTAATTATTCAAATAGAATTGAGTAATTATCAATTATTTTTTAAAAAATATTTTATATACTCTTATGTAGCATGATATTATCCCCTACAATAATAATTAGACATGTGTTTTCATTTATATCATCCAGATTGATATTACAATTTTTTTCCAAAAACCAATAAATTGATAGTCCCTAGACATGAATTTGATTGACTAATACTTCTACATGAACATAACCACATGTCTAGAGTCGCATAGTCGATTCAATATCTGAATATGATACTACAAGTCATTAAAAAATAAATTCAATCTTATATATCACATCACCAACCAATCAGGTATTTTAACGTGTGTTTACTATTTGGGATTCTTAATTTCTTATGAAAATAGTTCTATCAACACATAATTTATTGTTATTTTAGGGGTTTAAATATCAATTCATGTTGGATGAGAACGCTTATCCAGTATCATGGTGATACTTTTCATTCAATATTTTAGATTTATTTTTGTAGTTTTTTCCTTCTCTATTTTTTCCATGAGATAACAGAACGAGTAAAGGAATGGGAATCCATATCCTCTTTCAATTTATAATAATTAGAAAATTAATAATATTTCTCTTATTATATTGATGAGAATATATTTCTAATATCTAAATTATTTTCATAATCTGTCAATCTGAATCATATAATAGTCATGGCAGTAACCTTGATATCTTCTCTATATAAAGTTATTAAGATTATTCCTAAAATTATTACAACGAAAAAATATCGACAATCATATATTCTTATCTATAATGAAGGATATGTCATTATTCATAATTTTTTATTTTTAGGAATTTTATCTTTTAGATAGATCCATTAGTCTTCACTGTAGGAAATGGTAGGGATAACAATGCCACCAAATTTAAATTCAGTATTATGAAATATATTTTTTCCTCCATATCTGAGTATATTCCTAGTATTTGTAAAACAACAATATTTTATTATAAATCCAAAAGGATTGATGACTAGTTTTCCATTGGATATTTATTGTTAAAATTTATCAATTTCATATGAGTTTTTCATGTCGATTTAATATATATAATTATGACCCTCATCTTTACATTTTAATTATTTAACATTATGGATGATTTTGATGATTCAACATCCTAACTGATTCCAATTTTTCCCAAAAATATTTTCCTTAATTAATTCCAAATGTGATCAAACCCATTATATCCCCACATTAAACAATCTATATGTTCTCTATATATAATTCACCTAAAATTAATATTCTATTTAAAGCCCCTAAATATCATCACAGACTCCAAATCGTTTTTTATTTAAAAAATTACCTCTTCATGGGATTGTATCTATTTCAAGTACTATTTTATTTATTCATTAAGGCCATTCATATCCTTAATATATTTTTAATAGATATAACATAATTCATATATTATACTAAATTTACTATACTAGAGAAATGATTATCATCATCTTAATAAAAAATATTAATCTAGTATTAATATTTATCAAAATATTATAATAATTATTCCACAAGTCCATTAGTCATTCTATTACTATTTAATTCTAATAAAAATATCATTGACATCTACTTCATTTTCCACATTAATATATACTATAACATTTTGTTCATCTATTTTTTCTTGATCATTATATTATTTCCCAAAAATACCAATCATATCATCTTATATATTATATTTGAACTCATTTCAACCCCCTCTTGATAGTCTTCATTGTCTCATTATTCTTTCCTCATAATGATATTTCTTTGAAATTTAATTTAGATAGAAATCAATGTATTTGGGTTTATTCTTGGATATAATCTTCTTCAAGGAATATATATGACATCTACATAAATTTATTCATCATGGAATATTATTAGAACCTTTTAATAATATGACCACCATTACATCATTAATATCATGTCAAAAGAATCATTACGTTGAATATAATATTCCAAATTTGGAAAATTCTAAAAAAAACATAATAAAACTCATCATCCACATTTATCCTGCTTCTTAATTATGAATAATTATTTCGAAGGATTCAATTTCCATATCACTACATATGTGGGTTGATTTAACTTTTGGATTGACTTTATTTTTATATGCCATTATGTTTCATAGTAGATCATACAATGATACGTTGGAAAGATAAAATTCATCATGACATAAAAACATCAAATTGTACAAATTTGGAAATTATAAAACAATTTTCCTAACAATATTAATATCCTTTATCACATCTCTACACCCCAAAATTACACTAATAAATGATATGTTTTAGTTGATGAAATTACGATTATTTTCACCAAGGAGCATTAAAAATAAATTATGAAGTAATTTATTCTTTTTCTCCATGACCATGCATACACCCCTATAAATGTAAAAAAATTCCAACATGAACTTTTCACTCTTTAAATTCATCTTCCTAATATATATATTATTTGGTAGTCTCATAGTTTTATAATTATGATATTTTGTATGATGATTTTGCACATTCCTATTGACCTCAATCATGGAATGTCCTATCACATAACTAAATTAAAGCATATATATGTTAGTTGATAAAATTATATATTATGTTATAGATGATATAATCTCGTTATGTATTCCTAAATAAATTTTTTCTCACCATTTAAGAGAGTAACTCCTTTGAAATGAACTAAATTATATATACTTATTTTAAAAAAAAGATTCAATTTTTACATCATTTAAATAAAACTAATAGTTATTCCAAGGTATTATCTAAGGGTTTATTAGTAAATCAACGTGTTTACCTTTTCTTTCCTAGAAGTGGATAATTCCCCCACATTGGTGGGAATAATATAAACACATATGATTTCATTATGTTATTTTAATAGAAAAAAGAGATGAAATAGTAACAAAATAAAGTATTTTTACATTCTTCACCAGTAAGAGATAATATAAGGATCACACTCTTATGAATAGTTTAACACACAATGATCCACTATGAATCATTTATTTTGGTAATCTTTAATGATTTGGTCAGGGTCACTCTATTCGAGGAAGACTAACATTACATGAAATTGGGGTCAACACACATTTTCCCTCATATAATTCCAATTAACCCCCTTTTGTCAATAAATTTGATTAATTAATCCAATATTTATAAAATTTATGGTCACCCCTATATCTGATTATACTATTAAAAAAATTTCAATGTTTTTCCAAACTATGATGCTGTGATGTATTTTACAAATATATCCCATGTGAATCACAATTAACACAATTGTTTTTAGACAAATTCATCTTTATTGAAACATATATTTCTCATGAAATTTATATAATTCATGAATAATCCTTATTGGATATCTCTATACACAATGTAGTTTGATACATATCATTAATGAAGCACGAGTTCAATTAATATTCTCCTTCAATGAAATAGTTGTATTTTTTTTAAAATATTACATAAAAAATCATTGATTATTCATCCTTTAAAACAGTTAATCTTTAAAATAACATCATTGAACTATTTTTATAAAAAAATTCCCTCTTGAAGAACTATTTCGTGCTCTCAAAATATGTCACCTCTAAAAATTATTTTTCATGAAGCTAAAAATATGCACCAGGTTCATGAGACTAGACCTTTGTGAAAACGCCTGACTTTAAAAAAATCATTGTTTCAAGGAACTCGTTATTTTACTTGAAAAATATTATGTATCTTCAATATCATTACATTATTGAAAAAATTTAATATTCTCCAGGATAAACATCACACTTTTTCCTAATATTTTCACCAAAAATGATTTCAACCACAAGGAAAGGTTGAACATACAAAATATTATGTGCTTCTTTTATTTGCATTAAATCTCTCTTTGAGTTAAAAAATTAATGAAATGTATATGGATTGAAAAATAAACACAACACATCATCAATGACTAATATATATCAATATTGTTTTAATACCATTCATGAAAATATATATTAAATCTAGTCATGGATGGAAGTGATTTATGACCAAAAGGTGATATATTGTTATATTTTCTTATAAAAATTAACCAAATAAATTTATAATCAAAATAGAAAAGAAATGAAAACAATACATTTTTTACCCATTACAATTTAATGGATAACAATACCTTTGTATTTTATGATATGAAGAGTCTAAAATTTCCCCAATTGATAATTTAATCATAAATGACCCCAAATAAATATAATACTGAATGATATATCATTTCCATAACATCCACATAATTGGAATAAATCTACCATAAATTACAATCAATTTTTAATTATCATAAACATGGATTAATAACAAATTTGAATTTATAATAGATTATATAATTTATTTATAATTTATTCTTTCTTATATACTATTATTTTGTTGTTAAAATTAATATCTTAATGTTAATTAATCTAATTTTAATATATGTTTTGGTTAGGCATGTTCCATCATTTCACCTTGGTCATCTATTAATCATCTCTAGAATGTTAATGAAGGTGTAGAGTATGTTTTTTATATTTTTATATAGTCCCATGGTAATTCCATTAAACATATGTGAACATTATTTTCATGGAAATTTACCAAAATTTCCTTTTTGAGAAAATATAATATTATAAAATAAAATATATTATTACTGGTAAAAATATGTTAATTGTAGTAATAAAACTAATAAATAATGTTAAACTATTATTTACAAAAAAAAACTCTGATCAAACAACATTCTTTACTCATTATAGATGTACGTGTTATAATAATGTTCTTTTAGGTGTTAAACTGTAAAACAAGAAATTTTTATAAGGATTGAATATGTAATAATATATTTTTTTAAATAAATAATATAAAATATAAAGTATAGAAATCATTATAGAAATATAATATATATATATATATATTATACATTTTTATAACCATCCATGTATAGAGATAATGAATAATGGAACATGTAATTTAGAGAGGTGATAGTTTTCATGTACACGTGAGAAATAATTTCACTTACCAATGAACGGAAAGAAAAATTTATAGATAATATTTTTTCTTTATAGAATCATCATTATGTTATAAATATCATAATTATTAATAAATTAACTCCATTTTAACTTCCATTTGGTTCATAGATATTAATGAAATAAATTATTCATGGATGGGGTGGTATACTTGTACAGAATAATATCTTTTTCATAAATCATTTGATGCATGTAATGTAACTACATGTTGTTATATCAGAAAAAACTTTTCTGTATAATTATATTATTTATTTAATAATGACATAATTCGTAAAATCGATTTTTATAGGGTTAATAAATAATTTAGAAAAATACATGGTCAGAGAACTACATCATCCTTGGATAATCTCATTTTTTAAATTCTTTAAGGATTCATATATTATAATTTTGGGAAGACTGAATCCTCTATGATCTGTAAAACAATTTTGGGGAGGTATTTTTTATGGTTATGGTGATTCTAATGTAATGGGATGTGGTTTCCAAAGATAATGTTGTGCCAGTATTTATATACCAACATATGGTTGTTTTAGGTTTAAAATATTTATTATTTTATCATTTAGGCCAAATACCTTTTGTAAAACATCATGTTTTTTAAAATAAATTTAAATTAAAAAAAGTTTTTTTTATGTAGATATTCTCAACTAGCCTTTAGGCAATATTTTGTTTCCTTTATAATATTAATTTCAAAAAACGATCATCCATGCTTGTGATCAGTATATTATTTGGATTATGATAAAACAAACATTTTTTATGAATAATAACATACCCTTATAAAATGTAATATTAATATGAATATGACCCTTATGAATAGTGAATCATTTTGTTATTTTATTTTTATAATGTTTTAAGATAATGAGATGTTGATTGATTGTACAAGGTGTCAAACTGACTTATTGATATAAAATTATTATTTTTGATTAAATATTAATTTTAAATAAAAATTAAATTATAAATATTTAGAAAATTATTTTAAAAAATTGGAGTTCTTTTTTTTTAATTTTGTTTTTCGAGAAATGGATAAGAATAATTTTTTTGGATTTTTTTGAAATTCTTCAATTTTTGACGAATAGTAAAATACAATAAATTACTACAACTGCTAAATACCTATTTTACTACATCATAGGAGATGAAAGGCAGATGTAAGGAAACTTTGTCATACTAAAATGAACATATTACTATTTTGGGTCACATGAATAAAGACTATTAATAGTATTGAGAAGAAATATTAATATAATGATTAAAATAATGTGATATCCCTCCTCTCCTCAAATATAATTACCACCATGATTCCCCTCTTCCTCACACAAATCTCAAGCATTTATCTTTGTCTGTGTTCTGGAATATCCTCTCTTAAAGGATCTTACCCACGTCCAAGGTTTTTTGGTCTCACTAAACATCCACAACCAAAGGCCTTAAAGAGGATCTCAAGGAAAAGATTTCAAGTTGTCCAAATATTATTCATTTCCTTGTGGTTTTTTTAAATTCTTATATTTTGATATACCATATTCTGCTCCCCTAATATAGGAGGAATTAATTCTCCAGTATCTTGTATATTGTTTATTTTTTCATTTTCACGTAAAAATTAATCTACTTTCTTTCTCTCCTCTACCTCTTATTCTAAAAATAAAAATAACATCTATGATGTTCCAATTTACCAAATTCACGGATGATGTGTTTGAAAATTCAATTACATCTATAAAATATAATTATAAAAAGATTTTAATGGTTTAAATAAAATCTATATTTTATTATTTAACATACATTACATTATATAATGAAAACCAATTCATTAAATTAAATTGTATTGTGAATCTAATTCTGGATTATCGAGGAACCACCAAAATTGTCCAAAAAATTATCATTAATGATTTATCTAATGATCCAACATCATATATGATAAAAAAATGATTTATGAAATCTCTCTATAATTGGGTTAAATATTAATATAGTTTCAATCTACTCTTGTAATTTAAATTCCATATGTCAAGAAAATCAAATACAACCCGGTCATGGAAATCATGTATTGAACACACCTGAAACAATGGAAGGAATAAATACAAAAAACTAAAATGTGGGTTGTGGTTATAAAATGATCATATAAGGTATTATAAACATGAAAATGCTTTTATATGATATTAAAAAACATTGTTGTCCATTATATAAGAGGTTTAATCATTTTCATGTAATACAATCCCGGGGTAAGGGAATGCTTAACCCAATTACCATTCCTCATAATAACATTATACATCGTTATTTTTGGGGTATTAAAATTGTTTGTGAAATGAGTTTTTTAATATTATAGTTAATTTGATTTATTTATAGTTTATATTAATATTTCATCAACTCTATTGATTCTCACACTGGTTATATGTTATTAATGAGAGGTGTTTCTTTTAAATCATATTTAAAAATTATGATTTAAAAAATAAAAAGCAATATATATGTGAAATTATTCATGTTTTATGATTATGATACGGTTCTTGGAAATTTTATATGATTAATTTTAGTACCTATATCACCATTTATTTAATTTAATATGTTTATGTTAGAGGTTAGTCGTATGGTTACTCCATGTGTAATAGCGATTGTTACACCATAATGTTGTCTTGAGGGTTTTATTGTCACGTAGCCACGAAGGATACCAGTCATAAGGTATCCATGATGGGGAATAAAATAAGTAATTAATGCACCATGATACCTTTATAGTTATATTTATGTTCAATACGTTTTGTGTGAATCTCGTAGAAATATCAGGTTTCACAATGTATGTTTATAGGGGTGACAAGTATTTATTTTTGAAAATGATTTCACATGTTACAAGTATTCAAGGATAATGTTCCATTTCCTTATTTTTATATTCATTACTAATCATTTTGTGATGATCCCATATTTTTAATTTATTTTCACAGGTTATAATGATTTTTAAGAAAAATACATAATCCAAGATAAATGTTATTAAATTTTTTCAGAAAAAACATTTTTTATTTGAAATGTTTTGTATTCTGGTAGAAAAGGATACCATTTTGTAATATATTAAATAAATAAATGTATAATGTTATTTATGTTTTCAATAAAAATTTTCTATATTCTAAAATTTAAAATATTATCGATATTAATAGAATTGAGTTATTGACTAAAACTCAAGATTATTTAATGAAATAAGGAAAGATCCTTGTAATTGGTATTCGTGGATGGTTTAGATAACATCAGAGATTCGGATAATGTTAAAAGAATAAAATAAATTACTTTTTCTCTCTGGTTAATTTGTAATGTTATAGAATTTATGTATTACCTTGTTTCTTCTACTATGATATGTTTGTTCAGAATGGATTTTCAAATAAGAAAAAAGGAAGATAATGTGGAAAGGAATAAAAAATTATATCCTTTAGAATCTGCAGCCCATAATGGTATAGATTAGAACCGAGTGGTTTTTTATAGTAATTCCTCAGATAACACTAGAAATAAATATTGGGGTAATCCATTCTAAAGAAAAAATATATATCAACTAATAAAGAACATGACGATAGTGGAAGATTTTATGAGGGATCTCCATCCTACTTTCTGTGGATATTCTGACCTAGTACTGAATGAATGATAGATTAAATCCCAAGGAAAAATATTCAATATTATTGGTATTCAAATAATAAAAAATAATTTCATTCCATTTATCATTTTGAAGTTGAAGTTGATTAGTGTTGGTCTATGTTAAAAAATTTTATTGGATATAGAGGATATTGATGCATTAGCATGGGATGAAATTTGAAGTCATTTCCAAGAAAAATTATTTCCTAAGGGGGTGAGACAAACAATGGAGAAGAAATTAATTTAAATGATGAAAAATGGGGGATATTCCATGGTCATGTGAGAAGAAAAAATCACCCAAGTGGTGACGTATGCTCTAATCTTAATCTAGATTTTCATAGCATAACTGAATTATTTATCTTATGATTAAATCCAACGTATCAAAGGGCATTCCCATCCCATGAATTAAAAAGTTATGAAATAATTATTTAATGTTTTAAGAGGGTAGAGAATGTGTTTTTTATGATGACATGCACATAAAAATAAAGGATGTGGGGAGGTTTTGATGTCATGTGATGGTTAATAATCAATAAAAGAAATATTATGGTAAGAAATTAAATTTTCATGCTTGTGAAAAGTGTGAAAATAATCAGTATGGGGAATGATGTACAGTAACAAGGATGAGTTTTTGATATGATAACATTGGAAATATGGCCAGAGATTTTAATGAAAATGATAATAAGACTAATCCTAATAATAAAACTATAATGTTTTTTAAATTTTGTGAGATGAGTCATTATGAAAATTCTGGGACATCAAGGGATTCAAATAATTCAAAAAAACAAAACTATAAGAAGACTTGAGAAATCACATGAAATTACTTTGTGAAAAATCTTAGGTAACTTGTTTTTTACACTGATTTTTAAGAGTGATGATATTCAAGGCTAATTAATAAATGAAAACCCTTGAGTACCATATTTGTTTGCTCATATTTTCCTAAAGTATTTTTTGATATGGGGCATACACATTCCATTATTTCTAAAGAATGTGCTGGTATAATGGAAATATCTCCTTGAGAAATGTGACTGTATATTATTGTTAAATGATCAGGGGGAAATTTATAGTAATGATGAATTAAAATAATATTTCTATTGTGGTATGTTAATGACATTACCTACAAACCATGTTGTTTTTCTTTTAAAAGTATTTGATTTCATTCTATGAATGGATTTTCTTTCTGCTAATCAAGTTATGGTTGGATATAAGGATAAGGATTTTGTTTTTCAGAATGATTTTCAGTTTTTATACAGGAATGAAACCACACTATGGATAATATATCAACAAGATGAGAAATTGTTGATAGATATAAATGAAAATTATCTTTCTCTTACTATTCCAAAAGGGTACTTTTCGTATTAATGAAGTTCATTTGTTAAATGAATATATTGATGTGTTTCCTTATAAGGAACATGGTGTTTTACCTACTCTGGTAGCTGAATACAACATTCATGTAATTCCATATGATAATAAAATTTTAAAACCCCCATATCAATTGGATCAAATAGAACTCATTTAATTAAAAAATCAGTTTCATGTGTTTCTTGATAATGGATGCTTTAATCCTAGCACTTCACCATGGGTGCCCATGTTTTGATCATTAAAATGAATGATTCTTCCATGAGATTTATCATTTATTATATAGCCCCAAATAACATCAATGTTATAAATGTATTATTTCCCTCATGTTGAGGAGTTGTTTGATTAGCTCTTGGGAGGAAAATAACTTTCCATGATTGACTTGATATCCAGATACCATTTTCTTGTAGGTGAAAGAAGATGAAATCCTGAAAATAGAATTTTGTACATTTTATGGGAATTATGAATTTTTCAGTATGTTGTTTGGGTTAACTAATTCACATGTTCAATTAATAGATCATATGAATATAATATCTCAGGGGTTCTTTGATATATTTGTGGTTTCTTTTGTTGATGGCATTCTATTATTTCTAAAGAGTAATGAGTATAATGAAAACATCTTAGTGTTATTGTGAAAACCATTACAAAAATGAAAATATATGGAAAATTATGAAAATGTGATTTTTTTTTGAAACAAAATTATTTCCTTGGGAAAATTGTAAATAGGGATGTAATAACAATTGATCTGTCCAAAAAAAGTGGTTGATGAATGCCAAAGACCTTAAAATGTTATAGAGATTCATTGTTCTCTTTTACCAGTGGGTTATTTCTATCATTTTGTTAAATAAAATGCATGGTTATCTATCTGAGTTACTATGTTAACACCAAAAGGAGTTAAATTATTTTAGGTAGAAGAAGGTGATCTTTTCTAGGAACTGAAAAAGTTATTGGGGAACGATCAATGTTAGACATTTCCTTCCTGAACTGGTGATTTTATCATCTATAGTGATGTATAATTGAAGGGAAATGTTTTTTTAATGCTAAATGACTATGTTATTTATTATGATTCAAGAAAACTAACCCCTCTTCGGTAAAATTATTCCAAAATTGATTAGGAATTGCAAGTAGTGGTTTTTTTCTTTGATAATTTGGAGGCATCATTTATGAAGATCCAAATTTAAAATATATTATGACCATAAATTTCTGAAGTATATATTAACTCAAAAGAAATTATACATGAGGCATATATGATGGCTTGAATAGATAATGGATTATGATTGAAAAATAAATTACCATATAGGAAAAGAAAACAATGTGGTGGATTCTTTGTGTCGAAAACATCATGCGTCACTAATTAACCAACGTTTGGAACCGGATTTCATGATTAATGACTTGATTAATTTGGTCTTACAATTTTTCGGTATATGAAATAAATATGTTTCGTTTTTTTAGGTCACTATTGGTTACCAGATATCATTAACAAAGCACTGAATAAATGCAGTGACATACCAAAAAAGGTATAATTGTTTAAATTTGTAATGATACGAGAGTTTAACCTCAATGGATATTTCATTTTGAGATTTGGGAAACGATTGTGGGTTCCTTGTGATTCCTAGTTGAAGAAATATTTATAGTGTGATGCTCATAGTTCAATATTATCAGTTCATCCGGGATTTACTGTGATATACAGAGACATTTGGGATTATTACTAGTGGGATGTACGGGGAAGGGATATTACTTATTAAACCATTAAATGTTTGACATGTCTGCAGGTTAAAGCACAACAGCCATTACCACATGGGATGCATCAGCATTTTCCCTTGCCAGAGTGGAAATGGGCGAATATATCCATGGAAATCATTGTAAAACTACAAAATACTTCATGAGGTAACAATGAAATTTGTGTTATTTTTAACCAAATGACTAAATATACACCTTTTCTCCATATTCAAGATATAATTTCTATGGATAGGCTTTCTTGATTGTAGTTGAAATATATTTTAAGGTTATATGGTGGGACTCATTCTATTATATATGATCGGGACCCTGATTCAATTTTAAATTTTGGAAGGGCCTTCAGAAGTATTTAGGAAGAGAACTAAAATTCAATACACATTTTCATCCTTAAATAGAAGGGTAGTTAGTAAGAATGATTAAGACTTTTGTGGATATGATTCAATCTTATTCAATGGACTACTTGGGACGTTGGGTTTATCATCTTTTATTAGTTGAGTTTTCGTATAAGAATAGTTTTCATTCCAGTATATAGATGACAACTTCTAATTGATTTTAGAGGAAGCTATGTCGAACTCCAGATTTTTGGGATGATTTTGGGGAAAGGATATTTATGTGTCCATAATTAGTAGATGAAGTGGCTCATAAAGTGAATATAATCCAACAACACGTGAGGGTATCTGAGAGAAGGAAGAAAAGTGATTCATACAACATGAGGGAAGACATTTCTTTTGATGTAGGTGATCTTGTTTTTCTTATAATCTCACTATGGAAAAGTGTCTGGTGTTTTTGTATGAAATGAAAGCTAAGTCAACCATTCATTGGACTATATAAAATAATGGAGAAAGATGGACCGATCACATACTGAGTATAATTTCCTCTGTGTTTATCTCAGGTACACAATTTTTTTTATGTTTCAATGTTGAGAATGTATATTCTGGATTCATCAAAAGTTTTGAGCCCTAAATCAGTTCAGATATAAGAGAACCGTTATTTTGAAGTTAACCCTGTTCAGATTGTGAAATATGTTAATCCATTATTTAATGGTTTTTTTAATAAACCCCATGGATGTTGAAGAAAATGGAAATCATAACATTCTATGAGGGAATGGTACCCTCACTTGATTAATATGTAAATAAAATAGTGGGGACACATTTTCCAGAATGATAAAAAAATGTAAAACCCATAGTTTTGATAAATATATTAAAATGCATGAATATTTGTTTTAATTAGATAGTTATACATATCATTTAAACATAATTTTTATGATTCTCTGATCTCAATTTTATAGAACATTCATCTATAGTTGTGATCATAAAGTTTTTTATATTCTGATAGAACCAACTAGTTTTTTTATGAAATATAAAGTTACAGTATAAATAGTAATACGAATAGTAATATTAACCTTATGAAAATTAAATCTTATTATTATTTCACATTCTTTTGTTTATAAGGTAATTAGATGAAGATTGATTTTTATATGTGTTAAAAAATCCGTTATAGATTTAAAATTATTGTTTTTAAATATATTATGGTTTCATTTAAAAATTAAATTAATAATATTTTAAATTTTTTTTAAAAAAATGGAGTTGAATTTTGAATTTGACACATCGAAAAATGGTTAGGGTGAATCTTTTGGATTTTTCAGAAATTATTGAATTTTTTATGAATAGTATTCAACGATAAATTACAATAAATGAAAAATACTTGTTTTACTACATCATAAGTGATTAGAGGAAGATATAAGCATACTCTTTGTACTCACATGCACTTATTAAAATTTGGGGTCACATGAATAATGACAGTCCTAATCATGAGAAAAAAATATTAATTTAATGATTAAAATAATGTAAAATCCCTCCTCTCCTCCACTGTAAATAACAACCTCATTCCCCACATAATTTCACACCTCGAATGCCCGGATAGTTTTCTAAGTTCTAGAAAATCGCCCCAATAAGGATATTTATCATGTTTATTGTGTACTATTCTCTACAAAATGCCAAAACCAACAACCTTAAAGAATATCTCACGGAGAAGAGATCAAGAGGTTAGAATTATCTTCCTTTTCTATGAGTTTTCTTTTCAATTATTTTATTTTCTTCAACACAATGACCCTCCCCTTATCCATGAAATATGAAATCTCCAGAATCTTACATATTATTCATGTAATAATATTCATGAAAAAAAAATCATCATCTTTCTTCATCCCACCTCCCTCTTATTCTAATAAAACATCATCCTTGATATGCTGATATAACAAAATCATTAATGATGTGTTTTAAATTTCCATTACATCCTTCAAATATGATCTGAAAAATTTTATAATGGTTGAAAAATTATTTAATGTGTATTAGGTAAACTATATTATTTTATTTAATTATCATATATGCATGAAATTAAATTATATAATGAAACATGTTAATGATTATCGAGGAACCTAAAAAATGATGTAAACAAGAATAAATAATTCTTCATTTTATCATCTATAGTAATATATGATAAAAAAATTATTTAGGGTATCATTATATATTCGGGAAAAATTTTAATACCCTTTCAATCCACATAAGTATTTTCATTTATATTTGACAAGAAAATCGAATACAAACATGCATGGAAATCATGAAAAGAATGTACATGATACAGATCAAGGAAAAAATTACTAATAACTAAATGTCGAATTTATGTTGTAAATTGATCATTTAAGGTGTTATAAATATGAAAAAATATATTTAAGGTATCAATTACACTCTTTTAAACATTATATTATTGGTTTAAACATGTTTAAAGTAAGACACTATTAGTTAGGGAATTTTCAACTGGATTTCCATTATTTTGGTTAACCTTCTAATTCATTATTTTTGCGGTATTATAATTGTTTTTCTAATGAGTATATTTTATATTATTCTGAATTATTTTTAATTACAATGTACATACATATTTAATCAACTCAATTATGTCTCACTTCAATTATGTGATATTAGTGTTTTTATTTTCTTTTAAAATCCTCTTTTATAATTCTGTTTAAAATAATTCAAAAGAAATATATATTTGAAATTACTAATTGTGAATGATTATGTTCAGACTATTGGGAATTTTTTATAATGAAGGGTGGTACCTGTATCTCTCTATAATTAATTTGTTATGTGTATGTTGGAGGTCAATTGTATGGTTACACCATGTGTAACTACAGGGGTTACACAATAATGTAGCATTGAGGGTTTCATTGTAAGATTGTCGTGAGGCTTAAAAATCATAAGGTATCCATACTGGTTAAAAAATATTGGTTAATTACCAATGATACCTTTATGGTTCAATTTTTTTCTATATGATTTATGTAAATCTTGTGGAAATATCATGTTTAAAAAAGTATATTTATATGGGTGACAAGTATGTATTTCTGAAAATGAGTTCATACGTTACATATAATGAGGAAATAATGTTTTATTTCATTCATTTTATATTATTTAATGATATTTTTGTGCTCATACCATGTATTTAAATAATTTTCATAGGTTAAAAGAATGTGTTTGACAAATAAAGAACCCATGATAAATGTTATGAATATTTCCCAAAGAAAACATGTTTTACTTGAATGGATTTATATTTTGGAAGAAATAGATATTGTTTTTTTGGAATATGCTCAACATAAATGTGAATGTAATATATGAATAATATCCCAATTCACTAAAACACTAAATAAAAAAAGATCCTCAATATGAAAGGGAGTGCATGAAAAGAATACAAAATTGTGTAAAGTAATAAGGCCATGTCCTAATACTTTTGACTGGGAATGATTTCAAAATAAATTTATTATTTGGAAAATAAATGTTATATTATTTTTATATTATTTGAAAACTGAATGGAATCATTTTACCACCTTATTAATGATATATAATCAAAAATACCATTATATTTGAGAATAATATAACATGAGATTAAATATATTTTTTTTCTAAATTCAACATAATATTATTAAATTCTTTATTTTACTCATTAAATCAATTTATATTAAATTAAAATGAATAATTATTATTG
Source organism: Viscum album (assembly GCA_963277665.1). Lineage (NCBI taxonomy): Eukaryota > Viridiplantae > Streptophyta > Magnoliopsida > Santalales > Viscaceae > Viscum > Viscum album. The sequence goes on from OY728128.1 coordinate 623,464,636, forward strand.
AACCATAATTACATTTTAATGATGTCTATAATTTTTTGTCCTTGTAGAAACTATATTTTCCACTATTCACCCAAAATCATCCTCTTATGAAAAATATCAAAATATTTACTCTAAGATAATATAGACATCATGATTCTAAAAATGATATTAATGTTATCAAATTATAACTAAAAAATTCAAAATAATTTTTTTAAAAATTTCCAAAAACAATTTTTTTATAATGATAAAATAAATGGATGTACATTAAGGGATATTTTAGGGATAAATATTTTACCTATTATATTATAATTTTGTGGATTATATTGTCCCTCCCATAAAATGACTTTTTCCGAATTATTGTGATGAATTTCAATGATTACATGTATAGAATCAGTGATACTATATGGTTAATTTTCTTCTCAATATTTTCTTAGCCTATTAACTTCATTTCTCCATCATCATCATAATAGTTTGGTGTATGAAATATTTTCTCATAGAATTATTCATACAATTGCTTCTAAATTAAGTAATTTATGGTATAATATTAATAAATATAAACAGATAGAATATATTTTACACAAATAAATTTAAATTAAATTCATCATATTATAATCAAGTAATTATAATATTCTACAATCTATTCATACTGCACGTCACTTTTAGGATGGTGGGAATCAGTGTTAAAACCATCATGTACACTTGTAAAAAAAATTAAAAAATGAGACGAGGGTTATGATAAAATCAAATTAAAATAGGTTGACCATAATACCTCAAAAATACATTAACATAGAGTCAGTCATGGAACAAAAGGTGTAGATCTTCCCTTATTGGTAGAAAATGTGTACAATAGGTATGGAAATTAACAATGACACCAATTATATTAATCATTCAAAAATTATTAAAATTCACAATGAAATTGTTTTTTGTAACACTCTAATAATTCTATATTATTACTTTAAATGGTTTCATAACCCCTTTGGAATGTCTCCATTTTCCCCTATCCAACTAGCACAACATGAATCTATAAAAATAGTCCTTAATTTCCCATTTCACAGCATCCCACTAGAAATGTTCTCTTCAATAAAATTAAATCATTATAATACCATGTATTATTGATATATTTTAGCTATGTGAAACACAAAATATCTCTCTATTTAACTCCACTATATATAGAACATATATTATATTCCTAAACATAAACCCATCATCTTTATAGATGAAGTTGATTAATTTACTAATATTCTAACCTTATTCATTATTTATAAATACATATCTTTCTAATATGAATTTTTAGTAACATTAGCAAATATTCATTAAAAATATTAAGATAAATCATGATGCTACCTCTTATATTACACTTGCCATTTCCAACTAACTAACCCTCTAAAAATGAAGGATTATTATTAATCATATTCTATCCTACTAAATGAACTATCCACTTTGATTTATTTTTTATGATTCCTAGTTACCAAGCAATATTATTAAATCTAGTTTTATCCATATTATTTTCCCCATTTTTATAAATTTTTTAGAGAGAAAACATGCTAACCTTTTTTCATTTGTATATATTTTGCGTCATTCAAAATAGAGATTCTTCCCACATTTTTTGATGGAAAATATTTAAAATGATAATTCAATATCAAGAGATGAATAGTTCTACTCGTGGATCATCAAATTACATGATTCATATGAAAACACCCCCATTTTATATAAGGACCCATCCCATGCCTTCTATATATTCCTATAAATATATTATTAATCATTCTTTTCCTGATGATAAATTTAATTAATGGTGCATTGACTAATATCATATTTATCTCTAAAAATATTTATCCCATTTCATTGACTCAAATGTAAAATTTCCTTATGTTTTTCAAAATTTCCTATTTTTTGTGGTAAACCACCAAAAGATACATGATAAACAATGAAAACAATTTATCTTGCTTTTACACATCATTATGGGTCATTATATAAAAAAATTCCTTTAAACGATCAATAGTTATTCCAACAATAGTGAATAATGTCCATGAAAAATATATGTATAATGCTAAAAATCACATGTAGTTAATTTCCCATATAATAAAATTTAATTGAGGGTCTAAAAATTAATGTATTGATTATTCACAAGTTTTTCATATATTTTTAATTATATCATTATTTTATTAATGAATACCACCAAATAATTTTTAAGAAAATATTATTATTCAATTAAACATATATATAAAAATTCACGAAGCATTAATGAATCTTAGGTGAATTTCCATAAACACATAATATCGATACGTTGAATGAATTTTTTTTAAATATATCAACATTATTTAGCCATAATTTATGGGAACCATTGATAATATTATCCTTTGAAAATTTTAGATTTACCTTATTATAGTTTTATAAGTCATCACTATAAGGAAAATGATAATTATTTTTATATTAATGTATTTTATTTCACTACATTGGACTAAAAAACTAATAGATCCATCCTTAATTTTATTAAATGTGATTTTATATTTACAAGGCTTAACACTATGGTATATAAATCCTTTATCAGATAACGTCATAAATTTTTTTCAACAATATCAATTCAACTTACTCTATTCTATTGTGATTCATGTATATTGGTCTTTCATCAATTATTAGTTCAAAATAAAAATGAACATTTGTCTTGTCTGGATGTTATAATAATTCATCTAGATATACATTAATGTATTAATTAGAGTATTTTCACCTATCGTTATTAAAAATTAATTTCCATAAAAGAATATTTTTAAAGACCCGTAAATGTCAAGGAAATGTTTTTCTTAATTTTATTTGTAATTTTACAAGAACACAGTTTCTGATAGCACCTGATTCTGAGGCCCGGTGTGCCCGGAATCATTCTACGAAGTTTGGCTCGGGTACGTTCAGTGAACGAACGAGCGGGTTTTTTCTTTCTTTTGAACCAGTGCTCGGAATCGAATTCTGAGTGCACCGATGGAATCGCAGCGCCGATATTTTCTTAGAAACCCCTCTTCTAGAGTTGTGTTTGCTCGGGTGTGGTTTTTAATTTTTGGGCTTTAAGTTAAGAAATAAAATAAAGTGTTGCGAAAAGTTTATTTTTATTTCACTTAAAGGCACATAAAAGCCACTTAATGCTGCTTAAGCTATGTTAAAGTGGATAGGGTAAAATTAAAAATATCCTACCCTCTTGGTAGGATATTTGTGAGGTCGGCCCCACACGAGCCCCACCGTTTCTTTTCTGCTACGTAATGCACCAGCGAAAACCCTTTCTAAATAAATTCAACTGGGGAGTTTTCTTAAACAATTAAATGCTCCTATTAATTGGGTGGTTTATTCGTTGAAATTAATTCTATGAATTAATGGGTCGTTACTTATTATGTTTTTCGTTTGTTGGCATGTAATAAAATAAGACCAACATTTTTCTTCTTGAGTGTTGTTCATTGAGAGGATTTGACAGAAACCTTAAGTCCTTCATCCTCCTTCACGAAGACCGCGAAGAACGCAAAGAACGTGATGAACGCGAAGAACGCCGGCCTCCAATGAAGGGTGAAAAAGAGCGTCGAGCCCTCGAAGATCGACGACGCGACGCCAAGTACAGCGACGCTGACGATTCTTCTCATGCGACGTTCTTCTGTGACGTTCCTTCATCCGCGAAAAATCTTCGATCATCCGTTGAGGTGAGAGATTGCAGACCTTTTAATTCTTTGTGGTTTATAACAACAACATGGATTTAATTGTTATAAATAAATCTGTATGTTCATGATCATCGGAGTTCGTCGACGCAAGTGACGCCCTTCCGCGACGCGATGATCCTCTTCTCCCGCGGCGATCAATTCCGCGAAGAACGCACGTTCAACGACTTCGACGAGGTAGGGGTTTGATTCTTAAAAATCTTTTTCATTTATACCTGTGACGTTTTTTAAACTTTTGTTGTGTAATATTTCATTTAAAACCACTAACGCGGTGGGTGAGGACTAAAGAACAAGTCCGAACCCACCACACTTTTTCATTCTTGGTGCGGGAAATGGAGGACGATGACAAACGGGGCCGCAATGGCAATTTGAGGGCCTAGCAGGGAAGAATGGGACTAGGAGGAGCCGCGACGCAGACAGAAGTCGAATCGGACCACCGGAGCAACTCCGGTGGCCCGCAGAATCCAACGGTGGCGCTGGCGGCCGGAGGCGGCGGCCGACCAGACCCGCGACCGCGTGGGTCCGGTGACACACGGGACGCGGCAAAGCCGCGTCCGCTGACCCAGCGTGGCCCCACACGGGACCGCGGAACTTCATCCCGTGGGGCAACGCCCCCCGCGTCTTCTTCCGCTCGGCCGAGCCGAGCCGGGCCGACCCGCATGGCCGGATTGCGCCCAGGCCGGGCCGGGTCGTGCTAAACCGGGTCGGTGCGGGCCCAGACCCCCCATTTCCGGACTCTTTTCGGTCTTTCACTCATAACATGATCTACGGGCATCCGAACGACGCACCTTCAGTGGAGATGCGATCCTTGGATCGAGGCGGTCGTTTCAATATATCACACTCAAGGTTTCAGAATACTTTGGGTTCGGCCGGGTTGGTTCATACACGAAACCAACCAGGCCCTCAGAGCGGAAACACTCATATCTTGAGCTTCGGACATCTGATTGACGTGCCGTCGACTTTTTTGAATTCCTCTAAGTGAGACAGATCATTTCTCTTACTCCTCTCGAGGTTTGGACGAAGGTGGAGTACAGTCGGGTTGGTTTTTCCTTAAAAACAAACTGGGCCCCTGGGACGAAAAAGCCAATAACTCTCAGACTGGGTGTCTGATTGACGCGCCGTCTGCGACGTTGAGTTCCTATTGATGATATGGAACTTTTGGATACATCAACTCTGTACTAGGTGTCATTTGATGTATCTGCCTCTTAGCTCGTGGAGCAGACCCTCCCGAACGAGTTTGCTGTGTGGGGGAACCCTAGAGCTGGCTACGACTGCTACTGTGACGACGACGACTGTACCGAGATCCTCAATGGATTCGACGGCGATGACTACAGAACTCAACAATCTTTTGTGGGTCAGATCCATTGTGGATCATTGAGGGGGTTAGTACATATCGATCCTTTGTGGGTCCGATGACTTAGATGGATTAGTGATCGTCTCTATCGTCATTCGAAGAAGTATACCTGTGTGAGATGAATCTTGTTTTACATTCCTTTGTGGATTGTGTTGTGCTATCCTGTGTGGGTTTACGATTATCTTTCCTTTGTGGATTGTGTTGTGATATCCTTTGTGGATTTACGTTTTTCTTTCCTGTGTGGACTGGGTGGTACTTAAGCTCGGATGTTGGAGCCGAGTGAGAATTGATGACTTAGGCATATGTATGGGTATATACCTAAGTCGTGTCGGATGTTACATCATGATTGTATCTTTCCTTTGTGGTTTATCCTTTGTTGATTCTGGGAGACCTTCAGGGGTCTCGGGGTCCCTACTGAGTAGCTTATACTCACCCCTGCATGGGCTATGCCCGCACTATGTTGTGTTGGTTGCAGACGACGGACAGCGCTGATCGTGGTAGAGGCTTGCAGAGAAGAAAGGTACCTGGAGGTGGACCACTGGGCGGGATGTACTCGAAGCGGTCGGCTGGACCCGAGGAGCAGTGGAGGCTTTCTGTAGCCACCCTTCAGGTGGGATGTCTAGTGGACGATTTAACGTTGCGGATCTACTTTTCAGTTGTTGTTTTCTCCTTTCGAGTTGTACTTTACTTTCAGTTTGGGTTTTTATTCTGGCCCACTTACATTCCACACTTACTGTTGTACCAGTTTTTAGTTAGTGTTTACTTTTTCTGCTTGCTTACTTTGTGGTTCTTGTTTACTTTGCAAAGGAAATGCCTTCCCTTTACTGGGATTTACGCCTTGGTGCTAGTCGCCATCCCCTGGCCTATGGAAGGCGGGCTTGGGGTTGTCACGACACGGGCCCCTAGGACGGGTCGTGACAAATTGGTATCAAATGAGTTTGGTTCTACCGCAGACTATGATCATTCATCTATGTGAAGAAATAGTGTTATGCGTATTGAGTGAGGTTATTTGTCCAGAGGGCCTAGTTTTGGTGCGGCGGCCGACGTATCCGTACACCAGAATCCATACTTCTGATTTCCGACTTAATGAACGAAAACATTGATTGCATGTGTGTTCCAAGTTTTCTTTGTGATTACTTTGTATCAGCTCACCAGGTGTACTTTTCTGACCGTGGAGCACCTGTTTCCTTACAGGATGGACCCATGATGGATGCCAGCTAGGGTTCCAAGAGTTGTACGTGACGACATCCCGCCGAGCGACGAGGCCTCGGTATAGGGCACTTTGACAGCAGAGGCACCGGCGGCACCTCTACCCGTCGAGCCACTGATGCTTCCAGCACCAGCCGCTGACGATTCACTTCGCCTTAGTGCACTGCAAGAGTTCCAGCGCTAGTGACCGCCCAGGTTCCACGGGTAGATTGACCCCCAGGCAGCCGAGGACTGGCTGGAGGCAGTTGTACGAGTTTTCAGGCTATTGAGGACACGAGCAGACCTCATGGTGATCCTCGCAGCGAGCCTACTACACGCAGCAAGGGGACGATGGTGGAGCTTGATGCTCCAGTTGCACCATGAGGCATCTCTCATCTGGAAAGACTTTGAGAGCCTCTTTCTCTCAGAGTTCGTCCTATCCACCCTCTGTACGGTGCACATCCTGGAGCTTCTTCAGCTACGGCATGACAGCTTGACGGTCGCCCAGTACTCGGTGAGATTTACCGATCTCTCGCGCTACTCGACTGACATGGTACGAGACCCATTATTCCGGGCCCGGACCTTTGAGCAGGGATTGAGACACGAGATCAGGGCATCACTGATCTCCCTCAGAATTCTGACTCAGGAAGGAGTACTGGAGCGAGCCCTTTTGATCGAGAGCTTTCTTGCTAAGGCTTCATCAGCAGCGAGACCTACCGCGGGGCGGCATGTAGTAGAGACTTCTACAGCAGGCAGTCGATGGATTTCTCAGGGGTCTAGGCAGACTAGACCCTCACGTAGACGGCATCAGGACACTGGATCAGTAGTGCAGGGCACACAGCGCGGAGCCAGTCTTTAGAGAGGCAGGCAGTGCTACACATGCGGCTGACAGGGTCACATGGCTCGTGACTGCCTGACCCACCATGCCGAGAAGCAGAAGACAGTTGAGGGGCCACCCATGCAGAGGCAGAGGGTTGACCGTGGCGGTCCGCAGGGAGGAGGCGGACGAGGCAGAGGAGCTGGTCGTGCAGCAGGTGGTGGGCGACGCTTTGAGGATCTACCACCACGATGACCAGGAGGTCCACCCCGACCACAAGGAGCTGGCGGGCAGAGATAGGCACAGCTCCAGGAAGCGTAGGCCTACGACCACGGAACGCCCGAGATGATTCGAGGTACGATCTGTGTCCCTTACACCCTTCCTGCAGTTCTTATAGACACAGGAGTGAGTCACTCTTTCATAGCTGCTGCCCTTGTTCAGAGCTCTGATATTCCGACAGAGCCTTTGGCTCGATCCTTACGGCTAGAGACTCCTACGGGAGAAGGTTCACCTTCACCGGCGAGAAGGGAGCCTTCGCAGCACAGGATGGACTTCCGCAGAGGAGAGGATATCCCATCACTCATCATTTGGCTAGCCTCATCCTAGGATCAGTTGATGTGTGGAGTCCTAGTTTTCCTGCAGTGGTGGATCAGTATGCAGACGTATTTCCTGACGACCTTCCAGGGATACCTCTCGTAGAGAGGTAGAATTTTATATTGATCTGTACCCCGGGACAACCACGATATCTACTCTATCATATCGGATGGACCCCGCTGAGCTTCGAGAGATAAGGGTACAGTTGGAGGACTTGCAGGGCAAGGGATTCATCCAACCCAGTGTTTCACCCTGGACTTCCCTGATATTGTTCTCCAAGAAGGCGGATGGGAGCTTGCGACTGTGTGTCGACTATCATCGCCTGAACCAGGTGACAGTGAGGAACAATTATCCGCTACCTAGGATTGATGACCTCTTCAATCAGCTTAAGGGAGCACGATGGTTCTCGAAAATAGACCTCATGTCAGGCTATCATAAGCTCAGAGTTCGAGATGAGGACATGAAAAAGACGTCCTTTAGATGTCGGTATGGCCACTACGAGTTCTTGGTTATGCCATTCGGTGTAACCAATGCTCCAGCAGTGTTCATGATCCTCATGAACAGGATCTTTCATCCATACCTCGATCTATTTGTCGTAGTCTTCATTGACAACATTTTGATTTACTCGACGCCTGAGGAGGAGCACGCCTACCACTTGCGTGTTGTACTAGAGACACTCTGAGAGCACCGGATTTATGGAAATCTCTTGAAGTGTCAGTTCTAGATATGTGAGGTCCTCTTCTTGGGGCACGTCATCTCTGAGGCGGGAGTTGTTGTGGATCCTGCGAAGATAGAGGCATTGCTAGCTTGGGAGCCACCCAAGAGTGTGACGGAGGTGCGGAGTTTCTTGGGACTAGCTAGATACTATCAGAGATTTGTGGCAGACTTCTACAGAGTTGTGCCACCAGTGTCAGCTTTTACAAAGAAGGGGAGACCCTTAGTGTGGTTAGACAGATGTCAGCAGAGCTTCCTGGAGCTGAGACAGAGATTGACCAGCGCACCTATCTTGACGTTTCCTGAGGAGGGAGTAGGGTACGTAGTCTACTGCGATGCATCAGGGAACAGACTCGGATGTGTCCTGATGTAGGAGCGGGCAGTGATCCCCTATGGATCACATCACTTAAGGCTGCATGAGAAGAACTATGCCACCCATGACCTGGAGTTAAAAGCAGTGGTCTTCCCTCTGAAGACATTGTGACACTATCTGATGGGCGAGCGCTTTACAGTCTTTTCTGACCATCAGAGTCTCAGGTACATTTTCTCACAGAAGGACCTGAACCTGAGACAACGGCGATGGCTCGAGTTCCTTAAGGACTATGACATTGAGATAGTCTATACTCCTGGGAAGGTGACCATGGTAGCTGATGCTCTCAATAGGAGGATGGGCATTCAGCTACTTGAGGAGGCGACAGAGTAGCTAGCCGCTTTGCAGATATCCTTCGTGGATAGAGATGGAGCAGCCTTCCTTCAGACTCTCACAGTCACTCCTCCACTACTGCAGCGGGTCAGAGAGGCATAGCATGGGGATGCCGACTGTGAGACGCGGCGTGCACAGTTATCCTTAGGACGGGCACCTGATGGCTTCTCCTTTGGAGCAGAGCACGACATCCTTTTCAGAGGATGTACCTTGGTACCCATTGCTTTATGGGAGGAAGTGGTGCATGAGTTTCACACTTCTCCCTTGGCGGTATATCCCTGGGTAGCGAAGATGTACCAGGATCTCAGATGACATCACTAGTGGCGGGGCATGAAGAAGGTTGTGGAAGAGTTCGTTTCTTGATGCCTCACCTTCCAGCAGGTTAAGGCAGAGCATCAGGTACCAGTAAGCTTGGTACAACCCTTGGAGGTCCCGGAGTGGATGTGGGACGGGATATCTATGGACTTCGTGACTGGACTTCCACGCACTTCTAGAGGTCACGAATCCATCTGGGTGATTGTCGACCGACTCATCAAGTCGGCTCACTTCTTACCCATCAGAGAGAAGGGCTCGGTGGAGAGCTTGGGGCGTCTCTACGTTCAGGAGATTGCACTTCTTCACGGTGTTCCATCATCTGTCATCTCTAATCGAGATGCTCGCTTTACTTCCCGGCTTTGAAAGGGGTTGCAGGAGGCGTTCGGGACGCAGCTACGTCTGAGCACCGCCTTTCACCCTCAGACGGATGGTCAGACGGAGAGGAACATTCAGACTCTCGAGGACATGCTCTATGCATGTGTCCTCGACTTTGGTCGCAGCTGGGAGGACCACCTACCCTTGGTGGAGTTTGCGTACAGCAACACCGACCACTCCACTATCGGGATGTCACCTTACGAGGCGTTGTATGACAGACCTTGCAGATCTCTATTGTGCTGGACAGACCCTGGGGAGTCCGCACATGTGGGACCAGAGAAGGTCCGGACCACGACAGAGAAGGTCCAGGTCATCCGGGAGCAGATGAGGATAGCTCAGAGCCGGAAGAAGTCTTATGCGGACAGGAGGCAGAGACCACTAGAGTTCGAGGATGGTGACCACGTCTTCTTGCGTGTCTCACCACGATATGGATTACTGAGATTTGGTCAAGGTGGCAAGTTGTCTCCACGCTTCATCGGACCATTCCAGGTCCTCAGCAGGATTGGAGAGGTGTCTTATCGCTTGGCTCTACCACCTCAGTTGCACCGGGTGCATGACGTCTTCCACGTATCTCAGCTGAGGAGATACGTGCACGACCCGACGCACATCATTGACCATGGGGAGCCAGACATTGATGATGGGGCGACTATTGCCGAGGTCCTGGTGGAGATCAAGGATCGAAATGAGTGGTTCCTACGTGGACGGTTGATTCCTCTAGTGCTCATCAGGTGGCAGCACGGGAACCTCCAGGAGAGCACTTGGGAGCGGGAGGCTCAGATGCATGCTCAGTACCCACATTTGTTTCCCTAGCTAAGGATGTATCTTTAAGGGTACAAAAATCCCTGAGCTGGGAGTGTTGTATAGACCCGTAAATTTCAAGGAAATTTTTTTCTTAATTTTCATTGGAATTTTACAAGAACGCAGTTTCTGAAGACACCTGATTCCGAGGCCCGGTGAGCCCGAAATCATTTTCCGAAGATTGGCTCGGGTACGTTCCGTGAACGAACGAGTGGGTTTTTCTAACTTTTTAACTGGTGCTCGGAATTGAATTCTGAGGGCACCGATGGAATCGGAGCGCCGGTATTTGCTTAGAAACCCCTCTTCCGGAGATGCGTTTTCTAGGGTGGGGATTTTAATTTTTGGGCTTTAAGTTAAGAAATAAAATAAAGTGGTGCGACAAATTTATTTTTATTTCACTAAAATCCACTTAAAAGCCACTTAAAGCTGCTTCAGCTAAGTTAAAGTGGATAGGGTACAATTCAAAATAGCCTACCCTCTTGGTAGGATATTTGTGAGGTGGGGCCCGCACGAGCCCCACCGTTTCTTTTCCGCTAAGTAACGCACTCGCGAAAACCTTTTTTAAATAAAGTCAACTGGGGCGTTTTCATAAACAATTAAACACTCCTATTAATTGGGCGGTTTATTCGTTGAAATTAATTTTATGAATTTATGTGTCGTTACTTAGGTTGTTATTTGTTTTTTAGCATGTAATAAAATAAGGCCAACATTTTTCTTCTTGAGTGTTGTTCGTTGAGAGGATTTTATAGAAACCTTAAGTCCTTCAACCTCCTTTGCGAAGAACTCGAAGAACGCGAAGAACATGAATAACGCGAAAAACTCCGGCCTCCAACAAAGGGCGACGAAGAACGTCGAGCCCTCGGAGATCGACGACGCGACACCAAGTACCACGACGCCGACGATTCTTCTCCCGTGAAGTTCTTCTGCGACGTTCCTTCATCCGCGACAAATCTTCGATCATCCGTTGAGGTGAGAGATTGCGGACCTTTTAATTCTATGTGGTTTATAACAACAACCTGGATTTAATTGTTATAATTAAATCTGTATGTTCTTGATCCTCGGAGTTCGTCGACGCAACACTGTATACCGCGACGACGCGACACCCTTCTGCGACGCGACGATCCTCTTCTCCCACGACGATCAATTCCGCGAAGAACACATGTTCGACGACTTCGACGAGGTAGGGGTTTGATTCTTAAAAATATTTGTGATTTATACCCACGACGTTCGTTAAACTTTTGTTGTGTAATATTTCTTTTAAACCCGCTAACACGGTGGGTGCGGACTAACGAACAAGTCCGAACCCACCACACTTTTTCGTTCTTGGTGCGCGAAATGGCGGATGATGACAAACGGGGCCGCAATGGCGATTTGAGGGCCTGGCAGTGAAGAGTGGGACCCGGGAGGAGACGCGGCGTAGACGGAAGTGGAATCGGACCACCAGAGAAACTCCGGTGGCCCGCGGAATCCACCGGCGGTGCCGGCGGCCGGAGGCGGCTAACCAGACCCGTGACCGCGCGGGTCTGGCGACACACGGGACGCGGCAAAGCCACGTCTGATGACCCAGCACGGCCCCACGCGGGGCCGTGGCTCTTCATCCCGCGGGGGAAGCGCCCCCCGCGGCTTCCTCCACTCGGCCACTCGGCCGAGCCAAGCCGGGCCGACCCGCCGGGCCGGGTCGCGCCCAGGCCGGGCCGGGCCGGGTCACGCCAAACCGGGTCGGGCTCGGACCCGGGTCGGTCCGGGCCAAGACCCCCCGTTTCCGGACTCCTTTCGGTCATTCGTTCATAACATGAGCTACGGGCCTCCGAACGACGCACCTTCAGCGGTGATGCGATACTTGGATTGAGACGGTCGTTTCAGTATATCACACTCAAGGTTTCGGAATACTTTGGGTTCGGCCGGGTTGGTTCGTACATGAAACCAACCGGGCCCTCGGAGTGGAAACGCTCATATCTTGATCTTCGGACGTCCGATTGACGTGTCGTCGACTTTGTTGAATTCCTCTAAGTGAGACAGATCTTTTGGCTTACTCCGCCCGAGGTTTGGATGTAGCTGGAGTACGGTCGGGTTGGTTTTTCCTTAAAAACCAACCGGGCCCCTGGGATGAAAAAGCCAATAACTCTCAGACCGGGCGTCCGATTGACGCGCCGTCTAGGACGTTGAGTTTCTGTTGAAGATACAGAACTTTTTGGATACATCAACTTTGGACTAGGTGTCAGTTGATGTATCAGCCTCTCGGATCGTGGAGCTGACCCTCCCGAATGAGCTTGCTATGTGCGGGAACCTTAGAGCTGGCTGCGACTGCTACTGTGATGATGACGATTGTACAAAGATCCTTAGTGGATTCGTTGGCGATGACTACAACACTCAGAAATCATTTGTGGGTCAGTGCTACCGATCCTGTGTGGGTCTGATCCTGTGTGGGTCAGCGCTCAGCGGTCCTGTGTGGGCCAGCGCCTACAGGTCTTGTGTGGGCCCGATTTTGTGTGGGTCTTTGCAGGGGTTAGTTAACTATCGATCCTTTGTGGGTAAGATCCTTTGTGGGTCACTGCGGTGGTTAGTACCTATCGATCCTTTGTGGGTCTGAAGACTTAGATGGATCATTGATCGTCTCTATCGTCATTCAAAGATGTATACCTATGTGAGGTGAATCTTATTCTACTTTCCTTTGCGGATTGTGTTGTGCTATCCTGTGTGGGTTTACGATTTGCTTTCCTTTGTGGATTGTGTTATTCTATCCTGTGTGGATTTACGTTTTGCTTTCCTATGTGGACTGGGTTGTACATGAGCTCGGATGTTGGAGCCAAGCAAGAATTGATGACATTGGTATATGTATGGGAATATACCTAAGCCGTGTTGGATGTTACTTCGTGATTGTATCTTTCCTTTGTGATTTATCCTTTGTGGATTCTGGGAGACCTTCGGGGGTATCGGGGTCACTACTGAGTAGCTTATACTGACCCCTGCACGGGCTATGCCCGCACTATGTTGTGTTGGTTGTAGACGACGGACAGCGCTGATCGTGGTAGAGGCTTGCGGAGCAGGACGGTACCTGGAGGTGCACCACTGGGCGGGACGTACTCGGAGCAGTCGGCTAGACCCGAGGAGCAGTGGAGGCTTTCTGTACCCACCCTTCTGGTGAGACTTCCAGTGGATGGTTTGACATTGCGGCTTTACTTTTCAGTTGCTATTTTCCCCTTTCGAGTTGTACTTTACTTTCAGTTTGGGTTTGTATTCTGGCCACTTAGTTTCCGCACTTACTATTGTACCAGTTTTTACTTAGTGTTTACTTTTTCCTCTTGCTTACTCTGTGGTGCTTGTTTACATTGCAAAGGCAATGCCTTCCCTTTACAGGGATTTACGCCTTGGTGCTAGTCTCCAGCCCCTGGCCTATGGAAGGCGGGCTTGGGGTAGTCACGACACGGGCCCCGAGGACGTTTCGTGACAATATTTGTTCCCCTCTTAATTATTATATATTTTCATTAATGTGAGATACAAGATGTGGATCCATAAAATTTTCAGATAATGTAGTTTCAATTGTATAAATAAGGGAATCTATAAATATTTATAACTATTTATACATTTATCATTGAAAATAATTCTTGATTTATAATTTCAATTCCATCAAACAGTAATAATTATTTCAATTTAAATAATAAGAATGGAATTCATGTCTAAAACTGTGTAATATCACTGAATCTAAATACACAATATGTGATAAATCTGGTTTACAATAAGATTTATAAAAAATATTATTTATCAACAATTAATATCATTTAATATAAGTGTATCATTCATTATTTCATATAACATGAAATATGCAAAAGAGTGGGTAGATCTGGAATGAAATAAATCATTATCAATCATTGATTTTATGATCATTTTATTTATTATCAATACATTTAGTGTTACATCATGTTATATTTTCATGTAATTTTGATGAATCTATGAACCTCTATTTTTAAGTAGTGACTTGGAAGTGTCGGGAGAACATTAAATTTAGTTTTGGGGCAAAGGAGAAGTCGCACGGGCAACGCACAGGTTATCTAAACCGTGCTGCCAAACCCTGAGAAGTTGTTCTTTGTGGTTGTATCTTCTGCATGGGCACTGCATGGTTTGTCTAACTATGCGGCCAAACCATGCGTGAATGGTGGCCGAAGAAGTAGCTAACTCACGACTGGTGCAGGGGTTGTCAAACTGTGCGAACTAACCATGGGAGCACTAAAATGAGATCCTTATATTGTGGATCTCACGCGGTTTTACCTCTAAGTGCCTCATTTTTTCTCCTAAGCAGCCCTAACTCGGTATTTGTCTTCTTCAAATGTCAAAGAAGGTTATCCCATAATTCTGGAGGCGATCCAAAGTCTATTTATAGTGAATCGAAGCCGGATTCTTGAATTATGTTGTCGTTCTTCATCATTCTCGATCAGTTTCTTAGATCTACTTAGATATACTTCTCCTATTCTCTTTGTTTCTTTGATATATGCTTGTTATTGGTAGATATAACTATGTGGTACCAAATATGAGTAGATTTGGTCTTGATCTTGCTAGGATAAAAGATATAATTCAGGTTCTTGAAGAAGAAACCTGATTTTCTTGAGTGTTCTCGACCATTGTGTTTTTGGTCGAAAATCCTTCGAGGTAGGTGGTTCTGTTCCGACTTTCCAAATTGATTATCATTTTTTTTCCTAATTTATTACAATTGTTGATTTAAATTCAATTTCTCAAATTTATTTTCAATTATATTGATTAAAAGTTGATTCCAGTGAATCGAGGTATTTGACAGGGTTTTGGCATGAAAATTTTGAAAACCCCAATTTCCATTGAATTGGGTGTGTTTATAGAAATTTGATTATTTTAATTGTTTAATTTAAATTTTGGATTTGATGGAAATGATTTTACTTAAATTATTGAATTTAATTGTGTAAATAAATTGTGTGATGATGGTTTAAGTTTTGATTAGATTTCAAACTAGGAAAATGGTTTTAAATGATTTTATAGAAACCCATTGGTTTAATCTTGTGAAAAATGCATTTTTTTGAATAAAATCGGTTTGGTTTTAAATGAATGGAAATTGACACTTTTGAAATTTGAGAATGGGATTAATCATATTTTAAGAAGTCATAAAATAGTTTACCCATCATGTAAGAGTGCATGAAAGAGTTAGGCAGTTAGTGAGTTATTTCAATACACTCTATTCTACGACAGCGTTCTAAAACATACTTCTGGCGGGTCACATCCGCGATGGGTTGAAGAAAAGTATCCTTTATCTAGTGTCATAGGGACTTGTGTATACTCATTTTTCTGAGTTCACATAGAGATTGAAGTGTCCTATAAATGGTTAACAATATCATAACTTTTATAGGATGACCATGTTGATCACTTGTTTACTTATATGTGATATATAAATGTATGTCAATGCTTTTGAACAGACTTACATGCCTGCTAAATTTATATAAACATTTTTATATAAATTTTTTACTTAATACATTGTTTTAGAAATATTCTATCATTGAAAATCCTTTCATAACAGTAAATTCTTAATCATTTGAAAATGTGTAGCATGTTTTGTTAAAATATGCTTTTGAATTTCCAGACCTATTTATTTGAAAATAGAAAGTTTTTCATTGGATGATCTATATTTGAAATCTGTTATGGAATCTTTGGTGGTATCTTTCTGGGCGTTGGCTCACAAAGAACTTTTTTCCTTCGGGTGTTTGTAGACTTCATTCTTCCATGATCGAGAAAAGGGAAGGGAACCTCTGGGAGGTTGATCCAGTTCTTGATATTTGGTCATGGTGAGTTGTGTCCTTAGGGACTCTATTTGGGGCTGTTTTCCCTTTTATTTATTTTTATTGTAGTAATTTGGGGCTTTTATGCCACATTATATTCTGGTACATTACTCCCGGTTGAATTTATTTTTGTTTTCATACTATATTGTTATTTTTACTTCTACATTCTTGATGAAAAAATCATTCCTACTTGCATGTTGTGTGATGACAGGTGCTAGTAGCCGACCGATGTGGATCAGGAATGCCCTTAGGTCTATGTCAGGGCTAGCTCGGTTATCGGGGTACTAGGGTACCCGGGCTGGATTGTGATAAAGCGGTATCAACGGTAGGTTAAGCATCTTGCATTGATGACAGTATGCGTGTGTGTATTCTTGTATGGCCTTAAGAGGTAGTTGTGATTGAGTACCAGACCAGCTCTCACCACAATGAACCTTATGTCACCAGGGTTGGTTAGGGAAATACAACATGTGGATTAATTCGAGTATTTTCCATGTTTTGATTTCGATAGAGTGGAATCCAAATCATGTTATCACTTATTCTATGAATAGTTTTCCTTGTTACTTGTTTTGGATGTTAATATATGTCATTTCATGTTGTATAGCCTCATGCCTCCGTGAAGACGTAGAAATCAGATCCCAAATGAGGTTGCTGCTGAATCTCAGCAAGCGAGTCGTATTGTGGATCCGAGTATGGTTGAGGTAATTGTTCGCATTGTCCAAGCTCTGAGACAGTAACCACCTCTAGTTCTTGTTCAGGCTCCAGTTATAGAACCTCATAGTGATATCCTCTGAAGTCATTCTCAAGTATTCATACACCAGAAGTCACTAGTTTTCAAAGGTTCCACTGACCCGCAACATGCTGAAGAATGGTTGAGTAAGATTGAACATCGGTTTGGGTTCTTGGAGACACCTGGCGTGATCAAGGTGAAGAGTTCCACCTCCGTACTGGAGGGACCAAGTATGAGATGGTGGGACACATTGTTGAATGCCGGGAAACATGATGGTTTGGAGTGGAAAGACATTGGGGTTCTTTTCACTAACTAGTCCTATCCAAAATAAATGGTCTTGGCCAAGGATGTAGATTTTTTCAAGCTTGAGCAGGCCAAAAAAAATTGTGACTGAGTAATCAAATTGGGTTTTTGAGTAGGTACAGTTTTCTCGTGAGATTCTATCTAATAGGATGATGATGACTCGACGATTTGAGTTGGTACATTGATCAGATATATGTTCTCATGATTTCTTACTGAAGCTACCCACTTATATCGATGTGCTGTATTGGGTGATGATGGTTGAGATGGACTTGAAAGGAATGTCAGGGTTGAAGGAGGTTCTTTTCCCTCCTAGTGGCAGTGTGGGTTCCATTGAATGAAAACGTAATCCTGACATTCCTCATGGTAGTTCTTGACTGCAGAGTATTTCCAGACCACTGGTGTCACCAGGAGTGGTTTATTTGACTTTCAATCTGTGTGAAAAGCTAGGAAATTCTAAGAGGTTTTTCACTAAGGCACCAAAGAACAGTAGCTCCAGTGGTTGTTTAGGGATCTTACAGAGATTCTTCCATCACTTCTCTAATTCAAGTAGTGGAATATGATCATTAGCACCTCCAAAAAATGCGGGGAAATCAAATTCATCATGTACCGAAGGGTTCTTTCCAAATGAATCTAGAACAAAGCTTCTTCACATAGTATAAGCATTTCTAAAGGTAGCTGATACTGGTCCTGCAACTATGAGAAGTTCCATTACTATAGATTCATCTTTAGTGACAACTCTTTTTGATACTGGTACATCTCACTTGTTTATTTCATCCCATATTGTTAATCTCCATAATCTATCTAGGGAACCTTTATCTTGCGAGATGGATGTTACTACACCCCTTGGTACAATGAGAGATAAGGGTCTCCATAGTCCTTCTTGTGTCCTCTCGCTATTAGATTTTGATCATTTTTGGACTTTCATGGTTATTGACATTAAATATTTTGACGTCATATTTGGGATGGATTGGCCCATTGTCCATAAAGCCCAAATCGATTGTTATATTCGATGGGTCTACCATACTACACCCAGTGGTGTTCATCTTTTTTTTTCAATGAGAATGGGACCCATGGTCATGTTGAGCTGAACCCTCTTATCCAGAGTTGGGGAAAATTATATCAGTGTTTTCTTTTAATCTAGAGAGATATTCAATGTGTGTTAGTCTTCCTCCAGTCTTCACTGAGTTTCAATACGTGTTTCCTTCTTACGTCTCTGGTTTTCCACTAGTAAGAGAGGTTGATTTCTCTATTGACTTAATGCATGGTACTCAGCCAGTTTCTATTCCATCTTACCGAATAGATCCAGCTGAATTAAAAGAACTAAAGTCTCAAATAGACGTTCTTCTTGAGAAAGGTTTTATACGCCCGAGTGTGTCACTTTGGGAAGCACCAGTTCTATTCACCAAGAATGCTGACGGTTCTCTTTGATTATGTGTTGATTATCAAAAGATCAATCGAGTTACAGTAAAGAACAAATATCTGTTACCAGGAATTGATGATTTGTTTGATCAATTGAAATGGGAAAAGTGGTTTTAAAAAATTGATCTTTGATCTGGTTACCATCTGTTGTAGATAAAATAATATGACATTCATAAGACCACTTTTCAGAGTAGGTATAGCCATTATGATTTCCTTGTTATGCATTTCGGCATAACAAATACTCCTACAGTTTTCATGGCCTTGATAAACATTGGTTTCTGTGAGTATCTATATACATTCATGGTAATCTTAGTGGATGAAATTCTTGTCTACTCCAAGTCTGAGGATGATCATGTGCATCATCTGAGAATAATTCTTGAGTCTTCTAAGGAATCACCGACTTTATGCTAGACTTTCAAAGTGAGATTTTTGGATTTAGGAAGTTAAATTATTTGGAGATGACATGTCAGAACATGGAATATCAGTTGATCCTGAGAAGGTGAAGGTTGTTATTTCTTACGAACAACCACCAATTGTTTTCTAGAATCAGAACGTCTTGGGATTAGCGGGATATTATCGCTAGTTTGTTAAAGACTTTTGAAAGTTAGCTTCTCCAATGACTGCTCTGACTATCAAGGGAGTAATGATTTCCTGGAATGATAAATGTCAGAGTTATTTTACTGATATGAAGCTTATATTTACTACTACATTGGTGTTAACTCTTCCTAATGATGGGATAGGTTACATGGTCTTCTGTGATGCATCAGGTTCAGGTTTTGAATGGGTCCTTATGAATGGTGATCTTGTGGTTTCCTATGGATATTGTCAGCTTAAGCCTCATAAGAAAAACTATCCTACCCATGACCATGAAATTTCAGATGTAATACACACACTTAAGTGTTAGAGACATTACCTTTATCGAGAAAGGTATACTGTGTATTCAGACCCCAAGATCTTGAGTTATATCTTCTCTAAAAATGTTTTGATTCTCCGCCAATGGAATTGGGTGGAGTACTTGTAATCTTTCGACATTGGCATTGCCTGTACCCCAGGAAAATGGATTGTATTTGCTGATGCATCAATCCGGAAACATCCATCAGAGTTTGTGAAAGAATCTTCAGAAGAGTGGAGTTTGATGGCTCTTTTTGCTGAGTTGAATATTGGAGTTCAGTGGAAAGGGAATGGAGATTCTTTAGCCAGTGTTCAGTGGACCTCTGCTCTTCTCGATTTACATCTTTAAGAACAAAAAATTTATGATGAATTCCATAGATTTATGGAATCTATTTATGGTGGGGAAACCGACACCCCGTGGTCGTTCTCCAAAGAGTGTGTTTTATGTTATCGAAATCGTTATGTTGTGTCGTTAGCATCAAGGTAGGTTGTGATGGGGGGTTGACATAAATCTCAGTGGGTTGTACACCTAGGAACCGCGAAGATTTTATATGAAATGCAGTGATAGTTCTGGTGGCCAGGTATGCGATGAGACATTGCTGAGTTTGTATCTCATTGCTATACATGCCAGCAGGTGAAAGCCGAGAACCAGAAACCTTCGAGTTTTCTCCATCCACTTCCAGCCCCTGCATGGAAGTGGGATGAAATATCTTTGGACATTGTGGTTGGGTTACCTCAATCATAGAGGAAGAAGAATGTGATATGTGTTGTGATCGATAGACTGACCAAGTCGGCTCACTTTATACCAATTCAAGATACAACCGAATTTGAGGATTTGGGAAATATTTATGTCATAGAAGTTGTTCATTTTCACGGAGTTCCATCTTATATAGTCTCTGATAGGGATCCTCAGTTTACTTATCACTTTTTGAGAGACCTTCAGGAGGCACTGTGATCTCAGGTCTGTTTAAGCACGTCCTACAATCCACATTCATATGGCCAAATAGAGAGACATATTCAGATCCATGAGGATATGATCTGTGCATGTGTTCTAGACTTTGGTGGGTCTTGGGATGATCATCGGGGGTTTGTTGAGTTTTATTATAACAACAGTTATCAGTCTGCGATCAAAATGGATCCTTCTGAGGCATTGTATGTTCATCCGTATATATCTCCATTATGTTTGTCGGAAATTGGTGAAGGTTCTTTGGTAGGACTGATTTTGGTCCAAAAGACAATAGCTAAGATCCAGTCGATTCTTCAGAGAGTGTTGACTACACAGAGTCGATACAAGTCTTATGCTGATCATGACTGTAAACCTTTTGAGTTCTCGGTTATTGACCAGGTGTTCTGGAATGTTTCACCCTGCTTAGGTCATCGACAGCTTGGGAGGTAGGGGAAGCTTTCTCCTTGTTTTGTGGGACCTTTCTTGGTTATTGGTTATGTAGGGAAATTAGATTACCATCTAGCTCTACCACCACAGCTGACGTCGATACATAACGTGTTACATGTATCACAGTTTCCAAAGTATCTCACTGATCCATCATATGTAGTGAGCTGGAGTGATCTTGAGATTCAACCAGATTTATCTATTACGGAATGACCAGTACGGATTATTGATTCTGAGACAAGAGTACTCTGTTGGAGAATGATACCTCTAGTCCATTTTCATTGGCAGCATGGTTTTGAATCTCATGAGACGTGGGAAAAGGTGGTAGTAATGAGAGATAATTTGCCTCAACTTTTTGACGTGTAGGTTTCTTCGTAGGCTTTCTGGGGATAGAAAGATCTTTTGTTGGGGAGGTTGTATCATCACATTACATTTTCTGGTACTTTTGATGTTTCTAAGTACCTATTTTTTAGAGTAGTGACTTGGGAGAGTCGGGAGAACATTAAATGTTTTTTTGGGGAAAAATAGAAGTTGCATGGGTGGTGTACGAGTTGTCTAAACCGTGCAGCCAAACCATGTGCAGTTGGTCTTGGAGGCGGTATCTTCCGCATGGCCAGCGCACAGTTTGTATAACCCTGTGACCAAACTATGTGTGAAGGGTGGCTGAGGCAGTAGCTAACGCACGGATACTGCATGGTTTGTCAAATAGTGTGAACTAACCATGGAAGCACTTAATTGAGATCCTTAAATTATGGATCTCACTCAGTTTTACCGATATGTTCCTTGTTTTTCCACCTATGCGGCCCAAACTCATGATTATTCTTCTCCTTTGGTCAGATAATGTTCTACCATCATTCCAGAGGCAATCCAAAGGATCCTCTTGGTGAATCAAAGACGGATTCTTGAGGTATGTGGTCATTCTTCATTGTTCTTGATCAGTTTAGTAGATCTACTAGGATCTACGTCTCCTCTTCTCTCGGTCTCTTAAATCTACTCCTGTAATGGGTAGATTTAAGTGTGAGTTACCAAATATAATGATATTTGGTCTTGATCTTACTAGGAGAAATGATCTAAGGCAGGTTCTTGAAGAAGCAACCCGATTTTCTTTAGCGTTCTCGAACGTTGGGGATTTGGTAAAAAACATCAAGGTAGGTTGTTCCGTTCTGACATTCCAAACTGAATATCCTTGTTTTTCATGATTTATTCCAATTGTTGATCTAAATTCAATTTCTCAAATTTGGTTTCAATTAAATTGAACAAAATTTGATTCCAGTGAATCGAGGTATTTGAAATGGTTTTGGAATGAAAATTTGGAAAACCCCAAATTGCATTGAATTGAGTGTGTTTATGGAAAGTTCTTATTTAAATTATTTAATTTAAATTTTGGATTTGATGGAAATTATATCAATTAAATTGTTGACTTTAATTGTGGAAATAAATTGTGTGCTGATGTAATAAATTTTTTTATTGGATTTCAAACAGGTGAAAATGGTTTAAAATGATTTGATGGAAACCAATTGGTTTTATCTTGTGAAAAAGGCATGTTTTTGAATAAAACATGGTTGGTTTTAAATGGAATGAAATTGAAACTTTTGAAATGGTAAAATGGGATAGATCATATTTTAAGTAGACTTAAAATAGTTCTCCCACCATGTAAGATTTAATGCAATCCTTAGGTAGTTAGTTAGTTGTTTGGATACGCTCTATGCAACGACAATGTTCTAAATACACTAGCAGTGGGTCACATCCCCAATGGGTTGATGACGTTATCATTTGTCCATTTTCATAGGGACGTGTGATTACAAATTTTGATGAGTCAACATAGAGATCGAAGAATCCTATAACTAGTTAATATTATCGTACTTATTGGTGGATTACCATTTTCACTCTTGTTTACTTTTATGTGAGATATAAATGCATGCCAATGATTTTTAACTTCCTTACATGCCTTCTGAATTTATATAAAATGTTTTATATAAATGTTTTGATTAAGCCTTTATTTTTGAATTATTCCATCATTGTAAATCCTTTTTTTAAAGTAAATTCTTCCATCATTTGAAAATGTATAGCATGTTTTGTTGAAATATGCTTTTGGATTTCCAAACATGTTTATTTGAAAATTTAAGGTTTTTCTTTGGATGATCAATATTTGGAATCTGTTATGGAATCTTTGGTAGTATCCAACTTGGCTTAGGCTCACACCCTACTTTTCCCTTTTGGTGTTTGTAGACTTTCCACTTCCAGTATCTAACAAAGGGAAGGGCCCTCTTGGAGGTGGATCTAGTTTTTGGCATTTGGACATGGTGAGTTGTGTCATTAGGGACTCTATTTGGGGATGTTTTTCCTTTTATAGTTCTTGGGTTGTAGTACTTTGGGGATTTTTATGCCCCATTATATTATGGCACATTACTCCTGGTGGAGTTTCATTTGGTTTTCATACTGTCTTGTTTCCTTTGCCTCCACATTCTTATGGAAACAATTGTTCCCACTTGCATGTTGTATGATCCGAGGTTCTAGTCGCCGACCCGTGGGGATTAGGAATGCCCTTCGGGCTATGTTAGGGTTGGATCGGTTATCGGGTTACCAGGGTACGTGAGCTGGTTTGTGACATTTAGGAAATTATACATAGAAGTAAAAATTACATAAAAATTCACATATTTACTTTTACCATTCTTAAGCTAAAATCCCATAAGTATGGGGGAATATTGAACAATAGTACCAGATATTTTAAATGTTTAATCATTATACATTTACAAATTTATTCATAACCACACATTCATGAGAATCATGGACTTCCTATCCCCATATTAATTGAATCCCATTCAATTTTATAATTTTTTTGGGTGTTCCTTTTATTAAATATTACTTTTTTAGTATTAAATTCTTCCATTATGGTCATTAAGTATATTATAATTTATGGTGAACTCAACCTCCCTCTTCAATTCTTGATTTCCATAAAAAATATAAATATTTTCGAATTATTTAAATTTTTATGGAACATGAAATTATATCCTATTACATGGATGATGACTAGCAGAATAATACAGCTTTAAAATATTTTATAGAGAACTCAACCTCCCTCTTCCCGGTCAGATCATTTCAGGTAAATAAATTATTTTTTGAAGAATATATATTTATAAGTATGTAATTGTATATTCTGCATCTTCTCTTAATCCTTTCTATTTTAAATCAATAACTATCATTTATTATAATATCACATATGATAATGAACCACCATGAAACATTTTATAATTTTACTATTTCCCTAAGATTGAAATTTATTATATGAGGACTTGTTACATGTTTTTGTTACAAATAGATTATATATCACATTGAATGTTATGTGTTTTTTTCTTTTACAAGTCCAACATCATTGAACAATATTGGAAATCAACAGGATTGTATATGATGTAAAATTTATTTGTTATTTCTTAAGTCATGACGACTGTATAGTTATAATTGTTCCGACTCCAACACTATTCTCATTTTATTTTTTTACCATCCCTTCAGTGAAATCCCATCACAATTTATTTATGTTGATATATCATTTTTTTCATAGACTAGGTGAAATTTCTATAAAATTTTAGAAAATAAATGATCACATAAATATAAGAATTTTAAAACATATAATATGACTCATATTTATCTAATTTGTTCTAAAAGTGTTTCTTGAATATGTAATGGGCTTATAAAAATTTTCATATTATTTTCCACTATGTAAATCTATAAATTGTTAAAAATGATTCAACTAAAATTTCTCTGATACCAACTATAAGAACCCTGACACTTTTCAACCATATGAATACTATAGTATACTATGTTTGTAAATGATAAAACATATGTCATACTGAGTGATAAAATAATTTTATTTGGCATAGTACATTAGTTTCATAGATGACTCTCACTTAACATTTTATAACATGTAATAAAATAAAAAAATAAATTTTTAACTTCATTATGCATTCTAGTTTATCCATAAAATCATCCTATGGTCACTTATTGGTACCCTTATGATATGGATAAATAAAAGGCTGATATCAAATGAATACAATGGGAACGAAAAAAGAAGAAGCATTCAATGAATAATAATAGAATAAATAATATTGTGGAGATAAATAATTATCAAATATACCATATATCAAATATCATGGGGTTGGAAGATATTCATGATAAAAATATCAACAAAAAATAACATGGCGAGAAATAATTATTTTATTAGTGATTGAATTCTTATTTGTAGATATATTAATATTACCATCAGTGAATCTTGTAATGATTTAATTTATAAATATTTAATGCATACCACAAAATCATTGTTGGTTTCTATTTTGATTCTTGGTAATTCATTTAGGGGTTATCAAATTTTTTCCCCGCAATAAATATATAATACAAATTGATTTTTCTTGTTAATAGGAATATTAAGAATTATAATTCCTAATCACTATATAATAGTAATATAAAATACGATTTCAATACTATTTTAAAAAAATTCAATATATTTCATAGTCAATATATAGACAAATATGAACATAATACATTTATCAAAAGTAGGTGGATGGTATCATTAAATTATTTTCGTACTGTGCTATAAAAATTAATATAGGTGGACATCAATGAAAAACAAATTTATAAGGAAATTAGAATGTTTTTTTGAACAAAAAAAGTATCATTTTATCTTGGAATCATTTAAAAATATATAAAATTTACAGAATAATTTAAATAATTTTTTGATTAATTTTTTTTAATATTTAATGTAATATTAATAACTAATAGTTTTCATTATGTATTGAAATTTCGGGTGACTCAAAAATAGTATAAAAATATATCTTTTATATTTTTTTAATGTAAGCAAAAATAACACCCATACAAAAATAGCTTTATGAAACCATTTTTAGAAGTTAAAAAAAATTAGATGATATTTTATAATAAATAAAAAATATTTTTTACGTATAATTAATAACATTAGAAATATATATATAATGAATAAGGATATGGAGGAATAATATTTCCGACCAATTTAGAGAAATAAGGTATCACTTTCTTATAATCATTCAACCCATTAGTTTTTCAATCAGTACTATCTGAAATAATAATAAGAAGAATAAATTCCAAGAATGAATAGATTATAATAAAATATATTGGTTTTATGAAATAATGAGTATATAATTTCCCCATTAGAATATTTAATCACAATGAACCCCAAATAAAAATTTTATTGCAAAAAGAACCCCAACCCCCGACCCCACTCAGTAAGACATGCTCTAGTATACGATGTAATGAATTTAGAATTTTTATAAACAAATATCAGAACCATATATGGAATTATCACACCATATACTATTATTTTATAATTTATTTTTACAAAGATACTAATAATTCCCTTCTTAAATAAGTATTTTGTTATTAACAATATTGTTTTCCTAACGTTTTTTGGTTCAATGGTTTTTCTCCTCACAAATTTATTTTGAATTTCTCATATAAATAATTTTAATTAGTATTTTTTATTCTTTTTATAATTCCCATGGTAATTCAGAGTAACTTATGTAAATGATATTCATTGAATGAAAATAAAGATATAATTATTATAATGGTCGATTCCTTAAAAATATTAAATTTTAATTTTCCTTTAAGATATAATTTTTACCATTAAAAATAATAACTCGTTTAATACATTTTTATAACATAATATTACTAATAAAAGACATTAACTGATCATTAATGACATAATCGTTATAAAAATTTTCATTTAGGATATAGTTCTGACCAAAATGAGAACATTTTATAAATGAGGAATGAGTAAGAAAATATAAATGTATATTGGTAGTAAAAATTTTAAATATAGTTTTCATTACACAAATATAGAATATATTAATTGAAATTATTAATATAACAATACATAGAAGGATTTTATGAGAAATAGAACACATCATTCAAAGAGGTAGTAGTCAGAATGTACGAACTTGTAGCATTTTCAATTTATAAGGGATATAAGGGAAATAAAAAAAATTGGTTTACCATTCTAGAATCATTATTATGCTTAATATTTCAATATTATTTTACTAACCCATTTTCATTACAATCCATGGGAGATGTTCATCTATAAAAATAAATCATTCATACAGCTGGTAATCACCACATACACACGAGTGATGTAATAACATTTCATTACATTGAAAAAAGTGTGCAATTATTGTTACATTAAAATAATAATATTTATGTATACTAATAATATAGATATTTTTATTTTATAATAGGTATAATATATTTAGAGAAACATTGTGATGAAAAAAACATGAATGATCCTGTTTAGAACAAATGACATCCTAATAATTTCATACAATTATATTTCATCATTTTAGATAAATATTAAATACTTAACATTATGATACATGGCACAAATATATAGGAATAGTTAATTTTTCATAATTTATTATTACCATCTTGTTTATAAGATATCTACAACATCCAAAACATATTTATTCTTAACTCTAACCCTTATAACAAATATCATATATTAAATATTTCTCTGTTTCCTATTAAAGGGAAATATAAAAATAGTATCATCAAATCCTTAGTTACGGTAAAGAATGAATATATCAAAGATCAATTAATCATAACATTAGAATATGTTTATGAGAACATTAGAGTCGCACTTAAAACCAATATAGATAATTTCTTAAATCGTAAACATGAAGCATGGAAAAAATATTATCATCTCATAAAAAATTAATTAATAACAAAAAAAGAATATGAACCATAATATAATAACAATTACATAATACATATGTTTTTTCTATAAAAATATACATTTCAAATATTTTAAATATTTATGTATCAATTTAAATATTATAATAGTGGATTGGATTAACTTATCATTCCATTATATCCTTAGTAAAATGTATCTACCAAGACTACCCATTTATTCAATTTCCATTACAGAAGTGGGTTCACTTCACATTCCATTATTTGTTATCCGATGGTATATTGAGAATTACCAAATTAATTATAGATCATTATAATTCCTCATTCCCCAACCAAATAATTAAAACTATACATATGAGTTCCACAATATAAAAAATACTCATCATATTATTTCTCATGGGAAATTATATGTTTTCATAAATATAATCTAATTTCATCATTGTGTAACCCATGGAAAACAAATAGGGCTCCTAATATTTTTTTAATAACAGAATAAAATCATCATTAATAAATAGTTCTATTATAATCATCCTAAAATCAATACCATTATCATCCATTAAAACAATTTCTTTGTATGTTGATATTAGATCATAAATCCTTTAATACATATGTAACATCATATTATGTTTATAACGACCCATAATTTTCATACATTGTTATTATTTCAGAATTGAAGCACACTTATTACAACATATAACAAAACCAGGAAAGGACTGTATAGGTATAGTGTCTTTAGAAACTGGGAAACATAAACAACTGGTTCATAAAGCATTTACACTGTCTCCCATTTATTTCATCATATCTATAGTCACTTTTGGAATATCTTACTTAATAAACTTCTTCCTGACCCGGGGAAAGAAAACATACAAAAGGGTGAGCTCAAATTCTCAGTAAGGGTAAATAAAAGAAATATCAATCACATAATATACATAAGAACAAAACTTTTGGAAATCATAACCGGCAAAAGAAATCATAATTTCATAACATGGGATAAATCATAGTAGTGAAATGTAATCCCAATAATCATAAAATAAAACATTAAACTTTGTGGAATACACACATAATCATATAGAATCATTTCTTTTTAGTCAAGACTCATTGCCAAGACTATCTTAGTGGACAAAGTCCATTTCTGAACCGAGTTCGCTCCTTGTTTCAGTCCTGTTTCACTGAACCGGTTTAACATGCCGTTCCAGCCATGTCTATCTCATGAGATATAAAATATTTACCCAATTCATTGGAGGGAGATATAGGTCCCACCCATCTCATAATGATACCATTCTTATGTGTGACACAAAATCATAAATCAGACATCATTGCATAACCCATGTAATAAAGATGGGAATCTTAAACATCATGGCATCATAAAACAATTCATATAAGATAAAGGAATTAATAAAAATATTTCCATCACAACATAATCATATCAATGTAATAATAGGGATATAAACCGAACCCTATATTATCTTAGATGGAAAATAATTTTGATAAAATGCTTGAACTCCATTCATGAGGAAAATATTCTTTCTAGTTCAAAAACACTTTTCCTTTCTTAACATGTCATAAAATTATAAACTAAAAGAAGTTGATTAAAAATAAACATGATAAATTTTAAAGGAATATTATTGGAAATAATGTTTTAAAAATCCATTCATGTCGTATAGGATAAAAAAACATTCTTCGTACTTTTGTCGAAAAAGTAAAAAAGTACCTCGTACGAAAAACGACAAAACATTCCTTTCATATACTTTACTAAAAACTCACCGAAGGGGAAAATTGGATTTAAAAAATTGTAGGTGGATGGAAATAATATTAAATATTGAGTAAACTTTGATGTGGATGATAAAATACTCCCTAGTAAATACCAAAGTACAAACAATCTCGGATAAAAATGAGATTGTGATATTTCCCTTACCTTAAGTCTGATTTGCCTCGTATGTGTCCGAACCTCCTGTATAATGATTTAAATAATGTTATTGACTTATTAAAGAATCACAATTATTGTTATTATATCATATATGATCATATTCATAGCTTCTTAGTAGTAATATTTCATTGCTACTTGTTATTCGGGTGTTTGTAACCTTTTGTTCTTATGCATGTTTTGTCAAATAAATTCTTATTCTTCTCTTTAGGTTATAGATACATCATTTCCAGAATGGTATTAATGTACTATATATCATATTTATTCATTAAATTCATTTATATAATCATTATGAAGTGAAGATCATGTAGAACGAATCACATCACATCGTGGAGACGGTATTCCGTACGTACGCACGAGCGATGATATCGTTCCCATGATCGTGGAATTGTATTGGAGTGTATGTATACAATTTCAGAATCAATATCACTTTAAAATAAGCATATATAGTAATTATTTACACCATTATACCCATCCAATTAAGGTGGTGGGGGAAAATAGATTACACCACGCCGTGGAGACGGTATTCCGTACGTACGCACGCGTGGTGATTTCGTTTTCCATAGGATGGATAGATGTTGAAATAGGGTTGTTTCATACTTATAATAACATATCAGTATATGAGTGATACTGATGTTATTACTTCATAATGAAACAACTAAATAAGAATATGTTGAAGAAGAATGAATTTGGAAAGGATCGGTAATGGATATTACCTCTTTTTGACACGCCTCTTCTTAACATCCTCTTAGGGCACTAGGGTTAGTCTTTGAAGAAGACCAGAACCTCTAGGATGATTCTAGGGAAGTGGGGAAGTGAAATGGGCAGGTTTTGGCCGAGCATGAAGGCTAAAATTGGTGTGAGGAGGAGAGGGAGGAGATGCCCTTTATAAGGGAGGAGAGGGGCACCTTTGGAAATATAAGAAATATTAGTTTATATTAAATCCCAACCCCACTTAAAAACATCCAAAATGACTCATATCCAAATATTAGATGAGATATGGTTGTACTATCATCAACCAATAAAATTTAGACATGTAAGGAATTTATTTTAAACATTACCAACTTGATTTATCCTTATTTATCAATTTAATTTTATTTGTCGTAATAATGTTCTAAATTTTAAATTGTTATTAATAATTACATATGTGTTATGAAATTTCCATAATTTGAAAATTTATGAAATTTTCTACCATATAAATTTTAATTGATTATTTTTATATATTTTTGTGATGTTTAAACAATTTTATAATATGTTATTTTTATAAAATAACAATAGTGTCAATTTTGACACTATTCATTTATTTGAATTTAAATAAAATATATACAGAGGATATGTTCGAACTAAAAGAATTAATAGTTTAATAAAATGTCATATGTATCAATAAAATAATTGGATCACATTAAATAGTGCATATAATAATTATTTTAATATTTTAAAACCATTTATTTGATATTTTAATTAATAAAATAATTTCAACATCACTATTGTGTCGTAATTAATGATAATTATTTAATCCCTAAAAATTCTAAATAAATTACTTTGATTTCTATAATTGTATTTTCTTTCTGGATTCTATTCATGTTCGAAGTTTCATTAAGTTTATCACCAAATTAAAATTATTATACTTATAAGATTTATGAAAGTGACATGTTGTCACATTCTTCAGTTTTAATAATAATTAAATTATTTTCATGGAAAAAAGCCTATTAAATGAATCTAATCCAACCCTTAGGTGATATGAGTCGACTTTAAGTTATCCAATAAGATTTTGGCAGGTGTTAGGGAAATTTTATAATCTTATATTTACCCTTAATTACCCGATTTACCTTTACCTATGGTAAATAAAATTTACTGTAGTTACTATTCATAATGCCCAATAATAAAAAGTAGCCTATTAACATAATTTGGACCCACTGATTTTGAATATTGAATCCATTTTTCAAAATTCAAAACATATAAGTTTCAGTAATTAATTTAAAATAAATCCTGTTGTTAAGAAAACGGGTTCTAGAAGTTAAAACATTGCCAAAGAATGAAATGTTTTTACCTATGAATTCAATATGAAATTAATGTTAATGAAATACATTATATTAAATTTTAAAAATATATTCTATATATACTTTAAAACAATTAAATATTATAATTTAACCATATAAATTATCTCAATGAAAAAAGTTGTTTTTAATTAAAAATTAGCGTATTTTTACTATTCATCAAAATATGAAAGTTATCAGAAAAATATAAAAAATTTATCAAAAGTAAATTTTTATATCCTGATTCAAAAGAAGAATTTTATTATGTCAAATTGAACTTATAAATTTGTCAAAACTAGATTTAATGTGGGTGCGCCATCAAAAAGTGGCAAAACTGCATTTTTTTATAAATACTTATTTTACTCAAAAAAAATTATTTTGTTCTCTTACCATGTTCTAGAAAATGTGTAAGACGAATAATAATGTTGTAAAATTTAAAATTCAGTTAATAATATTCATAACGACTAGTTTATAATATTATAATAATATATCGTTGTTTGGTGGAACTCGGTATTGTGTACTTCACACGCTATCGAGGAAGGTCGCGATTGCATGCAGCAAAAGATTCCTTTGATAATTTATATAATATAAAAACAAAATATTTCTCATAAAATTCTCAGGTGTTACAATGTTATCATAAATTCAACATTCTTTTCAATGACCACTGGAAAATTTCATGATAAAAAAAGAACTTTTTTAAATTAAATATTTAATATAAAAAGTAAATCACAAATATTAGAAAAATATTCTCTTTAAAAATAACCTATGAAAAAAATAAAAAACAATTTATAAAATTTTATTTTCATATTTCTGGGAAATTAAATTCCATTCATGTACGTTAAAAAAATATTATAAAAATATTATTCATAAATTCATAGTACCTCAAATAGAAAATGGATATAATATTTATTTGAAACTATTAATAAAAATTCATACCTGGTTAAAAATAATTTCAAAAATCATATGAGAATAGTAAAAACATTAATTTTTATAATAAATCAAATACATGGATGGAAAAATATTTTTGTCTAAAATGAAATAATGTCTTTTTTCTATAAAAAATCTTCCGGCATACTGAGAAATTAAAAAAATAAAATAAAATAAAAATATATATATTCTTTAAATAACATGTGTGGATAAAATTCATTAGATTCATTAGAGGTATATCATGAAATTTCATCATCAAAATCTTAATCATGTATAATATTGATAAAAATGTTATTTTAAAACTAAACAATTAACCCAATATAAACTTATTTAAAATGTTATATATCATCACATATAATTAATATTAGTTTGTTATAAATCTAATAGATGACCATTTATTTACCTATAATACATCATATGAGCTACATGTAACATTTCAGTACCCATTATTTAGTATTTTGTTATTAAAATTGTCGTTTAGTTATTCATGGAGGTTTTACTTTTTATGTTTTCGTATATGTAAGTTTATAATGGTTCTATGATATCATAAATTTTATCCATTATATAAATATCATATATATTCACTATATATTTAGAGTAATCAATAAATTACATCTATATACAAATGAATAACACTGTTCTTGAAGAAGCTATGTCATACGCATGCATAAAAGCAGTTTATATTTTATGATATATTGAATTAAAGAAGGGAAAATAGTTTTTCAATATTACATAAAAATTAATTTATCATATATATCATATATATTCATTAAATTTTATAATTTTATAATTCATGTAATGGGGAAACAAATAACGCATCACTTCATGAAGGCGGTTTTCCATAGGTACACATGAGTGACATTATCTTTTTCTAAAAGAGTATATGGAGGTGGCTAATGGTTGTTTCATCATCATAATAACAATTATTATTCATAAAATAATTTAAAAATCATTTATTTAAAGTTTCTATTAATTGAATATATATAATATTAACATTTCATAAATGTGTAAGGTTATTATTAGAACACAAAAAATTATAAATGAATTATTATTTAAAAAAAGAATTTATTTTTCATATCAATATTTATAATATAGCATAATAACATTTTACCATTATGAGATATTTTCATATATCTTAATTTTAAGTTAGTAAAATGTTTTATTTCTTCCAATATAAAAATAATATAAGATACATAGTCAATGAAAAATTACAGAATATGGAAATGTTTTTAAAATTTAATTATAAAGGTCATATTCAACACATAAATTATAATAAGTTCAACTTTTTGGAGATATAAAAAATCCATACACCAATGTGTAATCATTTTTTTTATCCATTTTACACAAAATAAGGGTACAAATATTTCCCATCATTACTATTCATAATCACAAATTTTTAAGGGAACTATTTAAAAAATGTGATCTTTCTATTTAAAAATTTGGAATATAATAATATGGATTTAATTTCATTAAGTTTTATAAATTCATTTTAAAATAAGTGTCCAAAAAGATGAAGATTTTTTTATAAAAACTATGTTTCAGGAATTCATATTATTATGAATAAACCATGATGTATTATTATGTTATTCCCTAAACGAATGTTAGGTTAAATTTACAAAGTATTATGAATATATAATATATGAATTTCTTTAAAATAATTCACAAATAGTTATGAAATTAATTTATGAAGATATAACCACATTGTGTGTAGAAAAAATGTTTTATGAAACAAAACCCTTTCAGGATCAAATGTTTTTAATTATCCATTATAATTAAATGAACATAAATTAATATATATTAAACACGTTTATATGATAATTTTTAAAAACAATTAGTAATTGTATTCATACTCAACAATCCAACGGATTGGTAATTTATGATAAATTATGTAATTAAATAAAAATAGTATATTGTGTTTTGTTTAAATATTATGTTTCTTATATTGAAGATAATAAATTAAACATAATATATTAAATTAGAAATATATCATAAAATATACAACTATGACAATATAGCCCAATTAAAATGATTTTTTTCAAAAAATATAATCATTTTCATACAAGAAAATGATGATATATTTGTTTCATCACATCCTAATTTTTCCAAATAGGTTCTATCTGATATCTGATACAACAAAATAACATTATCAATATGAGTAGTCTTGTTTCATATAAATATTTCTCTATGATCCAATAATTATACAACTTATTCTTCATAAGATATATCATTTATTAATCGTATAATCATTCATTTCACTACATGTTAATGACCAAGTATATGGTTCAACAAGAGAGATAAATGGGACATATCATCAAGATGTGATATGATGGCTAGAATCTTTAAGGGATAAGATACCATCACTTCCGAATAAAAAATCTCAATGTTGATAATATTCTCTGGATCCATATTTTCATTCATCCAAAATCTCTTAACCCTATTCCATGTAGATAATATCAAAAATATCTTATCCCCATTTTCAAATTCATTATTTCATAGATCGTTATAAGAATAATTTTTTTATCAATTCATATATTTCAGGATTTTCAACTAAAGGGATATAAATATATATTTCATATATTATTGTATATCAGTATACAATAGATTTCTTGCCCCAAACTCATCCCAGTACATTTTATTTCAATAATTTAGTTCATATAGACCTTCATAAAGTTCTATTTGAATGAATGTATATATATATTTTTTTAGTAAAATGTCTCAATTAATTGATGTTGTTAATCCCTATAAAACATGGAATACAAATAATAATACCACATCGTATTATGAAGGGTTGGAATGGATATCATATATTGACTATATATTTATTGATTTTACGATGTACAAAATGAGAACTGTATATTTAAATATTTATACACACTTCATAAAAACCACTTGGTAATATGAAGATCTGGAATAGAAACCATTGAATTTGGTGCTCCATAATACCTTACAATTTCCATAAGGTATAATCTTTATATATAATTAAGATATAAATAATATTGGATAGTAATGAGGCTTTATAACATCAAAAATAAATTTACCACAACCAAATTATCATTATTGTCTTTAGATATTTTTAGGACTTGTCAAAAAATACTTAGTGATGTTTTCCATTTCCGATTCAGGTGTGGATAATTCTTGTAATAGCTCACTATGAACTTTTCTCTCGATATATTCATGATGGAATTCCAAGAACTAATAAACATACTCTATAATTCATTTTCTCTATTTTTCCATCAAAAATAAATATTAATATCTATACACATACTCATATGTACTAGATGAATAAGGAATGTTAATCAATATGATTAATAAAAAATATCTCTTTTAAAATCATTTATGGATAAAAAAATGCATACTTCCTGAACTTCATTATTCCTTCATAATAATATTTTAAATTTGTATCATTTCTCACTTTATTTGTATTCTCTATATCTTCCCTCTAAACCACTATAATTCTCACATTGATATGTGGTTGAACAATAATTTGAGGAAGATAAAATTTATAATATTTCTTAGCGATTTCATGTTCCAAATAAAAAAATGAAATATGGAAAAATATTCCTTATCATATATTATATAGGATGATCCTTTAAATAAAAAAAATATACCCCCATATTCATCTTATTAAAGTGTTAATAAAATGTGTAGTCATAAATGTTTTTGAGATCGAAAAATATTATTATGCTTATTTTCACCTTATTCTATGTGAAGATTGAATTTAAATAGCGATGATAATTGAGTATATAACAGATTTCTCAATAATGATAATTTCACCTTATATTTTATAAAAAAAATTATCGACAACTCTAAATCATGAGATGTCTAATATTTGTTATTAACAGTAAATTTTCATGATTCATAAAATACCCACATATAATTTTCATGATAAATCAATGCATTTACATCTAAGATGCATCAGAATTGGTTACAAACCAATTTTCTACTTCATGGTTTTGGGACAAATTTTTTTTTACTATTATTATATTTTTTCCATTGAAATTCATTTCACATTTATCTTCTCAAAGTAGAATTTCTCCCTTCCAAAATAACATGATGAGTTGACTATAAATACATGAGAAATTATATATCTTGTGTTGATATTATCCTTTTCTAATCCAACAATACTATGAATCTTCATTATAATTCTTGGAATGGACTAATAGTAAATAACTTCTATCATTTATGGATTAAAATATATATCCTTAAATGAGTTTATATGAATATTAAATATAACATTATATTTCCAAATTTCCCACTTGTTACATTTTTCATACAACATCTCCCTTCAGTGTCTCTTATGTAAATTCTAATTTGATCTTTATGTTTTTTATTATGCATAGAATATATAGTAATGTCTCCAATAAAAACTATCAAAAGTTAATAAATCTAATCATTAAAGACTGTATTCATTAAATACATAATTATTGTTTGGGTATTAGTGTAACCCAATAGATCTAGAATAAATTCATAGTGTCCATACCTCATATGAATTTTTTTATTGTGTATTTCATCAATTTTGATACTAAAATAACAGTATAAATATTTATAATAAATTATTATAAAGTATTTTGATCCTAGTAATTGATAAATTAAATTATTAACACAAGGGTGTGGATACATATTCTTGATTTTTATATATTTCAATTCCAAATAATAAATGTAATGTATCATTGATCCATATTTTTTTATAACAAATGGAATACGTTTCACACTATGGTGATGCACACGGATGAAGACAAAGATTATGAATATTCTATTGAAGATTCATCTTAAATAGTTTTATGTCAATAGGGGAAATTATTTATATATTGTTGTAAATATTTATAAAACCTAGTACGAGTTCTACTAAAAATTCAACATCATAATTTGGATGAAAACTGGGAACTGTTATGTAAAAAATCAACACACTCTCATAAAATGGGAACATATTTTATTTTTCAATTCATTGATACCATATAAAAATATAAACCCTTTTTAATATGAATGAATTCCCATATAATGGATTTAATTTCTTTTGGATGATCATATTTATCGTTGCATAGATATTGGATTGAGGATTAAGTTGGAATATCAATAATGACATGCCATTAATGTAAATTGATATTGGATTTATGTAAATAAATCCAATCTATTTTTATGATAAAATTAAATTCAACTAGGTGGAGAATTATGGTATTTTCAAACAGAATGTTCCCAAAATATTAAATCTATACGTGAGATGTGGCCATCTTACCAATAGGTGTTTTCAATATAATTTGAAAATATTTTTTTTGGGATTAAATTTGAAAATATTATAAAATTATTTAAATATTAAATAGTGTGATAATATACCATCAAATAAGTCATTATCGGTTCTAAAGTGGATGTTATGTTGACCATTTACTAAATTTTTATCGTCACCCACATAAATAATATTCATCACATGTGATATACCATTGGATATGGTATTAAAATGTTACAAACATAAATCATCATCATTAACCTATGGGTTTATGAAATTTTTAGATTAATTCCTATAATTCTTGAATTTAAAATACAAAAGTGTCGGTGTTGACTTTTTTGGATGTATTTCTAAATGATTACATAGCATCTTTTTTCATATAATTGGAATATGACGTCCTAATTAAATACATTTAAACTTTTAAAATATTTTTCAGTATGATTATGAAAATTTCCATCATGTTTATATCCACACATCTTGAATAATGGAAATCACCACTTATTATCTAATTGGTTTTCATAAAATCAAATGATTTGCAACACCATTATCTTATCAAAATATTGATATTAAGGGTTAAAACTATTATCAATTTCAACCATGATATATCATTGACCATTTTCATTATATATACTTACATAAATATTTAGTTTTAATTTAGTAATGAATTGATATATATTATATTTAGATTAGATGATTGAACCAAACCTGTATCTCACGTTTCTGGTAAATGTTTTCTCATATGTACTAAATGATTCATCATCTATTGGAAATTGGTCAGGTAATTCCTTTCCAATTTTCATATGAATAATATGAGGAACATAAATATCTAAAAATAATCTCAAAAGGTAATCCCACTATATAGATTAATTGACATCCTGTTTTGTTATATTCACAATAGTATTGAACCATTTATCTGATTATAATTAGAAATGATAATTAAAAAACTTACTATTTCCGTTCATGATTATAGGATAATAGAAAATAACATTTTATTTGTAAACATTTATTTTCTTAAATATATGGGAACAAAAGAACCACTAATCAAATGTGGATGATTCACTATAAAAGACACACTAGAATTGTATTAACTAATTTGATAATTTATATTTTATTCATGATTCAAACCGTAAACATAAATCTATAATCAAACCAATATAATTTTCCAATACATATCCAATGAATCTTCATTTATCTATATGAAAATAAATTAAATGTCCCTCACATTCAACATTATAATCATTCCCTCACATTCCAGACATTGACTTAAACTAGAAAAATTAATATTAGAAATAATAATCCTAGTTCTAAACCCAAGAACACTGATATACTATTTATAGGATGACTAAATTCATAAACCAACTTTTCATTATATGGAACCGAAGGTTCAACTTCTTCCATAAATTAACATTCTGAATTTTCTTGGATGATATCATATACATATACTTTTATCTATGGTTTTCATTAATATTTTCTCATCTAGGAATCCAGAGGTAAATAAAAAGTTATATATTACCATCTATAATGACCGAAATATTGAATCCTATATATTATATCATATTAAATTATCATTTAATATAAAATATTATGAAATAAGAAATAATTTTGTAGTTCTATTACTGTAGGAATCATATTTACATAAATTACTTCTTCATAATTATTCTATACCATCTCTCACTATGTTCTTCATACCTAGTTCCCTTTTCAAAAATAAAATACCCAATATATTCATCAAATCGTATGGAAAGGAATCTTATGAAATAGTTATTTTACATTCTTGTTTTGTATAAATTAGGATTATATCAATTATCATTGAAGAATAAACTTAGAAGAAGAGTTTGAAAATATGATATTAATAATGGAATAAAATACCCATTATACCATAGGTCGTAAACATGAATCATGGAATAAGGCATGGGATATCCTAAGATGAGAAATAAAAATTAATTAAAGAACATAAACCATGAGAGAAATAAATTTATATAAAACATATGTTAAATGCATACACCTAAACAGTGAGAGTAATTTTCTCTGATAAGTGTCACGTCAATTAATATCATAGTGGATTTGGTTCACGCACTATTCTGTTGTATACTTAATCATGGTTCCCCTAAGAATTTCATCTTGGAATGAATTCCCAACTACACTGGGTTCACTCCCCATTGTAGTATTTTTTATATCCGTTGGTTTACATTATTACTCAACGAATCTAGGCCCTATATTTTTTCAGGCCCACAAATCACAAAACTAAATATATTTATATTTGGTTCAAAATATCATTAAATTTTGTCCATATATTTACTAGTGGAAAAAATAAGTTACATATAAATATTAAAATTTCATCTTTTCATGACCCATAAATATAAATTCATTTCATAAATTTTATATCATAACATATTCAACCCATGGGAATTAACTAGTTACATAGAATCATCCTTAAACTATCATCATCATATAAAATTATTAGTATTAATGTGGATGGTATCATTGAATCATAAAACCATTAAATACTAAGAAACATAATTGGATTTTATCATATATTAAGAGTTACATTACAATATCCCTCAAACATTTCATTAGGGAAACAATCTATTCATTTAGGAATCACATATATAAAAACTAAAAAAACAAAAATATTACGGAAGTTATATTGTTTGAAAACAACCTTTTATACATGTAATGTATGTTATAATGAACTGATCAGACATTATGGAGGTATACACTTTTATTATTGTGTACATAAAAAACATATATCCCTATAGTATTTTCATTTAAAATCTAAAATACCCTCAATTGAAAAATTAAAATTATTATTCCATAAAAAATTATAACAAAAAATCAATAATTGATAAAATTACATGAAAATCATGGAAATTAGAAAAAAACCATTCCATTCCATTTTAGAAAACACATAAATTGATTAAAATTTATTTTCACCTAAAAAGAGAAATAAATATGGTTTTTTTATAAAAACATTCCTTCAATAGAAAAAATACATAAATAGGGGAAAATGAATGTAAAAAAGTATTCTATAGGAATAAACATTGGAACAGTAATTTTAAAAAACTAATGATATACATATCATTTCATTTCATTATTATAAACATAATCATAAATAACATAATATAATATGGGATTGTAATTTAAAACCCTTATCACACATTTATATTTCATTAAAAGATATATATCCTTTCCCATAAAATATTTAAATTTAATATAAAACTATACCCGAATAATTTCATTACATATTAAATAATATACAATTATATTCACACTTTTAATATCTCATTAATTAATAATTATTTTATTAAGATAGTAATTTCCACATGTTATCTACTTCATTTATAATATATGTTTGGTATTAACAAATTGTGATCCTTATAATATGATCATGGTACCATTATTTATATATTTATAACTATGGTGTAAATATGAATTATAATCAATTTTTATTATTTTATCCACAAAATATAGATATGGATAAATTAATTACATCATTCCTATAGATGAAATGTTATACGTATAATTGTATATTGTTTCTATTTATTGAAAGATGGGATAACAAGTTTAATAATAATTCACAAATATAGAATTATTATTATATTAAATATGTCAAATATATTTAGTAAATATATCCTAATTACAATTTATGTAATGTGGAATGAAAAAATAAATCACATCACATTTTGGAGTAGGTATTCCTGATGTACACACGACCGACATTATCTTTTTTAATTGGATTAGATGTAGGTGGGAAATAATGTTTTCTTGAAATTAATAAACAATAATTATATTTAATATAAATAATAATGTATACAATATATTTATAAGAGGTATAAAAAAATAATGTTAAAAAAATAATTATTAATAGTTAAACTTCTTTGTTGTGGAACATCATTTAATGGATAACATATGACATGAAATGATGGTTTAATAAAAACAAAACCAAATATTAGGATTTGAAAACTATAACTATGATTGTATTTTGGATGGGTTTTTTTAAATATAAGGCCAAAACATTGTAAATAATGATGGAGAGGATGTGCCCATTTCTAAGTGAGAGACACCCTTGGAATTACATAATGTATTATGTTAATATGGATTAATATTAATGATCAAGTGCATCCAAAATGATATATTTCAAATATATTGTCATAATGAATTTAAATCCTATAATCTAATAAAACATCGATAGTTTTGTTTTAGGTTTTTACATTTCTCTATATTTAACGGC
The DNA here is from genome assembly GCA_963277665.1 of Viscum album. Lineage (NCBI taxonomy): Eukaryota > Viridiplantae > Streptophyta > Magnoliopsida > Santalales > Viscaceae > Viscum > Viscum album. Next base: position 623,506,728 of record OY728128.1, read on the forward strand.
CCCACCCCCAATAACAAATTTTTACAATTACCATAGTATCCAAACATTTTATGCATTCTGGGTAACAAATGATACCATTAAAAGACCATTGACCAATAAATTGAACTTTGATTATATTTTTAACAATATATCTATAATATGGAAAATATATATTTATTACTATATTTATATAAATTAACAAAATCATATTTATTATCAAATATATTTAATATAAATTTTGGTACTATTAATTTATATTGACATTGAGAAAAACATGACAGAAATAGAATTTAACTATAAACCCTTCACACTTAACTAATAAAACATTAGAATCATTACTTATTGTGAGGGAAGTATGGTTTATCTGTCTATAATATTCATGGAACATAATAATTCAACTAAATTGTAATACATTTAAAACATTTACAATCATTCATTTTATTACTCTATTAATTGAATAAATAATTTCTTTGTTAGAAGAATGTGTTTAAGGAAATTATTCAATCCCTAAAAATTTAAAAAAAATTTATATTATAATAAATAAATTTATATTCCATTTTATCATTTCTAACTAAACATAACCACTCTATACCCTTATATAATAATATTCAAGATATTAACATCGTGTGAGAGAAAGATTGTACTTATTAATTTTATAAAGTAGTATATGATTCATTATCAAATAAAAATGGCTCCTAGTAGATTTATTTTAAAGGCATGGATGTAAAGGGTCTAATTATTCCCATCCAATGGGACGATTACCTTCATTAATGAAACGTTAAAGAATACAACCAAATATATTACATCGCATTCCAATTTTACCTTTACAGAGTTCATATGTATTTACCATAGTTACTGTTAATAATCACCAAAATTAAAAGGTACTGATTAATCATATTATATCCTTATAGTTGAGAATATGAAAAAATCTATATTGAATTTCTATATGTGGTAGAAATTAATTTTATAATTTGTACTAAAAAGCAAACAATAACTTTTTTTAGAAATTTAATTTTTTTCATATTCTTGAATTTATGGGTACTGCATGACTACAAATTCTATTATATTAAATTTAACACATTTAATTGAATATATAATATTTAAAATTTATTAAAATATTTAATCAACGCTTATAAATGAAATTTATTATAATAAAAACACATTGCATGAAAATAAAATATGTTTTTAACAACATATCTCTTTCTATAAATTAGTTTTAATTTTCATTTTTAATCAATTTATAACAACTAAATTAGTTTTATAATTGTGTACAAATTAAATTTATCATAATTTAGTTAGTCCTATAATACAGTCTAATCCATTTTTAGTGTTAAATATCACATAAAAAAATTGTAGTTCAATAGTCTATAACTATTTGTTTAAAATAATTATTTATTTTAATGAAAGAAATCAATGAAATTAGATTAATTTATAATAAACTATATAATAATATATTAGTGTGTTACAGAAAAAAATATAACAAACATGGTTAACCACCATTTTTAAAAATCATAAATAATATTAGATTGGTATTTTTGATGAGTAAAATCCATAAAACAAATATATAGTTTATGGGGATGTATTGGGTAAGTGCGTTGTTGAGAAAAAATAATTTGATGTTTCTCATGGTAAAGGTGGGAGAGTATTTATATTTCTTGATAGAGGCCTATAGGGAAACATTATTTACTAATTTATTATTTTACTAAGTGTTTTGTGTGGGAATTAATCAAAAAATGGTTAATATAAAAATCATTAATGTTCTATCACATTATAAACATGAAAAATAAAATTAAATCATTTATTTGTAATATAATGTGTTCTTAATGATAAAAAACACCTCATGTTAATAAATGAGAAGTTTTTAATACCAAAAATGTAATTTTAAATATAAATCAAATAATATTTTTTAAGTTTTTTTATGGGTAAAAGCCTAGTTCCATCTTGGAATTTTTTATAGATTATTTTTGAAGTTACGTGTTGAGTATGTACGGTATTCTGATGCCCATAGAGCCTTAAAAAGACATAATAATGATATTAAATATATTATATTAAATTAACATGATTTATCTAAAATAATTGAACATCTCATAGATGGAGTGTCACCTAAAAAATCTAAGACAACCATTAGATTTAGGACACAATTTTTATGCTAGGCCATCTATAACATTTTTGACCATCATACATTTCAACAAGTCACACATGAGGATAAATTATTTCATATTTTTATTATATTTTTTTCTTAAATAATTTAATATCTCTCAATGGATGATTCATTTTAGAAATACAAGACATCGATTAGTTCTAAAATTTATTGTTTATTTTTGGTAGGTTATAATATTTATACACAATGGGTGTTGAAAAAACAACCAATGTGATAATACTGTTTTTATCATTGAATATTTTATTATTGCATTTTATAAATAATTAATAATTAATATATCCCAAATGGTCAATTGAATGATAATATGAGACTAATGATATTTCTATAATACTAAGCCGACACTATGTGGGTAAGAGAATTTCTGTGTAACATGAGATTGTTTTGGTAACAAGTCAAATTTCTGTTATTTTTTATTTTTATTAAATAATAATTATTAATATTTTTTGCATTCATCAAACTATTCGTGTTATTTTCCAAAACAACTGATGTACCTCCATTAAATATCCTTAAGGTTTTATATACAACCATTTTCCACTAGTTTTTTAGTTAAATTTACCTTCAACATAATGAGGAGAAATTAATTACACTGAAATTATGTATCAGTTGAATCTCAAATTAATTATTGAGATCTAATTTCTATTTTTTAACGATCGTGGATAATAGCCTATATATCTCATTTTTTTCTTCAGTTGATATTGTGGACTTCAGGTGACCCTTGATCTCTTATAAACAAAAATATTTTATCCAACCATAATAAACATTACAAGGAACCAGGTTGAATGTGGATTTCCTCCTAGTCTGAGATGAAGGTTGTAAGAACCCTCAATGAATATTTAGCATTTATTTTTAGACAGTTACAATAACAAGGTTTTGATGAAGTATATTTAGCCTAACATTGTGGTTTATCCTTTCCTCTGATATCGAAAACATTGAAGTTGGAAATTTCTACCCTCTATAGTCCTTGTATATTTATGATGTTATCCTGAGGTGATGTTATTTTTTTATTAACTCATTCTTGTTATGGGTTTCTTATGGGTGCGTGACTAGTAATGGGCATTCATGATTACATGTTATTTTTTATCCTTGACCGTGGTGTGGCTTATCATTACATTCATTGAACTTTATTATTTGTTTGTTTCATATCCTAAGCGTCTATTTTTAAGGTACCAGGATTCTCATGTGGAGTATTGAGGATGGGTGTAAGAGTTTACCCAACATGATATGGTCCTAAGGCCCATAAATGTTGTGGTGGATACATATATGCCCCTGAGTTACATAGGTGATGCCTTGAGGTTGGGAGTTAAATTTTCTAGTTACAAGTTAGCTATCTATATGTAGTCCTAGTATCCTGAAAGGCTGACATGGTTACCACTATAATCGGGAAATCATAGTGACTTGCTATCAGATATCATTCATGGAATCATACGTAATTGGTTCATTGGTGATAAAAATAATAAGATGATACAGGATATACCTGATGGAACATGTAGAGTTATTTTAACAATGAACTTAATAGAGGGGTGAGATATGAGAACTTTATGGAGGTTTGTGTGTTCTAGGAATTCTTATGGAACAATGAGTCGAATCTGGAGTGGTCTGTGTTTATTATGGCTTGGTCACCCTATGATTACTCGACCCATGTGTTTTTATTTAGAATTTAATTATTTCCTAATTTTCTCAATAATATATATTGTGAAATTATGGTAAGGAATCATTAGTTTTGTCAAACTGAGTCTTTTACTCTCGCCATTCAAAAGATTTTCACCGTGCCTGTACATTTTCGAACCAGAGATCTATCGATGGAAATATAACCTATAGAGGATAATTGTGCTGTGGAGAATAGAGATTGAGAATATCGAGATACACAACAGAGTACCCTGTAGATATTTTTTATTTAACTTTTATTTATACACCAGATATACTTACCCCTTGGCTGTTATTATTATATGTATGAAATTCATTCAGTTTCCACACATAATATGATTTTTTATTATTTTATTTATTTTTTATTATTGATATGATGACATGATACTAAGTTTATAGTATCCCCTTGGATAGACATACACCCACTATACTAGATGGAATCCTTTTTCATATGGAGAGGCATGTATGAGGTTATGTGGTACTCCATCTCAGACCTCGTTGTTCAGGTCTGGATGTTACAAAAAGGAATCATAGGATATTACTCACTAACATTTTTCTTATCTACCATTATTTGGTACAAGATAGATATGATATAGGATAGTGGGATTCATATAGGGGATCATTGATACTTCCTGACCAGTAGTGCATTGTGGCCCCCCGAGTTTTCATTAATGAGAAATTATGTTAATCTATAACTGTTATCATAATTCACAATGTGGGGATGAACATGATGATTACATGTGATTTATAAAATTTGGGGATTGTTTATGAATCATGACTATGAACACAGAATCAAATTCCATATATATGTTATTGTTATGTTTCATAGTTGTTCATTAATTAAATGTACTATTTATGTGCTATATATTTTTGGATAATTTCTCTTATGTGATATATCTAGGTTTCCATAAAATGATATATGTCTATCATGACATTGAATTTTTTTTAAATAAGTATAATGTATTGTTTCATTATATGTTATTATTGTTAATAATGTGATGGGACAGAAACATGTGTTATTTATTGGAATGGTATACAATGGGTAAATGGTAGATCCCTTGGAAAACCATAATTGATACCACTGAATGGTTAAGATAAATCCATTGTAAGATCCCATAGATAGAATAATGTTTATAATAATGAATCAGTTTATTTTTTTATGTGTTTCCATCACATTACATAATATGTTTCCTAAGAATTTTTAATGAACAACCAATGAAGAAGTTCATAGTATATCTTCATAGGTGGTGGTTTTTCTATTACAATAATATGTGTTATATAGTAAAGGAGATATTACTATTGTACATGAATTTTGTTTAAAAATGTATGGATTATTAAACATAATTTCATTATATAAGAGTCATTCCTTGGAATTGGAGTTCAAGAATATGGATGAGTATGCCATAATTTCAAAATCAAATATTCTTCATCATTCCTAATAATATAAGGCTATAAATATTTTTAAGAATGGGTTGAAATATTTTTTAGAGTCTTTATCAATTAGAGATAGTGCATGATTGAGACATTAAGTTGAGACTGATTTCACATTAGGAATACGTCCATTTCGATATACCATTTCAAATTATGCTTATTGAGATGAAGGAAATCATGGTTTTTCTGGATAGCATCAGAAGGACGAGACTAATTATACTTAGTTATTCACTTTGGGGTGCACCTATATTGTTTTCCATAAAATTGGATGGTAGTATTGGTCAATGAATTGAGTATAGGAATACACACTATGTAAAATATGGATTTAGGTGTGACTTAGGGTGATCATTAATAAGGTAACAAATGCATGAAGATGACTCAATGTTAGTATAGTTGATGGAATATGACGATGTGATCGTTGTAAATAGAAGAGTTATAGTCAATAATTTTATAAGAGTGGATATGGTGAGTGAGTACCATGACTCTAGATGGGCAGATAATTATGGTGTAGCCAATGTGGATCATCTATCCATGATGTACGTATGGATTCAAGCAATGAAGATATTCATTTATTTGTTTTCCCTGATAACATACATATCATTGGGTGAGGTCTGAGCACTAGCATCCTTTTAGATTTTTGTAGCCACATCCAATACATATTTGGAAGAGGGCGGATGTCACGATGTAATTTGTGATGGGGTTACCTAGGACCCTAAGGATTTGTGATGCATTAGGGGATTTTTTCGGATTGGATAATGAATTATAATAAGTTTTTATCAATCGTAGTTTCTCATTTAGAAGATGAATTAGGAATGATATAAATCTAATATAACACGATTCTTCCTGGAGTTCCCATGATATGTTTTCAAATAAAGATAAATGATTTACGTCGTGATTTTATCACGGAATACATAAATCCCAAATAACTCATATGATATTGAGCATAGCATGTCAAAATCAAAAATAAGGAATGTTATAGTCATACATACACATACTAGATGATACGATTCAGCCTTTCATGAAATTATATTTTAGAGTATTTGACCCTCACATAACCAAAATTGACATTGCGTACAATAATAGTTTCCAGGATTTGATTAAGATGGAACCATATGATGTCATGAATTAGAGGTCATGTCTCTTAAAACTCAATTGGAATGAGTCTTTTCATGTGGTGGTGGTCATATTCAGTATAGTTCAGGAGACCTCTGAGGGAGCTCAGATGAAATAGAAAATGATTATCGTCCCTCAAATATGGCAGAGAACATATGTTAATCATTAGAGTATACCCTTGAGTTTTTTTAGAGTGGTAGGGATTTACTAATAGTTACTCCCCGTGTTGGGATCAAATATATGGGAAAGAATGGAATGATAACACCATATTTTATAGGCCCCTTTAACATCACCAACTAGATAGGGGTAGTGGTGTATTATCTGGACCTCATTTATCTCTTTTGAGATATAAATGATGTGATTCATGTGTCACATCAACATAGGTAAACAACTGATGTGGCCCTTGTTATAGAATGCGAGGACACTGATCTTGAGAGAAAATAACACTATAAGTAGCATCTTGTGTGGATCATAGATCGATATGATATTGAGTTGTGAGAAAATTTAGTACCACTTATCTGGATTATGTGGAATCATCAAAGGATCCTAAATGAGACATGAGAGGTAATATCTAATGTTCATTCTAGTTACCAATACTTTTCTAGTGATATTTATATAAAATATTCTTAAGGATGAGAAGAAAATATATAAAGATAAATTTAATTTTTCGAATGTTTAACGATAAAAAACCCTATTTTTAATAATAGATTAGCATTTTTATTTCAATTTGTAATTATTCAATACAAAATACTTAATAAGTGGTTTAAATCATTTCCTTATGGTTAGAATCCCAGTTCACATATTGCAATATTATGTGAAATATTTTAATAGTTCAGTGCAGAGTTAGTATGAAATTATAAGGAATGTGTATCCTTAGTATAGTCTGAATAAAAATATTTAATATATTATTTTACATGGATGTTATTTATCTAAAAAAGATTAATATCTCATTAATAGTGCATTATATGGGAAATATGAGGCCATTTTTTTAAGGGAAATGGTATTTTCTATAGGTTGGGTAGAAAATTTTTAAGCTGTAGACATTGGTCAGGTATCTCATGATGATAATTTATTTAGGATTGTAACTATATTATATTTTTCAAAAATAATTTTACATCTCTAAATTTGTCCCTCATATGACAAATTTAAGACCATAGTACGGTCCAAAACATGGGGTTAACCTTAGGTGGAGTATAAGTGTTATTAAAATTAGTTTTCTGACAACATCACATGTTATAATAACCATTTTAAATTATATTATTTTATAATTCCATTTTTATGTAACAAATATTTTACATCTCTCAAATGGTGAATTATTTAAGAGCAAGAAGACCACTATTAGGTCTGAATTGTAGTGGTTTCCCATGGTTGTGCATAACAATTATTCACTATGGGTTTATGGTAAGGTTCTAGTTATATTATATTTTATTTTTCTTTTATATTATAAAGATAATAATTACTAATTATTAACAACCGTGTCATTCATCATGTTATTAATCATGAAATGGATGAACCTCCATCAAAACACCCAACTGTTTTAAATACTGGGGATATTCACCAGTTTTGACTATTTAGTTTCGTCTACAACTTAATGGAAAAATAGTAATGAATACATAATAAATTCTTATTGGAATTAAAAATTAATGGAGGTTTTATAATATTTTGTTTTTGAGAAGAATTTGTTTTTGGTTATAATAACTGATCAAACATTGCTTCTTGTTTAGGTTGATATTATTTAGTTTGTGTTACCCAATATATTCTCTAAAAAATAGTGATGACTCCCTTGATCCACATTATATGGAATCAGGCTATGCATGGAGTTACCCTGAGTATGTGTCATAGTTTTAAGGAACCATTGAATAACCATGCCCATTGACATGTTGATGATTAAGAAAATAAGTCCATGAAGAGGTGTATCAAGACACAAATGGTATTTATCCTTTCCTCTGAGATAATATATGTTCTTGTAGGAAGGTCCATACAATTATGGGCCATGTATATTTTTTTAGTTTATCATGATGTGATGTAATGATATATTAACCCATTCTTGTTTTGAGAATCATGTGGGTTTCAGAGAAACTGTGGTCATAATTGTTTGTTTTTTATTATCCTGAATGTAATATGTGTGTGGATTTTCATTCCACTCGATGACATTTATTTTATATTTTTTTGAATATCCTATGGAAATATGTTGCAGTTTAAAATATACCCAAGTGGATCCGTGAGGATGTGTTTATGATTTTTCCAAACCTAATCTGGTCCTAGCATCCTTAAGGGATGGTGTGACTACCCCTATAAAGGGTAACAAATACTTGCTGGTTGGATGATATTGAGATACATAGGTGGATACTTGAGGGTGAGATTTTCATGGTACAATGACCTGTCACTCATCCTGATGCAGTCTTAATGTCCTTATAGGATACCATGGCTTCCCCTATATTGTGGCAATCATAGTGCCATATTGGGAGGTACCCATCTTCACGTCCTATATAGTTGGTTCTTTGGCGATTAAAAGGACAATAAAACTATGTATAGAACCAAAATAATGTTTTTAATTATTTTAACAACAACTGGAATGGTGGGAAGAGATATATGAACCTGATGGAAGAACAAGTGTTTTCTATATTTATACCGACAATTTGTGAAGCTTGATGTCTAGGGTTCTGTGTGGCTTGGTCAGTGTATGATGACTCTACACATGTATATTTATTGAGAATTTATTTATTTCATGATATAAAATGTTATATATATTGTGAACATATGATAAGGACAATTTGATGCTATCTTCATTGGGATTTAATCAAAACCTACTTAGGAATTTCTGTTCAATTTTAGATTTCATGTTCAACGAATTGGTGATGGTCAAAGGGCCATTGGTGGACAATTGAGTGGTGGAGCATGAGGCTATAGTGGATCTTGAGAGACACCGTAGTACCCTATAGATATTTTATTATTTAGCTGTATAATATTTACCTACATCTTATACCCTGAGATGCTTTACACTTAGATTATTTTCATATATTTAGGTCATTTATTCATTTTTCTCATTTTCTCGGATTGTTTATTATTTTTTTGGTGATAGTATTGATCCTATGACATGATATGAGGGTAATGGATCCCCACATACACACATAGACTCATGTTTCTAGTCTGTATCATCTTGAATATATAGAGGAGTGCATGAGGTAATTTGGAACTCCAACATAGACCTGGTGGTTCAGGTAAGGATTTTAACAAACCACCTCAAAATATGTAAATATTCAAAAATAATAACATAATTTTTTGAAAAATGTCATTTGAATTTTAATTTAAAACATAGGCTTATAAAAAATTATGATATTAATTATTTTTTTCACCCCAAATATATGTTTTGATTTTAAAATAGATTTTTATATGATTAATTTCTGATTACATAAAAATTATGTCCTTAATGTTGTTTTCCTTAAAAAGACTTTATTTTTTACAATTAAACGAAAAAAATAACCAATTTAGAAATATCCAAAAAAACACCAATAAATAATTTATATGAACTCATCCCAAAAATGAAGTTCATTTTTTAATATTAAAACATTATAATTTAGAAATCAATATTCATATATAATAGTGAAATATTTCAATTTTAAAGATAAAATAATATAATCTGTATTAGTAAATGTATTAGTGGTACAATGTTTATCTTCTATAGTAAAATATCATGTATTATTTTATTATAAATATAAATCCTCAAAATATTTTTGATCAAATTTTACGTTTTTCATAAAACATCATTCATAAATGTCATTCTTACTCAATTTGACATTAATTTTACACAATTTAATTAAAAATAATTATTTTTCAACATAAATTCATATATTTTTACTCAATTTTTTCATCAAATAATCATTATAATACCCTAAATTATTGATTTATATTTAAATAAAAATTTACTAAGAAATATTTCTTAAAACAAATATAGTCATTTCATATAAAATTTATTTATTTTCAATCCGCAAATTAATAAATATTTTGATGATATATTTCTAATATATTTATCCAAAAAATATTTATTAAAAATACTGAAAAAAATTAATTATTATAATCATGGGATTATAATTTTTAATTATAATTTTTTAAATATCCTCTAAAAACAACATGATGAACTTCATCATTATCAAGATCAATGAATTTCATTGAGATACAAAATGTATTTATAGTGATGGAATACATCGTAAAAAATATAGCACTCTATGATCTATTATTATTTAAAGGAAATTATGTTTTGGAATGAGAAATATAATATTAAACAATATGATAATGATAAAATTAATATCCTTTAATTGTCATTTTTTATGTTCACAAAACCTTCTTAAGAGATGAAGATATAGATTGGTTTGTTTTTGAAAATAATTAATTAATTGGAATGTTTTTAATAGAATATTTTTTAGAATGATTATTCCACAAATGTGTTCACTAAATACTTTCAAATGAAATACTTAACTAAAATTAAAAACTATCTATTTTTATTTATAGAATTAAATTAAATTGTATCTATTTTTAAAATATAAATTTTCTATATATAATTAAAAAAATTACAAGAACTCTAAAACATTAAACCAATAAAAAGAATAAATTTTTTAAGTATACATCCTCGATTTTTTATATATAAGACATAAAATTTATTATATGTATTTTAAGAATTAATAATGATTATAATATATTAGTAATTTTTAGTTCAAAATTAATGATTATGTGGAATTATTTTTTAATAAGTAAGTATGATAATATAGTGAAGTAAAAAAGGTTAATATGTCCATTATATGGATGTTCTGTTTATATGTATATATATATATTAGGAATACATAATGAAAATGGGTATACCGAAATTGATGTTATATTCTTATAATACTTCTATAAAAATAAATAAGTTATTACAAATAGTAATTTTATCATTTATAATAAATATTTAATAAACATTAGATAATAATAGAAATATAATCAGTTAAATATAATTATTAATTACAAAAGTAATTATTTTCATCAAGCTATTTTTTAATGAATTAATTTCTTTAAGTTATAAGTTAAATATCTAAAAATTATATATTAAATATTATTAATGTGAATTTCATAATTGAATCATTAATTTCAAATATGATAATAGGGTTAATTTTTTTCATAGAAAATAATTTACAATTCTATGTAATGAAATATGTCATTAAATAGTAAAAATTGAAAAATAATATATATTGCTAAAATGACGAATAAACATATATGAATAAAAAATTATACAAACTAGATAGAATATATATAATTTTTTTCCCAATTATGGAACACCTTTGAACTAAATATTTACTTTCTCGAAAATTAATTAATGGATAATTAAAAATATGCTACTCAGAATCAATTATAAAAGTTCCTATCATCCAACCATTCTTAAATGTAACTATTATTTACTTCCTGATTTAATATTAACCAAAATTACCACTTATAAATGTTGATAACAATTTTGAGTCATTCCAGTCATATTATTTTACCTGAAATCCTTCATTTTTAGGAAGTTGTTATGCAGAATAGAGTATGTCATCAAATCAATATACAAGAAAATCAATATATTATTCATTAATCTATTGAAAATAAATGTTATTAAATAATATTGAAATTATAATAATATATTTTTCAAAAATTATATTCTTCAATAAAAATTATATTACAATAATATAACATCAGTTTATCACACAATCATTTGTACTATGTTTTTTATGGGTCAGTTTAATCACCCACGTGAATGAGGTTATACTAACATCGTTATTTTTATTATATATGTCACATAATAATAATATTTTTAGGTACATAAATTATTTATTTCATTCAATAATTAATTTTATAATCTATTTGAGTCACATTAAGAGTTTTTTATAGTTTTACAAGGTTTCATGGTGAGTTCATATTGGGTGAATGGAGTGGAAAAACTACGAATCATTCGTAAAAAATCCCATAACTTTTTCAGAAATCTAGAAGAGGGAAAATCATTGTAGAATGATTCGTAAAAGGAATATGTACTTACCCAAGAAATGAGTTACATTGTACAAATGCACGTTTTTCCATTGTAAAACGATTTTCTAAACAATGGAGGTTTCTACTCTTGATAAAAGTGTTCACATAGTTGGCACAAAGTTTTCTAAACTGTGTATCCAAAGAGATCTACATGAATTATATAGTACATAATATCATTTTAGTCACAAATATAAATATATTTTTCATATTTTCCTTTCTAATTCCAAAATCTAAACTTTTTGGATTCAACTAAGAGATTTTGGATATACAGGTCCCTCTAGATATAGATTTTGTTTGGTTAAGGGTGTAGACGCCGGAAAAGTCCTTTGTTCCCAAACGAGGCTCCGGATGCGGAAAGCGAGGTCATATTAGGAGTCAGAAGCACGTTTCGGAGGGCCCGGAAGCCTTGCGCGGAATTTTGGAGACTCGCGCGCAAAGTTGAAGTCAGGCACGCAAACCTCCCGGGATGCACGCAATGCGCTGGGCCTGCGCGCAATTTCGCGCGCCCGTGGCCCGCGCGACTCCCTTGCACGCTGGGCCCGATTCCGCGCCCGCGAAGGAAACTCCGCGCCCGCGAAGGAAATTCCGCGCCCGCGAACCGGATTCCGCGCCCGGGGTTGCCTATAAATATAAGGCGACCCCCGACGTTTTGAAGGTTTCCGGAATTCGAAGAGTCGCTCGTTCGCGCAATCCAACCCCCTCCGCGCGCAATGCCGATCTTCAGGTAACCTCCTTTCTTTCGCGCAATAAAGCCTTGGGGTTCGCCTTCGCGCGCAATCCCTTTGGCTCCTTTCCTTTGAAACAACTCTCTACCCAAAGGCCTTCGCGCGCAAAAGAAGCCTCTTGCGTGCAATTGCCTCCAGGTGCGCGCAATCCAGCCCGATTGCGCGCACCCCCCCTTACTAAGAGGCCATTCGTTAAAGAATGAGCCATTGCCCCCGCGCGCTATCCGAAGCCCTGTGTGCGCAATCTCAATCATCTGCGCACAAAGCGCTGGCCCAATTGCGCGCCAGCCTGCCCATTTGCGCGCCGACCCGCGGTATTGCGCGCCAAGCTTCTCTTTTGCGCGCAATCCGCCGGGGTCGCCCCCTTTGACCCCCTGAGGGTACCCGCCTGCGTGGCGCCCGATAATCTTCATCTCGGGTGCCCGAACCGTGCGTTGTCTTCCTGTGCGGCCCTCCAGGCTCGCGCGAAGTGACACGAACCCATTGGCGGTATCACCATCGTCCGCGCTGCAAGACGTTAAACAGCCAAGTGTTTCGTCCAACATGACGTTAAACTGTACCATGTCCAAGCTGCACGACGTTAAACTGCCTAGAATATCGTCCGCGCTGCAAGACATTAAACTGCCAATTGTTTCGTCCAACATGACGTTAAACTGTACCACGTCCAAGCTGCATGACGTTAAACTGCCTAGCATATCGTCTGAGCTACAAGACGTTAAACTGTTCACCATTCGTCCTGCATGATGCTAAACTGCACCACGTCCGCGCTGCAAGACGTTAAAATGCCAAGCACCTTCGTCCTCGACACACGACGTTAAACTGTACTTCGTCCGGCAAGACGTTAAACCGTCCGCTTCGTCCTCAACGCACGACGTTAAACTGTACTTCGTCCGGCAAGAGGTTAAACCGTCCGCGTCGCCCGATCTCGTGCCTCGCACGCAGGGCCCCCCCTCCCAGTTTGGATGTGGCCCCCACCCGCTCGTCTCTGCAGGGATGTCGGGATTGGAGTGGCCTTCGCCCACGGGGGTAGAATATTACAGACAGAACGAACTAAGTGGACTTTGATCCCTGTCTCCTAAACAGGGTACGTAGGAAGCCTCCCTGAGGTTCAAGCCCACCACCTGGTCGTCCCGGTCGTATTCATGTCGGTTCGTCCATCAGTGGACCCCTCCCGGGTTCACACTTGCGTCGATTCACCTATGAATCCGCCCTTGTGGGAGACTACACGTGTGTATCTCCATTGTGATTCCCCACTGCCGAAAACAGTGGATGGCGTGACAGGGATCGAGGTCTCTTACCTTCGGCCCAAGTCCCTCTCCAACTGAGTTTTGCCGCATCCGGGTCTCCTCAGTGCGTAAGTCCTGACAGAACGAACTACGTGGACTTTGATCCCTGTCTCCTAAACATGGTACGTAGGAAGCCTCCCTGAGGTTCAAGCCCAACACCGGGTCGTCCCGGTCGTATTCACGTCGGTTCGTCCATCAGTGGACCCCTCCCGGGTTCACACTTGCGTCGATTCACCTATGAATCCACCCTTGTGGGAGACTGCACATGTGTATCTCCATTGTGCTTCCCCACTGCCTTTTTCTCCTTTCAGCGTCCTGCATGACGTGAAACTGTGATCCACCCGGCCGTTCCATACCCCTCTGCGCGAGGTGGTTCGGTTCAATCCTCCGCCCGGCAGCCTCGACCTCTTCGTGAGTCGGCTTGCCGACGTCCAGCATGACGTTAAACTGTATATCCGAACTACGCTGACTTTGATCCGCGCTAACGCGCGGTACGTAGGAAGCCCCTACGGGGTCCAAGCTCTTCACTCCATCATCCATCCTGATCCTTACCCGGGTCGCCACATCTCGGTGGGGTCATGACACTTCATTCCACTCCACTTCACTCGGGAAGCCGCCCATGTGATGGCCCCAGCATCAGAGGTTCCCCGCAAAGGGTTCTGTCATCTGATCCACTTCTCGTGTTGATCAGTCTGATGCCGTCCCTGCTGGACGTTAAACTCGCGGCATATCCCGTGTTAAACATGGGAAGCTGAGGAAAACCTCAGGTAACACAGTTCCCCGCACCCAGCACGGGATGCCTCAGGCCATCACGCCTTCGAGAATCCCTACTAGGGACGGAAGGCAGACATGCAGAGTCGCAGTGTTAAGACACGCCCCCGACACCCAGAGCTACCCGGTCTCTTCACCGCAGGTTGATGCCCCGACCAGACCCCTTGGAGCGCCCGGGTGGAAGCAGCGTAATTAACCGGTGTCCATGGAGACATGGCGCCGGGAACGAGATTCATGAGAACGTCTTAAATCTATGAGGGAGACCCGGATTAGGCAACGAGTTCCGAGGAGACGTCCACGGAAGGAGGAGACGACATCCCATCATCCCGGTTTCGATCAAGGAGCAGACTCCCCTGAATAAGGGACGGATGCCGCCCGCCTTTGGAATGCGGGACTGCGGGGCCACAAGCCGCGCGCCCATCCCCTCGGGTCGACGGGCGCCCGTGCGAACGCGTCCTGGCGGAACAGCATCGGAACAGAAACCCGATGCACATCCGCACCGAAACAGAAAAATGGTGAACCCGACGTGAATCTCTTCTCCTCAATACGAAGACCGATTTCTTTCAGAGTTGTTGGAGGACCACCATGTTGCCCGGCCAAGCATTCAGCACCGGGGCACGGAACCCGCCAGGGGCTGGGGAAGGGAAATCAGGCCCTCCGTCTCACGACGTCGATGGCCTGGGTTCCCCCCACGGAAGGCGTTGTGGAACTAATGGTTGGTTGTCGATTCCTTTTCCTGTCAGTGTTAACGGGTTTTTCTCCCTGCTTTCCGGAATCAAGTCGCCCAATCCAGTGCCCGATCGCCACCGGCCCACTGGCGCAGGGGTAGGGAAAACATCGACGCGGCTCCTCCGCGGGGTCCCGCCCGTTCCACAGCCGTCCCAGTAGCCGCAACTGCGGGGCAACCACGCCCTCTCTCCCCCTCGGAGGTCATCCAGAGAAGGGTGATTAACAAGTTGGTGCGGAGATATGAGGAAGAGGGAGTCATCCCCACCAGGGACATGGCTTGCCTAGACCTCGAGGAAGCTGCACCTCGCCACCAACATCGCCCCCGAGGGCCGCATAGGGAGGTACCGCTGCCTACCTCGACATCCAACCGCTTCGGGAGTTTATCCCCAGAGTGCTCTGACAACTCCTTCCCCTATGCGGATGAGGTGGAAGATGTCCGGGACCACCCTATCCGAGATTCGCTCCAGGGATCCGCGATGAGGGATCCTTTCAGGCCACGATGACACCGCCGCCAGGATTCTCAAGTCGAAGAACGAGCTCTCCACCTTCCCGCGCCGCTCATCCTGACTCGTTTGTCCCGACGCCAGCGTCGGGCACGAGCGGAAGAGGATGCCCACCTTGGGGCCCTAGCAACAGCGGCCACGTTGGCTCAAGCCACTGCTGGCTCCATTCACCAGGCCCCTGCCCATCCTGAGCAGGGGCACTTCTATGCCCGACCTGGATCGAGGCCCCGACCGCCCCAAAGGCAGGTTGGGTTGACTCTCCCGGTTTCTGGTACAGGCAATAGCCACCGCGGACCACCTCGCGATAGCGCTATTCACCAACAGGGTCTACTCTGTGTGGCCGATCCAAGAGGCATGGGTCACCCCACCTTTCGATCCCGGCCCGGAGGCCTGCCCGGAATCATCTCTCCCCGCGTCCCCTTTGATATCTGTCACGGTGCTCCTCGCACCTTGGTTTCTAGTCCTCTTGGCCCAAACACCGGTGCGGCCGGAGGACGCCAGGACAGAGATCAGCCATGCCCCGAAGAACCACCCAGGGGCAGGAAGGCGAGGCATCGACGTCGAGGGAAGAATGTTACGGAATTCTGGACAGAGATCCGACCGGTTCGTTTCTCTGATACAGAGGCGGAGTATGATTCGGCGACGGAGCCCTCCACCCGATCCTGCCAGCTAGGGGCAGGGGTAGGAATGCGGCACGTCAGCCTCGTACTTCCCTATAGCGAGATCGATACGATCCCCGCTTCTCTCCGAAGGTATATCTGGAGTAGTGAGGGCCTGGTAGACCCCCAAGGATCAAGCTTGCGGTTGGTACCGGCCCCTCTGGAAGCGCCTTCTGCCTCGATCGGAGAAGCCGGAGACTTTTTCTGGGGACCGACGGTCGAACCACGATCTAGTGCACCCTCGGCGATCACCGATTCTACGGCAGAATGTTCGCTCGCCGGCCCGTCCTATCGTGATGTGGTAGCTGGGGCACCGCCACCCTCAGAGGGCGGCCCGGGACAAGGAAGCCAATCGGCCTGCTCGCCGTATTCACCGCCGGCCAGCCCATCGGCCCGGCGGCCCGCCTCGTCACCACTGCCAGTTCCCCGTCCATTCCCAGTCGTTGAAGAGGACCAAGGAGACCTGGGTCCCGAGTTTGAGTCATGGAGCTTCTGGACCATCCTTGCAGAGAGCCACTTCCCTGAGAATTTTTGGCCAGTCGCAGGACCGGACTTTGATGCACCCGAATCACTCACCCCGTATGAGTTCGAATGCTTCCGCCGAACTCTCCGGGAGACTCACTCCCGTCTTCAAAGCCTACAGATGCCATATCCCGGGATTCAAGCGCACCTGGATGATATTGGTGAGCAGTGCCGTCAGATTGACCTGGCCACGCTCCCCGCGGTTCGGCACCCCGGGTCATTTGGGCACCACGAGGCCCTCCAACAACGATGCGTTGAGTGTTTTCAAGTACTCCACAAGGTTATCAAGGAAGCCACTCCCCACGTATGTATCCGTGGATGGGGGAAGTACGCTGCCCTACGCTTCAGTGCGATTCGCCGACAGCCCGATTCGCTGGGTGGCCCTGAGGGTACATCCCCAGGGACGGAAACAGTCAATATGGCTGACCTGTTGGGAGAGGGGAACGACTTGGAACTTCTCGACGGGGGCTCTCCCCCCGAAGACAAGCCATCGTTGGATCCTTCAGTGAGGGTTACTCGTCACTAGAGGAGCCTCCTGGGTCTCCCCGCACCCACTGAAGCACTGACGTTGAGCCGGAACGTCAGCAAAGGTAAAGAGCATGGAGGGGCTATAAAGCCCGCCGACCCATCTGCCTCCATGCAGAGGGCAGAGGAGGATCCCGAAAAGGCCGCGCTACGTCAACAGCTCGCCGAGCAGAGGAAGCTGGTTGACCAGCTCCTCGCCGAGCGCGCTGCAGAGCGGTGGCCTGACTACGGTGATCCTAGGCCAGGACAGCAGGGACAGGAACAACCACCCCTCGATGAGGCTCTCCCGGGAAACCGTGATTATGCCGTGTTTGCCGACAGGGGAGAGGCCATTGCCTATGGCAAGAGGGCGCGGTATGTTTCACCGCACCCTCCCGAGCGGCGTTACTACCTGAGAGACCCCGCTCGGATTCCTCACGCTGCCCCAAGGGCCGCTCCGCCCGCCATCCCGCGAGCTGCCGAGTTCGACGATCCCGTCGACGACCCGATTGAAGGGCCATGCAATGCGCTCGTGGTTAGAGATCCTCGCCAGGACTGGAACCCATGTCTGGACGATCCGATGGCGGAACTCATCGCCCGCTTGGAAGCCTTGGAGACTTGGCAAGTGGAAATCCCACCGGACGGCAAGCCATACCCCGCATGGGTGGATGACATGTCGGCACCTCCGGGATTCGGGAACCCCACTTTCGCCCCCTTCAACGGGACTGGAGATCCGACACAACATTTGGCCCAATTCAACTCGAGGTGCGGGGCTATGTTGGGAACTCCGGCGCAGCAGGAGGCCGCTAAGCTTCGCTGCTTTGTCCAGACACTGGAAGGGCCAGCATTTGTCTAGTACAGC
This sequence comes from Viscum album, assembly GCA_963277665.1. Classification (NCBI taxonomy): domain Eukaryota; kingdom Viridiplantae; phylum Streptophyta; class Magnoliopsida; order Santalales; family Viscaceae; genus Viscum; species Viscum album. Next base: position 623,525,647 of record OY728128.1, read on the forward strand.
CAGCTCCCCGTCGGGTCGATAACTAGCTGGGAGGACCTTCGTAGACAGTACCTCTACCAGTTCAGTTCCACGACCCGGAAGACGAGTATCGCAGACCTCTTCAAGTGCAAGCAGAGTCCTGATGAGCGAGTCGCGGATTTCGTTGCCCGGTGGAAGGGTCTCACGTATTCCCTTGACATGCCATTGACTTAGGAGCAGTTGCTGACAATGTGCGTCGGGAACATCAAGACCGAGCTGGTCCCTTCCTTGATCACTCAGAATTACCCCGGAGGGTTCAGGGACTTCTCAGAAAAGGCTCAACGTCTTGAGGAAGCCCTGCAACAGGCCAGTCAGGCACACCCGCTACCTCCTATGATTCCTGCACTGAGAGTCAGCAGGGCTGAGCCCGCTGCTGTTGCCCAGATAGAGGCCCCCAGGCAGTTGGAGTTGCTGCCGGTGAGGCCAGCTCCACAGCCTCACAAGAATCCGCCTCCACGGGATCAGTTCTCGGCCCAGCAGCGGCAGCCCCAGAACCGGCCGTCCCCTCCGCGTAATGTACCGCCACAACCCAGGGGAGATAATCAGGGTCCACCTCCTCGGCAGGCCCCTCCAGACCCTCGTCAAGACCACGCTCCCAGGGGCCCGCGATACCTGACTTACTCATTTCATGAGGATCAGGTCCCCGGTTATTTCCAGAGCGCCCTGGAGCAGAGGATTGTGCGACTACATGAGTGTTGGAGGCCAGAGGAGGCACATCTCATGGATAACCCCCGCTACTGCCCTTCCCATCGGGCCCTGGGGAACACCATCCGGAGGTGATACGTGTTTAAGGACTGGCTCCAAGACCATATTAACAACAATGTAATCAGGTTGGGCCCAGCTCCAGCACAAGTGGCGGGCGTGTTCTTGGGATCATATGACAATAGCGGCAATGGGGACGAATGGCAGCTGGTCTCCGACCGCGGATCCCAGAAGTATAAAAACTGGATGGCCCACAAGACGATCATTCGCGCCCATGGAATCATCCGTGCACGCTTGAATCAGCCGGAGCCCCCACAATCTGTGGGTGCTGCTTCGGCATCGTCATCCCAGCCTGCCTCTTCCGAGAAGAGCAAACGGCGGCGGCGCAAGAAAGAAGAGCTCGCCCCGCCAGTTCCGCCTCTATCCCTCACTCTCGGCGATTTCATGCCCCCGAAGATGGGGATCCCTCCCCGGATCCGCCCAGTGGTGGATGATTAATCCGATGACAGTGTTGGGTACACTTCGGTTAATACCGTCGAGCTGGTAAATCCCTTTTCGGTTCCCGACGTTGAAGAACACCAGGTGGACCTCCCTAGTGTCCCCGGTCGTCGCCACCGTCGGAGGAATCGCAACAACAGGAGTCGCTGGGGCACAGCAGTTGGTACCTCCAGCCAGGCCGTGCACACCACTGAGACTAGGCAGCATGCTCAAAACCGAGCTCAGCATGCGTAGCCCCCCCATCCGGGGATGACGGATTCTCCTCCGCCACTGTTTGTGGTGTGGGACCAGGCAGAACCGCCTCAGCCGCGCCGCGACCAGCTCCGTCCTGCCACAAGTCCATCCCGGCCTCCTGACCCCAGTAAGGTGACTACTTACCGGGCTTCAACCAATGAACAGCGAGATGCGCCAAGCACCAGTCGGCCGCCGGTCCAACCGGCAAGGCCCGTCACGCCTCCAACCGCAGAGCAACCTCCTGCAACCAGGGGCTCGCGCTTGGCCAAAAAGTATGATGTCCTGAGGCACTTGGCCGACATCCCAGCAAGGCTCTCCATCCTTGAGGCTCTTCGCATGTCATCTGAGATGCGCGAGGCGCTCGCTGAAGCCCTGAAGAGCCCCCTCCAGTTTGAGACAGAGGTTGCGGCTGTAGAGGCCTTTCACGCCGAAACGATTGAGGACGCCGAATGTCAGGCAGTTATCTCGTTCTCTGGTAAGGATGAAGACCCTCCTATACAGGGGAACATTCATCCGCTGTATGTTACTGGCCAGTTCAATGGTCTTGAAGTCCGGCACTGTCTTGTCGACACGGGGTCTGGGATTAACCTGATTCCAACTCGGACGCTCCAGAGGTTGGGGTTGTCTGAGGATGACTTGATCCCCTCTGACCTCAGGATCCAGGGGTACGACCGCACCGAGAAAACTCCGGTCAGCAAGATACGCTTGAAGACCCAGTTCGGTGACTTGGTTGCCAACACCGAATTCATGGTGGTCTCTCAGGACACTGCATATAACGCATTGATGGGCAGGCCATGGCTCCACCTTCATGCGGCGGTTCCCTCGTCATACCACCAATGCCTTAAATAATCCCTCAATGGTTGAGTAGGCGTGCTTCAGGGAGATTCCTCTCCTTTTGCCTCATGTGAAGCCCGCTATCTGGACGCGGACTATTAAAAGAGCAAGGATAAGCAGATCCTAGCAGGTGAGGTTGAGCCTGTCGCTATTGAAAGTGATCCCTGGGCAAGCTTGGATGACGCTTACGTCCTCCCGATTCAACGGTTGGACGTAGCCATGGTCTCGACGGCCTGTGAGTCTCCTGATGAGATGACCGTGACCGCCCGTGCCAGCACCAGCGGCCCAGCAGGATCTGGTAGCCCCAATGCAGTTTCCAACGCAGTCTCTCCCATGGATGATCCCTCCCCGAGTGGATAGGACGTGGAAGATGCACCCCCAGCCTTTGAGGAGGGCGTCTCCGCCACAGTCGATGAGTTAGTACAGGTGAACCTTGGTACCGAAGCAGATCCAAGACCCACATTGGTCAGTGCCGCCATGCCCTCTGAGGAGCGGCAGCAGTACGTGGACTTTCTCAGGCAGCACCGTGATGTGTTCGCTTGGGGCTATGACGAGATGCCGGGGCTAGATCCTCAGGTAGCCGTCCACCGCCTTGGTCTCCCGGCGAACCATCGCGGGTTCAAGCAGCCTCCCAGGAAGATGCACCCATTCCACGGTGCCATGGTTGAGGCCGAAGTTGACAAGCTTATCAAAGCCAACTTCGTGAGGGAAGTTCAGTACCCCAAATGGCTGGCCAACATTGTGCCGGTCAGGAAGAAGAATGGGAAGATCAGAGTCTGTATCGACTTCCGTGATCTCAACCGCCACTGGCCGAAGGATGATTTTCCCCTTCCGATGATAGAGCTGTTGATTGACGCCACGACAGGGTTCCAAGCCCTCTCCTTCATGGATGGATACTCCGGATACAACCAAATCCGGATGGCCCCTGAGGATGAGGAGTTCACTGCCTTCAGGGCCCCCCAAGGTATCTTTTGTTACCAGGTCATGCCCTTCGGCCTGAAGAATGAAGGTTCCACTTATCAACGGGCGATGTACCGCATATTCAAGCCAATCCTCGGAACATTGGTGGAATGCTACGTCGACGACTTGGTGGTCAAATCACGCCAGCGTCAGGACCATCTCAAAGATCTTGAGAAAGTGTTCGGCTTCCTCCGGTCTTGCTGCCTGAAGATGAACCTGTTGAAGTGTGCCTTCGGGGTAACCTCCGGGAAGTTTCTTGGCTTTGTGGTAAGGTACCGGGGTATTGAGATCGACCCAGAGAAGATCAGGGCGATTAGCCAGATGCCTCCCCCAGGTAACATCCGGGAACTGCAAGGGTTCCAAGGCCACTTAGTCTATATACGCCGATTCATCGCGAATCTGGCCGACAAGTGTAAGCCCTTTTCTCGACTCATGAAGAAAGGTGCCACCTATATATGGGATAAAGAGTGTCAGACCGCTTTTGAGGAAATCAAGCAGTACTTACTTCAACCTCCGGTTCTGATGCCGCCTGTATCCGGGAAGCCGCTGGTCCTCTATGTGACCGCCCTGGAATGGTCCCTTGGTGCCCTTCTCGCCCAGAAGAACAACGAGGGAACGGAGAATAGCCTCTATTACCTCAGTCGCATGCTCCTCGATGTGGAAGTCAGGTATTCCCCCATCGAGAAGAGCCGCCTGGCGCTCGTATTTTCCGTACAGAAATTACGGCACTACTTGCAGCACCATGAGGTACAGTTGGTTTCTCGGGTAGACCCGTTGAAGTATATCCTGAGCCGGCCTATGTTGACTGGCCGTCTAGCACGGTGGGATGTGATTCTCCAGCAGTTCGACATCAGGTATGTGTCTCAGAAGGCCATCAAAGGGCAAGCATTGGCAGACTTTCTGGCTGCTCACCCGACCTCCGCGGATCAGCCGCTGGATCTAGGCTTTCCTGATGAGGCCATTCTCTCGGTCGATCGTGCCGATCCATGCTGGCAGATGCACTTTGACGGTGCCTCCCGAAGCCCCACTCGTAGAAGACTCGATAATCCTAATCTCAACAAAGTGGGTTTGGGTATCGTCTTCATTACCCCGGAGCAAGCTATGCTGCCATAATCTTTTCTGTTTTCAGAGGGTTGTACCAACAATGAGGCGGAATACCATGCCCTCATCACCGGCCTCAAGTTAGCTCTCGAGATCGACGTGCCCCATCTGTGTGTGGAAGGGGACTCCGAGCTGGTCGTTAAGCAGATCAATGGCGACTATGTTGTCAGCAAGCCGGAACTTGGGCCATTGCTGGAGTGCACCCTCCTCCTGATAGCCCAGTTCCCATCTCGGCCAGAAATTGTCCATATTCCCCGGTCGCAGAACGGTCGAGCAGATGCTTTGGCCAGCCTTCCTGCATCACTCGCGGAGCCTGAACAGGACAACCTGATCATCCGCGTGATGCACCGCAGGCTCATCGCTCCCGTTATCCCGGAGGGAGATTGCGACCCATCGGTAAGTAATCTCACCATGGTTTCCCATGTCCCCGGAGCCCCGAGTACCCCAGATATGGCAGTCGAATCAGCCCCTGATTGGAGGGCGCCTTTGGTTGAGTACCTCCAACGTGGAATTCTACCGTCGGATCGGGCCGATCGCGAGCGAGTTTGACGCTGCGCATCGCAGTTTGTCCTCCAGAGCAGCCCCGACCTGGAGCAAATCCTCTATAGGCGCGGATTTGTTGGTGTTCTCCTCCGTTGCCTTCAAGGAGTTGAGATCCCACGAGACATGCAGGAGGTTCATGCTGGTTCATGTGGTGCCCACCAGACTAGGCCGAAGATGTCCCACCAGATTCAGAGGTTGGGATACTTCTGGCCCTCCATGATCCATGACTGCATCGAGTATGCTAGGAAGTGCCATGCGTGCCAGGTTCATGCGAACTTTGTGCACCGGCCACCGGAGCCTCTCCATACCACTAGGTATTCTTGGCCCTTTTCAGTCTGGGGTCTGGACGTTGTGGGACCTTACCCGCCGGTGACGGCTCGCCAGTACCGGTTCATTCTGACCGCCACGGACTTCTTCTCCAAATGGGCAGAGGTGATTCCGCTCAGAGAGGTCAAATCCTGTTCGATCGCTGACTTCGTGACTTCCAAAATCATTTATCGATTTGGAGTGCCTCACGCTATCCTCACGGATAACGGAGCCAATTTCCGAGCAGCCGAGTTGAAGAAGTTGTACGCCAAGTACAACATTCGCTCGAACCATACATCTCGCTATCATGCGCAGGCGAATGGACAGATTGAGGCATTTAACAAAACGCTCTCTAACATTCTGCAAAAGATGGTTGGTCAGAACAAGAAGAGTTGGCCGGACAAGCTCCCCAACGCCCTCTGGGCTTATCGGACGACGACTCGCAATTCCACCTAGATGACCCCTTATTCACTGGTGTATGGAGCTGAGGCCGTCCTGCCCATTGAGATCCAGTTACCATCCTTGCGCACTGCGGTCTACGACCAGCAAGCGCCGGACAGAGCTGCTGAAGCCCGTCTAGTCGAGTTGGAAGCACTCGATGAGAATAGGCTTCGCGCTTTGCACAACTTGGAGAGGCATCAAAGAAGAATGGCTCGAGCTTTCAATAAGAAGGTTCGCCTCCGCTCCTTCCTGCAGGGTGACCTAGTACTGGCCCTAAGAGCGCCAATGATCCCCGGCAGGAAGCCACCCAAGTTGGAGCCCAAGTGGGAGGGACCTTTTTTTGTCCACAAGGTCTATCCCAATGGCGCGTACTCCCTAGAAACTATGGATGGTGAGCGTGTCACTCCTCCCACCAACTCTAGGTTCCTCAAGCAGTACTTTTCATGAGTGCACTCGTCCAAGCTGCACGATGTTAAACTGCCTAGCACATCATCCGCGCTGCAAGATGTTAAACTGCCAAGTGTTTCGTCCAAAATGACGTTAAACTGTACCACGTCCAAGCTGCACGACATTAAACTGCTTAGCATATCGTCCAAGCTGCACGACGTTAAACTGCCTAGCACATCGTCCGCGCTGCAAGACGTTAAACTGCCAAGTGTTTTGTCCGACATGACGTTAAACTGTACCACGTCCAAGCTGCACGACATTAAACTGCTTAGCATATCGTCCAAGCTGCACGACGTTAAACTTCCTAGCACATCGTCCGCGCTGTAAGATGTTAAACTGCCAAGTGTTTCGTCCAACATGACGTTAAACTGTACCACGTCCAAGCTGCACGACATTAAACTGCTTAGCATATCGTCCAAGCTGCACGACGTTAAACTGCCTAGCACATCGTCCGCGCTGCAAGACGTTAAACTGCCAAGTGTTTCGTCCAACATGACGATAAACTGTACCACGTCCAAGCTGCACGACATTAAACTGCTTAGCATATCGTCCAAGCTACAAGATGTTAAACTGTTCCGCATTCGTCCAACATGACGTAAAACAGTACCACGTCCGCGCTGCAAGACGTTAATCTTCCAAGCATCTTCGTCCTGCATGACGTTAAACTGGCCCTCAAGAACTACGTGCGGCTTGATTCCCATCCTTATGGGATACGTAGGACCGCCTGAACATTTATGTTTCAGGCCCAGCCCCATCCTTCGGGAATTTTCATCCCATCACGGGCCCTTGGCCCAGTTTCCTCTGGGTATGCGGCGTATGGTGTGACCGCGGGGCTATGCCCTCATTCACGTCGGTTTTCTCGCCACGCTATACACCCCCCATGTTTGGGGAAGCCTTCCGCTCCCCCCTTTCTTTTTTCGTCCTGCATGACGTTAAACTGCACTTCAAGAACTACGTGCGGCTTGATTCCCATCCTAATGGGATACGTAGGACCGCCTGGACATTCATGTTTCAGGCCCAGCCCCATTTCCCGGGAATCTCTATCCCGCGTTGGGCCTCTGGCCCAAATTCCCCTCCTTTTTGTGCGAGGAATGTGGCATGAGCATGGGATTATGTCCTCATTCACGTCGGTCTACTGGCCACGCCGTACGCCTCCCCCGTGTGCGGGACTACCTCACACCCCTCATCGTCCTGCATGACGTTAAACTGCCTCTCAAGAACTACGTGCGGCTTGATTCCCATCCTTACGGGATACGTAGGACCGCCTGGACGCTTATGTTTCAGGTCCAGCCCCGTCTCTTGGTTGATCACGGGGATCTTCCGTCTCTTGGTTGATCACGGGGATCTTCCATCTTTTGGTTTCTCTCAGGGTGAGTCCTCCGACCCTTTTCGGTGATCTGTTAACATGTTTTGGGTACTCAGGTCTATGACCCGTGGTGTCGGATTCAGTCCCGACAAGTCCTGTGTTGCTTGTCGGGCCTCGCGCTCCCTCTTGTTCGAGCCTTCACTCAAAGGGATCCTCGTTAGCGGTTTGGGTACGATGCCTCAGTGCTCTCCTACCGCTCCGGGTCGATTTACCAGTGGGTCCTGGGCCGCAAATCGATATGAATCCTGCGCTTGAGCGGTTGATGCTCGTTTTCTTGCCCCGTCCTAGGCCGACACGATCGGATGTTGTGTTGCGAATATGGTCAGCGACATCCTTGATCGCCATGTTGTCTCTTTCAGGCTCTGAACATTGGTTGCGCAGTCCTCATCACACTCTGCCTTTGTGCGTTGTAGTGGAATCTCGACACTCTCTTCATATTGACCTTCAGTACACCTGTACACGTTAGGCAGGCCAACCAGGGTAATGGTATCTTTCGAGGCTCCCACGATCTGAGCACCAAGGATATATGTTGATGTCCTCCCTAAGGGCCATGTGTAGCTGGACCCTCGTCCCCATAAGGAGGAAGGAGTCGCCCGAACAATCGCGTTCTGGGCCCAGTATAGCTGGAGGCTAGCATCTCTGCCCCTCGGGTGATGGACACATGCAGGCCCCTATCCCAGGATCCTTCTCCTGGAATCGTGTGTGACCGCAGGGCTGGGTATGCTCCCACCTCCGCTGGGTCTGCCATATCGCAATAAGTGGATTCCTCCATGGTCTGAACCACACGACCTTAAACTGTGTTGTCTGGTCCTACCACACGACCGTAAACTGTGATCGTCTTGGCCGCCCGACGAGAAACGACACTGCATCGTGATGTTCTCCTCAGAGGACACTCACGTTGGGCGCTAGTTAATAGCCACGCCATTCATCAATGCCTTTCATGGATTGATTATTGTGGCGACGCCAGGGATTTCTTAATCACAGGCATGTCGATGCACAAAGAAAAACCATCCACCTTTAAGGACAAACAAGAAATATCAGATACCGCTTCTTTGGGTGCGAGGGCCAGACCCGCACCCCTCCCCGCGCTGGTGCCCGATTGTGTTGCGCCGCGCTTCCAGAACTACGTGTGGCTTGATTCCCATCCTTATGGGATACGTAGGAACGCCCGGATGTTTGAAACATCGGGTCCAGCCCCCCACCTCTTAAAGATTCCCCCTTCTCTGGGGAATCCGCCACCTTCGGGTCACCCTTAAGGCGTGTCCCTTGACCCCTTGCAGTGGTCCACCGGTGTGAAGAGTACTCTGGTTTATTGCCAGGAGGGTCAGGTTCAGCTTGGTCAGGTTCCTTCCACTTTTCAGGCTTCGTGCTCCCTTTCATTCGGACCCATCGCCTACGCCCTGGGTGGAGCCCCCGTGAGCGGTCTGGACACAATGCCTCAGTGCTCTCCCACCGACTCGGGCTGGTGCCCCCAAGTGCCTCGGGCAGAAAATCGATATGAATCCTGCGCTTGAGCGGTTGATGCTCGTTTTCTGCCTTATTCCATCAACGGTCAGTGCGATATTGATGCTGCTTTTCCGCCACGGTCGGCAGTACTCCTATATTGTTACGCCGGTGCCCCCAGTCCTTGAGTTAATGGCCGCATGATTCACATTACATTTTCCACCTCCCATTCTGGCCAGGCGAAACCTCGACACTCTTGACACTATCCCTCAGTGCATCTTTGCATATCTAGGGGATGGGACCACGATGTGGCGTGCTTTGAGGTTCTTATGGTCCGAGCTCTAAGACCCTAAACTAAGATCTCCCCAAAAGGGGTTCTACGTCTTGCATGACGTTAAAACTGCACTTTCAGAACTACGTGTGGCTTGATCTCCAGCCTGATGGAGTACATAGGAACGCACGGGCATCTCGACTCGGGTCCAGCCTCAGGGATCGCTAAGTCCCGCCCCTCCTCGTCGCCGGCCGTCTGGTCTGGATTCTGGTAGAGTGGTGCAATTGTGATATTCTCCCCGATCCAGCTCAGGATGACCCATGGAAATGATGGGAAGCGACAGTTTCCTCGTCAAAGAGGTTCTGTCTGAGAATTGGGGTGATTCACGGCCAGATTAGTACATCCTCCTAATATGCTTTCCCCACGGTGGCGCAATTTTGAGAGCGTTAGATTCTGTCCGAACAAATCGTCACTTCGCCCCACGCTTCGCTTGCCCTGTTGATCTGGATTTCCACCCTTGTGCCTGAAGGAACCCCCGAAGCGGCATTGATGATGACATGTGATCCACCTCCTGCAATATGAATGATGACCTTCGGTCCGTCTATTGCAGTAGTATGGTCGATTGATCCATTGTCCGCTTGCCGTCTTGGGAATTTCCTGGAAGGCCGACCATCGTGGATTTCTGAATTCGGGACATGCGATTCACCCTTTCTCATTTCCCTATGTTCGTATAAAATCTTAACGCCCCTAGCGTTGTCCCGCTCGTGTGTCGGAACGAGTTGGGGGGGGGGTGATACATTGATTAGGTCTGAGGTCTCCTTTCCTAGGAATGATCTCCCTCTTTTCTTTAGAAATCCAGGCCCAATTACAGATGCCTGAAGCTTGGTTAACGCTCCCGCGAGACAATAAATTGTGGTTGAGCATGTTAAGCCAAAAGATGCAGATAAATATATTGGTTCATACAAATGGATCGAAATATTGAGTAGCGGAAGAAAATGTTCTGGGAGTGGCAAAAACAATGCCCCTAGGGATTAGCGTGCTGAATAAGTCTTTCTAATGCCGCTACCCTTTGGCTGGTGGCCTCCAGAGCTGCTTCTCGCTCTCTGCGTGCCCTCTCCTCGTCGGCGGTCGCAACACGCAGTTCGTCGATTCTGGCCTGTGCACGCTCCCGCTCGACTTGAAGTGTGACCATCTGTTGGCCCGCCTCCGTCAGCTGTACCTGGGCGTCATCCAGCTGGGCCGTTAGTTGCTCCACAATCTCAGTGCACGTTGCGACGAAGGCCTCCTTCTCTGCCGCCTGCCCTTCGAGACGCCGGACTTCCTGCTCCGCCATGAGGAGCGCCCGCGTGCTCTCCGACATGTCCCGACATTGTGCGACGTCGGCACGCCGGCGGCTCTCGCGCATCTTTTCGTCCATGAAATCACGGACCGTCAGATGGAGGCGTTGAGTATCAGCTCCCCCGGCACACAGGAAGCGCAACCAGGTTTGAAGGGATCCCACGCGCCCCAGCCACTCCGATGGGTCTTGCTTGAGGAAACGCTGGATACACTTCCACCCCCTGCGGTGCGTTATCCAGCTCTCCTCGATCGCCTCTACATCCGAGTCATCCATCTCCTCGGGGTCGGAAGGCCGGTAGGCAGGGAAGGCAGCCAGCAGGTCTGCTGCGGGGTCCGCCCCTGGGATGTCCTCACGGGGGATAGGTTCCCCAACATCTGGGCGACCTTCTTCTCCCGCCCCAGCGGCGTTGACACACTCTTCAGCCCCTGACCTCTCTCCGATGGCAGCACCGCCGGCGTCCGCTGCCCCCTGATCAGCAGTTGACGGGGCCGGCTCGGTGTGAGAAGTCTGTTCCGGAGCAGGCGGCATGTCTGCCACTGGTCCACTCGTGGATGGCCCGGGTTCAGCAGCCCGACGAGCCTCCAGTATTGAGATCACTGTGCGGGGCATGACGTGGTTAGTCACGGATCGTCAACGGCAAGAACCGACAGTAAGGTTAGGAGACTTATGGGAATCCAAAGCATCATCTTCCCCTGTCCCAGTCGCCGCAGGAGCAATTGCGGCAGGGGACCCCTCAGCGCTTGTTAACTCAATGATGGTCGTCTGGCCCCCGCCTTGTCCTGCTGGCGCCTCTCCTACCCCCGCTGAGGTTTCCTGACCAACATCCGTGCACTCCTGAAGAAGGTGGAGAAATGGGTTAGAAGCTGCATAAGGGAATGGATGAAGCAGGTTGAGTAGGGATAGAAGCGGACCTCGAGGAGCTCAGTGATATCAATGTTCCCAGAGTCGGCCACCTCGCCGCTCTCCCGTGGGCTCCCCGGATGGGACCTTCCCTCCGAGCCTTCATCCTCCCCCGTCTCCTCCTCTTCCTCAGAGTCATCGTTACTATCATCTTCCTCTGGTGGCATCTGTTCTGGAGCAGGCTCTAGACCGAGCATCACCTTCACCAGAATGGACGGCTCCGCACGTCGACCACGTTGGCGCGCGTACTCGTCCATGGCCGTCATATATGCATACCGCCGGTGGATCTTCACCCTGTCGGCGACCTGAAGGCGCCCGACCTCTGGCAGATGGATTCCTTCGCTGGTTATCTTCTGCCAGATGATTTCGGTCCCCAGCGACTGCCGCAGGGTCATCCAGGCCGACCACAACGCTGGGAAGACTGCATCGTGGGAGGGTTCGAGCAGACGCCTTACCTGCTTCCCGGGCCGCTCTTCGACCACCGCACGTGCCCACTCTCTGGGCGCCGAGGTCGTAGCGGCAGCCTGCGATGTGCCCGCCGCCGAAGTCCCTGCTCGCGCCGGCTCCACTGCTTGGCGCGCCTCCGTTCTCCCCCACGTAACGGCGCCTCGCCTCCTTCCTTGACGCCCGGTCTCCGCACGGGTGACCTCGAGCCGCCGAACTGGTTTCCGTAGAAGCCCCTCGGGGTACGCGATGGCCCAGTGTTCAGCATACTCGGTTGCCAAGCCTGCGTCGACCCCAGTAGGAGGGAGAGTGATGGCCTCGCCAGAGCCGAAAGCGGCGAAAATTAGCCACATCTGGCGAAGGACGCCAGGGTTCGTCTCCTCCCGGACAGCAGTGAATACCCTCTTCGGCATCCGTTGAAGGTACCCGAACTGTCTGGCGAACCGGGTTGGCACGTAGGGCTCACAGATCACCTTCCCGTCGATCCGAGCCACGAGCACCCCGCCCCGCATGTTCAGGAAGTATTCGTGCTACTCCAGCGGACCCTGCCCATTGTCGATCATCTGGCCAACGGGAGTGGGGAACGGGCTGAAGTTGAAATTGGCGTGACTGCCAATCTGAATCCTCACGCCCTCCTCATTTAGGGTCATCGGAGCGACCCCCGCGATGTTCAGCAGGGAGGGTCGGAGGCCGTTGCCCGGAGGAATGACAGCGTTTGGAAACGTGTACCCACCGAGGTGAGCAGCCACCCAGCCGTGGAATAATTGAAAGGGCCCACAGATCCTTCGTGGCGACCCCCCTCGCGAGATGCGTCCCAGGATGGCATACAGCTTCGCCAGCACTGGGACCCCGAGGTTGTATCTTTTGTTGGCGGCCATGGCACCTGCCATCGCCAGTGTCACCGGGAGGATGCCCATTCTCGCGTCCCGCACTGGCAGGAGCCACCCACTCAGAAAGACGGACAGGAACGCCGCGTACCGGACATTAGGGTCCCGGGCCTCGATGACGCGGTACCCCCATGAGCGGTAGTCGCCCCTCTCCAGGACCCGCCAGTACGACCCGTTATGGATCCTCTGAGCCGCGGTCGGGGACCGCTTCCCCCTGCCTGGCATCGTGACCGCTGGGTCATGCTCCAAGAACTGGCCGAACCACTCCTTGTAGGCTATGTCCTTATGGAAGTCCTTGATCCCGAGCCGCTGCGTAGCCAGGTCAAGTAGATGCCATGTCAGAATGGGAGTCCGTGACCTGTCTTCCCAGATGTTCTTCGGGGGTAGGAACTCATCGTATTGGTAACCCTCCAGCGGGATACCTCCGATGCAGTGGATGTCCCAGAGACCGATGCTAACCTCCCCATGGTGAAGATGGAAGGTGTTGGTATCCGGGGACCAGCGGGTGAACAGCTCCGGCCCGAGCTCGGACAGCTGGTAGAAGTGGAACTGCGACGTCCACACCGCCTCAAACAGGCCGATGTACCGCAGCTCCTCCGCGAAGTGATCGCAAGTGTGGCGTACCCAGAATGCCCAGGCCCACTCACTGGTGAAATTGCCCCCAGACCGCAAGTCCCAGTCCTTCAGCCAGCCCTTGGTGTCGTCGGTGACACTCTGGCGATATGTGCTCGAGTAGAGGGATGGAGAGTTCTCCGCAGTAGGCTCACTTCCGACAATGGTTCGCGCCCTCGGGTTCAGGACATAGACATCTAAGTGCCTGGTCTCCCTGGCAGGATGCCCATTGTTGGTGATGTTATAGCGGTGAAGCTCGTCCTCCCGAGTCACCCAGGTTCGTGGCGCATCAACCTCGAACCCTGGCACCAGAACCTCATCTAGGATGCCAAAGTTCCAGAGCCGCAGGTTTTCCGACAGCGGATATGTCTTCTGGGATGACGTTAGCAAGTTGAACAAGGATTGATTGTTGGAAACAATCTCCTTGGCTCCGTAGACCTCCTCGTTCGCCGCCATCTCAGCTCTGCGAATGGCGGCATCCCCCTCATTCCCTTGATTCGCGGCCATCTCAGAAGCTCCGGGAGTCGTGTGGGTTAAGGGAGGAGGCGTGCGGAATCGGAAGAGGCTGGTAGAGAAGTTTTAGAGTTGGCGCGCAATCCTAGTGGACGGCGCGCAATTGGGAAGTCTGTCGCGTAAAACTCCGGGTGTTCGCGCAAAAACAGGCCGAAATCCGGAAGGGTTTGCGCGACGAACGGGTGAATTCCGCGCCGGAAATGGAAATTTCGCGCACGAGAGCTTAAAATCTTGTCGCGCGGAAGGCCGGTGTACGGTACGGGGGACCCATGGACCCTATTTATAGGCGAGGCCGGGTATCCGCGCTGCGTGAAAAGTGATTTGCGCGACCGAGACAGCGAATTTCGCGCTCGACGCCCTTTTTGCGCGCCACAGTCCCGCGCCACCCAGGACTTCGGCATTCCGGCGTCCCCCTCGGAACCCAATCGTTGCGACCTCTCGCCGATCAGATTCCGAGGGGGGGCTTTTGTAGACGCCAGAAAAGTCCTTTGTTCCCAAACGAGGATCCAGATGCGGAAAGCGAGGTCATATTAGAAGTCAGAAGCACGTTTCGGAGGGCCCGGAGGCCTTGCGCGGAATTTTGGAGACCCGCGCGCAAAGTTGAAGTCAGGCGCGCAAACCTCCCGGGATGCGCACAATGCGCTGGGCCTGCGCGCAATTTTGCGCGCCCGTGGCCTGCGCGACTCCCTTGCGCGTCGGGCCCGATTCCGCGCCCGCGAAGGAAACTCCGCGCCCACGAAGGAAATTCCGCGCCCGCGAACCGGATTCCGCGCCCGGGGTTGCCTATAAATATAAGGCGACCACCGACGTTTTGAAGGTTGCCGGAATTTGAAGAGTCGCTCGTTCGCGCAATCCAACCCCCTCCGCGCGCAATGCCGATCTTCAGGTAACCTCCTTTCTTTCGCGCAATAAAGCCTTGGGGTTCGCCTTCGCGCGCAATCCTTTTGGCTCCTTTCCTTTGAAACAACTCTTCACCGAAAGGCCTTCGCGTGCAAAAGAAGCCTCTTGCGCGCAATTGCCTCTGGGTGCGCGCAATCCAGCCCGATTGCACACACCCCCCCCCTTACTAAGAGGCCATTTGTTAAAGAATGAGTCGTTTCCCCCGCGCGCTATCCGAAGCCCGGTGTGCGCAATCTCAATCATCTGCGCGCAAAGCGCTGGCCCAATTGCGCGCCAGCCTGCCCATTTGCGCGCCGACCCGCGGTATTGCGCGCCAAGCTTCTCTTTTGCGCGCAATCCGCCGGGGTCGCCCCCTTTGACCCCCTGAGGGTACCCGCCTGCGTGGCGCCCGATAATCTTCATCCTGGGTGCCCGCACCGTGCGTTGTCTTCCCGTGCGGCCCTCCAGGCTCGCGCGAAGTGACACGAACCCATCGGCGGTATCACCATCGTCCGCGCTGCAAGACGTTAAACTGCCAAGTGTTTCGTCCAACATGACGTTAAACTGTACCACGTCCAAGCTGCATGATGTTAAACTGCCTAGCATATCGTCCGCGCTGCAAGACATTAAAGTGCCAAGTGTTTCGTCCAACATGACGTTAAACTGTACCACGTCCAAGCTGCACGACGTTAAACTGCCTAGCATATCGTCCGAGCTACAAGACGTTAAACTGTTCAGCATTCGTCCTGCATGACGCTAAACTGCACCACGTCCGCGCTGCACGACGTTAAAATGCCAAGCACCTCCGTCCTCGACACACGACGTTAAACTGTAATTCATCCGGCAAGACGTTAAACTGTCTGCTTCGTCCTCAACGCACGACGTTAAACTGTACTTCGTCCGGCAAGACGTTAAACCATCCGCATCGCCCGATCCCGTGCCTCGCACGCAGGGTCCCCCTCCTGGTTTGGATGTGGCCCCCACCTGCTCGTCTCTACAGGGATGTCGGGATTGGAGTGGCATTCGCCCACGGGGGTAGAGTATTACAGACAGAACGAACTATGTGGACTTTGATCCCTGTATCCTAAACATGGGTACGTAGGAAGCCTCCCTGAGGTTCAAGCCCACCACCTGGTCGTCCCGGTCGTATTCACATCGGTTCGTCCATCAGTGGACCCCTCCCGAGTTCACACTTGCGTCGATTCACCTATGAATCCGCCCTTGTGGGAGACTGCACGTGTGTATCTCCATTGTGCTTCCCCACTGCCGAAACCAGTGGAGGGCGTGACAGGGATCGAGGTCTCTTACCTTCGGCCCAAGTCCCTCTCCAACTGAGTTTTGCCGCATCCGGGCCGCCTCAGTGTGTAAGTCCTGACAGAACGAACTACGTGGACTTTGATCCCTGTCTCCTAAACAGGGTACGTAGGAAGCCTCCCTGAGGTTCAAGCCCACCACCTGGTCGTCCCGGTCGTATTCACGTCGGTTCGTCCATCAGTGGACCCCTCCCGGGTTCACACTTGCGTCGATTCACCTATGAATCCGCCCTTGTGGGAGACTGCAGATGTGTATCTCCATTGTGCTTCCCCACTGCCTTTTTCTCCTTTCAGCGTCCAGCATGACGTGAAACTGTGATCCACCCGGCCGTTCCATCCCCCTCAGCCCGAGGTGGTTCGGTTCAATCCTCCGCCCGACAGCCTCGACCTCTTCGTGAGTCGGCTTGCCGACGTCCAACATGACGTTAAACTGTATATTCGAACTATGTTGACTTTGATCCGCGCTAACGCGCGGTACGTAGGAAGCCCCTACGGGGTCCAAGCTCTTCACTCCATCATCCATCCTGATCCTTACCTGGGCCGCCACATCCCGGTGGGGTCATGCCACTTCATTCCACTCCACTTCACTTGGGAAGCCGCCCATGTGTTGGCCCCAGCATCGGAGGTTCCCCGCAAAGGGTTCTGTCATCTGATCCACTTCTCGTGTTGATCAGTCTGATGCCGTCCCCGATGGACGTTAAACTCGCGGCATACCCCGTGTTAAACATGGGAAGCTGAGGAAAACCTCAGGTAACATAGTTCCCCGCACCCAGCGCGGGATTCCTCAGGCCATCACGCCTTCGAGAAGCCCTACTAGGGACGGAAGGCAGACATGAAGAGTCGCAGTGTTAAGACACGACCCCGACACCCAGAGCTACCCGGTCTCCTCACCGTAGGTTGCTGCCCCGACCAGACCCCTTGGAGCATCCGGGCGGAAGCAGCGTAATTAACCGGTGTCCATGGAGACATGGCGTCGGGAACGAGATTCACGAGCACGTCTTAAATCTATGAGGGAGACTCGGATTTGGCAACGAGTTCCGAGGAGACGTCCACAGAAGGAGGAGCCGACATCCCATCATCCCGGTTTCGATCAAGGACCAGACGCCCCTGAATAAGGGACGGATGCCGCCTGCCTTTGGAAAGCGGGACTACGGGGCCACAAGTCGCGCGCCCATCCCCTCGGGTCGGCGGGCGCACGCGCGAACGCGTCCTGGAGGAACAGCGTCAGAACAGAAACCCGACGCACATCCGCACCGAAACAAAGGGGAAATTATTTTTTCAAATCAAAGGAACATATTAATTATTTTTCATTCATTATTTTACCTCTAGATATAAGGCCCCAGCCTTAAACCATACTTAATCTTGAGTTATTACAAGAATACACCATGAGGATCTTTTCAGGTTTAGAGTTTTAGAGAATTAGATCATAAAACTTGCATTACATCCCACATTTAGACAAAGTGGTTACAATAAAAGATAGTATTCATTTTTTCCCATCAACAGAAACATATTTAAAAGAAAACATGTAATCTTTCTTGACACTTCTTTAACACTATCATCAAATCATGTACCTTTCCCTTGACCTGTGAGAAACATTTCAAAAAAATGGGATGAGCATAAAAAGCTCATTAAGGGATATAAAAATATGGAAAGGAAACATGAGTACAGTTATACATAAGAATTAATTAAATCATACTTTACTCATAAAACACAAGCACTTTAACATACCTCATCAAATCATGAATAAATCATAGTAATCATAAGACATAAAGGTAACTTGTGGCATTCATAACATTCTTACGTAGGGAGTAACCCTCTTGGTTACGTTTTGAATACCCATTAAAGTATATTCCCTAAATCTCTTTGAAGAAACCTTAACGTTTAACTCCTTCATGTTATCCATTGCATTGGAGATCTATATCGGGCTCACCCGCCCTTAGTTTCTCACGAAACCACCCGTCTTCATAATAATTTCCAAGTGCCATAACATAATCATATCACATAAAACATGCATAAAGTAAACATAACACTTCAACTTTTCAGTCACAAGATATCCATACAACACATTGATATAAAAAAATTATGAAAAAAATTTTCAATACCAAAATAAAATAAAAGTAAAAGATGGTATTTATTTTTCTTTTTAAAAAATAGTATGGCTTGTAGAGAAAGTCAAAACTCAAATAATGGTCATGGCGGCGGAGAAGTCGGTGTCGCCACATACATAGGACAAAAACATTCCCTTTTGTCGTTTAGTAAAGCGCTTCATATAAAAAATATATTCCTTTTGGATAAATGAAAAAATAAAAGGGGTTTATACATCATATAAAAGAAGGTTGTGTATAAAACAAAATATGCCTCAATGAAAGGAGATTGAGATGAAGTCCAATACCTCCCATCCGACCTGACTTCATCGTTATTTAATCTCATGAATAAAAAACTTGAGTTAATTTCTACTTTCTTAAGAAATTTTTCATGTTAATTCTTCTTTTTATATCATTTATTACCATGTCATTAACACTATGTTATTATTTAAGTTTATAACGGTCGTTTTAACGATCATTGGAACTTGACTAAAAAATGAACTCTTTATAATTACATGTTGTTCATGTAGTCAAATATCCATTATCTCAAGAAATATATTCATGACCTAGATGTCATATATATCATATATATCAAGTATATAAATGCATTTATAATATTACATAATCATTTAGAGGTAAGAAATGAAATGCACCGTTCATAGAGACGGTAATCCGTACGTACGCATGAACGCTACTTTCTTTTCTATGTCATATTAATGGAATTAAAAGTAAATGAGAGATATGTATATTTTAATTACAGAATTATATTTATCATTTAGATGTAACATAAATCATATATATCCATTATATATATGTACTTATAATAGTACATTGAATTTGGGGATAAGAAATGAAATGCACCTTTCATGGAGACGTCAAGCCGTACGTACGCATGAAGACTACTTTCAATTCTATGTCATACTTTAATGGAATTAAAACATAATTATACATAATAGTATTATAATTCCAGTATGGTATCATATATAATATCATTAAATCTATCCTTTATACATACCACATATGGTATTAACGAATCAAATCATTTTGAGGGGGCGGTAGTCCACACTTCTTAAAATGAAGATATCGCATATACCCATAATGGAAGCCATAAAGGTATGCCATAAATGAAAAATACAGAAGCTTAAGGAAATCATAAACATATTATATATCATATATAAATATAGTGACATATTAATGGCCACCATTGAAGGTGTTAGAAGAATATTGAACAATCATCGTTTCATGAGGAAGAAATTCGCCATCTATAGAAACAGTATGTTCTTTAACCATTAGATGTAGGTGTGTGTAAGTGTAGATCTAATGATTCTTATAAAAACATCCTAGTATATTTAAGATACTGTATTTGTTACAAAATAAATGAATAAAGAGAGTTTATGGGGTTGGAGAAGAAAAATAAAACATAAGAACACAAGAGAAGACACTACCTTTAAATCGGGTAACTATTTTTGATTTGAGCTCAAAGGATTCCTTGGGAAGACTTCTGACCAATGTGAGGCTTCTAGGAGTAAGAGAGGGATGTGGATAGACAAAATGAGAAGGGTTTGGCTGAGCCAAAGGCTTGAGAGGTGTGGGTAAAGAGGTAGAGGTGGGGGCATTTTATAATAGGAGAGGAGGGGCACTCTTGGAATGTTACAAAATGTTACTTTATTTTCAAATGAGTTTCGGATTTTAAAGGTCCGACATTGATTTATTTAGAGTATAAGGTGATAAGGGATCTAAATATACTCATCCAATAGGTCTTTTAAATGTTTATGTTGTATTTTTAACATTATCTTTTTATTTTATTGAAATCCTTTATTAATGAGGTAATCGCTGCATCATCATGATGTCATAAATAATTTAATTTATTTAATGTCTACAAATTATGAAAAAAATACTATGATGTAGGAAATCTTTTCATATTTCCAATTCATATTTATAGTCCAAAATATAATTTATGTAGGAAAAATAAAAAATGTTTTACTTAGGTGATACATTCTTTGTTATATTTAAGCTTCTTTGACAATAAAAAGATAAAAAGTCACGTCCACGCAAAAGTGATTCCATGGGGTCCCAAAGTTTTGAACAAGGCATCCCATGGTCGGCCATGATACAACTATTAGAATTAGGACATATGATGGTGTCATTTTTTTATTATTATGATATTATTTTATAATCCTTAACTACCCGATTACTCATTAATCAAGATAATTAAAGATAATTACCATCGCTACTATTCATAATGTTAAAAAAAAGTCTTAATTACATAATTTTGACCTTATGATTACAAATATGGAATCCATTTTACCAAATTACAAACACAGAAATTGCAATAATTAAATTAAAAATAATTCTCGTTGTCAAAACAAATAGCGGGTTTTTTTGAAACAATATCTATGAAAAGTTTGGCATTATTTTATGCACAATTCCGAAGTGAAATTAATCCTAATGAACACAATTGGATTAAATGGTAAAAAAATATTCATATTAAACTTTAATATCAATTAAAAAATAATCTATCCATATAATTAAATTAGATGAAAAAGTAGTTTTGATGTAAAATGCAGTATTTTTCAATACTCATTAAAAATAAACATTGTCAGAAAAATACCAAAAATTTATCCACTATAAATTTCAATGTCCCATTCATAAATAATATATTTCTTTTTAAAAACAGAGATTATAAAATTTTCAATAGTTTTATTTAAAAATGGTTTTCTATCAAAAGTCAGAAAAACAATCTTTTAAAAATATTAGTGTATTCTATGCTTAAGATTAGATTAATTCTCATTTTAAGCCTCTAAAACACTATCTAATTCATAAATAGACATAGATAAAAATATCTATTATTCATTACTTACTTGGGATGTTACATCCTTCACCCCTTTGGAAAATTTTGTCCCCACAATTTATTTACTTATCGAATAAGTGGGGGTATTTATCCCTCATTACATTTTTAGATTCCCATGTCACCTCTTCAATAATGTGGTTTTTCCACAAAACCATTACATGATGAATCACCTTATTCTGTTACACTTTCTCCATGTGGTCAAGAATCTTGACCGGCTATTCCTCATATGATAGGTTCTCCTCCAGCTGAACTACCTCTGGACTCAAAACATGAGATGGATCTGGCATGTACTTCATTAACATTGAAACATGAAAAACATTATGTACCTGAGATAAACTCGGAGGTAAAGCCACTCAGTATGAAACTGATCCAACTCTCTCCAGAATTTCATATGGTCTAATGAACCTTGGACTCAGCTTTCCTTTCTTACCAAATCGCATCACACTTTTCCATGGTGATACATTCAGAAAAACGTGATCACCTACCTTAAAAGAGAGATCCTTACTCATGTTGTCTGTATAACTCTTCTGCCTGCTCTGAGATATTCTCATGAGTTTCTGTATCAGTTGAACTGTTTTTGCCAACTCTTCTAACAATTCTAGTCCAATCAGCCTCCATTCACCCACTTCATCCCAAAAAGCTGGAGTTTGACACCGCTTCCCATATAACGCCTCAAATGGTGCTATCTGTATACTGGAATGAGAATTGTTATTATATGAAAACTCAACCAAAGAAAGATGTTGGTCCAAAATTCCCTGATAATCCATCGAACAAGCATGTAGCATATCCTCCAAAGTCTGGATTGTTCGTTCTGATTTCCCATCTGATTGAGGATGAAAAGATGTACTAAAATTTAATTCAGTACCCAACGACTTCTGAAGGCCTTTCCAAAAGTTAGAAGTAAAACTGGGATCATGATCAGATACAATGGATAGAGGAACTCCATGTAACCTAAAAATCTCTTTATGATACAAACGGGAAAGTAGATCTAGGGAAAAATTATATCGTATAGCAAAGAAATGAGCAGATTTAGTCAAGAGTTCAACAATAACCCAGATTGCATTATTATCTCGAGGTGTCTTCGGCAATCCCACAACGAAGTCCATTGATATATTTTCTCATTTCCACTCTAGAACTGGTAAAGGAAGAATCATCCCTTTCGATAACTTCTGCTCTGCTTTTACCTTTTGACAAGTCAAACACTTCACTGTAAAATTAGAAATATCTCTTTTCATTCTATCCCACCAGTAATACTCCCGTAGATCTTTGTACATCTTAGTACTCCCAGGATGAACTGAAAATGGTTAACTATGAGCTTCACATAACAACTCTCTCTTCAACTGTGAATCACAAGGCACACACAATCTCTTCCCAAATCTCAAAACACAATCATTATCAATTTTGAATTCAGGCAACTTACCCTTCTGAACCATCTCTACCTTTTTCCGCAACTCACTATCTTGCTTCTGTGCTTGCTTGATTCTGTCTGATAGAGACGATTTCACTGATACCTAAAACAAAACAGAAGGAAATCCTACACCAACAACTTCTATTCCAAAGTTCATCAAATCCTTAAACAAAGGATCACATTCCAAACACAACATTGTTAATGAATCATTACTCTTTTGACTCAATGAATCAACCACTTTATTTTCTTTTCCTAGATGGTAATGAGTTATACAATCATAATCCTTGATTAATTCCAGGCATCTCCTCTGTCTCATGTTAAATTATTTCTGAGTGAATATATACATTAATCATTTGTGATCAGTATATATATAACAATTTACTCCATACAAATGATGCCTCCAAATTTTTAAAGCAAAAACAACATCAGCTAATTCCAAATCATATGTAGGGTAATTTACCTCATGAGTTTTCAACTGTCATGAAGCATAAGCAATTACATGATCATTCTGCATTAGGACACAACCAAGTCCTTTCATTGAAGCATCACTATAGATAACAAACTCCCAATTCCTCTAAGGTAGTGAAAAAACTGGAGCATTCACCAATCTTCTTTTCAATTCCTGAAAACAATCATCACATTTTTTGTCCAGATTAACTTAACACCCTTCCAAGTTAGCTTAGTCATTGGACTAGATAATCTTTAAAATTTCTTACAAACATTCGGTAATAGCCTGCCAAACCAAGGAAACTATGAATCTCAGTTACATTTGTGGGTCTTGTCCAATCTTCAACAACCTATGTTTTTGCAGGATCAACAGTTATCCCATCTTTAGAAACAATGTGACCAAGGAAAGATATTTTTTGCAACCAAAACACTCACTTGCTGAATTTCCCATACAATTTCTTTTCTTTTATGGTTTTCAAAAATAACCCTTAAATGTGTTTCATGCTCCTCTTTACTTTTATAAAACACCAAAATATAATCAATGAAAACCACCACAAACTTATCCAAGAACTCATGGAAAATTCTATTCATTATGTCCATGAATACAGCAGGTGCTTTGTTTAGCCCAAAAGGAATTACTACAAATTCATAATGGCCATATCTTGTACAGAACGTGGTCTTCGATATATCTACTTCCTTTACCTTAAACTTATGGTTCCCCGATCTCAGGTCAATCTGTGAAAAATACTGAGCTCCCTGGAGCTGATCAAACAAATCATCGATACGAGGCAAAGGATATTTTTTCTTAACAATGATGTTATTCAAGGCTCTATAATCAATGCAAAGACTCATAGAACCATCTTTCTTTTTAACAAATAAAATAGGATCACCCCATGGTGATGTGAAAGGTCGAATGAAACCTTTCTCTAATAAATATTGCAATTTCTACTTCATCTCTAAAAGTTCAATTTGAGCCATTCGATATGGGGGCTTTGAAATTGGCTTAGCATCAGGAACTAAGTCAACAGTAAATTCAACTTCCCGATCTCGTATTATTCCAGGCAACTCATCAGGAAAAACATTATGATACTCATTTACCACTGGCACATCATTAATCTGAATAGTTCCCATGTTTTCAACGATATGTGCAAGGTAACATTCATTTCCATATTTTACAAGTGTCTCGGCATCTTGATATGTTATCAACAGTAAGTGTTCATTGTTGTACACAAACTAAATGTCTTTCTGAAAAAAAACTTCTTTAGCTCTACAGTCAATCTTAGCATGGTAAATAGAGAGCCAATCCATACACAGGATAACATCATACTCTACTAGAGGTAAAAAAAATAACGTTTGCAAGTAGGTTCTTTCCACGGGGAAGGATAGGAAGATTCTTATGAATTATTTTTGCCTCAACATTTCCCCCAGGTGTTTTTACCACAAGTTTAGGAGTCATATCTTGAGAGAGTATTCCCATTTTACTAGAAATGTTTTCAGAGATGAAAGAATGTGTAGACCCCGAATCGAAAACCACACTGGCATAATCTGAAAAAACAAAAAAATTACCTAACACAACTTCATTTAATGGCACAACATCTACTGAAGTAGTTGCAAAGGATTTCACCACCCCTTTCAGCTTGTTGTATAACTGCTTCCCATCACTCGAGCTCTTTGTCTGACACTCGTTTGCATAGTGACCCATCTCATTGCACTTAAAACATTTCAATAACTATAAATCAAATGTGGACTTACCATCACTTTGATCCTTTTCAGTGCAATCACGAGCCTTATGTCCCATCTTACCACATCGGTAGCACTTTCCAGAATTCAGAAGACATTCCCAATCATGCCTTTTCCCACATTTATCACAAACTGGAAACTTAGATTTCTTACCATCGGACTTTTTTTTAAGAATTCTTACCTTTCTCTTGCCACCTAGGTCTCTTCTTCTGTTGGTTGTTATAGAACACTTGATCATCAGCAAACTCCATTTCCACATTCTCATCACATCGAACAAGCTTTTCATAACTTTTAAACTCACGAGAAGACAATGCCCTTCGATATTTTTTCTTTAATCCTAAGTAAAAACGATTGATTTTACTATCAAGGTATAGAATAAAATTTGGAGAATACCTTGACAATCAAGTGAACCTTTCTTCATATGCAGCCACTGAGTCTTCCTCTTGCCTCAATTCCAAGAATTGATTTTCCATCCTAAGTGGAACAACCTTAGGAAAATACTTCTCAAGAAATATACCTTTGCATTCATCCCATTCGAGAGCATCAATATCATCAGCATCCCTGATATTTTTAACAATAGACCACCACTAATCTACTTCACCCTTCAAACGGTAAATAGAAAGACTAACCTTTTGATTGTCTGAACACCCCATGACATTGAAAATATTCTCTATTTATTTAATACACTCTTTAGATAACATAGGGTCATATGATCCTCTAAATGATGGGGGATGTTTCCTCATGAAATGTTGCACCATTGACAGGTTCTTCTGCGGTTGATCTGGCTGATCTCATGCATTGATACCGGCACCATTTATCGCTGGAGTCAACTGCGCCATTACTGCAACAAACTGCTCAGTTCCAATTCCGACCACCTTAGGATGCTGATTCGGATAGTTATTTCCATCTGTATGCCTTCCTAGAACTGCTTCCCTTTTTCCTCTGCAGAAAACCATTATGAACAAACATTTCATAGATGAATCAACATGGTAATATTCAAATGCTATATCATTTCAATTTGACCATAAAAAAATATTTTTGGATAATCATTTAATAGAATTATAACTCCTAATGTTATCTAAACCAACCTATGATACCAACTATAAGGCCCCACCATTAAACCTTACTTAATCTTGAGTTATTACTAGAATAAACCTTGAGTATATTTTCAGGTTTAGAGTTTTAGAGAATTAGATCATAAAACTTGCATTACTTCCCACATTTAAACAAAGTGGATACAATAAAAGATAGTATTCATTTTTCCCATCAACGGAAACATATTTAAAATAAAACATGGATTCTTTCGTGAAACTTCCTTGACACTATCAACATATCATGTACCTTTCCCTTGACCTGTGAAAAATATTTCAAAAACATGGTATGAGCATAAAAAGCTCAGTAAGGGATATAAAAATATGTAAAGGAAACATGAGTACATATATACATAAGAATCAATGAAATCATAATTTACTCATAAAACATAATCACTTTAACATACCTCATCCAATCAGGAATAAATCATTGAAATCATAAGACATAAAGGTAACTTGAGGCATTCATAACATTCTTACGTAGGGAGTAACCCTCTTGGTTATGTTTGGAATACCCATCACAGTATATTCCCTAAATATCTTCTGAGAATCCTTAACGTTTAACTCCTTTGCATTACCCAATGCATTGGAGAGCTGTATCGGGCTCACGCGCCCTTAGTTTATCACGGAACCACCCATCTTTATAATAATTCCCAAGAACCATAACATAATCGTATCACATAAAACATGCATAAAGGAAACATAACACTTCCACATTTCAATCAAAAGATATCAATACAACACATTGTTATAAAAACATTATGAAAACCATTTTCAATACCAAAATAAAAGAAAAGTAAAACATAGTATTTATTTTTCTTTTTATAATATAAGGTATGTCTTGTAGAGGAAGCTGAAACTCAAATAATGGTCACGACGACAGAGAAGTTGTTGTCGACGCATACATACGAAAAAAACATTCCATTTTTTCGTTTAGTAAAATGATTCATATAAAAAAAGATTCCTTTTGGATAAAAGAAAAAGTCAAAGGGTTTTATACACCATATAAAAGAAGTTTGTGTATAAAACAAAATATGCCTCAATGAAAAGAGATTGAGACGATGTCCCATACCTCGTATCCGACCTAACTTGATCGTTAATTAATCTCCTGAATAATAAACTTGAGTTAATTTTTACTTTCATAAGATACTTTTTCATGTTCATTATTCCTTTTATATCATTTATTATCATTTCATGAACTCTATGTTATTATTTAAGTTTATAACATTTGTTTTAATGATCATTGGTACTTGAGTCAAAAATGAACTCTTTATAATTACAAGTTGTTCAAGTAGTGAAATATCCATTATCTCAAGAATGATATTCATGATGTAGATGCCATATATATCATATATATATAATGTATATACATGGATTTATAATATTACATAATCATTTATATGTAAGAAATGAAATGCACCATTCATGGAGACGGTAAGTCGTACGTACGCATGAACGCTACTTTCATTTATATGTCATATTAATTGAATTAAAGCTAAATGAGTGATATGTATATTTAAATTCCAGAATTATATTAATCATTTAGATGTAACATAAAAAATATATATCCATCATATATATGTACTTATAATAGTACATTACATTTGGGGATACGAAATGAAATCCACCGTTCATGGAGACGGTAAGCCGTACGTACGCATGAACGCTACTTTCATTTCTATCTCATACTTTAATGGAATTAAAACATAATGATACATAATAGTATTATAATTCCAATATGGTATCATATATAATATCATTAAATCTATCCTTTATACGTACCACATATGGTATTAACGAATCAAATCACTTTGAGGGGGGGCGGTAGTCCGTACTTCCTAAAATGAAGATATCTCGTACACCCATAATGGAAGCCACAAAGGTATGTCATAAAGGAAAAATACAGAAGCTTAAAGAAAACAAAAACATATTATATATCATATATAAATATAGTGATATATTAATGGCCACCTTTGATGGTGTTATAGGAAAATTGAACAATCATCGTTTCGTGAGGAAGAAATTCGCCATACACAGAAACAGTATGGTCTTTAACCATTAGATGTAGGTTTGTGTAAGTGTATCTTGAATTCATCTTATAAAAACATCCTAGTTTATTGAAGATACTGTAGTTGTTACAAATTAAATGAATAAATAGAGTTTAGGGGGTTGGAGAAGATAAATAAAACATAAGAACACAAGAGAAGACACTACCTTTAAATCGGGTAACTCTTTTTGATTTGAGCACAAAGGCTTCCTTGGGACGAATTCTACCCAATGTGAGGATTCTAGGAGTTAGATAGGGACTTGGAGAGACCAAATGATCAGGGTTTGGCCGAGCCAAAGGATTGAAAGGTTTGGGTAAATAGGTAGATGTGGGGGCCTTTTATAAGAGGAGAGGAGGGGCACTCTTGGAATATTACAAAATGTTACTTTATATTCAAATGAGTTTCGGATTTTAAAGGTACTACATTCATGTATTTCGAGGATAAGGTGATAAGGTTTCGAAATATACTCATCCAATAGGTCTTTGAAAAATTTAATTTATAGTTTTACCATTATCTTTTCATTTTATTTAAATCCTTTATTAATGAGGTAATCGCTGCATCATCATGATGTCAGAAATAATTTAATTTATTTAATGTCTAAAAATTATGAAAAAACTACCATGACGTAGGAAATATTTTTATATTTCCAATTAATATTTATAGTTAAAAATATCATTTATGTAGACAAAATTAAAAATGTTTTACTCTGGTGATACATTCTTCGTTATATTTAACCTTCTTTAACAATAAAAATATAAAAAGTCACTTTCACACAAAAGTGATTCCATGGGGTCGCCATGTTTGGAAAAAGGCATCCCATGGTCGGCCATGAGACAACCAGTAGCATTAGGACACTTGTTGGTGTCATTTTTTATTATTATGATATTATTTTAATATCTTTAAATACCCGATTACTCATTAATCAAGATAATTAAAGATAGTTACCGTTGTTACTATTCATAATGTCCAAAAACAAGAGTCATAATTAAATAATTTGGACCTTATTATTCCAAATATGGAATCCATTTTACCAAATTCCAATCACATAAATTTCAATAATTAATTTTAAAATAATTCTTGTTGTCAAAACAAATAGCAGGTTTTTTTAACAATATCTATGAAAAGTTTGGCATTAGTTTATGCCCAATTCCAAGGTGAAATTAATCCTAATGACAACCATTGTATTAAATGGTAAAAATATATTAATATTACACTTTAAGACCAATTAAAAAGATAATCTAACCATATAATTAAAATATATGAAAAAGCAGTTTTGATGTAAAATGCAGTATTTTTCACTATTCATTAAAAAATGAACATTGTCATAAAAATACCAAAAATTTATCCAATGTAAATTATAATGTCCCAATCATAATTAATATTTTTATTTTGACGAATAGAGATTATAAAATTTTCAAAAGTTTGATTTAAAATGGGTTTTCCATCAAAAGGCAGTAAAACAATCTTTTAAAAATATTAGTGTATTCCATTCTTAAGATTGGATTTATTCTCATTTTAATCCTCTAAAACACTATATTACTCATAAATATACATAGATAAAAATAAATATTATCCATTACTTACTTGGGATGTTACACTAGATTTCATCTATTTTTAACTCATAGATTATGTATTTTATCACCTAATAATAGTTTTTCCATGATCTAATTGTATCATTATTATATCTGTTGTATTAAATAATTAATGTGATAGGATATACAATGTTGTTTCATAGAACATTAAGGGTTTCCATGTTAGGTGTTCTCCATTGAAAATTATTGATTTAGGATTTTTCAAATTCTTATTTCATTATACTGAATTCATGTTTTTAGATGTCATATTTCACCCTAAATCACATCTTTACCTTTTCCTTTTATGTCACAATTGATAATTTTAAATACCAATTGTTTATTTGTATGGTGTCATGATGTGACTTTTTATATTAAATAGTGCGTGCTTTCACATCTCAAAATAATTTCCCACATTAAATAATTGAATGAGATTATATAAATTAAATGTTAATGTTCAGATTCTTTTTTAAATTGGACATACCCTCTTGTATTTAATGTGAAAATAGAGTTCAAATTGTATTTGATTGCCCAGTTTGTTTTTATTTAGTGACATGACATTGATTAGATTTGAATATCCTAATGGAAATCCTCTTTTTTGGGTCCATTAGTTAAATTGAAATATTTTATGTTTGGGGAATGAAAACTTTGAACTATGTTACATATGTTGGGGTCAGATTCATACAATAATTACCAAAGAATCACAATCACAAAATGAACTAAATGTCATAGAAACAAGAAGACACTTCATAGTGTAGACTATGATGCCAAGGCCATCTGGACCTACCTAATGTGAAAACTAGGCGTCCATCCACCATGGTTATTATGTGAGGATCCTAAATATACAAGACCTAAACATATATAGGAATTGTTACCTAGGATACCTTATTTGATTTATTATATAAATATATTTTTGAACTAGGTTAATAGTAAGTTATTTTAAAAAGGATTGTTTATGGATGAGTTATAAGGTGTTCCAAATTATTTTCGTTTTAATATTTTATTTCAAATTGTGTGAAGACATATGTATTTATTTTTGTTTCATTAAATGAGTAAAAGTATTCAGGTTTTTATTAATTATTAAAGAATACTATGTGGGATCCACCTGGGATTTCTTATAAATCCATGTACATACAATGCTATGTGTATAGAACTAGTTTTTCCTATGATAGGTGAATGATTGGAGATGCATAGTGGTATACGTTTTCTTTATTTATAGGTTATTAGAGTATATAAATGAAAATTTGGGTTATTTTCTCTCTTATCAAATAGATTTCTGATTCCTTTTATATTCAGCACAATAATTTTTCAATTTTGGATTCAAACTCATTTTTCCAATGTTATATTTGACTCTAACTATATAAAATTATATTATAATGTTTGAATTAAATTTTATATTCCATATTGTATTATTTCACTAATTGTGGGAAAATAATTCATAATTGTGCTTTAGGATTCTTAGGTTATCATGGGATGCTCATTAATATCAAAGACACCATTCAGGCCTTTCCATAAGCCATATAAGGAGTCTAATTTATGGTTTACTGTAAATATTTCATGAAAAATTTGTATCAAATATTATTTTTCTTTATTTATTAGAATATTATAGTACAAGAGTTATAGGATATAATGAAATAAAGGGATGGTTATCTGTGAGAGTATTACAATATTGTAATATAATGATCCAAATGATTCCATGAGATGTTGGGAATTGTTATTCTTATATTTTGTGTTGATCTACTCTCATTTATTTTATTATGATCTATTAGAAAAAATATATATTTATCTCCATTTATATTCTTTCTAATTATATATATATAGTAACATACCCCTCATAGGGATTACAAGAGTCCCTACGTGGTTTATGTGGTTGTCATTACACATGGAAACCCTTATGTCCATCATACTCTTATCAGCATAATAGTGTTTCTGCTCTGGGATATGGACTGAGATATTTCCACCACCCCATCATGCATTTTGGTTGAGAAACGAGGTACTAAATGAGATAACGATCATGCGTAAAATATTTTCTTCTAAAATACAAGATCCTTCGCATGGACGATTGATCCCATAAAAATGAAGTATTTTACTTGAAATTAATAAGTTTACTTTATAATACTTGGAAACTCATGATTTTTTCAAAGTGAAATTTTCCACTATTAATCACAAATGCCAAATATGATGATCGTGTAAAAAATTTGACCAATCAGGTCATCTTGATGGTTTAGTTTGTATATACATCATGCCCAAAATTATCAACCAAGGTTTACCAATATCATTGACAAAGACTAAATTACTATGTCTATTCGACCATAAATATGAGAATCATTCTATAGTGCAATATTACAACTAACTGTTCAAGTAGTTTACTTTCTATAATGATATAATATCATTTGAAAAATTGATTGATCATAGGTTTTAGATTGTATTTTTACATAATAATTCATTTTAGAATTATATATTGAAGATTACCATATATAATTATGTGGATAAAGGGATTTAATGGTGGATATTAATCTAATATACTTGTCAGGGTTAGTTGAACATCTTCTTCTACATGTTGGTAGTTTTAGTTGATTCTTTGGAAATGGGAAAATGTAGAATGATAAGGGAAAATGAAGTGTTATTGTCTCCTATTAGTGTCATTATACTAAATCATTAGTAGAATCTAGATGTTTAACATTGAATAACTAATAGGTAGAAAAGACAAGGAATAAGAGTTATATATTACCTGAACCTCTAAAAATATATAATACATATTGATATAGTGGTCACTTAAAAATGTTAAATATGGATTTCACTTTTTCTCTTTTTCAATTGGGGTTATCAATACCTAATGGATATATGGTGAAAACTGATGTATTCATGTTTATTATTTTTTAGCCAAAACATTTTGAAATGAATTAGTATCTTAAAGATGAAGAGTGTCTTGTAGAATGTGATGTGTGGCCCTTAATGGTGAGAGGTTCTATCAGTATTTTATTTTATTTGTCAATATTTATATGATAATTTATCATATTATTCATTAAAAACTATCATCTTTAGGAATTTTCTAAAATATCCAATATTAATCAATAAATTATTTGAAATTTATGGATCAATAGACATGGTAAATTGGTTTTATAATATATAATTGGATCTTATTATGTTATACATTTATGGATTGGTTGGTTACACATAAATCATAGATAAAAAGATATCATTTTCAATAATTTTTTACAACCACATTTTGAAACAATATGATGTTTAATAGATAATTAGGTATGAGATATAATTGGACCTCAATTAATTTACCATTATGTATAATTTATTTCCTCTTTTTTTATTGATATTTTGGTCTATCATATAATATATGACCACAATTTTTTAGTTGAGGAATATCATAATGTGTATCCAAAGGATTTTTCACGTCTACCATTATGGAGTGAAGTTGATTTTTTTATATATTTAGTTCAAGGAACACATCCAATATCCCTTCCATCATATCATATGGCTTTTTAAAAATTGGAGGAATATTTATGTTTTTTGGAATCTAAAGGAATAATTTTTTTTATATCAACATTTCTAACCCTTTTTTTAAAAAAATGATGATTTGACTCTTTATTTTTAATTTTACTATAATAAGCTTAATCCAGTGAAGATTTAGATGAAGTATCCTTTTCCCCATATCATTGGATTATGTAAAAATTTAAGGAGGAAAATGGTTCCTGAAATTTCAAATTCAGTATAGATATAATCAAATATGAGTTAAAGACTTGGATATTCAATTGACCACCATTAAGAGTAGGTATTTCCACCTTGAATATCATATAATTCCACATGGTTAGACTAATCATCTAGACATATTCATGGAAATAATGAATCATATTTTCCAAAAGTACGTTGAATGTTATTTTACAAATTTCATTGATTGAATTTATTTATTGCATTATGATTTACTAGATAACTAAATAAGAGAATGATAATCACCTATATTTTTTCTAGAAATTTTGAGGGATATGATCTTTTATAAAAAGTTTTCTAAATTTATTTATTTTTTATTTGAGATGTTATACTATTAGGATGTGTGGATTTATAATATGTTCCCTTATTTCATGCTAATATGCTCATTTTAGTATTATCCTTTGAGGAGATATAAAATTTATTTGAGAGTCGAAGATACATTTTGTGGAAGTACAATCTCGATGTTTTATAAAATAATTCTAAAAAACTGCATTTTTGTGGAATATTATTACAAATTAAAGGTTGAATTTATATGTGATTGTTTTGTTATACTTCCTTTGATTAAAATAGGAAAACATTTAATTTAACATCTATTTTGATTTTACCAAATGTAGGAATGGGATATGTGGTGTTTTGGGTAAATTCTTGACTGGGTGTTTTCTTTTTTAGGAAAGAACATATTGTCGAATTATATATATCTCATAATTTTAAGAAAGAAGATATTAATTACCCCAGATTTTTTCTACAACATTCAACATTTATGTAATATCTTATGAGATGCTAATATAACATATTTGGGTAAAGGTTCACTGTCAATTATGACCTTAAGAGTTTGAGTTATTCATTTCATTATATGGACGCGAACCCTACGAAAAAATTATGGGTGATGGTTCTTTGCACATTTTAGGATTATATTTATGATACCATATTAAAGGAAAATGATGTTATGGAATAAATGATCACAATTTCTTCTTCTCGAGTAGTTAATAAATCATAATACAATTGAAATTATAATAGATACTTCTCAGGGATAGACCATGATGTGGGGGTGGGAGAGAAATTTATTATATGAACTAGTGCATGGTCGATGTCATCTCTTTTCATTTTTTTTTTCTAAATAAAAATTTATATGATGTGTTCCATACTATCATGAACTCTTTATAATGTGAGGATAATTTTATTCAATGTTTCTTCTTTCCATAAGTAATAAACTATTTTGAAAATTTTTTATTTTATTCCGTCCTGAAGCCGAATGTATATGATATAATGTTTTTCATAGTTCTTAGTGGGTTATTAGTCGTAGTAAAATTACAATGGATAATTAAATGAAGTATTTGGTATGGATGAAAGGAATAAAATGTGGTATTTTCATGTTAGATTTAAATTTTTTACTTTGAAGTAGATTATGGCTGATCACTAAGTGTATTATATCATTCATCTCATTCACTCTTTTTATTTTTCAGAAATGGGAGGAGGTTTCTAATTATTTCATCATTTTTTACCACAAAATCTTCAAGGTAATAATTAAAATGGGTGTTTATTTATCAATTAACAGTGTTCGACCATTTCATTCTGATTTTCTGTAATACTATGGTTGAGGATTGGGGAAATCCATATGTTTTATATATCATGATGTAATATAGGATGTAATTTAAAATAATCTCATATGAGGATACATGTTTTAACTCTAGATTTTGTAAAGGTCTTTAGGGATGAAATATTATCTAGTTCTATTATTAATGGTATACTATCATCAAATAGAAGGATTATCAGATTTAGGTTATCAAATTTTATATGATTTGATCTGTACTTATTTCATGGACTTTGTAAGCTCATTAAATTTATATTTGATACTATTTTTGTTATCATATAACTATTGTTACTATTAATTTTTAGAATAGATCCCTTTGATTATTTTTATATACAAATATGTTTTGATCATATATATATATATATATATTGGTATAAATTTTTTGAAATTCCTCTAATGAGACATAATATCACTCATGAGATATCATTGAAAATTAATATAATTTATCAACGACTAGTTACATCATAGAGGAGTTAAAAAATAATTTGGGTTTGAACACAATCTCATATAATTTCAATTTTGTGGCCTCGTGTTGATTAAATTCTTCCTCATTTGGGTAAAAATTGGATTATATATAAAAGTAATATGGCTCAAAAATATATGGTAGATTTTGATATTACTGAGATAATTTCCAATGTATCTTTTCAATTAGATTAACATTATTTCTTGAAATTTACCCAAATGAATCCCTTATGAATATGATTAAAATGTATCATTGTTCTCCTTCTCATATTATGAACTATGAGGATATAGAATATACCCATACATTTTAACAGTGCAATGACTAGTCAAATTTGTGGATTATTAAGAAAATAATTCTGTTGGATAAGTATATTTCATTATTCTATCTTTTATAGAAACCCTAAAGAGAATCTCAAGAATTGTGGGAATGAAAATTAATGTTTAGTGATGATATTACTCATATGTTATTTGAATAATATTCTCTAGATGAATTTTATTGGGATATAATGATATATCATAGTAAGATTTTTACATCTTGATGTGAATTTTAGATATTTTAATTCATTCATTCTGATATATTTTTTTTCAATTTCATCTCATATAATTTTTGTTATCTCATTGGAATATTTTTTATTCCATAAATATTCATGATTGGAACATATTTATTCTATTAAATGTTTCGATACCAAGAAACTATGAAGCTTTCTTTAAAGCCCCATATGCGGGTAAAGAGTTGGTGGCCGGTTAGTCCAAACGGTTTGGTCTCCCCCTATAACTATAGAATATTAGAAAAAGTCATATTGCATAATTAGTTCATTCTTATTGAACTTTTGTGGCCAAAATATTTGTCACCCTACTATAGGTAAAACCAAGTGAAAGGTTTGAAAATGACATGTTAATGTTTGTGGTTAAACTGTAGAATTTAATTTATTTATTCCTAAAATATATTATTAGAACCATACACATCTGATTTATCACACCCTTTATTGAAAATACATGTCTCCCAATAATAGGGATTTTTTGTGGATATTTTCATGATCCTATACACTTCATATATTTATTTACTTAATTCATGTGGTGTAGGATATTTTAAGACAATGGTATGGAATTTGATATCATTAATAATTTTTATTCCTCTTTATTTCTTCTCTATAAATGAAGTTGATGTTAGATATGTAATTTTATAATCAAGTACATGTTTTTTTTGTGATCTCATAATATTTCAATTATATATATTGTATGATTAAATGAATTCTATGAATGTATAACATCATTGGGAAAACATTTGAGGGGTTTTGTAGAATTTGATCTCATTTCCTTTTATTTATATAGGGTTTGAAAATTATAGATTATATTTAATGATAAAATGGTTTGGGGGTCCACTTAAACCCAAATATCCCTTATCCATTTTTACTTGTCGATCCAGATCGATAGATAGAAATTACCAAGAGTTGACTAAGGTGGTTTCATGATAATATTTATTTATTAATCAATGATTACTTGTTCTTTTAAAATTAGATACGTAATTTATTTAGGGAATAATGTTTGAATACGGAAATGGGATAGTTGTGAATAATTAATAAAATATTGATCATTTTCTTGAAAAAGAAAATGTATATCATGTTTTTTTATTATGAGATTAGTTTTTATTGTATGACAAAGAAATGAAATGATTTTGAACATGCACGTGAAATCCTCTCGGTGTCGGTATCTACTAATATTAGAAAATTCCATGTTTGTTATAAATAACAGGGTATGATATTGTATATTATATGGGGTAAAATTTTGAGAATAACATGCATTTAATTATTAATACAATAATAAATAATTGTAGTTGAGGGAGGCTATCACATCGAGAATTGGGCTCCATCCCCACTAGAAAACTATCATATGGTAATGTGTTATACATGTGGCCATTGGTCATATATACTAAAATAGTATCCACGATATCCCAAAAAATTAACTAAAATATGGAATAGATTCCCTGGTGGTCCATTGGGTGGGTTATTTATAAATTACATGAGAAACATTTTATTGTTAAATGCAATAAATATGTGCTAATTTTGAATGATTTATATGATATAAAAAATTTTGGACTCACATTGCATATGAGAAATAATTTAATAATATATTTCCTAATTTTCTTATTTGATCAAAAATAATTTTTTTTAAAAAAATTCAAAATTTATTTGGGGTCCTACTATAATTATATTATAAAACACATAACAGATCATTAAGTGTGTGTAGAACTTGTTTTTTTTGTATTTAAATTAAATATGTTTCATGTTTGCGGTGGGTTTCAATATTAGTTGGGTATGGGTTGTCCCAAACTAGGACATGATGCCATCCGACCTGACACTGGACTTGTTCTGTGGCATAACCTGATGTTCATTCCCAACACAAACATACTATAATATAGATTCAAGCATTTATTTAATCACTAAGGGGTAGGAATTTTTCCCATTAAACTAATATCACAAAAATAATATATATAATAAATTAACCAACAATAACAGAAAAAACAAATATATAAATTGGTCAAGATACAACCTCTAAAGGGATAGATATATGTCGAAAAACTTAAGTCTAAAAAGAATAAACTACAACAAGACCATAGAAAACACAATCAACTTGTGACCTCATGTTCACCACCATCCACTCAATCATAATAATCCAACAATGAGAATAAGAACTAGAAAATTGAATATAAAAAACAACTCGGGTCTACCAACACCCAATGATACATGTTGGGTGTGAACTTAATAGCTCAGTGGGAAACCACAATAAAATCCATATATTTCATTTCTGAAAAATATGCCAGAGAAACTTGTTTTAAATACATATATAAAATTTTATGTTTCTCATTTTATTATACTAAAAAATAATTCTCTTTTTATGGCCAACACATGCCACTTTTCATTTTCATAATAGCTTACCATTTATTGTCGAACCCCAAACCCAAATACACAATAACAAATACCCATTCATGGAGAAAATAAAAAAGTCGGTAAAATAGGAAACCATGTGAAATTTAAAAATTCCCCAAAATATAGATAAAAACCCATGTGAATTTTCTAAACATCCATAGAAAAATCCCTAGATGTACTGTCCTCAAATCCACCTACTGACATTTAGTAAAAACATATAGTCAATAACAAACTGGAAACCCTCATCTAGCCTCACGATAGGCATATACCACAACTCCTCTAAGTCACCCAAGGTCCACCAACCCATCTAATCAAGTTTGGTTAACAATCATCAGTTGACCCATTAAAATACACCCATGAATCTCATGGTAAATGTATAATGTGTCAGTATGAAGCACAAACATGCAGAGCTCACCTTACCTATCGTCACCTCACAATCTTACTCAAATCATGAAAAAAATCTATATCATTATCAAAATAGAGAAATCCCACTATATGGGTTCCCATCATTAAATGTTCATTAATAATTTTCAATCAGGCTGTCACATCACATTGTCTTATGTAAAATTTCTAAAAAATGTTTAAGGATTCCAAATGGGAATTAAAATATTAATTCCCCATTTAATTTCTAAAATAAAAAAATCATCCAATTGGGTCTTCAATATTATCAATATTGATATATTACAAAATATTTCAAACCTTTTCCAAAATACCATTTTCATATGTATGATGAGAAAAGAGACATAACATTTCAAATCAAATTACAGTTAAAAAACCTTTTCAAACCAATATTGAAACACACATAAAATACATAATGATTCGAAACACACATTCATACCACATTGTAACCAACCACCATTCAATGTTTAAAATAAAACATTCCATCAAAATTATTTAAAACCATTTTGATATCATTAGAAAACCATGATGCCATTTTTTAAAACATCAAAATTTTAAATATAAACATGGAATAGGATGGATAAATCTTCTGATTTACGGGTTGTTAAATTGAGTATATTTTATTCAAGACAATTATCATTTATGTTCTCATCCATGGGTGAATTCCAAGAACCCAATTATGTGCAGACATTCAACGGTTCTACACATGACTACATGATGTTACACAAAATCATTTATAAAGTATCCCCACAAGTTCTCAAACCAACACAAAAAGCCCACATATGGGTCATGCCATAAAAAGAGACAATTTAGAAAATACAATGTTAAACACACAGTCGATAAATTCTATAATAATAAAATCAAGGTTTAACAACCATAAAAATTAAATTTTTAATATAAATAGAAAATATATATTTTAAGATATCTTGTGATTTTATAATGTAATAAAATTATAAAACCTCATTAAAAAAAATTTCACTAATTTTTTACAACATAAACACGTCATACAAATAATGTAAAACACAAAACAAGCATCAAAAAGACATTTTCATATCATATAATGGGGAAAATATTTATTGTAATGAGTTAGAAAGGAAAATAATGGAAACACATAACTCAGTAGAGTGAAGAAGTAGTGAATCTCTTAGAGAAGGGTGATCCAATCATGGGACATGATGTGCACCACCTTACATCGAAAAAAGTAAAAATACACATCAACCCTAGAGTTTGCGGATTGTAAAATGTGA
Organism: Viscum album; assembly: GCA_963277665.1. NCBI lineage: Eukaryota > Viridiplantae > Streptophyta > Magnoliopsida > Santalales > Viscaceae > Viscum > Viscum album. Next base: position 623,565,284 of record OY728128.1, read on the forward strand.
AAGCCTATAATTATAATCAAATTAATGAAGAGAGGGAATAGAGTATAAGAGTAAATAGAAGGATTTGATAAACAACAAAAATAATAACTATTCTTTGGGTAGAAAACGCCCATAAAGTGGCCCAAAATAATAGATACTGAATGTGGGCACCCTCTGATTGATACCCAAAAGGTATGGATTTAATGTGATGTGGGATAAATTGAATTTTTTATTTAAAATAAATTATATTTAGGTTTTAATGGTCTATATGATTTATTAAACTGTGCACTAACCATGAGAATACTACATGAAAAGTTCTACAACTTATAGGTTTAGGTATTATGGATTTGGAAAACCCTACTCAAACTCTGTGACCAAAAAAATTGAAACCCCACCAAATGAAACCTGAAAAACTATGGGAGTCCACCCAAATATCATTGAATGATTGAAAAACAATTTAGTGACACAAAAACATTGAAAATTCAAAAGTAATTGTAGAAAACACAACTCAGACCTCAACTAAAAGATCCACCATAAAAAAAATAATTAAACAAATGTTTGTTGGGGTTTGAAAATCCTCTCCACCACAAACACTTACTTCCCTAACAATGTAACTTATCTAGAATTCAATAAAAACATGATTTCATGTTTGATAAAATATGAAAGGAAACCCAAACCTCAGGGTGAATGTTTAATCCATAAGTCACACCCAACCATTTCTAAAGAAACCATACCATATGAATGAGGGGAGAACATGATAGGGTTGTCCCCACTTCAAGAACCTCACTAACACCAAGGAACTAAATCAGACTATCCTAATGATAAAATACCCAACCAAAACAAAGAACCCTAATATTATGGGGAAACCTCAATTAGTGTTAGAACCTCAAATGAAAACAGAGGAATTTCACATTTTTAATGTCTGGGTAAGATGAACTGTTTGAAATCATGGGATAAAAGACCATGTGCCAACCATGAGAAATTCAACTACCTGATTCAAGGACCATATAACACACTTTTTTAATGGTTTATCAAACCATGTTCAATTCATGTGATTATCCATGTGAATAAAATTCAAGATACATAGTTTCGTAGGTGATTCCTCAGGGTTTCCCCTAACAAAGAGATAACCATGCACCACCTACTTTCAAGACCCATTTTTTAATCATTAAAAAGACACTCCCAAAGGATCCTAGAACATAAATCATTTGATTAGAAATATTAGAAATTGTGATAAACTAACTTTTATGTAGATAAATTGAACTCACAATAAAAGCGAAGTTACAACATGAAACATTCCATGTTTCTACTCTAACATTGGAGACAAAAACTAGGCCCAGGATTCCTGCTCGTTTAGTGATGTCATGATTATGTAAGCTCTTCACTCTAAGGCTCCTGGATGGATCCCTGATGATTGATTCATCCAATACCTCACAGTTAGGATTTAACATACTCAATGAACAACATCTTCTTAAAGCGACAGTTCCGTAAAAACTACTCTAGATGACCCTAACAGCCACAATGATGTCATCTATTTGGAGGATTTTTACAATACATCTTCGCTTTCTAGAACAAGATTCCCTTCTTAAATAAAAATAAATTGTTTGATGAACTAGAAATCAAACCCAATTTAGGGGACACTTTAATAGAAGGACCATCTGGGACAGACCTCTATCTATATGGGGAACCATCCTAAGCAACAAGAGGAACTATATTTCCAATATCTTACACTCTAGAAACCAACTCAGCTAAAAATTATTCCACCAATATCTTGTAGAAATTATGATCCTCGGAGGAGAGGAATATCTCCTTGATATCAAGACAAAGACCCGCAATGAAAAAACAATACTTCATCAGATCCTGTAATGTTACCCTAGGGGAAAATCAAAAAATATCCTTTAAGTGTTCAACAATGGCCTTCACAATCACATAACCTAGTTGAATACTCATATAATCATCACTTTTATTCACGTGTAACTCATAATGTGTAAACCATCGGTTGAAGATGGACATTAAAAACATCATATATCATCCCAACTTTCATCGATGTGAGTTAAAAAATTCTCATTCATCAAATGATAGACCCTAGAATGAACCCAAAACATAATGCAGTCTAACAGATTCAGGGGTTCCCTACAACATAAGACATGCTCAACTTCCTCAATCCCCTTCACTTCCTCTAACAGGACGTGATAACTAGGAAGCATCGGTAATAATTGAGAAGAATTACGAAATATGCATTACTTAATAGAGACATTGGGGACCTTTATGGGTAGAATATTTTTAACAACATCAAAACATAGGGAAAAATCATCATCCAATGATGTCATGACCAAAAGTCCTTCTCAAGCCCAAACAACTGGATAACACGCAAAACATACTCAAGCTCAATCAGAAGCTCTCATTTCAAAAAAAACAATTTCATTTCAATTTCAAAAACCCACATCCTTCCAAGGCCAACAATTAAACACATTAATCCAATTTTCATAATACAAAACCCAACATTCTAAATTGTTGAAAATTTTCCAAAAAAACATTTTCAATTCAAAACCATTGGAAGAAATCTATGAGAAGGATTCAGTTTCAAAATCCCACCCCTGGGATCCTATGAACCCAAACATAAGAGCTCATCCAAATCGCCAATATCATATATAAACATGCACTAACATGTACATTCCATACATGCTCGCCCATATGAGAATGTTCAAATAGAATACTAATGGATACACATAGCATAAAATTATCGAAACCCATGAACATTCCATATTTTCAATCATGAACACCATCATTTAAATATCAATTTTAAATATTTCAAATCCACTTCAATTACATTATCTCCATTTACAAAACAATTATTATTTTAAAAAATTACTCACACCAACCCACGGGAATGAGGAACTAGTGTTTGGGCCCAACATGGTGACATTGTAGTGGGCCATTCCATAAGTAAGAATAAAAAACAGAGATATGTTTAAACTATGTAATCAAACTCTTCATGGGTAACTACTCTGTGGGAGATCATGAAATAACACCGGATCACCCACAATTTTATCCCTCAGTCCAGAATAGATTAAAAATACTCAAATCTCATTCTACCCCAAGTAAAGTAAGGATAAAAATGAGGAGTTCCTGATTCTCTTCATGTACATGTCATCCGAGTCCTGACAGTCTTAATATCCAACTATATGACTCCCCAAATAACAATGTTCCTCCTCAAATACCATTTTCTCATAAACCAGTTCGGAATTTCATCTTATTTGGCAACCATCCAGGTCGGTGGCATAACTTGAAGGGTGTTCTAAATCACCACGAGTTGTAACCTTGTGTCTATTATCAAAGTAATCATTGAGGGGAATTATTTTCCAAATAAATTTTGATCTCTTAAATAAACATAACAAGAAAATAATCTACAATAACATGATGAAAATAAATATGTAAACTAGTCCAGATAAAAAACTAAATGGATGAAACATTTATAAACACCTAAATAGTATAAAGTAGAAACAAAAAATAGACCAAAGATAGGTCGATATCCTTATGACATCAAGTTTTCCATAATTAATAAGACTAACCTAGTCCAAATTCCAGAACATAACCCAAAAACTTGAACATACAAAACAACTCTTGTTTACCAACACCAAATGGTAGAAGTATTGTGTGATCTTTACAACTCATATGGATACCACCAACGAATCTATAAATATCCCTTCCTGAAAATAGTCAATTAACACTAGTTTAAAATAAATATATAAAAGATGATTTTTCTAAAAAAAATTATACATAAATATCATTCCCTTTTTAAACTCCAAAACATGACACTTTCCATTTTCAAAATAGACTACCGTTTAAAGCCACACCCCAAACATAAATCCAAACAAAGAAATACCCAATCATTCTAAAAATAAATAATCTATTTAAATAAAAAACAAAATTATATTGGAAAAAAGAAAATATAGATTGAAGACTGCGGGAATTTCTTAAAAATACCTTGATTGATCCGTGGATGTACTCATTTTGTAACCACTTACTGTGGTATGGTGAAACTACATAGTTAATTTCCTACAGGATTCCATCATCTTGCCTCACTTGGGGAACAAGCCACCTGGACTCTAAATAATTCTATAGTTACCAACCTATCTAATCAAGGTCATCCAAAACCATCACTATACCCTCTAAAAGACACCCATAAAACCCATAGTAAAAGTATAATGTGAATATAAGAGGCCCTTTCATGGGTGACTCACCATAGCTACCATTACTGCACTTACCTACCCCAAACAGAAACACCTCCAATATGAGAACCCATAATGTAAAATCCATCTATAGGGGTTACCATCATAAAATATTCATTAATATGTTCTTACCATGCCATCACATCACAATGTATTTTTAAACACTTCTAAAAAATATTCAAACATGCTAATAAGGTATTACACGTTCAAAACCAATTTTCATTTCTGAAATTACATACAGTTCCAGTCAGGAAATCGATATTAACAATACCAATATTTGAAATATAATCCAAACCATTTAGAAAATACAACATTTATATGAATGATTCCAAATAGGCAACAATATTTAAAATCCAATTAAATTTCCCACACCATTTGAAAACCACATTGAAATAAATGAAATATACCTAATGATGACAGATGATGTTTCATACCACTTAGAATCCAACAAAAATTCAAAGTAGAAAATAATAAATACATTGAAAAAGAATTTAAAAAAACCTCAATATCATTATAAAACCCAGATTCCATATGTAAAGCATCAAGTGTTTGAATAGAATAGTGGGAGAGGAGGGAAACCTCTTTTGAAATATGATCCATTAAATTGAGTAAATTTTATTTTATACCATTAACAATTGTGTACCCATCTATGATTTTATTCCAAGAATGCATGGATGTTCCCACATCCAATGGTTTACCACAATCCTTCATGAATTTACCCAAACATCATTTTCAATGAAAAAGCACATGCACTCAAACACACACAGAAACTAGACATATTCATAAAATCACAAATTTCAAAAATAATTTTCTAAAAACACCATCCAACAATGATATAATAAAAAAACAATATTTTCATTCCAATTAATATGAAAATTCTCATTTTAAAGAGAAAATAGAAATTTTAACAAACACCTATTGTGCATACCGTGTTTTAAAACAACAAAACCCCTTTTAAAACCACTTATACATTTTTTTTCTAAAATTAAAACATCATAACAAGAAACAAAAACATATCCAAATCACTTGAAACACTTATTTGTATTATTTAAAAATAGATATGAATCAATGGAATGATTAGGAAAGGAATCAATTAGAAATAACTACCACAACGGAGTAAGAATGCAATGAAACACTAGGAGATGGGAGATGAAGCCAGACAGATGATGGGAACACCCTATCATCCAATAAAATATGACAACACATAAAACCTAGCTTCTATTTTTTGTCTAATGAGAAACCACACTAAGAGAATATATGGAATCAGTAGAGGGAAGCTAAGATAAATGGATATGGAATGATTTGATGAATAAATCTGGAATAATTACTAGCCTTTGAGGAGAAATCACACAAACATTTCCCAAAATAATGGAGAGCGAAGGGAGGTGCCCTCTAGTTAATACATAATATGTTGGTATTCAAATGTTAGTTGGAATCACTTTAATCAGTTTTTCTAATAAAATTCATTAATGTCATAATGGGTAAATGATTTTGTTGTATGATGTTGTAAACAATGTTAAAACCAGGTGAATATTGATAGAAACGTTGTACAACATACAGGTTTGGGATGCATAGTTATGGAAATATTTATCAACCCATGTGAGTAGAAAAAATTGGGAAAAATCATGAAATGACCCCAAAACACAAGGAGAGTTCACCAAAAGAACATTGAATGATTTATACACAATTTCATGACACCAAATTCACAAAAATTAATTTAATGTTGTCAAAAAGTCAATATGTAACTCAACTAAAAGATCCAGCATCATCAGATAATAAAAAAGAAAATAAAAATGTGGTGAGGGTGTGACATGGGTGATTGGTGGTTACAAGGTGGTGTGATTTCCCTTATATAACATTGACTTGGGATGTTTTTATATTTATTACATTGGTTTTCCTTTTTTGATTTGACATTATCATTTTCATTTTACTCTTTAACATCTATTATTAGACAATATATTAGAATTTTATTTTTCTATTTCATATTACATCCATTTTTTGATTGTATTATTAAGAGTTTATCATTTACAAATGTGAATCTTGATTCATAGGATCTTTGTTTCTACCATGTGTCAATCGGTGATTCCCTTTATTCCTTTACATTATCTGGATCTATAGTATGGTGCATGGATTACCATAATGGGCTCAAGAAAAAGGATTTTATAAATTCATAATTAATAGTAATATTTTATATTAATGATTAATATCTGATTTATTTGTGGGTTCTTAATGATATTAAAAAAACAAATTTTAATCATAAATAACACATTATTATTGATAAAAATACTTGAATGAAACTCATTATAAATTTAATTATCTATAAATATTAATTTTAATTATATTAAATAAATACAGTTTCTAAAAAATAATTAACAATTTTGACTTGGGAATATTCAAATTTAGTTGTATGCTGAAATTTTTATTAATAAATGATTTTCAAAACATGCATGTCATTAAAATAATGAAATAAGAAAACATATTCATATATGATTATAAAAAAAAATATCGATTTCATATTGTATATAAAAAATTAATATAAATGACTAGTATAAAAGTTAGTAAATATAAATGAGGATTTTAAATAGATTATTATAAAATTCATGTTTATTATATTTTTGTTTAGAGCATATTGAAGACAATATTAAGTATACTGATAGAGACAATCTATTCATTTTATTTTTTCCTAATTTAATTCATTATATTCTACATTATTTCATAATAATTTTTTTTGATGTTCTAGAAATAAATTTTTATTTCATTATGGAATTTACTTTGCCTATTACGTCATTAAATTTTAGGATATCTCATAGTTGTGGTTCCTGTAGGATGACCTAATGAGGTAGGAAATATTTTAGAAGAATATAGGTGCATTATATGGTGTTACTATATATTTATGGTTGATCATGATTGAATATCCGAATGGTATATTATGAATATTGATCCTGGAGGTATCTTCTTGCATATTATTATAATTGTTTATTCTAATGGTATCTTGTGATGATACCGTCTGTTGGAAGATTTTGAAATTAGCATCCAATGGTATCTTCTAAAGGTAAAATAGATAGTTAAGAGGTAGATTTGGGTGTTTGATTATGATTGTAGATTCTAATGGATGTTTATGACAGTAGCATCTGGAGATATAAGACTTAGTCTAGTAGTGAAATCTCGTGATAGATTAGGTTTTTTGATTCTGGTGGTAGATTCTGGTGGTATCTATTGTAAGTATCTCTTATTAGTATCTCCTAATGGTGGCTTCTAGAGGAATAATTTTAAAATAATTATGGATGGTATCTTATATTATCATCTCGTGATAGTGGAACCAAAATGTATCAGTCTTTCTTTACATGTTATATATTTTTGTAATTTATTGTATTCCAATTCTTACATTTTTTATGTAAAATATATTTAAGTAATTAATTTTGGGAATTTGTAAGTTTTTATAAATTTTTATATTTATATCCCCTTTTTCATATATTTTAAAATCATTTAAACAGTTTTTCCATTTTCATATAATTTTATCCACATGTATGGTCAATTAAATTCTAATCTACGATAATATATCAATATGGTTTCATATCAATTGAAAATAAAATAATTATTTTCATCATTAATTCTTTTTTTATTTATCTCATGACTGGATGTTCTTAATATATTCTCCAAAATTGTGGAATCCAATTATAACTATTAAATTCATTTATTCATTTTAGTGGTTCCATCAAAGACATAAAACCACTATTTTTCATTACAATGAATTGTGTGGACTGATTTTAATCTAGGAATCGGTATCCATTTCTTGTCATAAATTTTATCATGATTTATGGGTATATGCAATGTTTATAACTTGGTATCATTGATGAATCCATCTTAACAAATATATAAAAATTTCTTAAATTAAATTGATGGTGGATCGGTATGTTTCACATCATATTGAACATTTTGATACTATTTATGATAATTATTATTTTAATATTACACATTATTTGTATACAAATAAAATTCATGATATTACTTCAGTTGGGTGGGCAACTAAGTCGTAAATCCATAATTCTATATCTTAATGGCCTATGTTTGAGCCATATTAATACCCATTTGTGGTATACAATGTGTGTGGGAAAAATGGATGATGTGGGAATGAAGTGACACATGATGTAGGAAGGTAGTGATGTCGAACATGATGATGTTGAAAGGATGATGCATATACGGTTCTAGAGTAGGTCTTTATGCAATTTTCATTGGTAAATTTTAAGTGGGACTAAGGGAAAATTAATACATCTCCCCCATAATAGATGTAAATATTTTTTTCTTTTATGACATAAATATTATTTGGAACAAACAATATTTAGAAAAAAGTTGAATATAATTCATCATGGGATACTTTTTCTCACTATGTTTGTGTTTTGTCAAACACATTGTTCATTTATGCTTTAATATAACAGTAAAGGTAATTTTATAATCACATATATCAACATAATAAAATCTTTCCATGGAAAAAATTAGGCTTATGTGAGACTATCATTAAAAAGTGAATGGGAATTGATCAAGATCCACTAGAAAAATAAATAAATGAAATGTGATGAATATGTTCTTTTTTTGAATGAATGTCATGTTTATTGGACATATTTTGGTGTGGTTGTGAGGTGAATTTTTAGAAATTTTTTGGTTTTGAGAATGATGGGCACGTGGTTGTTATTTTGGTTGTGCGGGTTGATGGTATGGGGATGATGAACAATCTATTGTTGTGATATCATCTGTTATTCTAGTTTTCTTATTTGTTATGGACTAAATAATTTGATAAAATTGAAATTTACATTTTATGGGATTTTCTATATATGTGTTTAAATGAATAATAAACACGTGAATTAAATCACTCCATGTATTTTAAATTCTCAATGTTTATATATGAATTAATGGTCTCCAAATAATTCATGGAATTGGATGTTTAAATGAAATGGGTTTCTGATAGATAAATTTGAAATTTTATTATAATGAAAAATATGATGAATCATGAAATGTCTCTTCTTTCTTATTATGTTGTGTTATGTATTTAGTGTTGGTGGTAAAAGTGGAAGAGATTACAATGGGATGTGGTGTTATTATGATTTAGGATGACATTTTTTGGTTTGAACCAATACGTTGGGCTTGTGTTCCAATATATTATATAAATAAATTTCATTCACATATGATTTTAAATTTATTTTCTTCCAATTTCAAGATCACAGTGCCGAAAAAATATAGTTATGGGGGTGTTTTTTCAAAATTTTGGTTGTTAGTATGGATGTCTGGACACCCTCTCTTACATTCTTCATCCTCTGTTTTATGATAACATGAAAAAGTATTATCTACTAGAAAATTTTTCTATATCCACATAATTATGGAAACTTTTTTATTTTTCAATGGATATGAAATGATTTGTAGCCATTTTTTAATAAAAATAATGATCATATTTTATTTAATTACATATGATTCCCTACTTTTCGTAATAGGATTCCTTTTTTCATTTCAATCTCACCTCGTTGTACTCCTCTCCTACCCCATCCCATACCTCAGTCCCACCTACCATCAGATCATCACCTGACTAATCTAGATTCTCACCGAATTCTTCATTTAGATCATCCAACCAAAATGTGATTCCTCTCAACCCCTTCACACGTTTTCCTCCCAACATCCATCCCAATATCGGTTTATTTTTTCCTTTATTTTGTGAACCAGTTGAATGTTATTCCTTTTGTGTATGGGCCACTGCATTAGATTTCTCCCCTGTAGGGCGTTTCATTGTATTTATTTTCCTTCTATGTGTAGACTGGGAATGACTATAATATACCTGAACATTGTAACGACCCGAATTTGAAGCCCCTCCACCGATACCCCATACCTGGTTCGCTACATGACCTCAAGCGTGTTTCCCCAAATTCCATAGGCTTCCGACTAGCAGCGAGGGCCTTGGTGAGTCGGTGGGGAAAAAATGCCCTCATTCGGTAAAGTATACAGAGGAAGAATAACCAGACCCAATAGTGGAAACAATAAACAACATACAATGACTGAACTGAATAGTGGAATCAATGTATAAAACAATAATGATGCAACATGGTACATATGTCTATGGAAAGTAGTGAACAAACCAAAGTGCTGAAGTACAACTAAAAAAATGTATAAAATAAAACAAAGTAACTCTTCAGCATTGCAAGCCACAGCTTGGTCCCATGCTCCCCAACTCCATTGTAATCAAGAACATGAAATAGAAGGGTAAATTCCCTTATCTATACCTGAAGCAACATATTCTTCTTGGTCCCAATAGCATGGCCCAAGAAGGGTGTCAGATACAATCCCAATAGGAAATCACACAAAGATTTGTGCCTAACAATCAATGAATACATGGTAGTAACAAAACAAGAAGCAGTAAATAGGAAAGCACAAGCATCTACAATCCACATTTATAACAAAAAAAGTACACATGTAAACAGCCAGCAACAATAAGGAAAAAAGGTAACCCTCTGGGAATCTCTCACATCCTAACCCCTATGGTTGAACCTATAAGTACTAGCAACCCTCTAGGAGGCACACACTGTCTCACGTCTCTGGTTCGGCTATGAAAAATAACAGCCTCTCTGGGGAATCACTGACCTTTAATTCCCCCTATAGTCTCGTATCGTGCTAATGGCTCCCTGGGGAATCACTCAACATCTATTCCCCCTATGGCCCATGTCGAGGAACTACAGACTCTCTGAGGAAGCACTCAATGTCAATTCCCCCTATGGCCTCGCATCATAAATGAAAGACACTCTGAAGAATCCCTTCCGTTAATTCTCCCTTTGGTCTACTACTCTAGGTTCTCACAGTCCTATGTGAAAGATAATACATGCTCAACGCACGTACATCATCCAAGTAAAATCAAGAACTACTTGGCTATCATTTTTAGGCTCAACAACATAAAAAGTAGTAGATCCACTATCTTACAACTAGGTAGGGCAACTGGAAAAATTCCAAAAAAGCATAACAAGTATGGAATAGCAACCTGAGCACAAAATAAATACACTACTCCTATGTGTAATCCTCTACTATAGCTGTCAAGAAAGCTAGGAAAACAACAGAGAAAAACAGGTAACACGCAATACCCCGTTTAAGGGTATATGTGGAATTGTCAAAAAATACACATCAACATTCTACGGAAAGGCACAAACCATCTACCTCGATCCTAGGAGATAGATATACGTGAACCACGAAGACAGATTTCCCTTAGAACATCGTAGATCTGAGAAAACACACAAAACGATCAACCCACGATAACTCGAAAATGAGGAGAAATCAGAAAACAAGGCTCAAGCAGAAGGAAGAACTCACCGCTGTGATTCCAACGCAATCAATCCTGCTCGAATCAGAGAACAGACGAAGAGGTAGGAGCTCGTTGAATATCCGGTTGTACGGGTCACTCTCGGACGAATGGAACCTCGAAGGAGGTGTTTCTTTCTGTCAGGAATGACCCCGGTGCGTTTAATGAAAAAAATGAAAGTACATGGCGTGTACTTTTATATTACATGGCATGTGCTTGGTCTTTTCTGTACTCCGCCAAAATCGGCCTCCACGTCACCCCTACACAATGTGTATGTGGCCCGGCACAACTAGCACACGGCTTCGAGACAGAGAAGAGTACACGGTGTGTGCTCAGAAAGTACATGGTGTGTACATCGAAAATTTCCAGAATGGTAATTTTTTTCTTAAAAACTCCAGAAAAAGGAAAGACATACCATAAACGAAGATCTGGGTTCTTACAAACATCCCCCTTTAAATAAATTCATCCCCGAATTTCCCTAATGAGGAGGAGAAGAAGAAACCCCGAACAGCTCCAGCCACTAAGATCATACATCAGCCTCCCTTTCCCAAGTCTCGTCCTATACTCACCCGTGATGCCATAGCACCCGTACCAGAGGAACATAACAGCCAAGGAGAACCTTCATACTATGATCGAAAATCCAGATAGGATGATCCTTAAATGATGCATCCGCTTCAAGCGATACCCCCTCAGGTTGAAATAAATGAGACGGGTATGAAAAGTAGTGTCGGAGCTTAGAGACGTTGAATATGTCGTGCATATTTCGGTACCGCTGAGGTAACTACATCCGATAAGCAACTGGCCCCACCTTCTCCAAGACCTCAAATGGCCCGACGTACCACTGTGAAAGCTTAAACTGTCTCTGAATCCTTTGATGTCCCAACCTCGTTGCGACATGGAGGAAAACCTGATCACCGACCTCGAACTCCAGAGGTCATCTCCGCTGATCAGCATAAGACTTCTGTCGAAACTGTGTTGTAGCCATCCTCTTCCGAATCAGCTCTATCAGCTCTGATGTCTCCTGAACAAGACGATGTCCCAGCAAAGCTACCTCTCCTACCTCCGGCCAGCATAAGGTTTGTCGGTATGGACTACTATACAAAGATTTGTATGGGGCCATTTGAATGGTCGCCTGGAAAATGTTGTTGTAGGAGAACTCCACCAGAGGAATATGATTCTGCCAAGAACCGCCAAAGTCTAAAATGCAGGCTCAGAGCATGTCCTCAAGAACCTAGATCATGCGCTCGGACTGGACATCAGTCTGGGGATGGTATACTGTACTCAAAAGTACCTGTGTACCCAAGGCCTTTTGAAGTCCCTGGAAGAACCAAGAGGTAAAGCGCGCATCCCATTCTGAAATGATGGATTATGGGACTCCATGAAGACGAACGATCTCTCAGATATAATGTCGTCCCAGATCATTGACACTTAATGTATCCTTGATCGGCAAGAAGTAGGAAACCTTTGTGAGAATTTCAATGACAACCCAAACAACATCGTTCCCCCGAGATGACCTTGGAAACCCAGTCACGAAGCCCATCGCAACTTCGTTCCACTTCAACTCTGGAATGGTTAACTACTATAGAAGCCCAACTGGTCGCTGATTCTCTTCTTTAACCTGCTGACAAGTAGAACATCTCATGAAAAATCCCACAACATCATTCTTCATACATGGCCACCAGTATTAGAGATGAAGATCCCAATACATCTTGGTGACGCCAGGATAAACTGCCCAAATAGAGGAATGAAAATCCCGCATCATCCCCTCATGTATGTCTGCTGGCACCCATACATGTCCCTGGAAATTAAAGATCTCATCCTCGCCCATTGTCCATCCCGGAAGAGGGTCCCCTCCTAAAACACTCTCCCGCAGGACTATTCCTTCTGAGTCTGATAGTTGCATCATCCGTACCCGATCAAGTAGTGTAGAGGTAACAGCTACAGAAGATAGGAAGGTCTATCCAGGTCTGTCGTGCACCTCCAGATGCATCTGAGAGAACAGAGCCATAATCTGCCACTCATTGGTGCCCTCCTGAACTGCCTGAGATTGAGTTCTCCTGCTCAGTGCATCTTCCACTGTGTTGCCCTTCCCCGGCGTATATGAAATATCGAAATAAAAAGGCTGAAGATACTCGACCCACCTACGATGCCTCAGATTTAAATCACACTGAGTGAAGATATACTTGAGACTCTGGTGGTAAGTGAAGACCACAAAGTGCTCTCCCAGTAGATAGTGTCTCCAACAGTGTAGGGCGTGGACAATAGCTGCCAACTCCATATCATCTGTAGATTAGTTCCTCTCCTGCCGAGACCCATATGCAACTACTCCATCCCCCTACATAAGCACAGCACCCAGCCCAATACTTGAAGAATCACAGTAAATAGTGTATCTCTTTCATAGCTCCAGAAGACTAGTATCGGTGCTGACATCAACATCCCTTTCATCTCTTGAAAGGCTGACTCACAAGAATCTGACCATAAGATCTTCGACCTTTTTTTCAGAACTATCAATGGTGATGCTAGAAAAGAAAAGACCGGAATGAAGCGTATGTAGTATCCAGAATTCCCTAGGTAGCTCCGTACCTCAAAGAAATTCTTAGGCTACTCCCAGGAAACAACAGCTCTCACTTTCATTGGGTCCACAGATACTTCTTCGTTTAAGATGATGTGACCCATGAAGTGAATCTGGTCCATCCAGATGTGGCACTTCAAGAGTTTATCATAAAGCAGATTCTCTATCAGTGTACTCCGAATGATCTCAAGATGTGTGGCATGGTCGTGTCGAGTGTGAGAGTACCCCAAGATATCGTCCACGAAGACCATGAAAAATGAGTCCAAGTAAGGATGGGACACTCGGTTTGTGAGTTCCATGAAAACTGCAGGCCTATTCGTGAGACTGAACGGAATAACTGTATACTCGTACAAACCGTACCTGCTCCAGAAGGCTGTCAGAGGTATATCTGATGGTCTAACACGCAACTGATGGTAACCAGACCTCAAATAGATCTTCGAGAACACCTAGGCTCCTCGAATCTAATCAATGTGGTCATAGATGCTCAGCAAGGGATATCAGTTCTTGACCGTCAACTTGTTCAGCTTCCGATAATCCACACAAAGTCGAAGGGTACCGTCTACCTTCTTTGCAAACAGGACAAGAAAACCCCAAGGAGAAGTACTGGGTTGGATGAAACCCTTTGCCTGAAACTCCTCCAACTGCTACTTGAGCTCCTACAACTCAGGTGTAGCCATCCTATATGAAGGAATGGACACCGATGCCACTCCTATCATGAGCTCAATAGAGAAGTATACCTCACGCTCCGGAGGAAAACCTGAGAAGTCCTCTGAAAAGAGGTCCCTGAAACGTTCCAACACTAGAGGAAATTCCAACTGGGGAGTCCCCTGATCATACAGATAATGACTATAAATCTGGGTTGTCACCCCTCTTAGCTCAAGATGCTCGAGTCCTGCCCGACTCTCCTAAACATCCCATTCACCTTTATGAAGAAAAGTCTCTCCCTCTGGTGAAACGGAACTCACTCAGTGGCGATAACAGTAAACGGCTACCTGAATGGGAATCAACCAGTCCATGTTGAGGATGACATCATTTCCTGTCATCTCTAGGACATAGAGATCCCATAAGATGTGATACCCTGCAACCTCTAGGGGGCACTCTCTACACTGGCGTACACTATATGTCCTCGTTCCCAAATGCGTGTCTACTGTCAACAAGTCGGTAGAAGAAAAGATGCAGAGTCCAAGGAACTCCATGACATAAACAAAGATAATGATTTGTGTAGCACCAGTATTGAAAAGGGATGATGATAAAACTGAGGCTACTAAAATTGTACCTCGAACAGTAGAAGGTCCAGGATCCTGCTCTGGATAAGTCTACTCCATGGCATAAGACTGTCCTGCACCGCAGCCCTCTCCCCTGGATGACCACTCTAAGATGAACCTCCATGATGGTGTTGAGGGACTGGTGGATGACCACCATAGCCTCGACCTCCACCTTGGCCCGAACAGCCAGAAGAACTCCAGTTCCCGGACTGGTGAGAAACTTGTGGTGTTACTCCTGAATTACGAGTCATGGAAGAACCCCAGTCACCAGCTGCTTGTGAGAAAACCAGACAGAAACGCTGAAGGTGACCCATATTTCCATAATATCGACACTCCATGGGGTCCCTATAGCACTGCCGCCTCGTGTGCCACGACCGGCCACACTTGTAACAGGTCACCTGGCTACCTGACGATGCATCTCGCTTCCTCGGTTCACCACGTGTAGGCTCTCTACGGTGCTTCATGCTATCATCTAGAGGAAAACTAGCTATGTAAGCAGGACTGTCCTGGATTGAAGCTCCAGAGCCTCTTAGATTGCGCTCCGCAATCAGTGCCCGGTTGATGATGAAAGTGATGGAAGTCAGCTGGAATTGTTCACCTGTGAGCGGATATCCCGCCTGAGACAATCCTCAAACTTACTTTCTAAGAACACCCCACTCCCTTCCCAGAGGGGAGTGAAGCACTGAAGCTCGGTGAAATGAGTAGAATAATCCAAGACAGAAGGAGTACCCTACTCTATGCTCATGAACTCCTGGGCTCGGTCGGCCCTTAGGGTCTTCAGGTAGAAGTAGTCATAGAACACGTGCTGGAACTCCTCCCAATCCAGAGTCTGTTGTTGACCCGCCTATGATATCACGTCCCACCACCTCTTGGAGGATTCTCAGAGCATGTAAGTAGAAAACTTGACCTGCCTCTCTGGAGGCGTCTCCAGATGCTCGATGATAGTCACCATGGATTCCATCCACGACTCTGCAGCCTGACGTCGTCCTTCCCCCGAGAACGTAGGAGGATGCTGCTGCTAGAAAACCCGTGTCAAGTTTTCTGTACACGTGGTAGGAGTCGGTGCTCCCTGGAAGGCCTCCATCATCCTCATTAAACCTTCCCTAAACAGCACGCCAGTGCCAGTAACTGGTATGACAGCAGGTGCCAAGGTTGGCCCAATGGGGGGATCGGCAGGAAGTCCCTGATCAGCCATATCTGGCATCTGATCACTGCCTGATGACAGGCGTACGAGCAGGGGATTTCTCGGAGGCATAGCTATGAAATAAAATGAGTACACCTTAGTCCCTGAATAGTAGGATAGAGAACAAAAGATTACAAAGTGTAAATAGGGGATGAAAAAAACAAAATATTGAAAAACATGACTACACGGCGTGTATAAAAACTACACAGAATGTCTTCTTAAGCCACAGACATGGGAATGTACTCCTCCCCTAAAAGTCGTGTACACCTCAAACTAGACCGCGTGTTGACCCCAACACACAACGTGTACTTGAAAACTATTGACCTGCCCAAGTCTCTTCACCCGGCTAACACACACGGTCCGACTCAACCTGAGACTACATGGCATGTTCAAAACAAACACGGTGTGTACCAGACAAGGATTCAGAGGCCCGTGTTGTTAAGCACAATGTCTTCTACATGGATGAACCTAACATGGTGTGCTCCGAAGAAACACGGCATGTATAGGCGAAGGTGACACCATCCCATGTTGTTCATGACACGGCCGGGTACCGGGACACGATGAAACGGCATGTTCGGAACAAACATGGCATGTGGAAAAGAAGGTAAAGTAGGCCCGTGTTATTCGTGACACGGCCGGGTACCTGGACAGGACTACACGACATGTTCCCTCTCGACACGGTGTGTTCTACCCATGCTTCCCTGACCCGTGTTGTTAGTGACACGGCGGGGAATACGGATCCGAACTTACATGGTGTGTACCTATCGTACATAGCGTGTTCCCTGTTTACATTCACGACACTGTGTTCTGCTCACACGTTCAGTGACATGGCCTGAAAACTACACGGCATGTATCCAAAAAGTAAACGCCGTGTATTTTGGGTTTTTTTGGGTAGTAGCTCGGAAATTGCACAGAATCCCAGAAACACTAAAAACCAAGAAAAGAGGTTCCAAATTCCCATCCGTCAGGGCCCATACACCCCATGAATCAATGCATGGCATCTCCCATAGTTATATACGAGAGGAAACATGATCATTTTTAAACAAAGAGAAAAACAAAAAAAATTTCTAACATAACGGCAGAGCATCTATCAAGAATCTATCACAACAACATGTATAATCTACACAAAGTCTTTCACAACATCATGCAATCGTTAATGAACACTAGATGGACGAGAAAGAATGCATGGCATGTGGTTTATACAAGTGCCTATATGATGCATGAGATGGCATACACTCATCTCATCAGGTTTCGACAGAAATAGAACCGAAGTATCAAAACAATAATAGCACATGTCATGTGAATCACTCTAGGTGAAATAGAATCAACCATAAAATATCAAAACCAGAAAAATTGCAATTAACAAGGGAGTATGGCTTTTCCCTATGCACGACTTAGCTACTCTCGAGTAAATCTTAATACGAAGTACCGAATCTGTCCTATCCCTGGATAATGTCTCTAAACAGTAAAGAAAGAGAAAAGAACTTCTCTGATTCCACTTTGTAAGGACCCGAATCCAGAGCCCCTCCACTGGTGCCCCGTACTCGGTTCACCACATGACCTCAATCGCGTTTCCCCAAAAATTCCAGAGGCTGTCGACTAGCAGTGACGGCCTTGGTGAGTCGGTGGGTAAACTATGCCCTCATTAGGTAAACTATATATGTAGAGACCCGTACATTACATACATTTTTATTACATCATAATTGAAGCACACATATTACAACATATAACAAAACCAGGAAAGGACCTTATAGGTATAGTGTCTTTAGAAACTCGGAATCATAAACAACTGGTTCATAAAGCGTCTACAATGTCTCCAATTTATTTCATCATATCTATAATACCATTTGACATATCTTACATAATAACCTGCTTCCTGACATGGGGAATGAAAACATACCAAAGGGTGAGATCAAATTTTCAGTAAGGGTAAACAATAGAAATATCAATCACATCATATACATAAGAACATAACTTTGGAAATCTTAACCTGCAAAAAAATCATAATTTCATAACATGGGATAAATCATAGTAGTGAAATGTAATCCCAATAATCATAACTTAAAACATGAAACTTTGTGGCATACAAACATATTCATAGAGAATCATTTCTTAATAGTCAAGAATCATTGCCAAGACTATCTTAGTGGACGAAGTCCATTTCCGAACTGAGTTCACTCCTCGTTTCAGTCCTGTTTCCCTGAACTGGTTTAACCTGCCGTTCCAGCCATGTCTATCTCATGAGATATAAAATCATTACCCAATGCATTGGAGGGAGATATAGGTCCCACCCATCTCATAATGATACCATTCTTATGTGTTCCACAAAATCATAAACCATACATCATAGCATAACCTTTGTAATAAAAATGGGATTCTTAAACATCGTGACATCATAAAACAATTCATATAGGATAAAGGAATTCATAAAAATAATTCCATCACAAAATAATCAAATCAATGTAATAATAGGGATAAAAACAGAACCCTTTATTATCTTAGATAGAAAATAATTTTGATAAAACACTTGAACTCCATTCTTACGGAAAATATCCTTTCTACATCAAAAACATTTTTCCTTTCTTATCATGTCATACAATTTTAAACTAAAAGAAGTTGATTAAAAATAAACTTGAAAACTTGTAAAGGAATCTTCTTGGAAATAATTTTTTTAAAATCCATTCATGCCGTATAAGTTAAAAAACACTATTCTTTTACTTTTGTTGGAAAATTTAAAAGTACCTCTTACGAAAAACGACAAATGATTTTTTTCATTTCTTTTACTAAAAACTCACCAAAGGGTAAAATTGTATTTAAAAAATTGTAGGTGGATGGAAATAGTATTACATATTTAGGAAACATGGATGTGGATGATAAAATACACCCCTGTAATTTCTAAAGTATAATCAATCTCGGATAAAAATGAGATTCTGATATTTCCCTTACATTAGGTCCGATATGCTTTGTACGTGTCCGAACCTCCTCTTCTTTGAAGTGCTTCTTTGCGACCTCCTTTTAGGGCACTAAAATTGGTCTTTGAAGAAGACCAGGACCTCTAGGATGTCTCTAGGGAAGTGGAGAGGAGAATGTGGCAGGGGTTGGCCGAGCTTGAAGGCTCAAAGTGGTGTGAGGAAGAGGGGGAGGAGGTGCCCTTTTATAAGGGAGGAGAGGGGCTCCTTTAGAAAAACTGAAAATATTATTTTATTATAAAGTCATGTTCAGTTTTAAATAGCTCCAAATTGATTTATTTATAATATAAGGTGGGGATGGGTCGAAATACTCTCATCTAATGGAATTTAGACAAGTTTAGGTTCCTATTTTAACCTTATCATTTAGATTTAACATTAAGTAAAATAATTTTACTCTTACCGTGTCATCTTGTGTTCCTATACTATAAGGTTAATAAACTTACTATAAGCAGCCAAAAGAACCCCAAGTTGTTTATTATTAATATATATAACCTTATCTAAGTCATTTGGCCAAACCTTAGATTTTTAGGAATAAAATAACAATTACTAATATAATATATGTTTTAAAACCTTTTTATGTCAATTTTGACACTATTTAGTAATTGATTTTTGTGAAAATCATAACAGAATGATTAGTTCGAAAAAAGTTAATTAAATCAATACTAACATGTCATTTTAACATAAAAAATTAGTGTAATTCATAAAAAGTCTCAAATTATATTTATTTGGGTATTTATAACATCAGTTATGTCAATATTTCATTAATAAGATAATTACTGCATCATCTTTGTGTCATAAATAAATTAAATTATTTAATGTCTAAAATTAAAAAAAAATATCATTATGTAGGAAATATTTTTAGATTTCTAATGAATATTTATAGTCGAATTAATCTTATTTATAACCCTATATTAAAAATGATATACTTATTAAACTTTGATTTTAACTATTTTAACCCTTCTTTAAATAAATTAATAATAAATGTTTAAATCTAATCCATGTGGGCCTAAATGGTCATATTTTATTCCTAATGTTGTTTTTGGTCGAATTGCACTTATCCAATAGAATAAAGACATGTGTTAGGGTAATAATAATATTATTTTTACCCTTAATTACCCTATTTACTTTTAACCGTGGTAAATAAAAGTAAAAAGTTACTATTCACCAAAAATTATTTTCATCTCATTGAACCACATTTTACTTACTGAAATCAACCGTGTCTCTCGGATTTTTGATATTCCACTCATAGAAGCGGTAAAATTATGTTTTATGAAAAATTCAGTTTTTTAACTACCACATAGCGGTTTCACTATTCATCAAAAATTGAATGTTTTCAGAAAACAATACCAAAAATTCACCATAGGCTAATTTTGATATTCCGAATCCAAAAATGAAGTCCATTTTGAAAAAAAAATATTATAAAATTTCAAAAAGTGGTTATTACTATTCATAACATGCTAGTTTTAATAATATTTTAATATCATATCATTGTTTAGAGAAACTCAGTATTGCATACGACGCAATCTATCGAGGAAGGCCGTGATTGCGTGTAAATCAAGCCATGCTAGTGTTGTGTGTAGTGAAAGAATCCTTTTATGATTTATAAAAACAAAAATATTTCTCATAAAAGTCTCGAGTGTTACATTCTACCCCCCTTAAAATGAAATCCGCCCTCTAAATTCATCACATTGTAACAAACAGATGAGGATACCTCTCCCTCATCATATCCTCAAGCTCCCATGTAGCTTCTTCTAATTGGTGGTTCTTCCATAAAACATTCACCAATCGAGTGGTCTTGTTTCGTAGGACTTTTTCGCTACGATCCAGAATCTCTATCGGCTGTTCTTCATAAGAAAGATCTTGCTCCAGCGGTACAACTTCTGAGCTGAGTACATGTGAAGGTTCAGGTATGTACTTTCTCAGGAGAGATACGTGGAACACTTCGTGAACTTGAGAGAGCTTCAGTGGAAGTTCCAATCGGTAAGCTACCTTCCCAACACGATCCATTATTTCGAATGGACCGATATATCTAGGGCTCAACTTCCCCTTCTTTCCAAATCTCAGGACCCTCTTCCAGGGAGATATTCGTTAGAACACTTTATCACCCACTTCAAACTCTAGGTATTTTCTTCGGTTGTCATCATAACTTTTCTGCCGACTCTGAGCTGCTCTTATGTGTTGTTGAAAAGATCTGACCTTTTCTGCCATCTCATCAACAAAATCAGGTCCTAATATCTTTCTTTCCCAAACTTCATCCCAGCAAGTTGGAGTCCTGCATTTCTTTCCATAGATAGCTTCATAAAGATCCATCTGAATACTAGAGTGAAAGCTATTATTATAAGAAAATTCCACCAAAGGTAGGTGTTGATCCCAACCACCTTTGAAATCCATAGAGCAAGCTCTCAACATATCTTCTAGAGCTTTAATTCTTCTCTCAGACTGACCATCTGTCTAAGGATGATAAGCAGTGCTGAAACTCAACTCTATATCCAGAGTATGCTGAAGACTTCGCTAGAACTTTGAGGTAATCCTCAGATCCCGATCAGATATAATAGAAAGTGGTACTCCATGCAATCTTACCACTTCCTTTAAATATATCCTGGAAAGCTGATCCAGAGATAAATCCTCTCTAATAGCGATGAAGTGTGCAGACTTTGTAAGACGATCAACTATTACCCAAATAGCATTATTTCCTTTGGATGTTTTAGGAAGTCCGGTGACAAAGTCCATAGTGATGTTTTCCCATTTCCATTCGGGTATGGGTAATGGTTGTAACATCCCCTTAGACTTCTGTGTCTCAGCTTTAACTTACTGACAATCCAAGAATCGAGAGACATATTCTGCAACATCTATTTTCATGCCATCCCACCAGAAGTACTCTTTCAGGTCCCTATACATCTTTTTGCTTCTAGGATGAATGGAGAATGATGTTCTATGAGCCTCATCCAGCAGCTCCTTCTTTAATTCGGGGATGGGAGGAACACAAACACGATTCCGGAACATTACTATCCCATCACAATCAAGGTTGAATTCAGGAACATTTCTCACCTTCTTCTGTAACTCAACATCTTCTTTCTGTGCCTCTTTAATATTCACATGTATAGATGGTTGAACATTCATTTGAGAAAGATACGATTTCCCCCCTTCCATTATAATTCCAACATCCATCCTTTGTAAATCCATAAATATTGGATCTTTTGTGATCCTCATCATGGATAAACTGGCATGGTCTTGTCGACTTAATGCATCTGCCATCTTTTTTTCATTCCCAGTGTGGTAATGGATAGAGCAGTCATAATCCTCAATCAGCTCCAACCATCTTCTTTGGCACATATTCATATCCTTTTGTGTGAAAATATACTTTAAACCTTTATGATCAGTATAAATTTCACACCTTTATCCATAAAGATAATGCCTCCAAATCTTTAATGCAAAGATTACCGAAGCTAACTCCAAATCATGAGTTGGGTAATTTTGCCCATGTAATTTCAACTATTGTGAGGAATAAGCTATCACCATATCATTTTTCATAAGAACACACCCCAATCCTTTCTTGGATGCATAACTGTAGATCATAAACCTTTCTCCACTACAATGCAGTGTGATCACAGGTGCACTGGATAACCATCTTTTCAACTCCTTGAAATTCTCTTCACATTCCTCCGTCCAGACAAACTTAAATCCTTTCCGAGTCAACTTGGTGAGTGGATTAGATAATCGTGAAAAATATTCCACAAAACGTCGATAATATCCCGCCAAACCAAGAAAACATGGGATCTCAGTTACTGTTGTTGGAATAGACCAACTTTCGATAACCTCTGTTTTTACTGGATCCACAGATATCCCCTCTATTGAGATTATGTGACACAAAAATGAAAATTTTTGAAGCCAAAATTCACAGTTGGTAAATTCGTCATAAATCTTCTCCTTTCTCAGGGTATTCAATATAATTCTCAAGTGATCTTAATGTTCTTCTTTGCTCTTTGAATAGACAAGAATAACATCTATAAAGACTACCACAAACTAATAAAGATAGTCTCTAAAGACTCTATTCATCATATCCATGAAGATAGCAGGGGCATTAGTAAGACCAAATGGCATCACTATAAATTCATAGTGTCCATACCTTGTACGGAAAGTCGTCTTTGGTATATACTCTATTTTGAACCTTAATTGATGATACCATGAATGAAGATTAATCTTGGAAAAGTATTTAGCTCCGCGTAGTTGGTCAAATAGGTCATCAATGCACGGGAGAGGATATTTGTTCTTGATAGTGTTCTTGTTAAGTTCTCGATAATCAATGCAGAGTCTCATTGATCCATCATTCTTCTTAAAAAACAGAATAGGTGCTCCCCAAGGTGACGCACTAGGGCGTATGAAACCCTTATCACGATTATCTTGGATTTTCTTTTTCAATTACTGCAACTCAATTGGGGCCATTCTATAAGGTGTCTTTGAAATAGGCAAAGCACCCGGTACGAGTTCTATTGAAAACTCAACTTTACGATTTGGTGGAAGACCCTGTAATTCCTCCGGAAAGACATCGTCAAACTCCTGTACAATGGTCATATTCTTAATCGTGAGTTTCTCACCAACCATTTTAGATAAATAAATTTCATTTAGTGGAATCAAGACCCATAAGATGGAAGAAATTTACATTGGAAGGTTATGTTCATCCATGCATTGATAGACGATCATATATTGATCTGGAATATGAAATGTGACTTCACTTCTTTGGAAATTGATATGAGCTCCATATAATGAAATCCAATCCATTCCATGAATCACATCAAATTCCACTATAGGAAGGATCACAAGATTTGCAGGAAGCACTTCCCCACAAACTTCGATCGGAGAAGAATTATAAACTTTTGATGCGACTGTTGTGCCATTAGGGGTTGTCACAGCTAACTCAACAACTAATTGTTGAGGTAATAAGGTGATATCCTTAGAAAATTCTTCATAATTAAAAGAGTGGGTGGATCCAAAATCAAATAAAACATTTTCTACTTTAGAGTTGATGGTAGGTGTACCTTTCACCACATCGTTATCGGACTCCACATCGCTGATAGAAATTTCATGTGAATTTCCATTGTCTTTAGCCTTAAAAGTTTGTTAACGTCGACCATCATCATCAACCCTTGGATTTGGGCATTGATTGGAATAATTACCCATCTCCTTACACTTGAATCATTGAAGTGTAGTAGGTTCATTCCGTGTATCCCTTCCTTTGTTTGCATCATTAGACACATTCTTCCCATCATTGCCGCATTCAAATACCCTATGACCTTCCTTTCCACATTTGAAACATTTAATTGTCCCTTTAAGACAACTCCATCCATGTTTCTTTCCACACTTTGAGCATAAGGGAAAGCTCATCTTCTTTTCAGTGTGATCTTTATATTTTTTTTGAATTCCATTTTCCTCTTCTTATCAAACCTATATGACTGATGGGTTACTCCAATCTCCATCTCGACTTTGAGAGCACATCGAATGATTTCCTCGTAGCTATTGAAGTCCCTTCTGGCTAATGCCCTTCGAAGACATGGTTTTAAGCCACTAAATAATCGATTGATCTTACTCTCAGGTTGGATAATAATACCAGAAGCGTACCTTGCATGTCTTGTAAAATTTGCTTCATAGGTACCAACAAATTCATCAACCTTTTGCTTCAGTTCAAGAAACTCTTTCTCCATATTTGTTCGGAGAATACGAAGGAAGTACTTATTAAAAAATATGTTCTTGAACTCGTCCCATTCCATGGACTCCATTTCATCCATTTGCCTCACATTCTTAATAAGATTCCACCATTGATCAACATCACCTTCCAAACTATGCACTGCTAAGATGACTTTATCATGTTCAAAACACAGAAGAACTAAAAATATATTTTCAGTAGTACTAATCCATTTTTCAGAAACTAATGGATCAGTAGACCCGCTGAATGAAGGTGGACGCTGTCTCATGAAGGATTCAACAGAATGTTTCTCCTTCCTTTGCTTGTTTGGAAGTCCTGCATGATTCATAGCTTGAGAAAGTTGTGTGATCATGGAAACAAGATTTTTCATTCCAGCTCCCATAATGTTTGGTTTCTCATGGGGACAATCATTGCATTGCCCGTCGCATTCCGCATTAACACGGTTCCTTCGGGTTCCATCCATTGACTAAAACCAAGAAGAATAGTGTGAGAAACAGTAATTATAATAGGAAAACCACATAATCAAGAATAAAATTTCACACTTAAGTTCTTATCCTAGGTTATTCATGGCCATTTCTAAAACACTAATATTGTGTTCTATGCTTAGACGTATCCTTAGGATTCTTACTTAGGCTTTAACATCCATGTTTCCAAAGGTTGACTATACCTTTCCTCTGAAACCAACTGTAGCGACCCATACATTACATACATTGTTATTACTTCAGAATTGAAGCACACTTATTACAACATATAACAAAACCAGGAATGGACCGTATAGGTATAGTGTCTTTAGAAACTGGGAATCATAAACAACTGGTTCATAAAGCGTCTACACTATCTCCCATTTATTTCATCATATCTATAGTACTTTTGACATATCTTACATAATAAACTTCTTCCTGACCCGGGGAAAGAAAACATACAAAAGGGTGAGCTCAAATGCTCAGTAAGGGTAAACAAACGAAATATCAATCACATCATATACATAAGAACATAACTTTTTGAAATCATAACCTGCAAAAGAAATCATAATTTCATAACATGGGATAAATCATAGTAGTGAAATGTAATCCCAATAATCATAACGTAAAAGATGAAACATTGTGGAATACACACATAATCATAGAGAATCATTTCTTATTAGTCATGACTCATTGCCAAGACTATCTTAGTGGACACAGTCCATTTCTGAACCATGTTCACTCCTCGTTTCAGTCCTGTTTCGCTGAACCGGTTTAACCTGCCGTTCCAGCCATGTCTATCTCATGAGATATAAAATCTTTATCCAATGCATTGGAGGGAGATATAGTTCCCACCCATCTCATAATTATACCATTCTTATGTGTTCCACAAAATCATAAATCATACATCATAGCATAACCTAAGTAATAAAAATGGTATTCTTAAACATCGTGACATCATAAAACAATTCATATAAGATAAAGGAATTCATAAAAATAATTCCATCACAACATAATAAAATCAATGTAATAATAGGGATTAAAATAGAACCCTTTATTATCATAGATGTAAAATAATTTTTATAAAACACTTGAACTCCATTCTTGAGGAAAATATCCTTTCTACTTCAAAAACATTTTTCCTTTCTTATCATGTCATACAATTTTAAACTAAAAGAAGGTGAGTAAAAATAAACTTGAAAACTTGTAAAGGAAGCTTCTTCGAAATAATTTTTTTAAAATCCATTCCTGACGTATAAGTTAAAAAAACATTCTTCTCGTACATTTGTCGGAAAATTCAAAAAGTACCTCGTACGAAAAACGACAAATGATTCCTTTCATATCTTTTACTAAAAACTCACCAAAGGGTAAAATTGGATTTAAACTATTTTAGGTGGATGGAAATAATATTACATATTTAGAAAACATGGATGTGGATGATAAAATACACCCTAGTAATTTCTGAAGTATAAACAATCTCAGATAAAAATGAGATTGTGATATTTCCCTTACCTTCGGTCTGATATGCTTTGTACGTGTCCGAACCTCCTCTTCTTCGAAGTGCTTCTTTGAGACCTCCTTTTAGGGCACTAAAATTGGAATTTGAAGAAGACCAGGACCTGTAGGATGTCTCTAGGGAAGTAGAGAGGAGAAAGTGGCAGGGTTTGGCCGAGCTTAAAGGCTCAAAGTGGTGTGAGGAAGAGGGGGAGGAGGTGCCCTTTGATAAGGGAGGAGAGGGGCTCCTTTGGAAAAACTAAATATATTATTTTATTATAAAGTCAAGTTCGGTTTCAAATAGCTCCAAATTGATTAATTTTGAAGCTAAGGTGGGGATGGGTCGAAATACCCTCATCCAATAGAAATTAGAAAAGCTTAGGTTCCTATTTTAACCTTATCATTTTGATTTAACATTAAGTAAATTAATTTTACTTTCACCGTGTCTTCTTGTGTTCTTATACTATAAGGTTAATAAACATAATATAAGCATCCAAACGAACCCAAATTGTTTATTATTAATATATATAACCTTATCTAAGTCAATTGGCTGAACCTTAGATATTTAGGAATTAAATAACAATTACTAATATAATATTTGATTTAAAACCTTTTTATGTCAATTTTGACACTATTTAGTAATTGATTTTTCTGAAAATAATAACAGAATGATTAGTTCGAAAAAAGTTAATTAAATCAATACTAACATGACATATTAACCTAGAAAATTATTGTAATTCATAAAAAGTCTCAAATTATATTTATTTGGGTATTTATAACATCAATTATGTCAATATTTAATTAATAAGGTAATTACTGCATCTTCATTGTGTCATAAATAAATTAAATTATTTAAAGTCTAAAAATTACAAATAAAATATCATTATGTAGGAAATCTATTTATCTTTCTAATTAATATTTATAGTCGAATTTATCTTATGTATAAACCTATATTAAAAATGATATACTTATTAAAGTTTGATGATAACTATTTTAACCCTTCTTTAAATAAATTAATAATAAATGTGCTAATCTAATCCAAGTGGGCCTAAATGGTCATATTTTATTCCTATGGTTGTTTTTGGTCGAATTAAACTTATCCAATAGAATTAATACATGTGTTAGGGTAATAATAATATCATTTTTACCCTTAATTACCATATTTACTTTTAACCGTGGTAAATAAAAGTAAAAAGTTACTATTCACCAAAAATTATTTTCATCTCATTGAACCACATTTTACTTACTGACATCAACGGTGTCTCTCGGGTTTTTGAGATTCCACTCATAGAAGAGGTAAAATTATGTTTTTTGAAAAATTCAACTTTTTAGGAACAACATAGTGGTTTCACTATTCATCAAAAATTGAAAGTTTTCAGAAAAAAATACCAAAATTTCACCCTAGGCTAATTTCGATATTCCGAATCCAAAAATGAAATCTATTTTGAAAAATGAAATTTATAAAATTTCAAAAAGTTGTTATTACTATTCATAATGGCTAGTTTTAATAATATTTTAATAGCATATCATTTCATAGTGAAACTCGGTATTGCGTACGACGCAAGCTATCGAGGAAGGTCGTGATTGTGTGTAAATCAAGCCAAGCTAGTGTTGTGTGTAGTGAATGATTCCTTTTATGATTTATAAAAACAAAAAGATTTCTCATAAAAGACTCGGGTGTTAAAATATAGGAGAAGAACAACCAGACACAACAGTGGAAACAATAAATAGCATACAACGACTGAACTGAACAGCAGAAGCAATGTATAAAACAATAATGATGCAACATGGTGCATATGTCTATGGAAAGCAGTGAACAAACAAATGTGCTGATGTACAACTGAAAACAATGTATAAAAGAAAACAAAGTAACTCTTCATCATCGCATGCCACGGCTCGGTCCCATACTCTCCAACTCTAGTGCAATCAAGAACCTGAAGTAGAAGGCAGATTTCCATTATCTATACCTGAAGCAACACAGTCTCCATGCACCCAAAAGAATGGCCCAAATGGGGTGTGAGATACAATCCCAGTAGGAAATCATCCAAATATTTTTGCCTAAAATTCAATGAATACATGGCAGTAATGAAACAAGAAGCATTAAATAAGAATGCACAAGCAGCTACAGTCCAATGTTCTAACAAACAATGTACACAAGTAAACAGCCAGCAACAAAAAGGAAAAAGGTAACCCTCTGGGTAGATCTCACAGCCAAACCCCTATGGTTATCATTTATGTACTAGAAACCCTCTAGGAGGAACACACTGTCTCAGCCCTCTGGTTCAGCTATGAAAAATAACAGAATCTCTGGGGAAGCACTCACCGTCAATTCCCCCTATAGTCTCGTATCGTGCTAAAGGCTCTCTGGGGAAGCACTCAACTTTTATTCCCCATGTGGCCCGCGTCGAAAAACTTCAGACTCTCTGAGGAAGCACTCAACGTCAATTCCTCCAGTGGTCTCACATCATAATTAAAAGACACTCTGGAGAAGCCCTTCTATCAATTCTCTCTTTGGTCTACTACTCTAGGTTCTCGCAGTCCTGAGTGAAAGATAAATCATGCTCAGCGCGCGTACATCGTCCATGTAAACCTCAAGAACTACTTGGAAATCATTCTAAGGCTCAACAACATAAAAAGTAGCAGTTCCACTAACCTACGACTAGGCAGGGAAACTGGAAAAATGCCAAACAGGGAGAACAAGCATGGAAAAGAAACATGAGCACAAAATAAATACTCTACTCATATTTATAAACCTCTAATATAGTATTCAAGTAAAGCGGGAAAACAACATAGAAAAACAGGTAACACGCAATTCCCCGTTCAAAGGTATTGGTGGAATTTTCACAAAATACACATCAACATTCTACGGAAAGGAAAAAACCACATACCTTGATCCTAGTAGATCGATATACGAGAACCATGATGATAGATTCCCATTAGAACGTCATAGATCTGAGAAAATGCCCAAAATTATCATCCCACGATAACTCGAAAACGAGATGAAATCAGAAAACAAGGCTCAAGCAGAAGGAAGAACTCACCGCTGTGATTCCAACTCAATCGATAGTGCTCGAATCAGAGAATGGACGAAGAGGTAGGAGCTCTTCAACGATCCAGCCGTACAGGTTGCTCTTGGACAAACATAACCTAGAAGGATGTGTTTCTGTCTGTCAGGAGTGACCCCGACGTGTTTAATGAAAAAAAATAAATTACACAGTGTGTAATTTTAGAGTACACGACGTGTACTAGGTCTTTTCCGTACTCCTCCAAAATCGGCCTCCACGTCACCCCTACACACCGTGTGTATGGCCCGGCACGGCTATCACACGGATTCGATCCAGAAAAGAGTACACGACATGTACTCAGAAAGTAAACAGTGTGTAATTTGAAAATTAACAGAAAGTTCATTTTTTTCTTAAAAGCTATAGAAAAAGTAGAAACATACCTAAAACGAAGATCTGGGTTCTTACAAACATCCACATGGTGGCCTTCGTGGGTCGATCTATACTATTTCTAGAAATCCAAAACCTCAAGATACTCTTACTCAATATTCATCCATCATCCAAGTGATTGTTGTGCAGTGTTCTCATTTATGATTAAAGATCCTATAATTAGTTCAAACTTATATTACATTTTTATTTGTTCATATATAATTAACATTTTTAATGTGTCCATTATATTTACTTAATTCACTGATAATCCTATGGATATAATATATATTTGGATGGAATTTTTTTTGAAGATGAAATATAGAGTGTTTTAATTTATATGCTTCAGTAAATATTTGAACATATGTGTACAGTTTTTTTACTAGTGAAACCAAGAAAATTGTGAGTGTTCCCATATTATTTGACCACTAGTGGATAATTAATATCCCATTGGAGGGGATCTTGGAAACCTGTACCATCATATTATTGTTTTGAAATTTAAAGTAATTTTTTTCATTGTTTTAGAACCCAAATCATATATCTCAAAATACTAATTAGGTTAAATATATCCCATCGTATATATCTAATTTATCATATCACACATCATATTCTAGTTAAGACCCAAGAAGACATCATTGAGTGTACTATACTAATTCTATATTTCGTGATCTTGTTGAAATTATTTTCAAATGCCCTTTTTTCCAAAATAGTTCACACAATACATCGTTTTGAAAGGGATAGCCATACATTAAAATAAATGCAATGCTTGTAATATATGTGTGGTTTTCAATAAAAAAATATTATATCATTTTTTCTATTTTATGTCCAAAAATCATTTCACTACCACAACATAAATGTGTACACACCTAGTAAAGAAGAAATAGAGTCCTAAAATATTACTAACCTTCTATGCGATGTTTTTTGGATGTTATTTTTCATGTACATAAAACCAATACAATACAGAATAAGATAATATAATTATTCTCTCAAGTACCTTAAAATATGTCATATATAATAATAGTTATCTTATTACCACTTTAAATTAGTTAAACTGATGTATAATCAGTGTTTACATATAAATGAAAATTTAGAAATCCCATTGAATGATCATTTATTTAAATTAATTAGAATCATGGGATTTTTTATATTATTTTTGTAAAGTCCCCGAAATTCCTTGGATTTTTATTTAAATACATGGGAATTTTACGAGTTCGCTGTTTCTGACGGAGTTTGATTCCAAGGCCCGGTGTGCCCGAAAACAATTTTAGAAGTTTTTCTCACATACGTTCAGTAAACGTGCGAGCTGGATTTTATATCTTTTTAACTGGTGCTCGGAATTGAAATCTGAGGGCACCGTTGAACTCGTAGCGTCGGTGACTGTTTAGTGAGACCTTCACCGCAGTTGCGTTCTAAGGAGAATATAAGATAGTTTATGGGGTTTTTAATTAAATTAAATAAAAATTAAAGTGTTACATTATTTTTATTTGTGGCGATTTAATCCCTCAAGGGGAGGTTGAAGGTGTGGCCCACCCTCACATAACCCCCCATTGGAGGATATTTTTTTGGTCGGGCCCACACGAGCTTAAACACCCATGTAACTCTCTTTAAGTGGGGGAAGGCTTTTGAACTTCCCATATTAATGTGCCGACCCCCCATTATTAATTAATTTAGCTCATTCACTTAATTAATTACAAACATTTTTCAATTCTTTAATCCAATAATAAAATAATGGGTTGGCATAGCCCATTATTTTGGTTGGCGATCCTTTTTGGTGGAGCTTTGTAGAACTCTTGGAAGATCTTCATCTTTCCAACGAAGAACCACCGAAGAACAACGAACTTCTCCATCAATCATTGACCAAAACAAAATAGAAGGAGTCACCCAGGAAGAACACCAACGACACTTCATCCTCGGATTCTTTTCGACGTCCACGAATCGACATCTGCCCTTTTCTTGTGACTTTGTCAATGTTCATCGAATCGAAGTAGGGGGTTTTGAGTTGTTTTGTTCTAGTTCTACATTGTTAATATTTTTTATTCGTTATGTCGAATGTTATCAAATTAACATGGGGGAAGGGGGGAAGGGGATTTCGGACCGCACCAACATGGCTGACCCTTCCCCCTTTTGTTGATCTTTTTTGTTGATGATGGAGGAATAGACCGCGGCGAACAACAGTGGTCGATGACGGGCTGGCAGCGATAGAATCCATTGGACCAAAAAGGCCGCCTGGTCTCCAAGAATGCGTGACACCGCCTCTCTACATAGAGGCGAGCCGCGACCACGATGGGCCACGACAGAAGGGCAGGGCACTGTCGCACTGCGCCGGTTGTGCAAGACCAAGGCCAGGGCAGGCCGCTGTGGCAGAGCAGAAGTGTGGTGCCATTACGCCGCGCCAGAGAAGACCCTCAGCCAATATCCTCGATGGACAGGGGAGGGTGTCCAGATGAGCCGGCCGCTGGTGCACGATACCCAGGCGGGACACTTCAGGTACTGTGGTTATATGGGTTGGCTTCATTCGCTGGCCTTTATAAACAAAATGGGGGATGTGACACCCCCCCCACCCCCCACGGCGTGGCCAGGCGGGCCACGCGGACAGCCAGTTGCGGAAAGCAGGGAAGGCCACATAGCCAACAGTCAGGCCCCACGTACAGCAGGGTCGGGCCGTGCAGCTAGCCGGGCCGGGTCACACGGCAAGTCGAGCCAGGTCGGGCCACATGGACAGCTGGGCCTAGCCACCCGGCCAGCCGGGTCGGGCCACATAGCCAGCTGAACTAGGCTAGGACGCCATCGAGCCAGGCTGCCATTGTGCTGGACCGCTCCATCGGACCAGGTTAGACCCGCAGACAGGGTCAGACCCCTGTCTGAACCCGTAACCCAAAATCACATTTCTTCCGTATTTTGGGCTACGGGTGTCTGAATGATGAACCGTCTGTGGAGATGGAAGACATAGAGTAGGATTCATCTTTTTTCATACCCCTCTTGATATTTAGAGGCAGTTGGGGTATGGCTGGGTCTGTTTGAACCTAAAACCCTACCGGGCCCATTGAACATAAATGACAATAACTCACAGATCGGGCGTCCGATTGACGTTTTGTCTATCGCGTTGAGTTCCTTTTGATGAGATGTAAATATAGGATACATCAACTCTAGTGTTCAAGTTAGTTTATGTATTGAATCTTTGCTCGACGAGTGGACCATCCCAGAATCGATAGTGCTGTGTGCGGAAACCCTATGGCTTGCTGCATCTGAGATGATATGATTTTTTTGTGGGTTTGATAGTGAAGATACTATATTGGGTTCCTCCATGGGTTCAATAGTGATGATACTATTCTAGGATCCTCCATGGGTTCGACATCGATAGTACTGGATCGGGGTCCTCCGTGGGATCGAGAGTTGTGACTTCTATACCAGGATCCTCCGTGGGTTCGACAACATTGATATTGTTCTAGGATCCTATGTGGGTTTGAAAGAGGAGATGATTCAGTGGCTACAACTAATCATCCCAACCCCTCTACATGAGTAGTATACATGTGTGAGCCGATTCTTATCTTTTAGTTGTAATCATTGAGATGATTGACTTTACTTCCTTTGTGGAATGGGTTGTTCTTGGGCTCGAGTGTTGGAGCCGGACTGTGATTGGTAAGTTAGGTATATGTATGGGAAATACCAAATTAGGGATGGTTAATACTTTGTTATTGTATCTTACTACTGTGTTTTATCCTTAGTGGAATCTAGGAGACCTTCGGGGATCTCGGGGTCCCCTAGTTAGTACTGTTATACTCAGCAGTGATTGAGACTGAGGGTGACAGATGGGAGGCTTCTCAGAGATAGACAAGACGAGACATACCTCAGGGAAAAGTTGATCGAGATATGTACCTATCCTTCATATAGAATTCCCTAGAGGACGTTTCAGAAGTTGTTTTCCCTTTTTTACTTGTAGTTGTACTTGTTGTTCAGTTGGGTTTGTGTACTGGCCCACTTACTTTCAGCACACGTTTCATTTCTATATTAGTAATTGTAGCTTCTATTTTGTGTGTTCAGAAATTGTGTGATTCAGGATTAAAGGCAATTCCTTACCTTTTAATCAAGGATTCTCCATTGGTGCTAGTCACCAGCCCCTAGCCTATGGAAGGAGAGCTTGGGGTAGTCACAACATGGGCCACGAGAATGGGACGTGTCAAATAGGTATTAGAGGAGTCAGTTCTACTGCATAACTTGGAATCTGATTCTTTTAACAGTAATAGTTTTATGTGTTTTGGGTGTGTTTTGGAGTTTAGGGGAACCTATGTCAGTGCGGCGGCCGACATATCCATACACTAGGACTCTGACTTCTAACTTCTGACTCAGTGCACAAAATCACTGAATTCATGTGTGTTTCCATTGAAATTTTTTCTTCGTGATTAATTTGTGTCAGCTCACTAGGTATATTTTTTTGACCTTGAAACACCTATTTCTTTTCAGGATGGCCCCACGTAGCAGCCAGCTAGGGTTATGAGTTTCGTACGAGATGGTATCCCACCAATTGACGAGGCCTCGGTGTAGGGGCCCATCACAGTGGAGGTACCAACGGTACCACTACCCACTGGGACACCACTACCACCAGCACCAGCAGTAGAGAGTGTATGTCATCTGAGTTCATTTCAAGAGTTCTAGCACTAGAGGGTACCCAGTTTTAGGGGATAGATGGACCCATAGTCAGCTGAGGATTGGTTGGAGGCTGTTGTGAGAGTTTTCAGATTGGTAGGGACCCCAACCGACCTCATGGGGATCCTTTCTGCAAGTCTCCTACATACAATAACAGGAAGATGGTGGAGCATGGTGCTCAGATTCTTGACGAGGCATCACTACTCTGGGAAGACGTTGAGAGTCTCTTCTGGTAATAGTTTTTTCAAGCCACCTTTCATGCGGTGCAGATACAGGATTTACTGCGTCTACAATAGGGTAGAGTGACGGAAGCTCGGTACTCAGCGAGGTTCACTGACCTCTCATGCTACTCCATGGATATGGCATGAGACCCAACCTTCATGTCCCGTACCTTCGATCAGGGACTCATGAATGAGATCAGGTCTTCAATGATATCCCTCAGCATACCGACGTAGGCGGGGGTGCTAGAGCGAGCCCTTCTTGTGGAGATTTTTCTTGCTGAGAAGACTCCGGTAGGGAGACCCACCACCGGGCAACACGTAGTAGAGTCTTCTGTAGCCGGCAGTAGACAGATGTCACAGAGTTCCATGCGATACAGGCCATCAGGTTGGAGAACCTAGGATACAGGTTTAGTTGTCCGGGGCACACGAGACATAGCCAGCCATTCGTGGAGCAGGTTGTGCTATGCATGTGGCGGGCAGGGTCTCATGGCTCAGGACTGCCCGACCCGCCATGAAGATGAGATGCAGACAATAGAGGGACCTCCTAGGAAGAGGCTGTTGTTCAACCGTGGTGGTCCACCGGGAGTAGGTAGACGTGGCAGAGGAGCTGGCTGAGCAGCAGGTGGTGGATGGTATTTCAAGGCCCTACCACCACCACCACCAGGAGATCCACACCAACCACAGGGAGATGGCAGACAGTTGTGGGCTTAGCTCTATGCAGTCAAGGCCTATGACCATGGCACTCTGGAGATGATTCGAGGTACTATCTATGACTACACTACCCTTCCTACAGTACTTATAGACAAAGGTGCGAGTCATTATTTTATTTCTAATGCCTCATTCGGAGCTCAAAGATTTCGACAGAGCCGTTGGATCGATCCTTACGACTAGAGACTCTTACGGGAGAAGACTTGATTATTATGAATTTGTGCCAGCAGTGTGAGCTTCTATAGGAGGTGAGAGCTTTAGGTGAGATCCCGTCATAGTGGTGTCGAGGCCTTACGACGTCATCTTGGGTATGCACTTGTTATTCAAAATTCATTCTTAGATTGACTGTATTAGGCGGAAGGTTTGGTGTGTCCGTGAGGATGGAATGAGGTTTACCTTCACCAGCGAGAATGGAGGCTTTGTAGCATATGATGGACATACCCAGAGGAGGGGGAAACCGATCACACAGCAGTTGGCTAGCCTCATTCTCGAAGCGGTTGATGTGCGGAGTCTCAGATTTCTTATTATGGTGGATCAGTACGTGGATGTTTTCCCTGAATATGTTCCAGGACTACCTCCACATAG
This sequence comes from Viscum album, assembly GCA_963277665.1. Lineage (NCBI taxonomy): Eukaryota > Viridiplantae > Streptophyta > Magnoliopsida > Santalales > Viscaceae > Viscum > Viscum album. The sequence goes on from OY728128.1 coordinate 623,602,053, forward strand.
AGAGGTGGACTTCTACATTGACATATTCCCCAGGATGACACCGATATCTACTCCAGAATATCGGATAGGCCTCGCTGAGCTTTGTGAGTGGTTTGTATAGTTGGAGGACTTGTAGGGTAAGAGATTTATATGACCCGGTGTTTCACCCTGGCCATCCCCGATTTTGTTCTCCAAGAAGGTGGATGGGAGATTGCGACTGTAACGAACCAATATTTTTGAGTAGTATATTAACTTACTCTTAATGATTTAATAAGATGTTAATGGTCAATGCAGAAAGAGGAGTGGATGGCTTCATCCAATAGACTCGACCCTTATGAAGCCCACTTATCAGAGCTTGGGAAGGAGGTAGCATCTGTGGGCTTCGCTTTGGACCAAGCCCAAGCCGAACTCCAGCGTGTCAAGCTTGAACAGAAACACCTACAGGAGAAGTTCAAGTTAGTAGAGATTACTACTAGGAAAATGTTATCTGAGCCTCCCTCAGATTCTCTCACCATAGCACACCTTACACTTATGTCTTATGCCGGTGTTATAAGGGGCTATGTGACGAGACCCTAGCTTCGTTGTGTAATCATTTCGGGTGAATAAATTGAGATATCTTCCTTTAGTGATGTTTGTGGATTTTCTTTTGTCCAGATAATTTTAGGATATATTTTATTGATGAAATTTTGAAAAAGGGATATTTTAAAACATTTATGTAAACCCTAAATAACTAATGATGTGTAATGATTTTCAAAAAATGGTGTTCTACAAAAGTGTTCAATAAGGAATTTGGAGTCTAATAAGATCAACTTAATTTTTGATGAATAGTAAATTATGAATAGTGATTTTACGCTTAGGATTAGTAATATGACCAAATGGATTAGTAATTTCACTCAAAGAAAGATTTAATATAATTTAGACACCTAGATTAAGTAATGTGATTCAATAAAATGGGTAAATAACGGTTTCATAAATTATTAGTCAAGTATTAGTTTTTTCGGATGAATAGTGTTTTTAATTAAAAATTTAATTAAAAATAAGTAGAAAATTAATTTTATAAAAAGGACTTTAGTTTTGAACTCAGAGCATCAATATTATGTTAAGGTAATTTTTGGGGATTTTTTTTGAAAAAAATGAATTTTCGATGAATAGTGTTTTTATTTAAAAATTAAATTAAAAATGTATAGAAAATTATTTTTATAAAATGGATTTCATTTTTGAAATCAGAGCATTGATATTTGGTTAAGGTGAAATTTTGGGATTATTCTGAGAAAGTTGAATTTTCAGTGAATTGTAAAAATACAGTTTTAGGGTTTCGGTATGTTTAATGACATCATAACTGTGTCATGATGATGTCATGAGATATTTCAAGGGCTGGCCGGCCAAGGGTGTTGAATTATTGTTTTGGGGGCCCCATGTGGCCTAACTTTATGAAAAATATCATGAGAGAGCACATGGGTTTGAGAAAAGCACTTGTGAGGTGTCCCGTGGCCATTAATGCCTTGTCCCCTCACTTTCCCTATAAATACCCACCCTTTCCTCCTTTAGTTTTCACTCCCAACTCTCCCTCAACGAAGTTCTGGTCTCCTTACCTTCCAAGGAGTCCTCCCAAGGTGCCCCCAAGGCCTCAAGGTCCAAAACATTGAGTTTCATGAGTCACGTTTTAAGGTAACAGATCAGACCTCTCTCTTTCTTTCCATGTAATCCTTTTTATGTCATTCCCATTATGCTCCATGTTCTTATGTGAGAGGATGTTCTTTTATATTCCTCTTTCTGCCCTTTTAATTTTTATATGATGAGAGATCCCCTCTTACTCTCATCATTTCATTTTATGAAAGTTTAAGTGACGCCGTTAGGCTGCCGAATTTTTAAGGGATTCTTTCACCCTTCTCATTTTTCAAGTCCGGTTTTCATGTCAAGTCTTTCAAGTTCCTTTTTATTATGTTGGGGTATGATCTCTATATCTATTATAATGATCTCTTATGATCATGTTATGAGGGACCCTATTTGATCTTGTCAAATCATTTTTTTATTGAAGTTAAGTGACGCCGTTAGGCTGCCGAATTTTCATAAGAGAAATCTTATTTATGTCTCACTTCCGTGTTTTTTATTTCATATGGTATATCATTAAAATTTTATTACCATGTTCTTAAATCCCTCATATTCTGTCCCCCTACTGTTTTATGGATCATTTATGAGTGGGTGACCCATGTCCCCTCTCTTTCCAATGTTTTCTAAAACCTTGTAACATAGCCGTTATGCTGTAGAATTTTCGTCTCAAAATACCTCTCTCTTTTCTCAAAATTATTTTATGTTATAAAGTGAATACTCAAAGCTCTTATTTATAAATGGGTATTCACATATATATCAAAATTTTCCATTTTAAATTCTGGGATTTACATACATGAGACCCGCTTTCCCTTTCTGTGGGTTTAAAGTGACGTAAAGATCATGTCTTTAAAGCAGTTTTTAAAATGTTATGATTATGAAATGAAACCCATTTATTTTATGCTATGTGGGTTATTTATGAAACGTTTGATGATGATATATGTGTCTCGCATGATAATAAAGGCAAATTTAAGGGTGCGCCCTGATAGCGCTCCAATGCATTGGGTAATGATGTAACCACTAGAGATTACAATTTTCACGATACCTTGGTGAATAACCTTGGTAATTTTCAAATGACACCTTGGGGATGGACCTTGGTGATATGTTCATGATTGTCTATGTTAAATGATGTAGTCACATCTTCATGTTATGGAAAATGTTATTTTTATTATGAAATGCCTCATGATTTCTTTCTCATGCTTTAAAGTTCTTTTCATGTCCTTATTGAAGTATCTCAAGTTCACATGTAAAATGTTCCTCTTGTTTCCCTTACTGGGCCTTCTGCTCACCCTTTCTTTTGATGTATGTCCCCAGGTTATGAGATGCAGTAATGAACCTAGAATGAACTTGAGGAGACGCCTTTAAATTGTTTAAGAAGAACGTTTTATGTTGTTTTCATGTATTATGTTCCTGGTTTCCAAGACACTAGACCTTAAAGATCCTCAGTTTTGTGTAATGTAATGAAAGTTTATGTTATAAAATGGCGAGATGCTATAGTTGGTATCAAAGGATGGTTTAGTTATTTGTGGAAATTAGGATATAAAAACTTTAGGAAGAACCCTATAGAAACGTTTATATATAGGAAAACATCCTGGTATTTTGGTAAGTATTGAGTAAGTGGTCTATCAAACAAATACATCCCTGTCTGGATACGAGCAGGTAGAGGCGGATCTGGCACAGATGTACATAGGGGCAAAACCCGAAAACACCGCTTTGAGCTAGACTCGAACGGGAACTGGTGCACGATAACGGGCCTTGCTACACTCTTGGTTACGACACTGCCGGGGGATATGTTTGGTTAATCTCAAGATTTTTATGAATCATTATGAAGGAATTATAGAAAAGTGTAATTGTATAAGAATGAAGTCTTCGTTAAAATATCCATAAATGAAATAAGTTTCTCACTAAGGTTTTATTCTTTTAGAAAATGGCGGGCAATAGGAGGAACCATGCTGATGGTGACCGCAATGCACCATGTGCTGACGGCCCTCCGATGGAAGCCGGAATGGAAACATTCATGCGAATGATGAACCAACTGACTCAAGTTATGAGTAATAACTTGAATCAAGCTGAGAGGCCGACCTCACCACAAAGGGAACAACATTCTGTTGAGTCCTACATGCGTCAACGACCACCAACATTCAATGGATCTACTGACCCATTGGTTGCGGACCAATGGAAAATCTCCATTGAAAAGATCTTTTCTATACTTCATTGTTCGGAACAAGAAAAAGGCGCCCTTGTTGTTTACCGCCTAGAGGGAGAAGCTGATCAGTGGTGGTCACTGATCAAAAACACGAAGCCACGAGGAGAGATGGAAGCTATGGAGTGGGAATAGTTCGGGGGAATATTCTTTAATAAGTATTTCCCTCATTCGATGAGAATGAGAATCGAGAAAGAATTTCTCGAGCTAAAGCAAAAGGAGAATGAATCAGTTGGAACCTACGAGATGATCTTCACAAGGCTTTCCCGTTATACCTCAAGCTTCGTCATGGACCCTAATTGAAAGGTTGATAGATTCTTTGGTGGACTACGACCTCATCTACGGAAGAATCTATCCAACAGGGACTATGATAGCTATGAAGAAATTGTTCGAAGTGCTATGAAAGTTGAACTAGAGTTTGGGGAGACACAGTGGTCTCAAAAATCTAATGAGAAGAAGAGAACTCTAGAACCAAGCCTGGGAAGAAGTTTTGATTAGGAAAGAGGTGGAAAGCATATTCAACATGCCACATGCAATAAATGTGGGAAGAAGCATTCGGGGAACTGCTTGATCGGAAGTAGTAAGTGCTATAGGTGTGGAAAAGAAGGCCATATTTCTCGGAATTGTCGTAGTGATGTGAAGCCTCAACTTCCCAACACTAACGATAGAGGAAAGATGGTTCTGGCCCTACTCGAAGTCACATGCTTCATGTGTGGACAGCTTGGGCACTTTGCTAATCAATGTCCAAATCCGAGGGCGGTGGAGGGGAATCACCATCAACCTCAGCAGAGGCCAAGGGAGAAAGGTTGTGCTTTCTCTATCACAACAACTGAAGTTGAAGTTCCGAACGATGTGGTAGAAGGTACTCTTGTTGTCCTCTCAAAACTAGCAAGTACTTTATTTGATTCTGGTTCTACGCATTCCTTTATTTCCTCCAAGTTTGCAAGGAATATAGAATCAATCCCCGAACTGCTAGAGGTAGAGTTGTCAGTCAAGACTCCAAGTGGGATTATCCTTGCATCAAAAGTATTTAGAGACTCTAGTGTTTACTTTGGTGAGCACAATCTTATCGCAAATCTAGTAGTCATTCCCATGATGGTATTCGACATTATACTAGGGATGGACTGGCTCTCAAAGTATAATGCTAAGATCAAATGCAGAAGTAAGGAAATATCAGTAGTCTTGAATGAATGACCTACAATTATCTTCCAAGGAGAGATATCCCGAACTGATCCCAATCTAGAAGCACCACCCATATTTTTCTTTAAGGAGTTAATCAGTGATGATGAAGAAGGGAAAGAGAGCATACAAATTGAAGCTGTTCCAATTGTTCAGGAGTACATGGATGTATTTCCTGAGGAGTTACCTGGACCTCCCCCCAAAAAGAGAGGTAGAGTTCTCCATTGAACTCGTACCTGGGTCCCAACCGATATCAAAGACTCCGTATAGAATGGAAAATGTGGAGCTAGAAGAGTTAAAGAAACAAATCCAAGACTTGTTGTAGAAGGGGTTTATCTGACCGAGTGTGTCTCCTTGGGGAGCACCAGTTCTATTTGTGAAGAAGAAGGATGGATAAATGCGGTTATGCATTGATTATAGAGAACTGAACGGGATCACAGTGAAGAACAGATATCCTCTTCCAAGAATTGATGATTTATTTGACCAACTTCGCGGGGCTCAATTCTTCTCTAAGATTGACCTTCGATCTGGTTATCATCAACTGAGGGTGAAGAAGGAAGATATTCCAAAGACTGCCTTCTGATCAAGATATGGGCATTATGAGTTTACTGTTATGCCTTTTGGCTTGACTAATGCTCCTGCTATTTTCATGGATTTGATGAATAGAGTCTTTAAGGACTACCTTGATAACTTTGTGGTAGTTTTTATTGATGATATTTTGATATATTCAAAAAGTCGTGAGGAGCATGAAGATCATCTGAGGGTTATTTTGAAAACTCTACGGAAGGAGATTCTCTTTGGGAAGTTCAGCAAGTGTGAGTTTTAGTTACAACAAGTGGATTTCTTGGGGCACATCATAACCAATGAAGGAATCTTGGTTGACCCTGCAAATACAATGGTTATGGAGGAGTGGCCTCAACCCACAACAGTAACTGAGATTTGTAGTTTCCTTGGTTTAGCGGGATATTATAGGAGGTTTGTGAAAAACGTTTCACGGCTTTCTAATCCACTAACCATGTTGACTCGAAAAGGGGTTATGTTCATCTGGACAAATGAATGCGAGGAAAGTTTCCTAGAGCTGAAGAAGAGATTGGTAACTGCACCTGTGTTAACACTACCCTCTATCGGAGAATGATTCGTTAGTTTTAGCGATGCATCTCTGAAAGGGCTTGGGTGCGTCCTCATGCAAAATGACAAGGTAATTGCTTATGCATCTCGACAGTTGAAGATTCATGAGCAGAATTATCCTACGCATGATCTAGAGCTGGCAGCAGTTGTTTTTGCTCTAAAGATATGGATGCACTATCTTTATGGGGAGAAATGCGATATATACATTTACCACCAAAGTCTAAAGTATATTTTCAGACAGAAAGAATTGAACATGAGACAAAGGAGATGGTTGGAGCTTATTAATGACTACGATTGTTCAATTCATTATCACCCTGGAAGAGAAAACAAAGTCGCGGATGCATTAAGGAGGAAAGATCCTGTTGTTCTGGCAATAATGAGGATCCGAGGGGATCCCTTGTTTAAAGATCTAGTAAAACTGGACATGGGAATTATAAGGAAAGGGACATCATCAACCCAATCCCAAATGATTTCTCAACCTTCATTACTAGAGAAGATCAAGAAGGCTCAAAAAGAAGATCCTTTTCTGCAGGAGAAGTTCGAGGCTGTAAAGGATGGTAAGTTCCCTGATTTCAATGTTGATTAAGAAGGTGTATTGAAATTTCGTACAAGACTATGTGTTCCATCTATTCCGGAGATAAAGAAAGAACTGATGGATGAAGCTCATAGCTCTACTTTCTCAATACATCCGGGAAGCACTAAGATGTATAGAGTCCTTCGTGACCATTATTTGTGGGATAACATGAAGATGGAGATTGCTGATTACACTACAAGGTGCCTGGTGTGTCAGCAAGTAAGGGAAGAACGACAACTTCCTAAGGGGGTATTGCAACTGCTACCCATACCAGTATGGAAGTGGCATAATATCACTATGGACATTGTAACTGGTCTCCTGAAAACATCCAAAGGAAATAATGTGATATGGGTTATTGTGGACCGTCTCACCAAGAAAGACCATTTTATCTCTATTCGGGAAGATTTCTCTCTGGATTAGCTTGCCAAGATATACGTGAAGGAAGTGGTAAGGCTGCATGGGGTACCGCTATCCATCGTATCTGATCGTGACCCAAGATTCACATCAAAATTCTGGAGAAGTCTTCAACATGCTCTGAATACTGAATTGAATTTTAGTACGGCCTATCATCATCAAACTGATGGCCAATCTGAAAGGACTATTCAAACACTCGAAGACATGTTGAGATTATGCTCAATGGAATTTAGAGGTGGATGGGATCAACACCTCCCATTAGTTGAGTTCTCCTATAACAACAGCTACCATTCGAGTATTCAGATGGCACCCTATGAAGCTCTGTATGGAAAGCGATGGGGAACTCATACTTGTTGGGATGAAACTGGTAAGAGGAAGCTTCTTGGGCCTGATCTCGTGCAAGAGATGACGGAACAGGTTCATGCCATCCAACAACACATAAAAGCTGCTCAAAGTTGGCAGAAGAGCTATGCTGACAATCGTCGAAGGGACTTGGAGTTTGGTGTTGGCGACAAAGTCTTCCTTCGAATTTCTCCATGGAAGAGAGTCATGTGGTTTGGGACGAAAGGGAAGCTCAGCCCTAGGTACATTGGCCCCTATGAAATCCTTGATCGCATAGGAGCAGTGGCCTATCGTCTAGCACTTCCACCGAACCTAGCTCAAGTTCATGATGTCTTCCATGTATCTCTATTGAGGAATTACATACCCGACCCTTCGCATGTACTGAATCCAGAGGTGGTACAACTGGAACATGACCTCTCTTATGAGGAGCAGCCAGTAGAGATCTTGGACCGTAGAGACAAGGTCCTACGAAACAAGACTACCCACCTTGTGAAAGTGTTGTGGAGGAATCACAAATATGAATATGTGACTTGGGAGCCTGAGGAAACAATGAAGCAAAAGTACCCTCACCTTTTCAACTAGGCCTCAAGTGTAAATTTCGGGGATGAAATTTCTTAAGGGGGGAAGAATGTAACGACCCAATCTTTTTGAGTAGTATATTAACTTACTCTTAATGATTTAATCAGATGTTAATGGTCAATGCAGAAAGAGGAGTGGATGGCTTCATCCAGTAGACTCGACCCTTATGAAGCCCACTTATCAGAGCTTGGGAAGGAGGTAGCATCTGTGGCCTTCGCTTTGGACCAAGCCCAAACCGAACTCCAGCGTGTCAAGCTTGAACAGAAACGCCTACAGGAGAAGTTCAAGTTAGTAGAGATTACTACTAGGGCAATGTTATCTGAGCCTCCCTCAGATTCTCTCACTATAGCACACCTTACACTTAGGTCTTATGCCGGTGTTATAAGGGGCTATGTGACGAGACCCTAGCTTCCTTGTGTTATCCTTTCGGGTGAATAAATTGAGATATATTCCTTTACTGATGTTTGTGGATTTTCTTTTGTCCGGATAATTTTAGGATATATTTTATTGATGATATTTTGAAAAAGGGATATTTTAAAACATTTACGTAAACCCTAAATAACTAATGATGTGTAATGATTTTCAAAAAATGGTCTTCTACAAAAGTGTTCAGTAAGGAATTTGGAGTCTAATAAGATCAACATAATTTTTGATGAATAGTAAATTATGAATAGTGATTTTACGCTTAGGATTAGTAATATGAGCAAATGGATTAGTAATTTCACTCAAAGAAAGTTTTAATATAATTTAGACACCTAGATTAAGTAATGTGATTCAATAAAATGGGTAAATAACGGTTTCATAAATTATTAGTCAAGTATTAGTTTTTTCGGATGAATAGTGTTTTTTAATTTAAAATTTAATTAAAAATAATTAGAAAATTATTTTTATAAAAAGGACTTTATTTTTAAACTCAGAGCATCGATATTATGTTAAGGTAATTTTTGGGGATTTTTCTGAAAAAAATGAATTTTCGATGAATAGTGTTTTTATTTAAAAATTAAATTAAAAATATTGAGAAAATTATTTTTATAAAATGGATTTCATTTTTGAAATCAGAGCATTGATATTTTGTTAAGGTGAAATTTTGGGATTATTCTGAGAAAGTTGAATTTTCAGTGAATAGTAAAAATACAGTTTTAGGGTTTCAGTATGTTTAATGACATCATAACTATGTCATGATGATTTCATGAGATATTTGAAGGTTTTTCCGGCCAAGGGTGATGAATTATTGTTTTGGGGGCCCCATGTGGCCTAACTTTATGAAAAATATCATGAGAGAGCACATGGGTTTGAGAAAAGCACTTGTGAGGTGTCCCTTGGCCATTAATGCCTTGTCCCCTCACTTTTCCTATAAATACCCACCCTTTCCTCCTTTAATTTTCACTCCCAACTCTCCCCCAACGATGTTCTGGTCTTCTTACCATCCAAGGAGTCCTCCCAAGGTGCCCCAAGCCCTCAAGGTCCAAAACATTGAGTTTCAAGAGTCACGTTTTAAGGTAAGGGATCCGACCTCTCTCTTTCTTTTCATGTAATCTTTTTTATGTCATTCCCTTTATGCTCCATGTTCTTATGTGAGAGGATGTTCATTTATATTTCTCTTTCTGCCCTTTTCATTTTATATGATGAGAGATCTCCTCTTACTCTCATCATTCCGTTTTATGAATGTTTAAGTGACGCCATTAGGCTGCCGAATTTTTAAGGGATTCTTTCACCCTTCTCATTTTTCAAGTTCGATTTTCATGTCAAGTCTTCCAAGTTCCTTTTTATTATGTTGGGGTATGATATCTATATCTATCATACTGATCTCTTATGATCATATGATGAGGGACCCTATTTGATCTTGTCAAATCATTTTTTTATTGAAGTTCAGTGACGCCGTTAGGCTGCCAAATTTTCATAAGAGAAATCTTATTTTTGTCTCACTTCCGTGTTTTTTATTTCATATGGTATATCTTTCAAATTTTATTACCATGTTCTTAAATCCCTCATATTCTGTCCCCCTACTGTTTTATGGATCATTTATGAGTGGGTGACCCATGTCCCCTCTCTTTCCAATGTTTTCTAAAACCTTGTAACATAGCCGTTATGCTGCCGAATTTTCGTCTCAAAATACCTCTCTCTTTTATCAAATTTTTTTATGTTATAAATTGAATACTCAAAGCTCCTATTTCTAAAAGGGTATTCACATATATATCAAAATGTTCCATTTTAAATTCTGGGATTTACATACATGAGACCCGCTTTCCCTTTCTGTGTGTTTAAAGTGACGTAAAGATCATGTCTTTAAAGCAGTTTTTAAAATGTTATGATTATGAAATGAAACCCATTTATTTTATTCTATGTGGGTTATTTATGAAACTTTCGATGATGATATATGTGGCTGACATGATAATAAAGGCAAATTTAAGGGTGCGCCCTGATAGCGCTCCAATACATTGGGTAATGATGTAACCACTAGAGATTACAATTTTCACGATACCTTGGTGAATAACCTTGGTAATTTTCAAATGACACCTTGGGGATAGACCTTGGTGATATGTTCATGATTGTATATGTTAAATTATGTAGCCACATCTTCAAGTTAGGGAAAATGTTATTTTTATTATGAAATGTCTCATGATTTCTTTCTCAAGCCTTAAAGTTATTTTCATGTCCTTATTGAAGTATCTCAAGTTCACATGTAAAATGTTCCTCTTGTTTCCCTTACTGGGCCTTCTGCTCACCCTTTCTTTTGATGTATGTCCCCAGGTTATGAGATGCAGTAATGAACCTAGAATGAACTTAAGGAGACGCCTTTCAAGTGTTTAAGAAGAACGTTTTATGTTGTTTTCATGTATTATGTTCCTGGTTTCCAAGACACTAGACCTTAAAGATCCTCAGTTTTGTGTAATGTAATGAATGTTTATGTTATAAAATGGCGGGATGCTATAGCGACTGTGTTTTGACTATCATCACTTGAACCAAGTGAATGTTAAGAACAAGTACCCACTCTCGAGGATTGAATACCTTTTTGATCAGCTGAAGATAGAGCTTTGGTTCTCGAAGATAGATCTTCGGTCAGGCTATCACCATCTCAGAGTACGAGATGAAGATGTGCAGAAGATGACCTTCAGATGCCGGTATGGTGACTATGAGTTCTTGGTTATTCCATTTGGCATAACCAACAAACCATCAGTGTTCATAGGACTCATGAACATGATCATTCTGTTAAACCTTGATCGGTTTTTGGTAGTCTTCATCGATGACATTCTGATCTAATCATCTATCGAGGAGTATCATGCCTACCATTTATGGGTAGTACTGTACACCCTCTGAGAGAACCAGCTTTATGGTAAGCTCTCTAAGTGCCAGTTCTAGATTCGAGAGGTGCACTTTCTGGGACATTTCATCTCAGAGGATGGAGTTGCAGTGGATCACGAGAAGATAGAGGTAGTACATTATTGGGAGCCACCCAAAAATGTGATTGAGGTATGGAGTTTTCTGGGACAAGTAGGAAACTATCGGAGATTTGTGCCAGACTTCCCTATAGTTGCAGCACTGCTTTCCGTGCTGACAAAGAAGGGGAAACTCTTCATGTGGATAGAGAGATGAAATCAGAGCTTTCAAGATCTGAGAAACTGGTTGACTAGTGAACCCATCTTGAGGCTACCGGAGGAGGGTGTTGGGTATATAGATTACTGCGACGCATCAAGGACATGACTTAGGTGTGTCCTGATGCATGAGCGAGTAGTGATCACGTATAGTTTTCGGCAATTGAGAAATCATTAGCAGAACAATGATACCCATGACTTGGAGTTATATGTAGTGTTATTCGCCTTGATGATGTGGTGACACTATCTGATGGGTGAGCGTTTTACAGTCTACACTGACCTCCAGAATCTCAGGTACATCTTCTCACAGAAGGATCTAAACCTGATACAACGTCATTAGCATGAGTTCCTCTAGAACTATGACTTAGAGATAGTCTATACTCATAGGAAGGCGAACATAGTAGGATATGCTCTTAGTAGGAGATCTGGAATTCAGCTGCTAGGAGTGGGGACAGAGTAGCTGGCCGCGTTGCAGATATCCTTTGTTGATAGAAATTGAAAAGCCTTTCTACAATCTCTCACAGTAACTCCTGCACATCGTCATTGAGTCAGGGATTTGCAGCGTTGGGATGTTGACTGTGAGACGTGACGTGCTCATTTATCGATAGGGCAGGCACCTGATAGAGTTTCTAAAGGTGGGGAGCATGCCATTCACATCACAGGATGTACCATGATACCCATTTCATTTCAGGATGAATTGTTGAGGGAATTCAACACATCTCCTCTAGTGGTATATCTAGGTGTGGGGAAGATGTATTAGGGCCTCCGACGACAGCACTGGTGGCCAGGTATGAAGAAGGCATTAGCAAAGTTTGTCTCACAATTTCTCACTTGTCAGCAAATGAAGGCGGAGCAATGGGTTTCAGTAGGATTAGTTCAGCCCATAGTGGTCCCAGAGTGGAAGTGGGATGAGATATCCCTTGATTTCATGACGGGACTTCCATGTACATCTAGAGGAGATGACTCTATCTGGGTGATTGTCGACCGACTCACCATGTTGGCCCACTTCCTACCGATCAGAGAACAATGTTTAGTAGAGAGCATGGGATGCCTCTACATACGAGAGATCGTACGGCTTCATGGTGTGACATCGTTGATAGTCTCCGATCGAGATGCTCGTTTTACTACCCAACTATGGAAGGGGTTGCATGAGGCTTTTGGGATGCAGATTCTCTTGAGAACTACCTTATATCCCCAGACAGATGGTCAAACTGAGAAAACCATTCAGACTCTCGAGGATATGCTCAATGCATGCATTCTCGACTTTGGTTGTAGTTGGGAGGATCATTTACACTATGAAGAGTATGTTTATAACAACAGCTTCCACTCCACCAGGAGGATGGAACCATTCGTGGCACATTACAGATGACCATACATATTGCCTCTATAATGGAATTACCTATGGGAGTCAGCACTCATGGGACCAAAGATGGTGGAGGCCACAGCGGAGAAGGTGCAGACAATCTAGGAGAGGATGAAGACTTAACAGAGATGGTAGAAATCCTATGCTGATAGAAGAAATATACCATTGGAGTACGAGTATCTCCACCACGTCTTTCTACGGGTCTCACCTCGATGAGGTCTACGAATATTTGGCTGAGGCGGTAAGTTATCTCCACAATTCATCGGATCATTCTAGGTCCTCGGCAGGGTTGGCAAGGTGGCTTACCTCTTGGCACTTCCACCTCAGTTGCACCGGGTTCACGACGTCATCCATGTATCTCAAGTGAGGAGATACGTGCATGACCCATCCAAAATTATCGACCTTGGGGATCTAGACAATGACGATTGGGAAGCAGTCACAGAAGTTCTAGTGGAGATTGAGGATCGATAGGGGCAGGTCCAATATGGACAGTCGATACCTCTGGTGCGGGTTCTATGTAATCCTAGGAACCTCTAGGAGAGGACATGGGAGCGGGATGATTAGTTGCATGCTCAGGATCCCCATTTGTTTCCTTAGTGTGATTTATAGATTACGGGGATGTAAATACCTGAGGTGGGGTTAATGTAATGACCTGAAAATTCCATGGTTTTTTTTAAATACATGGGAATTTTAAGATTCCGTTGTTTCTGACGGCGCTTGATTCCAAGGCCCGGTGTGCCCAAAATCAATATCAGATGTTTTGCTCAGGTACATTTAGTAAAGGTGCGAGCATGATATTATATCTTTTGAACAAGTTCACGGAATTGAAATATGAGGGCACCATTAGACTCATAACTTCAGAGATTTCTTAGTGAGACCTTCACCGTAGTTGCGTTCTGATGAGAATAGAAGTTAGTTTATGGGGTTTTTAATTAAATTAAACAAAATTAAAAGTGTGAATTTATTAGTATTTGTGGAAGTTTAATTCTCCAAGGGGAGGTTGATGGTGGGGCCCACTCATGCATAACCTCCCATGGGATGATTTTATTTTGGTTGGGCCCACAAGAGCTTAAACTCCCATGTAATTGTCTTTATGTGGGGGTGGCTTTTGAAATTCTCACAATAAAGTGCCAACCCCCCATTATTAATTAATTTAGCTCCATCTATTAATTAATTAAAAACCCATTTGAATTCTTTTGAATTATTTTGACCAATAATAAAATAATGGGTTGGCATAGCCCATTATTTTTGGTTGGCGATCCTTTTTGGTAAAGCTTTGGAGAACTCTTGGAAGAGCTTCATCCTTCCAATGAAGAACCACCGAAGAACGACGAACTTCTCCTTCGATCTTCGATGAAGCCAAAAGAGATGGAGTCACCCTCGGAGAATGCATATGATGCATCCTCCTCGGAGGCTTTTTGAAATCAAAGAATCAACATTCTTGTCTTTCCAACGACTTCGTCAAGGTTCATCGAATCAAGGAAGGGGGTTTTTGAGTTGTTTTTTTCCGTTTTACTTCGTAAATATTTTGGTATTTGTTATGCCGAATGTTATCAACATAACATGGGAGGTTTGGACCCCACCAACATGGCTGACCCCTCCTCCTTTTGTTGACCTTGTTTGTTGATGATGGATGAATGGACCATGGTGATCAACAGTGGCCGACGACGGGCTGGTCGTGAAAGAAATCGGCGGCACAAAAAGGTTGTCGGTTCACCATGAGGGCGTGACAACACCTCACTTTGCGGAGGAGAGACGCAACCACGAAGGGCTGTGGCAGTGGCACGCAGCACTATTTCACAGCACATAGGGCAGTAAGAGGACTTGACCAAGGCGGTTTGCGCCGGAGGGGCGCGGCGCCTGTACGCCCCACCGGTGGTTCAGGCCGCAGCCAGGGCAGGCCGCGATGGGAGAGAATGGGTGTGGCGCCGTCATACCATGTCGGAGAAGACCCATAGCCTAAAGCCTTAGTGGACATGGGAGGGCAGCTGGTTGTTCCAGCCACTAGTGCATGATACATAGGCGGGACCCTTCGGGTCCCACAGTTATTGGTTTCGGTGCCATGCGCCGGCCGTTATGAACAAAGGGGGGCATGACACCCCCCCCCCACCCATGGGGTTGCCAGCCGGGCCACGTGGCCAGCCAGCCGCAGCCGGCCGTCAAGGCCACCCTGATGGCCACCAGGCCCCACTACTAGCCGGACCAGTTCGGGCCACACTTTCATCCAGGCCGGGCCTCCATCGGGCAGGGAAGCCATTAGGTCGGACCAGGTCCGACCCACGAACCAGGTCAGACCCCTGTCCGGACCCGTAACCTGAAATCACATTTAATCCATATTTTGGGATATAGGTTTCTGAACGACGTACCATCTACGGAGAAAGAAGTCATATAATAGGAGGAATATTCTGGAATACCCCGCTTGAGGTTTGGACGTAGTTGGGATACATCCAGGTTAGTTTGAACCTAAAAACCAACCGGGCCCCGGGAACCGAAAAGCCAATAACTCACAGATCGCGCGTCTAATGGACGTGTCGTCTATTGCGGTGAGTTCCATATGATGAGACAGAACTACAGAATACATCAACTCGAGTCTTCATGGAAGATTATGTATCGTAACATGGCTCGAGGAGCAGACACTACCTGAATCGAGCGTGCTGTGTACAAAAACCCTGTGGCTGGCTTCGACAAAGATGATATGCTCCTCTGTGGGTTCGACAACGACAATAGTGTACTGGGATCCTCCATGGGATTGACAGTCACGATATTTTTCCAGGATCATCCATGGGTTCGACAGCGATATTACCAGACCGGGATCCTCCATGGGTTTGAAAGTGATGACTTCTGTACCAGGATCCTCTGTGGGTTCGAAATCGCTGATATTGTTCCAAGATCATATGTGGGTTCGACAAAGGATATGATTCAGTGGCTAAAATTAATCATCCCCACCACTCTACATGAGTATTATACCTATGTAAGATGAGTCTTGTCTTACATTTGTTATCATTGAGATGATTGACCTTACTTCCTTTGTGGAATGGGTTGTGCATGGGCTCGAGTGTTGGAGTGGGACTATGATTGGTAAATTAGGAATATGTAAGGGCATATAACTAAGTAGGGAAGGTTGATACTTCATAATTGTATCTTACTACTGTGGTTTATCATTAATGGATCTTGGGAGACCTTTGGGGGTGTCAGGTTCCCCTACTGAGTATTGTTATACTCACCTCTACTCAGGCTTCGCCCACACCTTGTTGTGTTCTGTGCAGATGGCAGTCATCAGTGATCGAGGCTGAGGGTGTAGAGACCCAAAGCATGACCTACATGGACATTACATTAGTTTTGCGGAATAATTAATACATAACAAAATCAGACACCTAGTGACCGTAATAGTTTAGTGTCTTTTGAAACTCGGAATATAATCTTCTAATTGTGGTGAAAGATAATCAACATCTCCCATAATGATCTTCCCCTTTTTTTCTTACCTAAAACCTTTCTTTATATCATGGGGAAAAGAAAACATAAAAGGGGTTAGATCAAATGCTCAGTAAGGGTAAGTATAGAGAACATAAAATAATCATTAGACATTTGAATTAAAAAAAAACATGAGCCTAAAATCTAAACATCAAAATCTTGAGCAATGACATAAAACATGGCAGTACGTAAGGCATAGATCATGAAGAAACATTAATCATGATAAATTAGCATTGGAATAAAACATGTAATTGTGGAAACCATTAAGAACATGATATTATTTCCATAGTATCCGAGGCATTGCTGCCAAGACCATCTTAGTGGGCAAAGTCTCTTTCTGAATTGAGTTCACTCCTCGTTCTAGTCCTGTATTACTGAACCGGTTTAACTTTCCGTTCTAGCCATGTCTATCTCATGAGATATAAATCCTTAACCAATGCATTGGAGGGAGATATAGGTCCCACCCATCTCATATTGAAATCATTCTTTCATGTGCCACAATATAAACATAAATCATTCATCATAATCTATGAATAAAATGGGTTTCACAAACATCATTCCATCATAACGTAATCCATATAAAAAAATTGGATATAATTTCAGCATTAGAAAAGTGAAACCGTGTAAATCAAAGAGGCATGATACTTGAAACATACACATGTGAAATAATGTCATCTTAGATGAAACTGGTTTTGATAAAACACATGAAATGAATTCTTGAGGAAAATATCCTTTTTTCTTCAAAATAAATTTCTTTTCACAAAATGTCATGAAATTTTAAAAGAAAATGATTTTGTTGAAAATAGTCATGAAATATTTTGGACGAAGCTTCATGAAAATAAGGCTTTTTAAAACCGTAAAAATAATTTCATGCTGTATACATTTAAAAAAACATTCTTCTCGTACTTTTGTCAGAAAGGTCAAAAAGTAACTTGTAGGGTAAGTAAATTAAAGATTCCTTCCATACCATGGGGTAAAAGTCAAAATGTGTTAAAAGAACATTAAAAATACATGAATAAACATTTATAAAACATGTACATGGATGATAGAAATAACCCCAGTAAATACTTACGAATAAGCAATCTCGGATAAAAATGAGATTTGCAAAATTATCCCTTACCTTAGGTCTGATATGCTTTGTACGTATCTGAACCTACTGTATTATTATTTAAATAATGCCATTGACTTATTTCAGAATCATATTCATTGTTATTATATCTTATATGTTTCACTTATGACTTTATATTACCCGTTCTATTGTAAATTCAATGTTAATGAAGCGTTTTGGGTAAAATCATTTCATTAATCGTATGTGTTTCGACTTGTTGTTCGTGATATTATTACTTATATCCTGAATTACGTAATTACAGAATGTAAAACATGATTTATATATAATATATATTCATCATATATGTATATATATTATATATCGATAAAAGGAATGAAATACACCGTTCATGGAGACGGTAGGCCGTATGTACGCATGAACGTTGTTTTCATTTCCTTATTGAATTGAATGAAACTAAATAGATGACACACACATACATATATAAATAAATCCAGTAGCATTATTATTTCATATATTTCATTATTATTCATTATATAAACTTTATGATCATTCATGTATGGTTATCATGGAGAATGAATCTCATCGCGTCGTGGAGACGATAGTCCGTACCTACGCACGAGCGATGATATGATTCCCAAAATTATTGAATAGAATTGGAGTGGATGGTATAATATATAAGAATCAATATGATGTTATAATAACCCTATATAGTTATTCTTTACACCATTATACCCATCCATGTAAGGTGTTGGTGGAAAAACAGATTTCACCATGGCATGGAGACGGTATTCCGTAGGTACGCACGCACGGTGATTTCGTTTTCCGTAGGATGGATAGATGGTGAATTAGGGTTGTTTAATACATATAATGACATATCAGTATATGATTTATACTGATGTTATTACTTAATAATGAAACAACTAAAGAAGAAGAAGTTGAAGTAGAAATAAAGTTGAAAGAATCGGTAACGGACATTACCTCTTTTTGGAAGCGCCTCTTTGAGACCTCCTTTTAGGGCACTAAAATGGACTTTGAAGAAGACCAGGACCTCTAGGATGTTTCTATGGAAGTGGAGAAGATAATTTGGTAGGGTTTGTCCGAGATTGAAGGCTCAATGTTGCGTGAGGAAGAGAGGGAGGAGGTTCCCTTTTATAAGGGAGGGGAGGGGCACCTTTGGAAAAACTAAAAATATTATTTTATTATAAAGCCATATTCGGTTTTTAATAGCTCCAAATTCATTTATTTAGATTCTAAGGTGGGTATGGGACGAAATAATCTCATCCAATATAATTTATACAAGTTTAGGTTTCTATTTTAACCTTATCATTTAGATTTAATTTTAAGTTAAATAATTTTTCTTTTACCGTGTCTTCCTGTTTTCTTACACTATAAGGTTAATAAACATACTATAACAAGAAAAACGCACCCCAAGATGTATATTATTAATATATATAACCTTATCTATGTCATTTGGGCGATCCGTAGATTTTTACGAATAAAATTACAATTAATAATATAATATTTGTTTTAAAAACTATTTTATGTCAATTTTGACACTTTTTGGTAATTGATTTTTGAGAAAATCATAACAGAATTTTCATTTAGGAAAAATTTAACTAAATCAATAATAAAATGTACTATTAACCTATAAAATTGATGTAATTCATAAAAAGTCTGAAATTACATTTATTTGTGTATTTAAATTATCAATTATGTCAATATTTCATTATTAAGATAATTACTACATCATCATTGTGTCATATATAAATTAAATTATTTATTGTCTAAAAATTATAAATAAAACACGATTATGTATTAAATCTTTTTATCTTTCTAATTAATATTTATAGTCTAATTTATATTTTGTATAACCCTATATTAAAAATGATTTAGTTATTAATCATTGATTTTAACTATTCTAACCCTTCTTTAAATAAATTAATAATAAATGTCCTAATCTAATCCATGGGGGCCTAAATGGTCATATATTATTCTGAAGGTTGTTTTTGGTCGAATTACATTTATCAAATAGAATTAGGATATGTGTTAGGATAATAATAATAACTATTTTACCCTTAATTTCCCTGTTTACTTTTAACCGTGGTAAAAAAAGTTACTATTCAAAAAAAATTATTTTCAACTCATTGAACCACATTTCAGTCCTTGATATTAACCGTGTATCTCATATTTTCTAAATTCACTCACATAAGTGGTAAAATAATGTTTTATGTGAATTTTCAAATTCTCTTAGGAGGTGGGTTAAAGACGATGAAGAGTTCAACAAAATTTTTTATATATCTAAAATTATTATAAAATGACTCCAATGAATTAAATTGAACTTATATAGGTATTATGTATAAATTTTGACCTAAAATAAATTTAAATAAAATAAATAATTATTTAAATAAAAAGTTTGTTTTTGAATAGTAACACAATGTTTTCACTATTCATCAAAAATTCAATGTTTTCAGAAAAATTACAAAAATTCACCCTAGGCTAATTTCGATATTCTGAATCCAAAAATTAATTCCATTTTGAATGATAAAATTTATAAAATTTCAAAAATTTGGTATTAATATTCTTAACAGCTAGTTTATATAACATATCGTTGTTTAGCGAAACTCGATATTGCGTACAACACACGCTATCATGGACGGTCGCTCTTGCGTGTAATGCAATCCAAGTCAGGGATGCATGTTGTGCAAGCTCCTTTTTGTGTATCATACAAAAAAAGACATTAATGAAATTAAAGAGAATATTTTTCATAAAATCTTGGGGTGTTACATTCTACCCCCCTTAAAATTAATTTCACCCTCGAAATTCATCGGGATTATAAATGGTTTACTACTCGAATTTTTATTTAATATAAACCCACATCATAAAAAGGAATACCCAAACATGGCTTTAAAAACTAATGTATGAAACGTAATGGTTACCGAAATTAACTAATCATTGGGTTTCTACATAGGAGAACATAGGTGAAAATATGGATATGGAAGATAAATCTAACCGTCATGTTCTGATGGAGAGTGGTAAAGAACATTGATATGAAAAGAAAAAAATCACAAAGCCATAGATTTGTGATTATCTAAGGTACCATCTAATTCATCAGATATAAGAGCACTATGACAACATTTTTTTCAACATCATTTCATAAAGTTGAAAAATTTTGAATTAGAAGAAATAATTTCTTGATTTTGGTACAATCTCACCATTGGCCATTCCTTGGACAATTTCCACTTCATCCCTTAAAAAATTGAAGTTGAATTTGTCATTCGTGAAGGGTTAGCAGATCATGTGATAGAATGATGGGTCATTCCATCTGTCTCAAAAAAAGGATAGAAAAAGTTATCAAAAATACATAATTCTATCTATAGTGAGATTAATCATATATGGTTCGTAAAATGGACTTATACATCATATATAATACTTCTTAATAAAATAAAATAGGTTTATACTAAACAGGGACTTCCTGTAGGCCAGTGGTAGGCGATGAAGGCCTGTCGCACTTTGGTTGTGGGTTCGATTCCCACAGCCTTGTCCGACGCGACGGGTTTTCTTCCGTCCTGCAGGTTGTCCTTTTTCTAAAACTAAATTATTATAAAATTCCACAAATAATATCGAAAAAAGTTCTATCCTTATACAATTTTATCTGATTTACAACATAATCCATTCCAACCATTAAGCTTATCGATAATTTTTTTGTCCATTCTTATAGTATAAAGAAAATGATTACTAGAAAGGTCACATAACAAGAATGTGAATACAATCATTTATGATATATCTTGTTGGTCACATTCCAAACATGTGAATTCCTTAATCTTGTATTCTCTTGAAAAATTAATACACATTCATCCTTAGTGAAAACATGGATGCAGATAAAATTTAACTCTTTCCATATACCAAAATCCCAAAAATTCTATATACTCAAACCATGATATCACTTAGTCCTTATATCAATCATGAGCTCATTAATACTGTCAAGCATTTCATTTTATCATTATCCCTTCATTATGTGCATATCATCTGCTTTCCAAAATATTTGAATCTCTTTTTATGGTTACCGGTACCATAAAATTATTGAAAACCACAATACACTAATACAAAAATATCTAATACACCATAAAAGTACCTCAACAACATTATTCTTGAATACCAATACATAAACACTTTAATCCATGCTCTTCAATGATAGTCCTAAAATAAGTACTTCCTTGATTTAGAAGTAACTTTTTTGGTCAGGGCATTGAGTTGGGTAATGCCCATGTTCTCCACAAATAAGACATTGAACACCATAAAAGTCTGTCACTCCATGACCCTTTTCTACACACAGATAACATCTATCCCTCTATTTGAGGTATTCCTCAAGGATCATCTTCCCTTCCATAGAAATATCAATCTTCATTTCTTTATGGTCCTCAACATGTGAACATGCCTAAAATTCTATCTTTCTCTTATTTGATGAATTAGGCATACCACTAAATTTCACCTTGTTAATCATATATCGCGATGACTGGTTCAGCATAATCATAATATCTATCTCTCAAGGAATTATGCAATTTTTTCCTCATATTCACCAAATTGTCCATTGGATTCAATGTTAACTGAATTCCTTCTGGTTCCTTCCATTGACTAAAACATAAAAAGAATTCTGTGAGAGGGAAAACTCATACAAGGAAAATAACATAATAAAGGGGGATTAACTTCGACATCTAACATATTAGGTTTAATTCTAATATTGTTACCGTAACTCTAGGACTATAACCTATACTTATACTTATCCTTAGGGACATCCCTAGACATACCTTAGAAATATCTCTAGGGATCTCACTATAGTTTTTGCATCCTAGTTTCCAACGGTTGACTAAACCTTTCCTCTGATACCAACTCTAGATACCCAAATCTTAACGTAGATGGACATTATAATACTTTTGCAGAATAATTAATACATAAAAAAATCAGACACAGAAGTACCATAATAGTTTAGTGTCTTTGGAAACACGGAATATAATCTTCTAATTGTGGTGAAAGATCTTTAACAACTCCCATAATGATCATCCCATTTTTTTCATACCTAAAACCTTTCTTTATATCCTGGGGAAAATAAAACATAAAAGGGGTGGGCTCAAATGCTCATTAAGGGTAAGCATAGAGAACATAAAACAATCCTTATACATTTCAATGTAAAAAAACATGATCATGAAATCTAAACATCAAAATCTTGAGCAATGAAATAAAACATGGAAGTACATAAGGCATTGATCATGAAGAAACATTAATCATGATAAATTTTTATGGGAATAAAACATGTAATTGTGGAAGCCATTAAGCACATGATATGATTTCCATAGTATCCAAGGCATTGATGCCAAGACCATCTTAGTGGACAATGTCCCTTTCTGAATCGAGTTCACTCCTCATTCCAATCCTGTATTACTTAACCGATTTAACATTCCATTACAGCCATGTATATCTCATGAGATATAAATATTTACCCAATTTATTGGAGGGAGATATAGGTCCCACCCATCTCATATTGAAATCATTCTTTCGTGTCCCACAATATATACATAAATAATTCATCATAACCTAGGAATAAAATGGGTTTCATAAACATCATTCCATCATAACGTAATCCATAAAAAATAATTGGATATCATTTCATCATTAAAAAAGTGAAACCATGTAAATCATAGAGACATGATAATTGAAACATACCCATGTGAAATAATGTCATCATAGATGAAAATGGTTTTGATAAAACACTTGAAATGAATTCTTGAGGAAAATATCCTTTTTTCGTCAAAATCATTTTTTTTTCACAAAATTTCATGAAATTTTAAAAGAAAAGGATTTGGTTGAAAAAAGTCATGAAATATTTTGAAGGAAGATTCATGAAAATAAGGCTGTATAAAACCGTAAAAATCATTTCATGCCGTATACGTTTAAAAAAACATTATTCTCGTACTTTTGTCAGAAAAGTCAAAAAGTACCTTGTAGGGTAAATAAAAGAAAGATTCCTTCCATACCATGGGGTAAAAGTGAAAATGGGTAAAAAGTAAATTAAACATACATGAATACACTTTTATAAAACATGGACATGGATGATAGCAATAACCCCAGTAAATACTTATGAATAATTAATCTCGGATAAAAATGAGATTTTCAGAATTATCCCTCACCTAAGGTCAGATATGCTTCATACGTATCCGAACCTCCTATATAATGATTTAAATAATGTCATGGATTTATTACAGAATCATATTAATTGTTATGATATCATATATGTTTCACTTATGACTTTATATTACCCGTTCTTTTGTAAATTTCTTGTTAAAGTAGCATTTTGGGTAAAATCATTTCATTTAACGTATGTGTTACCAATTGTCGTTCTTGATATTATTACTTATATATTGATTTAAATATTTAAAGAATGTAAAACATGATTTATACATAATATATATTCATCATATATGTATATATATTATAGATCGATAAAAGGAATGAAATACACCGTTCATGGAGACGGTGGGCCGTACGTACGCATGAACGCAGTATTCGTTTCCGTATTGAATTGAATGAATCTAAATAGATGACATACATATATATATACATAAATAAAGTAGAATTATTATTTCATATATATCATTATTAGTCATTATATAAACTTTATGATCATTCAGGTATGGTTAACATGGAGAATGAATCTCATCGCGTCGTGGAGATGGTATTCCGTACGTACGCACGAGCGATGATATCGTTCCCATAAATATTGAATAGAATTGGAGTGGATGGTATAATATATAAGAATCATTATGATGTTATAATAACCATATATATTAATTCTTCACACCATTATACCCATCCATGTAAGGTGTTGGTGGAAAAATAGATTTCACCGCAGCGTGGAGGAGGTATTTCGTACGTACGCACACGTGGTGATTTAGTTTTCTGTATGATGGATAGATGGTGAATTAGGGTTGTTTCATACTTATAATAACATATCAGTTTATGATTTATACTGATGTTATTACTGCATAATGAAACAACTAAAGAAGAAGAAGTGGAAGAAGAAATAAAGTTGAAAGAATCGGTAACAGACATTACCTCTTCTTTGATACGCCTCTTTGAGACCTCCTTTGAGGGCACTAAAATTGGTCTTTGAAGAAGAAAAAAACTCTAGTATGTTTCTAGGGAAGTGGAGAAGAGAATTTGGCAAGGTTTGTATGAGCTTGAAGGCTCAAATTGGTGTGAGGAAGAGAGGGGGGAGGTGCCCTTTTATAAGGGAGGAGAGGGGCACCTTTGGAAAAACAAAAAATATTATTTTATTATAAAGCCATATTCGGTTTTTAATAGCTTCAAATTGATTTATTTCATAGATAAGGTGGGTATGGGTCGAAATAATCTCATAAAATATAATTTATAAAAGTTTAGGTTTCTATTTTAACCTTATCATTTAGATTTAATTTTATGTTAAATAATTTTTCATTTACCGTGTCTTCTTGTTTTCTTACACTATAAGGTTAATAAACTTACTATAACAAGGAAAACGAACCAAAAGTTGTTTATTATTAATATATATACCCTTATCTAAGTCGTGTTTCCGAACCATAGATTTTTAGGAATAAAATTACAATTAATAATATAATATTTGTTTTAAAATCTATTTTATGTCAATTTTGACTCTATTTGGTAATTGAGTTTTGTGAAAATCATAACAGAATGATTAGTTCGAAAAAAGTTAACTAAATCAATAATGACATGTCATGGTAAGCTATAAAATTATTGTAATTCATAAAAATTCTCAATTTACATTTATTTGGGTATTTATTACATCAATTATGTCAATATTTCATTAATAAGATAATTACTGCATCATCATTGTGTCATACATAAATTAAATTATTTAATGTCTAAAAATCAAAAATAAAACACCATTATGTAGGAAATCTTTTTTTATTTTTAATGAATATTTATAGTCCAATTTATCTTATGTATATCCCTATATTAAAAATGATTTAGTTATTAAACTTTGATTTTAACTATTTTAACTCTTCTTTAAATATATTAATAATAAATTTTCTAATCTAATCCATGTGGGCCTAAATATTCATATTTTATTTCTAACGTTGTTTTTGGTTTAATTAAACTTATCCAATAGAATTAGGACATGTGTTAGGGTAATAATAATATCAATTTTACCCTTAATTACCCTATTTACTTTTACCCGTGGTAAAAAAAGTCACTATTCACCAAAAATTATTTTCATCTCATTGAACCACATTTTAGTTCTTGATATTAACCATGCCTCTTGGATTTTCGAAATCCCACTCACAGAAGTGGTAAAATTATGTTTTATGTGAATTTTCAAATTCTCCTAGGAGGTGGGTAAAATACGGTGAAAAGTTCAATAAAATTTTTATATATCTAAATTTATTATAAAATGAATCCAATGACATAAATTGAACTTATATAGATATTATGTATCAATTTTAACCTAAAATAAATTTAAATAAAATAAATAATTATTATAATAAAAAGTCGATTTTTGAATAGTAACCCAGTTTTTTCACTATTCATCAAAAATTGAATGTTTTCAAAAAAATACCAAAAATTCACCCAAGGATAATTTCGATATTCTGAATCAAAAAATGAAGTCCATTTTGAAAGTTAATGTTTATAAAATTTGAAAAAGTGGGTATTACTATTCATAAAGGCTAGTTTATATAACATATCGTTGTTTAGTGAAACTCGGTATTGCGTACAACACACACTATTGTGGAAAGTCGCGTTTGCTCGTAATGAAAGCCAAGTCAGGGATGTGTGTTGTGAAAGCTCATTTCGGTGTAGCGTAAAACATAAGACATTAATGAAATTAAAAAGAATATTTTAAATAAAATCTAGGGGTGTTAGAGAGGGTGACTAACGGGAGGCTTCATGGAGCTGGACTAGATGAGACGTACCTCATGGATTGGTTGTTCAAGATTTGTACATACCCCTTAGGTAAGATTCCCCAATGGACGTTCCAGAAGCTGTTTTCCCTTATTTACTGGTACTTGTACATGTTGTTCAGTTGGGTTTGTGTACTCTCCACATACTTTCAACACACTTTTCCATTCTATATTAGTACTTCTTGCTTCTATTTCTTGTGTTCAAACTATGTGTGTTTCAGGTTTAAAGGCAATCTGTTCCCTTTTAATCAGGATTCACCTTGGGTTCTAGTAGCCAGCCCCTGGCCGATGGAAGGCGGGGTTAGAGTAGTCACGACACGGGCCCTGAGGACAGGTCGTGGTAATTTTGAAAATGATAAGGATAGAATTATTGGATCTAATTTTATGTGTTCAATTCTAGAAAATATTCTATTTTATTTCAGTCTGATATTTTATCATATTATTAAAAATTCAGTGTATTCTAGAAAACATCTTCAGAACTGTATATTTGAAATAATATGAATCTGTAGTATTTATAAATAAATATATATGATATAAATTATATTAGTGGTCTATAAAATAATATATTTTTTAGAATTTCACTAATATGATATGCTTATGATTCTTATGACATGAGGATATGTTTCCACTGTATCATTATACTCCAGAATGAGTATATATTGCACTCAATATATTGGGTGTTTTCAGTTATCACTACCAACACAACATCTCCCACATGGTCTATTACTTATAATCTATTATAAATTTATTAAACATTTTTCATATGATTAATTTAATGTTTTTAATGAATAGCCAAAATAGGATGTGGTGGGTGTCATTAGATGGAACCTGATAAGGTTTATGCCAACATCCTTTATTAAACGATGTGATTGCTGATATATATTTTTTGTGAAGAGATCTATCCCAGTAAAGGACCTATGAATCTATTCGTAGGATATCAAATCTCTCATTCATTTTATATAATTTTCCTTTGATTTAAATTTTTTTTGGATAGAGATAAAACATATTTGGTTGTATATGGCCAAAAACATTCCCATTAGATCTTACACTATGTTTGGTCGTTTTTTAAAAGATGAAAAAAATTATTTCCTAATTCATAAATAAAAATAAGGTAAAATTAAATTCCTAGATTTCTCATCGCTATATTTTTTTGTTTAAAAATTTAGCAAAATAAAATAAATTATTGTTATTTCTCTCTATATTTTTTTAGAATTTATTTAAATTTAAAATAAGGGATCTGTTTTGTCAATATGGTAAAATATCTCTTATTAAGTAATATGTTTTTCAAGTACTCTATTATTAAAAATATAAAATATTATAATTTCAAAATGTATCACTCGTTTTTAAATTAAATTAATTATATTAACATTTTAATTTTAAAAAAAATATTTTCTAAGATATATCATTAAATTTAGAATCATTTATCTTAGAAGAATATATCTACATTTAATTTAATAATATAATTCTTGAATATGTATATTATGAATAATCTTTATTGTTTTTATATCACAACAAACAAATATAAATTTAACTTCAACATGTATTTTAATATATTTATTTTTTTAAAAAAATATTGATACTTTTAACCATATATTAATAATAAAAATTATATTATCATGAGGCATAATGATTTTAAATTAATAATGTTTTAAATTGACTCATAATTCTCATTACATATTATTTTTTTAAAACATTTATTTTTAATAATTATCAAAACCACTAAATGAAAAACATAAAAACTCAAATAATAATTATTTACATATAATTTAAAATAAATATTATATTATATATATTAAATGTCATATAAGAATAAAAATTATTTTATATAATTCAATAATTAATATTAAAGTAACTATAATTTCAATGAATATGAATTAACATTACTGTGTATATATATTTAATATTTCGGAAAAAATATAACTTTTGAATAAATATAATTAAAAAAATAAACAATTCATAAAAATAAAAAAATCGAAATAAATATTATCCCTTAATTTATTAATCGTTAGTATAATTTATATTTTATTATCAGAAAATAATACATATAAGTTATGAGTATTTCATTTTATAAATATAATTTAAGAATAAATATAATTGTAGAATAGATATAATTTATGAATCAATATATTTTATATTGTTATCAGTAATAAATAAACAAAAAATATAATTTAATAATTAATTAGTTATTAAAATAAATAAATTTTTTAATATTTTAAATTTAAATTACTAACAAAATTAATAAAATTAAAATATAGATTTTATACAAGAAAAATATTTTAATATAACTTACACAAAAAAATTATTGATTACATTGAAATTAAGAAAATAATTATTTGTCGTTGTTGTTAATAAAAAAAATGATAATTTTTTGAAACACTAATCCAAAAAACCCACCCTGATAAAATACACTATATTTGGGATAATTTTTTTGGATTTTAAAAAATGGGTATCTTATTCCATGTGTTCATTCCAATCACTCAAGATTAACGGTGATTTGAATCATTTTGTTTGAGAGATACTCATTTCTCCTAATTTCTCCACCAATGATTTCTCACAATAAAATTTAAAGTTGTTAAATAGGTAAATCACATTCAATCCATAGATTTACTTCTATTTTCCGACATCAAATCATGCCTTCAAAATGAGGAGTTAGAGTTATCATGTCAGTTTGTGTAATCCATCTATTGACCATCAATGGAATTTAAATTTTAGTGAGTATTATATTTGGGCTTCCACCCAATTGTTTAATTAAATAAAGGAGTCCAATGTATAGAACATAAACAATAGAATTAATTTTCCCCTAATTTATATCATTAATAGCTTCATGAAATTTAATGAAAATGACGTAGAGAATTCAATAGAATGATGTGTATTGCCTTAGGTATTATGGTCATGAAAGATTACATATTTTAATTTAAGAGTGATTATTTGAATAGGAACACAATACCTCGATCATGATGTTATGTAAGAGATATATTTTTTCACTGTGTTATATTGAATAGGAATAATTAAAGGGTTTCATAGAATAATATGGGATAATATTTTTCCAATTTAAAATTAACGAAAATAAATTCACTAACAATTATGAGATTATCAGTTTACATTATTCAATCATTAATAATCTAATCAAGTATGTAATGGATGGCTGAGTAAATAAAATATTAGTATGGTTTTATAAGAGTCTTTAATTGAAAATTACTGAAATTTTGATAATGAAGTTTTATTGTACTGTATAATATAATTATCAATCAGCGTACCTAAGTACCACTGACCTTGAATATGTTCAATAGAATTCAATGTACTGATGAATAAAAAAATTTGTTTACACAAATTTTTAGAGATTAATTATCTCCAAATATAAACATTACCTAAATGATAAATACCTACAAATCATTTTGTTATGCCATCTATAAATAGAAGAATAACCAATTATTTTAATGAAATATTTTTTATCAATATTTACAATAACATATTTGAAATAAATTATTAAATAAATAATTCAGATTATGAATATATAATTTTTTGTAATTTACTAGTTAAACAGAAAAAAAAAATTATTTAACATTTTATTTATGATTTTTTTTGATTTTTTATAGATGTTATCAATGATTAGTTTATATCCTATGAATAAATAGTTATCATGATATCCCATTTTCATGAATATTTTTTTTATGTATATTTTTTTAACTTTGAATATATATTTTATGTATGTAAAACATTGTTCATACCACTAATTATTTTTATAATGTGTGAGGTTATTTTTTGGAATTTTCATTCTTTAATGATTCAGATGGTGGGTTGATTTGATTCCCATGTTTTGATTGTGTAGGAAGATCATTATTAACTAATTAGGAACATATTTATCTTATCAATAATCAAGGATTCCAAAAAATATCGCATGTTTCATCACATTGAACAAAAAATATTATGGAATTAAATTTATTCCCTCTAAATGAATAATATGATTTTTTTCCGATTAGTTTCCATTTGATTATTAATCCAAATACTCATGTAGAACAGTGCTAGGGGAAGTGAATATTGGAACACAGATTTCATAAAAAGATCATATTGATATAGTTGTGAGTTTGAGATATCTAATTGAAGATTAAAATAACCGATAACATCAGGCATATAGAATATTAATAAAACATTATTATTCAAATTTTACTATATCATGGGATTCAAATGTATGTATTTAGTAACATTTTCGTTTCTTATCTGCAAATATTTATTTAGGATTTACTACGTGATGAATAATTTATTCTAGAAAATAATTATATGGCTTCAAATATTGTTGAAATAAATCATGTTTTTATCTACTAAGAAACATTCATTCCCCAAATATTTTTTTATGTTCTTAAAGTAAAAGGTAGAGATGAGTCAGTATATATTGTGTTGTAACTCTAAGAAGAAAAAAATAAAGATAGTACTATATAGTACACATGAGTGAATGTGTTGTGGTACTTCCCATTAATTCCCTAGGATCAGAAAAATTAATGTTAGATCAAATGGAATGAAATATTATATGGAATAACAATGAAATAAATAAGAAAAATGATAAAATAGTTACTCATGTAGATGGTTTTGCATGGAAGAAATTCAATAGGTAACATCATGATTTTGCATCAGACCCCAAAAATTTTAAATTGAGAATATCGTGCAATGGTTTCAACCCATTTTTTCAAATGCATACTACCCACTATACTAGGCCTATTTTCATTCAAATTTATAACACTATTTGATTTCTTTGTAGGAGGAAGAAACATTCTAAACGTATTAAAATGATATCCTGGCCTATTGATAATATAAATGATATATAAAGATACATGCATCCATTAATTTAGGGTTTGATGGATATTTTTATTTTTGGGGTGGAGGAATATGATACATTTAAGATGGTTTACTTAATTAATTATATTGTTTTATTTTGGATGATAAAACATTTCCTTGCATTTTTAATGATCTATGGTTTGAGTAAAAAAGTGATATTATTCTTTATTATTCACTTGAAAACTATAAATTCAAAATGAATAATGTTTTCAACAACATTTTTCTTTATAGGGGATCAAGGATTCCCACACATAAATCATCAATACATGAAAAATCAATGATAGTTTAATAATGCTGTAGTGAAAGATGAAACAGTTAAATGAATATCAAGGGATAATGTTTTTAAATTAATTTATTGTTTGACCTAATTTTTTGGAAAGGACCACTAAATAAAAAAACTAATTTAATTTGAATTAAAATTACATTATATATTGAATAATGTAATGTATACTCTTTTAGTTTCCAAATTAGTCATTGAATTTATAATTTCATTATATGGATGTAATTCATATCGTAAAAAAGATTTCGGTTATGTTACCTGATACTATTTTAAATGTGAAGGTAAAAACGATTATTGTCATTCAGATCATGGTTTTTTATATATGGGTATATAATAAAAAGACTTCTTATAATTATTATTGTTTGAAATATTTTTAATATCCATTTTCTATATTATTTTGATGAAAAATGGACGAATAATCAATTTCATTATATCATGGAATTTTATTAAGTTCCATAATTTTTTGCATGTATCATTTGGAAAATGGAGTATACACAATATATGGAATTAGTATATCATAAATACAAAAATAACCTTTTCTTTCTATATTAGTTTATTTCATTTTCATTAAACATTTATTGATAGATAATGATATTTTTTGATGATAATACTAAATCATTTTTATTACAAACACTGTATTGGAATATAAATTATATGTGTCTTCATAAATTGGTGAGGGATGCATTAATTAATCATTGTGAAATAGAGAAATGTTTCCCACCTTTTTTTAAAATATATTGTTACATATGACTGGGAAAATTTCCGTATAAATTTTTTTGGTGGTCATTTATTGCGTCAATTTATGTATCTAATATAAATAATTATATCTAAATTGAAGTCATATGAGTGAGATAAATATCATAATGGAGTCTCTATTATGAAAGGAACTTTTTCAAAAGAATTCCTGTATTTATATTCATCATTCCATACTAATTTCATGAACATGTCTAATTGACTAATGAAAAATCAATACGAACAATATGATCCCATTGGTAAAATATTCCCTTCATTTACCCAAATGGGTTGGGGTATCTACATTATAGTCTGTTTCATCATTAAGTAGGGTAAAGTGGAAAATTGACCATTATAAAATATTAGTTAACTATGGCGTGCTTCATGATTAAATAAGGTATATGAACTAATAAATAATATTTTATTAATTTTTCCATTTCATTATAGATTTTGAAAATTTATGGATTTAATATTTTTAAAGAAATTTAGTAATTATTAGAAGGACATATCGATCTCTATCTATTAAGAGGAAAGTTTATTTTTATAATAAATAATTTTCTTCATAGATAATGTCAAAGGTAACCCATTTCCTTTTTTTCTCATAACATAATCACATGCATCTATTTAATATTAGATATATATATATATATATATTATTTTATGAGATTACTATTTATTTCTGTATCTGAAAAAAATTAGAGAATTGTCCTTTTCTCCAAAAAAATGACTTATGTGATTGTTAACAAATTGTTTTCAATGGATTTTAATTTTTTATAAATAGTAATGGTACAAAAATTGAAATTAACAATGAATATATCATGATATATTCCACAAAAAATTATTATTACTATTCATCATACTATGAACCTTGATAAGAAAATATATCATATTATGTGGTGGTCGAAAGAATCATTTTATTAGATTACTATGAACATGTTCATGTTACAATGTTGAAATTAAATTGGATTGATTCAATGACATATAATGTCTTGCATATTGATTACTGTGGATTTAGATTGATTGATATTAATTGTATTCTTTATACCAATGAACCATATACTCTTTCATTGCATGATAGAGATGTGTTTTTTATATCTTACAAGTAAGAATAATAATTTGGCTTTATTTTTGATGTCGATCCTTCAAATATTGTTTATGAAAGAATGAATTATAATGATGTTATGGATGAACCTATTGGTATTTATTTGAATGTTTCATTTGGTGACATAAATAATTAAATTTTTATAATATATTGTGAACCAGAAACTACCACACAATACACATATCATCAACACATTTGTAATTAATAATATTATAGAATTTCAATATAGTATGTGTTGTCTTTAAATTTAATTCATGTTATTAATTTTACTAGTATTTTTGTTAGGCGTCCTCATCGGAAATGATGTGTTTATTTACTTATTGAAATAATGTTTTGATTGTTATTTAAGTCTCTATTTGAATCAAGTAGAATCAATTTTAAGGAGCATCGTAATTTATAAATTCTGTTAACAGATAAACTCGATCAAGAAATCATAATTTTCATTAAGAAGATAAAACATAATACACTTACATATTTCGTGATATAAAATTAATTAATATAAAAAAATTACCTAATGGAATGAACACATAAAATGTGATACGAACTATTGTTGTAGGAAAAAAATTCATGATTATAGATTATAGGAAATCATATATTACAAACTGTAAAATATATTTAATGATATTGCACCACCAAGGAATCATGATAAAAAGATGAATTTTATTAAAATATTAATAGAATATCTTTATATGAAAATAAACCCATTTCATTTTATTTATTTAAACACCATAAGAATAAGTATAATGTAAAAAATATATCGACTTTTTAATTTGATGACACAAATAAACTACCAAAATGCAGTGAAAATTCAAGACAAATACTTAATTTATTTAGCTATAAATTTTAGACAATTATGTTACAAATAATCTCTATATTAGAAATAATGGTATTAAATAAATTTCATTTGAAACAAGAATACATGTTTATTGTATTATAATTAATAAAATCTATATCTCAAATTTATGTGTAAAACATATTTTATATAAATAATCTAAATATCGATATGTTTAGAAAAGTGTAATCAAATGAAGACGACATCTACAAACCATGTTGAATTGCTGAACAATATCTATTGTGTAATGGAACCTATATTTTAAAAAAAATTGAAAAGTGAATTATATTGAATATTTTTATTAATTAAAAATATGTTTTATAAGTCCAAACTAATGGTATTTGGATTGAATGGTTCGTTTTGAGATGTTTTATTGGATTGAAAATTATTATTTGTTTAAACATTATGTGAAGTAGAGGTTTTATTAATAAACATGTTTGGGATAATGAATTTAAAGAAAATATTAAAATATAATTTGATATATATGGAAATAATAACTGCATTTAAATTATTACTTATGTTAATGTGATTTATTTGAGGAATTTAAAAATTGGTGTCATATTTTGTAGCCATCATATAGACCGTATTTTCATTATATTTGGTTGCCTAGAAGAATTTTTTTAATTCATTAAATTTATAATGATAAAATAAATATGTAATGATTATATTTTTTTGGGAAGTGTGATACATTAATTTTATCTTTTTCATAATTAGGATAAAAAATATTTAAACCATCAAACCTAATACTATAAATTTAGTATGTAAAAAAAATTTATAACATTATATGTCCATCTTTTTAGATTGTAATTTGTTTAAATCATAATAATTTGGTATTTTTCTATTATATTGTAAATAATTTCTGTCAATACATAAAAAATTGATGATGGTCGGGTGCTAGATAGTATATCCGAAAAAAATACATTAAAAATTCATTTATCAAATATTTACTAAAATTATATTATATTATAAATATTTGTAGAAATACTAAGTTGGAGAAATTTTTTTCAATGTTACTATATATAAAATCCAAAATTCTTATATACATGCTATTTTATTTGAATATATATCATCCCATATTAAAAATTTTTGATTTGTAGTTAGAAAATAGAATAATTACACTATATTTTCTTATATAGAAATTAAAATCAATTAATATAAATGAAACATATAATAAATAATGAAATGAATAAAAATAATAAGGCATTTAATGGATGTGAATTAGGTAAATGAAGGAATACTTAGTCAGGGATATCTAATTAACAGAATAATATATATGATAATTTATAAGATACGGTATATAAAATCTAAATGCCTATTTTTTAAAATGTATTGTTTGTAGTCATTATTTCAATAATAGAGAAAAAAAGTATAATGGGGACACTATGTTCTAATATTAATGGAATTTGAGATAATTATGTCATATTATAAATGTTTATTCTTTGATGTATGATACAAATAATTTTACAAAATGACTCTTACACGAGGAAAATTTTTGGAAATCCACTGATTATTATCTCATGGGAATGAAAAGTTACAGTATTAAAAAAATAATTTTCTATTGATTATTTTATTTCTCATATTTGGTTTTTATAATATATAATTAATAATACTTATTCGGTGTTTTTTTCGAAGGCATAAAATTATTTCATACGTTTTGATCATTGATTTCAAAAGACATCAGCACACATTTTGACTTATTAATATTTAGATAAAATGGGAATCTAAACTACTTATCATGCATCGTTAACAAACAATATTATTCTTAGTATATAAAATTATCATCTTAGAGTTCCTTAGTAAACTAACATAAAAAATTATACCTGAATGATGTTATCTCTATATTCCGGGGTAGTACATTATACAATGTGAATCACTTTTTTTGAAATGAACTAATAATATTTCTATACTACAATCAAATACCTATAGATACCCTCTAAATTTGAATGAAAATAATAATCTATTCATTAGACTATAAGACATTTAATTTTTAACAAAATTCAATTATATCTATGTTTAATAATATTTACAGTCAAATATGTTTGATATCCTTGGTATTGTGATTTTTTGGATCATATTGTAGGTTGTAAACAAAAAAATTCCATTAAAATCATGATTTTTTCATAGATGTGTTTCATTATTCATAGAATAAATCATAGGTTCATTGAATATTCCATAATTTGAATATGGTCGAACATCATGTTTTTTAAAAGTGAATGCATCAAAGAATTATTAATGAAAAAAATAAGAATCTTACAAAAGTATAAAGGTATTAAATTCACACTTATCTATTTGTAAAATAGTGGGCAGATCACATGTGATGTTGAAAATATGAGTTTGAGAGTGTGCAGAAATCCCCATGTTGGCAAGGCTATCAGCAAGTTGATTTTCTTCACGATATACATGAGTTATGATGTATTGCTTTGAAGAAAGGTTATCAAGGAATTTAATACATATAATATGAATGTGTGTTATCAATGATATCTTGTAGTGTTTTTTTATTACTAAATAATAATAATTGGTTTCAGGAAATAGAGTACGATTTTCAACAATATAGATAGTTAAGTTCCATTGATATGATTTCTGTGAACCGAAAAATTATGAAACATTAATTTTAGAAAGTTTATTCAATATAATAAAGCGGGGCTACTGTAACTATAAAAAATGCATTGTGAAAAGTTGTTATTTTAATAGTTGATAGTTTGAGCACCACTAGTGTTATTATTTATATGGTAATACATCCACTAATAATAATTTTTTTAATAATTTCCAATATAGCAGTATTACTATACAATCCAAATGTGAAAATATATAATCATTTTCAGTGAAATGCTGCTAATAATATTTCATTTAGTGCTAATGTAATTGTTGTCTAGTAATATTATATACAATAGATGCATGGTTCTAAAATGTTGGTACATTATCAATGATTCTAATGAATTGAATATTTTGAATAGTTTACGACATCTAGTAAAAATTATATCATATAATTCATTTATAATGATGAAATTTCAATGCTACTTCTCATAAGTGCTTTCTTATGTTAACGTTGTAAATGATCTTAGAAAATTCAAATAATATAAATATTTATGTTTATAATTGTACATCTTAAAAATAAACAACCCCATACAATTAACATTAATGGTACTACTAAATAAATCTATACATTTAATTACATTTCTCAAATATCTAATGAGTATACATTATGGCAACTAAATATAAAAATCTAATGAAATTAATATTTTATTGTTGATAACTCATTCTATTAAATAGAATACTGCATATTTTTCATTGATTTTCAAACTAATAAGTTGTATTATATAACATTTTCATTATTTAAATTTATCATAGAATAAAATTACATATTTCTAGATTAAAATATTTAATTATTGTGATGTTAGAAGGAGAATAATGTATTGACACTATCAATATATCAGAGATGTAGTCATGTATAATATTTCAACATGTGTTAGTGCATCTTATGTTTTGATATTTTGTTATTTAAAATTACATATCACTTAATCAATCATATTATTATATAATAATTTTTATTTTGGGATACATCATAGAGGATATGATTCGACAAAGATACATCAGATGACATTATGGAAAGTGTAGTGATATGACTAATTGTATGGTTCATCCATCCACTATGATACTTTAGTCTCCTGGACATCATTTAGTAAAGCCTCCTTTAATCTAGCTTTATGGATCAGGAGGTCATCCTACAATTATTCTATCTCTATTTTCCCTATTCCCACCAATTATATATCCTTCTGCCCACCCCCACGTAAGATGTTATCACTTAGGCTAACATCCTTATATTTTACCCCTTCGAACCTTACACAATACATGGAACTGATCCACCATATATCTCACTACCAAATCCATATTCATATCCACCTTCAACTATATATGGATATCCATCAATGTTTTCTGTCCATTGTTACATTTATCATCATAGAATATACAGATTATTCTATATATATATCCCACACACCACAAGGAATACACCCCCTCTTCCTCCAAATGGATCAATTTATGGGTCCGTAGATCCTTCATATACTAGTATTTTTTTAAACGCTAATGATATTGAATAACGATAAATTAAAATATAATATATTTCTTTAATATTTATTTTTAATATTTAGAGACCAACTCAACCAAATTAATTCATCATACAAAATTGAGAGATGTTTGGAATCGACACACTCAGATCATGGATCAATATAATTAGGAAATATCAATAATTGAGAAAATGGAAAGGAATGTAAAATGTTTTTAGAAAAACATGAAAAACAAGGTAATATCATTACAGTTAAACCAAAAATTTGGAGGTAATATGGATAAAAAGTAAAGAACAATCCTTGGGTAGAAATTTGGTTACGTAAGGCTAAGGGTAATATATATATATATATATATATATATATTTAATATTCTCCAAATTTTCTTTCAATGAAGAAACGATATGATTTTCTTGATTGAGACAATGGTAATATAGAATGGTTAAAGGAGTTAGGAAATATATCAATTTATTACAAGTATATCTTGTTATATGGTTATGAATATAGAGTTCATATGTCGATTGAACATACTCCAATCATTCATGATTTTTTAATATCGCAATACAGAGAGATGAACGTCTATTGGAATAGTCTGGTATATAAAGAATCATACAATTTTATATATATTGATTTTTTGGATATATTTTATGCTTATAAATTAATAATTTTTTTTTGTATTAATTCAAATTTTTTTTTTTACGGAGATATAGGATAGAAAAAAGGGTACAATGAATATTATTCACACTCATGGTAATCGTCACTCCAAAATCATGAGAAAGAATATGTAATTAAAATATTAAATATTCAACTTCATTTTACTGAAAAATATATTTATTACCTTTATTATTTTTTCTCATCCAAATTGGTTTTTCGTTTTATATTATTAATTTTTGGACACTGCTTTTCTAGAATTCCTTCAATATCATTTATATTTCCTCATCAATCATTACTCGAAAGTGGGAATCAATAATTTTAGTTTCCTTATACATTTAATCCCTGTATTATTGAAAATCTAAATACAAAACTAGTTTAATATTACAAATGTTGAACTTATTATTTCTTGTCACATTGATATAATGATTTAATAACTAAAAACTACAATTTTTCAAGAGTTTTTTAATGAAACTGG
The DNA here is from genome assembly GCA_963277665.1 of Viscum album. Lineage (NCBI taxonomy): Eukaryota > Viridiplantae > Streptophyta > Magnoliopsida > Santalales > Viscaceae > Viscum > Viscum album. The sequence continues at coordinate 623,641,472 of OY728128.1, forward strand.
CTATAGACTGGTTTGTGATCAATTTATTTTTTGATTAATCATAGAAATTTATATTTAATTCATATAATTCATTATAGACAAAAAGAACACATTATTTATTTTTTAATTATGTTATTAATTTTTAATTGTACATTAAAGGATCATGAAAACCATCTAGGTCACTAACATGCATAATATATATGTGAGGAAATGCTCACCTAACACATTCCTGATTTTTATATAATATTAAAATCATAAAAAAAACATTTTTCTATTATTATTAATATTTAATACTTCTTAAGCATTGAATTCATAATATTTATTATTTTTTGAATTCATATCCCTAAGACCAAGAATTATTTATACATGAATAAATTTACAAAACTTGTTTTTTGGAATTATTCCACTTATTCATTCATCCATTATAGGGATGATGAGTTTTGTTCATTATATGTTGTATTTATATATTCGTATGCAGTCCCACATTTTTTACTCATTTTAATATAACATGGATTATATTTTCTCATGTTATCAATGATTATTTCAATTCGATTATCATTATTTATTTAGGTTGGGTGATAAATCTCACTAATCAGAAGATGATATTCCATTTTTCAATCGGGTAAAATAGTCTTCAATTTCCATGAATTATATTAATGTTAATTCATATGGGACATTAAATGGAATGAAAATTTGGTTTATCTATGAATAATGTGATAAATTTGAAAAATTCATCATTCTTCATTTCATTCTATAGTTGAATGAATTGTTTTTATAAAATGTTTTATTTATATCCAACTATTTTTATAATCATACCTCTATTTGGAATTGAAATCATTCATTCTAGCTACTTTCAAAATATTATTAATTATATAATTTCTACCATTGAGATTATTTTATCCAATTAAAATTTTCAAAATATACCTTTAAGATTTATTATTTTTATTTGATAGTGATTCATTTATTAATGATTGAATCAGAGTATATTACATTAGTCATTACACATTTTTGAAGGGTGGAAATATTGCTACAGAATTCGAATTACAACCCAAACTCCCTAAGTCAGAAAAATTCATTCTTCTTTCAATGTTTTTAGGAACTGACAATCCAATGAAATATAATTTTTATTATGTTATATTATTGTGAATTTATATTATTATTTTCTATAAAGAATCCAAAAAAATAATAAATATCAATACTAATTATCTAAAATATATTATTTTATCAGACAATGTTATATAATCTGGAAATATTATAACTCGTATTATTATTCAATGACCATATTTATAGGGTAATGACAATATCTATCATATAAATCCAATTAATTATGTATAAGATGTGTATAAATTGGGTATAATTTTAAATAATTTTAATGATAACATGATCATGATCTTGAATCATTATTTTTAACATCCAATTTTTATTTAGTAGGCATAGATTAATATATGTGTATAAGCATTGCTTAATAATTTTAAATCATTATTTTTAATACTATATATTTATAATAGAATGTTCACTAAATCAAATATACATCTCATATATAATTATTTTATTTTTCATTTATTGTATAAAATGTGTATTATGGGATTTTTTAATCTGTAGTCTTCGTATCATAAAATTTTAAGACTTATAAATCTATCATAAAAATAGATTTCATGTCTCATATAAACCAATCATGCCACCCAAAACAGAAAGGATAGTAGATTCATGTATACATTCAAGTGTTGAATAATTATAGACCATTTTAATAACCTATATTTCACATGAATGAAAAACAAATATAGGAGAGAAATCCATTTAATCATATATGAAAACAAAATTAAAATAAATTGTCACAAGTCATCCAAATCTCTCAAATTAAATTTTTCTTATTATATTTTCATATAAAAATAATAAAATATTCCTCCTCGTGGATTAGAATCCTTGAAAAAATCATAAACCATAGGTTATTAATTATCGTGAACTCCCCATGTGAGGGTTATTCATATAGTTACCACAATGACCTACATAGTTACCCATAAAAAAGTGTTCTAACAATTCACTCATACAATAGAGTTATGAAAAAAAATTATCCCATATAATAAAATATGCAGTGTTTGGAATAAAATATTTTATTATATAATGTAACATAGAAAATATGAATAATGTTAATCAAGATGTTTTCTCAAATTATGTTTTAATCCTGTAGTGAAACATTACTAAAGAATAAATCATAAAAATAATAAACTAAATCCCCAAAATAATAAATTATTTTTAAAGGAAAAATAAATAAATTACCAAAAATTATCACCATATGGGAAAAATTGTAATAATTTAAGTATTAGTTATACTAGAATCAGGTGCTATTTAATGGCCTCACTCTAACATCTAAAAAATATCACACATTTTTTATTCAAATTTCACTGAATAAGCATGAATAAGATCAAATTATTCAAGTAATTGATTAGCAACTGCTAAGATAGTATAATTAGGAATATATAATATTTGGTGATATTATTTCAATACAACCTCATTGTGTAATTAGATAACATTGAATTCAATATTCCATAAAATAATCAACCAGAATATAATCAATAGATATATTTTTATTCATACATTTTCATTTAATCTACATTTATGATATTAGGATATAATATCATTCTTTAATACTTCATCAAATCATATTATTTTCATGATTATATCAATATCATATATATGTCACATTCGTTCTTACAATCAATGTAGTGGTATTTATAAAATTCTTATATTGGGTTTCCCTGAATCATAATAGAAGTATATTTTATTCTCAATGACAGTTTCAAACTATATCTTTTAATTTAACTTTCTTTCCATATATATGTGATCAACATCATGAAAGTTATTCAATTATTTAAAATAAGTAAAGTTCATGGATATATATAAGTGATATTTCAATATATATTAAAATATTTCAAAATTCATAAAATTTATCTTATAAATAAAAGGGTGACTTCAATATTTATATTTCACACATCATTCCCTTTTTTATCATTGATGTCCCAATATTTAATAATTAAATGATGATCTTAGTTCTATTTAATTTTAATTTACAAAATTTATAAGATATTGAATACATGTGTATATGAATTCTATGTAGAATAATTATGGTATATCATTATCCATTTCTCTATAAACTATTACTCCACATTGTAACCTCATCTTCAATAAATTTTTTTTTTGATATTGAATACTATGAATATACATGTCCCTTATAATCCATCTTTTGATGTATTATAGATTCTCATAAATGATTTTATTTTTTATAATCATTACACCAATATATTTTAAATATTTTCCATTAGTTTTAATAACTCATCTATGTGATGCAAATTATTGGATGAAATATAAGCATATCATAATAACTGAAATTTTAATTAAGCATCACATGATTTTAAAAGGATTATTATTATCAAGGGTGGTTTGAGGGATCAAAATTGAAATCACCCGGAGTTACTGACTCTGTGGATCTTCATGACATGGTATACGATGTCTCCCCATCCATATAAACATCACATGTTTCTCTTTCAATCCAATAACCCCCATATATAATTCAAATATCAATCTTATTAATTCTTATTTTGAAATTAGATTCTACAGGTGCATTCCAGATTGATGTGTCTCTTTTTTAATGTATCAAAAAAAATGAACAACAGAAGCTAATTTACATTGTAAAATTCCACGTGACACAAATTCTTCATTAATATAAGGATAAATACTTGCTAAATGAATGTGATATTCCAATTAAAATATCCACTGAGTAGAACATTCTTAATATAATATACCTTATGAAAAATAGTTTGGAAATAATATTTATTAGGTATAGTAGCAACCCACATTGATTCTACACATATTTTTGACTTCTTATGAATGACTATAAAATAACAAAAACACGTTTTCAAATTCCATGTGTTCCAAAATAATTGTATCTAGTCAAGAAGGATAAATAATTGGTCAAGGAGGGTACGATTACTTTTTTAAATATACTAAAAATATCATATATCTCAGATATTGTGCATGATTTATTTCTAAAATGATGAATCCACATATACATCATTTATAACATTCTTAAATTAAATAATTAATTGTTTCATTATGTTGATGGTGTATCCTCTAGATAGTTCAAATACGCCCAGTTCTGTTGGATAGATATCCTGATGTTGGCTCATTTTAAATTTATCATGGTTTGATCTATTACAAAATTATTTTTAATATTAAATTTAGTCCTTGTTAATTTACTTTTGAATGTTATTTTGGTTGAATTTTCATGTTAGATTTAAATTTTTTTGTGTATATTTTGTGGATTTTTATATTAGATTCAATTTTATTCAGATAAATTTTATTCTGTTTAGCTTGGTTTAGTATAATTTATATCATTTATAATGTACCTTAATATGTCATTTTTTCTATAAAAGGAATTTAATAATAATGGTCACATTCCTCTATCTACCTTTTTTATACAAGAATGAAAAATTGATATGGAACTTTGGTTAATATAAATACATATTCCATAATAATAAGTTTACTTTAATTTATTTTATTTTTTAAGAATTTAATTATTTGTGTTATTTTACTATTTTAATTTATTTATATATCAGTCAAGATATTTATTTATTTAATTGGTAAAAAACAATATTGGCCTAATTTTTCATATAAATTTAGAATTTGGATATGAAAATCATGGGCCGGTGCATTTTTTACCATAGAATATGATTGTACCATCTAGAAATAGATCATTTGGAAACATTTTTCTAAAAGAAATTATATATGTCAATAGATTTATTCATTAATGATGTTATAAAGAAAAAATGTCAAAATGAATAATAAGATACATGGAGAAATGTTTTGAAAAATTAATAAATTTTGAATTCTATATATTCTCATCCAACTACACATCTAATAAAAGAATCGGAAAAATTTAATTCTGGTTTAATTGAGATGCATTATGCAAAACGTGTTGATGATGATATTGATGAAACTTATGATTTTGTGATTTTGGCTGATTCCAATGATGATAAAGATGATGTTGGTGTAGTGAGAGGTAGTTAATGGTGTTTCATTGGGATGTTTGGTTGATATTTTTCATGGTTAAGATGATATTAACAATGAGATTTATTTATAATTTATATTGTTTTTTAGTTTTATTATATGATGAATTTTATTATATATTGTTGTATAATTATTGTTATGTTTAATTTTATTCTATTGTGTCGATTTGTTTCTATATATGTTGAATTGTCAATTAATTTTGGGTTCTGTCTATTTCTATAGGAGAGGAAATGAAGCTGTAATTTTTTGTTTGTATAGAATCCTATAATTGTAGTTTAAAACCATAGAAAAAAATATAATATCCATTATTTTCATTATTAATGAACATATTTTTCAATGGTTACAAACCAAGGATATATTCTTGTTTAGAATAACTAATAGTAAAATTATAAAAATGTGTATATAGGTGTATTTTCGTGGTGGAAACTATGGTAATTTTTTGGTTGTGACAGTTTTGAATCAGGATTATAGAATCTGAGAGTATTATTCATATATGTGTATAGAATTTTGTATTTACATCTGTTTCCATATTTTCAATCCATGGATATATCTGTGGCTATATATCCCTACCAATATTATCCAAAGTCAACCAGAAGATAGATATTACCTGTATCCACAGTATCATGGACTATATCCATTCTAATAACTATTTTTATATCCAAATTTTCATGTAGTGATGTATATTATTTAAAAGTGTTCAATTAAGATAAGATGTGATTAGATAGGGTTGGTGTATGAGAAAGGTGTGAATTTATTTCCACTTTATTTTGTGGGGTAGTGATGAGATACTTTATGGTGGGGCTCATGCATGGTAGGAGGAGGGAAGGAGGTTGATGTACATCAATTCAAAGGTAAAATACTATTATGATTATGGTTTCAATGTTATGGTTCATGTTTGTATGTGTGTGATGTGATTTGATGATATGCAGAAGAGGTGGGAGAACTAGGACTTATGGAATTGCGGTGTGAGAGCATTTATTTTGTGAGAAAGTGTTGTGGAGAACCCTTTATTAATATTATCTCATTTGATCTATTACACATAGATTTGTTATTTTGTGATCCTTGTATGGTGAAGATGAGGATTGATTAGTTTTAATAATTATGTGTTTTTTGGTTAAGTTGTTTACTCAATAGTGCAATAGTATACCTCATTCACATGTACATGAGTGTATGCGGTGACCATATTTAGTATACATGTATACTCATCATATGAAAACAATTATATTTTTAGGTTTCTTGGAGGATTGTGTGCACCTAGTTCACATTACTATCTTAGTCCTTTATATAGTAGATATTTTATGAAATTAGATTTTTATTTTTCATATTCACATTGGAAATTTTTTTCTATATTTGTTATATTTTTAGATACATTGTGGGATGTTTTTGTATTTATTTTTAAATATTTTTCAATATTTTTCTTTCATTTATTCATCCTATCTCTTGACCCTATATTATTATAGTGTGTAATTCCACTAATGTTTGATATTTTTTTATCCTTAATTTCAGTCATCAGTTCGGTTATTAGTGAATGTGGGACTTATAGGGTCATTATCTCTCTCATTTCATTGTGGTATCATTATTGTGAGTGGGTTATGAGATAATGGTATCAAATGATACAAGTTAACAGATTATATGAATTTTGGTGTCAGTAATAGTGATAATTCCATGGATTGGTATTGGAATTGTTCAATTTGACCATGATGCATGACATGGGCAAGGAGAAGCAATGACATGGGATTTTATCCCATGCCACTATGATCTAGATAATCAATTCTCAGATTATTGAATGAAACATAGAGGCGGGACTATTTGAAGGATAGATACCAAGGAGAGAAACAACCATCGTGATGACATTTGTTCTTTTTTCTAATTGTGTGGTTTTGGTTTTGGGAAATTTTAAGTAATTTATAGTGAATTTTTTATGTCAAAATTATATTCCCAAATATCATTATTTGGTAATCCTAGATTCCATTTTTTGTCAATGTATAGTGGCATTCATCAACATGTATCAAAATATGTTGATTATTAATAGTTATATTTGACTTTTCACTATAGTGTTGATCTAGTTGATTCGGATGATTAGTGGCAGAGCATGTTGCACACCATTCATCAAAATTTTCTGGGGAAGTATGAGGATTATTTTTTTTATGATGAGACAACGATATGTAAATAAATCCATGAAATTTTTTTTACTTTGATCTAACCCATGAAGGAGTACTCATCCACCATGTTAATTACTCAGATGTGTGGATCTTTGCATTAGTGGTGGAATCTATAAAATGGGGTGCAGAAGGAGATAGATGTTTTGGGGATATAAATTTTTCATGAGTTTCTATAAAAATTTAAATCATCAACCATGAAGGCAGTGAAGAGGAAGGAGGTTCTATGTCTTCAACATGGGAGTATTTCAGTAAAAGAGCTAGGAATCAACTTCATGGAGAACGTGAAATTTTTATGAGATCATTTTCCTAATGAGGAGTCTCGTACAATATGTCTAAAGAAAGTTCTCATTCATTCAAATCATTGTGAAATTAAAACATTAGCATTTTTAAAATATTAGTATCATCATAAAAATCTGGATTTTTTTGGGAAAATCACTTATGAGTATATTTAATTCTAGAGATGAACTAGTTGGGGTTCTCAATGGGAAATGTTGTCAATAGTTGGTTCAAGGAAATGATTTTCTCATGGTATCGATGAATAGGAAATCAAAGTCATTTTCATACATATCAGTATTGTGAGGATTTTATTTTCAATTATTTTAATGGATGGATAGGGATAGTGTGATCTATGTATGGTTTTCAAGACCATCATCCGATTCTATATCCAGTGGGTGATCGATCTCAGTTTTGCAGTGGGTGATAGGTTCAACATAATCCTCGTTAGTATAAGAAGTATACTTATTCTTCTACCAAATATCATGAGATTTATAGAGGTCAATTTATAGATTTTCTTGTGTTTAGTGGCCTCAACATTTGTTTGGACATGGAGGTGGTCATCAAAATAGATTTAGAGGAACTGGGAATGGTTAGATGTATCTAGTGATAATAGTGTAACTTATTGTTCTAGATATAATTAATTGTATTATTAGATTACCTTCTACCCTTAATTAAATATTTTTTTATTTTGGAGATTCACACTTTTTTTTCACACTATCAAGTACATTCAATAGGACTATATGTATATATATTTCCCATCCCCTATTAATAATTATAATTATAGGAGGATATAGTAGAATATTGGGGGTTCTCTTGGAGTGTAAAATTATTATGAGACCTCAATTTTTCTGTGGTAATATTTTTAAGGTAAATATGCAGTTGTACAATTTCATTCCTACAATTGTCTTGTGGTATCATGTCCCTATTGTAATTGATTCCATTTGGAGAAGAGTTGTGTTTTCAGATTTGTATAGAAAATATGTTTTCTTATTAGTGATATGGTCTATTATTTAGGAATCTAAAATGTGTATACACTTATATATAATATGGTGGAGTTTTAATTGGTGTTAGTGGATACATGGTTCGAGGAGGATCCTCGTGTTTTATAGATGTCTTTATATGTTCTCCACAAGGAGCTTGTGGAACAACCGAAATCAATGTGAGGTTGAGAGTGTGATTACCATTCAAATTGGTTCCTCTGGTTTTTATATATTGTTATCATACATAACCTTCTATGTTACATGTACTTTGTTTTCATATAGTATATCTCATGAATATGGGTTTTATATAGCCCAGTTTGTCACCATGGGATGCTTCATGTTTCTTCATAAATAAGGATGATTGTAGTATGAGTTTTTGTATATACTATCAAATGTTGAATCTTTTAATTATCAAAAATCAATAGGATACAATAGTTGATGATTATTTAGAATAGTTGTGATGAATTACTTTGATTTCTATGATAGAAATGTGGACTATTCATCACTAGTTGAGGGTGAATAATTTTTATATCATAAAGAAAACCATTAGATGTTGGTATATGGACTTTGAGTTCATGTTCATGTCATATAGTGCCACGAATGCACCTGATATGTTAATGGGGCTTAGTAAATATAGGTTTGTTGAATTCCTGGACTAGTTAATATTCATGTTCATCATTAATATATTTATGTAATTGAGATTTGGGACGAAAAAAGATAATCATGTTAAGATTGTATCAAAGGTGCTTCAAACCCCCCATATAAATGTAATTTTTTTGTAATATTTCGGTTTTGAAATTTTAGTTGAATTTATATAGTCTTGTGGTGTCTCAAAAGGGTGTTTAAATTGACTCATCAAAGCATGGGGTAGATGATTATTGGAAACACCCCCAGATATAGTAGTATCTAATATAATCCTGGTTCATGCATTCTATAATCCAAGGGACATGGCTGGTTTATCATGGAATGAATCCCCATTGAAAACGTTGAAATTGAATGACCATGATTTTACCTATTACTATATATTCCTTGAAGCACTTGACTACCTAAAAAGGAATTTTTTTTCGCTTCATTCATCGTCTTAAATCTCTGCTGTTGTTGTGCCTGTAGTTTGTTGCAGATTTCGATTAAATGGGAGTCCTATCTCATCCATGATGTGCCAATTTCGTTTGAAGATGTTATTCAAGTGAATATGGTGAGGATGAAGGTGTCTTCGTTGATGTCTTTTGAAGCTTCGGTGGATGCCGTTTCCAGTGATGTGAGGATGACGAACGAATATGAGAACGTGGCTCTAGGATGACCGCAGACTGAGGTGTCTCATGTTCTTTTCCTTGAATTTGAAATCTAAATATGAATTTTAATGTTTTGGGGGTGGATTTTTGTGCTTTTGTGGTGTTTGAATCTTGGTTTCTTGGTTTTTGATATTTGGCATCAGTATTGTGTTGTTCCCACTCACCTATAAAGTGGATTTTTTCAGAAAATGAAAAAAGGGATTTGAGGATATTTCAGGTTTTTCATGTTTCTTCCCATCAATGGTCAGGATGTGTTTTTAAACAAAGAAGATTTGTGATATCTTTTGGATATAGGAATTTATAGTTCAGACATAACAATTATACCAACCATGAACGAGATATATCTATTGTAATGTGTTTAATGATGTTGTAGAATATTTTATGTATTTTATATTCCTTTATAGTCTTCATGAATCACAATATTTTTGAGATATGTCATTTCATTGCATGCCAGGAATCTAAAATAATTTAGGTTGATGTATTTTATTCATAGTGTAAAATTATGAACACCTATACCTCAATAATGATAAATATTATGGTTAATGCTTTAGGTAGGCCGTTGAAATATGTTATTCATTAAGGGTACACAGAGTCATGGAATGTGATGATGGATTTAGTAGCCATAAGAATAAATATATGTATTTTATATAGTATAATTTTATTATTTTATATGGATTCTTAGTCATCTCTGATATTTATTGTGGTGGAGTCTCAGTGGGTATAATCAGAGACATAGGTGTTTCACAATTTTGAGGACCATGCTGTTTCTATGGAGGGATTTTCATATGATGAAATGATACAAATTTTATTTTATGAGAGGATTTGTCTTCCTATAAAAATTTCAAAGGTATTCTTACATTAATTTTATAACTCACCTTTGGATTTACACCAAGGAGTCCCCAAAATTCACCATGGCATTTGGAAATAGTTTTGGTCAACCATGATGAAATGGAATGTGGAAGAGTTTCTGCAATGTGGTAAGTTTTCAATTATGTAAGTAATGATAACTATTTTCATGGAAGTTTATAATAGACTTTGGATGTTCCAAACTATATGTAGGATGAAATATCGATGGATTGTTTCATAGGGATTCCCCATGGACATGGATTTATTGGTGTTATTTGGTTAAATTTGGAATAATTAATGAAATCATACAACTTCCTTATGATCAAGGAGTTGGTAACTATGGATGTTTTGTTATGCATTTATGTAGATAAGTTTGTGTAGTTACATGTATTTCATAGTTATATTGGCACATATTATAATTCACATTTTACATCATGAGTCCGGTGGGGATTTCTACATGATTTTTGAACTCAGTTCTGCTAGAGAACTATTCTCACTATCATACTGATAGTAACTTGGAATAGACTATCAAGAAACTGGTGGGTATATTTTGAGTGTTCATATAAAACGTTTACATATCTTTGGTAGTAAAAATTACTTTTGATTAGTTTTCGTATAATTATAATTATCATTAATCTTGTGTATTTTTACTATTTGAGGATTTATAATGGTATCCATGTCATTAACTACTGTATAGGGTCAGGTTTAGGGAGCTAGTAATTTTGAGACATAATGTGGTGTACATCATGATAAAGAAGGTTCTTATTGTTCACAGGAGGATTAATATAGGACAACACTGGTAAAATTAATAGACATATTATAACATGGGACATATAGAGTTTTCGGTTGGAGACCATGTGTTCTTAAATTCCCCCTTAACCGAGGTAGTTTAGGTTTGGGAAAGGGTAAGCTGCCACACTAGTTTATTATTCCTTTAAGGTATTATAAATATTTTTTAATGTATCTTATTTGATGGAACATCATCCCTTATCAAAACAAATTAATGGAATCTTCCATGTCTATCAGATATTTTGATATCTCCATGATGACTTCCTTTTCATTTACTACGGGAATTGGATAATTAGGAAAATGATAGTTTCATTTCACATCTAATGCAGATATAGGATCATCATGGGAATATTTTTTTTGAATTAACAATCTCCATAGTTTATGTGTTGTGGATACATGGTTTTCTAGTGGAATGTACATGGGAGCATGAGATGTTGATAAGTCCCCAGTTCCTAAGTTGTTTTGATCTTACCATGTCTGTCCTTTCCTTGTTTGATGATGTGATCTTTAGAATATGCAATTTTATTTAATATGTTATTATTTCATAATTATATGTTGTATGATTATGTATTAAATGTATATAAAGAATGGAAATCCAAATCCCAAATTGATACACATTATGCCATGATGTTTTCAAAACCTTGTTTGGGAGTCAGTACTACACAAAGTGGATAATTTCATTACATTGAAAATGGAATTCCATGATTTTTCGACATTGGTATATGTTGACTATAGTTTAACGGATTTTTGTTGATGGTGTGTGTTATTTGGATGTTTTTGAATTTGGTTGTGTCGAAGGAAGGAGGCATGTGGTTGTAATAAATGTTTTAGTAGTTTTCATTAGGTTGCTGTTTTTTTGTGGGGATGTCCCAGATGTAATGAGTTCCTTGAGAGGTATTGTGAGGGATGGATTTTAGGATATTTTCTCTCATTACATATTTAATTGTTTTTATTATCGAGGGTAATCATATATTGAGATGTATTTAATGTATAAACCTATCATTTTTAAGTAACTTGTTTATCCAAAATTTTATTGGTATTGGAAACCATAGAAGGTTCCCAAGAGTTGTATAGTGTTTAAGAATAAATGTTTTTTATTTTAAAAATTGATTGTAGATCATTATGGTATCTCCTATTAAAGGATCGTGTTGTAAGAAGACATAGTCAGACAATATCTTTTTTGTTGTGGCCTCTGATGGTAAATTATGATGGAATACATTGATGGTAAAATCTTATAGAAGCATTAGACGGTTTCTTATAGCGATATAGTGCATACTATAGTGGTAGATTAGTGTTATAATTCTAGGTAGTAGCTTCTGATGGTAGTTACATACTTAGTATGGTGGTAACATATGCTGGTTTCTATTGACATTAGCTTCTATATATATCTTATGATGGAATTGTAATGTTGTAGTATACTTAGTGTAGAGGTAGCCTCTAATGGTATCTTCTAGTGGTAAATTTGGATAGTAGCTTCAATTGGTAGCTCCAGATGCTAACTTTTGAAGGTGGACTACTGATAGTTATTGATATTTTTTTTCTATATGATTTATATTTATCTAAGAAAATTGATTGTTCCCTATGTTTTGGATACAAGGTGTATGACGCCTATAATGATTCAATTATTTGGTCACCACAGGACTACAAACTAGTTCAACAATTTTTTTTGTTTTTTCTTGAGGGCTTATTATAGGTGTTCAACATTGGATTCATAAAAAAATACTTATATTTCCCCATGTTTGTTTCATATAAACTATAAATTGATTCATCATCCATAACATGGTTCATAACTATTTTCCTTGGGATGGTTGTCATTTTGGGTATTGGATCCAATAAAAATTTGGAACACACATTGGATAAGATGATGGAAGGTCAGGATCATTGCACGCTTTTATTGGCAATAGTTTTCCATAATGGGGAACTCTTATAGAATTAATATACCTTTTTTAATCCATAAATACTCCCAATATAAGACCAGTTAACCTAATAAAATGATCAGGTGTCAAAACAATTTGCATGTAATAGGGGTTCTATTAATTAAAACATCTAAATGTACCTATGGTTTTTCATCTATTTTAAATTATTATTTAGAAATGGCTAAATAATTATATTTTGAATCTATATTCAAGTAACCTCGATGCTTACTACCATCCTAGGAGCCTATTTATATATTGAAGAAGGTATTGAACCATTATGAGGTGTCCTATGTATCCTATGTAAACAACAATCAAAGACCACATAGTTTATGAAGTCGTTCATTTAAATTTCATGTGGAACAAATATGTTGGAGGGAACCTATGCACCACCTAATGATATCTTAACATAGTATGTTATTAATCCGTTCCTATATGTAACATTAATAATATTAATCATTATTTAGTATTCCCACAACTCACTGATGAGATATGATTAATTATTAATAACCATGTGGGTTATTTCATCAATATGGGTTCCCTTATAGGGGTAAAATCATTCCATGTCACAGATTTGGGGACAAACAATGAGGTTTCCATAGCTAGGGAATATTTATGTTGTAAATTATATGATCATTTCAAATCCTAATGCCCCTATGATCAATACTCGGTTTTCTAGAAAGTTTTTTGAATGTGATTAGTATAATCACATATGGATTCCAAACTGCTGAAATGGAGAGGCCCTAATGTGGTGTTTAATATGGAGGTCATGAATTTGTAATTCATCATATGCTTCCAACATGTAGAAGCAATTATATTAGTCGTATATCTATTAGCTTCTCAATATAGTAGTGGACGTGGATGATTGATGAAACCATATGATGGTTTTGGACACATAGGGTAGAGTGTCGAAGACAAGGAGTTTCCTACGCTGCGGAATATGCCCATTCGAGATAAGGGTACAAGAAAGTATCTTCTGTATCCTATTTGGATATTAATCATAGTTGTTTTTTTAGTTTAGGGAATATCTGAATATGTATTATTGGAACGGTCATTATATTCCACGGTGTCATAATGACATACCTGACATGATGGAAGGCATATTCCTTATATGTCATGATTATCATATGAAAATTTCAAATGTCTCTTCTCAAAATGTCTTGAGAGTCTAATCAAAATATCCTGAGCATCTACCTGACATCTTTTCATTATCGTTGTGTGATAATTGTTTTTGAATTTTAAAATTTAGAGGTCAGTCGTATGATCTGGATGACATGTTTGAAGGATAACCACATCACTTAGCTGAAACATTTTAGTGTCTTTAGATTATCAAATAACACGTGTTATAGGGTGTTTAATTATCTAGTTTGGTCTGTTAGAATTCTATTGAATGACTTAGCTAACATGTCCAGAGAGATGCAATAGACCAGATCAACTTTTCAAGATATCTTCAAAATAACTAGGAGACATTTCTGGGGGACTTCATAGGACTTCATTGACATATCTTGGTTATTTATAATTATTTGGATATATCATGAGGATCACATGATTTTGTCGCTTGAAATTTTGTGTATCAATTATCATTGTTTTCTTCCATCCTTTCTTGTTATTCATTGAATTTGTGCTTTAAGGTTCACCATGTTTCATCTATTTTAAATTTCACCGGACCATGTCGACATGTGGAAACACTCTCACATAACCTAAATTTTCTATACTAATTTCATCTTGTAATAATGGGAGGGGGGGGGTCAATTCAAGAACATTTTCATATAGCATGATCCATTTTCCAATTAACTAGATTTTACAAGGTGGATGACTCCTCAGATCATCTGACTTTATTCTCTGATAATTCCCATGTTCCCAACTCTAGTGGGTGTAGTCTTCGTGTGTGACATAGTTTTTCTATTCCAAGGGGATGTATTTCACAGTTCATACATCCCCAGTTATGACCCTCCTTACATGATGTGTATATTACATATATCATCTAGAGTTGGTGGCTAGAGAATCACATCATGCCTTTCAAATGATAATTTCACAGGCCATCCATGGTGTTTCATGATGATGAAAAAAGGAATGAGTCCATCATTTCAATAATTATTGAATCCATGTCATATCAAACGAAAATCAAATAATCACATGGACACATATGATGAATTTTTAAATACCATGACGACACATATGAGAATCATTTCTATAGCAATAAGACTATCGAAAGGATCTCATGTGATCGAAAAACACAGGTCTCAGGTCTATGATGACACTAAAATGGCTTGTCAGATGAATTTTTTGATATCATTATAGCTTGTTAATAGACTCTTGAAAGACTATGAAGACCTATCCAAAGGACTTCTCCTGATCAATGGTGACCAAAAGAGGCACATAACCCATTTATCATGAAAATCATAAAGTCATCCATCCATAATAGGCTTTCATATTTTCCCATTCATTTTTTATTATTATCCATGATCTTTATCCTTTTCCCACTAGTTCTCTATCTGTGAATTGAAGAATCAAAAATGGATCTCATGATGGCTTGTGATCCATGTTATATGAATTTTATATTCATATATGTGATGTGTCATTTCATCAATGATTGATTTAGTAATGTTGAATGAGAATTATCATGGAAAATAACTCCACCTATCATTGGATCCAAAGGGGTACCACATGGTCAAAAGATCTTCAAGAAGGTTAGGGTTCAATATGATCTCAGATGACAATGACAACATGTTCCATCGGTCATTTCGGTGTCTTGTGAATTTAATAATTACACATTATGAAAACTATTGTAATAATACATCACAAGAAGAATCTACCTTTTCCTCCTTTGTTTTATAAGGGTTTTGGGTAACGATTAGGCATTTATTGATTAAAATATCTCACAATCAAATAAATTTTTCTGGAATCCTTCATATGTTCAACAATTCATGTCTGGATACCTTCCCTATAAAAATATGGGTTTTTAGATGGATTATTTTGATCATAATTTGATCATGCACAATTCATGATCCATTCATGTTTCCATCCCAAATTCAGGTTATAATTTATCTTCTTAAAGGATAAGTGATATGGGTGATTTGGCCACCAGGACCTCATGTTACACATTATTTTTATGCAGATAAAATAATACCAACTCTATTGGTATTTTTTCAATCCTAGATGAGTTAAATCTCATTTTAAGGAAGTCAAAAAATTACCCAACTCATCACGAGAAGGGTTTGGAGGGATAATTATTCAGTTATTAGGATAGTAAATTCCAAAATAAATCATTGGGGCATCCAAAAACCGGTGTCTCATATGACGTTTAGTCTTCAAACGAACTATTTAAATTACAAGAATCATTGTATAAATGGGAGAGAAAGGGGGAATCTAATTTCACTTGTGACTTCGAACACAATAAATCTAAAAAAAAATCAATCTCATGATTTCTTCATAAGAACATACCTCAAGAACCATTTCATATGTCCTCTCTACAAGAGAATATCCTATGACCATTTTTTGAAATTCTTTGATGATAACTCACTGCACGATATATTTGTATAAGAACATGTTCAAATGAATTAAAAACTAAAACATGGTAATTTTTCTAATCCTTAACCAATGTCTTTTACTATATGGATATCTTCTATGATTTTCATGATTCTTTGGATCGCTCATGAGATTTATTGATCATTATGTATTTTGTGTGACCATCCAAAGGTCACCTAATTCAAAAGACATGAAATATCACACGGTTGAAAGATGTTCCATGGGTAATGAAATTTGTAAGGTTCCTCAGGGGTCATTCCATTCATGATACCAATATCATGTCACAAAATAGTGAATGAATTCACGGTTCATTCGATTAACATGAGTTAGTCGAAGCCATAATGATTTTCTAATAGGATATATTTCCTAATGTAGAATATGATTCATACATTGTACAAATGTATTAAAATTCTCATAAATATAACAATTAATTTGGAAGGATGTATAAAATATATAGGGAAAAAATTCCTACCCTTAATATCATCTGTTCTACAACAATGAGGCATTGAGTAGGATTCTACTACCTAGTATTTAGATATATCCCATATCACACTAGCTTCAATTCTATAGGTTTCATAGGATTGATTATGTTTTTATATCAAAACCTTATAAATATATATTATTTTTTTGGGTTTCTTATTGTAATAAATTTATAAAAAACTATCATTTAATGGGAAATTAAATTGATCATAAAACAGACCTAGGGGGGTTTTGTAAATGACTGAGAAATACTATCAGGGTATTGATGGTTTCAATCATTACCACGAGAAAATTTCTCAATGTTTTTCGAGAATACACATCTCATTCTTGTCTACTCAATGAATCTATTGGAGATCTTAGGAGGAATTACACCAACATTGTAACTTGTTTGATGAATTTTAATGGATGTTATGGGTGAGGTTTATATTCTCACAATTTAAAAAAAATGTAATCTCTATTCATGCTTATGATGTAGCTTTGATTTTCAATTTCATCTTCTATTGAATGTTGGATATTCACAATGATATGATTGCACATTTTTTTGAAAGTAATTTCATTCATCTAAACCATGGTGAACTAGGGATCAACCTTTTTTAGAATTAACAAGGTGGGATCTATATCCCCTCTTGGGGAGATATATGAAAAGATTATTTAAACTAAGGAAATTAGGGACGACATTGAAAAAAACATTTACCATAGAACTAGGCATACTAACCACTATGTGTCAAAATTTGGGAATGTACATGATACTATGATATACTATTTTCAATAAGGAGTACATCAATATCTTTTCAACCATAGAGAGACTCATATGGCTGCTATATTCCCACATCGGTTCACTACCCATCAGGTTCATGAAATCACATGATATTATTGGGAAATCCATGATGATGGGGATTAAATCTCATGTGGATATTAAGAAAGACCATATATATCCACAAGCCCTCTTCTTGTGAGATTTAGCAATGTTCATGAATGTATTGATTCTCCTATTAGGGGATGAACTATTTGGGATTTTTGTAGGCACAGTAGTGATGGTAAAATGATTGGTAGAGGGGTTCCGCCTTAACATGGTCACCCCAACTCTCATTCAAATTTATCAAATCCTTGTCCATATCCTAGAGGATATATAACTTAGAAAATTTTCTACAATTCCAGTTCTTATTCCAATATATATAAATTGATTTTTTCTATAACAAATTTTACAACACTACTCTAATAACAAATGATTCATTCAATCACTAACTATTGAATAATTTAGGGTTTGAGGCAATGCCACTAGGCCTCGATTAGGTTGTTTAAATGTTGTGGTGGTTTGATCATTCAAACATAATTTTATATCCATCAACGATATAAATTATTCTTTATAATGAAATTGGCTCACTCAATGAAATTTCATAAATAATTTATCTCTGGGATGGGGCCCTTGTAGAACATTTGTTTGATCTAATGATTTTCAAATGATATACCCGTAATTTTATTTCCACAAAATATGGCTACATTGAAGTTGTTTCTCTTCTCCCATCAACTAGAATGTGGGGAAAAACATACCACACATTTCCTACATTTTTTTATCATATTGGGAAGTTCGCAACAAATTTATAATATTATTGATTCTCTTTATGGTGACTCTTTATTCATATGCAATGATTATTCAATTTACTAGGGGGAAGTCAACCTAGGTGTAATTTTTATTAAATTGTTCTTTTAGGTATAAAAACATTATTATTCATAAAAATACATATTTACAGTAAAAATAGAGTTTAATTAGATCTTTGGAGATCCTCTAAGGAATCATTCTTATCATAGTTATGAATATCCTATTAGTGGCATAATGTTTTTTATAGAGGGTGTTCTTCTAATTTTTAGTGACTGATAATGTATAATTTGATGGATGAGAACATGAAACTCCTTCCATAGACTCATCATATTCCAATCCAACTATTACACCTATTAAGGTGACCAACATAGTGGTTGTAATATACCATATATAAAGAAATAAAATATGGAAGTAAATCCATCATGTTATTTTTGAGACACCCCTAGAGGGTTTTCTGGCCATGATAGATTCCATTTCATTCTATTTCACAATATGTGGCTAGGTGTATTATAATTTTATTCATTGTATGATATCATATGAACATTTTTCCTAAACTAGGATCAATTATCTAGTACTGATGGGGGAATTCATGGTTTTTATGATGGGAATCTTCTAGTTGAATCAATATTAGATGCTACATATGCATTTTCATAGAGACATAAGATAATATCTTATTTATACACCTAGATGGATGACATGGATATATATATATAGAGAAAAATGAGGAGATATTAGAACCATCAATATACAATCATTCATTAAAATAAAACATATTTTAATCAAAATAAAAATTTGTTGATGGGGATTCGTATTTTATTTAATCAGGTCATCTTCAGGTAGCAGGAGAATAAGTGGGGTGGATGGATATTCAACGCTCAATCAATACATCACATATAACTATGGATTATTATAAGAAAATTATCTAATAAAATTATATTGAATCCTGATCATTTTTATGTAATCATTATTGATACTCTTGAAATTATATATTTGTCCAATTTATAAAGCTTTAAATATTTTTCCCCTCTAGCATTTACATAGGGTTTTTTGACCTTTTTCATTTAGGATGTCCATGAAACATTTCTATTCTGATGTCACAACGATCTTCTATGATATCTATATTTTACATAATAAATAATAAACCAAAACATCTGTTTTTTAATGTTAAATCAAAAGTGATTTTTTATGAGAAATTATCAGGAAATCCCACAAACATGGGTATCCACATTGATATATATCCTCGTGTTTTTTGGGTATCCAATGATTTAAAATGATAGTCTGGGAATAAATTACTTCATAGTGAGAGAATCCTCTATTTATATCCTATTTCAGTAGACCATTTGAGAATTGTGTGATTTTTAATTGGGTAAAATCATTATCCTATAATCATTATATTTTTAATTTATATGTACCTATATTTTGGAAAAAAATTATTATTGGGGAATGCATCGTGGTTGGGGGATTATATGTTTCTCAGGATTCTATTTTAAATGTTTTTTGAATTATAGGTTCTACACAATTTCCATTTTGTGATTGTTCATTATTTTCATGATCACATGAGGTGCATGTTTAAAAATAAGACACTTGACTTTTTTTGTAGGTGTCACTTTTCTGGTTTACCACATGGGGAGTACTATTCCACTTTTAGAAGGTTATTTGTAGTCATAAAAATAAGACCATTAATTGCTTATTGTTTAAGTTTGTCTATCTTGTGCGTTGTTTTACCATAGACTAATGTCTTCTTGATCAGACCTTAAGTTTATATTATTTAGGGACTTATATCTCTAACCCACAATTGATTATGATTAGGTTCTTTTATTTCAAACATTTTATTAGTATCCCAATTTCATTGTAATTTTATTCATAATTTTTATTTAAATGTGATATGGTAATCATCCATGAAGTTTAACATCATGTAATAATGATGTAAAATACTATAAAATGAATGGTCTTGATTCAATGATATTTTTAATGAATATAGAATAAGGATGACTTGTTGGGGATGACCCAAACCACCCTAAACTATTTAGAATATTAATATTAATTATAGGGATAATTAAGATTGAAATTAATTAATTCCATGTGGATATTCTTCAAGTTGATATGTCATAGTTCATTATACAAGTGCCCATAGGTCTTAAATTATTTGTAATGCAATGATTCCCACATTCATTTTCAAGGGATATATAATTTAATTTAAAGAGTATTGGAGGACTGCGAAAGATTAAGGATTTTGAATCTACTTTGAGACTTGGGATATGTGATAATTAATTCATATCTAACATCATTTAACTAATGAATAAAAAATAGTTCAGATATACCTGGGTATACGTAAAACACCCTAGGGTGTTGGGTCATCACTCAGTGTTTCTGGGGATCATGACGAATATATTTCATTAAGTGTATGGAATATATTCCTTTATATAGAAGATTCAAAACCCATATGCTTAATACCATAGGGCATACATTCATGTTCATGTGATGGGAATACCAACACTTTTTTATGGTTTTTGGAGTATTTTTAATGACCAAAACATCATTCTGAAGAATTTAGAAGTGAATCTAAATATATCCAAGGAAGGTTTTTGGCACTCTATGGTGGTTTTTCATTTATTTGGGAAAATCAGGTACTATTTCAAGTTATTTTGATTCATGAGGTTAGGGTCATCGAATTGGTTGGGAATGGAGTTTCAAATTAATGCATGGAGAAAGTGTATAAGACAAGAAGATGTAACATTGAGGATATCAAATCCAATTGACTAGTCTGGTAATTGGGATTGTATTTAATTATCTATTAATATTTGAGTTAACTAGAGGATAAAACTGGTGGGTTCTTGTCAACAATATTTAGTGGAAAATGTATATAGTATTCCACCATGTAAATAAAATAACTCTTGGATATAAGGTGGGTTCATGGGTCCAAAAGATATGTTTGGATTGAGCATTCCATATTAATGGTTTTCTACATGGATTAGATATTTTTATGTAATCCCAAGGTCCATGGAGTTTATGAGAAGGATATACACTAAAAGAACAAGTTGTTATAGCCCAGACATCCATGGGATGATGGTGGTCTATGAAAAGTGTAATATTCAAGAAAAGCTCAACAACCCTATTATATTTTTCTTTTTCTAGTGAACTCGTTTGCATGGTGAGGAGATTTAGAAAATAATTAATCTATCTTTTCCCTATCAAAGGAGTTCATGTTATCAAGGATTCGATTTTTATAATTCCATAAAATGGACCATATGGTCATTATGCTTCACTAATTACAATCTAACTTGTTTCTAAACTTTGGATATGAATTTTTTAGAAAGTGAAGACACGAATTTTTATGAGGAATCCCATTTATATTTTTTATCAAGACATTTATTTCTCTTTCATTAGTTTTTTTTATCATTGTTTTTAATTTAGCCATCAAAGGATAAATATTTCAATGATACGGATTTAACCAAAGTGCTTGTTTTTCAATGTCATTATTCACATGGACCATTTAATTGGAGAATGTTGCCCACAACACTAATTACAATATCCATGGATTGCAATACACCATCATCATTTTTAGAGGGAGATGAAAATGTTGTAAATCATGGTTGATGGTTCTTTGGTCAAGAATAATGGAATTTTAAGAATTAGGCATGTTATGAACTGAAAGACCCATATTTTTCTTCTAAGATAGTGATATTAGGAAAAATCAATCAAATATATCTTAATATAAGTTAATGAAGACTCTTGTGGATAGGTCAAATCCATTATCCCTTGCTAGTATAGTTAAATAGATAGATTTTTATCCATTTCCTTGGGCCATGAAAGGTTTGTGGTAATGAAATACCTATAGATATGATGTGTAATTTTTGTGGTTGACGTGATTAATAGATGATGGAAGAATCCCATTCACTAGACAACCATGGATCAGATCTTGTGGTCCTTTTATAAGGAAATCTTATGGGTTCTGTCTATGACATTTTAACATCATGTCGTGGTGGTGGAATTGACATTAATTTTTATTTAATTTGAAAAGTATGTTCTCATTTTAGTTTAACATCGTCTAGTAAGGTTGTAAGAACCAATGTAAAATTTGTAATGATATACCTAATGAACATTTAAACTTGTTGGAGGAATTTTAATGTGAGGAAAACCATTTTCTAATGAAAATAAATATGTAAGGGTTTCCAATTTTTTAATCACATCTTTCATAGCTTCCTCTTGTGCCTGATAATTTCATACATAGACCTAAAACATCTATTTGTAGGGAATTAATTTTTGACTCGACCCGCTTTAAAAAGTGTTATATTCTAATTTTATTGTTTGGATTCTTTTGGATTACCTAAACATGACTTATGGAATGAGTCATTCCAAATATTGATCCATTAAGGAGACCCTATACATATATCTTAATTATATTCAAGGAATATGATTAGTATTGATAGAGACCCACATATGGGTTTGAAAACTAGGACCCTTGATTCACTATGAAACCTGTGATAGTAGACATCAAGACACATGTAGTTGTTAGATGGCTCAATGAATTGGTTCATTCTTTAAGATGGATGGGTTTATTTTTTTTGATATTATGGAGAGATGTAGTACTGGGGATCTAGAATCAATATTTATCATGTGATGGAATGAATCTATAAACATGTAGTAGACACATGAAACATCACAGCAGTGTTCTGGACCATATGATCGTATGTGGAAATTTTTACATTGAGGCTACATCCTAACCTCCTTCAAACTTTTCTGCAAGTGTCGCTATAATCAAAAGTACCGGATCTTCTCTATGGATTCCCTAACTATACGGTTCTGATCATGGAGTATCTTGAAACCTCAGTGCTCCTTATTCTCACTTTGATTACTTTTTTTAGGAAGATACTCCCTTTTGTTGATGTGTTTGATATGTATGTCATCAGAACATGGGATTTCTCGGAGAGGGCGATGGTGGGGATATTTAATAGCAATCATAATATTATTCAATTTTCATCAAAGGAGGGCCAAAAAAGATCCTAGTTAAGCTCACCCCATATATTCAATGGATACGAGTTCAACAATCATAGATTGTCCTTTTACATCCTTATGAAATGATATTCTCCAAAAATGGTAGTTTGGTTGTGTTTCACCAATCTACCTTTACCTTTTCAATATTCTTCCATTATTATAATTCTAGGTATCTTGTTGGTAGATATGTTTTCTCATATAGTCGCACTGATTCTGTCTATAATCCTATGAACCTGCCTGTATGGATGGGAATGGATGACTTCAGAGTTTCGTCTAATTATTTTCGGATTATAGTCGGTGAGGATTATAGCTACAAACAACATGAGGTCTTTGATTCATAGATGGAATTATGTTCTATCTGTAAGTGCCTCAGTAACTCTATAGAAAACACTCAATGGGTCACTAATTTTACACTAAAGATGGGTAAGGGAAGTGTTAAGGATCCAATGGTTTGTAGAGAGGAATGCTTGTTGGAATAGACGCCTAGGTAAGGAGTTTAAATTAAGGGACCTAAATCCTCTAATGACTATGGTTTTAGCTTATTGTGAAATGATCTAGTCACCCCTCATGATCCACATCCTACTTCTTTGGGGAAATAGGTGTATGTGGAAGAGGTGATTCCTAACAATGGTTTATATGATGATGTTGTGGGTGTAAGATTTGGTAATAGTTACAAGGGTCTGGAAAAGGACTCTACATTAATCCATGTAAGGAAGGTGTTGGTGACCTTCAACCTTAGGTGGAACTTCCATTTGGGAAAGCGAGGTCGGAGGTGGATATTATTATTGGTGGATCAGACCCTCCCTTTAAGAGTAACCAATGAGTTAGTGGGAAGGAAAATTAGAATACAACTGAAAGAGGAAGCTGGTTTGTACAGAATGGTCAAATGTAGGGGCTAATGGATAACTGGTTCTCAAGTCGGAGTCAGAGTGAGGAGATCATCTGGACCATTATCCTATTTACTGATATAGAGGGGCTACCTCTAGATCATCATAAGGATACTTATTTTGAAATTATTTGTGGGATAGAGACTATTGTATTGTAATTTGGGAAAAAAATAAAAGGGCATAATGAGTATTATTATCTCCCAAAACTAATGTAGACTAGTTCGTGAAAAACGATGATGTCCAAGGAGATGGATTTCATGCCAGTAATGAGTGTTAACGTTTAGGGGAGTACTAAAAAATTGTTGTCTGACATTGTTGAGTCCAATGTGAGAAAACATGTTGTAGATAATGTTTCTAACCAAAAATCACTAGAATTTGATGTCAAATTAGAAGAATAAATTGTGGAGTAGTCCCCTTATATCAATTCCTTACATTAATAGGAAGATAAGATGATGGGAAGACCGCTTCAAGTGGATGTTAATAATGAGAATTCATCAAAAATTGACCCAAATGATTTTATACTTATAAGGTGTTTAAATGAACGTATTCTATGTAAGGAAGAGTAATCTCAATCTTAAGACATGTCGGTAGATTTATTTGAAGACTTCATTCTTTATGAGTGTGGTTCACATGTTCACTCTCTCTCATGGAAATTATTAAGGGAGGAAACATAAAATAGGATTTGATTTTCTTTCAATATTAATGTGAGAAAATTTGAGGGATACCCTCCTTGTTGACATAATGTGGTTTATCACTTTTCCATAAAAGTTTTTTTTACTAAAAAAATAAATTTTTAATCCGTCAATCCACATGTAGTTCATGAATAAGAATCACTCTACAAAGTTTTGAACCATAAATAGGGTGAATTGTTCCCAATGATTAATATGGTTGAACCTATGAATGTAGATCCATTTGTCCCTACATGTACTATAATGATAGGAATTATGAAACCCATAGTTTTTTCATATGAAACTCTCCATACAGGTTATAAACATACCTAGAGGGGGTATTTTCTCATTGATTATTTTGGCTGGAGCTACTAATTGGGATATGGGTGTCACTAAACATCCTTTAATGAAATGAATTAGTCCAAATATAGTTTGTAAATGTGTTTCACTCCATGTAGGCATGACCAATATATAGAGGGGGGGAATTGTTCCCATTTATTGTTATGGCCAGACCAATGATTGGACATTCAGGTTTCACCACATATCTGTTGATGATAGTAATCAGTACACTTGTAGTTATTTAGTGAGAAACAATACATGTAGTTCTAAACCATAAACTATGGGGGGAATTATTCTCATTGATTTTTTGTGGCTAGACCTATGATATGATATCTAGGTGTCACAATGTAACCAGCGATAAATTGAATTATGACACATATAGTTACAAAATAGTAATAACTCAAAATATGAAATACCCAGGTGTATAAGCAGCATTCATTGTAATGATTGTTTATGATAGTAATGAAATTTTTTGATTCATGTCTCACTATATATCCAATGATGATAGGAATCACGAGACATTTATTTCTCTATGAAGATACTATCAATGCAGGATAGATCAATACACAGAGGGTGGAATTATTTTAGTTAGTTTCTTTTTCTAGACTATGTATTGGAGATCGTTGTGTAACTACATATCCTTTGATTATTGGAATCAATAAGCAATTATTTCCAAAATAGAGGTGTAATTGGAGACCAAAACCCAGGAAAATGGTCTTTTTGGGAAAGGTCCATAGTAATACAATGTTTTGTTTCTTGATAGAGACATGGACCAAAACATTTGACATCATTCATGTGGATTTGTGTTCTTCATTTTATGATATTGCATCTAAGATTAGTCTTTCATTACTGTTTACTAGTATGTCTTAATCATTTTGGGAAACCCATACCATTTTTCATAATATCATATTTTATATATTCATTTTGAAAAAATGAGTGTAAAATGATTCTTTAATGAAATGGTGGTAATTACACTAAAATATAGGGGAATTTTCATCATGTTATTTCTTATACAAGATAAAAATCTATGTTTCAATATTTATATCATTGGTATGAGAATTAATCCATGTAAATTTCTATAAAACACATATATTTTTACATCATGGTGCAAGGAAAAGGGTTCTTAACATGATGTATATGGTATGAATACATATAAACATGGTCTAGGCATTCAGGATATCATCTGGAAATAGGCATCACACAATTGTAATATAAGGCTTCATGAGAAGGTTCTCAAGGCATTTCATTTTTATAACAAAGGGTATGAATACATTTTAACATCATGTTGTGAACATGTTATCAAGATATTTGATATCATTTGACTAGGATGAAAATATTATTGTAGGAAATTGGATTTAGATCTGGGTGTCACAATATATCATGTGACGAAACTAATCAAGACACATATAGTTCATACATTGGTACATTCTCTATGTGAGACTAACTCACGTACATGTATGCGGTAATTTATTTTTCTTTCTTACGAATCTAGCTTCTATATAGTGACTTTTTCATGAAATAATGTTCTTTATAATGTAAAACATCATGCAGTGTGAAAATAAGACGTTTTAAAGTTTATATTCTTAATAAAATGAATCTATACATTATATTTAATGTCATATTTTGAATACATATTCCATTCAGTTAAACATCATGTGGGAAGGATATATCATTTAGTATTACAACGTGAAACTAGGATATCTTCCATGTAGTTTCATGTCATTAGATCAGTATGTATCATGTAGTTTAACATCATGTATCCCAATTATTATGTATGTTGTGGAATCAACAAAATTTATTACTAGATAATCCTAACATTTTTTATAGTTGTGAGAAATTATGAAAACATTTTTTTTAGTTACCAAACTCCATTAGAATAGGTATAAAATAAGATGTAAAGACCATCCTATTTGTGTCCCATATTTATATGATTATTTTCATATATCATTGGGGTTCTCATATCCATTACTAGTTATCCTTGAATGAATTAGTGGAGGTGAATTTTTTTAATCACATGAGATTTGATTTTGATGGATTTTGGATTTTTGAATTGTATGTGACCTTTAATCATTGATCTATTCTAACGCATCCATCCTCTATTGATATTTCTTGTTATATGATAGTTTTCCACAGGTATCTATTCTAAATCCGTGAAAGTAATATTCTATGGTTAACACATCCTTGGAATCAAACACTAATTAATATGGATTTTCATTTCTATAAGAGCACAAGGTGGAACAATAATATCATATGTAATTAAAGATAATCTCATGCTAGAAATTATTTTCTTTATCTACCATATTCTAGTGTATTTTTAACTGATTCGTAGTGAAGGCCTCCATTTTCCCATTTTTTGTTTCATTGTAGTATGCTGAATGGTTGGACATAATGTTATACATTTGGTACAATTTCTATAATTCAATAAAGCAGAATTTGATTTTTTTTGTCTGTTAATGTCATCTGATGGACTTCGAAACTGATGATGATATTGGGATTTACGACGATAATAATATTAATCATCTGAAATTCCTTGGGTGGTATTAAATCAACACAATTTGAACATAAGTCAACAAAATTAGTAATTTACATAATGATTTGGGCTATAAATGGGTGATATAAACCCACAAAATTCATTTGACATATGGTAAATAACTAAAAATATTTACTTTCATGTAGAAATTCAGGTGATTGATGAATGTAATTTTCATGAATCTATCAGGAAAAGAATTTTCTTTTTGATTTACATGTTGTCCTATATAATTTTTCTGTAGTAGTAACCAATCCTCTTGAATTGATGGGAGATCCTAGTCCCTTATTGTTGAGTACCACATGAGCATTTATGAACAACATCCATCATAAAAGGAGTCTATATTTATTTTATGAATCATTATCGGATTACATTGTATACTCAATTTTACTTATTATCACATGTCCCTTCTTGAAGGATAAAATTCATTTCCCATTTTTTTCAAATCCATTTCTTCTCGGCCTAATGGGAGGGTGCTATTTTGGAGATAAGTGATTATGGGAATCATCCATATAGGGGGGGAATATCTATAAATTATGATCTATGAATATTTTGAACTAATTGATTTCTTAAAAGTAAAATAATATTAACAATGATATCATACACCAGTGAGCTATATATCGGATGGCCTCATTCTAATCATGATTGTCTAGGACCATGGAGGCGTTAGCCAATGTATCGGGATGACCATTTTGTGAACAGGGGGATAGATGCAACAAGATTTCAAAAGTAAAATTTCCCATTAATCCAATGAAATAACATATGAGAGGGTCCAATTCATCATTTTTATTGAATATTGACCATTTTTTTATTTTATAAGTATCTATGAATCATTTTGGTTATTAAGTTATGGTATATATATCTATTGTGCTAGTTTATAGTAAGAAATGATGGCTTTGTATTAAGCCTCATTATTAGTGTAGTTATCCAATAGCGATAAAGGGTGGGGAAAATTTTTATAATATGGAGAAACAAATACAATCTCTAAACCAACCAGACAAAGAATCGTATTTTCTATCATCTTACAAATGGGACTTCAGGTGGAACCTTTAAAATATATCTCAAATTTCAATGGTGATTCCTGTGAAATGATAACCTCTATATCTAAATGTTTTGTGTCCACTATTGTACATCTAATAGATAATGGTGTTGTACGGAAATGATGTAGGTATTTCCCTTAAAAATGCATTTTTAACATTAACTAAATTTCATAATGTTGGAGAACAACCTCAGATTATTCCATATTTCTAGTCAACATAAGGTTTCTATGGATTTACATGAGAGGTTCAATATGAGAAAATATGTGGACATCATGGGGATTCAATTGATGTCTCATAGTTTTAACTATTAAGAAAACCATCTAGTAGTTATTATTGACATAAAATTATTGGCTCTCATTTCGTAAAATCATTCAAATGAGGTAGTGGAGGTTTTTTTCAATCTCGTCATCTTTTTTAATGTGAGGGGAGAACCAAGAGATTGTTCTGTGGTGTTTTACATAAAAGGTTATTGTATTCTATTACACATACAACATCAATACTTGTGGTTGAATTATGAATTTCTTGATATTCTCAAAGGCTTCACAGTATTCCTTATTCAATCAGTAGGGAACACTATTCTTCATTAACATAGTGATGGGTAGTGATTTTCCAGACATTCTAGCAACAAAAATGCTAATGTAAGAAAGGATCGCTTGGATCCCACACAGTTTTTATGATACCAAAGGGGTGAAATTTGTATAAATTAAGTGATCATTTATGTGTTAAGAACAATTTCATGGTGAATAACCCAATTTTAAGGAATTTTCCTGTTGTTAATCTAAAGGATTATTTTAAAAGATTCATTTTTAAACAGTGCATTCACAAAATGTCAAATATTTTATGAAGAATCGTGAAGTGATCACATCCCTCTTAAAATTTTATTCATATTTAATGAACATAAAAATCATTTACTCTTCCCAACAAAGTATTAAATATATAATACATGGAATGTTTTTATGTATCATTAGAAATCATTAATCCAATGAGTATGAACAAATAGTTAAACATCCCTTGAGGAAATCTAAAGGTGGTGGAATTATCATTTTTAGTGGCCATGTTTATTTGAATATTCCATCAATATAAAACCATAATGAAATATTATTGGAGGCCAATAGTCTCATTGACCACGTGTTCTATGATTAGTAATGGGGAATTTTCATTCAGGGGGTGTCCATTGAGCTCTCTAAAATCAATAGAGACCCTACACTATATATTATTTTTCTTAACAAGTACGGTTTTAGATAACCATATTGAGTATTACTTGTCTGAAAAAAGTTTTATTTCATCAAAATTTCATTTAATAATTCTAAAGTAGTTGCATTAGAGGGGTTAATTTTCATAGATTCTATCTACAAACCTCGATGGTAGTCCAGTAAACATTGATGCTTCATATCAACAAAATTTTTCATATTTAGAATTTATGTATAATTAGATTTTTACACATATCTATGGTTCTTTGTAAGTGAATTATATATCTCTTTCTCCTCAATATGCATGTAGTCACTAATTAATGTGAGTCAGGGTCTTATTTAGTTATTATATATACCTACCAGAGCTAATCAATGTTGGTCAAGGCACCTTCCTCGAATATGTGAGGGAGTTCCAGAGGTTATATGATTCGTATACCAACTATGACTCAATGTAGGTTTTTATAGTCATGGTAGGTAATATGAGAGAATACTTTTCATTTTTAGGAGATATAGGTCATGACAAGAAACATTTCCACCCTAAACTATGAGATTAATCATAGAGATATTCAGACTATAAATGAATTATTTAATATTGTTGATGTGGAAAAGAGGAGCCTATATATATGTGATTATGACAACATCCATAATATTTTTTATGGATATCACATAATCACTATTGAACATACATGTGGGATTCATAGGCGTGGTACTCATGAAATTGGTGGCTGCAACCAGTAATTCTTTGTCCACCCTCAGTTGTATTACATCTCCTTTATAGAATCCTAAATCATCATTTTTTAATTTAGAAGAATGTAAAGAACTTTTTTAACATGAATTATGCCGACCTATCAATTGATAGGGTTTTTTAAACACTAATCAATTTTCCAATGTACCTCATCATTTTTGTGAAGAAATGTTCATCAAAGAAAGACATTATATGTTGTGACTTGTTGGAAATACTTGAAATCCATTTTAGATGTGAGATCCCGGATCATATCGGTCAGATTAATCTAGTAGAGAACTATATTCACACTCTTATCATACATTTTAATGTCTAGTTTTATAAGAGATATATCCCCCTCATTGTACCCCAAATGTAGGAGGGTATAAATCTTAATGAGGATGATACTAAAACCATTTTAAAATCCCTTTGGATATCTGCATTATTTTGGTTTCTATAAATCTATAGGGGAATGATTTTTCCATGATAACCTATCCTTGATTATGTTCTGTGAATGAGATGGTCAGATATCTTTCTGATAAAATAGTCTCCATTCGATTTACCATTATTACAGCAACATCTTTCTCAAACAACTATGGGATATAGAGGTCCCAAATGAGTGTGTATATTTGTTACATTAAATGATAGAGAGAATATATATTGGAGAGTTTGGTTGGGATAGCATAAAATTTTTTCAGAATGTCAATCTTTGTCTTGAATGTCTACACATTCAATTGTGTAGTTGCTCCAAATAATATGGATCGAGAGTTTATGTGTTTTTCACAGACATGAATGGTTCATGAGAAGAGTTCGGAGGAGAATCTATTGCATGTGGTGTGGGTCACACTGAGTATCCCATTTGTCCTGTCTGATTAGACCTTTTCACAACATCCAAAGAGTCATGTAATATGACTAGTATTGGAATAAAATTGAAGATTTATGGGATGACTCTATGTTTCAATTGGCCTAGATAGAGTGCTCAACTATGCATTTTTGTTTAAAATATGTCCCTTAAAATGGCGTGACTGAGATATTGGGTCTAACTATGCGATTTTTTTTCTCTATATAATTAGATCTTACACCTTTGGCCTCCAAATTCCTCATAATATATGGGGAACTAATACTCGTAGGATTATTCATCTTCATATAGAGGGTATGTATTCTGAATTAAATTAATAGAACCAAAGTTAATCGCTTCATTTGATGAGAGGTATATTTGGTAGGATGGTTATCATTCCCTAGAAGATGAAGGATTGAATTGTTGAAGTGTCACAGCATGCATATTAGTGAATTTTTTTTCTTCCTCATCTATTACTTCATATGTCCAACGATTACATCTATATATAAGAGGTTATTACAATTTATCATCCCTAGGTGACAGTATCAATATTTGTTTTTTAATTTGAACTCTAATGGTCGCATGATCTCAGTCTACTATATTTTGATTCACCATGTAATAAATCATATGCACATGCCTACATAGAACATAATTCCCATCACCCATTCTTAATACATTTTTATAATAACACAATATTCTATTCCAGATAATTCTCATGTATTGCATATTTGTAATCATCCATCCTTTAGATAACATATTTGAGGATAATAAAATCATAGATGGTTTGACCCAACCTCCTAGTAAAATTGTAGTACATATTATGATCTTTTATTATGAACTCCTTAGGTTTAAAAGTCAATCATAGATTGAGTAGGTTATTTTACATGGCTAAATGTAAATAACAATTGGACACCTATTTTCATAAGTAGAATGAAATTTTCCTCCATTACTCAAACATCAGATGACCCGTATCTCTTTTTTTCTAATGGAGATTTTATTACTCCTACCACTCAATGGGATACACCGATAGATTAAAATGCTACCTAGGTAATTTAATCTAACTACTACTAAATTGTGGTTAATAAGGGTAGTCTCTATCATACCAATCATTTTCCACTTTTTTGAGGGAATGGGGTGACACATATCTCAGTTCCATTAAATGTAATCTCCCAAAATTTGTTCCTTTTTTTCAAAATCATAGAATATTCATAGATATATTTTCATAATATTAGGTTTTTAAATCTCATCTTAAGGATTCTTAATAAATGTTCCAATAATTCATTTTTTGAGAGTGTGATGATAAGTGAACATGTTACCCCTTTCCATCTATCAAATATTTAGAAAACCCTATCATTTTTGTAGTGCAAAAAATTTACGAGTTCAACAATATTCATTTTCCTTAGTATATATATGATCTAAAAAAGGAATTGATGATGGTGTTCCTCCCATAAAACAGTAGATCTTTTTTAAAGGCTCCTATAAAAAACAATGAACTAACAAATTAGATTCTGTATAAATTATATAAGCATGGTTTCATCATTTTGATCTTGAGGGCCCATCATCAATCGACATTAGGAAGTGAAATGGATTAGATGATGTTTCAGATCTTCCACACCATCAAAGGATGATAATGTTTTATTCTAAATGTTGGTTAAGAAAAAAGATTCATCCACACATTCAAGATATGGTCTCTTCTCACATTGAACATGTGTCTGACATCCTTCCATGAATTCCATTTAAGAATCCCTAGAATCTATGGCATTGAGTTATTATAGATGTACCATTTTCTAGGCCACCTACAATCTATAAGGAGTAGGTGTGGATTGTTTTTTTTGAATTATTTTTAAATAAAACATATTTTTAAATAGTTATAGGACTGAATTATCATAGTTTTTCAGGAGATGATATTTTCATAATAAAGGAAAATATCCATCATCATTAGCTTCCAAAATTATATTGACCAAATTCTTATAGTTCATGCCATCCTTATGGTCAGATGCAACTCTTTTTGTCATATGAACTCATTATTTATGTGTAAGAATAAGAATTTATATCTTCATCTAAATATTATAGCCATTCTAATATTTTCCCTATGTTTCCCAATATTCAGTTTCTATGATTTTGTATCTCATTGTACTTGTATACTAATAATTCCTCCATGAATGGAATTTTGGGATCATTTTGGATGTGAGTGGGATATATCAACACCTTTTCATTTGACATTTTTAGTTTTCAATAATGAATTGTAAAATCATTTTTCAGGGATCTTAAATTATTTCTCTTCTAATGATTCAACATTTATATAGTCTATGGTGGTGAATCCAGGTCA
Organism: Viscum album; assembly: GCA_963277665.1. NCBI lineage: Eukaryota > Viridiplantae > Streptophyta > Magnoliopsida > Santalales > Viscaceae > Viscum > Viscum album. Next base: position 623,675,915 of record OY728128.1, read on the forward strand.
CCCTCCCCTCGAGGTATCTTTTTTGTATTGAATCCCTCTCTATTTACATATTGATCCATATAATCTGTTGGGATTTAGGTAATGAAATTTCCTAAGGTTTATTCTAATATGGTAGTTATCTCATTACACTCAACCCAATAAGGTGATTCTCTGTCGCATGCACCTCCTTTGAGGGTTGTATTAGGGTCATTTATCTAATATTTGGCCATATATTAACATTTTACAGGGAAAAAAACTACATTTTTTATTTGATCCAGTATATTGTTCAATATATTTCTTTTGAGAATAATAACCTTGTGGGAGTTTATAGTCATGTTTGCTAAATGTGTCCTTAATTAAAAAGGATTGTATTATGGTGGTATGAAAGGATGGGATTCTACCCAAAAAAATTTCCCTCCCAAAATTTAGAAGACTGATTCTTTAAATTATAATGATAATGATGAAAATCCAGCATCTATATTGGAGGAGGATGGTTTGTGGCCGCTATTCGCACAAGATTATCCTATTGTTACTGATTTGATGATTTTGTTCAAAGATATTGTGACTCCTGAGATGGAAATTGATATGTAAATTCCCGTAGACCATTAAGTTGGTGTTAATCGATATCTGCTTCTAATTTCTCTTGGACCATCCATGGATGTGGTAAACGTAGTGATGGTGGTTGAGATAACAATTCTCCAATCAAAATGTGTGGGTTTTATTTTACATTTTCTTATGTATTATCATGAATCGACATAGGGATAAATGACTTGATATATAGATATGGTGGAATATATTCCCACAACCATGTGTGTCTGGTTTTATTTTCTATTTATTTTATGGAATCTTATAATGTAAAAAATTTTAATTTTTGAAATTTTGAACATGTATGAGTTGGTTGCAATGGAAGCCCTTAATGGGAGTAATTTTCATGGGTTGTTTTTTATGTATTAAAGTACTTCAAATTATGTGTATGGAATTAATTCCAATTATTTATAGAGACACTACATAATGGTCCATTATAATCTATCTCCATCTTTTTTTGTTGTATTTTTAATTTAATTGATGGGTACTCCATTGTATCAACCAACTTGAATGTTTATTACATGGTCCTCAAATTTATCCCTTGTATATAAAATCACATGATACTATATATTAGGGGATTTAATATTTTGGGGATATATTAAGTTAAATGATCTAAATTTTCCCAATCATTGAATTAGTATGTCTTATGGGCCATTATAATTCTATCAGTGGAGAGTTTTAATGATATAGAGACAAACCATATATATTAATTTGTTATGATTTTCCATTACTGGGTATTGTGATATATGAAACATGTTTATTTCCAGACAAAAATATTATTTCATTTTGTTCTATAGTTTTCCCACTTATACCAGATATAATAGGTTTTTGACATTCAATTAATGATGATTTGGATTCATATTTCGGTGTATATAATGAATGGACTAATTTTGTAGGTCACCTAGTAACCCATAGTAATAAGGGGTGGGGTTAAAGAAATAGTTTGAGAGGTTTTTTTCTGGAATCATTTCTCCAAATATCTATGCCATCATCTACATCATCAAATTTATACACCTCTATCTAGATAGAGTACAATGGTTTCTTCTATGGGTCACCTACTGATCTGGGTGAATTTTTCCCAATAGATTATTGGATACTATATTTTGTTAAACCTAATGTTTTAAGAATATATTTATATTATTTCTTCAATTTTTTTAGAACCTATTTATTAAAAGGACTCTAGGAAAGGGGTGATTTCCCATTATTTGAACGATATCACCATAGTGAGGTTGGCCCTGGTGGATATCCTTAGAAAATTACCAGTGATCCATCTCCACGTTATCATGAGGAAGAACATAGATGTAAGGATCATATTTTTATTCACATTATTTGTTGATAGACCATTGATTTTTTTTCGAAATATCATCAATTACACTAGAATTGAGAAAATTGGGGATATGTTCCTCATTCTAAGTAGATGATATGAATTTATTTCTAATTGAAATGTCATATTTATGACGACTTTTTGAATAATTATTATTACTCCATTAATTTTTATTTAATATCAAAGGGATTTTTTCTAATGGTAAAGAAGGAACTTGAATTTCATTTTTTCAAGTGGAATTATATTCTATTTAATATTTATTGTTTTTTATGTCGTGGAGCTTGAAGATATGAAATCATTGATGTAGTATGGTATAATAGTTTAGATTTAGGATTTTCATTATTTTTTTCATTGTTTTTACATGGAGTACTAGCTATTATATAATAGTTTATAGTTGATTCCTACCATTTTATCACAATATGGTATTACAAGGGAATATATAGTTTAGTATAGTTTAGATTCCTTGTGAGATGCTTAAGGTTAGGGAATATTAAGGGCCACTAAAAGATGTTAATTTTCATTAGTTTATATGATCTCTTAATTAAAAATAGTGTTGATTCTGAAGATTATTTTATTGGTAACCACGATGGTGTGGCCATCTCATTTGAGGCATAGTTTCTACGACTTTGGGACCCATTGTAGTATAACATTATTCTGTGTCCCATAATTCTAGTATCTTCTAGATTTTCAACTCATTAACAAGACATGAAAATTCTATCCTTCTCTAAATCCTTACTCTAAAACATTAGGTGAATTTATGGATTATTCTTGAACACTTCTAGCCATCAATATCTTAGCTTTATCCTTGACATTGCATGATCAACTCTTTGAAAATTTAAGTGGAAACCTCTACCTTCCTACTCTTGGGGTGAATGATATATCTAAGACTTTTTCACTATCTCTTTCTATAATATGGTGAAAAAAATTATTTTTTGGTTATTTGGGGGTTTTATATGGATTCTTGTTATATGGGGTTCATCGACTTGGTAAAGGGATGCGTGTGGGTGACTGGATCTTGGAAAATCTTGGTTTTGAAGTTAAATTTTTTATGTAAGAATACCATTAAATGTTATTTTTTTTAACTGATTTAATAATTATATGACTATAATCTCTTATGTTCTTGTGATCTATTCTTTATTATAATTTTATGTCTGTGGATGTGTAGCTAATAAGACATGTGATCGATTTTGATTACATGTTTGTGTTTAAGCATCCCATGAGACCCATGTTTTATAATGATCACATATGTGTGTCTGATTTTGTGTGTGTGACTATCGATAATCTTTCATGATATTATTTGTTGTTCTTATATCTATTGTTCATTTATATATAAGTATGTATGGACTGGGGGTATTTTATTTCATTATAAAATGATTTTTGGAACATATTTGCATGGTTATCAACTAGAATGGGACATTTGGAAACATAAGATGATAAAGGCAAAGGACTAAGAGGTATTTCATGTGTTTAATAGAATTATTGATTCTCATTAGATATAAAGACTTTATAAGATGTAAATGTGTCCTTAACAAAGGTAGTTTCATGATACAATACCTTTATCACATGATCTGTGATATTGATGGTGATTCATAACTTATATTCCCACAAAAGACATGGCTGGCTTATAAATACTCAGATAAACGTGATATGGACATATGTTCAACCCATGATCATTAAATATGTTATGATCAATATTCTAGAATGGATAAAAATCATCTACAATTGGGGTTCATGGTGTCTTTGTTAGTGCATGACCTCTTGGCCCAAGTTTTGTTGTATGTGGGCATGTGCATTAACCATTCCATCATATTATGCACTTATATATACATATTATCATATTTTTAATATTTAATTGTTTTTTTACATGGTTTAAACTCACAACATACCGGAAAATTAGGGTTGCATTCAAATATCAAGATCATTGGTCAGAGGAAGGTTAGTTCCATGTGGATGGTTTGGAGGCACTTGGAGTTGAGATACGGTTGTTGTATCAGGATAAAAATTAAAAGTTTTTTAGGAAATTTTATTTATTATCATTTTCCATGATAATATTATAGTTATTATCATGTGACTTTTGTTATGTAGTTGATTACAAATCATTGGCATAGTGTGACATCTATAAAAAAATTATTTACATTTCTTCAATTGTTATTTTTATTATCTTTAATTATTTTTAATGTTATCATGGGTATATTATTCAAAGTGTACCTTATTTCATCATCTCTAGTAATTTTAGTTTTATGTATGAAGAGGCATCCATGAGATTTATTTGAAATATGTTTCAGAACCTGTTATTCAAGTCATGGTATTACAATGTGGTATTAGAGTTAATAGGATTACCTTCTATTATTTTTTGGGTTAGGACCAAAATAATATAGGATATGAGGAACTCAAGGTGGGTAGATTTCATATTTATTTATAGCTCAAGTGTAACATACCTTCGAGTTAGCAGTGATAATATTTTTTTATGGTTTTCTAAGATTTTTTTGTGTTCATGCATCAGAGTTGGCATGTAGAATCACATGTCATATATATATCAGGTGTGTACTTCAAAGTAATCACTTATTTAAATTCATTAGTTTATGATAATTATAGGAGTGATATATCTACACTCTCTAATGGTTTGATATATCTATAAGGGAATTAGTTACATGTAATTTTGTATTTTAAAATGTCATATATATTTACATATATATAATTAAGACAAATTTTAGATATATATGACTATGCTTCAGCCTTTTGTGGAAATAGAAAGGTTATACCTCATCTGTGATTACCTTCATAGACATTTCTTCCCATTGGAATCTAAAATACCTTAATTATTATGGTCTATGTTGTTATCATAATTAATAATACATATGAATTATAAAAAACGGTTTTTGATTTGAGAAAATTTATTACTATAGATTTCATAATTCATATTATTGGGATGATATGATATTTTCACCACATGATATTTAGGGCGATGAACACACACATACTATTGAATCATTTTTGGGGTTTCATATACTTTAACTAACCTGTAATAGAGTCTTACATATTTTTTCTTCTTAGTGAATAGGGTTATTGAAGATGATATTAGATTATTCTTGAGATATTCAACTCCATCATCTCCAAGAATTATAAGTATTTGGTTTTCCACATGATTCACTGGATTATACTTTTTATCATTGAGGGTATCATTAGCATCTCTATGATTCCTGATGATAGTAAGGTGAATATGGGGGCCTATTTTCTATAATAACAAAATAGGAGATGGTGGGGAACCATGGGACATTAAGGCATGTGTGAAGATGTAACATGGGGTACTATCAAGGAGCTATTATTAGAGGTGTTCTATCATAAAAAAATTATGATGTATATTGGAGTTGTATTAAGGGATATAATGGTTTCTTATTACTCATGTTGTTTCTTTTCGTTCCAAAAATGTTATTCTATTTTGGCTATGAATAAGAGAGAAAATGAAAGTAAGTTTGATAATATCCTTCATCTATATCTTAAATGATATGTTTCAGGCCTTTTTGTGGATATATATACTCTATTTTTTTTACAGGGACCAAGAAATTTAAATTGTTTTAGAGGAGTAAATTCTTGAACTTTTTCTACAAAATCATAGTCAATAGATAGTTGGAATTCCTATTTGTATAGTGAGTACCTCTATTATTAATGTGATATGGAAGGAATATGAGTTTTTGTGGGTTGGTTGGAAAAAATTGAAGATTAGTTTTTCTATCCCACCCTATGTGTGGTGTAGTATTTCAGTAATTAAATTGGGGATATAGTGGAATTTATAGTGAATATTTTCAAAAACATAAATTCAAGGTACATGGATGTGAAGATATGAGACATATTCAATATTTCAATTCCATGAATTTTTAGATAGGATCTTATAGGGGTAGAAGGATGACATGGGTTGTGAACTAAGAATCTAGTTTGGGTCTTCACCTGTTATCCCAGACATAATAGACTTCAATGACTCAGGTAGATCATACAATTTAGAGTTAAGGTTTTCCTTAAGATATGGTAAGTATTTATATATTATATGATGTTGTACCCTCAATTGGATTGGTACCTTCAATGGTAATATGTATATTCATTGTTACCTCTATTCAATCAACAACATTATTTTGATATTGTAGATTCTGATGATTTCATATATGCTATTTTTTGGGGATAGTATTTTTGAGTGTATTATAATACAATTTACTTTATCTCTTTCACTCTAAAAATGGATTTGAGAATAAAAGTATAACATTTCCATATATTTCCTAAGATTCCCATAGTGTTTCATGGATATAGTAATCTATGGGAATTCCTGATCATATAGATGAATAATTTTTACATGATATTTATAATGGAACGATTGAGAACATATAAATCACATATTGGCAAAAAATAGTGAAAATTAAAATTCACTATTCCATGTGGATAGAGGGAATTTTTTAGGTGAGTGGGTGGTAAGATACTATAGGATATGAATTATTATAATCTATATTAAATATACAAAAATATTAAATAGGGATTATCTTTTAAGGTTCAACAAAAAGTATCCCCCTATAGATTTTATCTAATGGTGGACCATTATCAGGATCTTTTCCCTTTGGAAATAATGGTACTCCTCTAGATAAGGGGATTAAGTCTTATATTTTTCATTCACATAGGGTTTTGCAAATATCAATTCCATTTAGTCAAATGTATATAACAGATTTGAGAGAGATTGATGGGCAATTATGTTATTATATAGGTGGATGTATATATAAGACAATGAACATAAACCTAGTTTGATGTTGGGGTTTTTTCTAGAAGGGAAATGGTGTTTTATCTCTATGTGTGGACTATACAAATCTTAATATGGTAAAAGTAAAGAACTAGTTCCCTTTACATAGGGTTTATTAATTATTTTACCCATTACGAGGAGAACTATAGATTTCATTGATAAATCACCATTTATTCTACCATTGGTTGTGGGTTTGAGAATATTTCTATTCTAAAAAGAACATTTAAGTGTATATAATGAATGGATGAGAATATTTTCATGCCTTTTGGGTTGATCAATTATTCATATGTGGTCACAATTATTATTAATTGTATATTTGTTCTATTACATGACTCATTAGAAATTATATTTGTGATTGATATCCTGATATATACTAGGAAATCTTATATGAATTCTAGGAATAATTAAAATATATACATTACACTATGAACTAATCCCCATTATTCCAAATATTCATGTTCCACTCCATGATTCTTGTGGTTTTTTTGGCATTAGATTTTCGGGGAAATTATTTTTGTGCACTTAGAGAATATATATGGACTTTTGTCTGAGGAATGTCCTTGAAATTTGTTCTATTTAATAAGAACCATTTGGATTTATACATATATTCAACCTTTCATATAAGAATTTTTCTATTATTAAGTATTTATTCTAGAATTAAAAAATTGAGGTTGTTTGAGTGGTTTGATTATTATGAATATGACTACCAATATAAAAAAATAGATCAATGATAGCTCGAGATTGTATCCCTACAGATTAAAATATTAGATACACAATGTAATATGGTGCGACATATTTTGATCAAGGATCTATCTTGATACAGATAAATTAGTTTTTCATTGATGGTTCATGTTATCCCTGACCTCATTAGTAGAACTACCAGAAACATGACATAGAGTGTCAATTTTTGGTATGTTCTCTAAATTGATGGTGGAACTTTATCTTAAATAATTGGATTTTTATCCACATATCTCATAAAATAAAATGAGGCATATTCCCTAAATGCAATTTGATTACGAGATAGATGCATTTGGTGGATTATCTATTCACATAATACATCCAAATGGACTATTATCTAAAAGGGCAATGTTATCATAGAATCTATTGGTAAAAAAATGTCTGCGAAACAAGAGCTTTGTGAGAAGCCTCCAAAAGATGAATGAGATATAATAAAATAATTGGTTGATGTGATTTAGGATTATTTGGAAATTAATGGAGTTATTTTTTCTGTTCCATTGGTTTTCATGTCTTTATTAGTGATCTATATAATTTCCACTAAGGAGTATGATTCCAAGTGCATATTAATGTGGGGACACCATGAATTGGATGATTTATTTCCATGGTGGCCACTAGATGATGATGAAATCATCTATATTAATGAAAGGTTCGAACTGCAAGAATTCTAGAGGAAGAAGCCAGTGTGATTCTCCTGTTAATATAATTTGTATCTATATTCAGGGTAGACAAAGATATAACATGATACATTATGTGAGTTTTGGTTTCCTTCAATGTAATTGGATTTCATTAGTTTCGTTTCATGGAACCATACATTATAGTGGGTAAGGGATGAGCATCTGGGTCTTGGGGATTTACATTAGTCATTCATTGTTCCTAATTTCATATATGAAGTTGTGACAATGGACAACTAAATGATGTTACCCACGACCATGAGGATTCTTGATGTTTTTGGGTAACAATTGCTAACTGATGGAAGTGTCTCATTTTTTGACGGTTTGAGTGACCCAATAAATGGATTACAAAGGGTAGCTATATATATGGGATATTATATGTCTTCATGTGGATTTGTGGAAGAAATTACAATATAGGGGAAAATGCTTCAGTTTTCAAATTTTAAGAATTTTATAAAAGGATTTTGTTTGGTAAAACATTTTGATTTTTGAAATTTGTTTCCAATAAATTTTATTTCTTCATACATTGTGATACACACAACACCAATTTTTTTATGAATGAGTATTATACTACATATATTCATATTTAAAAATTCCATTATGAACTAGGCATTAACCTCAGAATTCTAAATAGGAATAACAACATTTTTATACATATAATTTTTTATATAATAAAAACATATTGAAAAAAATTTACATAATATTGGTTAAACACTTTATATTGTTTAAAAATATTATTTCAAAAAACCAAGAAAAAAAATTGAAATTACTTTTTTAATATATTAGAATCTTTATATGAAAAATGATGTGAATTATATATATATATATATATCCAAATTAAGTCATGTATTTTTTGGCTTTTTTCCAAAAATTTTCATTTTTAGGATGAATAATGATAAATAATTTTTTTTATTGAATTTTTTTTTTAATTTAACGATTTTATATTGATTATTTTTTCAGTTTGTTTTAGAAGAAAATATAGTTCTATTATATAATTATAATTCCAATTTAGGTCATTGGAATAAATTTCATATTTAATATTTAAAAAAAACCATCAAAAATTTTGAACATTTTCCCTTTAGAAAATTTATTTCTTTTCACATATAGGGGTACATTTTATATTATTATTCTCCAATTTTGTGAAAGGAATTTGGTAACATTGATCCTATATTCGGTATGAAAATATTTAACATTAAAAATTAAATTCAACATAATTTTGGGATAATCTAAATTGTAAAAAATTAAAAATCTTCTACTTTTGTTAATGATAAAATATGTTCACTAGTTAGGGGATAAACAAAAATATAATGTGTAATATAATATAATAAATAAAAAAACAATTTCAAGACAATTTTAGAAATTATATTCTTATGGTTATAGGGTGACAAATTTTGGATCCCTGTGACATATGAAAACTGTTAGTACGCATTATATTTTTCTACAATTTCACATGTGTCCCCTCCCACACTTATAAAATTCCACCACCTCTCCTTTGTACATTACACTTCCAAAATCATTTGGATCAGATAAAAAATACCCAAATGTATTTTTTTCAATCCCTATGGAAATTTTATATTCTTTTTTGAAATCATAGTTATAATCTATAAAGGTTTTATGTTTAACCTAAATAAGTTTTTCCAGAAGTGGTTTTTTTACATTATGCAAAAAAAAATTATTATTTATCTACCATTATAAAATATTAAGCAGTTATTATGATATAATAACACCAGTATCACCCAAATAATTAAATTTTATTTTTTAATGGAATAACTTATATCCATTTCCTATTCCACAAAAAAAGAAATGAAATTACAGAGCATCAATACGGAGGATTGTCTCCTTGCAAATAGATGTTATTTGTTTTCCACAACCACCACTCCTGGGTTGATATAAATATGAATTTAATGTAAAAATGTTTCGTTTTTTATTTAATTATACAGATTTATTTATATTACCACACATATAATCTTACATCTTGACCTTTTTGACAACTATAATGTCACTTAGGAGTATGGCATACTACTGGCTTATGAACTAATGTGATGTTTTTTTTCATTTTTTAATTACATTAATTGTATTAAGTGTTTATTATGTAATATATATCATTTTTGTATAATATTATACAATTTATATATTATATCACATATATCTACTTAACATCCATTTCATGGGGGATTTGTTAACATTGTTGATGTTTATGCTGAACTACAAGCACCTGATGTGATGTGAATTTTTTTACCAAGCCTTTTCATTGATGGTAATTATGTCAATTTTAATTAACATAAGTGATATATATGATAATTTTTTTTAAATACCATTCTTTAATTTCATCAGTAGATAAAATTGAAAAAAACATTCATTCATACGTATGACCAATCACCTCTAAGAGCATTGTATTTCATTTTTTATACCTAACTATTATCTATTAAATTAAAATGTATAAAAGAAATAAATATTATATTTATATATTTATCAAAAAAATTATATTATGTAACACTGATAAAATATAGAGGAAAAATGTGATATCAGAAAATACATTAAAAGAAAAATAATTATTACCGGAAACATCATTTTAGCATTGAATTGTTAATAAAAAAGTAATAACAGGCCATAAGTAAATAGTTAATGTAGTTATAAATTTAATACTATTCATTAATTTATTTATAATAATATAATATTTATAAAAAAATTAGTTCTTCTTTGGAAATATAGATATCGATACTTAAGTTAATGGATTTTTTTCTCAATTTCCCTTATTTAGGGCATATGTTATGATATGCAACTAAATTCATTCAATAGTTGAATATAATAAAACATTGAAATTTTATAACATGAATATTCTTATTTTAATTATATTTAAATTTTCATTTTAGGTTATTATTTAATGGGTATTATGATAGAAATATTACGAATATGTTATGGTTTTTATGTTATAATATAATTTTTTGTCGGGATTGTTTATGATTATAATTATTATGATAATGATATGTTGTGATATAATTCTAAAAACGATAATTAATTTTATTTTCCACTAGTTATCCATTGATGATACATGTTTGATAATAATTTTCATCAAATTATGTTCTCATTATTTAATAAGTAGTTTTTTAATATAAATCGAATTTATCTCTCTCTTAATTCAAAAATTCCATTCTCCCCCATTTATTATTTTCTTGAAAATATTTTCCAAAATTATTTTATAAAATTATTTTCCAAACATATTTGAAATTATCCAATTTATTTATTTAATAAATTTTTACTAATGTTTAATGTTTCTTAAAAAAATTATTTTCAAATGAATAGTCTTATCATCTTCTAAGAATGGTCTGTTTTGAATTACATAAAATGTAAAAGTAATAATTATCTTGACCTCTCGAAAAAAAATATATCATTCTATGAAGACCATTATATTTTTTAATATATTTATTTATATGTTTAAAATGTTATATGCATTGAACCTTATTTCGAAAATATAATTGAATATCTAAATTAAAAAATTGATTTTTAAAAAATGGTTATTTTTCATAAAATACGATCAATGTAATTATTATTTCAATTTTTTTTAAGAAGGCATCATTTGATGTTAAGTAATAATTATTTGGGATAAGATACATTGATAACATTTTTATTCCTTGATAGGATTGATTATGGTAAATAATAAAATGATTTTGAAACATATTTCTTTACCACATGTTATGCTATGATGAATTTTTTATAGAACCTCATTGTTTAGTTCAATTCTAATATGATGGGTTTTTAGTTATTATAGAAAAAAATTTATTATAATATTTATGTGATCAGTGACACCTATATCTCCCTCTAATGAATTAGGTAAATATAAAATCTCAATAGATAAAAAACATTGTAATGGCTTGAGAACCCTATTCAGTAGGGGACTTTATCTACTAGAACAATATTCTGAGTGAACCAGCACAAATATGATGGATTATAGAGTGATTACGTTATAATATTATTTCATTGTAAATGATCATTAAATATTAAATAATTTATATTTTGTAAATATATTTATTCAAAAATTCCATGTCGTATTTCAATGTTATTCTCTCTCGTATTATGTTCTTTGATTTTCTTATGAATGACATCTTATGAAATGAAAAATTCATGCCATGAATTAATATTTTTCCTGTTTATTTACATGATATATTTTTTTAATCTAGTATCATGTTATCATACCCTTATTCTCAAATTACATTAACATATTTCCCATATTTACCCTTACTGTGTATATAATCTCACCGTTTTATAGGTTTTTTCCTAGGTTATGATGATAGGTACATCATGTGAATTTTCAATTATAGGTTTTAGTTATGAAGAACATTGTGGTGCATTATATTCTTCAATTATGAACATGTTTTTATGCTTCCAGGTTTCCAATGTCATTATTCTTTAATGAACCTCGGTCATGTGTTGCGTAATGAAATGAATGTTCATTAAAAATTATGTATTATCTATGTATGAAAATATTGGACCATTATTGTTCATTATTGTGGATAGGATAAATTACACTATAAAATCATGGATGAGAAAACATAAGTGAGAAAATTTTGGGTATGCCCTTGTATAGGGTAACATGATAATGTTTTATTGAGGAATATATTTTTTTAGTTTACATAGAATTACTTCCTTACATAAATACTACATATTATTATGCGTTCGGTATAGATGTATGTTTGGGTAATAACTATAAAAAATGAAAATTAGTATTGAATCAAGAATTACCTAGTATATGATTATGAGTCTTATAGCACATCTGGTATGAAACTCCAATGGGATATGTTTCAGATATATAACTTTTTCTTTACTGAACATCATAAATTATTTGAATATATAATGTTCATAAAAAATACACTAAAAAAGGTTTCAAGGATTTAAAATGTTGTATAATTTTTATGACATCCAATAAATTATTTTCCATGACTAGGTTTTCCCACTAATATTATTATTTTTCACAGTATATGTTACATTTTAGTCGATTATTGAAACCAAATGAAATTGTACTAATTCATAAGGATATGGACAATGCAACAATTTTCTTCTTATCAAACCAAAATCTATGGGATATTGAATAAAAAGCACATTGTAATTATCTCAAAACATTTTCATGATATTAATTAGGTCGATCTTCCATAAGAGTAAAATAGAGACCAAAATTGTATTGAGACTATCATATTGAAATATTTCCTTTATTTTAGTGATATTGTTATTCTTATAGTTTAAGAAAATGGATCAGTACCATTGAAAAGATATATCCGATTCTCCAAATCTCATAACATGGATAATTAAATTTTTTATCATTCAGAAGGAAAAGAATATTACTTGTATAATCTCATCAAGAATATGAGTAAAACTGATTAAATTTACTCCAAAGAGTGGGGTGAGTTTAAGAACACATTTTAAAATATGTACTATACTTACCCGGTCTTATTATATATGGATATAAAATAATTTTCATTGAATATTCATCACATTTCCAAAAAAATACACGATGGGAGACTGTAATAGTTTAGTGTCTTTGGAAACATGGAAACAAATATTATATCTTGGTGAATTATCTTCAACATCCCCCATAAATATCTCCATCATTAGTAATTATACTTAAATCCATTCTTCATATCATGGGGAATGAAAACCAAAGAAATGTGTGAGATCATATTCTTAGTAAGGTTTTATAAATGGAATTTGTTAGAATAATATGAAAAAATGTTTTGAAACTTGATTCTAGCATTTGAAGATCATACCCAATATATCAGATATCATAATAAAGATTGTAAGTTCATAAGATATGAATCATAAGGAAGTATTGGAAATAATCTATGAGAAAATAACATAGGAATAGAACTTGTAATTGTGCAAAACACATAATCATATAAAAACACTATGTTAATGAATCTAACCATGCCCTTTGTATCACGTTAGGTTTGGTTTAAATAGTTGTATAAATTCCTCCATCTTCGGATTCCATTTCATATACCCTCTTATTTTTGTATGGGGATTTCTTCTCATGTACCCTATGGTTTTAGTCTTTGGATGTCCTCTTGTATACCCTCTTATTTCGTTCTTCAGATGTACACCAATATTCTTTCTTGTTTCGGTCTTGGGATTTCCTTCTATGTACCTTCTTATGGAGGGATTGGGGTGTCTTCTTGCATACCCAAGATTCTCATAAAACATTTATCATTACCTAATTTATTTGAGGGATATATAGGTACAACCCATCGCATAGAATAATGAAACATACATGTGCTAGAGGTAAATAAAGTATGAATCATAACACGAACCATAAAAATATATTGGTTTTATAAATAATAACCATTATCCATGAAATAAAATGGGTCTCATTAAAATTTTACTACATCATAACCTATATAAAAAATTTAGTATTCATAATCATTTTATTTAATAATATACCATGAAAATATGTGGGATTCGAAGGCATATAAAACATGGAATAGAAATGGATTTCACAAACATATAACCCATAAAATTGAAATGTATTTCATAAAGACCATGACACAAAAAATATCCCATTTATAGAAATAATATGAATGAAACAGTTATATCATTTCATAGGAAGGCATTGGAAACATAAACAGATGTCATATTAGATGTGAGATAATTTTAAAATGTCATAGAAACATTTTATTAGTAAAATATTCATTTTTCATAGAAAAATACGTTTTAATCCATAAATCCAATTAGAAATCATTTTCATAGAAAATACAATGAAAACATATAATGAATAATTGAAATAATTATGAACTAATTTTATCATTAAATATTTTATAATAATATAAAAAATAGTTTGAGAACATTTTTATTTGAAATAACATTGAAAACATTCAAATAAATCTTAAAAAAATTTAAACTTATTATTTTGTAAATACATTGGAAAGGTATAAATAATGCTTGAAAATGTTTCAAATTCATTTTTTTGAAAATAACATTAAAAACATATAAAAAATTCCTGAAAAAATATTGAAAAACATTTCCTTCAAATTAACTTTAAAACAAAATTATTAAAAAATCTCATTTTATTCATGGAATAGAAGCTTCCCAGAAATGATGGTTTGTAAATTCATACATGTCGTACAAGGTAATTTGAATATTATTTTTTCAGTTTAAAATGATTATTAAAATTCCATGTTTAGAATTTGAATAAAATATTACATTTATAAATTGGTAAAAGGAAAAAAGGTTAAAAATGTATTTCTATAATTATATGAGAGGAGTATAATATACATGGAAAACCATTTTTGGAAAATTGGTCACTCCTATCCAACCGAAGATAGAGGTATCTTGTGACATTCTTAAAAAAAATCTTAACAAACTTATTTACCAAAGAGTGAAATAATTGTACCAAAAGTATGGTCATTAACCATTATATGGATGTGTGTATAGATGTAGGTCTAAAACATATAATAAAAACATCCTATTAAATTTAATATACTCTTTTCATTATAAAATCATGTAATAAAGGGAGTTGAGGTGGTTGAGAAGGAACATAAATGATAGGAACTTGAGTGAAGATGATACATCTTATTTAGGTAAATCATTTTAGTTTGTGCTTAAAGGATTCCACAGATTGATTTTATCCAAGATAAGGCTTCTATAAGGAATTTATGTATTTTGAGAAGTGGGTGGGGTATATCATGGATGATAATAACAGGTTTTAGATGTTTTAATAAAAGGTATTGTTGGTGACCATTTATAGTGACGAAATGTTACACCCTTGGAATCTTATAAACAATGTTACGTGTACATATATTCTTACCTAAAAAAGAAATAATAAAAAATAAAAAATAAATACTGGATGGTTTATAGACAATATATGGACATAAAATGGGCTTTGGTGCAAGTGAAAATGTCATTTGGGACATTATGATAATGGTTTATTCCCAAATTAATATTAATTTGACCTCAATCATTTTGATTATTTTTAATCACTTTTAAGAATATTTTTGGTAAAATATTAAAACGATCCAATAGGAATATAAAAATTATAATAATTATAGTGTTTTATGGATTATTTTTTGAATAAAATTCTGATAAGAAAAAAAATTAATATCAATGCGATTCCAATACACAGAATGAAATAGAGATCTTTTAATGTAGAAAAATGTTCCAGTGTTTGTTGATTTTTTATATTCAATTTCAATTTTAATTTGATTATAATGACCAGAATATTATTATTAGATGTATAATTGATTTAATTTAACATTAAGATAATAATAGAGTATAATTCATCATAATTATTATTTATACAAAAAGAATGTAATTAAGAAAAACGTAGTATTTTTCACTATTCATCAAAAAATGATGTGTCTAAAAAAACAAATAAATTCTCCCAATTATAATTTCAGAATAAAAAATTCATAAATGATGTTTATTTTATATAATTCAATTTCTATTAGTTTCTAGAATTAATTTTTTTGTTCTTCACAAAATGAAAATAGAAATAGTTCAATCTATAAAATAGTAATTTATCATATAAAGGCATTAGAAAATATTATAATTTTCAATATCAATATGATTTATTTATATAAAATAATTATAAAAATATTTTAAAAATTTATATTATTATTTATATGACTATTTCATAAATGGATGCTTTTAAAACAAAATAAAATAATTATAATAATAAAAAGATTTTTCGTGGAAACTCGATACTGCGTGTAACATACGCCAAGTCGTTATTCCATGTAGCACATTCCATGTCGGGTTTGCATGTAGCGCAATGCAAGTCAGTTTCATGTGTAGAACAATACATGTTTGTTTTATATGAATGGAATTTTACAATTAGTTTATATATATATATATATATATATATATTTCCAATGTCACATGAAATGAAAAATTTCAAAATGAAAAATAAATTTGAAAAAGAATATTTCACAAAATCTCAGGGTGCTATATTCTACCCCACCGATTAATATGAATTTATCCATTGATATTAATCCATTTTATAAAATTATTAATACATTAAATTACATTTCATAGAATCCCACATTATAAAAATGAATACTAAAACATCCTTAAAAAATGGAAATATAGAACAACAACGATAACCTATAGTAATATATAAGTAGGATTCCACATACGATGACATAGTCAATAGAGAAGATTTGATATGGGGGGAAATAATTAATAATTATAATGTGGGATCGAGGTCATCAATCACAAAACAATCGATAGAGTAAGACAAGTTTAGGGCCTCAAATTCATAAATATGTTATAATTTAAAAGGTTATCGGTCAAACAAAAATTAATGTATTACGACAATTGATTTTTTATAATTATCCTAATGTAAGGAAATTCTTTTATAGAACATGAATATAAGGAAATATATATACTTGTCATATATCTATAAAAAACTAATTCTATAGTTGTGATTTTATATATTTATAATTCACCAATTACAATAATAAATGGATGTTTAGAATTTAACAGTGACGCCTAAAGTGATAAAATTAACTTTTAGTAGATCTTATCGGCAATAAAGGAAGGAAAAGTATTACAATTTGACTCTAACTCTTCTTCAAAGTCAATATTTCTAATAAAAAAATCATTAAAAATAAAAATTTAAACTATTATTTCATCATAAATAATTATTAATCAAATATAATTATACATAACCAAGACATCGCATAGGTTAATGGTAGGTGTGAAATCCTTATAGTCCTTAAATCATTGGTTGAAGACCTTTATCGTTACTAGACAAGATTGGTTGTCAACCAAAAAACAGGATTTCCTTTTCAAAAACCACATTAAAATAATCTGCAAAATATTATTTTCATCTATGAAATAAGGAAAATAACTAAATAACATTTTACCCAACGTTATAAATAGAAGCACAATATATAACTACTTTCTTTGACATTTAAAATAAACATTACATGAATTATTAAACTTATAATCCTTTTTAAATTGGAAAATATAATATATTAGAAATATTTTCATAAAATTAACAAAACATTAGTCCAACATTTATCACAATGTAGCACTTGGTTGTCTCATTCCAAATCTGACAATAACCTCATAATATTTTCATTTTAAACATGGTAATAACTATAATTATCTTGAACAATTTTGGAAAACCAGAATAATTCTGTATTCTACAGATTATCATTTATATTCCATAAATCCAAGAAGTTTAAAAATTCATCCATGATAGCATGGATTACATTAAAACCAGAAATTAATTAATTCAAAGTCAATTATTAGAATCCAATTTACATATGAAAACATATATTTATCCTAAAAATAATCATAACCTAAAGAACATAATAGGGGTCATCATGCCTATATTCATCTACTTTCCATGAATTAATTAATTACATTAAATCACATTTATATTCCATCAGATCCATTCAATGTATTCATGAAAATAAATAAGAAAAGAATAATTGGTAAAATCATTATACATTGCACCTTTCATAAATATTTATTTCAAATACATAAAATCATTTATTACAACATTGTTAATCCATTAATAAGGATACTTAATCCTATTATATACTACCTCTTTCCATTCACATTTCAACTTTATTATTTTAATAATCAATAATGTAACAATTAATCCAACCTACTAACTGATTATTTTCAGGGGAATTCCTCTTGGGACATTATGTTTCATAAGGACCATTTTATCCATCCCTAAAACACTTAACAATCAATGATGTAATAAGGAAGAAAATATTCTCGTCCATTTCATTAACTTAATTCATAATTTCCTCTATGTTGTCACCTTATTTGTGTTTTTAATTTCATAGTCAAAACATCTTCTTATCCTTTTAATACATTCACATAGTTGATTATTTTTCACATTTTTTACACAATGGAAATGGAATAATTATACTCCACAGTCTATGTTACATGAAATCGCAGGGAAATCCTTATTTATCTTCCTCGATGAGTCTGAGAGTTGGTTAAAGTACATGTAGTTAATCATATTAAGTGAAACATTATAGGCATAGTAACAAAATCTTTTACTCCAGTGATCATCCAACTTGGAAACTCATTCACAAATCATCCATCACCTTTAACCTTAATCAAGTTCCTTCTAATTCTATCCATTTACTAAAATAAGATTCATTATGTGATCATTACTTATCATAGAATGAATCCACATAGTCATGAAAATAATTACCTATTGGATTTATAAATCATGAATTTTTTTAATATATGACACCCTTGGTTCATTATAGGGTTTTCATAGGAAACTTATATTTATATACATGACAATTAATTATGAAGTGTTTTCAGAATTCCCAAAGAATATCACATGAGAGTGTCAGAAAAGGTGTGTAGCAAGGCCCATTTTCCTATAACAAATTTTTCCAAGTATGGTTCAGAATATCGTGTTTATTATAATAACACTTGGTATATAAGTTCTATATCCACATAAAATTGTAGTATCTATACTGGTATGTATTTATAAAATATCACTCACTCTATCCTTTAACAAAATTACAGTACATTTTACTAAACCATAACATATCCGTATACTCATCCTTAGAGACATCCCAATAAATATCCATTGAAATTTACCTAGGGATATAACTAATGATTTATCATACTAAATTTTAATGGTTGATGAAACCTTTGCACTGATACCAAATATAGAGATCGATGCTTAACATACAAACTATAACATCTTTTTAGATGTATATTTAGTAAATTTCAACAATACATGTATGATGACTGTAACCGTTTAGTTTCTTTGAAGACATGGAAATTTTTTTTATCCTGGTTAATATAGAAACCCTAGACTTTTATAGATATCATTACAATAATTTATGCATGAATAAATATGAAATTACCAGCCAAGGATTGCAAATTCTAGTTTCTCAGAATTCTAGGTACATAAAGGTTTAAACATGGGACTAAATAAAAAATTATTTATTTTCCATTCATTGTGATATAATAATATAATTTATGCTCTTCCATGTGTATAAAACAAATTGTTGGATAAAAGAATATATGGATCAGGTAAAATCCCAATAAGGGTATACACATCGAAATAAAGAAAAACACAAGGGTTAGAAGACATAACCTATTTATATAAAAAGGAATGGTATATAATTAAACAAAATTAATCATAACATAGGATAGTAATAACGTGGATTCATAGTAATGTTGATGAGGCATAAAATATCAAATTTTAATGATTCAAGGATTTTTTAAAATAAATCAGCACAAGTCACGGCGGAACACCAAGGCCGTTTTACATGGAGCACGAGTAAGGGCTAACCACCAACACCATTGCACATATTGTATCATTAGAATAAACATTAAACATTGAATCAGATTACTATATAGGAAACCCCATCATAAAATGTTCATGAAAATGTTTTCAACATAAATAATCATTCATAATAAATAAAACATAATCATAAGTGTTACCCATTGAATGAATAGTGTATCATAATTATGTCATAAAGCATAAGTATATCATAAAGGGGTAATAAAAAAAGGAATTAAACCACACATGAAAATTAATAAAATAAATATTTTTGAAGATCATTATTAGTGATGTAAAACTGAATTGATAACATGTAAATAGATTATTTAAGAAGTTTTTGAATTATAACATTTTAGGGTGGTTTAAGGATAATATTATACAAAAGTTCAAAACGAATAGGGAAAAAAATTTAAAATTTTAAAGGTAATAAATAATTTTCTCATAATAAAATCATTGATATTAGAAAAATATTTGTGTATTAAAATATATTATAGAGTTTAGATGAAATAGGGTAAAAAATTCCAATAGATTCCTTAAATAGTTCTTTCTTTTCAAGAAGAATTAATTAGGGAGATTTTTAAAAACATCAATATACCCAAAAATTAACATTGAATGGATTATGATAAATGGTTTTGTAAAATATACATCAAATTTATTATATATATATATATAAATATAAAATTATTTCATTGGGTTAGAAAGAGAGAAATGACACCCTAATGGAATAAAATAGGTATAGGTAGAATACCATTCCTTAATTGCAATGGTATTCATCAATTGTTCATAATGATATAGATAATAAAATTTTACTTCATATAATAATAATTCTATAATTATTTATAAATTTATTTTATTTAGTATGATATTATTATGTTCAATTTATGGATTTATTTATGGGTAAAGAGCATCAATTTTGTCATTTAGGAGAATTATTTTCCTATGTTTTCATGATCAATTTACATTTAT
The DNA here is from genome assembly GCA_963277665.1 of Viscum album. NCBI lineage: Eukaryota > Viridiplantae > Streptophyta > Magnoliopsida > Santalales > Viscaceae > Viscum > Viscum album. Next base: position 623,697,217 of record OY728128.1, read on the forward strand.
ACATGTATTAAAGATCATATAATGTAACATAATTATATATATTTGAAATTAAATGGTATTAATGGTCCAATAGGGAGGAAATTGTACATTTATATCATTTGTTTTTATATAATGATTTTGAATCTTTAGATAAATTGTTATTTAATATAATGTTTGTTAATATTGGCAGTTTTTGGTCACAAAAAACCATTTTGTTTAATAAAATAATATCATGTCTCAAAAATGATTCAATAATATTAAATAATATGTAATACATATAGAATAATTTTTTACAACCTTAAAATCTCTTCCATGACCAGCCTTGATGATAGTAATTGAAATTGAAAACTCCACCGTCCTTGAATGTGATAAATTAACTCATCACATACGATGTTTTATTTTTTGTATAAAAGGTGGAGGAAAGGTGATGATGAATTATTACATTAATTTCATAACATTGTAATATATGTATGGTAATAGAATTATAACACCATTTTGAATTGGGGAGATTGGAAGATAAGAGTAATAATAAAATAACATGAAAAGGAAATTAAAGGAAATTAAAGAGGGATCTACCTCCTGATTACATCTTATTAAGAACCTCCTTACGAGAAATTTTTTTGTTATTTTTTTTTTGAGAAAAAAAGCTCCAAAACGTGTGGAATTGTATTGGATGGTTATTTTGGTAGAATTCGTACATGTATTAGGGATTGATAGGTTTGAGGAGAAGAGGTCATGGGTGGTGGTATTTATAGTGGAGAAGAAAAGTGCATTCTCATTATATAATTAATTATATTATTAATTTTCTATATAAAAGAAATAGTGTTTATTATTGAAAGTAAATTAAGTAATTAGATCATTTGTGTTCAAATTTTTTTTGTTTAAATCATCCATGAAACAATTCATACTGTATTTAACATATAATGTGTATATTCTATAAATTATTGTAATTTATTATTCAGAAAAAATTCAAGTATTTTCAAAAAATTAAAAAAATTAAACCTAACCATTTTGAGATATTTGGAATTAAAAAATGAACTCCATTTTCTAAAATAATTTTATAAATATGATAAATATAATTTTTTAATTAAATCATTATAAAGATGGAAAATACAAAATTCCAAAATGAAACTGCTATTATTGCACTTAGGAAAATTAATTAAGGTCACATAAAATGATTTAATAATAATAAAGAATGAATATATTTATTTAAGAATAAAATTTATGTAAATAAATTTACTTTTAAATTATAAAATTATTAATATAATTGTAAATAAATATTTATTCCTTTAAAAACATCCAACTCATAATTAATAATGATTAAAATATTTATTAACATATACTACAATATTAATATTAAAATTTTAAAATATAATATTCATAAATATTATTTATACATTAAATTTTAAGATTATTATTCAATTTTCCACTTTACTATTCAAAATGGTCATATTACAATTCCAAAGATCATGTTACTATTTGTTCATTATAGGTCACTTAACTACTAGAAACAATAATTATTTAATTAATTTATAATTTATAAATATTTTATTTTGTTATTTATATGATCACAACATATGCCATAATTATAAAAAGGGAATATATATAGATAAAACATTAGATCATTACATACTTCCCCCCTTAGTAAATTTCACCATCAAAATTTTGTTTTACATTTTCTGATTAATGCATGTGTGTGTAATTTACCCTCATCACTTTCTCCAAATTCCATGTAGCCTCTTTTTTTACATATGGTTTCACAAAATTACATTGACTAGGGGAGTAGTTTAATTGCATATAACATTATCTATATTGTCAAAAAAATTAACTAAATTTTCATCATATGAAAGGCCATTTCCAAATATACCACCTTTGAATTTAGTACAAGTGAGGGATCTGGTATGTTCTTCTTCAAGAGGGATTCATGGAAGACATCATGCACATATGATATGTCTATTGGATGTGCAAGTCGATAGGCCACATATCTAACATGATCAATCATCCTTAAGGGAAAATATACCTAGGACATAACATTAATCTCAACTAATATTTTATGATCCACTTCCATGGAGATATGATGATGAATACCTTGTCTCCAAACAAAATCTCCAGGTATCACTAATGATTATATTCATAATTTTTTTTATCAAAATTTCTCTATATTGATGTGATGTTTAATTTTCACAACTTCCCCACCATTTCATGCATCCTTTCAGCTCTTAGCATCTTATATTCTCCGACATCATTTAGAAAACTACTTTTTTACATCTTTTCATATAGTGGACTTCATATGGGGTTTTTTAGATGCTCATGTGGAATGTATTGTTGTATGATAATATGAATAGTTTTATATTTTGGTCACATCATCCTTTGAAGTCAATAGAACACACTGTACACATATCTTCTTGTGTCTGAATAGTCTTCTTTGGTTGGCCATTAGTTTGAGGAAGATAGGTCATACTAAAGTTCATCATATTACATAGAGCATGTTTGAGACTTTTCTAGAACATCAAGGTGAATCTCATATTACCATCGAATAAAATAGATAGTGGTAGTGCAAACATCCCTTCCACTTCATTGATATATGTCCTTGCATGTTGATCTACTGAGAAGTCCACTTGAATTGCGATAAATTGATATTTCTTTGTAAGAAAATCCATAATAATCCATATAACATTATCTCCTATAACTGACTGTGGAAGTCTAGTGACATAGACAGAATGATTTTTTACCATTTCTTTCTTGGTATAGGTAATGGTTGCATCATACATTTATAATTTTTCCTATCATCCTTTACATGATGACATACTAAGCACATTTTTGTATGTTCAATTATCATGTTTTTTATATCCCCTCCCCCCAATGTTCTCTTAGAGATCTGAATACATATTTGTGTTCCCTAGGTTAATAGAGAAGGTTTAGATATGTGAATTTTCCAAAACACTTTCTTTTTTATCTAGACTAGATAAGATACATATTCTTGACCAAACTATTATGACTCCATCCTCATCTGTCACGAACTCAAGGGATTTTACATTCTTGATTGAATCCAATTTTTTTTGAATTTCCACATCATTTCCTTGAGTATCCTTTATTTTCATCAGAAGGGACGGTTGTGAAATAATTTTAGAAAGTATGGATGATGTTCCACACATAATGATTCTCAGTTCCATCCTTTTTGTGTCTATTAATATCGGATCCTTTTCAATTATCATCATTGATAATGATGTATGATCCCTTATTATTAGAGAATATTCGACCTTATTTTCTATACCATTATGGTAGTATATTGGGATGTTGTAATCCTTTGTGGTATCTGACAATATTTGATGGATCATATTAATCTCCTTCTATTTTAATATATATTTGACACACTTGGGATTAGTATATATCTAACACTTATGATCATTATATCTCTTCCTTATTCACCATTAAGTTTTTATATCGTAATGAAATTTCTACTATAGAGAAAACACTTACCCCATGTAGTTGATTGAACAATTCATCTATCTGTGGTAGGGGATACTTTATATTTTTCATGATTTTATTGATCTCAAAACAATAAATTTATAGTCACAATGATCCATCCTTCTTCTTGAAAAAGAGGTCTAGATCATCCAATTGTGAAGCATTCAGGCATATAAAACCCCTCTCCACATTTATCTGCAATTGCTTCAACAATTCAAACAGCTCAACTATCACAACTATATAAGGTTTTTTTGACATAGTTACAGATCCAACAGTATGTTTAATTATGAACACAACCACATTGTCACATGGAAGACCATGAAATTACTTAGATAATATATCTATGTAATCACTTACGATTTTAATGTCTTCGAGCATGATAATATATTTTGTATCAAACATTTTAGTGAGATAATCCAACTTATAGTGATGTAATATCCCCTTTTGATATGGTCATTCAGAAGGAAATTCATCTTCCTCCTTACAATTTTAATGAATTTAAAAATACTTTCGGATATAAAGGGTTATAAACCTTTTCTGTTATATTTTGTTTCATTTTTATATAGATATTCAATCGATGCAAAAAAATGAATAAAACACCACAAAATCATGTTATAAAATATTTTTTGGGAGATTTAATCCAAAATCATTAAATAGGGTGGTGTTATACACATTGGATGGAATAATTTCCCTATTAGATGTTTTCATAGATAACTTAAACTCTATATATTTAGGTGGTGTTTCAATAGTTCTACTAAAAATAAATGATTTGACAAAATGAATAGAACCAGTATCAAATACGATGTTTGATATTCCTGAACGAATAACCAGAGTACCTATCACCCCATAATTTTCCAGCTCCACCTCTATAGTAATGATAACATATTACCATCCATGTTTCCTTGGATGTTATAGTTTATTGCCTCAAAAAATTCTGGGGTTTTTGAATGGTCCTAAAAATTCTCATGTTCCTTATAGTGGAAGAATTAAACAATTGGCATAGTGTTTTTCTGAAACTTCTTTTATTATCTCAAAATAGTGGATTTCTTCATGTCCCTTCAAGTAGTTCTTATCCATTCCCCCCATTCTTATACAATTTAATCATTTATTGGTTCCCCATTTAATTTTCCCAAGATGATTCTCCCAATATTTTGACATGTGGGATATTTTGTTATCGATCTACAATGTTATTTATTTTTTAATCAATCCATATTAGACTCCATATTTTGCTTTTTTTCACCAAGACAACAAGACCATTGAGAGTCTCTGATCTCTAATTAAAACATGAGGTAATAATGAAAAATATCCTCATAAATATCAAATTCTCATATCAAAATATATTTTAATAGACTCTGGTGTAGTCTGGTAATGAAGCAATCCACTTTCATTGCGTGTTCATGAAAAATCTGGAGTCATATATTTCATTCCCTGTAAAAGATGATTCATACAATGTGATGGACTCATCATATTTCTACATAGGTCCAAGGACCTCTATTTACATCATGATATAGTGAGATTAGGACAAATATTTAGTGAAGAACATTTTTTATTTCTTCTAAATACATGGAATCAATTTCTTCCTTGGACATCGTATATTTTATCATTGTCCACCACTGATAAGCTTCCCTATAACAATGATAGAATCCTAGAACAACATTCACATCTTCTGAGCACTGGAGGACATAAAATATCATTTCAATGGAGTTAATCAACTATTCTTCACAGAGGGGCTCTTAAGATCCAATAAACATGAGATTACATTGACACGTGAATGATTTTATGGTATATTGATCTCACATAGTAGAAGGAGGGTGTCCTACATGACTAAATTTATTACTCATAACTTGATCCAGTTGAGAAATGATTGTAATTCGGTTTTGGGCACTTGTTTCCATCGTATTTGTTAAATCATTTTTTAAAGGATAACATTTCATATCACATTGATTATTGGGATGTGTTCTTCTACTTACCTCCATTATCTAATACAAACGAATGTGAAATTATGGGATTTGAATATATAGCTAATAAGTATAAAAATGGAATGGTAAACATAAATGGATAAACACTTAACGAAAAAATATATCCTAACTTGTGGTTCTCCATATATTAAACTAGGATATCATATATTGTTTTGGGAATTTTCATTGTTCCATTTATAGTGGTGTGTAGTGAGCTTTTAATTTATCAAATCATATCCCCCTAGAGTGCCATACCTGGAGCCATGTATGGTCCGTTTTTGTGTACCAGGATAGCTAGAGGTTGACCCAGAACACATGGAAAATTTTCATCTCCTAGTTACATGTTTTCTAGAACAATATCCACATTTTCTACCACAATTGGAATGTTTTTTATTTATAAACAACTTAATCTATACTAACCAAAATTTAGGGATATTTTCTCAGACATAGACTTATCCATATGGTTCATAAAAATGTTCTCCTTGAACACAAAAATAAATTAACATTTACTCTAATAACAACTATAATGACCCTAGTCTTTTACACATATCATTACATGGTTTTATGAATAAATAAACATCAAATTAGAAGATAAGGATCTTAAAGTCCAATATCATGTTTTCTGGGTACATAAAGTAGAAATAATGGGACTAAATAAATCATTTAATTATTTATCATACATTATGATATCCTAAATTCCATTGATACCATACATATATATTTGATAACCTATGGATAACATGAAAAATGGAATGATCTAGAAATCCCAGTAAGTGGATAAACTTTATAATAAATCTTACCACATGGGATATAAGGCATCACATAATGATATAAAAATTCGTGGGATACAAATAAAAATATTTAATAATAACATGAGATCCTAAAATCATGGATTAATAGTAATTTAGTTGTAACATAAATTGAAAATAGTATGATTCAGGGCTTGTCTCACATAGAGGATCACAAGATAGGGCTAGCCACCAAGACGTTTTCACATGGTGCACGAGTGAAGGATATCCACAAAAATCTTTACATATGACCTCTCATGAGACTAAACATTACCCAATTCATAAGGGTTCTTTCTAAAAACACGCTTAATAACATATTCATGAATATTTTTTTTCCACATACAGAATCATATATAAGCATTAAAATACAATCATAAGGATTACCAAAAGGAAATAATTGTGTATCATAATCATTTCATAATGAATAATAAATGGAATATCAAAAATGTTTCCATGAAATAAAGGAATTAAATATTGTTATACAATAATATAGGAAAATATACTTAGATAATTAATAGTTATGTCAAACTGTATATATAATATGAAAAAATATTATTTAAGAAACATTATAATTAATACATTTTAATGCGTTGTAAGGATAATATTAAAGAGAATTTACTAAAAAAGGGAATAAAACTTTATATAAAACCAAAATTGAATAAATAAATTTTTCAAAATAAAATTACTTATATGGAAAAATTATTGTGCATTTAAAAATATATTAGATTTCACTTGAAATTGGGTAAGAATTCGGGATGTTCCCTTATATCAAGATGGATTATCAACCAGAATTGAGTTGGGAACCATTAAAAAACATATATATATTAAAAAGAAGAATAATGTATCATTATTAATTGGTTTGGAACATATATAATTCATTTAGAAGATGTACATAAAAATATAAGTGAATATAATTTGGCTAAAAAGAGAAATATATTACCTATATGGAATAACGGATGTTCGGGTAGAATCCATTTCTTTAAGCACGATGGTGTTCTTCACATGATAATACTATCCTAGATTATCATAATATTTTCATTAAATAATAATTAAATAACACTTTATACATTTATTATTTTTTTATAACAATATTATGTTCTTTTATGACCATTTTTATTTGTTAAGAGATTCAATTTCATCATTTATGAGGGTTGGTTTCCTTTCATTCATTAATTGGTTTAATTATATACATGTACAAATGGTCATATTAATGGGGGTTAATTGTCGTAAATTGAAATTATTTTTTACAAATGATCCCCAATATGAAAATATTTTCTTAAATATTTTTTAGAATGAGTATGAATAATTAGATAAATAGTTAATGATAATCGTTTCTATTTATTTATGGTTGTTTTTCAATCATAATGAACTCTTTTGGTTTCAGAAATAAATATAAAGTGTAAAAATTTACTCCAGAACATTAAATATGATATAATAAATACATTATAATCAATTTCAACCAAATAATGGTTCTATGACCATCCATGAAGATTATAATGGAAATTTAAAACTAATTAATCCTTAAATGTGATAAATTAACACATCACAGAACATGTTTAATTTTTATTATAAAAGGATGGAGAAATATAGATGATAAAGAATTATTACATTAGGAAAAAATATATTATTTGTAATATAGTATAATTATCATGCCACATGTATTATGTGAGTTGAGTAGAGAAAAATAAATTAAATGAACATGAAAATGAAATTAAATGAAAAGGGTTAGTGTTTCACCTATTGATTGCTTCTTCTTGAGAACCTCTTTAAGGGATTAGTTTTGGTCTATTGTTAAGACCAAAAATCTCTTGGGCAAGAGGAATGGGATTGGAATGAAAGTTTACCATATTTTATATAATTTAAAATACTTTAGAGGTGTGAGTGAATGATATTGTGATGGTGGTATTTATAGTAGATGGGTGGGGTGTTTTCTATTCATTTAATTAATTATTATTTTTAATTTTCTCCAGAAAAAAATATAATTGATTCCTAATAAAAAATAAAAATAATAAGATCATGTGGGTTTGAATGACATTTTATTACAACAGCAATGACTAAATTAATAATTTGTTTTTCTTATTATATATATATATAGAATATTATTATATTTTACTATTCACAAAAATCAAGTATTTAAATAAAATCCAAAAATATCAAGCTAACCATTTATTGAAGTACATAATTAAAATATAAACACCATTTTATGAAAATAATTTATAAAAAATGGGAAATATGATTTATAATAAAAATCATCCTTAGAAAATAAAAAATTTTAAAATAATAAATCCCTTCTAACACATTGAAAAATTATTTATTTTCTCATAAATTTTTCCCATTATAATAATGAATATAAATATTAATTGATTAATAACTGTTTAAAAATAAATTCTCTTTTAAATTAATAATTTAATAATAAAATTTTAATTATATATTTATGAATAATAAAAATACAAAAACGTAATGGATAATTTTTAAAATAATTATTTACTTATATTATTATATAATTATATCATATTTTAACTTATATGATAGAAACATTTTATTGATAATTACATTATTGAGGTTTCTATTAAATTGGTTGGTTTTCTATTTATAAATGTCAAATTACTATTCCAATGGTCATGTTACGTTTTCATCAATATAAGTTCCTTACATCTAAGAAAAACTACTTATTTAATTCATTCATCATTTTAATGATTTTATTGTGGCCTCTATTTTTTTATACCATATGAAATAATTATAAGAAGGGAATTTCAATAGATAAATTTTTGGTTCAATATAGTTAAATATATTCAACATCTCCCATAATAATCTCCACTTCAGTACTTCTATCCCAAACCATTCTTCATAATCGGGGTAAAGAAAACATAATAAAGGGGAGATTTTAGTTGCTTAGTAATGGTATATAATGGAAATTATTGTGCTTAACATGAAAAGAGGGTGTGAAACTTTAGAAGAATATTTTAAGATCATACCATATAATTTAGAGTTCAAAATAAATATTAGAAGATTATAAGACTTGAATCATAAGGAAGCAACAAACAGAATCCATGAAATAATAACATATTAATAGAACATGGGATCATGGAAAACACATAACCATATAAAACCCTATGTAAAGGGGACCCACCAAGACCATTATAACATGTTAGATTTGTCTTAATTACCCATATACCTACGTTGTGGTTTGGATTCCCTCCCATGTACACTCTTATTTTAGGCTTAGGATGTCCTCACATGAACCATATTGTTTCAAGATTAGGATTTCCTCTCGTGTTCCATCTTGTTTCAGGAAAGACATGTAATCCCATATACCATCTTGTTTAGGGCTTGGGATGTCCTCTATGTACCCTATTATTTCAAAAATGGGATTTCCTCATGTGTACTGTTTGATCTCCAGAAACAACTATCATTGCCCAGAGAATAATAGGAGGATATAGGTCCCACTCATAACATAAAAAAATCATACATACATGTAAAATATGAAAATATAACATTAATCATATCAAAAAACCGAATAAAATATGGTTTTTATAAATGATTATAATATCTAATGAAATGAAATAGGTAACATTAAAATTTAATCACTTCATAACCTATGGGTTATAGAATGGTTTTATAATAATTTCATTAATGAAAAACCTGTGAAAAGAAGCAGGATTCAAAATCATATATCCCTGGGAAAAATGTATTTCATAATCATATAACCCATTTAATGGGAAGGGATTTCTTATATACCATGATATCAAGCATTACCCATTCAGATAAAGAATATGAATTGAACCATTATATTATTTACTAAAAAGGAATGACTGATTTAAAAAAAATTCATTTTTAATGGAAAATAATTTTTAAATATCTTTCAATATCATTTCTATATTAAAATAGAATTTCGTTTTTAGAAATGTATTTTTAATGCATAAAACCATTTTAGAATCATTTTCATAAAAAAAATACCTTAAAACATATAAATAAGAGTCAAAATATTATTAGATACCTATTTATTTAAAACATTTAGAATATGATTTAAAATATTTTAAAAACATTATCCTTGAAAAACTATTTAAAAAATGAAAGGAATTCCTGGAATCATTTTTAAAACCATTTCATTGAAAATACATTCAAAACCTATAAAGAAATATTGATAATGTTTTGAAAATAATTTGCATTGAAATTAACTTTTAAATCTTATAAGGATATATTGAAATCACTCTGAAACCCACTTATTTGAAATAAATTTCTAAAAATATTTTTGTAAAGTTTAACATTTTAAAAATTGAAATGAATCTGTGCATAAATGAGGATGGTTAAATCCGTATATGTAGTACGACATAAATTGATTATTCATTTTCCATGGAAGATGGTTAGAAAAATGGCTTCTTCGTTAACCCCTAGAATATTCATTTGAAAAATTAGTAGAATAGAAAAAGGTTAAACAATTTATTTTAATTACTATAGGATAAGAGTATAATATTCTTGGGAACCCTTCTTAAAAAACATGGGCACAAATTTCTGACCAATGAGAGAGGTAAATTCATGCGTTCATAAAAACACCTTATTAACTATATTATCTACCAAAGAGTGAAAATATAGGACCAATACCAGAATATATCATGATTATAATGAGGAGGAGAATATTCATGAATGTTATTGAGAGATGGATGATAATATTTCATCATTTTAAGAATAAACACAAATAATATTGATAAGCAAAGAGTCATTTTTAATAAACTCTTACCACATGGTAACTTTGAACCACACTCCACATGGAAAAAATAAAATTAAAAGATGTTTCCAATATCGGTATAGTAATTATATTAATGAAAAAAATTCAATGTCTTTATATTAACCTAATATAAATATATAGGTTCCTAACATGGAATGTGTCTTAACGAAGGAAAATTGAGAAAGAATAATTTTTACTGATTTTGTAACAATTGAATCTTATTCACCATGAATGAAATATAACCAAATGGATATCTAAATATTCATAATTTCAATTTTAATTACCATTGAACATATCCTTTTATATTATACACATCACACTAATGTAATGGTAGGTGAATAAATAATTCTTCTCACAGAAATAAAAAGTGTGATAAAATTACATTACCATGTGTTTTTTCACTCATCATACTCATTCAAATATCATGTATAATAAATAGAGATTTATTATAAATATTTTAAAAAAAATATTCTGATATTTATTACAATATATTTATTTATTATGCCATTATATTTCCATCTTGTTAGGAATTTAATTTTAATATTATTCTTTCAATAATATTATGTTTTTTGATTGTGTATAAATTTTTTATATCTTTTTTCCTTATAAATATATCATAATTTAAATTATTTAAAACCTAATAAAATTATAAAATAAAATAATTATATATTTATTGAAATAATCTATTTAAAATATAAGTAAAATATGGAATACACTGTTTAGAGAGATTGTAAGTAGAACGTATCCATGAATGTGGTTTTTATTTTTTATATTCGTGTTGAAGGTAAAAAATTACTTGAAATAATATTATTTATATATAATATACTTAATAAAAAATAATTACTAAATCATATATATCATATAGGGTCAGTAAACCCATCCAAAATACTTTCCATGTACGGTGCGAATAAATCTAGTCGTTTTGAGGGAGGGGTAGTCCACACATCCTCAAACGAAATTATTGTATTTACAAAAAATGAAATATAAAAAAATATATTTATTCTAAAAATAATAAATGAGATTAAGTAAATAATAAATTAATAAATATAATATATATAAATAGATTGAACATTAAAATTTCAAACATGAAATGTGGTAAAGGAATAAATTAACAAGCCACTATTAGTGAGGGGATAGTCTGTCGTACACATAAACAATTTGATCATTACCCATTAGACAGATGTGTGTATAATTTTATGTATATCCCATATCGTAAAAAAATTATAGTATATTTAATTAAATGGGTTTTTATACAATAAAGTAATTATGAGAGTTTCTTGCATGGAAAATTAAAATAAAATAAAGGATATTGAGAGAATAAGTTACCTCTTAATTGGGTAACTCTTTTTGGTTTGTGCCTAAAGGATTCCTCATATTTATTTATTCCCAAAGAGAGTCTTATAGGAGGAATAAAGTTATTTTTATAATTTTATTAGTCATATCTTGTCTGATTATATGAGTGTTTATTGGTGTGAATAAAAGGGGGAGTTGGTGACCTTTTATAGGGAAGAAAATGAATCGTTGGGAATTTTGGAAAACAAGTGAGGTGTGTGAATGTTATTGGCTAATTAAAGTCATACCAAACAATAAAAAATTAGTAATTGAAGGTTTATGGGAGAAATTGTTTTTTCTGAAGGGTTTTTGACAATCGGATAGGTCATTTGGGCCAATGATATTATGGTTTAGTTCCAGATTAATCTAAATTTCAACTTAATTTCACTGACTAATTTTAATCATGTATAATAATTTTTTTTGGGAAAAAATAGACATAAACAAATTAAACTCTATATTCCATATTATTTTCAATTTTTTTTAAATTAAATTATAAAATGTTGACAAATTAATATTAATGTTATTCCCATAAGTGAGACATAATAAGTAGTTTTTAAAGTAGAAAAATGTCCAAAAGCTTTTAATGTTTTATATTCAATTTCGAAGTGAAATTTAGTATAATTTACTAATTTGTATTAATATATCTTTAATTGATATATTTTTCACTAAAAAAATTAATTTATAATTTAACATTAATAATTACTGAAACTAAAAGGAAGTAATTAACTAAAATTCAATATTTTTCACAATTCATAAAAAAATGATATTTTTTTGAAAAATACCAAATATTCACCGTAAGATAATTTCTGAAAGTTAAAGTAAAAAAATTATTTTATATAATTAAAATTATGGATGTTTCTAAAATTAGTTTTTTTGTTCTTCAGAGAAGGACATGAAAAGCAGTTCATTAGAGGAAAAATTATTTTAAATCGTATAAATTCTTAACAATAACATATATAATATATTATTAATACATTTTATTTATATTAAAAACTTATAAAAGTTATTTGAAAAGTATGTCTTACTATTCATATTACTATGATTTAATTTTTATGATATAACTATCTCATTTAAATAATTATATCAATAAAATGATGTTATTCGGAAAATTGGTATTGTCTGAATGTTAGGCGATGTAGGTGTTTTGTGTTCTTCATGCCATGTCGTTGTTGCGTGTAGAGAAATCCAAGTTAGTGTTTCATGAAACAAAATCATTTTTTATTATGTTTTAATGGAATTATTGAATTAGTATATATATATATAACTGTATTTAGTTCCAAGTGAAATAGAAATCATCAAAAAGATAAATTAATTCAAACAAAATATCACAAAATCATGAGGTGTCAAAAGAAAATCCATTATATTATTCATAAAAAAATTATATGGACTTCCATTAGATAAATATAAATGATGATATAAAAATTTGTACCTACAAAAAAATTAACATTACTTTTTAGGTATTCTTTTTGGCTTATTTTCCAACCAAAAGGTAAGGATGATCAATACATTAGTGGATTAAAAACCAGTAACTAATGATTATTAGATAAAATGAACTATCGGTAGCTATAAAGAAATAATTCAATGTGATATAAAGTTAGAAATGGATATTTAAGATACACATTAATCACAAGGTTTTTATAAGACGATAAACTTGGAGTCTAAGGGAATCATTAAGAACCATAGAGAGTAGAAGATGTTCTTTCCTTCATGCATGAATTTTGGAAAGAATATTTCTAGAAATTTCTATAAGGGGACTGGTAAATGTTATAAGTTTAATGTGTAGGGAGTCATGATAATTAATCCAAATGTTATGAGAATAAGTTTAATAATGACATAAATAGAGAGAAATCTACATACAATTCTCTACCCACAAACCGATGTTTTAAATTGACGGAGTATTGGTATTAAGATAACCAATGAAAAAATCCATTGGTAAATGATGGTGGCCAAAATTATAAAACCCTTAATTTGTGGTAAAACGGATAATAGAACGTGATACTTTTTTTAATAAGGGATCTTATAACGAACAAGTGAAATGTACACATAGAATTCATTATAGATCATGTAATGTCTTATTTGACCAAGGATCTAACTATTATTATATATGTAAAAAATTTTATAATGGTATCATGAATACACACACATGGTTCTATATATATTTTTAATTCAAATATCATAATTTTCAGATGATCACATTCCATGGATATGATTCATCTCTAATTGAATTTGGTGGGATTGTTCATTACAAAAATCTTATCATTCATCATCTATTAGAATTTGATACTATCATACACATGGAATAGATTTATATACAGAATCCACAAATTAATTTTCATGGATGTTAGTTACAATTTGATATTCCAAACCATAATATGGTCATATATCAATGTACTGATAAAAATGAACATTTCATGGAACGTTGATCCATTTTATGGGGTTCATTTTCTATTAAAAATGGATGTCTGTCTAAGATAATTATGGGGAAATCATCCTTGATGATATGAAAATTTCAATATAGTTTTATATGTAATTGTTAAATATTTTTCGTGCCATACTAAAAATCTTGAATTTGAGTTCTCATTAGAAGTCAAACCAAGTACTATACCTATTTTCATGAATTATTATAGAATATCCATGATTGATTTTCAAGAATTGATAAATACACTCTTAGTAAATATTGATAAGGGAATCATTCAAACAATCGTTTCACCATGGGGTTGATATGTTATGTTTTTATAAAAAAATAGGTTTGATGAAAATATGGATTGACTATTAGGATGTAATAAAAATAAAAATTAAGAACATGTATCATATACCTAGAATTGATGAACTCTTTGATAAACTATGTTTTTTAACATATTGAAGTGTGAATTGGATGCCAAAATCCAACATTAAAAAAATTATTGAAATAAAAGAGTACAATTAAAGCACGAGATGAAATGTGCTTGCACCAGCATACAAAGAGGTGAAAATGGAAAAACAATTTACAACAGACATACCAACTCCTCATTGAATCAAGTTGTTCATTGGTGGCATCAAACTATAGAACTATTATTAAACACTAGGAGGCCAGTGTGGAGTAAAACCAGAACGTACCAGCAAATGTTGAAATCCAAAGACAGATCTTTCTGACCACTTCATCACTCTAACATTACTCAAGTCATTTTTATGAACACTAAAATCCCTTTGAGAGAGACCAACCCAACAGAAAAGCAAATTTATGCATTGAAAATCACAAATAATCCCATGATGACATTAAAAAAAAACAGAAACTCTTCTAACAGTAGACCCATGCAACCATGGATTGAAGCTTCTATTTAGCCAAAATCTCAAAAGGTAGAAGAAACATCATAATAGCTTCTTTCAAGAAGGTTACATGATCAATATTGTTCTAAATCTGGTAGGAGTACATTTAAATGACCCCATACTGCAGGTCAGCAAACATTCGTTGTATAGTGCCATTGAGTAGAACTGGTTGAAAAAGAAAAATAGTGCAAGACAAAGAACCTACTTTTGAGAATCATAATAATCTTAACAACTTCATTTCCATGGTATATTATTAAAATTGAAGCTTGGATTTTATTTAAATTCCACAACCACTTTGATGAACATCCTCTTTCTGATACCAAGATACGCATCTGCTAATATCTTTCCATTTTTATATTGTCTATATACAGTATTGTCTTTCTCATCCATCCATTAAATTAAGGACATTTGGAAAGTCAAGATTTTCTGAAATTATGTAGGAATACCTATAATCTAGGTCAATTTAATCATCCACACTCGATGACTCATCTGTGTTAGAATAATTGGAGGAGCTTGCTGAAGCATCTGATTACGAAGACAATTTTTCAATAGGGGTTGGGTGTGGGGGTATTGTGTTTTGGACCTTCATGTTGGAATCTAGGGAACGTGTGATATATTTTCTTTTAAAATTGGAATTATCTCTACTTTTATAGGTTTTTCAAGCACTTTGAGTGATGAATCCATCAGAGTCAACAAATTAATTCATCCCTTTCCTAGACCTTGATTTTAGGAAGTCTTCTTCCAATTGGGAGGGTTTTTCAATCTCAACAAACAAGGGATCTTGATGATCCAATTTGAATTCCTCTTTATCTCTTTGTATAGGTTTTCTTGCTTCAAGAATAGGTGAGTCAGCATTTAATACTTTCTATCCTTCTTTAGAAGTCCTGAGGTCCACATGCAAGGGATCTTCATGATTCGTTTGCTCCAATTGTTTTATCTCTTTGTATAGGTTTTCTTGCATCAAAATATGGTGAGTCAACATTAAATATATCATTCTTTCCATCTATAGATGTCTCGAGGTTGTGCAAGGTCTCGACATCATAATGGGGGGGGATTGAATCTTAGAGAGGCAAGGCGGATTCTTGCTATTAGTTTAGTCAGAAGTAACTGTTTGAGAAAATGGGGGCATTGTAGGGGTTTCATTTTCCACCCAAATAGATATATATATTGGGGGAGGCCGAGGGTCATTAATTTGAGTCACACATTCATTTATATTGACCAATTCATGAGAATTGTTTTGCAAAAAGTAGGGGCATTCTCAATGAACACATCTAAAATAAAACCATTATCCCCATTTTGAATCTAGAATCGGGATGGCAATGATTTAGAAACATCAACATCAGTGAAAATCCTAGCGATAGAGGGGTGTGTAAGGTTTAAAGTGGAAGTTTCATTCATAATTTGTAGTCCAAATAGACCAGAAATGGAAAATAAGGCAATATGTTTGAAAAGGTGAAGGAGTAAATTCAGGAACCCTAACCAGAGAGGGACAATGGGGGGCTCAACACCTAAGAAAACGTCTGGAGACCATTTAATAACCTTCATTCCGCAACCCCCAAAGGTACAAAATCCACGAGTCCAAAATCTATAATATTCATCCTCTGATGAAAATAGAAATAGCACAAGAAGTGAATTCAATAAACTAAGGTGTAAAATAACAAATCCAATTTTTTCAAGGGCTTTTTGAAGGAAAACAAGAGTGGGTCTACTCTTAGAAAACATACCAACCAGAGAAAACTGTAGATCTGAAGATAAAGTGTGTACCTCATCATTTTAGAAGGAAACAGCTGATAGACCTTGGTGATGAAAATGTTTGAGGTCAATGCATTTAGAGGTCTTCCATTCAGTTGGAGGAGGATGACCTGCGATAATATCTGTGAAAGATCTTGCATCCTAGGGAACGAGATCAGGGTCATTATTAAAAATGTACCTAATTAATGGAAAACATTTTATATAAATTAAAAGTTGTAAATATTTAATAAATATATTAATTTTTGGGACGTATAATCTCATGTGAAGGTATATCGGTCAATGCGTCAAAGTGAAAGTTAATTAATATTGTCCTAGACTGACCACTATAGCATAATTTTATTCTTTTCATTATTATGTATATATTATCCATAGTTTTTTCATGATATTCATATAAATATATAATATACTCACCAAGTTAGATTGGATAAGAGACATGTTACTTTTAATAAATGATATTGAGGATAATTTCATGGAACTAAAGAAAATATTAATTAGATAACTCATTATAATATTACCCTACAATAGAGATGGGTTATTATTCTGATGTGATGAATAAAACATTTTTTTTTGTGATTTGGTATTGTGATAAATTATATGGTTTTAGTGTATGCCTCCAGAAAATTCATGCGTCAACTGAAAAACAACCCAAATCTTGATTTTCAGTTATCTATGAAAATTTCCACATTATAAATATTGATGTATTATCATTAACTAAAAAACTATGATATATATACTAATTAAGAATGATTAATGTATACATTCACAGTGATAGTGTTAAACATGCACCAAATAAGATAGTTACTACAAATTAATGATTATGATTTCTCAACACATTACCACACTTGGAAAGACAAAAATAAGAATGGGGCTTTGTGTCAAAATGATAATGATATTTTATATATGGTGAGAATCACTAATGATCAAATATTATTCTATTTTCAATGGATTTATGTGGAAATATTGATGTAAAGGGATAAATCATATCATTCTCAAATGAGTGTTGAACCATATAACCAAGAGATGATTAATGAGTCGAAGAAGACAAATATATATCTTTAGAAGAAGGTGATAAATTTTTTGGATATCAACCTAAATTTTTATGGAAATGTATGGTTTCTTAACAAGGTATGTGTTCCACCCATACTAGATTTGAATATGGATTTGTTAGAGGAGGCTCATTTTTCTTCATTCCCTCTTCATTAGGAATGTACAAATTTGTATATAGAATTTAAAGAGTTATAATGTTGTGATGTAATGATGATATATTTCATAATGTTTGAATAGTAATTCAGGTATGTAATGATGTTAAATATGAGAGAAAAATCAACGGTGTTGTTATATTTGCTTCCAAAACTATAATCAAAATGGTAAAACATCACTGGGATTATTTTCATTGGACTCCAATAAATTACTAAAGGGTATAATTTTATATGGGTTTTAGATTTACAATTTAAAAAATACAAAATCTTCATCAGTATTAGAGAATATTTTTATATTGATTAGCTTACTAGGATATACAATAATGAAGTGGTAAGGTTTAATGGAGTACCTCATTCCATTGTCTCTAATTGGGACCTGAGGATTGTGTTATGTTCTATTGAAGAATTAAGTAAGATCAAGTTAAAATATTATGTTATATAACTATTTATAATACATATATAGTTTAATATTATACGAGAACAATTCAAACCATAGTGGATATGGTGATATCATTTTATATGAATGTCATATTTGGTTTGGAACAATGCCTTCTTCTAGTGGAGTTTTCTACAAAAATATCATTTAAATGAGTATTTAGATAGATCCTTATGAATTTATGTATTCAAAAATGTAGATGTAAATTGTGCTAGAATTATTTATAAAAAAAATAATGATGTTGGGATTGGAGATAATTGATGAAATTCCATAGATTCTTATAACCATTAAATTAAACATAAGGGAGGTATAATGTGTACAGAAACATTATGCTGATAATTATCAATCTGTACTGAAATTGCATGGTATTGAAAAGGTGTTCCTAAAAATATCTCTATATAAAAAGATAATGGGATTTGGAAATAGTAGAAAAATATTCCCTTGTTATATTGGTCCATTTGAAATTGTTGATCATGTCGGGATGGTTTCCTATCACCTAGTTCTTCCACAAAACCTCTCCAAAGTACAAGATTTATTCTATGTATCTATTATTGGGGTGTTCATACCTGGCCCATCAAAAGTGAAAATCATTGATGCCAAATTTTATGATGATTATATTTCTATTTATGAACAAGTGGTGTAGAATCTAGATCATAGGGAGGCAACTCAAAGAAGAAATATAACTTACCTAGTCAATGTTTTGTGGTGAAACCACAAGTTTGAGGAAGAAACATGGGAACATAAGGATATAATGAAGTATACATAAACAAACAATTTTTAGCAGATTGATGAATTTAATGTGTTATACTTATTTTATGGGGAAAGGGTGTAATACATATGGATTTTATTATTATTTTTTAAATAAAATCAATATATTTGATAGCTTATGCTACATGAAACATAGAGTTCTACCAAATGAAATATACTATTTATATTAATATTTACTAAATTTTTTATAACCATGCCACTAAAATTTGGATTATAAAAGTAACTACAACAATAATAACATTCTTTATATTTTTTTTATATAAGGGAAAATATTGATAATAATATATAATTTTTTGAAAAGTCTTCATATATTTTTAAAATAAATTTTTCCCAAAAAATTATTTATTATTAATATTTAATTGGAAATAATTTCTAAATAATTAGATAATTAAATTTAAGAGTAAAATTCAAATTTTACATATACATGTCAAAATTATATTATGGTTATTTTTTGGGATTTCTCTAAAAATATGTGTTTTCATATTAATTGTGAAAAATAATAGTTTTTATTAAAAAAATCATTTTAATTTAAGGAACTCATAAGAAATAATTTTTAATAAAATGTTTTAAAAATTATATTATATAAATATTATATTTAATAATCCAGTTTATATAATTTTCATCAATTTTATATTAAATTTTGATATGAAAAATTTTGAAATTTGGATAATTTTCTCTTGGTTGAACATCTTTCTCATCATGTCTATAAGAATAATATTAAATTAAAATTTTCCATATATTTTAATGGATTTATGAAAAATTGTTTTTATTTTTTTAATCATGATAATTTTTATTAAATATTATTATAAATATATTATTTTTCCAAATGAATAGTAAAAATAGTAAATTGAAAATACATAATTTAAGGATACAAGGGATTACTAGGTGGTTAAACTAAAAATATAAGCTGAAAAATGAAATATAATCTTGTAAAATTCCCCTTTTCTATACATATTTTAACCTATTCATATATAAAGTCCAATAACTGCCCATTATTTTTCGTTTTTTCATGTTAAAATCATGGGTACACATTATTCCATTAAAAATTTCGATGCTTGTCCTCTCCCCCAATTATAAAATTATACCCCTCTCCACTCTTATTAAAATAATAAAAACAATTTGGTTTAGACAATAAAATAACAAATATATTCTATCCATTCATCCATATATCCAAGAATCATTTTTTAGATCACATGGTAAATGTAAAAAGTTATTATGTCAAACCAAAAGAGTTTGTGCGAAGAAGAGGAATGATTCTAACAACAAATATTTAAATTAATTATCCATTTAACTCATGCAAATTTGTTAAAGCATTATTATATAATAAAAATTTAATAAACAATTTTATTATCTTTTTTTGTTAATATTAGAACATATATCTATCTGTACATCCATGAAATGCTGTGTGAATCTATTGATCATGGTTATGGTAAACTAGCGCCTTTCGAACTAATGTTATATGTTTTCTAGAAAGGAATCTCAAACATATATATATTTATTGATTCAATTATTACATATTTTATTTATGTTGTTATTATTCATATTGAAATATAACACCACATCTTATTTCGTACCTCATAATCCCCTATAAAACAATAACGTCACTATTCTGTATGGCGATTTGTCACATCATGAACTGATGAGATGTGTTTTTAATTCCAATTTTTAAAGGATGTTAATTTAGATATATTATATAAATATATATTATATATATATTAATTATTAATATTAAATTATTAAATAATATATAACATTGTACATTCCATTCCAAGGGGTATACATTGACATCATTCGAGTGTTCGGGGGACTATCACCTATCAAAGTGAGGGGATTCATTTTTCACTAAATAATTTCATATAAGGTCATGAAGTTATTTGAAATGTTATATGTGATATGTATGGAATAGATATGGTTCTTTATAGTTAATATATCATTTTTCTCTCATTAATTTAATCCATTAAGAAAACAGAAATAGAATTCATATGTATATACGTCCTATCGTCTCAATGAACGGTGTGTTTAACTTAATATCTATAATTTTATAGATTGATGAAAATAACTATATAAAAAATATATATTATATTTATTTAATGTTTAAAATTATTAAAAATTTGTAACCATGATTAATAGAATTAGACAATAAATAATATATCAAAACACTCTTGAAAAACCAATAAGTTATTGCATGTAATGTGATTTTTACTTGGAATTATAGATTAATGGGTATTAAAATACCTTTAGAAAATCATATAAAGTTTGAAAAATATTATTATGAATATTTAATAGAAATACAATAATCTTATATTTGTTGTACATGAGGTTTGAACTTGTTTTTAGCGATTCAGTGCCTAATGTACATGTTTTTTGTGTTAATTTTTCGTCCTTGAGATAATAGTATTATTATGAACCATTCTTATTTTTAGAGTCTAATATACAACAAATTATATATTTTATATTATTTATATAATTATTTTTTAAATTTTAATATTTTATTTTATGTTATTATTTAATGGGTATTACTTTTGAAATGTGAATGAAGTGGTAGGGGTTTGACATTACAATATCAATCTTTATTATAATTTTTTATGATTATGTCTTAAATGAATATATATTATGATGTAATTATCAATATCATAATGAATTTTCTAATCATTATTTTATTCAATGAGAATAAGTGTTTTCTATTCACATTCCCTCTATTTATGTTCTCATGAATAAGAAATAATGATTTCAATCTGAACAGTCTGTATTTCTCTATCAAGTTAGAAAACCATTTCTATTACATATCCATATCATATAAAACAAATTTCGTAATTATTTATTATTATCAAATATTTTTATTATATAAATTTTGAATCATAATTTACTTTAAAAAAAGGTTTTAATGGACTCTTCTTTTTTTCAATCAAGTATTATTTGGATTTTACTGAAAATGTTAATTGAATCATTATTTTAATGAGAATAGATTAAAAGAAATTTACCATCATCATGAAAACTCCATGTTTGAATTTTCAGATTATGAGTATCACGTTTTTGTTCGAAATAAAATTACATCCAAGATATTTTATGAATTTTTTGTTATAAAAAAGAAATTCTAAAATTATTGTTGTGTTTCTCAATAAATGTTCCATGTATGTTTTTTTTAAAAATAATTTTCCAAATAAGATGAAATAATTTGATGCTATATAACCATTATTGTGGAAAATACCCAATGATAACATATTCATTCATTTATGAGATTTTTTATTTTTATGATGGAAATATAAATATAAAACTTGTTTCTTATCATGGGTTATACAATGATGAAATGTTTCTAAAACCCACAACCTTTCTGGGTTTTAATATGATGAAGGTTTTGTTATTTTATGGAATAATTTTTTATTATTTTTATTATATTATATAAGGGAACTATATCTCACTGTAATTCTTGGGTGAAATTTTAAATCTCATAAGATAAAAAAGACTATATTTTGGAGTGATCCATGTTCATTGAGGGGATTTGACCACTATGATAGTATTGTAATTGACCCTTGGTTTCTATGATGGATTGGTGTGTGAAACCATTACACCAGGAAATACAGTTAAATGTGTCTTGACTATTATAGGTAATTTATATTTTGTTAAATTTTATCAGAAATTCCATGTGTAATGTCAATATTATACACCCATGGATCGTGTTATTGGATTCACATGTTATTCATGTCTTAGGAACCGTAAATCTATATTCCATGACTCAAGAATATGATATTTGATATAAAGATAATGGTCTTAATATTTTAGTTGCAGGTATTTAAACCCTTAATCACATGTTATGCTAACATATTAACCTTGCACACCCTTTCTGTACATATGATTTCATCATTTATTATGCTTATTTTCTCCATCGTATGATGATATGTATTATTTGTGATCTGAATATTTACGGTGATAATTATGAGAAACTATGTGGGATATTGTTTAAATAACTTATGAAAAAGTATATTATATTTCCATGTTTCCAAGAAAACTATACATTTACAATCATAAGGAGTATTTTCTTTGTAATGAAATGAATGTTCGTATAAAATTTAATATTAAGGTATGAATATTTTAGATCATTATATGTTATTAGATGAAACTTTGTATAATTTATTATCAATAATTTATTGATTTTCATAGATGATGATCCTGATTTTAGAGGGTATATTATGGGAATGTTTCTTAGACATTGGTGGAGCATGATATTATCAACTATACAAGGTAAAGTTTGTGAAAAAAACATCTTCCAGGATTCAATTCAAAAAAAACCATTGAGGTTATTTTTAGTCATCCCTATAATAGATCTCTATATTATCTCAATGTGGTTAAGGAAATATAATTATGGTTTATTATATTATAAGAAACCTAAATTATAGTATAGTTTATATAAGTAGTCCTAGTCACCAGTCAAATAAGATAGTGATAATATGAATATTGGAGGAGATGAATTTTATAGTTTACTATTAGGGAACATGATCTTTGGTGAGTTTCTACTTGATAAGGGAAATATTGATTGTGGGTGAAATATAATCAATCATAAATTTATATTATCTTTTCGAAAATTACAATAGTATCAAGACACAACTACAATATTTGGATCTTCGTACATGGTACCATGGAATACATACTGTGATCTATGTGTCTCTCCACCTAAGATTGATTCCTAATATTATGATTATGTTAATTTATATGGTAATTTAGCAACATCTGGACATTTATTTTATATACTACCTATTTTATATCATATAAAAAAGATAGAGGGACTTCATAAGGACAATAGTTACACATTTTAGTGAAATATGGAATCTTGGATTGGTTTAAGAGGAGGCATGTGTGAATGGGTATATAACCCATATGTAATGGCATGAATTATTCAATCAAAACTATTAAAGGAACTTCTCAATGATGAAAATTTCCAATGGTTGGAAATTTTAATACCCTTTATTTTATTAAATATCATATAGTAGGTTTTGGAGGATAATTTTATAGGGTGAATTTTATTTTTTTAGGTGGAAGGAGATTCTATTGTAAAGTGCCTCTTTTTTCAAAAAGAGGCTATGGATGTGGTGTGGTTCTGACACTATGATGTAGAAGTATAATTTGAGAATTATTTTTATTCTGGCATAAAAATGGTGGGGAGATTCATCTTTAGAATATAATCTTAGAAGCTCAGTCAAGGAATTTCATCCTACATTGGTATAATTTTGTTATGAAATTCTGTTTTGATCATAGTGTCCTCGTGAGGTATTAATGGTAAAATAATAGTAATGGAAATTATGTAATTTTCTATTTCTTTTATTTATATAATTTATCCATTCACAATGACATATATTATAGAAAGATTATTGACCAAGAACCTGTTATTTTTTTCCATCTAACTTACCTTGTATTATTTATACATTTGGGACACATTACGGTGTAGCCTACTGTTTTGTTCCTGGAAACTTGTTTTTCAATGATTTTATTTGAAATATCAATCCCCTCTAAAACATAATTATTCCATAATTTTCTTTTAATCCCTATAGAAATAAATGAATATTTGAGATAAATTAAAACCCTCAAACTCAAATTTTCTTATTCAATGTTGGTGGATCCACTATTAGAAATTTTTAGAGCATTCATACCCAATTCCACATGTTGTTTCATCATTATCATTAGGGGAATTTCAAATATAAATCTATATCTCTATACATTTCTAGAATATTTTTTATATAATATATTTTATGGCCACATTTGATTTTTTTCATAAGGATAACATGAATTTTGGTTTGATTCAGTAGGTGAAGGGGAATATGTTGGATTATTTTTGTTTAAAATATTATTATTGAGGTATAAAAATTTATGGATAGATTTTTTTATTATATTAAGAGTCCAAACATGATTGTTTTAATGATATGATTGTATATTATTATGTGCTTTAGACCTACGAATGAAATTGATTAAATGTGTATTTGTGAGTATCATGTGGGACACATGATGGATATTGATCAATTTTGTGTGACTGTTTGTCCTGTGATGACTATGATTGAGGATGATCACATGTGTCTTCATTTTTCTGCATACTAGTTATCACTTATGATATAAATGCTTCTAAATATATGTTTTATTTCTTATTTTATATAAAAGTATATAATTAGAGTTAATTATTCTAGAAGAAAATGATGGGTTTAATGCTGTCTATTGGTTATCTCGTCTAGGTGGATAAAATTTTATTTATGATGTTGATGAAAATGGACCAAGACATGGGGAAGGGGTATAATTTTCTTGTTTCCTCACCTGAGCCATAGTGATAAGATATGATGTTCCTGTGTCTAGAACCAAAGTAGCATTGGGATATTATGACATTGTGGAATGATTAGTAATAGTGATTGGGCATGATTTCCATGCTGCTTAACCCATGTCTCATTGAACTTGTAGCTGCTTAGAGACTTGGTAAATGGAAATATGTTTCGTGCATAATCAATTAATCTACTATGACCGCTCTTCGATCATCAACCCGAAGAAGGTATGCCTGGGTTCATTGTGGCCTAATTACTGAACAACTACTAGTAACATGTTTAGTTGGGTGAAGATATGTGTTCATTTACCTTTAAGTGATTTCATAGAATTATATATTCATGTGATATTAGCTTCAGGACATTGGGGTTGTGTTGTTAGGTTTATACTCACACCCTACATAGTAATCATTGTGTGTGAACATACATTTTTATCAGGAAAATGAAAAATGTAATAGGATATCTGGAAGGTTTAATAGTTTCCTGGTACTAGGAGATAGTAAATTTTAATGGAATGTCTCTGGATGGTTTTCATAACACTTATTTATTACCATTTCTCATCGCATTGTTATACTCATCAAATCGACACAATGGTGATCTATTTGATTACCTTTGATTAATTTCGTATGACATGTAAAATAGTATTTTTTATATTATATTACATATTATCATATGTATATAGATTGATGTTATGTATATGATTAAAATGGGTGTAATCCCCCAATGTTTGATTAGACCCTCCCCACTATTATACAGATTCATTCATAAAGGGAGGCATGTATGTGGTTATGTGGTACTCTAGATTCTAACCAATGATTCATGTTGAGGTTTTACAATAATTATCATATTAATTATTTCATTATCCTTAATTTATTGAAACTAAAGAGATATATTAAGAAGACTCAATATAAAAACTATAAACTGTGTTAATTTATGTTGGGGAGAAATACATTATTTGAAAAAAAATGGTTGAGTAAAAATTCAAAAGAATGGTATAAGAGTCATCAAGATATTTATAGGTTGATTATATGTCCTCATAACTAGATATAAAAAATGACAAAGGGACAAAATTAGAGAATAAAAAGAAGATACCATTTAGAATACTGGAGGGATGTAAAGTAGAGGATGATAATGATTTATTTATGTCTTATAAGTTATATCCACTCATTATATTTTATTATTCACTAATTAAAT
The DNA here is from genome assembly GCA_963277665.1 of Viscum album. Classification (NCBI taxonomy): domain Eukaryota; kingdom Viridiplantae; phylum Streptophyta; class Magnoliopsida; order Santalales; family Viscaceae; genus Viscum; species Viscum album. The sequence goes on from OY728128.1 coordinate 623,724,416, forward strand.
TTTAAAATAGTATATAAAATGATTAATTCGATGACAAAATAATATATAGGTCCATTATACTTAAGGGAATAATGGATATTTTCATAATTATATGGTAAAAACCAAACACGCGGGGTAACATGTGAGGATACAGGAGTGGTTTATCAGAAAAATAAGTGTTCTAGTTATTCAAGTTCTTCATCAAAGTAGGATGTATACAAAAAAAAGAATATTTTGTGTCTAATTTTCAATAGATAGATGGGATAATGAAGGAGAATATTTGATCTTTGATATAGTTAAGGTTTATTGACATCAAAAAAAAATTCAAAATATATATCACACTCCCCTATATTCTACTAAATATCACACACCTCCAACTTAGATTTTATATCCAACTCTTACTCCTCCTCTTCAAAATATTTTTATTTATTATGAGTTATATATTTAGGATCACTTGAATCATATTGTTTTATATAGGAGTATATATTTTATTAGGGATTCAATTAATCATAAAAATATATACAATGATTATATTAGCGTCATAGTACATTGTATTATATATAGATCAATTATATTATCATTTCATATATATTAACAACAATTTTCGGACAATGTATCATCCGGTTATTATTTTTGATGTCTACAATTTTCTGCCGATATTAAAAATAACTATGTATAGTTTATATGAGGTATTTAATAAAGGTGTAACATTTACATAAATGTTTTAATACATACATATTTAAATAAAAAATTTAAATGATAACATTAATGTTAATGAAATACTGGTTAGACAACATTATTGTTTCGAAGCAGTCCCTTAAGGATCTAATAATTTTAGGGTTTATAAATTATCAACAAATACCTCTTTCTTCAGAGTTTTTGATATTCTTAATGATTATAACATTTTTTAAATTTACTATGTTGACATTAATGTATGATATCATAGAAATGTTATCTAAATATTTATTAATCATCAAAATGATGCATGTCATTTCCTTGTTATCTTATTATCATATTTATTTCAGTTATTATAATTTAATGAGATGTAATATTTTTTATGTTTATTTATTAGGTATATTTTATAACATTATATTCAATATGATATGATATAATTATCATAATGTTTTTGCCATAATTTATTTCCCCAATAATTAATACAATGAATGATATAGAGAGAGCAATATATATTTCAAAATTATATTGATATAATGAATTTCGACATTAGATGATTCCTTCCCATGAAGGGTACGAAAGATTTATTTTAGGAAGTTTTATTTTTACCTATATAATACCCACTAAGATATTTTTTTCATATTTTGTTTTCCAATGTATGATGTTTTTTTAATCCAAAAGAAGAGACAAATTATTGGTTTTTCTCTGTGCAAGTTGATGTGGTAGAAAAAATTTATAGCATCATTCACATGTATTGTTGATTATATGAATACATAAATATTAAAATGTATTCTTGAGTTATTACTTATTTATAAATATCTAATATGTAATGGGATTAATTTAGATATTAAACATTAATTAGGATAATAAATATCTAATATGTATACACAATGGTGATTTAATTTTTATAATTACTATATTTTCAATTTAAACAATTTAAATGTTTAATTATATGAAAAAAATTTGAAAAAAATTTCTCTTCTTCAAAAAGGAGTAATATAATGTTTATTTTGTTCTTTATGATTTTTTATTAAAATAATATCAATTTAGATAGTTACAATATTCAACTATGTTAAATATTAACATATCTTTTCCTTTTATTTATTTTAAAATTATATTCAAAATAACTTGTAAATAATTCCCTTTAAAATTTTAAATTATTACGACCCTCTAACTTATTATGAACATCTGTTACATCACTTATATAGAGTGTGGGTAGATTATTTCATTATTTATACTTAGTTTCGGATTATTTATAATATATATTGTAATTTCTAAATATTAAATATTAAATTAAAGATTATTTGAATTTGAGAAATGTTTTTTTTATAATTGAGATATATTTTTTCTAATTTTTTTGGTGTTTTAGTACTATGAGGATATTTAATTTTTTTTAATTAAATTTGTAGTCACATCGATCATTTTATAAATAATGTGAATAATAATTTACATGTTCTATTATTTTTATTAATTAGTTTTAAATCCACTTTTCATTATTGATATTTTATTATATTTCTATAATGGTTTATTTCAAATACAATATGAAATATTGTCCTCCATATTAGTTAGAAATTAATAATAAGAGATTACTATTTAATACGATGTTTTATATAATGAATCTTAGAAATTGATTTTTCTAAACCAAAAAACACTGATTTGAAAGACCATATTTTCAAAATATTTTTAGTTAGTAATATTATCCTTATCTTTTCCATATTGAGTTCATGAATAATTGTATAAATAATAAATAATTTTATTTTTCAAAAAATATTAATGTGTTAAAAATTTAAAAAAAAATTATTTCGGGTATATTTTCATTCAATATAACGATACACTTCTTGATGTCAAATTGGAATTTCATAGATGATTTAAAGGTACGATAATAATTAAATTTAGGGAAAATATCATTAATTTATGTATATTTTTGTTAATGAAATACCATAAGATGAATAGATAATATTCACATGTTCACATATTAGGTAACATAATCAAGAAAAGGGAATTAAATTTTTTATATTAATTCTATACATGGGAAAAATATTTAAACATGAAATCTATTTGAAAAAGTTTTTAATTGGTGGGTAGTAAAAAATTATTTCAAACATTACACGCCTATTAGAAAATGATGAATTAATGAAATATTTTATCATATTATTTCTTATTTCCTAATGATTATGAATATAAAAATTTACCCTCTCAAAAAATCATTAAACTCATTATATATGTATAAAATATTTTTTACCATATTTAATTAGGCCACTAAACCTTGATCTATAACAATTTCCTCCAAATCAAAAATATAAATTTTTACATATGAAGACTAAATTACTATAATAATTCCTAGCATCATATAAATTGATTAAAAAATTAATTTAAATAAAATTTGGGATGAATCATTAAAGTTGTAAGCTGGATACTATGTGACATACATGGGATTAACTATAAAATCTATATCAGACATATGATAAATGAATATAATGAAAAAAATATGATACAAACATAAAGGATATTTAATTAATCCATTATAGTGGTTTTCAAAAAATATATATAAATATTGATTGTGTTAGGAAAAGATTTCAAAATTTTAATTTCCTTAGGTCTTACCCTGACTCACATAGTGCATAAAATGTCTGGTGTCATATCTGATAAAAATGAAAAAATTTATTTAACCTTTATGATGTTTAAAAACATATAAATATATTACTTTCAAGTTCCATTTATCTATAATGGAAATATCACTTTCCTATACCATAAATTTATCAACTATTATAAATGATATCATGAATGAAGAACTAATTCATTGTAGATGGATTTTTACAATTAATCAAGGTTCCCATATACCCCAATAATAAAGAGAAAATACCATTCAATTTACCTTATAACAAATATATATATAATTGGCTTCATTATTTATGGTCTATTTCTGTGGTAATAATAAATCGTATTATAGAAATTTTCTTTTCTATGTTGATTAAATATTGCATGGATGTGTTTAATTTTGACATCATTATATTTGAAAAAAAAAATTAAAACGACTTGATAAACTTGTATAATTTTTTAAAAACATATGTTAAAATGATTCTAGTACTAGATTTTAAAAAATTTCATTTCAAAGAATAAAGATGAATTATAGTTAATCGTCTAATATAAAATATTGATTTTATATTGACAATTTATTAATTAAAAACATCTAGATACTATATTGTTCTAGTTTTTTGAATCATATAAGATCATTCATAATACACGATGATTCCCATAAGATGTTTATTAAATAAATTAATGTGAATGATTTGATAAGTTCTAAATTTATTTAGTAAGACAATAATTTTTTTATATTAATCTTATATAAAACTGACTAATGAGATAAAATAAATGTTTATGAGACTATTTGTGAGTCTAAAAAAGGATTTATATATCCATTTAAGTTATTATATAATAAATATAAAAGTTTTTAATGGGATATTCTTTAATAATTAATGGATAGAAAAATATATGTCATTGTATATAACATAAAATCCTAGTATTATTCCATATTAAAATTCCTACACCACTAATATGGTTTTTTAAAAACATTTCACAAAAAAAATTGATCAGTTATATTTGGAACTAATGTTTTTTTTTTGTTTTCATTAATCCGAAATAAATTAGATTATTTTAAATAAAACATATGCAAAACCATGATTGGTGAGATGTATATTTCTACTATAATAGTTTTATGATAAGATTAAAGGAATGATGGTTACAAAAAATTTATTTGCAGTATATATTTTTAGATTACCAAACAATCCTGATGTTGGAATTTCAGATAATGAGCCACTAAATGACTTAATATCTAGTAAAAAGACATACCTAACAAAAAAAGAAGTATTGTGGTATCAAGAAATGAAAATTTAACATGTAACATCCAAAAGTAGATCACATTTAAAAAAATGTTATTTTTTTATAATTAATGGTGAATTTAAATACTATATGTGGGATGATCATTACGTTCATAGAATTTTTAGTGACCAAATGATTTGATAATGAATTCATGAAAATTATTAACATTCTATACTGAACATTTATCAAAAATTATATTTTAGTGGACCCTATGGAATTTACAATTATTCTATTCATTATTTTGATTTTCATTTATAATGTGTAATAATGTTTATATATAAAATTGAGTTTTGTAAGAAATAAAAAATTAAACTCTTTAGGAACTTTACAAAAGGTAATAAATTACACAAATTTCCATAATTTTTTCCTCAAAATCATTCATGAATGGTGCCTATATTTTATGAGACCCATTCAGAAGTATTTTGGATATTCATATATTCAGTGTGTTGTTGAAAATGTTTCAAAGTTAGGGCATTCTGTTGAAAACAAATCAGATCACTCGTCCGTTTTGTATGTAATTTGAAATCATAATATATTTTATAGGTTTGGGATAACAAGATAATTAATCTATAATCAAGGAACTTATTTTTTGAATAATATCTGGAATTCATCAATGATAAAGAATTAGGTGTACCAAAATACAGCAATAACATACCACCTATAGACTAATAGGATTTTGAAGGATTATTATATAGATAAAATATAGATATTTAGAAAAATATAACTCAAAATAGGAAATATTTGAATGAAATATAATAATAAACCCTCTGAGAATGATGATAATTTTTGAAGAACTATATTTAAATAATCATATATAGTTTAGCCAATAGTAGGACATTTCACAAACTAGTGTATGTGGAGAAAAAAGAATTTGGTGAATCCAATATGATAAATTTTTATGTGGAAAATACTATAAGAAATTGTATATTAAAATATTACATAAGATATAAATTTAATCAATATAAATTCATCATTCAAAAATTTATTAAGGAAGAAAAAATGTTTAATAAAAAATTAGATTTAGAAAATTTACTTTCAACTTGGAGAATTAGTGTCACCATATAATTTTATGGTTATATTTATTCAATTTAAGGTTAATTATAGATATGAAGGGTCAATAATAGTTAAAAATGTTATAAATTTTATGTAAGAAAATTTAAATAGTGGAAGATAGAAGAATCCATTCATTCTGAATGGATAATGGGTGAAGAAGTATTACAAAAATATTCTAGAGAAACATTAATCGATATCAAATTCCTCTAACCATTATGTAAATGATCCTTAATTTTTATACCATTCCATTATTTTTTCCTTGTACTGATTTGATCAATTAATCTATTAAATACCAATTATAATTCACTAATGATATTATACAATTTATGTGTATATGGGAGATGTTTATGTAGATATTTAAAATTTATTTTTCTTATCTTCATTTTTTATGAGTCATTCTTTAATTTTTATGTTCTATCTAAACTATAAATCTATAATTAACACACCGGTATAATTTAAACCAATTATAATAACAATAAAATAATATTATTCTATAAATAAATCATAAGGCAATGTTTAGATGACATTAATGTGTGATTTAATATTTATAAAAATAAATAATTTCCTACTAATTCTTATATACCATGAAATATAATACATTAAAATTTTTATATTTAATTTTTATGAGAATTATAATCAATTTAAATATCCAATTTCCAATACCTTAATTACAATTTTAGATGATCCACTCTTCATAAACTATAACTTTTTTAGGATCTCTCTCTAAAATCATTTTATATTAAGAACACGTGTTTAAAATGATATAGCCATTAAAAAGGAAAAAATTTCTTTATAATAAAATCTTTAAAACCACTACAATATATGAACTTTTCAATTATCACCTAATACCAATGAAAATTAATGGTAACAAAAAAATATTAAAATCCAAATATATCTAGCAACTATTCAATATAAATAATATACACGATCATATTTGAAATAAATTTTTAGATAATTTATTTTATGAGGATACCAAGGGTTGAGATTTCATACTATAATGTACGAGAGGGAGATATCAATAAAATTAGAAAATAGTGTCATTATAATTAATGAAAAAAAATTCTTATAGTTGTATAAATTTAATAAAAATGATAACTTGTTATGAAATATTAATGAAAATAATTTATTGATTATTTCCAATAAATATTTTATTTTATCAAAATTATTATAAGTATAAATTTCATGAAAATCAGGAAATAATATTTGGGCCAATAATTTCAAATGTGAATGAGTGATTATATATTCATTGATTGTTCAATTGTAAATCGTGAATTCTTTATATTTACAAATCCAATACTCCAAATTTTGAATTAAAAATTTTATATGTAATCACTTAACAAAAAATAAATAAATAAATCCTTGTATTCCACTAAGATTAATACATGTAATTAAAATTTTCATTTGATTTTACATAGGCACAACAAGAAAATTTTCAATGTTTAATTAGTTTTTATATAGAAAAATTATTCATCAAATCCATACACTTAATAAAAAGGGAAAACAATCCAAGAAAGATAGTATAACAAAAATTAAAGGATAGTTAATGTTTAAATGAATTTAAATTATATTATAAAAAATGGGACCATGAACATGATGATGGAGTATTATATTTTAAAAACACTTGGTTAGAATTTTTTTACTTGGTTTTTTTCAATTTCTAATAATAGAGTATTTTTTAAAATTTCACATACCTTGGATTATATAAAAATAATAGTGGGGGTATTGATAGATGTATTTTATTCATGATTTTATATCCCTATTCAATTAAATTAATTTCATTAATATTTTAAATCATTTTTTTTATTTTCTATATGTGATGATTGTATTTAATGGATTTCAATTATATTTATCAATTCATCTATATGTTTTAATATAATTTATTTATTAAATTTTAAAAATAAAAATCATTCCAGATACACATAATCCGTTAATTTAATTGTATGAATAATATTGTAATGTATTTAATTAGGAATTAAATGAGTTAAAATTAATTAATTTATTTGTTTATGAGTAGATTTGGTTCCAATAATTGTATATAAGAACAGAAAAAACCAAAACAAATAATCTTTAAAAAAATAAATATACAAATATTGTGGGTGATATATTTGGTTTTTATAAAATTATAATTATTTAGAAAAACTGTATGGATGAATAATCAAATTGAATAAAATTATATCTTATTTAGTACCCTACTATAAAGGATTATAATGTTTCAAGAGAATTGGATGATGATTTAAAACATATTCAAGTGATAATAAGAGATGATGAATACATAAATGAAACAATATAAGACATTTTCTTACATTAAGGATAAAATATATAATTTCCATGGTTATTTATGATTAATATATTCTTTTGAAAAACAATGTATTCCCCGAAAAATGAAATACTATAAAATTGTATATTTAACATTATACCATTTATAGAAATAAACTATTCAATATTTTTTACCATGAATATGAAGATAAATTCCTCATAAACTCACTAACATAAGAATATTTTTCCCCTCCCATGTTATATGTTGTTCTTTATTATATATATGAAGAAGTTGAACAACGAATGATGATTTGGAGGAAAAAATATAATCTATTCTGATAATCATGAATCAATATGGAACACATATTTAGATAAAATATCATGAATTATCATTAATGATACTTTCATAACTAAATTATGTAATGGATGTAGTCAAATACTAGATGTCACATATTGAATGATAGAATCATTTAAATAATTCTCAATGAAGTATATATCTTGAGGGAAGACCAGTAAATTAAAAGATAACCCTACATAGAAAGAATTGTTGGGATTAAATGACATGTGGTGTCATGTAAAATTATGTAATGAATAATTTAAAGACATTACTAGTTTTAATTTTAGATTAATATTTTTAAAATTATATTATAATTTTTGAGATTTCACATTTATTTTTTCAATCTAATTTAACTTTTTCATTAACATTTTCTTTCACATCGAGGGAACATACTACCATTTATTATTTAGATTTTTTGGGTTATCCTTTTACAATTCTTATGTATTAATGTATTTATATTAATATTATTTATTTATATTGATTATTTTTCAAAAGTAGAATACATAGTTTGATAGAATTATCAATAGTTTTCTTATTTATAATATGTTTTTCTTCTTAGGTTGATAATTAAATTTTCTCCCTTAAAATAATCAATAATATTTATTATAGAATATTATTTAATGATTAGTAGTGTTTTTTTGGACATTTTTAATTTTATTACATGTTAGTGATCCCCAATATAGTTTCACGGGAACATATTCTCCTAGTTGGAATCTTGTAATGTAACAAAGTTTAGTTTAGTTTTTTCCGTAGTATGCGGTGGGGATATAGAATTGGTTACACATTTATATGGTGTGTTTTTGTGTTTCATTGAACTTTCACCCACATGAAATTTTATATATATTATGTTGTGGAATAATGTATCCCATACACAAAGGAAGCAGAATATACCAATAGAGATTTATGTAATTTTCAGACTAACTTTGATCCTCAAATTGAGATATTAAGTATTTGAAATTGGATTATACCAAGGATAAATTAAATAATGAATATAATAATTAATTTTAGAACTTAATATAATAATATTTTGTAATTTAACCTGATGATCAATATCTAATCATTACCTATATTAATTTACCATTTTATCATCATTCATTGGCTTTCAAATTTCCCAGAAATCAACCGCCACCCACATTTTAAAAAATAATATGTAATAGATAACAACAAAAAATTATTAAACTCATTAATATGTTACTATATTTTAATAAAATATTGTGCCATTAAAATAATATTTAATATTATTATTACATTCGCTATTTTCTAACACAAAAATTAGGAAAATATCTAGAAGGAAAGCGAATGTTTCGAAATCGTTATTCTCATGAAGAATAATTTAATCCTTTTTTGGGGTATTTATGATATTTCATTGATTTATTTTATATCAATTACCATATATAAATGATTATATAATGTTTTTGTAGTGATTTTTACTTATTTATAAATGGGGGAAAGAGATATCATTCTCAACCTTGTATTATATTTCTCACTCAATTTCGGTTTACGACCAAATTTCAATTTTTTTTATTTTTAAATCCCATTATACTTATATATTATTAAATGATTAATTATAATATTTTATTTATTTTTAACAACACTTTTAATCCATTTATTCTTAACCAATTTGTTTTTAAATAAAAATGATAATTTATATTATTATTATTTTCATAATTTTTACTTAGTTATTTACCATACTATAAATTATTTTCATTATTTAAAATATATTTTAATATTATACCACATTAATAATTATAATGATTCACAGGGAATATATGTGGATATAGTTATCCACAGTCATTCAATATAAAATTAATTTTTATTCTTTATTACCAAATTTATGTAACATATTTTATTTTGTCGACATTATTTTTGGATAAGGGATTTATTATTGATTTGATTTTCATAATGAATGATAAATTATGGTTTTATCAATATTTTAGGTATATATAATGAATTATATATTCCAGTAATGAATGGGACATGTATGGTCATCGTAATTTACTATGTTTTTCATGATAATAGTGTGATTAAACATTTACACTATGTTATGAAAATATTGGAAGATGTAATTGACTTATATAATTAGATTCATTTATTAGTCATGTGAAATATTCTTATTTTATTCAAAATTTTTGTTTAATTAATGAAGTTGTCATTCAATTGTTCTTATTATATCATGATTTTATTATTATTCAATTATAATGTTCATTTATTTATATTTCATTCTAATATATTAGTTCTATGCACACTGTGTTATGATCTTCATTATGATATCATATGTTCATATAATTAATATATCTTTTGTTTTACTACTTATTGAGCTTATATGATCAACAATATCATAGTTTTTCAATTCTTGGGGACTTTGAAATAATTAATACATATAATATGTCTAGAAGTGAATCAATATCGAAATATTTCAAGGGATAAATTTATATTGTTTATTCAAATGTGATGGTTATATATATAATCATCAAATACATAACAACTTTGGGGTTCTAGGATCGTAATTTATCTGTTAATTTTATTTTTTATTGATGTAAAATATTTTAAATATTTGTATACTATTATTTTGTAAATTCATTCAGTATAAAATCATGGTTTATTTAATTTCTAGATTATATCGAGAGGAAAAAAAGGAAAAATATTAATTCAAACTAGATGAAATCTTGGGTGTCATATATTAAATTGATAGTGTCATTGGTTAAAATATATTAATATTGGTTTTCATGTTTTTATAATTATTTTCATTTAATTTGTTATTATTATTCAATACCAATAGTATCCTTTTTGTTTTAGATAATTTTTTGAACCTAATGATTATTGAATATAAGCGGATAAATAATGAATGTCCTAATGAACAACAATGTAGGATGGGAGATATGGGAAAACGTTTAAGTGATATTCTTATCTCATTACATAATGATATACAAAATAACATCAACAATCATGAATTCTCAAAGGAATTAATTTGAGAACAACTCACTTTTGATTTTTCATGAAATAAAAAAATTAATTATTTTTTTGGTATTCAAATAAATTAATTTTTTAGTAATGGATTAATGTGCATGGAAATAGATTTTATATTAATTAATTTCTAGAAAAATAAAATTGTGTTTGGTCTCTTTATTTTTTTGAAGGTGAATATGATAAATGTTGACAATAATCAATAACACATGTAAAAATTATGAAACATAATACATAGAATAAATTTATTCTTAGAAAATATTTGTTAATAAATATTTTCCCTGAATTCTTAAAATATAAATAGAGATATACATCGATGATCATATGAATAGAAATAAAAGATGAATGTATTGATACATATATTGAAAAAATCATTAGACATTAAATGTACATCTCTAGTTTTATCATTGACCATGAAAGTAAAGTTGATGGATTTCTTATAATATAATCAATAAATCTTTTTAAATCATTGTGGATATTAGAAAAGAAAATGTGAATAAGATTTTTTTTTGAAATTCCGTTATCAAATAAATATAATTTTGAAACTAAAATAAATCACATGGATTTCAGAAAAATAGTTACAAAATGGAGATTTTAGGAAACTCAAATGATAATGATCTTTTTGGAGAGAAGATTTAACATCATGTATGAAAAAATTGTTGTAAAAAACACTTAAAAATTTTCATCAAAGGAATAAAAAATTTATTTTATGTGGAAAATGAGGGCATTGAAAAAATATTATTGTATTTGATGACGATGATCCTTATAATATAGGAAAAGAAATTTTAAACTAAAGCAACACTAAGAGTCTAAAGTATCAATTTAATAAATATTTTGAATTTTAAAATTATGGAACAAATCAATGGTTTAATGAGAAAACATAATTCCAATTACCTATAAAACAAAAGTACAAATTTAATGCATCATATATAACTAAAATAAAATTGGATTATGGAAATGAATTTATGATGGGTGCACAAATTATCCACATAATAAATGTGAACATATTATTTTATTCCTTCTCAAATGTTATATTTATATCATTAATGGTTATTAATATTTTCAATTATCCAAATCAAAATTTTATATTAAATTATCAATGAAAATAAAAATTGGAAGGATGATTTCATCCGCTGTATAGAACTCCACTTAAATTTATTTTTACATGAATATATTTCCTTCAAACCAGATTATACAATGGTAAAATTTGATAAAATATTATTTATGGAAATAACCATTCTAAAAATGTTTCATAACGTTTTTATAGATAAGAAAATATGATTTCATATCCCAAATTATATGATGACCCTATATCAATACATGGATTATTTTGAACATATTATGGAAATTAATTAATTAATATTCATCTTAATACATGATCAAGAAAAATAATATGCCCAAATTTTTTCTGAAAAAATGAATATGTAAGATATTATAATTATATTTACTTATGTTTATGTATTTCACAAATATGTTCAGGGTCTTCTATAATATTTTTATGTGGTTTTATAAATTGAACACATACCCAGTGAAATATATATGATGAATAGTTTTTATAGAATCAACATTACTAAAGAAGAATAATTGAAGGATAAAAATAATAATATAGAAAAATATTCAATATTCCCAAGATCATTACTAAAGGATTAATCATTCACCATTTACTAAAATATGGAATGATTAATGAACTATAACTCTGGCTATTGTGAGATTAACCACACCATAATCATGAAAACTAATCATATTCCTATTATTGATGTATTTTCCAATTATATTTATGGATCAATATTTATAAATATTGAATATACTATATAAATATTATAAGATATGAAAAAATGATAGAATACTTGACTAATAATAATTACTATAGACCAAATGGAAGTTATAAATTCATAATGATTCCTTTTATAAAATAAATATTCACAAGTTAACATCATAAATATAATGAATAGATCCATTAATGATTTCCCCAATAATGTTATGGGACCCTTTATAGAGGACAATATCAAATATTCTAATATAATGGAATGGGAGGATTAGTATTTGGGGGATTTTATTAAAAGAATTAATAGAAATACAACTTTAAAATTTAATAATGTATTCATTTTTTATGAAAATAAATATTCCTAGGTCATATAATTTCTATAGAGGGAATATTTTTTCCATAAAATATTATAGTAATTTACGAATGTACATAATAAAATAATTTAATTGAGATTTATAATTTTCTTAGAATAGGGGGAAACTATTGAGGTTTTTTTATAACATTATCATGATTTTAAAATCCAATAACCCTAATAAAATTTAAGGTATTGGCATTTATATGTATATGAGATCCTGAATAATACTTCGTGGTGTTTACAAAGCAGTTAGTTGTTAAACTAATAATAAAACAACGTTGTATTTGAGTAATTTTTTTCATTTATTTATATTCAATAAAAAAATTATTGGGTTTTCATATCCATGAAAATTTTTATGTTATAAATTAATACTCATGCTAAATAATGGTCAATTAGAAAAATTATCAAGTATTAGATTTAATTTTTGATGATTTAATATTTTTATAAATGATTTTTAGGATTTATCTATATTTATAGAAGTGATAGATATATAATAATGAAAATATATTACATTTTAAATTCTCTAATATAGTGTTAAAATGTTAAAAATTATTTGTTTAGATTTCATAAAATAAATTCATTAATCAATATATTAACATGTGAGAAAAGAAAAAATGTTATTTAATTTTATTAGTATAAAGTTAAATCTTTCTTGTGGAGGATAGAGATTTAAATAGACCCAATCAATATCATTATATTAGAGATATTGGTGGAATCATTAAAGGAATTCTTAAATTCTTCCCTTTGCAAATAATTACAATACATTTTTTTATATTAAAATTCATGTAGGAATATATTTTTTATTTAAGAATAAGATTCAATGATGTAAAAATGATAGAGTTAAACTGAGATAAATAGAATTTTAAATGATTTATATCATGAATATGAGTTCTATAAATTATAAAACTCATATATTTATTCAAATATTTATATAGTTCATCATTATATATTCATCTCAAAGGTAAAAATATATATAAATATCTAAATTATAACTTCTAAAACAATTAAATAAAGAGATTGATAGATAATTACACATAATAATCATTTATTTATCAGTATGATATGTTAAAATAATATAATTTAATATGGATAATGTAACCATTTCAAATAACTATATGGAAATATGTTAAAATAACGTTATATTACATCATATTCTATATAAATTCCAATAATGGAAGTAATTTTATTTAGGTAATGGTTAATCAACATAAATAGTAAACACTCTTCATAATAATTTTTGTGGATTTATCAATCCATAAAATTGCTATGGTATATATAAGGTAAGATGTTATTATACAATGATAACCAAATTAAATTATATTTTAAGAATATAAAATGTTTTTTAAATTATTTATGTTTATTCAAAAAAATTAGAATACAAATAAGATTAAAAATTTAATTCCTTAAACAAAAAGGGTATTCTTAATATTGGACAACTCACGTATTAATCATGATTTAAGGATAAAAAATCTCATTATGATTTACCAATCTTAATAATAATCAAAAATCTCCTTACTGTTTACAAATATCCTTTATATTTAAAATTCGTATTACTGATCACAAATCTCACATATCATATTAATGATGTGTATTTATGATTCAATTTATCTTATACTTTATAATGGTTAAGCTCAAACCATTTTATACATATTACTGTTTAAGAATAAATATTGTTATTTTTCTAAGTTCAAGACACCATCAAGCGTGACACAGTAAGTCAGACACTGTGAACAAGAAGCAGACACTGTCAACAGAAACACTAAAGCAGACACAGTGAAGCCTAAGTCTCAGACACCGTGACCAATGAGACACCTTGGCACAGTTAGCCAGACAGAGTCATCCAGACATCGTGACTGAGACACCGTGAGAAACATACCATGAAGGACACACCGTGATCAAGACACCGTTAATGACACACCCTGAACGACACAATGTGAAGGACAGGCCGTGAAGGAGTGAACATTTTCATATCTATTGTGTCGCCGTTTATTAACCTTTTTTCAATTATGTATAAATATTTCTGACGGCCATATTTTATTTTTTTAATGAAATTAATGATATTTAATGATCGTTGTTTGTTTTTAGGAAACCGTACCTCGTACCTATGAAAATGAAATCATTCTTTTGCAAGAAATCATGGAATATAAGGAAGATTGAGCTGCAGTAATGATAGAGAAGAATATACCTACGCGACAAAGTGTATTGTACTAAACAGAATAACAATCCTCAGCACGAAGAAGAGAGTGAATGATCGTTCAAGAACTCACATGCTTGCAATACGAAACTACTAGAGGAACTGAAATCAAGGGAACATACTCACTCATGAAGAACACAAGCTAAACCACAACACTCTATTTTTTCACACAAAACCAGAGAAGGAATCAGAAGCATTTCTGCTGAATCCAATTAGTCCATAGCTGCACTGCCAATCACTATAGCTTTCTAAACTTTCTTATAATCTCTCTAAGTGATTCATTATTTAATTCTTCAATCTTTGTGCGTACTCTCTATATCATACACACACACTGACTCTAATGCTGACCTGGGGGATATCACAATCCTCACACCAAAACACCTTAATCTTGTTTACCCACAACAATTGTGGAAGAGGTCCTTGTGTGGCCTAGTCTTTACTTTTGTTTCCCACGAACAACTGTGGTAGAGGTCCCTTCATGGCCTGGATAGTCTGGTACTATTTTTAACCCCGATCCAGGGTGTGGATCCCTTTTATATTAATCTATTTAAGAGGACTAAGTCTCAGATTGAGACTGAACCTCTTGGTTATATATTCTGTGCATTTTAGTTTAATTTTAAAGTATAAAATATCTAATTTATACTTTGCTGATGTTACTTTGAAAAAAAAAAATATTTTAAAGTTGCTTTGATAGTTAATCTAGAATGTTTTTGTATGTTTAGTAATGTATTAGGTTAGCTTCAAAAGTTAATTAATCTTTAGATTAGTTTAACAGAGAACTAATCAATCTTTGAGAACCTAACTGAACCTTTACTTTAATACAAATTCACTATAGATTATATTGCTATTAAATTTGGGGGATTTTAACTGAAATATTTTTAACAGAAATTTTTATTGGAACTAAATTCACACCCCTCTTGACTGTCCACTCTGACCAACGTTTTGTATCAATGGTTTGTTTTTCTTAAAGAATTTTAGAAATACTCTGTTTTTCAACAGTGATTCTGGTTGTATTTTTAAAGATCTTAAATTTATGTTAGTTATAAATTTTATCTCTTTAAATATCTTTTCTAAAATCTAACTATAGACCATAGACTAGAGGGTTTTGCTACCAACAAACCACCTTTATTTAATGGTACAAATTATGCCCAGTGGAAACTTAAAATGAAAATTCTTTTATAAAGTGTGGGTTTGGATATTTGGAATTCTATAAAAACTCAATATAAAATTCTAGAAACTGAAAGAACAAATTGGGATGAACATACTAAGACAGATTGCAATAATAATTTTAATGCTATGATTGCTTTGTATTGTGCATTAGGAGATGAGGAATTTAATAGAATATATTCTTGCAAAACTGCCTATGAAATATACGATACATTGGGAGTTTATCATTAAGGAACAACTAATGTTAAGGAAATGAGATTAAACACTTATAATATTAAATATGTTAAATTTAAAATGAGGACTAACGAAGCTATTTCTGATATGTATCTCAGGTTCAATGAGATTTTCAACACTATGAACTCTCTTGGATAAGCTGTTCCAGCAAAGAAATAAATCATGAGGATACTAAGATGTTTTCCAGACCGATGGAGAGGAACTTTTTTTTCAATTAGAGAATCATGTGACATTACTGCTCTACCTTTCAAAGATATTATTGGTAAGCTTATGGTGTATGAGGAAGAACTCAAGGTCAATAAAGAGGAATATGATGAACCCAAAAGGATCTCAGTGTCATTTATGTTTATTTCTTCAAAGATCAAGGACAAGGAGAAAGTTCAAATACCTACTGATAGATCAACAAGTAAATGTTCAGATTCTGACTCTGATGCAGAAATGGCTCAAATAGACAGAAGGTTTATGAAATTATATAGGAAGATGAAATTCTTCAAAAAATCAAACTACAAAGGTAAATATGACAATAAAGGACACTGGGAGAAATATTGGAAGAAAGTTGATAAGAGTGATGAAGTTATCTACTATGAATACAAGAGGAAAGGACACATAAAAGCTGACTGTCTGAAACTGAAGTTCAAGAAGAATCATGACTACAAGGACAGTAAGTACAAGAAAGCTATGAATGATACTTGGTGTGCTTCATAAGACAACCAAAGTGAGTCTGAAGATTCTGACTCTGAAAAGAATCATGCCAACATGTGTTTCATGACCAATACTTATGAGTTACCTGTTTCCCATATGCTAAATGATTATTATTCTGGAACTGATTTTTATTCTGAATCTTAAAATATGACTAGTGAGGAACTATTTTAATACTGAAATATTCTTGACGAAACATGTACTAAAATTAAGGAAATATATAAGTCATTAAAAAAATAGCATGCTCTCAGCTCGAATTTCAAATCTCTTATAGAAGTAGAAAAAGAAAATAATGCTCTACTGTTAAAGGAAAATACTGATCTGAAATGTCTAATGAGAAACATAGAAAAGACTTAGAAAAGTTAACAAATGGAAAAGGAACGCAAACTCAAATGCTAGGAAAGAATGTGGCACCAAAGTACACTACTAGAATAGGTTACCAGCCTGGGAAAATATAGTTCACTAAAACTAGATTTATTCCTAAATCTGTACAGAATACTGATAGTTCAAGTTCGGTATATTCATATGCTTCGAATATTTATTCACATAGTTATTGATCAAATATATTTTATCTTTCAAAATGATTTGATTCTGTAAAATATATGAGACCCATAAGAAAATTTGGGTACCAAAATCACTGATTTCTAACCTATCTGGACCCAAGAGAATATTGGTACCAAAATCATTTTTTGTTTAAAATTGTTTTGTAGGAAACCAGTTTAAAGTGTTCCCATAATAAGATATTGTAATTGGACAGTGGATGTTCGAGACATATTTTTGGATATTATTCATTCTTGAAGATCATAATAATGGCTGATGGATTCCATGTCACCTTTTGTGATAATTCTAAAGGAAAGATCATCGGCCTAGGCCGAATTGGTAACACTAACTCAGTTTTAATTTCTAATGTTTTATTTGTTTATGGACATAAATATAATATGTTAAGTATATCTCAGTTATGTGATGATGGATTTAATGTTATTTTTGAAAATTCTTCATGAATTTTGTTAATTCGAAGAATGTTTTAGTATTTTCTTCTTTGAGAAATGAAAATGTTTATGCAGTTAATTTGAATTCTTTAGCTAAACAAAACACTACTTGTTTAAAATCTTTTCATAAAGAATCTTGGCTCTGGCATAGAAGATTAGGACACTATAATATACATTCACTTAGAAAAATGACTAGGAAGAACTTGGTTAGAGACATACCCAAACTTGAGTTTCCAAATGACAGAGTTTGTAATCCCTTTCAAAAGAGAAAGCAACACAAAATCTCTTTCAAAAAAAATAAAGAAGTGTCAAATTCTCAACCTCTCGAGTTAGTTCACATGGACTAGTTTGGACCTTCAATAGTTTCTTGTATAAATGGGAAGCACTATGTCTATGTCTTAGTAGATGACTTTTCTAGATATACTTGGGTATATTTCTTATCTCAAAAAAGTGAATCTTTTTCTCACTTTTTTAAATACTACAAGTCAGTAGATAACCTTACATGACTTAAGATTAAGTCCCTAAGAAGTGATCATGGCCGTGAGTTTGAAAATCTTGATTTTGACACTTTTTTCTCACAAAATTTCTATACTCAAAATTTATATTCCCCTAGGATACCTCTGCAGAATGGTGTAGTAGAAAGAAGAAATAAAACACTTCAAGAAATTTCTATAACTATGCTTAATGAGTATGATATGAATATTTACTTTTTGGTTGAATCTGTAAATATAGTTTGTTATATCATCAATAGAGTCTTAGTCAGAACTATTCTCAAAAAGACCCCTTATGAGTTGTGGAATAATATAAAACCCAATGTTAGTTACTTTAGAGTCTTTGGTTGAAAATTCTTTATTCATAATAGGAAGGATAATCTAAAAAATATTTCCTCAAAGAGTAATGAAGTGAACTTTTAGGATATTCAGTTTCAAGAAAATCCTATAGAGTTTTCAATAAGAGAACCAAATGTGTGTAAGAATCTATTAACATCAAATTTGATGAAACATATCCACATGAACCTAACCCATCTCTTTAAAATCATCAAGAAGATTTGTTTGTTCTGAACCTTAATGATAAATTCAATGAACCTGCTGTAAAGACAACTAGTTCTGGAAATATTTCAGAATCTACTCCTAATGAACCCGAACCTAGAGATGAACCTCAAATTTCTAGTCCTACCTTTACTAGATCAACTAGTATTCTATAGAATCTTCCATTAGATTATGTTGTAGGAAATCTGGATAGAGGGACACAGACAAGAGCATCACTCAAAAATCAGATTGAACATCAATCCTTCTTGTCAGAGCTTTAACATAAAAACATTAATGACTCTATTAATGATGATTTTAGGGTAATTTCTATACATGAAGAACTCAATTGGTTTTAATGAAATAATATTTCGAAACTTGTAGAAAGACCTAAGGACTCTTTCACCATAAGCACTAAATGGGTGATTAGTAATAATGTAGATGAAGCTAGAAATATAGATAGAAACAAGGCTAGGTTAGTTGCAAAAGGATATATTCAAGAAGAAGGAATTGACTATGAGGAGACTTTTTCTCCAGTATCCAAACTTGAAGCCATTAGAATTCTACTTTCTTATGATGCACATCTAAATTTTAAACTATATCAAATGGATTTCAAGATTTCATTCATAAATGGGTGTATAGTTGAGGATGTTTTTGTTGAAAAACCACCTGGATTTACAAACCCTCATTTTCCAAGTCATATTTTTAAATTATCAGATGCTTTGTATGGTTTAAAGAAAGCTCCAAGTGCTTGGTATGATATATTAATTACTTTTATAATTTCTAAAGGTTTTACAAAAGAAATAGCTGATCCTACACTCTTCATAAAATGAATTTCTAAAGATGTTTTACTAGTAAAATTTTATATAGATGATATTGTTTTTGGATCTTCAAAAAATTCACAATGTATTGATTTTTCTAAAATGATGCAAAACGAATTTGAAATGTGTTTAATGGGTGAAGTAAAATTCTTTCATGGATTTAAAATCTTTCAAAATAATGATGGAATAATTTTAACACAATGTAAATATACTAGAGATCTTTTAAAACATTTTTGATCAGAAAACACAAAATGTAGTGACACTCCCATGAGTACCACCTGTAAGTTGGATCTTGATGAAGATGGAAAATCTGTTGATCAAACCACTTATAGAGGAATGATTGGAAGTCTACTCTACTTGACTGCTAGTCATCCTGATATTATGTTTTGTGTGTGTATGGGTGCTCATTTTCAAGAAAATCCTAAAGATTCACATTTGAATGCTATAAAAAGAATTTTCAAATATCTCAAGCATACACCCAATTTAGGACTCTTCTAAAATAAAGGAAAATCATTTGAAATAGTTATTTATTCTAATTATGATTTTTCTGGATGTAAGTTATATAGAAAAATAACCTCTGGAACATGTCACTTTTTAGGCAAGTCACTAGTATCATGGTGTAGTATGAAACAAAATTATGTTGCATTATCTACTGCAGAAGCTGAATACATAGCTGCTGGAAGTTGTTGTGCACAAATTGTGTGGTTGAAACACACTTTACTAGTCAATGGATATCAATTCATACATGTAGCAATAAATTGTCACAACACATATTCTATTAACATATCAAAGAATCCTGTTTCACATTCTAGGACAAAGCATATTGATACAAGACATCACATTTTGAGGGATCATTATCAAAAGGGTGATATCACTTTAGAATTAATTGATACTGAATATCAACATGTTGATATATTCACTAAACCATAAATTTTGAAAGATTAGACTACATCATACATGATATTGGTATGATTAATCATAAATAGATATCTTACTGGACTTACTGTTTAATATTTTCCTATATTTTACTTTATGGTTTCATGCATATTGTTTCTCAGATACTATTTCATGCTTATGGTCTCACAGTTAACACCTTATGTTCAAGGTCTATCACTTAAATGTCTCACCATGACAGAACAGTTCACTCACTGTCTCACCAGGACTACACATAATAGTCACTCTCTCATAGTGACAACCACCAACTGTCTCACTATGATGAATGATTTTCTTCACACTATAAGGCCTACTCACGGTCTCACCGTGAAGATTATTTATGAATTTATTGTAATCTGTATCGCGGTAATTTTTATTTCACCGTTATTTACTTTCCTGTGTTTTAGTTTTTATGACGTTTGACATTCCCAAATGATAAAAAATGATTTTCTTTCGATTCCTCACCTGATCTCTCTTCTTCTCACACTCTCGAACCCTCTTTACGTTGAAAAACTTCTCTGCTTCTCTCTCACTTGAACCTTCAGTGAATGACAATGATGAAGTGTCCATCTTCTCCCTCATCTGAGAAGCAACACTCTATGAAAAAGAATAGGACACCGATTCTTGCACCCGAAGGAACCCTAAATCATAACCTAGTAAGCCGTACTATTACTCCTGGGAAGGAAATCTGTCCTAAGTGGCTTTTTTCCAGCAAGTCTTTAGTCCTGAAAGTATTAAGAGAACAACGATGGATCGAATGGTTCTATAGAGAAGATAAAATTATTTGGCTATGGTTGATTGCACAATTCTATCAGTATGTAATGTTTTTCATTAATGCTGGAGAAGGTTTTATGGTAACAAGCTGGATCAATGGACAAAAATGCTCATTCTCTTCGAGGTTATGGGATGCATGCATGAGGATTACTCATGAAGGTATTTATGATGATTACCAAAGAGACCCTCCTCCTTCAACCGACAGCTTTATCCTAGATAATGCCTTGGAAATTCTAACTGGAAATGGAACCAAGAGAAGGGCCATAAAAGCTGAATTGGATGCGGAGACTGGGCTGTTGTTTCAGTTTGTTCAGAATTTGATTAGACCGAGGAAGGGTGACTTTGTTGTTTTAAAATATCAGGATGTATTCATGATTCATCTTATGAAGAATGGCCATAAGATAAATCTATGAAAATATATCATTCACCACATGTGTGAATTGATTAAGGTCACCTCCAAATCAACATCCCTGTTTTATTAAAGGATGATTTTAGCTATGTTAGTTGGAATGGGAGTAGTTGGACCAAATGAAGAAATTCTTGTGGATTATTATTATTTTTTATTCAATACTACCATCAGAAGGATGATGATAAACAGTAACCCCTGAAAAAAGAAGTGGGTTGAAGATAATGAAATGATTTATGAAAATTTCAATCATGTGGATTATCCTACAAGGCCTAAAAATATTACTGATCCTGGTTAGGAACAATATGAGATGGATGAGTATCCAGAAGAGGAAGAAGAAGAAGAGAAGACATTTATATCACCTCATAGAGAAGAGGTTGAAATACCTCGTGAGGAAGCCGCTACTGTTGAGAAAGAATGGACTACAGTTCCTGATGAAGTTTCAAGAGAATAGTTTAGTGTTTTTGAAAAGAAAATGACTGTTGGTCCTTATGTTATTCTTGAAGAAGAAGTATCTCATTCCCATGTTAATCAGGAAATCTAATCTGAAGCTGAAAGAGAATTATTTGTTTCTGAATCTGAGCAGAAAGACATTGAAGAGACAGATCCTGTTGAAGAAGAACTCCCTGCTAAAAATGAAGCACATCAGGAAGCTCTACCTAAGGACAAATCTATTCCAAAGTACATGCCATCTGCTTAATAGAGGATGGAAATTGCCTTTTAGTTGACAAGGTAAGAAATGGATGAGGAGATAAGAGGTGATCCTGTAAATCTTAACCTAGTTCCTGAGCCTCAAGAATCTGAAATGGAAGCACATTTTGAGTGGGATAAACCTCAAAATCATTAGAGTGAGGAAGCTGAGCCGAGTGATGCATCTCCACCAACTGATTCATACTCTATGTATACTCAATATGAATTCCCTATCTACTATGATGTGATTGAATCACAATAGGTGACTGCAACTGGGATTGATCTTTCTTCTCTATTTCAACTGAAGTCAGTCACACACCATGAACCTCAACCTCAATCTCAACCTGAATCAAGAATCTGAACTGAAAATGACATAGAACTGCAACCAGACCCTGAACCTGCCCATAGACCACTTTATTCACCTAAATCCTTACCTGATCAGTAATATTTTTTATGTAAAGATGATTTGAAAGTTGTTGGAGAGACTATCTTAGCTGGAGTGTAGAATATTATATCCTCTCAACCTCTTCCTGTGACTCAACTAAGTCAGGAATATTCCACGATTATTTTGGAAAATATTATTCTTCATGTTCAACCATAATGATCCATGATGTTCAAGAATTAAGGACATAAAATAGGTTTCTTAGTGCTGATGTTGCAACTCTTAATGGTATGGTTGAAAACCTCCAGCAAGAACTGCATTCTAGAATAGAGCCTGCTCCTGCTCCTGCACCTGTTGTTGTTTCTCTCGAAACTTTTGTTTCCAACATCTCTAGAGAGATTATATCTCAAATGCCTCCCTATTTGTTGTCATTTTATGAGAATATTTGAGAAATACACACAAAGATGATGCAACATATGAGAGATCTTGTAGAGAATCTGAATAAGCATACAGATGAATACACTAGCTGTCTTCAAAAGGTATTGGAACAGCTCAATGATTTTACCGTAGCTGTCAAGGATTCTTCTCCCATAGGTAAAAACTTTTCTCCTTATTAGGATGATTATTTTCTTAGATCCACAATCAAGGAATAAATTCAGAATGATTTCAGTGGCTTGGATATGTCTCCTTTGTCAGAAGTAGTTATGAAAATTGATAGAGCAGTTGATCTTGTTCAGATTCATTCTATAACTGCCAATGATGCTCAACAGGAGATCAACAAGAAGGTAGATTTGTATCTCAATCATATTTACTCCAAATTTGATATAACAAATCACTTTAAGTATCTTGTGTAGAATCTAAAAATCCCTCCAGTGACTCAAGATTTTAAAGCTCAAGTTCAAAAGCTTTCTGAGTTCACCAGAATGTTGGATAAATTCATTGAGAATAAGGACGATATTGAAAAGGCTATGCAATATGGTGGAGAAATATTTTCTGATTTCATAAATCTTCTGAAGCCATATCTTCATGTACAGAGTACAACTATAGTTGCACCAGCTATTAACCCTCTTCGACCAGGTCTACCAGCCCTAGCCTCAACTGCTATATCAGTCAGCCAAACCCTTTCTCATATCAGACCAGTCATTCTGGACCAACCA
The DNA here is from genome assembly GCA_963277665.1 of Viscum album. Classification (NCBI taxonomy): domain Eukaryota; kingdom Viridiplantae; phylum Streptophyta; class Magnoliopsida; order Santalales; family Viscaceae; genus Viscum; species Viscum album. The sequence goes on from OY728128.1 coordinate 623,749,147, forward strand.
CATACTAGATCTTCTACTGCTCCTTCTTTGGATCTATCTATTTTTTAAGGTCTACCTTTAACTCCTTTTTCTAATACATATATTCCATCCTTTACATCAGCACCAGCTCCTACTGCTGATAAAGGCAAGGAAAAGGCCGATCCCTGAAGAAGTCCAGTGAAATTTTTTTTGATGGGGATGTCTTTTATTGTTTACTATTTTTATTTATCCTGTATGTTGTATTCTGAACACATTTAATGAAAAATGCTCTATTTCTCTCTATTTTGTTTAATTATTGATAATCCCAAAAGGGGGAGAAAATGTATTCCAAGTTATGTTATGTGTTATTCTATAATATGTTTTTCTATATGTTATATTCTCTATAGTTGCATCTCACTTATACTTTACCTATACATAATTTTTGATCATCAACATGGGGGATATTGTTGGACTCCTCATGTATTAATCATTTTTAATGATCACTAATCTCATTATGTTTTACCAATCTTAATAATAATCAAAAATCTTTTTACAGTTTACAAATATCCTTTATATTTAGAAATCTTATTACTGATCACAAAATTACACATATCTTATTACTCATGTGTATTTATGATTCAAGTAATCTTATACTTTATTATGGATAAGCTCAATCCATTTTATGCATATTACTATTTCAGTCTAAATACAGTTATTTGTCTATGTAAAAGGCACCATGAAGCTTGACACAGTAATTTAGACACTATGAGCAAGAAGCGGACACCATGAATAGAAACACTGAACCAGACACCGTGAAGCCTAAGTCTCAGACACCATGACCAATGAGACACCGTGACATAGTTATCCAGACACAGTCATCCAGACACCGAGCCTAAGACAACATGAGCATCATACTATGAAGAACACACCGTGATCAAGACACTGTGAAGGACACACCATGAGCAACACACCATGTAGGACACAACATGAAGGAGACACAATTTGCATAACTATTGTGTCACTATTTCATAACCTTTTTTCAATATTATTTAAATATTCCTAATGGCGATATTTGATGCTTTTAATTCAATTAATGATATTTAATTATATTTGTTGGTTTTTAGGAAACCGTACCTCATACCAATGAAAATGAAATCATTCTATTGCTGGAGCTCGTGGAATATAAGGAAGATTGAGCTGCAGTAAAGTTAAAGAAGAATATACGTACGCGACAAAGTGCACTATACTGAACAGAAGAACAATCCTGAGCATGGATAAGAGATTGAAAGATCCTTCAAGAACTCACAAGCATGTAATCTGACACTACTGGAGGAACTGATATCAAGATAAAATTCTCACTCGTGAAGAACATAAGCTGAACCACAACACTCTGTTTTTTCACACAAAACATGAGAAGGACTCAAGAAGCATTTCTGCTGAATACATGGAGTCCAGAGCTACACTTCCAATCACTAGAGCTTTCTAAACATTCATATACTCTCTCTAAGTGATTCATTACTTACTTCTTCGAGTAGCGTGTGTACTCTGTATATCGTACACACCTACTGACTCCTGTTGTGAACTTGAGGATATCAAAAACCTCACACCAAAACTCTGTACTCTTGTTTACCAATGAAAACTGTGGAAGAGGTCCTTGTGTGGCCTGAACTTTATTTTTGTTTGCCATGAAGAACTGTGGTAGAGGTCCCTGCGTGGCCTGGACAGACTTATACTATTGTAACCCCCGATCTAGGTTATGGATCACATTTATATAAATTTTTTAAGAGGACTATGTCTTGGCTTGAGACTGAACCTCTTGGTTATATCTGTTGTGAATTTTAGATTATGTTTAATGTATACAATATCTAATTTACATTCCACTGTTGTTACTATGAAATACAATACTATTTTAATGTTACTTTGATAGTTAATATAGCAACTGTTTGTATGTCTAGTAATGTATTAGGTTAGCTTCAAAAGTTAATTAATCTTCAAGTTAGTTTAATTAAGAACTAATCAATCTTGGAGAACCTAACTGACCCTTTACTATAATACAAATTCACTACAGATTATCTTGTTATTCAATTTAGGGGATTTTAACTATAAATGGTTTAACAGAAATTTTTATTGGAACTCAATTCACCCAACTCTTGAGTGTCCACTCCAACAAACACATAATGAAGAAATAAACATTTGGATGATTTGTTTAAATATTAAGAAATTTATTTAAATGGAGTTTAAGAAGATATTTTACTAGTAAGGTTCTCATATAATAATATTTTCCTATTCGGGATTAAAATAACTACATAATGTTTCACTATAGGAAAAGGTAAAGAAGATCAATATTTTAAGATGGTGTAAGAAATGAAAATGATAAATGACTAAATATTTCTTAATAAATGATATAGAAGGATCCAAATATTTAGAGAAATAATAAAGGAAATCAATTCTATTATAACGTATTTTTTCCAAATCAAATATGGTATCTATTGTTTGATAATGAATCAAAATTGTTCATTTGAATTTTGCCATTGGAGAGATTCATTAGATTCATTAATGGGAAAAGGGTAATCCCAAGACTGATTTTCCAATTCAAGATTACTGATTTCATAGGGACTTTAGCATATAAAATAGCATTACCACTAAACCTATTTAAAGAGGAAATCATATTCCCTGTATCAATTTTGAATATTTTTAAACAAAATCTATCACATTAACATAACTAAGTGGTTATAAAATTAATGAATGATTACTCTTATAAGGAATAACATAAATAGATATTTAATAATAGTGACAAAATACAAAAAAATATCAATAAAATGGAAAATGTCCTATTTAAAAAATATAAGTTTCCGGAAATTATATTTTAACTCAAACGCATCATGAGATAAAAGTACCCTCGTCTATTCCCATCTGAGAAATTCAATTTTTTGTTAACAATTATATTATGGATATTTTATGACACACCTCATTGATTAATATGAATACTCATTTAAAGTGTTGAAACAGTTGTTTCATGACTAATAAATAAATAAAACAATAAATACAATATTTTATTACGGAATAATATTATAAAATTAAATATATTAAAATTAACATGAAAAAAAAATATATAGAACACAATTGTGAGAAACTCAAGAAAAATATAGAGGAAATAAAATAAATAGTTTTAAATAATAATGTATTCATCTGCATGGCCTCCCATGTGTGATATTTAGAGAAATATTAAATTTCATATAATATAATTTAAATTAGTATTATAAGTGTTATATAAATGATGGGTATATATTTATTTTTGTGTGTGTGAATTCGAAATAAACATAGAAAATGTGTATATTGGAATCATTAAAATAGTTATATAATACTTTAAAATAAATAAATAGAATTCAATAAATAATATATTTAATATTTATAATAATTATTTATTTTTCACTACATAACAACACAATGATAATGAGTAAAATATAATCCCTCATTGCACATGAAATTATTTTATTCTACAAAAGAATTTATGTATTATATATTTTCGTACAAAGGATATATTTTTATTATATATGATATTCAATTTAATTAATGGAATTCCTTACAAGGAATTAATATTTCAACGTAGTATGAGACATCAATATTATTTTTTTCTATAAAATGATTTAATAAATTGAATAGTGAAATTTTCTAGAAAAATAAAATGAACTAAAAAATATTGTTTATGGTAAAATTTTGTAAAAAATTATAAAAAAATAAAAAATAACTATATTTCAATAACCCTTAACTTCCTAATGGTATATTTTCAAACTTTTTATAACCTTCAATAACAATACAAAATGGATATTTCTAAATATTTCACTCGAAATATTCTCTAAAAGGATCCCATCTATATCTTTTACATGAAATAGATATAAATTAATTTCATCGAAATTATTTTTTTAATATAACTTCCAATAAATTCATATAAATGATTTCTAAACCTCTAATCATAAGAATTAGGCTTTAATCCATTATTATAATGGAATATGTTATATGATGATCATTTCAGTCCATGTATATGAGAATTTCTTCTATATATACTTCATTTATGTACTTTTATTCACTAATATTAAATCCAATTAACCACTATAAAAATCTATTATTAACATGAATATAAATAATTAATTATTACATTTAATTAGCATCAATTATATTCTAATTATTTATTTTTTATATCATTTTTTTAATTTAGTTTCAAAATCTACATTATATATTCTATAATATATAAATCATTTTCATTATGGGTGAGTAAAAAAATAAAAACAATAATAAAATAAAATATTAATTAAAATATGATGATAATTTTACAATTTTATAATACTACTTCCCAAATTAATTTTCCTAATAATGTCAGAAATTATTATTAATGAGTTATATATGAAACTAGTGTGTTTTGAATTTCATTTTTTATGACCATACCCATACCTTATATAAAATATTAATAGGATTTTAAATATATTTAAATAAATTTAATTGCATTATGTTTACAAAAAATTGATGTTGAACTAATTGAAAACAAATAAGGATAAAAACAAACAAAATGAAACATGTATGAACTAATGAAACCAATTAACCTATGATTATCAACATTTATTATCCATAATTAATATTTATCATATAAATAGATTATAATTATTATATGAAAGATAAAAATATAAAAAATGTAGTAAATTTTATAGTCAATAATATTGTTCTATTTATTCATGGCTCTATAACATGTTCATAAATGTCAAGGGGGTTTTATATGGAATTTTAATTATCTATATTTTTTTAATTAATTTTATTCCATTTTCATATTCTTCATGATGCTTAATTAACACATTATACATATTTCCATATATTTATATGATTTACTAGTTATTATTTCAGTGATATTTTTTCTTATATGAAAATGTGGTAATATAAACCATTTCATCATTTCCCTTTATAATTATCCATTGGTCTCATTCGTTCTGATTTATTTAATTATCTTTACTGTGATTATATTTAATGCTTTATTATTTTATAATTATTTATAATAATTATTGAATTTATCCTTCCCATTTTAACCATTTTTATCATCAACTATATTTGAAAAAGAAATAATAAAATGGAGTGGATAATGTTACGTAATTTTTAAAAAATGGCATATCATCCACTAATGGGGTTTTCATTTATGTAATTATCTTTTTGTTTTATACTCCTTAAATATTTATTATGATTCACTGGTTATATAATTTCATTTAATCATCCGTGTATTCAATTTTTTTATATATTTTTATTCAATATGAAAAATTGTATATAAAACATTATATTTTATTAGGATGTTTATATTATGATATATTTATGAATACATATCTATTCATGTGTCATACATATATTATTTTTAAAAGGACTGAATAATGATCCTAGAACTAATAGTAAAATCACTCAATTATCATGTATGGTGGACCAGAAAACATTAATTATTTTTTAAATGGTTTTAAATGGATTGATAAAAAATGAATGAAAGCCTACCAATAGTAACCTCACCAAATGCTGACCAACTCAAAAAATAATTATATTTATTTATTTATTATATTTTTATTTAAATTTATAATATTTTATTGGAGACATTTATATTTTTTATATATGTGATATATACATACATCTATTTGATTAATATTTGTGGTTTAATATTTAATAATACATAATAATTAGTTTGCAGTTTTCTTGGGGTAAAATTATTTATAATATTCATTAAAAATACTTGTTCTCTCATCTACATGGATTTTCTCAATGCCTATAGGGAATGATTGGGACCATGACCAATATTGTTTTATTTTTTCAACTATGGAATCTGAAGATTATAAAAACAAATCCTTGGATTCTCACTAATTATAACATTTCATATATTTATATATATTATAATTAATATAAATATCAATAACCACTTCGTAATAATTATAATTATTTTGATCAATTTGATATCCACAATCATAGTATAATCATTCAGGGGAAGAATAAAAACATTGATTTTCTTTATAAGTATCTACAATTTTCCCATGAATATTATCACATCAGTATTTTTATTATGGGTGTTTTTATAGGGGGGCCAAATTCCCCACATCATTACCCAATGATCAGTACATGAAGTATTTCATTATACAAAGAATTAATATCCTTTTCAATCATAATAGAGAGAGTTGAATAATATTATCTCTCATTCTTCATAATGTTCGTGAAAATTTCTCTCTAGGCCATCAATAGACATCCATAAAAGGAATATGTATTCTATAACTATTATTGTAGCCGTTCAAAATTATATAATTTGACTGCTATAAAAGATATTGAAAATTTATAATTGTCAAAATTCGTTTAATGTAATTTTTATACCCAGTAATCCTCATATCAAATAAGGATAACAATATTATTATCATTATATAATATGGAATCATATTAATCATTAATATTTAAATATAGATTCTTAAATAAATCAATCAATATTTTTATAATTTTTTCAAAAAATAAAATATATTATCACATCACTCCCTTAATATGACACATCAATCATCCTCAACATGTATCATACATTGTGGTAATAAATATAATTTTTAATAAATAAATATTAATATATTATTTTTTTAATAAATAAATATTATATTCAACATCTCATGAATTAATATATATTTAATATTCTACTCCGATATATTATATACTATAATATATCATGATTGAATTTTTACAACAGGCATTACATATATAATCTATAAAAAAAATTCAATGATATTAATTATAACAATTAAATTCATATATAAATTTTAGGATATTTCGATACACTTAGTGTGTGACCCTATTGGGCTTTATCTCAGTTAAAATATATGAAGCCAGCTAATATTAAATATTATTATTGAGAAAAACCTCAAGGAACCCATAGAGAAATATGTGAATGTCACTGAAATTACAACTCCCACTAAATAAATATTAATTAATATAACATCATTATCTCAATATATCATCATGTAGTTTACATTATAGTTTCATACCCCTATTTTAATTAATTATATTCATTTGACTCTCTAAAAGCAACTACATTAATAATTTCCATGGCCACTAATGTAACACCATATCTACCATGGACCACTCACTATTGTCCAATATGAGGGTGTCAGCAGACCTCAAACGTGTTTATCATTACCCAAGGGGATTCTTAATATAAATCATTGTCTAAGGTGTTACCATGGGGAGATTATGCCTCCATAATAGAGTAAAAAAATAAAAAAAAATAAAACATTAAATGTCCACAATAATAATCATTTGAATTATAAAGAATACTAAAATAAAATAAATGCAATAATATATGTAATATGGAAGTATACATTCATACATCCATATATATAATCCTCATGGATGAAAAATATAATAAAATTTAAATTATTAATGTTTTTGAGACTCTACTACATTTTCTAATCCTTATCACATAAAATTAATTAGTTTGTATTCGATATTTCTCTCTAAAACAAGAAATATTAGTAGTTTTCCCTATATAAAATTCATTTTTTATGAACATGTATTTACATTATTTGTAATGGTATTAATAATATTATTAACTGGTTAGAGAGAAGTATTACTATTTATAATATAATATAGTATCCTTTTATAATGTATTATTACCCTTTCATTAATAATATTTTTAATATTTTCAATATTTTGTGTGATAATAGAATTATTTTTTACCATTCTGCTTCATCATGAACGATATGATTATAGAACCTATTATATAGTTATAAATTATCTATAACAACAATAATGTAATATTTATCATATATTTACATTAATTTATATTTTAAAACCAATCATGAATGATGGTTTATGAAAAATGAAGTATGTTACGATCATGGAGGTGGAAAATCGTACAGACACATGAGTATCATTTCAATTTTCAAATAATATTATATACTAAGGTAAAAAATATTTTTCATACAAATAATTGTAATAATATCAGATATACCATAATATATAATTATATATTTCCTCTGTGTGGTGTAGTTGTGAGAAGAGAATCACATCTCATTATAATGATGGTATTCCCCATGCACATGAACAATGTTATTAGATATACATCAATGAAAATGAATCAAAAAAATATCTCATACATTAAATATATATAATGATAAATATATAATGAATATCACAATTATATCATTGATATCACATATAAAAAGTATCATTATTTTTATCATCTCTAGTGTAATGTATCAATGAAAGACGAATCGTCTTACATGACAAGGCGATAGTTCGTCGTACAACCGGCCGACATTATATTATCTCTTATAGAATGGAAAATAGAAATATATATATATATATATGATATGATGACTCTAGAGGTATAAATATGATATAAATATAAAATATATAAAATATATACATCTTTATTCCCATTCTTTTGGAGTGTAAATGGAAAAATGGGTGATGTTAGTTCATGTGGCAGTAGTCCACAGTAATGACAAACAATGATTTAATAACACATTTGACGGAAGTAGATATTTTTTTCATCAATATATCATAAAATATTATATTATAAGGAAGGTACTGAGTTTATTATGTAAAAACGTTTTACAACATTGGAGGGACATTGAGAAAAAATAAAATTAAGACACTCGATGAAGAAAATTAACTGTTATTTCGAGTATCCTCTTTGTGTTTTCCAAACAGCCTTCCTAGGTTATCATTAAGTCAAAATTAATTAATCTATTATGAGAGGATAGAATTTTTTATGAAATTTTTTCAGGTATTTTATGATATAAATTTCATTATTTGTGTGGTTATGTTAAGGGAGTGAGTTCCCTTTTTTGTAGAGGAGGAGGGTCAGATTTGTCCATACCAAAATATCTTCACTATTGTGCTATCAATATAACCTCGTGTAGATTCAAAAATGATAATTAATGTTGTTTAAGGACTACATTCTTGATCCACTCCTCCACCACAAAATGAAACTCTTTTTTTACACATTTTTTCCAAAAAAACATCTATGTTTACTTATGTTTACCATCCTGGGTTTTCACTAAGGTAATATGTTTTTTATCCTAAGAATTTTATCAATTATGAATAAATTAATTTGATAATTATTATATTATTATAACCCATTTATCATATTTATTAAACCCATTATATCAATAAAAATACTATATTGGGTGAAAATTTATGTTACCAAAAGCTCATATACATAAGAGAACAACGTTTTATAATTAATTGTGTGGATAGTTTATTTACTATAGAGTGGTAAATATTTTAATTATAAGAAAACAATTGGTCAATTATTAGAATATATTTGATATTTATTAATTGTTTCAAATAATTTGATAGAATATGCTATTTTTTTATTTTTTATCATCTCATAAAATATTGTTTATTATAAAATAACATTCATTTCAATTTTGAAGTTACTCTTCTAAATTGGATTATAAAAATATCATGAAAATTGAAAAATAAAAATAAATTATGTTCAAACTATTTTAACATGAAACACAATTAAAAAAATATAATTTAACATAATAATTAATTCAGTTCACTTAATTCTTAATATTTTCGTCTCAGTTTCATTATTTATTATTGAATATATAATTATTAGGATGGTATATCTTTTGAATTTTAAGTGAATAATTGTTCTTGAAAATTTAATAATAAATTATTATGATAAAAAACTCACTTATATTTCAATTAAATATATAAAACTTAACTAATTTTGTTTCATCCCCAATCCAAAATAGTTATAGATATTAAAAGGGTAAAAATTAACTTTTTCCTTTTTTATTACATAACATATTATATGGGTCATAATAAACAGAATGTGGAAAGGTATCTCAATATTTTAGATTATTTTATTACCATCATCAATATAAAATCATTGATGATTTTCAATATAAAAATATAGTCATTTTCACTTTAATCATTCTAGTTAAACTCCACGGTAAATCCATTTTTACCTTAACTTTGATAATTAATATTTAAGACATTCATTATAATGTTTGGTAATAAATTTTATTCAATTATATTAATAAATAAATTATTATTTTTAATAGTATTTAATAATATTTTGCAAAATTATATTTATATTAGTCAAATATTTTAAAAAATTTATCATGAAAACGTGATGAGATTGCGATTTTTTAAACTTGAAATGCCAAAACATGTATAATAATATTAAATATAAATTAAATATATAAATGATTAAAATGTTCTTGAATGGATTAATTTATATAAAATTAAACTAATTTTTCTTTCTATCCAACTGTAAATATAATTTAATAATTTATATAATTTATATTAACCTACATGACTCAATTTAAATTCAAAATATCACACTATTCATGAGAGAATGAAATATATAAGGCATTTCCAAAAAAAATCTAACATATGTTTGGAATTATAATTTAAAAATTGATTTTTGTTTTTTGATATAAATTTTATATAATTTGTAAATATTATCCCTACATGTTCAACAATAGGCATCTTTGGGCAGATTTTGGGACCCCATGGTGCCACTTGTAGGTGATGGGGACAATTTATTTTAATTAAGTTAAAATGAATACAAAAATGACACAAGCATATATCTTTTAGAAAAACAATTTTTACATAGGGTTATATATGTTGGATTTTAGATTATAAATATTCATTAGAAAGATAAAACGATTTGCTACAAAATTATTTTTATTTATAATTTTTATACATTAAATAATATAATTTATTTATGACACCATGATGATGAATTATTTACTATAATAGTTAAAATTTAAAATAATTGATATTATAAATACCCAAATAAATATAATATGAAACTTTTAATGAATTAAAATAATTTTCTATTATAATATGATATATTAGGATTTATGTAATTGACTTTTTTATAAGTAATCAATCTTTTATGAGTTTCACAAAAATCATCTATTGAATAGTGTCAAAATTGACATAAAAGAGTTCTTAAAACAAATATTATATTATTAATTGATATTAAATTCCTAAAAATCTAAGGATCGGCCATGATACTTATATCATGATAGGTTCATCATTAATGGACCACTTGGGGGTCTCTTGTATGTATATAGTATGTTTATTAACCATATTATATAAAAATACAAAGAGACATTGTAAAAGTGAAACTAATTAACTTAGAGTTAATACTTAAAGATAAGGTTAAAATAAGTACCCAAACCTGTCTAAATTCAATTGGCTGAGTTTTTTTCTACCCATACCCACCTTAAAATTTAAATAATCAACTTTGGAGCCATTAGAAACCGTATATGAATTTATTATAAACTAATATTTCCAGCTTTTCCAAAGGTGCCCCTCACCCCTCTTATAAATGGGCACTCCTCCTTCTCATTTCATCACACCTTAAAAACCCTTTGGTACGGAAAAAATCTTCCCAAATACTCTCCCAACTTCCCTAACTACAAGATAGAGGCCTTAGTTTTATCAGAAAGCCAACCTAAGGAGCCCTTTTGATCAAATCAAAAGGAAGAACCCGAAGAAGAGGTAATGATTTCACCACACTTTTTCGAGTTCCTTTCTTCATCCAATTATTATTCCTTTGTTATTAACATTCTAAAATAATAAATCCTGTATCATATATATAATGTGATTTTATTATAAATATTTTACAACCATATTCAGTATTCTATCCTCCCTTTGAATAACATGTCACCATACGTGCGTACGTACGGCTTACCGTCTCCACGTCGTGGTGTAATTGTCATTCAATATATTATTATTTGGATGGGTATAATAATGATATGTAACTCATGTAAATAATAAATATAAAATGTTAATGATTCTTTATATATTATACAACAACCATTTATATGTTATTTCAAATGAATGATATTGTCGCCCGTGTGTACGTACGGACTATCGTCTCCACGAACGCGATGAGATTCATTCTCCATCGTATCCATTCAAGTATAATTATCATTTGATGATTTAAAAATGATTTTTAAGGACTTGATATCATTCTAGATATTAATAATATGAAACCTATCCATTACAAACATGGCTTACGTAACAAAAAATATAAAAGAAAACAAGTAAGTTAACACCCGAAACAACGATAATACTAAGATATTATTATCAAATCAATATTAAAAGATCATATATGATATCATATTAATGTATATGATTCTTTTATAATTTAATAACAATTATTTCACCATTATACAGGAGTTTAACCTACCTTAACCATGGAAAAGTACAAGGTAAATGGTTTTCATCTCACTCCTTATTCCCGTGAGATTCATTCCATATTGCCACCATTACCTTTTGAGTGGTGTATGTACTGCCCATAAATATATTCTTTGTGTAATACACTCTAATTTATGTGTATTTACATATTCACTGTATGATACCTCTTTCATGGGTTGTATGTTTCATAAGTTACCAAATTGGTAAGGGTTATTTCACAATCTCTTCATTATCCGAGGTTGTTTTTACGTAATTATCTATTGGGATCTATTTATCATCCACATCCATGTTTCTTCAAAATGTATTTCAAAATATTTTTACCATTTACAAGAATATGGGTTAAAGTCATTTATACACTTGTTTGACTTTTTATAAGAGTTTTATAAAGGAATCTTTCCGTCGTCTTCCAAACAAGGTGTTTTTCAACCTTTTCGACACAATTAAGGTAAGAATGTTTTTTTAACTTATACGGCGGGTGCGGTTATTTTTCACCGTTATAAAATCGACAAAGCATCCTTTACAAGCTTATAAAAATATTTTCAAATTGAATGTATTATTTTATAATTATTTTACTTTTAAAATGATTAAAAAAAGAGATATTTCTCTAAAATAGTTTTGATTTCATCTATGTCAACATCCTTTGATGGCTTTTAAGATTATTTGAAGTTGATTTATTATGATACAAAACATCCATATTTTATTGAAGGTTTTGTGATATTTTTGACTGTGGATAAGCTATTCTTATGTAACTCATGGTTTTTTTAATGTATTGACATTTCAGAAGTTTTTTTAATCCGAATGTTTATGTTATATTTCAACCTTTCCTTCATATGAATGTGTTAGACAAGTATATTCCGGGTTGGGGACCGGTAAACGTAATCCCTTCGGTTTTGTCTCCAGTTATTGGAGGAACTCCAGTTTGGTCTCTGGTTATTAGAGGAACTCCGGGTTGGTGTCCGGTTATTAGAGGCACTCCGGGTTGGTGTCCGGTTATTAGAGGCACTCCGGGTTGGGGTCTGGTTATAGTTATCCCCTAGGTCTTAGGACGAGGCCTTGACAAAGAAATTAAAGTTCAGCATTATGCATTCGAACATTATGAAAGTGGTTATTGATATTGCATGTGATTATTCAATTAGTAGAATATCCATGTGAATAAGTAAATGGAATTATTTCATTTTACTTTTTCCATACTATGTTGAAGTTCAATTTTAAAAGGATTTTTTTTAGTAATGCATTGCCTTAAATGTTTATGCTTATTTTTTAATGTTCCACTATATTGTTATCCTTACTGGGCATTTGAGCTCACCCCTTTTCTATGTTTTATTTTTCCCAGGATGTGAAGAAGTAAGTTATGAATGACCTACAGGTATATTATGAGGGGATAATAGTGTGGACTATGGAGACCTTATGTTGTTGTAGTAGTTTTTCACTTTATGATGTAATGTAAAACTTATGAATATATCTATTGTTTACAAGGCTACTAAACCAATCGGTCTTTCGAGATTTGATCTTTCTTGTGATCATGCCAGTGTTATGTAATAATGCACCGACTCTGGGTAACTAGGGTCGGGGCATTACAGTTGCTATCAGAGGAAGTTTAGTACAAATCTTGGAAGATAGATTTAGATAAACTCTGATTAGAGAACATAGATTTAAGATGGACTTTGAGGATTAGTATAGAAGAAATTCCTAGAATTTTGTTATTGTAGAGATTTTGTGAGTTTTCTGAGCAATAAATCTCTGTCTGGATACGAGCAGGTAGAGGCCGCTCTGGCACAGATGTACCTAGGGGTAAAACCCAAAAACACCGCTTTGAGCTAGACTCGAACGGGAACTAGTGCACGACAACGAGCCTTGCTGCACTCTTTTTTACGACACTCCAGGGGGATACGCTTAGGATAATTCTCATTTTCGTTACAAATAATTATGAAGGGTTTATGTGGATTTACTTCCTCAAAGGATAAATTTTTATGATTATGGATTGTATCTATAAACTATTTAATTTATTTTATGTGTCTTACAAGTTTGGGATTAGGTATTGTTATTCATAAACTAATCTAGTGTATGCCATTGTTTAGAAATGGAACCCAGTAGAAGGAATGAGAACTCCAGCAATGCACATGATCCAAAGAGAAAGAAAGATCATATATTTCATGGTCTTAAGCCAGAATTTATAAGAGAAATAGTATCCCATGTATTATCATCATATGAAGAAATAATATCATGTGTTGATAAGATAAGTAAATATTTTACTGAGTCCTATGGCTTTGAAGGGAAGCAGGAGAAGAAAATGATGGAAGAGAGAATGGTGGATAAAGGGAGGAGGGAAAATAAGAATTTTCGCATATGTGATAACTGTGGGAAGAAACACCGTGTAACTTGTCTGAAAGTAATGGGAGTTTGTTATAAGTGTGGAGGAAAAGGGCACAATGTACGTGACTGCAAGGGTAATAAAATGGTTTCAAATGTTCAATGCTTCATTTGCAAGGAGTTTGGACACTACGCGAACCTATGTCCCAGTCATCAGACTATGCCGCAAATGATTCTATTGGATAATAATCAAGTTATGATACTACCATAGATGAAGAGGAATGATTAGAGTTATTATGTTGATTATGTAGTCTGAGTGTTGTATCAACAATGTACTTGTTATAATAATTATGGAGTATATAAGGATTGTACTGCAGTACTATTTCATTAAGGACTTGAGATTGTGTGGAACAAAGAAAAGTGACTCAAAAGAAGGTTAAATTTTAGGAAAATATATGGTTGAGAGAAAGATAAACCATTATATGGTTCTGATACCGAGGTAGTGAATTTAGAATAATACATCATTGATTTGGATAAATTATATTGGATATTCTTCACTACCTTGAAGCTGATTAATGATATGTGTATTCCATAATTATTGGGGTTTAAAGCATTTTTTGATTGATGAAGTATATCCAGCATTCTATATGGAATAAGGGAGCATGAATTAAATAAATAAGTATTATGGTAATTCAGGATGTTTCAGTGTTTTAAAAGAATACATGATGAAGGTATTCATATGCTATTACGAGGTAAAAATGATCTACATTATGTTTACCTTCCTTATAAATATTAGACTGTGAGTTTAGATAGAATTATTTTGGATAAATTCTAGTTTGAGATTATTTTTTGATTGCCATAAAAGGACAACCCAGAGGTCGGGTGGCAACCCGTCGCGACGGGCAAGGCCGCGAGACTTGAACCCACAACCAAAGGGTGAAGAGGGTGTATCACCTACCACTGGCCCACGAGATGTCTTGGATTAAAAGATTTTGTTTTTTTAAAGATCTGGTAGATGAAATATAAATTCGTTTATTTTGGAACCCTGTACAAACAGTATAAATAGAATTTTTTTACGAGTGAAAGATGAGTTTGTGGTAGAAATTTATTAATGGATAAAACTCTAATTATAAAGTAAGTATATCTCCTTATGATCTTATCCAATCTCTTAAATAAATTCCTCAACATTAAGAAAGGGAACACAGAACAAAAATGTTGTCCTAGATGGTACCTTAAATCATCACTAATTTATGGCTTTGGTATTGTTTGCCTTTTCATAGCCATTTTCTCTACCACTCTCCATCAGATAATTGATGGTTATATTTCTCTTCCATATCCATATTTTCCTACATCGAACCCTAGTATGTGTTATTTTCAGTAATCTTCATATTTTCCACTCTTTATTTTAAATAGAGGCCTCATTAATTCATTTTTCGATGTGTGATTTCAACTAAGATATTTTGAAACGTCAAAAATGTGTTATCCAAATACCTTATGTTTTTTTGAATCGATGGTATTATAAATCATCGTGGATTGATGAATTTAAGGACCTCAATTTTAAACTTGTTTGTGATTGATGACCTCAATTACAACTAATAAATATTTATGTTTTTCCTCCAATTATATGTCTCTAATTGCCACCAATGTTCTCCTAATCGATATCATAATTTGGTGGTGACCCTTTCATTTCACTTTTCCTCATACTAAGACTAAATTTTAGTAACCCAATATTCGATGTGGGTTTTCCCACAAAGATATTTTTTATTTTCAACCTTTTATTTTCGAAGAACAATTTCAAATTGCAAGGACACAATTTATTGAAGGAGGGGAGAATTTAACACCCCAAGACTTCATTGTGTGTTATTTCTTCAAAATAATATAATAACTTGCACTACACGCAACACCGAGTTCAAGCACACCATGACATACCAAACACGCCATTCAAAATAAGTTATGAATAGTATTAACTAAATTTTAATATTTATATAATCCTTATAATTTTAGAATCCATATTATGAGTTTCATAGACATAATGTAAGAAACAATTCATTTTCAGTATTGCACTTTTACCAACATTTAATAGTGAACCCTTTTTAAATACAATATTGTAAACTTTTTTACTAAATGGTGACATTAAAAAAATAAAAATGAAACATCCCAAGCTTCCACGGTACGCTTTCCTTTGAATAATACAGTAGCGTGTGTTGTAAGCAACTTCGAGTTCTAACACACACACCACAACCAATCAAACTAGCCGTTATTAATAGTAATACATACCTTTTGAAGTTATATATATTTTATATTTCAAAATGGACTTAATTTTTGGATTCAGAATATCTAATTTAGCCTAAGGTGAAATTTTGGTACTCTTCGGATAACTTTCATATTTTGATGAATAGTGAAAATTACTAAATTTTAATTAAAAACAACTTTTTTAATCAAAATAATTAATAGTGATAAATTATGAATTTGAGTGGTTTTAAAGTATATTTAGAATATATTTTTACCATTTAATATTATTTTGGTCATTGGACATAATTTTACAATTAAACCGAACATAAACAAATGTCAATCTTTTGATAGTTATTATCTCCTAAAAACACGCTTTTGGTTTTGACAGCGGGAATTAATTTTAAATTAATTTCTGCCACTTCTGTGTTTTGAATTTAGAAAAATTGATTCCATATTTGGAATCAGTATTTTCAAATTGTGTAAATAGGTGACTTTTATTTTTAGACACTTTGAATAATTACTGCGGTAAATATTTTATTTACCATGGTTAACGGTAAATCCCGTAAATAAGGATTAAAAAATAATATTATAATAATACTAAATTACCCTAAAACGTGTCCTAGCCTTATTTGTTGATAAATGTTCGACCATAGGTATCTTTGGGTTGATTTTGGGACCCCATGGTGCCACTTGTAGGTGATAGGGACACTTTATTTTAATTATGTTAAAATGAATACAAAAATGACACAAGCATATATCTTTTAGAAAAACAATTTTTACATAGGGTAATATATGTTGGATTTTAGATTATAAATATTCATTAGAAAAATTAAAATATTTCCTACATAATTATATTTTATTTATAATTTTTAGACATTAAATAATTTAATTTATTTATGACACAATGATGATGAATTAATTACTATAATAGTGAAAAATTAAAATAATTGATATTATAAATTTCCAAATAAATATAATATGAAACTTTTAATAAATTAAACTAATTTTATAGGATAATATGATATATTAGGATTGATGTAATTTACTTTGTTCGATGTAATCAATCTGTTATAAGTTTCACAAAAATCAACTATTGAATAGTGTCAAAATTGACATAAAAGAGTTCTTAAAAAAAATATTATATTATTAATTGATATAAAATTCATAAAAATCCAAGGTTCGGCCAAGAGACTTATATCATGATAGTTTCATCATTAATGGACCACTTGGGGGTCTCTTGGATGTATATAGTAAGTTTATTAACCATATC
The DNA here is from genome assembly GCA_963277665.1 of Viscum album. Taxonomy (NCBI): domain Eukaryota; kingdom Viridiplantae; phylum Streptophyta; class Magnoliopsida; order Santalales; family Viscaceae; genus Viscum; species Viscum album. Next base: position 623,767,136 of record OY728128.1, read on the forward strand.
ATATAAAAATACAAAGAGACGTTGTAAAAGTGAAACTAATTAACTTAGAGTTAATACTTAAAGATAATGTTAATATAAGTACCCAAACCTGTATAAATTCTATTGGTTGAGTTTTTTTCGACCCATAACCACCTTAAAATTTAAATAATCAACTTTGGAGCCATTAGAAACCGAATAAGAATTTATTATAAACTAATATTTCTAGCTTTTCCAAAGGTGCCCCTCACCCCTCTTATAAAAGGGCACTCCTCCTTCTCATATCTTCACACCATCAAAACCATTTGGTTCGGCAAAACACTGCCCAAATACTCTCCCAACATCCCTCAGTACAACCTAGAGGCCTTAGTTTGATTAGAAAGCCAACCTATGGAGCCCTTTTAATCAAATCAAAAGGAAGAACCTGAAGAAGAGGTAATGATTTCACCACCCTTTTCCAAGTTCCTTTCTTCTTCCACTTCTTCATCATTTGTTATTACCATTCTAAAATAATACCTCCAGTGTCATATATATACTGTGATGTTATTTTAAATATGGTACAACCATATTCAGTATTCTATGCTCCATTTGAATAACATGTCACCATACGTGCGTACGTACGGCTTACCGTCTCCACGTCGTGGTGTAATTGTCATTCAATATATTATTATTTGGATGGGTATAATAATGATATGTAACTCATGTAAATAATAAATATAACATGTTAAGGATTCTGTATATATGATATAACAACCATTTATATATTATTTCAAAAGAATGATATTGTCGCTCGTGCGTACGTACGGACTACCGTCTCCACGAACGCGATGAGATTCATTCTCCATCGTAACAATTCAAGTATAATTATCATTTGATTATTTAAAAATGATGTTTAAGGACTTGATATCATTCTGTATATGAATAATATACAACCTATCCATTACAAACATGCCTTATGTAACAAAATATATAAAAGAAAACAATTAAGTTAACACCCGAAACAACGATAATACTAAGATATTATTATCAAATCAATATTAAAAGATCATATATGATATCATATTAATTTATATGATTCTTGTATAATTTAATAACAATTATTTCACCATTATACAGGAGGTTAACCTACCCCAACCAAGGAAAAGTACAAGGTAAGGGTTTTCATCTCACTCCTTATTCCCGTGAGATTCAGGCCATATTTCCACCATTACCTTTTGTGTGGTGTATGTACTGCCCATAATTATATTCTTTGTGTAATACACTCTAATTTATGTGTATTTACATATTCATTGTATGATACCTCTTTCATGGGTTGTACGTTTCATAAGTTACCAAATTGGTAAGGGTTATTTCACAATCTCTTCATTATCCGAGGTTGTTTTTATGTAATTATCTACTGGGATCTCTTTATCATCCACATCCATGTCTCTTCAAAATGTATTTCAAAATATTTTTACCATTTACAAGAATATGGGTTAAAGTCATTTATACCCTTGTTTGACTTTTTATAAGATATTTATAAAGGAATCTTTCTGTCGTCTTCCAAAAAAGGTGCTTTTTAACCTTTTCGACAGAATTAAGGTAAGAATGTTTTTTTAACTAATACGGCGGGTCCGGTTATTTTTCGCCGTTATAAAATCGTCAAAGCATCCCTTACAAGATTATAAGAATATTTTAAAATTGAATGTATTATTTTATAATTATGTTACTTTTAAAATGATTTTAAAAAAAGAGATATTTCTCTAAAATAGTTTTGATTTCATCTATGTCAACATCCTTTGATGGCTTTTAAGCTTACTTGAAGTTGATTTATTATGATACAAAACATCCATATTTTATTGAAGGTTTTGTGATATTTTTGACTGTGGATAAGCTATTCTTATGTTAGTCATGGTTTTTTTTTAAAGTATTGACATTTCAGAATTTATTTTTAATCCGAATGTTTATGTTATATTTCAACCTTTCATTCAGATGAATGTGTTAGACAAGTATATTCCGGGTTGGGGACCGGAAAAAGTAAGCCCTCCGGTTTGGTCTCCGGTTATTATAGGAACTCCGGTTTGTTCTTCGGTCATTAGAGGAACTCCGGGTTGGTGTCCGGTTATTAGAGGTACTCCGGGTTGGTGTCCGGTTATTAGAGGCACTCCTGGTTCGGTTCCGGTTACAGTTAGCCCCTATGTCTTGGGACGAGGCCTTGACAAAGAAATTAAAGTTCAGCATTATGCATTCCAACATTATGAAAGTGGTTATTGATATTGCATGTGATTATTAGATTAGTAGAATATCCATGTGAATAAGTAAATGGAATTATTTCATTTTACTTTTTCCATACTATGTTGAAGTTCAAGTTTAAAAGGCTTTTGTTTTAGTAATGCATTGCCTTAAATGTTTATGCTTATTTTTAAATGATCCGCTATATTGTTATCCTTACTGGGCATTTGAGATCACCCATTTTCTATGTTTTATTTTTCCCAGGATGTGAAGAAGTATGTTATGAATGACCTACAGGGATATTATGAGGGGATAATAGTGTGGACTATGGAGACATTATGTTGTTGTAGTAGTTTTTCACTTTATGATGTAATGTAAAACTTATGAATATATCTAGTGTTTCCAAGGCTACTAAACCAATCAGTCTTTCGAGATTTGATCTTTCTTATGATAATTCCAATGTTATGTAATAATGCACCGACTCTGGGTAACTATGGTCGGGGGGTTACAAGATGCCTCTCCAAACCACTAACGACATTATGATGAAAAAAAGGAGATCCCCCTAGCAAGTTGTTTTTTCATTGAATATTTCAAAAAAATACAAAAATTCCATTGAGAATATAGAGGAATGATATCTAAAGGGAGAGACCCCCAGTTTTTATGAAGCTAATATACCATATAAAAATTTGAAAGAATAAATTTACTTGTTGATATCCATGTAAAATCACATAAATCCTAAACCATTGTAAAACATAACAAAGAGAATAAATAGGAGGATTTGAGATGTACTTGTGGTCACTGAAGGACATGTTGAACACCCCTAGCGATCCACAAGACAACATAAGACATGAGAAAGATGAACACCATACATTGAAAATACCATTTACCTTGTCACACTCAGCGCACAGACATCCCTTGTTATGTATAGGAAATACTAAACTTCCCCTTTAGGACTCTAAATAAAAATAGATAGAATTTTCCATGAAATTTTCATGCATCCCCAACGACCCAAATTGGTCATATGAGTAATCATAAAAAAACAAATAAATCTCCTTGAAATTACTCATGAGAAATTGTATAACTCTTGAACCATTGTAAAATATAATGAAAGGAATAAATAAGAGGAGGTTATAGGTACTTTTGGTCACTAAAAGACATGTGTCACACCACTAGAGATCCACAATATGTTGTGAGACCATGGTGACATGACTCCCCCAAATAAAGAATGCATTTTGGCTTGTCAGACTCAGCCATAGAAGTCCCCATGTATGTATAAGTGACTTTAAACATCCTTGTTAGTGCCCTATGGATAACCGGATAGGTTTTTCCAGGAAATGTTCTCACACCCTCTTATTATGCATAATGATCATGCGAGGCATCATCATAAAATAGAGTAATTTCACTTGACATTACATATTAAATCTCCCATAACTCATAAGCATTTTAATATAATACAAATAAAATATAAGAGGGATGATCAGGAAGATTCATGCGGTCATAAAACTCTTGAAACACACTATGGATGTCCTCACCATGTTTCTACAGCATCCCTAGAAACTATATCTATGTCTTGCCAAATGTCCTAGAAAAGTCATCAATAATCTCCTCGATGGGTTTCAATAGACACCGATGATCTCATGAAGGATCTTGAGAACATCCATCAAACATGTTGAAAATACTTCAAACATGACCAAACGATCAAAAATGTATTCATTAATTAGAAATAATTATATATAAATGAAGAATTGATGGAAGAGACTCATGAACACTGAAAATAAAATGATGATCTTGGAACAAACCATGACGAAGACTCAAAAACCTGGGTGGTGCCTTCCCAATTCTGTGACTTTAGCAATGATCTTCATAAGATACACTATATAAGGCTCTGAACTATTATGGTGGTAAATCATATATATTCTCCAACCTAGCATTAATATGGTATAATCTACTACACAAATGATATTATTCTGAGAATAATTCTCATGAATTAAATCATAGTTATCGAAGAAACCAATCAAATGTTTGGGATGCTTTTCGTCAGGTAATATACTAAAGACTAGTCAGATTTATTGTATTCCATGAATATGGTACTTCAACTTATCATTCATATCTCCTGTGAGGTTTCACATTAAAGGCATGAAAATAACATATTTCATGTCTTCTATATTATTTGAGACTTAAAATAAACTGATCAGGAACAAACCATAGGCATTATCAATACAATGGATAAACCCAAGATCAATATTTGAAGAATTAAATGAAATACAATATCACTCGCCCTCATACGCTTCACATGAGTCATACAAGTAAATGAGAAAACACTATAATACATCACCTACATCTTGAGAAATTCCTTCATCATGATATTTTGTAAATGTGAAGTCCTCCTAACATATATTAACAATAAAATGACATCTCTATTCACAACACCTTAGTCTCGCGAAACATTTAAGGTCTATCACCCAAGCCCAACGACATCCTTTTGATTCATCTCATGACTCTTATAATTACATTCACTAATAACACTCATTTATCACCATTGAATTTGGGAATGAAAACCAAACACTAACGACACACTCCATGAAACCCAACTAAGATCCATTGTGACCTGCAGACATGGCTGTTAGGTCTCGTGATGACCTGCGAGGCTATTATCCAAGACATGAGACAACCTGTGGACCATGAGTCCCTAACTATTGTGAAAACCCCATATGTGTTAGGAAATGACTTGAAATTAATTCCAAGACAAGGAATTCAGGTCATGATATGTCCCCAGAACAAGTCAATGGTGTAATGCAACACCCTCTACATAACCAAGCTAGTCCCCAAGTGCATCCTTTGATCCGATAGCTCTATCCATCCTTGTGGTGTATGGCCTGATCAAGGGAACTATAATGAAACCAATTCCTTCCATATTCATGATACATATGCCACCTCTCTGAAATTATATCTCCATATTGATAATCAAGGGAGATCCCATTACCCAATACCATATACAGTGAAATGAAATTGATTACTATCTAACCCTTTCTTCTCACAATGAGAATAAATCACCTGAGCATAGGGAGTTTGAATGATCACATCATCTTCACTACACACTCGAGGGTTATAAGGGGAACCCAAAGTGAAAACCTTGTTAAAGAGGGAATCCTCAGTGCGTAACCACCAATATAAAATAAAATACCTGAACCTTAATTAGCGATAAAACCTAGAAATGTAGGACACCATTTCATGGCCCGATATCTATAACAATAATCCCAAGGACTATCCAATCATAAAATTGACACACACACATGTATATATATATATATATATATATTCCATGAGATTTATCAGATGTTCCCCATTACATCTCACATTGATTATATCTCATGTAGGATTATGTTGATGAAATGATCATATCATTGGCCATCTTGAATCTCCACTCACAAATGTAAACCCATTATGTATGCCCCGATGAGTGGTATTGAATGAAAACCCATAATATAAGTGAATGTACCATGTTCTTAGTCTAAAGGGTGTGATTATAATACGATGAATCTAAATTTTCCATAACAAGGAAATGTATGATGTCTTCTTAAGTCCTGATATTAATCTTTCAGTTTCTCACGACCCATACACATATCCTCTTCACATGTCACTAAACAACATGGGATTTAAAAAAAATTGGGGATTTTTTTACAGTAGTAATAGAATTTGTATGATACCTTGTAGTGGATCAATACACTCCCCATAATATTAATTCCCTCCTCAAGTGGAAGCACATTCCAAATCATTTGGTATGACAGATTTAGCACAAAATGAAACCATTCGCTATCAAGAAAAATATATTGTACCCCATATACATAAAAATGGGTTCACCAATGAGATCACAATCTCCTCAGTTCATCAATGTTACTCCCTTTATTTATCAAATGATATATGTAACCAATAAGTCATTTTGTTAGGGTAACTAGTTTCATATAGAAATTATTAAGAGATGCAAAAACATATCATAAATATATAATAGAGTCCCAATGTAAGAAATAGTCCCCCCCAATAATGTTATGATGATATCGACCTCCCATCCCATCAACCAATGTGAGTCCTTAAGATTATTTTGTCCTTAAAACCCAGATGACCACTGACCTTTGGAAAGTAGGTATGTACTCAACTATAAATGGGGGTGCCATTGGGAGTTTCTAAGAAAAGTGAAAATAGTTTCCCAATGATTGAAAATCAATTTGTGCCAGGAAAACCAGATGAAACAAATATGTTGAACCTAACGAGAATTTCACCATCGAAAAAAATGATAGGTTATTGTCCATTAATCCATTTAATTTTCCACAATATGGAAACAAAATGATAAAATTGGTGGGACTCAATGTAATAACGGAATGTTTGGGTTATAATATGATAGGAAAACTTATTTTTCAGACCCTATAAAAATTGACCACTATGAATGGAATGACCTTATAAATGATCCTCTACAACATGGGATCTCATGATATAATTCCATCATTATTTTGAAATTTCCAAATGAGAAGAATGGAAAAATCAAGGAACAATAGAAAAATTATGTTAACCATTAATATTTTATTGGGAACGTTATATCTATGATATTTCAATAATTTATAACCTTATTATTTTTGTTTTCATGACTAAAGTTATTGAAAAAATCCCTATTTGAGATAATTTATACATCCTCTAGTATTCGCTGTAACGCCCATACCCCAGTTTCCCAGAGTCGGTGCATTATTACATAACATTGGCAGGATAACAAAAGATCAAGTCTCAAAAGGCCGATTAGTTTAGTATCCTTGGAATAACTAGATACATTCATAATGTTTATATTACATCATAAAGTGAAATCTACAACAACATCATGTCTCCACACTCATATCCCCTTATACTATCCCTAAAAGTCATTCATAAAATACTTCTTCACATCCTAGGAAAAATAAAACATAGAAAGGGGTGATCTTAGATTCCCCATAAGGATAACAATATAGAAAAAACATTCATAAATAAGCGTTTACATTTAAGGCAATGTATAACTAAAAAAGACTTTTAAACATGATCATCAGTATAATATGGCAGTAATAAAATGAAATAATTCCATTTACTTATTCACATGTATATTCTACTAGTCTAATAATCACACGAAATATCAATCACCACATTCATAATGATGGAATGCATAATGCCAAAGTATCATAACCACATAGTCAAGGCCTTGTACCAAGACTGAAAATAATATTTTTTCAAGGACTTATTCCAAAACACTATTTTCTCTCATGAGACCAACCGATGCATCGAGGAGCTATAGCAGGATCCACCCGTCACTTATTAAGTCCAATGCATTCCTCATATTAACAGGTTTAAAAATAACATAAACATTCATATAAAAACTAGCATATGAAATGCCAATACTTTCTCCATCATCCATGAATGGTATAAAAATAACACATCCACATTCAAACATATCACAAAACCCTCAATACAACATGTAAGTTTTGTATCATAATAAATCATCATCAAATAATCTTAAAATACAACAATGTATGTTGACATAGATAAAAATGATCAGTAAAAAGATTTCATAAGAATACCCCTTTTCATGAAATCATTAAAAAATATCAGAATTTATAAATGAAGTCATTTAAAAGATACTTTTGAATCAATTTTTCCAATACCACTTTGAATCTTTCGAAAAGAATTATCATTTCAAATAATTCATGTCCATAAAATAAATCTATAAAAATAATTTTGAAATCATGGACATTAATTAAAAGGGATTATAAAGATAAATAATTAAAACCTTTAGAATGATGTTTTAGTAAAAATTCCCATAAAGATAATCCCTTTGAAAACCCTTTTTTGAAAAATGGACATGGATAATAAATATGTCCCAATATATACTTATGTAAAACAACCTCGGATAATAAAGAGATTGCGAAATTAACCCTTACCAATTTGGTATCCTAGGAAACATACAACCCATGAAAGTGGTATCATACAATGAATATGTAAATAAACATAAATTAATGTGTATTTCACAAATAATACAATTATGGGCAGTACATACACAATACAAAAGGTAATTGTGGCAATTTGGTACGAATCTCACGGTAATAAGAAGTGAGATGAAAACCCATTTCTTTATAGTTTTCTTTGGTCGAGGGTAGTTTAACCTAAAGTATAATGGGGAAATTATTGTTATTAAATTATTCAAGAATCATATAAATTAATATGATATCATATATGATAATTTAGCATTGCTTTGTTAATAATATATTAGTATTATCATCGTTTCGAGTGTTTACTTACTCGTTTTCTTTTATATGTTTTGTTACATAAGACATGTTTGTTTTGGATAGGTTGTATCTTACTCATATCCAGAATGATCTCAAGTCCATAAACATTATTTTTAATCATCAAATGAGAATTATGCTTGAATGGATACGATGGAGAATGAATCTCATTGCGTTTGTGGAGATGGTAGTCTGTACGTACGCACGAACGCTACTTCCATTTCTTTTTTCATTTTAAAAGGAATCAAAACCAAATGATACATAGGTATATTATTATTCCATTATAATATAATATATTATATTTTTTACTTAATTTCATTAACACCTTCCTTTTTACATTCCATGTATGGTATGAATGAGTCGTATCACTTTGAGGGGGCAGTTGTCCGCACTTCCTCAAATGAAATTATCGTATATGTATACAACATGAAAGGAATAATGGTATACTATAAAATGTAATTAAATAAAATTATATATAAAATATATATCATTTATATCATATTTAATTATTGTTCATTAATAATGTCCACCATGATAGGTGGTAGGAGATAACTGAAAAATCATAGTTTCGTGAGGCGTTTGGTTCCCATCCAAAGAAACACTATGTTCTTCACCCTTTAGATAGAGGTGTGTGTAAGTGTAGTTTGAATATTTCTCATAAAAATATCCTATTATATTTATTATACTGGTTTTGGTACAAAAGAAAATAATAAGAAGAGTTTAGGGGTTATAGAAGTAAAATAAAAGAAAATAAGCTAAGAAAAAACATTACCTTTAATTTGGGTAACTCTCTTTGGTTTGAACCAAAAAGGACTCTTGAAGTTCCTTATTCCTAATGTAATGCTTCTAGGAGGAGGATAGCGATATAGGGAGCATAATTGGGCAGATTTTGGACGAGATAAAAGGTTTGAGAGGTTGGAGTAATTGGTTATATGTGGTGTCCTTTTATAAGTGGGAGGAGGGGCTCTTTAGGAAAAACTTAATGTATTATTTTACAATAAATAATATTCGGTTTATAATGGCTTAAAAGAGTATTATTCAATTTATATGGTGGGGATAGGTCGGAAAAAACTCAACCAATAGGTTTTAGTCAGGTTTGGGCCAGCTTATTAACATCATCGTTCTATTTTAACTCTTATTTATTTAGTTTGATACTTACCATGTCACTTTGAATTTGTATATTATATTGCAAATAAACATACTATATACTTCCAAACGTCCCCCCAGTGGTCCATTAATGATACAACTATCATTATATAATTCCGTTGGTCGATCCTTTTATTTTTAGTAACAGAATATGAATTAATAATATAATATTTGTTTTAAAAACTCTTTTATGACAATTTTGACACTATTTAATAATTGATTTTTCTTAAAGTCTTATAAAACTTTTTAATTAGATACAAATTAATTTAAGCAATAATATCAAGTCATATTAACCAATATAGTAAATTTATATCATCAAAACATTAAAATTATATTTATTTTAACATTTATAATACCAATTATTTGATTCTTGTATTAATAAGGAAAATGTTGCATCATTATTGAGTCATAAATAAATTTAAGTATTCAATGTATAAAAACAATAAATAAAATAACATTATGTAGGACATATTTTTATAATTCTAATGAATATTTATAGTCGAAAATCCAACATATATAACTCTATGTAATTTTTTTTTCTAAATGATATATGCTTATGTCATTTTTGTATTTACTTTAACATAATTAATATAATGTGTCCTTATCACTTACAAGTGGCTCCATGGAGTCCCAAAATCGACCGAAAGATTCCCATAATCAGACATGTATCATACAATATTGTTAGGACACGTTTTATGGTAATTTAGTATTATAATATTATTTTTACCCTTATTTACCGGATTTACCCTTTAACCATAGTAAGTAAAATATTTACCGAAATAATTATTCAAATTGTCTAAAAAAATGTTACCTATTTAAAAATTTTGGACCTATTGATTCTAAATATGGAATCCATTTTTCTATATTCAAAAAAAAAAGAAGTGGTAGAAATTAATTTAAAATTAATTCCCATTGTCGAAACAAAAAACATGTTTTTAACAAATAATAACTATCAAAAGATTGACTCTTTCTTATGTCCAGTTTAAATATGAAATTATGTCCAATGAAAAACATTGGATTAAATGTTAAAATTATAATATAATTATTATTTAAAATCACTCAAATTCATAATTTATCACTATTAATTATTTCGATTAAAAAAGTTGTTTTTAATTAAAATTCAGTAATTATCACTATTCTTCAAAATATAAAAGTTATCAAAAAAGTACCCAAAATTCACCCTAATCTAATTTTGATATTCTGAATCCAAATATGAAGTATATTTTACCTAATTCAAAATATAAAAGTTTCATTTATTACTTTAAAATTAATTCTCACTGTCAAAATAAAAAGGCGTATTTTTAGAAAATAATAATTATCAAAAGATTGACACTTGTTTATGTCCAATTTCAATGTGAAATTACTTACAATGACCGTCATTGGATTAAATTGTAAAAATATATCTATTTATACTTCCAAACCATTAAAATGTATAATTTGACAATTTAAATTATTTTGAATCAAAATGTTTTTTTGTTAAAATATAGTATTTTTCACTATCCACCCAAATATGAAAGATATCAGAAAAACACAAAAACATTATCAAAACTAAATTATTATATCCCAATTCTAAATAAGAAGTTTATTTTGTCAAATTGAATATATAAAAGTTTCAAATGTTGGATTTAAAAAGGCTTCGCCATTAAAAGGCGGTTAAATTTCATTTTTATAAAAATACTTCTTTTATCAGAAAAAATGTATTTGTTCTTACATTATGTCTAAGAAACTCATTATATGGATTCTAAAATTATAAGGATTATATATAGTTGAATATTAAGTTAATACTATTCATAACCACTTTTGAACGGATTATTTGGAAAGTCATGGTGCGCTAGAACTCGGTGTTGCGTGTTGTTCAAGTTATTGAATTACTTTGAAGAAATAACGTACTATGAAATACTGTAGTGTTACATTCTTCCCTCCTTCAATAAAATGTGTCCTCGCAATTTGAAATTATATTTCAAAAATAAATGGTTGAAAATAGGAAATAACTTTGGGAAAACCCACATCGGAAATTAGGTTTATAAAATTTAGTCTTAATAAGAGGAAAACTGAAATGAAAGGGTCACCACAAAATTATGATCTCGATTATGACAAAATTGGTGGAAATTAGAGGCATATAATTGGAGTAAAAATGTAAATATTTATAGGTAGTGATTAAAGTCATCAATAAAAAACAAGTTTAAAATTGAGGGCCTAAAATTCATCAATCTATAATGATTTAAAATGCCATCGGTTCAACATAACATATGGGATTAGGATAACACATTTTTTTTAAGATCCCTTCAATGATGAATAAGAAATAATTTCTTCATATAATAAGAGAAGAAGAAAAATATATACTTGATAATTAGATTCCCATCCTTTAACTAATTTCTACCACAAACTCATCTTTCACTCTATAAGATAATAGAACGTAAAAATAATATTCTATTTATTGTATTCGTATAGGGTTAAAAAATGAATTTATAATTCGTCTACAAGAATATTTTAAAAAGACTATATTATTCAATACAGGATATCATGTGGGACAGTGGTTGGTGATACATCCTTATCGCCCTTCAGTTGTGGGTTCATGTCTCGTGGCCTTGCACAACACAACGGGTTGCCGCCCAGCATCCAGGTTGTCCTTTTATGGAAATAAAAAAATAATCTCAATCTAGAATTATCAAAAACACTTCTATCCAAACTCACAGCCCAAAATTTATAAGTAAGTTAATCACAATTAAGATCCCGTTTTTTGACGTAATATCATGTGGACACCTTCATAATGTATTCTTTTAAAACACTGCAACATCCAGAAATACTATAAAACCTTATTGATTACATTCATGATCCCTTATTCCATATAGAATACTGGATATACTCCTTCTATCCAAAAATGTTGTAAACTCCAATAATGATGGAATATTCAAATCATTAATCAGTTTCAAGTTAATCAAGAATATACAATATAATTTATCCAAATCATTCATGTATTATTCCAAAATCACTACCTCGGTATCAGAACCATATTATGCTTTATCTTTCTCTTAACAATATATTTTCCAAAAATTTAACCTGTTATTGAGTCACTTTTCATGGTTCCACACAATCTCAAGTCCTTAATGAAATAGAAATGCAGTACAATCCTTATATAATCCATAATTATTATATCCATTACATCGTTGATACAACACTCAAATGACATAATTCTTTAATAACAACATAAGAACTCAAATCAATCCTCCTCATCTTTGGTAGTATCATAACTTGAGTATTATCCAATAGAATCATTTGGGGAATACTCTGATGATTTTGACATTTGTTTGTGTAGTGTCCCAACTCCTTAAAGATTAAGCATTGTACATTTGAAACCTTTTTCTTACCCTTGCAGTCACGTAATTGGTGTCCTTTTTCTCCACACTTGAACAAACTCCCATTCCCTTTAGGAAAGTTCCAGGGTGTTTCTTCACACAGTTATCACATAAGGTAAAATCCATCTTTTCCCTCTTCCTTTTATCCATCATTATCTCTTCTATCCTATTATTCTCTTGCTTCCCTTAGAAGCCATAGGAATCAAAGAATTCTTTACTTGTCTTATTAACACATGATACTATTTCTTAATATATTGAGAATTTATGGGAGACTATTTCCCTTCTAATAATTGGCTTAATAACATGAATGATATGATCCTACTTACTCATTGGATCATATGTATTGTTTGAGATCACATTCCTTCTACTGGGCACCATTTATATACAATGGGATAATCTAGGTTAGTCTATGAATTGCAATGAATAATTACAAACTTGTAAAATACCTAACGTAAATTGAATGGTTTATGGATATAATCCATAATCATAGAGATTTTTTCATTGAGGATTTATATACTCATAAACCCTTCATAATGATTTTTAATGAAAATTAGAATTATCCTAAGAATATCCCCCGGGGGTTTCATAACCAAGAGTGAACCAAGGCACGTTGTCGTGCACCAGTTCCCGTTCAAGTATAGATCAAAGTGGTGTTTTTAGGTTTTACCCCTAGGTACATCTATTCTAGAGCCGCCTCTACCTGCTTGTATCCAGACATGGATGTATTTCTCAGGAAAATCACAAAATCTCTACAATACCAAAATTCTAGGATGTTCTTATATACTAATCCTCAAAGTCCATCTTAGGTCTAAGTGCTCTAATCAGAGTTTATCTAAATATAGCTTCCAAGTATTGTACTAAACTTTCTCTGATAACAACGGTAATGCCCCGAACCAAGTTACCCAGAGTCGGTGAATTATTACATTACATTGGCATGATCACAAAATATAAAGTCTCTAAAGACCTATTAGTTTAGTATCCTTGGAATAAATAGATACATTCATAAAGTTTACATTACATTATAAAGTGAAAACTAAAACAACATATTGTCTCCACACTCATATCCCCTTATACAATCCCTACAGGTCATTCATAAAATAATTCTTAATATCCTGGGAAAAATAAAAAATAGAATGGGGTGAGCTCAGATGCCCAGTAAGGATAACAATATTGTGGAAGCATTCAAAAAAAGGGTAAACATTTAAGGCAATGTATATCTAAATAAAAATACTTTTAAACATGATCTTCACTATAATATGGTAGTAATAAAATGAAATAATTCCATTTACTTATTCAGATGGATATTATACTAATTTAATAATAAAATGAAATATCAATAACAACTTTCATAATGATGGAATTCATAATACCAGAATATCATAATCACATAGTCAAGGCCTTGTACGAAGACTACAAATAAGATTTTGTCAAGGCCTTTTCCCATCACACCAGTTTGTCTCATTAGACCTACCGATGCACCGAGGTGTGATATCAGGCTCCACCAGGTACTTATTAAGTCCAATGCATTCATAATATTAACAGGTTTAAAAATAATATAAACATTTGTATCAAAACTAGCATACGAAATGTCAATAATTTCTCCATAAACAATGAATGGTATAAAAATAACACATCCACAGTCAAACATATCACAAAACCTTCAATACAACATGTAAGTTTTCTATCAGACTAAATCAACATCAACTAAGCTTAAGATCCATCAAATGATGTTGACATAGATGAAAATGATCAGTAAATTGATTTCATAAAAATACCAATTTTTAATTAAATCATTTAAAAATTTCACAATTTATAAAGGAAGTCATTGAAAAGATTTTTTTGAATCAATTTGTCCAAAACAAATTTGAAACATTTTCAAAGAATTTTCATTTCAAAGCATTCATGTCCATATAAATAAATCCTTAAAAATCAATTTGAAAACATGGACATTAATTAAAAGTGATTAGAAAGATAAATATTTAAAACATTTAAAATGATATTTTAGTAAAACGTCCCTAAAAAATAATCCCTTTGAAAACCCTTACATGAAACATGGACATGGATAATAAATATGTCCCAGTATATACTTACATAAAACAACCACTGATAATAAATACATTATGAAATCAAACCTTACCAATTTGGTAACCTATGAAACATACACCACGTGAAATTTTTATCTTACAATGAATATGTAAATACACATAAATTAAAGTATATTACACAAATAATACAATTATGGGTGGTACATACACCACAAAAAAGTTAATAGTGGCAATATGGTATGAATCTCACGGGAATAAGGAGGGAGATGAAAACCCCTTACCTTATACTTTTCCTTGGTCGAGGGTAGTTTAACCTCTAGTATAATGGTTAAATAATTGTTATTAAATTATAATAGAATCATTTAAATTAATATGATATCATATATGATCTTTTATCATTTCTTTGTTAATAATATATTAGCATTATCGTCGTTTCGAGTGTTAACTTATTGTTTCTTTTTTATGTTTTGTTAGATATGACGTGTTTGTTATGGATAGGGTGTATCTTTCTCATACCCAGAATGAAATAAAGTCCTTAAAAATTATTTTTAATCATCAAATGAGAATTATATTTGAATGGATACGATGGAGAATGAATTTCATCGCGTTCGTGGAGATGGTAGTCCGTACGTATGCACGAATGCTACTTCAATTTCATTTTTCATTTTTAAAGGAATCAAAACCAAATGACACATAGGTATATTATTATTCCAGTATAATATAATATATTATATGTGTTACTTAATTTCATTAATACCTTCTTTATACGCTCCATATATGGTATGGATGAGTCGTATCTCTTTGAGTGGGCGATAGTCCGCACCTTCTCAAATGAAATTATCGTATATATATTCAACATGAATCAAATAATGGTATGCTATAAAATGGAATTAATGAAGCTTATATATAAGAGAAATATCATAAACATCATATTTAATTATATTTCAATCATAATGTCCACCATGAGAGGTGGTATGAGATAATTGAACAATCATCGTTTTGTGATTGGTTGTCATCCACAGAAAAATTATGTTCTTCACCCATTACATGGAGGTGTGTGTAAGTTTAGTTCAAATAATTCTCATAAAAATATGATAGTATATTGATTATACTGGTGTTTTTACAAAAGAAAATAATAAGATTATTTTAGGGGTTGGATAAGTAAAATAAAACAACAGAAGCTAAGAGAAATTGTTACCTTTAATTTGGGTAACTCCCATTGTTTTGAACCAAAAAGGACACTTTATGTTTCTTATTCATAATATAAGGCCTCTATGAGGAGAAGAGTGATATTGGGAGATTAATTGGTTAGAGGTTGGACGAGATAAATGTCTTGAGAGGTGTGAGGAATAGGTTAGAAGTTTTATCCTTTTATAAGGGGGAGGAGGGACTCTTTAGGAAAAACTTAATGTATTATTTTATAATAAAATCATATTCGGTTTCTAACGTCTCTCAATGTGGATTAATAAAATTATAAGGTGGGGATATGTCTAAAAACACTCAAAAAAAGGTTTTAGATAGGTTTGGGTCACTTTATTAACCTTATGTTTTCGTTTTTTACTCTTAGTTATTTATTTTGACACTTACCATGCCACTTAGTATTTTTATATTATATAGTAAATAAACATACTATATACTTTCAAGAGACCCCCCAAGTGGTCCATTAATGATAAAACTATCATTATATAAGTCTTTTGGCCGAACCATAGATTTTTCTATAAGAATATGAATTAATAATATAATATATTTTTTAAGAACTCTTTTTTGTCAATTTTGACACTATTTAATAATTGATTTTTTTTAAAGTCTTAACAACATTATTTATTCGAAAAAAATCATTTAAGAAATAAAATAATGTCCTATTAACCTATCAAACTCATGGATGTCATCAAAACGTTCAAATTATAGTTATTTTTACATTTATAATACCAATTATTTGATTCGTGTATTAATAATGAAAATATTGTATCATTATTGTGTCATAAATAAATTTAATTATTCAATGTATAAAAATAATAAATAAAATTTCAATATTTTGGAAATCATTATATTTCTAATGAATATTTATAGTCCAAAGTCCAACATATATAACCCTAGGTAAAAACTGTTTTCCCATAAAATATATGCTTTTGTCATTTTTGTATTTACTTTAACTTAATTAATATAAAGTGTCATTATCACTTAAAAGTGGCTCAATGGGGTCCCATAATAGACCCAAAGATTCCCATGGTTGTACATGTATCAACCAATTGGGTTAGGACACCTTTTAGTGTAATATAGTGTTATAATATTATTTTTTACCATTATTTACCGGATTTAATCTTTAACAATGGTAAAAAAAATATTTACCGAAGTAATTATTCAAAATGTATAAAAATAAAAGTTAAATATTTAAAAAATTTGGACCTCCTGATTCTAAATATGGAATCCATTTTTCTAAATTCATAACACAGAAGTGGAAGAAATTAATTTATATTTAATTCCCATTACCAAAACAAAATGTGTGTTTTTAACAAATATTAACTATCAAAAGATTGACACTTTCTTATGTCCAGTTTAAATATGAAATTATGTCCAATGACCAACATTGAATTAAATGTAAAAATTATAATCTAATTATACTTTAAAATCACTCAAATTCATAATTTATCACTATTTATTATTTCTATTAAAAAGTTTTTTTAAATTATAATTTATTAATTTTCACTATTAATCTTAATATTAAAGTTATCAGAAATGTACAAAAAATTTCACCCTAATCTAATTTCAATTTTATGATTCCTAAAATGAATTCTATTTTACCAAATTAAAAACATAAAAGATTCATTTATTAATTGAAAATTAATTCCCGCTGTCAAAACCAAAAAGCGTATTTTTAATAAATAATAACTATCAAAAGTTTGACACTTGTTTATGTCCAATTTCAATGTGAAATTACATAAAATGATCATAATTGGATTAAATGGTAAAAATATAATCCATTTATACTTCCAAACCATTAATATTTAAAATTTAACAATATATATTATTTTGATTTAAAATGTTTTTTTCAATTAAAATATAGTATTTTTCACTATTCACCCAAATATGAAAGATATCAGAAAAACACAAATACATTATCGAAACTAATTTATAATGTCCTAATTCAAAAGAAGAAGTATATTTTTTTCAAATTGAATATATATAAGTTTCATATATTTGATTTAAAAAAGACTCTCCATTAAAAGGCTGTAAAATTGCATTTTTTTAAAAAAATACTTTTTATATCTGAAAAATGTATTTGTTCATACATTATGTCTAAGAAACTCATTATATGGATTCAAAAATTATATGGATTATATATGGGTAAATATTGAGTTAATACCATTCATAAATTCTTTTGAACGGCTTGTTTGGTAAGTCATGGTGTGCTAGAACTCTGTGTTGCGTGTTGTGCTAGTTATTGAATTACATTGAAGAAATAACGTACTATTAAATCTCGAGGTATTACATTCGACCTAAGAAATCATCCACAACAACAACCTCCATATGTCACAGTGTAATATCACATTCTTGAAAAATCCAATGATATGTAGAAAATAAGGTGGTATGGGATTACCACTAATATTATAAAATCTAGGCCATGGAAGCTTCTTGTGAGGTTCTATAGGAATGATGACTGGCATGTTTGCATCACCTAAGAAAGGATTCTGGTAAGTTAGTGGCTCTCTTTTCCATGACCAAAAGCTTCAGGAGCTCATCCCAAGTGCATCACAAACTTCCATCATCAATCAATGATGAAGGTGGACCATGAGTCAAAATAAGGGTCCATTTCGGTTAAGGATCCACTTAGAAGGATACCAATCTACCACTGTCACAAACCTCATCCCGCTGGTACCAATATATCTCTTTTTTAGGGTACCATTTGACATAGATCCACCTAATATTCTCTTATAAGGGCTACAAGGAAGACTCATCTAATGAGGATGGAATTGTATATCCAGGAGAGGGAATATAATTCCAATCCTTATGAAGATGAATTTATGAATATTCAAGAAGTAGATGGAATGTATGCACATATACTTAACCATCTGGAACTTGTCCATGAGCATATCCACACTACAAGCATTGGGGAGGCTCACACTCTTACCAAAACTCATGGATCCCAGCAACATATTCTAGCGGATGATGGAGGACATAAGTGGGAACATATTCCCACTTCAATTGAAGACAACCTCTAATTTATCATGGAGATAGATAATTTCTAGGCTCATATTCCTGAACACAATTTTTAAAATGTCTTTATATTTTAGCAGCATGTGATGAACTCTGCCAGAATATTGTAATACAATTTTTGGTAAATGGATAGTAACATACTCATATCCCTATGTCCATTAATGCTCAAAACATTGATCATTATAAACCTTTGGTTTTACAAGAGCTACCACACTTTATTTCTCCATCCTGAGAGGATCATCGATATTTTATGGTGATGGGAGATGCATCAAACATGGTTCATATAGTCTTTCTATCTAGGGATCACCAATTGAGATTGGAAAATTCTCCGGGAAAGGGGCACAAACATGTCATAGACATCCAAATGTATATTCAAAAGGTCATGGTTAATTCTCATATCCTTGTTCTGGTGGAGGATCACCATGTTATATAGGCACCTGTTTCAGGACATTCTTATATTCCTGTTGAAGATGTCTAGGGGTAGAATCCAAAGGCCCAATATCAGCCACATATCCTATATATATATGGGTAAACCCATGTGAGAATGAAAAAGGCCTCAAGACAGGATAAAATTTCTATTAGCGAATAATAATGGCAGATTCCTGTAGATTGTAGGAGGAAGGCACATATTCCTACTTACACCAAGGAACCATTGATCCAGGATCACTCTAATGAAAGATAGGGGTAGTCTTATTTTCCTTCCCCATTTCAGACAGTCGTCGACATATTACAAGGGGGATTCATACATGTAAAAGGTTCATATTCATTATCCAATTGGGTCACAACAATTGAGAGTGGAACACGCCTCAGGGAAGGGTTATATTCTTTCCCAGAAAGGCCAGCTATATATTCCAAAGGCTCAAGATCAGCATCATATTCTCATCGTGATCGAGTATTACCAATAGATAATGGCATAAACTCTGGGAAGACTCACATTCCTATCAACTATGTTATATTTCATTGATATATTTAGAAATTGTCGGAGTAGAAGGATCTTACTTCTACAACACTAGATTGTTATATAGAAGTTCCTCCATCCATGACACATCAGGTTCATATCCATGCACAACAATGAAATACATGACTATATATTCTTTCCAATTTCAGAAACATGGTTTGTCTTCCTAATATGATTAATGATTGTGACCATGAGTCGGATCAAGATACATTCTCAAAACCATGAGGATCTGTTGACTCTTCTCTCAAAGTGAACGAATAATACATTCAATACAATGATATTAATCATCATGGTAGTGTGGAGATGGATCATAAGGACCTTACACCAAATATAAACTATGCTCATCCTCTCCATGATGATATCTCACATGGTTGAAGAAATCAACCCTTTATCCACATACATCCATATAGAGAGGTGAACCAAACAATAAAACATTCATATAGAGAGGTTCTATAATCATTAGGATCCATTGTCTATGGTTCCCCCATCAACTTCTAGCAACACTCCACTCCTTCCAGAAATATTCCATTGGAATTATCTTCTAGGGTTTCAAGAGATTGAGGTGTGTAGGTCTAATGAGGAGGAGAAGTACATTGAAATATGGATAGAGTTATCTAGAAACCATCTACCCGTCTTTTTCTACCCCCTCTCCATTTCCAACTATGAGGTACCAGATGAGATTGAGAAGGAGTGCATTATTTTTCTACACCAAAATATGTAGGATACTCCTCAGTGACTGAATGATCGATATCTACAGTATCTAGGTTACCAGTTACACTTTCATACAATCAATATAATTTGTTATTAGCTAGAACTAGTTGTTATATCTGTTTTCAAGGATCCAAAACCATAAATACAAAGTGAAAATCTAAAACATATTTATCCCCATTACATCAAAACTCTTCAGAAGAAGATCTATGAAGAAACGTCATGAATTTGTATTCATGGATGGGAATATCATGGAGAATTACACTTCACCACAACCCTGGAACAATATAGACCCTGATTACTAAATACTACAATGTTATAGACTCTAGTGAAATAATGGGACTAGGTGATTCTAAAGAAAATTGGTTATTATTAGGGAATTACCACACATTAATGGTTCTTAGAAAATAAAAATAGGGAGAGAGGATAGTCAACATGATTTCAAACTAGTTCCCTCAAGATAATAGTATGAAATTACAAACACTGTGAATGATGTAACAATCTTCGGGATAACTTCCCATATGGAATGTTTCATACCATGGGATGACCCCGCACCCAACTCCTAGATGAGAACAATAGTACCAGAACATGCAGACCACTGTAGTAGCTATCGTGGCATCCTTCTAGTAGTGGAATAGGCCCCATGTGAAGGAAGAATATCTACCACTACCTCTACCCCTCAGATTGTCAATTCCTGAGATAATTGAAGACATACCATCACAGATGGACCCTATCCAACTTAAATGGGGGGATTTATATCTCAATCCATATATCTTGGTTCATTGTCCATTGAGAAGAACATTGAGATATTAGCGGTTATTCTAGATCACCATAACACCACTAAGGTGGGGATATTAATAACATCATGTACATCAATGGAATCATCAAATCCTCGATGAGAGTCGTTGGATACACAACAACAAGACTATTTTATGCTAATGGAGGCCACATATGACCCCAACCCCATAGGTATAGGGTGATTTTCATCATCATCGACACATTGGGTATCTTTATTCTTTAGGTTGTGAGGAATAAATCAATGGTCGATGGATCAAAAACTCCTCCCACCACAAGAAAACACAATATTCATTGGATTCCAATCCGTAATCAATACCATAAATGATCTCAATTTCACTAGTAATAGGCTAAGTTTGGATGAATTTACAACGAAAATGATCAGACCCCACCATTGTCACAAGACAAAATAGACCAATTTTGTAGAGGGTTCAAATAATGGAACTGAAGTATATATTGTAGGACAATCATGTGACGTCTAATGTAATGTCACAAATACTGTTTTAAAATATTCATATTTGAATGTTGTTTTTGTAAATATTATAGATATTTATCATGAAAAAAGTTAATAAGGTCACAATATGGAATGAATACCTTAGGTGGTGGGTTATTTGGATGCACCAAATGAGGCTTCATTTACTAGGATCCAATTATGGCACAAAAACATAGAACTTGAATATAGATCTACCACATACACAATTTAATATCTCTAAAATGATGGGTATAGCCACATCCTAGTCACATTCCTGAAGAAATGATGTTCCTTCCCTGGAGGAACAATTGTCCTAATATGAGAGAGAAATAAAAAATCTTCGACCACTAAATGAGATGTTACATAGAGGCAATATCCCCATTGGGTATCATATTCTGGTGAAGAAGAATGTTACACTCCCATGTTTTAATCCACAAACATGAGAGGTATCTGAGAATCATGTATTATCTAGATCTAGAAATAATTCCCATATAAATGAGGATGAAGAAAATGAATGTGCTACCCTCCATTGGGGAAATAGCCTCTCCCTCACTAGGACAATCATTCAATAATGGGAATAATAGAAAATCAGAATGAGATAAAAGTGGGGTTGCCACATCATCCCCAACCAGCTACCTAATACCCAGATAAGTCTCAATAAACAATTTTCTTATATCTATTTAACGTAATTGAGTTCCTGGATACTCCAATGGATGTAGTGGTGGAACACACTTATGAAGCCTGAGAAGAAGCCCTCTCCCAATTGTGTATATGACACATTGCCTCCACCCAATTTCAGAAATCCTAAAAAATTAAAATTTTAGCATGATGGGGACCACAAACAATATCTCATACATTTTTATCCAGATGTGGGCCAATAATGGTCCTTGAGTTCAACAACAGGAAAAAAAGATAAGTTGTTTTTTACAAACTCTGATAGGTCCAAAAATTGTTTGGTATTTTATTCTAGCAGTAAGATCCATGTAATGATGGGAATACCTTCGTTTTATATTATTTTATCAGTTCAATTTTACACTAAGGAAGTTAAATCTCATCGTCCTGAAAAATTAATATAATGTGAGAATCTGAGGATTTATGACTTCATATCATCATGGAAGGGTTTGAACTAGTCACTCAACAATGCACTATCTAAACATAAACAATTGAAACTCAATACTAAAAATATTTGGGGTGAGTAACATATGCCTAGGATTCCAATGAAATATCTAGGAGGATTCTGTGAACATATTGAAACACCCCAACTTTTAGAAGATTCCATATAGTGGACCTAATTCAAAACTCGACCGATGCCTACAACACAAGGAAATGGTATAAACAAAGTAGGTGTTTTATTTTTCACTCTATATCTAGCAGCAGTTCCTATCCAAATAGATTGGGGGAACCAAATCACCCAACACCTCTTGTTGAGTAGTGAAAACCATAGATTTCCCTCATATAGATGAAAATTGAAATCAGGGTCACCCGAGATTTTTTGAATTGATGAAAAAGTTATACTCCTTAAAAAATGAACATGCCCCCATCTATTACATGGATAAAATGGATAATAGCCTTCTTACACTCCTACAACCCAAGGGGCCTGATGAATTAAACCTCACTGACTGTCCTTATTGATTCCCTTTCCATATAAATGTTTTTTTCATATTCTATAGAACTATTATTGTTTCTATTAATTCTTTCAAGGAAAGGTCGATTCTAGATAGGTGATGTTGAGTACCTCCCAAGATCATGTGTCTTGCATAATTGTGATCTAACTAGAAGGTGATAGTTATTGGAAGATTGTTTCATCTATACAAGAGAACAAATTTGATAATTGGATGACTCTAATGTAAGTTTATTGATCCCACACCACTCTCAAAAAACATTTTCACATACCCACATTATATCCACCACCGAAATAATGAACATTAAATGTACATCCAAAATATGGGTGTGACCAACCAAAGTATAATATTCATAATATCATCCAATGGGAACATTAATTCCCACTAAAATCTTCACTATAGAATATAATATATGAGAACCACCCCAAAAAATGGATTTGTAATCAGAAAATGTGCTCACATCTCATTCTTTCAACATGATACACTTGTCATCCCCCTTCTCTGACGATGAGTTTTCCCAATAGCTTGATTTTTTCCACATAGAACTAGGAAATAAAAGTATGTATGAACTAGAGCTAAATATATAGGGGACACCATGGATTTGGTTGAACATAGTATTTCATTCATATCCCAAGAAAGAAAATTTATTCAAGTGAGACTATTGGGAAAGGAATCGAATAGTCCCAAAAGTGGCATAGAGGTACCTTAGATCCCTCCAGCAGTCACCCTCACCTGATTACGAAGAGATACCACCTCAACCTCTACACATGAACTGGGTTCATCCATCCCATATGCCTTGGATCCTCATTCATACTTCTTTGAGAAATGCCTTATCTGGAAGCACTGACCTCTGAAAAAATATGATGTTTTGAAGCTACAAGTGATAGTAATATACAAGATCCCAATACTTTATGTTTTTTCATCAAAAATAGCTCACAAAGGCCATTTTGACGCCCTCTAGAGACAATATGTGTCTGAGACAGATGTTTCATCATCTTCATCTTACCGTGTGGAGACCATGGAATAAAAATGGCATTCTTTCATCTCATTCACTAATAAATATAAAGAATATTACCAAAAAGGAAAAATCAGTCCCCTATATGTCTTAAGAAAACATAATAATGACAAAATTCAATGGCATCAAATTGATAATGATTATGGGATCAATCTTATCCCAGTAAAAACCCTACAATGTTTGGGATATAGTGAAGGGTATTTCCCCCCACTAAGATAACCATCAAAAGGTGTGATAATCATGAAAAAATAAAACTCAAGAAAATCAATCTCAAAAATCAGTTTAGGGATAAAACTTTAGACATTGAGTTTATGGTAATCTAGAAAGACACAACATATAATGTCCTACTCAGAAGTCCCAACTAAACAACCACCTATCGATACCTTCATCATTCCACCAGTGTGTGAAGTAATGAAATAATGGAAAAGTTGGAATACTACATGTGGATAGTGCTCCCTTCAAGATATGAGGGGACACATATTCTGAATAAGAAATCTATAAAAAGTGGTACAGACAACCATTTATGAAGGATAATATAAAGGATTCTGCAACAAATGGCTTGGGGATGTCCCATATAAATCCCAAGATACGATTGATAATGATTGTTTTGTCCCAATACACATGGTAGAGGTCACAGATATAATATTAATGGTACATGCCCCTCATGTCCCCATTGTCATCATCAAATACTGTTAGATCCTACATCTCCCTAAAATTACGTAGTGAACAGGGTATGACAATGTCTCTACCACTAGCCTCTATCACCCTTATAATTATAGTGGGTCCCCCCAGATTGTATGTTTTTTAGAATATGAATCCACATATTATGATATGGATGAATATGGGGTTGACTTTAGGAATATTCTACCATCATTATAGGAAGGTTTATTCACCACCATTGATGAACATAGGCAGAAGAATTTGGTAATAGAGGAAGGCACACAACCTACACTGATTAGTGCTTCCATGCCCATAGAAAAGTAAGAGTTTACATAAAATATCTAAAGTAGAAATTATATGTGTTCTCATATAACAAAAAAACCTAGACTAAACACAAATGTGTCTATGCACTATCTCATGATACTGGTTATGAATCATGGATTCAAGGAAGAAGTCAGGAGGACAGACCCATCTCATGCCACCAATATAGAGGCTGAGTTCAATGAGTTCATCGAAGGATTATTTTTTTAGAAGGGAAATACCTAGGATGGATTTCAAACATCATCCCAGTAATGAAGAAGAATGGTATGATTATGTCGGAATTGATTTAGACAATAAAATCCACATTTTCTAAAGAATGAATTCACATTTCCAGGAACATGGTCTATGAAACTGTTGGTTTATAATCCCCATCATTCATGAATGGGTACTCAGGGTACAATTAGATAAATATGACCGTTAGAGATGAAGAATCCAATACCTTCTGAGTGGATAATAAAATCTTTTTCTTTCTGGTCAGTCCCATTATATTGAAGAATGATGGAACAAAATTTCATTGCACCATGCACCATATCATTATGTTGTTCATGGGAAAGATAAATGAATATCATGTCAACAAGTTGGTGGTTAATTCATGAATGTTATGTGATCACTTCATGAACCTGAAAATAATATTGGACAAGATGTGACAACAAAGACTAAATATGAATCCACTAGAATGAAACTTCAAAGAAACATCAGGGAAATTACTTTTTTATAGAAATGTGACATTGACTTTGACCTAGAGAATACCTATGTTATCTTATAAATTCCACCACAATAAATCATAGAGAATATAAGTAAATCTAAGGGTGCCTTTCCTATTTTCTATGTCTAATTTCAAATTAGACCGAGAAAGCTATCCACTTTACTAGGCTAATGATGAAGGGAACCACATAACACTAGGAAAATGATTTCCAAAAATCCATCAAAACTATGATGAATTACCTATGGTACCCACTAGTCCTGATACCTCTAGTGGAAGGTTGGCCACTCATCATATATGTGGACTCTATGGAGTGATAAATTGGACCCCTGCTCACAGAAAATAATGATGTGAGGGGGGGGGGGGGTGAAACAACTATTCATTACCTCAGCTAGAATATGATAGGTACTTAGTCCAAATAACATAATGTCGAAAAGAAGTGAATCAATATCATCAACGTAGTAAAAAATATGAGGCATTAAATGGAGCATAATGAATTTCAATTGGTCTCTCGTATCGATCCACTAAAATACATGAATGGTTGCCAAATGTTGACTGGGCACCAGGCCTAATGGATGGTCATTCTTTACCAACATGAAATTCAGTTGGTTTCATCGATGTCTATGAAAGCACCAGCTATGCAAGATTTCTATGCAGAACATCCCACCCCAAAAAAATTATTATAGGACACCATGATCTGATATAAAGAGGCCTTATTTTAAAATGAAGCTTTTCAGACCAGGAAGATGTATTTTTATGGTTCGTCTTGTAGTTCTATCGGAACAAATATGGAAAACGTCAATCATAAACAGCATATCTTGGGGATTTTAGTTGTCTATCCGAACAAAGTGGTTGTGCTATAAATAGTATAAATATCCTAAGGATGTACAAATAATAATAACAAATAACAATCCCCAATATATAGCTTGGTATTTTCCTTAAATCTTGAAATAACCAAATGAAAAATTAAATGGGATTCATAGTTGGTGATAAAGTAGGTCAATTTTGAATATTACATTACGAATGAAGCACTTGACCCTCTCACTGGAAATAATAGTGGAATAATGGCATACTTCACTTTAAAACCCATTTACCAACATGTTACCCGATCACAGAATGCTCGCATTGATGAATTGGCAAATACAGCCATTGTCTTGGATGTACCTAAATTGGGAAGATACAATCCTATGTACTACACATCATATAATGGAATCAAAAATATCGACTATAATGTGGATGATATAAATATCGTAAGAAATTCCCTCTAGCATGATACACTAATAGTAACCCCTCAATGGATGGAGCCCATAATCATATATCTATAATATGGGACTCTCCCAAATCACAAAATTCGAAGGGAACATATGAGACATTGTTCAATGAATTTTACCCTCCATGATAGACTGAATGAGAAGAAAACCCTCTACAATAATAGATTCGATGGGATCCTCCTAATATTAAAAGAAGAATGATAGATTTAGTCTATCATGGAAGATGTTTATGTGGGATCTAGAAATGCCCATCTTTCTGAGAGAAGGCTCTCCCATTAGATATAGAGGTTATGATATTACTAGAAAACCAAAATATAGAACATTGGGAAATTCACCATGAAATTTCATGCAAGCCATGTCCTTTCAATCATCATCCCCCAAAATCTCAAATTACTACCGATATCTAAATATTCATGGTCGATTGTTGTTTGGGGATGAATGTTGTGGGGAAAAATCCCCCAACAGCATTTTTGCAGTTCAAGTATATCCTTAATACTGCCGATTTCTTTTCCAAACGGGCTACTTACATACACGCTTCATGGAAGTTAGGATGAAGAATATCATTAAATTTCTGAAATCCAATATCATCAATAGGTTCCATGTTCCCCACATAATACTAAAAAACAATTACACCAACATTAGTTCCATGGAGTGGAAGATTGTGTAAAAGGAGTACAAGATTGATTCCAATCACTCATTTCACTATCATAATTTGGAAAATGGATAGATTAAAGAATTCAATAAGACTCTATTGAATATATTCTATATGATGGTGAAAACCAGTAAGATTTATTTGAAGTAAAAATACTCTATGAATTATGGTACTACCAAACCATCATGTGCACTACTACATAGGAAATGTCATACTCAAAAGTGTATTGGACCGAGGCATTGTTACCCATGGAAGTATAGCTTCCCAGACTTAGAGTATATGTTTTCAGGAAACATACATATGATGATAAATCAGAGAATATATTAGATTAATTGAAATTTCTTTAGGAGAACATTTTTCACACACTACACGATCATAATATTAAACAAAACTGAATATCTTGGTCCTTTAAGAAAATGGCTCACCTCCTTTCATTCCATCGGGGACTATAGTGTTGGCCTTGAGACCTCCATTTATACATGTAATGAATACTCTAAAATTAGAATCCATGTTGGATTGGCCTTATGTAATATATATGGTTTATCATAATTGAGCATATTTGTTTGCCACCAAGGATTGGGAGCATGTCACACGTCCCACCAATATGGGGTTTCTCACGAAAAACTACGCATAAGATATCAACCTAGGAATCCATATAAGATTAAGTACCATAATTCATCCAAATACAAACGTTAAACTATTTAGAATTTATCCCAACCAAAATAGGATAAACTATAGGGAATTCATCCTAACAACATGATGTTAAACTGTATAGAGTTCATCTCTTCTGCTAGAGGTTAAAATGCATGGTTTCTTAATAACTAAGAATGAATTGATTCCTATTATTATATAATATATAATGATTCCAAGGCCAATATTTCTTGGCCTATACATTGGATTAATTTCTTATAATGATTATTGATCCAATGTCCTTACAACATGTGATAAATCTTCATGGACTAAGTACTTTCCCCTTTAGGTTGGTTGACCCAATGTCCTTCATGCATTGTGTAAAACTACACTGATATATGATATTCATCTCCATTCATGTCATGCCACCAATATATTTTCCTCGTGATGAGACATATAATGATGCCTAAAAATACATTATCGGTACTGGACACAACATTTCCATTTATTAATTTCAGTACACCTTCATCCTCACCACATTTTATTAAAGTACATGTAACATCATTAACTACATGTAGCTTTATTTCTATCATTATAGGAAATGCAGTGATGGCTGAATCTCTAATCCTAGGCCCACCTAAAATGGTAACTCTATATAATTATCACCACTATTTATGGACCAGACCTTTATATATTATTTCCCGTTCGAGAAATATGTGTGACTTGACTCTAGCCCTCACGAGATAGGCAATGATGCCAAAATATCAAAATCTCATCCCAGTCATGAAAATAAAATATAAAAATTCCTCCTCCTTGCATATGGGTCGGACCTGTGTAAGAGACTTCATTCCTATCTACATGGGGATTTATTCTCATCCTAGTGAGATATGTATTTTCACCCTCGTCTCCATTATTGGGCCCAGCCACAACATTTCCACACCTTTTCAAAAGTTCCCACATCCTTACAACATGATGTTAAAATTCATGGATGTATGTCCTTACCGAATGACCTTAGATATCCTGAAGTTACATCATTACCACATGAAATTAAACTACAGGGAAGTACATCCTTCTCACATGATGTCAAACAATATTGAAGTACATCCTTATATCAAGACATTATAATGCACTGAAGTAAGTACTTATAACATAATATTAATCTACATTAACGAAGTTATGTCCCACTATATGACGTTAAACTATGAAAATTGTTACATATTCATCCATCCAAGGACCACAAGGGAAATACCCCGGTCAGTTAGAGTATGGGGTGCTTCCAACACCATTTAAAGAACCTCAATCCATAATCCACACTTTATACATAGGATGTATCATATCATTGCAGCCTTTCATGGACCATGGAAAGGATATCATACTTCAAGGAACCTTTTCATGACTATGAATTTATCCCTAGGGCTCCTTCATATGTGCATATGGTCTTCAACACAATTCATCGCTCTAAAAATGGAAATTCTGATCCTTGTGATCCCCAACATTAATTTGTTAGAACTCAACACCTCATATTTTTTGAAATACTTTTGGTATCACTATCCCATGTCATTACTCGTGGCCCTAGAACCTAAAGGAATGATTTATAACATTTTTTTCTCCCATTTGGAATGATATTGGGGTGCTTCTGACCCATGGTATCATATTTACAATCTTGTGTAACTTCTACCATATTTGGTACATATTGGTTATGAGCCTAAACATCCTTCATTTTTATTGATGTAGTATGAACATAATCCTTATCTCATAATGGTACAAATATCATGACCCTAAACTATAACCAAATAGGCATAATAATTTTCATGACCAAAATCAATAAAGGGAAGCCTGACCAAAAGTTGATTCTTCTCCCACTAAACTCTTCATACTCAGAGTTTAGTAAAAAATTAGGGCACTAACATTTATGTCTTAAAAGCACATAAGGTCTACCCAGTAGCCCTATAAAATGTCACGTTATACACATTAGACCCCCTAGTCAAGAAAAAATACAATGTAATCATCTCTTCAAAATAAGAATGTTTTAATTATGTGGTGGAGTATCTTTTTGGGGACTCAAACTGTCTTTGGATTTAATAAATTCTACATACCACACATCTTGAGTTGGGGTGTCATGGATCATCATAATCATCTGTGGACCATTGATAAAATATTTATATTTGGGGGCCCTTTTCATGACTCTGAACACATGCCCATGGACCCGGTATATGCTCATATGGTCATCAACCCAAGGTGTCATAACACAAAAGTATATTATATTACTTTTGTGCGCTAACGTCATCATAGAAACACTCAAAAACTCATTGTATCTGAAATGTTCCTTGTATTATTATCACATTCCATCCTCCTATGTTGAGAATTCGTGGTCATGATTTTCAATTCATAACCCAATATATCCATGCGTATTTGATATCATTGATGTTGTGTCACCATGTTTCATACCCTACCACAAGGACGAGTTGGGTACTTCATTCCCTGTCCATATTTATCCAACACATCGTGATTATATACCATGTGGCATAGGGATCATGCTTTATAATTTAAGAGCTAATTTCCCATGGTTGATATATCATTTCATGGGTATCCATCCCACCATACCAAAATTCATCATCTGGATGGTTAAGTCTCTACAAACCATTCATGTCCCTCAGAGGTAGATGGAGACCATCATTCTATTAGCATGATAATGATGTATAAGGGCCTAGACCCACCATCTAAAGGCATCTTCATCTCTCTATAAATGATTCTAAATCATTATGATCCCTACCAAAACCACGATAGAACCAAAAACCACATAATGTTTTGTGACATAGACATAATGTCTAAATAATATCATATTCACATATTCAAACATTCATATTATGATTTACATCACCCATATTCCATCTATCTAGCCAATTCTAGATTTTCTAAAATTTCTCCCTCAACAAATATCACCTCTATTAATCATCGATAGCCCCTGATAAAGATTATTGGCTTAAAGGGCCCTATGATTGAATATTAATTCAATCCTATGGATAATATATAATTACATATGAGTTTTAACCAAATTTTTCACTCAGAAAAAGAGTTTATTTTCGATCCTCATTATCCTCAGCAACATAATAGAGAAAACCCGATATCGTGGTGTGTTTTAGGTCATTATTAGAATTTCTATACCATATCTCAATTTCATATATATGTTCCATGCTAATATACCTTAAATTAAAGAAATAGATTGTCAAAGGTAAAATACCCTAAACTAAACAAATAGATCGATCATGCTGAATGCCTCTAAAATAAAGCAATAGGGGGTCCGGGATAAAAGGAAATAAACTAATGAAATAAAAGATCCAAGGTGAAAGAACTAGAACTAATGAAATAGAAGTTCTGAGAAAAAATACCCTACACTAATATAATAATAGGTATGAGCTAAAAGACCCAAAACTAAATCCCATGGAAATTATTTAGCCTAAAAATGATTATTTGAGTCACCATATGGACCTACCAAATCATGATATTCTCAGCAAGCCAGGAAGATTTTGAATGTAATGAATAAATATCTATTTATCTATGGTATATTTTTATTCATTTATTTATCAACAAACCAGGTTATTTCAATATAACTTGAACATATCATAAGTAATTAATCTCATGTTAATGGGAATTTATAATTACTCCTTGAAAAAGTGTTTGTCATGATCTAAATCTCTAGGACCAAACATTCATGTATTCCTTATTTTATGAAAAGGTTGGGTATCATTAGAAATTATAATAATGTTACGGAAACCAGATACAATACACATCATGAAATGAATAAAATCAAATATAATTATAGATAATTACTAAAATTCACCCATTCACATTATGAAAAAGATGGAAAAAGCTACAGATTGAAGAGCCTCTCTAAGACTTCTTTAAAAAGGGGGAAAAGTTCAATAAAAATGTATACATATAGTAAAAGATAGTTGGTTGCATTGGAATTATCCACAAGGGCATGGAAAGAGAAATAAATTGAGTGTTGATGTGTTTCTCTCCCCGCTACTACCCGATAATAGAGATCTTTGACCAGAGTAGTCAACTATTCAACCTGTATCTATGGTGTAACCAAATAGGATGCTGAGGTTGAAAGGATAGGCTATAGATGATCAATCATCTCTTCATATGTCCAAATCTGTGGATTCCAGACATACATATGAGATTGTAGTTCAGATAACAACTGGGGATCCTATTCCAATGCCCCCACTATATCTGTCATTTTCTAATCAAGGGAGGACTCATTCACTATATCGTGAAAATAAATTTCATTCATGTCCATGTTACTTTAGGTGAAGATGATTTTCTACATAATTTATACATATTTTTTTGGTCGAATCCATCTTCCCCTTGGTAATTAAATATTTGGTGAAGGAATCCCCCTTGGTTGTAAAATATTTCTAATGGTGTCTTAATAGAAAAGGCATGTATCTATTCCCTGGTCAATTTATTATGTGTTCAAGCCATTGAATCAAACAATATATATTTGATAGGTTTATGATTGTCCAATTGTATCAATTCTGAAACAAGATAAGAGGCCTCATGTGATCATCTATCAACAGACTCTTGATCGATAACATGTGTTGGAGGAATGAACACTTCAATGAAATCTATTTCACATTCTATGTCATTGTCAACCAAATGAGGTATCTTTCTTGATGTATCATATTTATCATTGATCAAAACCATTATTTCTTCTAAAACATGAATATGAAATGAAAAAGGAATTTCCACATGACATAATAGATGGACCAACATACCATTGGGATAAGCAGTTACGATTAATGGGATCAATACTATGTAAGGAATGTAGAAGAAGCATCAGTAGGAGGAAGAATGGTCTCATCCTTGTTTTATTCCATTCCAACTCTACTATAAAATTGTTGGATAACCCTGATATGTCTCTCTACATGAATAGTGATCAATGGAAGAGGGGAGACACAATGATCATAAACAAACTACAAGAAAACTGATATGGTTTATACAAATCAAATATGATCAGCTCTTCCTCTTTTTCTGCAATAACCCCATCGTGAACGGAGATCGTTTGAGATATTCTATCAATAGTGTTGTCACTATCATCAATGATCGGCCCAACAACTGCATGAAAGGGGATAAATTCAAAATTTACAGGATGGAATAGTTCACCCTTAACCACAAAAGTGCTTAGGTACATAGCATCAACCCCAGAAATGTAGAACAATCTATTATAGGATATGAAATCTAGAATTATAGAAGAATTTATATATTCATAACAATTGAAATTCTACCCTATCTATCAAAATAGAAAATGGATATGACCACTGATCTAGAATGGGGTAAAATCATATTGAATACGACCCATAATTTGATAAATGCATAGATGGTCTGGTAATACCACGGTATGGTGTCACCCTTCTGCAATTCGTGCTTCCATCACCAACTTTCTAACATGGATTCCTAAATGTATGTCCCCAGATGGGAAGAGCCAACCGTTCCAAAACATGGAAATGAATCATTACAGTATCAGGTTAGGATATATTTTCATGTTCACTCAATATACCCGTGAGTTATGATATATAGCCTCTAACATGGTCCAATCTGATCAATCAATATCATAGAATTGTTGGTAGGGGAACCTATAGAGTTGAATGGTAGCTAGTCTAACCCCACAGTTGTAGAGAAAAATATTCATCCAATTCATGAAAGAAATATGTGAGTACATTTTCATTTTTTTATTCCTTATAATAATAGTTATATACCCAATAGAAAACAGTGGTCTGATGAGTATCAGACCATACATACACAATAGGGAGGACTTCGACTTACATTTCTCTAGGGGGGAGATTCATGTGCAGCTGATCGATGTCACGTAGTATAATGCCTACTTTACCATAGGGAAATTGAAATATGTTGATACTAGGGAACCATTGGCCGATCACCTTTTTATGGATTTTAGGCTGTTTATGATTATTAATTGAGAGATCTATATTAACTCAAAATGGAAAACCCCATATAAATCCTCATCTATCTCCATGAACCTTTATCTAACATTGAAAGGCCACACATACTCATTTGAGAAATTCGAACCATGACACAGATCCCACTTTCAATATCATATACTTTGTTTATTATTTAATTAAGAAGTGAATATATTAGAAAAAATATAAGTGAATGGTTTATGGGTGAAATATCAGTTGTTTGGACCTAATGGAGAGTTGGCCAATAGATAAAACCAATCATGGGATTGAGATGTTACAAGATAACCGTCCTAAAAAATTATTGTCTCGAATTAGTCAATAGAACCAGGCACCCGCGAGGATGGAAGATTAATATCTAGAGGGTAATGGTAGCATCTTTTAGTAAAATAAACCCGTATATAAGAAGTTAGTGAGATAAGGGATAATTTTGGATGTCCAGGGAAAATAACCCTATCAGACTATCATTATTTGTATAAACATGTTTGTGCAGCTCGACAATACGATATCTTTTTATCTTGTAACATTTATTAGACACATATAAAGAACCATTATAAGAACTAGATTCCATGTGAAAATAATTTTGTGTCACTTTTCAGTAAAAGATAAAATATTTTACCTTGCTAAATAAATTTAGAGGAGTGATGTTTCTGGTGGTTCCAAGCGCATCACATGAATTAGTAGCATATTTTTTAACCACATAAGGATTTAATGGATCAAATAACTCCCCTTGGAATCCTGAGGTGCATAACCCCCTAGAGGTCCTCATGTGAATCATGTTACCACTTTGGAGACATGAGACTGCCTGACATGCTGATAGTCACACTAGTTCCATGAGATCGAATGATTGAGCCAACGTCTCTCGCGAAATACTCAAGATAACCATATTCCTCATAGCTGATGTATGAGAAGTTACGAAAGTATGATTCACGGTTGGATTGGATATGTTTTTGATAAAGAGACAACTTCAAGGGAGAGTTATGAAGAAACAAACTAGTCCCTCAGACTCATTAATGGGTCTTGAAATTATGGTTTTCATCAGGTTCTCGTGATAGAGTAACTTGGATAATGCCAAGACAAGAGATCTCTAGGTAAGGGGTGATAAGAGGAATTAATTTTCCTCAATCCCCTTGATATATATGATATTTCCAGAATACAAAACATCGATCAGTAGATCAAATGTTTCCTAAGGCACCACTTAGAGACATTGTTGAAGACTTTGGAGGGCTGTAGTTTTCTTTAGAACTGGGTCATTTTCTTTAAATATGTGACTCATAATGGGGAATTTATTTACCCCACCAAATGAGAAACAAAAATTTGAAAATGAAAAATATACTATGATATGAGAATTACCTTCCCTGATAATAAAATGGAGAAAATACTCATGGATCACATGACCCTCCAATGGAATAATGATCATGTGACCATTTTAAGGTCACATGCAGATTACCTATATAGAACACAACCTACGATTAATCTCATGGAGTACCCTTCAATGCACATTAATAATCTTACAAATGATTTCCCTACTATTGATGACAATGCGATAAAAACTGAATGAGATCCCACTTGCCTCATGTTTTATTTATTGGATAAATATATTTCTACCTTCTAAAATTAACTAACCAATAATGATGAATAATATCCAATGGATGAGACCCCTATTGGTCATGAAGCTCATGCTCTATATCATCATTTTAAATTGTAAATTTATGGGGTGATATAAAATCAAAATCACATAAATCATTAAAATTTGTAAAATAAAACATGGGGAAGAAATGGAAGGAGGAGAGAGGTACTCATGGTCACTGATAGTCATGCATCATTCCCTTGATGATCTGGAAGATGCTGTGATACATAAAAACAGCTTTACCCCGCGAAATATTTTCGGATTGTCGCCATCATCGCATAGATTTCCCAGGGTATTTCATGTCGACTATGAAATTCCCCATTTTCACCCTAATGAAGTATGGATATATTTGTACAAGAAATGATCGTGTACTTATATATGTCCCTTATTGGACACCTAATGCTTCATTAGAAAACAAAGTGAAATTTCTCTGACATTACACATGAAAATTATAATAACTCCCATAATAGAACAAATAGAATAAATTTAAATATGGGATATGTACATACAGTTGGTGAAGGTCATGTGTCATTACCCTGGTTATCTGTATGATGTTGTGAGACCTCCTCGATAAGACCACATCCCCTCATCAAATACATTTGGCTCAATAGCCCCACCACAAATCTGTTCTTGTATTTGAATAGGGAACTCCTCACTTCCCCTTCCATGCTCTAATAAAGAATGGTTATATTTTCACCTGAAATGACTATGCACCCCAATATGATCCATATTGGTCATGTGACACATCATTGGAAAATAGATAAAATTTCTTTGAAATTACTTATGTAATATCACATAACTCTAAATCCTTGGTCTTTCAAAAAAAATGAAATAAGTAAGGAGGAGGTAGAAAGTACTAACGGTCATAAAAAACTGGTGGTGTGTTATGTAAGTACAAAACATGGTCCCATAAGACCCCTGAACAATCCATTCATGTATCATGGAATGACCTAGACCAGTTATTAAGAATTTCATAGATACCTTTCAGTAGGCACCTTTATCTAGTGAAGGCTCTTTGGAGAGTCTATAAGATAAGTTGAAATATAATTTAAATGCGTTTATGATCAAATAAATCATCCTTAATTGAAAATAATATAATAATGTAATAATTTAATGAAGAAACATACAACCACAAAAAATCATGAGATACACCCTGAACGACCCACAGAATACACTATTGAAACCGTGTGGGGCCAACCCACTTTGCTGAACCAATCTAGTATATGTACTAGATATGTTGCACAATGTGAATACCAACCAAGCTGTTGATGCCTATATAGTCTCAACCCTATAAGGAAAATGCATCAGCTACAACTCTATGGAAACTCCTTATAGAAAAATTATCATGCATCGAAGTAGACTTCTCAGGGAAACTGATCACGCAACCAAAGATTTCCATCATGTAATATACTGGCAACTGGTAGGAGAAATCTTGATATATAAATATGGTACTTCACTTGATAATTTATATATCTTGGGAATGGGACTACGGAATGATGTGGGAATAACATAACACATGTCAGCTTGATCTCACAGGACTCAAAAATAAATTGATACTGAACTAAACCAAAGCATTCATAATAAAAGGTATAAAACCATGATAAAAACTGAAAGACATATATGAGTTAAAATACCTATTTCCATCATTTTCTTGATGTGAGTTATATAAGGGAACAAAAAGGCACCCCGATACATCTTCAAGATCTCCTGACATTCCTTTATCGTGCTATTTGGGATAAGTGAATTTCCCCTAAAAATTCCATGAAAGTATCAAAACCCCTCTCGGATCGCCGCCTAAATCTAGTGAAGCATTTTGGGTTAATCACCTGATCCCTACAATATCCATCACATACATTTCAGGATTAATCTAACGTTGTGTTATTATATCATTCAAGAATCGTCATTGCATCTTGGAATAGCAACCAACCTCTTGTGATACCCTTTGGGCAAGACAACTGAGACCTATGCGGCCCTCCAAACATGATGGTTAGGTCTCGCAATGACCTCCAGGGATGTTATCCGAGAATCATGACATCCATTGTATTATACCACATTGACTCTTGAGACACCCCCATAAGTGTCATGATTGGTTATTCGATGGAATCCTAGACAAGCCATCTTGGTCATGTGATGGCCCCCAAAAAAGTAAATGGGGTCATCCAACGCCCTCTGGACAAAAAGTCCATGCCAAATGGGAATCCTAGGATTTGACAGCTTCATTCATCCTTAGTGTGTAATTTCAAAATATATGTTAAATATTTGAGTATAATACTAGATCATGGGAACTACAAAAACTCTCATTCCTTCCATATTCAATATATGTGGGCCACCTATACAAGGTTTGAGATACATATTGATCATCTAGCGAGATTCCAGAATCCAATCCCTTAACTAGAGTAAAGAAATTAATTTAATTCTAACCATTACCTCTCATAATGAGATTTGGTCACATGAAAAAAGGGAGTTGAAATGATTATATTATATCCACTAAACACCATAAGGTTATAAGGAAAATTCCAGTGTATATTCCTCAATGAATAGTTTAGCCTCAATGTGTAATCCCAAACATAAAATAAACAATTAGAACGATTATTCCTACAATAATTTAGATACATAGGATTCCTTTTCATGGACAATTCATTATACTAAACATCCCAAGGATTTTCCTTACATACATGTCCCAAATATATATGCCATGAGATTGATCAACTATTATACCTTAAAACTCATATCTAGCATAGATAACATGGGGTTACTAAGATGCTATGAAAATCCCAATGGACATCAGAAATCTACACGCACTAGGTCAAACCCATTATGTAATGCCCAATGTGTGGTATGGTATGAAAACCACTCATATAAGGGGATTTACTTTGGGCCATGTCCCAAGGTCTTGATTGATCTACGATGAATATGATTCCATCCATAAAAATTATATATAGGATTGATCCTTGAGTCCCATTATTATGTATTTCTTGTCTCGGTACCCAAACGAATGTGATCACCACATGATGATAAACTGCATGAGATTAGCAAACTATATGGGTTTTGATTCTTTCAATAACCATGATATATTTGATGCCTCATAATTACCTTGTTCATTATCTAATGAGGGATGTAATAATAAATCTATTTCTTCAGGGTAACCATTCTCATATTAGGAATAGAAAGAGATATATAGACATATTTTAAATCAATAAGAGAGTCCTATAGTGATAAATAGTTCCAATAAAAATGGTATGATGAGCCTGATCTATCACCCACTCGAACAATTTGAGTCCCCATAACTCACTGGACCCAAAAAACCATATTACTATTGGCCTTTAGATTTCACTCATATACCAAAAAATTGGGGGAACCACTAAGAGAGTCTAATAAAAGTGAAAATGTTAGCCGGAAGAGTGAAACATATTTCACAGAATGAAAACCCAATGAAACATTTATAATGTCTCTTGATTTTATATTCCGTTATACACATGGTGTTTTGTGTTATGCATTATATCAAATATTATTTTGATATTTTAAATTATTTTGGAGTTACAGTCCCCCCAAATTAAATAAAAAGAATCCTTACAATTTTACCAAGATCTTTAAAATCAATAGTATGAAATTTGGAAATTTCATTGTTAAAAAAATGACATCGTAAAATGGTTAATATGATATTATCTTAAAAAGGGATAAAAGTATATACATTTTCCATTTGAAATAACATATATTTTGGAGACAATTAGTGGAAAATAAATATATGGACCTTGGGGAAAGAATAAATAATTATTGAGAGTTATTGAAGTCATTTATCACAAGAAAGTGAACGAGCAATTTAATATCAAGGTCTTAAAATCCATAAGTATAGGATGATTAAATATACCATATTATTCATTAGATATGAATATACTAGGAAAATATTTGGACCTATAATCCTTAAAAAAAATTTAAAGAATTATTTTATTTACTAGGAATATATGGAAATATAATTACATGATTGAATTATATTTAATATTTAAAATTTCATAATTTATTTTGACATTAATAAATTAAAAATTAATCTATCAAAAAATGAAATTAATATTCAAAAAATAATTTCTATTATTGTATAACTCAAATTTAATTTCAACAGATCTTATGACCTATAATGAGTGACCATTCATTCTATCTATCTCAGAAAATTTACAAAAACCTATATTTTTTCATAATTTATAATTTATTACTATATAATAATCAAATGTGAAACCACCGGTTCATCCTTAATATTTATTTTTTGAAATTTTTTAACTAGTTACATATTTATCAGGACATCACCTAGTCTAGTGGTAGGTGTTAAACCTTATTATTCTTTGGTGATGGGTTCAATCCTTACAGGCCTTGTCGAATGTGATTGGTTGTCACCTAGTATACGGGTGGTCATTTTTCTAATCTATACAAATATAATTCCTTTCATCTTCCTAAAACAATGTGATGTACATCATTGAAATAAAATTGGTCATTAAATAACTACTCAAATTTGGTTTCCAATACAACTATTTTTTTACAATTTCTAAAAATCTTAATTACATTTTATATCAATGTTATTGGTTTTTATATTAATAATAATGGATATAAATAAAACTAAATGTATCTATATAAAATCAAAATTCATTATTCCTGAAATAAATTGTCTTCAAATACATTTCCTTTCCATAAATTATTCAAAAAATCCCTTAATTTTGTAACATTTGAACAACAAAAATTTATAAAAGGGGTGTTTAATAATTGAAACTTATAATGAACAAAACAATTATTTACCCAAGACGGTATCCAAACTAATATGTTAATAAAGAAATATTTTATGCTAACACTATCAAAATATGTCTCATGATTCATATAATAAATTCAAATGGTAAATGATTTTATAAAAATACTTAATCTGTTTATTTCAATGTTGGTTCTTCCTTGGTTAATGTTTTAATCTAGGTATTTCATTGTCATTAACAATTTAAATAATTAATAACTGTTTTTAAAAAAAATCTGAACTCTTCTAATAATATACCCTGATAGTGTAAATCCAGGTGTGTAGTAAGACATGTTTTAGGTTACCATGTAACACTTGGGTCATGCTAGAAGCATAATTTTCTCAATTTTCACCACTTGCCTCTATACCATAACCACATTCATCATGTACAACCAAAACAAGGATTTATTGCTTCAAAAACCCACATAATTTATTTTTTACCAAAAATTAATTATTTTATTCTATACATAACCTCGAAGTTTGTCTTATTGTGATGTTATCTAATCTATTTTTTCCCAAATCATGTTCCCAAGGTTTCTACTAAATTTTAACAAATATCAATAATAATGACCCAACTCAATGTATCATGGTGACTATGCTATACTTAATTATATCATAATATATACAATGATTTTAATCCTAATAGATAGATAAGTTTATTGGGATTTGGGAAGTAGATATATACATGATAGCCATTTTAGATTGGTAATGAGATTTATAACCTAGTATATAACAAAATAAAATTATTAGCATCTATGAAATCTCATTATAATGATTCATCATCATAACCTACGGAAAGTGAAAAAGAAATGGTGAACTCAAACCATCAATATGGATTAATTAAATAGGAATCTATTATAAAACTATTAGAATAAATATTATAGAATGGTAAAAAAACATTAAACTCTTTCCATTTA
Source organism: Viscum album (assembly GCA_963277665.1). Taxonomy (NCBI): domain Eukaryota; kingdom Viridiplantae; phylum Streptophyta; class Magnoliopsida; order Santalales; family Viscaceae; genus Viscum; species Viscum album. The sequence continues at coordinate 623,809,478 of OY728128.1, forward strand.
TTTGAAAATCTACATATTAAATACATCAACAGATAATATCATCGTGAAACAATCCTAGATAATAAAAATAATTGAAAAATAAATGAAATAAATTCATAATAATTGGAATTCATGTCTTATGAACATGATATTTCTACCATAAAGACCATTCAAATATTTTTTAAACTATATGTAAAAAGACATTAAATTTTTCCAACTAATATTTCTCAGGAGAAGTACCAATGCATAAAATGGTTATATAATTCCGAGTCCCACCAATTACAATATGTCCAAATAATTTTTAATATGTAAAATAATATATTTACATCAGGAATAAATATTGCATAGGATAAGATATCTGTATTGATTATGTGACACAAATTATCATTATTTCGCAAGTTAACTAAAGAACATTTAATGTAAAGACTATATATACAAATAGCATACAGTTTATGAAATAGATATATACATGAAAAAATAATATCAATATTTATCAATAATTTAATAAACCAAAGAATATTATTACTGGAAATTTATTGTCTCATGATAATGTTATCAATCACAGAAGAAAGTGATATTGTTCCATAAAATACCACATTGTAATTTTCAATTTTGATACCCTTTTGGAAATAAATAAAATAAAAACCTAAAACACCCTAAATTATATATTATTAATGATATTAAATTTCATAGGTACATTATATACACCACATTAGAGTAAATTGGTGGATAATAACAAATTAGTCTCATGGTTATGAACATTTAGAAGAAATCCCTTTATTTAAACTAACTATTAATTTAAAGTTGTTTTAACACCATTAGAATGGATTTAAATATGTTATAATCTTTTTATAAAACAATATTAATATTTATAATATCATATATTATCCTATTATAACATATTTTTACCATTTAATTAATAATCATTAATTATTTTCATTTTTCTCGTCGTTTATTGCCTTGTTTTCTTATGTGTGTTTCATCAAGAATGATTTGGTTCCTGCACATATTATATAGTAATATCATATAAGTAATAAAATTAATAGAATAATTATAATATTTATACATAATTATTTTTGTAAGTCTAATCATCTTTGATGGTAATGAAAAATGATGTATGTTACCATTTTGTTGACTATAGGTCTTATATATTCATGTGTTGCTTTACTATTTTCAATTAGCAATATAGAAAGATGGAGTATAAAATATTTCCAGTAATATTGATCATAAGATAATATATAACATATTATATAACTATATATACAATATCCATGTGTTTTAGTGATGAAAATATAGTCACATCGCTTTATGAAAGTAGTATTTTATGAGTACAAGAACGATGTTATCATCATTACGTGAATGAAAATAGATGAATGAAAATGATATATATATTATATTTCAAGAATGTAAATTTTTTAATTATAATCATGATTATTTATGTCATTTCACATATAGTCATTAACGTTGTCTTTATGAAATTTTCTTTGAAAGATTTGTGATTCTTGAATCACATTGCTTTTTAGGGAGGTAGTCCACCAAGCACACGAGAAATGATGTAATATCTCTTAAAGAATTGAGTGTAAAAATATATATATATAATATATAGTCCATCACTATTTATATTTATTTCATATATATCATATATATATATAACTAATATCAATCAGCAAAACCATCATTGATATTTGTAAATGGAAAATTAAACGACATTGGTTTGTGAGCTGTTAGACTTATTTACAAATGAATGATGATTTTGAAACCAATTTCACTGAAGTTGATATGAATTATTTAATTTAAATAGTATATATATTTTAATTTATATGGAAGATATATAGTTTATTACATCATCATGGTTTAAAAAAAATTTATGGAGACAAAAATGAAGAATAATTAAGATTTAATTTGAAAAATATTACCAATTTTTTGGGTATCTTCTATGGTTATGCACTAAATCCTATATAAGATGTATTTAATCCAAAAATAAGTCTTATAGGATGATATTACAGATGTTTACATGTGATTGGGGTAGGGTTTGGATGATCAAAATCACATGAAATATGTGGATATATGAGGGGAGTGAGTTCCCGTTTATAGTTAATGAGTGGTATTTTTTTAATACACTAGTGTATTCTATTTTAAGTGATTAATATTACATAATTAGATCTAATTATAATAATTATTGTGTTTTATGGATTTTTTGGGGATAGACCTCCAAAAAAAACAAATTATTATAAACATTTTATCTCAACTTATATGTTTCCCTATTTTTACGATTTGGGTTTTTCACTAAGGTAAGTAATTTTGTAAACTAGTTAATTTATCTATTAAAATTAAATTAATGAAATCAATGTAAGATAATCTATACACATTAATTATATGTATTATATAAAATTTATCCATTAAAAACATTATATGTGTTGAAAAATTTATTTTAACACAAGCACATGTATGTAGAAAAAAATGATTGAACCATAACTACGAAAACATATTTTTAACTATTTTGCGGTAAATAAATAATTAAAATAAAAAAATTGTTCAATTAATGTAAAATAGTTTTAAATTATTAACAGATAAAAATAACTTTGTATAATATATTATTTTTAATAATTCTAAATCATTTTAACAAATTTTTTATATGATAAAATTACATTTATGTCATTTTTAGAAATTATTCATTTAAATTTATGTTAAAATTAACATGACTTGGATGATATTTCAATATATTATGATCAGTCAAATATAACATGATTCTTTAATTTTAAATTATTATTTAATAAAATAATTATTTCAATTTACATCACGTTTATTATTTTTAGTATTAGTTATTTTGTAATTTTATATACTAAATAATTACTATGTTAGAATTGATTAATCATTTGAAGTTACTAATTCATATATAAAAATTTGTGATACATTTCTTGATAAAAACTCATTTTTATTTCTAAATAATCTGTATTACCATATAGTATTGTGTTATTTCATATCCCAGTGCATTAAAAATATTAAAATGATGTAATGTATGTTTCTTGATTGATTATTTACATAACTTATTATATAGATCATATTAAGTGGAATAGGAATGTAATTCAAATATATTATAAAATTCAATGTAAAACATCTAAAAAGCATAATAAAATTAATTCATATAAAATTTTAGTTCTGTTTAACAATTATCATTCTAGTTTAACACCCTGGTAAATTAAATTTTACATTAATCATGGTAATTGACATTTAATTCAATCAAAATTCTTTTCTAGTAATAAATTATGTTGAACATATTGTATATTATATAGTATAATAGTTAAAAATGGAATGAATTTTTTAAAAATAAACTAAATAAAGTGGAAATTTTAAAATTTATGTTAATCCCACGGATGTGACGAGACATTGAGTATTTAACATAAAATTTATCAAAAATTTACAGTGTATGTATATCTAAAATCAATTTGAAAATTATTAAAATGAAATAAAGAGAACTAAATGATATAAAATTTATCTAATTTTACTTTTAAAACAATAAAAAATACAAATTTCCCATGTAAATTATTTATGTGAAAATTTATTTTTCAATTAAATTTATGTATTTTTTACTATTCATCCTAAAATGAAATATTAATAAAAAAACCTAGAATTTAACAAAAATGAAATTTTGCTATTCCAATTTAAAAAATCATGTCAACATTTTAAAATAAATTATATAAAATGTTTCCAAATTATTTTTATGTTTTCTATGCAATGAATGATGAAACAGTCCTTTCAAAAAAAATATGTCTGAGAAAATATTTTTTTCTATTCAATGAATTTAAAATTTTATAATAATAAATATTTAACTAATAAAAAAGTGAAAATTGCCCCCATATGTTATATAATCATATTAATTCCATTAATTCCAACAGTTAGGTGAAAACATCCATAGTAAATAATAATTATAATACTATAAGAATATTGTTGTTCGGTAGAACTCATTTGTGCGTGTAATTAAACCAAATACAAGAGTTTTTTGAATTACAGGATACAAAATAAATATAATTAATTTAAAATTGTTATTATATTATAATTTTTAAAGATATTATATTCCATTCTACACTTTTTTGGGTCTGTCACACAAGTTATCAAATACGATGTTTCAAATTTTATATTTTTGGGTGTTACAAATTATATAAATACCCCTATATAGAGGATTAAAAATTAAATATTCTGTAAATTTAATGACCTGTAAAAATTCATGTTCTAAAATATCCCCACCATATAACCACTTTTTCCCAATATGTTTTTGGGTTCTATAAATAAACATTCCTTGTCTTGCAATGCCATAAACTCACCACAAGATTTATATGTTCTATCCCAATATGATTATTAAGCATCCACTATGTCACACCATACACAAGGCACTCAATTTTTCCAAATCAAAATTGCAGAGTCATCATAATCACATAATAACCAAGTTAACTGTAAAAATTATCTATCTATTCAAAAACAATAATTCATTATCAATAGATTGAGTCCCAATCCAATGTTTCTGCCCATAGAAATGATCTTCTCAAAATGGTCAATGATAAATCTTGGTGCTCCTAATCATAGTAATTGCCTCTTGTGAGTAATTATAAATTATCCATTAAAATGATAAATGTTAGCTTCACCTCACCACATCTCATTCCATGTGTAAACTTCAGTCGATCATCATTTGACTCCTTTTTATATCAAATTCTTTGTCAAACCTACTGACATTATATCTCATTATACAGTCTTGATTCCCAAATCCAATAAGGAATCATTAGATCGTAATTTATCGAAAACTCAATTATGAAAATTATACATAATTTAATTATATTAATGTATCACCAACCACCAACTCTAACCATAATTCTCTCCTCTCTAGCTTCAGATACCATCTAATCTGACTCACCCATAGGTCTAAATAGATATATCTAATTACTAGAAATATAATCAAGAAATAGAAAAAAAAATTATAAATAACATGTATATATTAATATCTCTCTCTTACTTGAGTTCCAATGAAAAAATATTGATTTTTTCACATTCTTAGATCACTAGGAATGTTATGCTCAATAGCTATAAAAATTTCAGCTCTAATGAGGGTCACACATCCCCCCCTCATATCTATTGGTTCATTCCACCTATATAGATTAATTCAAATAACTACTATAGAATAACCTAGATAGTTCTGTTATCAAATTAATGTCACTCCACATGATCCATGACATGGACAATCTAAAAACAAGTATATAGTATTATGTTTTCCCAAACCATTCCTCCACACACTGATCTATTTATCATTTAAACTATTATCATAGGGGTAATACCATATTCCCATCAAAAACTCAAGCCTCCAAGATCATAGTAATCCCAATGACTACATCTATTTTATGTGCCTAGTAAGAGAAATACTTATACCTCAATGTTGATAGCATTTGAAGTGTGATTGTATGATGAATCCTTATAATGTCCAAGGAACTTCATTGAAAAATAAAATAATATGGGAATTAACTAATGTCACTGAACCTCATAGTTTACTAGAACATAAAAAATTAATAGTGGAATACACACATCTCTTTTATCAATTAATAAATCAATTTAAACCACTCATAATATTTTCCAACTGCACCTAATCTCAAAAATGTTTTTTTCTAAAAAAAATATGTTTCAACATGTTGTCTCCTCTCCCAAGGAAGAGTGATCCCATAAGAACCCTCTAATTGCTAATAATATATTATTCATATTCTCTTCATGTGAACCAAATGAACTTATTATCTCATATAATCCGTTCATACACTAGACTCATGATCACATAAATAACATATCATCAGACGTAATTAAATGTTCCAAAACAACTATCCAAGATACATTTAACACCAATGCCATCTAGTTAGATGAAATGGTTTTTCTTCCATTTAAATATACTCAAGGTATATCTCTCCAATCAAGTTCAATCACACAATCATAAAAAAACTGATCATTGTTATTAATTTATAATAAATTGCTCATGTTTGATCGACCATATATTCATCTATGTAGATTAACATTCGACTATTTGATTAGGATATTCACTAAAAACACCTTCTTCAAGAATCTAATCGATCCATGAATCTAATGTAAACCACTCATACCAAATAACCTTATGTTTTTTACATCACAATAGACTATGATTACTCATTAATATTACTCATATCTCCTTCAACATCACATCTAACAACCTAAGATTAAAAGAATATAACCATGTTTTCAATCTATATGTGTAATCACATGTGAAGTATAACCTAACTCATAAGTTAATGCCATATATCAAACTCCTCCCAATAATATAAGGATAATATTTTTCAAGGTAATAATTTCTCATGTCTCACTAATTCCCTATGATACATCCTAAAGGCACCATTTTCTCCCTCCCAACCTATAAATAATTTCCCACATAACCTGTAGTTGACAGGGAAAGACATAAACATTTATATAATATATCAGTAGGAAAGTAGAGTTCTAAAATTCCCACTCTATAGTTATCATATAAATATATATTTTAATAATAATATTCCAAATAATTACCCCAATCTTTGGATCTAATCCTTACTCAGAAACTAAATGACATACTAACCCTGAAAGGACTATTAGCACATGTGTGTATATAAAATGACTTCATCATATGAAAATTCATTAAGAATAAATCCATAATATTATATATTAGATATGTATAATTACAAAAGGAAAATATATTATAAATTCAATATATGTTGTTGTAAGAACATATGTCATCAAGTTGAATTTTCATTCTTAAACCAATATCACAATCCCCCATATGGTGTTAATAATAACAAAATCCAATACCTTTATCAGCCCAAAATGGGCCAATATATTTACTATACATATAGAGAATATATATTTTTCAAAATGGAGAGTACATATATAATTTACACATTTCCATTTATTAGGTGAGAATGGTCCATGTTATTTATGAGTTGAAAACCACCAACACGTAAAAAATAAAATTACATATAATTTGAAGTGTTAAATAACTAAATAATTTATCCTACCTTATATAAATTAAACACACATAATGAAATTTCATATCAGTCTTATGTGAAAAATTTGATGGAATTGTACCTTCTTCTTACTATTTGACGAATATCAAATAAATAATAGCAATATCAAATTCACACAACATACACAATTAAATATCTCAACAATATCATCAAAAAATGGAAAGATAAATACCAAATACCTGATATACTAGACATCCCACTATAAAATGTTCTTGTGAATTTATAGTTTGAGGTCTATCATAAACTCTAAAAAATTCCATATTCTCTACTTACCATACAAAAAATAGGATGTAAAAGGAAAATATTCTTTTTAAATACTTACCATGAACCATATATCCCAGGTTCAATAATCAATGTCTGGTTTGTGGGTTTCTTGTGACCTCATGTGAACCTCATAAAATTATAGCAGTTACTGAATAGTATTGATTTTATATGATGTTTTTATAGGTAGACTATTCAATTAAATTATATAAAAACATAAACAGAATAACGAAATCAATATTCAAAATAATAAAAAACAAGAGTACACAAAAACTAATATCGTATCAATAGAATAAATAATATATTCTTAATCACATAAATCATATATCCAAGTATATGAGCCAACTAGATGATAAAATCTGTAAGAATAAAAATTTAATAATGTGAGAGAGCCTCTATCTTCTTCATCATGAATCATCATATCATTGTATCCAAATTCTTTCTCTACTATACTACTTGATCGTAAAACATTATTTCTAGGTCCTATTTACCTTTATTAACAATGATGTCAGTTCAATTACAAAATTTCCATATCCACTAGAGTAGGGATTGATAAAAACCTAGTAGAACTCCATGTATGGATTTTATTATATAACATATAAGGTAGTTTTTACCAAATAGATAATTTTGATAATAATAAGTACAATAAAATTCAATAAATAAATAATCATTTCTAATACTCTATTTCTATGGTGACACTCCAAATCAACGAAAAATACTTAGTCCTATGTTAGTGTCTCTTTGAACATATTGGTGGACCATGAGTGAATACGTATACTACTTATAAATCATATGAATATAAATAAAAAATATTATATTATCAGTCAATGTATAACGAATCCCACCAATATCATCTCATAAATAGAACTCATAAGAAGAGGTATGGTTCACTCTAGACACTCATATTTGTATCACATCCATGAGAAAATTGAATCCCATGAAATGGTCATAGATAAATGCATAAGGAAAGGGAATAGAGTTCCCCATATGATGATCATAGATATATAAGTCATCCAAAGGGATGAGAGACCCACCTAACAACCGTAGATAAAAAAACATGTAAGGTGGATGAGTATTCCACAAGGTTATATCATATTTGTTGTAATTAAATTGAAGAGAATACTTGAATATAATGATAGATAAAAGTTTTTTTGAGGTAGATCATCCCACCGAATGATCTCAAATATATGACAAATGCATGGGGAAGATAGACCCATGTGATGATCTTAACTATAATTCAATTTGGGAGAAGAGAGAAATACACTAGAATTATGGATGAAATATTCATGGAGGAAAATTATCCCACATCAAAATCTCATTTTTAATTTCATTTAATAAATAATAAAATAATATTTTCACTACAGGAATATTTTTAATATAAAATATCATGGAAAACATCCATCCTAGTAATATTTATGAAAATCATCACGGATCACATCCAACTTGTAATAAATCACACAATAATTATCCTCATATAGGTCATATACCAACCAAAATTCATCATATATCTCATAGTTTATCTACTCAACTTCACATACAATCTTAATCCATAAATCCATTCTAGGATCACCCTTTCAATCATTAGTTTCTATGATTACTCTTGAGATTGATGGTACTATCTCCACTACAATAACCCTCAATAGGGATAATTAAAAAACGTGTGTTCCCACTAGGGTTCTCTAAGACCCATCATATCCCAAACATCATATTTGTGATCCTATATCTAATTTACATCTCTCAATTCCATTCTTGGTACTAAGTGGGAATGGAATTCCTCATAACTAAAATAACCTCGTGATGGCCTAATTGGATTCATATGTATAATCATTTCATACTGACACTAGAGGGATATACCAAAGACAATATTCTTTATTTTTATCCTAATTTATCCCTAATACAACAATAAAGTATACAAATATAGAAATGTTATACACTCTCAGCTATTCCACCATCATTGTGGTAGGAAGTCTTTCCATACAACCTAATCAACTATTTGTAAGCAACAATACATCCTAAGATTAACTGTTGGATTATTACAGGGTTGACCAATTCAAATCCATATTTCTCACATACTCAACCAAAATATAAGAACCGATATTAGTCCAATTATATTTATTCTAATCTCATTAGAACCGCTTTAGTGTCCACGTATCTCACTAATATAATTTTTAATCAGGAACGTGGTCATTATAAACAGAAGATTCAGCTAGTTTCAATGGTTCATTTGCATTCTTTCACACATGAATCAATATATATGTGTTATATTAAATTACTATAATTAATGTAAAATATTATATAGTTATGACATTTCATATCACATTCAAATAAACACAGTGCATAACCTTGGAGAAATGTTTATGTATTTTATTTATTATATAATGTTACCTCTTTCAAAAAAATGATTAGTAATCACTACTAAAGAATAAACAAGAATCAAAACCTCTCACTTGATACTATATAAAAAATTTATCTAATAATTATTTTCAAAAAATTCATATTTATTTATTTAAATTAATTCAAATAGATATAATTTCTTAGAAACTCACCTCACTATCTCCCTACACCAAAAAAATACCATCCCACCACTGAAAGGATAATGGAAATATACCAACACCCTCATGATGAAAAACGCCTTATATTCATCACCTGGACATCAACATAATTTATCATATCTAGTTAATATCTCAAGAAAATTTAAATAGGCAATATACCTCAAATTAAATAGTTACAAATGTACTTTTTTGTCCGCTAATGATATCCTCTATCGATGATGATGAAAATCCCCATCATATTGCATGATTTATAATATACACTAATGAATGTCATAAAAAATCCCTAAAATGGGGAATTGAAATTAGTTTTCATGAATCTAATAGATGGATTGAGGAATAGGAGTTTTAATTACCTCTAATAAATCATAGAATCATCTAACAAACCACTCCACCAAAATGGTCATCGATAGATAGGGAGAAAGAATTGTGATACATTAATGTCCTCTGGTCAGGTTTTTTCAGAGTAAGGAAAGGGATAGATAGTATTTCAAAATTCATGGTTGAAAAATAATAAACTAACAACTTTAAAATGAAATTATTAGCAACATTTTTTCCAAACCTGTAGTCATATCACATTGAATGAACTATCTCATAATATATCTCCTCTCAAGGTTTATTAGTATTTTATAAAAAAATATTTTACAACTATATTCTTTTATTTTATTTTTTAAAAAAATCACATATAGTTTCCTTGCATGATTATATAAAATAAATTAATATTGCATGAACATCATTATTACTATAGATCTGCAGATATGGTTTCCATCATTGGTTTCCTATAACCATATGGTAACCACGAAGTTTTTAAGTGCGTCTTAAACAGATAAAATTCCGTATAGAGAACATTATAAACATCAAAGAATAAAAAACACTTTTCTATATATTATCCACATCCAAAACATGTCCCTAAGATGTTTTACTCCTGCCAAATTATTATCAAAATCACGTTTCAAAAAAAATCACTACTTGAAGAAAAAAAATTTATATTCCCATTATATTTCACAACCCACAAGGGAATGGGGTTTTAAGAATGAGATAATTCAATCATTTAATGATTTATTTATGTTTTGGAATATCATTTATGATGCACCCAACATATAAATCCTCACCGAATACTTATATTGAAATAGTATTAATCAGTACTTTGAAATTTGTGTATTTTGATATAAATTAAAAATAATATTAACTCTATTGACCAATACAAACTTCCACGCATAGGAATATTTAATGTAACATTTAAAAAGGGGAATTCATATTGGTGGGTTTATCCCCTTAATATCTCATCTTGAAGATTACCATATATGAACATTATGAGAATAATCCCCATCCACTTCCAAACATAAATGAAATTATTGTAAAAAAATATGTGCCATGTCACATATATTTTATATAGCTCATACGAAAAAAATTATATATGTATAGATAGAAATTATATATTCTCATTACAATAAGGAACCGTTGTACCATTTTATTAAAAGGAATATTCTATTAATATTATCAAATTATTGTTAATTATAATTATACTCATTTTGTGATAATTTTTTAATGAATATTAATATTCTTTTTATAAAAATAAATAAAAGTTGTAGATTATTTTGAAAAAACTCTGATAAAATCCCACATGAACTAAATCCTAATATTATAATCATTTATTATTTTAACTAAAAATTTATATTATTTCATAAAATTAGATTTGTATATAGTCAATGAGACCACCAAAATTTATTCAATGGATTTTCATCTTACTCACACATCATCGATCTAAAAAATACCATAATGTTACATACTTGTAAATTATATTCATTATATTTTTTTAATTGGGTTATTAGACTAAAAAACCATTACATTATTATTATAATAAAATTTTATGGGTTATTTACAATTAGGTACATAAAACTAAATCCAATAAGATGTTGAATATTAAAAAAAATGCTTGAGCTGCATTAGAAGACACTATAACAACAATGTTGCTGTAGAATCAAGAAACATTGGCTACTATGAATTATTCTATCTCACAACTCATTAATTAAGGATTAACACATATCCCAAATATAATTTTTAATGATTTTAGTAATTTAATAATTTAGAATCCTTGTATCCTCTAATAACATGTTCCTTATCGATATTATATATCATGCTCATATATGTGATTCACATTATTTACATATTCATATTCAATATATTAACCTAATATGGCTCTCCTATACCTTATAGATATTATTTTACAATATTCATATTATATTTAACATCATTCTTGGTATATGTAAGGAACTATATGATAGAATCTATCATATAATCATAACGGATTGGGCTCATAATTTATTATCCATTTTTTTTCTAGTAAACATAATTTATATTAGGAATATATATAACCTGAAATTAATTACTATAATATTTTAATATGTTTACTCTAAATATAATCAAAATCATATTAATATATATATTGTTACACAGTTTATACATTCTCTATGTTCATTTTTAGATTTATTGAGTTCAAAACATATAAGATGTTTCAATGAATTCATTCATTTATAGTAATTATTTAACAAGTATTTATATATTTATAATATTATTATCTTGTTTATCATCTATTGTAGGAATTCAAAATAAAATACTAAGAAAAATATTACTCATCCACTAATCCATGTGTATACAAAATATCACAATCATTATATATGATACTTTTTATGATATGAATTTATAAAAATGAATGTTTCATAATCATTATTCATTCTTTTTCCCTTAAATAGAATAATATAACTTGTACACCATGTTTAAATCCTTTGGGGTGAAAAAACATTCTTATATTTATACGAGCCAATCATAAGGATGGGTTCCCTTAAATCCATCTTTTCAATATCATAATAATTATACGAATGTATATGGACTATAACATTTAAGTATTTCATTATATAAACTCCTAAAAATAATTTTCATTATTATATGAATTGATGTTTCTTCATCCCTTTATCAACCCGATATCCTTTATAAGTATTAATGTTACTATACATGACTAGTTTCTTCTTGAATACCCATTTTCAACCAATAATCATATCATAAAATTGGAGGTTCTACCAAAACATAGAATTAGTAATAGTATATCAAATATGTTTCAGAATTAATGGTCTCTTTCTAATATTCCACTTTTAATTTGATTACTAAATACTTTTAAGAGATATTTTCATTATGTTAAACAAATAATGCCTCACCAGATTAAGATACTATATAACTACGTGTCACTTATTGTACAAAATCTATCATGATACATCATTTTACATGTGTCTATAGACCAAATTCTTCCACTAGGATTTGTGGCATTAATTCATTCCCAACTCTTATATATCAAGATCCTTGACTTCAGTGAATTCTATCTTATTCTCACAATAACTTTTAGATATGTGATACATCACAATGAACATGAACTATTTTGATAGTATTATCTTTTTATGAGGTTTCATATATATAATATCCCCATTTTTCATTTGGATATCCCATAAAGGTGCAATTTGTTCTCATAGGAGAACATTTGTCTCCAGCGATAGACGTAAAAAAATATTTTCATCCCGACATAAATATAATTATCATAATAGATTTATTAAACTACCAAAACTCATATGAGATTTTATTTTTCAAAATTTTTTAAACATTGATTACTATATATGATGTCTTCTATGATGCATCCCCACAAAAAGGGCAATGGGTGGATTTTATGACAAATCATCTAAATCACTACATCAAATAAAGTGTGATTCAACCATTCACTAACAAAATTCAACTCTAGCATATAAAGAGGATTGATATGTGATAATATCTCGAAATACATTTTAAAATATATGAATTACAATTTATGATATTCACCACCGTGTTCTTAGAAAAGTTTAATTATATTATTTTTCATGTACACAACCTAGTTTATTCTTTTATTCCTTAAATTTACCAATGGAATTTGACATATACTATGTTATGTTGACATATCCATATGTAATAATGTAATTGATAAAAGTTATAATCTATTATTATCAATTTCTATGATAATTTTAAAAGGTTCGCAAACATATAAATGAACATTTTGTAGAACTTCAATGTAAGATTCACATTATTCACGAAATATATAATTATTAATTCTTAATTGAAATTAAGCATGATATATAACCATTTATTTTATTTAAAATAATCTAAATATATTTCATAATTTATCATTCCAAATTATTGTTTACTAATTTAAAAATTCATTGATTCAATAATAAATTATGAAATTATTCTTCTGAATGTAATCCATTATGAATTTATAATAAATTATTTTCATATTCATGTTAATAAAGGCCATTACCCAAATGTTCCATAAAATAATTTATGATATAATTATTCAACTATAATCTCATATTTATGAAAATGAAAAACTATCCAAGTCTAAAATGAACATGCGTAATGTGTTTTTATGAATATGGGAACATAATTTAAAAAGAAAAAAACAAAAATAAATTATGTCGATAATGTGATATTGTAGTAACCAATAGACAGTGTAGCCATTCTTTCTCTATTAAAATAATTATGATCTAACATACCTCTATAATACTTGTAGAATATATATGGTTTTTTTATTTATATATTATCTTGTGTACCACAAGATATATCAAAAGAAATTTTTTTGTGAAATATATTCATTAAATTTGATAACAAAGTGACCTGAATCATTAATTTTATTCTTTACCGGTTTGTATTTTGATTTCTAATTCCATTTATAGCCATAATAAACAATACCAAGTTAGGTTTTTTTTCATTACCCATAATCATCATTCCCTTAATAATGTAGTGTGAATGTTCTGTTAAAATTTAATATGTGCTAGAAATTTTCTTTTTTTCCTTTCGTATTATCCACTATAATGTCCTATGTATTCTAATATTTCATTTACTATTCCACCTACAAAAGTAGATTCATGAGATATATGATCTTTATATATATATTATTTATATTAAAATTCAAAAAAAAAACATCATAAGATCATAGTAATTAATGTGAGCATGACTAATATGTACAATTACTTGGGAATATAGAAGACTTGAATTTGAAAATTAAAAATTTTGAAAATCAATTTGACTATATTATATTAGATTGGCACACCTTATCCATGTGTTCACAAAAATAGTAACTTTGATACCTCATACCCACCAGTTGTTACATTCCCCTAATAATGATCATAAATATAAAACAATAATGTGTCTGTGTAAATGTATTGATGAATATTTTAGATCTTACTCATGATGGATGGTAACATGAGTTATTTGGTATCCAATTAATCATCAGTTGTCTTCCAAAATAGATAGTGCTCAACTTCACTTACCTCTTTATAGTGGTCAATAATAATTGTGGACTTCATAATGTAAAAACTCCACTCTCCGAATTGTATGATGTATAAGAACATTTACAACTACAAGAAGATTTAATTGGTTATTGGATTTTCTATCTATAAAATAGATCTTGAGTATAATGTTGTTCTTAAACGACGCTCCAATTTCTACTAAAAATTAAACACTAATTTATCATGTTGTCTTTCATTTCAAGTGTGTCATACATAATTAATTTTATTTTTCTCTCACAGTACTAAAAGAATTCAATTATACAACTCAATTGGAATAAAAATATCTTATCAGGGGAATATTATCTTGAAATGAATAAATATTCTCCTTATAATAATCCAAATGTGTTCCCTATCAAATCACTTGATGGTATTTAGGTGGGAGTTATTTATAATTAAATTAAATCACTATTTCAAGATATTTAAATTGACTCCCATATCCAAAAATCATAAAATTCACATTACATCAATGTCTGTTAGAGGATTCACAATTTATTTTTAGGTTAGCTACTCTTGATTCTAACATGGGTATATAACCCAAAAAAAATTATTATAATTCCCAAATAAATAAAATTATATTGATAAGGGATAGATGATACATATATCTATGGTGAAAATTTTATTTATGAAATGTGAGGGTTAATCAATATGAATTTTTCTTAAAGTTATTTATTCATTATTATATATAAGTACTCAATCAATTATTCGTTTCCTGTTTCTTAATATTATGTAGAATTTGTATATTTAAAATTACATTTCTATTCAAATAAGTTAAAAATAAATTCTTTATTTTACTTCATATTTTTATATTTTTTATTAATGTAATTTATAAGAATAGGTTTAATAATTAAATCTTCATTTCATCAGATAAATATATAAATGGATAACTATAAAATTGAAAAATAAATTAAAATTGTGTTTTTATAATAAGTTCAGATATTGTTTGGTATTTTAACGGAATGATTATCTAGCCCTTGACCCAAGAGATGGAAACTATTATGTCCCATTCATTATCATAAGCTTCAAAACTTCCACATTATCATGTCTATCTCAATGGTTAATTCCACCTCAACTTGGTATTGAACCATATCATTTTATTGGGAGATCCTTCATCATCATGATCTTACTCACTTGTGGGTGATGGGTAATAATAGTTTAAGGATACATTAAATATACCTTTGATACACATACACATACATAGTAAGGAGGAAGGGATGATTTTGAGATCATCGAAATTAATTTAATATTAAATTTATCACAAAACCCCTTGAAAAATGTAATAAAACTAAACAAAAATCCCACAAATACATAGTTCAATCAGGAACATGATCATTCCTATCATTAAATAACTATAAATGTATTACTTCTACAATTAATTTAATTTTATTATTCATTGGTGTACATTTTGTAAAAATAAAATATTAGTAATCTTATTGAATTATTAATCGTTTTGTTGTAAATATCCATTAAAATAATCACTAAAATCTAATCATTTGTTATTTTAATTAATGACATTTATATTTTTTTATTATATACACGATGTGAACTTACCCAAAACACGTTTTTTTCCCTCCTGGTCGGATTTAATTTTGTTTTTGAGTTTAATATACATGTCGTGTACTGGATGAAACATTACATGGAAACATATATGTTCAATTAAAACAAATTTTAGAGTTTAAATATAATGTTATATAAAAAATAACCTTACATGGTGTGTAACATATATGGTGTATGTTATTTTAGACACACCATTTAGTTGTAAATATGTTTTTAGATATACATGAAATAGAGTTTCTTATATTAAATCATATAGTATATGTGACTTATTTTTTCAAAAAAAAACCCTTAAATATAAAAGATGTGTTCCATTAGTGATTTCCCTGAAATTCACTACATAAATGATTAACAAACAAGTCATATTGGTAAAAAATCATGTAGTAGATAATAAAGATATCATTTAATTCCAAAAAACCCCCATCAAAAAACATTATGAATGTATATAGTGTGTTATATAAGATTGTAAAATGTTCCAAACATGGATCAATGTGTACATTAAATGACTAGGTAAGAATTATATGTTATATATAAACTATCACAGACCATGCACTCTATTTCTAGACACCAACATGACACATATAGGGACATGGTGTGTATTCCTTATCAGATATTACATATTACATGACATATAATGAAACCAACACACTATGTAATATTTTTAATAATATTTCTCTATGATATTAGTTGGTATGTGCTGTTTAACGATGTTGTGATTGTTTTCCACATGGATTCTATAAATTACATTTGGTCAAAACCATATGTTGTTACTTGTTTCATATTGTACCCAGACACTATGCACACCCTATGAGGCCATGTACAAACTAGTTTACAAAACATTACATAACATAATTACCACAACTCATACTTATGTTGTTGGTCAAGGGTATATGATATGTAATTTTTGTTATTTTTCATGTATTTTTTATTCCATGATTTGGGACCATGTCCATTTTCTAGCATCACTAAATCCTCTCGATGGAATTTTTGAGTATTCATCATATTTTCATGGAATTTTCTTAGACATATGAAAAACTATATTCATGTTGTCTCAAAGTTTAGATTAAATAATGAAAAAATTGAAATAAATACTAAAAAACATGTAAACTGTTCAAAAAATATTAAATAACTATAAAATAATATGTGAATTTTATGACACCACATGTTGGTTCCAAGACATATAGAAGAGGATTGGACCTATTCCCATTATTTATATTCCACTGGTTTTAATGGATGAATACAATGAACACAATGAATAATATCATAATTTTTTTATATAATTGACCTTTTCACATATAGTTTATAATTAATTTTTAATAATAATTAACTGATATTGAAAATTATATTATTGTTCAACAATTTAATAACATCTCATATAGTCTATTAGTTATGGTTAATAATTCAGACTAGAATTACTCTTGATTCATCTACATGTGATCCAAAGAAATTTAATGTCACCATTGTTATATAGTCTTCCATCATAGAGGAACAAAAAACAAAGAATAATTTTAATATAACATCAATAGTAACTCTATCTATCTTAAAATTATTTTTCTCTTCTATTAATATTATTAATATGGTGGAATAAGATTATCCCTAATTCATTTGGAATTTCTTATGATGTTCTCTCTATGTATTAAATGGAATTGTCTTGGGAAATTGTATTGGGAAAAATAATTCACACACTTCTTTAAACAAATAATGCCTTGTTTATGTACACAGGTCTTAAGAATTAGTAATTTCTCAAATTTCCTTTATATAACTGATTTTTTATGTACACCTCTTGTAAAATAATAATAAAATTGGTAACTTTGAATTTTTTAATAGTTGATAACTCACAAATATTTAATTTTCAACAATTAATGAAATAATTCCATATATATTTATATGATACAAACTAAAAATTATCAATTTATTTGGCCATTATCATGGCCCATCAATTCGACATTGATTTTATTAAAACTTTAATAATAAATATTTATTTATAGAAATTGATATAGATATATTATTCATTGAATTAATAATAATTATAATATTCACTTACTCATTAAAAATTATATATTTATTATTATACTTTTATATGTTTTATTCTTGATAAACTATCCACCGAATTTATGAAATAAATATAACATGAATAATTATTAATCAATAATTATTGTAATATTTTTATTCAACCTATTAAATTAAAATTAAATTTAACTCTATTCTAGATACACATAGTGTTTTTTCTTCTTGTACACTATTACAGTAGCATTAGGGAAAAAAAATTTAAAGTAAAATATGATCATCCGGTATCACATCTAAGAACTGGTAATGAATGATGATAATGATTCAATAGAAAATATTCCAATTAATTATTACATTATAATTTTTTCATTTCTTCTTAATATAATATCTATAAGGATGCATAAATCAAAAATAAACCTATATGATTTCATTGACTTTCATTTAAATTATGAATCAAACAAATTGAAAAATCAATTTGGATGTAGACAAAAGAGAAATTATACCTTTCAACTAAAGGTGAAAATATATATTCTTATACTATCATTAAAGGGAAAAATTAACTTTTGATTTATTCAATTAATTTTGTATTACTTATGTTACAACCATATCCTACCATTACAGGATTATAATTAATGTCATGGAATTTTAAAACCCACTAATTCATTGGGAAATTTATTTATCATATAAAATTGCTAGTTTGGGATATGTGAGTTTATTTTATTTTATTTTACTCATGTACATGATGCTTATACCTTTGTAAGATATATTATAATGGTGTTTTGAAATATCCAATGCAAGATTTTGGAGATTATATTCTTATACATGTTAGGTATTCCCTATGTTAAGACACATCGATCTATTATAGATTATGTTTATGATAAATTGTTGTCAGTCAATTAGGTATATTTTAATTATGTTATTTTCATTCACCTAAATTATGTTTTGATAATTTTATTTCATGATCACTCCATTAAAAATAGCCCAATTTATTTATGTTATTTTTTAAAAGTTGTAGGTGAATATTAGTACTATATGAAGGGGAAATATAATAATGAAGACAATTAAGGTGTTTAACTCATTAATGTGTATTGTATTTATAGTTATTAATGTTTCTTGTGTTGATTAATCTATATAAGAAACAATAAATATGATTATTACAGAATTTTATTATTAATAAATCAAAAATTGTGGTAATGTAAATAGATAGAATTTACTATAGTATAATTTTGATTGTATAACCTATGGCCCTATGATGGATGATTTTTTAGATAAAATGATTATAGAAAAAAATAATTAAATGATGTTTCATTGAATCCATAAATGATGATTTCATATGTTTCATTAATTTTATGATTATAATATAAGAGGTTAAAAAATAATAATAAAATTCTCAATTTTAATTAGGTTCATCTGATGTAGTTTGAAATTATTTAGTGTTTATTTTCCAAAATAATGTCTATTTTTTGGATATTAAATAGTTCATAATATTGAATGATATAGTTTATAAAAATATATTAAATACATTGGGTCACCCGAAAATCATATGATTCATCCGAACTATCTTATTATATAAGGAAAAAATTATTAATTTTTCATTTGGATATTTTATTAATTCATAAGTGTAACATTGAATTATTGCGTACAACATTACCCATGGAAATACTCAATGAAAATTTAAAGTATAATTTGAAAAATTCAAAAGATTTCGATGATTTCATAGGAGTAATCAAAGAAATCATAAAATAATAAATATATTTTTAATATAATATAATAAATATCACAGGTTAATTCTATATTAGAAAATTTATTTGGATAAGTCCCTAAGAGGTCATATTGTTTCTAACAAGAGTTATGAGTAATCTGTGTAAGATTCGTCTGAATATAATTATGTTTCATTTACTCTAACAAAAATACTTATGATTGAAAGAAAGATCAACGTAATGGAGACACATGGAAAATTATAGAGCCATTACACCTATAATAATGTATTTATTTTTAAAATATTTCAATGTAATGAATGATCACTGATGTAAAAAAAGGGAAATTTTTTTTAAGGGTCACCTTATATCAAAAATATATTAATGGTTTTTTAGAGGAGATTTTTTAATGATATAGTGTGATCTATTAGATGATATTAGTTGATGCCAAAATTGTTTAAAAATGTACAATAAATAACATGCACTCAAATTGATTTGTGATTACAGCTATGAATTGAGGATAAGAGTTAACATGATGTAGAGATATTCAAAACTATAGACTAATAATTACTAAATGTGTTTAATATACTTTTGAATTTTTTTCATTTCTAATATTTTGTAAAAAATTCAAATTACCTGTTACCATTTTCTTAAGGATAACATCTTACCATTTAAATAAATTAAATAGGGGCTTAGTTTAGTAAAGAAATGAAGAGAAGAATCTTGAAAACAGATATTGTTGGAATACTATTGGAGAAATGTTGTTTGAAGAATTTAATAATATTAAAATCATGGGTGAACACACTTATTATTATTTTGAGAATTACTATATTAGCATCATCCTACAAGAATACAATATTTTTTCTACATTTATGAATGTAGTTATGTATTCTACATGAATATCACTTGTGTAAAAAAATAACTATAACATTAGTGTTTTAGTATCAATTATTGAATAAGTAATATTATAATATTATTACAATTGTTATTAAATAAATATTGATAATAACAAGTAATCGTGTCAAATTACATATTTTTTTAAAATAACATCTATAAAAAATAATTTTAAAATTTTCATTTTAAATTCTGTATTTTAAAAAATGATGTAATAATTCAAAAACAATGTCATTTTTAATATGAATTATTGAAATAAGCTATTTTAAAAATTCGTGATACTTTTATTTTAATGATTATCATAAAATTAATTCTCTCATTCTAATCTATTATTTGGACTTAATCTATGTAAAAATTTCTTTATATCTATATCACTCATGTAAGAATATTTAACCATAAAATAATTTTTCAATTTCCCCCAGAAAACTAATCTCCCCCCTACATATTCAAATATATTACATGCATGAAATATTTGTAATACCCCGACCATAGATACCCAGGGTCGGTGCATTATTAAGTAACATTGGCATGATCACAAAGGATCAAGTCTCTAAAGGCCAATTAGTTTAGTAGTCTTGGAAACACTAGATATATTAATAAGTCTTATATTACATCATAAGGTAAAAGAACTAAAACAACATCTTGTCTGCATATCCCCTCATACTGTCCTTGCAGGTCATTCATAAATTACTTCTTCTCATCCTGGAAAAAATAAAACACTGAAATGGGTGAGATCAGATGCTCAATAAGGATAACAATATAGCAGAAGCTTTCATAGATAAGAATAAACACCTAAATCAATTTATAACTTAAACAAAATCCTTTTAAACATGAACTTCAGCATAATATGGAAAACATTTAATGAAAAAATTCCATTTACTTATTTACATGGAAATTATACTAGTCGAACAATCACATGCAATATCAATAACCACTTTCATAATGATGGAATGCATAATGCCAGACTATCACAACCACATAGCCAAGGCCTCGTGCCAAGACTACAAATAATATTTTGCCAAGGCCTTGTGCCAAGACACTAGTTTGTCTCATGAGACCTACCGATGCATCTAGAAGCTATAGTGGGCTCCACCCATCACTTATTAAGTACAATGCATTCCTCATATGAACAGGTTTAAACATAACATAAACATTCGTATTAAAACTAGCATACGAAATGTCAATAATTTAACCAAAAACCATGAATCATATAAAAATAACACATCCACAGTCAAAGATAACTCATTCGATACAATATGGAAGATTGTACTGTATTACATTAACCTCAATCAAAAATAATGAAGGATGTTGACATAGATGAAAATAATCATCAAAACTATTTGAGGGAAATATCCCCCTTTTTCTTGAAATCATTTAAAAGTCACACTATTTGTCAAGAAGCTATTTAAAAATAGAGTTTTTAATCAACTTCCCCCATACCACTTTGAAACTTTTTATAAGGGGTTTTATTTTTAAAACTTTAATGTTCATATTAATAAATCCATAAAACCATTTTTTAAAACATGGACATTAATTAGAAATATTTATAATAATAAGTCTTTAAAACATTTAAAAATGGTATTTTAGTTAGGGTTTCTAACTAAAAGAGACAAACTTGAATACAAATAATTGAGGTAATAAAAACATTTTAATATCATGACAATAACGGCATTCATGATATACTATGTCAATTTACATTATATACACCACATAAAAGTGATTTGGTGTATAACAACAAAGAAGTCTCAATGGAATGTAAATTGAGATAAAATCTCTCATAAAAGTCGTATCCTTAGGTTAAGGGTAAATCCACGACATATTTATGTGTGACAAATATAAATATACTAAATATGATTGGATATTTAGTGTAAAACAATCAAAGGACATTCACACATAATCTTGTAAAAACGACACCAATGAATTGGATGTTTAAC
Organism: Viscum album; assembly: GCA_963277665.1. Lineage (NCBI taxonomy): Eukaryota > Viridiplantae > Streptophyta > Magnoliopsida > Santalales > Viscaceae > Viscum > Viscum album. Next base: position 623,832,768 of record OY728128.1, read on the forward strand.
TCAACAAATGTAGAATGAGTTAAAATTACTCTTATTAAATTCATATCGATGACTTGAGAAATTATAAATGGAGTGATTATGTGTATCAAAATTACATCCATAGGAAGGGGAGTGGAAATTATGACATAATCAAATGAATAGTGATTCCACATATAATCTTGGAGTAATATAATAAATGAAATATGCGTAAAGCCAAATGAGTGGAAATTGATATTTCAAATTCCCTTATCGATTAGGTAACTTACGAAACATACACGCATGACATAAGGATCATACCATGATCATGTAAATAACCATAAATTAAATTATATTACACAATGAATACAATCATGGGTAGTACACACACCATAAGCAATAAATAAGTGGTGAACAATGGAATTCTCACGGAATTAAAAGTGAGATATGAAACCCCTTACATTGTACATTTTCCTTGTTCGATGGTAGGATAACATCATGTATAATGGTGAAATAATTTTTATTTAATTATACATGAATAATATGCATTAATATGATTTCATATATGATCTTTTAACATTTATTTGTTAATAATATCTTAGTATTATCGTTGTTTCGGGTGTTAACTTACTCATTTTCTTTAATATGTTTTGTTACGTAAGCCATGTTTGTAATGGATAAGTTGTATCGTAATCATATCCAGAATTATATCAAGTCCTTATCTACTATTATTAGTCATCAAATTAGAATTATACTTGAATGGATACGATGGAGAATGAATCTCATCATGTTCGTGGAGACGGTAGTCCGTACGTACGCACGAGCGACAATATCATTATTTTGAAATTAAAATAATATATAATTGGATAGTATATCATATATACAGAATCATTATCATGTTATATTTATTATTTACATTAATTACACATCAATATTATACCCAACCAAATAATAATTTATTGAATAACAATTACACCACGACTTGGAGTCGGTAAGCCGTACGTACACACATATGGTGACATGTTATTCAAAGGATGGATAGAATACTGAATATGGTTGTACCATATTTATAATAACATCACAGTGTATATATGATACTGGAGTAATTATTTTAGAATGGTAATAACAAAGGAAGAAGAAGTGGAAAAAGAAAAGAACTTGGAAAAGGGTGGTGAAATCATTACCTCTTCTTCGGGTTCTTCGTTTTGATTTGATCAAAAGGGCTCCTTAGGTTGGCTTTATGATCAAACTATGGCCACTAGGTTGTAGTGAGGGATTTTGGGAGTGTATTTGGGCAGAGTTTGGCCGATCCAAAAGGCTTTGATGGCTTGAATAAATGAGAAGGAGGAGTTCCCTTTTATAAGAGGGGTGAGGGGCACCTTTGGAAAAGCTAGAAATATTAATTTATAATAAATTCATATTCGGTTTCTAATGGCTCCAAAGTGGATTATTTAAATTTTCAGGTGGGGATAGGTCGAAACCATTCAACCAATAGAATTTAGACAGTTTTGTGTCATTATATTAACCTTATCTTTTAGGTTTAACTCTTAGTTAATTAGTTTGACATTTATCATGGCACTTTGTATTTTTATATTTTATAGTTAATAAACGTACTATATACAACAAAGAAACCCCCAAGTGGTCCATTAATGATACACCTATAATGATATAAGTCTCTTGGCCTATCCTTAGATTTTTAGGAATTTAATATCAATTAATAATATAATATTTGTTTTAAAAACTCTTTTATGTCAATTTTGACACTATTCAATAGTTCATTTTTGTGAAACTCATAACAGAATTATTACTTCGAAAAAAGTCAATAAAATCAATACTAGTATGTCATATTATCTTAGAAAATTATTTTAATTCACTAAAAGCCTAAAATTATTTTTATTTGTGTATTTAAAATATCAATTATTTTAATTTGTCACTATTATGGTAATTACTGCATCATCATTGTGTCATAAATAAATTATATTATTTAATGTCTAAAAATTATAAATAAAATATCATTATGTAAGAAATCCATTTAGATTTCTAATGAATATTTATGGTCGAACATCCAACATAGATAAACCTATGTAAAAATTGTTTTTCTAAAAGATATATGCTTATGTCATTTTTGTACTTATTTTAACTTAATTAAGATAAAGTGTCCCTATCACCTACAAGTGGCTCCATGGGATCCCGAAATAGACCCAAAGATGCCTATGGTCTAACATGTATCAACCAATAATGATATGACACGTTTTAGAGTAATTTATTATTATTATAATATTTTTTTAACCCTTATTTACCGGATTTACCCTTAACCATGGTAAATAAAATATTTACCGCAGTAATTATTCAAAATGTCAAAATTAAAAGTTACCTATTCACACAATATGAAAATCCTGATTACAAATATGGAATCCTTTTTTACAAATTCAAAACATATAAGTAGAAGAAATTAATTTAAAATTAATTCCCGTTGTTAAAAAAAAGCTTGTTTTTAAGAGATAATAACTATAAAAAAGTTTTCCACTTGTTTATGTCCGATTTAATTGTTAAATTATGTACAATGAACAAAATTATATTAAATGGTAAAAATATATTCTAAATATACTTTAAAACCACTAAAATTCATAATTTATCAATATAAATTATTTCGATTAAAAATGTTGTTTTTAATTAAAATTTTGTAATTTTCACTATTCATCAAAATATAAGTGTTATCTGAAAAGTTCCAAAATTTAACCCTAGGATAAATTCGATATTCCGAATCCAAAAATGAAGTCTATATTGAAATATAAAATATATATAATTTCAAAAAGTAGGTATTACTATTCATAACTGCTAGTTTGATCGGTTGTGGTGTGTTAGAACTCGATGTTGCGTACAACACACACTATCACATTATTCCAAGAGAAGCATACCATGGAAGCTTGGGGTTTTATATTCTACCCACCTTCAATAAATTGCATCCTCAAATTTTTTTTAAATTGGGCTTGAGAATATAATATGAAGTCCCACATTGTAAAAAGAGTCAATAAAACTATCACTTTAAAAGAAAGGAAGAGAGGTATAAAGGTCACCCAAGATAACCCATACTAGGATTCCATGTAGGAAAACATGGATATGGATGATAAACTAAGTGTTCAGTTATGATGGAGAGGGATAGAAAACGTGATCAGGAGAAATTTAACAATAAGAAAATCAAAAACTTGTGTTGGGACAAACGATCATTAGTCTCCTAGTAGGAAAAGTAAACGGACAACATTTTTTGTTTTAAGTTACATTACATAAGTATGAGGAATTAATTTATGATATTTACTAAGAATATAAAGATATATACTTAATTTTTAACTATAGTTTCATTCTTTAATAAATTCCCACCACTAACTCTTTTTTTTAAACGATGAGTATTCAAGAAGACTTGGTCACACTAGAAGAGATAGAATAAACATCTATGGAATCACATGATCCATGCAGGATATACTATATATTTACATTGTCTTTAGAGATTAATCAAAACCAAAATGGTTAGTAAAAGATCTAATGATCCCCCAAATGTATATTCCATTAGAGAAAAAAAAATACTAATCGTAATTTCTAAAATTAAACCAACAATACCCCAAAGTTATAAATACCATTCAATAATAAATTATCCTTAAAATCCTTCAATAAAATCCAAACTAATATTGAAACCGAAAACTTATAAGAATGTAGTCTTCCACGTTAAATTGTATCTCCAAATGACATCATCTACTCTTAAAGTCACATACTTAAATGTAATTAACCTAATCACATATTATTTATTATAGGTTAATCATTTCCATAAATAACCCAAATAACTATAAATCCGCAATAAAAACATAGATAAAAATCCACCATTACTCCTCTAATGAAATCCCATACTATTCTATTTTAATTGGACATATAGTGTTCCCAACAAAGTGAACATCTTCCAAAATAACATTTATCACTAAATCACCAAATCAGTTTCCTATACTAAGGGTATTCATTTGATAAGACATAAGAACCCCAATCAACTTATTATTGATCAATAAAATCATTTAACTAAAAATAATAGTCACACTAACCAGGGACTTCACGTAGTCCAGTGGTAGTCGATAAATCCCAATCTCACTTTTGTTGTGGGTTCGATTCCAACAGCTTTGTCTGACGCGACGGGTTGTCACACGGTCTACGTGTTGTCCTTTTTTCAAAAACTATATTTTATAATATTACCATAACATAATTTAACCACAAATGTTATATCATACATTTCATTTTCATCCCAAATTATAATAACTTATAATTCTCTCAAACCCCAATGATCATATAAAACCAAATGGTTATTTATAACTGTATCCAAAAGAGAAGAGACAATTCTTCCTCAAATATCATTCTCACATGGAAAACTGCCGGGTAACAAATACAAGAGAAAATTATTCCAAAGTAAACCCATCAACAAGGATCACTAATACTTTTTAAACATTTCTCCAACAATTTATTTCCAAATAGCTTCTTATTTGACAATGATAATATCCTATAGAATAGGGAATTCACTCAGGTAATGGCCAGGTCCCCTACATTTACGGAAAATGACTGTAAATGGACTATTGAGACCATTTTTATCTTCTTACATAGTACTCTTCATTTTGCTTTGGAAATTCTTCACTTTATGTCCTTCCTTCCCACATGTAAAGCATTTCATGGTCCCATTGAGACACTTTCTTGGGTTTCTCCTACCACATTTCTTGCATGATGGAAATTGAGGGTTCTTTTCTCCATGGTCTCCATTTCTTGAGCTCTTATCATTCTTCACCTTTCTTTTCCTTATTGAGTATGGGAGTTGGTTAATATATATGATGTTGATCATATTTTTGGAAAACTGATTTGGCATAAAGACGATATCTTTTACGCCTATCAACATTCCATTTTGTTGTTCATTTCCACCACCGTTCCCACCAGGTACATCATTCCCAAAGTCAATATGACTTCCTTGGAATCCATCCATTAAATAAAACCAGAAAGCATTTTGTGAGTATTAGTAGTCGTATAATCATTTAGAGATTAACATGTCACCATATTCTCAATATGAAACATATTAGGATTAACCAAGGACATTTACTCTCACCTTATATATATAATAATCCAAATTGGTTTGTAATGAAAATGTAAATTATCCTAAGCATATCCCTCGGGAGTGTCGTAACCAATAGTGCAACAAGGCCCGTTGTTGTGCACCAGTTCCCGTTCGAGTCTAGCTCAAAGCGGTGTTTTCGGGGTTTACCCCTAGGTACATATGTGCCAGAGCCACCTCTACCTGCTCATATCCAGACAGGGATTTATTGCTCGGAAAACTCAAAAAATCTCTACAATAACAAAATTCAAGTAAGTTATTCCATACTAATCCTCAAAGTTCATATTAGGTGTACGTGCTCTAATCAGAGTTTATCTAAATCTAGCTTCCAAGGTTTATACTAAACTTCCTCTGATACCAACTGTAATACCCCGACCCTAGATACCAAGAGTTGGTGCATTATTACATAACATTGGAATGATCACAAAGGATCAAGTCTCGAAAGACCGATTAGTTTATTATTCTTAGAAACAGTAGATATATTCATAAGTCTTACATTACATCATAAGGTAAAAAAACTAAAACATCATCTTGTCTTCATATCCCCTCATACTATCCTTGTAGTTCATTCATAAATTAGTTCTTCTAATCCTAGGAAAAATAAAACACTGAAAGGGGTGAGCTCAGATGCACAGTAAGGATAAAAATATAGCAGAACCTTTCATAGATAATAATAAACACTTAAATCAATTTATAACTAAAACAAAAGCCTTTTAAACTTGACCTTATGCATAATATGGAAAAGATAAAATGAAATAATTCAATTTACTTATTTACATGGATATTCTACTAGTTGAAAAGCACATGCAATATCAATAACCACTTTCATAATGATGGAATGCATAATGCCAGACTATCAAAACCACATAGCCAAGGCCTTGTGCCAAGACTACAAATAAGATTTTTCCCAGGCCTTGTGCCAAGACACTAGTTTGTCTCATGAGACCAACCGATGCATCAAGGAGCTATAGCGGGCTCCACCCTTCACTTATTAAGTCCAATTCATTCCTCATATGAACAGGTTTAAACATAACATAAACATTCGTATTAAAACTAGCATACGAAATGTCAATACTTTAACCACAAACCATGAATGGTATAAAAATAGCACATCCACAGTCAGACATAACTCATTCGATACAATATAAAAGATTATATTATATCACATTAAACTCAATCAAGAATAATGAAGGATGTTGACATAGATGAAAATAATCATCAAAACTATTTGAGAGAAATATCCCCCTTTTTCTTGAAATCATTTAAAAGTCACACTATTTGTCAAGAAGCTATTTAAAAAAGATTTTTGAATAAAATTGTCCCATGCCAATTTGAAACTTTTTGAAAGGAGTTTTAATTTTAAAAAATTAATGTCCATATAAATAAATCCCTAAAACCATTTTTTAAAACACAAACATTAATGAGAAAGATTTAGAAGAATAAGTCTTTAAAAAATTTAAAAATGGTATTTTAGTCATAGTTTATAACCAAAAGAGAGACACTTTAATACAAATAATTGAGGTAATAAAAACATTTTAATATCATGAGAATAAAGGAATTCATGATATACTATGTAAAATTACATTATATACACCACATAAAAGTGATTTGGTGTATAACAACAAAGAAGTATCAATGGAATGTAAATTGAGATGAAATATCTCATAAAAGCCGTATCCTTAGGTTAAGGATAAATCAACGACATAGTTATGTGTGAAAAATATAAATACACTAAATATGATTGGATATTTAGTGTAAAATAATAAAAGTACATTCACACATAATCTTGTAAAAATGAAACCAATGAATTGGATGTTTAACTCAACAAATGGAGAATGGGTTAATATTACTCTTATCAAATTCATATCGATGACTTGAGAAATTATCAATGTAGTGATAATGTGTATCAAAAGTATATCCACAGGAAGGGGAGTGGAAATTATGACATAATCAATTGAATAGTGATTCCACACATAATCTTGGAGTAATATAATCAATGAAATATGTGTAAAGCCAAATGAGTGGAAATTGAAATTTAAAATTCCCTTATTGATTAGGTAACTTAAGAAACATACACCCATGAAAGAAGGATCATACCATGATGATGTAAATATACATAAATTAAATTATATTACACAATGAATACAATCATGGTCAGTACACACACCACATGCAATAAATAAGTGGTGAACAATGGAATTTTCACGGAATAAAAAGTGAGATAAGAAACCCCTTACTTTGTACTTTTTCCTTGGTAGAAGGTAGGTTAACCTCCTTTATAATGGTGAAATAATTTTTATTTAATTATAAAAGAATCATATGAATTAATATGATATCATATATGATCTTTTAACATTGATTTGTTAATAATATCTTAGTATTATAGTTGTTTCGGGTGTTAAATTACTCATTTTATTTTATATGTTTTGTTACGTAAGCCATGTTTGTAATGGATAAGTTGTATCTTAATCATATCCAGAATGATATCAAGTCCTCAGATACTATTATTAATCATCAAATTATAATTATACTTGAATGGATACGATGGAAAATGAATCTCATCGCGTTCGTGGAGACGGTAGTCCGTACGTACGCACGAGCGACAATATCATTCATTTGATATTAAAATAATTTAAAATTGGATGGTATATCATATATACAGAATCATTATCATGTTATATTTATTATTTACATGAATTACACATCATTATTATACCCATACAAATAATAATATATTGAATAACAATTACACCACGACGTGGAGACGACAAGCCATACGTACGCATGTACGGTGACATGTTATTCAAAGGATGGATAGAATACTGAATATGGTTGTACCATATTTATAATAACATCACAATATATATATAATACTGGAGTTATTATTTTAGAATTGTAATAACAAAGGATGAAGAAGTGGAAGAAGAATGGAACTTGGAAAAGGGTGGTGAAATCATTACCTCTTCTTCGGGGTCTTCCTTTTAATTTGATCAAAAGGGCTCCTTAGGATGGCTTTCTGATCAAACTATGGACACTAGGTTGTAGTTAGGGGGTTTGGTAGAGTATTTGGGCAGAGTTTTTCCGAACCAAAATGCTTGGAAGGGGTAAAGAAATTAGAAGGAGGAGTGCCCTTTTATAAGAGGGGTGAGGGGCACCTTTGGAAAAGCTAGAAATATTGATTTATAATAAATTAATATTCGGTTTCTAATGGCTCCAAAGTGTATTATTTAACTTTTATGGTGGGTATAGGTCTAAAACCATTCATCCAATAGAATTTAGACAGGTTTGGGTCATTATATTAACCTTATCATTTAGTTTTAACTCTTAGTTAATTAGTTTGACATTTACCATGTCACTTTGTATTTTTATATTATATATTTAATAAACATACTATATACATCCAAGAGACCCCCAAGTGGTCCATTAATGATACACCTATCATGATATAAGTCTCATTTCCGATCCATAGATTTTTAGGAATTTAATATCAATTAAAAAAATAATATTGGTTTTAAAAACTCTTTTATGTCAATTTTGACACTATTCAATAGTTGATTTTTGTGAAACTCATAACAGAATTATTACTTCAAAAAAGTGAATTAAATCAATAAAAATTTGTCATATTTTCATATAAAATTAGTGTAATTCATTAAAAGTATAAAATTATATTTATTTCGGTATTTATAATATCAATTATATTAATTTGTCACTATTATGGTAATTACTGCATCATCATTGTGTCATAAATAAATTAAATTATTTAATGTCTAAAAATTATAAATAAAATTTCATTATGTACAAAATCCTTTTAGCTTTATAATTAATACTTATGGTAGAACATCAAATATATATAACCCTATTTAAAAATTGATTTTCTAAAAGATATATGCTTATGTCATTTTTATACTTATTTTTACTTAATTAAAATAAAGTGTCCCTATCACCTACAAGTGGCTCCATGGGGTCCCAAAATCAACCCAATGATGCCTATGGTCGAACATGTATCAACCAATAAGGCTATTACACGTTTTAGGGTAATTTAGTATTATTATTATATTATTTTTTAACCCTTATTTACCGTATTTACCCTTAACCATGGTAAATAAAATATTTACCGCAGTAATTATTCAAAATGACGAAAAATAAAAGTTACCTATTCACACAATATGAAAATCCTGATTCCAAATATGGAATCCATTTTTCCAAATTCAAAACATATAAGTGGAAGAAATTAATTTAAAATTAATTCCAGTTGTTAAAACAAAAAGCCTGTTTTTAAGAGATAATTACTATCAACAGATTGACACTTGTTTATGTCCGGTTTAATTGAAAAATTATGTACAATGACCAAAATTATATTAAATTGTAAAAATATATTATAAATATAATTTAAAACCACTAAAATTCATAATTTACCAATATAAATTATTTCGATTAAAAAAGTTGTTTTCAATTAAAATTTCAGTAATTTTCACTATTCATCAAAATATAAGTGTTATCCAAAAAGTTCCAAAATTTCACCCTAGGCTAAATTAGATATTTATAATCCAAAAATGAAGTCTATTTTTAATTATAAAATATATATAATTTCAAAAAGATGGTATTACTATTCATAGCTGCTATTTTGATCGGTTGTGGTGTGTTAGAACTCGATGTTGCGTACAACACACGATATCACATTTTTCAAAGAGAAGCGTACCGTGGAAGCTTGGGGTGTTACAATATTTATTAAATGATTGTAATTTATCATCAGTTATTAATTTTAATATTATATATCTTTTCAAAATTGAAATTATAGAGATAGAGTGGATTCCTTCAAAAATAGTAGAAATGGCGGAAATGATTTCTATGATGATTTTTTTGTTTATTTTAAATTTATGAATCATCCTTTATAATATCATAGAGAAATGATCTATTAAATAATATATTTTTATCTAATGTGATTTCTTTTCATAATGAATTTTTTTTGGTTATTTTAAATTTCAGTTTCTAGATATAATTTTTTTTACTGTTTTACATCTAAATTAAATAAATTTCCATATAAATTATTATCTGGTATTATTGATTCTATAAAAATAGATGTTGGGTTTATTATTATATTATATATATTGTTTCAGATGTGTACATTTAAAATATTTAAATTTAAATATACACATGAAAGATAAATTTCTTTGTAGATTATTTAAAAATGAATATGGACGATTATTTTTCCCAATAATTTTAAAATACCAAGAAAAATGGAATATAATTTTACTTGTTGGTATTTAAATAAAATATGTGATAAAATAGTAAATATCATTAACATCCGTATTAAATAAAAAATGCAGTAAATTTATATTTTTACATCACTTACAACAATATTGTCTAATAAGAAACATTAATAGTCTGGAAAATAATTTAAAACCCACTTTTATACTAATTTCATGAGCATAAAAATTTGAATGAATAAAGAGAACTGAAAAAGAAGAGAAAAACATACGATATTTTTTGAAATAAAATTCTCTCTACCAATGAAAAATAGGAACCAAAATATTTTTTAAATTATTCATTTTTTTGAAGAAATAATGTTGAATAAGAAGAATAAGATGACAATAAATTGACTAGAACCTATGATCCACATTACTATATTACCTAAACGACTAGAAGAAAGTTTATGATGATGTTTTGAAGGCTAATGTTTATGGTGTTTTATTAGTCACCCATTATTAGTCACATACCATTAATATTCTAATGAGAGAATCCAAAAGTATAATTTTATAAAAGAAGTGATACTGTGGTTATTTATATAAATTAAGATAAATATATTTCATAAAAATATCTATAGTCATTTTATGACTATAATGAGGAGGAAAATCTAATCATTTATTTTCGAAATTTCATATGAGAATTTTTAACCTTATTCAAGTGGTTTAGTGGAATATATGTAAAATAAATAGAGATTGTAAAATTATTTGGAATTATAGGGAGTCCAAACAAAATTTTTTAGATTTATATTTTTGATTAATGATAACTTATCTCACCAAATGTAAATAATAATTTTTTATAGAGGTACGAAAAATTCTTAAACGATCTGTAACGTAGTATGGATATTATCACCACACTAGTAGTGAAATGTGAGGTATTATTTAATATATTTTAATCTTTTATTTTATTATATTTTTTGTTGGAATAATATAACTTGATCAACTATTATATTAATTGATAAATGGGAATTGAAAATTTAGAGGGGATTTAAGAGTTTAAATATGTAAACAAGCAAAATTTCAAAAAATTAAAGTCATTTAGATTTACACCACCAAAATACCATTCTAAAGTGATTACTCGCATTCTTAAGAACATCAACCACTATAACAGATAATCATGGTCCCTATCATTGGTTCTCTCATTAGTTCTAATTATTTTTATCTAAAGAGATGTACTTTTATATTTAATGATATTTCATAAAACAATTATATTGCAAATTTAGTTTTCATCTCTATTTATGTAGTTATATAGGATTCTAAACCCTAAAAAATAAAATGAAATTAATGGTAAATAAAATTCTGAAAAATTAATTAGAAATGTGATCTACCACCACTAAAAGAAAGACATCAATGTGGTATTGGTATAGATAAATATTTTTTTAATAATTATTTCCAAATAATAAAATATGTTATGAATATAACAATAAAAAAATCTATATAAATAATTTATTGTGATGTCATTGATTAATTTAAGAATATACTTTTTAAGGTTTTTAAATGAATATTTTTATATAGAAATGGATTGTAAGATGATAATACACAATTGGACCATGAATTTAATGAAATATGTAATTCCTAGGCTATGATGTTACATAAATTTAAAACACTCCTATAAACTATTTGAAGCTTTAGAACAACATATATTACATTAATATAATTACTATTATTTGATAAAATAATAATTAAAATTTTTTTCTGCAAAAAGTTTTTGATCGAAAAAATTCATATATTAGTTATCAATGCATTGAAAAAACAACAAAAAATCACTATTAATATATGTAATTATAATTTGGACATTAAATATAAGATATTAATGGAGGTTCAAAATTCTATATCATAGGTAATTAAATCGTAAGAAAAAAAAATTGGAATGATGAAAATTGAATGTAATGTTATTTTTGAATCCCTCAATGACCATTGTGCATTATTATTATAAAATGTCTTGAGTTGTCCAATAATTAGAATAATATATAAACACCAATGTAAAATATTTACAAACTATTTAAATATAAATATTCTCCATTATGGTTTCATAAAAGATTATTGTCTCTAAAATCATGTTTTATATTAGAAAAAATCCTTAAATTATCATCTAATCAACTAGAAACAAAATCATGGATAGAGTTAACCCCTACAATAGTTAATTTCATTAGTACATATTTATTTTCACATAATATGATAGTTTTGAAATTAAAAGTCAGGTTAATATTGTAACATACCATGTAAATAATGAGAAAGACATTTTCATATTTATTAATATTTATGAATTAAATATAAATTTTACTTTAAAGGGGATGCTACGTTCGATGGCTTCCCCGATATGCAACAACAAGTTTCTTTGAAATCTTACGTTGCACACTAATAATGTTATATTGTTATTTTGAATGGAAGTTAACGCCCAGACGTGGTATTTGTTGAAATGAATTGAACTAAATTCAATATGATTATACATGTTTGTTAAATGGTTTTACATTTATCTAATAAAAGTTATAGGCTTAAAATTTAAATGAATCTAATTTTAAGCATAATTTACATTAAAAGGACGATTTACCACCTTTTGATGGTGAACCCTCATTAAATATATTTTTGGTCATTTTTATATGTTATATTTGGAAAATTAAAATTATTCTTTATATTCAAGGCATCAAAATTTACTTTGGGTAAATTTTTGATATTTTTCTGAAAAATTTCATTTTTAATGAATAGTGAATATACTGTATTTTAATTAAAGAGTGAAATTTAATCTAATATATTTATAAGGTTATATTGTCTTTTTTATTGGTATTAACGTTCAATTAGAATATATTTTTACCATTTAATCTATTGTTGGTCGTTGGAAATAATTTCATTTTGAAATTAGTCATAAACATGTGTCAATATTTTGATTGTTATTATTTCTTAAAAAAACGCTATTTGTTTTAACAACGGGAATTAATTTTAAATTAATTAATGAAACTTATATGTTTGTAATTTTGTAAAATAGAAATCAATTTTCAATTCATAATGTCAAATATTTCTTTGGCTGATTTTTTGGTATTTTACTAAAGAAATTTAATTTTTGATGAATAGTGAAACTACTTAGTAATAGTTAAAAACCCAAATTTTTCTTTTAAATGAAATTTTACTGCTTCTGTGAATTGAATTTAGAAAATACAACATAATTTTTTTTATTATATAAAATGTGGTTCAATAATATGAAAATATTTTTTGGTGAATAGTAACTTTTGACTTTTATTTATCGCGGTAAAATGTAAATAGGGTAATACAAGTTAAAAACAATATTATAATAATTCAAAATTTCCTTAACACATGTAATAACCTTATTTGATGAATAATTTCCAAACACATAAATCATTGGGTCTATTTTGGGACCCCGTAGAGTCGCTTAAGAGTGATAATGGCACTTTAGATTAATTAATTTAATATAAAGGCAAAAATGACACAAATTAATATCTATTAGTAAATAAATTTTTATATGGTGTTATTTAAGTAATATTTTTGACTATAAATATTCGTTGGAAATATAAAAAAATTTCCTATATCATAGTATTTTTTTATAATTTTAGACATCGAATAAATTAAATTATTTATGACACCATAATGATGAAGTATTTACCTCATTAATAAATGATTTAAATAAATAAGATTATAATGATTAAAATATTATCCCAAACCTATCCAATTACTATTGGATGATATTATTTGAACAATTAGTCATTTAATATTCAATGTTAATGATTTTTGGACCTTTAAAAACCAAATTTCATTATATAATAAAATTATATTTTTAGACCTTCCTAAAGAGCTCATCCTCCCCTTATAAAATTTGACCATTTTAAGCAACTCCTCACACCTCTAAAGCCCCTTTGATCATCCAAAACCTATTTAAATATACTATCAAGATACCCCTATTCCTCCTAGATGCCTTACATTATTCAGACGGAAATTGAAGAAGTCCTTTTGGTTCAAACCAAAGGAAGTTACCCAAATTAAAGGTAACAGTTTCTCTTAAATTATTTTGTTTTATTTTATTTCTCCAACCAAATAAACACTATTTATTCATTTATATTTAAAAAAACCATTATCCTAAATATAAAATGATGTTTTTATAATAATTATTCGAGCTACACTTACACACACCTCCATCTAATGGGTGAAGAAAATCTTATTTCTGTGGATGGCAAACTAACACCTCCCGGAACAATGATTGTTCCATTATCTACTACAACCTAACATGGTTACCATTAATATTGGAATTTATATATATTTTATTTATATTATGTTTTTGATTTTTTTATTTTTCTGTATTATTCATTTATAACATACCTTTATGGTTTCCATTATGGTTAAACGCGAAAATTTCATTTGAGGAAGTCCGGACAACCGCCCCCTCAAGGTGATATGATTCGTTCATGACATACATGGAACATATAAAGGATGAAGTTAATGAAATTATGTAACATAAAATATCTTATGATATTATACCAGAATAATAATATACCGATGTATCATTATGTTTTCATTCTATTAAATATAAAATTGAAATGAATGTAGTGTTCATGTGTACGTGCGACTAACTGTCTCCATGAATGGTGTGTTTCATTTCATAACTCCAAATGATATGGAATATTATAAATACATATACAATAGATATATATGATATATTTTATATATATAATATTTATATGATTCTAGAGATAATGGACTTTTGACCACATGGACAGATTGTAATTATAACAAGTTCTTTTTTGACACAAGTTCCGAACATCGATAAAATAACAAATATGAACTCAAATAATTATCTAGTTGTTATAGCAAGATAATAAGTGATATAAAATTAATAATAAACATTAATAATATTATTTATTAATTTTTTATTAACTTATGTTTATTATTTAGGAATAACATGGAACATACGAGTCAAGTAGAACATGAGATAAGGGATTTTTATCTCACATTTAATTCCATGAAATTTCCATTGTTTTCCACGTATTCATTTCATGTGGAATGTTTTCTACTTCCATTTTATATATATTTCATGATTATACTTATACTAATGGAATTATATGTTTATTTTTGTGGTTATTAACTTTTGGTCATACAACTTGATTGATTACAATGTGGTAATGGATTTCTTATCTCACTTTTAATTCTGTGAGATTTCAATTGTTCGCCACTTATTTATTTCATGTGGTGTAATTTTTACAGACATTGATATATATTATCATTATTATCTTTATATTCATGGTATTGTGTGATTCAGTTGGTGGTTATTATCTTTTGGTAATACGATTCAATTAATTACAACGAGGTAAGGGGTTTTAATCTCACTTTTTATTCTCGTGAGATTCAAGATATATTTGTCACTATTTACTTTTAGTGGTGTATGTAATGCAAATTATTATACTCTTCTTGTAATATAATTTCATTTATGGTTATTTGAATATAAATTTTATGTTCCTTCATTAATGTGGCGTATGTTTTGTATGTTACCAAATCGGTAAGAGAACCTTTGACCCTCCTCTTTTTAAAAGACTTGTTTTTGTTATAACTTTTAATTTACATCTTATTATGTTGGGATATGCTCCTATATATCCATATTGATGTAAATTTTATGTCAATGTGATGAGATACCATTTTTATATCATCAAATCATTTTTGATATTTTAAAGTGATGTCGTTTGGATTTTGAATTTTTTCAAGGGAACTTCTTAACCCAATTTCAATTCCTTGGGTTAAACTTGAACTTCTTGAATATGTCGTCCTATGAATATGAGTTAATGACCTCTGATTATATTACACATAATATCCACTTATATTAGATGTATTTATATTTTTCCCACATAATTATGTGATTTATTTATCCGTAATATAATGATACCATCTTTATAAGTGATTTCATCTCGATTTACATTTCAATTGATACTTCATTATTCTTATGCACCAATTCACTCTTAAAAGGTGTATATACTATCCTTTGTCATATTATATAATGAACCCCTTTATTCTCAAGATATTATAAAGTTGTTATTAAATTTTATTCTTCATTTATTTTTATTTAAGAGTCTCTCATTTTGTTAAAAACACTTTAACTAAAATATAGTTTTATGTATTTTAAATATTTATTATTCTAAATCATTATCTTCAATGTCCATGTTTTAAAAACTGTTTTGAGTAAATATTCAAATGGAAATTAATTTTTAAAATTATAATTCCATTAAAATCTTCAAATTGGTATGGGACACTTTAATTCAAAAATATCTTTTTAAATTGTTTATGAAAAAAATTGATTATTTCAATGTCATGAAATTAATTCTTGTGACTGAAAATGAAATTTTTTTAGTGAAATATTTACATTTTCAATATTTTATGTGTTATGATGGTGCATGGAAATTTGACGGGTGGTTATGTGATAAACCATATGATGGGTTGTACTGTGATAAACCCTGGCGGGTGGTTATGTTATAACCTCCAATGCATTGGTTATGGAAGTTGGTCGTATGGCTATTCCATTTAGTGATATGTGTGGATGTGAACTGTATGTTTATTCCATTTAAGTATGTTTATGTCCAAAGTTACCATTATATGTTATGTGTTCTTTATATGGGTTTATGGTAATATTTTGGTTACAAAAGGGTAAGTAGTGATATTTTATTTAGTGAATAGTATTTACTATTTAATAAAAGGGGAAAATATTACTTATGATAAAGTTTTCAGGCCTTAGAATTTTTTTTGATAGTCAAACAGTTTTCCTTCATTGTGTATCCCTTACTGAGCTTTTTTTGCTCATCCATGTTTTTTAAATGTTTTTAAAATAAAATAAAGTGGAATAGGGTAAAGGATGGGATCAAGGAAAATTCAAGCTGTCTAAAACATGGAACTAGACATGTTTCTTTTTAAGAGTTTTTTTATTATGAATATGGAAACTTAGTTGAAGTGTCTATTTTTTAATTTTTGAGATGTAATGTAATTTTTATGACTAATTCTGTAAAACTAATAACCTATAAATATCCTCAATTTGAATTATTCATTTAATTCATGATTATGTAATATTTATTGTCAGGTCGTAGTAGTTGGTATCAGAGGTCAGTTTTGACAAATTTAGGGATTAAGAGCTTTTGTTGAACAAATGATTAGTCCATATGTCTTTTATTTCAGTTAAATCCTTGATTTATAATTTTTTTCAAATCAAGGAATGTTGGTTACAAATGGAAGGAGAAGGATCTCAAACTTCATTCTTATCTCTTTCTGATGACATGCTTGCAATAATTATGGAAATGACATGTTCAAATGATTGTGAAACTTTTTCGAGCATAAAATTCACTTGCAAGAACTCATTTGAGATATCAAATACCTCCACTATACCTCAATTTCATCGTGGATTATGGGTTATATTTAATCAATCATATTTTCACAATAATCTCATACATTCATGAAATGTTAATATTATAAAGGAAGTTTCAAATATTTTACCTTATCACAAGATTTTGAAGGATATTATGATTTTAAAAAAGGAGCTGAATAAGGAGACCCTTGAACAACCTATTTATATTTTCTATTAAAATATACTCTTTCAGCACATACTTATGGTATTTAAAAAGGACCATTAATTGAATGTTTCAACTCAAATTCGGTCCAACTGTTATATAGAAATTATGTTTTATCAGATGTTTTGAAATTATATGTCATACAAGATTATTTTCCAAAACCGTATTTCTATGAAAACCCATATGACCCATATTATACAAGGTGTTTTTGGATTGTGGAAGAAAATTATTTTGAAGGATCTATAAATCATTGTTTCAATGCATGGACCTTCTACCTACGTGAACAATATGATGATGAAACAAAATGGACACCAAGATCAAGGTATGATGTTTTTCATTTTGGGGATCATTTTATTTTATCATATGGTGGTGAAATTATACTACAAGAATTAAGATGATGAGATCATAATTAATTCAGATGAAAATTAGATGTATAAGGAATCCATTGAGGTTAAAACAGGTTAGGTTTATTTTTGAGGTCTATAAAAAAGACTACCTATAGGTTGGGTGACAAACCATTACATCCGGAAAGGGTGCAGTAATCGAACCCACAACTGATGGTCAACAAGGGAACATTGCCAACCACTAGCCTACATGAAGTCCCTGGTTATTATGAGTAAATATTTTAGTAAAATGATGTTATGGAACATGAATATGTTGGTTTTTGGAACTGATGTTTTATCAACTGGATATACTTAGTATAGAAAAATGATTTAGTGATTAAGTGATTATGGTTGTTGTGGAAGGCATTCTCTCTTTTGAGAAAACACTATATGCCTAAAGTAGATAGTATATTATGGGATTTTAATGGTGGAATAATGGTAGAAATTATCTTCTGGAAGAATCTACGTTTTTATTATATACATATTATGATTTGATTTATTTATGATAAATATTATCCTATCATAGAGAATATGTTATTAGGTTAATTACGTTTAATATGATACTTTTTGAGTAACTGGTGTTATTTGTAGATAAATGTAACGATTTATTGTGGACGACTACTATATTAAATTCATCTAAGTTTTGGTTTTCAATGTTAGTTTGGATTATATTGAATAATTTTAAAGAATGTTGTTTATTGAATGGTATTTGATGAATGTTTGGTAGTTTTTGTTGAATTTTGGAGATTAGGAATAATATTTCTTCTTATAAAGAATTATCCTTTTTGGGGATTTTCTGATCAGGTACTAACCTTTTTTGTTTTGGTTAAGGTCTAAATACATGAGAAATATATAGTTAATCTTTTGTGGATTATTTTATTCTCTTGCAGTTGATTATAGTGCTTTTAATGTGAAAAATACATCCTAAATATTCATCTTTCGAAGAAAATATGAGTTTTTGTTAGAAAGCTAGTAAAGAATGAAATTCTACATGACATGTATGTATGTTTCCTTATGTTTTTATTTAAGATCATAAATAAATTCCTCAACTTTATGAAAATTAATTTAAACACAAACATTAACTATTAACTTTTCCTACTGGGGAATCAAATACTGTTTAACCCATCACAAGTTTGTGATTTTCTAGTGGTAAACTTTCTCCCAACCATGTTTTCTATCACACTCCATCAGAACATGATTGTTTGTTTTCACTTCCATATCCATGTTTACCTAAATTAAATCCTAGTATGGGATTATCTCAGATGACCTTGGTACTAATCTTTCTTTATTTTAATGTGATATATTTATTGACTCTTTATCTGATGTGGGACTTTAAAAATAAGTTTTCAAGACTAATTTTAAAATTTCGAGGATGCAATTTCCAAAAGCGTGATGGATGTTACATCCCAGGTAAATAATGAGTAAGAAATTTTTATATTTATTAATATTTTTGAATTAAATATTAATTCTAATTTGATGGTGATGCTATGTTTGATGGCTTACCCGATACGCAACAACAGGTTTCTTTAAAGTCTTACATTGCACAATAATAATATAATATTATTATTTTAAATGGTAGTTAATGTCTGTCCATTGTATTGGATGAAATGAATAGTCCTTACTAAAATATGATTATACATGTTTGTTAAATGTTTTTAAATTTATCTAAATAATGCTATAGGCTTAAAATGTGAATGAATCTAATTTTAAGCATTATTTACATTAGAAAGTCGATTTACCGCCTTTTGATTGAGAACCCTCTTAAAATATAGTTTTGGTCATTTTTATATGTTATTTTTGACAAAATAAAATTCTTTTTTGGAATCAGGACATCAAAATTTACTTTGGGTAATTTTTTTTTATTTTTCTCCTAAAGTTCATTTTTTTAATGAAATGTGAAAAATACTATATTTTAATTCAAAAGTGCGTTTTAATATAATTTGTTTATATGGTTATATTATCTTCACAATTGGTTTTAAAGTTTAATTATAATACATTTTTACCATTTAATCTAATGTTGGTCATTGGAAATAATTTCATTTTGAAATTGGGCATAAACAAGAGCCAATATTTATATAGTTATTATTTCTTAAAAACATGCTATTTGTTTGGACAATGTGAATTAATTTTAATTTAATTAAATAATATTATATGTTTTTAATTTTTTAAAATAGACAAAGTTTTTGAATTCATAATTTATAATATAGATTAGGCTGAATTTTTGATATTTTTCTAAAAAACTTCAATTTTTGATGAATAGTGAAACCACTTAGTAGTCGTTAAAAAAATTGATTTTTTCATTTAAATGAAATTTTACTATTTATTTGAATTGAATTTCGAAAATCTAACATACATGGTTGTTATTAGTAAGTAAAATTTGGTTCAATAAGATGAAAATATCTTTTCGTGAATAGTAAAATTTGACGATAATTTACCTCGTTAAAGGTAAATAAGGTAATTCAAGGTAAAAAGTATATTATAATAATTAAATATTACATTAACACTTGTCCTAACATTATTGGATGACTAATGTACGACCATGGGCATCTTTGGGTCTATTTTGGGACCCAATGGAGCTAATTATATTTGATAATTACACTTTAGATTAATTAATTTAATGTAATGGCAAAAATGACTCAAACAAGTATCTTTTAGTAAAATAATTTTTATGCGGTGTTACTTGAGTAATATTTTTTAATATAAAGTTTTTTTGGAAATATACCATTATTTCCTACATCATTGTATTTTTTTTTAATTTTTCGACATCAAATAAATTAGATTATTTATGACATAATAATGATGCAGAATTTACCTCATTAATAAATTATTTAAATAAATAAGATTATAATGATTACAATATTATCCAAAACCAGTACAATTCATATTGGAAGATATTATTTCGTCTATGAGTCAACTTATCTTCAAATTTAATGATTTTTGGACTTTTAGAAATTGAATATCATTATATAATAAAATAATATTTTCACACTTTCCTAAAGAGCCCATCCTCCCCCTTATAAAAGTAGACCATTTCTAACCAATTCCTTACACCTCTAAAGCCCCTTGGCTCATCCAATTCCTACAAAAATTATCTCTCGAGATCCCCCTCTTATTCCTAAAATACTTACCTTATGTAGAAGCCACATCAAGAAGACATTTTGGTTCAATGAAAAGGAAGTTACCCAAATTAATGGTAACATTTTCTCTTAATTTCTTTTGTTTTATTTTGTTTTATTTTACATATCCAACCCCCTAAACCTTTTTTATTCATTTATTTTATAATAAAAAGAGTATACTAAATATACTAGGATTTTTTTATAATAATTATTCTGACTACACTTATACACATCTCCATCTAATTGGTGAACAACATACTGTTTCAATGGATGGAAAACTAACACCTCACTAAATGATGATTGTTTGATTATCTCCTACCGCCTAACATGGTGTCTATTAAGATGGAACAATATTTATATTTGATTTATATTATTTTTATGTCTTCTTTTTGATTTTTTATTATTAATTTATAGCATACCTTTATGGTTTCCATTATGGTTAAACATGACAATTTAATTTCTGGAAGTGTGGACTACCGCCCCCTCAAGGTGATATGATTCGTTAATGACATACATGGAACGTATAAAGGATGAAGTTAATGAAATTATGTAACATAAATTATGATATGTTATTATACTGGAATTATAATATACCAATATATCATTATGTTTCCTTCTGTTAAATATAAATTAGAAATGAAAGTAGCGTTCATGCGTATGTACGACTTACAGTCTCCATGAATGGTGTGTCTAATTTCATCACTCCAAATGATATGGAATATTATAAATAAATATACACTAGATATATACGATATACATGATATATAAATCATTTATATCAATCTGGAGATAGTGGAATTTTGACCACATGGACAAATTGTAATTAAAACAAGATCATTTTTTACTCAAGTTTCGAACATCGATATAATATCCAATATGAACTCAAATAATTAAATAGTTGTCATAGAAAGATAATAAGTGATATAAAATGAATAATAAACTTTAAAAAATTTCTTAATGAATTAGATATTAACATAAGTTTATTATGAAGGATGAACAAGAAACATACGAGTCAAGTAGGACACTAGGTAAGGGATTTCTTATCTCACTTTTAATTCCGTGAAATTTACATTGTTTGCCATTTATTCAATGCATGTGGAATATTGTATACTGAAATTTGATATATATTATCATGATTATCCTTCTATTTATGGTATTTTGTGATTATTTTGGCGGTTATTAACTTTTGGTCATACGAATCGACTGAATACAATGTGGTAAGGAATTTCTTATCTCACATTTAATTCTGTGAGATTTCCATTGTTCACCAATTATTTATTTCATGTGGTGTAATTTATACTAACATTGATCTATATTATCATTAATTTCTATATATAAATTTTATTTTGTGATTAATGTGGTGTTTATTATCTTTTTTCATACGAATCGATTAATTACAACGAGGTAAGGAGTTTTTATCTCACTTTTTATTCCCGTGAGATTCATGCTATATTTGTCACTATTTCCTTTGAGTGGTGTTTGTAATGCCCATTATTATACTCTTTGTGTAATATAATTTCATTTATGGGTATTTACATCTACATTTTATGGTCCTTATTTCATGTGGCGTATGTTTTTTATGTTACAAAATCTATAAGTGAACCTTTCACCCTCCTCTTTTAAAAAGACTTCTTTTTGTTATGTCTTTTAATTTACAACTTATTATGTTGGGATATATTATTCTATATCCTTATTGATTTAAATTTTATTTCTAAGTGATGAGGTAGATTTTTATCTCATAAACTAATTTTCTTAATTCTAATGTGATGTCGTTTGGCTTTTGAATTTTTTCAAGGGAACTTCTTATCCCAATTTCAATTCCTTGGGATAAAATTGTACTTCTTATATATGTCATCCTATGAATATTTTTGAAAGTCCTATGATTTTTTTACACTTAATATCAACATATATTGTGTGTATTTATATTTTTCACACATAATTATGTGACTGATTTATCCTGAATTTAATGGTACCTTCTTTATAAAGGATTTCATCTCGAATTACATTTCCATTGAGACTTCATTGTTGTTATGCACCAATTCACTATTATATGGTGTATATTATGTCCTTTGTCATACTATATCTATAATACATATATTATCATGATATTATAATTTTTTTATTAAATATTATTCCTTGATTAATTTTATTCAAGAGTCTTTCATTTTGCTAAAAAATCTTTCACTAAAATATGGTTTTAAATGTATTAAATATTTATTATTCTAAAAATTTATCTTTAATGTCCATGTTTTAAAATTGTTTTGAGTATTTATTTATATGGACATTAATGTTTTAAAGTTTTAAACCCATTTAAATATTTAAAGTGGTATGGGATACTTTGATACAAAAATCTCTTTTTAAATGGTATATGAAAATAAATGGATTATTTCAATATCTTGAAATTACTTCTTGAGATTTCAAATGAAATTTTATTAGTGAAATATTTATATTTGAAATATTTTATGTGTTATGATGGTACGTGGACATTTTATGGGTGGTTACGTGATAAAGCATATGACAGACGGTGTTGTGATAAACTAGGATGGGTGGTTATGTTATAACCTCCAATGCATTGGGTATGGAAGTCGGTCGTATGGCTATACCATTTAGTGATATGTGAGGAATTCGACCGTATGGTTATTCCATTTAAGTATGTTTATGTCACATGTTACCTTTATATGTAATGTGTTCTTTATATGGGTATTATGGTAATATTTTGGTTACAAAATGCATAGTAGTGATCTTTTATTTAGTGAAGAGTATTTAAAATTTCATAAAAGGGATAATTATTACCTATGATAAAGTATTCATGGTATACTTATTGTTTTGAAAATCTAATATTTTTCCTTCTTTGTGTATCCCTTACTGAGATTTTTATGCTCATCCCAAGTTTCTGAAATGTTTTTCACAGGACATAAAGTGGAATATGGTAAAGGATGGGATTATGGAAAAAGTCATGATATCTAAAACATGGAACTAGACATGTTTCTTTTTTAGAGTTTTCATTTTATGAAAATAATGGAAACTGAGTATAAGTGTCAATTTTTAATTCTGTGAGATGAAAATTAATTTTTATGCCTAATTCTCTAAAACTCTAAACCTGAAATGATCCACAATGTGAATTATTCATTTAATTAAATATTAGGTAGTGTTTATCATCAGAACCTTATAAATATACGTATCTAAATTTTCTTATAAATCCACCTGATAATTAATGATTTTTTAGAGCGAGTTCTGTTTGGTGAGTGAATATTCCAACTACAAGGGTGTTCTCATGTTGTAATCCATGAGGGAAGAATTGATATTGTTCTTAGTAAATGATTGATCCCATATCATAGTGTCGTCATACCACAATAAGTAAGTCTTGTGCAATTATATATAAAGGTAAGAGTTTTGATCCCTCTCTATAGGGGATTATCATGTCATATTTGCCATCAGAATTACTCGATATGTCCGAATAACTATTTTTGAAATGGAGTTAAAATATTAACATTTCTAGTCATACCATTTTTGGGGATAGAAATCCGTGTGTGGGGTGGGTCATTTGGAAGGATCCTCCCTTCATGTTCCTCCCATTAAAAATCCCCATTCACATAGAATAGGGGTGGGTTTCTATGTATATTTCAATGATTTGTGAGTTATTTCTCAATCCTCTTTATCTATTATTATTTACACCATTATTTTTATATTTTATTTATTTTTGGGATTTGATTTTTTTATAATTTATACTAGGGAAATGTGTAAATCCATTGATATGTCCAAAGATTTTCATAGTGTAGATATTGGATATTTTGAGAAGATAAACACCATCTATTTTTCACAATTATGTTAATCGTACAATACTATTTGAAAATTTTCTTGAGATATCAGTAGAATTATACATAATTGGACTTGGATTCGAGTTATAAATTTTTGGATTTTTGTGTCATAGTTTTGGATTTGTGTTTTCCATGTACCTCACCCTGTATCTTATGATGTTTGTATTATTATACTACTAGTTGAGTTGTAAGTCGACCATTATAATTTTTAATTATATTTCTAGTATGGTAGGTGTGATATAAGGGCTCAAGAGTTTGTTTTTCATTGACATTTCTTAGAAAATATCTGGTGGTTGTTAGGTTTTATTGAAGTCAATAATAAAATATAATGTAGGAGTTTTCTAATATTTACCTATGGTATATTCATTTTATGGGTGGTAGTGACATGAGGTATAATAAGGGACAAGATAATGAACAGAAATATTTAAATTATATTTTAAATGGATTCACATGGAATTAAAAATGAAATAAGCATTGATGGACATGTCATGACCCGTCCTCGGGGCCCATGCTGTGACTAACCCAAGCCCGCCTTCCATAGGCCAGGGGATGGAGACTAGCACCAAAGGCGTAAATCCCGATAAAAGGGAATGCATTGCCTTTATATAAGGAAACAAACACAACAGAGCACGCAAGATGAAGTAAACAATAAGTAAACTGAGTAATAAAGTAAGTGATGGAAAGTAAATGAGATAGTATACAAACCCAACTAAAAGTGCAGTACAACTGAAATGTAAAGTACAACAACTGAATGAAAAAGCAGCAACCACCAAGGCATCCTCTGGAAACCCCACCTGAAGCGTGGGTACAGATGGTCTCCTATGCTCCTCGTATTCGTCCTTCCACACCGTGTACGTCCCGCCTAATAGTCCACATCCGGGTACCGTCCCGCTCCACAGGCCTCAACCACAATCACTACTGTCCGTCGTCTACAACAAACACAACATAGTGCGTGCCTAGCCCGTGCAGGTGTGAGTATACAATACTCAGTAGGGACCCCAAGACTCCCGAAGGTCTCCCAGAATCCACGAATGATAAACCACAAAGGAAAGATAAAATCATGAAGTATAAACCAACACTACTTAGGTATATTCAATTACATATACCTAAGTCATCAATTCCAGTTTGGCTCCAACATATATGCCCATCTTCAACCCAGTCCACACATCAATGTACAACCCAATCCACACAGGAATGCACATCCCAATCCACACAGGAAAGCAAGTCAATCATATTGAAGATAATTATTGAAAGTCACGACTCAGCTCACACATGTGTACTATTCACTAAGAGGGGTAGAGATGATTGTTTTAGCCTCTGAATCAACACCTCTGCCGAACCCACGTAAGATCCAAGTATAGATGTCATCGCTGTCAGACCCACATAAGATCTAAGTACTATGACCAATGCTGCCAAACCCACGTAGGATCCAAGTACAATCGTCCTCGCTGTCGAACCCACATATGATACAAGTACAATCTTCATCCCTGTCGAACCCACGTAGGATCCAAGTACAGTCGTCATCGTCGTCGCAGTCGCAGGCAGCTCTAGGGTTCCCGCACACAGCATGCTCAATTCTGGGAGGGTCCGCTCCACGAGCCAAGAGGGTCGATACATCAACTGTCACAAAATCCAAATTTGATGTATCCCAATGTTCCATCTCATCAATGTAAACTCCATGCGACAGACGACACATCAATCGGACGCCTGGTCTGAGAGATATTGGCTTTTTCGTCCCAAGGGCATAGTTGGTTTTTAAGCTAAATCCAACCCGACCGTAATCCATCTACGTCCAAACCACGAGTTGAGTAAACCAAAAGAACCATCTCACTAAGAGGAAACCAGAAAAGTCTATGGCACGTCAATTGGACGTCCGGAGCTCAAAATATAAGCGTTTCCGCTCCGAGGGCCTGGTAGGTTTCGTGTTCGAACAAACTCGGCAATATCCAAAGTTCTCTGAAACCGTGAGTGTAATATACCAAATTGAACGTTTCGATCCAAGGATCCCAATGCAACTAACGATGCATCGATCGGCGGTCTGTATCCCATGTTATGGGTGTTTGTACGAATATGTCCGAAATTAGGGGGTTTGGGCCCAGGACCGACCCAGCCCAATACCCCCTAGGTCAGCCCGAACCGGGTCGACCCGACCCGGGTCCGGGTCCATCCCAAATTGGGCGCGGCATGGACCGGCTGGCGCAGCCCGGCCTGGCGCTGGCGGCCCTGCCCAGCACAGGCAGGATGTGAGGGGGGCCTTTGTTTTGTAACTGCGGTAGCCCTTGAGGTGGGGTCCGTCCTAGGGATCTGGCCAGAGGTTACAACCCCTAGTCTTTCCGGAAATGGCCTACCAAAATGGTCGGCCGATGTGGCTACAGTTGGACTAGTGGGATCCCGCCTCCTATTGTGTCGGCGGCCAGCCGAGCCCGGCTGCCCCCTACTGAACCGTCGTGACTCCAATCCGACTGGCGTCACGCGACGGCACCATGCCCCTCCGCCCTAGCCGCGGCCTCCTTGGAGTTCTTTCGCGCAGCGCGACGGCGTCCCGCACCCCCGTCGCGGCCCGCTTCGGTCACGGTTCCTTCGGATTCACTGCCGCGACGCAACAGCGCCGCGCAACTCCGCCATGGCCCGCTCCGGCTGTAGTTCTGTTCGTTCCCACGCAGTGCAATGGCACCGCGCCGTATTCGCCACCACTCGTCTCCACGTTCAACAAGAAAGAGGGGTGGATAAATCGACCATGTTTGTGTGGTCCGATCTCCTCCTGTTACGTCGATAACAAGCGTCCAATATACGACATGATCCATGATAGTACAAGCACAATTATAATTGATTAAAATTGAACATAACCCTACCTCAACACATGTTGTCGAACGATGAGCGTCGCGGGAAACAACATCACGGGGTGAGGCTCCGTATACGTTGATAGAGAACATCCGAGGAGGAAGCGACATCTCCTCTGGTTTGACGTAGGGAGAAGATTGAATGGCGTGATGTTGTTGGCGATTTCCCGTGTCGGTGCCTCTTCCTTTATCATGGAGAAAGAAGAAGACGGAAGAATCCGGGTCGCCAAGTCGACGATCCTTGATGAAGTGTTACCGTTATTTGTTGAGGATGAAGTTCTTCAAGAGAAAATAGAGCTCTATTCCCCAATATCCTCACACATCAATCCAACCTAATAAAATAAGGCCTCCCCTTATTTTATTATTTTTAATTGCTTTTCAAAAACTCAAAAATTAAAAATTGAATTCATTTAATTAATTAATCATGAGTTTTCAAATTAAATCGGGTGTTATGATGTCAATATTAATGTGGAAGAGGAGAAGCCACATAATTAAAAACAAGGGAGGATTAAATGGAGTTTAAGGGGTTATGGGGAATTTCAAAAGATGGGGGCTCGTGTGGTTCCCACCTCTCCTTTATCCTCTCCAGAGAAGTTAGCAACCTAGGGGTTCCCACCCCAACTCCCACAAATAGGTTATAACCACTTTGAAATGAAATAAAATTGTAACACATATTTTATTTCAATCTTAAATTAAACCACAATTTTTAACAACTCCTCCTGAGAAAACGCACCTTCGAAAAAGGTCCTCTTAAGAAAAAAGCGGCGCTGCGGTTTCATCGGTGCCTTCAAATTTCAATTCCGAGCACCAGGTCAAAAGTTAGAAAAACCCGCTCGTTCGTTCACTGAACTTACCCGATCAAAACTTCAGAAAAATTATTCTGTGCACACCGGGCCTTGGAATCAGGTGCTGTCAAAAACTGTGTACTCGTAAAATCCCAAAGAATTTCAGAAAAAACATTCCATGAAATTTACATGTAATTAAATTACTCCCACCTCATGGATTTATGTCCCCGTAAAGATACATCACAAACTAGGGAAAAAATGAGGGTACTGTGCAAGAATATGAGCCTCCCGCCCCCATGTTCTCTCCTGGAGGTTTTCGTGCTTCCACCTGATGTGAACTAGTAGATTCTACCATCCACAAAGGACCCGCTCCTATCGATCCTCGATCTCTACCGGAACCTCCGCAAAAGTCACCCCGTCGTCAATGTCCATCTCCCCGTGATCAATGATATACGTCAGGTCGTGCATGTATCTTCTCAACTGAGATACGTGGAAGACGTCATGTACCTGATGCAACTGAGGTGGAAGAGCCAGGCGGTAAGCCACCTCACCTATACTGTTGAGAACCTGGAACAGTCCGATGAAGTGAGGAGATAACTTATCACCCTAGCCAAATGTCTGTAATCCATGTCGAGGTGAGATTCATAAGAAAACATGGTCGCCATCCTCAAAATATAGTGGTCTCTGCCTCCAATCCACATAGGACTTCTATTGGCTCTGAGGAGTCCTCATCCGCTCTTGGATGATCTGAACCATCTCCGTCATGGACTAGACCATCTCTGGTCCTACTAGTGCTGACTCCCAAGGTCTGTCCAGCACAGAGGTGATCTGCAAGGTCGACCATACAATACCTCATATGGTTCCATCCCGATGGTGGAGTGGTAGCTATTGTTGTATCCATACTTCCCCAAGGGTAGGTGATCCTCCTAGCTACGGCCAAATACGAGGACACATGCATGGAGCATGTCCTCAAGAGTCTGGATGGTCTTCTCCATCTGACCATCCGTCTGAGGGTGAAAGGCGGTGCTCAGGCATAGCTGCATTCTAAATGCCTCCTCCAACCCCTTCCAATGCCGGGAAGTAAAGAGATAATCTCGATCAGAGATGACGGTCGATGCCACACCATGATGTCGTACGATATCCTAAACATAGAGGAATCCCAAGCTCTCCACTGATCCCTATTCCCTGATAGGTAGAAAGTGGGCCGACTTGTTGAGTCGGTCGACAATGACCCAAATGGCGTCGTGTCCTCTGGAACTACGTGGAATCCTAGTCACGAAATCCATAGATATCCCATACCACATCCTCTCCAGGACCTCCAAGGGCTGTACCAAGACTCCTGGTACCTGGTGCTCCACCTTCACCTGCTGATAGGTGAGGCATCGAAAAACGAACTCTACCACAACCTTCTTCATTCCCGGCCACCAGTTCTATCGTCTAAGATACTGGTACATCTTCTAAACTCCTAGATGTACCACTAATGGGGAAGTGTGAAACACACTCAGCACCTCCTCCTGTAATGCATCTAGTTCCATGGTACGTCATCTAAAAAGGATGACGTGCTCTCCTACTACAAAAAATCCATCATGTGTCTGTCCTGTGGAAATCTGTGCACACCGCATCTCATAGTCAACGTCCCCATGCTATGCCTATCTAATCTGTTGAATATGTGGATGAGTGACTATGAGAAACAGTAGGAAGGCTGATCTGTCTCTATCCCCGAAGGATATCAGCAATGAGGATAGCTACTATGTCGCCTCTCCACGTAGCTAAATGCCCGACCTCCAACTAAGAGCATCAGTTAGAACGTTCCTCTTCTCAGGAGTATCGACTATATCAAAGCCATAGTCCTGGAGGAACTCAAGCCATTGTCGATGTCTCAGGTTCAGGTCCTTCTGCGAGAAGATGTACCTGAGACTCTGGTGGTCAGAATAGACTGTAAAGTGCTGTCCAATAAGATAGTACCGCCACATCTTCAAGGTGAAGACCACTTATGTTAACTCTAGGTCATGTGTAGAATAGTTCTGCTCATGATTCCTCAATTGTCGTGAACCATAGGCAATCGTGGCCTGCTCCTGCATCAGAACACACCCGAGTCTGGTCCCTGATGCATCGCAGTAAACTACATACCCTACTCCCTCCTCTGGTAGCCTCAATATGGGTTCATTGGTCAATCTCTATCTCAGATCCTGGAAGCTCTGCTGATATCTATCCTACCATACAAAGTGTTTCCCCTTCTTCATCAAGCTATACAGATTTCTCCTTTTCCAAAAATAGAAATATGGTCTCATCCCCTAGATAAACCATGTCCATTGCCTAATAAAGTCATTCCTGACATGATCGGTTCTAATTCATGCCATGGTTGACATCATAAGGCCTCAACGCTAATACCAAGAGTTCCAACTGTCACTCTCACCTCCAAGGGTTGAGTCACACTGTTAGCATCAGTGTGTGTTCAGTGGGTCTCCTCTAGTTGGAATCTCAAATGTGACGGTCAAGTCAAAGGTTTTAACTGTAAGCTCTTAGTATTAACTCCACAAAAGATAGTATAGTATACGTCACAAGTAAAAGTGTCTTTTATTACTTTAGCTCAATCTAAAAAGACACATAACAACCACAAACAACAACATTAGGGATGCTAGAAGCACCAAGAACAAAAAGGCATCTACACCTGGAACTAGTCCCGCTCCTGTCCAACTGCTTCCAGAGCACCATGGTCGTAAGCTTCAGCTTCCCGAAGCTGTGCTCTCCCCTGTACACCTATTCCTTGCGGTGGGGGTGGACTTCCTGGTGGTTTTGGTGGTAGAGTTTCGAAACATCGTCCACCACCCGCTGCTCGGCCAGCTCCACTGCCATGTCCGCCTGCTCCCGGTGGACCACCCTAGTCGAACCTATGCCTCTGCCTGGGTGGTCCCTCAACCGTATAATGCTCATCTACATGGCGGGTCAGGAAGTCACGAGCCATGTGGCTCTGCCTGCCACATGCATAGCATTGTCTGCCTCTCGTATGACTGGCTCTGCTGTGTGTGCCCCGCACCTCCGAAATAGTATCCTGAGGTCGTCCAACTAATGGTATGGTCCTATTAGACCTATGAGACATCTGTCTACTGCCGGTTGTAGAAGACTCCTCTATGTTCCGCCCTGAAGTAGGTCTAGATACTAGTGTAGGCTTAGCAAGAATGCTCTCCACAAGAAGGGCTCGCTCCAGTACTCCTACTTGTGTCAGAACACTGAGGGAGATCATTGAATCCATGATCTCGTGCCTCAGTCCCTGCTCGATGGTCTGGGCCCGGAAGAATGGGACTCGTACCATGTCAGTGGACCATCGCGAGAGGTCAGTAAATCTTTCCGAGTACTAGGATACTGACATGCTGCCCTGATGCAGCTGCAGTAACTCCTGGATGTGCACCGCACAGATGGAGTCTTGAACGAACTCTGATTGAAAGAGGTTCTCGAAGTCCTTCCAAAGTAGAGATGCCTTATCGTGCACCTGGAGCATGAGGCTGCTCCATCTACCTACTACTGCATGTAGGAGACTCGGCGAAAGGATCACCATGGGGTCTGCCGGTGTCCCTACCGATATGAAGACTCGAACAACAGCCTCCAGCTAATACTCAGCAGCCTGAGGGTGCATCTCCACACATAACTTGTGTGGTATATGACGCTGAAAATCATGTAGTTCACTCAGTAGACGTTCACTCTCGCCTACTTGCTCTGGTGGCATCAGTGGCTCGGTGGGTAGAGGTATCGTCGGTGCCTCCGCTGTAATGCGGACCTGCACTGAGGCCTCGCCGCTCGGTGGGATTCCATCTCGCCCAAAGATCAGAACCCTAGATGGCTCCCATCGTGGTTCCATCCTGAAAAGTAACAGTTGGGCCACAGTCAAACAGTATACCATGCGATCTGAAACAAAGATTCCGCAAAGGAAACTCTTGGAACACACACGCAATCATTGTTTTCGTGAACTGAGTCGGAAATCAGATGTCAAGGTCCTGGTGTTTGGATATGTTGCCCTCCGCAACAACACTGGACTCCCTGGACTGATAACCACACTCAATACCCCTAAAAATATTTCTTCACATAGAAGAAATTATCAGAGTCCTATGTTCTGCGATAGAACAGACTCCTCTAATACCAATTTTTCACGACCCGTCCTCAGGGCCTGTGTCGTGACTACCCCATGACCGCCTTCCATAGGCTAGGGGCTGGGGACTAGAATCAAAGGCGTAAATCCAGATAAAAGGGAAGGCATTACCATTTTATAAGAAAACAAACACCACCGAGTACGCAAGCTGAAGTAAACACTAAGTAAACTGAGTACAAAATTAGGTGTTGTAAAGTAAATGAGCCAGTATACAAACACAAATGAATGTAAAGTACAACTGAAAAGTAATGTACAAAAGCTGAATGATAAAGCTGCAACCACCAAGGCGTCCTCCAGAAACCCCACCTAAATGGTGGGTACAGATGGTCTCCTATTCTCCTCATATCCATCCTTCTTCACCGTGTACGTCCCACCTGATAGTCCACCTCTTTGTACAATCCCTCTCCACAAGCCTCAACCATGATCAGCGATGTCCGTTGTCTACAACCAACACAATGTAGTGCGGGCATAGCCCGTGGAAGGATGATTATACGATACTATGTAGGTACCCCAATACTCCCAAAGGTATCCCAGAATTTATGAAGGATAAACCACATAGGAAATCTAAAATCACGAAGTATCAACCAACTCTACTTAGGTATATTCCAATACATATACCTAAGTCATCAATTCCAGTTCGGCTCCAACTTTTGAGCCCATGTTCAACCCAGTCCACACAGGAAAGTACAACCCAATCCACATAAGAAAGCACAACCCAATCCACACAGGAAAGCAAGTCAATCATATCGAAGATAATGATTGAAAGTCAAGACTCATCTCACATAGGTATACTATTCACAAAGAGGGGTGTAGATGAATGATGTAGCCTCTGAATCATCTCCTCCGCCGAACCCACGTAGGATCCATGTACAGATGTCGTCACTG
Organism: Viscum album; assembly: GCA_963277665.1. Classification (NCBI taxonomy): domain Eukaryota; kingdom Viridiplantae; phylum Streptophyta; class Magnoliopsida; order Santalales; family Viscaceae; genus Viscum; species Viscum album. The sequence goes on from OY728128.1 coordinate 623,866,615, forward strand.
CCGGACCAACATAGGATCCAAGTACATTAACCAACGCTGCCGAACCCACGTAGGATCCAAGTATAGTCATCCTCACTACCGAACCCACATAGGATCCATGTAAAGTCGTCATCGCTACCGAACCCACATAGAAACCAAGTACAGTCATCATCGTCGTCGCAGTCGCTGCCAGCTCTAGGGTTCCCGCACACAGCACGCTCGATTCCAAGATGATCCACTTCACGAGCCAAGAGGGTCGATACTTCAACAGTCACAAAGTCACGAGTTGATGTATCCCATAGTTCAGTCTCGTCAATGGGTACTCAATGCGACAGACAGCGCGTCAATCGGACAACCGGTCTGAGAGTTATTGGCTTTTTCGTCCAAGGGGCCCGATTGGGTTTTAAGCTAAAACCAACCAGACTGTACTCCAGCTACATCCAAACCTCGAGTAGAGTAAACTGAACTAACCTTATCACTAATAGGAAATCAACAAAGTCGATGGCACATCAATCGGACATCTGGAGCTCAAGCTATAAGCGTTTCTGCTTTGAGGGCCCGGTTGGTTTCGTGTTCGAACCAACCCGGGCATACACAAAGTTCTCCGAAACCTTGAGTATAATATACCGAAACAACCGTCTCGATCCAGGGATCCCAACGCAACTCATGGTTCATCGATCAGATATCCGTAGCCCATGTTATGGGCATTTGTACGAATATGTCCAAAATTATGGGGTTTGGGCCTAGGACCGACCCGGCCCAATACCCCCTGGGTCGGCACGAACCGGGTCGACCCGACCCGGGTCTGGGTCCCGCCCAAATTGGGTGCGGCCCAGCCTGGCTGGCGTGGCCCCGCCCGGCTCTAGCAGCCCGGCCCGGCTCTGGCAGCCTGGCCCAGCGCGGCTCGCCCGGACCGGTGCGGGCGGGATGCGAAGGGGGGCCCTTTGTTTTGTAATGCGGCCCCCTAGAGGTGGGGTCTGCCGTAGGGTACTGGCCAGGTGTTAAAACCCCCTACCTTTCCCTAAACAGTCGGCCATAATGGCCGTCCAGTGTGGCTACCGCGGGACCCGTGGGGTCCAACCTCATGGTGGGTCGGCGACCTGCTGATCCCGGCCGCCCCCCTGTTGAACTGTGGCAGCCTAAGGCCACAGCTTCCATCAGACCGGCGAGGCGTGCCGGCGCCGCACCCCTCCGCTGCAGCCCGCCCCGACCGCGGCCTCCTTAGAGTTCTCCGGCATGGCGCGACGGTGCCGCGCACCACCGCCGCGACCCACTCCAGTCACGGTTCCTTTGGATTCACCGGCGTGTCGCGATGGTGTTGCACAACTCTGTCATGGCCCACTCTAGCTGTGGTTCTATTCGTTCCCGCGTGGTGCAGCGACACTGCGCCGTCTTTGCAACAACTCGTCTCCAAGTTCAACAAGAAAGCGGGGAGGAGAAATCCGTCATGTTTGTGCAGTCCGATCACCTCCTCTTACGTCAATAACAAGGGGAAAAAATACGACATGCTCAATGATAGTACAACCAAAATTTTAATTGATTAAAATTGAACTTAACTCCTACCTAAACACACGTTTTTGAATGATGAGCATCACAGGAAACAACATCGTGGGGTGAGGCTCTGTATACATCAACGGAGAACATCCGAGGAGCAAGCGGCATCTCCCCTCCTTTGACGCAGAGAGAAGATTGAATGGTGTGATGTCGTTGGAGAGTTCCCACATCGATTCCTCCTCCTTTTTCATGGAGGAGGAATAAGAATGAAGAATTTGGGTCTCCGAGTTGATGATCCGTGATGAAGTGTTGGCGTTCTTCATTGAGGATGATGTTCTTCAAGAGAACGTAGAGCTATCTTCCCATGTATCTTAACACAACAAGCCGGCCAAATAAAATAAGGCCTCCCCTTATTTTATTCTTTTTCCATGCTTTTCAAAAACTCAAAAATTCAAAATTGAATTCACTTAATTAATTAATCTTGAGTTGTCAAATTAAATGGGGTGTTATGTTGTCAATATTAATGTGGAAGAGGAGAAGCCACATAATTAAAACCAAGGGAGGTTTAAAGGGAGTTTATGGGGTTATAGGTAATGTGAAATGATGGGGGATCGTGTGGGCCCCACCTATCCTTTATCCTCTCAAGAGAAGTTAGCTACCTAGTGGGTCCCACCCCAACTCCCACACATAGGTTATAACCACTTAGAAAAGAAATAAAACTGTAACACATATTTTATTTCACTTTTCAATTAAACCACATTTTTTAACAACTCCTATTGAGCACACGTACCTTCGAAAAAGGTCCTCTTAAGAAAAATGTGGTGTTGCGGTCTCATTGGTGCCCTCAGATTTCAATTCCGAGCACCGGATCAAAACATACAAAAACCTGCTCATTCGTTCCCTGAACGTACCCGAGCTAAACTTTGGAAAAATTATTCTGGGCACACCGAGCCTCAAAATCAGTTGCCGTCAAGAACTGCATACTCGTAAAATCCCAAAGAATTTAAGGAAAAGATTTCCTATAAATGTAAGGGTCATTACAGGACTCTGGAGAAGTAGATAGGTATATCATCCATTGATGGTCAATGTTTTTATTATAATACATATCATTATGTACATAGGTCTGAGAGTGTTAGAATATTATTCAATGAATGTATGAGCCCATTATTGTTTCCCTTAATCTACTTTAGTATAGGTGAGTGCTGGGATAAAAAAAGTTCCCAAAGATAACCTATTTGAAAATAATAGATCCCTTAATACCATTGGTATAGAATATCAGTGAGTTGTATGAGTGTTCAACTCCCATTGGTTTGTGAGTACCATGGTGGGTATACCATAGGTTGGACCATTGATACACTGGTTGTGATTCCCCCAACAAAGTATACCTATGAGTGACATGGGCTTTAATAAATCCCCTTATTTTGATACTAGTATGGTATTTCCAACATGACCCATTGGTTCATGCTATGATATTTTTGTCCATGAGGGATTTAATTCCCTCTTAGTGATTTACATGGGTTTCAGTGAAATCAATGAGGCAAAGGATCCCTTTTTGTGGGTGATTAATATAGTTTATCCTTGTGGACATGGATGTGTTCCCTAGTCTTATCATGACACTATATTACATTAGTGTATAAACGTAGGTATAGTCTATTTTTAGTGTCACTTTAAAACATGTGGAACAAATTTGATATCCTCTCATTGATATAGTTGATAGGATGTCATTTTTTAAGGAGGAATTTCTGGAGTTGAATTATCATATGATCTGGGTTGGATGATATTATGTACATCATGACTTCGATAGGAATAATCTGATCCCTATATAATGCATTATTTATAGACATTCCTAAGGTATGTGTGATGGGTTCATGTATGTGTGGAAGATATATGATGGTATTAAATATAGGGTGACAATTCCTTAATATGTAACGTGAATCACACTTGGTGTGTTAATTCATTATTGTGATATTACCTTCCCTGTGGGGGTGTGGTAAAAATTGAGGTTTTCTATTGATTGGAAAAATAATTCATAATGGGAAGAGGTTAGATCACCTTATTTTTGTATAACATGATATATCTCACTCAGTGCGATGTATTCAATACACTAGGTTTCTGGATGACATGATATGTGTGTACAAATAAGGATCATAGACAGCATTGAGATTTTATATGATAAGCCATATTTTTCAATGTGGATTGAGTGTACTCCCCATAGTATCTAAAAATATTGTTACCTTATTCCTAAGTCTGGAGGTTATATGCCTATGTTCATGAAGAAAATATAGACATTTATATGGTTGGGATCATGAGTGATGAAGTGTTTTTTACAAGTATATTCATTCTCAGATATATTCTTGAACAATAATAAGAAGGTAAGGTTGATCTTGTGTATCATAATATAAATCATGGATAAATAATGTTTATTTTCTAAAAAATTCCCAATATATTTTTTATTTTGATTAAAAAATAAGTGAATAAACATTATTAATTTTTGTATTAATAAATCCATAGATGGTGAACTAATGAGTTTTATTCACACACTACAGAGGTATATTTGGATCATAATAACACGAGAAGAAATTATAGTGATAGTTTTAGGTATGATAGAGACATAGGATTAGAAGATCGAGTTTTAGTAACTTGGAATGGAATTGGGGAATGGGATATGATGAGGCTCAAGAGTTGTAATAGAGTCTCATAATATTTTATTAAATCTTTTATTTTATATATAATATTGGCTCATTTGGGGATTAATTGAGATTTATTATTGGGTAATATAATTTCCTTTTCTCAGATAATGTTTATTTTTTATTTGCTTTTTAATAATAAAATTATTATTATGAATTGGTTTTAGTATTTTACATTATTTTTTTAATTTCAAATGAAGTTAATGTATCCCCATGAAATATCTATAAACCCCAACTACTATTTAGAAACCATTTTCACATGAGGAGGCATGAAATTGGTCACTTAGAGAACTTATCCTTTTACAATTTAGTGAACTTACCTGGTTAACTCAATGTATCATGTTGGATACTCATAAGACAAAAATTATTTTCAATATATTTTTCTTTAGGTTCTTTCATGATGAAAACAAGAAATGATGATGTTGTCTTAAATAGAATCCCTTGAGAGTGAGCTATGAAGATGAAAAATATTATAAACTGTTGTTATTTCAAGATAAATATACAATTCTAAATTGTTTGTGAAGAATATTTATGGATGAGGTATAGAACAACTATCAATTTTTTCATTAAAATATATCATGTTTTCTACACTATGGTCTGGTTACATGATATCAAATTTAAACATAGAAGGGGATTAAACATCCTTTCACATAAATATTTTCAATATTTTTTTAATACTGATTGTATGTATTAAATACATTCCAAAATAAATCTGATAAGCCTTTGTAATTAGTCTTAATATTTAATGTCACAATTTTTATTTTTTAGAGATTGATATTTGGTGTATTATAGTCACTCTTGATTTCCACACCGTTCATTCATCAAATATATTTAAAATTAAATAAATTATGGTTTATTTCATATTAAAAAAGTGTAATCATCTAGTTATAAAGAAAAATATTCTATATTTATCTCCAATTGTATCTCTAATGAAATAGGGAGATAAAATAGATATGGGAATAAAGGTGATATGTTTTTTTTGAAATGATTTCTATTAAATTGAAGAAATAAATTCACATACACTTATCTTTACATTTATTCCCAAATTGGTAAAAATTTGTACAGAAGCTGATAATATATTAATATTAACCTATAGTGTAGTATTTTATCATTTTTTACAAATAAAAATGAAGAAATTGAATATTGCAATGGATTATATTCATATTTATTTTCAATGGACATGCCAATATATATGGTGGGTGATATATTAAGGACCTTAAAAATACGATGAGGGTCATAGATGTGGCACCATTTTAAACATCATTTCTACATTGTTTATGTGATGTTTGGATTAATGTTGTATAACAAATTATTTAAATAATAAATAATACAAATTTGATTAATTTTAATTGGAAGCAAAACTTCTTCGAATATTTTTTGGATATGTATTATTTTCATCATTTTAGAGATTGATTTTGTATGTTTTTATTTTTATATATATTATGATGAATTTCTTTTCTTCATTACAATAGAATATTAATTTTATTTTTATTATAATGTTTTATATTTAATGTTTTCTTAGATATAGTTTCCCATTTTTCCATGAGTATATATTTTTATTGTTTTTTAGAACATGTTTTTAATAATCGATTAAATTTTATAATTTCATTGTATAATTATTTGTTTTTTGATAAATTTTTTATTTAGATTGTTTATTTTTCATGTAATTATTTCTAAGATAATTTCTCTACTTAATGGTGACAAATGACCTACATATAATCTATCACCAATGTTTCTTGTTCGTATCAGGATAACAGTATAGTTATGTAATGGCCCACTTGCTTTTCTAAATTATTTAGAATGGTAATCCTACTGTTGGTGTTAATATGAAACAACACATCCATGATTTTGTGAAATTTCATAATGGTATTCTAATGGTTTATAATACTCTATCAATGTGTCATTGTGATTCAATGGTTCTATATATGGGTCCAACTTATAATTATACATTGTGTCAAGGTAATGATAACTAAAATAAGGGTAACATTGATGACATATTTGCGGATACTTTTATGATGATGTCAATTTTTTAAGGGTTACCTAACTTTTCTAGTATCATTGTATGGTTTATAGAAGTAATTAAAAATATTTTGGGTACAATAATTATAAAATAAATTATAAATTAAATAGGGGCCATTATTGAGCTTAATAGGGATGCTAAATATTTATAGGGAAGCATGACAGAATAAAATCGGAAGGTACTATGTTTTAAAATAGAAGCTTATTTCCAAGGATTTAAAATTACCCATCACTGAATCAGTCAAATACTCTCATATTTGATGATTAGAGACACATTAAAAGGATTAGGATCATGAATGAATAAATTTAAACAATAAAATTGAAACAAAAAATTGACCTCATTCAAATTGAAGGTTTGTTTGATAACCACTCATTTTCGGTGACTGATGCTTGAGGAAAGGAGGTCACACATCTCTAGATCATCCTTAAAAACAATGATATTCTAAGAGGATTTCGGTCATCAATTTCTAGGTTGTAGTGTATAGATTCGATAAATCCTTTGACATCTCAACAATAACATCAATAATGTTTCATTGAATCTAGAATGATAGTTTTGATTGATTGAATAGTGAATAAACATATCTGTCTAGGTGATAGGAAAGGGGATATATGACTTCTTAAATTTTGTTGGATCAATAGTCCATCTGAAAAATTCTCCATATTACTTTCTAATGGATATTAAAAACTAATAATGAGCTCATCGACCCCCATATAAGTAATGTCCACCAAATAATCCATAAATTAAACATTAGGACTTATTTACTGACTGATAAATATATTTTATATTATATCAACATAGTTTGGAAAAAAAATATATATTATGTTATTGAAAAATTCCATTAACATGACACTATATTCTTTTAAATATTAAAAAAACCATGATTATTAAAATAATATGTTTTTGTTGAATATTTTTCCATTAATTCATTCATAATCTTGTGAACATTTATAATAAATAAATTAATACACATTTATAATAAAATTAAATAATATGAATTTTTTTCATTGTCTTCATATAATATAAAAAATATCCTAAACCCCATGGTGGGCCCACATTACCCTATACTCCTATTCATTAGAATAGTAAAGACCTTTGAATGCACTATGTGTGTGGCCCACTTGGACATTATTGCAATCGTATTGCATTTTATTTCAAAACCATAATATGATTCTAAAATCCCATATATACCCTTATTGTGATAATGAAATTTCATAGAAATTATAACCTTTTATACAAAATATTATTGTGTATTACAAATTATTATTGTATGATACATAAAAAATTTTGTTGCACACTTTATGTCATCATCGTCTCATGATTTTTTTCCATTTTACATTATTGAATTCACATACCATCTTATATCATAGACATTAATTATTAGAATGTACTATCATAGTGACCATTTTGGATTGAGATATCCCATCTTTTCAGTAGAGAAAAATTCAATCTTCATTATTCAACCAATAACATTCCACCAATGAAAAACCAAACACAAGATACATATCTACGACATATATCTCATAGTTTTCATCTTTTAATATTTTCAAAAATAAAATAGTATGATAATATATTAATATCATGTTATTATATCATTACACAAGTTGAAAAATAAGAATAACCAATGACACATGAAATATGTGATGTTCCTATTTACGGGAAAACCATCGTGATCTCATCAACTCAAGAACACCATGTGGTATCCTTTTCAGAAGTCTAATAAATAAATATGATTCCCTAATACATGATATTAACTCACTATTGGTTTTCATTCTACATGATGTATCTGGACCAAAATAAATATGTTTACGTTTATTTTCATTGTTTTTGTATGTTCTCATTATAATATGGTAACTGATGGAACATTTTGAAGTACCATGTAATCTATTGACAATTCCTTAAATTAAGAGTACATAAAAGTATCAACATAATTATTATTCCTATAAATACAAAAACCCACACTCACACACAAATATATATATGTATATAAATATATATATATGTAATAGTAATAAAATCACATAATGAATTTGGGTCAATGCAAAAAACTCACAAAACCCCCACTTGTACTAGATCTAACTACTAAAACCCCTAAACTGCTACCTCTCACATTTGAATATTGATTCAGCTGAGCTATGAATTTAGTCAATGGGTATACCATATTAAAATTGTCTGATACAATGTTGACTATGATCCCACCTCTCTAAGATAAATTCCTTAAATATTGAAGCATTTTATGTATATTATTTGTCCTCTTGTAGGACATGGGATCATTAGAAAGTACCACTAATTTATTATTATAACAATAAAATACAACTTGACCAAAGTTTTAGAACAAAATAAATATATTAGAGAAATATTTTTATCTATACATCCTCCATTACTGAATAAAAAAATGTGATATACTCCGATTCAATTTTAGAGTCAATAAAAATATGTTTCCTCTAGATTGTCCATATCAATACACAACAATGTAGTAAAAAATTCTATCTTGACTATGTTTTAATATCATCATGATATATCTATAAATTATAATCAGTGTATCCCCTGAAAATTAGTTCGTCTTGTAATTCACATACTATAAAACCATCCTTTATATGCCTCGATTAAATAATGATAGTTTTTATAGTTTTATAATGTTTATCTCTAAGAATATGTTGATATCATTTAACTATGTTTAATTTCATTGGAAAATAAAAATTTTACATTTCATTGCTGACATGATATATCCCATTTCCAAATCATAAGTGTTTTACTCACTCCTGCATTCTCCACATGTGTTTATAATGACATTTTCTTAGAGATATTGATACCATGTGTCACTAGAAACAACCCAATATTAGAGTATTCCTTATTATACAATTGGATAAACTTCTTAATATATGTATGAATTTTTCTACTAAGCCTATGAGATATGAATAATGGGATTGTTATCACTATGATATAGTCCACTTCATCTATGTCTTTCATGAATCATTCCATTATGAAAGCCTTAACCGAGTGAAATAAATTAACATCACTTCCCGTAATTAATATGTATTTAAAATTTAACGTTAGTAAAATTATGTAATTCCAACTAAACCTTTTATATACATGTTTGTATCCTTAATTATTTATGAATCCAAATTCTCTTATGGGCTCTTTCAAATGACCATTTCGTCATTGAGTTGCCACCATCAACCCATAACTAGTTCACTACATTTTTCATACATTATAATCCTAATTTGAATTAGTAAACCTTTTGGAATGAGTCATATAAACATAATAAATCATATTATCATTTAAAAAATCAAAATTTAAATCAATTTAAAAAATTCCATGATCATGGAAGACTGGTATTTGAAATAATCTTTTGAAGGATTTGAGCATCGCTACAAGTGAGAACATTTATCCATAGTCTATTACATGATGTTCCATGAAACATTATTCTAATAACCATGAAATATATTCATTTACATTACCATCCATTTCAATATTCTTCTTGAACATCCATTTACCACTAATTGAATTTACATCAATTGGATTGTATAAAGAAATTCAAACATGGTTTTTTATATGGGTTTTATCTGAAAATATGTCATGTTGTCCCATTTAGTATCATCTCTATTATGGATTCCTTGTATGTTAGAGTTTCATAATTATATATAAGTCTTGTGTCACCTTTTTATTGATAATAAAAACATATCATTAGTGTTATATAATATCTCTTTTTGACCTCTACAACACACATATCATTGGAGTATCTTTATCTCTCATTGTTTCTTTTGGATATTGTTCATATACTATCTTCTTTCATATGGTGAATAATCATCATTGAAGTCAATATTTCCCCCAATATTTCCATTAGAAATGTGTTCCTTTTATAGAAAAATTCCATGTTTTCCTGAAATCACATATCTATATAATTGTTTATAATGTTAATATCCATTAATTTCATTATTATTACCTATAAAAGTTCACTCCATGCTTAAGGATACAAATTTTTCACAATTTATCATATTGAAAAAAATCACATGACCATTTTTGTTTGTGTTAATGAATGTTTCATGACCCATCTAAGAGGGCCCCATGCGATGACTACCCCACGTCTGCCTCCAATAGGATAGGTGATTGTTTCTAGCACCGAGTAGTAATTTCCCACAAATGGGAGGTATTTTCCTATGTACAGGTATGCACACACACATCTTCAAGCCAGAAATCATGAAATTTAAAAACACCGAGTAATATATGCATGTATATAGTATATTCCAAACAAATGAGTAACACATGATATTAAAGTGTGGGATTGAAATTTGGTCTAGAAGACAATCATATTAAACAATGATTCTATAAACTACATAAGTCCAACCTATAATCAAAGGTACCAGGACTACGCCTCATAGCCATAAGAACAAATCTGCCTGTCTAATCACACAAATTTCTATCCAATACTAACCCGCCATTGTTTTTGTCAAATTCATTCTCATATGGACAAGACATGACATCTGCGGTAAAATCCCATTTAGGGTTGAGTAAAACAATACTTATTATAACACCCTGAAACCAAAAAGGAAAACCTAAAAAGAAAACAACACAATTTTAATTCCATGAATGAAATATACAAAGGGAATTACAATGAAAGAAATACCACAAGTGAAATACCACTAATGAAATACCATTATGGAATTTCCACAAAAGAAATACTACGAAGTAAATAGCTTGAAATAATTTCCACAAATAAAATAACTTGAAGTAAATACCATTGAATAAATACATTCAATGACATTTCATGAAGGAAATACCATGATGTAAATAAAACAAAGTAATATTATAGTTATCTACTTATAGATATAAGCGTATGACCCACATATTAACAATATCTTGATATACTCTCTCTATTGAGGCACCGAATCTTAATGAGACACACAGTTTCTATGAGACACACAGACTTGGTTGGACACATAGTCTCTATGGGACACACAGTATCCATCCTAAACACAGTCTCAATGAGACACACATTCTTGGTATGACACATATTATTCATCAGAGACATAGTCTCCATGATATGCCCAATCTCTGTAAGACACACATTACTTATATCATATCCATCTACATGATTCCGTCCATAGAACGCACGTTCCATGAAATATAATAACTCAATCCATTAGGTTTTATTCACAATTCCATAAATAACTAGTTAGGATATTTCAAAAGGACCGTCTCATTCGAAGGTTCACAATTTTGAAAACTATTTTTGAAACAGAAATACCATTTGAATGTCACATCCATTTATGGAAATCAAATCCACAGAACAGGATTTGATTTGTGTTTGAACCGGCCCATCAGTCAACCCAACTAGCTGTACGACCCGACCCGGGACGTCTGACCCAACCCAAACCGGCTCAGTTCCGCCTAGCCCGGTTCACTGGGCCTACAGTACCACAATAGAGTAGGCCGTCTAGTCCGGCCTAACCTTCCCACTAGAGCACAACTCAGTCTGGCCCTCTCGGACCACACAACCCATGTGGAAAATGCTATGTGTTCAAATCCCATAAATCCCCCCCAGGGATCATTGTTTCCCACAAACAGTGCATGTGGTCGTGCCTCCGCCAATTCATAGTTCTCCTACTATCATGTGCACCACCTCCCGCATGCGTCCAGAAGTTGGCACCTGTTTTTGGTAACAGCGCACCAATGGACCCTTCTACATGAAACCATGCCTCCTAATATGTCCAAAAGATTCTCCCTTCATAGATATAAGATCATAGAGTCATGGTGTCACCAGATCAACACATTTTGTCTTCGGTTTTTTACACAAAATGTATTAAATCATTTTTCTTAATTTTACGATGAAGAACAAGAATTTGAGAATCATCTAATATCTAAATCACACCATTTCCATAATCAATCCTCTGATGTTCCGTGATGATCACATATCCATGCTTTAATATCATTGATCTATAAATCGTATTTTCAATGATCGATTAATTGGGATGTGTTGAGTAGCAATACCAATGAGGAACACCCACATTGAATGATGAATTGTTTAGAGAAAATAACAGATACCATATATTGGGAAAATCATCGATTGATGTTTGTGTTCATCTTGATCCATCGAGGTTAGAATGAAAATATAATAAAAAATAATCACAATGACTAATCTCCCATTAATATACAGTAGTAGATATCCATCTAAAAAATGATCGATCTATGGATTAATATTTCCCCAGTTCGTCATTGATCATCGTTAAAATCAATAATAGGGGAATCATGAAGAAAAAAATCTCCCTACCTCGAATTGGGTTAGTCATTGATGTTGAAAATTAGCATTGAGATCATGGATGAGACCCCCATTCTCCATTGGTATGACCATCCAGGATCCAATATCTAATCCATTGTCATTCATTCAAGATTATCCATTGAATCCACAGAGGAATTGTAGAGTTAACATGTTATCCCAAAATTCATTAAAATATATAATAGAGATAAAACAATCATTGTTTCCTATAAACTAATTTATCATTAAATTATTTTAAGATTATTATGTCGTTTTCATGTTTTTTCAATGAATACCGTCACCGACTAATTTAAATTCATGCTTAGGGAAAACACCACATTATGAACACAATTGTGGTCTCAAATTTCCAATACTAGTCTATGTTCATTAGTTATTCAGATTTCAAAAAAAATATTATAATTTTATTCAATTATTTCATTTATAGTTACATACTGGGTTATTTTTTCTTCAGATGACCCATGCCTACCAATGATAGGTCACGCCTAGAGTAATTTTTTCATTATTATCTCCACAATTCCCTAAAATTTCGGATTTGGGAACCCGTAGATAAGATATTACACTTTTTTAGGAAATCCATATGTGTGTTATATTAAAAACATTACATTTTTTAATGAATTTTTATGGTAACATTGTGCCTCAGAATCTCCCGCCTTCTCAGAAAATAGTCTCATAATTATCCCAAATAATTTTTAATACTAAAATCAGGAAAATCTGAGTCATTAAAATTTGTCTTTCTTCCAATAAAATAACATATATATAATTATATATATATATCATTAGTTGTTACTTGATTAATTAAATATGACCTTGACTATAATTAATATCCCCAAAAGGATAGATGAATGGATTTCCCACTCACCATTGAAATAACACATCCCTGGTATCTAACACACCCCACTATGAATGTTTTTTGTGAAAGGATTGTTTTATGTTTATATTAATCTCTAATAATCAATATTATCTGCTTACCATGCCGAAAATAGGAATAAAAATACAAATATTCATTGAAAAAGATTACCCCCAACCATATATCCCAGGTCAAATAATCAATGTCTTGTTTGTGGGTTTTATGTGACCTCATGTTAACCTCGTAAAATTATAGAGTTTATTGACTATAATTGATTTTATGAGGAGTTTTATTAGTAGTCTATTCCATTATATCATATTAAAACATAAAAAGAAGAAGAAAATAAATATCCACAATAATAAGAAACAAGAGTACACCAAACTAATATCATATCAATAGTATAAAAAATATATTCCAAATCACACAAATCATATTTCCCATTAGATCACCCGACTAGATGATAAAATATATAATAAAAAAAAAAGAATGATGTGAAAGAGCCTCTAATTTCATAATCATGAATCATCATATCCTTGTATCCAAATTTCATCTATATTATACCACTTGATAAAAAATTATTATTCCTATGGCCTCTCTACCATTTTAAACAAATGGGGTTGGTTCTATTAAAAAATTGTCGTATCAGCCAGAGTAGGGTTTGATAAAAACAAAGTAGAACTCCATGAATGGATTTTATAATATGAAATTTAATGCAGTTCATAAAAATTATAGAATTGCGAATATAATAAATATAATAACAAATAATACCTATATAATCAAAGTTGTTCCCTTATTTATAAGGTGTCACTCAAGATAAACCACACCTTCTTAGTGCAGTGTTGGTATGTCTTTAAACAAAATGATGGACATGAAGTGCATAATTATACTACCTATTAATAATATGATTATGAATAAAAAATTATATGTGACAACTTATTGTTTAAGGAATCACACCAATATCATCTCATATATAGAACTCCCAGGAAGAGGAGCACTTCACACTAGACATTGATATATGTATCATATCCACGTGTGAAGTGAATCACATAAAATGATAACAGATATATGAAACATGAATTAGAGAATAGTTCCCCATATGATGATCATAGATATGTAACTCATCCACAGGGATGAGAGCCATCCTAACAACTGTAGATAAATAACACATTTAAGGTGGAAGAGTATCCAACTTTTTGATATCAGATTTAATGTAATTAAATTGAAGAGAATCCTATAATAGAATCTGGGATAAAAAAATTGGTTGTAGGTCAACCCACATAATGATCTCAAATATGTCACCAATGCATAGGGGAATAGGGACCCATAAGATGTTCTTATGTATAATGAAATTTTGGAGGAGAGAGGAATACACCAAAATAATTAATGAAATATTCATGGAGGGAAATCATCACACCTCAAAATCTCATTTTTTCAAATAATCTAATAAATTATAATATAATATTTTACATAAATGAAAATTTATAATATTAAATATCATGTCCAAAATTTATCTAGGTAATATCAGGATAATAATCAAGGATCATTTCCACCTTGTAATATCTCACACAATAAGTATCCTTATATAGTTCATAAACCTACAAAAAAAATCATATATATCATAGGTTATTTACTCATGTACACAACCTATTCGAATCCATATATCAATTCTAGGATCACTGTTTTAGTCATTGGCTTATATGGTTACTCTTGAGATTGATGATACTATACCCACTACAATAACCATGACTATGGATAATTAAATAACATATGTTCCCACCAGGGTTCCCTAATTCCCATCATTTCCCAGACACCCTATATGGGATCCACTAACTCCTTTTCATATCTCAAAGACATTTTTGGTACATAGATGGAAACAAATCTACCATAATTACAATAACATCAGAAAGGCCTAATTTTATTCATAGATATAATCATTTAATCATAAAACTAGAGGGATGTACCAAATAAAATATTCTATCTTTTACATCGTAGTTCTACACTAATACACTAATAAAATATATATATACTGTAATTTTAAACCATCTCTGGTACTCACCCATATTTTTGGGATGAAGACATTCCCTAATACCTAATAAAGTATTTATAAGAAACCATATATTACAAGATTATCTAATGGGTTATTAATAATATCAGCAATTCGAATCCATCTTTCGCACCTACTCAACTAAAATATGGGAACCTATAACTGCCCTGATATATTTATTCTAATCTCATTGGAACACTAATTGGGTCTATGTATCTCACCGATAGAATTTTTTAACAAGAACATGAACATTAACAACTAAGTAATCAACTAGTTTTCATTGGTTATTTATGTTCCTTGAAACATGAATCAACATATATGTGTTAAAATAAATTATTATAATTAATGTTAAATATCCTATATTTATGAAACATCATATCACATTCCTATAAACACATTGCATGACCTAAGTGAAATTTTTTTGTATTTTATTTATTATAGTGTTATATCTTTCTATAAATGATTGGTAATCAATACCAAAAAATATACGAGACTCACACCATCTCTTTTATTGTATATCAAAAAACGTCTAATAATTATTTTAAAAAAGTACATATTTAATTATTCAAATTTTTTCAAATAGGTATATTTTCATAGGAATGCACATCACTATCTCCCTATACAAAAACAATTCCAAACCACAACATTAATGATAATGGAATAATCCCAAAAACTTATTGAGGAAAAACACATAACACACATCCCCTACCCATCTACATATTTATCATATCTAGTTAATATCTCATGAATAATTCAATAGGAAACATACCTAAAATGAAATTGTGACTAATGTGGATTTTTTTATCCAATCATGACGTCCTATATCAAGGATTCGGAAAATTCCCATCATATTACATGATTTTTAATATACACTGATGAAATTAATCAAAAATTCCTAAATAAGATAATTGAATGTAGTGGTCACGAATCTAATAGATGGATGGAGGAATGGGAGATATAATTACATTTAATATATAATAGAATCATCTAATAAACAACTCCTCTATAATGGGAGTCAAGGGATATGGAGAAAGTTAGGTGATACACTATGGTCCTCTGGTCAGGTTGTGTCTGAGTAATGAAAGGGAGAGATAGTACTTCAAAATTCAAGGTTAAAAATTTATAAAATAACCACATTAATTTAAATTTGACTGCCCAAATTTTTTCCAATCCAAGATCCTATCATATGGAATGGTCTACCTTACTCCATATCACATCCAATTGTTTATTAGTATTGATTATAAGTATATTTTCCAACTATGTTCCTTTATATAGAGTTTTTAAAAATTACACATAGTATTCTTGCATGATTCTCAAAAAAATTAGTATTGCATGCACCTCACTATAAGGAAAGAAAATCATATATGGGTTTCATCCTAGGTTTTCACTAACCATATGGTAACCATGAGGTTTCTAAGAGCCTCTAAAAAAATAAAAAATTCCACCTAGAGTGCATTATCCTCATCAAAGAATAAAAAACACTTCTTGATATTTTTTCCACATCCAAAACATGTTCATGACATGTTTTTACCCCCCACCCCCAAATAATGACCTAAATATTAATTCTAAAAATAATCACTATGTGGGTACGAAAAATTAAATTCCTATTAAATTTCACCACCCACAAGGTATTCAATTATTAATATGGAAATAATTAAAACATTTCATGACTAATTTATGTTTTGGAATATCATTTATGATGCAGCCAACATATCAAACCTTGGAAAATGAATATTTGAAATTGTATTATTCAATACATTGAAATATGGTTTTTATTATATAAATTAAAAATCATATTAACTATAGAGACCAATACAAACATCCACGCATTGGAATATATAATTTCACATTAAATAAGGTGAATTCATGATGGTGGGTTTATCCCCCTAATATCTCATCTTGAAGATTACCATAAATGAAAATTATCCGTAGAAGCTTCATCCACAAACAAACATCATGGTCATTATTATAAAAACTATATAACCCATATCACACATTTAGTATATAGATCATATAAAACATGTTTAATAGTATTTTGATAGAAATTATATATTCTCTATACAATAGTGAACCCTTATAGTCATTATATAAAAAACATATTATATCGATATTATCATATTAATATTATATTAGAGAACACTCATTATTTTATAATAGGTTAATAAATATTTATATTCCTTTACTAAAAATTAAAAAAATGTAGATTGTTATTTGAAAAAAGTGTGATAAAATCCCACATGCATTAAATCCTACTTTTATAATTATTTATTCTAATTATATTTTTTATTGTTAATGAGAACTTCCATAATTATTAAAAGGATATTATTATTATAGACAACTCAACCCTATAACAAAAATACCATAAGGGGAAACACTTCTAAAATATATTCATTACATTTTGTTTTGTGCATGGGTTATTGGTCTCAAATGTGACTACATTATTATTCCAATATAATTTTATTGGTTCTATACTATTACGAACAATAAAAAACATCCAAGATGAAGATTAATATTAAAACAAATTCATTAGCTGCATTAGATGACACTATAACATTGTTGCTTCTATTGAATCAAGAACCCATGGATACTAAGAACTATTCTTTCCCAAAACCCTTTAATTAAAGAAGAATGCAAATCCCAAATACAATTTTTAGTTTTTTAGTCATTCAAGAATGTTCCTTCTTTGTATTCTCTAATAACTAGTTCCTTATGTATTCTATACATCATGTTCATATTTGTGTTTCATGTTAGATACATAATCATATTCAGTTTATTAGCCTAAAGTGTCTCTTATATACATTATAGATATCATTTTACCCTCCTCAAAATATATGTAACATCATTCCTGGTGTATATCATGAACTATATGATAGATCCTATCATATAATCATAAGTGATTATACTAATAATTTTGTATTGATTTTTTGATAGTATACCTAATTTATTGGAGGAATATATATAACCTTAAATTCTTCACACTAACATTTTAAAATGATTATTTAGGATCTACTAAAAACCATATTTATGTATATACTGTTACAAAGTCTATAAGTCCTCTTAGATCATTCTGGATTGGTTCTGTTAAAAAATTATACGATTTTTCACTAAATTATTTCATGTATAATAAATTTTTATCAATAATTTATATATCTGTAATATTAGTATCATTGTTAATGATCTGTAGAAGAAAATTAATATATAATACAAAGAAAAATATTACACACCCACTAATCCCCATTTATAAAAAATCTCACAATCATTCTATATGATTCTTTTTTCAATATGGATTTATAAAAATGAATGTTTAGTAATTTTGATGCATTATTTAGCCAATAACTTGGTCAATGTAACTTGTACACCATATTTCATTATTTTGGGGTCACAAACCATTCTATTATTTCTATGTGGAAATCAAAAGGATGGCTTCTATGAAAACAATATTATCAATATCATAAAAATTAGAACAATCTATATGGATTATAACATTGATGTATTTCAATATATAAACTCCTAAAAATAATTTTCATTGTTATTTAAATTGATGTTTCTTAAACACTTTATCGACTTGGTGTCATTTATAAGTTCTATTGTTACAATACATGTCTAGTTTCTTTTTGAATACCCATTTCAACCAATAATCATATCATAAAATAGGAGGTTCAACCAAAACATAGAATTAGTTATAGTATTTGGAATATTTTTCAAAATTAATGGCCTCTTAATGATATTTGACTTCTAAGTTCATTAATCCGTACTTTTAATTGATATGTTCATTATCATAAACAAATATTGTGTCACCATATTAACTAACTTTAAAATTATATATATCTTATTTTAAAAAATCTATCCTTATCCTATAAAGTATATGTTTCTATAAAAAAACTCCTACTACTAGGATTTATGGCATTTATTCATATTCTTACTCTTATATATCCTGAGCCTCGACTTCATCGAATTCTATTTTGTTCTAACAATAACTATTTTGTAAGGTGATCCCTCATAATGAAAATGAAATATTTTGATAGTATTATATTTTTTATGAGGTTTCTAATATATAATATCACAATTTTTCATTGGGTTATCCCATAGAGTATCATTTAATTCTCATAGGAGAACATTTATTGCCAGATATAGATGTAAAAAAATATTTTCATCCCCACACATATATAAATGTCAAAATGGATTTATAACACTACCATATATCTTATGAGATTCTATTTGTAAATGTTTTTTGACTTGGATTACTATATATGATGTTGTCTATAATAAATCACCCCAAAAAGGTTAATGGGAGGATTTTCTGACCAATAATCTAAATCACTACATCTAATAAGGTGTTTTCCACCATTCAAAATCAGTATTTAACTATCAAATATAAATATGAGTGAGATGTGATAATATCCTGACATACAATTTAAAGTACATGAATTATAATTTATGATATTCACCACCAAGTTCTTTGATAAGTTTCTTTATATTCTATTTCAAGTATATTCCCTAGTTCATTCTTCTATTCCTTAAATTTACCAATGGAATTTGACATATACCGTGTTATATAGACATCTCCATATATAATGATGTCATTATTAATAGTTATAACATATGTGTATCAATATTTATCATAAATTCTAAATGTTTCAAAACATATAATTGAACTAATTATAGAACATCTACGTAATTTTCACCTTATTCACATAATATATTATCATTCAGTCTTAAATAAAATTAAGCTTTATATATATACAATGGTTTTGTTTAAACTATTATAAATATATTTCTTAATATATCATTCAAAATTCTACTTTACTACTTTAAAAATTCATTGATTCCATAATAAATTATAAAATTATTATTGTGAACTTAATCCATTATGAAATTCTAATACATTTTTTTTACATTCAGGTTAATGAAGAGCATTATCAAAATGTTATTTATTATAATATATGATATAATTATTCAATTAGAAATTCATATTTTTGAAAATTAGAAACTATACATTTATAAAATTAACATGTATATTGCATTTTTTATGATTTTGGGAACATAATTAGAATACCTAAAAACTAAATTAAATCATGTTCGATAAAGTGATATTGTAGTTACCAAAATACAGTGTAGCAATTATTTCTCTATTAGAATATTGATGATCCGCCTCACCTCTATATTCCTTCTAGAATTTATATTATTTTTCTATTTAGATATTAACATGTTTACTAAAAGATATATATAATGACAATTTTTCATATAAAGATTCATTAAATTTGATAACAATGTGAACTAGATAATTAAATTTATTCTTTATTAGGGTGTTGTCTGATTTACAATTCCATTTATATCCATAACAAATAATACAATGTCATGATCTTTATCATAACCCATAATCATCATACTCTTAATCATGTATTATGATTGTTGCTTTAAAAATTAATAAGTACTAGTCCTTTTGTTTTTTCATTTCTTATTATCCACCATTAGGATGATTGTTTTCTATTGTTTGTTGTCTTTATCCACCTACAAAATTATACTCACAAGATATATGATCATTATATCTATATTATTCATATTACAAATCATAATAAAACTTGATAAGATCATAGTAAGTAGTGTGAGGAGTAATATGCACAATTACACGGGAATCTAGAAGTGTTGAATGTGAAAATGAACAATATGTAAAATCATATTGACTTAATGATATTTTACTTTCACACTTTCTCCATGGGTTATAAAAAAAGTGACATAGATATCTCATACCAATCATTTTTCACATTATCCTAATAAAGATCATAAATATGAAACAATAAGGTGTATTTAACAACGTATTCATGAATTTTTTAGATCTTACTAGTGATGGATGACACTATTAGTCAATTGGTATCTATTTAATCATCAACATTATTCAAAAATACATAATCATACTCTTCACATACCTCTGTATAGGGGTCAGTAATAATTGTGGACATTATAATGTAAAACCTCCTATAGCAACCGGAACTTTTCATACATTACTGTTACATCATTTCAAAGATAAACAACATAATAGAATTACACATAGAGGATCCAAAGGTTTAGCGTCTTGGGAAAACTAGTACCACACATAACAAATACAACATTGAGCATTATCATTTATTTAATTTCATCTTCTCTAGCTTATTATTGGCACTTGCCCTCTCCTTAATACATGTAGCCACCTGAGGATATACACCAAAAGGGGTGAGATAGAAGCCCAGTAAGAGGATAGGTAATAAAAATATATCATGGGGTGAGCATAATCATAACATAGGCAAAAGATCATGAACATGAGAGGAGCATAAATCAATGACTTGAAATGTGGCAATGCATAAAAATGTAACATCAGGTCTTAGTGGTTAACTACTATACAAACTTGTGAACCAAGCTATCATCTTGTTCACACATTATTTAAAATTTAATCATGAGATTCATCACTTTACCCAATGAATTGGAGAACTATATAATTCTGGGTTCACCCATCACATATAACAATCATATTACGCTATATAATTCCGGGCGCACCCGTCACATAATAACATTATCATTTATCATTATTTCCACAATGAACATATAACATAAATTAACATAATTAACCCATGAAAATTAATGGGTTTCATCTCATAATAACTCATTCATAAGCTTTGGGTTCCCAAAAGAAAAAGGGAATAACATACATGTTATAAGAACCGTCCACCATGAGTGAGAAGTAAAAGGGGTGTTCTTAACAGAAGAGTTCTTTTGGAAAACATTTTGTTGGACATAAAACCAGTGACAAACATGTATTTCCCAAAAATTTAAAGGCAATTATTAACAAATGATCATTGAGGAGTAAACTTATAAAAAATGGAGTGAAAGAGGGAGAACCCGAAGGAAGAAAATTGGGTTCGAGATTTCCCCTTACCTTGTACCCGAATGCTTCCTTCTCATTAATGTCCTGTATAATGAAATTATATTCATTTATTAGAAATCCAGAACCATGTTTAAATTAATATGGTTAATTATGGTTTCATTATGTCATATTATGTTCCTTTGGATGACATATAGAGTTTAAAAAACATTGTTCGGGGATGTTCGTTTTAATGGTTTTTCTTGGGTGATTCACTTGTATTCTTAAATTGAAGTTCGGGTAGATCATGGGTAAACATCCATAAATGATATTACATGTTATTAGTGATATTACATGAGATTTAATTATTTTATAATTAATCACATTATATCCATGTGGATGAATCATTAGATAAGAATCAAACGAAGATTGTGTGGGTTAATTTGAGCAGTTTTTCGCTCACAAAGAACATGTTTTAATTTATCCCTTAGTAATATGTTCATAAGTCAGATCCATAATATTAAATAGGACATAATATACATAACATATTCTAGTTAAAACATAAAAATGGGTTCATGAACATATATGAAGGTAGGAATGGAAGAAGAAAGCATGTCGTTTTTATGGTGTTAAATTGAACACCTCATGAACAACGTTCCCTTTAATAAAATAAAAGGAAGTGGGTAAGGGGTGGGGTGATATAATATCCCATTAGCATCATAACATTACATTAGATGTATAATAATGGAGTTACAATACAATTTAGATGAAAATAGGTAGGGAGGGATCAAGAAATGAACTTGAACTGAAAGGAAAATAAAGGAGTAGAGGGAGGGAAATTACCTTTAGAATCCTCATCTTGAGAACCTCCTTAAGGGCCTAAGCCTGGTCTTTTAATTAGAGAAGCTTCTCTTGGACGTGGGGGAGGGTATAGGGAAGGTGTTTGGGCAGATTTTAGAGAATTCTTGGAGCATGAGAGGTGTGAGGAGAAGAGGGAGTGAAGGGTGGCTTTTATAGTGGAGGGGAGAGGGGTTTCCTTAATATAAAATTCATTAGTTTATTATATCCCCATAAGACAAGGAATAGTGAGTCTTGAATGACCACAAATTGTAATTTAATACTTTAATCCTGAACCAAGTGGTCTTACATCAGCATAACATCATTGATTACTCAATTAATACATTATTTAGCATTTATTGTGAATTATCAAATTCTACTATTCATAAAAAATTCAAGTAGCTCAGAAAACCCCCAAAAATATACCCAAACCATTTTTCAACATTTGGAATCCAAAAATGAATTTAATTTTTCAAAAATAATTTCCAAAATATTATTAATTTAATAGTTAATTAAATTGATAATTTACTTTAAAAAACAGTTTTTAAGATTAAAACTGATTTTATAGTTCTTTCAAAAATTTCGTAGGGGCTTATAAAATTATCTAAATACTATTAGAAATTGATTAAATAATTTATGAATACATTTCATGGAAATAAATATTCTTTTAAATTAATTAATTATTTATAATTAATTATTTATGACTTATAAAATACCCAAAACGTTTACTAAGGTCAAATTGTCACTTTCTAAGATGTCTAAATTTTATTTTATTGTTACTCTAATGTTGGATGATTTACTATTCATAAGGGTCATATTACTATTCATAAGGTTATGTTACTATTCATAAGGGTAGGTCACAATTCACCAAAAAATATTTTTGTTTCATTAGACAACAAAAATCATCTTGAACACGACCGTGTATGTCAGATTTTCAAAATTCCAAACATAGGATTGAAAAACATATGTTTAAAGTCCACTTCTCACTTAGTAGTTAATTATTCTATGTTTTCATCTTATTTTATGATATATTTATAAGAAATGAATCTTCCATTGAAAAACTTTGTGTCGTTACATTCTTTCCCCATTAAGAAATTTCTCCCTCGAAATTTCACTTTACACAAACAGGTGATGGTACTTCTCCTTCATTGACTCTTATGGTTCTCAATTTTCTTCCTCAAACTTATGGTTTCTCCACAACACATTGACAAGATGGGTTTTTTTTGCGTAGAACCTTATCACTTCGGTCCAGAATCTTTACCAGATGCTCCTCGTAGGAGAGATCATCTTACAACTGCACCACCTCTGAGTTTAGTGCATGTGAGGGGTCTGGTATGTACTTCCTCAGTAGTGATACATGAAACACATCATGAACTTGAGCCATATTCGGTGGAAGTGAAAGAATATAGGCCACGGATCTTATGCGGTCAAGGATTTTAAAGGGGGTAATATACCTTGGGCATAGCGTCCCTTTCTTCCTGAATCGTATGACTCTCTTCCATGGAGATATTCGAAGTAAGAATTTATCTCCAGCGCTGAACTCCAAGTCCCTTCGATGGTAGTCAGCATAGGTCTTTTTCCGACTTTGAGAAAATTTTATGTGTTTCTGGATGACTTGAACTTTCTCTGTCATCTACTGAACAAGATCTGGTCCAAGTAGATTTCTTTCTCCAACTTCATCCCAACAGGTTGGAGTTCTACATCGCTTCCCATGAAGAGCTTCATACATAGCAATCTGAATACTCGAGTGGAAGCTATTGTTGTATAAGAACTCAACCAATGGGAGATGCTGATCCAAACCACCTTTAAATTCTAGAGATCACGCTCTTCGCATAACATCAAGTGTATTAATAGTCATTTTAGACTGGCTATCAGTATGTGGGTGATAGGTCATGCTGAAATTTAATTTAGTACTCAAAGCATGTTGAAGGTTCCTCCAGAATATAGATGTGAACCTTGGATCACGGTCAGAGATAATTGAGAGTGGAACACTATGAAGTCTCACCACTTCCTTCACATATATCTTTGCAAGTTGTTCAAGCGAGAGGTCTTCCTCAATAGCGATAAAATGGTCTGTCTTCGTGAGTGGGTCAACCACAACCCATATTTCATTATTTCACTTTGATGTCTTCGGGAGACATGTGACAAAGTCCATAGTAATGTTTTCCCATTTCCACACGGGTAAAGGCAATGGCTGCATCATACCCTAGGACTTTTTTCGCTCAGCATTAACATGCTGACATACTAAGAACCTTGATATGTATTCCGCAATATCCTTCTTCATGTTATCCCACCAGAAGTGTTCTTGGAGATCACGATACATCTTGGTACTCCCAGGATGGATAGAGAATGTTGAGCTATGTGTATTATCCAATAGCTCCTTATTTATCCCGGGAGATGAAGACAGACAAAGCCGTGTTCCAAACTGAATGACACCATCATCGTCGATATGGAACTCTTTCATCATCCCTTCCATTACTGCATTCACCCTCTTTTGTATCTCCACATCATCTGTTTGTGCTTCCTTAATCGTCTCTTGGATGGATGGTTGCACAATAATTTGGGAATTGTAGGATGTATCCCATGCCCTTATGATTTCCAAATCCATCCTTTTCATATCCATGAAGATTGGGTCTTTCTCAATATGCAACATGGATAGAGTAGGAGGTTCATTTCTGCTTAGAGCATCAGCTACATTGTTCTCCTTTCCAGGATGATAGTGAATAGAGCAATCATAATCCTTGATTAGCTCTAACCATCTCCTTGAAACATGTTGCGCTCCTTTTGTGTGAATATATACTTTAGGCTCTTGTGGTCGGTGTATATGTCACACTTCTCACCATAAAGGAAGTGCCTCCAGATTTTCAAGGCAAAAATCACGGCTGCCAGCTCTAGATCATGCGTCGGCGAGTTCTACTCATGGATCTTCAACTGTCGTGAGGTGTAGGCTATCACATTATCATTTTTCATGAGTACACAACCCAAGCCTTTCTTTGAATCATCACTATATATCATAAAACATTCTCCACTATTTGGTAGTGTGAGTACAGGTGCATTTATTAGCCTTCTCTTTAGCTCCTTGAAGCTTCCACCGCATTCTTCCTTCCAGATATACTTTTCCCCTTTCTCTGTTAACTTTTTTAGTGGCCTTTACAATCGTGTGATGTTTCTCACAAAATTTTAGTAGTACACAGCTAATCCAAGAAAACTAAGGATTTCTCTGACACTAGAGGGCCAGGGCCATTCCTCAATCTCCTTTGTTTTTGAAGGATCCACAGAAATTCCCTCACTTGTGATCACATGTCCCCAGAACGTGACTTGATTCATCCAAAAGTCACACTTGGTGAACTTGGCGTACAACTTTTCCTTTCTCAATGTCGCCAACACAAGTCCTAGATGTTCTTCATATTCCTCCTTACTCTTGGAGTAGATGAGAATATCATCAATAGACACTACCACAAATTTTTCGAGATAATTTATAAAGACTCTATTCATCAAATCCATGAATATTTCAGGGGAATTAGTAAGTCTGATGTGCGTCACCAACAACTAATAGTTCCCATACCTTGTTCGGAAGGCAGTCTTCTGAATATCTTCCTTCTTCAACTTTACCTGATGATATCCATAACGAAGATCCAACTTTGAGAAGTATTGAGCTCCTCTTAACTGGTCAAATAAGTCATCAATCCTTGAGAGATTATACTTGTTCATTATGGTGATCTTGTTTGGGTTCCCAATAATCGATACACAGCCGAATTGTTCCATCCTTCTTATTCACAAAGAGCACTGGCGCACCCCAAGGAGATTCACTAGAGCGTATGAACCCTTTGTCCAGATGCTCTTGCAGCTGCTTCTTTAACTCCTCCAGTTCGATAGGATCCATCCTATAGGAGAATATTGACATAGGAGTAGCTCTGGGTATAAGTTCAATTGAGAACTCTACCTCACAATCTGGGGGAATTACGGGTAATTCTTCGGGAAATACAGCGTCGTATTCCCTCACGATGGGCATTTCCTCATGGTTGGATCTTTCCTTCGACTCAACCATTTATGCGAGGTATGCTTCTTCATAGGGGATCAACACCCAAACCATTGAATGATTTCTCAAAGGAGATTCATGATCTTACTTGCATTTGTAGAGGATCATGGGATGGTTCGGAATATGAAAATATATTTCCTTTTCCTGATAGTTGATATGTGCTCTATATAACGAGAGACAATCTGTTCCCATTATAGCGTCGAATTCCACCAAGGGAAGTATTACGAGATTTTCTGGAAGAATCTTCCCACATACGTCAATAGGAGAACAGTCATACACTTGGGTTGCAATTATTGAACCACTTGGTGTTTTTATAGATATCACTACTTCATGGTTTCGGGGCTTCGATTCTATAGTTCTAGAAAACTGGCAAGATATAATGGAATGCGTAGAACCATAATCAAATAAGACTTTTTCCATTCTTGAGTGAATAGGAAGTGTACCTTGTACGACTCCATTATCATGATCCACCTCCACAATAGTGATGGAATAATCCTTCCCTTGTTCCTTTGGATTTGGTGGATGCTCACGTTGATTACCCTTGAGAACTCGAGGTTTAGTGCACTGGTTTGCCTAGTGCCCTAGCTCCCTACAGTTGTAGCATTGAACCACGATTGGTTCTCTCCTTTCATTGGCTACATTATACTTCCTTTTCATGTCTTTTTGACACTCTTGAGAATGGTGTCCCTCTTTCCCACACATGAAGCATTTCTCCGTCCCTTTGAGGCAGTTCCCATTGTGCAACTTCCCACATTTTTGGCATGTGGGTCGTTGATTTTTCTTCCCACCTTGGTCATTAGATCCACCAGCATGAAACTCCATCTTTCTTTTCTTATCACCATATCCAGGGGACATTTCTCAAAACTCCATCTCCACTTTGAGAGCACAACGAACAACTTCTTCATAACTCCCAAAGTCTCTAATTTCAATAACCTTTCTAAGGTGTGGTTTTAATCCACTAAGGAATCTATCAATTTTTCTATCATTGTTGATAAAAAAACACAAATCGTACCTTGCATGCCTTGTGAAATTTTCTTCATAGGTTGTGACAGATTCTCCCTATTTTTTCTTGAGATCTATAAATTCCCTCTCCATTTTTGTGTGAAGAGTTCTTGGGAAGTACTTATTAAGAATAATTATCTTAATGTATTCCCATTTCATCTCTTCAATTTCCTCTCTCAGCTTGGAGTTCATAATCAAATCCCACCATTGACCAGCTTCTCTATCCAGACGATAGGTAGCTAGAGTCACCTTCCACATCTCAGAACAGTGAAGTACAAAAAAGATCTTCTCCATTGAGTTGGCCCACTGTTACGCAACTAGTGGATCAGAAGATCCACAAAACGTCGGTGGTCATTGCCGCATAAAACATTTGATAGCTAGTTTCTCCCTTTTTGGTGAAGAATGACGTTCCCCATTATTATGGTTATTATTCATAACCTGAGATAATTGGGTAAGCATCGCCATGATGTTTTGAACTCGATCTGCCAAATCATTGGGGATGTCATTCGGGCAATCATTGCATTGGCCCTCTAATGATTTGTTGGCCAGATTTCTCCTGGTTCCCACCATTTTCTAAAATAGAAAAGGTTGGAAAAAAAGCATAAGTAAACAAGTCATGAAAAACTTATTCATTTAAACAATTATACCAAAAACATAACATATGGGATCACTAGGTATATGTTCTTGTGTGTATATTTGTACTTAATCTCATAAATTATGTTTTCTCTAGGGTTCACAATTCCTATTTCCCAAATTAACTAAACCTTTCCTCTAATAACAACTGTGAAAACTAGGGCACGGTGACAGCACAGACACCCCACCTTAACAAGGTCATCGGGTCCTGGCCTACCAGGTACCACCAGTTGCCCCGCAGACACGTGGGGCCCACCCCAGGTTCGACCCACGTGCCAGAATGGGTCATCTGACTAATGACAGTCCCCATAGGCCAACACATGTCCCTTCTAGTGTGTTTTTTCCTCACTCACACACACCCTGAGAAAATTCCCATGAGGTCACCCATCCTGATCACTACTCAAGGCCAAGCACGCTTAACTGTGGAGTTCTAATCAGATTGGCTCCTGAAAAAAAGGTGCACCTTATTAACATTATTCATATCATTTAGTCATTTAACCATTAATCATTTTTGGGTGTTACAATCAACCCCCCCCCCCCCCCCTTAGAGAAAAACATCCTCATTGTGGGCCCTACATCTCAACCCAGGTAGTGCATTGCACACTTAAGGCTGGGTTCCTCCTCTGATACCAACTATAGCGACCCAAACTTTTCTTAAATTACTATTACATCAATTCAAAGATAAACAACATAATAGTATTACACATAGAGGATCCAAAGGTTTAGTTTCTTGTGCAAACTAGGATCACACATAACAAATACAACATCGAGCATAAACATTTATTTAATTTCTTCTTCTCTAGCTTCTTATTGGCACTTGTCGTCTCCTTAGTACATGTATCCACTTGAAGATATACATGAAAAGGGGTAAGCTAGAAGCCCGATAAGAGGATAGGTAAGAACAATATACCATGGGGTGAGCATAATCATAACATAGGAAAAAGATCATGAACATGAGAGGAGCATAAATCAAAGACATGAAAAGTGAAAATCCATAAAAATGAAACATCATGTCTTAGTGGTGAACTACCACACAAACTTGTGAACCAAGATAGAATCTTTTCCACACATAATTTCACATTTACTCATGAGATTCATCACTTTAACGAATGCATTGGAGCTCTATATAATTCCGGGCGCACCTTTCACATTTAACATTCATATTACGCTATATAATTCCGGGCGCACCCGTCACATCATAACATTATAATTTATCATGATTTCCACAATGAAAATATAACATAAATTAACATAATTAACCCATGAAAATAAATGGGTTTCATCCCATAATAACACATTCATAAGATTTGGGTTCCCAAAAGAAAATGGGAATAACATACATGTTACAAGAACCGTCCACCTTGAGTGAGAAGTTATAGAGGTGTTCTTAAAAGAAGAGTTCTTTTGGAAAACATTTTGTTGGACATAAAAACCAGTGACAAACTTTTATTTACCAGAAAATTAAAGGCAATGATGAACAAATGATCTTTGATGAGTAACCATATCAAAAATGGAGTGAAAGGGTAGAACCTGAAGGATGAAAATTGGGTTCGAGATTTCCCCTTACCTCGTACCCGAATGCTTCCTTCTCTTTAATGTCATGTATAATGACATTATATTCATTAATTATAAATCCTGAACCATGTGTAAATTAATAGGGTTCATTATGGATTAATTATGTCATGTGATGTTTCTTTGGATGACTTATAGAGTTTAAAAAACATTGTTCGGGGATGTTCGTTTTTATGGTTTTTCTTGGGTGATTCACTTGTATTCTTAAATTGATGTTCGGGTAGATCATGGGTAAAAATACATAAATGATATTACATGTTATTAGTGATATTAAAGTATCTTGAATTATTTTATAATGAATCACATTATATCCATTTGGATGAATCATTAGATGGGAATCAAACGAAGATTGGGTGGTTTAATTTGAGCAGTTTTTCGATCACAAAGAACTTGTTTTAATTTATCCCTTAGTAATATTTTCATAAGTCAGTTATAGAATATTAAATAGGACATAATATATATAAAATATTCTGGTACAACCATAATAATGGTTTCATGAACAGATCTGAATGTAGAAATGGAAGAAGAGATTATGTCGTTTTTGAAGGTGATAAATTTAACAATTCATGAACAACGTTCTCTTTAATAAAATAAAAGGAAGAGGGAAAAGGGGTGGGGTGATATAATATCCCATAATAATTATAAAATTCCAGTAGATGTATAATACTGGAGTTAAAATACAATTTAGTTGAAAATAGGTGGGGAGAGATCAAGAAATGAACTTGAACTTCAAAGTAAAATAATGGAGAAGAGGGAGGGAAATTGCCTTTAGAATCCTCCTCTTGAGAACCTTCTTAAGGGCCTAAGCTTGGCCTTTTGATTAGACCACCAGCTCTTGGACGTGGGGGAGGGACTAGGGAAGGTTTTTGGGTAGAGTTTAGAGAAGTCTTGGAGCTTGAGAGGTGTGAGGAAAAGAGGGACTGAAGGGTGGCTTTTATAGTGGAGGGGATAGGGGTTTGCTTAATATAAAATTCATTAGTTTATTATTTCCCCAGAAGACAAGGAATTGTGAGTATTAATGACCAAGAAGAGTAATTATATAATGTAATCCCGAAACAAGTGGGCTTACATCAGCATAACATCATCGATGACTCAATTAATACATTATTTAGCATTTATTGTGAATTATCGGATTCAACTTTTCATCAAAATATCAAGTATCTCAGAAAAAACCCAAAAATTTACCCCAACCATTTTTAGATGTGTAGAATCCAAAAATGAAGTCCATTTTTCAAAAATAATTTTCTAAATATTATTAATTTAATATTTATTTAAAATCATAATTTACATAAAACAGTTTTTAAGATTAAAACTGATTTTATAGTTCATTTAAAAATTACGTAGGGTCTTATAAAATTATCTAAAGACTATTAGAAATTGATTCAATAATTTATGAATACATTTCATGGAAATAAATATTCTTTTAAATTAATTAATTAATTATAATTAATTATTTATGACTTATAAAATACCCCAAACGTTTACAAAGGTCAAATTGTTACTTTCTAAGATGTCTAAATTTTATATTATTGTTACTCTTATGTTGGATGATTTACTATTCATAAGGGTATGTTACTATTCATATGGGTATGTTACTATTCACAAGGGTAGGTCACTATTCACCAAAAAAAACATTCATTAGACTGCAAAAATCATCTTGAAGGAAACCTTGTATGTTAGATTTTCAAAATTCCAAACATCGGATTGACAAACTTATGTTTAAAGATCACTTATCACTTATTTGTTCATTATTTTGTGTTTTCATGTTATTTAATGACATTTTTATAAGATGGGAATTTTCCATTGAAAAACTTTGGGTCGTTACACCTCCACTTTGGGAATGTTATGATGTATAAGTAATTTTACTATTCCAAGAAGATTTCATTGGTTGTATGATTTTATTTCTACAAAATAGACCACAGGTATAATTTTGTTCATAAATGACATCCTAATTTATATTACATGTAAAACATGATTTTACTATGTAATCATTCATTCTAAGTGTCTCATATATAATTAATTTTATTTATCTCTCATAATATTAAAGAATACAATTATACCAATCCATTGGAATATAATTATATTTCCATAGTCATATTATTATGAAATGAATAAATATTCTTATTATCATAATACAACTATGTGACCGATCAAATCACCTGAATTTATTTAGGTATGCGGTAATTCCAATTATATTAACTCACTATTTTGTGATATTTAAATTTACTCTTATATCCTAAATTTGTAAAATTCATATTCCATCAATGAATTTGTAGGTGATATAGCTTGTATTTTTAGGATAACTACTCTTGATTCTAACATGGGTATATGAACCCAACATATTTGTTAGAATTCTTCAACAAATAAATGTATATTGATGATGGTTTGAATGATATGTAGATCTATGGTGTTAATTTTATTAAGGTAATGTGAGGGTGAATGAATCTCAATTTTTCTTGATGATTTTTCTTCATTATTATATGTTGGTACTCAATCTATTATTATTTTAATGGTTCATAATATTATGTAGATTTTATATAATTCACGTTCCATTTCTAGTTCAATTAGTCACATAAATGCTTTATTTTACTTCATATTTACATATTGTTCATTAACTATCTTTATGGGAACATGTTTAATTATTAAATCAGCATTTCATAAGATCCATATATAAGTTGGTAACCATAAAATTGAAAAAATAAATTAAAAAGGTGTTTTTATTATAAGTTCAACAATTGTTTGGTATTTTTAGTGAATGATAATCCAACATTCGTCCCAAGGGGAGGTAAATCTTATGTCCCATTAATTATCATAAGCTACAACCCATGTACCTTAAAATGTCTATATCATTGGGTAATTCCTCCTCAACATGGTATTGAACCATATCATTTTCTTGGAAGAAAGATCCTATACATGTTCTTACTCACTTACTGGTGAGGGGTATTAATAGTTTAAGGATACATAAAATAATCCTTATGTAGAGATTCCCATTCATATTAAGGAGTAGGAGACAATTTAGAGATCATAGACTTTAGCTCAATATTAAATTTATAACAAAACCCCAGTCAACATGTAATAATATTAAATAAAAACCCCACACATGCATAGATCAATCACGAACACTATCATTCCTTTCAATAAGAAACTATAAATATATTGTTTCAATAATTCATATAATTTTATTATTCATTTGAATTATTTTTTAAAAAAAATTATTTGTAATATTATTGAGAAATTAATTGTCTTTTATTAAATATCTAGGAAAATAGTCCCTAAAAATCCGATAATATGTTATTTTAATTAATAAAATTTATATACTATTATTATGTACGCTATGTGAACTTACCAAAAACACATTTTCTTCCCTGGTGGTCATATTTAGATTCATTTTGCAACTTAATATAGATGTCGGGTACTGGATGAAACATTTCATGAAAACATCTATTGTAAATTAAACCTATTTTTAGAGATTAACACATAAATGTTATAAAAAATCACATGAGATGGTGTGTAACTTATTTAGTTTATGTTATTTTATATACACCATTTAGTTAAAAAATGTTTTGATGTATTCATGAAATATTGATTCTTATGTTAAATAATATAGTACATATGAAAGGTTTATGAACAGAAAATCTATTAAATATACAGTATGTGTTATATTAGTGATTCCCATGAAATTGACAACATATATGATTACCAAGAGTCATAATGATAAAAAATCATGTAGAACGAAATATCAAAATCATTCAATAACCCAAATCCCGATAAAAACATTATGCATGTATATAGTGTTTTACTGTGGTTTGAAAAACATGACACACATGTCTCCATGTGTTCATTGAATGACTTGGTATGAGTTACATGGTTTATATAATCAACTATGCACATTATACTCTATTTCTATATACCTACATGACACACCTAGAAACTTGGTGGGTATACCTTATTAGATATTACATATTACAAAACATATAATGAAATTACACACTAGAAATATTTTCTAGAAAATTTCTCTATGATAAAAGTTGATATGTGATGTCTAATGATGTTGTGATACTTTTCCACTTTGATTCCATTAATTATGTCTGGAAAAAACATTATGGGGAAACATGCTTCATATTGTACCTACACATATTTCCACCCATGTGATTCCATGTACAAAATAGTCATCAAAACATGGAATAACATAGATTCCATGACATATACATGTGTTGTTGACCAATGGTATATGATATCTAATTTTCATTATATTTCATGTATTTTTGATTCCATGTTGTGTGACAATGTCCAATTTCTAGAATCACTAAAGGCTATCGATGGAGTTTTTTAGTTTTCATCATATTTTCATGTACAATTCATGGCCATATGAAACAATATGGACATGATATCTAAATATTTAGTTTAAATAATGAATATTTGGAAAAATATTCAAAAAAAACATTGAAAGTGATCAATAAATAATAAATAACTATAAATTAATATCTGAGTTTTATGATACCCCATTTTGGTTCCAAGAAATAGAGGAAGCGATTGGACATATTCCTATTATTTTTTATCAATTTGTTTCAGTGGATGAATACAATGAAAAAAAATTAACAATACCATTCCGTATTTATAAAAATAATCTTCTCTCACATAATTTAAAATTAATTTTTAAGATTAATTACCTCAAATTGATAATTTATTTTATTTTTGATCAATTTAATACCTCTCAAAATGTATATTCGTTGTGGTGAACAATTAAAACTTGAATTACTCTTGAAGTATCCACACATGACCCCGGAAATTTTGAGTTTCACTGTTGTTATATAATCTTCCATCATGGAGGACCTTAAAAAATATAATAATTTTAATATAACTGCAATAATAACTCTATCAATCTTATAGTTATTTTCCTCTATTATTAATATTATTAATATGGGGGAAGATTGTTATCTCTAATACATTAAGAGGTTTTTATTATGTTCTCACTTTGTATTTAATGGAATTATATTAGGATATTATATTGTGAAAAATAATTCAGACACCTCTTTAATCTAATAAATTCTGTTTTATATACATAGGTTATGAGAATTAGTAAATTCAAAATGTTCTTTATATAATTCATTTTATATGTATTCCTCATGTAAAATAATAATAACGATGATAAATTTATATTCCCTAACAATGGATAACTCAAAAATATTTAATTTTTCATTCTTAAATAAATAATTCCATGTATATTTAAATTATAATAAGTAATAAGCATCAATTTATTTTTCTACTAACATATCCCATCAATCCCACATTATTTATCAAAACATGAAAAATAAAAAGATATTTAATGAAATATATATAGATATATTATTCATTAAATTAATAAATAATTCTAATATTCACTTATTCATAAACATATATTTAGTTAATAATATACTTATATATATATATTCTATTCTTGAAAAAATATCATGTGAATTTATGAAGTCAATATAACATGAATAATTATTTATTCAAATGTCAAATAATATATTTATTGAAGCTATTAAAATCAGAAAATATGTATCTATATTCTAGATACACATAGTGTTTTTGCTTCTTGGAAACTATCACAGTTTCATTAGTGAAACATTTCAAAAGAAAAATACGATCATCCAGTAACACATCTAGGAACTAGAAATGAATGATGATATTTTTTTTAATATAATTACCTTATATTAATTCTTAAAGTATAATATAATCATTTCTTTGTGATATCACATGAAGAAGGTTTCAAAATTCTAATATAAACCTATATTATTTCATTGTCTTTCTTTTACATTTTGACATAAACTCAACGAAACATCACCTTGGATATGGACTGAATCAAAATTATCCATTTCAACTAAAGGGATAAGATATACACTTCTACTATCATTGAAGGTAATATTTTACTTTTTACATATTAAATTAATTTCATATTACTTATGTACCAAATAAATCCTACCTATCCATGATCATAAGTATAGGCATGGAATTTTATAACCCACTAATTCTTTGGAATATTTAAATATCATATAAAATGACATGTGTGGGATATGTGAGGTTATTTTACTCTATTTTATACATATATATGATGTCTTTATCATTATAAACTATATTATGATGGTCTTTTCAAATATCCAAGACATATATTGTTGGATTATATTCTTATACATGTTTGGTATTCCAATGTTATGACACATTAATCTGTAATAGTTCATTTTTTTGATAAATAGTTTTTTGTCCATTAGGTATGTTTTAA
This sequence comes from Viscum album, assembly GCA_963277665.1. Classification (NCBI taxonomy): domain Eukaryota; kingdom Viridiplantae; phylum Streptophyta; class Magnoliopsida; order Santalales; family Viscaceae; genus Viscum; species Viscum album. Next base: position 623,903,140 of record OY728128.1, read on the forward strand.
TTGTGTTATTTTTATGTACAAAAATTTTGTTTTGGTAATTATATTTGGTTTCATGTTCCTTTCTTTATGAATTTCCCAATTCAATTTTGTTATTTTTTAAAATTTGTATACGGTTAGAGTATTAGGTGATGGGGGAAGAGAGTAATAAAGACAAAGTTGGTGTTTACCTTAGTAATGTTTATTGTATTTATAATTCACTCCTTTCAAAGATTAATCCATATAAGAAACAATAAATATGATTATTAGATAATTGTATTTTTTATACATCAATAAATGTGGTAATGTAAATATAGAAAATTTACTATAGTATAATTTCTATGGTATAACTTGTGAACCTACCATTAATAAATTTTTAGATAATAATATGTGATGATAGAAATAATAATGAAATTATGTTTTATTGAATCCCTATATGAATATTTCATATGTGGAATGAATTTTTTGATTATATTATAAGAGTATTAACATACTAAATAATTCTTAATGTCAATTAGGTTTATCTTATTTAGTATAAAATGATTTAGTTTTTATTTTCGAAACTAATTTGTGTGTTTTTGGAAATTAAACATTTCATAAAAATGAATTGTAGACTTGATAGGAAAATATTAAATACCTTGTGGAAGCCTGTAATCATATGGTTCATCTGAACTATCTTAATATAAATTGAAAAAAATATTAATTTTTCATAGAGATATATTTTTCATCCATATGTGTATCATTGAATTATTGTTTATAAAATTTTCATTGGAAGTACTAAATTAAAAGTTTAAGTATAGTTTGAAAAATTTGAATGGTTTAGATGATTTTATAGGAGTCATCTAAGAAATCATAAACATATTAATATATTGTAAATATTAACTAATAAATATCATATTATAATTCTATATTTTAAAAATTATTTGGATAAGTCCCTAAGAGATCATATTATTTCTCACTAGAGTTATGATTCATCTATGTAAGATTCATATAAAAATAATTACGTTTCATTTACCCTATCAAAGATATTGATGATTCGAAAATGATCAAAGTAGTGGAGACATTTGGAAAATTATAGACATTTACACCTATAATAATATATTTATTTTTTAAATTATTTTAATGTAATGTAGGATCACTAATGTATATAATAGAAAAAAAATAAATTTAATTAAGGGTCACCATATATCCAAAATGTATTAATGTTTTTTAGAAGATACTTCTAATAGATATAGTTTGATCTAGTAGATGATATTAGTTGATACCAAATTTTTTCAACTATGTATAATACCATACATGTAATTAAATTGATTTTTGATTACAACTATTAATTGGGGATAAGAGTACACATAGGTATATATATTCAAAACTGCAAAAAAATGAATTACTATATGTGTTTTATATAATTTTGATTTTTTTTATAAGTTATAATATTGTGTAAAATAATTTATATAATCTATTACGATGTATTATAAGGATAATATATATATTTTTAAATAAATTAAATATAGGCTTATTTCTGTTGAGATTTATAGAGAATAATCATAGAAAAATGTATTCTTGGAATACTATTGGTGACAAGTTGATGGAATCACATGAGCCTCAGCCCAGTTGGCAAGGACACCTTAGGTGCATTCAATAGTCCCGGGATCAAATCCAGGAGGAGGCTAATTTCTGGGTGACTGTAGCAGAACTGTATAAGTACTATAGCACTGTTGTAGCAGGTACTATAGCAGGAACTGTGCAGAATTGTAGCGAGTACTGCAGTAGGCACTATTTGGCACTGTAGCAGCTGGGAATATTCCTCCATTTTGGCTTTCGGGCCACCGATTTGGTCCCTGAGTCCTTTAAGGCCTTCAGGCCACCTAGGACATTTGGGTCAGTAAGGCCTTTGGGCCACCTCATGGACTTCGGGCCTCTTTAAGTGCATATGAAAACAAGACCACCAACAAGGAACAAACATCAAAATGAGGAGGAGCAAGGAGAATTCACTATAACAGAAGCTAAATAGATAGCAAGAATGATAGGGTATGGCACCTTCCATCGGGACAAGCATGTGCTTGCACATGAAAGCCTAGCCGAACAGCCATGGGAAGGTGTAGAGTTGATTTCATGATGATGATGCTAGGGAAGAGCAGTTCCAAGTGGTTATTCTAGGTTGAATGTAATGTTTGAAGCCTACGAGCAATGAATTATTCTAAGGCCAGTGGGCCATGTAATAATTACTCCTATGGGCCCTGTATGGGTTCCACCTTACCCCTTGAAATGGTGGATTATCAAAATAAATAAAAAATGAAGGCATTCAGGCCATTGGAGGAGGGAGGTGACAAGTTTATGGAAGAATGGAATAATATTAATATCATGGGTGAACACACGTATGATGCTTTGGAGAATTACTAAAAAGAATCATCCTAAAAGAATACAAAATATTTTCTATATTTTTGAATATATTTATGTATTCTTGGTGATTCTCACTTATGTAAAAAATTATCTATAACATTAATGTTTTAGTATCAATTATTTAATTATTAATATTTAAATATTTTCAAAATTGTTATTAAATAACTACTGATAAGAACATGTAATCTTGTCTTTTTGTCTTTTTGAAAGTAATCAATATAAAAAATCATTCAAAAATTCTTTTTTAAAATTCTATATTTTAACAAAGGATGTATAAATTTAAAGACAATGTCATTTTTAATCTAGATTGTTGTTATAATCCATGTTAAATATTCTAGAGAGTCTTTTTTTAATAAATATCTCAAATTATATTTTTCCATTCTCATCAACAAATAAAAATTCGTTCATATAAAAAAAGTCATTATATATGTATCTGTATTCTAAGAATACTTCACTATAAAATAATTTTTCCATTTCCCCCGAAAAAACCATCTCCCCCAAAATATTCAAATATATTACATGTAGGAAATATTTATCAATGATTTCAAATTATCGTTGGATATTCATTGGAATATTCAATATCTTTAAAAAATTGAAATTATAGAGATAAAGTGGATAGCTTCATAAAATATTAGAATGGGTGGAAATTATTTCTATGATGATGTTGTTATTTGTTTTAAATTTATGAATCATCTATTATAATATTATATATGTATGATCGTTTGAATAATATCTTTTTTCTAACGTGTTTTTATAATAATGATAATATTTGATGATTATATTAAATTCATCATTTAACTATCATTATTATTTTACTATTTTAGTTATAAAATCAATATTTTGTCATATAAATTATTTTATTTTATTATTTATTGTAAAAATATAAATGTTGTGTTCTGTATTATATTATATATTTATTTTTTTAGATTTATAATTTTAAACTATTGAAATTTAAAAATACAAGTGAAAGATAAATTTATTTTTTCACTTATTTAAAAAATGAACATTGAAGATTATTTATCACATTATTTGTATAAAAACGAGAAATATTGAATATAGTTTTTCGTGTTGGTATATGAATAATAGATATGAAAAAATAATAAATATCATTAACATCGGTGTTAAATAACATGTGTAGTATGTTTATTTTATTAAATTGCTTAAAACTACATTGCATAAAAAGAAACATTAAAATGATGAAAATAATATAATAACCAAATTTTAAATTATTTTTTTAGGATAAAAATATGAATTAAGAAAGAGAATTGAAAAGGAAGAAAACTATATACTATATATGTGAAAATAAAATTATCTCTACCAACAAAGAAGAAGAACACAAATAGATTTAAAATTTGTGATTTAATGGAAGCGATAATGTTGAATAAGTAGAAGGTGAAGGTGATACAATGACTAGAACCTTTGATACTCATTACTATATAACCTAAATGAGTGGAAGAAGGATTTTGAAGAAGTATTGAAGGATAATGTGTGTGGATAATGACTAATAAGTATTTATTTGTCAAATACCATTAATATTCTATGGAGTGAATCCATCAGTCTAATTCTATAGAAGTACTGATATTGTGTATATTTGTATACATAGAGATGAAAATAGTTCATTAAAATATTTTTAGTCATTTTATAACACTATTAAATATGAAAATTTAATTATTTAGTTCTGAAATTTCCAAATATAAAATGTAACATTATTCCAGAGGATTGGTGGAATATTTGTTAAATAATTGGATATTGTATAATTTATAGGACTAATAGAGAGACAGAAGTGAATATTTTATATTTAATTTTGTGATGGATGCTATCATATTTCACCAAATGTAAATGATAATTGATTATAGTGGTAAACAAATTTCGTAAACAATCTCTAACATAGTATGGATGTTGTCACCCTCACTAGTTGTGTAATGTGAGATATTATTTAATATATTTTTTTCATTTAATGCGTGATATTTTTTCATGGAATAATATATATTGATCAAATATTATTTTAATCGATAAATAGGAATTTAATATTTAGATGGAATTAAAGAGTTTAAACATGTTACGATAAAAATATCATAAATTTAAAGTCATTTAGATTACACCCCCACTCACATTCTTAAGTGATTCAACCCATTCATAAGATCTTCAACCACTATAACAGATAAAAAGGTTCCCTATCAGGAGTATAACATTAGCTGTAATTATTGTTTTCTAAAGAGAAATAATTTTTTTAATGATATTTCTGAATATCAATATATGTTAAATTTTGTTTATGTCTCTATTTATGTAGTTATATAGGGTTCCAAACATTGAAGAATAAAATCAAATGAATAGTAAATAAGACTCTGTAGAATTAAATAGAAATATGATCTACCACCACTACAAGAAATACATCAAAGTGGTGTTAGTATAGAAAAAACTTTTTTGTTAATGTTTTTACCAAATATGTTCCATAATTTATGAATATAATAATTTTAATGTATATACAACATTTATTGTGAGTTCATGGATTAATTTAATAATGTAACTATTGAGGTTTTTACATGAATATTTTCATGTATCAAGGTACTATGACATGAGATTACACAATTGGACAAATAATCCATTGAAATTGTTAATTTATTGGTTAAAATGTTTCATTGATTTAACACTCTCCTATAATCATGTTTAATATTTGGAACAACCTCCATTAAATTAAGATAAATGTTATTATTTTTTCAAATAATAATTATCATGTTTTCCTGTATGAATGATTTGCTTGAGAAAATTAATAAATAAGTTACCAATTCATTGAAAAAACAACTTAAAACCTCAATTAATATCTATGATTATAATTGGAAAATTAAAGATAATATTGTAAAGGATGTTCAAAATTACTTATCATTGATAATTAGATTGCAGGAAGACCATGTTAGAAAGATAAAAATTTAATATAAAGATATGTATGAATATTGTAATGACAAGTGTACATTCATATTCTGAAATGTCTTGAGTTGGAAGGTAATTCATGTAATATGGAAAACATCAATGTAAACTATTCACAATCCATTTAAGGATAAAATTTCACTATAATAATTTCATAAAAGAGTATTTTCTCTAAATACATGTTTTCTATTAGAATGAAGAACACTAAATTATTCCCTGATCAACTAGAAACAAAATCATGGAATGAGTTACCCCTTAAAACAGTTAATTTTATAAGTACAAATTTAGATTCACTTAATATTATAGATTTGAAATTGAAATATAGATATACTTACTTATCTAAAATTTCATATAAATAAACCATATACTTAAGGTTTTTGGGGAGAATGTTTTGTTTAGTAATGTAATGTTCCCACAATAAGGGGGTTCTCAAGTTGTAATCCATGAGGGAAGTGTTGAGATAGTTCATAGTAAATGACTAATCCCATCCATTAGGGTTGTCATTCCATAGTCTATAAGACTTTTGGTATGATATATGAATGTAATAGTGTTGATACCTCAACTTAGGGGATGATCATGTCATTTTATCCATCATAATTACTTGATCATTCTTAATAACTTTTTAAAAATTGGGTAAAATTATAATCTAATAATCATTCTTTTTGTGGATGGAAAACCATGTAGTGGTCATTTGGATGGATACTATATATGTGTTCCTCCAATTAAACATCCCCCACCACCTTGAATATGGGTGGTTTTGTGTTAATATTTCAGCAATTTTTGATTCATTTCTCAATCATCTTGGTCTATTATTAGTTACACCCTTATTTTTATATTTTATTTCATTTTGAAATCATATTTTCTGATTATTTATACTAGAGAAATGTTCAAATCCTCTGATATGATGGGTGTTTTTCGTAATGTATATAGTGGATATTTTGGGAGGATGAACACAGACTATTTCTCAAAATTATGTTCAATGTACAATACTATTTTAAAGTTTCTATATTTTTAGTGTAAGTATACTCAATTAGACATTTATTTGGGTGATTAATTTTTTGGATTTCTATGTCTTCGTTTTGGGTTAGTTTTTTCCATGTACAACATAAATTATCATATGATTTTATTATTTTTATACTACTATGTGATTTATTATGCTATTATTACAACATTTAATTATATTATGAAACTGACTATAAAATATTATAATTATACTTCTAGTATGTTTAGCATGATATAAGGGCCTAATAGTTGGTTTGGTCACAAATATGTCTTGGAAAATCTTTGGTGGTGGTTAGGTTTTATGGAAGTCAATAATACTTGATAATTTAGGAGTTTCATAACATTTACTTATATAATATTCACATTTAGGTGGAAGTGATATGAGTTCTAATAAGAGACTATAGATTTAGCATAAATATTAAAATTACATTTTAAATAGATTCCAATGTAATTAAAAATGAAATGTGAATTTATAGAAACTTCATAACATGATATGTAGGTCATCCACAAATGGTAAATGTGTTTATTATAAATAGATATCCGGAAGAACACGAGTCTGAGAGGGTAAAAATCCTATGTTATGAATGTATGAGACCAATATTGGTTCCCTTAATATCATTGTGTAGGGGTGAGGGTTGGGTTTAAATAATCTCAATGATTTGATATATGAAAATAATTTATGCCTTATTACCTTGGGGATTGTAGATTATAGAGTTATATGAGTGGTCACCGCCCATTGGTTTGTGAGTACCATTGTGGTTATACCCTGGGTTGGTCCATGGAACCACTGGTTGTGATTCCCCAAACTGTGTATACCTAAGAGTGGGATGGGTTTTAAGTCATACCCCAATTGTGATACTATTATGGTATTTATAACATTACCCATTAGTCCATGCTATGATTTTGGTGTCCACGAAATATTTTATTCCCTCTTAGTTATTAGACAGGGTTTGAAAAAAAATAATGAGTCAGAGGATCCCTTTTAGGGTTTTTTAATTTATTTTAGCCTAGGAAACATTGGAATGTTCCGTTGTATTATCATTACCCTATATTACATTAGTGTATTGAAGCATGTTTTGTCGATTTTGAGTGTAACAATAAAACATTATGATAAAATTTCATAGAATGTCATAAATATTGTTGAAATGATGTTATTTTTTTACTAGGAATATCTTGAAGTGAATTACCATATGAACCTTATTGGATGATTATATGTACATCATGGATTTGATATGAATAATATGATGGGTATAGAATGCATGCTTCACAAAAATTCCAAAGATATGTGTGATGGGTTCATGAATATGGGGATGATATTTGATTGTATTAAATATAGTGTGACAATTCCTTAATATGTAACATGAATCACACATGGGGTGCTAATTCCTTGTTGTGATATATCCATCCTAATGGGGTGTGGAACAACATGATGTTTTCTGTTGATTAGAAAAATACTTCTTGATGGGCAGTGGTCATATCACCTTATTTTTGTATAACCTTATATATCTCTCTTAGAGGGGTGTAGCCATTCCACTATGTTTTTGGACGACTTGATATGTGTGTGCATATAACTATCATTGACACCATTGAGTTTCTATATGATAAGACATATTTTTCTACGTGTATTGAGTGTACTGTAAATAGTTTATAAATAAATTGATACCAAATTCCTTGGTGTGGAGCTTATATGATTATGTTAATTAAGAAATGATATAGACTTATATGGTTGGTAGAATGAAATATGAATTATTTTTTAAATTTATTCTAATTTTTGGAGGTATTCTAGAATTACATGAAGATGGTATGGTTGATCTTCGGTATCACCAATAACTCAATGATCAATAATTATTATTTCATCAAACATTCAAAATATATGTTTTATTTTGATTACATAATAAGTGAATAATCATTATTATTAGGTATATTAATAAATCCATTGGTGGTGGACTAATGAGTTTCATTCACACCCTACATAGGTATCCTTGGATCGTAAGTAATTGAGGATAAAATATAATCTGTGGTTTAGGTACTGTAGTGGCCTAGAATTCTAAGATAGTGCAGTAGTAACGTGGTAAGGAATTGTGGGATGGAATATGATGAGGCTCAACGTCAGTAGTAGAGTATTGTAGTATTTTATTCTGTTTTTTATTGTGTATATATGATTTGTTCTGTTGGTCATTCAATGACATGCATTCTTGAGTAATATAGTATCATTTTTCATATAATTATTATTATTTATTAGCTTTTTTATAATCCAATTTTTTATTATGAATTATTATTAGTTATTTTAAATTATTTTTTTAATTTTACATTAAGTTAATGTATCCAAATGTAATATCTATAAACCCCGACAAAATTTCATAAACCTATGTCACATGTGGAGGCACTCAAGTGGTTTCTTAACTAACTTATCCTCTTACTATGCATTAAACCAAACCATTTAACTCAATGTATTATGTGGGATCTTTATAAGACATAAATTATTTTTATAATATTTTTCTTTAGGTTCATTCATGAAGAAAATAGTAAATAGTGAGGTTGTATTAAAGAGAATCCAATATGAGTGAGCCAAGATGATGAAGAACATTATAAATTGTTATTAATCCAAGAAAATCTAGAATTCTAAATAGTTTGTGAAGAATATATATGGATGGGTTATGGAAATTATGATCATAGTTTTTTTACATTTTATATGGTTTTTTTCACTAAGGGGTGGTAACATAAAATCAAAATGAAATCACAGAAGGGGATTAATCATCCTTACAGATGAATATTTTTAATGTAATTTTTAACATTGATTGTTTGTGTTAAATAATTCTAAAATAAATCTCATAATCCCTTGTAATTAGTGTTATGATTTAGTATCACAATTTTTATTTCTTAGAGATAGATTTTTGGTCTATAATAGAAACTCTTGTTGTCTACACTGATCATTTAGACAATAGAATTATAATTATATAAATGATGGTTAATTTCCATTTAAAAAAGTTAAATCATCCAATTCTAAAGAAAATTAGTCAATATTAATCTCCATTGTAATCTCAAAAGAAATAGGGAATGAAAATAGATGGGTGGAATAATGGAATTATATTTATTTTTTATCAAATGGATTCTTTTAAATTGAAGAAATAAAATCACTAACAGATATCTTTTTATTTATTACCAATAAGGGGGAAAATAGTACCACAACATGAAATATATTTATATTACATTTTAGGGAAGTAGTTTATTATTTTTTTTAAATTTAAAAATGATTATATTGAATATACCAATGGATTATATACATACTTATTTTCAATGATAATGAAAATATAAATGGTGGGTGATATAGTAAGGACCTTAAAAATACTATGAGGGTCCCAGATGTGGCTCTATTTTCCACAACATTTCTATATTTTTTATTTGATGTTTGGATGAATATCATATTTGAAAATTATATAAATATTAAACAATATAATTTTGTTTAAATTTTATTAGAGGTAGTAATTATTTGAATATTTTTAGGAAATGTAATATTTTCGTCATTTTATAGATTTATTGTCTTTGTTTTAATTTCTATATATTTTATAATTAAATATTTTTATCATTTCATAAGTATAATAATTTTTTATTATTATAATTTTGTTTCCTTAATTTTTTCCTAGATATACTTTTCCCATTTTTCTATGAGTATATATTTTTATAGAAATTTTTGGAACATTTTTTTAATAATCAATTAAATTTTATAATTTCATGGTATAATAATTAGTGTTATACTACATTATTTATTTATATTGTTTAATTTTCATGTAATTTTTTCTGTTTAATATAATGGATCGACATAAATGTAAGCACGGACATAAATTAAGGATATCATCAATGTTTAATGGTCATATCAGGATAAAATCATCATTATTTAATGGACCTATGGCATTTCTAAGGTCTTTATAATGGAAATAATACACTTATTGTTATTATGTAACAATACATAAATGATTTAGAGAATCATTATAATGGTATTCTAATTTTTTATAATACTCTATCAATGTATCACTATGATAGAAGATTTATATATAAGTTTCCACCATCACTATAATACATTGTGTCTAGGTCATGAGGAATAATGTAAGGGTAACATTGAGGACATATTTAGGTATACATCCATGTTGATGTCATTTTTAAGGGTCACCTCACATTTAAAGTAATATTGTATGTTTTATATAAATATTTAAAAATATTTTGGGTATAATAATTCCAAATAACATATAAAGTAAAGTGGGCCATTATTGAGCTTAACATGAATGCTGAAGATTTATAGGGAAGCATGATACGAATGAATCAGAAGGTACCAAGGTGTGAAACAGACGAATACTAGTTAGGGATTTAAAATTACCCATCACTGAAGAAGTCAAAAACTCTCACCATTAATGATTAGATTCACATTAATAAGATTAGGATCAATAATGAATAAATTTAAATGAAAAAATCAAAACAAAAAATTACCCTCATTCAAATTATAGGTGTGTTTAACATCCACTCATTTGTGGTGAACGATGATTAAGGAATTGAGGTTATATGACTCTAGATAATCTATAAAAACATCAAAATTCTGAGAGTATTTTGGTCTTCATTGTCCTGGTTATACCATAGATATTCGATGAATCCATCGACATCTCAACAATAACCTCAATCATGTTTCTTCGATCGGGAAGGATATATGTGATTGATTTCACAGTGAATAAACTTATCACTCTAGGTGGTAGAAGAGGGTATATATGACCACTTAAATTATGGGGGATCAATATTACATCTTAAAGATACTCTATATTAATTTCTAACGGAGATTAAAAACCAAGAATGTGCTCATCGACCCCAATATAAGTAATTTCCACTAAAAAATCAATAAATGAATCATTATGTCTTATTTACTAACTGATAAATATAATTTGTATTATATTTTCATTGTTTTGATATATTATGTATATTTTGTTATAAAAACATACCATTAATATGACACAACATTCATACAAAAATTTAATAAACCATAAATATTAAAATAATATGTTTTCGTTGAATATTTTTCCATTTATGCATTCATAGTCTTGTAAAAATTTTTAATAAATAAATTTTAAAAAATATAAATAAAATAAAATAACTTGATTTTTTTTAAATAATTGTGTTCATATAATCTAAAATATATCCCAACCACCATGTTGGGATTACCTTTCTCTATACTCATATTTATTATAATAGGAATGGAATTTAAATACACTATGGGTGTGACCTACTATGATGTTATTTCTATAATATTGAATATTTTTTCAAGACCATAAGATGAATTTAAAATACTATAAATACCCTTATATTGATAATGAAAGTTCTTGGAAATGATAACCATTTATAGAATGTCACATTTTGTAATAAAAAAATTATTGTCTGATAACTTAGAAATATGGTTGCTCACAATCTATCAACATCGCCTCTTGATTAATTATCAATTGACCATATATAATGGGCATAAATTCATAAATCATAGACCTTAATAATTTGAATGAACTATCATAATGATCATTTTGGAATGTGATATCACTTATTTTCAGTAGTAAAAAAATTATAACTTGATTATTCAACCAATACCATACCTCCAATGAAAAACAAAACATGATATACTTATCTATGACATGTATCTCATATTTTTCATTTTATATAAATTTGTGTTTTAAAATAGTATGAATATATAATAATATCATGTTATGAGACCATTACACATGTTAAAAGATATGGAGAACCAATGAAATACGAAATATGTGAGGTCCCTAGTAACGGGACATCTGTCGTGATCTCATGAACTGAAGAACACAATGTGATATCCTTTTTACAAGATGTTTAAATAAATATGATCCCCTAGTAACTAAGAGTCACACACTATTCGGTTTTATTCTAAATTAAGTATTTATAACAAAAGAAGAATGTTCACGATTACTGTCATGGTTTATGTATGTTCTCAAGATAATATGAAAAATGATGGAACCTTTAGAAATTCCATGTAATCATTTTAAAATATCTTAACTATAGAGTAAATAAAAGTATCAACACAATTATTATATATAAACATACAAAAACACACACACACACAAATATATATATATATATATATCAAAATTTATATAAGTTATTTTAATAGAATCACATAATGAATTTTGTTCCTTGGAAGAAACTCACAACACCCCCCATTTATACTAGATACAGTAGTTAAAATCACTTAAAATACTATATCACACATTATAATATTTCATCTATTTAGATAACGATTTAGTCAATGGGTATACCATTTTTTCATTGGAGGATACTTTTTATACTAATAACTCAACAATATAAGTAAAATTTGTTAATAGTTGAAGCATTTGATATATATTATTTGTCCTCATGTAGGGTATGGGATCCTTACAAAGAAACAATGATGTAGTATTATCACAATAAAATTGAATAGGATCTACAGTTGTAGGGAAAAAAATTAATATCTCAGAGAAATATTTTTATCTATACATCCTCCATAGCTGAATAGAAAAATTTGATACACTCTTAATCAATTATAGTGTCAATAAAAATAGAATTCCTCTAACTTATCTATATCAATCCAAAACAATGTAGTCAAAAACATTATCCTGACTATGCTTTAAAAACATCCTAATCCATCTAGAAATTATAATAAGTGTATCCCAACACAATTAGTTCCTCATGTTCTTAATATACTATGAATATGTCATTTACATGCCTCAATTAAATTATGATTGTTTTTTTGTTTTCTAATGTTTCTCTCCTACAATATGTGGATATCATTTAACCATGTTTAATGTCATTGAAAAATAAAAAATTTACAGTTCATGGATAACATGACATATCCTATTGCTGAATCATAAGGGTTTTACTCACTCCTTCATTCTTTTCATGTGTTTCTAATGACATTTTATTATAGAGATTAATACCATGTGACACTGGAAGCAACCATATATTTGATTATTCTCTGTTATACAATTGTATTCCCATGTCAATATATGAATGAATTTTTATAATAAGCCTTTCATATCTATCTAATGGGATTATGATCACATTGATATAGAAAACTTCACCTAATACTTAATGAGGCATTTCCTTATGAAAGCCTTAACTGAGTGAAAAACATTTTCTCATCTCCCATAATTAAAATGTCATTAAAATTAAATATTAGTAAAATGATGGAATTTCAACGAAATTTGTTATAGAAAAGTGTCTCTCTTTTATTATTTATAAAGAAAAATTATCTTATGGACTATTTGAATTGATCATTGCATGATGGTGCTGCAAACTTCAACCCATAACTGGATCTCTACATTTCTCATACATTATTATCCCTCTTTGAATTAACAAACATTATGGGATTTTTAATATAGACATAATAATCCATATTACCATTTAAAAAATCATTATTTAAATCAATATAAAAAATATCATGATCATTGAAGACTATTATTTCATTTTATATTTTAAAGTATTTAAGCATCGATACTAGTGAGAAAGTTTGACCATATTCTATGACATGATGTTTTATAAAACATTATTCTACTAATCCTGACATATATTCATTTACTTTACCATCTATGACAATTTCCTTCTTAAACAATCATTTAATGAAAATTGAATTTACATCAATTAGATTGTATACCAAAATTCATACATGGTTTTTTATATTGGTTTTATCTTAGAATATGTCACATATTATTATTTAGTAACATCTCTACTATGGATTCCATGTATGATAGATGTTCATCATTCTCTATATGTCATGTGTTACCATTTTTTTTTGATAATAAAATCATATCATTAGTGTTCTATAACATCTTGAGTTGACCTATACATTAGCCATGTATTTGGAAAATCATTATCTATCCCTGTCTCTTTTGGATATCATTCATGTTCTATATTTTTTTCATCTGGAGAGTCCACAACATTGACATAAATATTTATCCCAATATTTTTATTAGAAATATGTTCCTTTTATAGAAATATTCCTTATTTTCCTGAAATTACATTTCAATATAATGATTTATAAAGTTAATATATTTTAATTTCATTAGGATTACCTATAAAAGTTAACTTCATGCTTCAGGATAAATTTATTTCACAAATTATATTCTGTAAAAAAATCACATACCGACATTTTTATGTGGGAATGATTGTGCCATGACCCATCCAAGAGGGGCCCTTACCATGAATACCACACATATGCCTCTAACAGGCCGAGGGATGGTGAGTAGAACAGAGTAGTAATATCCCAGAAATGGAAGGAATTTTCCTTATTACATGTACGCACACACACATCTCGAAGCCACAAATGTTGAAATTTAAAAAATCAGTATAATCAATTCATCGATACACTATATTACAACCAATAGATTACCACATGATATTAAAGTGCGGTAATATAATGTGTGCAAGAATAGAATCCCACTAAAGAAAGATTCAATAAACTATAAAAGTCCAACATGTAAAAAACTTTACATGGACTTCTTCTCATAGACATAAGAACATCTCAACCTATCTAAAATAAGAAATTTATATCCTATCTCGATCCTCCCTAGACTCTGTTAAAAGGTTTCTCAAATGAAAAAGTCATGAAATTTGTAGGAAAATCTTGTGTAGGGGTGAGAAAAACAATACTCATTAGGACACCCTGAAACCACCAAGGAAACCCTGAAATGAAAACACCATAATGTACATTCCTATAAGAAAATACCAAAAGGTAATTATCATGAAGGAAATTCCACAAAAGAAATACTGAAAAGTAAATACAATGATGGAATTACCATGTAAGAAATTCTATAATTGAAATACCATGAATCATTTTCCACAAATCCAGTACCATGGTGGGAATACCATAGAAGGAATACAATGATAGAAATACAATGAAGCAAAATACTATGAAAAAAATACAATGAATAAATGGTATAGTTAGCTCAATAAAAATATATTCTTATGACCCATATATCAAAAATATCTAGATATACTCTCTCTAATGAGACACAGAATCTCAATGATACCCATAGTGTTCATGAGACACATGGTCTTGGTATGATACATAGTCTTAGTGGGACACACAATATCCATAAGAAACATAGTCTCAATAAGACACACATTATTGGTATGAAACACAATATTTTTCAGACACACAGTCTCCATGAGACATACAATCTCTATAAGTCACAGAGTACATATACAATAGAAATCCACTATTTGTTTTGGATAGAATGCATGCTTGATAGATATTCCTATGATATGTGTGATGTGTTTGGGTATGTGGAGAAGATATATGATGTTATTAAATATATGGTGACATTCCCATAATATATAACATGAACCAAACTTGGGGTGCTAATTACTTATTTTGATATTTCTTTCCTAGTTGGGGATGTGATACAACATGATGATTCCTATTTATTTAAAAAGTACTTCTTAATGGGAAGTGGTCATATCATCGTATTTTGGTATTACCTGATATATCTCTTTTAGTTGGGGTGTAGTCTTTCCACAATGTTTTTCGATTACACGATATGTGTGTACAAATAAGGATCATGGACACCATTGTGTTTCTATATGGTAGCCATATTATTCCACAAGTATTGAGTGTACTCTAAATAGTTTCTAAATAAGTTGTTACTAGATTCTATTGTGCGATGGTTATATGATTTTTTTTCATAAGAATAACTATAAATTTATATGGTTGGTATCATGAATGTTTTTGAAATGTATTCTTATGCTCAAAGAGATTATAGAACTAGAAAAAGATGGTATGTTTTATCTTGGGTATCACATTATAAATCAAGGATCAATAATTATTATTATTTTAAACATTCACAATACATGTATTATTTTGATTACATAATATTCGAAAAAATATTATTACTAGTTAATATGGGAGGAATTCAAGTGGTCACATAAAGAAAATCACTTACATATATCTTTTTATTTATTCCTAATAAGGGGGAAAATAGTATAATAGGTGGAAATATATTTATATTACCTTTTAGTTTAGTAGTTTATCATTTTTATTACATATAAAAATGATGATATTTAATATACCAAAGGATTATATTCATGTTAATTTTTTATGATCATGTCAATATGTTCTTTGGTTGATATATTAAGGACCTAAAAAATATTATGAGGGTCCCAGATCTGGCTCCATCTTCAAAATCATTTCTACATTGTTTATGTGGTGTTTGTATTCATGGTGTATTAGAGAATTTTTTAAATAATAAATAATATAATTTTTATTTCATTTTATTAGATGCAGTAATTATTTAAATATTTTTATGAAATGTATTATTTTCATTATTTTGGAGATTAATTTTCTTTGTTTAATTTCTATATATTTAATTATTAAATTTTTTTCACATTTTATATGATTATTAGTTTTTTATTATTATAATATCCTTTATTTAATGTCTTCCTAGATGTACTTTTCCCATTTTTCGATAAGTTTATATTTTTATATAATTTTTTGGAACATGTTTTTAATAATTCATTAAATTTTATCACATCATGGTATAAAAATTAGTTTTATGATACATTTTTAATTTGGATTGTTTAATTTTATTTTAATGTTATTTTTTTAATATAATGGATTGAGATAAATGTTACCAATGACCTAAATAAAGGTTATCACCAATGTTTCTTGGTCATATCAGGATAAATTTATAGTACTTTAATGGTCATGTGGCATTTTTAATTTCTTTAGAAGTGTAATCCTACTCTAAATGTCATTATGTAACAATACATTTGTAATTTAGTGAAATTTAACAATGGTAGTCTAATGGTTTATAATACTCTATCATTGAATCACTATGATCTATGTGTTCTTTATAATGGTCCATCATCATTATTATACATTGTGTCAAAGCCATGATTACTAAATTAATGGTAATATTGAAGACTTATTTTGGTATACTATGGTGTTGATGTCATTTTTATTGGGTACCCTGCATTTCAAGTAATATTGTAATCTTTAAATAAGTAATTAAAAATATTTTGGGTATAATAATTCCAAAAAAAACATATAAAGTAAAGAGGGTCCATTATTGAGCTTAACTAAAAAGCTAGAGATTTCTAGGAAAGCAAGTGATGAATGAATCTGAAGGTACTAAGGAGTGCAATAGAAGCGGCTTTGTCATGGATGTAAAAATTACCATCATTGGAGTAGTCAAATACACTCATCATTGAATATTAGAGCCACATTAAAAGGATAATGAACACTAATGAATAAATGAAAATGAAAAAAATTAAAACAAATAATTAATTCATTCAAATTGAAGGTTAGTTTGATAACCACACATTCATGGTGACCGATGATCGAAGAATGGAGCTTATAAAACTCTAGGTCATCCATAAAAACATCGATATTCGTAGTGGATTTTGTTCATCATTATCCAGGTTATACCGTAGTGATTCGATGAATCCTTTGACAACTTAACAATATCCTCAATCATGTTTCATCGATTAGGGAAGGATATCATTGATTGATTGCAGATTGAATAAAGGTATCACTCTATGTGGTATGGAAGAGGATATATAACCTCTTAAATTATGGGTGATTTATATTCCATCTAAAAATTTTCTTTATTACTTTCTAATGGATATTAAAATCCAAGAATGAGGTCATTGACACCTATATAAGTAATGCCCAATAAATAATACACAAATGAGTAATCATGTCTTATTTTCTAACAGTTAAATATCATTTGTATTATATCTTCATAGTTGTGATATTATATATATATATTAGGTTATAAAAAATACCATTAAGATGACACAAAATTCTTATAAATATTAAATAAACCATAAATATTAAAATAATAAGTTTTCATTGAATATTATTACATTTATTCATTCATAGTACTGTGAATATTTTTAATAAATAAATAAAAACTTAATTATAATAGAATAAAACAATATGAATTTATTTAATTGACAGTGGTCATATAATATAAAATATATCCCATCCCCCATTGTGTTCCCACCTATCCCTATACTCAAATTAATTAGAATAAGAATGAAATTTGAATGCACTATGTGAGTGACACTATAGGACGTTATCTCAACAGTATTGAATATTTTTCAACGATCATAAGATGATTATAAAATCCCAAATAGACCGATATGGTGATAATGAAATGTCATAGAAATGATAACATATTATAGAAACTCATATTGTGTAATAAAAAATATTATTGTCTCGTAACTCAAAACAATGGTTGCACAAAATCTATCATCATCACCTAATGATTTATTATCATTTGAACATATAAAATGGACATAACTTCTTCTATCATAGACTTTAATTACATGAATGTACAATCAAAATGATGATTTTAGATTCAGATATCACTACTTTTTAGGGGTGAAAAATTATCTCGTTATTATTCAAAAAATATAATACAACCAATGAAAAACCAAACATATAATACTTATCGTTGAAATATATCTCAGAGTTTTAATCTTTTATCAATGTATGTATTAAAATTGTGTGAACATATAATAATCTTAGATTTTTATTCCATTACTCTTCTTAAACAATATAAATAACTAACGACACAAGAAATATGTGATGTTCCAAGTTATGGGACAACCGTCATGATTTCATCAACTCAAGAACACTGGGTGATATACGTTTTAAAAGAAATATAAATAAAAATGGTCCCCAAGTAACTAATAGTCACACACTATTATTTTTTATTCAAAATTATGTATCAATACCAAAAGAAAAAAATTATAATTGTTTTCATGGTTTCAGTAAGATCTCATTATAATATTGGAACTAATGGACCATTTTGAAATATTGTCTAATCTATGGAAAATTCCATAAATATAGAGTACTTAAAAGTATCAACACAATTATTATAGGTAAACATACATAAACACACAGAGAGTGAGATATATATATATATATATCAAAATTTATTGATGAAATGGTAATAGAATCACAAAATGAATTTTTTTGCCTTAGAACAGACACACAACACCACCTTACCCACTTCTACTAGATAGAACAATTAAAACCACATAAACTACTAACTCTCACATTAGAATATTTATTCTATTGATATGTAGAATTAGTCAAGTGGAATACAATACTATCATTGGCATTTAATTTTGTGACTATTAACCCACCTCTCTAAGTAAAATTCCTTAATAGTTGAAGCACTTTATCTATATTAAATGTCCTCATGTAGGACATGGTATATATTGAAACTACCAATGATATAGTATTATCGCAATAAAATAAAAAAGGATCTATAGTTGTAGGAACAAAATAAATATCTTAGAGTAATATTTTTAACTATGCTTCCTCTATAGCTGAATAGAAAAATTGCATATACTCTGATTCAATTTTAGAGTCAATAAAAATTGGTTTCGTCTTACTTCTCTATATCACTCTACTAAAATGTAGTCAAAATTTTATCCTGACTATGAATTCAACTAATCATTATACTTCTATAAATTATAATAATTATATCCCCTCAATATTAGTTTCACAAGTCCTCCATATACTATGTATATGTCCTTTATATGGATCAATTAAATAATGATAGTTTCTATAGATTTCTAATGTTTCTCTCCATGAATATGTTGACACCATTTCACCATGTTTAATTTCATTAAGAAATAAAAAATTTACATTTCATGGATAACATGATATATCCCATTGCTTAATTATAAGGGTTTTACTCACTCCTTCATTCTTCTTTTATGTTTATAATGGCATATTCTATAGAGAGATTAATGCCATGTGACCCCGGACGAAACCCTATATTGGATAATTATATATTATACAATTGGATTTCCTTGTCAATATATTTATGACTATTTCTAATAATCCTTGTAGATAAATATTATGGGATTTTTATCACTATGATATAGGCCTCTTCACTTAATACATTATGAATCATTTCGTTATGAATTCCTTAACTGGGTGAAGTACTTTTACATCATTTACCATAATTAAAATGTAATTAAAATTTAGTGTAAGTAAAAAAGATGGAATTTCAACTAAATTTATTAATGAAATGTGTCCCTCTTTCATTATTTATGAAACCAAATTCTATTATGGTCTCTTTAAAATGATCATTCTGTGATTGTGATGCCAACTTTAAACCATGAATGGATCTCTACTTTTTTCATACATTTTTATCCCTCTTAGAATTAATAAAATTTTTCGGATTAGTCATATAGAAATATTAAACCATATTAACATTTATAATATAATTATTTAAATCAATTTAAAATAATTTATGATCATGGAAGAATTCTATTTTAGGTAACATTTTTACGGACTTGATCATCACTACTAGTGAGAAGGTTTGACTATAGTATGTGACATGATGTTCTATAAAACATTCTTCTAATAATCGTGAGTTTTATTCATTTAAATTACCATCCATGTCAATCTTCTTCTTGAACATCCATTTATATCCAATTTAATTTAAATCAATAGGATGATATACCAAAATTATTTCAAGGTATTTTATATGGGTATTATCTCGGAATATTTAACATATTATTATTTAGTATCATTTCTATTATGGATTCCTTGTATGTTAGAGGTTCATCAATCTCTATATGTCATGTGAAAAAATTTTTATTGATAATAAAATCATATCATTATTTGTCTATAACATTTTGAGTTGACCTATACATTAATCATGTATTTGGAATGCGCTTTTCTCTAAAAGTCTCTTTTGGATGTCATTCATATACGATCTTTTTTCGTCTAGAGAATCTACATTGTTGAAGTTAATATTTCACCCACTATTTCCATTATAAATGTTTTCCTTTTACTTAAATATTCTATGTTTTCATGAAATTACTTTTCTATATAATTGTTTATAAACATAATATCCTCTAATAAGATAATGATTACCTATAAAAGTTCAAATCATTCTTCATGATAAAAAACTTTCGCAATGTGTCATCGGGAAAAACCACATAACCACATGTGTATATGTAAATGACTATATTGTGACCCATTCAATAGGGGCCCTTGTCATTACTACCACTAATCGTCCTCCAATAGTCAAGGGGATAGTGACTAACACTGAGTAGTAATATCCCACAAATGGCAGGCATGTTCCTAATTACATGTACGCACACACACATCTCCAAGATACAAATGTTGATATATAAAAACAGTAAATAAGAAATAAATGTATAAAATGTATTCCATCCAATAGAGTACCACAAGAGATTAAAGTTTGGTAATTTAAAGTAGTCCAGAATATAATCTCACTAATGATAGAGTATATACACTAAAAAAATTACAACCTGTAAAAAAACCTACTGGGACTAATGCTCGTAGCCATAAAACAACTCATCCTATCTAAACGTAGATATTTTTATCCTATCCAGATCTACCATGGACACTGCTAAAAAAATTCAAAAATGAATAAGACATGACATGTGTGGGATAATCCCAGGTTGGGGTGAGCAAAAAATACACATTAGGACACACTGATACCACAAAGGAAGCCCTCAATGGAAAACATAACAATCTACACACCAATAAGGAAATACCAAAATGGAATTACCATAATGGAAATACCAAAAAGGAAATACCATGAAGGAAATACTATGATGGAATTACCACAAAAAATATACTATGATGGAAATTAAATTAAAGAATTTCCACAAATCAAACACCTTGAAAGAAATATCATGGAAGTAATATAATGAATGAAATAAACTTATAGAAATACTATGAAAGAAATACGACGAATAAATATTATAGTTATCACCATAAAGATATTTGTTTATGACCCATATATCACAAATATCTAGATATACTCTCTCCAGTTATACACATAATCTAAATGAGACACATAGTCTCCATGAGGCACGTAGTCTTGGTAAGACTCATAGTCGTTGTGGGACACACATTCTGCATAAGACACATAGTCTCAATAAAACAGACATTCTTGGTATGACACATAATAGTTTTCTCACACATTCTCCATGAGAGATGCAATCTCTATAAGTCACAATGTACTTATAATATAGAAATCCACATGATTCCATCCATACAACTCTCATTCCACTAGAACTGACACCTCAATCCATTATTTCGTATTCACACTTCCATTAAAACCCAGTAGTGATATATCAAAATTACCATCTAATCACAAGGTTCAAAATTTTTCAAGATAATTTTTTAAAAAAATTATTTGAATGTCATGGCCATTTAAGGAAAGCCAATATGTAGACCGGGATTTGATCTGGGTTAGACTAGGCTCACGAGGTAACCCAACTAGCTGGAAGACCAGACCTGAAACAACCAACCTAACCCGAACCAGCTCAGTTTAATCTTTCTTGGTTCACTGGGACTATTGTTCCACAACTAACTAGGCTACATGTCTTGGCCTGACATGCCCACTGGATTGAGGCTCGGTCTAGCATGCTAGGCCCGCATGGACCATGTGGCCAACACACTAACTTTTAATCGCACAAACACCCCCACGATGATCGGAATACCCCACTACCACTACATGTGGTCATGCCTCTACATCCAAATAGTTCCACCGCTGTCATGCACACAACCTCCAGCACATGGCCTGAATCCAGAACCGGTTTTTCGTACTAGCGTACCAGTGGAAACTTCTACGAGAAATTGTTCCTCCTCTTATGACTAAAATATTGGACCATTCTAGGTCCTAGCTCATCGAGTCATTTCATCAACATATCAACACATTTTGTCATACAATTTTCCCACAAAATGGGTTAAATCAATATTTTTCATATTATGATGGTGAAAAATAATTTCAGAATCATCTGTTGTTTGAATCACTCTATTTCCATCATCAACCATCATATTTTTCATGTTGAAAATTTTCCACAATATTGGATGATTGTCCTAAAAATGAGGTGTGCAACGATCAATTGATCGGGATGTGGCGAGTCATGGGCCAAACTATGAACAATCGTAACGAATGATAAATTGAGGGAGAATAGAATAAAAGTCATAGATAGGATCAAAACATGATATATTTTCATGTTTATATGTATCCAACAAAGTATGAATGAAAATATAAAAAATTAATCATAATGATAAATCATTTATTAAAACATAGCAATAGATATCCATCCTAAAAATGATCAAACCACAGATCAACATATTCTTGGGTAAGTCTACGATCATCATTAAAGTCATGAATGGGGGAATCATGAAGAAAAAAATTCCCATTCGTGATATGGGTTGGACATTGATGACAAAAATTTACATTTTTATCTTGGAAGAGATCCTCCATCTCCATTATTTATATTATCCATGATCTAATCTCGGATACATAATCATTCATTCTAGAGAATTCTCTATATCTTCAGAGGAATTCAATGGTTATCATGTTAACCCAAAAATAATTAAATGTTATAATATAGAGAAAACAATAATTGTTTCCAACAAACTAATTTATCAATATATTATTTTATTATGATTTTTTCATTTTCATGTCTCCCAAAGAAGACACTTGTATACTAATGTTATGCCATTCCTAGGGAAAACACCACATTATGAACTCAACAGGGGTCTGAGATTTCCAATCCAAATATATGTTCAAGTGTTATTAGGATTTGAAAAGTAAAATAATTTAATTTAATTATATAATTTATAGTTACATCCTTGTTGTTATTTTCTTTAGATTACCCAAACCTACCAATGATTAGTTACTCCTACTGTATAGATTTCATTATGAACTCAACAGTGCCCTCTAATTTCTGATTTGGAAACCCATTAATAATATATTCCACTATTGTTTATGAAATCCACATGTGTGTCCTATTAAAAAAATTAAATTTTTCATTGAATTGTTATGGGCACATAGAGCCTCTGAATCTCCCACAGTCTCCGCAACCAGTCTCATAATTTCACTAAATAATTTCAAAAAATAAAATCGGGAAAATCTGATTCCTTCCAATTTTGGTTTCCTCCAATACCATAACTCGTATAGAATTACTTATATATCAATAGTTGTTACATGATTAATTAAATATGTATTTGAATATAATTCATATTCCTAAAAAGATAGATGAATTTATTTCTCACTCACCATTGATTTGACCATGTCATTCAGTGCCTTATTCATAATTTCACTAACAACATTTAATTGAGGTTTCTAAGGAGGAGATATTTAAGATACAATATCACACACTATTAAATAGCTGACAGATTCTAGGTTAATATGCTCATTATGGTAGTCTATGTGTAGTACCATTATACTCATACAAAGAATGTTTTATACATCATGATTGTATTTGATTAATATTTTTCAAGAATCTATAATAATCCAGATAATGTGTATATTATCATGAATACTATAATTATTGGTAAAAAAGTTTATAATGAAAACCCAAACCTGCACTTTATAGGATATAGACCAAATAATCTGTATTAATCTATTCCAACAGTTCAGTTTCCCTAACTTATTTCCCAGGGAAGTGATATTTAGTCACCATAACTGCAAAATATGAATAACATACATCTGGGGATTTCAATTCAGTTGAAACTAAAATAACATTATTCTAAATGTTTCTAATTTATATGATTATGAATTTTGGTACATATTTGAGTGTTATAATATTCATTTGTTTTATCGTTTATTTATTTCCATTAAAAAATAAAATATCATGAATTTCAAAACAATTGTTCAGATTAAACAGGCTATAACATTATTTATACTTATAAAATAGGTAACATGTATTTTCAACTATAAATAAAATATCAGTGTCTCTATAAAATATGAATGATGTATTTTTCTATAAAATGGGGAAATTTAATAACCATTTTTTAATAAAATAACTAAAACACATGGAAAATGATTAATGAAAATCTATAATTTCTAATGTTTACATTCTAACTTTATTTTCTACCTAGAAATCCCCCCACCAGTTTTAATTTTTTTAATATAAATTGTTCTGGTATATAAATACTAATGTGTCATCCATATATTGTATCAAATACCCATATTCTATATAAATCAAATTTATTTTCAATCCCAAATATACTAGAGTTAGAAGGCATTCCTTGTTTCTGTTTCCCAAACTTTTTTTCTTCTTCTTATTCCCATTCTTTCAACATGAAAATCTGATATATTGATGATCATTACCCTACCAAAATATCACTTTTTCATGGATGGTTTTTTTATTGGGTTTTCCTTATATTTTTAATCCTTATACACCATAGTCATTCCATTTCTTCAAATGTTCACTATAAGAATTCAAGAATTGGTATTATACAAATTAGTTTCTTATTAATGGAAAAAATCCAATTGTAATGGGGTATAATTTTTCATATCCTTCATGTTGTATATAATAATTAAATTTGAAATCCATGGTGCTAATTAAGGAAAATAATTTCAGTAGTGAATGCCCAGTTCGATTTTAACCAGGGGATTCAACTCTCTCAATGTTCCCAATCTTGTTTGTTACATGATATCCTACTTGATTACCCTATTCTACATTTCATCCATAAAGTGAAATTGATATATAATATATTTGATTCCATTATATCTCCTGATATAACTCTTTAATGCTACATAACACTTGATAGTAATATTCATCCCCATGATTCGTCATCATATGACGGTGCATCAATGACAACATGATACATTATACACCTTGTTAATCATTTACATCATTCTTGTATAATTACATCTCATTTATTATTAATACTTTAAAAGAATAAAAAAAGGGAGTAATACAACAAATAAATATTCATCTCTTTATGTATTACTATTCACAATTTCTTATTCTACTCTTGGATATTATAGAATGTCAATATATTTTTTTTCTCGAA
Organism: Viscum album; assembly: GCA_963277665.1. Classification (NCBI taxonomy): domain Eukaryota; kingdom Viridiplantae; phylum Streptophyta; class Magnoliopsida; order Santalales; family Viscaceae; genus Viscum; species Viscum album. The sequence goes on from OY728128.1 coordinate 623,929,295, forward strand.
TTTATCATAATGATAATAAACTATTGATGGAGATTTCCATTTTATCTATAATAAATAATTATATCTATTAAAAAAATATTTTTATTCAAAATTATACAGTAATAATAAATTTATTTATTAACTTTCACTGAATATTTTATCAAACATTAGTATCCCCCGCTGCATGACTTGAAATACTCGATTATTTGAGTATTATAATAGAATAGATTCTCAAAAACACCCCAAAAATTATAACATATCGAAATTCCACTATTTATGGGGTTTAAAAGAACTCATGGAATGAGCCAAACACCTTAAATAATGAATCCTTGAACTATTTAGTGATGTCTCAGCTTCAAAGAATAATAATCTTGATTCAATCAATTCATTGTCTATAAAGTATTGTAAAGTTTGATATGGATACAACATTGTCGTAATCAATATTTAGGTTACCCATCACTCCCATAAAAGAAAAACAACAGTAGTTTGAACCCAAAAATAAGTATAATTAACACCAAAAACTATAGATTCCTTGGATTTTATGGAATAATATCACATATTTTTACATAAATATTAAATACATTTCAAAATATGACACATTATTACCATAATATTTTAGTATGTTGGAGAGTGTATACAATAATCCTGTCATTTTATGGATGGTAATAAAAATCTCTGCTAATGATCATATCACATAGTAATACTCTTAGATATACCATACCTAAAACATTTTTCATAACCTAGGGACAAAATACTAAGAATGGGTGAGATCAGTTGATTTGTAAGGGTAATCATATGATATGTCAATCAGTGATCATGTGTTATAATAGGATAATAATAATAATGTGTTATCATGTAAATAATGTATGATAGTCATACCCAAACATTTTTAGGTCATAAACATGGTTCATGGCACAAAAATATTTTCATTTCATAAAAAGTCCCAGAAGTGTGAAAGATAGTCATGAATCAGTCGTTAACCATAATAGCATTTAGAAAAGTGTTTAACCTTTGTAAATATAGGAATTAAATTTCATATATCATGGTTAAAGATCATGAACCTCAGAATAGAGGAATATTAATTATTAATTATTTCCTAGTGTGGATCTGGATGTACCAGTTTCCTATAGTGACTTAGTATGATCATATTTCCCATAGTGGATTAGGACACACCGGTTTACCATAATGGATCCTGAACATCAAATTGTTTCAAATTGTTATCTCATAAGATATATAATTTAACCAGTTTATTATAATGATTAATAGGTCCCACCCTTATCATAATTAAAACCAGAATTATTTGTGAAATAATATCACAAAGCATTCCTAATAACACCAAATCATAACACATGTAAATAAAATGGGTTTGATAAAAATTTAATTAGTTCACAATAGCATAACCAATTGAAAAGAAATGATTTTATAAACATGTAATCATCACAACCATTAACCATAATGAGAAAGAATATATATGGTATCATTCAATCCTATCCCCAATAAATAATAACAAATATTACATGCTTTCATAATATAAGGAATGTGATTTAGGAAGATTAGTTTATCATTATATATTAAATCTAAATCCTTTCTACTTTAAAAACACCTTTTAAAAACATTAAACATTTTATAAATATTTTTATTTAATAATATCCTTAGAAACATAAATGTGATGCTATAAAAATTATTTGAATCATTTAATGGTGAAAATATTCATTCCATTTTGAAAATCGATTTTGTAAACCAAAAATTAATTAAAAAGGTTGTAAATACTATTAATTGAAAATAAACTATAAAATACATAATTGAGCTTTAAAATAACTATTTTTTCAATATGATTAATAATTCCATTCACACTATATAAATTAAAATAATGACTTTGTTCTCATTCTTTTAAATTAAAAAATGCTATTTTTGGGAGAATAAGAATTTGATTCAATTAAAAAATAAATTTAAAAGATTAAACAATGATAAAAATTTCATTAATAACTAATTATAATTCTCAAAAATAATTTTTGAATAAATTTTTTGAAAACATGATAATTGAAGAAAAACGAATTCTAGTGGAAGAGTGAAATACATTTTTTATTCTTAGAAAAATTAATTTGTAATCGATTGTTACATAAATGGTGGAAAAACAATGGAAACCATGTATACATCTGAAATAACAAAATGGGAATAAATTCCATGTGTTTTTGGAGATATGGATAATATGATTTCATCATCTGAAGCATAATGATAAAAATCATGATTAATGTTGAGATTATATCCTTAATCCCTTGAAACGTTGTTAATTTTTGTACCATAATGACCGTAAAGAGTGATACTAAAATGGATATGTACATCACATTAATTAATATGAGAATTATAATAAAATAAATTCAAGTTCAGTATATACACCATATAGAAGAAACACATGTTGAATATGGATTGAGTCACATTAAAAATTGAAGTGAGACATAACTTTCATACTATTAGTCTTGAAATATATTATAAATTTTTTAACCCCCTTGATTAAATATAATATATATTATATATAGAGAGTAATATTAAATATATATATATAATACCATTTTAAATTTATTTATGACCTTTTATTTTCTATTTATTAACAATTCCATGATAATATCTTTTTTGTTTTTAATGAATGATTTGATTTGATATTTTTGGTCCTCCTACGTTGATCAAGGTTTCATAATCACTAAAATTTATTCTATGATATAAATATCATATATAATATTTATAAATGTATTTATACAAACCTAATGAAATTATCTATTGAAAAATATAATACCATATTCATGGAGATTGTAGTTTATACATACGCACGAACATTGTTTCTATTATCCCAATAGAAAAAATATATAAAGTTAAATAATAAATTAAATTTCCAGAGGAATTTGAATTCCATATCTATCACATATGTTCATTTTAATCCTTACTATTTCCTTCAATGTAAATCGTGATCAAATCACATCCCTCCATGCGGCGGTAGCCTGCCACACATGAATTATGTTATCGTATTCAAACAGAATATAAGGTAATAACAAACATGAGATATCTTGATTCAATAATCAATAAAATATCATATATATCATATATAAATAATAAATACATAATTATATCAATCTATTATAGTTGGTGATTATAAATGAATAACATTTTATCATGAGGTGGTAGTCCTCTATACAAACAAATGATGAAATTGTTACTCGTTTAATGGTGGATGAGAAGGATTTAAGTTATATCAATAAAATAAAAATATTTATATATTCTCTAGGTATTTAGGTTATTATATAATCATTCATTAATAATAATTGATGTTGTTTCATGATGAAATACAATAAAATCCTTGGATAGGGACGTTGCCACTTCTTAGGTTGATTTTCTAGTTTTCCCCTAAAGGTTCTATGGGTTGGATTTATAACCAAACATAGGATCCTAGGACGAGATTATAGAAATATGTATGTCATTTTTTTATAAATGGATTAAAAAATTTGGTTTGGATGTTTGAAGAGGGGAGAAATGTGGTGACCTTTTAAAATTGAGATGTGCTAGACATTTGTAATGTTGGTAAATAAAAATGTGCACCCATGTTTTTAACATGAAAATATATTAAAAATAATATATAAATTATACTATGTAAGTCCTATATATTGAATAAAAATTGACTTTGGACTTTTTTATTTAATTTATAACCATTATATTTTTAGATTAACTCTATGATAAAACCATTTTAACCAAATCTACAGTAAATATTTGTTACTGTTTTCATTATAAGTTATGGTATAAAAATTAATTTGACCTCATTTGAAAATATAAATTATGTTTCTTTATAATATGGAATACATTTTTCCAAATTATATTATTAAAATATTATAATTTAAATTACAATTAATCCTACATGTGTGATAAGAAAGCAGTTTTTCAAAGATAATATTTTCAAATTTTTAAAAGGTTTTTATATGAAACCACAATTATAAATTAATTAAAAAAGTTAATTAAGAAATATATAATTGAAGTAATTTTACATTTACAACAATTTTAATTTTTTTTTAAAAAATTCATTAAAATAAATGACATTTCTTAATAAAAAAAAGTATTATTTATTATTACTGAATAACATTTATCCATAATAAATTATTAAAAAATAAAACAAATAATTATTTTAAATTATTATTCAAAAAATTATTTTATTATAAAATACATTTTATAAATGATAAAACATAATTATTTTAATATATGTAAAAAATGAGTGAAACGCTTTATTTTAAAGAAATAGTGTTTTACATCCATAAATTGGATTTAAAATTTCTTTTTTCTAGAAACAAATATAATATAATGTAAAATAATGATTAAATATATAATATATATATTTAAATAAAATAATTATCCAAATGTGATTTATTTAATTTATTGAGATAATAAATATTTGGTCACATAAAAACAGATTTTGAAAAAAAGATTCCCTTTTTTAGAAATAGTTATTATTTTAATTTATAAATAATTGATCACAAAGGAATAAATTATATATACATGTGTAAAAAATATATTTTAATAATTTATATAATCTTATTTTTACCTGCCAATCCATTGTCTAGCTGATAAATAACATATTAAATAACAATATTTTAATGGTATGACATGTTTTGTTTAAAATTGATTTTTTTTGTAACCCTAGATGAAAAAGGTGTTGCATGTGACATAAACTAAAATCGGTGTGGCATTTTACAGCCTCCAAAATCATTGTATCCTTTAATTATGTATATTGAAATACTAAAATTATTCATAATAAAATACTTCACAAAATATCAGGTTGTTTCACTCTACACCCCATAAAATGTATTTATCTCTCTAATGTAATATCATTGGTTCAAAAAACTAGTGATAATTTTTACTCATTATTTTAAAATTTTCCTACATATCTATCATATGATGATGGTTTTGTTACAAAACATTAACTAGTTGAGTGTTATTATTACATAGGACTTTTAATGTGTGATCTATAATGTCAACTAATTATTACTTATTATAAATATCATTTTCTAGAGGTATAACCTCTAAGTACAGAACATGTGGAAGATATGGTATACACATCATCATATGTGGTACATGAAACACAATGTGAACCCGAGTGAGCTAAATAGGAAGTAAAAATAAATAAGCTTCTATCGTGACATGATCAATTATTTTAAAGGGGCCAAAAAACCTAGGTATTTGTTTTCCCTTATTTCTACAACAAATAAATTTTTAAGAGGGTCTTATAACCAACAAGAATTTCTATAAATTATAGATGGTTATCAAAATATCATTTCTATCAAAATAGTTTTGTACCTACATGACGAAAAATGGTTGTAACATTCCCTTCCATCTCATCATCATAACCAGGAACCAAAAAATTTCATTCTACACCATTATTCCCGTACATTAGATTTATAAACATTATCCATAAAGGGATTAATAAATATCCATCTGAATGATTGATTGAATGATATTGATGCATGGAAAAACACCTAGAGGAATTTGTTTATCCTATCCACCTTTGAAATACATAGAACAAAATATTTTTTACCCCTTATGGTTTTAATTGTTCTCTCATATTTACCACATTTCAAAGATGATATGTAGGGTAGAAACTCACATGTGTATCATGAGACTGCTGAAGTCTTCTCCAACATCATAAGAAGAAATTTTTAGTCTGGTAAAATAAATTTTAATTTAGTACACTCTAAATACTTACTACATAATTAATTTTTATTATTGAAATTGGATATGGAGGGAAGTATTCTCTGACATAAACAAAGTGTGGTTACTTCATAAGTTGATCAATTTCAACCGATACTTACTTCAAAATCAATGATGTGATTAGTTGTGGAGGTTACCAGTACATTAAATCATTTTTCAACAATGTGTAAATTCATTCCACCTTAAATAACATTATCATTAATACTTATATGAAACCAAAGGGTTTCATTATAATTAATGTAGCCTATAACATGATTAACCATGATAAAATCCTTTCACTTAAATCATCAAAAGATGAATCAATGATATTGAAAATATAACGAACATTAAAATCATAGACCCATTATTGTTATTGATATCATTTTTGTTAGTATTACAAAGATATAAATACACTTAATAATTTAAATTCCCCCATTTTTCATTATATAACATCTTTTGTTATATAAAAAATACTATTACAAGCCTGGGTTCACCATTGTATAATAGAAATATCAAATGTGATATCATTATACCATAAACCATGTAAAGGGAGATAATCAATTCAAATGTCACTAAATCATGAAAAATACTATTTTCATATGTATTTTTTGAAAAAATAAAACATTGACTTACAAACTATGGTGGGGAGTACACATGTTCCAAAATTATCATGATTCAATTAAAAAATTCGGATTACTTAAGATTTACCTTTTTCTATTAACATCAATGATTATTTTGTATTGTGTCTAAATTATACCTAGAATTGGGGAATTAATTCAAATAATTCCCATAATCCAATTACATGAAATACTAGATTGTGGGATGAGCATTATTTGGAGTTATATTATTTTCAATTTCATTAATTTTTTCATTTTATAATTTTTAATATTCAAATGCTTTTTGAGCTGTATTTCCACATTAAGAGAAAATCATATATTAATTCATGAAAATCATATAATTATTCATTAAAAATTTACTACATTCTTATGGATGGGATTTTTTTTCATCATTATTGTTTTCATGACACTTGATCTTTCATTTATTTTCAGAACCATGATGATGGTGGGAATAACTAGTTCCCATAAAAACACTCTTTTCACATTGAATGCCATCATTATAGCTATTGAATTCACTTATATACAAGGCTATCTAAATAATAAAAATTACACCACTAATCAATTGATCAATTTTTCATTCAGGAATAGTAATTAAACCTGAATCATACCATGGTGGTCTTATAAAAAAATTCAAAGGTACATTGAAATTTATCCTCCTTTTTGTTAAGAAAAATTAATTCCATATCCACCATTATTTATAGAATATAACGTGTGTATTTTTTGATATAAATAGCATTAATATATTCTAATTACATAGATTAATGTTTTTATTATACCCACACATTCATAATAAAATTCTTCCATTAAACTGCTTTACATTCAAAATAATTATCGTAAGAAAAATTATTTTCATTCTATAAATACTAACTAATTCAAAATATATTTTCATTGGAACTGATCCACTTCTATGAATCTATTGGATCAATAGATCCACCAATAAATAGTGGAAGCTTCCACCTTATGGACATAACAAAAATATTTCCCTCCTTTTCATTTTTTGGATTTTTGAATTATTCATAAATTAAGATTTGTTTTAGATCATTTCAGTAATTTTTTTATTCCATATAACATAATTTAGTTTTTCATTAGAGAAACCATTACTTTTTATATTACTCACATTAGTAACATAGTTAATTTGAGCTATAACAATTAACTAAAATAGAAATCATAGTGCGAAAAGCACTAATCATAATTTAAATTGACATAATCGTGGAAAATATTTTATAATTTGTCTTAATCATGACACCTCTATTAAATGTATTACACCATAGGTTTAAAATAGGTAATTAATGGTAATTATTTTAATAATTTATGATTTTCCATAACTATTTTGTAAATTTTCAAATCATATCCCCTATTAGACTAAATTATGTCTCCAGTAAGGACCATTGTCATGCACTAGGTGATGATCGAGTCTAGCTCAATGAACTATTTTTGGATTAAATACCTAGACATTACTATCTTTTATATCCACATCCACTTTATGTATCCAGATATGGATGTAATTACATATTACCCCCTTGATTCATTCATCTCCAAAATTATATGACATTGTCTTATTCATAGAATTATCCAAAGAATTATCCTTATAGATATCCATAGTTGTATCCTTTTACATATACCTAAGAATATCCCTATGGATATCAGTAATGTTTTTCTAATTAAAATCTCCAAATATTTAAAAAAACATTTTCCTAAAACCAACTATGATAACATGTACTTTTATAAGTAAATATCTCATCTTTTAGATGAATATTTAAAATATTTCCTAAACACACTCATTAAGAATGTAATAGTTTAGTGTATTCAACCATATATTTTTCTTATTTTTATAAAATAATTAATATTTCTCCTTATATTGTCTAGTAGATAATTATTATATTAAATAATAATATTTCATAGTATGTCATGTTTTCTTAAAACATGGTGTTTTATGTGACATAAGATATACATAGTTTTGTATGTAATGAAATATTAACATAGAGTTTTATGTAAACCAAGTTAAAAACGGTTCATTGTGTTAAAATAAATATTAAAGAGTTTAAAAGCTATTCCAAAATATATTTTATTCGAAATCTTGTACTGTTACACGTAAACTAGGTTTTGTTCAAATAAAAGCAATGGAAGTTGTTAGTAATTAATATTACATTGTTGGTTTTTAGTTTTACCCAATGAATGATTTAAATTCCAATATAATATTTTTATAATTTTTTATCATGCTAATAAATAGAAAATTCATTAATAGAATACAATCATGGTGTCATCATTTTTTAACTATTCACTTTGTTTTTTTATTTTTTCTGTTCTTTAGACAAAAATACCAAAAATATTAATTATCCATAAATAAATTTAACGGACTACCAATCTAATCGTGATAATTTTGTAGCACATATTTAATTTATTCTCAATGGGTCATATATAGTCATATTGGTAATATATCTAAGTTGTGTCCAACTCATATCAGATCTCACAATCTTGTCTAATGCTTCCATATATTTTCTTCAAACCCAAATCGTATCAGAAAGATCCACATCTTATAACCACATAAAAAACATAGGCACACTAGTATGAGATAGATGAATAAATAATGATTTTTATAGACGCACAATCACATATACATACTAATAGAAAAATATAATGTGTATATCATAAAAATATATATGAATTAAATTCAACGCACAAAAGTATAATAAATAATTACATAAATTATATCCTACATAATCATATGTTTTCAATTCAAAATATCATTAGTTAGGTAAATTAAATCTCTAATAACATAAAAATTAATTTTCAATGAATATAATTCTTGGGAAATTAAATTCAATTAAAATATTTCAATCCAATTTTATAATATATTATTTTGTATAATTCCATTTTATAAAAAATTATTATATTATTAAAAAAATTATGTTAACTTTTTGATGTTTATAAATTTTATTCGTGATTCGGAAACCCCTTAAATTTGTTTCCAAGAATTTATATTCCAAAATAGTTCATGGTTAGTTAAAAAACAATATCTCAACCTATTCTGGGTCAGGGAGGACCTGATCAATCATATTTTCATGGTGTAGGATATAGAGACCTTAAACATTCCTACAATGATATTATAACATTTAGATGAATATTCATTACATTAAAAAAATAGACATGAGGATCCTAATAGTTTAGTGGCCTTGCAGACTAGATAAAAAATTTATTTATTTGTTGAAATATCTTTAACATCTACCATAAATATCTTCCCACTCTATATTCTTCATAGAAATAAAAAATATAAAACTATCTTCTTAACCTATTAAAATGATCCATAATAAAGGGTGAGATGAAATGATCAGAAAGTATAATCAAGGGAGGAACATAATCATCACATAATCATATTATTTGAAAACCATACCATACATATCAATGATCAAAATCATGGTTTATTTCATAATGATTGGAATTTCATTAGACATGAATCATATAAAAATAAAATTACATGGGTCATGAGAGAATAATATTGGTATAAGTCATAGAATTTTGGAATACACATATTATAGAAAACTATTTCAATACTATTAATGGTTTGTAGATAGAGATATCATAGTGGCATGGGTTCACTACCTAAACCATCATAGGAGTCGAGGTTCACTACTGAGATCACCAGAGAAGAAAAATTCCCCAACAAAACCAAGTTCACACTATATTCTAATTATTTCAATCCCATGAGGTATAAATATATACCAAATTCATTACTTGAAGACATAGGGCCACCCGTATTTTCCAATAACATAACCAATGTAACTGGTTATAAAAAAACAAATGTTTCCAAATGTAAATCATACAAAAGTGTTCCACAAGACAATAAAAAATTAATCACCTCATAACCCCTTAAATTTTAAGGTTTTAATAACAATTTCATTAAAAAAATCCTATGTAAAGGGAATATTTTATTTAATTATTTCATCATTTCCTCAGATAATACCTTATAGATAAAAGAAGTGGTTTTCAGAATTATTTTATCAAGGTATAACCAATTGATGAGAAATAGGTTTCATAAACATCTTCTCGTTAGAAAAATAAATCTTCCAGAGAAATAATAAAAATGTTATCAATGGATCATATACCTAGTGAATTATAAGTAATATCAATGGGTATTTCCATATATAGAAAATGTTTTTAAAAGATCCAGAAATATATTTTTGAGAAAAATAAAATTTAAATTGAAATATATTTATAAAACTAATAATTCCTAAAATGTTTAGATAATAATATGTTTTATAAATAAACTATCATAATTATAAGCGAATCATTAACATTATTATTAAACATTTATTTTTTAAAATATACATTCCACTTCAAAATATACATTTTAAAACATAATGATTTTAAAAAATATATTTTCTTGAAAATAAACATGATAATATATAAAATATGATTTAAACATCATTGAGAACAATTTTTGAGGAAAATATCATTTCTTCAATTAAAAACAGATTTAAGAACATTTATAATTTTCCAAATACCTTTAATTAAAATTAAGCTTCAGAAGTTCTAGAGGAATATTCAATGATAATTATAGTCATTTTGGTAAAAAATTCTATTCAATCCATCTGCATTAAAAATTTACCCCTATCACATTTCAAGTTATATCCAAAATATAATTTTCTGGAAAATTACATGAAGATTTCATTAAATAAAACTTCCAATGTCAAACATGGGTACTAGTATATTAAATTAATTGTTTAAAGAATGCTAAATATGTTATTAGAAATGTTTTTTGAAACAATTGGGCTTGATGAAGAATGGTGTTTCTAATGAGGATATAAATACAATTAGGTTTTATTAAAAATATTATTTTTATCACTTGAGTATATAAAAAGAGTAAAATTTATGGAAAATGGGGTTTCTCATGCTATAACCAGAGGATGATAAAAATTATGAGTTTAAATAGAGATAAATCAATAGATTTTATCATTGGGGAAATAATGATAAACAATCCTGATAAATGATGACATTATAACATAAAATTCTTACCACTATACAGACAAATTATTTTAATCCCTATGAAGGAATAAAAATATATACATCTAATGTGAGGAAAATGAAATAAAAATAACTTACTACATTGGTAAAATTTCAACTGAAAAACCCATAAATGATTTACCCATAACTGGATATTTAAATTCCAAATATATTTAGGATAATAATCATAAAATAAATGAATATTCAGTATAGAAACCACATAGTGTAAATTTGTGAAGAAAATGGAATGTTCCTCCCAAAATTCAAAAGTGAGACAAAAATCCCTTAATCCTTTGTTAATAATCTCTTGAATCAAAATCCCCCTTAAGGAATAATGAAAATTATACATTAAATATAATATAAATAATTTGAATAACAATATAACATGTCAAAATGGTATTATATAGACCACACAAAATAACCAATGGGTAAATAAGAAATAAGTCTCATGTTATTAAACAAGACTAGAAATCTCTTAACATATGTCTCATAATCCTTCATACAAATTAGAATCTCAAGTATAATAAATTATTTTTTATTTTAAATCTATTAAAATAATACATACATATATATTCATATGAAACCATACATGATTTAATGAAAATACTTTTTTACCCATTCAATAATAATTCAATGATCATGTCACATATTGGGTGATAATAGATTGGTTTTTTCTATTTCATTTTTATTTTTTATTTTTTCCTATTAATTTGATCATGGTTTCATAATATTGATAAATTTATCCATTATATAAACATTATTTATATTCAGTATTCATATATTTAGAGTGATCAATAAAATTTTCAATTATAAAATAACATACTTCTTCTGTTGATATAGTATGTCATATGTAGGCATGAACAATCATTCCAATTTCAAAACAAAAATAAAATAAGAAAGGAAAATAATATATTTCCTCTAAAGCATAATTTTTATTTTTTATATATCACATATGATTCTTAATGTTGTAATGTTCCAGATTTTCCATGTTTTATTATTTTTAAATATTATATAAAATTATTTCGAGATAAGGCTTTGTAATGGAATTTGATTCTAAGGCCCGATGTGCTATAAATAAATTTTTGAAATAAATTAAACATTTAAATAACAAGCACGAGTGGTTTTCCTAAAAATGTAGATTTACATTTAAATAGGTACCCATATTAGAAACATGAGGGAACTATTGCATTCATAGCAGTGAGTTTACCTTTGGCAAGGCTAACCACGACTAGGGCGGGTCGGCTATAAAAGTAAATTTATAAAAAATTTAAATAAAATAAACAAAATTAATAATTTTTATTTATTTTAAATGGTTTAATGATGTAAAAATGTGTTTTATGGTTTCAAATAACTAAGAGCCCAGGTTTCGGCTCACAACATAGGAATCCTTCCTTGAATGCACTAGATCTTTGTTGATGAACCCCCCTAGAAAATTCTCGACGAATAGTGACAAATGAAAACCAGTGTATCGTTTTGTAGAAAGATCTAATATTATCTAAAATGGAAATAAGTTCACTATTCATAAAAAAATTATTTAAGACTCATGATAGGGGTTATTATTTCAATTGTGTTCTTTCCCGTTCTAGGATGTAAACGATGAACGTCGATCAACCCACAAATAGGATGACCCACAGATAATTCATTCGTGTAAGAGGGTTTAATTATCAGTCTATTTTTGGATTTGATTCATTATTGCTTCTTTTTTGTGATCCATCTAATGGGTGAAGATCAAATCTGTAATGAAAAATGATTTGGGTTTGTTCCTCTTTTTGTTATGATATTTTTCATCCCCCTTCAACCCCACATTTTCTTTGTTATTATTTGTGTTTTGAATGATGGATCATTTTACATCTGTTTCACTGCTAAATAATAACAAAACATATATTTTCCAACATAAAGAACTAGTTGTGTTGTGATGACGTTGGTGGAATGTGAATTGGCACGATTTGGAAGAAATCTTCCAGCAACTCTTCTTCATGCGGATGATCAAAATGGGTTTCCACGGACGATCAAATTCCATAAATCGATTGAAACAGCTTTGCAGTGATGAAAGAACTAGGATCCTTAGTTTCGAGGAGTTTGAAAGGGTGGATCAGTGGATTGATGATCAAACAAGGGGTGTTAGTGAAGAACAATAGTTCTAGTGATATGTGAAGAACATGGTGTGTATCCCTAATAACATGATGTGTGGGGCCAAATCAGTGACCACTAAGGTTATAAGCTACAGAGGAGGGTGACACAGCGTTTGACACCTATCACATGGTTTGTGAATCCTTACACAAGACTAGCCATGTATCTCATATGACACATTTAAAAATGGTAGACTACACAAAATGTACTCCACCACACAACCAGACATGGATGGTTAGGTAGGTTACACTGTGTACTAGTACACAGGTTGAAAAACATGGAATGAAGCCATTTATGGTAACATGGCCAACATAATGGAGCAGCCACCTGATAGTAGGACACAATGTGTTACTCTTTTATATTTCATGTATATCTCATTCTACATGACCTTCTCTTTTCTACATTTGTTGTTGTACTTGGGAAGTACCAAAGGTCATTGGGCCCAGCGAGTGACACCTCTATACGCCATGTACATTCGTCTACATGTCTTGGCCACCATGTCCACCATACCTTGTGAAAGATTATTTTGGTTTAGTTCCCCCATTTCTCATTCCCATGAAGGTCGGGAATCATTTACATCCATAGGGTTATGATCCCTTCAATAGGGATTTCTGGATAGATTCAGAGTCCCTCAAAGAGTCCTGGAATGAGATCCTCTATCCATTCTTGACCTTAGGTAGAGTCAGGTATCGACATGAATAATCCAACCCTAAATGGGTCCTCAAATTAATAGTTAATTCTGGATGAGTTGCGGTATAGGCCTAGTCCATGGTAGTGATCCTCATCTGTGTATCGTGATCTTCCCACTCATATGTGAGTTCTCTCAGAATGAGTGTTTCATTTTCCACTTCATATATACCAGTACATATATCTCTCTCGTGACACTTCCCAAAGAACATTACCTCTTAGACATACATTATTAGAACTATCAAACTCCAAGTGTCAGTTCTCTCGGAGGAGTGTTTCATGGAATCTATGTTCTGAATCCCAAGAATGTGTATGTTGTCATTGTGACATACGTCTATACTACACGTCTAGGTTTCGAGTATATATGGGTGTTTCTTTTTTTATATGTTTTATAGTCATATACTATGTAGAGACGACTATACATTTACATTTGGTATTGTTTTGTGGTTTTCAGGGTCTCCTACTTCGAATTGTTATACTCACACATGTATGGTCTCCTCCTGCATGTGTCATGTCTAATGCAGATGAGAAACTATGTCACGGAGTACGGGGAGTATTTGGATAGGCCCAAGATTTTGAGCTTCCCTATATCCCTAGATGGTCCTTCAATGTCGGGATGTAGTCCCAGTACTCTTCTTATTTATAGGTTGGACTTTTCAGCTACTATATGGTTTCATTTGGTGGGATAGTATTATGGACCAATTACTTTTCATCAATTTACAATCATTAGTAATTTTTTTTGTGGTATGCATGAATTTTTCAACTTAGTTGGTTTTACATTTCAATATTTGATGGCATAGATATGTTTCCATGTGTATAGGTACATATTCAATGTCTCCCATGTCCTTGATTTTCCAACTCTGTGCTAGTCACCATCCCCTGCCCTATTGGAGATAGGATGGGGGAGTCACGGCCTGGGACCCACTGGAATGGGTCGTGATAGAGTTGTATCAATGTAGGTAGATTCTACATTAATGGCCCAGAGAATGTGAGTTAATAGTTTGGGGAAAGAATTTTAATTGTCTCAAGTTTAGATTTCAGGCCAGAGACTCTAATTTTGGTGTAGGTGCCCGACGTATATATACATTGGGACTCTGATAACCTTATTTTGACTATCTACATATGGATATTAGTTTCAGGAAATAAAAAATAATGGTATATCCATCATAAAGGAATGGTTGTGTTTTCATGTATATTTGTGTCATCTATCCAGATATACTCTTTGATGGAGGTACATCTTGTTGTCTATAGGTTTCCCCCATGATGCATTTTAGTATGATTCAGCATCTCAATCCTGATGATTTCCCCCTTAGTGATGGCACATAGATTTCGGTTCAAGTTCCCCAAGAACTACCTCAATGTGGTGCACCTGTTTTTTCACCACTAGTAGAGTAGCGTGTGGTACATGCAGTACCATAAAATAAGGATCGCAGTACTAGCACACTCAATGAGTTTTATATATAGAATCCTCTGAGGTTCTATGGTGGGACAGACCCTTGGGTGCTGAATTTTGGATTGAGGCGGGGACCAATGCCTCATATCTATTGAGGACACCAGCAGCCAAATGGTGATCCAAGGAGTTAGATGCCTTCCGAGTTTGGTAGGTTAAAGGTGTAGTTTGACCATGCAGACTCATGATGAGGTAGGACTTTAATAGAAATAGTTCTAGTAACAATTTTTGGAGGAGTTATATCCAGTTATATTGAGATAAGATCATTTCAAAGATCTTCTTCACCTCCAAAAGGAAAGTTTGACTATGGTTGACTAATCGTTGATGATTACCAACAACGTCGGGTTATTGATGGATATTGTCATGAATCAATACTTACAAGAATGTATATTCATGTGAGTATTACGATATGATATCCAAGATAGAGTAATTCCTCTATATATTTAAACTAATGTGCGAGTGCGTGAGAGAGATTTGGTGGTCAAGTACTTCTCGGCTGAGTAGAGACAGCCGGTGGTAGTCATTAGTAGGTAAAAATGTGTAGAGACATCGATGGTGGGAAGTCTACATTTAAAATATTGATCAGAATATGGGATATATCACAAGAGGTCCCTGAACAGGGGATCTGCAGTCGAGGGATCTCATGGTGGATCTAGTCAATATAGGGAGAGGAATTTCTACCCATGAGAAGGAAGGGGGAATCTTTATTATCACATTCCATCCTAAATAGCTATTTTTAGAGACCCATTGGATGGACCACCAAGGAAGATCTAGAGAGTGGATTAGGCATACGTTCCAATTGGTGAACTTGGAAGAAGCGTAGAGACCCAAATCTTGACATACATGGACATTACATTACTTTAGCGGAATACTTAATACATAACAATAACAGACACACAAGGACCGTAATAGTTTAGTGTCTTTGGAAACTTGAAACCTAATCTTCTAATCGTGGTGAATGATATTCAACATCTCCCATAAAGATCTTCCCATTTTTATTTCCTTACCTAAAATCATTCTTTTAATCCTGGGAGAAAAGAAAACATAAAAAGGTTGATCTCAAATTCTCAGTAAGTGTAAGCATGGATAAAATAAAACAAACCATATACATTTGAACTTAAAAAAACATGAACATTAAAAAATCTTGAGCAATGACATAAAACATTGAAGTACATAAGGCATAGATCATAATGGAACATAAATCATGATAAAATAGCATGGGAATAAAACATGTAATTGTGGCATCCATTAAGCACTTGTCATGATTTCCATAGTAGCCAAGGCATTGCTTCCAAGACCATCTTAGTGGACAAAATCCCTTTCTGATTCGAGTTCACTCCTCGTTCCAGTCCTGTAATACTGAACCGGATTAACTTACCGTTCCATCCATGTCTATCTCATGAGATATAAATCTTTACCCAATGCATTAAAAAGAGATATAGGTCCCACCCATATAATAATGAAATCATTCTTACTTGTGCCACAAAATAAACATACATCATTCATAATAACCCAAAAAATAAAATGGGTTTCATAAATATCATCCCATCATCACATAATCCATATAAATGAAATGGATATCATTTTAGAATAAAAAAACTGAAACCATGTAAATCATAGAGACAATACACTTGAAACATAAAAATATGAAATAATGTCATCTTAGATGAAAATGGTTTTAATAAAACACTTGAAATGAATTCTTGAGGAAAATATCCTTTTTTCTTCAAAATCATTTTCTTTTAAAAAAATGTCATGAAATTTTAGAAGAAAATGTTTTTGTTGAAAATAGTCATGAAATATTTTTAAGGAATCTTCATGAAAATAAGGCTTTATAAGAACCATAAAAATATGTTCACACTGTATAAGTTAAAAATAACATTCTCCTCGTACTTTTGTCGGAAAAGTCAAAAAAAGTACCTCGTAAAGTAAACAAAAGAAGGATTCCTTACATACCTTGTAGTAAAAGTCAAAAGTGGGTAAAAAGGAAATTAAACATACATGAAACCATTTTTAGGAAACATGGACATGGATGATAACAATAACCCCAGTAAATTATTACGAATAAGCAATCTCGGATAAAAATGAGATTTGCAAAATTATCCCTTACCTTAGGTCTGATATGCTTCGTACGTATCTAAACCCCCTGTATAATGATTTAAATAATTTTATTGACTTATTACAGAATCATATTAATTTTTATTATATCATATATGGTCCACTAATGACTTTATATTACCCGTTCTTTTGTAAATTAATGTTAAAGTAGCATTTTGGGTAAAATCCTCTCATTTGTCATTGGGGTTTTAACTTGTAATTATTAATATGAATACATGGATCATGATAACATATATCCAGAATTTAAAACATTATTTGTATATAAAATTTATTCAGAATATAAATATATATAATATATCGATAAATGGAACGAAGTATACTGTTCATGGAGAGGGTAGGTCATACGTACGCATGAACGCTGTTTTCGTTTCCTTATTGAATTGAATGGAATTAAGAAGATGACATACATATATATATACATAAATACAGTATCATTATTATGTCATATATTTCATGATTACTTAATATATATACTTTATAATCATTCATGAATGGTTAATCATTGAGAATGAATCTCATCACATCGTGGAGACGGTAGTCCGTACGTACGCACGAGCGATGATATCATTCCCATGATCGTGGAATTGTATTCAATTGTATGTATAATATTTAAGAATAAATATTACTTTAAAATAATCATATATATTCATTATTTACACCATTATACCCATCCAGGTAAGGGGGTGGTGGAAAATAGATTACACCACGGCGTGGAGACGGTATTCCATACGTACGCACGCGGGGTGATTTCATTTTCCGTAGGATGGATAAATTGTGAAATAGGGTTGTTTCATACTTATAATAACATATAATTATATTAGTGATACTTATGTTATTACTTCATAATGAAACAACTAAATAATAAGAAGTGGAAGAAGAAATAAAGTTGAATGAATCGGAAACGAACATTACCTCTTCTTTGAAGCGCCTCTTTGAGACCTCCTCTTAGGGCACTACAATTGGTCTTTGAAGAATACCAGGAACTCTAGGATGTTTCTAGGGAAGTGGAGAAGAGAATTTGGTAGGATTTGTCCGAGCTTGAAGACTCAAATTGGTGTGAGGAAGAGAGGGAGGAGGTGCCCTTTTATAAGGGAGGAGAGGGGCACCTTTGGAAATCTTGAAAATATTAATTTATAATAAATCTAACCCCACTTAAAAACCACAAAAAATGACTCATATTCGAATATAAGATGATATAGGGTTGTAATCTCATCATCCAATAAAATTTAGGCATGTTAGGAAATTATTTTAAACATTATCAACTTGATTTATCCTTACTTAATCAATTTAATTTTATTTGTGGTAATAAAATTCTAAATTTTAACTTATAACAAAAAATTACTTATTTTTTGTGAATTGTCCATAATTGGATACTTTATAACATTTTAGACCATATAAATTGAAATTTATAATTTTTAAATTTTTTTGTGATTTTTAAACAATTTACTAATATGTTATTTTAATAAAATAACAATAGTGTCAATTTTGACACTATTCACTTATATGAATTTAATTAAAATATATATAGAAGATATGTTCAGAATAAAAGCATTAATCGATTCATAAAAGGCCATATGTTTCTAGAAAATTAGTGTAGAACATTAAATAGTTAATATAATATTTATTTTATTATTTTTAAAACCATTTATTTGGTTTATCACTTAATAAAATAATTACTACAACATTTTTGTATAATTATTTAATATACTTATATGTTGCATAAAAATTAAAAATAAAATCCTATGATAAAGATAAATCTATTAAATTTCACAATAATACTTTTACTAGAATTTATCATCTAAAAATCACAATATTTAAATTGTTATATTTATTAAATTATGAAGGTGACAACTTTGGCATCATTTAAAATAAAATAATATAAGTTTCATAATCACTTTTATAAGGCTCCAAACGGTTATATATCATGTCATTGGATGATTAAGTTGTATATATACACTACCAATAAGTTTTGGTCAGGTTTGTGGGACTTTTAATGGGTATTAGTATTTCAATAAAAACTATATAACTTATTTTCCACGTAATAAATAATTTATATATCATTAATGTATCACCATTAATGACAATTATATAATCCCTAAAAATTCTAAATAAATTATCATGATGTAGATAATTTTATTAGATTTCTGGAGACTATTCATGTTCGAAGTTTTATGATGTTTATCACTAAATTAAAATTATTATACTTATAAGATTTAAGAGAGTGACATGTTGTCACTTTCTTTGGTTTTAATAATAATTAAATTATTTTCATGGTAAAAAGTCCATAAAATTAATCTAATCCGACCCTTAGGTTATATGGGTCTACCTTTAGCCATCCAATATAATTTTGGAATGTGTTACTATAATTTTATAATATTATATTTACCCTTAATTACCCGATTTACCTTTAACTATGGTAAATAAAATTTACCGTAGTTACTATTCATAATTCCCAAAAATAAAAACTAGCTTAGTAACATAATTTGTACCCAATGATTCCAAATATGGAATCCATTTTTCCAAATTCAATACACAAAAGTTTCATAAATTAAATTAAAATTAATCTTGTTTTCGAAAGAAAACAGGTTTTTCTTTAAAACATTGCAAAAGATTGAATTGATTTAACCTACGAATTTAATGTAAAATAAATGCTAATGACATAAATTATATTAAATGGTAAAAATATATTCTATTTATACTTTAAAACCATTCAATATTATAATTTAACCATATAAATTATTGTGATGAAAAAAGTTGTTTTTAATTAAAATATAGCATGTTTTTACTATTCATCAAAATATGAAAGTTACCAGAATAATATGAAAATTTTATCCAAAGTAAATTTTTATTTCATCATTCCAAAGAATTTTTTTTTTTGAAAAATTGAACTTATAAAAATGTCAAAAACTAGATTTAATGTGGGTGCTCCATCAAAAGGCGGCAAAAATGTATTTTTTGAAAAATACTTATTTTACCCAAAAAATTTATTTTGTTCTTATATAATGTTCTAGAAAATGTCTATGATGAATAATAATGTTATACAATAAAAAATTTAGTTAATAATATTCATAACGGCTATTTCATAATTATATTATAATAATATAACATCGTTTAGTAAAACCTAGTGTTGCGTACAACACACACTATTGAGGAAGGTCACGATTGCGTGTAATGCAAGCCAAGTCAGGGTTGCGTGTTGTGCAAGAATCCTTCGTAGTTTCGTATAACAGAATCCAACCATATTTCATTTATACATTGAATATATATATATATATACTCAATGTTGCGTAGAATAACAATTATCAAAATTGTGTGTAACACGATCCAAGAATAGTGTTGCGTATACTGCAAGCTAATACGGTGTTACGTATAGTGCAAGGTAATCTTGGTGTGGCGTACAACACAAGAAATTAATGAAATTAAAAGAATATTTTTCATAAAATCTTGGGGTGTTACATTCTACCCACCTTAAAATGAATTTCACCCTCGAAATTCTTCGGGGTTATAAATGGTTTACTACTCGAAAGTTTGTTTAATAGAAACCCACATCGTAAAAAGGAATACCAAAACATGGCTTTAAAAACTAATGTAAGAAATGTAACGGTTACCCAAATTAACTCATCACTGGGTTTCCACGTAGGAGAACATAGGTGAAAATATGGATATGGAAGAAATATCTAACCATCAAGTTCTGATGGAGAGTGGTTGAGAACATGGCTATGAAAAATCCAACAATCACAAAGCTATTTATTTGTGATAATCTAAGGTACCATCTGATTAATCATATATAAGGGAACTAGGACAACATTTTTGGTTTTCAAGATCATTTCCCTAAATTTGATGAATTAAAATAAATACATGCATGATTTTGGTAAAATCTCACTGTTGTTCATGAATTGAACAATTTCCACTTCATCCCTTAATGAAATGAAGTTGAATTTGTTATTCGTGATGTGTTAGCAGATCATGTGATAGAATGATGGGTCATTCCATCTCTTTCAAACAAAAGGTTAGCAAAAGTTATAAGTTCATCTTATGGATAGATTAATCGTATATGGTTCCAAAAATGAACTTATACTTCATATATCATACCGCTTAATAAAATAAAACTTGTTTCTACTAACGAGGGACTTCCTGTAGGCCGGTGGTAGGCGATAAAGGCCAGTCGCACTTCGTTTGTGGGTTCGATTCCCATAGCCTTGTCCGTCGCGATGGGCTGTCACCCATCCTGCTGTTTGTTCTTTTTCTAAAGATATATTACTATTACATGCCATCAATAATATCTAAAAAAGTACTATCCTTAAACAATACTGACTTATTTCCAACATAATCCATTCCAATCTTTAGGCTTATCTAAAATAGTTCGATCCAAACTCATAGTATAAAGAAAATTATTACTTGAAATGTCACATAACAATCATGTTAATTCCATCATCTATCCCCCATATATCATAAGATATATCTTGTTGGTCGAATTACAAACATGTGAATACCTTAATCTTGTATTCTCTTGAAAAATGAATACCCACTGAACCTTAGTGAAAACATGAATGCAGTAAAAAGTTAACTCCTTCCACATACAAAAATCCAAAAATTTTATATACTCAAACCATGATATAACCTTCTCCTTATTTCAGTCATGAGCTCATTAATACTATCAAACATTTAATTTTCTCCTTATCCCTTCATTATGTTCATATCATCTATATTCCAAGAATATCTGAATAACCTTTAATGGAAACTGGTACCATTAATCATACACTTTCAAAACTCAAGGAAAGACAACAGTGTAACAATCCTTAGATGTATCTTTATTCCATAGTACAATGAGATTACTTATACAACATTACACTTGATAAACATGTAATCATTCCACTACCTTCTTAAACCGTTGACCGAGCTTCAACAATTATTTCATCTCACATATCATTTGTAGTCTCTTCATCATCATCAACATAAATACTACCCAAACGGCCATACTAATTCTCTTCATGAGACTTTCCCTTAGGGAATTGGTTTGCATAATGCCCGTACAATCCACATTTAAAACATTTAACCATTTTTTATGTCGTAGAAATACCATTATCCTCATCCATGGTGTTAACTGAACCTTTTCCATTTCACTTACTTGCTTTGTGTCCTTCTTTTCCACACCCAAATCATCTTTCAGTTCCCTTGAAAAAATCTCCTCGATGCCTCTTCCCACATGATTTACATGAGGGAAATTGAACTTTCTTTCCTCTATGATCATCATGAAACTCCATCTTTCTCTTATTATATGACTCGGGAATCTTACCAAAGTTTAGATTATTGATCATATTATGATATTGCTGATTAGTCATAATAACAATTTTGGACTTAAAAATCCCATTTCATTTTGTTTCTCATGAAGAATACAATTCCATTGTCCATCATGTCCTCCATTATCATGAATCTTCCTATTTCCAGCCATTTTCTAAAACCCAAAAAGAATAGTGTGAGAGACAAAAGTCATGCTAGGGAAAACAACATAGTAAAGGTGGAGTATCCTCAATATCTAACATCTTAGGTTAAATTCTAAGATCGTTACCATAGTTTTAGGACTATATCCTTCATGTATTCTTATCCTTAGGTACATCCCTAGACATACCTTAGAAATATCTCTAGGGATCTCACTAACGTTTTCGCATCCTCGTTTCCAAAGGTTGACAAAACCATTCCTCTGATACCAACTGTAGATACCCAAAGCCTGACGTACATGGACATTACATTACTTTAGGGGAATACTTAATACATAACAAAAACAGACACACAAGGACCGTAATAGATTAGTGTCTTTGGAAACATGGAACGTAATCTTCTAATCGTGGTGAAAGATCTTCAACATCTCCCATAAAGATCTTCCCATTTGTTTCCTTACCTAAAATCATTCTTTAAGTCCTGGCGAAAAGAAAACATAAAAAGGGTGAGCTCAAATGCTCAGTAAGGGTAAGCATGGATAAAATTAAACATACCATATACATTTGAACTTAAAAAACATGAACATTAAAAAATCTTGAGCAACGACATAAAACATGGAAGTACATAATGCATAGATAATAATGGATCATAAATCATGATAAAATAGAATGGGAATAAAACATGTAATTGTGGAATCCATTAAGAACATGTAATGATGCCCATAGTAGCCAAGGCATTGCTTCCTTGACTATCTTAGTGGACAATGTCCCTTTCTGAATCGAGTTCACTCCGCATTCCAGTCCTGTAATACTGAACCAGATTAACTTAACATTCCATCCATGTCTATCTCATGAGATATAAATCTTTACCCAATAAATTGGGGGGAGATATAGGTCCCACCAATCTCATATTGGAATCATTCTTACTTGTGCCACAAAATAAACATACATCATTCATAATAACCTAATAAATAAAATGGGTTTCATAAATATCATCCCATCATCACAAAATCCATATAAAAAATGGATATCATTTCATAATAAGAAAAGTGAAACCATGTAAATCATAGATACATTACACTTGAAACATACACATATGAATTAATGTCATCTTAGATGAAAATGGTTTTGAAAAAACCCTTGAAATGAATTTTTTAGGAAAATATCCTTTTTTCTTCAAAATCATTTTCTTTTCACAAAATGTCATGAAATTTTAGAAGAAAAGTTTTTTGTTGAAAATAGTCATGAAATCTTTTGATGGAAGCTTCATGAAAATATGGCTTTATAAAAACCATAAAAATCTGTTCATGTCGTATAAGTTAAAAATAACATTCTCCTCGTACTTTTGTCGGAAAAGTCAAAAAAAGTACATCGTAACATAAACAAATTAAAGATTCCTTACATACCATGTAGTAAAAGTAAATAGTTGGTAAAAAGGAAATTAAACATACATGAAACCATTTTTATGAAACATGGACATGGATGATAACAATAACCCCAGTAAATAATTACGAATAAGCAATCTTGGATAAAAAAGAGATTTGCAAAATTACCCCTTACCTTAGGTCCGATAAGATTCGTACATATCTGAACCCCTATATAACGATTTAAATAATGTTATTGACTTATTACAGAATAATATTAATTGTTATTATATCATATATGGTCCACATATTACTTTATATTACCCATTCTTTTGTAAATTCATGTTAAAGTAGTGTTTTGGGTAAAATCGTCTGATTTGTCGTTCGTGTTTTAACTTGTAATTATTAATATGATTAATTGGATCATGATTACTTATATCCAGATTTTAAAACATGATTTATATATAATATATATTAAGAATATATATATATATATATAATATCGATAAATGGAAAGAAATACACCGTTCATGGAGACGGTAGGCCGTACGTACGCATGAACGCTATTTTCATTTCCTTATTGAATTGAATGGAATTAAGTAGATGAAATACATATATATACATAAATCCAGTATCATTATTATGTCATATATTTCATGATTACTTAATATATATACTTTATAATCATTCATTAATGGTTAATCATTGAGAATGAATCTCATCACATCGTTGATACGGTAGTCCGTACGTACGCACGAGCGATGATATCATTCCCATGATCGTGGAATTGTATTCAATTGTATGTATAATATTTAAGAATAAATATCACTTCACAATAATCATATATAGTCATTATTTACACCATTATACCCATCTAGGTAAGGTGGTGGTGGAAAATAGATTACACCACGACGTGGAGACGGTATTCCATACGTACGCACGCGCGGTGATTTCATTTTCCGTAGGATGGATAAATTTGGAAATAGGTTTGTTTCATACTTATAATAACATATAATTATATTAGTGATACTTATGTTATTACTTCATAATGAAACAACTAAAGAAGAAGAAGTGGAAGAAGAAATAAAGTTGAAAGAATCGGTAACGAACATTACCTCTTCTTTGAAGCGCCTCTTTGAGACCTCCTCTTAGGGCACTACAATTGGTCTTTGAAGAAGACCAGGAACTCTAGGATGTTTCTAGGGAAGTGGATAAGAGAATTTGGTAGGGGTTTTCCGATCTTGAAGACTCAAATTAGTGTGAGGAAGAGAGGGAGGAGGTGCCCTTTTATAAGGGAGGAGAGGGGCACCTTTGTAAATCTTGAAAATATTAATTTATAATAAATCTAACCCCACTTAAAAACCACCAAAAATGACTCATATTCTAGTATAAGATGAGATAGGGTTGTAATCCCATCATCCAATAAAATTTAGATATGTTAGGAAATTATTTTAAATATTATCAACTTGATATATCCTTACTTAATCAATTTAATTTTATTTGTGGTAATAACATTCTAAATTTTAACTTATAACAAAAAATTACTTATTTTTTGATAAATGTCCATAATTGGATACTTTATAATATTTTAGACCATATAAATTTAAATTTATAATTTCTAAATATTTCTGTGATTTTTAAACAATTTTATAATATGTTATTTTTATAAAATAACAATAGTATCAATTTTGACAGTATTCATTTATATGAATTTAAATAAAATATATACAGAAGATATCTTCGAACTAAAAGCTTTAATAGATTCATAAAAGTCCATATTTATCTAGAAAATTAGTTTAGAACATTAAATAGTTCATATAATATTTATTTTGTTATTTTTAAAATCATTTATTTGGTTTATCTCTTAATAAAATAATTATTACAAAATTTGTCTATAATTATTTAATATACTTATATGTTGCATAAAAATTAAAAATAAAATCATATGATGAAGATAAATCTATTACCTTTCACAATAACACTTTTACTCGAATTTATCATCTTAAAATCACAATATTTAAATTGTTATATTTATTAAATTATGAAGGTGACAACTTTGGTATCAATTAAAATAAAATAATATAACTGTCATAATCACTTTTATAAGGCTCCAAATGGTTATATATTAGGTCATTGGATGATTAAGGTGTACATATACACTACCAATATGTTTTGGTCAGGTTTTTGGGCATTTTAATGGGTATTATTATTTCAATGAAAACTATATTACTTATGTTTCACTTAATAAATAATTTCTATATCATTAATGTATCACTATTAATGACAATTTTATAATCCCTAAAAATTTTAAATATATTATCATGATGTAGATAATTTTATTAGATTTCTGGAGACTATTCATGTTCTATGTTTTATGATGTTTATCACTAAATTAAAATTATTATAATTATAATATTTAAGAGAGTGACAAGTTGTCACTTTCTTTGGTTGTAATAATAATTAAATTATTTTCATTGTCCAAAGTCCCTAAAATGAATCTAATCTGACCCTTAGGTTATATGGGTCTACCTTTAGCCATAAAATAGAATTTTTTCCTGTGTTATGGTAATTTTATAACATTATATTTACCCTTAATTACCCAATTTACCTTTAACTATGGTAAATAAAATTTACCGTAGTTACTATTCATAATTCCCAAAAATAAAAAGTATATTATTAACATAATTTGGACCCACTTATTCAAAATATGGAATCCATTTTTCCAAATTCAATACAAAAAAGTTGTAGAAATTAAATTAAAATTAATCCTATTGTCGAAAGAAAACGGGTTTTTTCTTTAAAACATTGTAAATGATTGAATTGATTTAACCTACGAATTTAATGTAAAATAAATGCTAATGACATACATTATATTAAATAGTAAAAATATATTCTATTTATACTTTAAAACCATTCAATATTATAATTTAACCATATAAATTATTGGGATGAAAAAAGTTGTTTTTAATTAAAATATAGCGTGTTTTTACTATTCATCAAAATATGAAAGTAACTAGAATAATATGAAAAATTTTCCAAAGTAAATTTTTATTTCATGATTCTGAAGAATAATTTTATTTTGTAAAATTCAACTTATAAACATGTCAAAAACTAGATTTAAAGTGGGTGCGCCATAAGAAGGTGGAAAAACTGCAATTTTTGAAAAATACTTATTTTACCCGAAAAATTTATTTTGTTCTTATACCATGTTCTATAAAATGTGTAAGATGAATAAAAATGTTATAAAATTCAATATTTAGTTAATACTATTCATAAAGGCTATTTCATAATAATATTATAACAATATATCATTGTTTAGTAAAACCCGGTATTGCGTACAACACACACTATCGAGGAAGGTCGTGATTGCGTGTAATGCAAGCCAAGTCAGGGTTGCGTGTTGTGCAAGAATCCTTCGTAGTTTCGTATAACAGAATCCAACCATATTTCATTTATACATTGAATATATATATATATATATATACTCAATGTTGCGTAGAATAACTATTATCAAAGTTGTGTGTAACACGATCCAAGAATAGTGTTGCATATACTGCAAGCTAATACGGTGTTGCTTATAGCGCAAGGTAATCTTGGTGTAGCATACAACACAAGAAATTAATGAAAATAAAAGAATATTTTTTATAAAATCTCAGGGTGTTACAAGAAGAGTATGGAGAGCTACATAATGTGGTAGTTATTTTGTCATACTAGGACTACCACCACTATGAGATGCACAATAGGAATATTGAGATGTGGGATAGGGATGGGGAAGCTACATGCATTCAAGATGTATAACCTAGGAAATCTAGGGATGATCATTGGTACCATCTGTGCCTTTTATACCTTTGATTCTGTAAATATAAACAAAGGTGCAAATAATTCTTTCCTCGTCACATGTCTTGTGATAATCCTTCAGATTCCGGTAGAGCCATTTACATGACCCTTATACATGGAGACACCTATGGTAGTATACTATATGATCACAAATCCTTGTCAAAATTTTGATCTTACCCTTGAAGATGATTGTTTCAAATGGAACCTCTTGGTTTCAGCATCCAGGCCTTCTGAAATCATTCTCAGAATGGATTTTTTATCTTCTGTCAATGCTCATATAGACTGCTTTAGGAAAAGGGTGTGGTGTTTCCATAATGATGGAAAAAGATTTCCCATTGATGGAAAAAAGGACAACTAGGCAGCATCGGAGGGGATCACACATAAGAGGGTGTATCTGATCACTCATGTTCAGGATATCCTTACCCTCAGAGTAATATATGTTATGATATTTCAATTCACAACATTATTGGTAGAGTATGAGGATATCATTGCTGATGATTTTTCTGGGTTACCTACCTTCTAGGAGATTGAATTCTACATTGTCATTCACCCCGGGACCACACCAATAAATTCACTAGAATATCAGATGGATCTGGTGGAGCTGTGAATGGTGAGGGTGTAATTGGAGGATTTTTCAGAGGAATTGGTTCATGAGAGTATGTGTTTCACCGTGGGTGGCCCAGGTATTGATTTCCAAGAATGAAGACCATATATGGATGTTGTGTTTTGATTACTGATGCCCTAACTAGGTTTCAGTGAAAATAAAGTATCTAATACCAAGGATCAAGGACCTATTTGATTAGATAAGAGGGGTACATTTTTCTCGAAAATGACCTTTTATCAAGTTATCATCATATTTTATTGTGAGAGGATTATGTACATATGAAAAATTTTAGATGTCATTACAGACACTATGAGTACATATCAATGCACATTGTCATGAAAAATTCTCCTATAGTGTTCATGGGACTCATGAAGTTGAGCATTCATCTAAATGTATACTGGTTTATAATAGTCTTTATTGACTAAATCCTTGTGTACTTTGTGTTAGAGGATGATCACATGAGATACCTACGTATGGTTCTATACATACTCCGAGAGAGCTTTCTCTATGGGGAGCTCTAAAGGTTCAAGTTCTAGATACACGAGGTCCAATTTTTGGGACATGTCATCTCATCAAATGGAGTAGTGGTGGACCCAACGAAGTTCAAGGCAGTGTTAAAAATGGCTCATCCAACAATTGTGATGGAGGTCGGGTGCTTCCATAGGATGGAATAATATTACTGGAGATTTCTTCCTGATTTTTTTGGGATATCAGCACCAATGATAGCTTTAACTCTGAAGGGGGATCCTTTTGTATGGATGGATAAGTGTTGAAAGGATTTTCAAGAGTAGATGCAGTGCATGAATAGTGGCTTGATATTGAGGTTACTGAAGAAGTTTGTCGAGTACATAGTGTTCTTCGATACATTAGGGACTGTACAAGGTTGTGTCTTGATGCTGGGTCATGCATTGGTTGGAAATGGTTCACACTTACTAAGTCCACATGGGAAGAACTATGGACCCATGATCTTGAGTTGTCTATTTTAGAGTTCTCATTGAAGATGGGTTGGCACTACCTGATGGATGAGCGGTTTATTGTCCACTCTGACCACAGGAGCCTTAAGTACATCTTCACGTAGAAGGATCAGAATTTAAGGAAGAGTCCAGGGTTGGAGTTCTTCTAGGACTATGACTTTTATATCATTTATAATCCAGGGAATGAAAATTTTGTGCCTGATTTTCTCTATAGAATATTTGTTCCATAGCTACTGAGCATGGAATCATAGAATTTTTCCTTGATAGTATAATCTTTTATGGATAGATATGATGAATCTTAATTTGAGATGACGGTTTTCACCCCTCCACTATTAGAATAATTTAGGGAGGCACATCATGGTGAAGTTTAATGTGGGGATTCCCATGCTCAGTTTTCCATAGGACTTGTAGTATATTGATATTCAGAAGGTGGGGATCATGTGGTTATTTTTAAAGGGCACACAGTTGTAACACCAACATTTTAGTATAAGGTTATGAGGATGATTCGTACTACCCCTTTGGAGGTACACCGTATCATGGTAAAAATGTACCAAGACCTCTGACATCAGTTCTTGTGGGAAAGAATGAAGATGGAAGTGACATAGTTTGTTTCATGATAACCTAACTTCCAATAGGTGAGGGTTGATCACCATGTTCTAGCATGGCTATCTCACCCTTTTTAGGATCCAAAGTGGAAGTGGGATGGAATATCAATTGA
Source organism: Viscum album (assembly GCA_963277665.1). Taxonomy (NCBI): domain Eukaryota; kingdom Viridiplantae; phylum Streptophyta; class Magnoliopsida; order Santalales; family Viscaceae; genus Viscum; species Viscum album. Next base: position 623,959,933 of record OY728128.1, read on the forward strand.
CTTTATTTTTAGATTACTATAAAAGTCTTGGGGAATGATCATATCTGGGTTATCTTCGACTGACTAATAATGTCAGAAAACATCCTCACTAATAGGGAGAAGAGTTTAGTAGAGAGCATGAGACACCTCTACATGTAGGATATAGTTCAGCTTCATGGCTTCCCATTGATGATAGTTTCATATCATGATGTTCATTTCACATCTCAGCTTTCGAAGGGATGGGAGTAAGCGTTTGGGACTCAGTTATTCTTGAGAATAGCATTCCCTCTCTAGACAGATGGTCAGATTGAGATAACCATTCAGGATATGGAGGATATGATGCAAACATGTATCATGGACTTTGGTCATATTTGGGAGGACCACCTACCATTCCTAGAGTTTTCATACAAAAATAACGTCCACTCAACCATCATTATGGAACTATTCAAGGGTTTATATGGTTTACCCTTACAGTCACTGTAATGGAGGACCGACCTGGTAGAGTCAGTACTCATGGGTCATGTGCTGGTGTAAACTACTACATAGAAGGATCAGATCATCTAGGAGTGGATTAAGACTCCTCAAATCTAGAAGAAGTCATCTACAAACAGATAATGGATTCCTCTATATTTAAAAGAGGAATACCATTTATTCCTTTAGGTCTCACGTCAATGATGGTTATAGTGATTTTAATAGGGTGAAAAGTTGTCCTTGAGGTTCATCGGTCATTACTAGATACGTCGTAGAGTGTGTGGGGAGGTGTACCACTAGGTCTACTGTTGTAGCTGAACCATGTACATGATTTATTCCATGGGTCATAACTAATGATGTATGTCTATGATTTGTCACATGTCATCAACTGGGGTGAGGTAGACATCGAATATGGAGTGATCATTGCAGAGTACCACATGAAGATCATGGATCTGTAGGAGAGGATTATTCATTGGTGAAAAATTCCTTTGGATCATGTTCGGTGGTTGTACAAGAATATTAAAATAGCATGTGGGTGTAAGAGGCTTAGATTTGTGCTCAGTACCATCATCATTTTTAGTATCCATTTGTATTGAATTTTCGAGGTCATAAATCCCAAAGGTGGGGATAATTTAATATCTTGTATTTTCCAGTTGTTATTATTTTTAAATATTCTATGGAATTATTTCAATGCCAAGATTTTTGATCAAATATGATTCTAAGGCCAGGAGTGCCCAAAATAAATGTTTGAAATAAATTAATGTTTTAAATAGTGTGTGCAAGTAGTTTTCTAGAAAATGTGTAATAACATTTAAATGGGTTCCCAAATAAAAAATCTAAGGTGAAAATTGTATTTACAACGGTGAATTAAGATTATGAGGGGCCTAACCCTGATCGTCAAGGGTTTGTTATTAAAAATAATTTTTTGAACGATTTTAAAGAAATAAAATAAATTAATAATATATTTTATTTTAAACGTTGTAATGTTGCAATGATGCGTTTTATAGTTTTAAATTACCAGGATCCAAGGGTTAGGCTCACAACCCTAGTGAACTTCATTTAATTCTCTTTAGCATTGGAGAGGAGCCACCCCTAGAGAATTCTCGACAAATTTTGAAGAACAACAATATGTGGATCGTTGCACGACAATATTGGATCTTATTGACGATAGTTTGAAGATCACTCTTCATCAACAATAGCTCATTGACATGACGTAGGGGTTATTATTTAAATTTTTTTCTTTACTGGTCTTGGATTTAAATGGAAAATGTGGATCAACCCGTGAATAGGTTGACTAATAAATCATTCCATCATGGGTGTGTTTAATTTTAAGTACATTTTGGGATTTTATTCATGGTTTATTTTTTTTATTGATCCATCTAATGGGGGAGGATAAAAAAATGTAATGAAAAATAGATGCGTATTTTTCCTATATTTTTTATGCAATTTTTCTTCCCCCTTAACCCTCACACGTTCCTAATTATTTTGTAGGGTTATTAATGATTGAAATTTGTGAATCCGTTTTGTAGTGAAATGATATCAAAATGTAGACACAGAATCGTGATGTCCTAGAATTGATGTGACGATAATGGTGGAGGAAAATTTGAAACAAATTGGATGAGATCCACCTTCTTCCTTTCTTCATACAGGTGACGAAAATAAATTTATCATGTGGATTGAGGGCCTGAAACCAAACGAATCCTCTTTTCGGTGGGGAAATGAACCCGGATCATCTGTTTTGGGGCGTTTGAATATCCAGATCAAAATATTTAAGATCACCCAAGGTGTTATAGTGAATAACATTGATTTTTAATATTTCTAAATAACACGGGATGGATCCCGAAGAACACGACATGTGGGGATGACCCATTAAATTCTACGGTTTTGGGATATAGATAAGGATAAAACATCACGTGACACGTGTGACAATTTTTGTGGTTACATATGTGGGACTCTATGTGTATCTCTAACTACACATGAACACCGGGTGGAGTACATGGAATGTAATCCACCACATGACCATATAAGGTCTGTTACATAGGTTACCACATATAATGGTACCCAGGTTGGAAGAAACAAGTTGAAGCCATGTACAGGTACATGGCTAGTGTACAGGGAGGAACCTCATATAGTTAGATACATTGTGTTACTCTTCTACATGTAATGTATATCTGTTTCTAAATGACATGCTCTTTTCAACATAATTTGTTTTACACAGAAAGTACTTGGGGTAAGAGGCACAACCTGTGACACCTATACAAGCAATATACATTCTTGTACATGGCTTGATCTCCTTATAAATCGTACCATATACATGTTTCGTTTGGGTTAGTTCCCACATTACACATTCCCTTAAATTTTTGCTATCATTTCCATCTACATGAGAATTATCTATTTAGGAAGACTTTCTGGAGAGAGTCACAATCCCTTTGAGAGGCTCAAAGTGAGGTTATCTAACCTTTCTTGACCCTAGGATATGTTATGTATCAATGTAACCAATCCTACCAAAATTCGATCTTATACATAGAAGATGAATCTAGATTATTCTTGATATATGGAAAGGCCCTGGAAGTAATCCTCATTCATGTATCTTGATCATCCCACTCTTGAGTGAGTTCTCCCAGAATGTGTGTATATGTTCTCTCTTCAGAACTATTAGTGCATCTATCTCTCCAGTGACACTTACTAATGAATAATACATATCATATAGACATCATCAAAACTATCTGACACATGGAGTGAGTTCTCCTAGATGAATTCTTTGTGGAATCTTTGAACTTAATCCCTAGTATGGTTATGTGGTTGTGGTGACTTACCTCTAGACTACGGGTCTAGTTTTCAAGAATCTCTGGATGATTGTCTTGACATTTCTTATGTAGACATAAACTTTGTAGACCTAACTAAACCATTACATTGTGTATTGATTTTTGTTTTTCAGTGACTCCTACTGAGTTGTGTAATACTCACTCGTGCATGGGCCTTGCTTTTGTTTGTTGTGTCTTGTTCATACGAGAAGTTTTATGAAAGAGTCTTGTGTAGACAAGGATCGGACAGAGCTTTCTAAACTTCCCTACAGGTCAGGAAGTTCCTTTAGAGTGAGTTAGCAGTCTTGTTACCTTTCTTATTTAAATGATGGAATTTTTAGTAAGATGACTCTTTATTTTTGTGGGATTTTATTCTGTCCTAGTTACATTTCTGCACGTTACATTCTATTGTACTCTGTTGGATGTGTTTAGTTGTATACATGCATTTTTATCCTTAGTTTTTTTTTACATTTCAACATTTCTTGGCATAAAGATGTTTGTGTGTGCACTAGTAATTAGAAAATGTGTCTAATGTTAGTGATATGCTTACTCAGTGATAGTCACCACCCCCAGGCCTATTGGAGGTGGGATTAGGGAAAAACAACATGGCCCCACTATGACAGGTCCGGAAAAAAGCCATCCATATAACCATATAGGTAATTAATGAATAAATCGCATCACTTCATGAGGCGGTTGTCTATTGTAAACACGAAGGATGTATTGATATTTACATAGAATGAAATGTAAGAAGGTACATGGGATATCATAATTCTAGAAAAAATATAATATCATATATATCATATATAAACAAAAAATACATCATTATTTTTAGCCAATTGAGTTGGTGATGGAAAATGAAAAATATATGTTCATGAGGTGGCAGTATGTCGTACATAGAAATGATGATGTGGTGACCCATTTGGTTGATTATATAAATGATTTGCGTTATTAAATTGAAAAAAATAATATATCAGTATATATAATATCATATGTTTAATATATAAGTATTTTCTAATTATAATAGAAGTACTTTGAAGAATAAATAACAAAAAAATGTTGGTTAGGGATGTTACCAATTATTAGTAAATATTCAATGGGTTTACACCAAAAGGACTCTCCTGTTTTATTTTAGACCACAGTAATAATTATTGTATAATAGTATTGAAATAAGGATTGGATTTTGATATGGAATTTGGAATCCTATGACTTTTGGATTTGTGAAATGAAGAAGTAAATGGGTGTTCGTTCATAAGTGAGGTTTTGGGAACACTTGTAATTTTTAAAAAGAAAATAGTGTACCCACATTATCCAATTCCATAAAGATAAAAATGAACTATTGTGGATAATAGATGAAATATGATTGAAATATCCGTGAAATGTGTGTTGGATATGTTTTGGTTCATTTTTATCCAATTTCATTTATTTATAACCCCTTAGTAAACCCATTTTTAACATTCCATTCGTAATTAATTTTTATTTTGTTTTCAATATATAATATGGTAAAAATTTAAGTGGTAATTTTATGATAATATTAACTATTTTGATCACAAATATGGAATAAATTTTTATAAATTCCATTAAAGTAATTATAATAACTAATATTAAATTTATACTAAAAACCCAATGAAAATTTGATTTTTCAAATATTAAATGGTAAAAAGATCAATAACATTTTTTTAATAAAATTCAACAAAACATTTATTAAACTAGGGAATTTTAGATTCATAAAAATATTATTTGACTAATATTACTTTTAAAAACAATAATTTGTAGTTTATTTGTTTTTAAATTTTATTAAAAAAAATCAATTCTTAACAATAACTATCATTTTCACTATTTATCAAAAAATTATATTTTCATTAAAATATAAAAAATATACTCTAAGATAATTTTTAAATGTAGATATCAAAAAAATTATTTTTTCCAATAAATTTTCAAAATGTTAAAAATTTACATTTAAAATAATTGCGTAAAATGTGATAAAAAATATTTTTAGAAAATAGATGCTTTTAAGAATGAAATTAGACATATTCATATATATTTTGATAAAACTTATAGGATGAATGATGAAAATTTTATTTAATAGATAATGTATACATTTTGTTAAAATAAATAACAAAAAATTATTTTTTAAATTTCTTATGGTAAAAATATTTTTGGGGATTAAATTTCTTTTTATGCAAAAAAATATTCCCTTTACTTTAAATTTGAATTTAGATTCCTTTATAATTAACTAGCCAACTTATAATTTATTTAATATAAATTTTTATACAATATTTTTTCTGATTTTACTCAATATTATTCAAACCTTTTATTTCAAACAAATTTGATAATTATAATATACAATAATAATAATTTAATTGTTTGTAATGTTTTATTTATACTAGATGTTTCATATAACACAACCCATACCTAGGGTTGTGTGTAATGAAAGATAATATCAGAGTTTTGTGTAATCATGTATTTCTAAAATTAAATTCATTTTTAAAACTTATTTCTCGTGTCTTCATGTGCTTTATTATACAACAATTTAATGAATTGTGTCCTTGTAATTTGATACTATTCCTGTTAAATAATGTTTTAACATCTAAAAAACTTATTTTTCGAAAACTCACGTCATAAAATGGCTTAATAAATCTCCCTCATGAATTGGGAAATGGGATCTTCAAATATCATTGGTAATAACACATACTACGTTTCCAAATAGGAAAATATGGGCGACATGTGAAAACATGTTCAGATAATATAAAGCTAACACCCAAATACTGATTGGGAGTGATAGATAACATGGTAAGGATAATGTTATTGACCAAAAAATTCTTAAATTTGTGATACATGAAATGTCTATTCAGTAATAATAAATGAATTTAAATGTATAAAATTTTATTTCAATATCCTTTTCATAATGATGATGAATATAAATGGGTTTATATAATTTCTATATATTTTTCAATTTTATAACAATATTCTCATTGATTGTATGTTTTTTTATGAATTTCCACATTATCTCATACTTTTTCAAATAATGATGACGTTTTTATTCCTGAAGCATTAGTGGGTCACAATATCCATTTGATGAATTTTCGTTCATTCCTTATTCCTCTAATTAATATCTTAAATAATTGTTAGTAATTTTTATCAAAAAAACATCAAAATACCATCACAATACATTCAATGAATAGTTATCCTTAAGGGTAAGCCATTTCTGTCAAAAATATAAATACATATATTTTAAAAGAATGACAGTAATTGTCAAAAATGAACATATCATTAATCCCACAGACCACATGATGTATCACTTATTTTCATGTACCAAATATATAACAACATTAATCATATATTCTCCTAAAATATGACAATATCGTGGTTTACCAAAAACATTATTAAAAATAAACTACTTTGAATAATTAACTCATACCCTAATTCCTTAAATGAACACACATATAAGTGGATAAATTACAAAAATACAAAAAAATATTCAAACATTATTGATGATAATATCACACGATTATTCATCAAATCATTAATAACATCCATGGTAATAAATGATAATTAATTTTAATTATCCATATGAAATATGTCTTTATCCAAAAATCATTATCCCACCATTATAAATATATTAAATTTTATCTTCCCTTAATCAAAATAGCAACTTGACATTAAATCATTTAATAGGTTATCAAAATCATTTAACAAATTCTTTCATCCATCAAATGAAAAAATATATGGAACATTCCATTAATGTTTCATGATTTAGTAACCAAATACCATAGATAAAAATATAACACAATGGATCAAAATAGGAAAATATAACAATCATTTTACTATCTCCATACACCATTAAACTTGCTTCAACATCATATTACTTACTCATAAAACCTTGTTGATTATCTTCGTAATATTTACCTTTAAAACATGAAATTTCATAATTCCCATAAATTCCACAGTTGACACACTCACGCATTTATCATATCATAGGGAGAAAATTATTATCTTTGTAACACCCCGAGATTTTATGAAAAATATTCTTTTTAATTTCATTAATGTCTTTTGTTGTACTCTACACCAAAAGGAGCTTTCCAAGCACGCATCCTTGACTTTCCTTTCATTACACGCAATCACGACCTTCCTCGACAGCGTGTGTAGTACACAATAACGAGTTTCACTAAACAACAATATGATATTAAAATATTATTAAAACTAGCCGTTATGAATAGTAATAACCACTTTTTGAAATTTTTTATATTTTATTTTTCAAAATGGACTTCATTTTGGGATTTGGAATATCTAAATTAGCTTAGGGTGAATTTTTGGTACTTTTCGGATAACTTTCATTTTCTGATGAATAGTGAAAATTACTAAATTTTAATTAAAAACAACCTTTTTAATCGATATAATTAATAGTGATAAATTATTAATTTGATTGGTTTTAAAGTATATTTTGAATATATTTTTACAATTTAATACAATTTTGTTCATTGGATGTAAATTCACATTTAAACCAGACATAAACATGTGTCAATCTTTTGATAGTTATTATCTCTTAAGAACACGCTATTTGTTTTGACGACGGGAATTAATTTATTTAAATTAATTAATGCAACTGATATGTTTTGAATTTGGTAAAATAGACATCATTTTTCAGTTCATAATATCAAATATAGCTTAGGCCTAATTTTTTGTATTTTTCTAGAAACTTTCATTTTTTGATGAATAGTGAAACCACTAAGTGGTAGTTAAAAAAATGAATTTTTCATAAAATATAATTTTACCACTTCTGTTAGTGGAATTTCAAAAATCCTAGAGACACGGTTGATGTCAGTAAGTAAAATGTGGTTCAATGAGATGAAAATAATTTTTGGTGAATAGTAACTTGTTACTTTTTTTACGACGGTTAAAAGTAAATAGGGTAATTAATGGTAAAAATGATATTATTATTATCCTAACACAAGTCCTAATTCTATTGGATAAGTGTAATTCGACCAAAAACACCCTTAGGAATATAATATGACCATTTAGGCCCACTTGGATTAGACTAGGACATTTATTATTAATTTATTTAAAGAAGGGTTAAATAGTTAAAATCAAAGTTTAATAAGTATATCAATTTTAATATAGGGATATACATAAGATAAATTCGACTATAAATATTAATTAGAAAGATAAAAAGATTTCCTACATAATGGTATTTTATTTGTAATTTTTATACATTAAATAAGTTAATTTATTTATGACAAAAAGATGATTATGTAATTATCTTATTATTGAAATATTGACATAATTGATGTTATAAATACCAAAATAAATGTAATTCGAGACTTTTTATGAATTATACTACTTTTATAGGTTAATATGACATGTTAGTATTGATTTAATTAACCTTTTCCGAACTAATAAGTCTTTTATGATTTTCACAAAAATCAATTACTAAATAGTGTCAAAAATGACATAAAATAGTTTTTAAAAAAATATTATATTATAAACTCTTATTTTAATCCTAAAAATATTAGTTTCGGCAAAATAACTTAGATAATATTATTTATATTAATAATAAACAACTTGGGGTTCGTTTGGATTCTTTTTGTAAGTTTATTAACCTTATAGTGTAAGAACACAAAAAGACAGGGTAAAAGTAAAATTATCTAACTTAATGTTAAATCTAAATGATAAGGTTAAAATAGGAAGATATACTTGTCTGAATTCTATTGTATGAGATTATTTAGACCCATCCCCACCTTAGCTTCAAAATAAATCAATTTTGAGCTATTTAAAACCGAATTTGTCTTTATAATAAAATAATATTTTTAGTTATTCCAAAGGTGCCCCTCTTCTCCCTTATAAAAGGGCACCTCCTCCCTCTCTTTCTCACACCACTTTGAGCCTTCATGCTTGAAAAACCCCTGCCAAATTCTCTTCTCCAATTCCCTAGAAACATCCTAAAGGTCCTGGTCTTCTTCAAAGACCAATTATAGTTCCTTAAGAGTAGGACTCAATGAGGCGCTTCAAAGAAGAGGTAAAGTCCGTTACCGATTCTTTCAACATTATTTCTTCTTCCACTTCTTCTTATTTTTTTGTTTCATTATGAAGTAATAACATCAGTATCACTCATATAATCATATGCTATTATAAGTTTGAAACAACCCTATTTCACCATCTATCCATCCTACGGAAAACGTAATCACAGCGCGTGTGTACGTACAGAATACCGTCTCCACGTCGTGGTGTAATCTATTTTCCACCAACACCTTACTTGGATGGGTATAATGGTGTACATAATAACTATATATGATTATTGTAAAGTGATATTGATTCTGAAATAGTATACATACACTCCAATACAATTCCACGATCATGAGAACGATATCATCGCTCGTGCGTACGTACGGACTACCGTCTCCATGACGCGATGAGATTCATTCTCCACATTAACCATTCATGAATGATTATAAAGTATATATAATATTTAATCATGAAATATATGACATAATAATGATACTTTATTTATGTGTATATACATGTATGTCGTCTACTTAATTCCATTCAACTCAATAAGGAAACTAAAACAGCATTCATGCGTAAGTATGGCCTACCGTCTCCATGAACGGTGTATTTCTTTCCATTTACTGATCTATTATATATATGTATATTCTGAATATATATTATATATAAATCATGTTTTATATTATGGAATTAAGTAATCATTATCTATGTAATCATATGAATAATTACAAGTCAAAACACAGATGACAAAAGAATCGATTTTACCCAAAATGCTCTTTAACATGGAATTTACAAAAGAACGGGTAATTTAATGTCATAAGTGAACCATATATGATATCATAACAATGAGTATGATTCTGTAATAAGTGAATGAAATTATATAAATCATTATACAGGAGGTTCAGACATGTACGAAGCAAATCGGGCCTACCGTAAGGGATAATTGTGCAAATCTCATTTTTTATCTGAGATTACTTATTCATAAGTATTTACTGGGGTTATTTCTATCATCCATGTCCATGTTTTATAAAAGTGTATTCATGTATGTTTAATGTCCTTTTATACCCATTTTGACTGTGAACCCATGGTATATAAGGAATCATTCTTTTTTTTACCCTACGAGGCAGTTTTTTAACTTTTCCGACAAAAGTACAAGAAGAATGTTTTTTAACTTATACGGCACGAACATATTTTTACAGTTTTATAAAGACTTATTTTCATGATGCTTACTAAAAATATTTCCTTACTATTTTCAACAAAATCTCTTTCCTTTAAAATAGCATGAAGTTTTGTGAAAAAAATTGATTTTGAAGAAGAAAGGATATTTTCATCAAGAATTCATTTCAAGTGTTTTATAAAAAAGATTTTCCATCTAAGATGACATTATTTCATATGTGTATGTTTCAAGTATAAAGTATCTATTATTTACATGGTTTCAATTCTCTTTTTCTAAAATGATATCCATTTCTTTTATAGGGATTACGTGATTATGGGATGATGTTTATGAAACCCATTTTATTTATTGGGTTACTATGAATGATGTATGTTTATTTTCTAGCACAAGTAAGAATGATTTCACTATGAGATGGGTGGGACCTATATCTCCCACAAATGAATTGGGTAAAGATTTATATCTCATCAGATAGACATGGCTGGAATGGAAAGTTAAACCGGTTTAGTAATACAGGACTGGAACGAGGAGTGAACTCGATTCAGAAAGGGACTTTGTCCACAAAGATGGTCTTGGCAGCAATGCCTTGGCTACTATGGAAATCATATAATGTGCATAATGGTTCCCACAATTACATATTTTATTCCAATGCTATTTTATCATTATTAATGTACATTTATGATCTATGCCTTATGTACTTCCATGTTTTGTGTCATTTCTCAAGTTTTTGATGTTTAAACATTATGTTCATGTTTTTAAGTTCAAATGTATATGGTGTGTTTTATTTTATCCATTATTACCCTTACTGAGCATTTGAGATCACCCTTTTTATGTTTTCTTTTCCCCAGGATATATAGAAAGGTTTTAGGTAAGAAAAAAGGGAAGATCTTTATGGGAGATGTTGAAGATCTATCACCACGATTAGAAGATTACGTTCCAAGTTTCCAAAGACACTAAAATATTACGGTCCTTGTGTGTCTGTTTTTTTATTAAGTATTCCGCTAAAGTAATGTAATGTCCATGTACGTCCTGCTTTGGGTCTCTACAATCATTCATTATATTAATTGTTCTATTCATTTTTCATATTCAATTAGTTAATTTGTTTCATTAATTCCCACCTTATAAAATTTTCATGTTCCTTAGTGGAATTTAAAAGGATGATTCATCTAACATTCTCCACATATTGAAAAAAAATCTTCTTTCCTCCATGGTTTACACCACATGAGCACCTAAGAAAACACTATCTATAACTTTATTGGTGAGTAAAAGAGTTAGTTCAGAATCATGTTCATAACCATATTTTCTGAAAACTAGTCAGGGATAATCACAATATCCTTTACTCTAGTCATCTCTCCATTTTCATTCTCATCATCCTATTTCCATTATATTCACCATTAATCTAGTTCATTCTTGTTCTCTCTAATGACTAAAATAGTAAAAGATATTTTGAGAAACATTAATCGTAGTGGGAAATGACATAAACATGAAAATTCATCTATATGACGTCTAAATAATAATAACTTCCTTTTAATCTATGAAACATTAGTTTTAATGTAGTTTATTAATGGTCTTAATCTAGTCAAATTTTTTATGATGTATTCTTAAGAGTCTGTGAATTTACATAGTATATATCCTAAGAGTGTCAAACCAGGTGTGTAGCAAGTATTGTTTTCAGAAATCAGGTGAAGATTAACTCCAGATCAATGCACCCCCTTCAATGAAATTACCCCTATGTACATTTGTTCCAAATCCAAATCCACTAATACTATCTATAAGAGGATGAAATTTCATGGAATCCACTGTAATTATCCTTTAACCAAATTCAGTGATATTTTATTATACTCCGAATCATCAGTAGACTTAATCTCAAAAAATTTGTTCTTGTTAAAATTGAAGGTTTCATATCCATGATTCTATAGTTTAACATAAAATATAATTTGATACCAACTATTACCTCCCATGTTTTTCATACATCGATATTACATGATTTATAAGAATAATCATTTCATTACACACACACATTGTTGGTGATCATAATGGTTTAGTACATCCATCCATTAATATTTAAATTTTAATTATTAAGTCATTTTGAGGAAAAATGGGAATCCATAGTTCAAAGACAAGACCATTATGTGCTATAAGAGTTCAAAAAATTATTAAACACGAGACATAGATTACTCAGTTAAGCTACCCTATAAATTTCCAATTGCAGTTGACTAACCTTTGTTTCTGGGTCCTCTTTAGTAAGCTCTTCATGGTGGGTGAGCATCCTTTCCATTGCTTGGATGAACTCCTGTGAGTTTATTATGCTCTGATTGAAGCCCCATTCTAGTATTCGGTCTGGTTTATCTATCCATAGCTATTTATCTTCATTGGAACCAACTGGAAACCTTCTTTCATAAATTCTGTTGATATCCTCTTCTGAGACATTGGATCAGACAGCTTTGTATAACATTTATTCCTTGGAGTGCAGAATCAAATTCAAACACTCCATAGGCTCTTCACTTTCCCCTTTCATAAGTCCTTTGATTCTGTTGGACCTATCCTTATTGGTAGAACTTGTCTCCATAGGCTTTGGACAATGGGATTAATCCTTTCGTCCCATTGGTTTTTTCTCTTTAACCACTGCACATTTCTCTAAATCTCGAAATCCTTTTCCCTTTCTTTTTTTAGGGATATGAGGCCCTTTCCCTTGAAATATGTCCATTCTATCCACTAAGAGTTGACTGTAGCTGTCGTCTCTTGAAGATTCTTCCTCTTGAGTCTATGGGGGTTTATGAACCTCAAAGACCTCAAATCAGTTCCTTATCTTAATCCTCAAACATTCTTTGATGCCCCTATACTTTACCGGAGACTCCCCCTTTCCGGATTTGTCCTCCCATCCATTCATCTTTCTACCACTCCAAGCATCTAACTGAGGTGTTGGGTTATCACCGATTGTGTTAGGGTCTAAGATTTGAAATACAATCACTCCAGTTGGTCTCTCTTTTCCTCTTCGAGTCTCATATTCAACCAGGAAGTTAGTCTCCAGCACCATTTCCCAACCTATAAGTTAGTCTTAACCCTGACCCATGAGCTGCAGATGCTTGTTAGTGTCTTCCCATTCATGACCACAGCTACCACCAGTATCTTGGGCTTCACCAACACTCTAGTCCCTTACCCCGTTTGAATCCATTATATCGACTGCCTTCACTTGTGTTCCACCTCCCTACACAGCCTCCATTCTACCCTCCTGTATGGGAGTAATTACCAAATCATCTTTGAGAAGGGAAACAACATCTGCTACCCACGGTTCTTCCAACATCACCTTTGACTTCAAACACTTCATTGACTTTTAAGGAACCAATGTTAGCCGATCTTCCTAAGAGCTAGACTCCACTCTTGAACAGTCCAATTGCATGACTGATTCCACTACCTTTGGAATAGCCCCGCTCACCTCCTCATGCTCGCCAATGCCAGTATTATCCCGGGTCTGTTGGACTAAGGGTTCCACCTGCACTTCATTCCCCTCATCTAGAAATACCACGAGAGTTGTGATACTCGTACCTCTAAGACTGAAGAGGCAACCAAATACCATATGGCCAAATCGGTGGAACCCTAGGTAGAACGTAGGCCACGACTGAAAGACCACTCTTTGCTTCCATCTGAAATCTTCACCAATAGTGATCCATAGCCATTCTGTTGGAGCCCTCAAGACGTCGAACTTGACACATACGCGAGGGGTGATTGGATGACAAACCGTATAGGTACGGATATCAGAACCAAAATACCATCCAACCAAATTACCCAACATATAGATAATAGAATTATTTTGAAAAGGGAGAGGCAGGTCAGGGAAGCTTACCAAAACCATTGTTGACGCCGCATCACAACTCATGCTGAACTCAAAGGACCATCGAAGGAGGAGAAAACCACAGCCTTTGAAAACACGTGGGGTGCTGGACTAGGCGACAATCAGATCCACCTCTAAGGTGAAACAAATCATCAAGTGGCACAGATCAAGCAGACCCACCACCACATGATCTTGAAGCCCCCATGAGTAAAAAATAAATCTGTCAAAATTATCCACTGATAGTTTTATACCCCTGAAGCGAGCCACGAGAGTCAACCTATGAAGATCCAAATCTTCATTGAAATATTTTGTTGAAAGTGTGACCTGAGGAGTGTTGTTATGAAAATATGGGTACCTTGGGAAAAATGGATTTATAGGAAACGAGGAAGGAAATTCAGGTTAGTTAATGTTTTTATAGTCCTTGACATGAATGAGGAAGTATCCCCCTCCCCTGGTGAGGAGGAGGGGGCTGGATCCATAGTCATCCCCGCAAGGTCATCACCACCTCTGAGGCTTCACGCTCCACTCCTCTTTGGTTTCAATACAATTTTATGATATATCTTTTAATAGTTTACTTCATTCTGTTACTAGAAAATATGTCATTCAATTTCTTTAAATAAATTCATAATATCCCAAAAATATCATTCTACTTTATAGTTTTCATGGAAATACCTTATATAAAGCATTTATTCATGACATGGGGAAATTAAACATATGAAAGGGTTAGCTAAGATGCTTAGAAAGGTTAACAGTGGATATACATAAGCATAACAGGATCATTATGGTATGCGAATATGATAATTACATTTAAAAATCATACCCTGCATATCAAATTTGATACTCTTAAGTCATGGAATAAAAAATATTAGTTCATAAGACATGAATCATATTGAAATCATGTAAAATGAGACATTTGTGTATAAAATTGGAAAAGGGAACCTAATTATGGAATAAAAACAAGTATAAAAAATCATTTCCATAATAGTTAACAGTTACTTACTAGACCATCATAGTGGAGTGGTTTTACTCCTCCAATAATAACAGTAGGTAAGGTTCCCACCCAAGACCATCGTAGTGGGAAAATTACCTTAATGATCCATGTTAATTCACTACCCAAGTCCTATATATCTCGTGTGACATAAATATTTACCCAATTAATTAGACATATATATAGGTTCCACCCATCATTGGTTATAATATAACAACCATCCAAATTTATAATATAACAACTTCTACAAAATGAATATAAAACATATGTGTTATATAAGAACATAAAACATTAATCATATCAGAATCTAGGAAATGAAATGGATTTCATAAATATTTCATAATATAAAATGCTGTTAAAAATGAAACATGTTTCATAATTGTTTCAAAAAATAATAACCAGCGAAAAAATAAGTGGGTTTCATATTAATTTTATTGTTCTCTAACCCATTGAATATTAATAATTTTGATAAGAATATTTACATCCTTAACAAAATCCACTTTAAGAAAAAACAAAAATATTAACAAAGGAATATATCCACTATAATTCATAATTAATTTAAAATATTTTTATAAACACGTGGAATTATTTTTAATGATCACATGTAAAATTTCCTGTGAAAAAATTATATTCATTGAATGTATCTATTTACAGTAAAAATTAAATAAATATTTTTGGATATAATTTTAAATGAAAATATCTGAAAATAAATATAATGAATTATTTAATAAATATTTAAACTATTTACTGGGGAAAATATCCTTTTTTATTTGGAAATTTCGTTTTAAAACATAAATCAATTTCAAAATCAATTTCATTTAAAAACCCATGAAAAAATATATAGGAATATTTAAAAATAATATAAAACATTTCTTGTTCAAAAATATACCTTCCATATTAAAAAAGATTTTAAAAGAGAATATCATTTCCAAATTATTTTTCGAAAAAAATATCAAAATAGAATAAATGAAGCTTTAATGAAAATAGTTTCCACGATGGTGGAAAATTATGTTCATGTTTTACAAGTTAAAATAATGATCCCTTTCACTTTTTCAATAAAATCTAAATGTGAATTGTTTTTAAATGAACATGGTGATTTATTTCACAATTAATTTTAATAATTAAAACCTAGGGAAAAATACATTTAATAAATCATTTTAATAATATTAAAATCATTTTAAAAACATTTTTAGAAAAAAAATCTTTTGCATGAATGAAATGATTTCATTTATATGGAAAAATAAAGAATTGTTTTCATAGAAATAATATTTTAAACTCCATAGTATATAAATAATGGAAAATAAATGGAAAAAAATGTATTCTAATGAAATTTACAGTGGATAATGATATTCATAAATTTATTTATAGATGGATTATCATATTTTATCATCCGAATCATAATTATAAACAATCCTGAAAAATTATGATATTACAACATATAATCATTATGAATTTTTTATATTTAATTATAATATAAATGCGGTAAAAAATAAATGAAGTTTAAAAAAATAATGAGAATAAATAAATTCATGATATTATGCCACTTATTGGATGTATATATATGTCATTAAAAAGATAATAGCATAACACAACACATGTCTCAAGGAATGAAAATTGATATTAAAATCTCTTACCGCATTTTGTGACATTTGAAATATTATAATTATGAAGAAAAAGACAATAAAATGAAAATTTTAAATCAAACATATTTCATTATATTCATCATAAAATAAATTTATGGGAAGTATAGGTTCAAAAAATAGGTTGTTAATATGTCATGTGTCTCAATGAAGTAAAAAAGGTGAGATGGAAATCTATTACCACTTTGGTAATCTGATGAATTATAAGCCCCATTACATAATAACATCATATAAAAAATTAAATATACTAAAATGAAATATATTATTGATTTAACATATCAATGTGTTATTATATAATCTAAAAAAATAAATTAGTGGTGAATATATAATATGTCTCCCAAAAAATTAAAGAGCGACTATAAATCCCTCACAATAATTAATAAATTTCATTGTAAACAATCGAACAACCAATAAAATAAATTTAATTATATTATTAATATATTAATTAACAATAACAATATATAACAAACCATAAATTATATACTTATGACCATTTATAACATTTTTATCAACAACTCTATGTTACATTCTTGTTTCGAGCAATGAAAATTTTGTTTACTGAGTATTTTTTAATTTTTTAATTTTTTTAGATTTTTAATAGGGTATAATCATATAAAAAAAATTACCATGATTTAAATTTCATATATATCAATTATACAGGTCTCTATAGTGACCAATAATATATATATATTTAAAATTAAATAAATTGTTCATCAAGATTGAAGGTTGTAGGTATTAATGAATGTTGATTCCATTATTCTAAAAGAAATATAGATGGAAGGAAAAAATAATACATTTCAATTATTGAATAATTTTAATAACATATATATCAACTATTTTCATTAATCTCTTCCTATGTAACTTCTATTAAAAGATTGAATGAATCATATAGGTTTGTAATGTTGTAGTGTGTCGTACACATGAATGAAATTATCTTATTCCCATTGAATGGAATGTTAGAAGCAACATATGATATAAAGATCCAAAAATACTAATAATATCATAAATATAACATATAAATACAAATAATCTGATTTTACCCATCCATTATTTGTGGTTATGGAAAACGAATAACATTGGTTTGTGATGTAGTAGTCCATCATACACAGGAATAATAATTTGATAACACATTAAATGGAAGTGGATAAAGATTTTGGTTATTAAATTACCATAAAAAATATATGTATATTTAAGATAAATATATTATTATATAATAATAATTTAACACTAAATTAGTTATGTGGTTGAATAAATAAAATAGAACGATTAGTTAGGGATGTTAACTCTACTTCAAACAACTACTTTTGAATTGGACCAAAAAGATTTATAAGTTATAGTTCTGACCAAAATTATGATTATTAGATGAAATAAGTTAAATAGTTATGTTATATGTGTATCTCATGAATGAGTTAATTTTTTTTTAAATGTTCATATGAAAGAATAATTGGTGGCCTTGTATATTTGAGGTCAGTGGTACCCATGTAATTATTTTAAAGAAAATGTTCTTACCACATTATTCACATTACAGAATACTAATAAAGGAAAATTATCAAAACTATATGATATAAGTTCTATATATTTCAAGTATATTAGTGTGAGAAATATTTTGGTTATTTTTTATCACTTATCCTTTTGATTAACACCCTATAAACCCATTTTTACCTTAACCTTGTTTACTAATTTTTACTGTTTTACTATTATTTATGGTAAAATATTAAGGTTATAATATTAGATAATATAAGTTTTTATTTTCCCACTTATATATTAAATTTATCCTAATTAAATTCATAAAAGTGATAAAATATTATTTTAAATTAATTTCGTAGATGCAATAAGAAAACGAGTTTTCAAAGAGAAAATGTTCAAATGTTTAAAATGTTTTAATGTCAAAATTATACCTCAAAGTGATTAAAATGACCAAAATTATAATAATAGGTATATAGTTGAAATAAATTAATTTTTTGGACAATATTAAAAAAACAATATGTTTTTAAATGTTTTAAATTAGTTTCTAATTCTTAATGAATACCTATAATTTTCACTATTAATCAAAAAAATTATCCTTTCAATAAATTATCAAAATTTAATCTTAAGATAATTTTGATATTATGACTTATATTGTGAATATTAATTTTTCAAATAATTTTTATAAAAGTGTTAAATTTTAATTATCAAATAAGTGTTCAAAATGGGGGAAAAATAACATTTTAGAAAGACAGATTTTTATACATAAAATGTTATTTGTTCATATCTATTGTCCAAAAAACACATAATTTGAAAGTTAAATATATTATTAGATAAATAATATATTAATTTAATTCAAATAATTAAATTAAATTTATTTATTTATTTTATTGATGTAAAACATGTTTGTGTGCATAAAATTAGTTATCCAGAAAATGATTTTCGTTATTTTAAAATGATATTTATTTTCTATTCTAATTAACTTATCACAAACAAATTGATTTAAGATAACTATTTATACATTATATTTTCAAATTTTAATTAATTCAATTCATATGTTCCATTTAAACTCTAATTGGATAAATATAATATAAAATAACAGTTCTATAATATTATTATATTTTCATTTAAACTAATAATTGTCTGTAACAAAATATGGACTTAGTGTTGCATGTAACCCAATATAACCCACATGTATCATGTAACACATGATAAAATCAAGGCTTCATATAATTCAAATTATCAAAATATTAAATTTATTTTAAAAATAATTCATCTAATCAATGGGAGATACAAGAGACCCACCTTGGCCCATTCTTATATAGGTCGATCCATGAGAGTTTAGTGCTGGGTTGGAGTTGTTGCGTTCTATCAATTGGGTGGTCGTGTTGGGGAATTTGATAGTTATAATACATCATTTTATAAGAAAGAGGAATGCTTGGATGGGTGTGTTCATTGTGGTATCATTACATTATGGGGAGTATGGAGTTATTAACACCAACGGGATGGCATGAGTGGAGGCCACTAGGGGGTCCTGTGTGGTGGGTCACCACATGAGGGGTTGATGTGAGTAGTGGGTGGACAAGAAGTATATAGTGGTAGGAGGTGACACCTATTAGTTTGTGGCTAGAGATGAGGATATAACAAGTTTGATGATAGTGCTATGAGGAGGCTAATGGTGGGATGAGAAGGGGCAGCGTTGTAGGACCACATTTTTTACACCACAAATTTTTATCGAAAATATTTACATTATGTGTAATAGATACACATACCCCATTCTAATTGTCCACTTTTTCTAATTTAAATTTTTTGGACCAACAATAGAAAGTTTTCCCCATTGACAGTTTTTTGTTATTTAGTCCAGTGGAAGGTATCCCCACCCCTTTTCTTTTTAATTTTTTTTACCATGTTGATATAGGATATTCATTGTAGGATCGAAAAATATTTCATCCTCATAATTGAAAATATTATACATAAAATTCATGGAAATAAAAATCTGGTCAGAAAATGGTGTGTTCATTGGAAATATCCACTACCCACTATAACTAGGTAAAGATCAAATATATATATTTTTTATCTAAAATTAATTGGACAAAAGTTGATGTTAATCCATATTTTTATATTTATAAGGACATATATCAAAAACTTATTAAAAAATTGGATCACCATCAATAAAAATAGGATCATGACAACATCGACTTCATTAATTTAAATAAATCTAAGCTTTTTATTTTATTTCAAAATTTATGTAACATCTATACTAATAATTAATGGTTCTATGACATTCATTTGATACATACTAGTATGGGATTTTTTATTATTCATCACTAGATCAATGTAAAAATAAAATCTCTAGAAATTTTATCCCCATAGAAAGGATAAGGATCCCATGCGAAATAATATAATTAAGAAAATAATAATAAAGCATCTTCATTTTTGAATTGAAGTTGTGTTTAATAACCACTCATCCTCAATGACTATAGCTTGAGGTCCTGAGGTTATCTCCCTCTAGATAATCTACAAATGCTTCAAATGTCTCTAATAACACCAATCATCAAAATCCAATAGCTCGAACTGAGATCCAATGAATCCTTTGATATATGACCATAAAAAATATCATGTAGATTCAATCTGTGAATGTGTTCTAGGACCAAATACATGGAGTAGGATATTTTCTCTCAAGGATTTATAATGGTGGATAGAGGAGCTCAAAAAAATTTGTATGAATACAACATTGTAAAATATATCCCTCCTACATATATAGTGGAGACTAAACAACAAAAATGTGTAAATAAACCCAACTTGATAGCACAAAATGAGTGATTATATTAAAGAATTGGTGAAAAATAAAAGAAATAGTATCCCAAATGGACCAATATGTTAGTAGTGTCAGGAATCTAAATACACACTGGAATTTCACATTAAATTTCAAAAAATTAAATATATCATAAAATTTAATTTTATAACATAATTATTTCAATAAGAATAACCCCAAATATCCGTTTTTATACACTTCATGTCATAATAGAAAAGGTATGCATAAGAAAGGGGTGATCTCATATTATTAGTAAGAGTATTAGAACAGACAATTCCATCATAATCAATATGGCATGGTAAATAACTAATAACACATTCTATTTAATCAATAACCTTATTAAGACTTGTAATATGATATGAATTAATGGCGATCTTTTAATTAAACATAAATAATATTATTATCATGAAACATTTACATAAGTATCAAAACCCATAAAAAATAAAATCATAATCAGTCAAAAATATCATATTTATGGAATTCATAATGTTGGTCCTCTTAAACATATCATCCTGGATTTCTTCTAAGACATCGTACAAAAAATTGGTAATTCCTCATCCAAACAGACATGTTAGTTTGCCTCACTAGGAAAATAGATGCATTGATGGGATATATTAGGCCTCACCCATTAGTTACTATGTTTGATACATTTTTCATATAAAAGGGTTGAAACATAATATATGTTGACATTCATAGTGGCAAAAAATCGTATTATATATTAATACATTCTTTAATAAATTAAAATCCTCATAATTCATATAGAGTAATATGATGAATTGTTTTAAACTAGTTCATCCCCCATGAAACAGATAATAAATAATCTATATAAATATGGTGTAGGTTATTATTATAGTATGTCTATAACATAAGATTAAAAAAATTGTTTATAAAGAGGAAAATTCTTTATAAATGTCACTAGAAAATTTCTTTTGGAAAATAGAATTTTCAATATGAAATCATTATTTAATGTATAGAATATTTCCCAAATGATATAGAATTATTTTCAATAAATACATGTAAAAATGTACAATAATATTCAATGATATGGGTGATCATGAAGGTTTGTAATTTTGTATGTTCTATAGAAGTTAAAAATTTATTTCTTCCACACTATGGTAAAAAGGATAAAATTTACATCGTTTAGGAAATAAAAATTAGATACCTTCAAAAATGTTATTTAAAATTCATGAATACATAAATAAATTTTTTAAATTATTTTAATAGTGTTAAAATATTCTTGAAAATATATTCTAGATCCTATATATTTTAGAAAATGAATTTTCAACATAATAGAAAAATAATGTCATATTTTATTAAAAATATTAGATCAATGAATACAATTATTGAAAAGTGATAAAATTTAATATTACATTAAAATTTCATGAATAACCATATTAGGAAAAAAATAAATTATTTTTTATATAGGAATAGAAAATAAATCCCTTATTGGATACATAATGACAAAAAATCACGAATAATGAAGAGATTATGAAACACTCCCTTATCGGCTTGGTAATTTTGAATCATAAGATCCATGAATAAAATTAAAATATATATATATATGTAAAATATTTTTCATGATACTAATCATAAAATAAATTCATGTGTATAATACACACCACATAAAATAAATTTGTGGTGAATATGGAATGTATCTCACCAAAATAAATGTTAGACAAAAATTCCTTACCTCATATAAAACTTCATTTGAAAATGATTGAAAGTAATTTAATATATATATAAATATATATATTGTAAAAAAATTATATAACCATATACATCATACCAAATAATATTTATTTACAACATTTCAACACTTGTTTCTTAAAACTAATTCTTAAAAACCCTATTTTGAGTGAAAACTACATAGTTTTTTAAGAATGTTTATGTTTTGTAGTTTTGGTCCTTATAAATTGAACAAGGTTACATGATCCAATTAATTTCAAAAATGATATATAAATATTATATTTATATTATATTTATATTTATATTATTATTAAATATTATATATAGAAAATGAGTTGTATTGTTCATGGAGATGGTGGGCCGTATATACACATGAATAGAGTTTTTATTTTTTGTTTAATGGAATGAATGAATTGTAAATAATAATTAACCTTTATAGAATTATTATTATATGATATATATTATTTATTTTTAAAAATATATCCATATTAAAATCCATTTTAATATAAAATGAAAAAGAAATAACATTGCTACATAGAGGCGGTAGTCCATAAGCATAAACGAGCATCGTTGTTGTTTTACAACAGATTGGAAGGTATACACGTGGATATGATATTATATTTTAATAATTATAATTATGTCATAAATATAATATATTTACATTAAATCCATCATTCTTTACATATTTAATAGGTGTTTATGAGAAAAAAATCACATCGGTTCCAGAGGTAGCAGTTCACGGTACAAACTATTGATTGTTTCATATCCCATTTCATAGAAGAAGATGTAGATATAGATTATTAAATTTAAATAATAACATCTCAGTAAATAGGATATAAATAATATATTATTTTATTTTATTATATGATGTTTAATGTTTTTATTTGAAGATAAAATATTATATTCCTGGTTTAGAACAATACATCTTCTTCAGACAACCTTTTTATGTTTAAATGTAAAGACTTCCTAAATTGTTTTAAAATAAAAAAGGGAATCTGAGTCATATATTGGGATATAAAAAAGGTATTTGGGATTTTGACATCTAACACATATAGCTATTGATTTGGGGGGAGAATAGGTGTTGGTGTCAATTTATAGGTGGGGGAGAGGTGACATGTGGAATTTATTAAAAAAATAAATTTTACACATGTTTTTCACAGAGAAAATCGGTCAAAATGGGATAATAATAGAACCATATATGAGATAATATTGGTATATGTATGGAAAATTAAAATAAGGTATGTTTCTATGTCAATTTAACAATTTTCCTTTAAGTTTAAACCATTAGAAATCCTTTATAACCATATTTATATAAATTAATTTTCATTTTTTACTCAACATTATGAAAAATATTTGTATTTAATATTTTACTTATTTCTAATCATTTATTTCCAAATAAAGAATCTATAATTTAAAATTAATATCACATATGTTATATTACTTAATATAAAAATAAACTCATTAGCCCAAAAAATTAATAATTTTTAGTTTTAAACTTATTTTAAAAATTTTAACATTGAAAATTATTTAATATAAAATTATGTTTTCATTAAAATTCATCATTTTTGACTATTCATTAAAAAATTAATATTTTCATGAAATTTTATAAAATTCCCTATAATATTATAATGAAATGATGAAATCATAAAATAATTACAATTTTTCTAATTGATTTTATATAATTGGGTTTAATTAATTTTAATATCATTTCTAAAACTGAGATGAAACTAATTGTTAGAAAAATATAGATTCTAAGATAAAAAATGGATTATTTGTAATGACACAACCACAGCTACCCAGAATCAGTGCATTATTAAATAACATTGGCATGATCACCAGGGATAAACATCCAAAAGAATGATCATTTTAGATGATTTGGAAGCACTGGATACATTCATAAGTTTTACATTACATCATGAAATAAAAAACAACAACAACATTTTTCCCCTTTTGAACACACTTATATCCTCATCCTATCCCTGTAGGTCAACCATAAAATACTTTTTCATATCCTAGGAAAAATAAATCATAGAAAGGGGTGAGCTCAAATGCTCAGTAAGGATAACAATATAGCCGAAACTTATATAGATGAGGATAAAAAATTAAGACAATGTATAACACTAAATAAAAATCCTTTTAAACATAAACATTATCATAATATGGAAAATATAAAATCAAATAATACCATTTACTTATTCAAATGGATATTCTTCAAGTTGAATAATCAAATGCAATATCAATTACCACGTTCATAATGATGGAATGCATAATGCCAAATTTCATAACCACATAGTGAAGGACTTGTGCCATGACTAAAAATAAGATTCTATCAATGCCTTATTCCAAGACACTAGTTTGTTGCATGAGACCTACCAATGCATCGAGGAGCTATAGTGGGCTCCACCCGTCACTTACTATGTCTAATTAATTCCTCATTTAAAATGGTTTAGACATAACATAAACATTCGTATTAAAACTTGCATAAGAAATGTCAACAATTTATCCATAAATCAATAATGGTGTAAAATTAAAACATCCACATTAAAAAATATCACAAAACCTTCAATACAATACGGAATATTTATATCATCTTCAAACAAGTTTAAAATCCATCAAAGGATGTTGACATAGATGAAATGAAAACTATTTGTAATAAATACCTATTTCAATTTTGAAATATTTTAAAAGTCACATAATTATAAAAGAAAAAATTTATTTTGAAAATATTTATATAGGCTTGTATGGGATTCTTCGATGATGATATTACTATGGAAAATATCCACACCCACCGTATAAGTTAAAACAAGACATTCATACCTTAATTTTGTCGAATATGACCTAAAGTACCATGTTTCGAAAACGATAGAAAGAATCCTTTCAATTGTTTTAATAAAAAGTAAAACAAGGGTATAAATGAATTTAACCCATTTTCTAGTAAATAGTGAAAATGTTTTGAAATAATTTTTTATGAAACATGGATGTGGATGATATAGAGGTCTGAGTAGATACATATGTGAAAACAACATTAGATAATAATGAGATTTTAAAATTAACCCCTACCTTGTCCTTTTCCATAGTCGATGTACTGATAACCTCTTGTATAATAGTTAAAACATTTTTATTGAATTATTCAAAAACTATATAAACAAACATGATTTCATATAAGATCCTCTAATATTTCTTTGTTAATAATATTTCAGTAGTATCATTGTTTCACATGTTAACTGATATGTTTTCGTTTATATGATCGGTTACATAGGCCATGTTTGATATAGAGATGATTTATTTTATTCATATATAGAATGATATTATGTTCTTAGAAATTATTTTTAATCATAAAATTAAAATTATTCATGAATTATTACGATGGGGAATGAATATCATCACGTTCGTGGAGACGGTAATCCGTACGTACGCATGAGTAAAAATATCATTATATTGATTGTGAAATCATTACTAACTGGATGGTATATCATATGTACAGAATAATTAACATTTTATATTCATTATTTAAATCAATTATACTCATTATTATACACATTCAAATAATGAAGTGTTTGAATAACAAACTACACCACGACGTGGAGACGGTAAGCCATACGTACGCATGTACGGTGGCATTGTCATTCATATGATGGGTATAATACTGAATATGGTTGTACTATTTTTATAATAATCACAGTATATAGAGGATACTTCAGATATTATTTTATAATAGAAACAACAAAGAAAGAGTAAGATGAAGAAGAAAATAACATGAAAGAGGTAATGAAATATTTACTTCTTCTTTGGGATTTTCCTTTTGATTTAATAAAAAGTGATCCATTGTTTGGATTTCTGACCAATGGATGGCCTCTAGGAAAAATTTATGAATTTTAGGAGGATATTTGGGCAGGGTTTGGCCGATCCAAATGGATTTGGAGGTGTGAAAATACGAGATGGTGAATTACCCTTTTATAAGAGAGGTGAGGGTCACTTTTGGAAATGTTTGAAATATTGTTTAAAATAATATAATTTTCGTTTTCTAATTATTACATACAGATTTATTAAGAGGATAAGGTTGGGATGGGTTGAAAACCTCTCAAACAATACGTTTTAGATAGGTTTATGTCACCATATAAACCTTATATTTTATATTTAACTCTTAGTTAAAAAGTTTGTCATTTACCATGTCTCTTTGTATTTTTATATTATATGGTTAATAAACATACTATAAACTTCCAAGTGAATCCCAAGTGGTTCATTATTAATATATACAACCTTATCTTTGATCTTTGGCTGAATCTTAGATTTGTAGGAATATTATATTCATTAATAATATAGTATTTGTTTTAAAAACTAAATTATGTTAATTTTGTCTCTATTTAGTATTTGAATTTTGTGATACTCATAACAGCATGATTAAAAAAAATTATTTAATCAACCCTAACATGACTTATTATCCTTGAAAATTATAGTAATTCATCAAATGTCTCAAATTACATTTATTTAGATATTTATAATATCAATTACTTTAATCTTTCTTTAATAAGGTAATTACTCCATCATCATTGTGTCATATATAAATTAGATTATTTAATGTCTAAAAATTATAAATAAAATACCATTATGTAGAAATTCTATTTATATTTCAATTGAATATTTATATATGAATTTATATATTGTGTATCCCTATATTTAAAATGGTTTAGTTATTAAACATTGAATTTAACTCTTTTAACTCTTCTTTAAATAAAATAACAATAAATGTCCTAATATAATCCATGTGGTCCAAAGAGGATCATATTTTATTGCTACGGTAGTTTTTGGTCGAATTAAACATATCCAATAGAATTAGGTCATGTGTTAGGATAATTATGATTACATTTTTACCCTTAATTACCATATTTACTCTTAACTATAGTATTAAAAGTCAAAAGTTATTATCCACCAAATAATATTTTATTCTTATTAAACCAAATATTACATATAGATATCAACCATGTGATTTATATTTTTTAAATTCAATTCACAGAAATGATAAAATTATGTTTTATGAAAAATTTCAAATGCTCCCAGGAGGTGGGTAAAAGACAGTAAAAAGTTCAAGAAAATTTTAATATATAGAAACTTATTATAAAATGACTCCAAGGAATTGAATTGAAAATATATAGCTATTATTTATCTATTTTGACCTAAACTAAATTTTAATTATGTAATTAATTATTTAAATTTTCTTGGTTTTAACCAATAACGCAATGTTTTCCTCTATTCATCAAAAATTGTATGGTTTTAGAAAAATACCAAAAATTCCCTGTATGGTAATTTTGATATTAAAAATCCAAAAATGAAGCCCATTTTAAAGATAAAATTTATAAAATTTCAACAAGTGGTTATTACATTTCATGACAGCTAGTTTGAGAAGTCGTGGTGCGCTCAACTCTGTGTTCCGTGTTGTGCATGTTATTGAATTACTTTGAAGAGATAGCGTACTATGTAATCTTGGAGTGTTACATTATCCCCTCCTTCAATAAATTGAATCCTCACAATTTTATACTGTTATTAAATAATAAAAGGTTGAATATCGAAAATACCTTTGTGGAAAACCCCCATCAGAAATAGGGTCAATAAAATTTAGTTTTAATAAGATGGAAAGGGAAATTAGAATGTCACTACCAAATTAGGTTTTCAAATAGGGGAACATTGGTGTAAATTATAGACACATAATTAGGGGAAAACATAAGTATTTATAGAGTGTGTTTGAGGTAATCAATCGTAAACAAGTTTAAAATTGAGGGCCACAAAGCCATCAATCTATGATGATTTAAAATATCATATGTTCAACAAAACATAAGTAATTAGGATAACACCATTTTTTTTAATATCGATTCCATGATGTTTATGAATTAATTTATTCATATTATAAGAAATATATATATATATATATACTTGACATGTGGAGTTTCATCCTTCAAATAATTTCTACCACAAACTCATCTTTCAATCGAGAAGATAATATAACTCGAAAATATTCTATTTATTTTAATCGTATAAGGTTCCAAATATTATTATATAACATTTAAATGAAGAAAACTATTTTTTAATAACCAGGGACTTCATGTAGGCTTGTGGTAGGTAATAAATCCTTGTAGCACTTTGGTTGTGGGTTCAATTTCTGTAGCTTTGTCAAACTTAATCTATTTCAACCTTTATAATTATCCAAAATACCTTTTTCCAGACCCTCTCTAAAAGGTCTCTAAATTAAAAAATAAATTGTATATCAAATTCCCTAAACAAAGTAATTTTTCTCTAATTGTCATATACTGAAAATATGATTAACTTAATAATATTAAAACCTTACTGAAAACAATAATTACTACAGTAAAATCCATATATATATATCACATTATTCTTAAGACTGGAATATAATTCATGAGTCCAAAAACACAAATACATTAATTATTCCACTTCAACTATATTAACAACAAAAGATTGGCCTTTCTCCCTTTCCCTTTTTGGAGGTATATTTCCTTAGCACATAGGACATTTATTTTCATAATTACCAATTTCTATATAATTTTAGAATTCAATATTAACATCACCTTTTTTTCAATTGCAATCATGATCATTGTGGCCTTTTTCACCACACTTGTAATAGACTCCCATTCCTTTTAGGCAAGTACCCGGGTGTTTCTTCCCACAATTATCACATAATGGAAAATCCTTATTTCCATTTTCCCATTTATCTGTAACTTTCTCCAACATTATCTTCTTCTCTTTCTTTACTTTATTGTCATAAGATTTAAAGAATTCTTTTTCTATCTTGATAACACATGAGACAATATCTTCGTATTACGAGAAGGATTGTGAGACTAATACTTGACGGAGAAATGGTTTTAACCCATCAAAGAATCGATCAATATTACTCCTTGGGTTATGTATATAATTTTCTGTATGCCATGCAATCATTGTAAAGTTATCCTCATACTTTCTGTTGTTCTCATTCTCCTTTTTCCTGAGACTATGAAATTTCCTTTCAATATCCTAATGATGGCCACTGGAAAATTATTTTTCTAATAAAATCCTCTTAAACTCCTTATATTCAATATTTTACACTACATCATTTTCCATTGTGTTTTGAATCAATGACCAACATAGATCTGTATCTCATGTGAGGTGAGAATCTACTATGACAACATTTTCCCATTCGCTACTCCCCAAAGCATGAAATAGTTCCTCTAAGGAACTTATCCATTGATTATCTACAAATGGATTTATAGTCTCATTAAATTTTTGTGGTTGTAGCCTCATGAAGCGATCTATCTTTGATCATTAATGTTGTGGATCAGGGTGCTCCGTACTGGTAAGGCTATTATTAATAACTTGTGTGAGTTCTCCCAGAATGGTGATAAGCTAATCAGCAGCCATTGTTTCACCAACTCCACGATAATTATCTTGAGTAAAAGGGAAATCCATACATGGATTATTTTCACTGATATGGTTTCCATTCCTTCCACTATGAGTCATTTCTATACAATGGAATATTGTAGATTTGATTATGAATCGCAATACATAATTCTGAATGTGTAAAACACTTTACATAAGTTGAGCAGTTTATGGATATAATCCATAATATTAAAAATAATTTATTTGAGGAGGTATATACTCATAAACCCTTTATAATTTTTTGTAAACAAAATGAGAATTATCCTAAGATTATCCCCCGGGACTTTTGTAACCAAAAGTGCAACAAGGCCTGTTGTCGTGCATTAGTTCTCATTTGAGTATAGCTCAAAGAGGTGTTTTCAAGTTTTTCCCCTATGTACATTTGTTCCCGAGCCGCCTCTACTTCCACGTTTCCAGACAGGAATGTATTTCATAGAAAACTCACAAAATATCTAAAGTACCAAAATTATAGGAAGTTATTCTAATGTAATCCGAAAATTCTATCTTAAGGTAATGTTCTCTAATCAATGTTTTTCAAAATTTAGTTTCCAAGGTTTTTACTAAACTTCCTCTGATACAAAATTTAAATCTCTGACCCCAGTTACATAGATTTGGTGCATTATTACATAATAAAGTCATGATCACAAGGGATCAAATCCTGAAAAACCGACCAGTTTACGATCCCTGGAAGTACTAGATACATTTATATGTTTTAAATTACATCATGAAATAAAAACATCAACAAAATTATGTCCCCATTTGAACAGACTCATATCTGTAGCCTATCCCAATAGTTAAACCATAAAATACTTCTTCACATTCTGGAAAAAATAAAACATAGAATGGGGTGAGCTCAGATGCTCAGTATGGATAACAATATAGGAAAAACTTTAATAAATAAGCACAAACATTTAAGGCAATGTATGAAACTAAAAAATCATTCTAAAAATTAACATCGGAACAATATGAAAAATATAAACTCAAATAATACCATTAACATATTAAAATGGATATTCTACTTGACGAATAATCACATACAATATCAATAGCCACTTTCATAATGATGGAATGCATAATTCCGGATTTCATACCCACATAGTCAAGGACTTGTTCCCAGATTACAAATAATATTTTGTCAAGACCTTTTTCCAAGACACTAGTTTGTCTCATGAGACCTACCAATGCATCAAGGTGATATACCAAGATCCACCCGTCACTTACTATTTCTAATGCATTCCTCATATGAAAAGGTTTAAACATAACATAAACATTCTTATTAAAACAAGCATAGGAAATATCAATAATTTATCCACACACCTTGAATGGTGTAAAAATAACACATCAACAGTCAAACATATCACAAAACATTCAATAAAATATGGACGATTTGTATCAACTTCAAACAATATTAAAATCCATCAATGTATGTTAATAGAGATGAAATGAAAATTATTTGAAATAAATACCTCTTTCAATTTTGAAATCATTTAAAAGTCACATAATTATAAAAAAAACATTTATTTTGAAAATATTAATATAACATTTTATGGGATGATTCAGCAATGATATAATGGTGGAAAATTGCCACACCCACCATATAAGTTAAAAAAAGACATTCTTAACTTATTTTTATCGGAAGGCCATAAAGTACCTTGTTTGGAAAATGACAGAAAGAATCCATTCAAAACATTTTATAAAAAGTCAAACAGGGGTTTAAATGACTTTAACCCATATTCTAGTAAATTTCAAAAATGTTTTGAAATAAATTTTTATGAAATAAGGATGTGGATGATAATTAGGTCCCAGTAGATAATTATGTAAAAACAACCTTGAATAATAAAGAGATTGTGAAATTAACCCTTACCATGTACTTTTCCTTAGTTGATGGTGTGTTAACCTTTTGTATAATTGTTAAAACATTTTTATTAAATTATACATGAACTATATACACGAATATTATATCATATATGATCCTATAATATTTCTTTGATAATAATATTTCAGTAGTATCATCGTTTCAGGTGTTAACTGATCTGTTTTCCTTTATATGCTTGGTTACGTAATCCATGTTTTTTAGGTATAGAATGTATTTTATTCATATTTAGAATTATAGTAAGTTCTAATACTTAATTTTTAATCATAAAATTAAAATTATTCTTGAATGATTGTGATGGGAAATTAATCTCATCACGTTTGTGGAGATAGTAATCTTTACGTACTCCCGAGAAAAAATATTATTATATTGATGGTGAAATCAAATGTAATTGGTCGTGAAATACCAAAGGAATGACTCTAGGATGAAGGGATGAATGTTGGGATGATATTTTGGCTGGGGATGGCTGAGAAATAAGGCATTGGAGGTGTGAAATTAAGATAAGGGGAAGTTCCCTTTTATAAGAGAGGTGAGGGTCACTTTAGGAAAAGCTTGAAATATTATTTTACAATAAACCATTTTCTGTTTCTAATTGAACTAAAATGAATTAATTAAAGTCTGAGGTGGTAATGGGTCGAAAACCACACAACCAATAGGTTTTATATAGGTTTAGGTCATCATATTAACCTTATCTTTTAGATTTAAATCTAAGTTAAATAGTTTGACATTTACACTCCCTCTTTGTATTTTAATATTATATGGTTAATAAACATACTATAACAATCCAAGAGAAACCCAGGTGACACATTATTAATACATATATCCTTATCTATGTCCTTTTGCAGAACCTTAGATTTTTAGAAATATTATATCAATTAATAATATAATATTTGTTTTAAAAACTCAATTTTGTCAATTTTGACAGTATTTGGTATTTGATTTTTTTGAAAGCCATAAAAACTTTATCACATTGAATAAAATTTATTTAACCAACCCTAACATGTCATATTAAACTATAAAATTAGTGAAATTCATGAGACATCTCAATATAAATTTATTTGTACATTTATAATAGAAATTATTTTAATTTTTCATTAATAAGATAATTACTACATCATCATTGTGTCATAAATAAATTAAATAATTCAATGTATAAATATTATAAATAAAATAAGATTATTTAAGAAGACATTTTTTCTTTATAATGAATATTTATAGTTTAATTTATATTTTGTGTAACTCTATATAAAAACGGTTTAGTTATTAAGCATTGAATTTAACTCTTTTAACTCTACTTTAAATAAAATAATAATAAATGTCCTAATCTAATCCAAGTGGACCAAATAGGATCATATTTTATTACTAAGGATATTTTTGGTCGAATTATAATTATCCAATTGAATTATGAAATGTGTTAGGGTAATTAGGATATGATTTTTACCCTTAATCACCCTATTTACTTTTAACCGTGGTAAATTAAAGTAAAATGTTAATGTCCACCAAAAATTATTTTCATATTATTGAATCATATTTTTCTTAATGATATCAACTATGCCTTTTATATTTTTTAAATACAATTCACAGAAGTGATAAAATTAAATTTTATGAAAATTTGCAAATGCTCCTATGAGGTGGGTAAAGGATGGTAAAAAGTTCAATACACTTTTTATATATCTAAACTCATTAAAAAATGATTCAAATGAATTATATTGAACTTATATAGGTATTATGTTTCTATTTTGTCCTAAAATAAATTTAAATCAATTAAATTATTATTTAAATAAAAAGTCAGTCTTAAACAATAACTTAGTGTTTTTCACTATTTATCAAAAATTCACAGTTTTCATAAAAATACCAAAAATTTACAATAAGATAATTTTGATATTAGAAATTAAAAAATGAAGTAAATTTTACCAAATTCAAAACCTAGAAGTTGAATTTATTAATTTAAAATTAATTCCGGTTGTCAAAACCAAAAATGATGTTTAAAAAAAAGTAAAAACTATCAAATGTTTGGCATGGGTTTATATCAAATATAAATGTGAAGATAATAATAATGACCAAAATTGTATTAAATTATAAAAAGATAATCTATGTATACTTCCAAATAATTCAAATGCATAATTTAACACTATAAATTATTTTGATTAATAATGTTGTTTGAAATTAAAACGTAGTATATTTCACTATTCATCAAAATATGATTTTTCAAAGAAAATTACCAAAAATATGTCCAAACTAAATTTTTTTGGCCCACTTCTCAATAATAATTTTATTTTGTCAAATTTTATATAAAAGTGTCGGATATTTCATTTAAAAAAATCACCATTTGTAGGCGGTAAAATAGCATTTTTTAAAAATATTTGGTTTATCTGAAAATTTGAATTTGTTCTTATATTATGACTATGAAACACATTATATTGCTATTAAAATTACATTGTATATATATATAATTCAAAATTCAGTTAATATTATTTATAACTTCTTTTTGAAGGGCTAGTTTGGTAAGTCGTGGTGCGCTCGAACTCGTTGTTGCATGTAGTGCAAGTTATTGAAATGCATTGAAGAGATAACAAACTATTAAATAATGATGTGTTACATTTTATAATAAATTTTAATAATTAGACATAAATATTTCTTGTTAGTAATAAATTTCCTAATTATTAATAAATCAAAATAATTTGGATTAAATTTTTTTAATGAGGAATAATTAGTAACAATTAGGAATAAATTCTAATAATTAGTAATAAATTGTAATAATTATTAATAAATGATAATAATAAGTAATAAATTGTAATAAATTGTAACAATTAGATATAATTTATAATTAATTGTAATTATTAGTAATAAATAGTAATAATTTGTGATTAATTTTAGAAATTTGTAATAATTTGTAATACATAAAAATAATTAGTAATAGATTCTAATAATTAGTAATAATAAGTAATAATTCGTAATAATTTGTATTAAATTTTAATAATTAGTAATATATTTTAATAATTATTAATAAATTGTGATAATTAGTAAAAAATTTTAAAAATTAGTAATAAATTTTAATAATTAGTAATAAAATGTAATAAATATTAATAATAAGTATTAATTAAAAATAATTTGTTATAATTAGTAATTAATAATAATAAATAGTTATAATTTTAAAGAAATTGTATTAATTAGTATATAATTGTAATAATTAGTAATAAATTACAATAATTAGTAATTATTTCTAATAAATTCTAATAATTAATAATAAATTGTAATAATTATTAATGAATAGTAATATTTAGTTATAAATTGTAATATCAAGTAATAAATTGTAATAATTACTAATAAATTGTAATAATAAGGAAGAATTATTAATAATTAGTAATCAATTATAGTAATCAGTAGTAAATTTTAATAATTAATAACAAATTGTAATAATTTAGTAATAAATTATAATAATTAGTAATAAATTGTAATAATTATTTATAAATATTAATAATTAGGAATCAATTGTAAAAATAATAAATAATTAGGAATAATTGCGAATAAATTCTAATAATTAGTAATAAATTGTAATGATATGTAACAAATTTTATTAATTAGTAATAAATTGAAATCATTAGTAATAAATTGTAATACTTAGTAATACATTGTAATAATTAAAAAGTAATTTGTAATAAATTATAAAAATTTGTAATAATTTGTATTAATTTCTAATTATAGAAATAATTTTTACTGATTAGTAATAAAAGTTAATAATTTGTAATAAAAAAAATTAATTTGTCATAACTTGTAATAATTTGTAATAATTAGTAATAAATTGTAATAAAATGTAATAATTTATAATATTTAGTAATAAATTGTAGTAATTATTAATAAATATTAATAATTAGTAATAATTAGTAATATATTCTAATAATTATAGATAAATTTTAATAATTTTTAATAAATTGTAATAATTAGTAATGAATTGTAATAATTAGTAATATATTGTAATAATTGGTAATAAACTATAATAATTAAAAAAATGTAATATTTAGATTATTTTGTAACAATTAGAATAAATTGTAATAATTACGAATAAATAGTAATAATAATGAATAAATTGTAGTAATTAGCAATAAATTATAATAATTAGTAATAAATTTTAATAATTATTAATAAATTGTAACTATTAGTAATAAAATGTAATAATTAGTAGTAAATTATTATAATTAGTAATAAATTGTAATTATTAGTAATAAATTATAATAATTTGTAATAAATTGTAATTATTAGTAATAAATTGTAATTAATTGTAATAAATATTAATAATTTGTCATATTCAGTAATTAAATTTATTTATTTGTAAAAAATTGCAATAATTTGAAATAAAATGTAATAAACTAAAAAAATTATTAATAAATTTCAATAATTTGTAATTAATTGTTGTAATTTGTATTAAACTACAACAATTTGTAATAAATTGCAACAATTTGTAATAAATTGAAATAATTTGTACTAAATTGCATCAGTTTGTAATAATTAGATTCAATTAGTAAAAATTATTAATAAATTCTAACTATTACTAATAAGATCTAATAATTATCAATAAATTCTAATAATTAGAAATAAATTATAATATTTTGAAATAAAATAGTTATAATTATTAATAAATTATAAATTATAATAATTAGTAATAAATATAATATAATAAATAGTAATAAATTATTATAATTAGTAATAAATTTTCAAAATTAAAAATAAATTCTAATAATTAGTATTAATTACTAATAAATTCTAATAATTAGTAATAAAATAAAATAATTGTTAATAAAATTTAATAATTATTAATTCTTAGCAATACATAGTAATAATTAGAAATAGTAAACAACAATTATAAATATGTTGTAATAAATTGTAACAAATTGTAATAAATGGGCACAATTTCCAATTGATTGGAAGCTCCCTTTGTCCTGGCACCTTATCTCCTTGAAATTTTCTCCGACTAAAATCACTATGAAGAATATATCCTCACGTAATAATATCCATTTTTGTATGCACAATAATGGAGATCAGCATGGTGATGCCTTCCTTCTCCCCATTCTCGAACATATGAAAATTTATATGTGTACGTCACAGTAGATTTTTCATACTGAATTAAATCAGAAAAAGTTGCACGGAGATGAGTCATAGGGAAAAGCGTCTTCTTTCACACGACTCATCTCCCCTGTCTTTAACTGAAATCCCTACCAAAAACCAACTCAAGCATAGGAATATTCATTTCCCTATGCATCATGTTAGAGATAATGGAGGCCTCATAGCCGTGCTCTCCATCTACATGCATACATAAATGGATATCTATATGTTTGAGAAGATTTTTCCCAGCAATTTTAATCAGGGAAAGTGGAGATGAGTATTTGTTAAAAAGTGTTGCTGCCAATCCAATGGAATTTGGGTCACGAGTAATTAACAAATATTAATAAAAAT
Organism: Viscum album; assembly: GCA_963277665.1. NCBI lineage: Eukaryota > Viridiplantae > Streptophyta > Magnoliopsida > Santalales > Viscaceae > Viscum > Viscum album. The sequence continues at coordinate 623,997,532 of OY728128.1, forward strand.
TATTTATAATTAATAATAATTATTGGTAATTAATATATTTTATTAAAACATACTGTATATTTGTATAAAATTTTAAAAAAACAATAAATAGGTGTGAAATAATAGAAATTAGTATCATTTTATAGAAAATGGAATATAATTGTCTTCTCATTTTGGGAAAGAGTTATTCTTATATTAAATTATACAAAAAACTAATTATTTAATATTTTTTATTAAAATATTGAATAAGGAATTCAACAAAAAACATTATTAGATGAGCAGAGATGGATTAATCATCATAGGAATCCAAACAATTTTGGTTGAAATCATGTAAATATTGAGGGTGTTGAATCATTCTTATCATTTTCATCATCAAAACACGAATTTCTTTCAGAAAGGTAAATTTTATATCCTTTTAAAAAATGTTCAATTATTATATTTGACAAATTTGAAATCATTGGGGGTTATTTAATTCTTTTTGGTTTCCGTCTATATTCTGTTTTTTGGTATCAACATGGTGAACATAGTTCTAGATAAGATACTAACAATTTGGTTCCAGATCCAGCATGGTTTAAAAATTTAGTATATGATATGTCATCTCCGTCTTTCTAATAAGATGAATGTTAGGACGATATTAATTTAACTCTTGAGTTAGAACCCTCCCATTTTTATGACTTGTTGCGGTCCGTTGAGGATTCCTTATATCTTGGTTGCTAGATAAGAAAATTTGATGTTATTGCTAAATTTATGGCTATTAGATCATATAATGGAATGTTAAATAGCTGTTTTGATTAGATATTATCATTGGTAACAACACTATTATCTAAAGGAAATGTGTTGCCTAAAAATTTCTATTAGAGCAAGAGGCTGGTTCGTAATATGGGTTTTGGTTATCATATTATCCATGCATGTTCAAATGATTTCATCTTATATTATGGTGATAATGACTCATTGCAATGTTGTCTCACGTGTGTAAAATCGAATTATAAAGAATATGAAATAGGGATGTCTATATTGATTCATATAAAATAATTAACATTTTTCCCATTTTCACAGAGATTAGATAATTTTTTTATGTCTCGGTACACAATGGAATTCATTTTATGGAACAAAACCAATATTCCATTTGTTAAAACCATAAATAATCCATCTAATGTAAATTCATTCAATGATTTTGAAAAAGTGCATCTGTCTATGTCTTTATAATGCTGAAACGTGTGATTGGGTTTTTATAAGGATGGTTTTTGTCCATTTGTTTCATACAGTATTAAGTATTCATGTTGGCATGTATTTATATCTCACTAAAATTTACCTATTTAGATGTTGATGAAGGATCCATAAATCTTTTTCACCATATTATTTTTCATGACTTATGAAAAATAATATTGATATTTATTTGAAACCATTGATCGATAAGTTATGATCACTATGGAGAAATTGTTTCAATACATTTGATGTTGCTGTGAAACATAATTTCTTGTAGAAAACCTTCCTTGATGTGTAAAATTAGTGACTTCCCAACATATTTCGTGTTATCTAATTGGATTACACAACTTCCAGAACCATGTATATACATTATTAGAGATAGTAAATCATTTATGAACATCAATGGTAAAAAAATTCTTTTTTTAACTTTCATCGTAGATTGCTTCCAACTGATCATCCTTTTAAGAGGAACAAATATCATTTCCGATAACGCATAATTGGAATAAATGGATATCCAACAATGAACTTAGTAATAGATTTAAAATCAATTTTCACTTAATTTTCTCCCATCATATTTGGACCAATAATAAACCAATAGAAAATTAATGGCTTTGGAAAGGAACACAATTTGATAAAAGAGATAGTTTTTTGGAATCTTCTAAAATTTCGTATTTTTTGGTTTGTCACATGTTATATGTTATTTATATTAATAATGTATATTTTTATAATTAATTTCATACTTTTTTTATACACCAGGTAAGACCAAGGATAGTATAATGGCCTAATTAGATATTTCCCAATTTTATAGGAAAATAGAACATGAACTAATTAAAAATGCCAGATCAAGGAAACTGGTGAAGCCAAAATAGTTTATAAACTCCCTAAAGAGAATCGATTATTATTTTATAATTGGATTGAATATTTGAGACTTCTAGATGGATATAATAACAATTTGGGTAGTTATGTTACAAATAGTCAAATTACTAGATTGAAAAATCATGATTGTTATGTTATAATTGAAAGATTTCAGTAGATTTGATTAAGAGGAATATTGAAAAATATGATTTGTGTCTCATTAACAGACTTATAATATTTTTATGAGTCATTTTTGTGGCCACAAGTTACTACAATTCATTTAGAAGACTGAAAGAATTTGTTGTTTAAATTTTATGTAAACTGTAAAAAATATTACAACTGGCATTAAATGGATCAATGGAACATTTAATATTTCATTTTACACATGAACAAAAATGTGTAGGACCGTTATAGATATTATAGACATACCCATTCGAGAGATACATGTAGAAATTAATTTTAAAAAATACTTAACAAAACATTGTTTGGAGGTTAAAATTTAGATTCTTATTTCCTATAGGAATTTTTTTCTATACTCTCATTATATTCAATCTAAATATCCCTCAAAAGAAAATTGTGTGGGCTGTAACGTTTGATATGTTGACAATTAAATAAGAAATAAATTATTAGTTTTCAATGATCCCAATCTTGGCTTCAGTGGACTATATGTTCTGTGAATATCAGAAGATGAAAATCACAGAGCTCATACATATGTTCTGCTCAACTGTGAAGAAATGAAAACATTTGGGTAGTGAGTTCTCCTATAACAAATTCTATACTTTTTTCACATTAAATTAATATTAAATTATTTTTAGTTTATATGTTAATCATATCAAGAATCAAATTTCTCAAATTATAGCATCTTCACTTGAAGAACGTCGACAAAGAAACCATTCCGTATCATTTCAATATATTGTCAAATAAATTATTTTTGCTTTAAAAAATTGAATCAACATATTATTAGTTATACTAATAACTATTTTACAAATTTTAGGTATCAAGACATGTTGATAAAATTGAAAATCGATTGTGATTATTGTGTAACCCACGATAAATATGGTTAAATCATATAATTAACATGTGGCGAATGGTTTTCTATTTCATACATGGGCATATAAGGAATCAAAAAAATAATGAATAGGGGTGTTTTCATGAAAGGATCACTTCATAGAGAAATTCAAGTTGACATTGAAGACATACTGGAAGAAATTATAGAACTATGTTATTTGGGACATCATTACATTACAATAGTTAAATGTTAGTGGTTGTATACTAAGAGAGGCTTTTGTGTTCATCTGACCCACAAAATCGATAATATTAAAAAAATCCTCCTATAGATAAGGAAACATTTTTATTGGATCATCATGAACATAACATTTATTATTCAAATTATTGTGCTACTTCCCAATAGTTGGGTGATTGGTGGTGTATTATAAAAGTTAAATCTCATGAAAATCAGTTTACTCAAAGTGAATGTTGTTCCAATGAAGTGGATCGAAATAAAAAATATAATGATACTTCACCAAATCTATCCTTTTCAGGGATAAACATGAATATGGATAATAAAACCCCATAGTAAGGGGTTGATGGTGTTGATGATGTTAATTATGTTACAAATGTATTTTAAATGATAAAATATGATGAAACTGAAAGTCCAATGGAATTTTATGATGATTATAAGGAATATGAAGTCATTTACATATTCATATATGAGGATTATGATGGATATTAACATTTACAAAGATAAATTTTGTTTATAATCATATATAATAATTATCTATATATAATAATTTTTTCATTTATTTCAAACATTAGTCATTTCGTGTATCTGATGGACGAGGTTCAGTATCATCCGTTGTAAGAAGCTAATTTACCTTTAGACGACAAGGATGTTAGTTCATCTTACCCTCAGACTACTGGCGGTTTTGGGGGGGACCTGGTGGGGGTGTGGTTTTATGCATTTGATGATTCTAGACTGAATCCCTGAGTGATGTCCACATCTTGGATTTGATCCATGCTTGAAGAGTTATGTTTACTGATATATTTTAGTTAGTTTTTAATAATTTGTTTATATAAAAATTGTTGGATTATTTGTTCTTGTTTCACATCAATACAAAATTATCTACTAGACATGGGATCACAATATTTCATAAGTAATTGTTTGAATCATGGGTCTCATGGGATCAGATTCTCATTTATGTGAAGCATCGTATGTTCAATTGTTGCATGATACATAAATAAACAATATTTAATTTGAAATTAATTTAATTAATAACCTGTTATTAAAAATTATTTTTATGATTTATGGTATCCTGTCAATGAGAGCATGTGTGGGTCTATATGGATGTCATTAAAGGTGACTATGCATCAGCATTGATGTCATTTTTTCCCAATTTGAGAAGAAAATAATTGGAGGGAGTATGAGTGATATAGTTTGATGAGTGTTTTAGCTCCTAATAACCTGATTACATTTCATCTTTGGATCTGGGTGGATTATGTTCACACTTTTTGGGTGGCCATTTACTACGGGGATCATCCGTAGGCTAACAAAATCAGGGGAGACATGAGGTGACATGTAGAGATGGTAGTCGTACAATCAGTATGAATAAGAACCATATTATCATGGGTTGAGCATCTCAACACAGCAGTTCGCCCGTGCGGCACCCCAGCCCCCTCCAAGGTGGGAGGGGTTCAGCCGTCCAGCTCTTCATATGTGAGATTTACTGGTTTCGTCCTGCCAAGGACTCATTAGAAGAGTGGCACCAACTCCCAACCAGTAGTTTCAAGGTTGACACGCACCATCCTCATCTTTGTCGGGGCAACTCCCATCTCTTCGATATGGACTAACCAGATGAACCGCAGATTTGATGTTCTTGCTGTTGTGGGACAGGACCCCCGTGATTGGGTCGTGACATTCTCCCACCACCATTCCATGCATGCCCTCATGCATGCAGGATCGTGGCCTTCTGTGTGTTTACAAATGAGGAGCCACTCCCTTTATATAGGTCTTGGTGGAAAAGTCTACAACATTCTAGAATATGTAAACTTCGACATGATTCTAGAGTATTCTAGCCTACTCTAATAGAATATACATGGAGCATTCTAGAACCCATTGAGATCCACATCCTTCCATGGAGGCCTAGAATGTTCCAGACCCTTCAAGGCCCAAGGGGTGTTCTGCAACACTCAGGAGATGTCTGGAATATTCCGGAACATGGTGGAGATGTAGAGAACTCTAGAAGATTCTATAGAACCTCACCATCTGCTTATCATATGACTCAACAACCATTGTAGGTGCCCTTGTAGACACCCCTCTGCTCGTGTCCTCCACGTCTTCATGATATAGATTGAGCATACTCACATGGAAGACTGGATGGATCTTCAGCTTTGGAGGCAACTCCAAGCGGTATGATACCTCCCCAACTCGGTGCATGACCTCATATGGTCCCTCATATCGCCGAATCAGGCCCTTGTGCACCCTCCTGAATTCTTTTTCCTACTGAGTCAAGAGATTCACCATCACCTTGTCCCCTATCTAGAAGCTCACATCCCTTCGACCTTTGTCAGCCCACTTCTTCATCCTCTTGGCAGCTTTGTGCAAGTGGGTTCTTGTCATGTCGGCCTGCTCATGCCACTCCTTGCCCGTAGTGTAGGCAGTTGGGCAAATTCTTTGGTACTTCTCCCCAAGTACCGTTGTGTGAAGTGTAAGGGGTTGTTGTCTAGTCACCAACTCAAATGGACTCTTCCCCGTCGACTCACTCCTTTGCATATTGTAGGTGAATTGGGCCACATCAAGAAATTTGGCCCAATCTCGCTGATCGGCACTCACAATGTGCCTCATGTAGTGCTCCAACAACGCATTCACCCTCTCCGTCTGCCCATCCGTCTGGGATTGAAAGCTCATAGAGTATCGAGCTTCGATCCCAACAATCCGAAGAGCTCAGTCAACAACTTACCTGTTAAGCGTGGATCCCGGTCATTGATGATGTGTCATGGTAGCCCCCAATAATTCACCACATGCTTGAAGAGTAGCCTTGCGGTGAGCTCTACCGTCACATTTTCTGGAGCAGGGATAATAGTGGAATACTTTGAGAACTTTTCCACCACCATGATGATTCTCCCATACCCTTCAGACTTCGGTAATGCAACGATGAAGTCCATGGTGACTGTCTCCCATGGCCTCTCCGTAATGGGAAATGGCTGCAACAATCCTCTAGGAAACTGATTGTAAACCTTGTCTTGTTGGCACACAAGACAAGTCTTCACATAAGACTCCACATCGTCCTCCATCCTTGGCCAATAATACGCTCCCTCTATCAAGGCCTTGGTGCGGTGCTGCCCTGGATGTCCTGCCCATCTCGAGTCATGACACTCCTTGATGAGATCCCTCCGCAGGTTCCCTCACTTTGGGACATATATCCTCCTCCCTGTGGTAAGAAGAGTGCCATCCTCCTCCCAAAATCTCCTTGTCTTTCCATCCACTGCGAGATCCAAGACGTTCTTGGCTATAGGATCTTGAGACATGCCTTCCTTGATCCAACCCAAGATCCCGTCATCCACACAAGACAAGTGGCATAACACCATATTCCTGCTAAGTGCATTGGCCACCACATTGGTTTTCCAAGGCATGTACTCCAATGAATAATCAAACTCGGCAAAGAATTCTTGCCATCTTGCCTACTTTAGAGTCAGCTTCTTATGGGTTTGGAAATATCTTGTGGAAACATTGTTGGTCTTCACCAGAAACATAGACCCCAAGAGATAATTTCTCCATGCCCGAAGACAATGTACCACAGCTTTCATCTCTTCCTCTTGCACAGTGTACCTCCTCTCAGTGTCATTCAGCTTCCGGCTCTCAAAAGCTATGGGATGTCTTTCTTGCATGAGCACACCCCTAATACAAAAGTCATATGCAGTAGTGTGTACCACATAAGACTTGGTCGTATCCGCCAAGATCAAGACCGGTTCCTCCATGATCATCTTCTTCAAGCCCTCAAACTCCTCCTCGCATTTGAAATCCCACTCCCACGGCTTGTTCTTATTTAGCAATTCAGTGAGTGGATCCTCCTTCTTTGAATAGTCATAGATGAATCTCTGATAATAATTCACCAACCCAAGGAACGATCTCAACTCGGGAACCTTTCCTAGCCTCTCACATTCATCGATAGCCCAGATCTTCTCATTATCCATCATGAGCTTTCCTCCTTTGATCTTGTGTCCTAAGAAGAGGACTTCATCCGTTGAAAAGTAACACTTCTCCTTCTTCACATATAACATATTCTCCCTCAATACCTTGAACACGGGTTGTAAGTGTTCCACATGATCCGCCATTGTCTCACTATAGATTATAATTTCGTCCAAGTAGACTACCACAAACATATCCAAGTATTGGTGGAAGACTTTTCTCATCAATGTGCAAAATGTCGTTGGGGCACTAGTCAAACAAATGGCATAACAAGGAAACCATAGGATCCGTACCTTGTCATGTATGCGGTCTTCGGCACATCTTCCATGGAAATGCGGACTTGATAATACCGCGATCTCAAGTCCATCTTGGTGAACACCCGTGCCTTGCCCAACTGATCAATGAGATCCTCTATCAATGAGATAGGGTAATTATTCTTCAACGTGACTTTGTTCAATGCAAGATAGTCCACACACATCCACAAGGATCCATCATGATTCTTTTGGAATAGAATGGGTGATCCATATGGCGACTTGGATGGTAGGATTTATCCCGCATCCAACATCTCCTTCAACTTCCTCTTCAACTCCTCCAACTCGGGTGGAGCCCTGTGATAGGGTACCATGGATAGTGGCTTTGATCCCGGAACCAACTGAATTTCATGATCCACCTCCCTTTTGGGTTGAAGTCTATTGGGAAACTCTGGTGGCATGACGTCGCTAAACTCCCTTAGCACGACCTTCACCTCCTTTGGCAACTCATGGATGTCGTCCACTGGACCATCATCTTTCAGGGTAACCATGTAAGTCTCCTCTCCCTTCTTGAAACCCTTCTTCACTTTCATGGCAAAAAGTAAAGACAACTCATGGTTACCACATACATTTGATGTCACCATGCACGGGATGAGCGGCTCAGCATAGCAGTTCGCCCGTGCAGCACCCCAGCCCCCTCCAAGGCGGGCGGGGTTCACCCGTCCAGATCTTCATATGTGAGGTTCACTAGTTTCGTCCTACCATGGACTCATTAGGAGAGTGGCCCCAACTCTCAACCAGTGGTGTCAAGGTGGACATGCACCATCCTCCTCTTTATCGGGGAAACTCCCATATCTTCGATAGGGACTAACCAGGTGAACCACATCTTTAATGTTCTTGCTGGTGTGGGACAGGACCCCCATGATTGGGTCGTAACATTCTCCCAACACCATTCCATGCACGCCCTCGTGCATGTAAGATTGTGGCCTTCTGTGTGTCCACGACTGCTTCCAACTAACTGGATACCAAGCATGGCCTCAAGGGACGCTTCTTCCTTGTCGCTGGCATAAATGGCCCACCCACTCTCTAGGTCACAAACCATCATGGTCCAACCTCTCTCTCAAGGTCGAAAACCACCTCCACGAGACCCACCCTTCATAATGGAGTCTCTTCCTCGGAAATCTCTCAAGCGCGACCTTCTCTGTCATGTCACCTCAACATGACACCCCGGGACTCCGCTCCCACCACCAAGGTCTGTCCGGCAGCATTCCGCAACACCACGAGGCACATTCCCTCTGATACCACTTGTCACGGGCTGAGCGTCTTAGCATAGCAGTTCGCCCGTGTGGCACCCCAGCCCCCTCCACGGTGGGTGGGGTTCAGCAGTCCAACTCTTCATATGTGAGTTTCAATGGTTTCGTCTGGCCATGGACTCATCAGGTGTGTGGCCCCAACTCCCAACCAGTGGTTTCAAGGTTGACACGCACCATCCTCCTATTTGTCGGGGTGACTCCCATCTCTTTGATAGGGACCAACAAGATGAACCACAGCTTTGATGTTTTTGCTGGTGTGGGACAGGACCCCCATCAAAGAGATGGGAGTCGCCCCAAAAAAGAGGAGGATGGTGCGTGTCAACCTTAACACCACTGGTTGGGAGTTGGGGCCACTCTCATGATGAGTCCATGGCAGGACGAAACCAGTGAACCTCACATATGAAGAGCTGGACGACTGAACCCCGTCCACCTTGGAGGGGGCTGGGGTGCCACACGGGCGAACTGCTGTGCTGAGATGCTCAGCCCATTACAAGTAGTATCAGAGGGAATGCTCCACGTGGTGTTGCCGAATGCTGTCGGATGGACCATGGTGGTGGGAGCGGAGTCCCGGGGTGTCATGTGGAGGTGACATGACACAGAAGGATGCTCTTGCGAGATGTCGGAGGCAGAGATGCCACTATGAAGGGTGGGTCTCGTAGAGGTGGTTTTCGACACTGAGAGAGATGGTAGACCACGATGGTTTGAGACCTAGAGAGTGGGTGGGACATTGATGCCAATGACAAGGAAGAAGAGTCCCCTGAGGCCATGCTTGGTAGTCAGTTAGTTGGAAGCAGTCGCGGACACACAGAAGGCCACGATCGTGCATGCACAAGGGAGTGAATGGAATGGTGTTGGGGGAATGTCATGACCCAACCATGGGGGTACTGTCCCACACCAGCAAGAATATCAAAGTTTCGGTTCATCTGGTTTGTCCATATCAAAGAGATGGGAGTCTCCCTGAAAAAGTTGAGGATGGTGCGTGTCAACCTTGGCACCACTGGTTGGGAGTTGGGGACACTCTCTTGATGAGTCCAGGGTAGGACGAAACCAGTGAACCTCACATATGAAGAGCTGGATGGCTAAACCCCACCTGCCTTGGAGGGGGCTGGGGTCCCGCACGGGCGAACTGATGTGCTGAGATGCTCATCTCGTGACAAGTGGTATCAGAGGGAATGTGACTCATGGTGTTGTGGAATGATGCCGGACGGACCTTTCTGGTGGGAGCGGAGTCCCAGGGTGTCATGTTGAGGTGACACAATAGAGAATGTCGTGATCGAGAGAAGTCTCAGGAAGAGACGCCATTATGAAGGGTGGGTCTCGTGAAGGTGTTTTTAGACCCTTAGAGAGAGGGTGGACAACGGTGGTTTGCAACCCAGAGGTTGGGTGGACCCTTTATGCCAATGAAAATGATGGAACGTCCCCTGAGGCCATGCTTGGTAGCCAGTTAGTTGGAAGCAGTCGCGGACACACAGAAGGCCATGATCCTACATGCACGAGGGCATGCATGGAATGGTGGTGGGCGAATGTCACGACCCAATCATGGGGGTCCAGTCCCAAACCAGCAAGAACATCAAAGCTTCGGTTCATCTGGTTAGTTCTTATAGAAGAGATGGGAGTCACCCCGACAAAGAGGAGGATGGTGCGTGTCAACCTTGACACCACTGGTTGGGAGTTGGGCCCACTCTCCTGATGAGTCCATGGCAGGACGAAACCAGTGAACCTCAAATATGAAGAGTTGGATGGCTGAACCATGACCGCCTTGGAGGGGGCTGTGGTGCCGAACGAGCGAACTGTTCTGCTGAGACGCTCAGCCTGTGACAATATGGTAAGTATATTTTTATATATTTTATATATATTCAAATTTTAATGGATTATTTTATATTCATATAGGTAGTAAAATTAACTAATATTTGGGAGTTAAATGTTTATATGAAGATGATTAGTGGTCCGACAACTAGAGAGATTAGAGGATCTCTCTAACATCACATTGTGGTTAGTATATTTTATTTTTGAGCTTAAAATTCAACTAAAAAAATATTTTAATAGTTTTAAATTTTAATTTAAATTGAAGGAGTTATATGTGTTCCTGACATCTCAGTTATAGACTATGTGCCAGGCAGCGACTGATACTCAGACCAGTGCCCGTATATTTGACGAGACATCATGGGTGCAGGCTATCTAGTATGCCTCCAAGAAAGTCCATGTTGTTTGTATTAACTATAGATTGACTCATGTGGATTTTTTTGGAACCAGTGTGATTTTGGAATCCATCTCGAGATGACCTCATGAAGAGCCATCATCATCATCTGAAAATTATCAGGAGAAGCTACAAGTTTAGAGTGAGCTTATAGAGAGTCTGCATATGGATCAGAAGCAGATGAGCCAATGGAAGAAATATTAGCATGAAGAGTTCCTATGATAATAGTAGTAATATTAGAAGATGCATTGGTGGAGGGAAAAATATGTGCAGTTGGAGTTTATGCGGCGTCTGACACATGGATTAGGGATGGAGTTCCCACCCCATTTCCTCCAGGGGACCCACCCCCTTTGTGGTCTGTTTATTTTTTTATAATCAAGCACTTGAATGTAAATAATGTTTATAATATTAACTATCTACATTTTTATATATTACATTTTTTATATTGTAACAAATATTACATTTTTTAATATTTATTTAATATTTTTATATTATTACTTTAATTAATTTTCATTTATTTTGAATGTTTTATTTATTATTATTTTTGATTATTTGATTTTTATTTTATTATTATTTATTTATTATTAGTTTTGATTAATTTTATTTAATATTTTCTAATATTTTTCACGAATACTGAGGTTTTCATAAGTTTATAATTTTTTTATTTTTGTAATATTAATATTATTATTTCATTAATATTAATATTAATATTAATATTATATTATAAATATTTTTAATAAAATTATATCAATATCATATTTTTATTTAATACTTTATTTTGTTTTTATAATAATAATATTATTTAATTAATATAAATATTAATTTTTTATTATAATATTTTGTATTTTTTTATTCTATTTGTGATGGGGCCATTTCAATAAAGTAATTAGAAACCATGAAGATCCTATTTCTGATGGAGCTATATATCATCGCAAATATTTACATTTTTTGATGGTTTGTCACAGAAAACCCTATTTGTTACTCTATTTTCTATAATGGGTTATTTGAGACATTGCCCCATTGCAAAAGGCTATTTATGATGAGATCTGATTGAAAATTACTATATTTCCTATAGTTTCCCTCCCTAAACTACACATAACATGGAGTTATGTATTGAGGAAATCCATGTAAGTGTTTTAATTTGGATTCGGGAGTCCACTCAAAGGTTCATTTTGATGCAAGCTCATAGTTGTAAATGACATTCTTAACAAAATAACTTTATTTAATTAATTGATCCCCCTATTGTATTATCATAAATGGTATTTGGATCCTGTACTCTTTATTTTATAATAATGGTGTCATTTTGAGTCCAATGGTGAGGGATATTAGGAATTTAAAAAATTGTATGGGAATTAATATAATTAAATATTATGTATGCCTAACTCTGATTTTATTTCACTAATAAACTAATAACTTATAATTATATAATTATTCAATACTGTAATTTCAGAATTAAAATTGTCTATAAAATAAATATTAGAGAAAGATCTTATATCTACTATCAATAACATCACTGAATGGTAAAGATGAATTCACGAAATGTCGTGCAATGAATGGGAATCTTACGTACTAGAAACCACATTAACTGATCATCCTATAAAGGAGGTGAGTGATGAAGAGTTCATTGTCAATTATGAACACTTGAATGAAATGTTTACTATTTAGGGTTAGATTCATTCATCCATGTCAAGTGATCTCATTAGTTCATATAATGACATGAATTATTATACCATGAAAGGGAATCACCATGGTTTATACCCATAGAGATATAGAAATGAAAATATTGATAAATCCATAGTTCTCAGTTTGAGTAATCATAGTAAGGGTGATCTATTTTGGCCTTATTTATTCAATCTCATTATCTATATTGAGAAACTACAGGATCTAGGGTTTGAACTTTCAAAAGAACTAAGAAATGATCTAATTCTTATATCACTCCTTCTGTGCTTCTCTAAAATTGAATCTAATTTCATTATGTGCTTTATTGATAAGAATATCCTAGATATACTCACTACTCTTCCCTATAATTGTTAGGAGATGATTGGAAAAATACTTCTGTCGATATTTTAATCAAATGAAAATTCCATATTTATAGCTCTAAGAACAATTCTTCTTTGCAATTCTCATCCCTTAAGATAATGATCATGTGTAAAAAAGGGAACATTATGCTATCTATTTCACATGAGTTATGAAAATACAATGAATGAAAATATTTTCCCTGGAAAATAAGAAAGGGGAAGCATCATGTGCATCTTTTATCCGGTGCAATATATATGTTTGTCCAAGTATAATGTTACATGCATTTTATTTTTTTCATAAATGTATTAAAATATAGTAACCAAGTATATTGAAAAATATTAACTGGGGAGGGAGGATTAATGAGTATCCAATAGATACAGACTTAATATTTTCACTTTCATAGACTACATCCTCATTTTTCTGATTGGAATTATTTGATGATTAATAGCTAGTAAATTTGTGTAATATTATACCAAAAACCTTATTTCTATATATAAAAATTATTTGGAGTGATTGATTTTAAAATTTATGGAAAAATTCTTATTATTATATTAGGATATAATTTATTATGGTAAGGAACATTTATGAAATGGTATTTATGTGATGGATTAAACAAAACATGTATTTAAAATCTAAAATAAAACTACTTTACATGAATTATACCACAAAAAACATTGGTATCACTATATTAGTCATGTGACTAATGATCTTTTTACTATATTACACAAATATGGATATTTTCATTATTTTAAACAAGAATAATTTTTTTAGGTATCTTGTGTTTGTTTGGAAAAAATTATAAATCACCATTTAGTGGATCAGGTGAAAGGGGAAATGATATTCTTTAATTAGTTCATACATATGTGTTTTTAACATTTCATATTTAATAAATGGGCATGTAATCAAACATTATAACATTTAATTATTCTTTTATTATAACTGGATATGTATACATGATTAGTTATATGTCATATTCATTTTATAGAATCATAGAATATAAGAATGGAGTTAAGAACCATCAGGGTCTTAATATTAAAAAACACCAATCATACGTTTCTATTAAATATCATGATTAGAAGGTCACCGATTATTTATGAGAGTTTGTAATTTTCAATTAACTTATTTCTCTAAAAAAAACCTTTGTGGAAAGATGTAATAAAAAGTAGGAATCACACATTTTCATACATGGTGATATCAATATTAGGTCATGTTAATTTTCCTTTATCATTTTGGTGATATGTGTTATAGACATTGAAATAAATACTAATACGAGTAATAAATATATAGAATGATTATATAACATACCAATTATGGATTGGAAATGAACACAACATTTATAAATTTATTGGATTTCAAAGAATTTTTAAATGCCTCTTCATATAAAAATATTTCACCTTGAGGCACCATGTGTTTGATTTTAGGATAAGCCATGGAGACAAGTGTATACTACTTATATGACCATTATTAAAAAATAGTAGTGGAAATTCATTCAATATTTCATGAAAGGGTGAGTATCTATAAATGTGTATTTTGGAGCGAGATAGGATTTGATGAATTTTCATCTCTTTGTTTATAAATGTTGGTGTAGGAACATATTCAACCCTAACATGTAGATGTAAAATTATTGGAGACATATTTACAGTGTGGGAATAAAAGATAGAATATAAAACATATATGGTAATGTTAACTGGTAAATATGTATTATGACTCATTATTAGTTGACAATAATTACTATGTAACCTATTAGGGTATAGTAAGTGTAATAGAAGTTTCCAAGTGGGAAAAAGCTATTAATTTTAATAAAGATTCAATGTTCCAAGTCAACATATAAATTGTGGTAGATCCTCTAGTGGAAGTAATACTCATTAGTTGTAAATAGGTATTCACGAAAAAACATGATATATATGGACATGTAACATGTATAATGAACAATTATTTTTAAAATGTATTAAATCGTATCAAGGAAGTTTCTACAATGAAACCTTTTAAAAAATTTCTATGCTAAAATCCATAATAATTATAAATTACATTATTTCATCCCAGTACTATGATATATGGAAAATGGATGTCAAAACAACATACATAGAAGGATCCCTCAAGATGACTTTTATATACCCAAACCCAAAGGATTTTTAACAAGAAAGGATGACAATGATGTATGAACATAAAAAAGACCCACTTATTCATTTAAGAAAGAATTTAATAAATTAAAAATTTGTTTTGATGAATCTGTTATGGAATTTTATTTTATTTATATAAAAATTAGCCTTGGGTTAACAATTTTTTTAGTGGTATTTTCGTTTTTTTTTCATTACAAAATATTTCATTGACATATTACTCATTCAAAATGAAATAAAAAATCTTACATTGTATTCAATCTTGGTTGAATAAATTCTCCCCTATAAATGACATAGGTGAAGAATCATATATTCATGGGATTGAGATCTATAATTATAGAACAGAGATACTACGCATCAAAAGTTGAGTTATATATTTGAATCAGATACTAATGTGATAGAATACAAAAACATTCGTGAGGGAACTGCTACAAATTTCACATGGAATTCATCATTCGAGGAAAATGTATCACCATGATCGTAAGGTAATACCAATGATTTCTAGGATTCAATATGATTCCATGACTGAGTCAGTCAAGTATTCTATGTTATGTATTTGGTTATATGTCTCCAACTACATATGTGTTGTACGAATATATCATGCCGACCAAGGAGACTGTCATTTGATTGATGTCCATATTATAGGTAACTATCTCGGGCATACTAATGTAGTGATAATTGTTTATAGTGGAGATAAGGAACCAATCATAAGAGGATATACATATTATATTTTGAAAATAGTTCAATATGATCTAAAATCACATATGGGAAAAATATTCATAATGAATTGAACTGATGTGTGCTAGAAGATCCCAGAGTAAGCAGTGATTGTAGATTCAAAAGTAATGTCATGGTATATTATAGATTATTTTACTAAATATGTAAATTGGATATTAAATTTCTTCAATGAGATTGATGTGGAACTAAAAATTAATGACCCGATCACACTTTATTATGATAATAGTATAGTGTTGGATATCTCTAAGGAGATAGTGTTGCATTAGTGGATGAAGCATATATTTTTAAATCCTCATCTCTTGATGTCATTCTATAGATATGTGATTTTAAATTGGTAATAAAATCCTTTGAAGACAATGTGGCAGACCAATTGAATAAGTCCTTCAAATACCAAAATAATGATCATCATGCGAGTTCTAGTGGATAGAATGTCATAGACTATTACATTTATTCCATGTGGTAGTCCATTAGAGTATGTGTTCATAAACCAACCATGTGTTCATTCTACTACATTTATATTGGAATTTTTTAATATAGAAATATCATAAAACATATTTTTCATTATACTTCAACACACAGATTTAATAATTTTCTATATTATTTTTCAACATGAATATGCCATATAAGTTCCATGTTGTGATTATAACCATGAAATTCCCTGATGATATTCTTAAATGTAGTTTATTAGTTTGATGGTATTCAATGAATGGTCACAGATTATGTTACTTATCATGTTTCAGTACTCATAAATGGAAGGGAATTCATCTCCAGATGTTTGAACATGGTAATCATTCAAATATGATATTATGATAATAGATCCACTTGTATGAATTATGTATTATTTTATGCATTTGAATATTCCTAATTTTGAGTATGTGTAATGGTTCTTATTGTTCAAATTTATCATTTCTACATTGTATTACTCTTATTCACATATTTATTGACCATAACCAGGATTATATATGTTCATGGGAGGTATATTACATTTGGGGCACCATGTGTGAAATTTTATTAATGCATATTTAAAATAAGGATATTTCTCTTCAATCATTAAGGATGTTGATATCTCGGCCTTTTTATTAGAATATAAGTGTTATCCTAAATTACATGGACATGGTGTAGCAAAATATTTATTTCATAAACATAAAAATAAATACATATTATTAATATTTTCTGATGACATAATTAGGAATCATTCTTGATGATACATTGAGCCAATTGGATTTTATTACATAACAAGTGTTTATATGTGGTTTTTGACGTTATTTTATTATTTTCTATTTCCATTGTGCCTTGACTCATTTTTAGACAATAATATTTTACATTAACAAATATATCCTAATTCAAAAATGAAAAAATCCTATTTTTCACACAATAAGTGTTTCATTGATGTCAATTAAATTATATTTGAATGTTTATTTTGAATATAAATTATTCTTTACGTAGGGGAATATATTTATTCATGTTTTATTAATTGAAAATATTAAAGAAATGTTTACTTTTCGAACTATGAAAACAAAAAAATTATATTATTTATTTAATATTAAATATATATTTATTTTGATTATTTTGAATAAAACACTTATTTTTTAATACATAATATTATTAAATATTTATTTGGGTATTCAATAAATTATGATGGAGACAAGAACACCAAGTGTTTTTCTGGTAATGAATTTAAAATTAAAATCCGGTAAAATAATATTTATCAGTGTGATATTTTTTTTACAGAATTGGTTAATGTAAGTTTATTATATTATTTACATTTCATTATATAGTTTAATAATATTTTAACCTGATCCCAAACTCTATAAATAGATGATTATTTATATTGTGAAATAATACTAAGAATTTTGAACAATTTTAGAAAAGGGATATCCCTCTCTCATTCATCCATCTCATGTCCTCCCTTCAATGGGAAAAATAAGAAAATATCCTTACAGGTTAGTGAAACAAGAAGAAATCAGGATGGAAAAAATGAAGATAAGTCTATCATGGATGAACCTACATTCCATCATTGTTTTTTAGATATATAAATATCACATATTGATCACCGCTGGAAGGATTATGTACATAGATCCTACAAGAACATATATAGTAATTTGAAAATGGATTTTCAGATGGTCAAAAACATCATCATTAGAGAATGTTGAAAATAGTTGGCAGAATTTATTCATATGTATTTATATAAATTGACAATGTAATGTGCACAAGAACCTCTCACTAGGTTATAGGATTTTATATGTAAATATTCAATGGAAATTTTTCATTGGATCATATGTATATATATTTCACCATTGGTGAATTGTCTATAGAATCTAAAAAAACATTATTATTATTCTTGGAGTAGGTGATTTCATTTTTCCTTGAACCTTCATATACCATATGTTGATCATATAGAGGTATGTTTCTTGATTATGACTATATAGTCCCTCCATGCATGGTATGCATAATAACACTTAGTGGGTTAGAAAAATAATTGGATTTATTTGGGGATATACCACTTATGGGTGATTTTGAGGCTTCTTTAGTTACAAAATATGTTAAGAAATTCAATATGTTTTCTCCAAATATAGATTATTCAATGAATTTTACATAACCAAACCAAATTAAAATGATTTTAATTCATATTAATCATTTTAGATGTATATATCATACATAAAAACACTAACATATATCTAAATATTATATCACATTCATATAGAGAGTAGTATAAGATAAATATGCTTGTTGAGGATTGGTGATTAATTATGGGAGGTTACCTTACCATGTAATGCCGAATATGTATATGTGATAAACCTAGATTTAAGTGTGTTTTAATGTTAGTTTACAATTTATATTTGATAGAGGGTAGAATATTTTTCCCCATTAACTATGATATATGTGGGTAAACCAAGAGAGAGTTGTTAGCCTGTACTTGTTAGTGCACTTGAATATATGAGGTAGTAGTTGATTCATTGTGTGGAAATCCATGACTCAAAAAACAAAAACATCGAGATTATTTTACTTCATTGGAATAAGATACATGATATTGTTACAAAATATATCAAACAGTTTAGTAGTCATGGGTTAATATATAAATACATGAGTTTCAAATTACACAAGAAAATATAAAATTAATCTGAAAATTCTTGTTATCTTTTCCTTTCATTGAGTATATAATAAATAAATAATTGATCCCTTATTTAAATTAGAGGTAATGGAAAAAATAATTAATGGTGGTAATGTATTTATGGAAAGGGAATGAAAATAAAAAACTATAAAATAATTAATATATGAATAATAATATAGGAAAGATACAAATTTATCAAATAAAAATTATAACTACTAACTTAAAAAGTGAATCTATCCCTGGATGACCTATCAAAATAAATAATAACATGGATGACAACAACTTATTTCATAATAATATATTGTATAATATCAGACCTGTTAATTTTATAATCAAGGCATTATTCTTACACATCACACATAAATAAGTAATTTATATTCTAACTACCCAAACTTTTTTGTGTCATGATTTCTATCAATGCATTGAGTTGATATAAGGGTCTATTCTCATCACATAATATGTATAATTTATTAACCATAAAAAAAAATCATTAAATATTTAGTATATAACCAAGATAAAAATTCACATTAAAAAAATGGAATAATAAATGTTAATAGATTCCAAAATTAAATCAATAGATAAACATGCACAATAGTCCCTACGGTCATGCAAGGATATCTAGTAGGCTAGAATTTTCATTATGATTTTCAAAATACATTCACATAGTAACTCCATTAGTGATATATAATCAATGGTGAAGCATTATTTTGGTACTAGTTTGGCAAAACCAAATTTCTAAACCATACGCCTCTTTAAAATCAGAGAAATGTTGACATTTCCCATTCCCCCATTTGTGTTATCTATATTATTTTTCATTCACAATCTCATGAATCACCTATAACATGTGTGGGAGTATTCCATCTCCCTATTCCATAGGTATTGAGGCTCCAACAACATCATAGAATCAATTTAATTGTGTTTGGTGGGGTAAGATATCCAATTGTAAGATCATCATTCCACTTCCATTCTATGTTTATCCCATTCACATTGGTGTTTGTTTGGTGTGATATTATCTTACCTAATTTAAGGTAATTTGTATATTTCATCAATTAATCCCATTTTGGTTTGAATCTTATGCTAATTATGTATTATGGTTCATATACCAAACTGATGTTGGGGGTAAGGTTCATTTTTTCAATGTTTGAGTTTTGTATAACAGACGTCATCATGTCACATGGCATACATTCCATGAATTGACTAAACATTATATTTTTAATTAATCAAAATATTTTTCCATGATGGAATTGAACCATTTACCATTTTTATCGTCTAAGGGATCCCTCTATGAAAATATCCAATGCTTAAGGTGTGCTTAAGTAATTCCCTTCCATAATTAAATATTTATATGGACAACCCCGCATTTACATTGTCTGGGAATGATTCATAAATGAAGAGACTACCTCAAATTAAATGGGAGCGAGTGTTAAGACTTCTTCATGTGCCTTCCATGTTAAAAAGGGTTATTCCCCTTAGTTAAAAGGTATTTTATTTGGATTTTAATTGATCATTTGTCATGTATTAATGTATAAATGACCCATATTATATAAATATAAACTACGAGAAATGATTGGCCAATATTTATGAAACATTGGAATGGAGTACCATAAATTTGTGATAACATGGAATGGAGTACAAAATGAATTTTTAATTATGGTCATGGAATCCAATATTCAATATGATTTACATCCATGAAGTCCCTAATTATATTTAATAGTTGAGCATGGTCTTCCCTATTGTGATATGTTTGAATGGTGAGCCATTTGATGCATGTTACATGGGCATGGCGTCACTTGATATTCTAGGACACTCTTACTACTATCCATGGAAACATGATTTGTGGCTCCAATTAAGAAAATGTATTGTCTCTATGTTGATGGATATAAATTTCATTGCATATATAGTCAACTTTTTCATCGGGAAAAGGTGATGTGATCTAGATCCCTCATCGAAGTGGGTTCGGTATAGTCTAATGGTTGATTGTGTGGGGTTTGTTTTATGCACAATAATTATCATCTTGATACTATTTATTCTTTTTCAAGAAAATCGCAACGGTTCCCTGATCTATAACTAGGAATAGAACTATATTCCAATGGTAGGATATCACATGAGTTTTCAAGACTAATGGATCTTAAAGACTCTCATTAGACGAGAAGATGGGAGGTGAGGCATATTGTAACCCTTTAGGGGGAATTTATTCCCACTCAGAGACTCTATTATAGATTTAATATATGTTTTCAAATCTTTTTCTAATACCTATAAGATACCAGTTACCCAAAAAAAAGTATAACATGCTATGTCATTGGCTTCTAAAATAGATAGGACAGTCATTTCGGAATCCAATTGCATATATCTGAGGTTATCTATCTATTTATAGTAATTGGATGTTGTTCATGTTTTTAAGTCATATAACTAATATCATCATAATTTAATGCAACAAAATAGGTAGTTAATGTCTTAAGTATGTGATTGTGTCATAATGAGGCATCCTAGGTAACTTAATAATTGAAACAATAAAAACCCACATAGTGTTTTGAACCTATACATTTTAACATCATGTGAAATGGATATATATGGGTGTTCTGACACCCTAGATAATCATGATGTGATCCCTAAAATATATCATCATATATATCCCTATTATAGTAAGAATCCGAGATGTTATAGATCATTTATTTTATTAGTCCACTAATAGATGAAGTGGATTGTTCTGTACAAATGAATTATTAGGACCTGATAGATGTGTTGTTGGAGACATAAAATAACATTCAACAAATTTGGGGTGTATTATATCATGGGACTTAGAAAGGAATACAATGTATCATGGTTATAGTGTATATCATAGTTTTGGAAGTTCATTTATTCCTTTGGGACTTTTTCTTATATATACACATTTTTTTGAACTGAATGATTCATTCAACACATTTGGGGTTACATGCTTATGTTTCCCTAGATCGTGGAGACTCATGGTTCGAAAGATATGAATATTCTGACTCCCTAATCCCTCATCATCTATTTTCATAGTGAGAAATAGTGGATCACAAATAAACAATCTCACTACACATGGATGCAGGGATTATGCACTAGGATAGCACTTGATTTGGATAATAAGGATGTATAGACTTATAGAGGCACATAAGAATCCTGGACCTGATAGGAATCAGATTCAACATAGTCTGGATGATCCGGGATAAAACACTAATGTTACCCTATTTTTTGTGGTGGTTTATAGTGTATATGATATGACCATGGGAACTCTCTATTCCCATTGGATCAATGAACATTGTGAGAAACATGGGATGGAAAGTAAGATATTTCATTTCGTTTGGTTGTATGAGATATATGTTGAGATCTCCCATACGAGATAAATATGGACTGTGAAGCTCTAGGAGATATCCTATGTTTCCTGGCTATAAAAGGAATCTTGGTCACCGTAGTTCACTTTTCTGGACAAAAAAATGGGGTGTCCCTTGTATTCAGGTCATACAAACCAAGGATTAATTAGGTTATCAAATCCTGGGAAACCCTTATGACATGGAATACTTGCCATCCTGACATACGATAATTATCTACTCGTTAAGAATTTATTGCATGCTTGATATGTAAGAGAGTATCTTCATATAATATTCAAAGAAAAATAAATATTTTATTTGAACTATCCAAGGTACTTCTCAGAATCTATATTTCATGTCGGAAGGAGGACACATAATTGAGGCTAACTTTTCCATAAGAAAATGTAAGACCCCTATAGTTTGTTCTAAAATCTATCGCAAAACCTATCTGACATGTCTAGAGTGTGTCTGAAAATATAACTAATCACCCGAGTTTCATCGTAGGATTGGGATGACACATGTGTTGTGTGTAACTTGATTTTGTGTGACATGTCTTCGAAGGAGTCAAATGTATTGTCTATCACATCTAGAGGGCATCACAAGACCTGGATATCATGCCTAGATGGAATTGTGACATCCAGTTGACATGTATGGGTACTAAAATGATACATTGACTAACATGTGAAAATGATGTTATATGAGTCAGGAAAAGTATTTGAAGTAAACCATGTGGCTAGGATGGGCAGCTCAGAGTGATTCTTTCATCTTGTGTTGTATATCTAGTGGGATCATGTTTCTTATTTTATCATGTCTAGAGGACTTCTCATGACTCAAATAGTTTACAGAAGGAGAGTCGTGAGATCAATAAAGCATGTCATTTGGTTGTCATGTGTCATAACTCATTCACGTGAAGAAGATGTGGGTCATCATGGGTATCCTTCACATAAATCTCTCAACCTTATTCATTTTTCCAATTATTTTTATAAATCATTCATTATATTTGATCAATGTAGGTTACGTTAATATTTTATTTGATCAAGAAGGTGCATGAGATTTTCTTTACATGTCATGTCATAATTCCTTCATGTGATCAATATGTGATCATGGTATGTTCTTGAATATGTTTTATGATTTCTTTGGGTGTTCCCCAACAACATACTTAATGGGAATCTTTCTGTAAATGAGATCATTCGCTATGAGAAATCAACTCTTGATCTACTGTGTCTAAGTGTGAAACATCTCTTATCCTCGAGAGTCTAGAACCTTTCACACAATGTAGTCTTCATTTTTCAGGATGGATCGGAGGATTTATGGGCATCACCACCATGTTTTTTCTCCACCTTTCCTGACACATATCTTTTCGATCCATGATAGATTCTATTAATGGATCTTGCACCACCAATCTTTACAAATCTCTATCATGGATCACTCTGAGGGATATTCATGATTTTCATAGATAAGGAGTATCTCACATAAATTCCTACTTTATTGGATCATTTTTTAATAATGGTTTCTTATTGAATCATGATGGTATTCCATGGGACTTTTATATTATCATTTTGAAATGTCCAACGACCTTTTTAGGTAAGGGTGCCTCTAGAAATCATTTGTGTAATCTTGGGTTCTTTGAAAAAATATTGGTTTGAGAAAAGGTTGGTTTGTTATGGGGACTGCATGAGGTCTGGACAACTTTTTTAAGTTTTTGTAGAAGCTTTTCAGTGGACTTAAATAGAGAATCTCAATAGTTTTATGACCATAAGAGGGTTTCTACATCTCTCTCCCTCTCTATATATATATTTTCATTTGTTTATTTTCAAATAGTCGAGGATCATACAAGAATATATGAGTAGTGTAAAGGACAACTAGTCTACCATTTTATAATGAATAACAAAACCAATAAAGGAATTATTGATATGTTTGGTAACTGAATGGATAATCCTACCTGTTTTTTCATTAAGGGTCTAAAGGGGGAGTGAGTTGTTTATTGGATGTACCCAAGGTTCATCATGAAATGGGGATGATAAGAAAAATGGATTTCTGAGAGAGAAAATATTTTCAATTAATTTATATTTAATATCATTGTTTTAAACCAACAAAATTGTTCCTCTAAGATGAATTGATTCATTTTTATGATAATGGTGTTATTTTGAGCTGAATAGTAAAAATTGGCCATTTTTGGACTTTTAGAAGTTTTTCGGTAGTTTGGTCATAACATTAACTACACTGATCTAAATTGAAAAATTATTTCTTTTCCAGATTCTACACATCTAGGGCTTCATTTACTATTTTTGGACTAAAATCTGAATCGGCCATATGGAAGCCCAAAAAAAGCTCACATGTTGGCTTAAGAAAACTGTTTTCAGTTCTGCCTAGTTTTGATGTGGGATCGATAACTCATCCACTGTGGGCCCAAATCTTGTGAACATTGGTGGGTGTATGCGCAAGGGAGTTTGGAGCAGCATATATGAAGGAATAACCGAGTGAATTGGCCTTTTATTGGGTCATTAAATCACCCTAATCCGGAGGATTTCGTTTTGGAGAGTCTGACTGGACAGAATAAATGCTCATAGTAAAACGGCCATAACTCTCGAAATTCGTGTCCAAATCCTCTGAGATCTCTAGGGTACATGGCCAAGGGAATTATGAACAACATTAAAGAAGGGATCAACGCGTGAAGATGTCATTTAATGGGGCTACAACGTGTCGAACTTCGGGGGAAACATTATGGCTATAAAAGGAGAAGACCTCCACCCTCTCAAAGCATCCCATTTTTTCATCCATTCCTTCAAGGCACCAAGGAGGAGATCTCCACCGAGGGAGGCCAGCCGCAAATCATCCACCTTTATTTTTATTTTATTTTTTTCTTTATTTTTAGTTTTTAATTGTAATTTAGATTTCTAATAAATTCATGCATTTTTTTATTTTTGTGTCCACCGATTCACCCTCTTTTCTTACTCTCATCTTACCATTGTGAACTATAATACTCATGATCATGAGTAACTAATAAGAGGAATATCCCGAGGGAGTAATCGGGTTCTTGAACCCAATACCATCTTCTTAATATTATTTGAGTTAATTCTAAGGATAATTTATAGTGGGTGTAATCCTCACTGTGGTTGTCTAATGGTTAACTTCTTAATCTACAACCATTTTCCCTCGATTGAGGAGGTGGATGGAGGTTGTGCTTGGAAATTGCTAAGTAGGTTTTTCATTCACAACTAGGCTAGAATAAGTTGTGCACACATACGATGGAGTGTGTACACTAAGAATATTTGAAGCTGGCCAATGAAGGTGCTCCCTGAATATTCTCTCAGGAGAACTTCCTTTCTTCCCTAATTATATTCTGTTTAGCATTGCATGGTAATTTAGAATTAAATTTTAGTTTCTTCTGATTTATGAATTTCATTTATTTTATTAAATTACATTTATTTCATAAAATATTAAACCACAAATATGAATTATATTAGGTGGAATAGAAGTAGTGATTTATTAACCACGAAAGCTTCTCAAGAGAACAACCTAGGTCAGCCCCTGTGCTGCACTTAGCTATAAATATTTTTGAGAGTGTGCACGACAACTCTTCGTCAATTTCACGAGATGAGGTGAGCATGAAACTCATGTTTCATATTGCCTTTTGTACCACTTGGGGTACATTACATGATTTTTATGAAGGAATGTGGCTCCCTCACCTACATATATTTCTCCTTATATTCTATGGTGTTTTGTTGCCTTCACCCTAAATTGTTCATGAGGAAATCACATGATCAATATTGGATATCATGATTCTATGAAGGCCATGTCCTATTTATTCTCTCTATATGCCTATAGAACATCGCATAATTAAAATTGGATTTCATGATGATGTATGAAAATTGTCTGGGACATTCACTTTTGTCTCCTTTGATGTGGTTGTTATTTATGGTTTTATAATTTCAAAGACCATGCAATGTTTTTTTATGTCATGACAGCATGACAAAATAGGAATTGATTGAGTTTCAATCATTATTTTTATTGTCACATAACTTGATCAACTTGACTATTTTGTACGGATGAAGGTTATCATGTTTGAATCTCACAATGTCTAAATCATCATGTGGTTTGGTAAAAGATTATAACTAGTGGAGCATTGCAATGTCTTTAATCGCATGTACATGAAATATATATATTCTTCACAAGGTGGTATCAGATAAGGAATGTAGATTCTCATGAACATTGAATATTTCATGTGTGTGGTGTCAACATCAATCAGATAAACATGTTTCATAATGTCATGAATGTTGTTTCATGCTCAGCCTTTAAGGCAAATTATAAAAAATCTATTGGACTTGATAAAAGGTAACACTGAATTTCCATCCCAATTTTTTCACATAATTGGGTATGTGGAAACTTGATCTCTATATCCATGATGGTATGACCATTATATGACCATGCATCTATATTATCATAAATATGCTTAATCACGACACATGATCTCTATTGTTTCAAGATCTTGAACCCTTTATGGTACCATGTCTTATGAAATGATGTTTCATGATGAGCCATATAATTTTTATTGACATAATTCTTGGTGGATCATCTATTCATGTGAGTGAAACACTTTCTTTCTTGAGGGGTTAGGTCTTTCCACATCCCTTCACATGAGGGGTAATGTAGTGCCAAATATCATGTCGTTGAGACTAGAAGTAAACCAACATCCCCTATAACTTACATATCATCAAACCATAAATTGGAACACCTATTTATGTCATTAATAATGTCCCAAACAACGATCAAGGGATCATGTGATGCTCTTTTTAAGAAAAAATGAGAGAACACCCTAAGAGAGTGGAAGCTTCTTCCCATGATAGGTTACACGATGCCCTTCCCTACATGTGATTTATTAAAAAATGTATTGAATATTCACATGAGTTCATGAATCGGCCTTGCATGACCTTTTTTGAATAACCCTTATGGGGTTTGAGATGCACTGATTTGTTAGGAAACCAAGATTCCACCTTTTGGAGCAGTTTTCATGACTTGTCCCTTTGGGCCTATGTCGTGACAACCCCAATCCCGCCTTTCATAGGCTAGGGGCTGGCAACTAGCACTGGAATGGTGTATCCCTTAAACGGGAAGGCATTTCCTTTCTAACCAGACCAAACTCATAGTCCGAGAATGCTACAAGAAGCAACCAGGTTGTGTAGAATGTAATAAGATAAAATCACAAGGTAAACTACTGTAGTAAAAGAGTGATGAAATTAAAAAAGGGGTCAGAATACATGCCCAATTATAAATGTACATGTACAAAAGGAAGCAGAAAACACATGAAAGAAAAATTAAAATAGCTAATGGGTCGTCCTCCGAGGCTTCTACCCGAAGTGTAGGTACAGATCGCCTCCTTATCACTCCACATACGTCAGCCTCTTCCACAGCATGTCATGCCGAATGGTCCACCTCCAAGCATCATCCAGACCTATATCCATCAACCTCGATCAATGCTATACGTTTTCTGCACCAGACACAACAAGGTGTTGGTGAAGCATGTGTATGGTTGAGTACAACAATACTCAGTAGGGACCCCTAGGCCACAGTAGGTCTCCAAGAGTTTCCCAACGAAAAAACCAGAAATCATGGAATCTACTCTACATAGGTATGTACCCATACATATACCAATGTTATCAAGATATACTCATCTCATACATGAAAGAAGGACACCACAATGGTTACACCACGAAGGTAGAAGTACGACACAGGTAACACCATGATGATAAAACCACAAAGGTATTTCCACAAAGGTAGAAGTACAACACGGGGAACACCAAAAATATAGAAGTACCACACATGTGACACCACGAATACAATACCACAAAGAAAGAAGTACTAAATAGGTAACACCACAAAGATATAATTTCCAAATAGGTAACACAATGAAGATAGAAGTACAACACAGGTAACACCGTCAAGTTATAAGTAACACACTGATAACACCACAAAGATTGAAGTACCACATAGGTAACACCATAATGATGGATGTACAACATAGGAATAATACTCATCTCAAAATCTAGTATAACATAAGTACATAAGTACTGATGATTAATGTTAAGGGTAGATCATCTTATTCTGTAATTTAGCACTGCTTCTGACCCACATAGGATCGATAGGCACCTAACCCCCTTTGACCCACACATGATAAGTATGTGTTGACCCACACAGGATCTGTAAATGATGACCCCCACAGGATCTGACCCACATAGGATCGGAATGTGATAACCTACACAATATTGCTAGGCGTTGACCCACATAGGATCTGAACCACACAAGATCGCTGAGCATTGACCCAAATAGGATCAATGTTCTTACTTCACATTAAAGTCTGCTTCGGATTCCTCTCAATCAGTGTGCTTGAGCTCTGTAAAATCGTCCCCTCGAGATGATAATCATACCACAACCACCACTAAGATCCACAAAAGAGTAACCCAAAGGACCTCCATGTCATAAGGGATCTAACACAAGAGACGACACGTCAATTGGATGCCTGGTCTGTAAGTTATAGGCATTTTAGTGCCCCGGCCCCGGTTGGATTTGTGGTTGATCCAACCTGATCATACTTCAAACAACACCAGATAACCAAACGGGTCACACCATTATGATTCACAGGAAAAAACACACGAGAGAGACTACCCCTTTTTCCAAAATGGATATAGGTAAAAAAGTGGCATTTCACTGCAAGACGCACGAACCAGGCCTTGTGGGGCCTATGCCTCAACATTGAAATCAACATCCAAAATTTGTCTTCAAACACCTGTATTTATTTTACGGTATCAACTTCATTGACGGTTCATCATTCTGATACCATTTAAGGGAGATTTGTCAGATACAATATCCCATAATAATAATAATAAAAATATTGGCTTTGTCATGGACCTGAGCCATTAACCATAATTTAGTATCCAACATTAGACTTGAATCGGCCATATTAAAGATAGGATAACATTGCCACTATTGGCAAGTCAATCGGACGTCACCAACAGGAGTTATGGCAGGTCGATGATTTAATAATAATATTAAATCAATTAATTCAAAATAGTTTCGGGTACCTGATCCAAAAACATGACAAAATCATCTAATATTAAACTCATTATTTTCGTCTCGAAGTCAGGGTCATTCTGCCGCTAACGGCTCGTGAAACCTAGGATTCAGGGATATGTTATGTAAAAATTTTTGTTTTACTACAAAAAATAATAATAACATTATTTATTTATTTTTATTCTTTTTCCCTTATAACCCATATCATTTTAGATTGACGCACAAGGGTGGAGAATCCTCTTTATTCAACGATTTCCTCTTTAATTTATTTAAATTTTTAATTTATTCCTTTTCAACTATTCCTCTCTCTAATTAAATCTTCTTCCCCCCAATACTAAAACACTTTTCTATCAATCAAGCCCGCAGATTCTCCCTGCAACCCTAACCGTAGGCTTCCTCCACGAAATAAGAACTGCCGCTACCTCCTCCGGCTAGCCGCATTGTCGCGCATCTAGCCTTCCACAATGCTGCTCCTCATGCCAGTTGCACCACCTAGCCCCCTGGTCCACTAGACCACGTCATTGACCGAGCCAGCTTTGCTGCTCTACCACGGTCCGTCGTTCTGCCATCCACCACCATGAGCCACCTAGACACTCCACACAGACCGTCATAGTACATCGCAACATCTACCTCTCCTGGAGTTGCACCCTTAACAAATGTTGTAAATCACACTGCCACATCACCCCTTTTCTGGGCCTCCACATCTTCATTTTAAACCCGAAAAATGTGATGATCGTAGATTCATGATCCTTGGGTCGAGATCTCGTAGTTCGTATGCCTCACTCAACCAAGCATTATGTTTTTATCGTGCTTAATTATTTGGTGACGATAAATTTGTGAAGAACGAAATAGAAAGGATCATGTTCTATCTACTGATTGAGGTCTATGTTTGTTTTTCCATCGTCGTTGAGAATCAAGAAGGGTAGTAATTAACCAATAGAAATTTATCACACTTCGAATTAAACCCCCTACCTTGTAAATCTGTTGGGGAATGTTCGCAATTGAGGGTGGGTCAGTTTTCGTCATTCCCGCAATAAGCTTCAACAAAACCCCTTGAAAGACAATCTTTGATTCTCGATTGGGAGATATGTTCTTCGTCAAGAGCATTAAGACCCTGCTCCTCCATTCGCCAACAAAAACAAACACCCACCCCATGGAAGAGTTAATATAACTCTTAGATTAAGTGGTGATTTATTTATTTAGATCTAATGAGTCCTATTAATTAAAGGTATTGGTGGACACACAATTGGTGTAACTAGGAATTTAATTAGCATTTAAATTCCTGAACACACTCTTATGGTCCCCACCACCAAAAATTATAAGAATAGGTGGGAAATATTTAAAATAAAATATATTTATTTTATTTAATCCTCCATAAAGAAATTCATAAAACCATCTTCTTCCCTCGGCCCACTGTGGTCCTGGTTAAACCTCCCTTAAGCGAATCCTAACATAGCATGTTCAATGGTGACTTCAGATTTTTAATCAGATCGCCATTTCCAATGATAGAAAACGCCACTCGCACATTTACTGAATGTATCATAAAAATATTCAATAAATTAGTAATGATCATCCTCAACCTGCATCGGTCTAGGTTAGGCTCTGGATATGGAAAACACACCCCAAAGAACCCAACGGTACTCTGGGATTTTTGATCCGACTTATAGTTTAGATGTTATGATTCTTAAAAATAAAATAATTTTCACTTAATTATTTTATTTACAGCCATAAAATAACATTAACTAGTGGCACGCGCCAGCCAATGTTAGTATCTTCCTAAAGATAGAATAGCCTCACAAGCTTAGTGGTGGTCTCAGATTTTTAATCCAAGTAAACTTTCTTGAGTTGTAAGCATTTGAAAAATAAAAAAACATTATTTAATTATTTTATTTATGATTACACAATTTTTTGTTTATCCCATAGGAGGCCCATGCTGACTAAACAGGAGTCACGCCTAGGGTAAACCCAACAGCCTGAGCACAACAGTGCCCTCATATTTCTGATCTATGAAACAATTTAAGAGTTATTATTTATTTTTTGTAAAACTACTCACACACACAATTTAAGGATTAACAAAACATCGACCGATCATTCCAGGAACTCCGAGCCTTAGAATCATGCACCATTAGATTTCCTGGTATCAAAATAATTATATATAATTAAAAAAAATTTACATAAATTCCAGGACATTACATTCTCCCCAACTTAGGTATTTTCATCCTCGAATTCCAAAATACAAACGAATGAACCAAATGGCGGTACAAAGGATGAATTTGATCCTCCATCTCCCATGTTCTCTCTTGGAGGATCCCATGCAGTTAGCGAATGTGCACGAGATGTTTCAATCGCCCATGAGGGACTAACTCCTGTCGATCCTCTATATCCACCTGGAACTCCATAAAATTCACCACATCATCAATGTTCAACTCTCCATAGTCGATAAAGTGTGATGGATGATTTATGTATCTCCTCAGCAGTGACACAAGGTAAACATTATGCAAATAGTGAATATTTGGGGAATGATATAGATGGTAAACCACCTCGCCCACTCTACTAAAAATCATGTAAGGTCTGATGAACCTCATAGATAGCTTGTTGCCTGGACAAACCTCCAAAATCCTCATCGGGGTGAGACCCGTAAGAAGACATGATATCCCTCAACATCTTCTTCCAAAGAATAACTAGTACCATAGTGCAACCTATGAAGAAGATGATGTGGTCCCCACCTTTAGAAAATACTTCATGAGACCATCCTGAGGATATCTGAGAACGTCGGGCCTAGTAGTCAACAACCCAAGTTGTGCCTCCCTAATTTTCTAGGTAATTGGGGGAGTGGAAATCTTAGACTAGAGGTAAGCTGATCCATCATTATCCATGAAGGATATCTGAAGCACGGCAAGATGATCTGATTCCCCACTCTGTAGCTGTAAACCAGATCTCCTACAGATTGTGTCTGTTACCATGTTTCCCTTCCCAAGAGTATAGACTATCTCAATGTCATAATCCTGGAGGAACGTCAACCATCATCTCCATATCAACTTCTAAAAACTAAACTACAACTTCTCCATCCACATTAAAGGCTCCCCCTTCTTCGTCAAAGCTGACAAGAGTACTAAAACCCTGTAGAAGTCTGGTTCAAAACTCTATTTGTACCCAGCCAAATCTAAAATCTCTCTTCCTTCATGGCTGTAATCATAGAATCATCTTTTGAAAAGATTTCCCCACACTATACCATTACTATTGGGAACTAAAAACACAAAACTCATGCTTCTATGATGGTATGTATGGACGATTCAAGAGTGATCAGTTGCACTATCCTCTGTATGAGTTTATCATGTGCTACATGGGATTCCTTTTTCGCCAACCAAGGAAAACCCCAATCCAACATTATAGATAAACCAAAACCTTTTTTCCTAATATAGTCAATTTGAGTATGAAATTTTCATGTCCATTTCATACCCATAGTATCGTCGTACAGCCTCGACCCTGCCACCGCGTGGTTCCACCTAAAACTCTGACCTCAAGGGTCAGGTCACACCGTCCGTATAAGTGTGAATTTCGAGTATCATCCCAAAGGTATCGCTAGACATAAGGGTCAAGTCAACAGTTTAAATAGAAACTCTAGGTCTTTAAATAGATTCTTGGATGGTTGGAATTATTTGTACCTATGTCTATTGAAATATCATTGAGTAGTAGACACAGGCTATATCTAGAATCATTCCTAGAGCAATTGGGTCGCACTCCTTGACAGCATCCAGCTACTCCAATATCCTATCCTACGGCTCCCTGAGCCTGGTGGGTCCCACATTAGTGTGGTGGTTGTAGCATTTCGAAATTTACACTAGCTCATATAGATCTCTTAGCTCTTCTTCCATGTCTAAAGCCCCGTCGATTCATCATTCCTTAAAAATTCCTCTTCCCGAATCATTTTAACCTCCTAGGTCTCTAAGACTAGGTTCAGTTTCCTGCTTTCCCACTGTTAACATTCACTTGATGCATTCACTCATCCAAAGAACATTCCACCACAAAGGTTATTTCTAGAACCCTAATATATGATGTAATGAATAGACGAATAGTGATGGATAAAATGTCTCTAAACACACCCTTCTCAATTTTACGAGACCTAATGCACTATTCATACTATATTTATCATGTACATGGGATGGTTGATATGCCTCGATGAATACTCAGCTACTGACATGTCATCCTACCAAAGTTGTAGAAGCTCTAAGGATCTCTCATCCCATAGCTCTTTATAGCATGAGACCCCATTATTTGAGGAAGGTTCTAACGATTTTCCACAAAGAATGTCACCTCTTCGAAAGATCAGGGTAATCTAAACCATGTCATCGTCCTACTGAGCCACATAGAAGGCTCTCTACCAAGACTGCCGTTTGATCGAATGGTTCCATGACTAGATAGAATCGTAGCCACCTCATCAAGCCAGTCATTAGCTGCCTGTGGGTCGGTCTCACCTCATAACCTGAGGGGTGTTTGATGATGAAACATGTGTAAGGTACTAAGCCTACATGTGTACACTACCGGTACAACTGGTTGTAACTACTGACCAACGGATAGTGATATAGCTGACACACAACCAGAAGGAACTATCTCGGGCAATGGTCCACATACCGAAGCTTCTTCACTATGCAGACCATCCTCATGGTCACTCACTGAAAATGACTAGAATCCAGGATCCACATCCACTCTACAAGTGTCTCAACTAGGCAGAAAACTCTATCCAACACCTCCATCTAGTCCCCAGCTTCATGGGGTTCTATCTCACATCCAAAACATAGAGCACAACTCTACTGGTACTTCTGCAACATGCTTAGTCAGCATCCACCATCCACTAGAAGCATCTATTGCTAACTGCTACCCAATGGTTGGTGGTGCATCTGGTACACCGCTTTAAGGTGCCAACACTATAAGAGGGCCCCACACTAGAGCATCGCCTCTCGGTGGTCCGTCATCGTGTACTCTCTTGGGATTCATATATGGTTGTCTACGTGGTAGAATACTGAAAAGGAACAGGTGCCCCATGATCATGAAGTTATACCTGGCGTGCTGAATCCAAATAAACCAATGAAATGTATTTCCAAAACACACACAATCAGCATCATCATGCACTAAGTCAGAAATCATAATTCAGGCTCCTGGTGTATGGATACGTCGGTCGTTGCACCAACACTGGACTCCCTAAACTAAAAACCACACTCAAAAAATATAACATTATTGCTCCACATATAAAAGATCAGAGTCCTGGTTCTTTAGTAGAAATTATTCCTTTGATATCACATTTTCACAACCCATCCCTCGGGGCCCATGTCGTGACAACCCGAAGCCAACCTTTTATAGGCTCGGGGCTGGAGACTAACACTAGAAAGGAGTATCCCTTAATGGGAAGTCATTTCCTTTTTAACTTGTATAGACACACAGTCCAAGAACACAACAAGAAGAAACCACACAGACTAGAACATAATAAGATGCAACCACAAGGTAAAATGTTGTAGTAAAAGTGTGTGGAATGTAAAAGGGGCCGAAATACTATCCGAACTATAAATGTACAAGTATGACTAGAATCACCATTAAAATTAAAGAAAAATTAAAACAACTATTAGATCATCCTCTAAGGTTCCATCATGATGGGTAGGTACTGTTCGCCTCCTCAGCACTCCACGTCTGTCAGTCTCCTCTGCATCACACAATGCCGAATGGTCCACCTCCATGCACTATCTAGTCCAACTCCCTCAGCCTCGATCAATGTTGTATGTCATCTGCACTAGACACAACTAGGTGTGGGTAAGTACCATGTAGGGGTGAATGTAACAATACTCAATAGGGACACCCAAGACCCTCTTTGGTCTCCTAGAGTTCCACAAAGTAAAAACCACAAATCATCACATCAACTTAACTTAGGTATATGCCCACACATATAACTAAGTTATCAAGATATACTAATCTCATACATGAGGGAAGGACACCACATTGGTAACAAATCAAAGGTAGAAGTACCACACATGGAACACCATTAAGATAACACCATAGAGTTAACTCCAAGAAGTTAGAAGTACCACACAGGTAGAACCACAATGATTGAAGTGCCTAATAGGTAACACAACAAAGACAATACCACCAAGACAAACTACCACCCAGGTTACACCACAAAAATAGAAGTACCACATTGGTAACAACACGAAGATATAATTACAACACAAGTAAAAAACCGAAGATAGAAGTACCTCACAGGAAACACCACAAAGATTGATGTACCACACAAGTAACACCACAAAGGTTGAAGTGCCACATGGGTAAAAGACTCTACTCCCAATATGGTATAACATAAGTATAGAAGTATATATTATCAGTGGAAATGATAGAAAATCTTATTATGTTACGTAGCACTGCTTCTGACTCCCACATTTTTTATAGGTAACTAACCCCCTCTAACCCACATAGGATCAGTATGCACTAACCCAAACTGGATCACTAAGTGCTGACCCACACAGGATCGCAGAGCAATGACCCACATGGGATCGATGTTCATTCATCATGTTATAACTATCCACATGATTCTTCACACATGGTGCACTCGATCTTTGTAGAATCTACCCCTCGAGATATTGTTCATACCATGACCACCACTATCATCCACAAAGGAGTAACCCAAAGGACAACCATGTCGTTAGGGTTCCAATGCAATAGAAAACACATCAATTGGATGCTCGTTCAGTAATTTATATGCATTTTAGTGCCAAGGTCTCGCTTGGATTCTCGTTAGATCCTACTAATTCATTCTTAAAATGGATACGGATAACCAAATGAGTCACACCGTTATGATTCAAATGGAAACACACACGAGATGAACTACATATTTTTCCAAAACTGATACCCAGTGAAAAAGTAGAATTTCACCACAACACATGCGAACTAGGCCTCATGGGTACCATGCCTCGACCTCAACACAAATATACAATATTCTTCTTGAAACATATATCTTAATTTGAGGGGTGCAAATTCAGAGACGGATAGTCATTTTGACACCGTATGAGGGAGATATGTCGGATACATGATCCCATATTATTATTATCATTATTATTATTGGTTGTTCTGTGTTCCCAAGACATGAACCAAAATTTAGTATTCAACATTATACTTTAATCGATTTTATTAATTAAAGGATCACATCGACACTGGCGGAAAGCAAATCGGACGTCACACACGGGAGTTATGGCAGGTCGAAGATTTAATAGTAATGTTAAATCTATCAATTCACATGCATTTCATTTACCCGATCAAATACCATGAAAAGAGATCCAATATTGGACTCATAATTTCCATCTCGAAGTCAGGGTCATACCGCTACTGATGGTATGTGAAACCATAGATAGACGGATAAGTTACAGAAAATTTATGGTTTTACAACCCAAAATAATAATAACATTATTTTAATTATTATTATTTTATTCTTTTTTCCCCTATAACCCATCTCATTTGAGATTCACTCACATGGGTGGTTCCGCATCCTTATTCAAATATTTCATCCATAATTTATTTAATTTTTTAATTTATTCCTTATCCACTATTCCTCTCTCCAATTAACTCTTCTTCCCCAAAATTCAAACGCACTTTTCCTGCAATCAAGCCCACGTCTTCTCCTTGCAACCCATACCCAGGATTCCTCCACATGTACAGAACCACAACCACCACCTCCAGCTAGCCATGCTACCGTGCCTCCAGCCTACCACACAGCTACGCCTCAAGCTAGATACACCACCTATCCCCCTGGTCCACTAGCCCATGTCATCGACCGAGTCGGCTCTGTCAGTCTACCATAGGTCATCGTGCTACCTTCCACCGACGTGAGGCGCCCCAACTCTCCACACATACTTCCATAGTATGTCGCACCGTCTACCTCTCCTAGATCCATACCCTGTTCACATGCAAGAAATTACACCACCACGTCGCCCCTTTCACAGCCCACCTCATCCTCTTTTTTTGCCTGAAAAATGTGATGATCACAATATCACGATCCATGGGTCGAGACGGCCGCATCTGTAATCCATTCTCAACGAATCATTTAGTTCTTAGAACACTTAATTATTTTTTGATGAATAACACATGAACAAAAAAATTGAAAGGATCATGGTTTATGTGCGGATCGATGGCAATGTTTGTTTCGCCATCTTCGTTGAGAATCAAGAACAAGAGGAATTAACAAATAGTTATTTATAATACATCAAATTAAAACACATACATCATAAATATGTTGGATAATGTTCGTGATTGATGGTGGTTTGGTGTTCGTCATTCCCACAACAATATTCCTACGATTTCGCTCAAACGACAATCTTCAATTCATGATTGTGGGATCCTTTCTTCATCAAGAGCCTCAAGATCATTCTCCTCCTCTCGCCAACGAAAAAAACACCCAACCCCAAGGAAGAGTTAACATAACTCTTAGTTTACATGGTGATTCATTTATTTAGAACTAATGAATCATATTAATTAAAGGGGTTCATGGTTATACATTTTGAGTAACAGGGCATTTAATCAACATTTAAATGCCTGACCACACTCTTGTGGTCCCTGCCATCATAAATAGAAAGGAGAGGTGGTAGGATATTAGAAATAAAATATATTTATTTTGTTTAATCCTCCATGAAAAGTAGCGAAAGCCATATTCTTTTCTCGACCCACTATGGTTGAGGTTGAACCATTCTTAAGAGAATCCTGACACTACGATTTCAATAGTGCCTTCATATTTTTATTTCGAGAACCGGTTCAAAAGATAGAAAACACCATTCACATTATTACTAAATGTACCTTAAAATTATCAATAAATTAAAAACATTCACCACCAACCCACACCGGTCATGGTTTGGCTCCTCCTAAAGAGAAAACACCCCAATGAAGACAACATTAATCTCAAATTTTTAATCTATGATACCATTTAAAAGTTATGGATTTTAGCAGTAAAATAATTTTCACATAATTATTTTATTTATGTCCAAAAACTAATTTTCACTGGTGGCCCTATCCGACCAATGTAGGAATCTTACTAAAGAGAGAATACCCTCACAATCAAAGCGGTGGTATCAGATTTTAAATCCAAGTAACTGTTCATGAGTTATATTCATTTGAAAAAAAAACTTTATTTAATCATTTTATTTACAGTTATTCCATTTTTTGGTTTTCCCATAGGAGTCCCGCACTGATTAATCGTAGGTTCTGCCTAGGGTAATCCCTCCATCCTTAGCGTAACAGTTCCCTCAGATTTCTGATCTAAGAAACTATTTAAGAGTTATTCCTATTTTTATTGAAAACTGATTACCCGTGCTATTTAATGTCTAACAAATCTTCTCCATATCATTTTGTGCACTCCAAGCCTCCGAATCACATGCTTTCAGATTTTGCAGTCTCTAAATAATTCCATATAATTAAAAAAATTATATGGAAATTCTAGGACATCACAACAGTAGTGGCTTCCAACTCCTGATATCTCTTGAGTATTTATAGAGGTATTATTTCAATAACATTACACATCTGAGAATGGTGTTTTTCTTGATAAATACATTCCACCACAAATCACAATGACTCACCTAGCTTGAGATCATAAAATAATGTGGAATCAAGGAATATATTTAAATCATCTGAAATATTTTCATCTCTATACATGATTTTTTATCATAATATAGGCTTCATCTTATCACATAACCCGACCTGAGGTGTTCTCTATATGCAAAAAAGAGTTTAATCATGCATTGGATATTTTTAATGCTTGTTATTTCAATAGTTGATTTTTTTTCATGAATTGTATTTGTGTTTGTTAGAAACATTTGGTAACATCATCAATACCGACGTTGATTTTTGTGTTGAATTTTTAATTTTTATAGATGTTTAGCTTCACACCTATCCATGTGGGCATAACTCTAATCAACTTCTACAACTACACAGACATATGAGATAGCCTTCCATGGTCACAATTGAAGACCACTTGCATCACACAAAATTATAGGAAATATAATTTTTGTTCCCCATATGAACACCGAATTTGTTGTGATAGGAGGATCATGTATATTTTTAATGATTTCAGTTCAAAAAATGATCCAATGAATCCTTATAATATCCTAGATGAAGAATATGGTTCATGTCATCATTAATCTTCCATGGAAAATTCCCAAGTTATCCATTTTCATGCACTGTGGAAATGGTATATAACTAGTTCACAGGACCTTAAAGATAGATCATGAAAGTGTATATGGTCTATTGTTTGGTTCAATATCCATATAGAATAAAATTATATTTAGTAGTTTGGGTGTGAAGATTTGTTTCCTACAGGAAAGGTTGTACATAGGTATCAGATTCCTAGATAGATCATTGTTAATAAGTGAATCACACCATGACCTCACATGTGATCCACTCTTGAGACATAACATTTTATAATCTGTATGGATGCATTGGAGAGTTATATTGTTAGAAATAATATTGGGTCAAGGTGATTCTGATGTGATAGATCAATCCCATATTCAATTGGAAAGGATAAAATTTGGTATCATGAGTTTTAGGAAGATGACATACGATGTTATTTATACATTTCCCAATATTCACAACATCGGTCAATCAATAGAAAATAATGTGATGCAGCAATATGATTGCTGAAAATCCACCCCACACACACACATAGAATTCAAATTTTTTTAAATGTAAAGATTCTGTCTATATGGTAAATATATTTCATTTTGCTGTATATTTGAGAATATTTTGTTCTTTGGTATTGATCCCCTTTAAAGTATTTTTTAATAGTGTGTCGACTAAGGTGTTTCGGGAATTATTATGATGAGCCTCCCATCCGTGATTTTATTACTTTGAATATTTTTTTGGATCATTATTGATACATATCCTTTTTATAATATCCAGTAAACAAAAATTCTTGGATATGAAGACTCAAACCATAATAGATTATTCTGAAGAAGAACTTATGAATTCCCACTTACATGAGATTCTTCATTATTATGTATTTCGATAAATACAATGATATAAAAACATGAAAACTCATTTATTGGGTGATATATATATATATATATATTTATATATATATCATTATGGCAGAGTACACTATCTTTTTCCAAATCTGATAGGGTAGGTTAGAGAAGCTTGATGTTTTATAGGGACGTATGGTGGTCTATACCAGAACATGAAGAATAAATAACTTCCATAAAATATTTAATGGAATTTTTTCTCAAACCTAATATTGATATAGTTTACGGTATTTTAGCTCGTACAAGATATTTCTTTAGTTTATGGACTTTTAATGGACCTTTTATTGTTTATGTATTGGATCTTTTAGATCAAACCTGATATTACATAAGTTTATGGTATTTTAACATAGACCTAATATATTGTTAGTTTTTGGTCTTTTTCCACAAAGATATTATTGATTTATATTAT
This sequence comes from Viscum album, assembly GCA_963277665.1. Taxonomy (NCBI): domain Eukaryota; kingdom Viridiplantae; phylum Streptophyta; class Magnoliopsida; order Santalales; family Viscaceae; genus Viscum; species Viscum album. The sequence goes on from OY728128.1 coordinate 624,038,352, forward strand.
ATTCATTTGGCCTAGTACATATATTTCTTTATCGTCATGTATTTTAGTTCGAACATGCTATATATTTAGTTTATGGTCTTTTAGCTATGACATTTTATCAATTTAGTTTAGGGTCTTTTTCCATGGAGCATTTATTTCATTAGTTTTTGGACATTTATTTTAGACCTTTTATCACTTCATTTGAATTTATTTAAGCTCACACCATTTTCATCTTTAGTTTATGGTCTTTTAGCTGAGAGCTTATTTTGCTTATGTTTAGGTTCATTTTCCTATGACCTAATATTCCCTTAGTTTTTGGTATTTTATCGTGGACCTTATATATCTTTATTTTATTGTATTTTAGCTCAGATATTATATCACGTTAGATATGGTTTTTTTATCTTGGATCATGTATTACTTTAGTTTACAATTATTAGCCTGATCCATTTATCACTTTAGTTCTGGTTCTGTTAGCTTCAACAATTTATCATGTTAGTTGAGGTTATTTTCGGTAAAACATGGTGAATTATAATGGAATATGTTGAAGACATGATTGTTATGAAACAAAACACACAGAGGTTATGTATTATATCGCGGTGTTATGATAGATTATAAGCATCATAAATCCCTTATGTTGAGTGACTAATTTGTTTAACACAAATAAGCAGATGAGATAGAACCAAATAATGTATCCTTGAATCTGGGTATCTTTTACATAGGCTATATTATATTTTTAGATGTACTATCTATTGTAGGGTAAAATACTAGTGATATTTGGTCGACCTGGATATTCAAGTAATGGGTCCTTGAAGTAGGGTATGTTTTCCATGGGATATGATAGATATGTGGAGGTAATATCTATTGGAGGTTGAAATACTTGGGATGATAAGTCCACCGTGAATGCATAATTTGGTTAATGTAAATCATACCCCAAAATCGTGATTCTATGAATATGGGATGGGGAATTCATACTAGGTATGTCCCATGACATCATTACATACCAGTATCTATCGCGGTGTCTCCCAGTCTTATAAGGAGTGAAGATTTGTTTTTGATAGTTGGATATGCCATTAGTTGGTGTGTAATATCCCTTTTGAATTGGTAGAATGGTAAATAAAAATATGACCTCCAATCCTTTTTGAAGGCCAAGAAAAAATTTTTAAGTCTCAAAATTCCATATGATGAGGAAGGGTACGTGAATAACGCTACCCAAGAAGGGTTCTAGAACCCTTGGGAGGCTCAGTTCCTGATTGTGAATCTCAGTCCCTTTTCAATGTGGTTTTGAATCATTGTGTGTGTGACATAAATGTTTATCGAATGGATTTTAAAATCCCTTCCTTAAAAAATGGTACAAAATACGGCGACATATCATGAAGGATATCAAATTCACTCATATTGTTTTGTACGGAGACTTTATGTCAGGGTCCAAAGTACTCATATGAAGAGGATGGAATGGAACAATCATACATGGAGTATTTTAGACACACTGAGGTGTTTACTACAATCTTAGTGATTTAAAGTCTCACAATAATTCAAATATCAATTTTTCAAAGTTAAAAAAGAAAATATGACCCTAGGTCCATATGCAAGAGCCATAGGTATATGTGAATAGTCAAGAAAATGATCCCTTGATGCCTGATAGATTTTTCAAGGGCCATGTAAGTATGTAGAGTTATGATTTATCCAAATAAATAAGTGCTATTTTTTTAAAGTGTAATAAACAATAAGGGTTTGAGTACGCTAAAAGTTGTGAAACCACCTGGAGAACATATTCTCATAGAGAGGAGAAGTGAAAAATCATTACACTAACATATTCCTAAACTAGGGGGTCCAAAAATAATATCTTGAATTTACTAGGGTTATATAATATACCCTATTAGATTTAGGATTTATTTAATTTCAACATACATTTTTCATAAACTATAGAGATGAATAATTTAGTGAGTGAATGAATGAATTTTTCTTAGTTCCCCATTCAAGCCTTTTCAACATGGGATGTGTTTTGTCCCATTCACAATCAGTTCAATTCCTATCAATTTAGACCATTATAGTCCTGATATTATGGACACACAACATTGAAAGAAGTATAAGTAGCTTAAGGATCGGACACTCGTGGATATAATATGAGGGCTGTTACAAAAGAGCCTAATTAGGATACCAAAGAACAATAGTACTCCTACTTCCTTCAGGGGGGAAATTAAGAAGTTGTAAATCTGGGACTGAGAATCTATGTTTGTGAAACAATTTATAGGATAATAATACTAGGGATTACCCACAATATACTGATGTGTTTTGTTATGTCTTCATGATATAATTCATAAAAAACATAGAAATCCTTTTATAATGGGCCATGATATCTCTAGTTGGTGGGTATGATCCCTTATGAATCAATATCATGGAAACATAGGTAGATATATTTCATTTAAATGGGTAATGGAATTTTTATGGAAATATGAGGTTCTTGAGACATAAACTGTTGTATATGGATTTAATTGCTTTAATAAATTGTGGAATCACCCCATAATATGGTTGACTTGGGAAAGGAACTTATGGTCCATTGATAAGGTATGATTATGGGTTATGGCCTATATAGACTTACGTCATTTAGTAGAAACATGCTTACATTTGTTTAGTTTAATATTGTGTGGTAAGGAAATGTTTGTTATGTAGCATTAATGTCATGATACCAGGACCTTTACCATGAAATTTAATGTCACGTGGTAAGTAATTACTTCCATGGAATTTATCATAACGCATTAATGATTTACTATTGTTTAGATTAAAAACATTCATTAAGGATTTGGAAACCAATGACAAATACTTATGAATGATACATTATATACCCAAACAATTTGAATATATTTGTACTTCGTACATAGTAATGATGGTCTTGTGTGACATGATTCCTCTGCATTTGGGGTGAATTGATTATTTTATGTTGCATTAAGGCCCGTTATTGGAGATCCGGACATCTATATTTATGTTGTGATGATTGGAATCAATACATACATAGTTCTAGAAATCCAATTATGTTAAATCTTATGTGGAGAGGATGAAGATTAACGAACATAAAATAATAGCAATGTTGTAGCTAGGCACAATGGTGGAAACTCGGGCATCACTACATTTATCATGAGAATGAGAATCATGCCACATGTAGTTTTTAATGGATCATGTGGTTTTGTGTAATGTGTTGAGTATGTGGTCCCACAATGAAAAATTTTGGTATTGTGGTTGGACCATGAATGGAAGTTTGGGTGTAACTACATATTTCATGGTGTTGGGAATGATTTCACACATAGTTCTAGAGGGATTAAACAGGTCAAGTCTGACCACTACAAAAGGGGGGGGGTCACTCAAACACTCGTTTGTTATGACTGAGCAAAGAGTTAGAAATTTGTGTGTCAATACATATCTTGATATGATAGTAATCAAGTCACACTTAATTAGAGAATGAGAAAATCTATGTTCATTTATATTTCCCCTTTGGAGTTTTGGGAATTGTTTCCATTGATTTTCACAGTTGATCCCAATATTAGTGGTCCAGGAATTTGTACATATCATGTGATGACTGGAATCAAGACAGACATGGTTCTTGAAAAACTTTATAGTTTAATTCCATATGTCAATAACATTAATCATGAATTATAATATCATGAGACAATGACTCAGGTCATGACTTGTAAGATCTTGCATTTAGGGTCGTGATTGACATATCATGTTCTATCATGTCTTTTTCATGCTAGTTAGTCCTTACTACAATCCCAATGATAGTGTGAGCTTTGATTGATGTGAGAAACAATTAAGATAATGTGTTCCACATTCAATGCATAGTTAGTTGATTGTACAATAGTGTACTTTTTTATATAGTGGTTGGAGAAAGATATATGATCGAGGTATCTCCGTGTCTCTCATTAAAAAATGGAAATGAATATATATATATATGGATGTTAAATTTAATATTATTTAGTGTGGATGTTACTCATGGAGTTTAACATCTTATGGTCAGGTCATGGATCACATGAAATGAGGTAAAAAATATAGAAGAGAGATTGCAGCTCGACCCAATACTAGAATTTCAGGTTACACTACATATCCTATGGTGGTAATAATGATTTCAAACATAGTTATAGAAAACCTATACCGTTTAATGTCATACAGAGTTGTCATCATTTGTGTAGTTTCAATGTCCTTCCATATGGACATCACTCATCCAGTTTAAATTTCTTATAGTAAGGACAATTCTATATAGTTTAACATCATGTGGTTAGGAGGAATGGAGGGTCTTACTGTGGTGTGGTTTCCCATATAATGAAATCTATACAAACTATTTGAGGATAAATAGCGCATTGGTGGGAGGTGTGACACACACTCCATATATAGTGGCTGAAGATTATGCTCCATTATGGTAGACCATATGTCTGATGCAAAGACCTTCTCAATTGGGTTTTAGCTTCTAGAGATTCTTTCCTAGTATCATTGTGATTCTATGATCCAACACCAGTTCTCACTACTGGAAGCATGATCTATACCAACAGTTTTGAAAAAACCATTGGTATAGTTCACTAATTTGATCCTTTACCAATGGTTTGACCAAAACCGTTGGTATAGGTCACTTATATGGACCTTTACGAATGGTTTTGAAAAAACCATTGGTATAGGTCCCAAAATCATAGAACCTATACCATCGATTCTCAACTCCATTTGTATAGGTCTATACCGATGGTTTTGAAAACAGTTTGTATGTGTACATGTATTTTTAATTAAATCTTCTTACGACAGACATTAAATAAATCAAAATTTAAAATACTTATGATAATTCATATATATATTAATGAAATTATGTTCACAAAATTAAGTTAGCTTAGTGTATAGGTCGTTCAATCACAAATGGGAGGTTCTGGGATAAAAACCAGGAGTTCTTATTCAATGAGTGGGAAACTATACATCTATGGGTTAGCCTACATCAATCTCATACATCCATGAGCACATCATTTTTTATATTGCATTATGCATAGTAGTATTCTAGTCCTATAAATTAAGGTAGATATTTTCTAAAAATGAATTCATATCTTTTCTCACTATCTTTTATACTATATTTGATAGAGTTTAATTTTAGGATACTCTCTTTCCATTTGTCGTGGCTTGATGGAGTGATGATTGATTACAATCTATATTTTACTTATGGTACATATTCATTAAATTTTTGGAATGAAGTCATTATCTATAAATATTATGTGAGGGACCCTAAACGTGGTAATGATATGGCACTTTACAAAGTGGATGATATTATTTCTCTCAGCTACCAAGAGGGGTATTTCATCAACCCATTTGTAAAAGAATTCAGCTGTATCAAGGCATCACATAAACTAAATAGTTATGGATTGGGGATGTTACCCCACCAAATACATTCCCCAAATAGTAAATATCTAGTATAATTTAGTAATGTGTAGAAATTGTAGGATTTTATGGATGTAGTTTTCATGGATCTGAAAAGATTTAAATTTTATGGTGAATTATATAGAGTCTTCAATCATGGATTTCTAGTTATATTCCAACCTCCTAATTTGGTTGGAGATCCTGTTTCCGTATTTATGATCTACCCCAAGATCCTGAATGGACATCCACCATGATGAAAAGAATCATTCCATATTCTATGTATATGATAAAGATTCCATAAAATCCTCTCTTATTGAGGGTCCTCTGCTGATTTAGAATATCTTGTAGTGTGATGTTTACTGGATAGTTCCCAATCTATTCCCTTACAGCTCAATATATTTGTAGAATATTTTTTTAAAGATAAATGATTATGGGCTCCATCCATCTATGGGTTGTCATTAATTCATTGTGTTATGGGGTTGTGTGGACCTGAGTTTTTCATTACATATCACATACAACTATCGAAGAGACCATTCTTTGAGGGCTAATTTGAAATATTTCATCTTCCCAATCTGGGTTGGCTAAGACTGGGGATGAATTATCCAATGCATTTGTGTGAGCATTCATTGATTAAGATATGTGATTAAATGTTGTTTCATTAATAAAATCTTCCATTATTCCCCTATTGTATCCAATTAGGGGCCCTGATTATGCATTTTAATGTATTATTCCCCATTGACATACTTTATCACTCATTATGAACCCATTTGATATTAGGGTAGGTTATGTTCAACTATAGGGCCAATTACAAGCCACCAATGAGGTAATTTTATTCCACATCATCATTCATGTTCCCTTTAGTCAATGAGAAATGGTAGTGAAAAACATATTTGTTTGGAGATACATACACAATCCTTAATCCATCCCAACTGAACATCTCGTTTTCTATCCTCATGACAACAATACTTATGGCAGTGCCAAAAAAATAAATATCCCTTGTAATAGAGGATTCATGGTCATAGAATACATCTACATATGGATGTTTAGTGTCCAAAAGTATAATTTCTAATATATGATGTTTTGTGGTTAAATCAGAAAAGTCATACCCTTTCACTAACTTCTGTGGTACAAACTAAATGTTGTTTTTATGTATAATGACTTCCCATTAGGCCAAGATCAAATTCATCATAGGGAGGAAAATGATTTGCTTGATCAGATCAATATGATAGAGAAGATGGAATCCATGGTCTTTCAGGTAGTGCGTTATCATTTTCAATAATGGAATTTCTTCATGACATCATAATATATATTATCAGTACATTATATCATATAGATGAGGATGTAGAGACTAATCTCACACACCTCCTCTTTTTCAATATAAGGATGGCTCCCATCAATAAATCCATGGAGTCCACAATATAAATTGAGGGGCCTCCCATATATCGGAGGCATCATGAGTAGCCAGTGAAGGAGGTAATGTTTGAGACTATTGAATTATTCTTTAAATTCATCACACATTTGATAAGTTATTCCCTTTTTCATTATCTTGAACAAGGTGTGTATTTTCTGGTCAGGTTGGCCATGAACCACTAAATGTATGAAATTTTTCCTTGGATCCCCCTCAGATTGTTGGGATTTATGGGGGATGAGTAATTTTTTAAATAGAGCTACACTTATTTTTGTCAACCTTGATGCCACTGTGGTGTACCGAAAATCCATGGAACATCCTTGATGGTCCCCCAAATTATAATATCAATGAATTCATCATTAGAATATTTTTTCACATCTTTTAGATGATTTTATAGATATCTATTTTTTGATCACAACACAATCAGGATTCAACAACCTTGTTTCCATTATATCATTCCATAACCATTCCATAGAACGGATTTTTGATATGATGCATGGAGCATTGCAATGTAGCACCCTAATTCAATATCCCAAATGGTATGAACTGATTGAAAAATATCCCCTAAGGCACTATGAAGTAAGTGGATTCCTCATCTTCTAGATCCATCTTTATTTTATTTTACCACTAAAAGACATCCCTGAACAAAAGTTTTTTGAAGTTGGAATGTGAATTGATCATGAGTTTTGTGATTGGAAATGGGAAATCATCCTGTGTAAAATGTCAATTATGATATCGAAAGTCAATTGATATCTCAATTTCCCTATTATTTTTATTGTTGGGTACTTTGCTGTCTAGAAATAATGGATATTTCACTTCTTAAAAAATGTATCCATTGATCAATTTTTCAATTTCTACATCTATATTGGTGGCATGAAATGGGTGAATCCTCTAGGATACATTCTCGAATCCTCAGTGCATATCAGGGTGGCTGTGATGGTGTGAATCCATATCTAGGTTCTGTTAGGGAATTTCATAGTACTTCCAAGATAATAAATATCAATATTGATATTGAAATGGAATGTACATATCCTTCTCTTCTAAGGGAATGGTGTAACTAGAATATGTAGGTCAAATGTATTCATTCATTCAAATATTTATAAACTGATGTTCATTGATGTTGGCGGTGAAACTATCGATGAATGTGGGAGGTGAATTTATGAGGTCATCCTCATCTTCCCCCAATTCTGATTCTGTGGAGATACTTTCAAATGATGATGGAATTTGTTGATCTTCTTAATCACTATCAAGGTGATAGATTCAATGAGAAAATACATTATTATCCCCTATTAATTGAGTCATTTTAGATTGATTCCATATCTTGTTTTAATTTCCACTATGAGTGGGGATATATGGGGCTTTTTCCACTGGGGCCATGTCTATCACGTCAACTAGAGTTATTGAGAGTACATAGATGTTATTGAGCATACTCAAAGGATTCATCAAGGTGATTTCGAATCCATTTGGGGATGAAACTTGTATATTAACATCCACTACTAGTTCTTTGATTTTATTATTATTTTAATATACTTCTTTATATGTGGGTCCACAATATTCGAAGGGGGGTTAGTCACCTTGTAGTATTATGACCTTTCATTTGATGGGGACATCACAAACAAATGGAATATTGAAGGTACATCTATATGGTTTTGGGGAAAATGCCTTCCAATTATAAAATTATGTATAATGTCTTGAATTATTACCATAAAATATGCTACATATGTGAGGTCCCCAACCCACGATTCATTATTGATCTTCCGAAGTGTTCATTTATCGCACTTATTATACCCTTATATGATAAGATTTATGGGAGATATGACCCATTCTCTATATCCCAACCATCAAATGTTACAAACCATGATAATTTTGATCCCTAAACCATTATCAATTAGATATAAATGGATGTTGAAGTTAATGATTCTTATAAAAAATTAATTTCTCTCTGGTATCCCTTGATGGATGTCTTCTTGATCCTTGTTGGTGAAAGAGATGGTGAAATGTAATTCTGCTAAAATAGTTCCCACTTGATAAACCTCGTCCGTAGAAAATTCTTTTTTTAACACCTGTGGGATATATAGAACATTAAATAGTTCCTCTATGAGTTTCATTAAAATAAGGAGTCCAAATAAGACTTAGATCTTGGATATGACCACTAATATTTGTTTTAGAATGTTATACCTTTGATTCAGACATCATCACTTCTCGGTGTGGTTTTACTCCAATACATGCAGTTCAAAATTTTAGTCCTTTCATGTGGAAGTACATGGTCCTTCTATGGATGTTTTTGTAGTAACATCTATAAGGGGTGTGGTAACTCCATCCATCCCTAGTTTTTGTGTAGAAGGAATGATCGTACCACCAATATGCTTTCGTGCTAGAAATTTGGGTGTGGATAACCACAAAAGGGATCTAGGATGCCTTCATGCCTGTTTTAAGCCTACTGGAGTGCAATCCCATGAGGCTCAGCTACATATATATCCTCTATGGGTACTTTTACAAAATATTTCGTCTGAAGTCGCATGATATGTTCCCTATATCCTTTGTTCCTACTCATGAAGTATCATGTTACGTGGTTATATTCAAGGAAATCATATTCTGATTCATATTCATCATTAACGAATGAGACCATAAAGCATGTCATGATGAAAGAAATTATGATTACCTCATCATCCAATGAGGATTCCATTTTTTGGTGTGGTTCCCAAGTTACAGATATCACAGGTAATAAATCTATATGACATAGGTCTTGAGTTGTAGAAGAATATGGCTCTTCCCCTTCTATGTATTCATTCTTCCGATGGTCATAACCACAAGTTAGAGTTATATATGACATATCCTTATTAGGTGGTGCTACTATTGTGATTTTGTGAAGCTGTCCTGGTAGGGTGGATGGACCTTGGCCAACTATTTTTTGAGTCATCAAGTTGTCAACCTTTCATGAACCCCTGGATGGAGACCTCTACAAACCATCTAATTCATCTCACTAAAAAACTGTTAAGCAATTAACATTGTCTTAGGAGAATTTGTCCCCACCAACATGGAATTTACAAAGCCTTCAAGGATGTATTTGATGGTGAATAAGTCTTGTATATCATGAACCACAACTCAATGGAAAGGGAATTAGTTGAGACAATCAGTGAGGCTAACCTCATATGGATTCCTAACCCACGGTAGCACGTGAAGAATATTATCTATCATTACCAAGAAAGAACTGGGGACATGTTCAATTCAGAAAGGGTATGAATTTTTCATATGTTCCCAAAATCATTGGAATCCCTCATTTGTATGTGGTTCATTATGAGGGAGATTCTATTTTTTTTTTCTGCCCGATGAGAGATGATGGTTGATTCAAGGACAACATGGGTGCTGAAATAAGAACCACCACATCCATAAGAGTGACATATGTAGCATATTATTTTCCTAACATTTTCCCATATTATTTGGGTATGTTAAGAGTTGTGGAATGGGTTCACTAAATGGACTCATCATGTCATCGATCCATTTCAGAGAACTCTGAGAACCCCCTTGATATTTCATTCAGATTAGAGCTATTTGAATCTCATCCTGTATTCTTTCAAAAAATAGTTCTAGTGGTTTCTTCGATGATATAGGTATACTATGTAAATAGGTATAGAATTTTTGTCTTGTAATAAAATCCATATAGCCTCTCAGTTTCACATTTCATGAAAATATTTGAGGGTATGATCTTTGTTTTCCTAACCGTGTAACTGAATTTATAAAGGAAATAATGATGATGGTGTTCCCAACCTACATAGGATCCTACCGGTAGGATGTTATACCAAAATATGGCCTGAACTATTAGAATCTAGACAAAACAACATATATTTGTTACCCCATTTTTATTTCTATGTCCCATCATCTTCCCACATTAGGATATGATGTGTGTCAGATTCTGTTCATGGTCTCTCGTGCCTTCAATGGTAAGGAAGGTCAGACTACCAAATCTGGTTGGATGTGGAGAGTAATCAACCCTTTTAGGATATGGATTCTTCTCAGTCGGTATAGGGGTGTTTATCCCTTCCCTATATTCCATTTAATTATGTAAGGACTTGATGATATTGAGAAGCTCTAGGGAACTGTTGTCTTAGTATCCTCATGTTCATAAGGATCATGTGGGGGTTGATATGTGGCCCCAAATTTTTAGACCATTGATTCATGATTATTTTATAGACTAAATGATTTTCATATAAATGTAGTATTTGTCACTAAAATGGATATAAGTTGAGGTCATTTTCATCTTCCTCATTTACATAGACTAGTTTCATGGATAAATACCCAATCTAATGATCAGTTACCTTTATTGTTGGTGGATCTGATATGGGAGGCATAATATTAATCTCTGTTTATATATGATCCCTATATGAAATATTTCCCCTAATTAGCTCCTTGTTGGTTTTTATAATAGCATGTATGTCACTATTGATCAGAGAAAACTCTTCTTCCATGGAAGAATATACAACAATTATTAGTGGGGATCAGGATGTAACTATACCATTCGCTTTTTCATTTTTAGTGTTCTGTTGTGTAGGTGGTAACTCTATATCTGTGTGTTCAAGGTTTTGGAGACTTCATTGGTTCTAGGTGAATGCAGCCTCGTTTGGTGCATCCAAATCACCCTCCTCCTATGATATTCTCTATGTGTTGTGTCCTTGTGTATTTTTGAATGGACCCATAACATCTTCGATATTGATAGTGATGATGTTCATATATGAATATCAGGAAATGGTTGTTCTGAAATTTCCTTTGATGCTGCAGGATGATTCTATTCTGCCTTATTTAAGGACGCTCTTTGAACCCTCGTAAATAGTGGTCCATTTTTTATTGTGAAACCAATGGTGTCAAATCAAATTTTTAATACACTCTTTCTTTTGTGGTCTATGTCTAGTGTCTTTACGAGCGTTTTCAGTCATGATTGATTAATATGACTTGACCAAAAAAGGTTTGTCTTCGGGTGGGAGGTACACATAGGATACTGACCATTGATAGTTCCATCATGACTAGGAGTAGACTGATTCTATCTACAGTCATGATGATGATGAAAACTTTCACTACCATATAGACTAGGGGTCTTTTAGGGAAACAATTTTCCTTTATTGGTCCTATTTATGGGGATCCAATGAATCCAGTTTTGTATTTGATGACTCATGAGATGAACATGATAATATTAATGCCCTAATCATAGTGGGAGGTGGATGATCTATAATCCTCATTGATATCCCCATGTCCTTATCATGGGTGATAAACCTTGAGATTGTGATTGAGATATAAATTCTTCTTGCCTAGTAGGATGGAGTTTGTTCATAGATGTTGTCGATGAATAAAAAATTCCTATTTATAATTGAAAATCAGAGAGTTGGAGGTGGTGGTGGTTATTCCCCCATTCTGGTGAGCTCATCCCTCTCATGGAAAAAATGATATGGTAGCTTCTACTTTGGTTTATATGATGTGGCACTGTTGTGATCAGGTTGGAGTGAGGTGTGATGGAAGCCTGTGGTGTGAACCATTTTTCATGTGATGATTTCCGTGGGACTATAAATTTGGTATCTGGGGTTGAAATTCACTTTCATTAGTTAGAGGGGCCTAGTTTTAATTAAATTTAAAGAACATACCCCTCCGTTCATGATGTATATGCACCATTTAAGCGGCTGAATTGGGTTATGGGGACCAACTAGCCCGAGCGTTACTCGGTCTCCTGATTCCACTAGATGTTGTAACAATACATGATGATAAAACTTATGGGTTCTTCTATTCTTGGGGTGTTTCAATCTATAAATAATCAAAATTCCCCCATGATTAAAGTTTAATGCATGATGTGCCTTCATTAATCTGATGTCGATGATTTGGGATGAAATAGTAGAAATCATGTTATAGATCTACACTGTACTTTTCTGTTTTTCAATCCTCAGCCCTTGAGATTGGAGCTAGGCATAACTAAGAAAAGAATAAAATAATGGTCTAGAGTTTAATATCTTATCCTAGATAAGGTATGGTCTTTCCTTTTTCTTATAATGAGTGGCCCAAATATTTTATCAAAGGTAAGGTATGCAATCATTTTCTATGTCATTTTGGATATCATAGTAAGAAGTGATGAGGGGATATAACATGATGAGGTGGTTGATTCTATATAACCATCTTCGTATGAAAATTTTTGTCCCTCTTAATTATACCTACATGTGTCCATCTAGTCAGACCATAGAATATATTTTTGATGGCCTCATGCGGATGGGAGTGGAGTGCTTCTGGATTTATTTGGGGAACCATATCCAGTTCAACCTGATGTTTTGACCACCTCTCTATATGAGGGTTTCAGAGTTTGGGAAACTGATCTATATTATGGTGATTCGAAAATGGGTGAAATTATTATTTCCATCATATATATCATTGGGGTGAAGATTATAACTTTGGATACCATGAGTGAATTACTTGTAATCTATCTCCACACTACCATTATGTATAATATCGTGATAATGAGAATATTTTACTTTGATGGAAGCGTTGATGCACCCTTATGGGGTCTGGATAATGTCTCGACTAAGATCTGGGATATTAAAATTGAGATGATTGGGAATATAGTCCTTAATCTACATCGTGGATTAAATATGGTGACCTTCATTTTGAGATTGCTGATGTTTATGAGCCATATGTATGATGGTTGAGGAAATATACGTATAACCATCTATTTTTGTGGGAATATAATCCCACTTCTATGAAGGTATCACAATATTACAACAATCAATGTCATTATTTATTTGAATATGAGCCTATTTTGAGGCATATTCCATTCTAACTAAGTGATCAACTTTCATGATAGGAGTATGAGATTGATTTGGAGCCTTTGGAATAGGTTGCTGGTCATTCATGGAAGAAATATAATTCTTCCCAGAGTCATGTGCCACTCTTAAAGGGTGAGCCCTGGCTGGAATATGAATATTAACATTATCTGAAAATTATTTCCCTAATTGAATATGGAAACATACCATTGGTATGGGAGAAGAAATAAGATCCTACTAATATATTTCATTATAGTAATGGTAGTGTAGTCATTCGATGATGAAAGTATGAATATTCACCTAGATTTTATTATTTTAAAGAATATTCTTTGATGACTCACTGATAATAATATGAGAATTCTACAAGTCTTGTACCATTATCACATGGTAATCCCTAACCATAATAGGGATATATTCCGGATCCTTATCCATTTCATTGTGAAACTAGGATTCTTATCCTAGAATATGAGCCTATTCTGAGGCATGTTCACCTATTAAATGGTGATATCTATCCATAATGATGGTATTAACCTTCTCACGCTCCTTTTTAATATTCCATCGATCATTTTCATATGGAATATTTCCCTCTCCAAAGGAATTTCCACTATCACCAGTGATCCCAGGTTGGAATGAGATTATGAGACTAGTTTAATGCCTCTCCTTTTATCAGAATATTTAGATAATCTTCCTGGATGGGTGGAAGAATGTGTACTTTATCATGTACGTCCACTTTTCACAATTATAAATGTTATGAGTAATCCTAGATATAGGGATAGGAATATGCACCTTTCTATATATATTTAATAGTGGGAGAATATGTCGGTGGTGTTCTTCAACTATATCTAAAATGTATTGGAGTTTTTTGAAAGTGTGAGTATGAATATATCCCTGTACAATTTATGTATCTATTATACACTAGAATACAAATTCAATTGTAGTGAAAAAAGGTTCCATTATCTATCCTCCTTATCTAGTGGAATATAACTATGGAAATTGTACATAGGGGTATGGAAATCCCCCCCCCCACCCGAGATTATGCCCACAATTATGTTATGAGTGAGATGGAATATAGACTACTCATTGGATATAGACAGAATAAAATGGAACTCTTATTCAGTTCTAGAGGGGATATGAGGCCAATCCTGAGTATCCAGATCCTTAATCTCTTGACACGTGTTACTTACTGCTCATTCATGGGCATCAGAAGTGGTTATGTATTATGTGGTTCCCTTAGTATTCTATGACTGGGTAGTGGTGCTATGGTGTTGGTGCAATCCCTTGATAGATTCCATCCTCAGAGTCACATAAACCATAAGGGATCTGAATTTGGTTTCGTAATCCACCTCCATTAGAGACTAGAGGTGGTTGTTTTCACACTATTGGGATTGGCTCTCAAAGATGATGTTTGTAGAGAAAAGGTTTAATGTAACATCAAAATATTTCCTTAGGCTATGTGGAATTTCAATATTCGGTCATTGGATAACATTATGGGATCCTTCTAGGGTGGGGATCGAATATCTTTTGTGCAACTCCTAGACCATCTTGATTTCCACATCACGTTGGATCTATCAAATAGGTGAGATCGTTTTGAAACCAATAGGGGTTAAAACCACATGTGATTTAAAGGAGCAATCCCCAGATGATGATAGCATTATCTCGAATTGGGGTGTTGAGAGTAGTATCTGCAGCTATGTAGATAATGAAGAACAAGGTTACCAATTTCTACAATATCATTAGAATAATATTATCAATAAGATATGTATGTTTAACACAACTCGTCATTTTTTCTATATTATATCATTATAATCACTTGTACTTATCAACGTGATGATGGAATTATTTCATGAGAACCCAATTTATAGAAGATCATCAGTAATATTATACTAGAATTACAATCTTTTTGTGTGTGTAGGATATAGAAAATAAGCACCATGACAAATGGTTAACCAATCATCCTATTATTTGATAGGTTCACATCGGTATTTCCACTTTTTTTTCATAATGGGTGAAAATATGAAATGATGGGTATTAAAATAGTTAATTTTTATTAGAGATAATCATTCTTGTTTCACCATTTTTATTTCATCAGTAAATGGGGATTGATCATTAAATCTCACGTAAGTGGGTTCAATCTAGCTCGATGGCTGATTGTGTGTGTGTGTGTGGGGGAGGGGGTGTTATACAAAATCAGTAACATATTCATATAGTTATTTCACTTATTGGAAACTCCCAATAGTTCCCCATATATGACTTTGTACATACCTACTTTCAAAAAGTTGGTGGACATCTTGGTTTTTAGACCCAATAGATCTTAGTGACTAACTTTCGTCTAATGGATGGGAGGTTGGGCTCATCTCATCCTTTTTGGGATAAATGTTACCGACACGATGACATTCATATATATTTATGATGTGTTCATAAATATCATCCTAATCATGATACGGGGATAGTTACCACAAAAATGATCATGGATTAACTCACTTATGTGGATATGTTTGTTGGTGTCATCATATTTTCAGCAATCCTGAGTCTCTATCCTAAATTCATCCTTTATTAGACTATTAAAAATCAATGGGAACTTGATGAATCAACATACTATGAAAAAAAACTTTCATATTTTCATTTTTACATGTCCATGGGTGTTCACGAAATTATGTTTCCTCTGGAATCCTTCTCGTGATCTCAAGTGACTTCTTTGTGAATTACTGAAGACAAGGAATGTTTGTTAAGGGACTTTCATGGGATTGGGATGACTTGTCTAGGAGTCTCATGAGGTTCGGTTATGGTCTTATTTAGCATGCCTCAATATAGTTAAGACAACAAGAGTATTATTGCTTCTCATTATTTTATAACCATTTTATATTTGTCGAAGATTTATGTGCATGAATGATTACATGAGTTTTTTTTAAGGAAATTATGATACCTTTTTATAATGCGTCACATCACCAATAAATGTCTTTTGGATATTCTAGGGTAGTGTATGGAAAATACCATATATTTTATTCCTTAGATTGTCATTGGGGGAGCATGAAATTTCATTGACATACCCATATATCTTCGCATGATAGTGATGACAAGATAAAGGTAATTTACAAGAAAATGTGACCATGTCATCGAGTTCTATTGGCACCTTGTAGACCGCCATGGTAAAATCATGTGATATTTATAACCATATGTTGTCCTATCACCTGTATATTTTAATCGTTATTTTCAAAAGTGATTTAGGGCATTCACCAAATCATCATTAATCCAGGTGAAATATGATTAATATGGGATTTAACGATTTCACGGGCGCACATTCCTAGTCTGTTACTCTACGTGCATAAGGAATGTCACATAGTTAGAGTTTTATTTGACAACGATGAGTGGAAATTTTCAGGGATAGTCACTTTTTCACATTTTTTGTTACATGTTATTGGTTGTATGATGTCATAGAGTGATTGAGGGTATTTTCATGACAAGAAAGCATTCTAGAGGGTGCATGGAAGGTGTTGCATGATTTTTTAGGAATCTCCCACAACCTGAGCCCCTTCAATATGTTCTTTGACTAAATAATTGCATATTGGCATCACATGAAATCCAATTAATCATGTGATTGAGTAATGCAGGAAAACTAATGGATTTTCACAAATACATTAATCACATGAAAATGTAACGTTTATTTTCTTCATATTTCTATATCAATTGTCACATTGATCTTCTCATTCACATATAAATATTTCTTGTGTACAGTGTTGACCTTAATTTGATCAACATGGTGAACCGAGTCATGCATGTAATTGAATACTCAACTTTTACAGCACATCAAATAAATTTTTAGGTTGTTATCATTTTCAAACACCAAGTAATCATATAGAATTATTCATATAACTAGGTATGAGGAAATTTTATCTCTTTCTTCATGATGGATGGGCTGTTATAAGAATATAAATCTATGTTTTCTTGACTCTATTTATCCAGGAGACACGATTCATACCATTGATTTATCTTGAACACCTTTATGGGTAACATCTTATCGCATGATGGGTCATGTGGTTCCACTATTATTATCCTAATTGATTACATGGTGGCATATCTCTTTGAGTGAGTCTAAAAACATTCTCAAGTGATGGGTTACATGGTTCCACAAGCCTTCCCAGGAGAGGTTACATGTTTTCAAATATCATGGTGCAAAAGATTTAGGTAAACCTAACTGGTCCTTTATCATTAATATCATCGAACCAGTATTTAAAATGCCTCTATTTTTCATGAAGAAAATCCTAAACATCAATAATGAGATCTTATGATGCACTTTTTAAATAAAAAATATCACTACCTTAGATAGTGGAATCCACTTCCCATGATTGGTTATTTTAAGCATATCACTTAGTGTGACATATTATGCAGTGGCCTGAAACATTATGTTAGCTCAACAATGGTTCCTTCATAACCTTTTTCTCATATACTGTATGGGGTTTATGACACATTATTTTTTTAGGAGAAAGAGAGCTCTCCTTTTATATTGGATGTTCCCTCTATCTCATGATCTGTAGCATATATTTGTTGAGGAATTATTGCACTCCCTTTTCACATATGAAATTATTGCGGTGATTGATAAATATATTCCACCACTTATAGAACTTCCCTTACCTTTATGGGGTTCAAAGAAAAATTTTCATTAAGTTATATATTAAAAACACAGGAAATATATATATCATTATGAACGATCACGAGCCCTCAAAAAATCTTCATGTAATTGTGTAAGCTACTCTAGGGGGTTCTATTTACAAGATGCATGGATTCTTTATGACTAGAATATTTTTTATGCATACTATTTCTATAGTGGCTTTTGTTCAGGCATTGTATTTCAACATTGTAGAAACATCGAGTAATATCATAAACACATGAAGGGTTTTTTTATTGAATTAAAAATTCTTAAAGGATGTTTAGTTATGCGCCTGGTCATGTGGGCATGGATATCATCAACTTCTACTACTACACAGGTGAATGACCTAGCCTTCCATGCTTGTTTTTGTAGACCACATGTGTCACAAAACATTATAAGAATTTTTTTTTTGATATTTCTACATATGAAATCTATATTTTCTGTGAGAGGAGTCATGTGAAGCAAGTCCAGGATATTAGTTCAACATAAAATCCACTAAAAACTTATAATATCCTGGATAATGAAGATGGTGTATGTCTGCACTTATCTGCTATGCAATATTCCTCAATTATCCATATTCATGCACTATTAAAAAGGTATAGATGTAGTTCATGATCCCATGAAGATAAATCATTCTACTGTATATGGTCTAATTTATTTTGTGATCTCTATATAGGATCACATTTTTTAGTAGTCTTTGTATTAATAGTATTTTATACAATAATGGTTGAACACATGGACTTACGTCCCAAACAAATCATTAACAGTATGCACATCGTTCCATGACTTCATTTGTGAGAAAATATAACAACATCAAATTTAATGATATCCAATGAGGAATTAGGGAATTAGAGTGTGAAAAAATTCATTGGAACATAGTTCTGCTTATGCATAATCTCAATGTCATATGAAACTAAAAATCTAGAACACTAGTAATATGAGGTTTATGGAGAGACATATGATGTCATTTATCTATCACCAAATATTCGGGACATGAATACATCCACGGAAAAGTGTGTGATGCACAAATATAAACATAAAAAACCATATACTTATACATATGTATTTACAAATACTTATCTTTAAATATGGTCCCAAGTTCATAGATAACCAAGCTTAGGCTGATGTATGTACTGGATTCTTGGTAAAATATAAGAACAAGATCTGAACAATTTCTTCTTTATATTTTTTCTTACATCATTCTATATGCACACATCTCATTATATTTGATTTGGAAGGATTTCTCTAGACATTATAGGTGGTGGAATACTAATTGTATGCCACACCCTATTCTGATTTTTTGTTTGTACATAAACAGATTGTATGGATAGGGGTAGGGATAGAGGGAATTGTGTGGTTGTGGATTATTGATTTTGGGTTTAGAATTGAGTACATGAGTAAAGGACCAAGATTATTATTAATATGGAAGTGGAAAGGGTTTTTGGACTTTTTAATTATTTATATCATGACGTATATAAATACCAATATTCCTCCTTTTCATATTTTATGAAAATGGATTTGTTTTTTTATTAGAAATGGATTTTATTCCACCTATTTATTGGATTTGGATGATAACTAAAAATAATTTTTTACCATATTTACTGCATATCATTTATGAATAATAAACTGTTGGACTCCTTCCATGAGATTATATTCTCCAAACTATACCACTAAAGACCCTAACTACTAGTTGGTAGCCTCTGGCATATGGGGAGACACACATAAGGCCATGTGGTCAACCATGTTTGGTGACGTGTATGTGAGATGGATGTGGGATCCAACAAAGTCGTATCAGAGTTACTCTTTTCATTTTTTTTCTTATTTTTATGCTTGTATACATGATCATATGAACACGATAGAAATTGGTAATGATCAAGTTCATAGGATTAGCTAACCAATGAATAAGGGGGAATCCAAATTACATGAGTTGGGTGATTGATGTTTTAGTTATTTATTCATAAAATTATATTCGTTTGACTATTAGGTGATTCACATGAGTCGTCGCATTTTATATTATTGTGATTTCTCTATTAACCTTATCATTATGTTGTATGTGTGGGTCATATAAGGCATAATCATAAACACCTAAGGGCACACATGTCATGTATTATGTCATGCCATGTAGGTTTATCTTGTTTTGTATATTGAATGTATTTCCTATGGATATTATATGTGAATTGACTGTGATATATAGAAATGTTCTACCTACTATTTTAATGTTAAAAATTGGATTAATTAATGCATAAAAATCAACCAAAATCGTTATTTTCATATTGATTTATAATGAAAACATTATTAACCAATTATTCCATGTTTGAGACATAGACCACAACTTTTATGGGATAAAATATTATGTTAATTTGATTAAATTATTTCTAATTGTATATTATGAACAATCTACTTTAATAAAATGAAAATGAAAATGAATTTAATCAAATTAGTTTATATGAACTGTTACATCCTAATACAATATGTAGGGCTCAATTCACAGTAACAATACATGAAAATTGTAATTAATAATTTTAATGGGATTTTATTAATTTTGAATGTATTATTATCTATCTAGAATATAACATGTATACATAAAACAAAATGAGTGATTTCATAAATGAGTATAAACACATAAATTGAATAGATACATTTAAATGTGGATGAAAATTTCAATGTAAAGGGTGTTTTCCTCTATATCATTCAATTGAAATTCCATATACCAATTCATATTCGTTGTGATATAGTACCCTGAATCTAACCCTACCTTAGTAATGAAAAATAGAGAGTGCCTTTGATGCTATTATTTGATATTCGATACCTACAATTCTAATCGATCGGATCAGTTAGAGATGAGTAAAACAATTCATAGGATGTATTGTATCTATCATATTCTAATATACTAACCTTATATAAAGTTAAATCTTATATAAGTTTCTTGATTTTAAATTATAGATTTCTGGTTCCACGACATCACGAAGTCAAGAACATATAAGGTGGCCACAATCATGATCCAATGGTAGTGGAAGCAAGCCATCAGAATTTCCTCCCATAGTTCAACATGAGGATCCTCTCATTATCCATAATCTAGGTGTTGATGAATAATTTTTTGATATACTCTAACACCTTTTATAGTCATTTAATTGAGGTCTATGGCCATACAATATTATTGAATTGTTGATGTGTTTATTTTAACATCATCCCCCAAACTTCACATGGGATAGTGGACCCCATGCTACTAATTCAGGGATGGAGGCAATGTTGTTGATATTAAGGCATATAGAGACACCTCTAGGGGGAGGATCATTCTTGTGACTTATCTACATTGTGATTCTTCCTTGTATTGGTTGGATGTGATTAATAACTCTAGTTGTCCTCAGGGTATGTTTTATGTGGACATCAAGAGATAATTATGTGATTATTTATCACTACATATGTAGAGAGTGGACCGTTGTAGAGTATTTAAGAATCTACATATGGGTTCCATATCTATAATGGAATATTCTTCTAATTTCACGAAACATTATATATTCACACTAATACTTACCACAGATGTGGTGATGAATGTGATGCAATTTAGGGATGGAATTTTATATTCCATCAAATTATGGTTTAATGTGTTTCAGTTGAACATCATTCTAGAGGTTCTGAATTTGTCCTTCAATACTAAGATAAAAGTCAGTGAAGCAAATGGTTTGTGAAATGATAGTTCTATCCTATGACAATAAAGTTCTTATTTTAATAGAATGAAGCATCACTTCACTTCTGTAAAAGGGGGTAGGAGATATCATATGGAACCTTTAGAATGTTATATGGTGGGTTACCTATGTAGGATTCTATAGAATAAGAAACCCCAGTTTCCATGAGATATCTCTTAATATCGAGGATAGAGAATGGTTGGGAATTTTCAAAACATATATAAGACTTTCCCTTCAGTTCTTTTTTGGAGAGGATATGTATCATCTATTATTTTATAGAATATCATTAGTATCACCTTACAAAACAGTTTCATATACTACAAATTACAAATTTGGAAGATGAGATGTTCATGGATGTGGGCTCTAGGCTCCAAAAACTGAATGCCAGTATAGTTCTCCTGATTCAGGTGGTAGTGTTAGATCTCAGGGCCAAAGATCTATCTATATATTTATAGTACAGCCTTGTCCCAACATCCAGATTATTTGGTATTCAATTGTTATTGGAACTATTCTAGTACCATCAACATTAATATCTACCTTATCTTAAAAAGTTTCTTTTCATTATGTAATACCTATTCAGTTATGTAAAATTTAGGATTGGAAATAAAGTTATTTTATGGTGTGATCACTCATGAAACACCAATTTTGTTTAAATCATAGAGTGTATGGTATTGAAATAGGTTTCGATCATATAATAGGTGTTTACTTATTCACAATGAATATCTTTTTCCATGAGATGAAAAGTCTTGACATCATACTCAAAATGGTTTTCTTAGTTTCAGATAATGCCCGTGTATATTTCTATCCCTGGAATTTATCCTTCAAATCACCCAAGGGTGGATCCTATAATAAAATTTGAGAGAATGGGATTTCTAGAAGAAGGGATATGGAATCATGTATTGTGGGATGGGAAGAGTGAAGACCTAGATGGATAGTCTCTTTATGATAAATAAAAAAATGCATTATATGAAATTATCTATTGTTGTGTATTGTCTTAAGGATATCTTCCATGAATAATTTCATGGGATACTTCTAGTGATAGAGGTAGAGTTCACTGGGGATATTTTTCTAGAAGTAAACAATTTTTCCATTCCTCCTTAATTAATGGAACCTACAAAGGTTCAGGAACATAAGAAATATCTAGAAGATTTGGATGTTAAAGGTTTCATCTGACCCAATACTACAATATGGAATTGACCTATTCTTTTCACAAGGAAGGTGGACTATTCCCATTGGATTTTTTTGGATTATCACTAGTTGAATGAGCATAATTTAAATAATTAGTATCTATTTCCTAGTAAAGTGGAACACTTTCAACATATCCAAGGAGTGATAGTATTCCTTATTATGGATTCAATTTTGGGGTACTATCAGGTGTATTTCAGGGAATTATACATACCATATACAAACATTCAGTGTATAAATTTCTTTTACAAGTATCCTGTTATGTATTTTTATCTTAATAGTTATATAAGAAATTTAATGGCCCTAATGAATTTGGTTTTTACACATATATCTTGATTCATTTATCATAGTCTTTTATGGAATATATTTCATTGTATTCTAGTACATGACATGGCCATTCCAATTATATTAATATCATGATGAATACAATGAGATAACACCAAATTTATGATAACTCACAAAATCACACTTTTGGATCAACAAGATACACAACCCTGATAACATCATCTTAGAGGATGTTGTATCTATTAACCCAGATAAGTTGCAATCTATTTTTTATGTGAAAAAAGAAAAGTAAAATAATTAATATGTATATTTTTTAGAATTTAATTCTATGACATTAATTTCATTCTTTAATTCTAGTTTTTATTAGTCCCTCTCGTGAGAATAAAAAAAATGGTATGATGTTCATATGGTCTGAATCATGGGTTGTATCCTTTCTGAGCTGAAAGGGTCTTTGACTTCAGTGACTATTCAAATTCTTAAATATCCTAGAAGAATCAATAATTTTTTTGTAATGTATGAAATTGGTATAGGGAATGTTCTAATATATTGGGTTTGTGTCCTAGCATATGGGTCCCTTTATTTAAAACCTCAAATGTTGAATTTCAAAGAACACATTCTTGAGTTGGAAGTAGATTATCATACCCTGAACTATTAGAGATATTTTCTATTGGGGTAATGGTTTGTCATTTAAATAGACCACAAAAGATCCAAATACATATCCACATATGGTGACATTAATATTAGGTTGTGCAGGTTGGTAGAATATTTGATGTCATTCAACATTGACATTGCTTACACACTATGGGAGGGAAATTTAGTAGCTAACACCCTCATCCAGAAGGCTCGGACAATGGTTTTCAATGAAGAATTTACTGAGTGGAAATTTATAGAACTATTTTCAATGATAAACCTAGTGGTTCAGGAATATAATGGGAAAACTGTTTTAGAATCTCTTATAGTGCAATCCTCTCTTATAAAGTGGGAAATGATTAGATATATTTTAGAACATGTGATCCTAGAATTGATTGATATTTCCTCTTGTGTGTACCCACCACCTATTTATGATATTAGTGCGGATGATATCCTTTAGTTTTACGGAAGTGTCTAGGATCTTATAGATATACAAGGAGAATTGATGAACGAGTATCATTACTCTATATGGGGAGTGCACCTATGATTTACCAAGTAGCACCGAGATTTTCATCGATAGTATTGGTTTTTTGATATAATGATGATGATTTTATATTTTATAACATATTGTATAACCTATTAATCAGTGAATGAAAAAAACTTGTGGCCTAATTGAAATCTATAGACTCTAACAAATCCTATGTAAAAATCGAACAACATCAACATTGATTTCATAATAATATTGTTGGGAGACCCTAAAGGTACCAATGTACTATAGGTGATAGTCGGTAGATTGACCAAGGTAATGAATTTTTTTCAATCAAGTAGACCACCTTAGTAGAAACTATTAGATGTATTTCCATTTGGGTGGTTTTAAAGAATCTTGAATTTCATAGATCTACCATATCAAACAGTGAACCTTGATTAACATCATGGTTTGAGTAGTGGATTAATAATGCACTAGGTTTATATGTTCATTGGAGCCTGACATCCCACCATTAATCTGATTGTCAGTACTAGCTTATCATATGGATGTTAACAAATATACACCAAGAATATGTCCATTATTTTCATAGTTTATTATAAAAACACCTACCAAACATTATGTTTCCTATAAAAACTATTAAGAAACTATTCATATGGACCCCTAGGATGCACCTTTGGGTAGGACCTTCCATTCACACATGTGTTGGTTAGAGGAAGGTGAGGTATTGTTACTAGAACCTCATATCAATCATGAAGATTTATAACATGTGTAACTTATTCTAATTCTTATCTATAGATCAATCTTTGAAAAAGACTTATAATGTTCATTGTTGTAAACCTCTGCCATTTTAGGAGGTACATCATGTCATTCTATGAGTTTATTTAAGGGTGGGTCATAGAAAGAATAAAATTAAATATAAGATATTACCATGATATTTTGGGTTGTTTGTGATCTTGGTGTGATTATGGCTAGTAGCCAGTCAGTTTTATTTTCCCCAAAGGTATTGAGACTGTCATGATGTCATAAATTTATCATATATTAACTTTTATAAATTTTTACCTTCTATTTCATTTGATTATAAGGATATTTAGAAAGAGGTAGATGTGTCCATTAATGGGAATCATGCGGGCATCAATTATTAGAGCACGACTGATCACTAAAATAGGTCAATTTCCCTGGTATATGTGCTATGGGATCAAGGAAATATATATAATGATACCTATAATACATATGTTCTCTGTTGATAGAACATTTCTTAGATGATTTTTCACCACCCATAGAACGACATCTCAGAGATGAGTTCATTTAATGAGGGGAGGATTTAATATCCCAAAATTTATTAATATGTACAAACAATTATTTTACTATACTAAATCCCATTTTTGAAACTAATTATGATATTATGTCTCAATGGAACAATTTAATAGATTATGGTGCTCATTTAGATCCAAGACCTCATTATTTTAGAAAGAAAGTGTAAGCTACATGGTCATTGCATGGTTAGTGCTAACCATGAAACTAAGACATGTGGGGGTTTTGAAAACACCCTAAGGGAACACCGTTATTTCAAACCATTCACCACAATATATACATCTATGTGGGTATCACATGTGGGATTTAATGGTTCGCAATGTTTTCATATATTGTGTCCCTATCATGGAACCCTTAGTGCAACATAAATGTGGAAATGAATGGTTTGAGTTCATAGTCTGGAAATTCATGTGACCAAACTTTGTACATATAAAAATTATGTGGAAAGAATATTTTTTCCAAAACATATTTTAATTTATCTCTCATATTACTTATCCTCACTCACGTTAAGAACCTCTCAAATGCGTGGTATTATTGCATCTCCCCCTACCATAGGATTTTATAATCCATCTCATTCTGAGAACTGATTTCATCAAAATTAGTTATGTTGAATATAAAATTATATGACCGACATTAAAATTTATTCTTTTCATAGTTTATCTTTCGATTATTGGTTTTATTTTTGGGAAACCTAATATGTCTTATTTTTAGGTTATTTGTCTATTTCATCAATTTATCTCATTCTACTATGAATCAAATGCGAATAACAGATGATTGTACATTTAAAAAACCTAATTTGGTGGTGTAGTAGTTTTTCCAAAAAATGTATTCATATTATAACATTAATCATCATTTTTAAGACTATACATTCTATAAGATTCATTAAAAATAAAATTTTACTTAATCTAAATTTCTATCCAAGTTTGAATTTCACCACATACAACCGTTTTAGGTTATAATTCTCCCAAGATTAAAATTTTCACCTACTAGGGTGTGCTTTTATGACAAACTTGAACAGTTAATGGTTCATATGGTAAAACAACATTCTATGTGGTCTTTTTGTATTGAAATATTAATACAAATACCTTGCATTAAATGGTATTTTTTGGTGTGACAACTTCACATCACATCCTTTTGAATAATGGTAATAACTGTTTTTAAAATGCTATGATAAATGAATTATAATTAACCCATTATAATGTATTAGGGCATGGATGGACCTTATTCTTTAACTATGAATTATTTTCCTAGATTACCATACATTTGTGATACCCAGGCATATGGACCCATCTATTTGTGATAACCAAGCATGGAATCCCAAGGAAACATGACAAATAATCATTAAGACACCAATTAAATTTGATTTATGGGTATTTTAATTGCATGTACCTCTCTAGTCTATTCCATTTAAAACATCATTTCTATGAGTTGTTTCAGTGAGTCACATTTACTGATCCAGAACACTTTTGCAAATATCAATTTTTGTGAACAATTCAATTGGTGAACAGTTCCAACGGTAGGCCACTATGAACAGTGTAATGGTGACCTTATGTGAATACTTACATCGATAACCTTATAAGAATAGTGTCATCGGCAACCTTATGTGAACAGTGCAATAGTGACCTTATTTGAACGGTGGCATTGGTGAACTCCTATGAACAGTGTCATCGGTAACCTTATGTGAATAGTTCAACGATGAACTTATGTGAACAGTGACAATGATGAGCTTATGTGAATAGTGTCATCAGTGACCTTCTATGAATGGTGTCATTGGTAATCATATGTAAATAGTGCAACAGTGAGGTTCCAATGGTGATGTTCCAATGGTGACCTCTTTCATATGGTAAATTTTGAGTTCATGAATAGTGTTTCAAGAATGGTAAGGTTCTAATGATGACCATTTTCTTCTGCCAAATTTTGAGTTCATGAATAGTGTTTCTAGAAAGGTGATGTTCCAACGGTGACCTTTTTCCTTTTCAAAATTTTGAGTTCATAAATAGTGTTTCAAGAACGGTGAGGTTCCAATGGTGACATTATTCCTTTTTCAATATTTTTGAGTTCATGAACAGTGTTTCCTGAACAGTGAGGTTCTAATGGTGACCTTTTTCCTTTTCCAAATTTCGAGTTTGGGAATAGTGTTTCCAAATTCCTACAGTTTCACTCCTTTAACGTTTTTTGATGTAAAATGCATTTAAAGTCTTGTTTTAAGGCCTCTAAGGCTGATTCAATGGTTGTAACTCCAATATTAATTTCTCCTAAGGCTCGACATGTCTTTACTTGGTCAAACTGTGTTGTTTAATGCGATCCTCATTTAATATAAACCCCAATGTATCTTAAACCAATGATCTGTTATATATTCTAAAGGGAAGATATATCTTCTGCCCTAGTTCTTTATCCATATTCATAGGTGTGAGATGCTCGAACATCCCATTCCTTCTTATAGGATTTGTTCAATCAATCTTTCCTCCTAGGATATGTTCAACTACTTTATGATGAATCCAAGGAATATAGATAAGTCATTGATATAAGTTATGAACTATATTCATTATTTCTGGTTCATATTCTTCTTTCTGCATTACCTTTTTATTGAAATATAACCCATGTTCCTAATGGTATTTTCTTGGGTGTTGGCTAATGTGGTGGTGTCTCTGCATCTTCGGGTGGATACAGTTGTCAAAGGGGAGGATATCATAACCTGTATTGTGGACCGTTCTCTTATAAATAATGTCAAGAACTTTTTGTGTTAGGGGATCTGTTGCATCTCTATTATTTTCTATGCTGCTGTAGAGTTAGCATGTTTTATCCCACTAGATCATAATATAATTGGGATAATAAATATTTAAACTGGATATCTAAATTGATATCAATCATATGTAACTGCCTCTTGTTTTTCTAGATAGTGTGATATTTATTCTTTCTTGCATAGATCTTTTGTTCTCGGTTGATATTGGTAAAGAATTTAATGTAAGAATTAATCAATAATTGTTTAGATATAGATAAAAAGGCATGTAAATGAATCTGGTTATTCTTCTTGTAATTTTATGTTAATAAAAATGGTGCTGTAAGCATGTTTAATTATTGGGGATAGCTTACTGATTAGGTATCTTAAATTTGGAAGCTATAAATAATAAATTGGATAATCCCGGATGGATTAATGAACAAGTTTTTTTATGAAACATAATTCCTTGTAGTGTTCCGAGTTACCCTCTTGCTTGTATAAGGGAAAAGAGACCATGTGATGTGTTGTTTTTTTCCTGATACGGATGGTATGATGTGAGTCTGGATGGCTGATATTAAATGTGGGGTCATGGAGTCCCATTTGGATGTGATGTTTTGGATGCTTGTTGTTTCTTTGATTGGTTACCTACTTTACTTTCCCCACTTCTCAAGGCAGTTGGTATTTCATACCCTTCTTCAAAAAAGGGGCAACAATGCATGGTGTATTCTATGTGCTTTCTGTGTCTATATTCTCAAGGGAGGATGGGTATGTACTCTTTATATAGGTAGCAATGACTCGACGGGTAGTTATCTATTCATCCTGTTGAGCCACCTTAAGTTTAGTAGCAAATATTGTTTTTCTATAATGCTTATGAATATGGTAATGTAATGTAGTAAATAAATTATTGTAAAAATGATATTATCCCAAGGGGTTGGAGCCTTCTAGAATGAAATTTTGAGGTTACAATTTTAAAGGGATGTTGGACATTGGGTGTGATGCTAATGAAATTTAATGTGGATTTGTAAAATGTTAATTAATGTTAAAAGAATTAATTAATTTTAAGTGGAACTAATAAAAATGGAATGAATTAAGGAAATAAATCTCTTTAAATGGTTGTGTGCTTATAGGATACCTAAACATAGAAGTAGCAGTTGGGAGTCCCAGAGACATTATCTATAGTTGAGTCTATAAATAGTTTATGCCTATAGTGTGGTTGTGAGATATAGTATATTCTGTACATTTTTTGTTTCTATGTGCTACTCCACCCTATCGGTTAGGGAAACAGAGACTTCGGGGAATCTAAGCCCTAGAGGGTGTTTTCCCCATCATTTCACTGGGTGGATGGAGGGCAGACTACCCTCTTTAGCCCCGCACTCTTCTCTTGGTTGATACATGTGCTAGTAGACACAGTGGTTAGTTTCCCCATATATGTGTGTGGAGGTTTGTAATGAATTGTGGTTATTCACACACACATATTCCTGATATAGTATCCTATTGACTACTATAGGTGTAACGTGTCTTGGCGGTGATGGATTGAGAATCATTACTAGGTGAATTGGCTGTAATTGATTGAGGAATAATACTCAACGTATGATACAAGTTATACAAGTTGTGGTGGCTCTTGGAAACTACCTGGTTACTTTTCTTAAGTGGACATGGTGTTTTTGATGCATGATGTGCTTGTTGTGGTGCTTCGACCAGGTGTCTGCAAGGAAGCCTTTTTTGGAGAGAGATGCTTAAGATGTGCGACATTGTGGAAAAGGAGAAAACCAGTGGGGATGTAGTAATGGGGTACCTTTGATAATAATTATTATATTATACACTCTTATATGTTTTACTTGGTGATAGTATCCATCGTGGTTTTGGGAACACAGTATACCTGTTTAAGTGACGATTTAGTCTCACTTTTTGTTCATTGTGCTTTAGCATGCTTTTATTACTTTTTCTCAAGAGGATCTGGAGAGGATCCTATTGATTATACTATTTCACTCTCCCTATGTATATAATAAATGTTGTTAGGTCTCATTTAGTTGGTTTGAGATCAAGATGGTTTCTACTAGCTTGGGTTTACAAGAGATGTTCGGGCATGTGGTTGCGTTTTTTTAACTTTTTTTGCTATTTGCTATTTTCCCCTCCCAGTTGTAGAATTTTTTCATGACATTACCTATGTGCACATAGGATTTCATTTATATTTCAGTATGAGTGGGATTTGGTTGGAGTCTATCTTATCTCTCTCTTTTTCATGCGTTCTCTTAGAGGGTAATGACACCCATCTGTGTGTTTAATATACCGTCGGTGCTAGTCACAAGCCCATGGCCTACTAGAGGTGGAAATCTGGGGTCATTATCCCCATCTCACTATTCATGTGCTGGAGGGGTACACCTTGTGGGGAGGGGGAAATGACAGAGTGGTATCAACAGCCTGGTTGAGGGATAGGATGAAGTTTTGAGGGACGAATAGGTGAGTTTGCATGGGTTGGTAGGGAAACAATGTCATGCAAGATTATAAAATGATGTAAAAAAAATAGAACAGCTATGAAATAAGCATTTTGGGGCCCCCTATGATCCGTTGTATTGACCTTTATGTTTTAAATTGCAACTAACCTAGGTGATACTAGTTGCATTGTTGTGACATAGGAAAGGATCAGGGATCAATCTTCTTTGTTCTAGTGTTTTAATGGGTAGACCTTGGGATAGGTTAACCTAAAATGAATAATAGAAAAATAATATTTAATTAATGTACATTCTTATTTATTCCATGTTTAGGAGCAATAAATATTTGTTATTTTATAGGTATGGCTCCATGTCGACGTATTCTTCAGGATCACATAGATGATGTCCAGCAAGCTATGCCAGCAGATCGACATAGGGTAGAGGTTGATGACGATGACACATGGAGGAGGAAACTCTGAGTGTTTTAGTGCTAGAGTCTCCAGAAGTATGAGGGCTCTGTTTCAAATTTTGTCATAGAAGACTCGTTGGAGGAGGTAAAGATAGGCCTCAGTTCGATCCGTTCATGAATGGAGCACTGGGTGTCCTTATTTGTGACGATGCTGCATGGAAGAGCGAGGCAATGGTGGTTCTTGTTTTTCGGGAATCATGGGGAGTCCGTGATCTCATTGGAGGAGTTCCGAGACAGTTTTAAAGTCATGTTTCATTCTTTGACTATGAAGGCATCCGGTTTTCTAGAGGTTCGAAAGATTTGATAGTGGTGCTTCAGTGTGTGATATTTTGGAATCAATTTCAAGACTCTTTTATGAAATTTTTCGGTTTTGTTTCAGGATGAGTAGTCGAGGTCGGTGAATTTATAGGTGGCTTTGCATCTATAGACCCAGCGCCAGGTGACCCCATTTATATTGAAGGCTTATCTTGAGGCATTGGTGAGGACATAGGTCATCGAGAGGAAATTGGATTGAACTAGATAATCACGAGAGGGGATCCTTCAGGATTCCTCATGATGCAGAGTAGTGGTCAGGGGTTCCCGGTTTTCTAGCTAGAAGTGATTTCATTCAGCCAGGGGTAGGTCACATCCCTCCACATCTCATTTCTCCAGAGGCAACAGTTCTCAGGCCTATGCCAAGATTTCAGGAACCTGTTTTTCTTATGGGGTTCAAGGTCATAATCAGTGAGAGTTCCCAACCATTCAGAGCAGTCATCCTGCACCAGGTGTTCTGCTTGAGGATCCTCCATTGTGGAAGTTCCAGCAGAGGAAGCAGCAGTATTTTGCACCATCTTTATATCAATAGATTTTAGATGGGGCATGTAGAAGACATACCCAATATGATCCCCACCCTCAGAGAGTGGTGGTCGTCATCAAGGTTAGAGTGGTCATGGAGTAGGTCATGGTCAACCTCATTCTTTAGCATTGCCTTCTCCATGTGTGCCAGACGTTGTTAAAGGTACCCTTTTCATGTTTTCTAACTTGGTGTCTCCCTTTTCTGATTTAGTAGTGACACACTCCTTCATATCATGTAGCATTGTCCATGCTTTGGTACATGAGCTAGTGAAGCGTCCAGTTCCCTTAGCGTTGACTACGCAATTTGGTGGCTGAGCTGACCTGTTTGAAGTATGTAGAGACTGTAAGATAGTGTTGGGGTAGCACCACTCTTGGGGAGATTTCATATGTTTATGAATAAAATCATATGATGACATACTTAGCATGGATTGGTTGTATTTGATGTAGGATATCGTGTATTTATTCATGAATAATGTAATTTTCTTCGATTTGGATGGAGTTCCGGTGGTGTTTGTTGGTGAGAGTGATCCTTGTATGGGTCATTGGCATGTTCTATCCTTATCATCCTTGATGGATGATATAATTTTTAGTTATTAAAAGTATTAGCTGCTGGAATTTCATAGGGTCTCAAAAGAGTACTGTGATGTCTTTCCAGAAGAGGTTGTAGCATTACCTCGTAGGCAAGAGAATGATTTTTGGGATCGAGCTACAACCAAGAGTTTCTACTCTCTCTATGTATCCATATAGGATGACCCCTTTTGGGTTAAGAGAACTACATATACATCATGTTGGTCTTTTTAGTGCAGTTTTGTTCGGCCAAGTGTGTCACTGTGGGGTGCACCAGTGTTATTCATGAAGAAGGCTGATAGCAGTTGGTGGTTGTTTGTCGATTATCATTGCTTGAACAAAGTGAAAATAAATAATTGCTATCCTCTTCCATAGATTGATGATTTATTCGATCAACTAAAGTGTTCAATTTGGTTATCAAGGATCAAATTACTCTCAAGATATCATCAGATACATGTGAAGGATGAGGATATCCCAAAGACTACATTCTGTTGTTGTCTTGGGCATTATGAGTTCATTGTAATTCCATTTGGAATGACAAATGCTCTAGCTGTTTTCATGTAATTAATGAATTCTTTGTTTCATGAGATCCTTTACAAGTTCTTTGTATTTTTCATCGACGATATCCTGGTGTACTCCACGTATGAAGAAGAGAATGCAGAGAATCTACATACCATTTTGGGTGTTCTTTGTCAACATTATCTATTTCGAATGTTGTAAAAGTGTGTTTTTTGGACTCGAGAAGTCCATTTCATGGGTAATTTGGTCTCCCAGTAGGGAGTTTCTATTGATCCATCAATGATAGAAGCTGTTGAGTCTTAGGAAGCCCCCAAGATAGTGTCGGGGGTGCGAAATTTCCTTTGTCACTTAGTTAACTACATGAGTTTTGTAGAAACGTTATCTCGAGTTGTGACTCCTATTAATTCTTTGAATACGAAGGATCATGCGTTCGTATGTACTGATCAGTGTCAGGAATCATTCAGATATCTAAAATAGAAGTTAGTAAGGGATCCATTTCTTTTTCTTCCCACAGATGGAGTTTAGATTGAAATTTTCTTGTGATGCTTCCCATCTGGGGTTAGGTTGTGTTCGTATGTAACAGATATCTATTGTTTCTTATGGGAATCAGAAGTTGTTAACTCATGAACGTAACTATGCATCCCATGATCTTGAGTTGGTAGTCATGGTGTTTTCTCTGATGTTGTAGATACACTACCTCATTGGTGAGTGCTTTGTTGTCTTCACCGATCACAAGATCCTGATTATGTATTCTCCCAGCATGACATGAACATATTAAAGAATTACTAGATGGTGTTCATAAAATAATACATCTTTTAAATATCATATACACCTTTTAAGGGGAATGTTGTAGTTGATGTGCTAAGTCAGATGTAACATAGTGATGCAGTGCATGAATCTGGTGACTGTGGGAGATTAATGGAAGAATTTTCAGCATTACATCTTGATATGGGAGCAGTTTAAGGAAGAGGTAGTCTTTTTCAGATGACAGTGTGGTCATCTCTGGAGTAGAAGGTGGAAGAGTCCCAGATGGGATATCTAGAGGTGGAGGTCTAGAGAGACAGAGTTGATTATGGTGAGCACACTGATGATTGGTTTGAGGATGAACAACACCCAGTGTTGTATCATTGATGGATTTTTTGTTCCTTTTATGATTCATAAGATGGTTCTCAAATAGTTCCATCGTTCACCATTATTAGTGCATCCTGGAATGATAAATATGTTCCGATCCTTGAGGATCCATTTTGGGTGGTCTTGGATGATTCCTGTCATTGCAGACTTTTTATCTCGGTGTTTAGACAACGAGAAGGTGAAGGTCGAACACCGTGTTCCTGGTGGTCTGCTCCAACCATTATATTTTCCTCAGTGGATGTGGGAGAAAATATCAATGGATGTTGTTTCTAGTTTACCTTGAGCTCGGGGGGGGGGGGCATAATGTTATTTGGTTGGTAGTGGATCATTTTACAAAATTGGCCCACTTCATAGGGATCATAGAGTCATTCTCAGTGGAAGTTTTGTCAAGGAAATATTTCCAAGATGTGGTGAGACTTCATGGGGTCCCAAGGATGATCATTCCTGATCGAGATCTTCGTTTAACCTATTGGGTGTGGAGAGGTGTCCAACTTGCTTTTGGATCTCAGTTATTCCTTATCACAACTTTTCAACCTCCAACAGACATTCAGAAAGAGCTAACTATCCAGACTATTGAAGACATGATATGCTCTTGTGTCCTGTATTTTGGAGCTTCATGGACGAGGAACGTACCCTTGATGGAGTTTTCTTACAATAATGTTTTTCACTCCACCATTGGTATGACACCATTTGAATCCTTGTATGGATGACCTTACCATTCTCTGTTTTGCTGGATAGGGGTTGGAGAGTCATCAATTCTCAGACCAGGAATATTGATGAATACATTAGAAATGGTTCAGGTGATTTGTGGGAGGATGAAGAAAGCACAAGATTGTATGAAATCATATTTCGATCAAATGAGGAGACCATTAGAGTTTGATGTTGGGGATCATGTTTTTATGAGGGTGACTTCTCGTCGTGGGAAGTGAAGGCTTGGTCGTGGGAGTATCTTTCTCCCTAGTTTGTTGGGAATTCTGAGGTGTTATCTTGTGTTGGAGTTGGGGAATATCGAGTAGCACTTCCCCCACAGATGAGTTGGATAAATGATTTTTTCCATTTATCACTGCTCTAAAATTATATTCACGATGACTCTCTTGTCATCGATTGGGGAGAGATTGACGTTGGTAATGATGTTTATTTTGAGGGGCGACTTGCAGAGATCCATGACCGTGAAGATAAGGTGTTGTGTGGGCATTATATCACCTTATTTGTGTCTTGTGATGACACAGTGGAATGAAGGAGATTACCTTGGAACAAGAGTCACAGATATGTGCTCAGTAACTAGAGTTATTTGATGTTTAACTCAATCCATGTGTTGATGTATCCTTTGGGGTTATAGACCTTTGATTTTTATAATATGGATTTCTTTTTCTTATTTCTGGTGTCTCTCTTTCTTTTGGGAGGTATTTCGATGAGTGATTGTTCAGACCCCATTTCATTTTCCCTTTAGGTGGGTTTTGAGTTATAGAGGATGAGAATGTTTTGATAGGTATCTGATCTAATGGCCCAGACCCCTGTCTTCCATTCATTTTTGAAAATCATATCGATGTGGTGTTTTGGGAGGTCAATAAGACTTATCCCCAATACTTTTCCAAATTTCCATTTCTGTGAATACTTCCATCAGTGAACAGTTCCAACGGTAGACCATTGTGAATAGTGAAACAGTGACATCGGTGACCATATGTGAACAGTATCATTGGCAACCTTATGTGATCAGTGCAATGGTGACCTTATGTGAATAGTGACATCTGTGACCTTTAGTGAACATTGTCATCGGTAACCATATGTGAACGCTACAATGATGACCTTATGTGAATAGGGACATCGGTAACCTTATGTGAACAGTGTCATCAGTGACCTTCTGTGAGTTGTGTCATCAATAACCTTATGTGAACAGTGCAACAATGAGGATCTAATGGTGAGGTTCGAGCAGGGATATCTTTCTTTTCCAAATTTTATGTTCATGAATAGTGTTTCCAAAAGAATGAGGTTCCAACTGTGACCTTTTCCCTTTTCCAAATTTTAATTTCATGAATACTATTTCTAGAATGGTGAGGTTCGAATGGTGACCATTTTCCTAGGAAAAATTTTGAGTTCATGAACAATTTTTCCAGAATGGTGAGGATCCAACGGTGACCTTTTTCCTTTTCCAAATTGTGAGTTCATGAACAGTGTTTCCAGAATGGTGAGGTTCCAACAGTGACATTTTTCCATTTCCAAATTTTGATTTCATGAACAGTGTTTCTAGAATGATGAGGTTCCAATGGTGACCTATTAACTTTTGAAAAATTTTGAGTTCATGAATAGGGTTTGTTGAACATTGATGTTCCAATGGTGACCATTTTTTTCCTTTGCCAAATTTCGAGTTTATGAACAATGTTTCTAGAATGGTGAGTTTCCATTGTTGAGGTTCTAATGGTGACGTTTATGAATATTGTTTTTCCTTTTCCTAATTTTCAGTTGGTGAAGTGTGTTTCTAGCTTCCTATAGTATCTCCCCTTTAACATTTCCATTAACGTAAAATGCATTTAAATCCATCATTTAATGACTCTATGGATGATTCAAAGGCCGTAACTCCTTTATCAATTTTTCCTAAGGCTCGGCATGTTTTTTACTTTGTCAAAATGCATGGTTTAATGTGATCCGATTTTAATAGAAAACCCAGCATATCTTAAACCAATACTCTGTTAAATCTTCTAAAGGGACGAGATATCTTCTACCCGAGTTTTTCCTCCTTATTCTCAGGTGTGAGACACTCAAACATCCCATTCCTTCCCATAGGAGTTGTGTAATCAAACATTCCACCTAGGATTTATTCTTCTCTGTTTTGACGCAACGAAACAATATCGATCAGTCTTCGATATAAGGTATGATCTATCATCATTTTTTCTGGTTCATCTCCTCCTTTCTCCTTGCACATTTTATTGAATCTTTACCCCTTTTTCTTAATGGAATTTTCTTGGTTGTTGGGAGAAGTAGTGGTGTCTTGATAGCCTTGGGTGGATACAGTTGTCTCAGGGGATGAGATCGTAAACCATTGTGTGGCTTGTTCTCATATAAAGAACCTCAAGAAATGTTTGAGGAAGGGGATCCACTGCTTCTCATTTCTTTTATGTGAAACTATAGAGTTAGCATGTTTTATCCCACTCGAACACATTGGAATTGGAATAATAAAAAATTCAAATTGGAAAAATAAATTGATATCAATCATATGTTATTTCCTCTTGTTTTACAAGATAGTGAGATATCTATGTTTTCTTGTATATCTTTTTCATTCTCAATTATGATTGGAAAATAATTTAATGTCAAAATTAATTGATAGTTGTTTGGATAAAGATAAAGAGTCATGTAAATGAATCTGGTTCTTCTTGTTATAATTTGAAGTTAATAACATTGGAGTGGTTATCATTCTTAATTATTTTTTCTAGTTTAATGATTAGGTTTCCTGAATTTTGAAACTATGAATAATAAATCGGTTAATCCAATATGGATTAAAGAACTGGTTGTTTGATAAAAGATAATGCTTTGTAGGGTTATGAGATACCCTCTTTCTTGTTTGTGGGCTAAGATCCCATTTGATATTATGTTTGTTTTCCTACTGCTTGTGTTATGATTTGATCCTGTATGGATGTTGTGATATGTGGGGGAATATAGGCCTATTGTTTTTGGTAGTAGTTGACACCTAATGTGGCGAGATGCATCTTTTTATGCATGTGGGTGTCGGAGAAGACACCATGGATGATTGAAGGGGTTGGATGTGAATATTTGGATGCTTTCTATTTCTTTGATTGGTTTTCAACATTACTTTCCCCATTTCTCAAGGATGCTGGTCTTTCTTACCCTTATTCTGAAATGGGTGAATATGCATGGGGTATGCCTTGTGCATTCTGTGTCTAGAATCTTAAGGGATTATGGGTCTACACTCTTGCTATAGGTGGAAAAGGCACGATGCGTAGTTAAATACTCACCGTGTTGAGCCCCCTTGGGTTTAGTAGCATAGAATTTTTTTCTTGAATGCCTAAGATATAGGAAATTAATGATGTAAATAAAAAATTGAATAAATGATGTTAAACCATGAGGTTGGAGATTGATGGAACAAAATGCTGAGGTTACAATTTAAAGGGACAGTGGAATTTTGGTGTGATGCTAATGAAATTTAATGTTTAATTGTTAATGGTTAATTAATGTTTAATGAATTAATATAAGTAAAGAGAAACTGATAAAAAATTAATGAAGTAAGGCCATAAATCTCTTTAAATGGTTGGGTGCTTATAGGATACCTAGTCTTAGAAGTGGCAGCTAAGATTCTGAGAGATGTTAGCTGCAGTTGAGTCTATGACTAGGTTATGCCCATAGTGGAGTTGTGAGATATAGTATATTCTGTAATTTTTGTGTTTCTATACACTACTACTCTCTGTCAGTTAGGGAAACTGACACCGTGGGGATTTTGAGCCCTAGGGTGTGTTTTCCCCAACATTCTGTGGGAGGATGGATGACTGACTACCCCATATGGCCCCGCTCTCTTCTCTTGGTAGTTACATGTGCTGATAGGCATAGTGTCTAGTTTCCCCACTATATGTGTGTAGATGGATATAATGGTTTGTGGCTATTCACACATATATATTCTGGATATAGTATCCTATAGACTACTATAGATGTAACATGTATAGTTTGTGATGGCTTGAGGTTCTTTACTCATTGTATGGGTTGTAATGGCTTGAGGTATAAAACCCAATGAATTTTACATGTTATTTGAGCTGTGGTGGCTCTCATAAACTACATGTTTACTTTTCTTACATGGATGTGGTGGTTTCTTTTGATGAGGTTCTTGTTGTGGTGTTTTCCCAGGTGTTTCTGTGAAAGCCTCTTTTTTGGAGTGTAATGCTTAGGACATGTGATGTTTGGGAAAATAGGCAAGATGGTGGGGAATTAATAGTGGTGTACCATTGAAAATCATTATTATTTTTTATACTCTTGTATTATATACTTGGAGAGAGTAGCCACGGAGAGGATGTGAACATAGTATAGCTGTTTAGGTGATGATTTTGTCTCACTTGTTGTTCACTGTGCTTTTACATGATTTCTTAACTTTTTCTTGAGAGGCTCTGGGGAGTATCCTATTGAGTATACTGTTATACTCTCCCAATGTATATATAAACTATTTTTCGGGTCACATGGAGCTGGTTGGAGATCAAGATGGTTTCTACTAGCATCGGGTTGTCGGAGCTGTTCAGGCTTGTGATTTCTAGTGTTTTTACATTCTTTTGGGTACTTGAAGTTTTCCCCTTCAAGTTGTAGTATATTTTCAAGACATTACATATGTTCACATTTGGTTTCATTTATATTTTAGTCTATATTGGAGTTGTTTGGTGTCTATATTATCTCTCTCTTTGAAATGTGTTCTCTTAGAGGGTAATGCCTCCCATCTGCGTGTTTACTATACCCTCGGTACTATTCTCCAACGCGAGGCCTACTCGAGGCGGGGCTCGAGGGGTCATTATCTCCCTTTGCACATTGTTGGACCAGGAGGGGTACACCTTTTGGCGAAGGGGTCGAGACGGGTAAGGAATTCCAGTTTATATGGGATACTCAGGAATGGAATCCCACACGCTAGTATGTGGGAACAGTGACCAATATGATTCATGAGACATAGGATTAGTGCCCCTTGACAGTATAAGAATCTCTTTCTACTATCCACCGATTCCAGAGTCATGTCATTGTTCCAGGATAGTATTTTTATTTATATATATGAATATAAACATCTCTTCGTATATAGACCATACACACACACACACACACACCATATATACATTTTCATATTTATAGTCACATTTTTTTACTTACCTCGGCTTAGGATGAAGCATGTAATGTCAACCAAGTCTCATTTAAAAACAAAATATGAAACATTTAAATAATATATATTTTTGTTGCATTTTTATGAAAACACAATTATTATTTTTTATGAAGTGGATATATTTTACTAGATACCATTTTATTTGTACTAGTTAGTGTATCTCACACCCTATTCAATACAAGGATTAGTTTTTGAAAATATGTTATGGATATAAGATCGTAATAAGGGATGTTTATGCCATTGAATATTTTATTGTTTGATTTGGATAATGTATAAAAGTATAGGGTCAAACTTATGCTTGTTGTGCTAGTGGATATTATTTTTTGTCTTCTTTTATTTTCAATTACAGGATGTATATAAATGTACCATTGTTCTTTTTTTGATATCACATAACATTTGAATCATTTTATATTGGACATTGATTCATTTAAAACTATTTATTATCTATGGATAAATGATTATTCCACTGATTGTTATTTATTACTATTTCTTCTACTTATCATAATTATATTCCATTTTTACACTTTATTCATGAGGTTATAATATCCCCCCCCCCCACATTCCATAATGAACCCTAGCTTCCAGTTAGTAATCCCTATCGCTCAAAGAAGAACAATTTCAGCTGTGTAGCCAAATGTTTCCATTTCATCATAGAATAACATGGTTTGGGATGCTACATTGATCTTATCAAAATATTATATCCCCATTACACCATATAAGTTTCTCAAAAGATATTAATATAGAATAAAATACATCTAAAATATCATTAGAAATCATCTTGTGGAAATTAACCTTTCCATTTTGAAATCACTTATTTAAAATATACGAAATAAATTATATTTGGAAAAAAAATCATTCAAAAGAATTATCTATAAATGAAAATGAAACAACAATGCAAATAATTCTCTTAATGTATGAAAAATTTATCTTTAAGTAAGAATTGAAATTTTTTTCCTCACACCATTGGTAAAAGTAACACATTTAGAAAAATAGAAACACGATTTATTTCAATCCTTTTAATAGATATTAAATCATGGGTAAATAATAAATCACTGCCAAAGACTATATAAATCAGGAAAACCCATATATAAAATATGCCCAAGGAAGGAAAGTATTCTTGAATGACAATAAAAAATAATAATTTCACAAAAAAATTTATTAAACGTTTTAGTACAAAGAGTGAGAAAATGAACATAGAAGTTATAATTTCTATAATTACAAATAGTAGAGGAAAAAATATGTGGTTTATATAGAATTATCATATTATTTCACTAAAATAATTCTATATATAAAAAATATCAAATAATGATGAGATTGTGAAATAAACTAATACCTCGTGTGTGACTCCCTTCAAATGTGATTTTAATAGCATGTATGATAATTTAAAATTTAATATTATTATAAATGAGAATCATATAACAATATATAATATCCTATATGTTCGAATTATATCATTTATAATCTAGTTTCTTCATAATGATTTATTAAAATTATTATTTCATGTGTTAAATATTTCATTTTTCATGTCTATTTGAGTTTGTTAGATTTCATCCTTCTATATTGATCTTTCGGTAATCACCATCATAAAATTAATAATGCTATAATTATCAAATTTTATCATTATATACACTTATATATGAATTCATAATTTTTTCATAAAAAATGAATCAAATCACATCAGAGAGACAACAGTTTGTACGTATGCAATTGTGATGTTTCCACATTCAGAAGGATGGAAAAAATGGCAGGTAAATAACAATTCTATTTTTTTGAATTTTTATTATCTTGTAAATTATATATATTTATATATATATAAAATATATCAGTCCTCATTACAATCCATTTAATGATTAAATGAAAAAATAAATCATATCATTTCAGGGATGTGGATGTCTAGAAGTATGCATGAGTGACATTATCGTTTCCCAACAGATGGGCAGGGAAAAAGGTAGAGAAGATATTTAAGTTATATAATAATAATTTTGTCATTAATATCATATTAATATATATATATATATTAAATATATCATAATATCTGACCATTAATGATGGTAATAAAAAATAAATCATATCACCATGCGGAAGATGTAGTCCACATGTATACATGGGAAACACATTCATTTTCCTTTTGATGGAAAGCAAGTGAGAAACAATATTTCTATGATCATAATAAATAAATAATATTTTTATAATATTTTTATCATTATATTAATTTATATGAAACTTATTTAGATGAAATAGAAGTATAAATATTCTTTTGAAAGGTTTCTGAGACAATTACCTCTTCTATGAGTTGCATCCTTTGGATTACTGTATAAGCTGTCTTAGGAAGGTCTTAATAGAATACTAGAATATCAATAAATAAGGTATGGTGTCATAGAATGATTCATTATAGGTCTTAGTAAAAAAGTATTTTTAGTATGTATTAATAATGTAAGAGAAGAGGTTTCATTTTATAAGTTTGGGAATGGAAAAATAAATAATTACTTAATAAATTTAAATAATATGAATTTATTTTCTCCTTAAAGTGGAAAAATATTTAAAGGGAATTTAAATAATTTTAATTTAATGTCAATATATCTTCAAATAATTAAATTAATATATGTTTATGGGGAATTTATTACCATAAATAATATGATGTTATTTTCTTAGTGTGTGGTGCAGATAAAGGATATATTGTGATAATTATCACACATCATTATATTAGATTTGTGTCTCCTTATAAATATTTCTATATATTAAGATTAAATACTATGAAATTAGAGATTTATTAGGTCTTGGATGATGGGGCTTTCCATTTTGGATATAATGGTACATTTTCATTCATCACTCATGATTTTCGTGAGGGGATTACACATGTTGAGTTTTTTACGACAATTCCTATTAGGATA
This sequence comes from Viscum album, assembly GCA_963277665.1. Taxonomy (NCBI): domain Eukaryota; kingdom Viridiplantae; phylum Streptophyta; class Magnoliopsida; order Santalales; family Viscaceae; genus Viscum; species Viscum album. The sequence continues at coordinate 624,081,554 of OY728128.1, forward strand.
AAAATATATACATAAATAAATCATTATTGGATAAAATAATTTTGATAATTTCAATTGAGATAGGATATTAGGTGATTATATAATCTTGGATGATGCTTTTACAAAATTTGGTGAGTGAGAATCGTCCAAATTTAAGGAAATTACATTAAATATTGATTGTTCTCCCTAAATATCTCCCAAAATTATATATATTTTGTTATGTTAATGTGATATGATATCTCCCTCCTTATTTTGAAATTTTACTAAAACATAAATTACATTTTTCTAAAAAAACCAATGAAATTAACAATTTATCATGGGCTACATCATTCCATTGAATTGTAGCTTAAGTCCCTTGTTTCAGTTGGATGAGGTCTTAATAATATATATATTATGACCTGTATGATCACTAATAAGTAAAAACATCAATTATTGATCATAGAAAACTAGGGTATAGGTTCCCTTAGACCAATATGTGTATGAAATATTGATGAATTGAGATACTTTTCCAAGTTTTAGGATATATGAAACCTTAATATACATTATAGTTCATAGACCTATTTAAATATATTGAGTTAGAAGATGGATAATTCCTCACCATGATATGAGTAACTATGTTTATAGCCTAGGCAGTTTTATGGGAAGGCTGAACATGGGATGACTGGCCGAGTTATTTTGGAATAATGATTGGATTTATTCCAACCATCTTGTGTGGTGCCGATATGAAAATTTTATGTGGAATATTTTGTTGTGATGTGATTTTAGTGGTGTTAGGGGATGATAAATCCTAAGAATAAAGGGAATAAGGGCCAGATATGGGGATGTGATAGAGGATCCTAGTTGTGTGTTTTTTGACTCTAATATTCATTATGAGACATTAATGGTAACTCGGCCTCGTGTTGACCCAACTGAGTGTTAGTGAAAATATGACACTATAATTATATCCTAGTGTGGATGAAGTGATGAGAATAGTTCTCATGCTCAAGGGACCAACATAGATTTTCTATTATGGGTTCATGTGTGTGTCCAAGAAATTTTGGGATGATGTTTACTTATTGGATATGGTTCAATTCCCCTCTATTTTTGATTCTATGTGACTCTAGGGTATGATTCCTTTTCCCCTTTTTTATGTTATATATAAGTTAAATAAGGTCGGAACCATTCCCCACAATTATAATATAAAATATTATTAGTGTTGCATTCCCTATAATTTTTTATATGTGATTATAGGGGTGGGATCAATTAACAAATACTATGATAGAAGATATATGTTTTAGTATCCATTTACCTCAAAAATATATATATAATTATATAGAAGGTGTAACAATACCGCTAATTTGATTTATGAGAATCTATAGGTGGTGCATAACTCCCCAATATATTTCATGTGGTTGGACATTATGGGTGAGGCATATTCAACCTTATATGATTTTGGAGATATTATTTGTGTTTATACGTTCCCTTATATATGTTATATGATGAGATATTTCATTCAAGGAGTCACTCCACAAAAAATTATATATATGTTTCCATGGAGGGGATTTATTCCCCTTGGATTTGATAATAGATATAAGGGGCAGGCATCATTCCCGCTATGAATTATATGTATAATATTATTTGGGTGGTGTTCCGTCCCCTCCCCCTAAAGTGATTATATATTCTTATATATTCATGTTATTATTGGATAATACTTGTATCCCCATAATGAATATGTGAGATGCAAATATACATCTGATATAGGTTAAGGCTGGGATAGTTGACCCATGTTCTCACATTGTAATGTATCGATAATGACTATTTTATTATGATTTTCCACAGATTTTTTATTTTATGCATAACACATATTCATACACTAAATTTTCTTATTAACATATGGTACACCTTTCTTAGAACCAAATTATGTATTAACAACACCCAACATATTTTGCCCTAGGAAATTAGTACAAAATAGAACATCATGTTTGTAGGTTTAGGTAGAGTATAGGCTTCGGATTTTATACTGATGATGGATAGATTGGAATGAATAAAAATATGGATGATATGAGTCATTATTATTATTATATATCCTCTCTACATTAATTTTTATTATCATGTATATTTGATTATCCTGATAGGTGATCAATGAGATTGTGCATGCATGACAGTGTTTCATTTGATATAACATTGTAATGATTGTTTTATTTTTCATACTCTGATTATATTTAATGAATTATTTTTTTTATTTCATATTTTTTTAATCGGATACGAGGGTATATTATATCAATATTATCACAGTAAACCCTTATAGGTATTTATAGGCCCCTATCATACGGGGAGGTACTCCTAAGAAAACATAATTCCATCATTCGAGATACTAGAGAGTGGTCACGATCTAGAGAAGATACATTCAGAATCAGTATCTACTTTCTCGTATGATTTATTTAATTTCAGAGATCTATTTTATTGCATCAATGGTTCTAATTCATTCATTAAATTTTTATGAAACCATTTAAGAATGTTTTATAACCCATTTTCACTATTTCTATATGAAGTGGTGAATGATTTATTTCATTTGGAACACATTAGTACATATTATCATTATTTGGTAGTATTGATCAATATTACTCTCCAATATATTTCGTAACATTTTATAACTCAATAGAATAAAAAATTAACATTCAGGTCTGGTTTTATAACTCAAGATATAATGATTCAATGCAATTGTAATTATTGATTATCACAGTTCAAAGTGTGTACATGATTACATGTACAAATCACTATATTATTATTGGAACATGTAATCAATTCTATAATAAGATATAATTTTATCTTCATAATGTTATTCATGATTCTTATTATAATTATATTTTTTCATGATGTTATGATTTCATATTATTTGTCATGTTCCACATTTCAATGTCATTCTACATGCCAATGTTGTCCATATGGATCATGATTTTTGTCTCATGTCTTTTTATTCTGACATTATGGAATATTTATGTTTCTTTATGGTTATATATCCTTATATCATTCCTTAAAGACAATTCATATTAGTATACATTATTTTAAACTAAAATTCATCCCATTTATATGTTTTCTGAAATATATATTATATAACACATTATGACTCATTGATAAGTTTTTTCCTAAATAATTTTATTGAGCTCACTCAATATTTTTCATATTTTCATTAGGGAATTATATTCCATAATATATTATGATATATGTATTGTTTATATATTTTTTTCAATAGACATTGAGTAAATAATATTTAATTAGTCATTTATGTAGCTAATCTAAAAAGATATAAAAATTCTTGTTCTTGGATTGTGTGTTTATTAAATTTCTGTAATGTTCATATTATGGATGTGATGTAAAAAATATGTATGATTTACGTGGGTAATCTCAACTGAAATAAAATTGCGGTGTTGTTATTTTTAGGTAATAAGGATATAATGTATAGTAGATTCAATCTTAATTAAAACTAGGTTGAACATAAAGTATTAATGGATAATATTGAGGTCTCTTGGATTAATACATCATGAGGATGACTATTTAGGTGGGTATTTACACTAACTCTCTATGATATTATTGTTTATGACATGAGTTAACCCTATTTTGGTTTTCAAAGATGGTTTGAAAGAAGATGGATCAAATTAACAATTTATGTAGTGAAAAATGTGTTGATTCTCCAAATGAGAATTCAATTGGGATGTGACGATGCATTTCAATCGTCCTGGAAAATATGTCTCATGTTTTGAGAAATATCATCAACCATTTTGGGATACTGAATTCCAAAAATAAGGAGAAACATACTATTTATTCATTAATATATTAATAAATACCAACCTTTGGTGTATTTTTTCAACCATAAATTACTATGAAATTGACTATCATGAAAGAAAATATAATTTCAATTCTTCTAATATCAGTGCTATGATAAGTATTTCAGAGACTTATTTGATACAAGATAATACTGATCATTAGTGGAAATTTATAAAGAACACATGGGAAAAAATTGAAACTTTAATTCAGGGAATATAATGAATTTAAGATTATGTAGGATGAATTGATTGATTTATATAATGAAAAAAATTATAGATGTTGATGGTAAGACTTTGGATTTATTATTGTTCTAGAAAAAAAGTCGTATCATTTAATTAGTGTCCTAATAACATGTATTCGAATAGAAATATCTATAATGTAGTTTGGCTTGTATGTTGATATTCTTTATGGTGGACTGATGGAAAAATGGAAATATAATACTACATTATAATCCCAGATTTATTGATAAGATAATTAAAATGAAGTTTCATGGAATTATAAAAATAAATTCACCAATCACAGTAATAATATGGATAATCAAATTCAATAACCTCTAAGACTAGGGGAACCTGGAGGATCATATCAAATCACTACTATTGAAATTTAACATAATAATGACATTGTGAAAGGTATGGTCATTTTTTTATCCATAAATAAAAAAGTATTAATTGAACATGGTTCTATATATTTATTTATATTCTTTAATGTTAGTAATAATATTTATTACCCATATAATGAATATGATATTGAATCATCACAAAAATCACCTAGTGGTGTAATGATTACATACTAGGTATAGAAATATTCACTAGTTGTGGGTTGTGGGAAGACACTTCATTCAATTCTAGTTTTTCATCACTTTATATAATTCAATATGATTTCAAGCATGGATGTAATCTCATTATATATGTAACATAAGAATTTTCAGGATAGTGAAATATTTTTTTAATATTCCAAGTCATACCATGATCAAATATGGATGAATATATGATAATGAAATCCCTTTGTAAAACAAATTCCATAACATTTTTCATTATAGTAAATATTAAGGGATACAATGCTTAAATGGTAAGGGATGAACTCAAAATTTTATACATGGACATATGTCAAAAATATAGTGATGTATATCCAAAATAAATTCATATTATTCAACAATAATGTGAGTAAGAAACCCCGTATTTTTAATACACTTTATTTATAGACATATCACGTAATGATACATATAATAAAAAACTAAAATATGAAGTGGAAAAATATTCTTGGGTAAATTGATATATATCACAATAACATGATCCATAGATACAATGAAATTATTTAAAAATAGCACAACATTCCCTTAACATTACATTAGTATTTTAAAACATTATGAGATAATATATGTTTTAGAGGAATCATTAATTATTTTTAAAATTTATCAAATATCATAGAGAAAAATTATTTTGATGATGGATGCTATTTTTTTGTGGATTACCTTTATTATATTTGTTTCATAACTTATGTGAGATTATGATTTCATAATATACACAACATATTTATACTTTAATAAAATTTTACCAAAAAAATTGATTATTTTATTTGAACATTGATCAACTAATCATTGGAATATTCAGGTATTCTGGTTTCAAAAATAATATATATTCTATGAGAATAATTTTCAGATTATTCAAATTTAAAAATTTAAATAAAAAACTCAAATTTACTATAAAATACTAGTATTTAGAACACTAACCAAATTCTTACCATTATAAAAATAACGTTGGACTTCATTAAATTATATTATCATTTATATTTAATCCAATATTATTTCATAAGATTTTTTCGTGGAAATTATTTTGTTCAAAAAATTCCTTTAATTGATCATATGAAATATTTTAATTTAGACTACACAGTTTACAAAATTATAATTTTATATTATTTATAACAAAAGGCAGATTTTCTCAAACTCATTATAATATATATATATATATGAAGTCATAATAAAAGAGAGATAAATATATTCACTACATTATTAAAAATAAAATATAAAAATTCATAATATGCGGGTCAATATAACTAACCCCTTATTAGACTGATGTAATCCTTAATTGTTATGTGTGAGGTTGTTGTACATTCTTGTTGTGGTTCGAGTAAAATGGTTTTGGATGTGACATTAATATCTTGAACATCACGCATAAATTTGTTCAGATTATTTCTAATTATTGTCTATATAATTGACAATAGAAAATGGAAAAACATATGGTTGTAATCTACCTTATAAACACAAATAACTATGTTTCATTATGTATGATCCTACTGGTCGTGGACATCAGAGATTCTATTTGTTTCGATAAGATTTTATAATTTACCTCTCTATATAATAAAACTAATAAACTCCTTTAAATGGATACATTAATAGAAATCATTGTAAATAATGTTATTTCAAGCAGACTATGAAAATTTTGGCCATTTTAAAATCCTCAAAAATATAAAAATGAATATTTTTCATGAGTTTTTAATAATTATATTTTGATAATAATTAATTAATTCTTCAAAATTAAATTTCATTTATTAATGTTTGGGTTTTTATCTCACCTTCAAATATTCACCGTCAAAATTTCATATTGTATAATAAAATAGATGAGGGTAGTTTTTTTCATCCCATTTTCCATTTCTAAGGATTCCATAACATACTTTTGGGTCAACAATAATAATTTAACCTGGTGAGTTGCCATGTGTCATAGAATATTATATCTATGATCTATAATGTTCACTGACCGCTCCATATATGAATGATCATTCTATAATGTTATCACCTTAGAATTTAGTACATATGAGGGGTCTAGTTTGTAATTCTTTAAGAGGACTACATGGAACAAAAAATGTACTTGAGATGTTTTAGGTGGAAATTCCATTCCATAGGTGATCGATCTAATGTGATAAAGGATCTTAAAGGTGTAACCATATCTATGATTTATATTTCTTATAGATACCCAATATATTTACAAACATTATAAAATAATTTTTATCATGAACATCCAATAAAAAATCACAAATATTTTGAGATCATGTTCCTTTATAACCCTAGGTTCTTAATAAAAAGAAATAGACATAAATATAACATCCTTATTTTGATATCTATAAATTTTCCCTAAATCAATTTTTCATTACAAAATTATATGAGATAACTTAGGGAATACATAAATGAAAGGTGTGATATATAACACCTAGTAAGGGAATAAAATTTTTAATGATGTATATCTTATGATTCAAAATTTATAACATGATATGATAAAATCCAATGCATGTAAATAATTACATGCGCGAATAAAATAAATAATGAGAAATATTATGATCATGGAATCTTATGAATGCGGACTGTGTTTATAATATGATTTAAGAATAAGTCATGGATTACTATAAATACAACATCCAAAGGTGGATAATGTCCCATCAAGGATTATGTTTACTTCCTAATATCAAAATCACATTTCATTATGAAAAACCTGATCCAATTAAATTGATAATTTTCTAGAATACTCATAATAACATTCACATGATTATGTGAGCCACAAAATTAAATAATTCATTATGAATAAAAATTATAATTACTTATGGAAATAAATGCAATGCATAATCATTCTTCATATCATAATAAATAGATATTTCATTACAATTTCAAATAGAAGAAGGAATTAAATATTTTTGAAATTAACATTTAATTACATAATAATAGGTGTCAAAATATATTTTTTAATATATATTAAAATTACAGTAACATAAGAGGGTTAATGGATTGAAAGTTTACAATTAATTGAGATTTATTTTGAAGATGACACTTGAGAAATGAATAAAAGGATTGTATAACCCCATCAATGGATCAAAGAAAATTCAAGGAGTATGTGTAATATAAATTTATAATGTTAAATAATTAAATATTATCCATGATTTGGAAATTTTTAGTTAGATATGGAATGTTTATAACCGAAAAAAATGGTGGTTTAGAGAGATCAAACTCGTTATGTTGCAGAATAGTTTTATAGTTTCACATAATGAATAGGAGAAAAAAATAAAATTAATTAATTAAGTAAAGAAGTATTACATGTATATATATATAAATGATTTATTATAACTGTTTTCTTTATTTATAACCATTTAAATGAGATATACTATATAACTTCATTGTTCCTATTTCTCTTATTTCATAGTTCAATGGTTGGAACACATTTGGATAATTATTGACATCATTTTCAAACATAAATACAAATAGAAAGGTTAAATAAACATTAATTCATGTAGTTGACTAAATTTAAATTTTCCCAAATACAAATTTATCTTCTGATGTTTGGGATGATTCACTTAGTAAAAATGTTATTATGATTCTATTATTTCATTTTGGTAGTTTTACTAAACATCAGAAACATGTTTATTTTTATTTAATATTATGAATATATATTAATTAAAATATATTGAATAAGTTATAATACACTTTATATTATCTTATTTAATTTTAATAATTTATTTATGAACATCCGGGATTATAGTACTAAAAAAGGAAGTGTTTTTCTCATGGAGGTGTTGAACTAACAATATTGTGAACATCATTTTATGTTAAAGGATATAAATAGGGGAGGGAGTAAAATCCGTATGAAATGATAATTTTAAAATATTATTATATTTTGGATATTGATTTTATTATTTTGATGTGGATGTAGTTCATATGAAGGTGGTAAAAGTTAACTAAAATTGGAAGAGATTCTTCGAGAATCTTATATTGTCCTTTGATTGTCTCCTATTTGATACCATTTACGGTTCCATGAAATGCTATTTCTGTGAGACCAAAATAACTAATTCTTGGGATAGTGCATTTAGAAGGTAATTTGATATAAAAATTGAATGTTACAATGCTTGGATGTTTATGAGGTGATGTAGTGGTGAGATCTGGTCTTCATAATTTGAGGAGAGGGGTGTTTTGGAATATTATATTCATTAGTTTAGTATATTGACTCTATAAATGAAAATTTCAGGAAACTTGTGTCTATATATAGAATTTGGTGCATATTATGTTGAACTAATGGGTACCTACATCATCAATGAGTCAAACAATCATGTATTTATCTTACAATGATAAATAGTCTATTTTAATATATTTCAATATTCACCAAAGATTCAACTGTAAGATCCCAAAACATATTAAGGTATGTTTTTGTTTTTTTTGTTTGGACTCTTCTTTTTGGGAAGAACAATTGTGTTCAAAAGTTCATGTGATGGTACGGGAGAATTGAGAGGGTTTGGAACATGAAATAGAAAGAAAATGAAATTCTTGGGAATGTTGCAAGGTTTACGCACTATTAGTGAAAACAGTTCAGATCATCCCAGGTAATCATGCTTCAATGAACAAAGGTTTACACTTTTTTGGCACATGGTTAAGATAACCACGCATAATTCCAAGGAAACTATTTGAAGGGGTGTTCTTTGGGAAATCGCTCATCATGGTTTGCGCACGGTTTGGAAAACAGTGCGAGTAAAGCCTGTGGCCCATGAAAGTTGTAAAATTTAAAAAATAACCACTCCCGTATTTTAAACCAGAACATGGTTTTTTCTTCCATTAATCCCCTCTAAACACTAGTGAATAAATTGGAATACCCAACCATTAAAGAGGTTCTCCTACTTTGATTCTTGTCCATTTTGGACTTCGTTGGTTGTCGATCGAATCTCCAGGTAAGTCTAATCATATCCTAGCACCCATTTTTTGGATTGGGGATTGTGATTTATCCCATATTATTCCAATTATCTAAACACCTTTTTATGGTGAATCCTGGTTGTGGGATTTAATGGGAAATTTAATCTGGAGCTACGGAAAGGATTAATTTTAAGTGCATCGTCAGATTCGAGGTAGGTGGTCTACATGTATTATCCCCTGGTTTTTTGACTTGTCCGTGGAAGTTAGTGTTCTTTACCCCCTTTTTGGGTAAATGGTTCCATTGAAGTTTTTGATAAAAATGGGTGTCTAAGAGACCAATTGAAACTCTCAAGATATCTATGGGATGTTTTGAGGATGACATGACCATTTTTAGGCCACTCATGGGGTGCGCCGGCAAACCCGGACCAAGATTGTGGTGGGTTGTAGAATTATAATGTGAAACCCATATATAGTGTACTATAATGGTTATTTAAGTTGTAAATGGAATAATTATAAATATTTCCTAGTCAATAAAGGAATAAGGTGTTGTTATAATGACAATAAAATAGGTAATTGTTTTGAAATAGATAATGTTGGTTATTTCATGAATTTGGTTAGAAGCTCCTATGGGGATTTGGGATTCTAAAATGGTGAACATACAGTTGGGTAATGGAATGGGAAATGGATAATCTGTTAATGAGTTGTAATAAGGGAAATGATGAAATTGTGGAATGGTTTAATACTTGAAAATTAGGAGGTACACCTAAATAAATGAATGTATATAAGGTATTGTGGTATGTGATATGAGAAATATACTTGACATGCATTAATGGGTGAATGATTTTGAAATGATCAATGGGAAAATGGGTAAAATTATTGTCATCGAAAAATTTATACATGGAATGGTGGTTATTGAATACAGTTAAATGGTTAAGGCACGAGAATGATAATTTAACTAAATGGAGATGAATTGTAATTGGTAAATGTGTTAATGGGTTATATACTAGTATTAATTATAATATTGTTCTTTTGTGTTGTGGAATATAATGGAATTGAATTTTATTGGTTTTGTAATGGGATGTTTGTGGTGACTTGATAAATAATCATGTGCACATGGTTTGGTATAGTGGGGTATTCACTAGAGGTTCTACGACCATGGGTCGAGTTTTTATATGGCTCTAAACTCCACCCCAAAATCCATGGGTTAGGGAAGGGGACAAAAGATCTACTCCCCTAACAATTGCATTTCACCTGGACTGAGGATTTGAAGTGAGGATAATGTGATGATGCGATATTGTATCCCTAGTGAAATTCGGACTTAATTTATTTCCCCTATTCATTATGATTGATTTCCTTAGACCCTTATTTAGATAATATTTATGCCTAACCCATGAAACATGTGATCATGACAGCTTATGTAATGAATATGGTATAAGAAATGGAATTGGGATAAATGCTAGTTAGGAATCAAATGAACATTGTTAACTAATGGAACCTAAAATATCCATTTCTTACGTACATTTATTTTTTTACTTACGTGCACTATCTGTTAGACTGGATATTTGGTATACACTATTGGTGGTGACATACTAAATTTTTTACTCACACCCTTATCATGCTGCCACTGGGTACCTAAGAAGATCTATTGGTTGTAGGTTTGAACAAGGGAAAAGGCCCCACTGTGATATGTTGAGTTGTGGTCGGGATATACTTTTTGGAGTAACCATAAATAGGGTCAAGACCCATTTGAAGTTTTAGATGTTGTTTTCCTTGTGGGTTCTTCACCTTTAACAACTAGTATGACAAGACATTCTTGTATTTGATTTGGCGTTGTACCCATTTAGGAAATGTTCAGTTATTCTTGTTTATTAGTTGTTCATATTTTTCCACAATTTATATTGTGTTATGTTGCGGCATACTCTGATAAAGAGGGTATAGTCTCCCAACGTGACTTATTAGACCCTCACTTCTAGTCGGTAGCCACTAGCTTATGGGGAGGCGCACTTGAGGTCATGTGATTACTTGGATCAGAGCACTAGTTCAGTGGCTTCTGGGTCGGGTACATGAAAAAATGCCTCACATGAGTTCTTTTCACTTTTTGACTATTTTGGGATGGTAGATATGATATTAGGATGTTTTGGGCCTTGTTAATAAGCTCGTGATTTGGAGTAGCTGAACCATATATAAGGGAAACCCCAATCACCAAAGGAGGAAATCATTTTTCTCGATGTGTTTAATTACGGTTGAATGAAATTTAACTGTTGGGTGATGCACAAGTTATGAGATTTAATTGATTTATTATATATTTTTAACTATCTTAATGGAATTAGGATGTTCATTCATGCCTCATTTCAGGAAGTTAAGGATATAGTTTTCATGTATCATTATATGAACACACACGGGATAGGTGTGTGGGGTATATAGAGAATAATTCATTTTACTTATTTGACAAATTTGAAGAAAATGATGCTTAATAAGGGAAATAAAAGTTGGTGAATTAAATGAATGAAAATGAATAGTTATGAACAATCAGTTATGAAGAAATGTTGTGACTGGGATAGAATTTTCTGTTGTGATAAATTGTAATTGAGGTTTTAGTGCCTAAATTATTAAGTGTTTCACAATGAAAAATAATATTGTTAATGAATATTTTCTAGTGAAAGCTGTAATTTAGTTAAAATGAATATTTTAACCGGTTTTGAAATGTGAAATGTTCAATAGAGGTAAGGAATTTTGTTGTAAATAGAGGATTGGATAGAAGAGGTGTTGATGATAGAATTGAGATTAGGTATATTTGTTACCTCCCACCAATGATGTCTATTATCGTGGTTGGAATTGTAGTTGAAGTTTTCTATTTGTGATGATGACTACTGGGATACAGTCGGAAGAATGGGGTTTTTTAAGGTTTCTAGCATGATACCTTTTCCCATCTATATGGTTAAACCATGCCAATCATTCTTCGAATTGTCGATTGAATGATAAGTTTAAAAATTAGAATTATTGAGTTAAATAGTTGGTGTTAGTTTTATTTCATTTGGCCCTTGGAATGTATGGATTTGGTTAGTGAGAGTTCCATAGTTTGAGACTTTGGATTTGGATTTTGAGGCCTTTCTGGTTTTGATGTAGCCATGTGGTGTGTTAAGGGAACCCATCATAGGGTTTTTACCATTAGGTTGTAAAGTGTTGTTTGGTAATGAGAGTGAGAGTTCAATTCACAAGCATTGATTTGATCGAGTCATTATTTGTATGGAAAAGAGAGAGGGGACCACTGGCTTATACACGTTGTGACTCTAGTCCCAGGAGTTGTTATTGTTTATCCTTCAAGGTGACCTATGAGAGAGGTCAGAGAGGGCTTCTAGTTCTCTTGGTTGTGAGTCACACATGTAGTTGTTTTGGACAATGATAGTGGATCTTAGGGTGTTTTATGGTATGGATTTGGCCTAGTGGGATAAGTGGGAATATTGAATGTTGGTGGTTCCACACATGTAATGGTTATGCACTGATAGTTTTGACAAAGAAAGGGTGACCACATGGGACATTAGCCGAGGGGCATAGGTACCTCAGAATTTGAAGCATGGGAGATGCTTCAGATGTGGTGTTATTTCATATTGAGTACCAAAATGTTTTAGAAAATGGTATAGTTATACCTGGTTCTTTCATAAGGACACCTGAGTTCTCGTGATAGGAACTAAGTATTGTTTTGAAGGTTTTTATTGTAAGGATAATTGATTCACATGGTTAGATGATTATTAATAGAGTCTTGGGTATGTTTTCAAGTGGAAGGGACTAAGGTGGGTGGAGTGTGGTTATATGATTTCACTCGATGGTGACACCCGAGGTAATGGTGGTTTTGTGGATGAACTTGTTTCTGAATGGTTTGGTTGTGGAGTAATGGTTGAACCTAGTTGGAAATCACCCCATAGTAGTGATGGTTAAGTGTGGATGTGACATGTTCAGCTGGGAAGCCTGAGATCCCTGTCAGGTCATGATGTCCCATAGCATGACATCATATATGGATAAGTCGGTGGCGGTTCTCATCGACAACATCATAGAGTACATCAGTTAGTGAAAAGCATTCCCAACATCTTCTTGTCGTCCTAGGTATGTTGAGAAGCTCTAGCTCATGCCAATAGAAATGAAGGTGTTTGGTTGGTGTAGGGATTTCATAAAGTTTATTCTCTTGGAAATCATATGTGTGAACCCTATGGATGGGATGTAGACCCTCAACAACTTCAATTGGAGCTCTCAGGGTGGATGGAATGATGAAAAACACCATGGTTGTTGTTCATAGAAGTTGATAACGAGCACTAGGTGATGTTTGTATCCTTGTAATTGGAGAATATGTATGACCATGTCTAAGGTTTATGTTTTTCATATATTGAGTATAATATGTTGTGGTTGAAAAACATCTTGATATTGGTGATAAAAACTCTCTTATGTTGGGGAGTGATAAATCAATCTTTTATATGGAGTAAAGGGCATCGATTCGTTGTAGTGGCATCAGGGTGACAATGAAGAACCCGTTATGTGCATGTTAGGTTCCTTGGAGAGGCATGTGGGCCTTGGAATTGGTGTCTGATGAGCCATGTTTCTGCGTGAGCTCAGGGTTGTTCCAAGTGAAGATTGTAATATATGTGTTGATTCATAGGTTGGTGTGGTAGGATATAACAACAGTTTGTGGAAATATATGTTAGGGGTAATATTGCTCTAATGAAGATTGGGGTTTAACTCAGGTAATTTTCCATTATGTGGTTTTGTAATGTCTTAAAGTTGAGTGAGCCTTGGCCCTGTGATGTGGTGACATGACAATGGTGGAGCCATTGATGGTTTGGAGGTCAGCAGTGCCGTGATAGTGGAATTGTACTTGATATCCGGAAATTACCTCATTGGGTATGTGTGATGACAATGACAAACTTCAAGTATGTAAGAACCATGGGGAGGTAAGAAAGGGGTAGCATACCATCAACGGAAGGTGGGTGTTCTAGGACAAGCCAGTTGGTAGTGGTCTAACCTGATATGGTAAACATGAATGGGTGAGGTGAGAGTGACCCCCCCTCATGTTTATGTTGAAGCAAAAATCACATTTCTAAACAAAGTTTTAAAAGAGTGTGGTTAGGATGATCTTAGTCCTTTAATGGATATTGTGGGAATGTACTTCCGAATGGTTTCGACATAGTGGTTGAATGTCGGTGTAGGGTAATTCCATGTGGATGTCTGGGCATGGCGAGTTAGAACATTCTAGGTGATGGGATGGATGTGTGATATTTCGTGGTCGTTATTTGATGGAGGTGGTGTAAAGTAATAAATAATGGTAAAGAGAACCAATCTATATTAATGATCAGTTGAAGGAATGATCATATTTTTTTCTTGGTAGTACTTGATTGGTCATCATTCGGATAAGTTATCCCTGATAGAGGGCTTTGGAACGAGTTTATTTGAATGGGTACCCTTGTATTTTGGGTGGATTTTTGTTTTAAAATTACGGAGTGAAATCATCGAAAAATTTGGTTGGAAGGATTCTGTGTTTTACTTTGAGTGATATAGGGTTTGTTATTTATTATTATTGGGTGAACCAGAAAAGGACACCAAGTGATTTGGGTCATGGGTTTTGCATAGGATTGGGATGATAAGGTGTTGTTTGGTTTCCTCCATGACGATGTAATGTTGTGTGATATGTTTACAAATATTTAGAGTTAGTAACTATTGTGTATGTTTTCAAATTGATGTTTTAGTGGTTTGGTGTGGTCGGGCTGGAATCATCCTTGAGGAATTGGCAGTTAGTTTCGTGGTAATGAATTTTCAGACATGCCTCCTCCCTTGTTATGTTTACGGTGGGACTTTGGATGTGTAGCCATAAATTGTATGATGGGAAGGGATATGATGACATGTTGAATGATCTCTTTCTATAGATGTTTGGTGATGCCTGGAAGTGTGGCTTGAGGATGATCCATTATAAGGTTGGGTGATTTTAAGATCCGAGACCATCTTAAGGTATTTTTTTGTTCATGTTTTAGTTTGGTATGTCCATGTTGGGTTAAAAAAGTGTTTCCCAAAGTTCATGTGATGGTTTGGGGGTTTTCAGGGGTTTTAGGACACGAAGGCGGATGAAAAAAGATTTTCTAGGCATGTTTCATGGTTTCCTCCCGATTAATGTAAACCACGTGGATCATCCCAGGTAACATTGTATCCATGGATAGAGGCATACACACATTTGGTGGACGTTTAAGAAAACTGCATGGAATTCCTAGGAAACCGTGTGAAGGGGTTTTCGTTGGGTATTTTCTCATGCACGATTTGTGCACAGTTTGGAAAACCATATGGGTAAACCGTTTGGCCATGAAAATGTGGAATATTTTAAAAATTTCCACTCCGGTCATTTAATTCCCAACTCCCAATTTTCCTCCATTCTTCCCCTCTCAACCCTAGTGAAAAAAATGGACACCCCATGCTTCCAAGAGGTGTTCCTCCTTCGATTCATGGCCGTTATGGATGACGTTGGTTGCAGATCGAAGCTCTTGGTATATCAAATCCTCTACTACATTTTCCATTTTGGATTGGGACTTGTAGTTTCTCAAATATTCTTCCAATGTTCTAAACCCATTTTTTTCAGTGGAACCATGGATAGGGCTTCAATGGGTGTTTTAATCCGGATCTATGGCTATGATTAATAGTATGTTTATCATCAGATTAAAGTTAGGTAATCTACAAGTATTATCCCATAATTTTATTTTGGATTTGTGCATGGGTATTGTTGATCTTGTTTTTCCCTTTTTGTGTCCTTGGTTCCATTGAAGTGTTTGATAAAAATGGGGTCTAGGTGACCAATTGAGAGCTTCATGACCCCTATGGGATACGATCAGGATAACTTGATCATTTAAGGTTCACTCATGGGGTGCGCTGGAAAACTCGGACCAAGAGTGGGGTAGGGTTATGTGGTGGTTTTCCGAATAAGAATGTGAAAACCATGAAGAATGTGTCTTAATGATTGATTAAGATATAAATGGAATAATGATAAATATTTCTATGTAGATAAAGGCATAATGTGTTCTTGGAATGACATTAAAATGGGTAATTGGTTTAAAATAGATTATGTCGATTGTTTCGTTAATTTGTTTAGAAGTGCCTAAGGGGGTTAGGGCATGTTAAATAGGGAACATGTAATTGGATAATGGAATGGTAAATAGGGAATGTGTTAGTGGGTTGTAATAAGGTAAATGATGAAATTGTGGAATGGTTTAAAATATGAGAATTAGGTGGTAGTACTAAATGATTGAAAGTAAATAATGGATTGTGTTATGTGATATGAAAAATGTACTTGACATGCATGAAAGAGTGAATGCTGGGAAATGATAAATGGGATAAATGGGTACAAGTATGGTAATTGAGGAATTTGGCTAATGCATAGGGGTTATTGAATACACACAAAGGGTTATGGTAGGAGAAAGGTAATTTAGCTAAATGGAGAGGAATTGTAAATGGTAAATGTGTTAATGGGTTATGGAATAGAATTAATTATCATGTTGTTGTTATGTGTTGTGGCATATAAAGTAATTAAATATGCTTGGTTGTGTTATGGTATGGTTGTGGTGACTTGATAAATAAGCATGTACACATGGCTTGCTGGAGTGGGGTATTGACTTGAGGTTATTCTCTCAATGGTCATGTTTGACTGAGGCTCTAAACTCCACACAAAAATGCATGGGATAGGGAAGGGGATGGAGGCTCTCTTCTTAAAACAGTTTCATTCCACCCGGACTGAGGATTCGAGTTGAGGATAATGTGATTATGTGATTTTTGAATCTCTAGTGAGTAATGGACTTGATTTATTTCCCCTATTCTTTGTTATTTATTTCCTTATAACCTTTTTATTTTAAATTTATCCCTTACCCATGAAATAAGTGATCAATAAGGCTTATGTAATGAATATTGTGTTAGAAATGGAATTTTGATAAATCATACTCATGAAATAAATGAACAGTTAAATCTAATGTCAACTAAAACTGTCCTTTTCTTTCATACCTCTAATTTTTTACTTTCAAGTACTATCTATTAAACTGGATATTTTTAGACACCATTGGTGGTGTCTTACTGTGTTTTGTATTCACATCGTTCTCGGGTCGCCGTTTTGTACCCAAGATGATCTATTGGTTATAGGTCAGGACAAGGGTAGAGGCCCTTCTGTGAGATGTTGATTTAGGCTCGAGATTTACTTGGAGGAGGACAGTGACATTTAGTTAAGACCCATTTAGGGTATTGGCTATTTGTTTAATTTTTTGT
Source organism: Viscum album (assembly GCA_963277665.1). Classification (NCBI taxonomy): domain Eukaryota; kingdom Viridiplantae; phylum Streptophyta; class Magnoliopsida; order Santalales; family Viscaceae; genus Viscum; species Viscum album. Next base: position 624,099,273 of record OY728128.1, read on the forward strand.
TATTCACCTCACACTACTATAGTGACATGGAAAAGTAGTATTTGATTTGTGGTTGAACTTATTCTGTAAATGTTTGGTTATGCATGTTTAATGGTTTTTAATTATTGTTTCCTCTATTTATATTGTCTTCCAATGTGGATTTCTCTGGTAATGTGGGTATATACTCCACCTGTGTCTTATTAGATCCTCACCACTAGTAGGCTACCTCTGGCATATGGGGAGGTGAACTTGATATCACTTGACGACATGGCTCGGAGCACCAATTTAGTTGCTTCCGGGTCAGGGAATTTACACAACTCTTTCATAAAATTACCAAAACTTATTCCTAACCATTTTTATGTCTATAATCAAAACAGTAAAATCCATTTTTTTAACATATTTTTTAAATATGATAAATTTAATTTTAAATTAACATCCTCATTTATTTGAAATATATAAATTTTAATATTACTATCATTTTTTTCCCCAGTATTAACTTCATGATGTCCCATAAAATTTTATCACCATTATAATAATATATAATAATTTCTAAATCCATTTTATAATAATAAATTTTCCATTATATATTTATATTTATATTTATATTAAAATTGAAACTTACACATTTCTATCTTACAAATATAAAAGCAATTAATTTGTCAATTTTGAATATTTATTTACATATACAATGACATAATTATATCATATTTTCACATATGATACCTACATATTGTTTTACCCTTCCATATGTGATGATACTTTTCTAAATGTTAGTTTTCTATCTTTAATGGTAGGATTAGAATTCTAATGACAATGTTTTTTATTTCAACAATTATATAACTATTAAAACCATTTTAGTAATGTTATATGGGATCATTAATTCCTATAAATAACTCAAATTTCATTCATTATTCAATGATTTATATTTTATCTTTATATAATATATATTTATTTTCAAATGTCAAATTTTATTACTAACAATTTTCTTAATTTTTAACAATGTTTTTTCATAAGTGGGATTATCCTAGGTGATAATGTTGATAATGATTTTACCAATATTGTTATCTTATTTTCATGTTTATATATCATTTAAATAAATTTAGTTATTATTAAAATATTTATTATCTATGTGTAATTATTATATTTATATAATAAAATTTTTGGTTGGTTTTATATTATAGTGCATGTTCATTATATAATATTATATAACACAATATTGAAAAATTATATAATAACAATGATAATTATATTGATAAAACTATATATATTTATTTTTCAACCATTTAATATTTCACCATAAAAATATTTATTTACATATAATGTTAAAAATATGTGAGGGGATTTTATTGTCATGGATTCCTCGTATTCCTATGTCACCCCCTCGCACTAATTTTTTTTCTATAGTACCAGGACTATGTGAGTTGTCTTATTACATATAACATTATCTCTAGCATAAGATACCCTCACCTATTGGTCCTCATAAGAGATATCATTTTCTAGCTACATAACTTATTATCTAATTACATCTGAAGGATCATGTATGTACATCATCAACTTTGATACAAAGAATAAGTCATGCACTTCAGAAATTATTGGTGGTATGGATAGTTGATTGAATAGATCTCTGACGAAATCATGAATCTCAATGGGTATGATGAACCTGGGATACAACATTACCTTCTCCAAAAACTATTCAATCTCATCAAGGGATATTGATAAAGGAAAAACACATCTTTTTCTAAAAATACCAGGTCTCATTGATGATTGTAATCATAGGCCATCTGTTATCATTGATTAACCTGATGTTCTGCCAAATGGTATTGACATTTCAAAAAAATATTACCATATTAGGTCCTAATTTCTTGAGTACACCAAAATATTCCCAAATTTTAGTATTTCTACATCTCTTCCTGTAACTACTCACATGGGGAGAAACTTGGTTAATTTATTGATTGTTATAATCATGTGAGAATATAACTATAGGGAGATATAATATTCATACTATTTTGAAGTCCATCATGGATTCTCTCAACATGGATTATAGTTTCTAGCTATTCTATTCATAAAAGACATTAATTTGTGTGTGATAAACCATATTAAAGTTTAAAAGATAGTGTAGATAATTTTTTATACATTTTAATAATGTAGAGGTAAATATCAGATCTATATGAAATATAATTGATAGTGGTTTTATATACAGACTCACCACTTTTCTTATGTATATCCATGAAATATTATTGAGTTAGCGGTTCCATATAATTGAAATTATGTGACTAGTCTTTGAAAGGTGTTTCCCCACGACACATAAATATTTATTTCATCTTGATTTCTTTATAGGAACTATAAAAATGCATTTAGTAATATTTTCCAATTTTAATATCAGTATGGGTAAGGGTTACATCATAACCTTAGACATTTTCATTTTATTATAAAATTTCTGACTTAATATACCGTTTTTTGTGTATTCTGTTAATTTTATTCATACTTCTCCACCATGTGTTCTCATAGATTTCACAATCCATCTTCAAGATACATGTGTTTAAGGGGAAGTTAAATATATGTTCATTATTAAAAATAAAATCCATTATCAAAGGATTTAGTTTTAAACAAATTCTTCACCCAAATAATAAGACTCCTCATCATCAATTTTAATCTATGGGTATTTTAAATTTCTTAAAAAATACATGTACCTGTTAATTTTTAGATAATCTCTATGAGAATCATGTTTCTTCTCTTGTAATTATGGTTAAGAAATAATTTGATAATGAAATTATTATTGGATAATTATAAATTATAATTATTGATAAGGTTATTTGATCAATAATACATAAACCATCTTAGAAATTATCATCATTCCCAGTATGGTGTCTTAGTTTTTAGTTGCAGTCCATGATCATCAATAATCATCTTTTTTAGAACACAAAAATATCCTTCTATTTGAATATATATTTTATCCACTTATTGTCCACATATGTCTCACACATCTCGCCATAGTGATAATGCCTCCACATTTTCAATGTGACATCATTATAGCCAACTCCAGACCCATCATTGGGCAGTTCTTATCTTGGTATTTCATATACTATAAGCTATACAGTATCACATTATCCTTCTATATCTATTCATAAACTAATATCATCTTTATAGAATAATATTATAACAAAAAAACATTCACTAGTTTAGGGTTTCATGAGGAATGGTGTACTTATAATCCTCCTTTTCAATTACTTATACATTTGATTACGTTTCGTTGTATAGAAAAACCTCAATCTATTATGATTCAACTTGGTTAGTTGGTTTTACAATGAGGATATTATTATCACAAATTATCTATAATACATATCTTGTACAAGGAAGATACAGATCTCTATTACGACTATTGGTCAAGGAAACAACATAATTACCACATTCAAGAAGCTTCTAGAGATATAAATTTACAAGTGATAACATTCACTATGAATGATACATCATCCATTCAAAATTCATAGTTATCATAAACCAAATATAGCTTCTCCTTTCCCATTTCCTTCAACAAAATATTCAAATATTCCTCATTCTCCAATATTATTTTGGATTATATTATAATATCATCTATGAATATTGAATATAATTTAAAAAATTAATCGATAAACACACTTTTTATTTTGTTCTTCAAAATTTCTATAGAATTAGTGATTGTTAGGGGCATCACTAAGAACTCATGCTATATATACCTTGTTCTAAATGAAAATATAAGAATATCAACCTTTGTCGCCATTAATTAGTGATATCCCTACTGATTTCCCCCAATATAAAATTACTAGCCCCCATGTAGTCAATGAAACAATTATTCTCTTAATCGAGTGGGATAATTATTATTTATAATTATTTGGTTGAGTTCATAATTATCAATATAGGGACATGTTGAACCATCATTCTGGTAAAAGAAATGGATATGTTCCCCCAAGGTGAATAACTTAGGCATATAGAACCGTTTCTATATTATATTTTAATTTATTCCTATGTTCGACCAACATAATGGTGGAAACCCATTCAAGGAATATATCAATATAATCATCCACGATGTTCACGTCTTCATTCATTGTTTTCTCCATAGTATCAATCATTTTAGCAACAAACTATTTCTCAGAAGGAAATAATATCCACACTTGTGAAGAATATTCTAAAGGATATTCGTCATTATCCGTACATTTGTATAGAATTAGAGGATGAATTTGGATTTTAAGGGTGATCTCCCTCAACGGGTGGTTGATGTTAGCTTTATATAAGGATAGAGAAGCCATTCAAAAAATAGTATCAAAATCTACTAAATGAATTAAGTCAATATTTTAAGGGAGGTTCAATCTAAAAATAGTTATTGGGAGGACTAGTTAAATAATTTAAATGAAACATGTTCATTGATTTCTATTATGGAAAATAGCTAAGACCTAATGTTATGAGGTGTTGTCCGAATATTTCTACAAAAAATCCATGATATAAAATAATGTATATAAACAGAATCAAAGAGTGTGTTTTATATTGATCAAGGGATGAAATGTACACTAATATCCTCACCATTATCAGGATCTACCTCTTTAGTAATAATAGATTATTCCCATCCATGTACTCAAAGCTACAGAGGTTATTACTATTTCTTTTCACTACTAACCCTTAGCTTAGTGCTTTAGTTTACATAATAAATGTGTTCCTAGAAGTTGAGTCATTGTAATGTAATATAGGTGTTGTTCTAGAACTTATTTTTCACTTTCTCAATAATTTAACTCTATATATATGTAACAAATTGAAATTATAAATTATATTTATTTTTAAATTAACTCTTTGGGATAGATATCTTTATTGACATGCAATACCTAGCACAAAATAAACCATGATATATTATAACATAGAAGTTAAATTGATGTGTATGAATAGGATTAACAACATTATAAAATATCTAATGAAAAAATTTACAAAATTAAAAATTTAATTAATTCAAAATTTATTGCCACTCAATTTTTAGAAATATTATATTTTCCTTCAAAATGATGTTTTATTAAAAAAAAGTAATGCATTTTTTGTAAAAAAAGATTGAATTAGTTTATACCAATATTAAAATATCAATTTGATAGAAAATTACAATATTTTTGAATTAATTATAACAAAATTAACTAATTGTTATATTTTAGTATTTTTCAAAAAATATAGTTTTTTGTGAATAGTGAAAAATATGTAGTTTTCAAATAATTTAATTTCATTTCATTAAATAATATTATTAAATAATCATGTTATATTTAATTTTATTTATTCAAGTTACATATGATATATTTTATTTATAATAATTAAATTATTCCATTAGAATTATATATATTCATGATTTTGATATAAGATAATCTTTATGTTAAAAAGGGACTTTTCTAAATAAAATTCATTGTGTTTTACACATTTATATTATAATTGATTTATTAAACATATATAGATTTATTATTAGAAAATATAAAACATATTATTAATCATGAAGTTTATATTTTTATAATTTACCCTTTTATTTTTGTACTCATCGAATAGTAATTCTTTTAACTATTTGTCACATTATTAAGGTGTAAAATAGGTAAAAGTGTTATAATACTAAGATAAAAAGTCACAAAATAATCCAAAAACATTATTTCATTTAATTTAATATGATAAGATAACCATATAAATCCAAAAGGAAATTATATCGCATTCTTCTTCCTTTTCCCTTAAAAATAATTTATATATTTTTATATGCAAAAAAGTCCACATTTCCACACTCTTGACTTTAATATAACAAAAATTTATTCATAAGGGTAAATAATTATTAGACTAGTTATAAATAATTATTTTAAATAATAATTTATTTTTTATCATTATAATTGATTTACTATATATTAGTTAATAAATTTGTACCATAAATGATTACGCCACACTAGCAGATTATTTTTCTATTAATAATAAAATAAAACAAATGATTTTAAAAATATTCAAAGTATTAAAATTTTGGTGATTTATTTTGCTATGTTATCTATATATTCATATAACATATTATATATTTTTGAAATGTTTATATTTTAATATATTAATATCATTAAGACATTAATATCAAATCAAATGAATAAGGTTAAAATGAAATTTTTGACATGTTAGGAAAATTAATATTTTATTAAATTATTTAAAACTAATAGCTATCATTATAGAGGACAAGAATAATGATATATATTCTAATATTTTATCCTTATGAAAATTATGACCCAATTTTAAAATAATTAATAAAAATATGACCCTTTTAAATTGAAAATATTGCTACCATAGTTAATGTGGAAATCAATTCATAAAGTGGTCAAACAAAGTATTTTTTTAAATGACACTAAAATCATTAAAATTTCATTTCATAATAGTGTATCATCCATAACCTTTTTTTATTCAAATTTATATATATTTGGATGAAATTTTCTTTGAAATAACATAAATTTTTTAAACATTTCATAAATTCCAAATGGGTCATTTCCCTACCTTATAAAAGGGGAACAATTCTCTATTTTCATTAGGCAACATTGAGACATATAGATTGAAAAAACCATTGATAATTCTCCCTTAAAATCCCTCAAAATGATTTGTTTGATCTCTTCAATTTTGAAACTTCATTCCATGGGTACTTAAGAAGGAATCTAAAGGAGGCCTACCAAAGAAGTGGTGGTCATATTACCTGTACGTTTTATATTTGTTTTATATTCATCCTCAACAAAATAAGTGGTATTAATAAGAAAAAAATAAATTAAATATCCAAATTATATTGAAATTATTATATTAATATGTAACCCTCAAATCCATTATGTATTCCATCTAATGGTTGGTGAATTTACTACTCGTATCTACATGACAACTTCTGCCTACAGGTAGCAATAAAAGACCTTTTTCATCAATTAATTTCATTGATGGTTTTTATAATAACTATAATTATATATATATATATATGATATTAATCATATATATATATATAGTCCTTTTATTTTATTATATCATATCTTACAGTATACCTTTCTACACATTGTAAAATGGTAATGTCACATGTGCGCACGTTTGTACTACCATCTCATAGAAGTGATGTGATTTGTTTATCAATTATGTTTCAAATTAATGGTAAAAAGAATATTTTTATTAAATATATATGATATATATTATTTTATAATGCTTCTTTAATGTCTAATTATAAATTTCATTTCATTCACTCCATTATCCTAAAATTGAATCTAGCGCTAATGGGTATGTACGAACTAACATCTCTATGATTAGTTTCATAAAATTTTCTATCAATACATTTTTTAAAATAGTCTATATATATAATGAACATATATTATATTTTTATAATTATTATAATTATATATGTTGTTGAATATTTATCCATATATAACTTCTGGAACAACTAAATCATACTTCTAATTAAATAATGAATCAATTAACACTAGAAAATGATTTTCTTAAAAGGAGCCACTAATAAATTGGTGTAAAAATGATACAAGAGGATCATATAAGATATCATTAAAATTTATACAACTCTATAATATAATTATAATAAATAAAAAATTTATATAAGGTATTTTAATTTTATTTCAAATTATTTTTATCATTATTTACGTGATTTTTTCAAAAAATTTACTTATAAAAGACCGATGCCATATTCACCAATTTTTACATTTATTTTGTGTTTATAAATCCCATAATGGTATGGTATTATTTTTATCAAGAATGTTTTTCCATATATAAATATTTCCATATAATTTATTCCATTCATTTGGTTTTTATTTGAATGTCACCAATGTTTTGAGGGATTTTAATTACAATCTCAATTTTTCAAAGGATTTTTTATGATTAAGTTTTTTTATAATAATTTTTTTATAAAAATATAAATAAAATCTCGATATTTCATATCCAAATTTTATTTTTTAATAATTCCTTGTTTTATTTATTTTTCCTTAGTTTAATAACTCAAGAGATAGAATGAATGATTTTATGGAAAACTGATGTTATTTCACTATTCAGCCAAAAATGCGTTTTCATCCATTTCAATATTTTCTAAAAAATTGATAAATTTTATTACTATTATGTAATTATTTTTTAAACCCTTTTAACCAATATTTTAGTTTTCAACAAAAAAAGGAATCTTTTGTTTTTTTAGATGATGTGCTTTTGAAATTATACTAAAAATATTAAAGGAATGATTATTTTATAATATAGAATATTAATATAATTTACCACCACCATAACCTCTCTATGCTTTTATGATTACATTACAGGTTTCCAATTTTATTTTCAAATAACATGTTTTACCTAATATTTGGTATGTTTTTAGATTTGAAATATGATTTTTTTAATTGATAAATGTATTTTCCTTGTGAAATTTTATATGAAATTTTAAATTCATTTTTCATATATGAAAAAATATTTCAATTTAATGTATGATGTATAATGGTTATGATCCAATGATATTATGCACATTATTTTTTAGTATGGTTTTTAATGACGAGATAAGGATGATACTTTGAAACTATTTCTTTCCTATGGGTTAATTATTATTGGATGAATCCATTATTAATCCTATTAATTTTACATGTATTATGTTATAATTAAATGATGAAAAATTTATAAATCTCCTTTTATATTCATTAGTGAACATATGATGAAATGATGAAATTTTTAGTAATATGTCTTTTCCAATCATTATTCTATGTTGAATGTTTTATGATCTTGTGGAACACATATGGAAAATTTTCATTATATGATATGTGTGTCTAGAATTTTATATCCCTTTATTGAATTTGAAAAATATGGATATCTCCTCTAATAATAAGGACTCGAATTAGTAGGGAGCCTTGTTTAGAAATGGAATTTTTCCACCATAATAGTCTTGTGAGTGAACCTTGGATAAGGTGATGACGAAATGGGTAGTAAACCATATCCACTATGATATTATTGGCAGCGATAATCAAATAAGGAAATTTTTTTCATGATTATGTATTTTAACCAAACTTATGTTGATTTATAATTGTATTCTCTCAGCGATCTGGTTCTGTGATTCCTTTATGGGTTGTATCGTATTAACTACAAATCATTATTCCATAACACTTGATTATGATCGATGAATTTCTTGGTATTATTTAAAAAGGTTTTGGTCATGTTCATATACACATTATAATATTTTTATTTTTAATATATCATTTATTTAAAAATAAATTCCATTAATATAAACCAGATATCACAATTTATTTCGTTTTCATTTCAATAGGACATGAATAAAATTTTTATGAATGATGTGTAGAAGAAGTGTGTTAGTTGATAATAATTAAGCAGGATATGATATCAAACATTTATAATCTAATTCATTATGTATCCATGGTTCCAAATACAATAATACTTTACCATTATGTTATGGGTCAAAAATTAATGTAGTGAATATGCATCAAATAATATGTAATACTTTTGTCTGAAATGTATAGATAGTTATAATTTGTTTTAGGGAAGGGATTAGTAAATATTTTCAGATTAGTATTAGATAACATTATTGAAAAACCTAGGGATAATTTTTTTTAGGTTATAGCATCCTAATGTTTTTAAATGATTAATATATTGATGTTTTACAAAAAATATAAACATGAAGAGAAGCTAGCAGTATGTGTTGTTTTGAAATAGATAAATCTAGGGGTAATAACCCTTGATGGTGTTATTTAATTTTATATCATCCCTCATTCTAGTCCATGGGGAATGTTCCCTTAATTATTAACTTCTATGACACTCTCAAGTGATATGATTAGGATAATTAAAACTTTTCTTGGACCATTTAAATGGATTTAAATAGATTATAACCAACATTGACCTAGGATAAACATATGGTGTAATATGGTGTAAAGGATCAATGATTTATACATTCTATAAATTATTTTTATTATCTCTAACTATTAGTATTATTTCTCACACTATAGTTTTTATTTTAGATAATGGCGAGAACCATGAGGATTCACAGTAATAGTTAATGTGTCTGAAAATTTAATGGAATTCCTTATGTGCAAATAAATGAAAAATGAACAATAATGTGAAACCTTATGATTATGTTGAATCATCTATCATAATATATTATTAAACACCTAAACATAAATAAGATTTTAATTTATTTAAATAAGATGAAGATGATATTTTATAAACGTTATTGGGGTAAAGAAAATAGTTAAAATAAATAAATTTTTTCATGTTAATAATATGGGGAAGAGAATGTAGGAGAATTTATTAATGTAAAGAAAAGTTGGTTTTTTTGTCTAGACATGGAGGTCATTGAAAAACTAATTTCTTAAGAAAAACATGTCTTATGATGGGGAATATATGTATTATCTGAAATAATGACATAAACCAAGGGATAACTCCAAAACCAAAGAAGCACCAATGTAATTCCAATCATTAACTTTAAATTATTATTTTTAAATATTAGGATTCATTAATTGTGTTTTATAAGTGATATTTAAATGAAAAAAGGTTTTAAAAATTATCAATCATGTATGTATTGTTCCATATTCATTTTTATTGTATATTTGAAGATAAATTTGAATGGTGATGATAACAAATAAAATTGATTTATAGGTAAGATGATAATTTAAGACAACATATTATTATTGGAATGATTTCCAATATTATGTGCCTTGTGTTTGTCCATAATTTTATTTCAAATAATGAAATCATTTAAATTTATGAAGTAAATGGGAATTAATTGGATACATAAAAAATGGTTAGACATTTTAGCAAAAAGATATTTAAGACCTATTCTATGATGTTTATTGCATTTTCAATTAAATTAATATATATAATAGTATTTTATGTTTTTAAGAATAAGGATATGGGAATTTTTTAAATAATATATATTTTACAATGAGGTATTATTGTAATTAAAATTGTTATCATGTTTTAATACAATCAAGGTATTCACAGTTTTGATATGTGAAATTATGAGCTACATAATGCTTTATAGAGATATATATAAATTTTTATATTTGAGAAAATTATAATCTTTTTTTAAATTTTGTTTTTTATAATTTTTTATGTCATATTTTAGAGGTTTTTTTGGATATCTACTCATGGAAGGGATTATTTTAAATGTTAGACGACATTTTTGAGGTTTCTGTTATTACTATATTGTATTTATCCATATTTGATAAGTTATGATAAAAATTTCGTTTTGAAAAATATATATAGGCATAATGTATCACATATAGATCATACGATTCATCAGAAATAAATTTTTGTTCTTAATTCATGAGAAAATCAACTTGGATATCTGTATTTTAGAGTAAGAGATAATGTTGAAGTGGAATTGGTTAAAGAAAAACCAAAATAAGGATTTGTTCTTAAATGATTGAAAAAAATAATGTAAGTATATTTTATCTTCATATCAATATTAATATTAAATTAATCCCAAAAAATAGAAGAGGGAACATGAATCAAAAAATTTATCCTTTTGGCTAATGTATGATTATGATATGGCATTTTAACGGTTGACCAATTTATGGTTAATTGATCACTAACTTTCTCATGACCATGATTCATATCACTCTCAATTCATCCCTGTATTTTATTTTTCTTCTCTATTATTATATTTTTTTTCATCCAATGTATACATTATTTTAGATCACTGTTCTGTGTTAATTTGGGAAACCATTTCATTCCAGAATTCTAATTTTTAGTGTAATTTTTGTTCTCCCTTTATATAATGTGGTGTTTCAGCCAAGGTATTTTGAAATTTTGAGGATTTTTTTACTATGATGAATAATTTTGGGGTGAAATTTATTTATGTGGTGTAGAATGTTAAACCATGATATTTTTTAGTAAATATATCATAAAATAAAATTTAATTGTTCGATGGTTTATCTAACATGAAAAATAATTAATAAAACATAACGCAATATATTATTACATAGATTTTAAATAGAATTGTTTAAATATGATTATCCACATTATGAAAAATATATAGATTTCTTTAGTAGTTAAAATTTATTAGTTAATCTATAATATATAATTACTCATATTTTAGTAATTTTATTTTGTGTTCCACAGTTATGTTTTCTTCAAAAAAAACTTTTAATTTATTTCATGTTCTTATATTGAAATTAATTTCTCAAAATATTAGGAATTGAATTTTATAAAAATTAATTCAATTTTAATGTATTATTAATAAAATTAACAAAGGATGAAATTTTTATTTTTCATAATTCATTCACATTTTAGTGAATAATTGAAGATACATTTTTTTTCAAAGAGTGTAATTTATTAACATAACATAAAGTTATTTAAATTTCTTGGGAAATTTAGAATTTTATGTTAAATTTACAATTGATCCATTTATTTGAATAAAAATTAATTATGATTCATATATAAGATAATTTTTATCATTAAAATTCCAACATTAAAAAAACATTCAATTTCCTTTTTTGAAATTATATTAAAATTTATTTATTAGTCTTATATGAATTTAATGTATAAAATTTGAAAAAAAAATTGGACTAAGGTGTCTCATATTTCGTAAATAGGTCACTATTATTTTTCTCATTCTAAATAGTAATTGGGGTAAATATATGTTCCCTCAATAAGAGGTAAAATGGGTAAAACTACATTAAGACCATAATATATTGTCTCAAAAACAACCCAATACTACTCTATATTTCATTTTAATGAATATATATGATCATATAAATCTGAAATTATATTACATTGTAATTTTGTTAAATTTTCCCATGATAATGAAATTTATATTATTTTAAAGAAAAAAAATTCTAAAATATCACTATCTTAAAATTAAAATATATAAAAATTTCATAATGATATAATAGATTATGATTTCTTAGAGATGATTATTTTAATTACTAATTATTATTTTTCCTTGAAATTTAATTATAATATTTAGTGATTGAATAGTTACGTTAAATGATTATGCCACATCGACATGGTATTTCTTTAATTAAAAGAATGATTTAATAAATGAATTCAATAATAATAAAAGTATACAAGTTTGGTGAACTAATATGTTTGGTGAAATTTTTTGACATTGACTTCATTATATATATTTTTAACTATTTTAAATATTAATTATATAACTATCTTGATGACGATAAGGACAATGTAAATGAATTCTTTCAAAATAACTTTAATGGTATTTTATGAAAATTATTATTTTGATAAATTATCCTAAAATCATAAAAACTTTCAAGTGGATTAGGATGACTAAATATGTTATAAAATTTATCCCCTTTTAAATTTGTAATATAATTTTATCTTTTAATTAATACTACAACCCTGTGATATTGAAAAATATGTTACCATAGTTAGGGTAAAAATTTGTTATTGAAGTGATTCAACCCAAAGATATGATTTGAAATGATAAAAAATAATGGATCAATTTTATTATATGGTGATATTTAGACCATATCATATTTTACATAATCTATATACATTTGAAATAATATTTCTTTATAGTGAAATATTTATATTGCATATTTTTTAAAATTTCGAGTAAGTATTTTCCTAACCCTATAAATGGGAACCAATTATCTCTTTCCTTTAATCCACTTTGATCCATATATTTCAACAAGAAGTTGAAAATTTATCATAAAAATTACATATAAAATAATTACATGTGTAATTATTCTCAAAAGACCATTATAAGGGTCCTTAATAATAAATTTAATGAATTCATATCGAAGAAGATGTAATCTCTTAACCGACAACGTTTAATTTATTTTTTTCTAGTTTCCAAAAAAATAATAATTAATCATAAAATAATATCATATGTATTGAAAATGTAACAAAATTTAATTTTTATTATAGATAAACTAATAACAACCCAGTCGTCAATAAAATGTGATGTGAAAATATCACATGTGCATACGTGTGCACATCCATCTCCATGAAGTGATGCTACTCATTTTCCATCACCTAATTTCATTAATGGTTATTATAATGGTTATAATATTTATAAATGATATTTATTACATACTTATTATTTTGGTATAATAATATCATATCTACCAATGTACTTTTGTATATATTGGAAAATCATAACATCATTTGTCCGTATATTTGGACTACTTCCCTCATGAAGTATTTCGATTCATATTAAAATTATTATTTATATGGGTGGTAATAAAAAATTATTCAATAAATATATATATGATATAAATTATATAATAATAATCACATAAATGTGACATCTTATTTAAATTTATTTTTTCTTATTCGTCAAAAAGTGAAAAAGCACTCTTACGTAAATATGGCCTTCTATATCCACGAATGGTGTAATCCATTTTTCTATCTCTTAATTTTATAGATGAATATGAATATATATTTATAATAAATAAATTTGATATTTATATTATTATTACTATTATGTAGATTATGAAACCATGATCCATGTATAATGACTAGAACCACTGAATCATAATTCGTATGAACAAAATGCAATATTTAACACTCAGAAACCACCATTTTTATAAGGAATTATTATTAAATGAGTGATAAAATGATATAAGTGAATATTATATGATATTTTAAGAATTTAAATGACTATAGTATATATATTTATATATATATATTTAAAATAAACTTATTATACTAGATATTAATGTTATTTTTATGAATGTCAAACATAAAGTAATTGATTTTCTTCTCACATTCACTTCTATGATACATAAGCCATATTCAATACTTGTTTCAATTATCATGAACATATAAGGACCTTTAATTCTTTTTAAATTATTCTCATGAAAATTATTGTGATATACATGTATATCTATGGTGATATTTTTCATATGGTTTTTGTTGTAATGTTACCAAATTTGTACGTTATTTATGTTACAATCGTATTGTTAAACGATATTATTAATTATTATTTTTATGATTTATAAATTTTATGAAATGATTCTAAATAACCTCAAAATATTACTTAACCTGTTTTTACTTCTGAATAATACAGTTTTTTCTTTCACTTTCCCCATATTAAGAACACAAGAGATTGAGATAGTGTTGTTAATGAAAAATAACATCATTTCACACTTTAATCGAAAATCCATTATCTTCTATATCCATGTTTTGTAAATTATTTTAATGAATGTTTATATATTAATATATAATGGGTTATTAATTACATTCTTATCGACGATTGGATTTTTAGATTTATTTAAAAAAATTCTCTTATAAATTTTAGAATGAAGTGAATTTTTATTTTTACTGATAAAGTGAAAACCATTTTTTAAACATAAATGAATGGACAGAGTTTACCACCATTATGAAAAAATAAATGCATTGAAGTTTCATTTACATGTATCCAGTTTACATTTTTTTAAAGGTTTGGGCCAAATCCACATTTATTATTAAAGCAAATCAAATACCTCTTTAACTGGGTAGAGGAAGACCCATTACATAACCCGAAGGCCCAGTGGGCATTTAGCCCATTACATGGAACATAGGCCCATTTTATGGCCCAAAGCCCACTCTATGAATAGTATTGCTACATTACCCGTACTGCTATAGTATTGCATAGTACCCGCCGCTGGTACAGTACTCTGCCACCGCTATAGTGCCCACCATTGTTATAATGCCACCGCTGCTACAGTACACTACAGTACTTGCGCCCAATTGGTTTTGAACCCCCATATTTTAGGTATAATTAAAGAGTACATACCACTTATCCAAGCCCCAACTACACATGTATCCAATTTACATCACAAGGAAATTATTTTTCATAATAATTGGGTAAATTTTAGGGTGAAAATATTTTCATTCAATGCCAAAAGTGTATTTTCCCCAACAATTGTTCTGCTGATCTGTTAACAGAACATATATCTTATTATAACATTATCAATTTTTTGGTGAATTACATGGTATAGGATCTAATTATATATTCTAATTTATTTTTTTTGGATGTCTTATGAAGATGATGATTTATGGATGATTCTATGAAAATCTTTTCATTCCCATGGACTATTTATCATATGATGTAACCTTTACGAAACAGGTTTCCTTTCAATGTGTTATTATATAATGAAATAATGAAATATTTTTGAATTTTATTTATATTAATAAGATTTTTATATAATTACATGTTTATGAAACCTATTTCCTTTACATATTTAATATTATAATGAATGTTTTATGGTCTTATGGAACATAAATGTTTGATTTTCATTATTTGATGGGTGGGAGCATGATTATGCATCCCAGAAAAACGATTTGTAAATATGGATATCTACTGAGATAATATGAACTAGAATAATGAGTGAATAAAATTCATTAAGTGATTTTTTACACTATGATGGTATTGGGAGAGAACCATTACTATGGAATTGATGTGTTTATGAGTGAATTGATTCCTTTATGATTGTCTTATAGTGAGATTACTCTAAGTAAACCATTTTCCACAATCATTTATATGAAAAAAACATATTTAATAATATAATATTTTTTAACATACAACATATTCATTGATTCCATTAAAAATAATATTTTAGTAAATACCATGATTTATTCCATAACTCATATTTATGGTCTAATAATTTATTGGTATTATCTAATCTTTTTACACTCATGTTATCACACCCTTTATTCCAATTTTATCTTCAAATGATCTTTGATATATCCTTATTTTACCATTAGTATGAATCTAATGTCACACTTTTTTATGTTTTCTTTTCAAAAATATATGAAGAAAACATTTTATGTATGATGTGACTAATAATGGTAAACGTTGGGGAGAACTAAAAATGAAATGATGAAGTTCTATAATGAACTATTTTTCTATATCTCAATGTTTCCAAATAAACCGAAAAATTATATTTTTGGCATAGATCATAATTTTATATAACGAATAATCATAAAATAAGATGTAATAATTTGGTTATGATAAGTAAGGGTTTCTATAAAATCCATTTGGCATTGATTATCTTGATTCCCATATTTTCCTTATCTATATCATCTCCCAGTTCCGCTAAGATAATTTCTAGGATTCCCTTTTATATAATTTTAGTAAGTGGGATTTCAGGTATTCTTTCTTACCTGAGATTTCTCAGTTGATCTTAATGATGAAAACTGTATCATTCTCTTTTTATCTCAATGGCCATAAGAAATCTAAGAGTAAAAAATATCCATATTTACCTTAATTGGATAACATAAAATATCTTCATAGATATAAAATTATTGAATCTCTATATCATCTAATTTACTAAAAATTTACCCACTAATTAAATGATCCATCATACTTTTGGTTATAATAATGAAGTTAGAGGAATTTCATGCATGCCTTGGTTTGTTTTCCTCATTCAACATGATAGAATCAGCATCCCTCTGCATCAGTCTATGGAACTCCCCCTCTATATTAATAATGATAGATTCATAAAAGTATTTATTGAAAAGTATTTTATTTAATCCTTTATATTCCATGGAATCAATTTCATCATTGGATATTGTGTTCTTGATCAGTTTCCACCACTGGTCAGCTTCCTATTTCATGACGTAAATAACTAGCACAAAATTCTTATGGTCATATAATTGATTGAGATAGAATATCAAACTAATGGAATTAATATATTATTCCAAAATGAGGGGAACCTAAGGTCCAAAAAAAATTTATCGCTTTAAATATAATGGAATCAGCCTCAATATTCTCATTCTCAAGAGAATCTGGTAATTCCTCATGATTTATGTTATTATACATATAATGAGTGTTATGATTTAGTAATAAATTTAAATTATTAAATCTCTCTCCCATAATATTATGTATGTCATTACGTAAACCATCCAATTTCCTGCCTTCTTGGTTTTTGGAATTATTCATATTATTTTTCAAGATTAAATAAAATAAAAAAAGGATGAGAATACTCAAAATTAAAAATACTTTAAAATGGAAACATTAAACATAGATATAAAAAATTATAAATAATATGTAAATACTAAATTATTTGACCCTAGGTTCTAATGTAGGTTCCCAATGGTATTTTTATTATTATAATTTCTAACTATGCAATCAATTCCCGGCTTTCAAAAATTATTCGTAATGAGTTTTCAAATTTTCAAAACATATTCCCTTGATGATTCAAAATACGTGTATATAACAAACTATTTTAAAGACATCATGTGATGATTGAGTAAATACCCAATGCACCAGATATAGTGTTATAAACCTTATGTAAAATTGTGAAAAAATATGAAACAACTTATAATATCCATAATTGGATGAAAATTCATTGAAACCAATTAATTTATATTTTATAAAAATTTCTAAATAAATTACATTACATAGATTTATCCAAAGCGTTCTCACTATATTATTTTATTTTTAATCCAAAAAATTAATAATCAAATTTCTATGATAAAAAATTATTATGACCCATTATATTTATACTTATTTTTAAATGATTTTTAACATAAACATCCAATAAACACATCCCAATGATCATTGGGCCATGTTTATTTATATAACCAGTTTCATAATACATCATACAAACTAAAAAGACTTCATTATTTTAATCTCTAATTTTCTATTATATTTTTTCACATATAAAACTATATTGGATGACCAATAAAATTACTAAAATAAGGGGGTCAACAATAAATCCATGTAATGGAATAAACATAGTGATTAAATATAGGATATGAGTTAAAAGGCCTAACATTATATCATAAAATTCAAGGATCATGAATAATAATGTTGGATAACAATATAAATAACTTAGAATAAAAATATCATGAAATTTTTTTAATATGGTAGAAATATATATCATAACAAAAATATAAACCAAAGCTCACTTCCAAGACAACATCACAAGGTGAACAAAGTTCCATCCTAGATTAAGATTACTGCATAATCACTAAAAACATCAGATGAGACAAAAATAGTATACAATAAATTAATTCCTATCTAGGTTAACTTATTATTACCTGTACATGCCTACTTTTACCCAAAATTAAATCAATCATATGGAATAAAAATAACAATTACCCTTGGAATGAAATGAGTTTGATAATCGTTCCCCACATTATAATCAAAGGAGATTTCATAATGATTCTAATCATATGAAGTAAATAAATATTATAGAAATTAATATATGATTATATAAAAAAGTTCCCTAAATATGGTGCTCATTGGTGAATAAATACATTAAATTCACATTTCATAAAATAAAAAAAAGATATAAATGTTTTCTTTAATTAGTTGTTATTTTGATGAAGGAATTTGATTAATAAACATAAAGAATGTACTAACCACGTAAAATAAATAGATAATATGAATAGTATATATTTAAAAAACATATATAATGAATTTATAATTATTACACATTATCATAGGGATATAATGAATTATATTTAGTGGGAGAAAATTCAAAACCTAATGATATATGGTTGTTCCGAGAGGCCCCTTACCTAATATTTTGGAATCAATATTCCCTTGTATATAATTTCAAGATAAATAAAGTAAAATAAAATAATTACATAATTGAAAAACATTTCCATCTATATATTATTTGTTATAATTTTATCATGATCATTTATAATCATTTCAATGTGATCTTAATGTTCATTTTCATTATTTCTAGAAAGTTTGTTTCATGGATCCAAATTAGGATCACCATTATATAATAATTTATATCATTTTCAAAAAATAATTGTTACATAATGTTATTATTTTAAGGTATTTTACACCTTTAATTTGTTTCAATTATTGTTTGGGTATTTTCCCAATTTTTCCTATATAGTTATTATTATTTTTGAGTTTTGTAGATAGTTTCCCCATAGAGGAGAAGGGTTGTTGCATAGAGTGAGAGTTGTTGTGTTATGATGATATAGATTCATCATATGTAATTTTAATTCATCATAAAATTATATAATGGATGTAGTGTATGGTGTAATTTTTTATATAGTATCGCGTGATGGATGATTTGATGAAACTCCCACATCAAGAACAATTTTTTGTTGATAAATTTCCATAATACTAAGAGTTTTAGAGCTTCTCCCATATTAGGAATGGATGTGATGTGAGGGGAATATATGGTGTAAGAGGTATTCGTGGTGCCTATACTACATTTTGGATGGATTCAACATGTTTTCTGTGTTACACAATATCACTACACCAACAAAATAGGACTCTAGTGAGGTCTTCATCGTGGATCCATGAGAATGTTGCACTGAGGACGGCTAAACCGAAGCCTTTTATGATGCATTGTGGTCTAAATTTCATTCAATATTTCTGTAACACTCATGCTTCATACATCCGTAATGATTTTTAATCTTATAATTTTATCTCACATTAAAACTAATGTCGAGGTTTGCACCGATACTCAATTCAGTTTTTAGTGTTTTCACTGATGAATTGATGTCTTGGATGTGAGAGTGCTAGATGTCTGGGTAAGGAATGACTGAAGATGTGAAACATGACCAGGTCACCATGTAGCCTACCCAACATTCAAAAAAATCACTATAATTAATTAGTTAATTAACAGGATGATTGATTATGTGATCCCAAAATTAAATTAAGACATAAGTTTATACAAGGACAGTTTTCATAATAGTATTAATAACATTGTTTATGTGGGTTATTATTATTATTATCCTCAATTATTTAATTATGTAATTAATATAAATATTATTAAGATTATAATTATTCGTAATATTTTATTAAGACAATACTATTATTATTATTATTATTATTATTTTCATTTAATTTTAATGAGGTTATTAATATATAATTATTATCATAATTATAAAATTGTGAAAAAATTATTATCAATATTATTATATATATTATTATTACTATAAATTATTATTATGATTAAGATGATTTTATTTTATTAGTGTTTTTGTCTCTCTATTTTTTCTTTTTCTTTTTCTTTTTTCCCTTCCTTTTCAGTTTTTTCCCCACTTCAAATTCACGGTATAAGGTATCCAAACCCAACTCATGTATATCCTTCGCCTACATTTTCTATCCTTCTATTACCTAAAAAACCTCCCTTATTCCCTCTAGCAAAATAGCTAATTCATGCACCTCTTATCGTCCAGAAAACAACCCCCAATGCTACCTTCTCCGCACTTCCCTCACACTACACCTCAATTTCATGTGTTTCCACCCATTCTGAGCTAGATTTTCCATCATAGAGCACCTTTGGAATCCCTCCACTTGGATTGCCTCTCAGACACTTTCTTTACGTTTTTTATTCTTCAAATTGTTGTTTCTTCCATTTAGCAGATTTTTGGTTAGGGTTTTGTGTGGCCTTTTGATTGATTTTGGTATAATTGGTTCGATTTTTTGATTTTAGGGTCTAATTGGGTCATTTGAGGATCATTTGGCGTGCTATTGTTTTTGAGCACCATGTTTTTTGGATTTTTCTAGAGAGATGTATGTGGTTCTAAGCATAATCATTATTTTAAAAAAATTCTTTTGTTTAATTAAGTTCACATATTCCTTAATAAATTAATTTTGTGTAGAACAATTTTTTTATAATATTTTTTTTCATTTGGCTTCTTTGTTAGTATTAAGTATGTTATGAGTGTTATTCTATTTAAAACATTAAATTTTGTCAATATATAGTCTTTTTTATGTTGTACAGTTATTTCATTAATTTTTTATGTTGTTCAGATTGTGTTCATGTTGTGGTGTTGTGTGCATTTGGTCATAAATGTTGTTTTGGTTGGTTTTTCATGTATTGTTGTGTTGTACTCTATAAAATATTTTTTTGAAAATTTTATATGATTTATAAAGAAAAATAAAGGATGAATTTTTTTAATTATATTGTTTAAAGGTTTTATGAAATTGTTTTTGCAGTGTAAATATTGTTTTACCAATATTCTTGTGTGTGTTTAGTTTTCCTGTGAGGATGTAGAATATTTGGGAACTTGAAAGTTGTTTGAGCCCAAATGATAGATCTTAGGACTAGGTGGGTGGATCGGGACTATTATGATAGTGGAAAGGAATTGGAATTCTCTTGGTTTCACATAGTTGGATTGATGACTACAACACTATCTAAACATTTGGATAATGATTTGAGACAACTAGGTTATGGTTCTGTTCCTTACTAGTGGATCGTTCAAGAAAACAAAGATTATTGTGGTTCCTATACCGCTTTTCACTGAGATGTTGGGTTCTAGGTTCCCAATATTTTCTAGTACATATTGGGATATCCCTTATGTGGAACTCTTTGACATCTTCAAACTCACTATCATCTTGAGGTGTGATTTGTGGGTAACTATAAAATTAAAAGTTTTTTATTTAAAAACATCTATCCATTAAAAAAAATTCATTACAATTATTTTAATAAATATTGTTTCATTTTTAACCATTCAATCATATATTTAATTTAAATTGTTAAAATTGAAAGGGTATTTGTCATCTAATAATTATTCTTTTAATATTTCTTCCCTTGTAACCTACTGGGTCATAGCTCACACCCGACTAACACCTTTTGGAGTAAGTAGATTTTGTTTTGTCTGATGTAGGCAAGGGTAAGGCTTTTGGATTAGGTGGTTTAGGTTGATAGTTGTCTATGGTGTAACATTGTGTATATTTCTTGATGGTGGTACCCTCATGCCAGGTGGTGGGTTATTCTTTATTTAGTTTTTGGTCGCATTACTTTATAGTTTGGTGTTTGGGCTTTGGATCAAACATGTACCTCAAATTCTGGTTTTTGGGACAAAGGCCTGTTTGGATGTGGCTTCATGATTTGGATTATTTTATACTATTTTTTTATATTTATTTATTATGGTAAATCATTCCTAAAAAATAATTAGGATACCTTGAAATTTGTGCCAGTCCGTAGATGTTGGGAACACCCTTCATGCATTGACACATTGTAGGTCGGGTGTCGATTGGACGTCAACCCAATATGGTTCATGAAAAAAGTGTATCAGAGCCTTGTTATGTACATTGGGTTTTGTTATTATTTAGTATGAGTTTGGATAGATAGGTGATAGGACTTTCATGGCTCTGATTTCAGTTTGTGAGTAGGGCGCATGGCCATCACACATAGTGACAGACCTCAAGTCACCATGGGATTTTGAAAAACTTGTTTGAATTCACCCCAAGTTGGATGTGTCGACTACAGACTATACGTGAAAATCATGCGGGTGTGGGGTGGTTTGATTATGATGTTTCTTCTACATATTTTTATTATTGATGTTTATTGTTCATTTTGTAATGTTATTATTAGGACAATGTATTAATGGCGTTATTATTTAATTATTTCATCCTACGACATCATGCCTCCCTGAAGACCTCCCTTACTCCCATAAGAAGAAGCTAGATTCACTTCTCCATCACAGATTGATCAATGATTTGTAGAATTTTTGTTCATGGAAGTTCAGGCTTTAGGACAATGAGTGACTAATAGTCCTCTAAATTTAGCTAGAAAGATGATTCTGATCCTAGGAAGGTTAAAACCCAAGTGTTCCTAATGAATAATCCCCCTTTATTTTGAGGTAGGTAGGAACCTCAAGAGGCAGAGGAATATATTGAGAAGATAGAGTGCATGTTTTAATTCCTGGACACTCCTCTTGAGGTCACGATGAGATGTGCATTTTTTCTGATAGAATGTCCCAGTCGAAGGTGGTGGGACTCAATGGTCAAGGAAGGGAGCATTAGAAGAATATATGGAAGGACATAAAGTCTCCCATCAATGAATAATACATCCCTAAATTTCTTATCCTATGCTAGATCCCAAGAATTCATGGATTTTGTACAGGAGGACCAGTTAGAGATGGATTATGAAAAAATATTTTCTGAGCTAGTCCTACATGCACCAGGAAAATTTTATAATGAATCAATGAAGGCTCAACAGTTTGAAATTTTTTTGAGACCAGAGATCTATTTTCAAGAATTCATGTTCCAGCTAAATACTTATTCTAATCTGGTTGACCGAGCATGTATGGTGGATATTGACTGTAATGGTCGGTCTAGTTACATTGGGGCTATGTTAGTGTTTTGAAGTGGAAGTTAATCCTAGAAAAAGATAAAGTGGAATGAGAAAAGGAAGAATGGTGGTGGTAGCTCAGGTCAAACTTTCAGTTATCCTATATCAATGGCTTCTGGTGTAGGGTTTGTTTTGTCACATAAGTGCGGGATGTAAGAGAACTTCTGACCTGCATGTCCCTCACCTCCCCTGCCTTATCATTAATGTGGGGTTATAGGACATGTACATTGCTTTTGTATAGTAATGTATGCATGCCACAGTGGGGCGGGATAGGTGGATTTTAAAGGAGTTTTAGTAAATTCATAGCCGACCAAGAAGATGATATATCTGTTTTGAGGTCATGGATGTTGGACTAGGTCGTCCCCAGGGAAGATCTAGATTAGGGAAGAGTCTTAGGCTAGCGGTCATTATTAAGAAGGGACCACACATCTCTGTGTTGTAGATTAGGCACCGGCAGCATCTGATACAATACCTTCAACTATTTGAGGCACTATTATGATTTTATCTTCTATAGATATAGTTTTGTTTTTCACTAGTGCATCTGTCTCTTTTATATCTTCTAGTCTCGTGTATCTGTTGAACCTTCCATCCAGTGTATGTAAATTTTCAATGGATTTGGTGACATCGTTGGGAAAGAATAAAGAGCATGGACTTAAGTGTCCATCGTGTGTGATTTCCATTTCAGATGATGAGATGCAATGGGTTTTATTCATCCTGGATATGGTCAAGTTTTATGTGATCACTAAAATGGATTGTATGGTGCTCTTTCAAGAGAATATTTATTTCTATCAGCTGTGAGTTGGTTTTATGGAACATGATGGGATTCCTCTAGTATTTCATGGGTAAAGGGATCTTCATTTGAGTTGCACGGGACCTCCAATTCCAATGTTGGTAAATATTTATTATCATTTATATCCACTCGTGTTAGAGGATGATGGTGGAACACATTATGTTTGATTTACTCAGGGAGGGGATTATTTTCCATAGGTATCTCTATATGAATTTTTTGGCTTACCCCCAGAGAAGGATATGGATTTCTAGAATGAATTGGCTTCGGGAACACAACCTATGTCTCTACCCTCATATCATATAGAAACCATCAAATTGAAGGGAATTAAAGATACATCTATAATATTTTTAATCCAAAGGGTTTATTCACCCAAGAATTTATCCTTCGACCGCCACAGTCTTATTCATAAAGATTTCAGAAAAATATCCCTCGTTGTGTATTAATTACCAAAAGTATAATAAGGTAACCGTAAAAAATAAATAATATTTTTTCCTAATTGTTGAATATTTCGACTAGATATTAGGGGGAAAAGGGGTTCTCCAAAATCTCAATTTTTTTGGGTTACCACAATCTCAGGATGAGACAAGCTGGCATCCGGAAGAAGGATTTATGAAGCATGCATAGCCACATTGAGTATTCGTTCATGACTTTTGGATTGAAAAATACACCAGTGGGGTTTTATGGTGCTCATGAATTGGGTTTTCCACTAAAATCCTGACTCTTTTATCGTAGTATTTTTGGATGAAATCATAGTTTCCTCTGGATCAACGAAATAGCATCAGAATCATCTTCATATTTCCTTGGGAACATTTCGGGATCATTTCCTTTATGTGATGTTTTCTAAGTTTACCTTCTGGATTAGTGAATTGTTGTTTTTGGGCTACGTTGTTTCAGAGAAAGGGGTTTCAGGGGATCTTGAGATGATCGATGTTGTTAAGTGATGGTAACAGTTGATTAATGTGATTGAGATCTATAAATTTCATGGCCAAGAAGGTTATTATAGGCAATTAGTTCTGGAATTATCGTTGCGTTCTTCAACTATGACCACACTCACTCATAAAGGGGTGATGTTTCAATAGAGCACACAGTGCCATTAATCCATTGAGAAGATGATGTGTAGGTTTGCTACCTCACATGTGTTGATCATTCCCCAGCTTAGGAAGGGAAATGTGGTCTACCACGATGATTCAGGTATAACAATCAGGTGTGTACTTCATAAAGATAATCATATAGCGGCTTATGATTCATTCAAAATCTGATCGCATGAGAATAATTACCTAACTCGTGACTATGAGTTGATATAATTGATGAATTCCCTGAAGACTTGGTGTCACTTCGAATTTGGGGAGAACATTATGGTATACTCCAACCATAAGATCTTTGCCGAAATTTTCTCAGAAAAGGATTTGAATTTGATGATGTGTGATTGGATCGAGTATCGGTAGGGGTTGGAATTTGATATCATTTATACCCCATGAATGGTAATGTAGTGCCTGACACGTTGGGTAGAAATGTTTCAGTCCAGACTCTAAGGAACTACATCAACGAGTGGACTTTGATAGGGAAATTTTCCCATATTGACATAAATACCAAGGATCAAAGTAGAGGTTCATTTTTTGTAAGCATTCAGTTGACTCCTACTCTTTTGGAGTTGATTCAGAGGGATAAACCTATTAATGAGTTATATTAGTGGTATATACTATTTATTCATAGTGGGGAGACTTCTTTTGACTGTTCATTATATCCTGAGGGAATCTTGTGCTTCAAGGGCCGTGTAGGGGTGTCATTGTCTCTTTGGAAGTTGAAGATGAATGATATCCACCAGTCTCAATAGTCTATCCATCCAAGTAATACCATGATGTATTATGATATTAATCACTAGTTTTGGTGGCCATGTAGGAAATGGGACATAAATTAATCCATATTTTCATTAGGTGAATGTTGAGCATTAAAGACCCTATGGATTTCTTCAGTCGTTACCCATTTTTACTTGTAAGTGGGATAAGGTATTCATTGAATTAATTATTTTCTTGCCTCATACACCTTGAGAAATGAATGTTATTTGGGAAGTGATTGATCTATTGACCAAATCAAGCCACTTTATCTCAATCAAATAAATAGCTAATGTGGATGAATTAATCCAATTGTATACTCCAGAGGTGGTCTAACATCATGGTGTGCTATCAAAAACTGTTTTGAAAGAGACACTCGCCTTACCTCTTGGTTTTGGGAAGGCCTCCAATAGATGTTGGGATCATAGATCAAAATAAACACAACATACCATCCTTAAACAGATGTTCATATGGATCGGGCCAATCAAATTCTAGAGGACTTGATTCTCGCATTTGTGTCAGACTTCGGAGGACTGTGGGATATCCATTTGGTATTGGAAGAGTTATCTTATAATAAATGTTACCAATCCTCTATTTGATAGAACCCTTTGAAGTTATATATTTTTCCCATGTCGGTATTCTTTATGGTAGGATTAGGTTGGAGAGACCTCACTTTTGGGACTAATCCTTCGAAAGGAGATCTCTGAGAAAGTCAAGTTGATTAGGTAATAGTTATTGACTTCTCAATGTTTTCAAAAACCTTATATTGATTAGTTACGTCAAGAACATGAGTTTTATGTGGATGATCATGTGTTCTTGAAGGTTTCCCCTCACTTGGGTCACTGTCAGTTGGAAAAGTAAGGAAAGCTGGCACTGATGTATGTCTAGCATTTAGAGATTACTGATAAGATTGGAAAGGTGGAATACTTGTTATCTTTACATTCTCTATTGATGTCGATTCATGATATATTTCATGTCTCCCAAATAAAAATTATAATCTGGATCTGTGTTAGGTGTTAAACAGGGATGAGTTTGAGATAGATCCCGATTTATCAATGTTGGTGCTACTATTGTGGATAGTGTATTCCCAATAGAATTTTTTTGTGGGAAGTCTATTTCATTGGTATGTATCCTTTGGTTTCATGGGGATGATGAGCATGATAATTGGGAGCATAAGTCATGGTAAGTTCAAGAGTACCAATTTTTATTCTTTGACCATCCTTCAATTTGACATTCTAAGGGCAGGATGTTTTCATGATGGGGATAATTGTCACACATAGTAATTGGAATTTGTAAATAAATTTAATTTTATTTTTATCATATAATTTTATCTGGATTTAAAACTTTTTTCAAGGTTTGGGCCTAGACCCGATGGAGCTTTTGTTGTTTTTGTTGATTATTATATGTTTTGGACATGACGACATTCACCGTCTGGACATGGTATTACCGATTCCATGAAACTTCATCGCATCACCCTGATGCCTTCCCAATATTCAAAAAACTATTATTTTCATTAATTAATTAATGGGATGGTTGATTATGTGATCAAAAAAATTAGAAGAGGATAAAGTGAATTAAAGAATTTTTTAATAATAGTAATAATTACATTTCTTAAGTTATTTATTACTATTATTATTCTTATTACCTTTATGAAGTCATTATTATTAATATTATTAAGGTTATAATTATTGTTAATATTTTATTAAGTCAATAATAATAGTAATAATATTATTATCATTATTATCATAATATTTTAATTAGGTATTTAAAAATAAAAAAACCACATAATTAAAAACATACTAACTTATTAACATTAAAAATTTTATTTATATTATTATTAAAATTCATTGTTATTATCATTATGTTGATTTAAATTTTTTAGTATTTTATCTCTTTTTTTCTTTTTCCCTTCATTCTCTCTTCTTTACCCACTTCACTGTCACTCTATAGTTTCTCCAAACACTCCCACACAATGACTTCTCTTTCATTTGGTCCCCCTCTATGTATAGTGGTGCCTCCCTTATTTCTCTCATTTGACACAGCTGACCGACGCACCCCTCTCATGTCCTGCAAACAGTCGACTATTGCCCTGTAACCTGCGTCGCACCTCCCTCATGCCACACCATAGTGTCACACACCACCTCCCCTTCTCAGCTGAATTCTTTTACGTGGAGCACCTCCAGCAGCCCACCTCCATTCTCGGTCCCCCCCCCACACCCTATTCATTGGTGAATTTATTTTCGAGTGGTTGTTCCATCCATTTTATAGATTTTATGTTAGAGTTTTGTGTAGGATTTGGTTAGATTTTTGTAAAATTTCTATGGTGATTTTATTTTTGGGTCTAATTTTTTCATTTGAGGTGTGGTTGGTAAGTGATAAAAGAATATTTTATTGAATATTTTATTTTTAATAAATGATATAATTTCCTCACATTGTGTTAAATATGTTTAGTTAGAATGTATTTGGGATTAGATCATTCATTTGAATATTTGATGAAAATTGCAGTTTTACCCTTTATAGTTCACTGTAGTATTTCGAAGATAAATATTTTTATATTTATTTTTTGAATTTGAAATTTTTTAATAGGGTTCCTAGTTTAATTGTCTACAACTTTTATTCAGGACACGAGAGCTAAAGAGTGCATTTGGTTGTTGAATATGGGCCATGAAATGAAAGTTAGGATGGACTCTCCAGAATTGAGAAGCTTCTGTATTTGGGCGATAACTCCTTCATATAGGCCTGTATTGAACTCAAATTTTTAGAGGAGATAGAGGAACCACATCCTCACATATGACTATACTGTATGTCTGGCCAATTCATGCGTTTTTTGGTCAACATATCAGTGCAAGTTGGATTAAAATAATTGGATGAATTTCCACATTCACACTTGAAACCACTTGTAAACAATCCTCCCATGCCCTCTTTAAATTAGAGTTTTTATCATTTGTAAGGGTTGGGACGTGCATTAGGATATTTTAGGCAGAGGAGTTTTTGTTTCACCCAAATTATCCAACCATTTTAAGAGGGGTATCTCTTCAAGAAAGGATCCCCTCATCGAAGCCTTCTTCTTCTCCTTCACGTTGTAATGATTTTTTTTGTGTAATAAACTTCTTTGTTATTATTTTATTTCTTATCTTTTCTTCTGTTTTGTTTAAATTTCTTATTCTATTAATCTTCATCTTTGTGCTGGAATTCTTGAGTAGAAGCGTTATTGAGTTATACCCATTATAAACCTTTGCACATGCAAAACACTTCTACGATGATTACGCCACCCATGGAAGAGTAGTTATTTTTAGTAATCGATCGACCTCTATCCTTCTTCATTAATTTATTTTTGAATCAATGAGCTACTGTAATTCACATATTATGATCTATTAATTGAGTTTTTAATTTAAATGAATCTAAGAAAGAAATTGAATAGTTAACACAAAACACGCGAGGTCGAGAATTGTGTGAATTGTGAGTGCGAAACCTTAACCGGTAATTCAAAACCACACGGGATCAATTTGTAGAGTTCAAATACAATCACTAAAATCAATTAATCCTCATTTCCAGAGTGTTTATGTGCCTCAATTTACCACTGACCACAATCTAATCTTAGAACATCAATCAAATCAGTGTGTTGCGATTGCATGTTCCGAAGTTAGCCTAAGGTTAAATTCACATCATCTTCGTGGTAAAGTTAATTCTCATAGGGTTTGGGATTTAACAAATTAAGGGATCATAATTAAGTGAATATTAATTTAAATTTTTATGATTAATAAATGATTTAAGAGGGAGATTTAGATCGATTACGCCTGTTAAATATTTTTTTAAAAAACATCTTTTTGTTGTGTCATTTAATCGATCTTCATTTAAAAACTAAAAACAAAAAAATACAATCTTATTCCAGAAAACTTATTCTAGATTCAATAACTATAACCAACCCCCATCCTTTCAAGTAGCGTTTTTATTCTCTTTTATTTTATTTTTAGATTACCTTTAAAAAGTTGTTTTAAATCTACTTCCTCCTTTTAGAGATGACCTTGGTCAGCCACTCTACTGCACCTAAGTACCCCAAAATCACAGTATTCATTTGAGGGAGCCCATGACAGCGCTCTTTAAAATTGGAACCATTTACGGGGAGTAAATTAACTTATTAAACCATTTATAGTTTTTTCTTTTATTTTTCTTTTTATTATTTTCTTCACCTCTCTATTTCATCTTTCCCCTTTCTCAAGTTTTCATTTTTTTCATCCGCTTCTTTTATTTTTTTTGGACCATCAACTCAAACTTCTCATTTTATTTTACTATGGTCCACATTCTTTATTTTTGTTTTTATTTGATTTATGACACGAACTAATCCTGATGATCTCTTAGATCTTGAACCTGAGATTGAACGTAGCCTTAGGGCTCGAATCAGACATTCTCAATCTATGGGAAGTTTCAATATTCAACCAGATGGTGAATTCCTCTCTTCTAGAAACATTGAAATTGGGAGAAATTCAAATTCTAACATAAAAGAGGAACCAATGGCTGGAAATAATGGAAATTAACTTAATAGAACAATTTTAGAATAGTTTTCACCAGATATTAACTATCAACCAAATTGTATTGCATACCCAAATTTGGAATCGGACATTGAATTGAAATATGGATTAATTCACTTACTTCCAATGTTTCATGGCCTCTCTGGTGAGGATCCCAATAAAAATTTGAAAGAATTTAATGTGGTTTTCTCAACCTTGAAACCAAGAAATGTATCTGAAGTCCAAATCAAATTAAGAGCATTCCCATTCTCACATGATGGAGCTGTGAAAGATTGGATGTATTATTTACAACCTGAAAATGTAAATTGTTGGAACGATTTGAAACGTCTTTTCATGTATAGATTTTTTCTAGCATCAAGTACCACTTACATTCGTAAGGAGGTCTCGGGGATCAATCAAGCACAAGGGGAGTAAATTTATGAGTATTGGGAGAGATTCAAGATGTTTTGCGCAAGCTGTCCGCATCACCAAATTAGTGAGCAACTCATCATCCAATACTTCTACGAAGGACTCACACCCATGGAGAGGAGCATGGTGGATGCTGCAGCTGGAGGAGCATTAGTGGACATGACACCAGCAGCCGCACGTTCATTGACTGACAAGATGGCCCAAAACTCCCAACAATTTGGTGATCTGGGTACACCACATATCAGGGGAGTACATCAGGTAAGTCCTTCTTCTCTTGAGAGTCATTTAATTGATACCATGTTATAAGAATTGACAACTATGGTGAGGCAAATTTCTTTGGAAAAAAAGACATCTCTACCCCCTCCTTCAAGGCCTCGTGGCATTTTCCCTGAGACAAGCCACCCAACTGACGGTTGCCCACAACTACAAGAGACAGAGGATTGCACAGCAGTATTCACAGGGAGACCATTTCAGAAGCAACAATAACCATATACCCAAAAGAAGTTTGAATCATTTTCTCCAACATACAACCAAGGGTGGAAAGATCAACCAGACATGAGGTATGGCTCTGGACAACAACAAAGGCCACCATTTCAACAAAACTTCCAGCAACCTCCACCTTACCAACAGGGTTTCCAACAACCCCAAAGCAGATTTGAAGCTCAAACATCAACAAGTCAGCAACAAGGGAATCCCCCACTCAAGGTATATTCTAACACTGATGACCTTTTGAAACAAAATGTTCTTAATCAACAGAATGAGCTGAAGAGTCAGAGTTTGGAGCTAAGGGAGTTGAAGACTCAAATGATCCAGATTGCCATCGCCCTCCATGAACTTGTGAGTAATAATTCTTGAAATCTACCTTCCCAACCCACTCCAAATCCAAAGGGGAATATCAGTGCCATCACATTGAGAAGTGGGAAGCAAATGAAAAACACATCAATACCTAACGTTCCACCAGGATTCACATCAACTCCAGAGAAGCCGCATTCCAAACCAACTGATGAGAAATCCACGGAGAAAGATAATGGTATGGAAAAGTTTCATGATGTTCCTACTAAACCCCTTCCTTTTCCCAACAGGGTTGTTCAAACAAAGTAGATGGTTGATGAAGCAATAAAAAATGAGGTTTTGGACACATTCAAGCATGTGGAGATCAACATTCCTCTACATGAAGCCATCAAACAAATCCTAAGGTATGCCAAATTCTTAAAAGAACACTGCACCAATCTAAGAGGGCTCAAGGGAAATGAGAGGATCAATCTTGGAAGGAATGTTTCAGCACTCATTACACCAACTCTAACAATGCTGAAAAAGTGAAAGGATCCAGGGAAATTCACCATCCCATGTACCATAGGGGAGTTTCACTTCTCTTATGCTCTTTGTGATTTAGGAGCTTTAATAAATATGATGCCTCACTCTGTATTCTCTTCATTACAAGTTGGTGAGTTGAAGCCGACAAGAGTAGTGGTGTAGTTGCGAATAGAGCTACGAAATATCCAGTAGGAGTTCTTGAGGATTTACTTGTCTGGGTAAGAGACATGATCTTTCCAGCGGATTTCTATGTGCTTGACATGGAGGATGATCAGGTAAGTTCTCATGCCCCCATTATTTTAGGTAGGCCCATCCTCAAAACTTAAAAAACTATCATAAATGTAAATGTGGGTACACTTTCCATGGAATGTGGGGATGATGTAGTGATATTTAATATTATGGATTCCATGAAGTACCCCTCTTAGGATCATTCTGCATTTGTTATCTCCCATTTTGAACCACCATGTAAAAACACCATGGAATTGGATTGTACTATTCTTAGGGAGATTATGAGTATTGGTTCTAGTTTGATGTCTAAGAGTACTTCCACACATGTTTCTAAGGAACAAGACTCTCTATGATTTGATTTTAAAATGGAATAATATTCTGATTTTGACCATGTGAACTCTAATTATGACATCGCTGTTGAGTATGTTGACGGATTTGATGCATTATTTTCTATTTTTGATGATTTTTATTCTGATACTGATGTTCATTGTGCAGATATGTATGTTGGATCAATTTATCTATCTATACATCACCCCCCAACATTGGAACTCAAGCCATTTCCCCCAAATCATTAATATGCATACCCGCAGAGTGGTGAAAGATTACCTGTTATCATTGCTAAAAATCTCTCTTTTGTACATGAAGAAAAACTTTTCAATCTTTTGAGAGATAACATTAGGGCAATTGGTTGTCCATTGGTAGATATATCAGGTATTAGACCATCCATTTGCATGTATATGATTCTCTTGGAGGATGGGGCTAAACCGTTGAGGCAACCACAAAAGAGAATCAATCCAACCCTTCTAGAGGATGTTAAAAAAGAGGTTGAAAAATTACTCGAGGTAGGTATAATTTACCCTATTTCAGACTCACAATGGGTTAGCCCTATCCAGGTTGTACCTAAGAAAACTGGTGTTAATGTTGTTAAAAATTAGAAAGAGGAGTTAGTTCCAATGAGGGTACAAAACAGTTGGCGTGTGTGTATTGATTATAGGAAACTAATTCATTCCACTGGAAAAGACCATTTCCCCTTCCATTTATTGATCAGATGCTTGAGAGACTAGCTGGAAGACACACTATTGTTTCTTGGATGGTTTTTCTGGCTATTTTCATGTTCCCATTGTAGCAGAGGACAAGGAGAAGAGGACATTCACCTGCCCATTCGGTACATTTCCTTATCGAAAGATGCCATTTGGACTTTGAAATGCCCCAGGTACCTTCTAGAGATGCATGGAGAGTATTTTCTCTAATTTCATTGAGACCTTCATGGAGGTATTTATGGATGATATTATAGTTTACAGGTCCTCATTTTATGAATGTCTCTCTAGTTTGGGTGATGTGTTGCATCGTTGTATTGAGAAGAATCTGGTCTTAAATTTTGAAAAATGTCATTTCATGGTCGAAAAGGGAATTGTCTTTGGTCATATAGTCTAACAACATGGCATTGAAGTTGATAAATATAAGGTAGAAATTATTCCATCCCTCCCATATCCTACATATGTGCGTGATGTTCGATCATTCCTTGGACATGCTGGATTTTATCAACGGTTCATCGGAGATTTTAGTAAGATCGCTCTACCCTTATCTCGATTGCTTCAAAAAATATTGAATTAAATTTTCATTATTCATGAAGGGTATCATTTGATGAGCTGAAGAAGTATCTGACCACTCCACCAATCATACAGCCCCCGTGGTGGGACCTTCCATTTGAGCTTATGTGTGATGCCTCCAACTTCACGGTTGGAGCTGTCTTATCTCATAGCATGGAGGGACGTTCACATGTGATCGCATATGCATCGAGGACACTAGATTAAGCCCAATCAAATTACACAACCACGGAAAAGGAGTTTCTTGCTGTCATATTTGCTTTAGATAAATTTCGTTCATATTTATTGGGCTCTAAATAGTTGTTTTTTCTGACTATGTAGCTCTGAGCTACCTCTTGTAGAATCCAGATGCAAAGCCTAGGCTTATCCGATGGATGCTACTTCTTCAAGACTTTTATATTGAGATAAAGGACAAAAAGGGTTCAGAAAACATGGTGGTGGACCACATGAGTAGGCATACTCACACACTAGAGGATGATACCTTGGACCAGGTACCACATCGGGAAACTTTTCCCATTGATCATCTTTATTCCATGTCAGGTACGCATCCTTGGTATGCTGATTTAGTGAACTACATTGTTTCCTCTGAAATCCCTATAAATTTAAAGAAACATCAAGTCCAAAAATTAAAAAGTGAGTCTAGGTTTTATGTGTGGGATGATCCTTACCTCTGGCGCATGTGTAGTGACCAAGTCATTAGGAGGTGTGTTCCTGATCATGAGATTGAGTCTGTTTTGAATTTCTGTCCTAAACTTGCTTGTGGTGGACACTTTGGACCCCAACGGACAGCTAGGATGGTTTTAGACTCTGGATTATATTGGCCTAGCTTATTCCATGATTCCCACGTGTTTTGTATGTCATGCTCTCGTTGCCAACACACTGGGAACATTTCTAAGAGACATGAGATACCCCAGAAACCCATATTATTCTGTTAGATTTTTGATGTATGGGGCATTGATTTTATGGGTCCTTTTCCTAGTTCATTTGTATTTTTTTTATATTTTGGTTGATTTTGATTATGTGAGTAAATGGGTGGAGGCCAACACCACCAGGACTGACGATTCTCATGTTGTAGTGGATTTTGTCAAGGCTCAAATTTTCTGTAGGTTTGGAGTACCAAAGGATATCATCAGTGACCAAGGGACACACTTTTAAAATAGGAATTGTTATTCCCTCCTTCGAAAGTATGGGGTGACACACAAAACATCAACACCATACCTCCCCAAACAAATGGCCAGGCTGAGGTTTCAAATCATGAGTTGAAACAAATCTTGGAGAAAACTGTGAAGCCAAATAGGAAAGATTGGAGCAAGCGCTTGGATGATGTATTGTGGTCTTATAGGACAACATACAAGACCCCCATTGGTATGTCCCCATTTCAGATTGTTTTTGGGAAAGCATGTCATATCCTAGTGGAAGTTGAGCATCGGGCATATTGGGCTATAAAGAAATGCAACATGGCTTTGGCCCAAGCTAGAATACAAAAGAAGTTGAAAATTCAAGATCTTGATAAGATTCGAATCTCATCATACGAGAACTCAAGGCTCATCAAGGAATGATAAAAAACACCTCATAAAAAATGATCCAATAAAGGGAGTTTCATGTTGGAGAGAAATTCCTTCTCTATAGTTCACGACTAATGCTGATTCCTGGTAGGTTGTGTTCCAGATGGTTAGGTCCTTATGTTGTGACTAATGTTTTTCCTTATGGTGCAGTGGAGATCACACAAGAGGACACTAGAAGGGGCTTTATAGTCAATGGGAAACGTTTGAAGAGATACATTGAGGTACTTCCTACTGATGCAGTGGATTTAATCACACTGCATGACCCCATCATCACTTGAGCACATCAGGCTGTTCCAAACCATTTAACATTTATATTATTTTTCCTATTTAAAAATTTTGCTTTTAATGTGCATATATAATCTCAAGGGTTCACATTTAGGACAATGAAATATTTTAAGTGTGGTAGTGGGAACCTTTTAGTTTAGTAATTTCAATTGTTTTCCGGTTTAAAAAAACCCAAAAAATTGTGTGTTTTTCAAAAACATTGTGTGTTTATCAAATTTTGTTTGTTTATTTTACAATTTTCTATGTGTTTTTGAAACTTATGAGCTAAAATGATTCTCATCACCATTTTTAAACCCATATTAATAATTGAAACAATTTACCCCTTGAAACTAAGCTTATATGAATGCTGAAATGACTTTGTTTCAAGTTCAAATATTTAGTAATTTCATGAAAAGTACACTGAATTTTGAATCCCATGCCACATCTCCCTGTCTTTATATTTGAAATCACTTTCCTGTGAGGCTTCTGAACCATTATTTTCATTTTCTTTACTTTCACCTCAGTTCTTGAGAGAACAAAACCATGCTTGATTTAACCAGAATTTGATCTATCCCTATCAAAACATGAGGGTTTGAGGTACTTATGTTTAAATGATTGAGAATTTGTTTGGTATTAAAGCCGTTATTTTAAATAATCCTTTTTTATAATGGCCTACCTTGAATATTTAATCCTTTTAGCCCTTAGAATCCATACACAGCCTGTTAGGTTAGCCACATTACAAGCCAATTTTCCCTATCCAACCAACTCTTGAAGTGAAATTGCATAATCTAGTTGAGCTAAAGTGTGGGAGAATCTATCTTGTGTTGTGCCACCACATTATATGATACTTTGGGTGGAAAATGAAATTCTAATGAGATATGTTTGCTGCTGAAGAAATTAATTATATTGAAATCTGTGCCTTTTCTGGAGCTTTCATGACATGTGATGTTGTGCCTTTTCTGGAGCTTCTATTTGAGGTGGAAAGTTGTGCCTATCTGGAGCTTTCAAGAAAATATTGTTTGAGAAGATTGACATTTTTTATGCTGAAATGATTAATGGTGTAAACCTTTCATGACTTTTCATGATGATGGAGCTGAATTTATACTATGGGGATTGAGGATAACACCATATTTAAGTGAAAATTAGATTAATGCAATTTTGCTTCAAAAAGAGTCAATCCCTCCTCATTCAGCCTCGGAATTTTTCACTTCTAAATCCTACCAACTGAAAGCCACAGAACAACCCTGAAAATTCCTCATGTTAAACATACCTCCTTGACTCACATCGGGTGGCGATGCAGGAATTTATCAAGCCTATGGTGACCCTTGTATGAGTTTGGATGAGAAAGACATTTTAAAAAATTGACATTTGTGTGATAAGAGAATATTCAAATGAGGTAAGTGTTTTGAGAATGTGAGGATAAATAAAGTGGAAATATATTGAGTTGTATTAATAAATAACATGAACTAATGGTTTTTTATGAGGCATTATATCTTTTGTTTCTTGGTGTGTAATTGTTTGATCTCAGAGATATGTGTTTTAAAATTGGTTTTGATTTGATATTGATGTTTACTTGATATGAGATTTTTATCAGGAGTGAAAAAGGGTAAGTGTGGGGGAGTTGATAAAAAACTACTTTATTGAATATTTTATTTATAATAAATGAAATAATTTCTTCACATTTGGTTAAATATGTTTAATTAGAATGTAATTGGGATTAGATCATTCATTTTAATATTTGATGAAAATTCCAGTTTTACCATTATTGTTCTTGGTAGTATTTCGAAGACAAATATTTTTTTATTTATTATTTTTATTTGAAATTTTGAAAAAGTTTTACTAACCTAATTATCTACAACTTTTATTGCGGACAGTAGAGCTAAATAGTGAATTTTTTTGTTGTAAATGGGACATGAAATAAAAGTTGGGCTGGACTCGCCTGAATTAAGAAGATTCTATATTTGTGCGATAACTCCTTCATATGGGCTTGGAGTGAACCCAAATTTTTATAGGAGATAGAGGACCCATATCACCACATATGATAATTCTGTAATTCCGGACAATTCATGGGTTTTTGTGGTCAACATGGCAGAGAAATTTGGATTAAAATATTTGGCCAAATTTCCACATTTACACTTGAAACCACTTGTAAACTATCCTCCCCTCCCATCTATAAATTAGAATTTTTATCATTTTTAAGGGTTGGGACGTGAATTAGTATATTTGAGGCATAGGATAATTTTTTCCACCCAAATTCTCCAACCATTTTAAGAGGGGTAGCTCTGGAAGCAAGGATCCCCTCATCGAAGCCTTCTTCTTCTCCTTCACGTTGTAATGATTTTGTTTGTGTAATAAACTTTTTTGTTCTTCTTTTATATCTTCTCTTTTCTTCTATTTTGTTTAAATTTATTCTTATATTAATCTTGCTATTTTGCTGGAATTCATGAGTAGAAGCATTATTGGATTATACCCATTATAATCCATTGCACATTCAAAACGCTTCTACGATGATTACGCCACCCATAGAAGAGTAGTTCTTTTTAGTAATCGATCGACATCTATCTTTCTTCATTCATTTATTTTGAATCAATGAGATAATTTAATTTACATATTATGATCTATTAATTTATTTTTTAATTCAAATTAAACTAATAAAGAAATTGAATAGTTAACACAAAACACACGAGGTCGGGAATTGTGTGAACTGTGAGAGCGCAACATTAACCGGTAATTCAAAACCACACGGGATAAATTTGTAGAGTTAAAATACAATCCCTAAACTCAATTATTCCTCATTTGAAGAGTGGTTATTTTCCTTAATTTACCACTGGCCATAAGCTAATCATAGAACATCAATCAAATCATGGTGTTGCGATTGTATGTTCTGAAGTTAGCCTAAGGCAAAATTCACTTCATCTTCATGGTAAAGTTAATTCACATAGGGTTCGGGATTTAACAAATAAAGGGATCATAATTATGTTAATATTAATATAAATGATAATGAATAATAAATGATTGAAGTGGTTGAGTTAGATCGATTACGCATTTTAAATATTTTCTAAAAAACATCTTTTTGTTGTCTAATTTTAATTGAACTTCATTTCAAAACAAAAAATAATAATCTTCTTCCAGCAAAATTCTTCTAGATTGATAAACTATAAACAACCCCCATCCTTTCAAGTAGTGTTTTTATTCTCTTTCATTTTATTATTATAATACATTTAAAAAGTTGTTTTAATTCTAATTCCTCCTTTGAGAGATGACCTTGGTCAGCCACTCTACTGCACCTAAGTACCCCAAAATCACATTAATCATTTGAGGGCGCCCACGACAGCACTCATTCAGTATGTGGTGGTCTTTTCACAACTTGATTGTGGATTTTTCTACACTAGGGTACATGATTCCATTCATTATCATTATTTGATAAATTAGTTTGCATTTTTTATATATTTAACATGTTTTTTTAAAAAAATATTTTGTGTGGAACTTTTTTTAAAAATAATTTAGTTCACGTTTGATTTTTTGGGTTGCATTTTATTATGTTATAAGTTTTTTATGCTAAAAAATTATATTTGGTACCCTAATAGTGTTGTGTAATATTTTGTAGACAGTTTATTAATTTTGTTAAGAGGTGCATATCGTGTTCTTGATGTTACTTTGTTGGTTTTTTTAATGGAAGATGGATGGGTTGGTTTTTTGGGTGTAAATAAGTGTTATACTCTTTAAAATTTGTTTATGAAAATTTCAAATGATTTATTTAATATTTTGAAGGTTGTGAAATTTTTTAATTAAAATGTGTAATGGTTTTATAAAACTATTTATGTAGTGTGGATCATGTTCTAGTAATGTGTTAGTGTGTATTTTTTTTTTATAAGGTTGTGGAATATTTGTGAACTTGAATCAAGTTTGAGACCAACTGCGAAATCGGAGGACTAAGTGGGAACACTATGACTAGTGTGCTTGTGATGCAGAAGTGGAATTTTCTTGGTTTCAGTCAGCTAGACCGAGGACTAAAACAATAACTAAACTAATGGATGATGATTGGAGACCTCTAGGTTATGGGTGTGTTCGCTACTTGTGGCTCATGCATGGGAACACAGGTTTTCATGGTTTCTATACAACTTTTCACTAAGACATGAGGTTATATGGTCCCGTTATTTTCTAGTACCTATAGGTCCTCACTAATATGTGGCACTATTTTACTACTTCATACTCACTATTTGCATATTTTGTGATTTGTGGGTCACTATAAAATTAAGGTTTATTTTATTTAGAAATGAATTTACTTTAGTGTTATTTCCATTAATCCTATTTCCATCAAAATTGTTTCCCTTAACAATGCTCACAATATTTTATTTCCTTTCAATTATTAAACATGCTAGTGTATTAGTAATTTAATAATTATGCATGGAATATTTCCATGGTGGAATCTAACTAGGAATTAGATCACACCCTAATTACATCATTGAGTGTATGTAGAGTTGGTTATCTTAGATACTGGTAAGTGTAAAGCTTTTAGAGATGGTGTTTCAGGATACTAGCTATCCTTGGTGTGGCTTTCTGCAGATGTCTTGACGGTGGTTACCTCATGACAGGTGGTTGGTTTTTTTACTGTTTTTTGTCACCATATATTATATTTATTGTTTGGGATTCATGTTTAACATGTAACTCCAATTTTGGTTTTGGGTTAATGGATTTTTTAGCTGTGAATTCTTGTTTCATTTTATTTTATAATGTTGGTTGTTTTATATTTATTTATTCTGGTAAATCATTCCCAAACTGTATTTTGGATTCCCAAGAACTTGTTCCATCCCATCGGGATTGGAAACACCCTTAGGGGCTTTTCGTAAGCCAGGTCGGTCATCAGTAGGATGTAGACCTATGAATATTCTTGAAACTTACGGTATGGTTTCATATGGAATGGTGTTTTGTTTCATAATTTATAAAATTCCTAACACCTAATAATCAGTCCAAATTCATCCTGTTTGAATATCACATGACCCAATTGTTTTGGGGGGCTCTACAAAGAATATTTTTGTCTCATTATACCAATTTAGTCCTAAATCAATGTGTTATTAAATTATATTGATCTCCCATTGAAAAATGTATCACTCATTCTATTATAATCCTTCTATTTTCAATTAATTTATTTCCGATAGTGACAAATCCTTATAATGTTGAAGGAATAAGTTGCTTTTTTCCCTTGTGATTACTGATAAGTTTTTCTATAAGGATTTTACATACATGTGAGTAATTGATTTCAGGAAATATTTTAAATGTGTTTTGGGTTGATTATTAACAAATGAATTCATTAGTATTTTATGTAATTTCACTGTGATTTAAATATGTCTTCCAAAGTCTTCGATAAATATGTTTAATTTCATAAAGATGAATTTAAATTAAAATATATTTTATGAAGTGGTTTGATGATGAATATTCCAAAATTTGAGATACATGTGAGATGATTTTTTAAGGAATGAATTTGATGAAAACATGTGATTTTGTTTTGAAAATATCCTTGCATATAGAAAAATAAAAACAAGGTAATTAAAATATGAAGGATAAATTGATTTGAAATAAATGATTTTCCAATGTGTGAATTTTCTGATTGAAGACTATGTAATCAGGGTATGTTAGTTGGTAAATTGGAAACCCACTCTAGGACTCTAACTCCATATAAATAAATTTATTAAAAAATAAAAAAAATATATTCAGCCCAATTTACATTGATCTATTGTCATTCCCAAGTGAATGAGCTATCATATGTGTTCAGATATGAGCCATGATCACTAATTGAGAAGTTTTTTAATAGTTAATCATGGAACTAACAAATAAAATGGAATATATTATGGTTATGTGATATTTTTTGACATGATGATTACATGATAATGATTATTGAGATATTATTTTCAAGACCTTGTATTTTATTAAAATGTTTACTTAAGGAATTTTTAAAATATTTTCTATCTACTAGATTCAAAATAATTTTTGAATAAATATGTTAAATGATTTTGATGTCTTTTTCAATACTGGAAAAATGGCATATACCCACGATTCAAAACCATGGGTATCTCCCCTAAAATCTTGGGTATAGGCTATTCCCACGGTTTTGGGAACCGTGGTAGTTTGTGGCATCGGTATAGGTCCCCAGCCTATACCCACGGTTTTTCAAAACCATTGGTATCATTGTTCTACCAGTGTGTCAAAGAATCATACACAATTTCCATGTTGTCTAGGACTTTTACCCACATTTTTAAAACAGTGGGTATAAATCCTAAAATAATGCAGGTGGCGGGTTTCGATCCTGCAACCTATTCGCTACAAACACCACATCTTATCACATCCCTGACATAACCTAAGTATATATATATATTTATTTATTTAGTTAAATATAGTTATATAAACCTTAGGTATAGAGTGAAAACCCGTGGGTATAGGAATCCGGCCAAAAAAAATTCCTTCCCCCATGGAAAAAAATTTCCCGTGCACACACGGAAACCCTATACCCATGGTATTTCAT
Source organism: Viscum album (assembly GCA_963277665.1). Classification (NCBI taxonomy): domain Eukaryota; kingdom Viridiplantae; phylum Streptophyta; class Magnoliopsida; order Santalales; family Viscaceae; genus Viscum; species Viscum album. The sequence goes on from OY728128.1 coordinate 624,142,284, forward strand.
AACCGCGGTTATACGTATTTTAACCCAGACCTATACCCATGGTTTTGGTAAAAACCATGGGGATAGGTACCCCCATACCAACTATTTTTTCAAACCGTGGGTGTAGGAAGCTTTTTTAGACCTATAAACACTGTTTTTTAAAACATTGGGTATAGGTCCTAAAAGGTTCATATGCCCACTGTTTTCAAAAACTGTGGTAATAGGGGTACCTATCCCCATTATTTCCCCAAAACTGTGGGCATAGGTCCATTTTCATTTAGTGTTTCATTATTTAAAATTTATGCATATTTGATTTATTTATTATGGGAAAAAAATTTAACATAAGGTTAGATCATGTTCCCTGTTTCTATAATCCTACCATTTTCATTTGGCATTTTTATATATTATAACAATTGGTACAGGTAACGTGAAGGGACCACTTATAGGTGTTTGGTGTCCTAAATGCTTGGGGCCATGGGTGATAGTGGATACTGATGGGAAAATATCCACTCATTGCATAATTATTTAGATCTTGTCTTGATAGTGTTTTCATGCTTTATCAAATGATGTTTTACTTTAGGATATCTAGATATTTATTTTTATTTTTAATGAGGAGGTTTTATTAATGTATATTTTGAAATGATTTATCATTCACTATTTTATCATTTCTTTTAAAAAATAATTCCCTTTGTCTTCATATTTTATGTTATGTTCTTATAATTAACCCTTGGGGATTTTAAAGATCATTTAGGTCATGTAAGTACAATTTTCCATTTCAGTGTACCCTGGTATTTTGGTTGGTTCATGAAATAGTTTCACTATAGGTTTTTTACATCTTTGCTTTATTTTGGTATGTGGATTGGTGTTTTTTGTGGATTTTATGTAGTATTCTAATGGAATAAGTGGTATTTTCGAGAAAATTTATTGAAAACTGTTAATGTAGTGATCATTAAATAATCATGGGTGTTTTTCAAAAGTGTCCTTGAGTAATAAATTAATCAGGTTTAAGTCTTTTTCTCAAAATTTGATATGATTAATTTAAAATTCTAGAAATTTTAATTCTTTTTTAGGGAATTTATATTCCCATATATCTTGATTTAGTTGGTGATTTGAGTATCATTATTGATGTTTTCACCATTCCAATTGATGTTTTTTTTACCATGGAACCAAGATGAGGATTTTTTAGACCCTGAGAGGGATATGGAAATGAACCAAATAAAATTGAACAATCCATTTTATTATAACCTTGTTGAGATAACGTTTCATTTTTTTCCAATATTTATGAAAGGTAGGTACACATGTATCCATTTAGGTTCCAGTAGTAGATCCATAATTGTAGGAAACCTGAGATCCTACTCAAGAGTTACTTATAAAGAAACCACATGATTTATAAGGCTCAAACAATCTTTAGGTGTCGTTGAATTGGTTCAATAATTTTGATATTATTTTCCAGTTCATGAAAACAACAAATATTATAATGTATAAATTAGATATCATCAATACCAAAGTCCCTATACAATGATGATTGGATTTAATGGTGATATAAATTATACATGATGTCTTTTATTTTAAATTCATTAGGGATATTTTATCATAGTCATTATATCATGGATTTTTTGTTTTAGAAAACTCTATAGAGTTTTTAGCCACCAAAAATATGATAGAAGCATGAATCAGTATGAAAAATGACTTTCATACCATCTTCATCCTTATCCTGAGGTTGTGATGAATTATAAGTATAAGTCAAGAATGTTGTAGATGGGTATTCAATATAATATATAATGTTAGGTATTTTTATTTAATAAAAATTTATATGCTAACATGTTTGAAAGGGAATTGATTGTTGAGATTTATCTTTCAAGTATGTGATGGTTTAAGGGAGTTTCAATAAATCATAGATTGGATTATGTTTGTTTACATAGTAAGAATAGAAATCATGATAAGTTTCATGGTAGATATTGACAGTATGTGACATCAATAACGTTATGTATTTTTGGAAGAGGCCCATTTTCATGATTTTAATATGCAATATTCTATTATTTGAAGCAGGTTTGAACTGGGACCCTGAAAGTAGAAAGATCATACAGTCATATTGGTCACCTATAGAAGTTATACTAATTAATTTATTCCTCAAATATTGGAACATGATTTTCATCTTCTAATGGTATTGTCAGTTAATTAGATACCTTATGAAATAAAGGGTTCTAGTATGAGAATTTGAAATAAATCTACTTCCCATAGTGTTAGAGTCTCCTGATGAATCATACACAGGCCTAGCAATAGTGAGTTGTACCATCATTATAGATTCATATTTTTTTATTGGAATATTTGATACTGGTGAACCTCATTCAAGAATATATTATCATGTTGTGTATTTTTTACACCATTATATAGATCCTATTTCATATGTGGTGGATATTACTATACCCATCGCAATAAAGTGTGGGTAGGGCCTCTGATTTCATTATATTACATTATCTTTATAGAAAATCAATATCACATTATATTTTCTAGTTATTGAAAAAAATATTCCTGAATTCACTCATGGTATAGATTTTATGATTATCCATATGTTATAGATTAATGGTTATCTTCAACGGGTCTCCATTGTGACCCATGATGGGATACATCATGTTTTCGAGGGAGAAAAGGACATGAGATTGATTAGACGTGGACCTACTCATATAGAGTTTCATATAGTGTTATCATGGATTTCTTTTGATATGTAACATGAATCATTAATTGGTGATGTTTATCTAGTAGTCATTTTGTTTCCAATCATATATCCATTTGAATTTTGAATCTTACCACTGTTAAGGAAAGCATAGATCTATATATTTTTTTAATAGGTACGTAGAATATAAATAATATATATTACAGTATGGTGATAGTAGATCAGATGGAATTCTTGTCTTGGTTAGATGATTTTTTAGTAAATTTTATATATGATGGTTGTGTCACATTGGGAAACATTGGATATTAATGGACAAAATGATAATGGGACACGTCACCTTACTTTTGATTACTAAAAACATGATCGAGTCATTGTAATGAATAAATATTAATTTCCCATTATAGATGATTTGTTTATCCATTTAGAATGTGTAAAGATTTTGTTAAATATATATTATAGGTCTTGTAATCACCAGTTGACAAATAATGATTCTGAAATCTAAAATAATTCATTAAGGTGTAGTTATTTCCACATCGAATTCCTTGTTATGTATATAGGTCGAAAAAATGATCTCGATTATTTTATGGAAATAAAGGGAAATATATTCCACAAATATCTAAATTTTTATTGGGTTATTCTTGGATGAAATATTTATCTAATATAAGTCCAATGAAGACTATGTTCATCATTTGAGAGGAATTTTGGAAATTCCGAGATACCATTGATTTCACGAGAAGATATAGAAATATAATTTTTATATTCAAGATGTGATCTTATTGGGTAGTGTGGTCATAGAACATGGTATATTAGTTGATCCTAATATGGTGAAAGATGTTACGACATGGAAAAAACTACATAACGGATTTGTGATTCATAGAATCTTAGTTTGGGTGGGATAATGTCACTAGTTCCTAAAAGAATTTTCAAATATGTATTTTTTGATAAGCCTTGTCACTCATAATAATGTTATGAATTTTTGGATTAAAATATTTCAGAAAAATGTAATTTATTTTCACTTATATTCTAGTGTATTCACTTCTAGAGGATGGGAATAGATAAGTGGTTTTTCTTATGCATTAGTTTCATGTTTTAGGTACATTCTCATTTATGGGGATAATGTATTGGCATCAGTTTCCCAAAAACCTAATCCTCATGAGAATAACAATCAAAACTATGATTATGAACATGCACATCCAATCCCTACTCTCAATAATGGGTAGAAAGGGAAACATTTATGGTCTATTTTTTTCATAATATTTTAAGTAATATATTACCCATAAAAGACAAGAATAAATGATAGAGGCATTTTGTGGAGTATATATAGCCCATTGACATCATCATTTCAAAAACACCATGAAATTAGAATATTTTATTTATTTATTCAGTAAGAAGCTATTGACCTTAGTAATTAATGGAGCATCAGAATAGTGGAATATGATTACTTTCTAAACGCTAATTCACATTGGTGTTTGGAAGGATGAAACTGCATTTCTTTCCCATTTACCTCACATTTTCTTGAATTTATTCTACATGATTAATTCTATAACTATAGGTACTATCTTTATATTTGGGAGACCTTATAAGAATGTCCATTCACTTCTATGATTTTATGATGCTTTCATAGATAGTATGTTGCATCTTTTCCATGAGAAGTGCCATTGTTGTGGATATCAATATTTCCTAGTGTCTTGTAAACCCTAGAATTATAATGATTTTTTATAATATGTGGCATCAATTTTAGTGGCATGATATGATATAGGATATCAATTTTCTTAATCTCCTTTTAATTCCAATCCAATTTTTATGCCGATGAAATGGAGGACATGTGTTTGTTTCTAACGCTTCTAATGCTGGCATGGAAATGAGATGATATTTCTCTAGACTAGTGGGTGAGTTTTCATGTACCTATCAATGGAATAATATGATATGGTTTGTGAAGAATTAGTATTCTAAATCATATCACTTCATTAAAATTTATTACGCAAATAATGTACATGACTTAAAATCCAATATATGTAGAAAATTATCATAATACATGGAGTTCCATATATTTTAATTTCTGATATGGATACCTGATTCACATATCTATTTTATAAATCCATTTTGGAGGAAATGGTATCCCATGTAATTATTAGAAGAACATTTCATTTTCATGTTTAGGATCATATGTAAAGATCTATATAAATGATGAATGACATGATTTGTGTGATTGTTCAATTTTTTTTTAAGAGATTGGCTTATCCACTTCAGACTGGAACTATTTTTATAAAAAGAAATTATGATTCATCCATCATGATGAAACCCTTTCCAAATTTTATTGATACCCATGAAATTATTTTTTGTATCATTCATAGAAAGCTAAAACATCCTTAATTTCGAAATGTTTTTCATATATATGAAAAAAGAATCAATTGATTAATTAAATAATCATATCATCATAGAGATGGTATAAGTCTTATGTAGATAATCATTGGAACCATTTAGTGATTTCAGTTTGTTTTTTGAGTGTTTCACCCCATTTTTGTCCCTAAAGGCTTAGAAAACAGAGATATATTGTAATAAGATATGTGGGACCATTTGGGATTTTTGAGATGATTGGATTGGTGGATTATAACATTGAATATTGGCCTAATTTTATGTTGACTATTAATGTTTTTAATGTATTATATCATTAAAATTATAACTTTGACCAATATCAATTTTTATAGGACCTTCCATAACAGAGCACCCAGTTTGAATAATTGATTGTAAGAAAATGGTTATTCAAGGAATGTACAATACTTTTTTTGAGTGCAATGGTAGAATTGAAATAATTTTCATGAGACCTATAGATATGGGGATCTGAATAAATTTCATTGTCCATATATCATTGACATGTATTCTTATTGATAGAAATTTTGTGTGTAGAAATAATTTATGGTGGATATATTTTATCATTGTGTTACTATATTTTAGGAAATTATACTTTTTATTTTTCCCCTACTTGATTGGTTTTTTTGTATGTTATTTCTATATAATTTAATGTTTTTGGGTTTTTTAGTTTCTTTAACGATATAGAAGAAGTTTTTTTCTTGAAGTGGAAATGGTTTAACAGTGGATGATCCGGCTATGGATTATGTAATTTTGATAGCTCTTAAAATTCTATGATGTCTATGGGGTAGTGATTTAGATGTGTCATGAAATGTAAATAAGGATAAATTTAATCAGAAAACATTTACATCACATCCATGGAAAAGATGTATTTATGTGTTGTGGAATGTTTTACAACTTCTACCACATTAGGAATGCCTATGGGGTGAAGTAGAGAAGATTTCTTGGAGGAGTTTTATGTTCCTCTTCCATTATGAGGTTGGTTGAAACATAATGTGTGACATACACAACATATATACATATAGTAAATAGAATTCAGAGGATGTATGTTCCATTTATCGAGGAGAATGTTTAATTGGGGTTTACTATAGTTTATACTCTTATACTACATTGTGTTCTAAATCTTTTTATTCAATTTTGAGGTAAGGTGTGTAAAAATCTAGCATGTTCTTCTATTTTTAATAATATAAAATCCTAGACCCATGTTTATTATTACAACATCCACCTATTAATCACTCTATCAACCCCATGGATTTTAGACAATTTTATGGTATGATTTGTTCCCAATAAACCTATTTGCCCATAAAATGACATGACAGTGAATGTGATTTATCTTCTTCTGATAAGTGTATCTCTCTATGAATTTGAATCCTTCCCTTTTAAATTTATTATTTTTTTTTCTAATTCTAATGAATCCTCATCTTTATTATGGATTAGATCATTTTATTGATGGATTATTATTTAAGCGACGTCTCCTTAATCTAAATAACATTTAATCAACCATTAGCAGTTCCCTATACATTATTTTGATTGGTCTTATGATAAATGAAATTTGATATGTATGGATATTCTATTATTTTAAAAACTTTTTTTATTTCATGATTTAAAATAATTATTTTTTATTTGTAAATGTTGATATAATATTTTTTTAATTTTTAGTATTGTGAAATAAAACATTATTTCAAAGGTTTTTATAAATTTTGGGACTTGGAGAATGATGAATTGAAGTGAAAATTTATATGATGAACTAATTTGATGTTTAATATTGAGAAAAAAAGGATTTAAATGAATGATTATTTAGAAAGTAATAAACTTGATGAAAACCTATGATTTTGTTTTAAAATATAAATTCCATATTAAATATTAAAAACATATAAATTGAACTATAAATATTTAACTGATTTGAAATGAATGATTTTAGAATGTTTTAATGCCTGATTGAAGCACTTTTGATCAAGGGTTTGTAGTGGTAGAGTAGGATCAACATTCATAGACATTTACTCCCTATAAATTTATTGAATATTAAAAAACTAACAAAATAATTGATGGCTTGATTTCCCCAATTTTGGTGTCTGTCCCAATGGAATGAGCTAAGGGACATGTTCACACTAGAACCAATAGCACAAATTGAGAGGTCTGTGTATCCTTTAACCAAAATCTAACTGAAATTAGGGATTATATCATGATGATATGATATGTGATGACAAGATGATTACATACCAAAGGCTATTGAACTATCTGATTCATCCACTTCTGTTTTAATTAAATGTTCATCTAAGATATTTTTGAAATATTTTCAATCTGCATGATTTAAAATAATTCCTTGACTGAAAATATAAAATTATGTTCCATGAATGGTATTTATTTAAAATTGAATAAAATAGATTTTATTTATTATGAAGATACTTTTGGAAAACTTGGTGAGATCCTACTAGTCTCTCTTCATCACATTCTACATTTTCATTTGGTTTTTTGTTGATATTGTAATGCCATGTCCAAAAAATGGGAAAGAACAACCTAGAGGTGGAAGGTGTTCTTTATTCATGGGATATTGGGTGACAGTGGTAAATTATGGAGTTCTGGTCTACAGTTTTTATAGAGATTAATATATTTTCTTGAGGATTCATTAATGTTTATTTCGATGAAATTTAACATTGGGGAATAAATATATTTATAGTATTTTATCCATGAGGAGTGATTCCCTTGACAAATATGTATTGATTAATATTATTTTGTTCTATTATACTTGATAAAAAATTCACTCCCTTTGAGTTTTTTATTTGATTCATGGTGTTGGTCGGCAACCCTAGGGGATCAAGATCAGCCTTTGGTTCATGTATAAAATGGCTTGGGTATTAGTGTACCGGTTTATTTGGGTTGGCTAAAGAATGAAAAAAATCAATAAGTGAAAATAAATTGTATTCATTTACATCTAAAAATTAAAATGGACTTAGATATATAATTTTTGTTCTGATTTAGGATAATTTAAAATTAAAAATGATAAAATTTTGTGGTTACATCATTTAGGTATTTTTACCGACCAACATTAACTAGTTCCATTTTATTAAATATTATATAAATATAATTATTCAATAACATGAAATAAGTTCTAATATACTTATTATCATAATATTTACCAAATATAGTATTTTTATTACCATCCATCAATGAAATAAAAAATGAAATATGGATCCCATGGAGGCATTGATGTAACACCCTAAGGATTTACCAAAAAATTTAATTGAAAATATGATGCACTCAACATTGAGTCTCTCTGAAAAAAAATCTGTTATTATAATTTATGATACATATATCCTAGCTATGAATCATAATGTTTCCACCTCTGTGAATTGATTTTAAAAAAACAGACAAACACTATTTGGTTCTGTAAGATATTTAGAGTTTGATAGGATAAATCTATTTTTTGTGAATAGTATCATACCCTTATGAATAGTAATTTTTACTTTATGAGTTGTAATGTACCCTTATGAATATTGATATAACCTTCATGAATAGTAAACTCATCCATTAAATTATAAAAAAAATTAAGAACCATATAAATGAAATATAATATATTAAAAATTACTAATTATGTGTTTGTGTATTTATGAGTAATAATTATTTAATTTAAATTTTATAATTAATAAATTTATTTAAAATAAAATAATTTTTTTTAAATATATTCAAAAATAAATATTTTTTCCTATTAGCTTAGGTTAATTTATTGAGACCTTATTTTATTTTCAAGGTGTTATAAAACTAGTTTTAATTTTAATGACTATATTTATATAAAAAATAATGATTTTAATTAAAACTCAAATATATCATATTTATAATTTTTTTGATATTATGGAATACATTTTTGAGTTATACTTGTCGATAAACGGTTATGGTGAATGGTTTTGTATTTTAAAAAAATATACATTATTGTAGTGAATAGTAAAACATGGTAATTTACCATACATAAAAATTATAAGTTAAATACCCTGTTATAGTCATCAAGAATGATGTAATAATAATATTTTTGGACACACGTGAACTTATTACTATTTTTTATAATATAATCAAACATTATATCTTTCCATGAGAAAAATAATAAAATAATGAATAGGATATTCAAAAATCACTCCTCTCCACCACTATAAAAACCACCCCTCACTCCATATTCTCATCATTCCTATAATACATAAAGCTTCTAAAAGATCTAAAAAATATTCCTTCCTAGTCTCACCCCTCATCTAGGAGATCATGGTCTTTCTAAATCTCTAAAACCTCTTCCCCTAAGTAGGTACTCATAGGGGATATTTTCAAGGTGTAAGCCCTCTTCCTTTTTCTTTTTTATTTAATTTTCTATTTGTTTTATTTTTTATCATATCATCACCTCATTTTCTTATATGATCATTATAAGTCTAGTATCACCTATATAATGTAATGATGTAATGTTAATATAATATTCATCATTAATATATTTAGTCTCCTGGACCCTCTTTTATTTAAAAAAATGAAATGATCATCTCAGAGGACTCGATTTACATCCTCCATGGACTACGAAACTTCATTCATAAATTTCTCCACCAATTATGGTAATGAAACCATTTTAATTGCATAAAAAATTATAATATATTTATTATAATCTATTTAATGTTCTTTACCATGTATAAGTTCATAATATTAATTCATACAACAAAACTAGGTCATAATAATCGATATACCGCTAAAATAATCTAAATGATTTTCATTAATGTTTTATCTAATAATTCAACATAACACCATGTAAAAAATGATATATATAACCATTTACACTTATTTATTTTCATTTAAAATATATAAATTCAATTTTTTTTAATTATATACATTCCACACAAACATCATTACTAATATAAAATTATATCAATCATGAAAATCAAGGACACTTACGTTCCTGAGAAATATATTTGTATCTTATAGGACGTCCAAAAGGCAATAGATGAACATACAAAATATAACAAAAAAATAAAAATATATATGGTTCTTTTTTAAATAATTATGTGATTTAATTTTATTTTCCAAGATGTTAATGATAAGTGATGTACAAGTTCAAACATAACGTATCGATTTTCTCAAATAAAATTCATTTATGTGAGAAATGACTTACTTGCCACTATTTTTTATGTGAGGTTTGTTTTTTAATACCAATTTATTTATCAAATTATGAATATAGTTATTTTAATTTTATTTAATGTATAATTTTAATATTAGTAATTTTTGTGCATATGATTCGATTGATTACAACATGGTAAGTTATTTCTAACCTAACTAGGATTTTCATTCTGGTAACTATTATTCTCTACTAACTACAATTAAATTATTATTTTTTTATATTATCCTCATAAATGTTATTTTAATGTTCAATATATGTGTACTAGTCATAATTCTTCTTTATTTTATGGGTAGTTTCATGTTTTAAAAGGATATTTCAAAAATACTTCTTGATAAACAAGAATGTTTCAAAGGAACTTATTAAATTCATAGCAATTATAAACTGAACTCTATAATCTATATTAAGAATCCATCATATTAATAATATAAAAAATTTATAATTAATAAAATCATTAATTTAATTATTGTTTTATACATTGTATTTTCAAAAAGAACTATTCTTTTTTACAATAAAAGTGTATTTGTATAATGAATTGCATGATTATTTTATAAGAGTATTTTCATCTATTTCAAATGACTTGTCCATTCATATGTATAATTAGGATGAATATTATATGATATCACATAACCTATTTTAATTAATGGTTTATTATTAGATGGGATATGGATATCCTATCTTGAAAATATTCAACATATTACTTTGAATGGTTAGTGTTAGGTTTAATGATAGGGAAAGTGATTTTCATTTGGTACGTTACATTCAATATGATGTTATATGTTGTTTATGATTCCCCACATTTAATATGAGGAATTTATTGGATATAGTAAGTGTTGGGTGGGGACCACTATATCCCCTCAGTGTAATGGTATGTCTCATGAGAAAGAATAGATATGGTTTTGGTAGAGGCCTTACCCATTTAAAAGATTGTGGGAATGACCCCCGAAAAATATTGTATTATTCTCATGTAGACTTCAAAATAATTGACTTTGGAATGATTCCTTAAAGTTATGTTTTATATATCATTCATTATGAATTCCCATCATTATGAAACTTCTAGTTGACAGCCCACGAGATTATTCAACTTATAGAATATCCATGTTTATGTTTTATTATGGAATTATTCATTCATCTTTTATTCCTTCAATTTTATGCTCAAGTATTTGATTAAGGGAATTTTTTTGGCTTTTAAAAATTCCTATTGTATATTTTTATGATCACTTGAATTTTATTAAAAACCTTTACTAAGCATATAAGCTCAAACCTTTCTTATGTTTTATTTCCCCCATGTTGAGAAGATAGATAATATGAATGACATGCATTGATAATATAAGATTTTGTGCCTGTTTCCAATGGAAATGATATATTTGTTCCTTTTATATTGTATTGTTGAACTTATGTATATATCTGAATTTACAAAACTACTTTACTATATGCTCCTTTAGAAGTTAATTCTTCATAATCATACAGATGTTATAAAATAATGCATCGCCTCTGGGCTTCTGGGGTCATAGTGTTACAATTGGTATTAGAAAAAGATTAGTAGAATCCATGGGAACTATATTTAGAAATCACGGTTTAAGGAACGCACCCCTGTGATATACTTTTAGGAAAACTATAGAATAAATTTAAGAATTTGGGTATGGTATATATTATGTGGGTATTCCAAGAAATAAATCCATATCTAGTTACTATAAGGGGATGTGATTCAAGCAAATATGTACCTAAGAGTGAAAACTCTGACAAGGTGTTCCATGCATGACTTAGGGTAACCTAGTACATGACAATAGAACATAATGTCTGCCATGATTGACAATGTTGGGGGATATTCTTACGATGATTCACATTTTCATTGCATACCATGATAATGAATTGAAAAGTAATTTTTTTTGAAGAAACCATGTATATAATTATGAGATTATCTATGCATAGGATTTAAATTTCTGCTAGGTATTTTTCTTGTAGAGATTATTTATAAGTATTTATAACCTAGTCAAATGTATGTAATTATTTAGAAATTGATAATTGTGGATGAATGGAAGCCCCAGGAAGGTGTGTATCACACTTATGTATTTCCCTCATATACAAGATAATGATGTTGGTTCTAGTGCTACAATTGGTGCCAATAAACTTATAACTATACATAGAAAACTGAATTAGGTTTTAAATAATAACCTTACATGTATGGAGCTTCCAGATCAGCAACAATGGGAAGTAATGTAAGACCACTTCCTGTAACCACAATCTCTATCATTCAATGTGACTAAATACCTATTTTTAGATCAGTATTGGATAAGTTCAACAGAGAGGATATCTCTATATTTATGATGTACCTAATGAGAGAAGGTCATCCTGGTCGTATACCATCTCTTGGGAGATATAGATTAACGGTGGTCATAAATTCTAAACACAAAGGTTGATGAGGAAAATGAAAATATGGAATGGATAGATTTTAACAACATCTTCTTAGATATATACTTCCTTCACGAAAAAATATTTGATATAGGGATACAATTCATAAGTCTTAGAATGAAATATGATTAAAATATTTCTACATATAAAGAAATCATTACATGGTTAACAAATATTTCTATGTACTATATAAAAAATAAAGGGTGAAATATTGATCATTTCTATGGATTAGTCTCCCAGACATTCTCATCATATTATGATATAGTATCTTTGACTATCATGATATTGAAAAAATTCTACATGCCTTGTAGTTCTGAAGATAAAAAAGATAAAAAGAGGAATTTCATAGAAAACTATATATAATGGGAAGAAGGGAAAGATGGATTTTCCAACATATGATACTTGTAGAAGGAAACACCTAGGTACATGCTTCGAAGGAAAAGGAATTTTCTATAAGTGTGGAGAAAAAGGGAACCATGATTAGGACTGTAAGGGAACAAAAATAATTTCTAATGTCTAATGCTTTAATTGTAAGGATATGGGTTACTATGAAAATAAATTCCCTAAACTCTTTTGGAATATACCCCAAAATAAGTAAATGGATCGAGGCCAAGGATACGATGTTACTACAGTAAAGGGGAATAATTAATGTAGTTGTATTTTTTATGATTCATAAATTATGTTGCTATACAGTACTTCATGGTGGTATTGGAATCTTGCATGTTTTATAATGGATTAAATGTGATAAAGGTATTAAAATAATTTATATATGAGTTAAATTATGATTTTTAGGGGTGAAATCATATGTTAAGTGACCTTAAGTATATATATTTGGACGTTAAAAATTTGATAGATATAATTTAGACGAGTCTTAATGTTTTTTTCTATTAAATGGGTTATGAATAAATTATGATTTATGACAAATTGTTCTAACCTTTTTTTTGTAATAAGCCTTTAATGGATGAGGGAATAACTTATCTATCGTTTGACCAATGTTCACCATGCATGAAAAATTCTCTTGAATATCCATTTATGGTTTAAAAATTGAAGAATATATAGATCAAATCACAACCAAATAATGAGATTATAACATCAAGTATTATTATTTTAATACGTGCCTCTATGGATATTAAAATAACCCCTCAACTCTAGGAAAATCATTTAAAAAAACATCATCTATTTAAATTTCTCTTTAGGAAAGAAATTATTTTTTAACCAAACATATATTTATGGATTTATTATGTTTAACATTATAAATACCATATTCTCAATCACTCTCTATCAGAACATGGTCTTTAGATTTTCATTACATGTCTATATTTTAACATTATTATAATGTTATATTATTCAAATGAAAAATTCTGGGGAAACCGTTTCATTTTTTCCTTTCTATATTATTAAGGAGATGTTTTATTAAGCCCATTTCCAATGTGGTTATACCACAAAGGAATTTTAAAGTTTTAACCTTTAACATTAGATGGGAAAATTATGAAGAGGCAATTTATTTATGGTGTGGATAATGTGACACCCGAAGTATTTACTTCTAAATTTTATTGAAAATTTAATACACATGACACTAATTCTCTACAAAAGAATACATTTTTAAAAAAAGGAAGATAGTTATAACCTATCCATGAAACTTAATTTTTCCACCTCTATGAATTGAATTTCAAAAAATGGACATCCATGGATGTGTTCAGAAAGATATTTACATTTTGAAAGGATCCAATTAATTATTGGTGAATAGTAACATACCCTTATGAATAGTAATGTTACACTTTTGAGTATTTATGTACCATTATGAATAGTTAAATGACCAATATGAGTTGTAAACTAACCAATGAAAGTATAAATACAATTTAGGAACCTTATAAATGAAATAGTATATTTTAAAAATTAAAAATTAAGTGTTTGTATTGTTGTGAGAATGAAATATTTAATTAAAATTTGATAATTAATAAATTTATTTAATATAAAAAAAATTCATTAAAATGTTTCCAAAATAAATTTTTTATTTTCCTATGATTTGGGAATGATTTAATGAGATCCTAGTTTATTTTTTGGGAGTTATAAAATCAATTATAGTTTAAAGATTGTTTATCATGTAGATGATAGTTTTAATTAAAAATTGAATTTATCATATTTATAATTTATTTGATAAATTTGAGTACATTTATAAATTACACGTGTCAAAAAAAGGATATGGGGAATTTTTTTGATTTTTCTGAAATATTGGAATTTTTAGTGAATAGTTAAATATTGTACTTTACCGTATATATACATTATAAGTTTAAAAAAATATTCATGATATCATGTATGATATATGAACACTTGGTATGAAATCAAATGAACCAATTAATATTTTTTGTCACGAGAATCAAACACTATTTAATATCGTGAGTAAAATAATCAAATAATGAATAAGATATTCAAAAAATCACTTCTCTCCTGCACTATAAAAACCACCCTCACTACCTCTTCTCCTTGCTATTATATGCCATAAATATTCTAAATTTTATTACTAAATACTCATCCCAAGTATCTCCCCACATCTTGGAGCTCTTGGTCTTCCCAAGAGGCCAAAACCCCTTCTATTAGAGAGGTTCTCAAGGAGGCTATTTCAAGGGTAAAACACTCTACCTTTGTCTTTTAATTTCATTTTCATTTTATTTTATTTTCTAATATTCTACTCACCTAATATATCCAAATGATCATGATTACTATGTTATTACCTATATAATGTATTTTTATAATTTTAATATAATATTTGTCATCAATCTCTTTACTCTCTCTTTCTCTCTCCCTCTTTTATTTTAAAAAACAAAATCATCACTTGGGTGTTGCCGATTTATAACCTTCATGGATGAAGAACCAAAATTCATAATATTCTACTTTATATATGGTCATGAAACCAGTTTTTATCGTTTAAATAGTCTATAATATATGTATTATAACCAATTTAATGTTATAGAACCAGCATATACACAAAATCATAATACATACAATGGAACGAGTTGGTAATTATCAAATTACTGCCAAAATAATCTAAATGAGAGTCATTGTTTTTTATTTAATAATTCATCATAAAACCATGAATCCTAATTAAAAATATAACCATTTAAACTATTTGATATTCATTAATAATATATACATTCATTTCTAAAAAGTTATATCAAATCCACATGAACTTCTATACTAATATAGAAGTATATCGTTCTTGAAAACCGTGGAAACAAATGCTCCAGATCAATAAATTTGAATTATATAACTCATAAAAAGGCCATAAATTAATATGATAAGAATATATGAAATCAAATAAATATTGATAATGTTCCAAATTATATAATTAATGGATTTAATTTGATGGTCCAGGATGTTATGTTCGAGTGAATAACACGTTTGGACATATGGTAAGGCTTTCTCAACTCACATTCATTTCCATAAGATATTTTGTTCTCGCAATAATTTTTTATATGTGGAATATGTATACATCCCATTTATGTATCATATTAGGAATCTATTTATTTTCATTGTGAGGTACCATATTTTATTAAAGTGT